>CM070686.1:24044721-26667881 GCA_036346265.1 Melocanna baccifera
ACATCGAGGCCAGCACTCTTGCAACCATTGCCGATTCCAGAGTGGAAGTGGGAAGAAATCGGTATGGATTTCATAACCGGACTCCCAAGGACGCAATCGGGTTATGATTCAATTTGGGTAATCATAGACAGATTGACTAAAGTGGCTCACTTCATACCACCAAGACCACTTATTCAGAAGCAAGTTGGCTGAGTTGACATGTCTCGAATTGTGTGCCCGTATGGCGTACCTAAGAAGATAGTGTCGATCGAGGTAGTCGGTTTACTTTCGATTTTGGCAAAGGTCGCATGAAGAATTGGGTAGTAAGCTCAGTTTCAGTACCGCTTACCATCCCCAGACTGACGGTCAAACAGAAAGAGTTAATCAGATACTCGAGGATATGCTAAGGGCTTGTACGCTGGATTTCGGGAACAGTTGGGACCGTTCACTGCCCTATGCGGAATTCTCGTATAATAACAGCTACCAAGCCACCGCAGATGGCACCCTTCAAGCCTTGTATGGTCGAAGTGCAGACCCCCTTGCTTTGGGATCGCAAGGTGAACCCCAAGAAACTGGACCAAACCCGCCGCAAGACGCAGAAGATCAAGTGAAGAAGATCAGAGACAGACTAAAGATAGCTCAGTCTCGACAGAAGAGCTATGCGGACAAGCGTCGTCGAGACCTGACCTTCGAGGTCGGCGACTACGTCTATCTTAGAGTATCCCCACTCAGAGGTGTGAAAAGGTTTCAAGTTAGAGGGAAGCTAGCACCACGATATGTGGGCCCTTTCAAGATTCTGGACCGAAGAGGTGCAGTCGCATATTAGTTAGACTTGCCGCCAAGCATGTCAGGGGTGCACAATATCTTTCATGTCTCACAGTTAAAGAAGTGCCTCCGAATACCCACAGAGCAAGCCGCACTGGAAACCTTGGACCTCTAGGATGACCTCACCTATCAGGAGCAACCAATCAAGATTCTCGAGACAGTGAGCGTCGCACTGTAAGAAAGACCATCGATTCTCGCAAAGTTCAGTGGAGCAACCACACCGAAGACGAAGCCACCTGGGAGCGAGAAGAAGATTTAAAGATCAGCCATCCCCATCTCTTTTGCTAGCCAGTGCAAATCTCGAGGGCGATATTTCCTTTAAGGGGGGTAGGTTTGTAACATCCCAAAATTTTGTTCCTTTATTGAAAATTTAACTGAGTTTATTGGATTTTCCGAGTTATGTTAAAGTCTGATTCGAGAAAAATTATAAACTTTAATTTATAAAAGTCAAAAATAAATTATTGCATTACTAAAAGTTAAAACAAATGTATTTCAGCTTCCTTAAGTCAAATATGAGATTATATTAATTTTTCTAGATTTTAGAAGGAATTAAAACCTTCCCTACAAAATCAAATTGTACCTTTGCAAATTATACTTGTTAAAATGAGTGGGACATATTTTTATTAAGTCTAGAATAGCTCCAGATAGTTCTCTGAATTTTTCTGGATTTTTCAAAATTTATTTGGTATTTTTCTCGAGTTTTCTAAAGCTTAATAGCATTTCGGAAAATCAAAAGGAAAGAAAATCCCAAAACCCCTCCCGCCGCCAGTGTCAAGCATCGGCGTCGCCTCGCCGCCGGACTCCCCTCACCGTCCGATCTAACTTAAACCTCTCCCGCCTTCCCTCCTCCGCGTGCGACACGTGTCGCGCATCGGACCGTCCACTCCCGCGCCGGATTTAATCCTCGCCGCCCGCACCAACTTACCGCTTCACCGCTCCCCTCTCCGCTCCTGCCGCCACGTGGTTTGATTGGGGCCGTTCGCCATTGTCGGATGACATCCCGCCCGTCCGCAGTCACTTAATCCCTCGCCCAAGACCCAGCGGCCCAGATGGTTCCCCCATTGTCGGATTGAATCGTGGCCTTCCCCTCTCACTTACCGGTTCGCTCGGATCCAACGACCGCCGCCCCTCCCCTTTGCCACCTGTTGCTCATCCGACCATCGCCCCCCGTCCTTTCCGTTTTTCTTCTCTCGTTGACGTGCGGGCCCCACCTGTCAGGCCCTTCGTCCCCGCCCCTTTCCTTTCTTCCTCGCGCGATCGCCGCCGCTGCCGCCGCCATTGATTGAAAATCGAAGCTTTGAAAGCTTCGGTTTCTTGCCAATTCATTCCCCCACATCACTGCAGATTTAAATTAACCCCTCCCCCGATCCGTTGCAGGCATAAAACACCCCAATTACGCCCCCATTCGCCGGCGCATTCAACCTCCCCGTCCGTTTCAAAACCGGCGGAGTGTACGCGGCCGTTACCCCCTCCCCGACCTATAAAACCCGCACCCCGAGGTTCCTCTGCCCACACCGCCACCCCTGGTGCCTCCAATTCGCGAAATTGAGCTTCGAGCCCCCGCGCTTGTTTCTCCCCGCCGGCCACCAAGAACTCCGGCGAGCAATCGCCGCCGCTCGAGCTTCCCGCCTCGCTGGTGCCTCTCGACCTTGCTTGGTGCCTGCACGATCCTCGGCGACCACTTCCCAGTTGCTGCGTCACCGAGCTGCTCCGCCGCCGTGAACCCTTCTCCGACCGCCTCTCCGCCGATTTCCTCTCCGGTCATCTCGGCCTCCGCGCAAGGTACCGGCGCACTCCGCGTTCTCCTCGTATTTTGGTACCCTCGGCGCGCGCCGCCACCGAGCTCCGCGACCATCGGCCCAAGCGCGCCGCCGCCGCCAGCCACGCCGCCGCCGGCCGAGTTGGCGATGGCGTGGCAGCCAGTGGCGGCGACGCGCCACGCCGCCACCCGCACGCCGCCGCCTCCTCCGCGTGTGCCGCCACGTCGGCATAAAGCCGTGACGTGGCATCCACGTGGCGACCACGCGGCAGCCCCGTGGCGCCACGTCAGCGCCACCTCGCTCCCCGCGCGCCCGCCTGCCACCTCACCCTTCCCTCGGGTCCATGGACTCGGTCCATGACACCCGGGCCCCACCTGTCAGCCTCTGCCCGATTATATTAATCCTAGGGCTGACGTCATAATCTATAATTTCCTTTAGAAAAATAATTCGTGCTGACGTCATAAATCCTTTTCGGTTTAAAAATAAATCCAGAAAATACCCATTTTCTTTTATTTTGAATTCAAACTTTGGAGGGCTATAACTTTTGCATTTTAACTCCAAATTGACCCATTCAAATTTCTAAATTTTTCTAAAATCATGATCTATCCATTTCTGGAATAATTTGGAAATTTTGAAATTTATTTAAATTTGATTTGAATATATTTTGTAATTCCAAGGTTTAAATTTAATTAAAAATTCCAACTTCTTTTAAAAGCCTCAATTTCTTTTTAAAAAATGGTTGACCCACATCCAAAATTCAAAATTCTGTCTCCAGTTTATTTTATAGTTTTGGAAGTTATTTGGATTTCGTTTGAATTTTTGTCTTGATTTTGCTTTGATTTGATTATCTCGTTAGATATTGACGATTCCGAGAGTTTGAATTCGACTTAATCGCAGCAGACTACGATCAAGGCAAGTTACACCTTTGACCATGTTGAACCTAATATTTTAAATTATTTATATTGTTTTATCAGTATATGCATGCGTATCTTTATTCAAATGTAATTCAAATTTGATTTGAATTTTAGATATACCCATGATCCTTTGTATATGGCCAATTTGAATCTTGAATTCATATACCTTGTCACCCTAGCTGAAAACTAGTTAGTACTATAGTATTAGCTAGAAAATTTTGTAGCAATGCTTAGCCTGGCTTAGTATAATTTTAGGTGGGATCGATCTTTCACATGAAATGACGGACTTTGAAAATCGATATCTTGACTTCGTGAGTCAAGGGTGGTTTTACGGAAATTATTTAAAAATGAAAATAGAAAACATGTTTTGGACTTAGGCTAATGGTTAGGTGGTGGGTGCCGGTATACCTCGTGTTTGGTGACACCTGGTTGATTATCGTGCACGGGGGTATGTGGCTGAGCCTAAATCAACTTAAGGACCGTTTCTGTGAATTATTTTACGAAGTCACTTCGTACTACCACAAGTCCGGTATGGGACGGACCTGGCTAAGTAATTTGTGAAGTTCCAACTATAGTCTCGCTATAGGCTGAATATGAGCGCGTCGTAGGCTGTGAGAAGTCTCACATGGCACCAGAGGGGGCTCCAACTCGTGGATTCGAGTTGTGGTGAAACCTTAGTGGCGGCGTGATTATGTTGGCTATGAATCATCGGAACAGCCTTGTCATGAACTCTCCGCCGCACACCTAAGGCAGTGTGTTGATCGCGTGGCTTAAGTGAGAGGGAATGTCTTGTGGGTAAAGTTGTACACCTCTGCAGAGTAACAAACTATGTGGATAGCCGTGTCCACGGTCATGGATATGCTGAGTAGAGTCTTCACAGATTAGACTTGAATTTTCATAAAACTTGGTTTTGGCAAACAAACGTTGGATTTGGTAATGGTCCGGGTGGATTCCCGTGGATAGGTTAGTGTGGGTTAGAGCCTACACTAACGATATTACTTGTTAAAAACAATGTTTCATATACTGTATTTAAATTCAGCTTTTCGTAGTTACGTTATTGTATTTAAAATTCAAGTATTGCTTTCCGCACAATACCATATTAAGCTTCCTTTGAAATCCCTTATGCATGCATCAACTCTGTTATATTTCCTGGTGTAACTTGCGTAAGCATTTACTTACTTACCTTGGGAGTACTTCTGTACTCACCTTGCTAAATCTGTTGCCAGACTTCGAGGGTGACTACGACGGTGAGGACTACTTCAGCGAGTAGGATACGTCTTACAGTCGTTCGCCTGTGGGAGGCTGGATGGGCTGTGCTGCCACCTTTACTTTCTTTCCGCTGTTTTTGTTTATTTTGTTGGCCTGGTGCCTTATTGTAAGACTTGGCCTTAAAACCGTATTTTCGTTTAATAATATCTCGTGGTTATTTTTGCATGATATACATTGCTGTTAAACCTGTGTGCACTAGCTTTTCCTGGGATAGTGCGATTTACACAGAGGGGCTCGGAGTTGTTGTTCCGGGTCCCGACAAACCCGACGAAGCCAGTTCCAACGCAAGCGTCCGCAAACACCCCGGACTTCACAGCCCGCCAGTGGACCTGCCCTGCTAGTATATCATCCGAAAACACATCCATGAACTCGCAATGATCCGTAGATGAAGTAGTGCGAGTGGATGGAGAGTAGCAGCTCGGCATCGTGGGTAGCATCGAAATACAGAGAGCGGCACCTCTCGGCAGAGCCCGAACAACACCAAACGAGTAGGGATCATCAAGTCGGCGCAGCAACAAAAATAGAAGTAGCACCCACCGATCCGTTCGCACAGAGGAACAAGAAGAAGAAACCGGCAAAGAACCATCAACACTTCGCCACAATAGCGGCAATAATCGCAAGTCGGTCACCAAACAGAGCAATAGCTCTCAAGACATGGTAAATAATAACGCGCAAAGACCCAATAGCAATCGGCAGCAAGTCGGCTGGAGTGCGATCTTCGCCAGCAACAAACAAACATTGGACAGCAAAGCAAACTGGAACAAGAAGAAGAATTGGAGGGGGTCTCGGCAGCAGGACTAGCAGACCAAATCCAATGAACTTGCACAAGAAGACAAAGATCGAAGCTCCCTCGGTAGCACACCACAGGGAGGAGGAGAGGCGGCGCACAGGAGGAAGGGGAGGCCGCGCCAGGAGGCAGGGGAGGCGGCGCTCGGCCAGGGGAGGCGCAGGAGGGGCGCAGGAGGGAGAGGCGCAGGGGGGCGCAGGAGGGAAAGGCGCAGGAAAGGGTGCTGGGGAGGGCGGCTGCTCCAGGAGGGGGCGGCTGCAAGGCATGGAGAGGAGTGCTAGGGTTTGCCTTTCCCCCCTCTTGGGCCACAGCCCAGGCCCAAAGCCAGAATTTTCATAAAAAAACCCCCTTAGAACAATATTTAATTTTCTCCTTTAAGGTCCTCCCCTCCCCAACTAAACTATCATCTCACGAAAGACTTTTGGGATATTACAGGCGCGGTTTCCTCCGGATTGCGGCGAGCGAGATGAACACAATGAGACACAAATACACAAGAGAAATTGATTCTTTGGCGCTGCCTATTGGATTGCAATAAGCGCTGCTTATTCGATTCAATACTGCAAGCGCTGCTGCTTGTTCTTATTACTTGGCGCTACCTTTTCTTATTGCTTGGCGCTGCCTGGTTTTAATGCTCCAAGATGATGCGGCTTGATACAATATATAGGAGACTTCTACGCACAATACTCGGGAACCAGTCTACGCACAAGACTCGGAAACTAGTACGTCTAATAAAGTCCGGAACGGGCACGTCTACAGACTCCGAAACGAAATTAACTAGCCAATCAAGATTAGAGCAAACATTCGCCCCCTTAATCTTGTTGCACTTGAACAACACCCAGACGCTGACGGAGCTCCACGAACTTCACCTGGCCAAGTGCCTTGGTCAGAATGTCTGCCAGCTGTCCTTCAGTGCCGATGTGGTCAATGTCGAGTCTCCCTTCTTCATTGCACTCATGTATGAAGTGATACCGAGTGTCAATGTGTTTGCTTCGATCATGATGGATTAGGTTTTTACTTAGCTCAATTGCCCATACTCCTTGGCACGTGGCTGTAGCAGCTGCGATGTATTCCGCTTCACAAGATGAAAGAGCCACCACCTTCTGCTTCTGGGAAGCCCAGGTGGTGAGATTCGGACCGAGGAAGAAAACCACACCTGTTGTACTCTTGCGCTCGTTAATGTCCCCGGCATGATCGCTATCGCTGTAGCCCACCAAGTCTTGATGCAGACCTCGCCCCTTCGTGTACCAACAGCCGTAGCCGATCGTACTGGCCAAGTAACGGAGAATGCATTTCACCGCCACCGAGTGTTGCTCCGACGCTGCTTCCATGAATCGGCTCACCATCCCTACTGTGTGGGCAATGTCCGGTCTGGTGTCGACGAGGTAGCGGAGACTCCCGATGATGCTCCTCAACTTCATTGCGTCTACAGTGGTGGCACCATCCTGCTTGCTGAGCCATACTCGATTCTCCATGGGCGTGTCGCAGGTGTTGCATCCTGCCAGTCCCGCCTGCTCGAGGATCTTCACCGTATATGCACCTTGGCACAGCGTGATCTCTCCGTTCTTCTGCTTCAGCTCGATCCCCAAGTAATAACTCAGGAGACCAAGATCGCTTATCTCGAAACGCTTCATCATCTATTGCTTGAAGACGGCGATGTCGTCGTTGTTCGGCCCACAGATGATCAAGTCGTCGACGTACACACCCACCAGAAGAAGAGAGTCGCCATCTCCCTTCTTGTACACAGTGTGCTCGAGAGTACTCCGCTTTAAACCGAGCTTGACCAGCTCCTGGTCCAGCTGTGTGTTCCAAGCACGCGGGGCTTGACACAGTCCATATAGTGCCTTCTTCAACTTCAACACCTTGCCAGCTTGTTTGTCATCGATGAAGCCCAGCGGTTGATGGACGTAGACCTGTTCGAGGAGATCACCATTCAAGAAAGTGGTTTTAATGTCCATATGGTGTACCTCCCAGCCACCGTGAGCGGAGAGCGCCAGTAGCAACCGCACAGTCTCCATCCGTGCCACCGGCGTGAACACCTCGTCGAAGTCCACCCCATGGTGCTGAGCATACCCTTTAGCAACCAGTCGAGCATTGTACTTCACGATGTTGCCGGCTAGATCTCTCTTCACTTTGAACACCCACTTTAGCCCAATGGCACGATGGCCACTCGGAAGCTCCGACGGTGTCCAAGTCTTGTTCTCGCAGATCAACTCCAGCTCGGCCTCCATTGCCTTCCGCCAGCACGGTTCCGCTAGCGCCTGCTCGAAATACAAGCCACTGTACTCGAAATCGTGGATTTCGTCGGTGGTGCTGTAAATATTCGACAGTGTTCGGTACCTGAGGGGCACGTTATTTGAATCTGCTGCTTCATCAGTCGGCGGGGTCGCTCACTCAATGCCTGTTGACGTCGGTGGTATTGTCGTTATGGGACTTGGTGCAGGTGTAGCTGGCGATCCTGAATTCGGCAACCCAGTCGAATGTGATGTGCTTAGGGTCTGAACTTCTCCTGCCTCCGTCTCCTGAAGATCTTCAATGTCGCCTGTTGTCGGACCATCAACAGTGGCCGGGATCTCGACACAGAATGTCTTCACCCCATGTTGCTCATGACTGGTGCTGCTTCAATCCCACGACCGATCCTCCTCGAACATCACGTCACGACTAATGTGCAGTTTCTTCGTCACTGGATCAAAGACTCGATATCCTTTTGTCCCCGGCTCATAACTGAGAAATACCATCTTCTTGGACCTATCTGTCAGCTTGCTGACGCCAGGACCTGTGTTCTTCATATGGATCACACACCCAAAGGTGCACAGGTGATGAACACGGGGCTTCTTGCTGAACCACACTTCATATGGGGTGATGCTGTCAAGGCTCTTCGTTGGCATGTGGTTCAATACATAGACGGCAGTCGCCACAGCCTCACCCCAGAAACGCGCCGAAATGCCCTTGCTCTTGAGCATGCATTGAGCCATCTCCACCACCGTCTGGTTTTGACGCTCTACCACACCATTTTGCTGCGGAGTATATGGCATGGTGTAGTGCTTGACACTGGACTCGTTGCAGAACACGATAAAAGTGTTGGAGTTGAACTCGCCACCCGATCTGTCCTTAGTCCCTTCAGTCGTCTGCCATGTTCAATCTCTGCGCTAGCCTTGATCTTCTTGATGTAGTGGAGTGCCTGATCTTTGGTACTCAGCAGCTCCACCCACATGAAACAACTGAAGTCGTCGACGATGAGTAAGAAGAAGAGCTTGCCTCCAGGCGTCGGTGGTGTAATCTAGCCGCAGAGATCCACATGGAACAACTCCAGTCCACGCTGCGCACGGACACGGAGTCCTACACGAACACCATTACGAATTCGGATCACTTTTCAACAATCTCCACCTTGGGCCGAATTCCCTCCAGTAGTCGAAGAATATCATGAACCCCTCCAATAAAATCAGCATGTACACTTTGAGTGCCGAAGGTCCAAAGGACTAGTGAGTAATACCAACTAAGTCTGAGCAAAGCTCAAACTTAGATGTAGGAACTGGCTTTGTTAACATATCAGCTGGATTATCATGAGTACTTATCTTGCAGACTTTAATATCACCTTGATTAATGACACCTCGGATATAGTGATACCTGATATCAATGTGCTTTATTCTCTCATGAAATATTTGATCTTTTGTAAGACAAATAGCACTTTGACTGTCACAAAATATTGTAGTGCAAGATGTACTTCCACAAAGCTCAGTAAATAAACTTCTCAACTAAATAGCTTCTTTGCAAGCTTCAGAAATAGCCATATACTCAGTTTCTATAGTAGACAAGGCAACGGTAGCTTGCAAATTTGCTTTCCAGCTAATGGCACACTCTCCAACAGTGAACACATAACCAGTAAGAGATCTTCTTTTATCCAAATCTCCAGCAAAATCAGAATCTACATAACCAACGAGTCCATCTCTAGTCCTCCTAAACTATAAACAAGCATTAGATGTGCCCCGTAGATATCTGAAAATCCATTGAACTGCTTTCCAATGCTCTTTTCCAGGATTAGCCATGTATCTACTAATCACACTTAATGATTGAGATAAATCGGGCGAGAACATACCATGGCATACATAAGCGAACCAACTACACTCGCATATGGGACTTTAGACATGTACTCCACTTCATCATTATATTATGGACATAACGCTGAAGAAAGTTTGAAATATGCAGCTAAAGGGGTACTCATAGGTTTAGCCTCATGCATGTTGAAACAACGAAGAACTTTATCAATATACCATTTTTGACTTAGATATAATTTACCAAGTTGTCTGTCTCTAATAATTTCCATACCAAGAATTTTCTTAGCTGCACCGAGATCTTTCATCTCAAATTCACTACTTAATTGTGCCTTCAAATTTGAAATTTCAGCCTTGTCTTTTGCAGCAATCAACATATCATCAACATATATGAGCAAATAAATAGCTGAACCATTTACAATCTTGAAATAAACACAGCTATCATAATTAGATCTTTTAAAATCCTGAGATATCATAAAGGAGTCAAATCTCTTATACCATTGTCTAGGTGACTATTTTAAACCATAAAGAGATTTCTTCAATTTGCAAACAAAATTCTCCTTTCCTAGAACAAAAAAACCTTCTGGTTGCTTCATATAAATGTCTTCTTCTAATTCCCCATATAAGAACACAGTTTTTACATCCATTTGATCAAGCTCATAATCATTCATAGCCACAATGCTAAGTAAAGTGCGAATAGAACTATGCTTCATAATAGGAGAAAAGACATCTGTAAAATCAATACCTGGAATTTGACTATACCCTTTAGCAACTAACCTTGCTTTGTACCTAATCTCTTCAGTTGGTGAAACGCCTTCCTTTTTCTTAAAGATCCATTTGCAGCGAATAGGTTTCTTCTCAATTGGCAACTTGACCAGCTCCTAAGTGCCATTCTTGTCAAGAGATTCCATCTCATCATGCATGGCAGCCATCCATCTTTCTGAATTACTAGAAGAGATAGCTTTTGAATAAGATGAAGGTTCTGCAGTATCTTCAATTTCTTCTACCATATTTAGACAATAAGCCACAAAGTTGGCTTTAATCAATCTCTTAGGAGGCTGAATGTTCCTCCTTTCTCTATTAACTGCAATGGAACGTTGTGTTGGTGGCGCAACAATAGGAACTTCTAGAATATTTTTCTGGTTGATTTCTGGTGTAGATCCTGAATCAATAATATACTCCACCTGCGCTTGATTGCTTCTCAACGGGAACATCAATAGATGGTTTATCATGCAACATAGTAGACTCATCAAAAGTAACATCTCTACTAATGACCACCTTTTTAGTTTCAGGATTCCACAACTTATATCCTTTCACACCAGTTTTATAGCCAAGGAAAATGCACTTAACTGCTCTAGGTTCTAATTTACCATTGTTGACACGAGCATAAGTAGGACAGCCAAATATTCTCAAATTTGAATAATCTGCTGGAGAGCCAGACCATACCTCAATTAGAGTCTTCTTATCAATAGCCAAATTTGGTGATCGATTAATCAAATAACAAGCAGTGGAATCAGCTTCAGCCCAATAACTTTTTGATAATCCAGAGTTTGATAACATGCAACGTACCTTCTGCATGATGATTCTGTTCATGTGTTCGGCTACACCGTTTTGTTGAGGAGTGCTTGAAACGGTGTAATATCTCACAATACCTTCTGACTTGCATAAAGCTTCAAAATTCTCCTGAACAAAATTTCAAGCCATTGTCAGTACGAAGCTTCTTGACATGCTTACCAGTTTGTCTCTCGATCATAGTCTTCCACTCCTTGAATGTGCTGAATACATCCAATTTCTGCTTGATGAAGTATGCCTAAACTTTTCTTGAATAATCATCAATAAAGGTCAACATGTAGCTTACACCTCCAAGTGTTGGAACACGGGATTCTCCCCACAAATCAGAGTGAATATAATCCAATATACCTTTTGTAGAGTGAGTGGCGGTACTGAACTTCACCCTCTTTTGCTTGTCGAAGACACAATGTTCACAAAACTTCAACTTGTCGATGTTTTTACCATCAAGAAATCATCTTTTACATAATTCTATCATTCCAGCTTCACTCATATGCCCCAGACGCATATACCAAAGATTAGTAGCATCAGAATTAAATGATTTATTTGAAATAACAGCAACATTACCTGAAATAGTAGTGCCTCACAGATGATATAAGTTGGCAGCTTTCATATCACCTTTCATCACAACAAGAGAACCTTTGGTGACCTTCAAAACTCCACCTCCATCGGAATACTTGTACCCTTTAGCATCAAGAGTACTGAATGAGATAAGATTTCTCTTTAAATCCGAAATATGACGAACATCCGACAAAATCCTGATGGTGCCATCAAACATCTTGATCTGGATAGAACCAATGTCTGCAACCTTACATGGTGTATTATCACCTATCAACACGGATCCACTTGGCGTAGCTTCATAGGTAACGAACCACTCACAGTTCAAGCTCATGTGGAAAGTGCAGGCTGAATCAAGAATCCATTCATCGTCGGTTTTGCAATTACCGGCAAAGGCAACGAGAACATCTCCATCAGAACCTTCTTTGGTGACAACGGTGGCTCTAGCTTCATCCTCTTGTTGATCCTTCTTAAAATTATTATTCCTCTTCTCCTTATTCTGCAACTTCTAGCACTCGGATATGTCATACCCATCTTTCTTGCAATACCTGCATGACTTCCTGTTCTTGAATTTAGATCTGCCACTGAATCTGCTTTTGCTTCTGCCTCTTGAATTGTCGTATGAACTCTTCTTATATTGCCTGCCGCGGACAGACAAACCTTCTGCATGCGTACTTGAAATCCCACCGAGAACCATAAGTTTCATCTTTTCTTTAGCATGCAGAGCTTCATAAACTTCACTGAGAGTAAGAGTATCTCGACTATATAGAATAGTATCTCTAAAAGTAGAGTACAAACAAAGCAGAGAGCATAGCAAAATAAGACACAAATCTTCATCATCATATTTTACCTCCATAGACTCGAGGTCAGCAACAACTTCCTTGAAAATTGTCAGGTGGTTCAACAATGAGGCTCCCTCTGTCATCTTGTGTGAATAAAGTTTTTACTTCAAATGCATCTTGTTGGTCAGATCTTTAGTCATGCAGATCTGCTCCAGCTTCAACCATAATGCGACGGCGGATGTCTCCTTCATAAGCTCCTGTAAAATATTATTTGATAGATTAAGATGAATTTGAAATAAGGGCTTACGATCTTTACGTTGGTTCTCATCGACGGACAGTATTGCAGGCATCTTGTCGATCCCTAAAATAGCATCATCCAAATCAAATTGTGATAAACAGCCCGTATCTTGACTTGCCGTAGAGAAAACCTCGTGTCGCGATCCAATAGCAGAAGATCATATTTTAAAGTCGCCATACAGAAGAAAACCAAAAAATTTTTGCTAATATGAAACCTTGCAAAAATCTAGTAGTCAAAAACTAAAATCCTGATACGCTTCTGTGTGTACGTAGTGATTTTGGGCCAAAAGAATAAAAGAAAAAAAGGAACAAGGAGTGCACCAGATAGCACCTTTTGATTCCCCTTCGGTTCCGTGCCCAATTTTCTTTTCTCTGGCTTGATGTGTTCTGACGTGAGACTTTGATTTGTTTTCTTCACATGAAGTGCATTGATGAACAGATGTTGTTGCGTGCTGCTTTTGTTTTGACGACTGGCGTGCTGTGCAGACCCTGTTCTCCACACACAGATCGAGGCGAGGGAAACCAGGCGGAGATGATTTTTTCGTGCTGTTGTGCTCGCTGGACGAGGCGACCGATGGACTGAAGGGGCGCCTCGAGACTTTTGCTGGTGCGGCTTTAATGACTGCTGCTCCGACTCTGAGATGAAGAAGGCTTCTGGTACTATACGGATTAGTTGAAGACCTTGGATGGATTTTTTTTTTCGAATCTCTAATGTTTTGTGCTCTGAACTCCTACGTTCTGATACAACTTATTGTAAATAATGCATAGATAAATAGAGATAAGAGACATAAATTTTTACGTGGAAAATCATTGCGAGAAAAAACCACAGGCGCTTAAAAGCAAATCACTATAATGTAGAGAGATTACAATAGAGAGTTTCTCTTCAAACTTACCCTTCCTACGAACTATTGAGGTACTTATATAGTATCGGTGAAGGGGTCGTAGGCATCGGTGAAGAAGCCCATGCCGGCGATCACGGTCGCCATGAAGTGGTACAGCTACGTCCTTGCCACGTCCAGAGCGTGCAGCACTCAGCTGGTTGCGAGCCATTGGTCTCTCCGATCGAGCACTCGTTTCTTCCTGCCGTAGCTTTTGCATTCCTTCATATAAATAGAGTTTCACAAAGATTGTGTCCAGCGAGTACTCGAGTATTTTTTAAGTTAAGAGTATTTAGTTTTTTTAGCATTAGATCTTTATTTAACACTTCAGATTCATAACATTCATATTTTTTAGGGGGTATGAGAGATTTATTGAACGGAGATTCAACGCTCCAGATTTATTTTTTAGAAGAAAGAGGGCATAGGAGATCCGTTGGATAAAAATCTAACACTCTAAAATCTAAGTGTTTTTAACCTAAAAAAGTAGTACTTCCCTTTCATAAATGGTTGCTTTCAGACTTACTACCTTTTATTATGGTATTTAGTATAGCTTTTCTGTCACAAGACAGTTCAGAGTTGCCTCCTGAGAGACATCTGTAAGTAAGTGGCACTAGCAATTTGTGTATTTTTTTTATATGTGCTTGTGAAAGAAGGCACTAGCATATGGTTAATTGAATGATCGGATTGTCGGACGTCCGACGTTTATACATTATTTGATTAGTAAAGTTTCTAGCTTTCGCGGAGGGCTAGTACTCTAGTTGCAGGATTAAGAATCTAAGTATTAATTGAGCATTAGACCAGCAGTTCGCTTTATGTTATAATCTTGTGAAATTCTTCTGTCTCCTGGTTATTGGCATCTGTTGCTGTTAGTCCGTGGTGGAAGCTAGTTTCAGTTTTGGTTACAGTTTGTTGTCTTTTCCTGCTCAGAGCTCCACTGCTTTATTTGTTACGTACTTATGTGTAGATAACTTGTGTACTATTTTATATACTGGTGTAATCAACGAGTTAAACCTGGTGATATTCTTGATGTGAAAATTAAACCTTCTTAGGTACTTTTGTCCAGTAGACTAGCTATATGGTTCTTTATGTACCTGCCTCTTCATGCTGTTGCTTAGTGGTAGCAAATCTCAGTGTCTTCTGCTGTTAAGCAGGATATATTGTGAGACGGAGTGGGTATTAGGCATGGTATAAATTAACTATTTGACTGAGAAGGACGTGGTTGATTGTTCCAGCAAGGAAGTTAGCAGGAATTTTCGCTAAGTCGTTGTACAGGTCCTGGGCGGCAGGAACAAACAACTATTATATCTGTTTTCGTCCATGAAATGATTGATGCGTTCGGAGAATAGATTAGGGTGTGTGGCGTACCGGACGATCTGTTGAGATAATCAATGCATCCTCTAAATCCGATGCAGATTCCGCCCTGTAAGACTGATAAAACCTATGTCGTTGCCTTCACGCGTTATGGATTAATTAAGGAGACCAGGTGAATTGAGAACCATATAGTGCAGTCCAGTGGTATTTCCTTTCCCTAGTGTCTGATCTTAAATACCCGTACTGTACTGTCCAAACAAATCCTTGTCATAGTATCATGTTACAAGTAATTAAACCTATCTATATAGTACCACCCTACATAGAGAATACTACTGTACCAACTATCAGCACAAAATGATGTTCAGTTCGATTAATTGCCTAATTAATTAAGCAATATAGCTGTGGCCCGTGGTAACCGCGTCAAGTAATCCGTCCATTCTTCAACAATTTATGTTTTTTACTTTTTATAGTCTTCAAGATATTACTTTTATCGTTACTTTTTTACAACATTATATTAAGATATACTCGCTCCGTCCCACGATATAAATTCATACTTACCATACGCATAGACTAAAGAGGCACTAAAGCTAACAAAAAGTTAATGTTATTGGAACATACATACCCTATTAAATGATATACTACAATTACTCATTGACTTTTTAGAATTAAAACAAGGGTACATAGAGAAAATATTACAATATGGGACGACACTTACCAAGAAAAGGGGCTTATGTTACAGGACAGTGAGAGTACTATTAACATTATAATGTTATGAAAGTACTTTTAATGGCCAATGTATATAGTTATAAACATATTGTGGTTAAACTTTAGAAAATTTGACGACTCAGATTCTAGGACGTTAAGTAAAAAATAACAAAGGGAATAAAATTTATGAGGGAGATTATTTGTTGGCATCTTTAAGTTTAGTTGTATTTATAGATTATTTTTTTCACCATTTATAATTCTTTACTTTTATGTTCTGTGTATTGGCATATATAATATGTACCATGTAGATGAAGACTGAATATATATAGTTTATGTATTTCTAATACATGTGGTGCATTATTAGGAATGTGCTATCTAACAAATTATAGTTTATCTGTCGTAAAACAATCAATATATTGGAGCTGCAAATTTGTTTAATAACTGCATTCTATTAATCAAGAATGATTTTCTTTTTTCTACTAAGTTTGATCTCACTGACATCCAAACTAACATTGATCCTGAGAGATCATGTGGATAGGTCTAGGTCAATTTGTGATGAACAATTAGTAGCTGGGTTGAGTTGAATATAAGACTTTGCAAAGGGTTTGCATTTTTTGAAAAACTCAGGTTGCTGTCATGTCTAAGGCAGTAATACTAGCCAGGCAATGGTGTACTACTAGCTAGGTGGAAGCGGTAGTATCGGGTGTTAGTAGCGGTACTACTATAGGTGTGGTACAATCGGATTCTAGATGACAATAGCTATTTTTCAAAGAGGGTCATTTTCTTGTTGACCAGGTCTGGTAGTATTGATGCAAAACCACAATACTACTAGAGGACAGTATGACCGAGTCTTGCATGGCGGTACTACCTATCGAGGGTCAACTATGTAAATCTGGACTCTCCTGTGTATTCTGCACCAGTTTAGGATTATGCTAGTGCATGCAGTAAAAATATAGATGAAATATTGACCATGATCATGAGTAACTATGAAAGACACAAATATTATTAATTATTAGAGTAACGAGGTTATGACCAAGCTTACAATAATAGTCTGAAGGGCTTAGCAAAAACTAGCAGCGAAAAATGAAGATAAACATAGTGGCCATTCGACATATCTGTAGGCAATTGACTGGGGAGCGAAGTCCTAATTTGTGAAGTTGTCAAAGAACCCTTCTTCAAATACCTCCGGTTGATATGGTTCTTCTTCAGCAACTGAGTAACAATAGGTACAACCATGAGTATATAGAGTGCTCAGTAAGTTGTTTGCAACATGATACAATATATAATGATGCAAGGCTTATGAAGTGATAGCTAAATGGTTATTTTGCAAAAAAGTAATAATTTAAGTAAATACAATAAATATATTGAAATCACAATTTGAAAATGAGTAATAAGTAACTAAGTAAAAGGAATTGAGTAAACTACAAATGAACTGCCATTCACTTCCCAACAAGCCCAACAAAGATTTTATGAAATTCTACCCCTCGTGTGAAATCACTGAGCATTATCCATAACCAGGGACACGACTTTTTGAATAGTTTTACACTTGGCAGAGGTTGCATAACTTTACCCACTTGATATGATCATCTTATAGTATCACTAGTATAACACGCTTCCATAGACGTGCCGACCAAGAAGATCACAACAAGGCTTTTATAATGTTCAACCTTAATCCAATTTCACCTGCTAAGATTTCATTGCCGAGTAAGCTTCGACCTAGTTGGTAAAAGCCCTCTCTTACGCTAATGTGAGACAATGGCTACGACCATACCCACATTCATCTCAATAACGGAATCAAAGTTGAAATATCATAAAATAGTAATTTAGGTCCATCCCATACTAGATATATGGTTGTATGGTAAAGCTCAATTCAATAGCCCACAAAGTAAAGTTCTTAGACAGTACTCAGGCGAAGCATTCACATCCCAATGTGTTGAATGCCCCTACTTTACTGCGAAATCATTCACCCAAGTGAAAATCATTTTGGTTTAACCAAGACTAATTACACACTCATATCATGGCACATCAAATTTATAACTGTGGCTGACCACCACGATTCAATATCTCACTAAGTCAAATTAGTTAGTTGATCACATGTGATGATGAGCCCAATGTAGCTATAAGCATGGCTAAGCATACTAGAAATACAACACAAGTGAAGGAATACGCGTAGGCTACGTGAGCAGAAAACAAAACTTTTCTACCGCGCACCCAAGAACATCATGCTAAGGAAGGATCATGGATCGTTACCACTTAGACGCGCAGCGCAGCGGAAGAAGAATTGGAAACGATCCAATCACGCGTCGAGGTAGTAGTGGAAGTAGCCGATCGTCCCGAATAGATCGTCTCCTCCACGCACGCCGATCAAGATCGCAGCGAGCAGCGCCTCCACGGTATCCACACGTCCCGGGCTGAAACGCCGATCGCGAGTGTACTAGCACTCGTGAGCAGCTAGGGTTTGGCTCGGGAGGTGGCGGCTAGGGTTTTGCTAGATGTTAACAGGACGAATCCTCCGCCTCGCCTCCATATATATAGACCTCCTCACGTGGGCCTCGTGGACCGAGGCCCAATAGGAGTCTATTCGGATCTCTATCCGAATTGAGCCCATATCCGAATCATATTCGAATTAGTGTTCCAACCCGTTAAGCGTGCGACCACAGAGGTTCACGTATACTTGGTCGTGACCGGAAACGCCTTTCCGGTTACCATGTTAATAGCGGCCTCTAGTAAGACATATTAACCCCAAAGTATATGTAAAGATCATATCGGCTGAACCTGTAATGTTCTCTCATGTACAAATCCCTTTGCCTCACGATATAGATTGAGCTCAAGGCGAGACCTGTGTCATCCTCTTAATAACTCAATCACTCTCTCGATTCCGTGATGGATTATAAACTCGTGATTGACTCCTCAATCACCTTGGCATGGCCATGCACTTTCATAATCCATTACATCGAGGGCCCAGAGATATCTCTCCCATAGCGAGGGCAAATTCTATCTTGATCATTCACATCCCACTACATGTTTCATGGCAAACCCGAAGACTACTTTTATGACTACCCGATTCACGGAGTAGTGTTTAGTAGTCCCAAAATAAGCTACTACTCATGTTGGGAACCATGATGATCTCAAGTCTAAGGACTCTACATAAACACTACTTGAGACCAAGCGATGACACATGGAATCTCTGCAGTGTCTCATGGCAGGTCTATCCAACATATGTTCACTAACACATGTCCATATTATTGATTTGGTATCACCATACCATGATCCATGAGACATGATCATCAATCAATACATATGCTGATCTTTGTCTTTGAATCATATTTGTTCCTCATATGATATACGATCAGGGATCATTTAGAAATAGCAATATCTTAGTATTTAAGAGTCTCATGAATAAGTCACATACTCATTGATCAATAATGATGATGTCTATTCCAAGGAACAAAGTAATGTATCATAAACATAGTATGTGATATATACAACATCTCCATGTTGTCTCTAGGGCATATCACTAACAGTCTCCCACTTGCACTAGAGTCAACCATGTAGGTATCTAATACCCATTGCCCTAGTGTGAGCCTCATGCTTTGGCTGGGGAAGCGGCTTTGTCAACGGATCTGCAATGTTCAAATCCGTTTGTACTTTGCATATCTTCATACCGCCTCTCTCCACTATCTCGCGGATGAGATGAAATCGCCGTAAAATGTGCTTGGACTTCTGGTGCGATCTAGGCTCCTTGGCTTGTGCAATGGCCCCACTATTGTCACAGTAGAGGTCCATTGGGCTGGAGGCACTAGCCATCACACCAAGCTCAGAAATAAATTTCTTGATCCAAACAGCCTCTTTGGCAGCTTCAAAAGCTGCTATGTACTCGGCTTCTGTTGTAGAATCAGCAACCGTCTGCTGCTTGGAACTCTTCCAGCTTACCGCACCGCCATTCAGGCAGAACACAAATCCAGATTGCGATCTAAAATCATCTTTGTCAGTTTGGAAGCTAGCATCGGTGTAACCATTTACAACGAGCTCTTCCTCACCTCCATAGACAAGGAACACATCTTTAGTTCTTCTCAAGTACTTCAAGATGTTCTTTACGACAATCCAATGACTTTCACCGATCTCGATCGTATCTACTCGTAGCACTTAAAGCATACTGAAACATCCGGACGTGTACAAAGCATGGCATACATAATGGACCCAATAGCGAAGCATATGGAATCGCATTCATTTTATCCCGCTCATCGGTGTACTAGGACACCGATTCTTGCTAAGATTTATACCATGTGACATAGGTAGAAAACCTTTCTTGGAATCATGCATGTTGAACCTTTTCAACACCTTGTCAATGCACGTATCTTGGCTTAATCCAATTAGCCTTTTGATCTATCTCTATAGATCTTGATGCCCGATAAAATGTGCTTGGACTTCAGTGCGATCTAGGCTCCTTGGCTTGTGCAATGGCCCCACTATTGTCACAAGAGAGGTCCATTGGGCTGGAGGCACTAGCCATCACACCAAGCTCGAAATAAATTTCTTGATCCAAACAGCCTCTTTGGCGACTTGAGAAGCTGCTATGTACTCGCTTCGTTGTAGAATCGGCAACCGTCTCACGCTTGGAACTCTTCCACTTACCGCACCGCCATTCAGCAGAACACAAATCCAGTTGCGATCTAAAATCATCTTTGTCGGTTTGGAAGCTAGCATCGGTGTAACCATTTACAACGAGCTCTTCCTCACCTCCATAGACAAGGAACACATCTTTAGTTCTTCTCAAGTACTTCAAGATGTTCTTTACGACAATCCAATGACTTTCACTGGATCTCGATGGTATCTACTCGTAGCACTTAAAGCATACTGAAACATCCGGACGTGTACAAAGCATGGCATACATAATGGACCCAATAGCCGAAGCATATGGAATCGCATTCATTTTATCCCGCTCATCGGTGTACTAGGACACGATTCTTGCTAAGATTTATACCATGTGACATAGGTAGAAAATCTTTCTTGGAATCATGCATGTTGAACCTTTTCAACACCTTGTCAATGTACGTATCTTGGCTTAATCCAATTAGCCTTTTTGATCTATCTCTATAGATCTTGATGCCTAGAATATATGCTGCCTCTCCTAAGTCTTTCATAGAGAAACTATTTTTAATGAAGACTTAATGATTCGAGCAAAGGAATGTCATTTCCGATCAGTAATATGTCATCCACATATAAGACCGTAAATACGAGTGCGCTCCCACTAGCCTTTTGTAAACACAAGGCTCTTCTTCGTTCTTGATGAAACCAAACCCTTTGATTACTTCATCAAAACGAATGTTCCAACTCCGAGATGCCTGCTTTAATCCATAAATGGATCTTTGGAGCTTGCATATCTTTCCAACTGATTGCGGATCGACAAAACCCGTGGGCTGTGTCATGTACACATCCTCATTCAGATTTCCATTAAGAAAAGCTGTTTTGACATCCATTTGCCATATTTCATAGTCAAAATATGCAGCAATCGCTAGAATGATCCGAATAGACTTTAGCATTGCGACGGGCGAAAAAGTTTCATCATAATCAACACCTTGAATTTGTTTGAAACCTTTGGCCACCAATCGCGCTTTATAGATGTGAACATTTCCATCAATGTCTATCTTTTTCTTGAAAACCCATTTGCACTCAATGGTTTTAACACCATCAGATGGATCAACCAAGTTCCAAACTTGATTACTATGCATGGATTCAATTTCGGATCTCATGGCTTCAAGCCATTTCTCAGAGTCTGGTCCCACCATCGCTTCTTCATAGGTTTTAGGCTCATCGTTGTTTAACAACAAAATGTCCCTTTGTTGAGTAGTCAAGAACATGTACCTCTCAGGTGCAAGACGTGACCTTTCTGACCTACGTGGTGCTGGTGTGTCCACAACAGGTTCTTCAACAGTTTGTTCATCCTGTTGTGGTTCTCAGAGGAGCTGAAACGTTATCAGTGTTTCTTGAATTTCTTCAAGTTGCTTTGTGCTCCCACTATCCCTTCTTGAGAGAAACTCTTTCTCTAAGAAGACACCATGCTAGGCGACAAACACTTTGCCTTCTCCTTGATTATAAAAATAATATCCTTTTGTTTCCTTAGGATACCCGATAAAGAAGCATTTATCAGATTTAGGAGTGAGCTTATCAGATTGTAAACGTTTTACATAAGCCTCACATCCTCAAATCTTAAGAAAAGACAAGCTAGGACGTTGTCCTGTCCACATCTCATATGGTGTCTTTTCTATCGATTTTGATGGAACCTGCTTAGTGTGAACGCGGTTGTTTCAAGAGCGTACCCCCAAAAAGACAACAGAAGATCACTTTGGCTCATCATGGAGCGCACCATATCTAATAAGGTGCGATTTCTCCGTTCAGATGCCCCATTCCATTGAGGTGTTCCTGGCGGAGTCAATTGTGGAACAATTCCACAATCCTTTAGATGATTGCCAAACTCATGGCTCAAATACTCGCCTCCACGATCGATCGTAGAAACTTGATTGTCTTGCCTAAATGATTTTGCACTTCATTTTGGAATTCCTTGAACTTTTCAAAGGATTCGGACTTATGCTTCATCCGGTAGATATACCCATATCTACTAAAGTCATCAGTAAAAGTTATGAAGTACTGAAAACCACCTCTGGTCGTTAAGCTCATTGGTCCACATACATCGGTATGTACGAGTGCCAATAAGTCATTTGCCCGCTCACCTTGACCGGTGAAAGGTGCCTTTGTCATCTTGCCAAGTAAACAAGATTCGCATGTCTCTAATGATTCAAAATCAAATGAGTGCAGAATACCATCTCTATGGAGCTTCGCATGCGTTTCTCATTTATGTGACCTAAGCGGCGATGCCAAATAAACGTGGGATTCAAATCATTCTGGACGTTGCCTCTTTGCATTAATGTTATAGACCGTGACCCTTCAAGAGTAAGAACGTATAACCCATTCACCAATGGAGTATGACAATATAACATATCTTTGAAATAAAGAGAACAACCATTGTCCATAGATTTAAAGTCATAACCTTCGCTTGCAAACATGAAGCGAAATAATGTTCTTTGAAAGAGATGGAACACAATAACAATTATTCAATTCCAAAACTAATCTCGAAGGTAAAGACAATGACATGGTGCCAGCAGCTACCGCAGCAACTTTTGCTCCATTGCCAACGCGAAGATCCACTTCGCTCCTCCTCAAACTTCTACTTCTTATTAGCCCCGCAACGATTTGCAAATGTGAGCAACCGATCCGTATCAAATACCCAAGAGTCGATTGATGAAGTAGCAAGATTGATCTCTATAACATTTATACCGAGTGGAAGTCGTACTTCCTTCTTCTTCTCAAGATCCTCCAAGTACTTTGGGCGGTTCCTTTTCCAATGTCCCGATTGCTTACAGTGAGTAACAATCGCATCGGATGAGCATCGCCCTTCTTGTCTTTCTTGGCCTTAGAACCGCTCGCGATCGCATCGGAGCTTTCTTTCTTTTGACCGCGCTTCTCTTGACATAGGGCTTGCCCTTGCCTTCTGCATCATCATCACATGATTGCTGCTTTTCTTAATGCTTTCCTCGCAGATTTTAGCATCCCATGCAACTCACCCCAGGTCTTGTCCAGTTGTTCATGTGAAAGTTCATTATGAATGGCTCAAAGCTTGGGGAAGCGGCGGAGAATCACATCGATAGCCAACTCTTGGCTAAGGGAAAACCAAGCTTTTCCGGACTCTCAATGTAGCCAATCATCTTAATCACATGAGGGTCGACGGATTCCCTTCGCAAGCTCGCACGCAAATAAGGACTTTGAAGTATTGAACCTCTCACCCTTGCTTGGTTCTCAAACATACCACGTAACCCCACAATGATATTGTAGGCATCTGTGTTCTCATATTGCTTCAAGCTCAGAGGACATTGTGGCAAGCATGAGACAGCTCACATCAAGGCAATCATTCGCTTGCTTCTCATAAGCTCTCCGTGCAGCCACAGAGCATTATCAGCAAGTCTTCGGGTAAGGAGACTCAAGGACATACTCCTTGCGCTCTTGCTTGAGAACAATTCTCAAGTTGCGATACCAATCCAAAAAGTTTGTTCCATTGAGTTTTTCTTTCTCAAGAACAGATCGCAAATTAAAAGTATCTTGGATGCGGCGTTAGAATGACATGATCTACAACACAAGAATATGCAAAGTTTAGCACTATGTTTATGTTCATCTTTTATTAAACTATTTAGCAAAAGACTCCCACTATGAGTTTTGCAACAAAACTCCTCTAAGTTACATAGTGGGTAAAGATCCTCATTTCACTAATTCCTAGTGAGCTTTGGCATCACGGCTAGAAAACTAGTGACATGGGTAAGCAACACTTTGCTAATCACATCCCTATGTGACTCTACTTTGGGTGACATTAGTATGCCTCGGCTCCAATCTATACCCCAAGGTCCAAAACTATTTTGATAACCTTGTTAAGTAAACCAAATGCTTCTGCATGTAGATGTCCGACATCTACCCTAAATGATGATGATAACCGATGGCACTCTACTTTGGTAGACCTACCATGCGGTGATCATTATCTTTTGGTGCAGTATATGGAAGGGCATTAACACCTAATTTTAAGAGGGATTCTATCCTACCAAAGCAACATATCACATATATCATTGCATAAGAATAAGATAGATAACATCATAGATAAACACATTTAACTGTGAAGTAGTATGGCCCAAAAATGGTGATATCCATCTCCAAGTAGGTGTAGACGATCTCCATCCTCCACATCACTCCTTTAGGCCACCATGCTTAAAAGCTTGTAACCTCAAAACTAAGCTACTACCTATAATAGCTAGAAATTGAAGATTACAAAGATAAATTCAAGCATTAAGGTCGACACGCAGGTTGTTAAATACAATATATACAGCTAACAATAGCTGAAATAATCATGACACGCAGGCCATGAACGAATGTTACATGCATCACATACATCTCATACATTCAAATAAGCTATAGGGCCATACTATTCACATCATTCTCTGCAAAAACAAGTTAGACGTAGAATCGCATTCTACCTAACGATGTGAACCCAAGACGCTATACAAGGGGGGGATACACACGGCGGTCCCCAATCATATTGATCATCGCGATCGGTATACTTGAGGAGACCACAACACAAGACCTCGATCTGTTGGCTCGATCTACTGATTGTGCGCGCAGTTAGCCCCGATGGTGATTCCAGCTGGTAGGGGCAAGTCGCGCGTACATCAAAGAAGGAGCACGAACTAATCTTTTTGGCCTTATGATGCTATCAACTCATACCTATTTCAACCCCTTATGACCGATTGATCTCATCAACCCGTGCTACTGATTTAGGCGTAATAGATCCAATCTACTACTATCGCATATCAACATATGCGCTGATCCAGATTGCAAACTAAGCAAGATGGCTCTGATACCACTGAAGGAATACGCGTAGGCTACGTGAGCAGAAAACAAAACTTTTCTACCGCGCACCCAAGAACATCATGCTAAGGAAGGATCATGGATCGTTACCACTTAGACGCCGCAATGCAATGGAAGAAGAATTGGAAACCGATCCAATCACGCTCGAGGTAGTAGTGGAAGTAGCCGATCATCCCGAACAGATCGTCTCTCCACGCACGCCGATCAAGATCGCAACGAGCAGCGCCTCCACCGGTATCCACACGCCCGGGCTGAACGCCGATCGCGAGTGTACTAGCACTCGTGAGCAGCTAGGGTTTGGCTCGGGAGGTGGCGGCTAGGGTTTTGCTAGATGTTAACAGGACGAATCCCCTCCGCCCCTCGCCTCCATATATAGACCTCCTCACGTGGGCCTCGTGGACCGAGGCCCAATAGGAGTCTATTCGGATCTCTATCCGAATTGAGCCCATATCCGAATCATATTCGAATTAGTGTTCCAACCCGTTAAGCGTGCGACCACAGAGGTTCACGATACTTGGTCGTGACCGAAACGCCTTTCGGTTACCATGTTAATAGCGGCCTCTAGTAAGACATATTAACCCCAAAGTATATGTAAAGATCATATCGCTGAACTCTGTAATGTTCTCTCATGTACGAATCCCTTTGCCTCACGATATAGATTGAGCTCAAGGCGAGACCTGTGTCATCCTCTTAATAACTCAATCACTCTCTCGATTCCGTGATGGATTATAAACTCGTGATTGACTCCTCAATCACCTTGGCATGGCCATGCACTTTCATAATCCATTACATCGAGGGCCCCAGAGATGTCTCTCCCATAAGCAGGGGCAAATTCTATCTTGATCATTCACATCCCACTACATGTTTCATGGTAAATCCGAAGACTACTTTTATGACTACCCGCCACGGAGTAGTGTTTAGTAGTCCCAAAATAAGCTACTACTCATGTTGGGAACCATGATGATCTCAAGTCTAAGGACTCTACATAAACACTACTTGAGACCAAGCGATGACACATGGAATCTGCGCAGTGTCTCATGGCAGGTCTATCCAACATATGTTCACTAACACATGTCCATATTATTGATTTGGTATCACCATACCATGATCCATGAGACATGATCATCAATCAATACATATGCTGATCTTTGTCTTTGAATCATATTTGTTCCTCATATGATATACGATCAGGGATCATTTAGAAATAGCAACATCTTAGTATTTAAGAGTCTCATGAATAAGTCACATACTCATTGATCAATAATGATGATGTCTATTCCAAGGAACAAAGTAATGTATCATAAACATAGTATGTGATATATACAACATCTCCATGTTGTCTCTAGGGCATATCACCAACAACAAGTGGATACTAGTATTACATCACTAAATAATTATCCATCCTATGGTGATAATTGAATCATGACATTCAAATTATCAAGGTGAAATTGATCAACTTGGTCATTAACTACCAATACAAGTGTTTGTATTAAATTAGCAATGCATGATAATTTAAAACAAAATAATAAACAACAGATTTAAATTAATAGGTTCAACATGATCAAAGGTCATGACTTACCTTGGATTTACTTAGTTAGCAACTCATGAACTACAAGTTCTGCTTCTGCTCTTTCAAAGATGTTATATAATGAGAGGGAAAATAAATGAAACACAAATAAATTCAAATAATACACAAATAAAATTCAAAAATAACCAAACAAGAACTACAAGATAGAGCTCAATTTTTGATGAATTTAGGAAGAATAATCGGATCAATTGGAGTTAGGACGACAGAGAACAGGCTCTCAGAAGATTGATTAGTTGAGAAAATATTAGAAATTTGAAAAGTCTATTGTGCTATGTATCCGATGAATGGAATATTAATGGTCCACCATAGACTTGGCATGCACCGGGTTGGGCTAGGGTTGATGTGGCAATGATGACACAAGCCATGACGAGGTGAGTGATTGGATGACATGTGGCTTGGTTTTAATGAGGTGGCTAGGTGACGTGGCACGAACTTGCTGGTGGTGAGATGAGGTGGCAGACTAGGCATTGGTGGCGCTGCATGGCGATCATGTTAGATCAAGAGGCTGAGGTGGCTTGTCACGTCGGCTCAGGCACTACAACATGCTTTTGACGAAGAACTCTGGTGAGGTACATGGTGACGAACGGTGGCGCAGCCCAGGTCGATGAGACATGGAGGATAGAGAGGACATCACGGTGAATATAACAGCAGGATGGCAGAATTTATAGTGAATGGTCATAGCCAGTGGCGAGGAGAAAAGCGACAGCGAGATTGGTTGGACAGTGAACTTCCAATGAAGAGCGAGGTGGGGGCTAGCAAGAGCTTGGATAGGAGATTGCAATGAAGGTCACAGGAGGGGTGGAAGCTCACCGACGGTGGCGCAATTTCTCACTGAAGATGATGGCCAAGGCGGCGGTTGAAGCTTAAATCTAACAGATTGGCGATGAACTTGGAGGCGGCGTGCAAGCGTTTTGGAAGAGGGTGCTGTGGGTGTAGATCCCAGGTGTGCGCGAGCCCTTAAATAGCATGGGGAGGTGTGCTTGCGAAGGACTCTCATGGCAGCATAGTGAAGATGCCCAGTCGAACACATGAGGAAGAAGATCGGCTCACGGACGGCTTGACTGACGGGCGGGCCGAATTATCGGTGAGGCAAAAAGAGAGGGAGGTGGTTTGCTAGATCAGCGATGTGTGGTGCAAGGCAAATTGGATAGCTAGCGGGAATTGAGCTAATGCGATCGGTTCTGGAAGACAGGCCAAGGTGGCAAGGCCAAGAAGGAATGCGGGCTGTGGAGGTTGAGTGGGTTGGGCTACGGGCGAGCAAGAAGAAGGTGGACTAGGCCACAAGAAAGGAATGGGCCGGAATGGGCTGCAAGAATGGAATGCCCAATAAATTTTTTAATATTTTCCCCCTTTTTTAGAATTTAAGAAAATAGGAAAAACAAGATTGAGCTCTAAAAAATAGCAAATAAATCTAGAAAAATATAGAAAATTCCTTGCAACACATGGAACTCAACAAAAATCCAAGAAAAATCCAAATGGTTAATTTAATTGATGTTTACTTTAGTGATATGAAATCTTTTTAATTTTTAAAAATTCAAATTAAGCTTTAGTTAATTCAAGAAAAATCTAATTGGCTATTTTTATTTTAAAAACTTTGAAAAGGCACTGAAAACTAGAATGTTACACTACCAGGGCGGTAGACCGGCCTTGGCAAGACATCATACCACTCCCCTATTACCAAGAAATGGTTAAGGGGTGGTAGTAGCAGCCAGTGGTTGGTGGTACGATGCCATGGGGGGTGCGGTCATACTGGCTTAGGTATGTTGGTTGTAAAAATTGGAAATTGTGGGAGATTTGATCATGGATCTTGAAAATCCTATCATGGTTACATTGGGCCTGTTCTTTGCGGCTGCAGTTTATGGCTTTTGGCTACAACTTATAAATAGTAGATGAATAGTGGCTATTTGTGAGAGATAGTATGGACAGAGAGATAGTCACGTATGGTTTTGCATTATATAAATGAAGTTAGCACAATGTGTACTATAATAAACTACTAGACCTCAACTGAAATGATAGTAAATTTGAAGCTAGTTACTATAGAAAAGATGAAGCCGGAAGCCAAAAAGCCTATTGAGTTGCATGTTGCGTACTTATGCTAATGTGGGTCAAGTTATGAAGAACTTATGCCTGAAAATGATTTCTTGGTCTTTGGATATACAGGTAAGTCTGGAGGCAACTATGGTCAATGAAGAGCGACTTGGACTAGTCAAGTGGATTGATGTCCAGAGAGGTCTTGGAAGTTGTGAGATGGTTGGGCTCTAGCATGGCTCATGGCAAAGTCATGGAATGCGTTCGAGGAAAGGTTCAAGCAATGGATTGGATCAAGTAGCTTCATCGTTTCAAGTGAGGTGTGGTCTGGTGAGAGTCGAAATGGGAGTGACTTGCCGATTGAATGGAAGCAATTGATCAACCTACATGTAGCATGCATGGTGACTTGCATGATAAGAAGACAGAGTCAAGGGAAGGTGTTCGGAAGTTTCATCAAGGGAACTTCTGGAAAATGCCCAAAACCAGACTCAATGCCTACACTGAAACCATGGCTTGGAGAGACACAAGGGAAACTACTACAGAAAGGGTCACCCCAGACGGTTCAAAACCGTCATCATAGACGGTTTCTGAACCGTCTAAATGTATGTGTTAGTTATAACAGGTAGTTATCACATACAGCTCTCAGACTGTCTGTGATAAGATACAACACAAATAGTTTTTGAAAACAAACATCTGTAGTATGTCATCTATCACAGATTGGTTTTGGTATTAGCCGTCCATGATATCTTACATATCCTATAAGGTTAATACTAATAACCATCTGTGATATTGGACATATCACAGACAGTTGTATTTAAAAACCGTCTATGATAATGGATATATCACAGATGGATGTGTTTAAAAACCATCTGTGATAGCAGTATATCATAGACGGTTGTATTTAAAAACCGTCTGTGATAGCACAATATCATATATGGTTGTATTTATAAACCGTCTATGATAGCTATATGAAAAGCTACATTATTTTTCTATTTTTGGATAGCCTCAGGAAATATTATGAAAAGCTACATTATTTTCTGTTTTTTGGATAGCATCAGGAAATGCTAGCCATGCCCTTTGAAAATAAGCAAGCAGATCACATATATATAGCACAGGACAATTATTACACAGATATCACAAATGAATTAAATAACGCAAGCACGTCACATATATACCACATGACAATCATTACATGTACAGATGTCACAAATAAATTAAACAACTGAATAAAGTACATATAAACTAATTGTTTGATTAAGCACAATTGAGTGAATTACAATTGAATAAAATATTTGAACAATTAATTATCATCTCCGCTGGGGTAAAACTCTCCATTATGGTGAATGACCTCCACCATCAAGAATTCAGAAAGTTGTCCTCGAACTTCGGTGAGGTTGGCAAGATCATATGTACTTGAGTCGAATCATTAGCATATATATACATATATAGAAACTGATAATCATGAAATAAATATTGGCAGGTTGACAAACCTCTGGATCTTTAATGTTAGTACCCATGATTTTCAGCATATGTTTGCAACATAGAATCTACATAAGTTGTCTTGTAGGTACTAGTGGCACTGCCAAAATAGAATTATTTATATAGGTATAGTCAGTTCTAGAGGCATTATTATGAGTGTGATATAGGATTGTGTTATAGCGGGTACCAGGAATCATGTCCTATGTCACATTATGGAGCAAAATTTCCTGTGTCTCCCTCCCTAGGCAATGTAAGCTTTGAACGACCTACGTGATTTCAAAAAGTTAGCCTTGCCCATTGCAAATGAAGGGAGGAGTACAATAGAATTATGTATGGAGAAAATGGGTTTACCTGTCAAATGTTTGTTGCACAAGGGTAAAGTCATGATTGCCACCAAGTAAGGAATCAAGATATATTACCTTACTTCGCTTTGGTACAATCACGATCAGAATCCAATGATTAATCTTAGGTTTATGTTATGCATAAGGTACAAATGAAACTTGTATAGCAACTAGTGAAGCACTTACCCCTGGTTAAAGGGTACCATGCTGTAGTCCTTGTCACTCTGAGTAAGCAATCTCTTTGTTATGTAATCTTGGAGGAAGGATGCATTGGCCTTGATGCATTGCTCAAAGACCAAGTGTGGCTCCAGGAAACCCACAGGTTGTCACCATTATCGAACTTTTTGGATCATAAATCAATACATAAGTAATGAGTTATGACATAAGCAATACATAGTACACTTATAGTGTCCATCACAGTAGAAGTGAGGCATCGAGTTTGTTGAGGTTAAATAGTAAGAGTAAGTCGTCGAAGGTCACGATGAAGTAGCCCGAGTTATGGAGGAAATGCTCCTCTGTGTATTTCACAGTGAATCCACATTGGCAGTTTGGCTTCCTATTGGATCTCTGCATGTACGAGTAGTGCAAAGACATGCAAACCAATCCAAGGCTAGATAATTGTGACTTCGGGACCAACGACCTTCTGAGTTGAATTTCTAGGTCCCGGAAGGCACCTTACTCTTCTTTGATTTGGCCTTAGCTTGAACCTTAGTGTCTCACTTGTGATATATCTTCGTTGTTGTCTCCACGGGAGCCGATGCGACAGGCCTATGAAGTGGAGCTTGAGGTGAAGCCACGGGAGCCGATGTGACACGATTTTGAAGTAGAGTTTGAGGTGGAGTCATAGAGGGTTCTATTTGATAGGGATGATTGTGTGAGATCACGACACGGAAAGATCCAGGGTGATGTCCCTCTTAGGCAACTAGATGAATGTGTGGACGGCATCCTCTAAGAACATAATCTCTTTATTTGAGGGCTTCTCAAGAGGGATGGCCTTAAAAATGTCATTAATCATGTTCACCTAAACCTTCAGGAAACCGGTCTCTAGTTGGGCACCGTGCACTAACGTCCCTAGCAGGCATGGACATGTTATCTCCCGCCCAGTGTCAATAAGAATGGAGCCAACAATCTTGACTCTGAGGATGGACGGTATTGGCTCCTACATAATGATACACGATAAGCTAAGGCGTCATCCAAGTCTATCTATGTGGCGTTCTAAAGAGGAACATTACTTGGATGTCATTGATAGGTAAGTGGACGTTGCTATGTTCAGAAATTGGAATGGATACGTAGCTAGTCCGACATTGAGGGGGATTGGGTACCGCATTAATGGGGGTGGGTTGTGATTGGTTGCAGACTTGTCTCAATTCTTCCCTCAATGAATCTCTCTCCTCTAAGTGAGGCAGTTATCTGCTCTCGATGTAAGGTAGATAGTTGTTCGTCAAGTTGTGCATGAAGCTCATGTTTCATTCGTTCCTCGTGATAGGCCTCAGATCTCTTCCTACTATATGCCTAGTCATTTGGGAATCTATGTCTCCAAGGTACGTAAACCCCCAGGCCTTACGTGTGACCTAGGTGCTCCTTGTTTCTTAGAGTCTATGATAGTATATCCCTCCCACTGTCTACTTCAAAGGAGCCTTGGAAAGATTCGGTAGTCAATGCTTGCAGCAAAAAGCAATCATGTTATTTTAGACCCCATGAAGTTATGGATCTATTAACTAGGTAGTTTAATATATCTTAGCAGGCGTTGGGACACTTCCTCATATATGATGTTTTTGAAAGAGGAGACACCCGAAGACATGGTTGATGATCTCACTCTTAACCAGTTTCGGGCATGCTCCATTGCGGGATTTTACCCACATAACCAGTGGTGCTGAGTCTGTGGGGGTGAGCGTTTTGTATCTAGAGAGCCTTATGCGCTGTACTTTGCTGTTGAAATTTGGTTGTTGTTTTCATCTGCACAAAAGCCTCCTATGTTTCTAGCAATATCAAATGATACATCGTGAAGGGCATGCAATCCTGGGCCACGTCCTATGTGACAAGCGTGCTCTTGAAGTTCTTCCATGCTTTTCCCATCACGAGGAACGCCTGCCGTTGCACAAGTCCCTGGACTTCTTCTGGGATCTCGAATGACTCTGTTATTTCCACCCACAGCTGATTTTTCTAAACCTTTATCAAATCTTTCCATCTTACTACTGTGATGAGGACCTGTTACCTTCCAATTATCCCACAAGTAGTCTGAAATGCTATCACCGCTTTCTTCGATTATAGAGGGACCCCATCCACAGAGACCACTGTGATGGTCATTCGACCATCTAGCCTTTTCAATACTGTTCTACCATGCTTAGTTACCCCGGTCTTCGGAGCGTCAGACCCATTCGATGACATCAATGGCGACGACGATAACTGTGTGGACACCATCTCTCTTGCAAGAAAAAACTAATTACAACGAGCTATGAGCGTAAACAAAGTTCTATGAAGCTCATAGCACACATCAGTGTCTCAAATTCTATGGAGTTGGTTATAACATACTTCATAGAACCTGATAAACTGAAGTGTGTAATTTTCTTCATGCCCTTTGAAGGTCTATGTGGCATATATTATTGCTAGAAGGTCCCTTTGAAACAGTAACATGTCATTCCGAATAGATCTTGTAGCAATAACACGAACATCCCTTAGTGTTATCTCTAAGAAGTGCAACTCACTTAGAAACAATAGCTCTAACAATTTAGAGATAAATTAATTCCCTAGCTATTTTGTAACATTATGACCACAACATTTATTTCTCAACAACTAGAAGACAACAGAAAAGCACCACACACTTGAGCTTCAAAAGAATTGAGATAGAACAATGATATCATTTAAATCCTCTAAGACATTTAGACTGGACAATATACTCAAGGCATAGAGCAAATATAGTTAATAAAACACAAATGTGAGCATTTGAAATCTGTATAATGCACTGACTAAGATAAAAACTTGGCCTTCTCCACTCTTGTCAACTTTTCAATTGTCACAATGACAAACTTTCAAAGATTCTACTAGTTTAACTAATTGAATATTATATTCCTCTGTGTAGTATTAATGTCAAGAGCATGCATAAACAACATATTTTGGAAGAAATCAGGCACTAGTAATAGAGTATAGTTACTGCAGACTCAACATATATTTTTCGCAATTGCATATTCAACATATATATATATATACATATATATATACATACATATATATACATACATATATATACATACATATATATACATACATATATACACATACATATATATACATACATATATATACATACATATATATATATATTTGGCAAAGCCTAACAACAGCAGTAAGGAATACTGAGTAGGGAACTGAGCATAAGCAATTGACAGAGCCACGGACTACACTCCACAAAAATAAACAACTAGCATATAAGAGATCAAACTAGCAGAATAAATCTAGATTGTCATTGTAACTTCAATTTTGATAAAAATCTTCATCGAGCAATCAAAAGCCTACAATCTGTCATGCAATAGTTCTTCCAGTGCCACCACTTCCTGGCTCCCTCCACATGTGTAGAGCCATCACATCTCCACTCATCTACCTAACTCACCATAATCTACCTCCAAAAAAGTGGGATTTGGGATTCATACATTTGGGAGGAGAGGCGATAGGGAGGAGAGGCGGCAGTGGAAGGAGAGGCAGCATAGGGAAGGAGACACGGTGTTGGGAGAGGTGGTGTCATCCGAAGAGGCGGCGCCATCCAAATAGGCAACGTCGGGTGTGCAAGTGAGCAGTGAGATCTAGCAAAACCTAGTTAGGGCGGCGGAGATGGAGGAGTGCATGAGTGAGGAGTGAGGGCGGAAAACCTAATCGGGCCTATTTGTAGAGGAATTGTAACTCATCAAATTCATTGTATTCTTCCTTATCCATGACACTCTCAACTTTGATAATCCTTCTTTTTCCATAAAGAACTATGTGCCACTTCTTATTTGTCAGGTCGGTTACATAAAAAAACTTGAATAACTTACCTTGCAAGTATGAATGATTCATCTTTGTATCCTACATATTCGAGGTCTACAGTAGTGACGCAATATATATCGACCTTTACACCCCATGGAAGTTGGACCCAATGGAACTGAAATAGAGAGATCTTGAAAATTAGGTAGTCAAGCTCCCAAATCTCCTCTACAAGCCTATAGTACGAGCTTGGGCTAGCGGTACTGAAATGCATATGAAATGCATCTATGCAGACACCTGAGTTCTACACTGTGCTCTTTCTATCCTGATCTATTGTATAAAATATGTACCCTTTAATGTCGTATCCTTGCCATGTCACAATTGTAAATTTTAGCCCTTTTGCCAACCATTGCAGCATCTCACTTAACAACCTCCACTTCAACCATTCATTGAACCAACAGTTGTATTGTCTTGTAATCCAAACCTCTCCTGGTATGGATTATTTTGGCATAGCATGTCCTTATGCTCTTCAATATATAGGGATAGCTCAGTCATGTGTTGTAAGACTATAAAATGGGCTTGAGCATATGTATCCAGGTTGAAAGTTAATGCTTTCCTTTTGATGGTCCCGATACCCTCTAGCCTCCTCTCGTAATGAGATAAAGGTACACCTATCAGTTCGACCTGAGCCATGTAATCGATGCAAAACTCTATAACCACTTCGGTTGCATAACCTTCGATGATGCTACCATCTGACCGAGATCGATTGCATACATAGAACTTGAGATCCCATGTACCTCTCGAACGGGTACATATGATGTAGAAACACGGGGCCGCATATCTTTATCTCTTTCAGAAGGTGGACAATGAGATGGACTATGATATCAAAAAATGAGACAGGAAAATACATCTCAAGTTGACATAGACTCGTCACCACCTCGGTCTGTAGAGCATCTAGTCCATCGGGATCGATGACCCTCTGAGCAATTACGTTAAAGAAATAACACAATCTCATGATTATCACTCGAACCAATTAATTTTAAATCATCTATGGAAACAAGTTTCTTCATGTTGGCAGAGTGATCGAACAAAACTTTCACACCATGCATGCACTAGCAAAGTTCAGTTCTCTCAGAATTAGATAGATTGTAGCAAGCTGGGAGAAGGTATGTCTGACCTTTATCGGCCTCTATTGATGCTAACTCAGTCTTATGTTCATAGCGACTAAGTCACACCATGCATTAATACCATTCTTTGTTTTGTTATGAATGATCAGTAAGAGACCAATCAAGCTATCACATACATCCTTCTCTATGTGCATGACATCGATGCAATTGCGAACTTCTAAGTGCTTCAAATAATGCAAGTCCAAAAATGTTGACCTCTTCTTCCACATGTTTTTCTGATGGGTCCTCAACTTACGTATATTTCCAAGTACAACATCGATATCTTTGATCATATCGTAAACCTCTTTCTCACTAAAAGGTTTTGGTGTTGAGTCATCCTTCTTTTTTTGTGAATTTATTTCTTCATCTTGTGGTATGGGTGATACCTTAGAAGGAACCTACGGTGATGCTTGTATATAGTTTTACGTAAGTTGTTCAACTACCCACACTCGGTATAATCTAGGTAGTCTAGACAGGCTTTGACTCCTTTTGACTCAACCTCGATAAGTTACCAAGTCCAGGGAATTCATTGATGGTGCAAAACAATATGGTGCGTAGGGTGAAGTTCTCTTGTTTGTCCGTATCTCATAGTTGTACCCCTTCGTTCCATAGTATCATAAGTTCTTCCACCAATAGTGCTAGGTACATATCAATATCGTCCCAGGTTGCTTTGGCCCTTGGATAAGTAGTGACATCAAAATGTACTTTCGCTTCACACACAACCAAGAAGGAAAGTTGTACATGCATACATTCACGAGCCAAGTGCTATATCAGCTGCTCATGTTACCGAAAAGATTCATTCCATCTTTATTTAACTCAAACCTTATATTCCTAGGTTTTTCACTAAAGTCTACAAACATCCTATCAATGTTCCTCCACTGGGTAGAATCAGCAGCGTGTCTTCTCATTCCATCTTTCTAATGCTACTCCAAACGGGGAATTACATGCATTTTAGGGAACATATGGTGTTGGATTGATCCACCTTGAGACATTATTAAAATTGTTAAGTTTTTATGTATCGTCATTTGGTCTTAAGCAATGATGTATAATCCTTGTATGTGAGATCAAAATAGTTTCCTATATATGCAATAGTGCACTTAGCAGTTGCCAAACGCTACTCCATTACTGGGTAGTTATAAAGGTAGTTTTCACATATGCTCTGAAATATACGGAGGAATGTGACTGTCCAATATAGGATTTGCCCATCTTAATAATAGGACAGATATCTGTGCCTCGTAATGTGGTTGGATAAAGGAAGTGCATGGTCATATCACGAGTGGTTGAAGAGTCGACCACATAAAATTATCTATCACTACATCAGAAAAATATTGAGCAGTCCATAGATGACACATTTCTCATTTGGAGTTTGGTCAAGTATCGTGAGACAAAAGGAGAATACGCAAACATATCATTTAGTCCGACTAGATATGAACTGGTTGTGTTGGTATACTAACTAGTCGTGAGCTAGTCGAACATATCATAAACTGGTCATATGGGATACAGACTGATCATAACTAGATATGCACTAATCATAAGGAGTTATGAACTGATCATAAGTGACTAAGACCCGATTGCATATCATATTGCATAAAGTTCATCCAGTTTGATCTTTGTGTATATTTGGGGGTTGATATGTACTGGTATGGACCGCTACTGAACAGTGATCGGAAGAGTATTTTTGGGTTACAATCAAGTATACATGAATTTACAGGGTTACACACTTAATGGGTTGGTACAATAAGGGCCTAATGATAAGCTTCGAGTAGGATACAATCTCTACTCCTATTGGATAAAGATCCAGTCGGAGACTCTATATAAAGGGGTGCATTGGCTTACAGGTTGAGGAAGTGGATCGCATCACCCATGAAACCCTAGCCATCTCCTTCCAAAGGCCCTACTATGCGCGCTAGTGCTACCACATCGGTGCACAACATTCCATTTCTAGATGTGTAAACTTGATAGAAGTGCTGCTGCAACTGCAGCGCTGATCGGGAAGATCAGAACAAAAGACAATCCGCTCATGGAGATTGGCTACTGCTAGAGGATGATCAGATTCCATGGATTGCTTTCCAAAGATATTAGATGATCAACTACTTCCACTACATAGATGCGAGCTATGTTCAACTAGGCTATTCAACTCTTCTTCTATTGCACTGTGCGTCTAGTGGTGATGATCTATGGTTTTTTGCCCGTATAATTTTCTAGTATATAAGACAGAAATTTTAATTTACACTAGTATAGTCTATCGTAATTCCAACAGACTCATGCTTGACGTAGCCTTCTACTCGCTAAGCCTGTTCATGAAGGATATCTTAATCAATATTGGGTGGTTCAGAGACCACAACACGGGCAAGATGATGAAGGATGAGGTCCAAGGATCACTCTAACTCACCAACTGTATCGCTCAAGATTTGGAGGAGGAAGACAATACACGGGACATCACAGAATGCAAATACAGAAGTTCAGAACTTAGTGCAAAAAAAAAACAGCTTCAGAGTTTTCCAATTGTCAATACACTGAACTGTAATACGAAAACAAGATGGGAACTGAACTTCAGTTAAAGAACAACAGCAGATTACAAGTAAATTTAAAGTCTCACGGAGAGGTGCTAACTAACTCGTAACTACACACCTAACCAAACTCCTGATCATTCATTACATTGACTCGATCCTGGGAACTCGGACATGCAGATCTCAACTGCAGTTTTATTCTGACCAAGTACAGCAAACCAACAGCAACTTGCGGCTTCATACTCGCGTAGGTTTCGGCAGGCTTCAGACCTTTTCTCTGTGTAGCGTCTGGTCATTCGGCAAAGTCTTGATTATTTCCAACAGATGAGCCTGCTGAAGCAATCTTTCAAGATTGCCTACACGCAAGAGCTGATTATTGTCGTTGGAACCCTGCCGGGGTACTTCTTCTCCATCGCGTTGGTTGGTCATGTCAAAATTTAGCTTCTGGGATTCACCATGTTGACCATCTTCATGCTCGGACTCACCATCCCCTACCAGCACTGGGCTACCGTTCAGAATAGCAATGCCTTCGCAACCATGTATGCGCTCATCTTCTTTTTCGCTAACTTTGGCCCCAATTCAACCACTTTTATCATTCCGGTACAGATCTTCCCCGCGCGACTACAGTCGACATGCCATGGTGTATCTGGCATGGGTGGAAAGGTCGGTGCCTTCGTGGGTGTGTTCGTGTCACTGTATGTAGCTATTCAGACTTCTTTTGACATGGAAAAATGCATGAAGTTGTTGTATGTTCTCGTCGGGTGCAACCTGGTTGGCCTCGTGTTCACTCTCCTCTTGCCGAAGTCGATGGGGAAGTCTCTTGAGGAGATCACCGGCAAGATTGAGGATGAGGAGCCACTATTGGAGAACACCCAGGAACCTGCAAACAATCAGAGAACTATCTGGTGGGAATCACTGATCTGGATTAGAAGAGAGAGCTCTCGGTTTGGGGCAATTTTCTGAATATTATCAACTAGCAAAAGCCTTACGAGCTACAGTAACTGAATGAATGAGAAAGCCAACACATGCCTGGAAGGGAAAACTGAACCTGCGCTTAAGGCGCCACAACCTGATCAGATCTGAATAACCCGGTCACGATCTACAACTGAAAAACAAACTCAACATGACTCAGACTAAGCAAATAGGGCTGGATTATTTCCAACATTCACCCCCTAATCCAGACCTTGATCTTTAAACTGCCTGCACTCCCAACTGCTCTCTCATTTCAGCAAACTTGACTCTTCCGAGCGCTTTGGTTAATATGTCTGCCTTTTGCTCTTCAGTGCTTACATGCTCCACTACAATTTGCTTCCCTTCAACACATTCCCGTATGAAATGGAATCTTGTATCTATATGCTTGCTTCTCCCGTGAAATACAGGATTTCTCATCAATGCAATAGCTTATTTGTTATCTACAAACAGCTTCACTGGTTCTTGAACCCTCCCTGTGATATCATGCAATAATCCTCTCAACCACACGGCTTAACATGCAGTTACTGTCGCAGCCATGAATTCTGCCTCACAAGAAGAGAGTGCGACGCTTTTCTGCTTGCAGGATCCCCAAGTAATCATGTTCCCACAGTAGTAGAACACTAATCCACTCGTGCTCCTTCTGTCATCGACATCACCTGCTAAGTTACTGTCTGAATACCCAATCAGCTGATTGTCCTTCCCTCTTGAGTACACCAAACCAAGGTTTAATGTGCCCTTTATGTACCTCAAGATGTGTTTAATAGCTTGCCCATGAGATCTCCTCAGGCTTTCCATATACCTGCTTGCAACGCCAACTGCATATGCTAAATCAGGTCTTGTGTGAAGTAGATACCTCAGACTTCCAATTAACTGCCTGTATTGTGTTTGATCAATTTCCTCTCCTTCTTCGTCTTTACAAAGCCTCAGCTTCGGCTCCATTGGATATGAAACTGCATTGCAGTCACTCATCCCGGCTTCTTGCAATATCTTCTTAGCATAGCTCTCTTGCTTCAAAGTAATGCCATCTTCTTTCTGCAATACTTCTATTCCCAAATAGTATGCAAGGAGCCCAAGGTCACTCATTTCAAATTCTCCAGTCATTTGTTTCTTAAACAGTGTAATCTCCTTGTCACTAGTCCCAGTGACAACCAGGTCATCCACATATACTCCCACTACTAGTATCTCCCCTCCATTGTTCCTTTTGTAAATTGCTGGCTCATGTGGACATTTGTGAAACCCGAGTGACTTCAAAATTTTATCCAGCCGGATATTCCAGGCCCTGGGAGCCTACCGAAGCCCATACAGTGCTTTGGCTAGTTTGTAGACTTTCTTTTCTTGTCCCTTTACTTCAAATCCCTCTGGTTGCTCCACATACACTTCCTCCTGAAGCTCCCCATTCAAAAATGCAGTTTTGACATCTAGGTGATGAACTCTCCACCTTTCTTGTGCAGCCAAGGCTAATATGAGTCTCACTGTCTCCATTCTTGCTACTGGAGCAAACACCTCCTCAAAATCAATACCTAGTTGCTGCACATATCCTTTGGCAACAAGCCTAGCTTTGTGCTTCACCACATTCCCTTATGCATCCTTCTTGAGTTTAAAGACCCATTTTAGCCCAATTGGTTTGTCCCCTGGTGGAAGTTCAACCAGTTTCCAGGTTTTGTTCTTGCAAATAGAGTTGAGTTCACTTCTCATTGCCTCTTCCCACTGTGGGTTACCAGCTGCTTCTTGATATCTCACTAGCTCCTCTACCGATGCCATAAGTAGTTCATCATCCAGCTCTATTGGTTCAGTACTTGCATATATATCAGCCAAGGACCTGTATCTTCCATGAAATTCTTCTGAGCTGTCACTTGTGACGGGTGAGATTGATGCTGCTACTGCACTCTCAGGTGTGTTTGTCACTGGTGTCAAAGGCTTAGACTCTTCCTGTGCTTCTGCTATTTCACATGGCTGCATGCTTGCTGTGTCATACTGGGAGGTTGCCACGGCAGGTGAATTTTCTGCCACGGCAGGTGAATTGTTCCCACTGTCTCCTGCTGCATCTGCTGATCCGGTCATCTCCGCCTCTACTTCCTCATGTTCAACAGAAAATGTTACCCATTTCTGGAGATCAGTCTGTACATCATCCTCCCATTTCCAGATTGCAGCTTCATCAAAAATCACATCCCGGCGTACATGTAATTTGCCAGTTCTTGGGTCCACCATTCGATAAGCCTTGTGCCCTCTTCAACACCCAGGTGAATCATACTCTTACTCCTGCCATCCAACTTTCTTAGCTGACCTAAGGGTACTTTGACATAGCCAACACATCCAAACACCTTTAGATGACCAAGGTGAGGTTTCATGTTATGCCATGCCTCATAGGGTGTGACTTTGCTCAAAGCTTTTGTTGGAGCCCGGTTAAGTATATACACTGAATGTCTGACTACTTCTCCCCACAATCTCCCAGGTACCTATTTTGTCTTCAGAAGACTGTGAGCCATTTCCATCACAGTCCTATTTCTCCTCTCTGCTACCCCGTTCTGCTGTGGGGTATAAGGTGCAGTGAAGTGCCTTTCAATCCCTTCGAGCTCACAGAAAGCACTGAACTCATGTGACACAAACTCACCTCCCCGGTCAGTTCTAAGCAATCTTATCCTGTGCTTTATCTGGTTTTCAGTCAGCGCTTTGAATCTCTTGAATGCAGCAAAGGCTTCACTTTTGCATTTCAGTGCATATATCCACATCATCCTACTAAAGTCATCTATCAAGAGAAGGAAGTATTTGTTACCAGCTGTTGTTTGATGGGTAATTGGTCCACATAAATCTGCATGAACAAGTTGCAATGGTTGCTCAGCCCTGTAATTGGCCTGAAGTGGAAAAGAGTTTCTTGTCTGCTTTGCACTTAAGCAATCTTCACAAATCTTCAGTGGATGATCTATCTTTGGTAGACCTTGCACCATATCTTCCTTATGCATCTGCAGTATTGCCTGAAAATTGACATGACCTAATCTTGCATGCCACAACCAAGCTGGTTCACTTAGGCTTACTGCTAGACAAACAGGCTTGCTTGTTTCTAGCACTATTTTATAAAGTCTGTTGTGAGATCTCTTCACTTTCATGAGCAGTCTTTCATTTCTATCATGAATCCACAAAAAATCTCCATGCATAACAACTCCACTGCCTTCTTTTGACAATTGGCCAAGGCTAATAATGTTGCTACACAAACTAGGGATATAATAGACATCTGTTAAAAGCTTTTGCTCACCATTCTTGCATTGGAACAATATGGATCCCTTTCCTTTTATGTGTACGGTTGAACCATTCCACTAATCTTTTCATCCAGTTCACTGAACTTAGATCGACTCCCAGTCATATGATTACTAGCCCCATTATCAAGAAACCATACATCTGACTCTATCTTCAGATCTCCACACCTTTTCATCTCTGTATCCTGCTTCTTTTCATTGAGCAGTACCACTGCCGACTCTTCCTTCTTTTGTGACTTCTCAACACAAGTGGCTAAGAACAATGTTGGCTCTTCTTCTTGTGTCTGAATAAGATTAGCATCCTCTTCTTGCCTTCTGCTTTGACATTGTGATGCATAATGCCCCATATTTTTGCAAGTATAACACTTAATATGGCTTTTGTCCTTACCACTTCCATTGCCAAATGATCCTCCTTGCCGAAAATTATTGAAGCCCCCTCAATTCCCCCTGCTGCGGCCTTGCCACCTTCCACGGCCTCTTCCTCTATCCTGCCAATCTGAATTACTGAAACTTCTGCCTTCTGGATGACTGAAACCTTGGCTTTTAGAGTTTCTGAAGTTTCGGCCTCCTGAGTTGCCAAAACCTCTTCCTCTGATATACTGTCCTCTGCCACCACCTCTTTGCCGAGGTTGCCATTCACCATGAGTTAGTAAAAGTCTTCCTTCACTACTGTCTCCTGCACCTTTTATGCGTTCTTCATAAGCCTTTAGACGCCCAATTGCTTCCTCAAGAGACATTGCCTCAACATCTGCAAACTGCTCGATTGCAGCCACCACTTGCAGAAATCTGTTGGGTACTGTCATGAGGAGCTTCTTCACCAGGGCTGCATCTTCCAGTGTTTCTCCAAGACTCCTGATCTTGCTTGCAATCATACTCATTTTCCCGACAAACTCATCAACCGAGTCGGTTTCCTTCATACGGAGTGCGCCAAAATCATTCATCAATGTTTGAACTCTTGCCTTCTTCACCCGATCTGCTCCATGGTGTAATGTCTTCAGACTCTCCCATGCCTCTCTAGCTGTCTTCTTCTTTGCCAGCAACAGCAGGACATCTTCTGGGACTGCCTGATAAATACACGCGAGCGCCATCATATCTTTCTTCCTCTCGACAACCGCACCGGCTGCCGGCACAACCGCGTCCCAGACGCCTTGTGCTTTCATGAAGACTTCCATCTTCATTGCCCAGGTGGAGTAGTTACTTGGCGTTAGCATCGGGTAATTCAGGGACACTCCTCCTTCCTTCATCACTGGAGCTGCTGCTCTGTCGGAGGTGCTGCTGGAGGTACACATTCTTGAGAATTGGGGATATTTTGGCATGAGCCGAGGCTCTGATACCAAGTATTGGAGAACGCCCAGGAACCTGCAAACAATCAGAGAACTATCTGGTGGGAATCACTGATCTGGATTAGAAGAGCGAGCTCTCGGTTTGGGGCAATTTTCTGAATATTATCAACTGGCAAAAGCCTTACGAGCTACAGTAACTGAATGAATGAGAAAGCCAACGCACACCTGGAAGGGAAAACTGAACCTACGCTTAAGGCGCCACAGCTTGATCGGATCCGAATAACCCGGTCACGATCTACAACTGAAAAACAAACTCAACACGACTCGGACTAAGCAAATAGGGCTGGATTATTTCCAACAGCCACGTGAGGATGCCATCACCACAGTTGAAGCATCCATACTATACCTCTTTGATCATGTATCTTATGGCCGGGCTAGTTTCTTCCAGGTACATGTGCGGTATGAATTTGTATTAGGTAGGAATGTAAATATGGGAGCATCTTCCAAGCAAACGGGCGTGTTCCTGAATAGACTATCAAGTTTGTACATGTGCTTATGTACTACATACGAATCGTGTTTGGGAGTTTAGCATGCAAGGTGTTGTCGCCGGTAGAGTTTTCCAAAGCAGCAACACCATTTTCTTATGGAGGGTGTCTATTAGCTACGTATATAACATGCCAAACAATTTTCAAGCAAACAAGGTTGATAAGCTCATCACTGCTCCATTGGAGTAGGAGGCGTGGGCTTCGCGGGGTCCATAACTAAGGCGGTGACTTTTGGAGCGGCACCGCCGCCGAAGGCATGCGCAAGCACAGCGTGGATGGGCAAGATCGGCGGGCTCATCGCTGGAACAAGAGGAGTGTTAGAGGATGAGGAAGAAATGCAGAGAGAGCCCAGCAAATGAGGAAGAAACGAGGAGAGAATGAAGCAGATGAGGAAAAAATGCTGAGAGTAGGGTGGATGCACTGAGCAGGTGGCATGGGCATCTGTGCCATGTTGTTGGAAATAATCTTGCCGAATTCATTTTAGAATCGAGTACAAATAGATTTAGACATAGAAGCTCATGTTTCAAAGTCAAAATCTGTATCTAAGTTATAATCAATGTTTAACTTGTAAACTATGTATAAATAGTGAGGAAAACCAAAGAGAAGGTGCAAAAAATTTGAACACCACCAAAAGATTTGTGTTATTCCATTGCTCAATTATTTTCATTTTGACGCTACCATACTTGAAGAGCAAAGGCAACGATTTGAAAGAAAAAGGAACATTTGGACCAGTCCGAACACTCACAAGAAGACGTTCGGACTAGTCCGAATGACACTCAAAGTCATCCAGACTATCTGATCTACATTAAATGACTGCATTGTTTCGATCAACGAAGACATTCAGACCAGTCCAAATGGCATCAATAAATCTGGGCCGTTCGATCACCATCAGAAGGCTCTAATCGTTAAAGATGCTCAAAGCATTATGATCAAAGTCTAAGGCATCTGGACCATTGAATCTGAAGTGGGAATGATTGGACTAGTCCGATCGGCCACCTGAGTCTCTTTGGACCAGTCCGAAGTGGTATCTTCCCCACGAAGAACAAATCAAAGCATTCATTTCTCATCATCTGAAGCAATCATTTCTCAACATCTAGTACTAGAGCAGGTGTTGATCAACTTGTAGAAGGAGCAGCCCATGGCAGGGGGCAGATCTTCATCGACAATGAAGGAAGGACCAAATTCTCTTCTGTATCTAGTTCTCAATTTAGAGAACTACCCAGCATGGTCTATGATGATGCGGGTGAATATGCAATCCCAAGGAGTCTGGGACACTGTAGCTGATCCGATCGACGCTAATGGAAAGGTTGATTCAAAAAGAAAGGCTAAAGAAGTCGACATGAAGACCAATCAAACTACTTCAGCTCTCATCTATACTACCATACCCGACTTGATATTAAATCAACTTGACAGGAAAGATATAACATGAGAAGCTTCGATTGCTCTTCGGACTATGCACGAAAATGTAGATCGAGTAAAGAAAGTTCGGGTACAAACTCTTCGAGCAGAATATAAGGCGCTACATATGAGTGAAACTCAATCAGTAGATAAGTTTGCAAAAAAATTAACTACTAGGGTTAATGAGATTCAATCTCTTGGAGAGACACTGGAGAAATACTTGTGAGTTCTACCCGAAAGGTTTGTACTAATGGTCACAACTCTTCTACATTCTAATGATCAAGGCACATGAGGGATTACTTAAAGGATGTAAAGCCAGGACTGATCAAGCGCTGCTAGTGAAAAGTGAAGCAAAAGCTAAAAACAAAATGTGGTGGGAATCAAATCCAAGTCAAGCAGGTGGCCGAGGATCTGGCAATGGGCGTGGACGTGGTCGTGGTCCAGTTGGCCATGGTTTTTGTCGAGGAGGTCGTGGTTTTACTGCAGGTCATGGAGTGAAAACAATGAGAGATCAAGCTGCAGTATGCAGAAGTCATATTAAGTATTTTGAGTGTCAAATGTTTGGACACTACTCTGATGATTGTTGATACAAGAAGGAGGAAGCAAATTTGATTCAAACCAAAACAGAGCAGGAGCCAGCACTTCTGCTATCCATATGTGAAGAGAAGAGCACATAACCTATGATGTTAACTAAAGAACATGTCAGCTGCAACTGCTGAAAATTGGAGGAGGGATGGTGGACTCAAACATTTGGTATGTCAACAATGGTGCTTTGTAACATCCTGATTTTCAGATATTTTTAAAACTCTGAATTTAAAAATAAATTTTTTGAATTTTCTGGAATTAATAAAGCTTAATCGGAATTTTTAGAGATTAAAAAGGATTTAATGTGGTTAAAATAAACTTCAACATAAGCTAAAAATATTTTATTTGGGTTCCTTGTGTCTCAAGGAATTTTCTGGTATTTTTGGTGAATTTTTGGGATTTATTTGCTATTTTTCTGGAGCTCTTTTGCTTTGTTTGAATTTTTGAGAGAAAAGGTATTAGGGGAAAAATTCTCAGCCGCCAGATCTGCCTCCCCTCCATGCGTCGGCCATACAGCCCATCTCCCCGTCCCCGCCCTCACCCGTCGCGTTGGCCACCACCGCCCGATCCCCGCCCTTGCCGCGTGTTGCCATCGCCTGCACCCACACACGCCCGCCCAAAACCCTAGCGCGCCCCGCCGTTGCCTCCCTGCGCTCGAGCTGCCCCGCCGTCCGATCCCCGCCTCCGTCCCCACTGTCCCCGAAGCCACCGGAGTCTCCGTCGTCGCCGTCCCCCTCCGTCACCGGTAAGGCGCCACTGCCGTCCCGCCTCCCCTCTACCGTCGCCGCACTCCGTCAAAACCCACCGCACCGGAACCCAAACCTTGTCGGACCCCACCGCTGCATCACCCGCCCGTCGCCTCGCTCCGCCCTCGACCGCGCGCGCACGCTCCCGCCTCGGTCCCGCCGCCCGCGCCCGCGTCCACAACGCTTCGCCCGCCGTGCCCGCCACGCGTCGGCCATTGGTCGGCCCGACCACCCGATCGTCACTGTCGATCCAGATCTGGATCGACGGCTCAGATCTTGCCACGCGTCGCCCCTTCACCCGTCCGATCTCACCGCCGCCGTCGCGCCCGTGCAAGCCACGTCAACCCTAGACGCGTCAGCTGCCACACCAGCCCTACCGCCACATGGCGTGTGACGTGTCGTGCCACGTCAGCCAAACCCGACCCCATGTGCCACATGGCAGCCACGTCAGCAAGCCATGTCAGCATGCACCACGTGTCGGCACCAGCAGATGCCACGTCAGCCCTAGTCCGTCGCGTCAGCGCTGCCCCCGTGTGCACTGTTCCATGGACTGGGTTCACCGTGGACCGGCTCTCCCGTGGATCGAGTTCACAGCATAGTGCTATTTTTGAATTTTTCTAGATTTTCCTTTAGGTTAAATTTTTCGAGAGTCCGTTCTCCGTCCTAGCTCCGATTGATCCCATTCTTTTTTTTAAATTCATCTAAAATCGAGCTCTAGCTTTTGGTTCTAGTTTCATAATTTTTGGAGTTCATTTGCTTAACATTTTATGTGTTTTTCTTGTTTTGGTCGTTTTCTCTCTCGTTAGATTCCGATTCTAGAGGAGCAGGAGCTATGCCCGAAGATCAAGAGTACCTCACTGAGCATAACCAAGGCAAGTCGTGTCTGTTGATCATGTTGAACTCAGTTTTGTAATCCATTATTTAATTATTTTGCTTTAAATTATCTTGCATCGCTACTTTCATTCAAACCCTTGTAATGGTAGTTATCATCCCAATTGATTATTTCTTCCTTGATATGTTGGAATGCCATGATGCCATTGTCACCATAGGTTGGAAAACATACTAGTGATGCTATGTTAGTTGTCACATGGGTTGTACGATTAGTTTGCTTAGCCTCGCTTAATTTACAATCGAGTTTATCATCGTATATGAATTATTAATTTGACTTAATGAGATATGGAACAGTGGTTGGTGCCACGTTTATTAAAATTTGTGTCATGACATCGGTGTGTCACTGGCATGGTTATACAAACCTGGTTTTGCACTCGGACGAGTGATCGTGCAGTAAAGAGGGAAGTGTTGGAGCACTTCAAGGGATATGGTAGTCTCGCCCGGGTAGACTTAAGGACTTGACTTTGTGCGCCATTGATCTGAGCTTTATTGTGCAAACCACATGTCTGGTATGGGACGGACCTGGCTGATTAATTTGGGGTGTTTCAACTTTAATCTTGCCATTGAAATGAACATGGTTGCTAATTTCCATGTGGCGCAAGGGGGGGTGTGATGCGAAACCCTAGCGGGCGGATTGGGTTGGAACTGAACTTTGTAAAGGCCTTGTTGTGATTTTCTTTAACGTGAGGATTATCACATCATGTGGGTACAGTTGTGCAACCTCTGTAGAGTGTAAAACTATTTGAATAGCTGCATCCTTGGTCATGGACAATGCTCGGTGATTTCACACGAGGTATAGTTATTTCTGAAAACTTATGGATTTGTGGTTAGACAGTGAATGGTTAATTCACTGTTGATTTAGCTTATGGATAGGAGGTCCATAAGCGGTTGGTTTAGCTTATGGATAGGAAGTCCATAAGTGGTCTATTTCAATTCCTTTGATTATCTATTTATTACTGTTTTACTTAAAGTTCACCTTTAATCTATTTATTGTATTTCAAATGTCATTTTATGCAATTTAACCTTTCAGCCATCCTTTGGTAAGCCTTGCATACTATACTGCATTTATTTGTTATAAATGACTTGCTGAGTACCAATGTACCCACGGCTTTATGCCCAATGTTGCTCAGTTGAGGAAGAGGAGTATCACCAGCAGGAGGTTCCAAAAGAAGAGTACTTCGACGACTTCGTGGATTAGGCTTCGTTCTCCACTTGATAGCCTATGGGCTTGTTGATTGGCCACTACGCTTTATTTTGGATATTTGCTGCTGTTTTTGTTAAGCCCTTCGGGCTAGTCTATTGTAAGCTTGACCATAAGGTCGTACTCTTGATATTTATCGATATTTGAGCTTTTCTTTTATTTTATCATGTATATGGTTGTGATTACATCTATGTTTGACTTGTGCACTAGCGTGATCCTAGGACTAGTGCAATATACGCAGAGAGTCCGGATTTGCATATTCGGGTCTCGACATACTTCTAATCACATGACTGGACAAAGGGAAAAATACTGTGAATTGAATGAAGGCTTCGAGGCAAGGTGAAGTTTGGAGATGGGTCAGTTGTTCATATAGAAATAAAGGGTACTATTTTGTTGCAAAGCAAGAATGAAGAGCAAAGAGCATTGACTGATGTCTATTATATTCCTCGATTGTGCAATAATATCATTAGTTTGGGTCAGCTAACTGAAGAAGGTTGCAATGTATCTCTAAGTGGACTATACTTATTACTGCATGATCACAAGGGACATCTATTGATGAAGGAGATGAGAACACCAAATCAGTTATATAAGATTGAACTCAAGTCAGAGAAACCTGCTTGTTTCAGTGCTAGGGTGGATAATACGGCATGGTTGTGGCATGATCAACTTGGTCATGTGAATTTTCGGTCTTTGAAGCTGATGACAGAGAATGGGATGGTTTATGGACTGCGGCCCATCAATCAACCATCTTAAATATGTGAAGGTTGCATTATTGCCAGCAAACAAGACTCCTGTATCCTCAACAAGCACAATATAGAGCTACACAACCTATGGAACTACTTCACATTGATCTCTGTGGTCCAATTACCCCTAAGTCAAATGGACGTAACAAATACTTTCTACTTATTGTTGATGATTATTCTAGAGTTATGTGGGTTTACATGCTTAAAAGGAAATCAGAAGCCAAAGACATGTTTCAAAAGTTTGTGACACTAGTTGAAAAGTAGACTGATCACAAGCTTAAGTGGGTGAGATCTAATCATGGGGGAAATTCTTGTCACAATAATTTAAATCAATTTGTGAAGAGAAAGGAATTAGAAGGTATTTCACATCCTCCTATAGTCCACAATAGAATGGAGTAGTGAAGAAATCGAATAGTTATGAACATGGCTAGAAGCTTACTCAAAAGCAGATTGATACCTAGAAGATTTTGGGCTGAGACTGTAAGACATGCTGTGTATATTCTCAATCAAGTACCCACAAAAGCTCTAGAAGGGAAGACTCCATATGAAGCATTAAGTAGAAGAAAACCAAGTCTAAAACATTTGAGGGTATTTGGTTGCATAGTGTATGCAAAGGTGCTCAGTCATCTAAAGAAGTTAGATGAGAGATTAAAGGAATTGATATATTTAGGAGTTGAACTAGGAACTAAACATAGTTAGTTATACAGTTCACATGAAGGTAAAATTGTGGTAAGTCGAGATGTGATTTATTTGAAGATAAAGTATGGGAGTGGGAGACAAAGCCATTAGAGAAAGCAATCTACAGAAGTGGTTTTCCTTCTCAGTTGAAGGAGAAAACAATGGTGAAATAGATTCATCCCATCTTCAGAACCGGTTACACCATTCTCAAATGTAAATCCACAAGAAGCTGCAGAAGATGCTCCATTTTCTCCTCAAACTGAATAAGAAGAGTTAGAGACCCCACCAAACACAACACCTCTTTATCGAAGTCTTGCTGAAATTTATGAGTAGACCGAACCCATTGAGATGTCTGAGGAATTGCAGATGGTAACTGCTAATGAACTAATGAGATTTTTGCAAGATTTAAAAGGAATACATTGGAAGGATGCTATGCAGACAGAGCTTGACTCCTAGAAAAGAATAGAACATGGAGCTTCACAGATTTACCTCACAATCAAAATGCAATAGGGTAAAGTGGATATTCAAAGTGAAAAGAGATGCAAATGGGAACCTTGTTCGTCACAAAGCAAGGCTTGTGGCAAAAGGCTATATTCAGAAGAAAGGTATAGACTATGAAAATGTGTTAGCACCAGTTACAAGATTAGGAATAGTTATATTGATATTAGCTCTTTCAGCTCACTTTGGATGGAAAATACATTATATAGACGTTAAATATGTATTTCCAAATGGAGATCTTAACAAAGAAGTATATATATCACAACCGGAGGACTTTCAAGTGAAACGTCAAGATGGCAAGGTATATCGACTCTTAAAAGCCTTGTATGGTTTAAAACGGGCATCCAGAGCTTGGAACAAGAAACTGGATAGTTCATTGATGAATCTTGGTTTTGAAAGATGCAAGCAAGATCCAACTTTGTACACCAAAAAGACATAAGAGGACATGCTGATACTTGGTATATATGCTGATGATCTTATTATCACATGAACATGTGATCAAAAGATTGAAGAGTTTACAAAGGAGATGATGCAACCGTTTCAGATGAGCAATCTTGGACTCTTGACATACTACCTCAGTCTGGAGGTGAAACAAATTAAGTATAATATTACAATCAAGCAGTCAAATTATGCAAAAAAGATTCTTAAGAAGGCAGGCATGACAAACTACAATCTTTGTTAATATGCCATGGAGCCAAAGCCGAAACTCGACAAAGGTGAGACAGCAGAATAGGTCGATGCTACTGAATTTTGAAGTATAATCGGTTGCCTATGATATTTATTAGTTGGGGGTACTTAGTATATTTATAAAAAAACCAGTAGTATAACACAAGCAAGCATTAAAACATGTGCTGAGATATCTAGTAGGTACATTTGATCATGATCTAATATATGTTAGACATGACAACATACCAATGCTTTAAGGATTCTGTGATAGTAATCTAGCCGGTGATCCAATTGATCGTAGAGTACAATTGGTATGGTATTCTATCTACATGGAAACGTGGTTAGTTGGTGCTCATAGAATTCATGCGAAGCAGAATTCATGTCAGCAACTTCAGCTGCATGTCAAGGTATTTGGTTGATGAGATTACTTCATGAATTGATTAAACAGACCATCAAACCTTTCACAATATTTGTAGACAATAAGTCAGCTATATCACTCATGAAAAATCCAATGTTCATGGAAGAAGCAAACACATTGATACTCAGTATCATTTTATTCGAGAATGTGTTGAAGGACTGGTGGTTGTTTCACATATATCAATAGAAGAACAGAGAGCTGATGCACTCACAAAGGTGTTGGGATGAGTTAATTTTTGTTGTATAATTAATTTACTTGGTGTTAAGGAAGTTGGTCAAGTCAGTAAGGATTAGGTGGTGTTTGTTGGAAATAATCCCATCAAAATCATTTTAGAATCAAATCTGAATTAGTTTAGAGATAGAAGCTCATATTTCAGAGTTGAACTTTGTATCCGAGTCATAGTCATGTTTAACTTGTAAACTGTGTATAAATAGTGGAAAAAACAAAGGAAAAGGTGCGAAAAATTTGAGCACCACTGAAAAATTTGTGTTATTCTATACTCGAAGAGCAAAGGCAACAATTTGAAAGAAAATGGATGTTTGGACTAGTCCGAACGTTCACAAGGAGATGTTCGGACTAGTCTGAACGATACTCGAAGTCATCCAAACTATTCGATCTACATTAAAACGATTGGACTATTCTAATCAGCAAAAACATTCAGACCAGTCCGAATGGCATCAATAAATCTGGGCTATTTGAGCACCATTGAAAGGCTCTAATCATTAAAGACGCTCAAAACGTTATGATCAGAGTCTAAGGCATCTAGACCGTTGGATCTGAAGTAGGAATGATTGGACCAGTCTGATCGGCCACCTAAGTCTTTTTGGATAAATCCGAAGGGGTATTTTTGCCACGAAGATTAAATCGAAGCATTCGTTTCTCATCTTGTGAAGCGGTCGCTTCTTAACACACGCATGGTCAGTCAGTCACCCCGCATGAGGCAGCCCACTCCAAGTGGAGGAAACCTCACGAGGCCTTGGGGGCACGTGGCACACGCAAACGAACAGTGCGAATGGTACGGAGTGAACGAGAGAGCAAGAATTTCTTCGTCTCTAATAGATGCATGATTGACAAAGAGGACAGGGTGGAAGAGTAACTCAAGGTTGAATTGGTCAACGATGAAATACAAATGGATAACGGGGGTTTGAATATACCAGGCACCGACTACTCCTAGTTGCAGAGAGAAGTAGTGGGTAAAAAGATGAAGTGCATGATTCACGTGTACACATTCGCTTGTCAATTTGGAGAGTTTAAATTTGAAAATGCGATATGTTGCGAATTTATCGGATGGTATCGGGAGTGCTACTGTTAGTTATCATTTGTCATATTGAATTAGTGACTTTGTTTATTATTTGACTGGAGCCATGCATGAGTTAATGCATTAGCCATGCATGCAGTAGCTTCGGCCATGCAGTTGGTTCATTTTTTGGAGTACTGCAGAGCATTATTGCTAAGCAGTAGACGAGACCTTCACTAATAGCTTTTGATTTTGCATCGCTAGTGAAAGTTCAGCAGCAGCAGTCCAACTGATCAGACCATCCGGTCAGACCGAAATGCGGAACTGGTCTGACCAATTTGGGCACCCGGTCAGACCGGCAGTGCAACACATTTTGAGTCCTGGAACAGGTTTTAGTCATTTTTCTTAATGGTTATATATTGCATGAGCTATGTTACAGCTAACGTGGGTTAGGTTATGAAGAACTTGTGCTTGAATGTCGGAACCGGAATTAGCCATTCCGACTCCTCTGTGATTTCACTACACTATTCTCTGGATCAGTAGATAGTGTTCACAGATACATCGTTGTATATCAAAAATATATTATGCGGAAGCGTAATTTATACAGCAAAAACTTACACATGGACCGGTAGGGCTGAAAGCAAAAGAATACAACAGCGGAAACTTTCACACAGGTGGGACCTCAGGACTTGCCCACAGGCAGCCAACTGGGGTTTCGTGACCTAGTCATTGGCCTTCTTGGATACCAGATCTGTCGACCCTTTTGAAGTATTTCAGGGCCTCTTTCCCTTTTTCTTGACTGACTGGATGGTAGTAAATAAGCAAGAGTGAATACAATTGTACTCAACAAGCCATCACACACAATGCAACATTAATAATACATGCAAGGCTATAAAAGGAAGGCTTAAGGTTATTTTAGTTGCTAAAACACCACTTATAAATACAATACATAAGAAATCTCTTGAAACTTAGTAGTTTTAACCAAATCGGATTTTTATAAAAATTGATTATGAGAATGTAATAGTAATAGTAGCACAGGTTACATCCACCTTTTACAGTGCATGGTTACCTCCACCAATACTAGATTTTATTATCACCAGAGTACATCCCTCCAGGAAAAATTAAAGTCAGAGTATCTCCCTCTGATAGATTTTTATCCCGCCTGAAAGTGGTTTTTGAAATAGAACAAACTCGAGAATGTTTCCATATCCACCCTTGACCGTGGGCACGGCTATTTGAATAGTTTAAGCTCTGCAGAGTTGTATATCCTTACCCATAAGAGATAACCCAATTACTATATTCCACATGTTTCCTTAGACATGTAGATCAAAAGAATTACCACATGATTTTTACAATGCACCTAGTAAAGGGATTACACTCGCTAAGGTTTCATCTGCAAGCAGGCTTATTTTTGGCCTCACCCAGACCCCCTCTTGCGCCCGCCTCTATCCAGCGACACGACCATATCCAAGACGGCTTCCATCCAGCGACATGAGTCGTGGGTCCCTCCGAAGTGCCTTCCTTTACTGGCGATGCAAATTAGTTAGTCATGTCTACACTTTGCTAGCTTGTGGTTTGTACGGTTTTACATGGAGATGTCAACATAGGATTAAGTCCTTAATTTATCCAAGCGGTGCATACTGCAACCACAAATTCTCGTGTTACATCCACACCAACCACTCTTACCAACCGCCTAGACAATTAAGAAGTTTTTAGGGTTTTGAGAAGCAGAAGATAAGCTGTACCAAAATTATCAGTCATGTACATCCCATGACTGCCCAAATTAATTTCACATGTTTGAAGAGTAATGAGTAGGGCAGTTTAATGCCCTGAACTTAAACTTGCTTGGCAGTTAAGTATGACTTAGCTAGAAAGCTATTGCTAATATCTAGGGCAATAAAGGTTTTGTTAAAATCGAACGGTGAAGAGTGTCGTAGTAATATTGGTAATATCAAATGGGCAGTAACTATTTTACATTTTGACATACATTTGCATAATAATTTAGGCATGCACTTTGATAATTTAAAAGAACATAATTATCGTAAAATGTGGGATCAATATGATCAAAGTGATGACTTGCCTTGCTTGTTTACGGCGGCCTTGATTTATCTCAAAGTCTGCTTAATTAGTCAGTCATAGTAGATCTTGAATTCTCCCTTCACTTGAAATTATATCCACTTGAGCGTGTCACCTTCAAACTGCAGCTTCTAATACATAGCAAACGGACAAAAAAAACCAAATAAATCTAAATAGCGGCAAAAATATGGTTTAAGTAAATTAAGCTTATTTAATGTTGTTTTAAAGAGTAAGGAGGGATGGTGGGAATGAAATTGGGTCACAAGGGAGAAGGTGATTAGGTAGTTTTACCGTGAGGAAAAATTTTAGGATAAGAAAGAGATGAAAGAAGCATGTGTAGATTGTTGTTGACGGGACGAGGAAGTTTTGCAAGCATAGCCGATTTGAAAGTAATAGGGCTTAATCTTTTAATTTATAACTTTCTTTATACTAATTTATATTTATCAAGGAAGTTCCATGAGTTTGGCAGGACCCATGGGCAACTTAGAGAGATTGCTCGAGAGTTGCGAGTTTTCTGAGATTGTGAATTTATAAAATAATAGGATTGTTTGATACAGTTGCACTATGCGTTATTAATTATTATCGCTAATCATTTAAATGATGAGGCGATGGTCTGATGATTATTTTGGGGTACAAAGTTGTGCTTTAGCTAGTTTCACTAGTTAAGAGTATTACTTGTACCAGATCTATTATTTTATGCTTCTTCTTGAATGATTGGGATTTAGAATGAATATTAAGAACTTAAAAATTATCCTGAGGCCAAAGATTTGGAGTTAGGGTTTACAGCCGCCTAGTGATTTCTTGTTTTAGTGAACCGTTACACAAGGATAACTTTTTATTTGATTTGCAAAAGTATTTTTATTCAATTTGCTAACTACATTCTTAATCCTAGAATTACTTGTTAAACATAATTTATTCATTTGCTTCATAGAACAATTTGTAAATTAAATCCTCACAAGTTAGCAATGCATGGCATGATACAAGTGATAACATTAGCTGGACATTAGTTCTAGTGGGGCCCACCTAACATGCAAAGAAAGAGGAAGGGGAAAGACAAGGAAGGAGGGCGCTCGGCAGTAGGAAAAATAGGGAAGGGCGCGGCGCACCCCTGGGTGGCGGCGTCGCTGGCGAGGGATGGTCGGAGAGATGGCAAGGACCTCTCAAACAAGTCTTGGGATGCCGAGGGAGCAAGACGTGGCGGTGGCACTGTTTTCCTTCGGAGCAAGCATAGCTCGGGGTGGCTTGAGGCGGTCGAAGCAAGGAGGTCCTAGGGGCGACGGCGACCGTGGAGGAAAGGAAAGAGAGCGAGGTGGGCGGGAGTAGGAGTGTGACAAGGGGAATTACCCACAGCGGTGATTTGGTCAGGGAGGTGCTGAGGCGAACTGTCGACGGGAGCACGGGGTGGCGGAGGGCCTACTTTCGTGGGCGGCAAGCTAAGGTCGGTGAGGGACCTGGCCTTTGATTGGAGTATGCTTAGGTCATCCAGGGGAAGCTTCAGGCTCCGGTAATTAGCCGGAGAGGCAGCGGGGGGGGGGGGGGGGAGGGATTCTGCGGCGGCGGAGCTATCGGAAGGAGACAGAACTGACGCTGGGAAGGAGCATTCAATTCTCAAATAATGAGGGGAAAAGGATTAAGAGACGAGATGAGGTGAGAACTTAGGGAGGCAAGGTCGGGTTCTTATAGCTGCCGAGTTGGCTGTCGTGATTCATGGCGAAGGCGGCGGGCTGCTGGGCTTCATTGAAGAGGAGTGAAGGTGGAGCAGCTATCGTGCGGTGCAACAATGAGGCCGGTGGTAGGCTGCGGCGAAGTGACGCGCAGGGACGGGTGCCAGGCGAGGCCGATGGTAGGCGCAGCTAGCTTGGGAGTAAAGGGGCCCTAGGGAGGCCAGCGTCGAGCTAGAGGAAGGGCTGAGTGAAGTTAACGGGCAACGCTGGGCAAGGTTGAAGCTAGACTGTTGGCGGTGACATCGCCAGAACAACTCGGCATTGAATCTGGACAAGACCGGAGTAGGGAGGGCGGCAGCTAGGCGAGGTGGCGCTCGGCATTGAAGTAGGGGGTGAGGCCGGTGGAGGTGACGGCATTAGGCCGGATGGGCATTGAAGCCGTCGATAGGGGCGGCGGTAGACCCAGGGAAATGTAAAGGCGTTGGGGCAGAAACCGAGGGGGCAGGGAGGCTGGTGGGTGCCGCCGGTATGTGGGGTGGTCGGCGCGCGGGTTGGGCCAGGCGCCAGGGAGGGAAGGGGCGGTTGGTGCTTGGGGCTGGGCCGACCGTGAGCAACGCCAGGGAGGAGGGTAGAGGAGCAAAGGGTGCCGGTGTGGGCTAGAGGCGGGGCGACCGAACGGGCCGAAAGAAAGGGAAGAAGAGGTGTGGGCCGGAGGAAGGAAAAAGGGGAAGAGAAGAGGCCTAGCGGCGGCACCAAATAGAGAGGAGGAAAAGAAATCGGGGAAGGAGGAGGAGATCGGGAGTGAGGGGAAGAAAAGAAGAGGCCGACTGGGCCGGGCTCAAAAGGAGTTCTCTTTTAAGAACTTTTTTTGCTAATTGATTTCTTTTGCCAAATGGATTAATTAGGTGAGAAAATATATCAGAGTTTTGCTTTTATCTTGGATTTTGATGTTTGAACTGGTGCCTTTTCAAAATTTGGATTTCAAGACCCATAAAGGAAATTGAGAATCCAGATCCGACTTTTGGAGACTTGGTTCTTGTTTTTCCGAATTTTTGTTCTGCTTAATTAAATTTTGCCACTAGGAAATTCAAATAAAGAGCTCAAAAGATAAAACTTTAAAATTCACAGGAATCTTAGGAAAAAGATTTTTATTATTTTCATAATTACAATACTCCCGTACTTTTGGGATGTTACACTGAAAATGATTTCTTTATCTTTGGATGTGCAGGAACGCTTGGAGTCAACCGCAGTCAATGGCGAGGATCAGAGCTAGACTCAGGGAGGAGCTGAGTTCTAGAACGATTGAAGATGCTTGGTTAGACGATGAGCTCAAGTATGGCACGAGAAAGGTGAGAAATGTTGAAGGTGAATTCAAATGGCGGTATGGCATCATGTGGCATGCATGGGCCAAGTGAGCTGTGGTTCAGTGGAATTGGGATGGGACTTGGCGACACATGGCAAGCTAATAGTGCACCTCCACGTGGCAAGTATGGTGATTGCTTGCAGTGGATGGTAATGACCGAGTCAATGAGGGGTATTTTGGTAGTTTAGCCAAAATATCATAAACAACCTTGGACAAAATCGTGGCACGTGGGTGATGCGTTGGAGAGTGATTTAGGTCATGGTGGAACTAGTTTGATCGAGACGGATCGAGGTTAAGGATTTAGTGGATACGCATTTATGCACTTTAAAAAGCGTGTGTAAGCGAACAAGTTTGAGTAAAGCCCGTGTGAGGGGCTAACAGGTTTATCTATTGTACTAAATGGATAGTATCCATTAAGGGGTAGATGTGGCTGGCTAGCCCATCTATAAAAAGAGGGTTGGGATGGAGACATGGGGTTAACTTTTCAACCCATCTGTCTTGTGCCTTTATGTTTTAGAATTAGGGTTTGGAGTGTATGATGTGCTCTCTGTCCTTCAAAGTTGAGTGGTTATAAAACCTATCTCTTCAGGTGGCAATACATCAATTTTTGATGATCTCTATGTCTATTTTATGTTTTGATTGATTTGCTCTTGTTTCGGTTAGTTTTGATCTCTGCTCTTCCCTCTTCTTGATCTTGTTGTGCCGAGGACATAATTGAGATGGAGATAATCTTTGAAAATCAATCTCCTATCATCTAGACACTTTGATAGTAAGTTCATGAAGAAACACGTTTTTACTTGATTTTAGTCTCTTCGAGTGATTTCTTGTTTCAAGTGTTTTTTGATCAAGTTCTTCAGTGTTCTAACTTGTTGTGACATGTGGGAATACATCTAGACCTTTCTTAGTCATCATCTACCAACGAGCAAGTTGTATTCACCGTTTAAGGTTTTAACTCGATTTTGGTGTAACATTCTAACAAACTAAAAAAGGTCCCAACTTTAATCATGATTTTCATGATTGTTTGTTAGAATAGGTTCACAATAATCAAAAAAAGATCTATACAAAATTTCATATCATTTGGATCTACGGATTAAAAGTTCTCTCTATGTTGATTTTTCACGTCGAGCAAAAAATACTATTCATTGTCCTGATTTTACTGTAGCAACCGATCAGACCGCCGTTACAAGGCCGGTCAAACCACCCGAGCTGGTCAGACTGCCCTTCGTGATGTTTGAGGCGGCATGGTAGCTCAACGCTAGAGCGGCACGATGGCCGAGGCAGCATGGCATGACGATGCATAGCGGCACGTGCTTGGTGCTCCTGTCTGTGGCGCGTGGCATGCGGCATGAACAGCAGGGGTGGCTATCCCTTTTATTGGTGTCGTTGGCGCAACCAAAGCCCAGGTGTAGTGGATGAGGCAGTGCCGTTAGTGTGAGGACCGTGCGGTGCTCCCAAATGGCACACCATTTCTCTATAATTTATGTATTAATTTACTACTTCTTCCATTCTTTTTTACTTGATTTTCTAGAATCTATGCCATCAAACTTTCAAAGTTTGACTATCAATAGATTTAAAACTATCTAGATGGTTCTATGAAAACTACTTTCATAATATTATAATTTTATTTGTATATCTTAGTGTAAAGTTGTAAAAAGTAGCAGTCAAAGTCGCATCTTGAAGACTATGAATAGTTAAAAACGTCAAGTAAAAAGAATAGAGGGGGTAATTTTTATCATTAATTGATCGATTATATTTAATTAATTGCCAAATTCCAAGATATTAGTTGATGTTATCTCTACAGCATCTAAAAGGGAATCACACATTTTTTAGGAGCGGATATGGAAAGAGGATATCATGAGGAAAGAAACCCAACTTGGAACATCATGAATGATGCTCTAGAGGAGAAAATGACCAATGGTATGGTCCTTAGTGACCTACCACATTCCCACGGGACCTCCACATCAAATGTATCATGATTCATGATGACTCCAGGACGGTATTCGGCCTCCTAGTGACGCAAACCCCTCCATAGTGCGGAATGTCAGGACCAGATTTTCTAGATCTGAACCCTCTGTATATTACCACACTAGTCCTAAATCAAAGCTAGTGTACTTGTTGCTCAAATCTTATCTTGAACGCATTCCTTAACTTTACTGTGAGCCATGCTTGAGCCCAACCATCCCACACAACCTCCATGACCACTCTGGACATCGATCCACCTGACATAGTCCTGGCCACCATTCATTGACCATAATTGCCTCTAGCCTTTTCTGCACATACAAAGACCAAGAAACCGTTTTGGGCACATGTTCTTTACAACTTGACCAATGTTAGTATAAATATGCAACATGCAACTCAATACAAACATGACAGAAGTTCCAAGATGATCCCATGATCAAATCTCATACAATTCCCTATTTCCAGAACCAACTCGCCTCAGCCAGTATGACTACCTCCCTATGGCAGTCGTACCGCCAACCACGTGCTGGTACTACTGCCCCTTAACCATTTCCCAATAACAGAGGAGCGATATGACTGCTTGCGAAGGCCGGTACTACCATTTTGGTAGTACCACCATGCAAGACGCAGTCATACCATCCTCTAGTAATATCGTGGTTTTGTACTAGTATTACCGAACTCAGCCAAACTATAAAACGGCTCTCTCTGAAAAATAGCTACTATTGTCTAGAGTCTGATCGTACCACACATGTAGTAGTACTGCTACTCATGCCTATTACTGCCATTTCCACTAGGTTAGTACTACCGCCATTACCTAGTTGGTACTAATGTCTAAGATCTAATAGCAACCTGAATTTTCAGGAAATGCAAACTCATTTGCAAAAAAACATAGATTCAACTCAACCCAGTAGCTAATTGTTCATCATAAATTGGCCTAGACCTACCCACATAATCTCTTAGGATCAATGTTAGTCTGGATGTTAGTGAGATCAAATTTAGAAGAAAAAAGATAATCACTCTTGATTAATATAATGCAGTTATTAGACAAATATGCGCCACCAACATATTACTCGTTTTGCGGTAGATAAACCATAATTTGTTAGATAGTACATTCCTAATAATGTACCACATGGATTAGAAAATACATGAACAATGTATATTCAATCTTCATCTACATGGTACATATTATATATGCCAATACACAGAATGTAAAAGTAGTGAATTATAAATGGCGAGAAAAATATGCTATAAATACAACTAAACTTAAAGATGCCAACAAATAATCTCAGCTCCCATGATAAATTTTACTCACTCTGTTCTTTTTTACTTAACGTCCTAGATCTAGGCCATCAAAATTTCTAAAGTTTGACCACTAATATGTTTAAAACTATATAGATTAGCTATTAGAAGTACTTTCATAACATTATAATGTTAATAGTACTCCCTCTGTCCAACAATATAAGTCTCTTTTATTAGAAAATGTTGTCTCACAATATAAGTTATTGTAATATTCCCACTATGTACCCCTATTTTAATGCTAAAAAAGTCGATGCGTAATTGTAGTATATGATTTAATAGGGCATGTATGGTCAAACAACATTTACATTTTCCTAGCTTTAATGCCTAATTGGTCTATTCGTATGGTAGGTATCACTACTACAGAAAAGCTCATCACAAACAGTTCGGAAACATCACCTCAGACGGTTTCATAAACCGTCTATGGTTACGGATCAGTAATACTCTAAGGGTATTATAGACAGTTTTTGAACAATCAATGATAATAGTCATTACAGACGGTTCTTAACTAGAACTATCTGTGAAAACTTTTACATAGACGATTCTTACTATAAACTATCTATGATAGTCTATTATCACAGACGGACAGAGACGGTCATAGTTAAGAACCGTCTGTGATTGCGATCTCGCGTAATCTTAAATAAGCCTCATTTAGTTCATCAACATTCCCTAAATTGTGCTATAAAACAACACAACCATGAGAGAATGCAGATGAACCAAAACAGGCCTAATTATGAGAAAGAGATCATCGTGGAAGAGGTGGCTTCGTTCATCTTGAATTCCTATTGTTTTCTCTCCACTATATCAATAATCACAAGAATTAATTTTCACATGCATGAGCATCAAGATTTATATGGCTGAAACCCTAGTCATCCAACAATTTCGTAATTTCATATTAAGCATCAAGGAAGAGAGGGGAAGGAATCGGATGGGGGATATATCATCAGCGATCGATGGAGAGGCGGCGGGAATGTCACCGCTGTGTCACAATAGTGACACTGCACAAGACACTCTTACGACAAAAGTGTCTTGTGCAGTGAACTGTGGTGTCACAACCGGAGGTGAAGAAGCTCAGGGACGTAGTCGGCATCATCTTGCCGAGAAGGCAGACCTAGCTAGCAGGTGGCGTTTCGGTCATGGAGTGTTTGTGAGAGACGTTTGAATAAAGGACAACATATAGAAGGGCATTTGGGTAGCAGAACCGATCAGTAGTTGAGAGGTCGCAACGATTCAGCTTGAAAGTTTGAATAAAGGGGTGGCAAAATCGGGGAGAAAATATCACGGACGGTTTTTAATGCAAACCGTCTGTGATGAGTTAATATCATAGACATTTCGTGTTAATAACCGTTTGTGATACTTCACAGACGGTTCGTGTTAATATCTGTCTATGATACTTCACAAACGATTCTCAACATGAACTGTCTATGATATTATCTCTTCATAAATGGTTTTTAGAGATACTAGTAACACAGACGGTCGCTAATCCAAAACCGTCTGTGATTGTATTTAATACTGACGATTTTGGTAAACCGTCTATAATGAGATGTCTAATATTAGTTTTTTTTGTAGTAGTGTATGGATTTATATTGCAGGACGGAGAGAGTATATCTTAATATAAAATTATAAAAAGTAATGATTAAAGTCACGGTTGAAGACTACAAAAGTAAAAAAAAAAGCAAATTGTTGAAGAACGGACGGATTACTTGACGCGGTTACCACGGGCCACCGCTATATTGCTTAATTAATTAGGCAATCAATCGAACTGAGCATCATTTTGTACTGATAGTTGGTACAGTACTATTATCTATCTAGGGTGTACTATATAGATAGGTGTAATTACTTGTAACACGATACTATGACAAGGATTTATTTGGACAGTATAGCACGGGTATTTCAGATCACACAGTAGGGGAAATGCCCCTGGACTGCACTATATGGTTCTCAAATTCACCTGGTCTCCTTAATTAATCCATAACGCGTGCAGTCAAACGACATATAATACTTATTGGTTTTATCAGTCTTACAATGCGGAATCCGCATCTGATATAGAGGGTACCATAATCTATTCTCCGAACGCATCGATCATTTCATGGACGAAAACAGATACAATAGTTGTTTGTCCCTGCCGTCCAGGACTTCCACAACGACTAAGCGAAAATTCCTGCAAACTTCCTTGCAGGAACAATCAAGAACGTACTTTTCAGTCTAATAGTTAATTTCTACCCTGCCTAATACCCCCCTCCATCTCACAATATATCCAGCTTAATCTCAGAAAACACTATGAGATTTGCTACCACTAAGCAACAGCATGAACGATGGAAACAACCATATAGTCTACTGAACAGAAGTACCTAAGAAGGTTTAATTTCACATCAAGAATATAACCAGGTTTAACGCGTTTATTACACACAACAAATAAAGCACTGGAGATCTCAGCAGGAAAAGACAACTGTAACCAAAACCGAAACTAGCTTCCACCCAAGGTTTTCATTACCGGTTTCAAATTTTTAGGGGGCGGGGCGGTGACACCGATTTGTCCAATTATCGGATAATTTCGGTAGATTTCATCTGAAATTTTCAATTCGAGTTTTGAATTTCAAAAAATTTCAGCTGAAAATCGGTTGAAAATATTGGATGAATTTTGGACGAATTCAAAAACAACACAAATATGCATGTAAATTCAAATTGCCCGAAATAATTTGGCTGACACCAGATTTTACCGAGGGGCACCGGTATATCGGGTTACCGGCCGAAAGCGAGACCCTGCTTCCACCACGTGCTAACACCAACAGATGCTAATAACAACCAGGAGACAAAAGAACTTCACAAGATTCTAACATAAAGCGAACTGCTGGTCTAATGCTCAATTAATATTTAGATTCTTAATCCTGTAATTTCTAGAGCACTAGCTCTCCACAAAAGCTAGAAGCTTTACTAATCAGATAGCAGAAAACAAGAGTGACGCGCCTAATTTTCTCATCTCAACAGATGCTCACAAAGAGACCATTTAACTAGTAGAAGCTTAATTACGGCCGCAAACCCAAAGAAAGGGTTAATGCAAAAGGCAAGGAGAAAAACTGCTACAAAAGGAGATTAGCAGACTTTTTTTTACCCCATGTAGAGGAGCTCAGCGCCGCCTCCATTCGAACGAATCGGCCCAAGAAATTGGATCGCACGCACGTTGGGAGGAGTATGATGGAGCTCCCGTCGCCCGAAACAGCCGCGTACGGGGAGAGGGATGAACTCTTGCTCCTCGCGTACGACTGTCGAGGATGTTAGTGATATACCCTAGAGACAATTATATAGATAATTGTATTACTTCTATGTTTATAATCTTTTAATAATATATTATTTTGTCCCTTGAATAAATGTCTTTCGTATTGATCAACAAGTATGTGACTTGTTCGTGAAACTCTTTACTTATGTTTTTGATATTATTCTAAATTATCTATGATCTTATATCATTATGTGGGACAATTATGATTTATAGATCAGCATATGTATTGATTGATAATCATGTTTCACGGATCATGAATATGAGATATCAAATCAATAATATGGACACATGTTAGAGAACACGATGTTAGATTGACCCACCATGAGACACTGCGAGAATTGTTATATTCTTAAGTGTCATTAGTTAGTCTCATATATAGTGTATGTAGGATTCTTAGATCTGAGATCGTCATTGTTTCCTACATGTATAATAGTTTACTTAGGGGTTACCAAACACAACTCCGTGATTGGGTGGTCATAAAGGTAGCTTTCGGATTTACTATAAAACATACGAAGAACTATAAGCGATCAAGATGGAATTTGTTTCTCCTATATAATAGGAGAGATATCTCTAGGCCCCTCGATGTAGTTGAATTAAGAAAGTGCATGGCCATACCGAATGTGATTGAAGAGTCAATCACAACTGAGTAATCCATCACAAGTTCGAGTGAAGGATCGAGCTATGATAAGATGGCACGCTTCCCGCCTTGAGTTCGATCTAGTATCGTGAGGCAAAAGGATCGGTACATAAGCATTATATAGGTTCGTCCGATATAATCTTTATGTATATTTGGGGGTCGTTATGTCCTGCTAGGGACCGCTACTGACCTATGGACCGGAAAGGAGTTTTTGGCCCATGACCAAATGTACATAAACCTACAGAGTCACACACTTAATGGGCTGAAACGATAAGGGTCTAGATGATAGTTTCCAAGTGGGATTCGATCTCCACTCATATTGGATATAGATCCGATTGGAGGCTATATAATGAGAGGTGCGGGGACTGAGGGCGAAATCGCAAAAACTCTAACCGCCAACTCTCATAATCTCTGCCGTGCGCACTGGTGCTAGCACACCGACGTACGGTACTCCCTCCCTAGACGTATGGATCTCGGTAGAGGTGCTGCTACGACTATGGTGCTGATCGGGACGATCGCAATGAGGAGATAGTTGATCGGAGGACGATTGACTACTTTCGCCTACACCGACGCGCTCTTCGTTGAATCGGCTGCTTCAACTCTACTTCCGCTGCACTGCGCGTCTAGTAGTAATAATCTATGATCTCTTACTCGCATGGCTTCCTAGTTTACACGGTAGAATTTTGATTTGCGCTAGTGTAGCCTACCCTTCTCCCAACTATCGTATCAGAGCCATTCTATGTAGTATTTGATCTAGATTGGTCGCATATAGTTGATATATGGTGGTAGTAGATTGGATCTATTACTAGTCTAATAGATTGGTTCATATTATTAGATTGATTTAGGCTTTGATTGATAAGATCAATCGATTTCCACGATAGTAGATGGGTTCAGAGAAGGTATGAATTGGTAGCACTAAGTTGCTGTTCTTTCTGGGAACCTCGCATGCCGATCAGTATGATTAATCAATGGAAAATCGGGCCGATCAAATTGGTTCAAAATTGAGTTAATGTGATTAATCCAATGAAATTTTCAATGGCGATTTCGTAAATAGGATTCATGCCCCGAAAAAATTTCCAAGGGCGCTGCCCTCAACCCGCGAGGGACTACCGTGCTAGGTAATTCTACCGCTCATTGTAGGTTTATGTGTTCATATCGCGCGATAGAATTGGATTATGCACATAACTCGTTTTTGCAGGGTTGTGTAAATAGTATGGCCCAAAGTGTATATGATGCATGTATGAGTTTTTCTTGGCTTGCGCGTCATGTTGATTTATAGCCATGGGCTACATATTATTGTATAATGGCTTACGTGTCGACATGTGATACTTGAATTTTCATATGTAATTCATATTAGCTGTTAGGAATAATAGTAAGTAGATGAATATGGTGAACTCAAGCATTGATGGCTCGATGGACAGTAAGCGTGGTGATGGAGATTGTCGTGCTAAGAGCCATACTATATCACATTTTAATATGATTTAATTGTGAATACTTTTATGTTCCTATTATACTATTATTCATGTTATTGCTATCTTGGGTGTTTTTAACATGATAGAATAGTATCCCTCTAGAAAAATTAAGTAAAACTTGATGCCCTTCCAATAGTTGCACCTATCAATATTTTGATCATTAACTAGTAGGTCTACCAAAGTAGGGTGCCATTAATTATCTCAATAAGATAGGGTAAAATGTTGGACACTTCATGCATAATATTTGTTTAACTTAACTAGGCTATCAAAATAGTTTTAAGACTAGGGGCATAGTGTTGAGGCCAGGACATGTGGATGTCACTCAACAAACAAGAGTTGCATGTGATGCAATTAGCAAGGAGTTGTTTACCTACGTCGCTAGGTTTCTAGCAGTGATGCCAAAGCTCACTGGGACTTAGTGAAATATGGATCTTGATTCACTATATGTTATTAGAGGATACATGATTTTAGATATATAGTGGGAGTATCTTTTATTAAATTATTTAATAGAAGATTACACATAAACATAGTGCTGAATTTTTGCATATATTTTTATGTTATAGACAATGCCAACATCTACTTCCTCCACACCCAGTTTTAATCTGCGATCTTCTTGAGAAAGAAAAACTAAATGGAAAAAAACTTTATTGACTGGTACTGCAACTTGAGAATTGTTCTCAAGCAAGAAAAGAAGGAACATGTTCTAGAGGTTCCATATCCAGATGAACCAGCTACAGATGCTACTCGTGCTCAAAAGAATAAGTATGAGAAACATTGTAATGACTCACTTGATGTTAGCTGCCTCATGCTTGCCACCATGAACTCTGAGCTTTAGAAGCAATATGACAACACAGATTCCTACAATATGATTGTGGGATTTAAAGGCATGTTTGAAAACCAGGTAAGGGCTGAAAGGTATAACACCTCTAAGTCATTGTTTGTGTGCAAGTTAGCTGAAGGAAGTCCGGTTAGCTATCATGTGATCAAGATGGTTGGATACATTAAGAGTTTAGAAAAACTTAGTTTTTTCCTTAGCTAAGAGTTGGCTACAGATGTGATCCTTAAGTCGCCCCTTTCGAGCTTTAAGCCAGTCATTTTAAATCTTCATATGAATGGCATGGAGAAATCAATGACCGAATTGTATGGGATGCTCAAGTCAGCAGAGGAAAGCATTAAGAAAAGCTATAATCATGTGTTGATGGTTCAGAAAATTACCAACTTTAAAAGGAAGAATTATAAGGTTTTGAGCAAAAGAAAAGGCATGGGTAAAACTCAAGATGAGATCTCGAGTACCAAATCTATGCTTCAGAAGCTCAAGGTTGGTGCTACACCTGATGCTATTTGTTACCATTACTAAGGAACTGGACATTGGAAGAGGAACTGCAAAAAGTACTTAGCAGAACTGGAAAAGAAGAAGAGAAGTAAGACTTCTACTTCAGGTATAAATGTTATAGAAATAAATCTTGCTACTTCACATGTTAGTTCTTGGGTATTCGATACCAGATCGGTTGCTCATATTTGCAATTCGATGCAGGGGCTGATAAGGAGTAGGAGTTTAGTAAGAGGCGAGGTTGATCTTCGCGTGGGCAATGGAGCAAAAGTTGCTACGTTAGCTGTTGGCACTTTACCATTATCTTTACCCTACGGATTAATTTTGGAATTGAATAATTGTTATTATGTTCCCGTCTTAAGCAAAAAACATTATTTCTGCTTCATGTTTGAGAGCAGAAGGTTATGAATTCAGAATAAAGAACAATTGTTAGTTGTTTAATTTTTTTGAATAATATGCTTTATGGTCATGCTCTATTGATAAATAGATTATATATTTTAAATATTGAGAATGTGACTATCTATAACATTAGTACTAAGAGTCTTCGACTTAATGATTTGAATCCCACTTATATTTGGCATTGTCGTTTGGGTCACATAAATGAGAAGGGCATAGTGAAGCTCCATAAAGATGGCCTTCTAAACTCATTTGATTTTGAATCGTTTGAAATATGTGAGTCTTGTTTACTTGGCAAAATGACTAAGACACATTTCACTAGTCTAGGTGAGAGGGCAAATGATTTGTTGGCCTTAGTACATTTAGATGTATGTGGACCAATAAGTTCAATGGCTAGAGGTGGTTTTCAGTACTTCATAATTTTTACCGATGACTTTAGTAAATATGGATACATCTACCTAATAAGGTATAAGTCTAAATCATTTGAAAAGTTCAAGGAATTCCAGAATGAGGTACAAAATCAACATGGCAAGACAATTACAACCCTACGATCAGATCGTGGAGGTGAATACTCGAGCCATGAGTTTGGTGATCATCCAAAGCAATGTGGAATTGTTCCACAACTAACTCCGTCGGGAACACCTCAATGGAATGGGATGTCTGAACGATGAAATCGAACCTTATTAGACATGGTTCGGTCTATGATGAGCCAATCTGATCTGCCATTGTCTTTTTGGAGGTATGCTCTAGAAACAGCTATGTTTACATTAAATAGGGCTCCATCAAAAGCAGTAGAGAAGACACCATATGAGATATGGACTGGAAAATATTTCGGGTTGTCTTTTCTCAAAATATGGGGATATGAAGTGTATGTAAAACGTTTGACGTCTGATAAACTCACACCTAAATCTGATAAATGCTTATTCGTGGAGTATCTTAAGGAAACTAAAGGATATTATATTTATAAAAAGGGATGATAACAAAGTGTTTGTTACCCGAAATGGTGTATTTTTGGAGAAAGAGTTTCTCTCAAGAATAGTTAGTGGGAGCACAGTGAGACTCAAAAAATTCGAAAGACATCAGAAAATGTTTTGACTTCTACTAAATCTGAACAGAGTTTACAAGATGGTGTAGAAAATGTGGGAGAGGCACCAGCCCACGTAAGTCTGAAAGGTCACGTCAATTGCCGATAAGGTATCGACATGGCATTTTATTGTGTGACAATGATGAGCCTAAGACTTATGAGAAAGCGATGATAGACCCAGACTCTGAGAAATGGTTTGGAGCCATGAGATTCGAAATTTAATCCATGTATGATAATCAAGTTTGGAATTTGATTGATCCACTCGATAGTGTAAAAACCATTGAGTGCAAGTGGGTTTTTAAAAAAAAGAAATATATGGATGGAAATATTCATATCCATAAGGCACGATTGGTGGTGAAGGGTTTAAACAAATTCAAGGTGTTAATTATGATGAAACCTTCTCGTCTGTCGCTATGCTTAAATCTATTTGGATCATTATAGCTATTGCTACATATTTCGATTATAAGATATGACAGATGGATGTCAAAACGGCTTTCCTAAATGGGAACCTATGTGAGGATGTGTGCATGACACAACATGAGAGTTTTGTTGATCTCCATAATGCTAGAAAAATATGCAAGCTTCAGATAGACTAAAGCAAGCTTCTCGGAGTTGGAACATTCGCTTTGATGACGTAGTCAAAGGGTTTGGCTTCATCAAAAACGAAGAAGAGCATTGTGTTTACAAAAGATCTAGTGGGAGCGCACTTGTTTTTCTGGTACTATATGTTGATGATATATTATTGATCAGAAATGATATTCCTATGCTTCAATCTGTTAAGTCTTCATTAAGAAATAGTTTCTCTATGAAAGACTTAGAAGAGGCAGCATATATTTTGGGCATAAAAATCTATAGAGATAGAACTAAAAGGCTAATTGGATTAAGCCAAGATATGTACATTGATAAAGTGTTGAAGCGGTTCAACATGCAGGATTCCAAGGAGAGTTTCTTGCCTATGTCACATGGCATTAGTCTTAGCAAGACTCAGTGTCCTTCGATACTAAATAAGCGAGACCGGATGAGTAAGATTCCATATACTTCTACCGTTGGGTCTATCATGTATGCCATGCTTTGTACACATCCAGATGTGTCATATGCTCTAAGTTTTATGAGCAGATATCAATCAGATCCAAGTAAATGTCACTGGATAGCTATGAAGAATATCCTGAAATACTTGAGAAGGACTAGGGATGTGTTCCTTCTTTATGGAGGTGAGGAAGAGCTAGTCGTAAATGGTTACGCTGATGCTAGTTTTCAAACCGATAAAGATGATTTTCGACTGTAGTCTGGGTTTGTGTTTTGCCTTAATATAGTAGTAGTGAGGTGGAAAAGTTCCAAGTAAGAGACGGTTGCCGATTCCACAACGGAGGCTGAGTATATTGCAGCTTCTGAAACTGCAAAGTAAGCTGTTTGGACAAAGAAATTTATCTCTGAGATGGGTGTGGTCTCTAGTGCTTTTACTCCAATAAATCTCTATTGTGATAATAGTGGAGCAATTACGCAAGCCAAGGAGCCTAGATCACATCAAAAATCTAAGCACATACTTCGACATTCTCACCTCATTCGCGAGATTGTAGATATATGTGATGTTAAGATATGCAAAGTGCACATGAATTTGAATATTGCTGATCCGTTGACAAAGCCTCTTCCACAGCCAAAGTATGAGGCGCACACAAGAGCTATAGATATTAGATACTTGTATTATTGATTGTAGTGCAAGTGGGAGATTGTTAGTGATATGCCCTAGAGGCAATCATGGATATAATTGTATCACTTCTATATTTATGATCTTTTGAATAATATATTATTTTGTCCTTTGAATAAATATCTTTCGTATTGATCAACAAATATGTAACTTGTACGTGAAACTCTTTATTTATGTTTTTGATATTATTCTAAATTATCCCTGATCTTATATCATTATGTGGGATAATTATTATTTACAGATCAGCACATGTATTGATATTATCATGTTTCACGGATCATAGATATGGGATATCAAATCAATAATGTGGACACATGTTAGAGAACATGATGTTGGATTGACCCACCATGAGACTCTGCGGAATTGTTATATTTTTAAGTGTCATCAGTTGGTCTCATATATAGTGTATGTAGGATCCTTAGATTTAAGATCGTCATTGTTTCCTACACGTGTTATAGTTTACTTAGGAGGTACCAAACACTACTCCGTGACTGAGTGGTCATAAAGGTAGCATTCGGGTTTACTATGAAACATGCGGAGGAATATAAACGATCAAGATGGAATTTACCTCTCATATATAACAGGAGAGATATCTCTAAGCCCCTCGATGTGGTTAAATTAAGAAAGTGCATGACCATGCCGAATGTGGTTGAAGAGTCAATCACAACTGAGTAATCCATCACAGGTTCGAGTTAAGGATCGAGCTATCATAGGATGGCATGCTTCTCGTCTTGAGTTCGATCTAGTATCGTGAGGCAAAGGGATTGGTACATAAGCATTATATAAGTTCATCCGATATGATCTTTATGTACATTCGGGGGTCGTTATGTCCTGTTAGGGACCGCTACCGACCTATGGACCGAAAATGAGTTTTCGGCCCATGGCCAAATGTACATGAATCTACAGGGTCACACACTTAGTGGGCTAGAACGATAAGGGTCCGGATGATAGTTTTCGAGTGGGATTCGATCTCCACTCGTATTGGATATGGATCCAATTGGAGGCTATATAATGAGAGGTATTGGGGCTAAGGGCAAAATCCCAAAAACCCTAGTCGCCACCTCTCATAACTCCTGCCGTGCGCGCTGGTGAGTAAGATCTCAAAAATTCGCTTCTTTAAAATTTAATTTAAATTAATTATTTAAAAAAAATTGAATCTTATTTCGATTATTTTTGTAGTGCCGGAGAAAAATATGAAGTTCCAGACTCCAATCCGAATTCCAATCCCGATTCCAAAAATTCAAATTCCAATTTCCATCCTGAATTCCAAAATTTGAATTCAATTTTTGAAAATTCAAATTCAAATCTCCAAAAATCTGAATCTCCTGAAAAATATCCATTTTATTTGCTTAGGTCCAATCTATTTTTTTTATCCTTTGCACTTCTCTTTTTTTTCAAAAAGGAAAAAAACAAAGTTCCCAGATGGTCACCCATCCAAGATGTAGCTGCAAGCCTAGCACGCTTAACACTTACGTTACCAACCGAACCAGCCACCATCCAAGTATATTATTTGTTGTGTGTTCTCCCACCTCCCTTCCTTTTATTCTTTAATACCCGAGCACTGTTTATCTTCATGCTCCAGACCACCAAACCGACTGCTCACACCATAGCATCTCAAGTAACTCTTCCTGCAAACCTTATCTCCATGACTTGCCAAAATGAAAAATGCTCCAAATAATGTAAGCAATCAATCCATATCCGTTTCTTACCCATTTATTCATCCGTTTTTCAGTTTCTAAACTCTTAAACTTGAAAACCGAAATTTCCTTAATTGAGCTGTTTCAATCCGTTTCCTCTCCCTCCAAGCCTATAAATATGACCATCGTGATCTCCAAGCACTGCACCACTCTTCCAAACCTGCACCACTCTTCCAAACCTCCAGCACACCGTCGCAACACGAGTTGTTTTCTCGAGCTTCGCCAAGCTTTTCACAACCGTCAGTCGCCGGCCACCGCGCCACCGCTCGTCAGCTACTCCCTGGTGAGCCACCAACCCATCTTGCCATGACCAGTTTCCTTGTTTTTCCCCTCGCCGGCGAGTCTCGCGGCCGAGCGCGCCCAGACAACCATTCTGTTTACTGTAGCAAAACAGCCAAGTGGCTGAACAATAAAAATGCACTTTTCAATTTTTTGTGACAAACTTCCAAATGCTCGTTCTCCCTCATTCGAACTCCGAATCCAGTGATATAAATTTCTAAATTCATCTAAAATCATAACATTTCTTTAGATATATATTTTATATTTTTATGATTTTATTTGTGTTTATTCTTTTTCTTGTATTTGTCATTTCGTGCGTAGAACCCGACGTTGCCGAAGAATTTTCCAATCTACAGCAAGAAGTTCCAGACCACGCGCAAGAAGGCAAGTCTCCTTTGAACATTTTATACCCATGTTTGAGAAAAGATTTTTATTATTTTAAATCTAGTTGCATTGCTATTTACATAAAATGATAATTCATGTCTTAAGGATTTTAGTTAATACCATATTTTGTTATGCCCTCATTTGAAGTTCAATGCCATGTACCTTTGTAACCTTAGGTTTTCCTTTGACTCGTTAATGAGTTTAATAATGTTCCTTGATCATTTTTAGAATGGTAGTAAATGCTTAGTCAGGCTAGTCAACTCTTATAACCCTATGGAAGGGAAAAATGTTATTAAATTCATAAACGATTGTTTTTACCAAATGTTTGGCAGTAGGTGTTGCCATTGGTTTATAAAATAAAATAAAATAGTGAAAATTGATTTTAGACTTGGGCGGATGGTAAGATTGGATTGGTGCAGATTTAGCACGAGATTTTGTAAAGTGTATGTTCCGCCCTTGTCAATTAAGGACCGACATTTGTGATTGTCTAAACTGAGCACTACCGTACAACTACAAGTGAGAGACCATGTGGAGGTATCTCCACGTTTGTGATGAGTAATTGACAGTTGGTTTAGTGAGTTTGAGTTTGTTTTGGGTATTCTAGGGTTTAGTACCTTTTACCTGTGCTAATGTTGATTATACTGTTTCATGCGATGCTATGTGATGGTTTGTTTATCTGTGTGACTGCAGGACTCTGGAGCAAGGTCATGGTGAGGCGAGGAGGACTGGGACTAGGCACAGGAGGTGTTGAGGTCCAGACGGTCGGTGATGCCAAAGATGATCGAGGCTGCTGAGGTGGCTATGAGCTGGGAGACAAGGAACCGAAGGTGGACACGGTGAGGCACGTGATGACCGGACTAGGCACAGGCGGTGCCGAGGTCGAAGTGGTGACGAAGGTTGGACGGTAAGGAGAGTGCAGCCAATTCTTCTTTGGTCAGAATGTGTGAGGGTGCAGTAGTTGGTTTGCTCATTCAAACTTGTCCGAATGTTTGCTGTGTGGGAATAAAAAAAAGGGAAGGGCAGCAGCCGCTGGTGTCAAAAGGTGAAGCCAGTTTTGTTTCCCTCTTTGTCTGTGCCTTGGCCTTGGTCTGGGAGAGAAAAGGAGGCCATGCAATCTGTTGGCAGCAGAAAAATTGGGATCTCCTTGGTCACCTCGAGAGCAGCAGAGGAGAAAACGTTGCTGCGCATGCTTGGAGAAAGTAGTGCTTGGCAAGAGGTGTAGCACTGAGCTCAGTGGGTGTTTTTGAGCTCTAGTCTTCTCCTTGCTGGTGTGCGGGTGTGTGCTTCCAGTGTGGTTTGTAAGAAGAGGGGAGAGTGTGTGTGTGTGTGTATGCTCGGTGAGCTGAGGTGAGCAGGGAGTTCTAGCACTTGGGTGTGTTCTCTCCACAAGTGAAAGCATTTTGTGAGTGGAGATGTAGAACTTGTGCTTGTAATCATTCCTCTCCATGTTTCAATTTGAGAAGCCCTGTGATTGAGTTTATCTGTTTTTGTTTGCTCTCTGTGCTTCACCTCTTCTGTTTGTGAGTTTCTAGGGTTTTGAGTCAAGGCTTCCCCTGCTCTCCTGATTCCCTAGATGGAAGATCAAATGGATGTGTGGGTTATTCTTGTCAAGGTCCAGCTGAATTGACCCAAAAGGAGCAGCAAGATTTCATCAATTTCTCAATTTTCAGATTCTCAGCTTCTTTGAAAAACTGCAGCTTCAGTTCAGTTTACAGCAGCAAGTAATTTTCTGTAGTCTTTATTGTCTGAATTTAGTGTAGCAGCCGAACTGCATTTTCACTGCTAGCCGACTGCTTAGTTCACGCTGCTACTATGATGTTTCGGTCAGGTTTATTTCAGTCTCTTAGCTGCTGCAGTGCTGTGATGTTTCGGTCAAGTTATTTTAGTCTCTCGGCTGCTGCAATGCTGTGATATTGCTGTTCGGTCCCCTCTCTGTAGTCTGTAATTTAACACTTAATCTAAACCTTTTGCTGCAATGCATTTTGTTCTCTATTGGTCAGCAGTTTTGCTGCAGTAGCTCTTAATCTCAGCTGCTGTTGTCGGCAGATTTCAGCAGTCAAAGTGCTGTTCGGCTGCAGCAAGCTAATTTAGTTCTGTTCAGATTTCAGCCGGCTGTTAAATGCTCTGTTATCAATATTTTCTGCAAACTCCTTTTCGGTCTGCTGCAGTTTTGGTCTCTAGTCAGATCCTTCCTATTTTTCAGTCAAGTTCTTCTGAATCTGAGTATGAGCTGCTATTTAATTCGAAGTGAAGATCTTTTGATTCAAGGAAGAGCAGCTAATCCATTTTAGTCTCAGTTCTTATCTTTGCTTATGTAGTTACTATGCCGACAAGCTTTAGCTACTTTCAGTTCAGTCTGTTTTCAACCAGTTTGGTCCAGTGTAGCCTTTTGTTTCAGCTTTGTTCAGTGTCTCGCAAAGCTAGACTGGACAAGCTGCAGAAGCAGACGAATTACGGCAATTAGTTCTTGCAAATTTCAGTCGGTTTCTTTGCTTAGTCAAGAAATTCATTTTCAATCTATTTTGTCAGTGAAGTCTGGATTTCGTCTGTTCTTGTGAGAAGACTTTGTCGGTCCAGGGTTGCTTCTTCCTTGTGTTTCTTCGGGCAATCGGTAACATTGTTTTCGGCTCGCAGTAAGTGAACTTTCTCTGTCTTCATTGCTATCGGAGAAGAGGATTTGTGATTCGTGTGTGAATACTTGGGGCGATTTTTAAAGGCACCATTCACCCCCTCTGTTGCCATTTTCGATCCTACAGCAAGTCTATATGGGTATGACCTAGCTGATTAACTTACAACAGTTTAGTTTTAGTACCACCATTGGTTAATGGGTGCCAGGGATTTACTGGTTTATTCACAGTGACGGACAGGGATTTACTGTACTCATATGGCGCAAGAGGGGGCTTCTGATTGTGATGGATTTAACCCTTCAGCGGTGAAACCTCAACGGGTGGTGTCTAACTAGACTAGAGTGAGGTAAAAGCTTTGTGATATTTTATCTGGATCTCATACCAAAGGAAGTATGTTGACTATTAAGATAATTTATCTCTTATGGGTAAAGCTATACAAACTCTGCAGAGTGTAAAACTATTCGAATAGCCATGCCCACAGTCAAGGGCGGGCAAGGAATGCTTTCACATGGTAGACTTTTGGTTTTGATTGAAAACAAAACTTTTGGGAACTCGAGAGTGGTTGGAACTCTCAAGAGTGTAGCTTGGTGGATGGAACTAGTGTGGATGGAAGCAACCGTAGTCTTGAACCTTGGCGGATAGAGCCTTTGTACTAGTATTGGTGGTTGGAACCATCACTAGGAATTTGTATCTAGTTTCAGTATTGCAATTATTTTGTTAAACTATTGCTTTTGAAATTACATAATGGTATTTGAAACAAAATGTTGCTTTATGCAAAAGAACCACAAGAACCTTCCTTTGTTAAGCCCTGCATCTACTGCATCGTTCTCAACATTTGCGGAGTACTTTATGTACTCACATGCTACGCTTTAAAACAACTCTCAGAGGAGGTCGAAGCTTAAGAGGCAGACTACGACTACTTCGTGGATGGATTCGACGAAGACTATCTGAATTTCTAGGCTGCGTTTCCCCAGTCAATTGCCTGTGGCATATTGATGGGTCTTGCTTAAGTTCCTTTTGCTTCCGCTGTAATTTTTGTTTGGTGTGAGGTCTTGAAACCTCATATGTAATAAAAGACTTCGAGGTATGTACTCTCTATAATTGTAATAAAGCGTTGTTGGTTATGTATCATTACTGTTTAACTATGTGCACTAGTTTTGATCTAGGACTGGTGTGGTATTACACAGAAGATTCTGGAGTTGCTACTCCGGGGTCTTACATGGTGCTAGCACACCGACGTATGGTGTTCCCTTTCTAGATGTGTGGACCTCGGTAGAGGCGTTGCTACGACTGCAGTGTTGATCGAGACGATCGTAAGGAGGAGACGATTGGCCAGAAGACGATCGACTACTTTTGCCTACATCGACACGCTCTTCGTTGAATTGGCTGCTTCAACTCTACTTCCGCTTCACTGCGCGTCTAGTGGTAATGATCTGTGATCTCTTACTCGTATGGCTTCCTGGTTTATGCGGTAGAATTTTAATTTGCGCTAGTGTAGCCTACCCATATCCCAACAATGGTATTAGAGCCATCCTATGTAGTATTTGATCTAGATTGGTCGCATATAGTTGATATGTGGTGGTAGTAGATTGGATCTATTACTAGTCTAATAGAGGGGATTGATCCCATTCTGCTCAGAGCATATCTCTTTTCTCTCTATGTTCAAATGATAGGTGGGCCCTATCTCATCTTCTTATTAATTTCCATTTTGCAGTATTTCTACCTCTTGAGAGCGAACGTGGTGTCCTAGATTTGCTCTATCACAATATTTGTTTACTCAACAAATCAAGAGTATAGTTATTACACTTCTATCTCTACCCCTGCTTTTGAGTTTGTAAAAGATATTGGTAGTGCTACTGTACATACGTACGGAGCAAAGAGATAAAATCAGACAGCTTCACTTCTCATTCTCTCCATCCTCTCACTCTCTCCGCATTCTCTCCATTCTCTCACTCTCTTCTTCTCTTTGAGAAGATTCCCTGACCCTATTCACGGCGACAACCATGAGCCCCAACCACCCCATCCCAGGTGCCAGTGCCACTGGATCCGGCCGCCGCTGTCAACTTTCTATTCGGCTATCCTCGGGCATAGCTTCGCCAGATCTGGCCCTTTCGATCATCCTCAGGCGCGACGCCACCAGATCCAGCCTTCGCCCTTTCCTCGGCAGCCTAGAGAGGTCGAGTGTGCCAGGGGTCGACGGTGGGTGGGGATGTGGCCTTCTCCTCCCGGCACCAGATCCACACTACGCACACCACCTCCCCGCTGCTCGTGCACCGTCGTATCTGTGGCCTCGCCGTTGCCTGTCGTGGAGGTAGGTGTTATGTTGTGCAATATTTTAATTTTATATATGCAACAATCAGTAAAAACCAGTGCAATATCGAGATTTTTGTGAAAATATTTTTTTGCATACGATGGTTAAAATTGTTGCAGTTGCACACACTATTTATGAATGTTGCATCTCCCATTATTTTTTTGTTGCATATATGGCTGAGCAATGTTGCAACCGAGAGTACGAAGATAGCGCCTGAATCGGACGTCCAAGCGCTTGCAACGCCGAAAAGATATCGTGTGATTGAAATATGCCATTTAACAGGTGTATTTGGTATGCGTACGTTTATTCCTCTAAATTTAACGGATGGAACCAAGCGTGGGACGTCGAACAATCCGACCATTCAATTAGCCATATGCTAGTGTCTTGTTACAAGCATATATGAAAAAAATAAACAAATTGCTAATGCCAATTACTCACAGATGTCTCTCAGGAGGCAAGTCTGAACTGTTTTGTGACAAAAAAAGCTATTTATCTGAAGGGAGTAATGTCTGAAAGCAACCATTTATGGAACCCTATTTATCTGAAGGAATGCAAAAGCGACGGCAGGAAGAAACGAGTGCTCGATCGGAGAGACCAATGGCTCGCAACCAGCTCAGAGTGCTGCACGCTCTGGACGTGGCAAGGACGCAGCTGTACCACTTCATGGCGACCGTGATCGCCGGCATGGGCTTCTTCACCGATGCCTACGACCTCTTCTCCATCTCCTTCGTCGCCGACCTCCTCGGCCACCCCTATTACCAAGGCAAGCTCCCTCTCAATGTCTCCGCCGCCATCCACAGCATCGCACTCTGCGGCATGGTCACCGGACAGCTCGTCTTTGGCTGGCTCGGCGACAAGATGGGCCGGAAGCGCATCTACGGCGTCACGCTAATTCTAATGGTCGTCTGTTCCCTTGCCTCCGGCCTCTCCTTCAGTAAGCGCACAGGTCGGAGCGTCATAGCCGTTCTCTGCTTCTTCCGTTTCTGGCTCGGTGTCAGCATTGGCGGGGACTACCCGCTCTCGGCCACCATCATGTCGGAGTACGCCAACAAGAGGACTCGTGGAGCCTTCATCGCCGCCGTTTTCGCCATGCAAGTAAGGACCAAGGACATGGGTGGATTATTTTCTTGTGCTGTCTAGAAAAAAACTCTTTCCTTCTGATATATGAATATGCAAAATTGACACAACTTTGTAGTTTTTACATCTGCATTAATGGAATTATAGGGTTTTGGTAACCTTGCTGCTGGGTTCGTTGGCATGATGGTATCGGTGGCCTTCGAGAGATCGCCGTCTAAGGTTGACTACGTCTGGCGCATTGTTGTCATGTTCGGCGCCATTCCCGCTCTTCTCACGTTCTACTGGCGCATGAAGATGCCGGAGACGGCGAGATACACCGCCCTCGTCGCCAAGAACGCGATGAAGGCAGCGTCGGACATGTCTGCTGTCCTCAACGTCCACATCGTTCCGGAGGAAGAAACTGTGAACGATCTTGCGAGCCGGGACCAATACGGTCTCTTATCCATGGAGTTCCTCCACCGCCATGGCCTTCACCTCCTCGGCACCACCGTCTGCTGGTCCGTTCTCGACATCACCTTCTACTCCCTCAACCTGTTCATGAAGAACATCTTCGAAGATGTCGGTCTGCTGCAGCAGCAGCACAATCCGTTCAAGCGAATGTTCCATATCACTGCAGTGCACACTGCCATCGCGCTCTGCGGTACACTGCCTGGGTATTTCTTCACTGTTGCGTTCGTCGACCGCATCGGCCGTGTAAAGATCCAGTTGCTTGGATTTACCATGATGACAGTGTTCATACTCTGCCTTGCCATCCCTTATGGCCAATGGCAGAAACACTGGAACAAGAATGGCTTTGCCGTCATCTATGGCTTGACCTTCTTCTTTGCCAATTTTGGGCCGAATACTACAACCTTCATCATTCCGGCGGAGATATTCCCAGCACGGCTACGGTCGACCTGCCATGGCATATCTGGGGCGGTTGGGAAGATTGGTGCCATCATCGGCGTTTTTTGCTTCTTGTACGTGGGAAAACACATCCAGATCTTGCTGTTCGTCCTTGTTGGGTGCAACCTAGTTGGTCTTTTGTTCACCCTGCTCTTGCCGGAGTCGAAAGGGAAGTCCCTCGAGGAGATCACTGGAGAGATGTAGAGGGACAGCCGCCACATGGTGCCGCCGCAGTCGCTGCAGCAGAGTACATGCATACTCTGCCTGTTTAGTCGACTACTAGTGTGCATGTCCATATGTACTCTGGAATCACAAGTACAGGTTATTTTGCACGTAGATGTAGTCAAAGTTTTCAAACTTTGACTATCAATATCTTTTTAAATATTTAAATTTGATACATGAAAATCATATGGTTAGATTTGTGTTGAAAAATATTTTCATAATATTATAATTTTATTAGATTTTATAAATATATTACAATATAATTTAGTGATCAAAGTTGTATTTTGAAAACCGTGTTGATATCTAAAATGATATGTATTTATGACCAAAGAGAGTATGTGTTATTACCTCCTTGATATTTGTTTTTCTTTTCCTAGTTTCATTGTAGATGTTCATGAGTGTGCATATGTTACATTGATTCTTTGAAATTTTATGTATTGTTGAATAATGTAAATGGAATTAATGAAGTGGAACATGTTCTCAGCTGGTAGCTCCTCAAATGCAATGTTTCCCTAATTAAGGATGGGTTCTTTTAGGTTTCATGCTTATGGCTTTAGTTTTTTACTACAGTACCTTTCAAACGATACGTCTTTTTAAGATAGGGTTTACAAGTCGATTGTAATATATATTAAACCAACTTCAGCTATACAGGCCAAACTCACATATGATTGTCTCTCTCTTCATACTCTCTCTTACGAACAATTAGAATTTAAAAGGTATAATCCAAAAGTCATAAATCATAACTCAAAATAACCCACCCTAAGTTCCTAACTACTACCTCTTTTCTTGTTTTACATATCAACACAATCTCCAACACACACGTTTGACCATTACTTTTGATGACAAATCTAGTGATATTATTTTCATGCGGCAAATCCAAATATTTTTCAAGTTGATATTTTCTTTCTAAGATTAAAATGACTAGTTTTTGATTAAACTAAAAGTCATTTCTTTTTAGAGCACAAAACAGTCATTTTTCTTTGTTTTAACAATATAATATATACATGTATGGCATTTAGAATCTCGGCGAGAGTATTTTAAAATTTGCAGACCTAATATATGTTAAAAAAAATGATATGATGTTAACTTACTTTAAGTTGGTTTACTGATTATCCATACGTTGTTTTCCATGACATATATAATATCCTAACGGAATTGGCGCAGTTTTTTCGGCCCGCGTTTGCATGGACACATCTCTGTGCAGTTTTGTCGCTGCTAGCTGGCCTCTTTGATCTCTATTTGCATGTCAATATCAACGTCAATTGTATCCATACTAGTAAATCTCGTCTGATCCACCGGATATTCCTAACGAGTATAGATGCTCGCTTGTTATACTTCCACATGTTATCTTCATGACTCCAGCTACAACTAATATCAGACGCGCGCGAGGCTGTACTAACATCGATTGATCGTCGATTCCTTGTGGTCGGCGTAAAAATGACTTGCTATCGTTCTTGACAAAATCAGGTAACTTCCTCGCAATTTCCTTGCAAGACTAACTAGTTATTAATTCAAAATGTTTCAGCTTCTTCAATTTCTTATCCCCCTCATGGCCTGTCATGCTCAAGTATACACAAATTATCACTATTTTTCATTCAATTGAACAGCTAGATATTACGATTCCTATGAAAATAGAGTTATATTTGTTATCCAACTCCATTATTTATATATGACCGAAAATACAACTGTATTTCTTATACTGCTTTAATAGCTCTCAAACATATCTAATTAATCTGCATTGTTATAAACTGGATCTACTATAATTGATTGTGGAGATCTTTTTCTTTTTTCAATTTATAGCCCTTAACACCAATATGGTGGCTTTTTTCTCTGTTTTAATAATAGATAACAGATGTACAAATCCCTTGATCAACAAGTACTACTCATCAGTGAAGAATTTTGTGAAACAGATATCAGTATAAGAATCTAAGTACCACACCAAGTTACTTAAAAAGCAATGATGGAATTAGCTTTAGCCAATTACCACGCACGGGAAGAAACCAGCTCAAAGTGCTCCATACCCTCGACGTCGCCCGCACGCAACGGTACCATTTCACGGCCATCGTCATCGCTGGCATGGCCGGGCTTCACCGACGCCTTCGACCTCTTCTCCATTTCCCTCGTCACCGACCTCATCGGCCGCATCTACTACGAGGATGGCATCCTACCCGTAATCTCCTCGGCACCCATCCTGAGCACCGCGTTTTGTGGTGCCGTGCTGGGAAAGCTGGTCTTCGGCTGGCTTGGCGACAAGATGGGCCGCAAGCGCATCTATAGCGTCACGCTCAAGCTCATGGTCGTTTGCTCCCACGCCTCTGGCCACTCCTTCTGCCCGTACACCTGAGTGTGTTATAACTAGGAGCGGAACTAGAACAAAAATAATCGAGATTCACCACTTCACCGTATATATAATGACATATACGGTTTTCAGCCAATACAGTGTTAAATAGTAATATGTTCGGTAATTTTTAGTATCAATACTTTAATATATCCGATGACAGCGTGTGATGATAAAGAAATATTGATCGAAATACTTACCAAAATAAAAAAAACCCGATAATAATATTAATTAGTTATAGCAAGCTGAAGGAACTAGATGTGAAATCACAGACAAAAGTTGATCGACTTTGATAAAATACATCATTTAACTTCAATAACATGTTAAAAGAGAACAAAATTACTTAAAATTTTCAAGTGAAAAATAGTAGAATGATCAAATGTAAGTTAATGTATTATCTTTTAGTATTTATGTTCTTTCAAATTTAGAAAGCGACGAAACATAACATCATTAGTAATTTTCATCAATTCTTATTTTTTCCACATGGCAAATAAATATATCATTTATGCAACATCCCAAAGTATGGGACTTTTGTATTTGCGAAAATCAAAAATCTTTTGTCGATATTCCTATGTTATTTAAAATTTTTGAAGTTCATTTGAAATTCTTCGCACGGTTTGTGTTGAGTAATTCCACCAACCAAACTAAATCTTGGATAAAGAACCAATTAACTGAAAAATTAATTTGTGCCAAAAATCTTGGATTAAAAAATTTTCTAACCAAACTTTTGACCAAAAATAGAAAATCCTCTAAGCATTTGGGCTCATCCCAATTTTTCTCCACCCCTGAGCTCTCCCTCCCCCCGCCCCCCCCCCCCGCCTTCTTTCTTTTTCCCTACTGCCGCACATAGCCCGCCCGACCTCTTTCTTCTTTCTCTCCTTCCCCCATCCCTCTGTCCATTTGGACAACCAGCCAGGCACCCTTCTTTCTTGTCCTACTTCCCACCTCCTCCCGCTTGTCGTGCTCCTGGCGCCCGCTTGCCGCACCCAGCCCAACCCTGTGCCCACGAGCCAACAGCTCTAGCCCACCCCGGCGCCCTCCGCTCTTCCTCCCTTTCCCTTGTCCCTAGCGCCCGTCCACGGCTGGCCCAAGCCACGTGTCGGCCGCATCGCCCCTGGTTCGCTCGTCGCCCTCGGATTTTTCCTTCCCATCCGAGCCCTGCGCCTAGCACCGCCCCTACCATCGGCCTCGCCCCAGCTTCAATGCGGCGCCAGGTGCGCTGTGTTGTTTTGCCGAGCTAGCTACCCCCTTTTCGCTAGCCCTGCCTAGCCTTCGGTCACCGCGCATCTTCAAGGCGTCCACCAGCCTAACCCCGGCGTTACTCCCCTACGCCTATGCCCCTGCCGCCACTGGCGGTAATGTCACGTTCGCGTCGCTTGCCTCGGGTTGTGCCCATGGTGCTCGTTGCATTCAAGGCGCCAACAGCAACCTCCCCTCCCTCACCTATAAGAAGCCTGAGCCTCCCAACGCCTCTCCTTGCCCCTCTTCTTCTTGCCCTGCAAACTGAGCACCGCCGAGCCACCCCGGCACTCACGCTGACCGCCACCCCTCCACGCCGTCCTGCTCCTCTGGTGACCCCCTCCATAATTCGACCGCGTCACCATGTGTCCTTAGGAACCTTCTACCTCTCTCCTTATTTAATTGAAATTCTGTCGCCAGAATCTGCTGCAACGGCTATCTTCCTCAAATCCGGCCGGGTGTCGCCATTTCCACTGCTGCCCCTCCTCCGATGCCCCTCTTCCTAATTCGGTGCTCCAGGACCTTCCCCACGGTGAACGGAGCTCCCCCAACCCTGTGCCCACGACGGAGGGAAGGTTGGTTTATGCAGGGATGAGGAGGAAGCTACCTCCGAATCTGTCAGGGATGTTCTCCCACAACGCACCTCCAGCGTCTTTGTTGTCTCCTCTGTGTTGCAGGTTCACCCCGCCAAAATCAAAGAGAATATGGAAACCTAGTGAGAGGAGGGGACAGGAAACCTAGTGAGAGAAGAGGAAGAAGAAGAGTAGGCTCTCTTCACTAGCGAGATTCCGTCACCAGAGTGGGAGGAGGAAGAACGCGATGGAGGCGGTCAGAAGGAAGGGAGGAGATCATGGCAGTGTCTCGCGGGGGAGGGAGGCGGTTGGGAGCGAGATGAGGCGACGACAGGGAGAAATTTTTGAGCAGCAGAGATGGGTGTGAGAAGGATTATGCTCAACGCAACAGCGTTCATTGCTGAGGGAAAACATATATATACACCTCACCCTTACCATAACAGCCTCAACCGACTTATAGCAACAGAATCGGGAGGTTTGGAGGGAATATCGGTGGTGATACAAACAGCCATGCAAGGCTAGATATGATACGTCTAACACGCCCCCGCAGTCTTAACGTCGATGGGTCAAACGTTGAGACTGGAACGAAACTCGGTGAAGACAGACGTAGGTAGTCCCTTGGTGAAGATATCCGCGTACTGTGATGTCGTCGGGACGTGAAGGACACGGACGGCGCCAAGAGCAACCTTCTCTCGAACAAAATGGAGATCGATCTCAATATGCTTGGTGCGCTGGTGTTGTACCGGATTGGTCGAGAGATAGACTGCGCTGATGTTGTCACAGTAGACCAGGGTAGCCCGAGCAGGAGGTGCATGGAGCTCATGTAGAAGCTGTCGAAGCCAACATGCCTCCGCCACTGCATTGGCGACAGCTCGGTACTCAGCTTCAGCACTGGAGCGGGAGACGGTGACCTGTCTCTTGGATGACCAAGAGACCAGATTGTCTCCGAGGAAGACGGTGTAATATCCTGAACGTCGTTTCGGCGTCGGTTTCTAAATTAATCGCGGAGTTGCCCGGATTTTCGATAAATCGCGGGAGGTGAAAATAAATTCTTCGAAATAGTCTAAAATAATAAAAAGAGAATTAAAATAATTAATTAAGAGGTTTTGGGTTATCCGGAGGGGTGGGCCAACGATTTTGGGCCAGACAGCCCAAACGGGGGCCCGTACCCCCTCCCAAACCCTAGCACCCTCTTTTTAAACCCCCTCCCTTGGCTCCTCTCCCCTTTTTTCCCCACTGCCGCCACCCCATCTCCTCCTGCGCCTCCACCTCTTCCCCATTGCTGCTGCCCATGGATGCGAAGGAGGAGAGGAAGGAGAAGAAGGAGAGGAAGAGAAGGAGGAGAAGAAGGGAAAGAGAAGAAGTGGAAGAGAGGGGTGATCCCAATCCCTAGGCGGATTTGCTTCTGATCGAGCGTGATCTCGTCGCTTCGCCGGTAGAGGCAAGTAAACGTAGCGGATGTGCTACCGTTTAACTCGTTATTCTTACTACTCGCAATATGCATGATTTTTCATATTGATAAAAGATATGCCATGATTACATGTTTTCTAAGGAAGAATGTGGTAGCAAGATATTAATCAATTGCCATGTTTGGTTGAGTTTTGGGAGTATTGTGGTAATTTGCTTAATGAGCTAATTGTGGTATATGAAAGTAAATGCGTAGTGGTTATGATGATATTTTCTTATTGTTAAATTCATGAGAATCATATTAATGCCCTTGAAGTTGGTATTATTGTGGTTTTAGTGGTAGTATTCTTAATGAATACTTGTGGTCGTATTGTGGTTTTTGTGGTAGGATACACTATAGATCGATTGATTATCATCTTGTTGAACCGAATGTGGAATATGTGGTTGATCTTCGTGGTTAAATTCTTGTGGTTTATGATTATCATATCATTCATAACATGTCATGACATTGCATTGTGGATGTCGCCGCTTATAGCCGCGATCAGACGTCTGACAAAGATCGCATTGTCAGAGCACGATGCACACTTTTACCTTGTTGGGTAAAGGTGTAGTGGAGCATAGCATGCATATGCATTGCATTGTGGAAAGATCATTTGCATACTTATGCAATATATTGTGGTGAAGTTATTTTACAAATAATCGCAACTTTATAGATGTGATGGAATTGGCTCATGGGAGTCACTTGTGGTATGAGGAAAGTGGTTGTGGTCGTGGTTTTGGGATTCATCCCTTGTGGTATGGTTGGGGTTGTGATTGCGGTATGAGATTCTTTTCTCTTGTGGTAATTGTTGATAGCAGTTGTGGACGCGAGAAATAATAAAGTTAGTGAGGTAAAACATGCTAATGTTTTATGGTCATTGGTAGTGGTAGTGGTGGATGATATGAAGTAGTTAATCCAGATTTATATGCTAATATTTTATTACTGTTGGTAGTAAATATGATTGAGGCTATAAATGTGGTCATTGTGGGAAATGGATATTGATGCTTAATATCATTGTAGTTTAATTAGCTTGATAATGAATGTGGATGCACGATGTGGATGTGGACAAATGGATACTTTAATGATGTTGTATATTTGTTTGTAGTCTGAATAGCCTGTTAAACAGTTTGCTTGCTGAGATTTTATCTCACCCTTGTTTTCCCCCCTACAGGTGATTCCTGAGCATTCATGGGATGGGTAGAGCGGCACCACAATAATGCACTTGGTTCATAAATTTATGATGTAATAAAGTCGATGGAATTCTAGCCAAATGCCTAGCTACCCGTGAATGATTGTTTTAGTTAATACTGACGAACTTGTGATCTAATGATTAGTCTGCTAGAGGTTGTTTCAAATATTGAACTTGTTATCGTTATCTTTATTTCCTTAGTTGATTATGCTTCCGCTTAATGCTTCATGTCTAGAAATTTGTAGCCGGAATAAATTATCTTAAAATTTTTGGCTAGCTGTAGAGTGGTTTAGTGGCATCCCAGGGTGATGTGGATCCTAGGGTGTTACAGACGGCATAGCCGGAAGTAGACTTCCGGGTGTCGGGGCAACCGGCCCAATCAGCATCAGAATATGCGATCAAGTCGTGTGTGGACGAGCACTGGATAAGCAAGCCGAACTCCAAGGTGCCACGAACATAGCGAAGAATCCGCTTGAGAGCGGCAAGATGAGGCTCCCGAGGATCATGCATGTGAAGGCACACCTGCTGAACAGCATAAGCAATATCAGGCCGAGTAAAAGTGAGGTACTGCAATGCACCAGCCAAACTCCGGTACTCTGTCGGGTCAGAGACAGGGGCGCCTATGGTGGCTGATAGCTTGGCACACGTGTCGATCGGCGTGCTGCAAGGCTTGCAATCAGTCATGCCAGCACGCTCCAAGATCTCAAGACAGTACTGGCGCTGGCTGAGAAAAAGGCCGGTGGGCTGCCGAGTAACACTGATGCCAAGAAAGTGATGAAGATGACCCAAATCCTTCATAGAAAACTCGGACTGAAGAGCACGGATCGTCCAGCTGAGTAAGGCGGAGGAGGAGGCCGTCAGAACAATGTCATCAACATATAGAAGAAGATAGACACAATCAGCCCCGCGGTGGTAAATGAACAAGGATGTGTCGCTCTTAGCCTCATGAAAACCGATGGACACCAGAAAGGTGGCAAGTCTGCTGTACCAGGCACGCGGAGCTTGTTTGAGACCATAAAGTGACTTGTTGAGACGGCATACCTTGTCTGGATGTGCGGAATCAACAAATCCGGATGGCTGAATACAATAGACTGTCTCATCAAGGGTGCCATGGAGAAAAGCATTCTTGACATCCAACTGATGAACAGGCCAATTCCGAGAGACAGCAAGGCTCAGAACAGTGCGGACAGTGGCCGGTTTAACAACCGGGCTGAAGGTCTCATCATAATCAATACCAGGGCGCTGAGTAAAACCCTGGAGCACCCAGCGAGCCTTGTATCTATCCAGTGTGCCATCAGACTTGAATTTGTGGCGGAAGATCCACTTGCCAGTTACGAGGTTTGCACCGTGAGGGCGAGCAACAAGGTCCCATGTGTGGTTGGCCTGAAGAGCGGCAAACTCCTCTTCCATGCCGGCACGCCAGTGTGGATCCGCCAGGGCTGCACGGTATGTGCGCGGTATAGGAGACAAAGCAGACACATGCAAGCTCTCCTTGTGCTTTGGTTGGCGAATGCCGTCCTTGCTACGAGTGACCATCGGATGAGAATTGACCGCAGGCACATTTGGCGAGGCGCCAAGAGTGGACGGTGGTCGCAGTCCGCCTGGAATGCGTGCGCTACGCACGCAGGCACGCCGCCGAGCAGCACAGGCGAGCGCCCACGGCGCCGCAGCAGATCCGGCGCTCGCCGGTAGGGCCAGTTGAGGCGACCTGAGGCGGGGAGTCGTCGTGCAGCGTAGCCGGTCCAAGACTGGAGGCACGCTGTTGAGGCCCAGCGGAGACGGCCCGGAGCATGGGATCGGCCGATTGCGGAGAGTCCACAGCAGGGACGCGATCGGCTGATGGGGAACCGGCCGAAGCAGGCCACGGGCGGTTGGCAGAGGACGTCCCAGGTGGCACACCTTGATGAACACCAGTGTCGCGCACGGCAGGACGATGTACAGGGACTCTGCTGACAGGCGCCTATGAAACACCAGAAAAATCCTCCAAAAACTCATAATTACCAGCACTTGTGGCAGTAGACGAGTGCTCAGCAAAAGGAAATGATGTCTCATCAAAGACCACATGGCGAGAAATGATCACCCTGTTGGAGACTGGATCAAAACACCGGTATCCTTTGTGCTCTAGGGGATAGCCTAAAAAGACACACTTAACAGAGCGGGGCGAAAATTTGTGCGGTGCGGTGGCAGAGAGATTGGGGTAACAAGTACACCCAAACACACGGAGGTGATCATAGGATGGGTGGACACCATGGAGAGCAAAATAGGGAGTGTGCTGGCTAAGGGTCTTGGTAGGGTGGCGGTTTATAAGGTGGGTGGCGGTATGGAGGGCCTCGACCCAAAAGGAAACGGGGAGGTTGGCTTGAAAAAGAAGAGAGCGAACGATATTATTGATGGAACGGAGCATACGTTCAGCTTTCCCGTTTTGTGGAGAAGTGTGTGGGTAAGACATTCGCATGGTGACTCCTTTAGTGAGGAAGAAGGTGCGAGCGGAGGAGTTGTCAAACTCACGACCGTTATCACACTGGACACTACGAATAGTAGTGGAAAACTGAGTTTGTACGTATGCAAAGAAATGAGAAATGGTAGAAAACGTGTCGGACTTGAGATGCAAAGGAAAGGTCCAAACATAATGTGAATAATCATCAAGAATGACAAGATAATATTTGTAGCCCGAAACGCTAACAATGGGAGAGGTCCATAAGTCACAGTGGATCAACTCAAAAGCAGCTGTGGCTCTACTAAAAGAACTAGTAAAAGGAAGACGGACATGACGACCAAGCTGGCAGGCGTGACAAATGGTGGTGGAGACTCCATGGGGAATGACCGAGGAGTGAGCGAGGCGGGCGAGGGCATCATGACCAAGATGACCAAGGCGTCGGTGCCAAAGAGTGGTGGAGGCGGCGGTGAGAGCATGCGCAGGAGATGACGTGCAGAATGGATAGAGATCACCCGAGCTATTGCACCTGGCGATCACGGTCCGGGACTGTAGATCCTTCACGGAAAAGCTAAAAGGATCAAACTCAACTGTGCAGTTATTATCAGAGACAAAGCGCCTAACAGAGATAAGATTCTTGATGATTTGAGGAGAGACCAAAATATTGTTAAGTGCAAAGGAACCGTGTAAATGGGTGGAACCAACGGAAGTGACAGGAAGAAGAGAGCCATTGCCCACAATAATACTAGAAGGTGTATGTGAGGAAGGTGTATGAGAAAGGGAGAGGATACCGGCGTCGGAAGCCATATGAGATGTGGCACCTGTGTCCATGTACCAGTCATGCGCAGTGGAAGATGGCTGCGCCAGGGAGACGGTGTTGAATGCGTTCGCCAGTGCGTGCTGATCCCATGTAGGCACCGGAGTAGAGCTGCTGGGGTTGCTCCAATCGGCCAGCGAGTAGTACGGCTGCAGAGGATGAACCGCACCGGCCGGTGCACCCGTGCCGAGTTGCCCAGCGCCGAAGGTCACCAGAGGAGGAACGGGCTGGGGCAGCGCGGGAGGCTGGCCGGGATGATTGCCCGCAGCGCCGGGTTGGCTCACCAAGGTAGCGCCAGCGAAGGGTGCTTGGCCCTGAGGAGCAGGCGGCCGTGAGCCGAGTAGACCGTGGCCCAGTGGTCCAGGCCACATCCGGATTGTACCAGCCCATGGATTGTGGGAACTGGGCCAGGAAGAGTATTGCGGCTGACCGGATGAAGTGCCCGAGCCATGTCCTCCGCCATTGCCGTTCTGTCCGCCACCAGTGCCGCGACGCCGGCGGTTAGTACGAGAGCTGCGGCCGCCGTTGCTGCCGCTATTGCCACCGTTACCACTGTGTCCGCCGTTGCCGCCGGAGCCAAACCCGGTGGTATGGGCGGGATTAGGAGCGAGACCGCCCCCGCCACTCTGTGAACCGGCGGCGAGGAAAACCACGGACGTACCGAAGGAGCGGCTGCTGCGAGTGATCTCTTCAAGCAGGAGTTGCGATCTGGCTTCGACAAAGGTAGGAAACGGTTTTTGCAAAGGAAGAATAGTTTGCAGGTGGCGAAACCGCTCGTTCAAACCTTTGAGCAGCGCGAGGACGATGGTGCGATCGGTGACGGGCTCGCCGAGATCAGCAAGGCCGTCGGCCATACTCTTGAGGCGTCGGCAGTAGTCGGTGACGGAGAGGTCGCCCTGGACGAAGCAATGAAACTCCACCGAGAGGTTGAGGGTGCGCTGCTCACGATTGCCCAGAAATTGGTGTTCAGGACCTCGCCAGACGATGCGCGCGGTGGAAGAGGCCGACATCACGATTTCGAGGAGCTCGGTGGAGATGGAGCCGTAGAGCCACGCGAGGACGACACAGTCCATCCGTGTCCAATCCGGCCGGTCCGGATGGTAGGCGTCGGACAAGACATGGTCAGCCAGCGCGTACTTGCCGAGGATGACGAGGAAGAGACCCCGCCACTTCGTGTAGTTGGCCGCAGTGAGATCAAGAGTTACCGGGACCAAGGTCTTGACGTTGAGGACTGCCACGGCCTGGGCGTGGAGAGAAGCCGTGGCATCGTCACCGGAATCGGTGGAGAAGGTAACTGCTGCTGGAAGAGATCCATGTGTTGGTGGGGCCGTCGGCAGGGGCGCTGCCATGGGGAGTGCAGATGTAGGAGGAGCAGACGCCGCAAGCGCCGCCGACACGGGAGCAGGAAGAGAGGCGAAGACTGCTCGGACCGCATCGGCAGTGGCGGCGGCGATGGCGTCCGCGAGAGAGGCGGCAGGGATGTTGGGGGAGATGGCCGCAGCGGCGGCCGCGCCTGCTGCCGCAGCGGCTGCGTCGAGAAAGAGGAGCGGAAGCTACGGAACGAACAAATCTGATACCATGTGAGAAGGATTATGCTCAACGCAACAGCGTTCATTGCTGAGGGAAAACATATATATACACCTCACCCTTACCATAACAGCGTCAACCGACTTATAGCAACAGAATCGGGAGGTTTGGAGGGAATATCGGTGGTGATACAAACAGCCATGCAAGGCTAGATATGATACGTCTAACAATGGGGATATTTTCCTCGTGGAAACGGTGTGGAACGGGCCGGGAGATCCCTGCCATATGGGCCTCCAAATGCACTTTCAACCTGGCCCTGGGAAGCTAGCTCCATGGTTTTTTACCGCTGGGAATGGGCCAAGATCCTGACCGGGATTAGGCTTCCCAAACAAGTCCTCAATGAAATGGTTGCTTTGGTTTTTTCTAAAAAAAATAATGGCGGCGGTAAAACCTGAAAACGCAAAACCTTACAGGAGAAACCAAATATTGACAAGAGCCCAATTAGTTATGACGATTTGAAATATATCGGCCTGAAGCAGGTCTTGGCCCATCAATCAGGCCTAATATCCTTCTCAAGAAAAATCAGACCGAATATCTTGTGATACGAGCCAGAGCCATTATATAGCAGAGGTCAAACAAGTATACGAAATAAACTTCTACCTGTAAACGATGTAATTCTGGCATGAATGAACAAACGGATTACTGTACTTCTCTTGAAAAAAATGGTTTTGGTAGCACATGTTCTAAGCTGCCCAATTGGACCAAGGGAGCACTATAAATTGGATGATTCACCCCATAAATTTCTACAATGTGTTGTACTCCCTCCGTCCAACAACTTTATAACGCATATTTTCTCACATAGACCAAAGGATGATGAAATGGCTAGATTACCTCTAATTACTATATCTAACCGTTATATTCAATGCATGTATGTAGAGAATAGTAAATAAGGCTGCATATTTATTAGCAGTATAAAAGAAACATCACACTAATTTTGCGTTAGAATATGAAATAAGTCTTATATTTCTGGACAAGATGTTCCAAAAATATGCCTTATAAACTTGAACGGAGAGAGTATTAGTTTCTATATAGGTAGTATTAGTTTCTATAGAGGTTGGGTTACTTGTATCCTAATCTAGTAGAACTTGGAGAAGTATGCTACAAAGATTTCTAGACGAAATCTAATTGGATTAGTATTTCTACTTCACTTTGGAAGAGAAATATATAGAGTATATAAAGCTATGAGGTGTGGGCATAGAGAAAGCATGCCACAAGCCAAGCAAGAGACGTGTGAGAGGATTAAATACTAGATTATTCTTTAGTACCAAGTTTTCATATAGGGCAAGAATTTAAGAGTCCTAAAAAATTTAAAAAGGTTTATAAGAAAGCAACAATTTCTTTTACTCTTTTGATATTACGCTTTACAAATTTGGAGTCGGTTTCGCCAAATGTTCTCTCTCGTCATAGCATCGCCATTATTTTGGTTCTCTCTATGAAATTCATCTACTCTGTTTTTTATACTGTACACGTTTAAGTCATATCTCATAAATTATGATCCAATCCAAAGGCCGCTACGTATGAGGGGTAGGAGAGTGTAATAGTTTCATGTCTTCGAGTAAATCGCTGCTTTGGTTTTTCTCAAAAAACGATAATGGTCGCCCTAAAACCTGAAAATGCAAAACCTCGTAAGAGAAACCCGATGTTGCACGGGCCCAGTTATATGACGCTGTGGAATATATAGGCCTAAAATAGCTTTTAGCCCATGAATCAGGGCACCCCCTTCTGATCCATCCTTAGCTGATACAAGAATGGGCCTGAATTAATATGCCATCAAACATCCATGGCAAAACCCGAAAGAAAATTGTATTGCCGTGCTAAACTACGCAATTGCGCAGCACACAACCAATCGCATTGAAATTAAACTCAACAATCACAGGTAACACCCTGCAGTTCAAATTTGCTAGAAGCCTAGCTCACACCCACGGGGCGAGAACGTATGCATAGCACTTTGGTTTAGCCCTCTGTCCTCGCTTCGCCAAATAAAATCACTCTAGAAATACTATTATTTAAATCAACAAGTATTATATGCTAGTGTAACTTAAGGTAAATTAGTAATATGGTACTACCACAACTCGAAAGATATCGACACGTCACTACCAAAATCGTTCTCGTTACAACCTTAACCATTTAGATTTGCAAACATCAGAACATGCTGACTGACACAATCAAGCCGGGGGCGCCGGCGCAGTCCTGTAATTCGCTGAGGCAGTGGTCTCCGGCACATCGTCGTCCTCGTTCTCGCCGCAGAGCTCCTCAAGCGACTTCCCCTTGGACTCCGGCACGAGGAACGTGAACAAGAACCCGATGACGTTGCACCCGGCGAGCACGAACAGCGAGTTGCGCACACCGATGCCCGGCGGGTACCCCGCGTTCGTCTTCGTCGGGTCCGTGCTCTGGGCTGCGTAAAGGAACCCGAACGCCCCGATGATGGCTCCGGCCTTCCCAGCTGCCGCCGAGATGCCGTGGCATGTGGACCGCAGTCGCGCGGGGAAGATCTCGGCCGGCACGATGAAGGTGGTGGAGTTGGGCCCAAAGTTGGCGAAGAAGAAGGTGAAGGCGTACATGACGACGAAGCCGACGTGGTTCCCGGGAGTCGTCCAGTGGTGGTACGGGATGGCGAGGCCGAGCATGAACGCCGTCATGAAGAAGAAGCCGCCGAGCTGGATGACGAAGCGGCCGATGATGTCGATGAAGAAGACGGTGAACCAGTAGCCCGGAATGGTGCCGCAGAGCGCGACGAGCGTCTGCGCCCGGGAGATCTTGAAGGTCTCCTCGAGGGCGTTCATGGTGTCCGCCTTGGGCAACCACTGGACGGCCGTGTAGATGTCCTTCTGGAACAGGTTCTGCGAGTAGAAGGCGATGTCCAGCACGAACCAGCACACCGTCGTGCCCAGCAGGTGGAGGCCGTGGCGCTTCACGAACTGCCGTGAGAAGAGCCCGAACCGCTCGCGCCGCGAGAGCTCCTCCACCTCGTCCGGCTCCTCGACGATCTCGACGCTGAGCACATGCGTCATGTCGGACGCGGCCTGCTTCGCGTTCTTAGCGACGAGAGCGGTATAGCGTGCCGTCTCGGGCATCTTCATGCGCCAGTAGTAGGTGAGCAGAGCCGGGATTGCGCCGAACATGAGCACGATGCGCCACACGTAGTCGCCCTGTGGCACGGTCGAGCCGGCAGGGTCGTCCTTGTACGCCGGCGCGTCGTAGCGCTGCTTGAACGCCACCGAGACGATGATGGCGACGATGCCGCCAGTGAGGTTGCCGAAGCCCTGCATGGCGAAGACGGCGGCGATAAACGCGCCACGCGTGCGCTTGTTGGCGTACTCGGACATGATGGTTGCGGAGAGCGGGTAGTCGCCGCCGATGCCGAAACCGAGCCAGAACCGGAAGAAGCAGAGCGTGGACATGACGCCCTTGGGCGTCGACCCAAACGACAGGCCGGAGGCGAGGCAGCAGATCACCATGAGCATGAGCGTCATGCCGTAGACCTTCTTGCGCCCCATCTTGTCACCGAGCCAGCCGAAGAAGAGCTGCCCGGCGAGCGTGCCGCACAAAGCGACGCCGTTGACGGCGGCGGAGACGTTGGGCGGGAGGGAGCCTGGCGTCTTGGAGCTGGGGTCGAAGTAGTAGATGCGGCCGAGGAGCTTGGTGACGAGGGAGATGGAGAAGAGGTCGTAGGCGTCGGTGAAGAAGCCCATGCCGGCGATCACGATCGCCGTGAAGTGGTACCACTGCGTCTTGGCGGCGTCGAGCGCGTTGAGCACCTTGAGCTCTCGAGCCATCTCGAAATGGTGGCCAAGTAGCTGGTATCTTCAGAATTTCTCTTCTCCACGGTATGAAATTTCGATCATGGCGCACACTGGACAGATCTATAAGAGCAGAGATGGGGTCCTGAATTCGAAGCCAAGAGCATCTGGCAAGAGAAGATTCGCGCCTAAGTGCAGAACATGCAGAGTCTCATTGTCACGCAGTATCTGAACATGCGACCTTGGCAATCTTGATGACTACTACTAGTGCTTTTGAGCCTCTCGAATGGCCGAGAGAGAAGGAACTTGTCTTCCCCTTCCACGTGGCCCAAACATATACGATCAGGTGTCACCACTCCGCGCTAAATCATGTGATTCCACGGAGAGTTTCGGCTGCTAATTACTTGAAAGCAAAATGTAAAATTAAGCCGACTAGAAGGCAAGAAACTGCTGAGGAACTCAGTTATATTTAGCAGCAACTGGCTGTTGGGGTCACGCACGCATGTAGCAGTCGAGTTAGAAATGGAACTAATTAATCACAAAATTCTGAACTGAAGGAAAACCAAGAAAAATATATAGCAGAAAATCCCCCAATAGCCTAATCATGGAACAGGCGAAAGGGACTGAGAAGATAATCGAACAAACGCGTGCATGCACATACTTCAATTTATCATCGATACATCTAGGGAGTAGCACTCTAGTAATCCTTGACCTTGGCTAGCTAGCAAGCTGACTCTGAAGAAGAGATGTCAAGCCGCGAGAGGAACACTTGGATTGTATCTATAGGGCTGGAAATTGAACGAATGAGCAGCATGTTAATTTGCAGGTGCTCGTCCTGCGAGAAAGCGACATCATCGCCGCGTTTTATTGGTCTCGCCCAATGTGTATGGTCAAAGTTAATATCAGCGATCAGTTGTAATAACCACAAATTTCTGTGGAAATTAGAGGCACTGCTGTCCACGTTACCCTGATTTGGATTTGACTTTTCATTCTTTTTTATAAAAAAAACTTTTCATTCTTTTTATATCACTGATGTGTTTCTGTTTCTTCTGTTGGGCGAATAACAGATGGAACTACAGAACTGTCCCTTTTGGTGTTATAAAACGTGAAGGTGTCTCCAAATTTGTTGGGTCAAAACTGGCAAACAGCACCGTGGAACTTTGACCCGTGTTATGTATGCACAGCTGATTTCAGTTAATGGTGATAAATAGGGGAATCACAAGGCACTTGCATTTGATGCCCGCAGTAATTCCGGGGTGATTTATTCTTGACAAGTTGATCTGTTTTACTGTGGAATTTCATGTGAAACTCCTCCGCTGCTAATAGGTTTTTTAACTTGTGATGACAAATATTTCTCAAATGTCTGTGTGTCCTCTCCTACACACACGTTATATCATTCCCAGTAAGACTAAAATGCATGATGGGTGATTAATCTTGCTGTATTGGGTCAACTGGATCTTGATATTCTCAGAATGTATATTTGGGTCATTAAAGTTTGTTAAGTTGTTCATTAGCTGGTCACAAGCGCACATGTTGGCGTCCCACTCACACGTGGCAGTGCCACGTTAGTGTCAGATTTGCCGATAAAAGAACCACACAAATTCTCAAGTGTGTCCCCAAACCCTAGCCTCTCTCTCGCCGGTGAGCTCCAGATCCCGCTTCCTCCCGGACTGGAGCGCACGCTACACCTCTTCCTCTTGCGGTGATGAGGAACCTCGTCCCACATGTCCATCCACCGTCGCCGCCTCCATGCCTCCTGACCAGGGAAAACTCTTCCGGTTTGAAAAAAAATTGCCTGGCAGTGAAAGCAACGCATGGAATGAAATTTCGTTATTTTGTTCCAAAATTCGGACGAAATGTTCAAATGGTATTTGAAATTTGACAAAATTTAACTAAAATTTGGATGAAATTTAGAGTAAAATCAAATGGGGACAAATTTGACCTAAATTTGACCAAATCGTTCTTGCTTCGGAGGGTAACAAAAGGGAGGAATTTTTCAAAATTTCAGTGAAATTTCGCCAAAACCGGCAAGCTCCCAACCGCTGCATACCGCGCGGCGCTGCCTTCTACCGCCACTGTGGCTACTGCCTCCTCCATGGTGGGTGCTTGAATCGCTTCCTCCTAAACCATAGCACCTGCATGTGGAGCTGGGCTCCGGCGGAGGGGGAGGTAGTGGCAGTAGTGGTGCTGCACAAGGAGATAGAGGTGCTGTTGTAGCACGCAGGAGCTCAAATGGAAAATATTTCTCAACGATTCCTCTTCTACTACTTATACTAACAAGAGTAGACATGCAAAATTTGTATGTGTTCCTGAAAAGCTTCCTACAAAAGGATTTCCGTTTACCATCTACTTTAGACATATGTTCTGAAACTTTTTTCGAATCCAAAAGTTCAGTATCTTCCTACAAATTAGTGAAAAAGAAAAGCAAGCCTTTGCCACGCCGGGTCTTTTAAATGAAATGCATCAATCCACAATAATAGTACCTACTCTACAATCTCAGTGGTTAATGATGCATGTCTTCAGTTTATGTGCCTACCTATTGTCTGGATATACCCACAGGCGACGCTAGGTAGGTTGATCCGAGTGCACCGGCAACAGGGTAAAATCAAAAGTTAAGCTATTAGCAATTTATTTTCACCTCTTGTGCACCACTTTAGTCCAAATACGTGCACCACCCTGGCCTAAATATGTATGTGTTAGATCATAATTACATGTGTATATTGAAGTGTGCACTCGGGTCCTTCGTGTTCTAGCTTCGCCCCTGGATATACCAAGAGAGATCTATGGTGTAACGAGGCTACTATGAAATATTTACTCATGTATGGGGCAACCTCTTCTATTCTGGTTCATGGTTTCTTTTGGCTATATGGTTCATCTGGGGGAGATTGAGCTTCATAAAATTGTGAATGGTCTTATCAATACATAAATGTAGAACTCCTTAGGAATTTCAATTGTACTTATATCCATCACTATAGGACGTGCTTATATCCAGCCCACAATGTTTGGCCATACAATCGCCATTCATAATGGAAAGAACATATACCTATTTACATAATAAACCCTATGGTGTAGGTCACAAATTGGGTAATTCATGCTATAGCATCGAGAATTCCTGACTTTCATGGGAACATATTCATGTTAGAAGTATTTTTCCTTTCCAATAATTTTCTATTGGAGGTTCTCTCATTCCTTTTTATTGAGTATAATGATGCAAATCGGGCTTTAATCAGTCTGAGAAGCGCATTGTTGGAACTGGATTAGAATGCCAAACAACTGTAGGGCCCATAAAAAGAGGAATTTGTGCCTGTGGAAATTCGCAAGGGAGCGAAGCTTAAAACCAAGACAAAAGATTTTGCGTAAAATGCGGGAATGATACCTGGGCCCTAGGGGAGAGATGTAAGAAAAATTACCAATTGAGCCTTAGCCCCAGTGTTATATTTGGTTATTTACTAAAATACCCTTTTCTTGGAGAAGGGTGGATTGTTAGAAATTGGGAAGAAGGAAAGAAAAGGGGAAAAAAACATGCAGGGGACGCTAGTGTGTACGCTTGTGACCACGTAATGAATCACTCAACGTACTTTAGTGACCTAAATATGTATTTTGAGAGTACCATAACTCAGTTGACACAGCACAATAAGTTCAATGACCCACCATACATTTTACTCAGACAGTCCTGTAGTTTGTGTAAACACCGATTGCTATTCTAGCGAAATAACTCATGTTTCTTGCTAACTTTTTTTTTCTAAACCACGTCGCAAAAGGAAATGTTACTATGTTTCAAACAACATGAGTTGTAGCAGTTAAGATAGGAAACAATCACATAAGAGGAAATATATATGGAATGATGAACCACTAGATTACAGCATTGTCAAATTTTAATCTCATTTGGTAAAGCACTAGGGTACAAAAGCTTTTCAACAGCAGCTTCAGAAAATAAGCAGAACAAAGCACACGAACAGAATGCAAACTAACCACCTTAGATGCCATGCCGGTTGAGTAACATCTACCATCTGGCAAGTATATGCACCATCTAGGCCAGCTTAATTTTGATTAGCTTGTGGGTCTCTGCACGTGTCTTAATATGTTATGCATCACAACTGATGCAATTTAAGCCATCTTCGATTCACACCGCGACATTTATGCAAACCGCGAGAATATAACTTGAGTGGGCTGCCAGCCTACTGCCAAAGAAAATTCATAGCAAAAAAGCAGCACTGCACCAGACAGCAATTGCTTCTACCTGCAAATTAAACGCAGTCAGTTTCTTGCTTCATCTTCTAATTCACTTGAAAAACGCGGATCACCTAATCTGTGCGCAAACCTACGTGGACGACATTTTTGTAATACATCATTTGCAAATCCTGGTGTTTTATGCAATAGGGGTTCAATTAGGTAGTGCAAAATACAATTTACTCCAATTGTAAGGAGTCCTGACTGTCAATGGCCGTTATGTTCATAACTAGTGGGCCTGGGATGCGATCTTGTAACCTAGCTACACTACTACAAAACAGGCTATACTGAACAGGTATATCACAAACGGTTCATACGGAACCGTCTGTGCTTAAACTATCACAGACGGTTTATACTACCAACTGGCTGTGATATTTTCACAGATGGTTATTAACACGAACCGTCTGTGATAATTGAGACAACACAGACGGTTCCTGTTGATAACCGTCTGTGAACTTTCACAGACGGTTCTTAATACGAACCGTCTGTGATAATTGAGACAACACAGACGGTTCCTGTTGATAACCGTTTGTGAACTTTTACAGACGGTTTTTAATACAAACCGTCTGTAATAATCGAGACATCACAGACAGTTCGTATAACAAACCGTCTCTGATATTCATTATCACAGACAGTTCATATTAATAACCGTCTGTGATAAGTCATAGATGGTTATTAACACGAACCGTCTGTGATATTTGGTTTCACAGACCGTTTGTGGTTGGAACCATCTGTGATAATCTGCACTATTAATTATTAGGTGTACTTGCTCGATGTCGACACAGATCTGTCTTCATTGCACTGCATCGGTGGAGCAAGGTGGTCGCCTTTAGAAAGTTCGGGGTGAAAACATATCGCCGTCTTCTTAGTGATCTGATCAGAGGTTAGTACTCAATTACTTTTAATAACTTATATGCATGTCATGTACGTGTAAGTATATATATAGCTAGTCTGATTTGCTATGTAGTAGCGGTAATAATCATTTTTGACACATATTTGTTACTTGTGTAACGTCGATAGACCGAAACTGAATATACATTGAGAATCGTGTGAATGAAGAGTACACTAATGGCGTGTCTGCTTTTAGAAGAACGGCCGAGCTGGATATGTTGAAAAATGTGATGAAATATATGTACTGTTCATGCATTGATTGTGATAATCTCAAGATGTTTAGCAGCTCAGTGCAGATTAAAGCTCACTTGATTTGAAGGGGTTTCAGAAAAGGGTATAAATGTTGGACCAGTCACGGTGAAGAGAAGAGTACACAAGAAGGTAGTTATGACATAGTCGAGAGAGACAATGATATGCCAGTTGTGGATTGTGCTTTTGATCATGAGGATAGATCGCAGGATGACAATCTGGATCAGATATTACGTGATGTAGAAGGGAACTATAGTGAGAGTTTGGTAAATTCGAGGTTTGATGGAGGACTCGGAGAAACCTTTGTTCTCGGGCTGCAAGGCGTAATACACGAGGTTATCATCGGTTCTAAAACTGCTGAAATTGAAGGTAAGCAATGGTTAGTCCGACAAGAGTTTCACGGTATTATTAGGTTTCCTAGCGGACATGCTTTCAACGGAAAATATGTTGCTGAGAACCACCTACCAAGTCAAGAAGATTCTTTGTCCATTAGGAATGAAAGTAGAAAAAATACATGCTGTTCGAATGATTGTATTCTGTACCATAAAGAGTATGCTAGCTTACATGTTTGTCCGGTGTGCAAAGCATCCCGATACAAGCGTAAAAATGACTCTAATGATGAAAAGGGCATCGAGGTGAAGCAAAGACCACCTGCTAAGGTGTTGTGATATTTTCCTGTAATGATGGAAAGGGCATCGAGGTGAAGCAAAGACCTCCTACTAAGGTGTTGTGGTATCTATTTGAAGCATTCATTTGCAAACCGCAAGAATGCAAGATTGATGCGTTGGCACTGGGAGCAGCGTAAGAAAGACAGAATGATAAGACATGTTGCTGATTCTGCCTAGTGGAGAAACATCGATAGGATGTTTATAGATTTTGGTGTGGAACCGAGAAATATAAGGTTTGGGTTGAGTACAGATGGAATGAATCCTTTTGGTAACATATGAGCAGTCGACATAGCACCTAGCCCGTGACTCTGTGCATGTACAACCTTCCTCCTTAGCTGTGTATGAAGCGAAAGTATATTTTGATGTCACTACTTATCCAAGGGCCAAAGCAACATGGCAACGATATTGATGTGTTCCTAGCACCATTGGTAGAAGATCTTGCAATAATGTGGAACAAAGGGGTACATGTATGGGATGCGGACAAACCAGAAAACTTTACTCTACGCATCTGTGATATTGTATATATCACAGACGGTTTTTGTTAGTAACCGTCTGTGATAGTCGAGTATCTCAAAAACCGTATGTAATGTAAGTTATCACAGACGGCTTGGGAGCCGTCTGTGATAACGACCTATTATCACTGACACATAAATACAGACGATTCGGGAACCGTCTGTGATGACAGTTTTGAACCGTTTGTGATAGTACTGTCTGTAGCAGTGCTAGCTTAAGTTGTAGACTCAGGCCAACTCTCCATTCACCCAAAACAAGAAACCTAACCCTTCAAAACAAACAAGAAAATCGCTGACATGTGTGGGCTCGATGAACTACACTTGGTATAATGATGTCCACTTCTGTTTGAAAGTTCGCAACTATTCTGTAAAACGAATCGTTCGTATGCCGTGAATGTGGGTGATGACAATTGGTGTTTGTTTATATTAGTTTTAGCTTCAGGCTTTATTTGGAGAAGTTAGAAGTCAATATAAACACCTGACTTTTCGAAATGGTTTCCTTACTCCTCTCTCTCCCATCTTACTCCGGGGATAAGGGGTCACAGACATATCACGAACTATATTCCTCTAGCTTTTGTCTCACGCACATATCTCTCCCTTATTTTTCCCAATGCTCGCTCCTCCTTCTAAAACACACTTCTCTCAGCCACTACTATTTCTTTTTATCCAAAGACATCAACCGTAGCCAATATAAACAGACCCTTAAGCAAGAAGTAGCTTACATGATGCCATTTCAAGCTCCTCACCATTCTTTCCAAAACTAAGAGCTTATTCAAATCTTTTCAAGTTTAGTGCTTGCTCTTTACGAGTAGCTCAAGGTTACATAAATAAATAAAAACATACAATAAACTAGTCAGATTAATGATTAGTTACATTGATTCTTCTTCTCATAAGTTTCGACAACTTTCTTGTGCTTCAAGATGTTTTTATTGAACTTAGTCGACCAACTTTCAATCGACCAGTTTTTAGTTTTACATATTTCCTCAAGTTTCACAATGATGGCTCTTTTAGGCTTAGCCTCTTTTTTAAAGCTCTCTAATTCTGTCAACGACGATAAGAAAAGAGTTAAGAAAAAGCAAAGCTTAAGAAGCAATAGAAAAAGTTTAAAAATGATACTCCTCAATTGGAGATTTTCCTTCTCCAAGGATGACACTCGCTTGGTCAGTTATTTGACCATAGCGATGCCCTCCACATATGCTACAAAAAGCAAAAAGGAAACTTAAAATGGTTTTTTAAAAATTCCAAAAAATGCATCATAAAGTGGTCATAGTAACTTACCTGGACTGCTTTGTTAGTATAGGCAGAGTAAAGCACCTCAAGATCTATTTTCGGTTGATAGTCTGAGATTTTCTTCCACCAGACATTCTCAAGTATTTTATTACCTAATGAAGGAAGAGCTCTCCACCCTTGGACGTTTAAAGAAAGGAGGAAGCATACCTGCTCCCTCCTCTTCAATCACTTGTTCCTGGGAAATAGTTGAATCCTGCCAAGAATTCTCTTCTGCTTCTATGTCTTTTGACAGGGTCAGAGTCACAAGGTTCCTGAGCAGCAGCAGCAATAGACGTTGATCCCTCTGCCAGCTCGGGGGCTGCTCTGACTACTCTCTCCTTGGGAGTTTCCTCATTAGGAATACTTGGATCGGGACTAATCGGAGTGTTGGAGAAGCTACAAAGAAAGAAGAACGCAAAAAGATAAGTGAGGACTTCACAACACTAGAAAACCTAAAGGTTTGAGTTTACATGAATGTTTTTAGCACATACCTAGTCTTCTTCGCTTTGAAGTTAAAACGCCCTGAAGCATAGTCCAGAGCACTACTTTCCTTTTCTTCTTCCAGACCGATTTTACCAGTTCTACACTGGTAAGGCTAGTCAAACCCTTTGAGTTCTCTAACTAGATAAGTTTATCCTTAGTTGGATCCTCTATGAGGGGGTCGGAAGCAGCTTCTCTAACCATCTGCTCAGAGGTCACGACTCCTTCGACCGCCGGTGCAGTCGCTCCCTCTAGTGCATGGGGGAGGACCACCTTGTTAGTCATGACTGCTCCAGTACCCATGACCGATGAACTTTGTTCTATGATCACGATGCCTCCGATCAGCGACTCCTCTCTCTCTCTTTTGCCTGGTCACTAACTAAAGTTAGCTCGACGATGAAGTTCTTTATCTAGGAAATATATTCCTATTGATGTTGTTTCTTTGTCCTCCTTATAAGAGAATGAGTAGGATTATAGGAAAAACTTCCAGAGTCATAGTAAAAGCCTACTTCAAGGGGACTCTACCCTTCAAAACTTGCATGGTCACCGAAGCAGATGTAGAGGCAATTGGAGCAGCGACCGGGAGAACAACCAAGATAGTCGATGATGGAGCCGGGTTTGATCCCAAGCCCCATATGACTTCACATGCTCTTCTACCTCTTAGGGCTCAAAGGAGCATCTCTCAAGCTCTCAGACAACTTGCCACTCTCCAACCTGACCATCTGCATAACATAAGAAGCATTACAACATATCGATCGAAAAATATGCAATTAACAAAAAGGGTTATCATTTTTACCTTAAGTCTTTTAATCCTCTCTTCTGGAGAGATAGCGACCAAGATCATGGGCATCTCTGCCTTTTGGCTGGGCTCCCCTACACAGATCATTTTGATCCGCTCTTTCACTTCAGCAAAGGATAGGGCTATAAAATCAGGGGAGACTTTAAGGTTAAAAAGATTCAACCAAACAAAAATGAAACTCGACTGGTTGGAATTTTTCAAGACTTACATTTTCGAGAATCCTGGTCAAGTCATCCTTGCCCACATACCAAAGCATGGTACGGCCGCACGTGTTCAAAAGACTTGTTTGGCACATAGAAAAATCCTTCACCACGTGCTATGAAGTAAGACATCTTATCTTGAGATGGTGGATGGCATCGACCCATTGCCCCACCTTTTCCTCCTTCTTCGAGGAGGATCTCCATCTTAGATTCTTAATGGACACCCGACCAGCGAAGGTAAGGTTGTCGTCCTTGCTGAGCGTCATGTAGGACCACAACTTCTTCTATGATGACCATGAAGATTTAGAATACATTGAAATGAATTCTTTAGCCTTTCCATCATGGAGATGTAAAGTGCAATCTTCGGGTGACGCTGCTGATTTCCCCAACTTTTTCATCCTAGAGAAGTATGTGAGGAGCGCCAAATTTGGTGGAATCCCCAAATATGCTTTGTAGAGGTATACAAAGATGATAAGATTAGCAATTGAATTAGGGGCGAGGTTTACCAGCTCGATTCCATAGTACTTCAAGACCTGGGAGAGGAGTGGGTGCACTGGTAATCAAATCCCGCACTCGATATATGCCTAGAAGATTGGATTCTCATCTTCATTCCCGCTTGGAATTTTCTCTCTGACAACTGATCTCCATGGGACTAGAACCTTGTCAGGAAGCATCCCTTCCTTCTCCATGGCTTCGAGCTTCTTCATCCCAAGTTCTGATGCTAGACATTTGGTGAGAAAATCCAATATTTTGGTTGGGTGGCAGAAGTATGAAAAGGGGATCAAAAGGATTCAAGTCTACAGGAGAAAAGCACTAGGGCAGAGAAAAAGATGAAAGGTTTTTCTAAAAGCGTGAAACTCCACGGCAGTGCGCAAAGGGTTTTTCTCCAATTGCAAAAGAGGTTACCTGATGTGAGGCCCAATGGACCAAATCCTTTTAGTTTCTTGGTTAGTTTCTCAAATTTAAAGTGAATAGAAATTGCTTCTTTACTCTTACTATTTAAAGAAATAGTTTTCCAATTGAAATTCATTCGAAAGATTATAAATTCATGTAAAGTTTGGGGCTAGTTGCAAGGATAGATTAAATACCTAAATATGGATTTAATATATATAATTAAGGTCAAGGGGCCCCATGGTCATAAACCTCCAAAGGTTGCTCCCCGAGTACCATAGTCAGAGAGACACTATGTGTATTGCTTGATCGGATGACTGCTCAGAGAATGTATGAAACTAGTCCCTTGACCTAATTCCAGAATATTCATTCCATGTAATGGACAGAACACATGTCTTATCCACTCTAAATAGCACAATGCTTCGGCCCTGAGTCTCCGACGACAATTGCCATGCGGTTGTTGCCCACGTCCAACAACCAAGGACCAGACATTCTTTTTCTGACAATAACTGCCTCCCCAACTAGATGCTTTGGTTCCACAAGGTGTCTTCCCCAGTAGACAATTAGCATCTCACTACTACAAAAAGAGGCTATACTGGACGGCTACATCACAGATGGTTTATATGGAACCGTCTGTGCTGTAATTATCATAACGATTTATACGAATAACTGTCTATAATATTTTCACAGACCATTATTCGTACAAACCGTCTGTAATAATATAAGCCATTATATACAGTTCCTATTAATAACCGTATGTTATAATTCACAGACAGTTTTTTATACAAACTATTTGTGATAATGGCAGACATCACAGACGGTTTGTATAAATAATCATCTGTGCTAGTTCACAGATGGTTATTAATACAAACTGTCTGTGATAGTTTCATATCACAGATAATTTGTGGTTGGAACTGTCTGAGATACACCATGTTATTATATATCTAGTGTGGTCTCAACAAATCTATTTTCATTGAGCTGCATTGAAGGAGGCGGCCGACTTTGGGGAGTTTGGTGAAAACATACCGCTTGTAGATCGATATATTCTTGGTGATTAGAGGTTAGTATTTACTTCTAATAACTTACATGCCTTGTAACAGAGAGTGATGATAGCTAGGTTTTTAGATCTAGCTATGTACCTAGGTTTAGAGAGAGATGGTAGTTTGCTCCAATTTAAGAATAGGTCAGTACTCCTAGTTTACTTCAATATATTCTTGCTTGATATATATATACATATATATATATATATATATATATATATATATATATATATATATATGTTGCTTCATGAATACATGGCTAGCTACTTAATTTAAATATGGACAATTTATTATACGGTGAATGATAATTATGTATGTTGGATGTGTAGCATAGATGGACCAAAATTGGATGTACGTTGAGAATCATGTGAGTGAGGAGTACATTAATGGCGTGTCTGCTTTTAGAAGAGCGGCCGAGCAGGATATGTTGAAGAAGGGGATATAATATATGTATTGTCCATGTATTGATTGTAATTATCTCAAGATATTTACCAACTTAGTACAGATCGAAAGTCACTTAATTCAAAGAGATTTCAAAAAGGGGTATACATGTTGGGCCTGTCACAGTAAAGAGAAGCTTATACAGGAAGGTAGTTACAATATCATCGAGAGACACAATGATATGCCAGTTGTGAACTTTGCTTTCGATGAGAATAGGTTGCAGGATGATAATCTAGATCAGATACTATGTGATGCAGAAGGGAACTATAGTGAGAAAGAGTTTGGTAAATTCAAGAGCTTAATGAAGGACTCAGAAAAACCTTTGTTCCCAAGGCGTAAGCCGCAATACACAAGGTTGTCATCCATTCATAAACTACTGAAATTGAAGGCAAACTGGTTGGTCCAATAAGAGTTTCACTGTATTGTTAAGTCTCCTAGCAAATATCATTTCAGTGGAAAATGTTTTACCGAGAATCACCTACCAAGCCAAAAAAGTTCTTTGTCCATTAGGAATGAAAATAGAAAGAATATATGCATCTCCAAAAAATTGTATCCTCTACTATAAAAAAGTATGTAAGCTTACATGTTTGTTTAGTGTGCAAAGCATCCCGATAGAAATGTAAAAATGACTCCGATGATGGGGAGGGCATTGAGGTGAAGCAAAGACCTTCTGTTAAGATGTTGTGGTATCTATGTATAATTTTCCATTTGAAGCATTTATTTGCAAACTGAAAGGATGCAAGATTGCTACGTTGGCACTCAGAGTAGCGTAAGAAAGATGGAATGATAAGACAAGTTGTTGATTCTCTCCAGTGGAGGAACATCAATAGGATGTTTGTAGACTTCGGTGCGGAACCAAGGAATATAAGTTTTGGGTTGAGTACAGATGAAATGAATCCTTTCCGTAACATGAACAACCGATATAGCACCTAGCCTGTGACTGTATGCATGTACAACCTTCCTTCTTGGTTGTGTATAAAGTGAAAGTACATTTTGATGTCACTACTTATCCAAGGGCCGAAACAACTTAGGAACGATATTGATGTATACCTAGCACCACTGGTGGAAGATCTTGTGATACTGTAGAATGAAGGGGTACAGGTATAGGATACAAACAAACAAAAGAACTTCACTCTGCATGCCATGTTGTTCTGTACCATCAATGATTTTTCTACCCTTGTAACCTGTCAGGGTTGAGTTCAAAAGGAGCCAAAGCATATCCACACTGCTTAGATTATACCGAGAGTTTGTGGTTGAATAACTCACGAAAGACTATGTATATACGTCACTGTAAGTTCCTTCCAAGTTAGCACCTATAACGCAAGATGAAGAACAGGTAAAGTGAGGATGTAGTAGTAGTTAGAAACAAGATTAGACTTGTAGTTCAGGGTTTTAGTCAGGTGGATGGCTTAGACTTTGAAGAGACTTTTACTCCAATTGCTAGATTTGAAATCATTATAATACTCTTAGCTTTTGGAGCCTCTAGAGATATCATATTGTATGAAATAGATGTTAAGAGTGCCTTTTTAATGGTTTCATAAAAAAGATGTCTACATTAGGCAACCACCTAGATTTGTGAGCTTAAGTTTTCAGATTTTGTCTACAACCATTCAAAGTCCTATATGATCTTAAGCAAACTCTTAGAGTTTGATATGATAGGCTTAAGTCATTCTTGTAGAAAAATGGGTTTAATATGTGTAAGAAAGATAAGACATTGTTCACTCTTAGGCATAAAATATGTTAGAGATCTATACCAATTGTAAGCTAATCACAAACAACCACAAGAGTGGGTGACAAATTAAGTTGGAGAGAAATAGATTTTTACTATCTCTGTCCACAAATATAGGTTATTTTTGACTTTTTATGATCTCCAATGCAAGACTTTGACTATGATTTATTATCATAATATACTAGTAAAAATAGTGAAAAATATATATATTATGAGAAAATTTTGCAAGATAAATCCAATATTATTATTTTTATGTAGTCAATCTATATATTTTAACATATATTAATGATCAAAACTCGTATGAAACCCATGGTGATCTACATCTGTGTATGGAGGAAGCATTAGCCAAAAGTTCTCTCTTCTATAATAACTAGACTTGTTTACGTGGCGTCACGCCACGTAGGAGAAGTGGTTTCCGTTGGCTGTTATTTGAGAGATCAGATCATATGGAGATTCGCTGAACTTTGTATCATAATAGAACTGTAGATAGTGCATTGCTTGTCTGGCAGTATCTTGTATGTCATCTTGTTCTCTTATTCTATTTGTATAAAACTGTTGTTGCTTATCAGGTCGTGTGGGTAATGGTTTTAGAAGCACGAATGTTTATCACTCATATTGCACATCATCTATATATTGAGTGACTAAGTGGAAGTTGGGCCTATGCTGGTTGGTCCCTCCTAGGTATTGTTGCATTTCTCACAATCGTGTCGGATACCCTGGTAGGTTTTCAGGTTTGGAATACACAACATAGACCATTTCGGTAATAGTGGAAATCTGCAATAGCAGGAGTAGATGTATGAGAACAAAAGAAATAAATAAGCCAGCAAGGGAGGGAAAAAAAGTGGGTGACGAAAGTTAGAGAAGGCTGAGGGTTGGATAATGCGTGAAAAAGAAGTATGCTCTTCCTTGCGAACCAGTGTATGATGTGAGTTGGCTTCGAAATACTCGAATGTTTATCTGTTTGCCTGCATGTAAATAGCAAAGTGTTAAACCTGGGCTATACTGATAGCTGAGCAAGAGGGGGAGTACACAACTGGTTGGCTAGCATTAGCGCTGTTTATTATTATGCGAAGTAAGTTATACTATCAAGAGTTTTATTTTTGGGTGCTACATAATAGGTGATGTAAGCAATATGGTTGTCTTTTTTTCTATCGTAATTTGTTAGAGCAAGTTATTTGTTTTTGTGTAGTAAAAGGAATTTTTATCTGCTGGGTAAGAAAAGTTGTTTTATATAAGAGTATGGCAATGTTCTTTCGTAACTACGTGAACGTTTATCATTTATAAAATAAAAGGTGTATCATGGTGAGCTTGTAGTTTTTTTTGTAGGTAATCGAAAAAATGGTTTATGCATGCAGAAGCATTTAACATGACATACTTAGGTGGAATGTGAAAGGGGTATCGTTTTTGTAAATATGTACGTTGTGTTTATGAAATGTGAAAATGGTTGTGGTATAAGAACCGTTTGTAAACGGGCTGTGTAAGTAGTTTAATTTAGTCTAAATAAGCTGTGGGGGAAAAGGGTTAGGGTGTATTGATAGAAAGGAGCATTGGGTTTTTTTTATGTAAGGCGTTGGAGTAACTGTACATAGAGATGATTGGTGGAGCGGGGAAAATTGCTAAAACCAATTTGTTGATATTGATGAGATAAATGGCAGGGAGCATGAGAAATTGCAATAACTATTATTCTGTGAAGTGTATGTAGCATCGAAACAAAGTTGCGTAGGGCAGCTTGCGAAGCAAATCTGTGTAAGAAAATCGGTATATGTTTTGGAAGTCGAAGAGAGTAAAAAAGTCTTTTCAGCACGGGTAGTTTGATCAGCACACCGTCAGTTACAATAGAGTAGTGCTCAAGTAGTGTAGTTTTATTAGGAGGGCTAACATATCTAATATCAGTGTGTACAGCAAAACGAGGATAGTTTGTAGGGTCAAGGCCTAGAAGAACTGAAGATCTTACCAATACTATTACAGATTTCAACACCATCTGTGGAAACGACTGGTAGTCGGCGATGTGAAAAGAAGGAAGAGCGTCTGCTACGAAAAAGACAAATGGTTTTCATATGAGTAAGGAATAATAGACTCAGAGCAATATAGGCGAGTTTTGTAAACTATATATAGCAATTAGTGATACTACTAAAGAACACGGAACTACGTACCTATTACGATGCCTCAGTGGGGTGCATCTGAGAACAGCGCCTTTGTAGCTTTGCTTCTCTTTACAGATCGAGTAGGCCTAGAGAGAGGTAGCAAAAATAAGAAACAAGGAGCCGTAGCATATTTTTTGTGTTTTTTTATAGTAGTGGTAATAAAAATGTATTATATTAGAGAGAATTACCTCTTGTTTGATTCTGTACACGACGCAGACTGGGTAACTTCAGTAGGCATAGGTGTACTATGTGGTGTTTCAACAGAATGTAAATCTGGTGTAGCCTTGAAATGGATATATGAAGGGTCAGTCATAAATAAATGTATGCAAGAAGCACTATGAACATAAAATTTGCAGATTATTCAGATGAGGTAAGTAAAGGCGTTGGTATTTATCTTGTTTACCTCTGGAGTACTAACAGACGTGGCTGTTAAAGGAGTTATCATTGATGTGCATGCTGTAACAGTAGCTGGTGGTGTTGATGGATGAGGAACAAGCTGTTGTGCATGCTGTACAGAGGTGTGTATTTCTACAGGTGTAAATGTCGAAGATGCTGCTTTGTTTACTAATGGGAGTATGGGCTGATCTGGTTGAGGTGTTAGTGATCGTACATGGAAAGTTGGCACATCGGTTTGTAGCGATCCCTGTGACATCTGGACGATGACTTCATATCTTTTTCCAATAACTGCTTTGATTTCAGTTGGTACCTCGTCTGGTTGTTCTCCAGCTGACGTAACTAAAAGCATAGGTGGTTTCCCAATGAGCTGCTGGCCAATATCTCCAAAGAACATGAACTCAACATAAGCGCGTGTGTTTTGGTCATCGGTCTCAGGATCAGTACCGTAAACATTTATTTTGTATCTGTGTAAAGATGTGAAATATGTGTTATACATGCTTGTTTATAGGTGGGTAGTTATTTGTAATTCTAAGAAGGTGAAGTCAATAGATGTGCAAATAAGTGAATACCTTGGTTCTGCCTTTGATTCCGTTGAAAATCGATTTTACGGTATAGGCGCTTATGACCTCCCCCTCTATGCCTTGCGGTAATGATTCCTCTGGAATTACGACCTTTACCACAACGGTGCAGTCCATGGATCAAATTATTTCGTGGATTGGATTTCACTTGCCTGTCTACGGTTCCCTTGCGTGTGCTCGGGATAGGTGTTTTGTATAAATGTTTCGCCGTATTATTAAGTATTTTCCTTTAGTTTTTTCTCTATCTAGAAGTTGAGGTGTTAGTGATCGTACATGGAAAGTTGGCACATCGGTTTGTAGCGATCCCTGTGACATCTGGACGATGACTTCATATCTTTTTCCAATAACTGCTTTGATTTCAGTTGGTACCTCGTCTGGTTGTTCTCCAGCTGACGTAACTAAAAGCATAGGTGGTTTCCCAATGAGCTGCTGGCCAATATCTTCAAAGAACATGAACTCAACATAAGCGTGTGTGTTTTGGTCATCGGTCTCAGGATCAGTACCGTAAACATTTATTTTGTATCTGTGTAAAGATGTGAAATATGTGTTATACATGCTTGTTTATAGGTGGGTAGTTATTTGTAATTCTAAGAAGGTGAAGTCAATAGATGTGCAAATAAGTGAATACCTTGGTTCTACCTTTGATTCCGTTGAAAATCGATTTTATGGTATAGGCGCTTATGACCTCCCCCTCTATGCCTTGCGGTAATGATTCCTCTGGAATTACGACCTTTACCACAACGGTGCAGTCCATGGATCAAATTATTTCGTGGATTGGATTTCACTTGCCTGTCTACGGTTCCCTTGCGTGTGCTCGGGATAAGTGTTTTGTATAAATGTTTCGCCGTATTATTAAGTATTCTCCTTTAGTTTTTTTCTCTATCTAGAAGTTGAGGTGTTAGTGATCGTACATGGAAAGTTGGCACATCGGTTTGTAGCGATCCCTGTGACATCTGAACGATGACTTCATATCTTTTTCCAATAACTGCTTTGATTTCAGTTGGTACCTCATCTGGTTGTTCTCCAGCTGATGTAACTAAAAGCATAGGTGGTTTCCCAATGAGCTGCTGGCCAATATCTCCAAAGAACATGAACTCAACATAAGCGCATGTGTTTTGGTCATCGGTCTCAGGATCAGTACCGTAAACATTTATTTTGTATCTGTGTAAAGATGTGAAATATGTGTTATACATGCTTGTTTATAGGTGGGTAGTTATTTGTAATTCTAAGAAGGTGAAGTCAATAGATGTGCAAATAAGTGAATACCTTGGTTCTGCCGATGTGCCTTGACATGTTTTGCATTTGTAGCCATCTCCATTTGGGAAAGTTCTTTTCCAACATGACGAACAAGATATATACCACCATGTTTGTAATGGTACTAAGCCTGTGATAAGAATGCTGAGCTTGTACCGTTGGCCCTGTATGTAGTATAGTTAGAAAATATTACTTTATGTTTTTTAGAAAAAAAATGAGCTGTTAGCATATGCTTGAGCTGTAAACTGTTTTTTGTACCAAAACTTCGTTGGGTATGAGAGCTATCAATTCGTGTGCCGTTGCTGGAATTGGATTGCTATGACTGTGACTGCCTTCTTGCCACTCGATTTGGTATGGATGGTTGGTAATCCTACATGAAGTATTATTAAGAGAAGTGCAAAAAAATGTAGAAAGGATAGTAAAAGATAATCTTGTCCTTTTGATGCTTGTTGAGATAGCTGAAACAAGGATCAGAAATAGTACGTGCTTTGTAGGGCATAGATTTCTGGGATTGGTATATTGATGTACCATTTTGTTGCTGAGGTGCTCTGTAGCGCAAGCTGCCCTAGTTGTGTACAAAAAAAAACAGGAATTCAGCGGCAGCAGTGCAAGGTACTAAAGTAAGCATATAGAATATTTTTCTTTTTTATGTATAGATAGTAGCTGAAGGAGAGGTAATATAATAGACCTGAGTATGTTCCAACTGACATGCCAACAAATAGAGCAACAATTGGAGTGGTCTGAGAGTTGGCCAAAAAGGATTCAGCATCAAATAACTCAGCATGATAACCCCACAGGGTTATAATTCATGTTTCACTGTGAATAAATTGTAAGTAGCACTGCTTTGGCGAATGTATTGAAGCAATGGTATGACTGTAAGTACTGAAGCGTAAAAAGAAGGTAAGAAGAATAAACATAGATAATGCACATACTTTCCATCAGTTATTTTAACAGTGCGTCTGAGTGTAGGGCCTAACTTTGTTGTTGTCTCCATAAGCGGTGAAACAGTAGTTATAAGAGCAATAACATCTGGTACACAAAAAGGTAAAAAAACAAGTATATGAAAATTCAATAATTGTAGTAATAATGATGCTAAATTGTAGGGTACAAAGCAATGAAAGGTATTAGCAACTAAATCAACTATGTAGTGTGGTTTCTTTATGTAATTAACAAAGGGTAAGATGCAATAGATAAATGCTATAGAAGAACTTATAAACTGGCGACATTTTTTTAGTGCTGTAAAATGTGTAAGAACCATAGCAAAATAGGTACAGTGTATGATATGTCTCACCACGTATATATTACAAAGTAGCAAAGTAAGGAAGCCATAATGATGATTGTGGAGGCAAAAAAAACTGTGAACACATGCATAAGCATACCTGATAGTAAAGCCTTTTTCCCAATACGATCATTTAGAACAGAAAAAGGGACTGCATTATATGCGTAAAGGGGGAAACTATCTGGTTCTGGTAAGACCTCCTTAGCCCTTGTGTATTTTGAAAAGCGAACCAAGATGTCGCTGTTAACTGCTCTATATGTTTGTTTTGCTTAGAGAACCTTGAAATATTCAAATTCATAAATTGATCCTTCTTTTAGCAATGAGGTAAACTTATGCAGCCATCTCTGGGGAACAAGGCCTTCCATAACATGCCCCTTTAAAAGATTTAAGATGGTATTAAATAGCAGAATGGGGACTATGCAAATAGGAAAACACATGGAATAACAGTGGTGCGGTGATAGTAGCAATAAGAGGAGTATATTTATTGTGTAAATAGTATAGATAAATGAATCAACGAGTTCAAACCTGCTGATCAAGCATGACAAAGTCTAGGTGATATATATATGTGGGATCTTGTGTGTTTTTAAATTCCCAAAGGCGTGCAAGCTGAACAAGGATTTTCCACCTGTGTGAACTCTGATTGATCTGATCTAATGGTGTATACATTATGCCAAATCTGTGAAGCATAAGAAATGACTAAATAAGTAGTATGTAAATAAGAAAAAACTGTAAATAGAAAGGATGCTATTGTATAGCACAAGGATAATAGAGCAAGTTATACTGTTGTGAGAGTAGGTATATTCTAAAGCACAGAATGGGGGAACAAATAGAGTAAAGCAATATATATAAGTACGCAGGTATAGACAAAGTGGCTAGCGTGCATATATGAATAAATTCATATATGGCGTGGCAGTCATTATAAATGAACATAACAAAGACCAATAAAGTTTATTCAGAATGTGTTTTACTCGAGGTAAAGGGAAGCTTAGGAAGAGTGTAAACAAAATGGAGAAAGAAGCGTATCTTCCATTTGTATAAAAGGGAGATATAAATAAATGCGAGAGAACAAAAAATGCAGAGAAAGAACAAGCAGGTAGGATCACTAACAGAGAGGACAGAGGAAAATATGTATAGCAAATGGTAAAAAAAGAAAGGCGGAGAAATTTATAACTATGTAGACTGCGGGGAAAAACAGAAGTATTTCTGACATGGTATTCGATGTGAGGTAGTATAAAAAATAGCTAAAGCTTATGTGCATATACTATAAATATATCTGGGAAAGCAAAAAGAGCAGAGCGAAACCAGCTATACAAACAGTATGCAGACGAAAATAATAGAAGAAATGGTAAAAATGTAGCATGCAACAGCTAAGAACTATGCTGATGCTATATCTTTTATGAAAAAGAAATAAAAACATGGTTACTAAAAAACTACCTGAACTGTATCAGTCTTAGGATATCTTGAATCAGCAAGGAAATCTGGTTAGTATGGTGAAAAAATATGTACTTTGTTTGTATGAGGAAATATATAGAGATATCTATTGGTATATGGGTTACAAAAAAACAAAGAATATTTGGTGTGGGGGGACTTATATAATTGGTGTAGCTAATTTATGTAAACAAATTTTAAACAGTAGTTTTAAACAGAAGGAGTAACTAAGAAATGTTGAGAAGGACAGCGATAAGAAGGCTCTAAATAGAAGCGAGCACTTCTTTATATACTATATTTTTGGTTTCAGCACAAGCAATCCCCTTATCATTTTCAATAAGTATCTTCAAGCCTGAATACGATGTAACCCGTGACACTGCTACATATAACTGCCCATGAGTGAAAACTGGGTTCCGCAGATAAATTCCAACTCTGTTCAAAGTTTGTCCTTGGCTTTTGTTAATAGTCATCGCATATGAAAGCCTTATTGGAAACTGACGCTGCTGCAAGGTAAATGGCCACTGAGAACTTGTTACATTCAGTACAACTCTAGGAATACAAATAAGTTGTCCAATGTTAGCTCCAGCAATTATCTGACCTTCAAACACTCGATCACCAAGCCTTGTAATAATTAGGCGTGTACCATTGCAAAGACCCATAGATTGATTTATATTTCGGAGCAACATTATTGGAACACCTTTTTTTAAGAAAACTCTATGATGTGGGAAACTGTTGACCGTTATAGAATTCAAAAACTCAGGTGGATATAAAAGATCAGCATCACCAATATGGCTATCAGACTGATAAATGGAATCAAAACTAAGACATTCCTTTGTATCACCAGGGGTTCTATCAAATACAGCTTTATTTAACTCGTCAGCAACACTATTAGTTGGGCAAATAATTGCACGTTGTGCAAGATATTCACTGCTGTCATAACTTGTACAGAAGGAATCATAGATAGCATCTACAATTGCATCCATGTTGTTATCAGCTGGCAACAGCAGAAGATCATGTGGTATAGTTATCCATGATGGCTCACTCTCTCCTTGCTTCTTAGTCATTGGAACCTGGCCATTTCCAATACTTAGTACCCATTCAGCAAATGCAGTGAGCATAGCACGGTCTGTAATTGGGAGAGCTGGATTCTGAAGTCTCATATTTGTGAACAGTTCTAAAACCTTTACGTGCTGCCAAAGTGATGATCTGATAAGAGAAGACTCAATGATCTCTGTCCTGGTACCACCTTGAATAACATGCAAGATTTGACGGAAATCTCCACCTAGCACAAGGAGTTTTCCACCAAAGGGTATACCCATGTGGATAGCATCTTCAGCAGACATAATGTCACGTAATGTTCTATCAAATGCTTCAAAACAATGTTTATGTACCATGGGTGCTTCATCCCAAAGAATTAAGGAAGTCTTAACAATGAGTTGAGCAAGCATTGTCCCACGTGCGATATTACACAAGCTTTTTCCATTGATATCAAGAGGGATCTTAAAACGAGAATGAGCTGTACGTCCACCTGGAAGCAAAAGGGAAGCAATGCCAGATGAAGCAACAGCAAGAACAATATGGTTTTTAGCTCTTAGTGTTGTTATAATAGCGTTCCATAGAAATGTTTTTCCAGTACCACCATGACCTGACACAAAGTAGAAACCACTCTTATTCTGAGCAACAGACAATATGATCTTATCGAAAATAGCAGCTTGTTCAGAATTTAGCTTGCTACACAGCATTTCAGACTGTGTTGTTAGAATAGTTGTATCATAGGCTAACTCTTCGATCACAAGTCGATTGCCAGAAACAGGGTCACTATATATTGATTCGCCAACAATGTTGTATGTACTAAAGTTGAGTCCATTCTTTGAAAACATAGCACATAATTCACTTAACAGTTGGCATTGTAGGTAACCAATTGGTATGGAGTATGTCCGATTTTGTAGACTCTGCCGTATTCTGTATTGGATATCATCAGCAAAGAAGCACCAATACTTGTTAAATAGATTTTGAGGGCTGATTACACTATAGAAAGAAAGGACTACCATGAAGAGGTGCCTGAGCTAGTGTGGGATAGCCCAAACAATTGCTTCATCAAAGAGTAAGAACCACTCTGTGTCATCTCCAACTAAACCACGAGCTTTGCAGGCCTCTCTAAAAGTAGGGTAACATACACCATCAAAGGTCCTAACATCTTCGTAACTCTGTGGACCACAGACAACCATTAAGAGCATTCTTAAATAGAATAGCTCGCCAGTACTTGGGTGTACATTATATATACGGCCAATCTTTAATGATACTCTCTTTCTTTGTATCCATTTTTTGTTAGTAGAATCCCATGCCCACTTTGATGGAAATTGGTAATAAGTAGAAGATCTTGCATGTACAAAACATTGATTAGCTGTGAACCACTCGGTGAGCGTAGTTTTATAAATTCTTGGATCAGCAACAATTTCTTGCAAGCTTGTATCTTCATGGAACATAACTCTATTCATGTTTGGCATATGGACAGCTAATCGCTCAACAGATGGCATTCGACCATGTATTTCAAACTGGAATAAACGCCAAAGTGCTTCACACGAAGATAAATATCTACATCAACATATTAGAAAACATTAGTATAAAGCAAAGCAAAGCAAGGTACATTGGAAAAAATGTATGCTTCTATGGAAGAAAGCAGAAACATTGAGTGCAGTACAGGAGAGCTATAAAAAAAATCAAGTGGGTAAAAAAAAGAGAGTTCTTCCATGGGAAAGAAGCTACCTGCATCTAATATAATCAGCAATTTCATCTATTCCTTGATTAGGCTGAGAATTAACTGAAGATGATGCTTCTTCAGAACCACAGAAATTCACTCTTGCTCTATCTTGCCCTTTAGTAAGGTATTTAAACAAGTACTTCACAAGATTTGTTTTGTTACACCACTCGACATTAATATGGGCTTCAAATTTCTTTAGCAAACCAATATTGTATGGAACAACCCATCTATTGTCAAGCTTAATTCCATTCTTGTTAATAAAACGATTTTCAGCCTGGCGACGATATACTGGGAACCCACATTTATCAATAGTTGTTTCTAAATTGAATTGCTTGGGATATCGCTTTGAGCACAAACCATTTTTCATGCATGGGCATTTTTTATTAAGATCTCCACATGGACCATGCATCATAAACTCTTCAACAAGAGTATAGCCAAGCGGATCAATAGCTGGGTCAGGGATTTCAGCACATATAAGGGCATCAATAAACTGGCCTGTTAAATCTGAGGCATGCTGAGCAAGCCATACCAGGGTATGGACATGAGGTAAGCCTCTTTTTTTAAACTCTATAGTGTACAAAACTGGCACAAAAAAATAAGCAGATTAGAGCAAAAGGCAAAACAATGTGCTATAAATGAATTTTTTTAAAAAAAAGCATACGTACAGTGTAAATAGGATGCTAACCTGCACGAACAACACCAAAAGTGCAGCCATTTTTAATATCAGAAATATATTCCGTAAGCTTCATATGAAATACTCGAGTAATAATGTCAGGGCGGTCAATATATTTTTGACCAGGCTCATACCTAAGTGCATCCATAATTTTTGGCCATCTTGAATTGCATGTAAAAGTAGAGAATAAGTCTGGAGCGCCATATTCGCGACAGATAGCCATAGCATCTTGATAATTGAGTGTATTATATCGAGGACCACCAGTAAAACTCGCAGGAAGCAAAATTTTGACACCAATATTTCTACCTTGTGATGTGCCTTGACCAAGCGCATCTGAAATGCCTTGATATGTCTCTGATCTTAACACATCTTGATTAAAAAAATGGAATGAAAGACGGTTTGCTTCTAAACATGAATAGTAGTCAACCTGTATCTGATTTGAAAGGCGCCCACAACATGTGTAGGGATTTGTTTCATCTCGTCGGTAGTGGCATTCATCGCAGTAATATTCAAGCATAGACACTTCATCTCTAGATGGTGGCACATCAGTATCAACCTCCTTGTATTTAATGCCAAGATGGAAACCCTTCTCACCATATGGAAATAACAATGGGTATTGAAGAGACATCAAAGTGGGATTCAAAAGAGAAATCTGTTTGAGTTCACCATAATGACTTTCAACAACTACATCAAACCAGTTATTCTCTAGAGATAGATCACCTACAACTAAAGCAGCTAGCTCAGGCACAACTGGCAGGGAGTATCTATCACCATGATTATCAGATGAACCAATAAGGCGGATATGGACTTCTGGATTCTCTTGAGAAAACAGGCAATCATGTGCCATTCTGAATTCCTTAACTAACAAGTTGCAACAATCAAGCATAGCAATCAATGCAGCAACAATGGTAGGATCTGGCTCATCCTGTGGACTATCTTCTTTACTGAACATAGATAATCTGTTCGCAAGTTCGTTGAACGTATCATAAATATATAGTTGAGCATACTGGGGTTTTCGGCCTGGTGCAGGAACCAATGAACCAATACGATGATGCACAACACCATTTATACGAAAAACATAAGGGCCTCCACCAGTGTTTATAGTTCTATCAACATCTACACCCAAGGAAGTGAATGCAAAGAAGGAATTGTAATGACGTATTAAGCGCATAAATCCATTTGAGCGAGCACCTTTACTAAAACCAACAAGCTCTCGGAGTGGAGATGGGAACTGTCTATGTGTTGGAAGGGAAACTTTTCCACCCCGACAACATCTATTATAAACAATCCGTTGCTGCCTAGAAGAGCTCCTATGCTGAGATCTTTCTTGGAACCAAAAAATTGCTTTACATTTGTTACAATCATAATCTGGGCCACCATAATACGATCGATCAGCATACATAGCTGAAACAATGCAAGGAGGGGGAACATGTTGGCGAAGGAAAACAAACAGATGCGACAACAATGGAAAACGGAGTGGGAAAAAACCGGGGGGGGGGAGGGAAAACCCAAAAGCGTATAAATTGAAATGCACTGGCGAACCTTTTAGATAAGAGGCCTGTTCTTTCGAAAGAGAAACACCTGGTTCTATAAGCGAAATAGGGCTAAAAGACCATGGGTTACCTGAAATGATTACGAAATACGATAGGAGGCCCGCAGCAAAACGTGGTGAAAGTACTTATGATTGAAAACAAGACTAAAATAAGCAAGGAAAGAGTGATTCAAAAAGGAACAGCGAAAGAAAAGCACCTGCTCTAACATTTCTGCGAAGTAAATTGGATAACCTTCTTTTTTTCCTATTGCTGGCAGATTCGGTAGAACTAACCAATGGGCAAAGGGAGTCTCCTATGTTGTAAACAAAGGAAAAAACAAAAGCATATAAACGAGAAAGATAATCTGGACTAAAAGCAGCAGAAACTAAGAGGAAACAGTTATAGGTAGTGTGAACAACCATGTTGGCGCTTCCATGGAAAAACTCTAGCAGCATCTGCTAAAGCAGTAGGCAAAGCACGCATAGAAGGCAACAACTCCACCGCTAAGGCAACCGGCTGCTTGCCACGAAGAATTTCTTCACGGTGAGCCTCAGAAGAGGTTGAAGATTCCATAAAGTTTGACAGTAAGAAAGAACAATCGGATAATCTCACTAAGAGGTTAGTACTGAAAGAGGGAAAAAAAGAAGACCATGAAGACTAAGGAAAAAGGATCTTGTAATAAACGTAGGAAGGAAAGTACCGCTATAAGAGGGGGAAATGGAGAGGGAATCTGTAAAACGAGAGCTAAATCAACTATAAAAACATGAGGCCAATGGCCTGGAGTGAGCATAGGGGAAAATATTTCTGGGGAGGGAACGTAAAGAAAACTCTGTAGGAAGCAAGGGGGGAAAAAGCTAACAATTCAATGGAAACATAGAAACATGAACACCTGAAAAACGAAAGGCGATAAAAGGTTTTGTAAACACGCTAAAAAAACATGAGCATAAGTATATTTTGCTGGTGCGAAACTCAAAACTGAGCAGCACATGCTTGCTGCGCAAAAGAATATCGTAGCCTAGCCAATAAGAGCAGTTAAAACCAACGAAGCCCCAAAATGCGTGGGACAGTATTCACAAAGGCATTGGAGGGCAAAAAAAGTACTATGCAAGACCAAAAAGGAAATCGAAAAGGAAAATAGCAACTTCAGGAAAATATAATAAAAGGGAGAAGATATAGCACTGGAGGGCAAAAAAATACTATGTAAGGCCAAAAAGGGAATCGGAAAGGAAAATAACAACTTCAGAAAAATGTAATAAAAAGGAGAAGATATAGCACCTGTAACTCAACCTAAAAACCTTAATAAGCTCAGGAGAAAAACTTCGGAGAAGAGAACGGCATTTCTGGGAGCACACAATGGGAAGGAAAGTCTGTATAGTACTTTATAAGGTAGGAAAAAAGCATAAAAAAGGGGAACAACACCTTCAGGAGCACCTAATGGAAGGAGAGATCTGTATAGGCACGTAAGAAGCGCAACAAATTTTCACAGAAGGCATAGGCGAACTTAAGTATAAACCGTAATGTAGAGAACACCCGGCCTAATACAACCTAGAGGCAAATCGGTACACCAATCTGGGATAAACATAATAGTGTAAAACACAAGAAGCATGAGGAAAAGGCAGCACCTGCGATGCAAGCAAACGCAGAACCTGTAACGCAACCTAAAAACCTTTATAGGTTCAGGGGAAAAACCCTGAAAAAGAGAGCGCTATTTCTGTGAGCACACAACAAAAAGGAAAGACTGTAAAACACAAGAAGCACGAGGAAAAGGCAGCACCTGCGATGCAAGTAAACGCAGAACCTGTAATGCAACCTAAAAAGCTTTATAGGTTCAGGGGGGAAAACCTTGGAAAAGATAGCGCTATTTCTGCGAGCACATAATGAAAAGGAAAGCCTATATAGTATTTTATAAGCTAAAAAAAGCATAGAAAAGAAGAGCATCATCTTCAGAAGCACCTAATGAAAGGAGAGATCTATATAGCACCGTAAGCAGCGCAAGAAATCTGCACAGAACACATAGGAGAACCTAAGCACAAACCGTAGCGTAGAGAACACCTAGCAATGTAAGGAACGCAAGAAATAAGCTAACAAAAAAGCATACAAAAGGAGAGCATCATCTGTAGAAGCACCTAATGAAAGGAGAGATTTATATAGCACCATAAGCAGCGCAAGAAATCTGCACAGAACACATAGGCGAACCTAAGCACAAACTGTAGCGTAGAGAAGACCGGGCCTAATACAAATGAAAGGAGAGATTTATGTAGCAACGTAAGCACTGCAAGAAATAAGTTAACAAAAAAGCATACAAAAGGAGAGCATCATCTTTAGAAGCACCTAATGAAAGGAGAGATTTATATAGCACCATAAGCAGCGCAAGAAATCTACACAGAACGCATACGCGAACCTAAGCACAAACCGTAGCGTAGAGAACACCGGGCCTAGTACAACTTGGAGGGAAATCGGTATACCAACCTGGGCTTAACATAATAGCATAGAACATAAGGAGCACGAGGGAAAAGTAGCACCTGAGAAAACGCAGGACAAGCGCGCTTCCGAAGAAACTCGAGCAAAGCGTAAAACAAGCAACCGACACCGAGGAGGACACCAAAGGGAAAGCAATCAAGCGGGAGTAGCCATCAGCAGAGCACGCATACTAATACGCCAAATAAACAGATGCCTGGGGAAAAAATAAGGAAACATTAGAACAGAACTAAACCTAAAAAGGATAACATTTCAAGAGAGCAGTAGAGAAGAGGAGCACAGAAGAAGCAGCACCTGGAACAAACAACAATGGCGGGAGAACCAAAGCTACGAAGACCAAAACCACCGCGGAAAGCACAACGGAGTCTACAGGAAGAAGAGCCACGGGAAAGCACAACGAAGGAGGAAGAACCGCGCTGCGAATTGCGGGCTCTATGGGAAGAAGAACAAAGAGGAAGGAAGAGGCGGACGTAGCACACGAAGGAAAAAAGCAGAGCTAACGAAAGCCTGGTAAAATCCGGAAGGCACAGACAACAAGGAAGGAAGCGAGCACAATAGGGAAAAATGAAACCCACCAGCGGAACACATACCCCAACCAAAAACGGGCAACCGGGACCGACATGGCAGAGGCAGACCCATGCCCAACAAAGCGTGCGCAAAACGGAGAGGAAAACAGGAGGATTACTCTGGAAGCCCGATCGGAACACGGGAGGACACACCAGCGCGCATCGACAGCGCGGCTTGCTACCCAGCGAACATGAGCGGTAACAACGCACGCTCGGGAACACGCGGCAGCAGTAGAGCGAAATGGCATACGTGGTATGCGCGAGCGACGCGGAAGTCCCCGGGATTACTATACGAAGTATTTGTCTCATTTACAGACTAAGGGCCTGTTCTTTACGGCTTCTAAAAGCCGCTTTTGATTTTTACTACAGTAACTAACTTTTAAACGGAGTATTTTTTTAAGATAGGGTCTACAAGTTAATTGTAGTACACGTTAAAAAACTAATATCTATACTATCAAAAATCGCAAGCGAGTATCTCTCTTTCCGCAATCTCTATCGCAAACAGCCAAAGAACCATCAGCCGTAGCCAAAAGCCATCAGCCGCAGCTAAAAAGAACAAGCCTTAAACCCAGCGAGTGTATTTTTAGCATTTGCCCACAAAATCCAGTCGTTAAACGTTACGTAACACAATAATTATACGTAATAGTACAATTTACACGACTAATCTAAATGCGCCTTTAGTAGTTGAAGTTAACGGACGGATTGGCACTAAGCAAACCTAACGTTGGCGAGCCTATCCTAAAGATATGTTAAACTAATTTGCGTAAGGGTCCAAAAGGTCTCCATGTTGCAATTTACGTCACCAGTGGCGTCACTGGCTGCGCTGCTAATCAATCGTTGTCCCCACCAAGCATGCATCTGCAGCTTACGCTTATGCTACCACTGGTCCCGCATGCATTACATGACCCGTGGCCCAGCACATGGCAGCCGGCCGACCTAATTCCGATCCCTTTTCTATCCTCTCACTACATTTGTAACAAAGAAAAATCCTCTCTTCTCCAAAAGAAATATAATCCTTAGAATCCAACTTTGATCATTAATTTTTATTATAATATATTTATAAACCCAATAAAATATAATATTATGAATATACTTTTAAGACAAATATATATATATATGATTTTTATTTATTTAATGTAAATATTTAAAAAAATATCAATAATTAAAGTTTTAAAATTTTAACAGCGCAACCCAAAACGACGTATTCTTGATCCCAGGGAGTAGCTTCGATCCACCATGGATGTTGCGGTTCTCCTATTACTACTACTTCACCTGCCGTGTCGGACTGTCAGCTCACTTCACGGGTGAGTAATCTAGTTTTCCATCTGTAACTGAACCTGCCGCGATCGTATTGGACTTCTTCAGACTCCAGGGATGGAAACGATTCCCCTCCTGACACCGTACAGGATTGGCCAGTTCGATCTGTCGCACAGGTCAGTACCAAATTATAACATTTTTGCAGTTTACGAAGTTACATAACACATGTAGGAGCTAGCTACTTGCTCATGTAATATTCAAGGATTATACATGTGCCAGGGTTGTTCTTGCGCCGATGACGAGGCAGCGATCCTACGGCAACATGCCGCAGCCGCACGCCGAGCTGTACTACACGCAGCGTGCCACCTGCGGCGGTCTGCTGATCACGGAGGCGACGGGGATCTCCGGCACGGCGCAGGGGCGCAGGGAGACCCCCGGCATCTGGACGGCGGAGCAGGTGGAGGCGTGGAAGCCCATCGTGGACGCCGTGCACGCCAAGGGCGCCGTCTTCTTCTGCCAGATCTGGCATGTCGGCCGAGTCTCCACTTACGGTACTGACCCATAGACGATAGATTGATTCATGTCTTTGTCTCTGATCGAATTGAGTGTGGTAATACATACAGAACCAGTGTCGAGTACGGACAAGCCGATCAGCCGTGACATCAGTCACAACGACGGCTACGTCCAGGAGTTCCCACCCCCTCGCAAGCTACGAACAGAGGAGATCCCTCAGCTCGTCAACGATTTCAGAGCAGCTGCAAGAAACGCCATCCTAGCTGGTCAAATATATGATCGAATTCAGCTCAATTAACTGTGGCCTAATATAGTAAAGCGTGTGTCAATCGCTGAATTTTGGTGCAGGCTTCGACGGCGTGGAGATCCACGGTGCCCACGGGTACATCGTCGAACAGTTTTTGAAGGACAGCCCCAACGACCGCGACGATGAGTACGGTGGGAGCGTCGAGAACCGCTGCCGCTTCCTCCTAGATGTGGTGGACGCAGTCGCCGGAGAGATCGGCGCGCACCGCCTCGGCGTCCGGCTCTCCCCTTTCGCTGATCTGTTCGACTGCCACGACTCAGACCCCGAGGTGCTCGCGCTCCACCTCGTTCGAAAGCTCAGCGACCGCGGCGTCCTCTACTGCCACATGGTCGAGCCGCGGATGGCGCTCGTCGACGGCCGGCGGCAGGTCCCGCACAGGCTGCTGCCGTTCCGGAAGGCGTTCAACGGCACGTTCATCGCTGCCGGCGGGTACGACAGTGAGGTGGGAGACAAGGTCATCGGAGAGGGGTATGCCGACCTCGTCGCGTACGGGCGGCTGTTCTTGGCCAACCCCGACCTGCCTCGAAGGTTTGAGAAGAAGGCAGCTCTCAACATGTACGACAGGGCGACCTTCTACACCTCTGATCCGGTTGTTGGGTACACGGATTACCCGTTTCTCGAGGATGATCAGATTGTGGATTAGCTAAGCTGGCCTAGTTAAGTGTATCTCTTTTGTTCTAGGTACTAGACTTCTTGTTATATATATCCATCGTCAGACCTGGCCAACGGGTCGTACCAGGCCGGTACAACACAGGCTCAGAGTAAATACAGCCTATTTAGGCACAGATAATAAATAGGTTGTGCTGTGCCAGCCTACGGGCCAAGGTTCGGGCTTAGACATGGCCTGTGACTGTGTCGTATTGGCACAGACACGATTACAGCAAAACAGACCGTGCCGTCACGGTTGGCCAGTTTAGCCAAAAAAATTACAAAAAATTGTAAAAAATTATAAAAAAAATTATAGACATTGCTAATCATCAAGATAGTTATTATCAATGATATAATAAGCTTTATTAACTAGTTAAATTATATTGTATGGCTATCTCGTTAAAAACTTTACCAAGTAAAAACTTAACTTGAGAAAACTTTGGTAAAAAAAAAGAGTACAGCCTATAAAGCTCACTAGTGACTACATCTGAAGAAAAATATTGAAAATCATATTCATTGCTATCTAAATACAAATTGTCAAAAGATTCTTCTAAATTTTCATTCTGTGCAGTATGTTGGAGTCTTGATTCAGCTTGTTCTTAGTCTATGACGGTCAGAAGGATTTTAACAATCTCGTTCGAGAGACTTGTTCGTCACTCCTCGATTATTCTTCCTGATAGATTGAAGAATGACTCCGAGGAAACCGTAGAGACAGGAACAGTCAACACATCCCGTCTCACATGAAGATTTTACAGTCAATTCATTATCACAAATTTTACAAACAGCATACCTCACCGAATTGCCATCATCGTTGGTCCTGAACTTCCTGTCGAAATCATTCCAGACTCCTGATGTAATAGCTATAGATCTTTTTAAACCCGTCCAATGGGTTATGCATGCACTCGTTGAGCCAGTACAAGATAGATCGATTGGACCATGCGCCGCTCGACGGGCCGCTTCTTCTGGCTCTACAGTTTGTTGTGGATGTGGACCTTCCGCAGATGGATATCTTTCTTGAAAAGATTGCATATCCTCTGCCGTGAGGCTAAATTTGGAGAGTAGAAAATCATAGTTCTCCATTAAATTAACTATAAATTGAAATAGTAAAATACAATTAAGTTTTTACTATTTAATCAAAAAATAATATGAAAAAAATAAAATAAGACAGCACTAATACCTTTGCTACAGCTCTTTGAAAATTCTTTGAAGTTTTTTGAATTTTCTAAATTTCACATGAATTTTTCACTAATTTTGCCAAATTTTCACAAATACTACCAAATTTTTCATAGCTAAACAGAGAGATGAGAGTGAGGTTTGAGATGTGAAAAATGAAGAACAGATGCCCCCTATTTATAGAAAAAGTTTCATACTTTTTTGAATTATTTGCTATTTTTCTGGAATTGTTTACACCACAACGGTAAAAAATGTCGAAAACAGCTATTTTTAACCGGGCCGTTAGCATGGCCCGTTTACGCTTGTGTGCCCTTACTATGCCATGTTGTGCCATGCCGACACGGCCCGCGACCTAAACGGGCCATGCCATGTAAGATGTGCGCCGCTTCGGCCTCAGGCTAGCTGATTTGCGGTATGCGCGGCATGAACCATTGTCTAAATGGGCTATGCCGTGCTCGGACCAGGCCTACAGTGACGGGCCTCGGCCAGCCCGCAACGGCATGGCCTATTTGGACAGCTCTATCTGTCGTCTTGTACTAGAGTAATATGGATTTTTAGTAGTTTTGCTTTTCGGTATTATGGTAAGGTGTTTTTTTGTCGCCCTGATAGGATTTGACTTCTTTGTTTCATAGAATCTTCTCTCCTGGTGCCATGGCTATTATCCCTTGGCGCTCAACTTCTGCCTAACACGTGGAGCACATGAGCCACATCCTGCAAAGTGCCCCAAAATATGTGCCTCTTGTTAGGAAATCGATGGAGAATAAATGAACAATAATGCAATCCATAAAATCAATCACCAAAAGACAATATATTAATCATAGATACACCAATTGAGAGAGAACACTAGAGCGTAGTCTTTATTGATTCTCATATCTCAGATCTATTTACATGGTACAATGCCTCTCTATTTATAGTTTTAAACCCACTAGGGGCAATTATGGTATTTACCCATCTCAAAACCTTCTAGGTTTCATAATACTCCCTCTTAGGTGAATAACATAACATGAACATGCCTCATTAAAAACTCTCCCAAAAACCCTGTGGGGAAAAAGGGATGAAGAAAAGAGTACATCACATCCGTTTCTTATGACGCACTTGTTGCCTCATTAAAAATCTTTACATGAGAAAACTTCAGAAAAAACCACAAAGGGAAAAAGAGTGCAACATTTAGATATTCAAGATCATGTAAGTCTTCTGGTCTTACATAAGGGTCTTACATAAGGGCTATGGTTAGGGATTTACTCCCCTTGAACCTTGTAACTCTCTAAACCATCTCATCCCTTGCCTCAAACACATATATGAAAACTAGAAGCTGGGACAGATTTCATGAATAAATCTGCCAGGTTATCATAAGACCTAGCTTTTAACACCTTTATCTCTCCATTCTTTTAGAGCTCATGAGGATAAAAGAATTTATAAGCAATACATTCCGTGATATTACTCTTAATATAGTCCATTCGCATCTATGCCACACAAGCTGTATTATGCCACACAAGCTGCATTATCTTCATAAATAATAATGGGGGTCATCAACGATGTTTGTGCCACATGACTTCTGTATGTAGCTAATCATTCACCTGAGCCAAGCACATTCTGGTGAGGCTTCATACCGTGATGTGCATATGCCTCATTAAAAACTCTTTCCAAAAACCTAAGGGAGAAATGAATGGAGAAAAGAGTATATAGTATACATTAAATTGTATTGCAGTTGTTGCCTCATTAAAAACCTTTCAAATAAGAAAACCCAATAGAAAAAACTTACTAAGGAAAAAAGAGTACAACATTTATTTTCAGGATTTGCAACACTTATCTTCAGGATTTATAAACTATCTTCAAGATATATTACAATCTTCAAGATCTTTATCATATCTATCGATTGGACTTATATCGATAGGTGGTTAAACTTTAAGGTCATGATCATCAAGTCAATACCTTCTAGGTTTGACTAAAGTTCAGATTTTCTAAATCTCATGCATGACTATAAAAGTTTAGCATACGCTCCCCCTGAAGACCACTTTCGATGAAGTTTTATTATTCCAATGCCTTTAATACATATTAAGAAATGAATACAAGCCAATATATTTATCCTGACCAGGATATGGGGGTAATCAATTGCAATGTCATATTTCTTTAGGATGTAACTTATCAAAACCATTCAGGATCTTTAATATTTAGCAACCATTTCTAGGTAGTACCATGTAACATCCCAAAAATTTGCTTTCTTCAAAACTAATTCCAAAATAATTATTTAAAAATATCTGGAGTTTATTTGGATTTTCTGGAGCCTAGTCGGATTTTTTTAGTTTTTATTTAAAATTTAAAGTAAGAAAATATATTTTAAATATTTTATTAAAGCTAAAAAGAGTTTATTTTATTTTTCCTAGCCTTCCCTAAATTATTAATTAATTTTTGAGAATTTTCTGGAATTAAAAATCAATTTTAAAAGTTAAAAAGTATTTTATAAAACTATTAAATGCAAATCTGAAATTAAAAATATTTTTCCTAAGTCTAAAATGCTTCCAAGAATATTTTATGATTTTTCTGGAATTTTTAGACTATATTAGTTATTTTCTAAGTATTTATAAAGTTTCTAGTATTTTCTAAAATTTTATTCCGAAAATAAAAATCAAATTCATCCTAGCCTGCCACGTGTCGTTCTCAGATTAAATCCATCTCTCTCCACGATTTAATCCTAGCCATACAAAGTCACTTACCCCTTCATATTCATCCAAAGGCCTTAAGCTACTCACTTGCCACGTGTCGCAAATCCGACGGCCCGTACCCCTTCACTTCCCCTCTCTCTCACTGACACATGGACCCCACATGTCATATGTTTCTTCAACCTCTCCTTCTTCCTCCTCCCACTCTCTCTCTCCTCCACCATTAGAGCCGAAGCAAAGCTTTAATTGCCGGCCGTTTCCTCCTCTTAACTCCCGACTAAAGCGTGGAAACGGATGCCCTAATCACCCCCACTAATCCACCGGCCGTTTCCCCCTTTATTTCGCTCTCAGAACCGTCGGCCCTTCCTCTCTTCTCTCTTCCTATAAATTCCCGAATGCCGGCTCTTCTTTCATCTTTTCGGCCTTCTTTCACCGCCGTCCTTCCCCTCTCCTTCGGCTGCCGCCGTGCGCCGCCGCCCGGTCGCCTCCCGCCGGCCACCCCGCACCTCCCCACCGCCGCCGTGAGAAGGTGCGCCGCCGCCCCTACTACCCCCGCTGCCGCTCGCCGCCCCGCCTCCGGCCGCCGGCGAGTTCACCGGCCGTGCCCCCCGTGGTCTTCTCTGTGATCTTTTCTCTCTAGTCATTCTTTTCCTTGTTTATTTTGTCTTGTGGATGCTACTTTGGCACAAAAGAACAAATGCTCACTTGGTTAGTGGAGACAAACTAGTGAGTGCATGTGAGAGGTTGTGGGTTCGAATCCATCCTGGGCATGCATTTTCGGTTGGACTTTCCAACTTTTGTTCACCTTTAGTCAATGACAAGCGGGACCCACTTGTCATAAATTATTAAAATAAAAATCTGCACCCAATGACAACCGGGCCCCACACGTCATACACTCAAATATATCCAAAAATCATCCAAAAATAAGATTCCAGAGAATATTCTCTCGGTTTTGCATTTTCTGGAATTTCCAATCCATTCAAACTTCTAATCGCTCGTTCTCCGTTGTCCGAACTCCTAATCCGTTGATTCTTTTTCCTAAATTCATCTAAATTCAATATCTTCCTTCCAGTATATATTTTATATTTTTGTGATTTTATTTGTATTTATTTATTTATTTGCATTTATCGTTTCGCGCGTAGAACTCGACGTCGCCGAAGGGTTTGTCGAGACGCAGCAAGAGGGATCATTTAGCGCGCAAGAAGGCAAGTCTCCTTTGATCATATTGTACCTACGTTTACTAAAATTATTTTATTATTTTAAATTTAGATGCATTGCTATGTTACATAAAATGATAACTTTTGTCGTAAGGTTATTAGTTAATCTAATAATTGTTATACCCTCCTTTGACGTTGATTACCATGTACCTTTGTCACCCTAGGTTTTCCTTGTCTCAGTATTGAGATTATTATGCTATTTGTTAATTTTAGAATGGTAGTAAAATGCTTAGTCATGCTATTCAACCTTTGTAACCTTGGAATGGGAAATTATAATTTTTTTTAAACTAGTCTGTTGTATTCAGAAATTTAGTGGCGATTGGTGTTGCTACTGTTCTTTTTAGATAAAATAAAATGGTGAAAATTGGTTTTAGACTTGGGCGGATGGTTGGTTTGGATTGGTGCGGTAAGCACGAGATCTTGTAAAGTGTATGTTCCGCTCTAGTCACTTAAGGACCGACTCTTGTGTTTGTCCAAACTGAGCATTTTCGTACAACCACAAGTTTAAATGGGTACGACCTAGCTGAATAACTTACGATAGTTTACTTTAGGTGCCACCATTGGAAAATGGGTGCCAGGGATTTACTGGTTTACTCACAGTGAGGGACAGGGATTTACTGTACTCACATGGCGCAAGAGGGGGCTTCTGACTGTGGTGGATTTAACCCTTCAGCGGTGAAACCTTAGCGGGTGGTAACTAATTAGACTAGAGTGAGGTAAATGCTTTGTGATATTTTATCTGGGTCTCATGCCAAAGGAAGCATGTTGACTATTAAGATAATTTGTCTCTTGTGGGTAAAGTTGTACAAACTCTGCAGAGTAACAAACTATTCGAATAGCTGTGCCCACGGTCAAGGGTGGGCAAGGAATGCATTCACATGGTAGACTTTGATTTTGATTCTAAAACAAAAGTTTTGGGAAACCGGGAGTGGTTGGAACTCTCAGGAGTGTGTGTCCTGGTGGATGGAGCCAGTGAGGGTGGATGGAACCCGTAATTTTAAACCTTGGCGGATAGAGCCTTTGTACTAGTGTTGGCGGTTGGAACCTTCACTAGAAAATTGTATCTAGTTTCAGCATTGCAAATATTTTGTTAAACTGTTGCTTTTGAAATTACATAATGGTATTTGAAATAAAATGCTGCTTTATGCAAAAGAACCATATAACCTTCCTTTGTTAAGCCCTGCATCTACTGCATCTTTCCCAAGACTTGCGGAGTACTTTATGTACTCACATACTACACTTTAAAATAACTCTCAGAGGAGGTCAAAGCTCAAGAGGCGGATTACGACTACTTCATGGATGGATTCGTTGAAGGCTATCCGAATTTCTAGGCTGCGTTTCCCCAGTCAATTGCCTGTGGCGTATTGATGGGTCTTGCTTAAGTTTCTTTTGCTTCCGTTGTAATTTCTGTTTGGTGTGAGGTCTTAAAACCTCATTTGTAATAAAAGACTTCGAGGTCTGTACTCTCGATTATTGTAATAAAGCGTTGTTGGTTATGTACCATATCTGTTGAACTGTGTGCACTAGCTTTGATCTGGGACTAGTGCGGTATCACACAGAAGATTCTGGAGTTGCTGCTCCGGGGTCTCACATACCATATGACCAAAAGTCTATTCTGTAGAACTAAAAGCATTCAATTACCCTTTAAGGGTTAATGATTTACCAATAGTGTGGATAACAGTTTCAATTATCTCTCGAATTTATAGCTTCAGGCTTATTTGCTTTTGGATTTGACTTAGGATATTCCACAATGCTTGTCATTACTCTTGTACTTGTGCCTTGGAGGTTCCAATATTCCTCATATACCCCAAATTCCTCCCATTTTTCATGTCAACCATAAAATTCCAAGTGAGAGTATTTGTTTCTACCATTTGCCTTGAATTAACTCAGAGTTCTAGCAATAAATTGCTACTGTACTACTTCAAGAGTGAACTTTTATTGGTGTGAAATCATCATATACTTTGTAATATGGAATATGGGGTTATTAATAGACTTTAAGTCTTTAGGGTTCATAGCGTTTTCTAGTCGAGGTAATCCTTCTGGGATTTAATATTTGACTAGATCTCTTGTGCCTTCAAGAAGGACAATTTTTCTTTTGTGATCTGGGTAAAAAAATGAACTAAGGCATATCATTCCTTTCAAATATCAGGCATAATATTTTTAAAATTTATTCCATGCATGATTAATTATTTTACTTCAGGTAAAATATGCTTTTGGCAATGTGTTCTATTAATCAACTGTTCAGCATGAGTAAAGCTTTAACAGAACAACTTAGACCAAATATTTATGGCATTTGGAAAATTAATTATCTAATGCATAATTTCAACTTAAAAGCAAAAGATAAGAACTGCTCTTCATGAGCAAGATCAGGCTTGATAGGAGTTGTATCTATATTATTGATGCTACTCATGCAGGAAGCTAAGGGATAACTGAGAGAATGCTACTGGTCTCCATATTGTTCACTGTGGGCATATTCTCACTTGTGAATGCACCTGTTTATTAGTAAAATATGGGTTACCTAAACTTAGTTCAAAGACAATATGGTGCAAGGCGGGGCAATACTCACACGAGGACTTCTAGTCCTAGATATATAAATAGATTCTAACAGAGTGCCTTCAGGACACCAGTAACATTTTACATATTTGGCCATCCTTTCAGAGAAGGCCCTTAGGCCCAATGGATCTATCTAAGTCATATAGTCATTCTTCTAGGTAGAGTAAAGGCAGTACCTCATAAACTATAAAGTGCCTTTTAGCAGCCAAATGGGTACAACTACATCAGCGTCAAACTTGACAGTAGTATGACTATATGTGTCGAGACCCGAATATGCAAATCCGGACTCCCTGTGTATTCTGCACTAGTCCCAGGATTATGCTAGTGCACACAGTTAAACATAGATGTCATCACAACCATATACACGATATAATAAAGGAAAAGCTCAAATATCGATAAATCTCAAAAGGTACGACCTTATGGTCAAGCTTACATTAAACTGGCCCGAAGGCTTAACAAGAGCAGCGGAAATCCAAAATAAAGCGTAGTGGCCAATCGACAAGCCCACAAAGCTATCGATCGAGAACGGCTCGAACCGCGAAGTCGTCGAAGTACTCTCCTTCTGGAACCTCCTGCTGATGATACTCCTCTTCCTCAACTGAGCAACATTGGGCATAAAGCCGTGAGTACATTGGTACTCAGCAAGTCGATTTTAACAAATGAATGCAATATAGTATGCAAGGCTTACCAAGGATGTCTGAAAGGTTAATTTGCATAAAAGACAGTTGAAATACAAATAATAGATTGAAGGCGACTTTAAGTAAAACAATAATTAAGTAAATAATCAAAGGGATTGACATACCACTTGCGGACCTCCCATCCACAAGCTAAACCAACCGCTTATGGATCTCCCATCCATAAGCTAAACCAACAGTGAACACTTGTCCACTTCCATTCACAAGTTTTCAAAAATAACTACCCCTCGTGTGAAATCATCGAGCATTGTCCATGACCGAGGACGCGGCTATTTGAATAGTTTTACACTCTGCAGAGATTGCACAACTGTACCCACACGATGTGATAATCCTCACGTTAAAGAAAATCACAACAAGGCCTTTACAAAGTTCAGTTACAACTTAATCCGCCCGCTAGGGTTTCGCATCACACCCCCCCTTGCGCCACATGGAAATCAGCAAGCATGTTCATCTCAATGGTAGGATTAAAGTTGAAACCTCCCAAATTAGTCAGCCAGGTCCGTCCCATACCAGACATGTGGTTTGCACGGTAAAGCTCAGATCAATGGCGCACAAAGTTAAGTCCTTAACACTACCCGGGCGAAACTACCACATCCCTCGAAGTGCTCCAACACTTCCCCCTTTACTGCACGATCACTCGCCCGAGTGCAAAAGCTAGTTTGTATAACCACCGCCGATGACGCACCAACGTCATGGCACAAATTTTAATATACGTGGCACCAACCACAGTTCCATATCTCATTAAGTCAAGATTATAATTTACATGTGATGATAAACCCGATCGGAGCTATAAGCAAAGCTAAGCAATCTATCGTACCAACCCATGTGACAATTAATTTAGCATCACTAGTATGTTTCCCAACCTAGGGTGACAATGGTATCATGGCATTCCAAGTTATCAAGGAGGGATAAACTCAATTGGGACGATAGCTACCAGTACAAGGGTTTGAATAAAAATAGCGATGCAATGTAATTAAAACAAAGTAATTAAATAATAGATTGCAAACTGGGTTCAACATGATCAAAGGACACGACTTGCCTTGGTTATGCTCAGCGAGGTACTCCTGGTCTTCGGGCGCGAAACCTGCTCCTCCGGAATCCGAATCTAGCGAGAGAGAAAACGACTGAAACCCAAGAAACACATAAAATAATAAGAAAATGAACTCCAAAATTCGCAAAACTAGAACCAACAGCTAGAGCTCGATTTTAGATGAATTTAGAAAAAAGAACGGGGTCAATCGGAGCTAGGACGGAGGAGAACAGGCACTCGAAAAATCAAATCAGAAATTAAATCGGGAAATTCGGAAAAGCTACTGTGCTATGAACCCGGTCCACGGAATGACCGGTCCACCGTAGACCCGGCGCATGGAACAGTGCAAGCGGGCGGCGGCGCTGACGCGACACGCTAGGGCTGACGTGGCAGCAACATATACTGCCACGTGGCATGGGGGGGTGACGTGGCAGCCGACGTGGCTGCCACGTGGCTCGGGGCGGCGGGTTTTGCTGACGTGGCATGCCACGTGTCATGCCACATGGCCCTAGGGCTGACGTATGTCCTCTAACCTCAAGGCAGTCTCGTGACCCGCAACCATGGCCCACAGCATCCCTGACTTCTGCATCTGCCGATTGGGAAACAACTGGCATAGCAACGAGAGAGAGTATCGCGGGGCGCTCCCCTGGAAGACCACTTCACGCCCAGACGGGGACTACAAGGTGACTGTCTTCCAAAAACAGGAGATGACAGCTTGATACCGCATGAGTCAATCCATGCCAAGGATCACATCAAAAGGCTTTAGAGGTATAACCACCAAATTCACCACGAATTCCATGTCCGCCAGAACCACCGCACAACCGAGGCAAATACGAGAACTGGAGATAAGCCCACTAGGAGAACTAACAACCACTGCCCTCCCAACCAACTGCACTGAAAGCCCTGCCCGCACAACAAAATCGTCCGAGACAAAGGAAAAACTAGCTCCTGAATCAAAAAGTACGCAGGCATCAAAAGAATCAACAGATATGGTACCTGTCACAATGTCTCCACGATCCCTGTCATCTGATGCCAGCTTGGAGAATGCCGCAGGGATAGCTGAAGAAGAAGGACCTCCCACTCCCTGGTAGGTCGGTGTAGATGTCCACTGAGGTACCGGCGTTGATGGAGTAGCAGGCTACTGAACCCAGTATCCCCCAGGTGGGGGCGCCAAGACAGTCGACGAAGGTGCTGAAGGCGCCAGCAGGTAATGTGGTGGAAGGACCGCGTGTAGGAACTGCGGGGTAGGAGCCGCAGCCATCATCTGCACGGTGCCATCAGGGCGAATGGATCCCACTGAAGTTGTAGGCGCCAAATCCCACTGCAGCTTCCCCTTGGGATTCTGCCTGCACACCACATCCTTGTGGTTCTGAGCACAAATAGAACACTGACTCTTCCAAGAGCAGTCGATCCGCTTGTGCGGATCCCCACAGTGAAAGCACACCAAGCCCATGTTGGAACCAGGTTAACTCCCCGGGCCACAGGCCTAAATGGGCTGAACACAACTAAACCCACGGAGACGGAGCAACAACCTTATAAGTGGTATTGGGCCTTCTCCCCCCAAAAGACTAGTCCGATGGGTGGGGGCTCCCTCACACTTATAAGCTGTGCTTTCTCCTCTCCCACAACCAATGTGGGATTATTCCTAACAATCTTCCCCTCACACATTGGTTGGATACTTCTGCAACCCTGAGGTGCAAGGAGATGTTAGACGCCTGGGCTCTGATACCAATTGTTAGAACTGGGTTTACTCCCCGGGCCACAGGCCTAAATGGGCTGAACACAACTAAGCCCACGGAGATGAAGCAACAACCTTATAAGTGGTATTGGGCCTTCTCCCCCCAAAAGACTAGTCCGATGGGTGGGGGCTCCCTCACACTTATAAGCTGTACTTTCTCCTCTCCCACAACCAATGTGGGATTATTCCTAACAGCCCAGCCCAGGCTTCGAAGTGGCACGGTACTGCAGAGAGCTCCCTCCAGTAGAGCTGGTCTGCCCCGCACTACCACGGTAGGGTTGGTGACGACGACCCTTTGCCTTCTTATGCGTAGGGCCCCCAGAGTGGCCCCTCCTCTCGCTCTGACCTCGAGGCTGATCTCCTCCAGACATCTTGCGAGTGTCCTCCGTGTACGCCTGCTGCATCTTGATCCCCGAGGCCTGCTCCACCAGGGTACGGAAGTCCGTGATCGGAAAGCCACCCAGCAGGTGGCGGATCAAAGGCTTAAGCCCCTGACAGAACTGCCTGGCCTTCTCCGCATCATCCCGAGCCACATGTGGGACAAAGCGGACTATCTGGTTGAAGCCCACCTCATACTCTGCCACAGACTGCTTGTCTTTTGTGTACTTACTTAGGTCGATTTTCATCTTGTCCAGAAAAGTCTCTCGGTAGAACCTCCTCTCGAACTGCCGGACAAACTCCGCCCACGACAGGGGTCTATGTGCAGCCGTGCGAGCAGATTGCACCCCCTTCCACCAGATCTGGGCCTCTCCCTTCAGCAGTTGCGCCACAAAGCACACGCGATCGGAGACTGCCACCTCGAAAGCCTCCATCTTTTCCTTCACATGGGACAGCCAGTCAGCGGCTTGAACAGGAGTGGCCGCCCCGTCAAAGCTGTCTAGCCTCAACCCTACCCACTCACGAAGTGAGATGCCGCTAACCGCTCTAGCTGCTGCAACCTCAGGCATCGGAGCAGCATCAGCACCAGGGGCCACCTGCCCCTGCTTCAACGCCCTCAGCTCTTGCTACATGGCCCTCACCGTGGCCAACAGCTCCTCTTGGGTACCGCCCACTAGCTGAGTATCCTCAGCCTCCTCAACCGCCGGTTGCGCTACTGGCGTAGCTGCACGACCACGGCCACTACCCTTAGGCGGCATTCCTGTAGCCACCGCAAACCACAAGTAAGCAAAGACATTATCATCAAGCAAGTAAAGCACAAGTAATAATTCAAAGAATTCAACAAGGTATATGCAAGATATGCAAACCCTTCCCCATCCTACATGTGCAAGTGTGTCAATTTTCTTACTTCTCCTAGAACCTAAAGCCTAGGCTCTGATACCAACTGTAACACCACAGGACCCACATTACTCTGGGATGCCACTAAACTACTCTATAGTTGGCCAAAAAATATTTCAAGATATTTTAACTAACAACAATTCTAGACATAACAAATTAAGCGGAAGCATAAACAACCAATGGAAACAATGATAACAGATAGAGTTCAATAGTTTAAAACAACCTCTAGCAGTTTAATCAAAGAATAGTCCACAAGTTCATCATTATTAAATCAAATGAACATTCGCGAATAGCTAGACATTAGGCTAGTTTCCTCTCAACTTTATTACAGCATAAATCGATGAATCAAGTGCATTATTGTGGTGCCGCTCTACCCATCCCATGAATGCTCAAGAATCACCTATAGGGGGGAAAACAACAAGGGTGAGATAAAAATCTCAGCAAGTAAATTGTTTTAACAGGTTATTCAAACAACAAGCAAAGCTACAACATTATTTATATTATTACATGACCACAACCACATTCCACATCCTCAATCATTAAACCACAAGGACTAACACAAGTCCTGCCTCATAAGATTTAAAACCATTGGCATAAGAATGCAATTCCTCCATCTACAATTTAATGCAAATGCATGCTATACTCCACTACACCCTTACTCAACAAGGTAAGAGTGTGCATCATACTACGGCAATGTACGATACTATACCGGTACGGTCGCAGCCATAAGTGGTGACATCTACAATGCAATGTCATGACATGTTATGAATGATATGATAATCATAAACCACATAAGTGTCATCCTCATAAGGGGCATCAACATGATTAACATCAATTTAACCTCAAGGGAACCACAACATAACCACTATGAAATTATATCCATGTTCCACATTTGGCACATATAGCAACTACCTCATAACTACAAGTAAGTCATCCAAAGTATAACATTCAGTTATTAATTGCTATTATCACCTCATTTATAAGTCAACCAACGATGGCATATTACTTCAAAATACGAGAATCATGTAGATTGCAAGTAGTAAGAACAACCAATTAAACGGTAGTATTACTGCTACAATTACTTGCCTTTACCGGCGAAGCGACGAAATCACGCGCGATTAGGAGCATAGCCACCTGTCCAAAAGTCACTCTCAGCACAACAAAAACAGCAATACAAACTTGACTCTCGAAGAAAAGTATCGCTATAACCCTAAACCTCACAACGTCCCTCTCCACTTACGGTTCTACCTTCGTCCCACTGCAGAAACACCGCTTAATTTTTTTGTATCTTAAAGATTACTAAACCTTTTACAGAGGGAGATATATTTCTGGTTTCCTTACTCATATACCTTCACTTTTTGTGTAGATCACATATTTTAATTTTGTTCTTAGCAGGGTGTAACTCAATGCTCAAAACAGAGAACATCCTCTGTACTGTCAGCCAGGGCAGTCAAGTTCAAACGCATCCCAACCATAGGGTAGGGCTCTACAAATTTTGATTTTTATACAACATCTATCTTACTAAACTCCCTACAGTTTTCTCAATAGTGACCAAAAATATAAAATTCATCTACTACCCCTAATTCCCATCTGAACATCAGTCTGTCCCTGACTGCAACTCTGACGGACAGCAATATTTCAGCCCCAAAAAATCTAAAACAAATATAGTAAATGCGTATCGTCGTCCTCTACGTTTTTCCTTTCGGGAGGTCCCTCAGGAAAAATCATTTTAGGGGTCTAAACTGCACGAACAGTAATACTGCGCGAATAGATCTATAGACAGGCAGCAGGGATTCTCTAATGGGGGGTTCTAAAATGCTAATCCCCCACAAAACTTAGACTAAGAACCCTAAATTCAGTAGAAAATAGAGGGATTGGGGTGAGGAAGAGTTACCTAGGGGATTGGGATCACCCTCTTCTTCCTCCTCTTCTCCTTCCCTTCTTCTCCTTCCATCTCTTCCTCTCCTTCCTCTTCCCTTCTTCTCCTTCTTCTCCTTGCACAAGGGGAAGCACCTGGGCAGAGGGGAGGCGCAAGGGGGAGAGGGAGTGGCTGCTTGGGGGGGGGGAAGGGGGAGAGGGTGGCTGGCCAAGGGAAATAAGGGGAGGGGGCGGCTAGGGCAAAGGTGGCAAGCCCACCCTCCCTAACTATATTTTTTATTTAAAATTATATACTTTTTTCTCAACTTATTGCTGATTCACAATTTTAATTTTTTTTCCTCCCGCGATTTACTGATTAACCGGCGACTCCGCGTTTAACATATATATATATATATTTTAAAACCTACGCCGAACCAACGATCCGGGTATTACAAAGGCGACGACGGGTGGCCATGCGGTGTCACAAGAGTGGCAACAGCAGGTGGAGATGTAGGTATCGAGTGAGGCCACCAGTAGCTTCAAGCTAGAGGCCAACGGCTTCGGGCCGCGCGGAGAGGCCGAGTGGTGGAGTCTTCACCCAAGCATCTGACGGTATGCCCGCTGCACTTCGAGGCGGCGGTAGCGACCCCACACCGGTTGCTTTGGGCCATGCAGTGGCGGTGGGCTGGCTTCTTACACGGAGTGCGGGAGAGGCTTCAAGCGCGGTGACCGAGGCGCGCTGGTTTCAGTGGGCATGGTGACCTCGGCGGCTTCAGGCGCATCATCATCCTTAAATGCCAGCGCGATGTTGGAGCCAACCTCGGACATGAATGCGAAGGTGGCTTCGACTTCAGGTGAATGTCCTCGGGTGGTGTTGCGGCAGTGCTTTGCATCAGTTGCTTCTAGCGGCAGCTCTAAGGCTATGTTGTAGAGATCTGGTGGAGGCCCTGGGCTTCGAGCGGCGATGATCTTCGGTGACCGGTGGCTTCAAGTTCCGATGGTGACAGTATAATACCGAGATTTGTGTGTGCGATTTGATTTCATGATTTGGGCATTGGTCAAAATCGATTCTAATATATTTTCCCAATCCTGTCTAGAATATGAATGACTAATTCTATTGGATTCTACAATTTAAGCACCAATCGCAAATCAATATATTGCTAAGAACAATTTAACACAGAATTGATCTAATCATGGCATTACTAGATAATAAAGAATCAATCTAGATTGAAATAAGAACAACAATGCATAGTGGATTGGTTCATAATTTATATACCGTGCATCTCGTAGAGCGAGTCGTGCTGATAACGTGTTAAGAAATCGATAGAGAATAGATAAACAGCAATGCAATCCATACAATCAATCACCAAAAGACAAATAGATTAATAACAGAGACACCAATTGAGAGAGAACACTAGAGCATAGTCTTTATTGATTCTCAGATCTTAGATTTATTTACATGGTACAATGCTTCTCTGTTTACAGTTTTAAGCTGATATCCCTAGGAAGGTGATCAAGCACAGGCTAGCACTCCTCCTAAAAAAACTAGTCAAGCAAAAGCTCCGACCAACGAATCCAAAAATAATAAGTGGTACCCACGTCACCAAGCGGCAGGGCATGGTCTATGCAATTGTCATGCCAGGAAAAAGAAATTGGAAGACTATTACTTAGGAAAGGGACCTTTCCCTTCCATTCAGGATGTCGAGGAACTGAGCTCCAAGAAGGACAAGGATGGCAATGAAGAGATGTACTATTAGAAGCCACAACACACCGTTGACATGATATTCAATGAGTCTTTCTACGAGTCCAGACGCCATCTGAAGACAGTGAAGTGAGAAGTGAACCTCATCGAATCTCTGATCGATGCCAAGCAATCCAAATGATCAGAGATAACTATCTCCTTTAGCCAAGAAGACTGCTCCATCCCCTCAACTCAACCAAGTAGGTTCCCTATTGTCATAGAATATACCATAAATAATTGCAATGTTAATTGAGTTCTAGTGGATGGTGGTAGATCTTTTAACATTTTCTTTGTGAGAGCATTAGAAGAAATGCAAGTTCCCGTGTCAAAAGTAAAGCCTGTGAAGTATGCCTTTCAAGGCATAGTCTTGGGATCTACTGCTAAACTGATAGGTCAAGTTTTCCTACTAGTTATATTTAGGAGTGCAAATAACTTCCGAATAGAAAGAATCTCATTTGACATCATAGACTTTGAACTACGTACAATAGGATTCTTGGCCATCCGACATTAGTTAAGTTCCTAATAGCCATGCATTACGGCTATCAGAGTTTTAAGATGTCTGGACCAAAAGGGGATATAACGGTTCAAGGGGATAGAAAGATGGCATATGCATGCAATCATAAATCCCTAGAAGTGGTCGATGAACTTTTGAACAAAAATGCTAATTTGCCTTCTATGCATGCCAAGCACTCAAGACGAAAGGTGACCCCAAAACCTTCTCAACAGATCAACGATGTTCTACTCGACAAGGACGCTTATCTGGAAAAAGTCAAAGCATTGTTTGGACTTGAAAATGGTAGCGCCACCTTCCAAAAGATACTGGTTGGGGTAAGACTCAACCTCAAATAGGAAGAATTGCTTTTATCATTCCTCCGAGCAAATTTAGATGTATTCTCTTGGCAGACATCTGGCATGCCCGATGTCCGTAGGGAGGTGATCAAGCACAAGCTAGCACTCCTCCTGACAAAAAACCAGTCAAGCAAAAGCTAAGGCACTTTGCACCTGATCAAAAGGAGGCAATCCAGTTGAAGATCAACAAGCATCTTAAGGTTGGTTTCATTCATGAGGTTGACCACCTAAAGTGGCTCGCCAACCCAATAATGGTTAGGAAAAGTAATGGAAAATGGTGAATGTATATCGATGTCACATATCTCAATAAAGATTGCCAGATGGATGAATTCCCCTTCCATATTGTAACATCCCAAAATTTTTATTCCTTTATTAAAATATTTATTGGATTTTCCTGGATTTTATCCCAAGCCCTGATTTGAGAAAAACAAAAGTATTTTATTTTATAAAGGCCAAAATGAATTTATTGCACTCATGAAAGTCAAAATAAATGTATTTCAATTTCCTAAAGTCAAATCTGTAATTACTTTAATTTTCAGGAAATTTTAAACATTTAAAAACCCTCCCTTTAAAGTCAAACTATGTTTTTGCAAAAGTCAAATAGCAAAATGGGTTGGACTCATTTTTATTAAGTCTCAAATAGTCCCAGAAGGTTCTTTGAATTTTTCTGTATTTTTCAAAATTTATTTGGTATTTTTCTGAGTTTTCTAAAGCTTAATATCATTTCTGAAATTCAAAAAGGAAATTAAAATTCCAAAACCCCTCCTAGGGCGACAAGTGTCACCTATCGGGCCGATCCGCGCCGCCGGATCTAACCTCAGCCGTCCGATCTCTTTAAAACCCTCTCCCCCACCTTCCCCTCCGCTCCAGCCGACACGTGGTGTGATCAGGGCCGTTCGCCACTGTCGGATTTCATCCCGCCCGTCCGCAGCCACTTACCCCTTCGTCCGAAACCCTAACGGCTTGGATTCAATCTCCGTTGTCAGATGGGATCGGGACCGTTCTCCTTCACTTACCGGTTCGCCCTTGATCCAACGACCCCGCCTTCACCCCCTGCCACCTGTCAAAGATCCGACCGCCCGCCCTCTCTCTTTCCTTTCTCCCTCTCTCGCTGACCGGTGGGCCCCTCGTGTCAGACCCATCTTCCCCGCCCCTTGCCTTTCTTCCTCGCGCGATCGCCGCCGCTACCGCCACCATTAAAACGGAAAGCCGAAGCTTTAAAAGCTTCGGTTTCTTGCCAATTACTCTCCCGCACCGCTGCAAATTCGAATTGACACCTCCCCGCACCCGTTTGAGGCATAATTAGCCCTACTTGCACCTGTTTCCGCCGTCGCATTTAACTTCTGCACCGTTGCTCTCCGGCGAGTTTATCCGCGGCCGTTACCCCCCATCCTCGGCCTATAAAAGGACCTCCCCGAGCACCCTCTACCCACACTGTGTCTCTCCCTCACCTCTCAATCGTAGCATCCGAGCGCCGAGGCCTCCTCAGCCCGATTTTCCTCTCCGCGGCTCCGACAACTCCGATTTTCCTCTCCGCGCCGTCGCCTCAAGCCTCCCCGAGCTTCACCGACGCCTCCCCGACGTTGCTGGTGCCCAGGCGATCCCCGGTGACCATCTTCCCGAGCACGTGCGCCACCGGAACCCCTCCGCTGCCGTGAAGCCCTTTCCGACCGCCGCCCCTCTCCGCTGATCTTCCTTTCCGGCCACCCTCGGACTTCGTGCGAGGTACCAGGACACTCCCCTCACCCTTCCCACACCTCACAGATCGGTGGCGCCGCGCCGCCGGAGCTCGCAACCATCGGGCCCCGAGCGCCACCACCGGCCGCCCTGCCCCGTCAGCCGTCGGGCTAAGGTGGCAGCAGACGTGGCCGCCAGTTGGGAGCCACGCCAGCGCCACCCGGGCGTCTCCCCGCCACCCCGCGCGTGCGCAGCCACGTCGGCATATCGCCGTGACGTGGCAGCCACGAGGCAGCCACGTGGTTCCAAGTGGCAACCACGTGGAGGCCACGTCAGCACCCCTGCCACGTCAGCCCTACCGATTTTATTTTTTTAAATCTGAATTTTCCTGCTGACGCAATAAAACTGATTTTCCAATATAAAATTAATTCGGCCGAAAACCTATTTACCTTGCTGACGTCATAATCTGTTATTTCCTTTAGAAAAATAATTCTTGCTGACGTCATAAATGCTTTTCGGTTTAAAAATAATTCCAGAATTGAGTATTTTCTTTTTAAATGCATTTAAACGTTGGAAGGCTATAACTCCTTCATTTTAACTCCAAATTGACCCGTTTAAATTTCTAAATTTTTCTAAAATCATAATCTATCCATTTCTGGCATCTTTGTGAAATTTTGAATTTATTTGAATTTTGTTTTTGAATTTCTTTTGAATTGGCTCTTTACGTTAGATTTTGACGATTCCGGAGAATTCGAGTTCGACGATTCTCAGCAGGACTTCGATCAAGGCAAGTTACACTCTTGACCTTGTTGACCCTATTATTTCAAATTTAATTATGTTGTTCTACTGTATATGCATGCATACTTTTATGCAAACATAATTCAAGTTCAGTTTGAATTGTAGTTATGCCCATGATCCTTTGTTTATAGCCAATTTGAACATCAAATTTATATACCTTGTCGCCATAGCTGAAAACTAGTTAGTACCCTAGTATTAACTAGAAAATCTTATAGAATTGCTTAGCTTGGCTTAGTATAATTTTAGGTGAAATCAATCTTTCACATGAAATGACAGACTTTGAAAATTGAAGTCTTGACTTCGGTGAGTCAAGGATGGTTTATGAAAATTATTTAAAAGTGAAAATAGAAACTCATGATTTGGACTTAGGCTAATGGTTAGGTGGTGGGTGCCGGCATGCCTCGTGTTTGGTGACACCTGGTTGATTGTCGTGCATGTGGGTATGTGGTTGAGCCTAAGTCGGATTAATGACCGTTTCTGTGATTCATTTTACGAAGTCACTTCGTACTACCACAAGTCCGGTATGGGACGGACCTAGCTAAGCATTTGTGAAGTTCCAAATATAATTTCGCTATAGGCTGAATGTGAGCGTGGCGTAGGCCGCGAGAAGTCTCACATGGCACCAGAGGGGGCTCCAACTCGTGGATTCGAGTTGTGGTGAAACCTTAGTGGCGGTGAGATTATTTTGGCTATGAATCATCGGAACAGCCTTGTCATGAACTCTCCGCCGCACACCTAAGGCAGTGTGTTTATCGCGTGGCTCCAGTGAGAGGGAATGTCTTGTAGGTAAAGTTGTACACCTCTTTAGAGTTAAAACCTATCCTGGATAGCCGTGTTCACGGTCATGAACATGCTGAGTAGAGTCTTCACAGATTAGACTTAGATTTTTATAAAACTTGGACTTTGGTCAAATAACGATGGTTTTGGTAATGGTCCGGGTGGATTCCCGTGGTTAAGTTAGTGTAGGTCGGAGCCTACACTAGCAGTATTACTTGTTCCAAAATACTGTTTCATATAATGTATTAAAAATTCAGCTTTTGCACTTATGTTACTGTATTTAAATTCAATACTGCTTTTCGCACAAATAAATTGTTAAGCCTTCCTTTGTTATCCCTATGCATGCATCTACTCTGTTAAAATTTCTGGTGTTACTTGCGTAAGCACTTTATGTGCTTACCTTGGGAGTACTTCATGTGCTCACCTTGCTAAAACTCGTTGCCGACTTCAAGGCGACTACGACGGTGAGGACTACTTCAGCGAATAGGGCGCGTCTTACAGTCATTCGCCTGTGGGAGGCTGGATGGGCTGTTCTGCTACCTTTACTGTTTTTCCGCTGCTTTTATTTTTCAGTTGGCCTTGTGCCATGTTATTGTAAGACTTGGCCATAAGGCCGTATTTACGTTTAATAATAAATTATGGTGATTTTGCATGATATACATTATTGTTGACCCTGTGTGCACTAGCTTTTCCTGGGATAGTGCGATTTGCACAGAGGTACTTGGAGTTATTGTTCCGGGTCCCGACACATATGTTGATTAGCTTATTGACTCTACTTCTGGGTGTAAGTTATTAAGCTTTTTATATGCATACTCAGGATTCCACCAGATTAGTATGAGTAAATATGATGAGGAGAAAGCTTTCTTCATCATGCTATATGGCCCCTTTTGCTATATAAAGTGTAACACCCCAGGAATCACACAACCCTAGGATGCTACAAAACTAACTACACTACAACTGGCTGGATTACAAGGAAATCTAGCATCATCTTCTCTAAAAAGATAAAGACTATACGGAAGTATAATCATAAAATAAATAATAGGAGATATAAAACATAACAGTTTAAGAACATAAAATATCCCACTAACATCATGCAGGAGCTGAAATTCCGTCCCTACCCTCTCTACCAAGGATACTTAGGCATGTACGGAGGCGAGGAGTGCTGGAGAGTGGAAGTGATTATCTTCAATGATTTTTCAGCCGACGCGGTCATTCACATCTTCGACGCCCCCCTTCCTCGAGCTACCTTCTTCGACGGTGTACAAGATCCAGCCCAGGAGGCCATTCGCGAGTTAAGGAACATCTACGCCCGAAACCTGCTACACACAGATTTCCGCTACTTCCCCATGAAGACTCCTCTTGGTGCTGCCAGCGATTTCTCATCTATGGAGTACGAGAGCAACCCCCGTCTCATACGACAAGTGAAATTCACCAAATCCATGGATCACATGTACGAGACCACTCTGGATGAGCTGCACACCGCGACCCAGAAGCTCTGTGCAGTAGAAGAAGAACTGGCCGAGCTCCATGCCAAGGATGTAGACTCCACTACTTCCGAGCCATTTCCAAGGAGGCTCGAGCGTAGCACTAGCGTCTAGAAAACCCTAAGTCTTAGCTTTAAAACGCTATCCGCGAGTTGTAGTCCCTTGTTAACAGCTGCGAGACTATTATAATAAAATAAAAGAAATTTTATTTGGCTCTTATTCGCGGTTTTCCTTGTTTTTGTGTGTTCTTGGTTGTGGGATTGTTACAAGAACCTCTCCTTTAGTTCTCTCTCTCCTCTAAATCTGGAAGCTTCGACAGATGATGAACACGAGGAGGAACCCCAGCGATAATGCCAACCCCGGAGCTCAAGGGAGCCAGTCAGCCCCCATTCCACCGCCTTCGCCAGCAGCAGGACCAGATTGGGCTCAGTTGATAGCCATTCAGAATCAGTTGATCCAGTTGTTGGCTCAGACCATCAACAACCCCCAAGCTCATCATGAACCTGCCCAAGCCCCTCCCAATCGGCTTTCGGAGTTCCTAAGGATCAAGCCACCGACCTTCGCCAGTAGTGCCGAACCCATGGACGCCGACAACTGGCTCAGGTCGATTGGCAAGAAACTTGATATTTTGCAGTGCACTGATCGGGAGCGAGTCCTGTTCGCCTCCCAACAGCTGAATGGACCCGCGTCCCAATGGTGGGATACTTTCACCGCCTCTCATGCCAATCCGCAGACGGTGACATGGAACGAGTTCGCAGAGCTTTCGCAAAGCTTACATTTCCACCGGCACCATGGCCTTGAAGAAGAAAGAGTTCAGAGCCCTGTGACAAGCAAGCCGTACTGTCAATGAGTACGTGCAGAAGTTCAACCAGCTGACCCGCTATGCACCAGAGGATGTGGCCTCCGACGAAGCCAAGCAGGAAAGGTTCATGGAGGGCCTAAATGACAACATCTCAGTGCAGCTGATAGCGGGTGACTACACCGACTTCCACCAGCTAGTCAGCAAGGCCATCCGCCTGGAGGGCAAGCATATGGAGATGGAAACCCGGAAGAGGAGAATGGCGAATCAGAGGAACAACTCTGGAGGTTCTCACAAGGTTCGTAGTGCTCCTCCGCACACGAACAAGTTCAAACCTCAGGGCAGCAACTTCAAGACCCAATCGGGCAAGTTCAAGTCCTCAACCAGCCGCCCGCCGTTCCAAGCCAACCGCCAGCAGTTTCACACCAACCGCACCCCAACTGCCAGTGGCCAGGTGCAGAAGAGCAGTCCACCGTCGGATGGAGTGACCTGTTTCTTCTGCAAAGAACCAGGGCACTATGCCAAGGTGTGCCCCAAGAAGATACAAGCGACAGCGACCCCAGGAGCCTCCGGAAGTCAGAACCAAGGGCAGCAGAAGCCGCAAACCTTCATCAAGGGGAGAGTGAACCACGTGACAGCGGAAGAAGCTCAGCCGCACCGACGCCGTGGCCGGGTATGTTTCTTGTCAACTCGCATCAAAGATCGCTCTTTTCGACCGAGCATCGCATTCTTTTGTGTCAAAAACTTTTGTGGATAAGCATGGGTTGGGCATAGTGACTCTTAACAACCCTATGATAGTTCACTCCCCTGGAGCAGAAATGAGGGCAGGGACCTTGTGCCCAAAAGTAGAACTGCTTATAAATGGAACCCGATTCCTAGCCGACCTATTGGTCTTGGAATCGCAAGGACTAGATGTTATTCTCAGGATGAACTGGTGAGCTAAATATCAACGCAAGATCAATTGTGCTACCAGATCCATCACCCTCTCCAATAACCAAGGCATAGAAGTGATCTTCTCTCCTCAAATTCCGGAAGCAGAAGAATGTGCCCTCTTTCACCTTCAAGTCTTGGAAGAAGTGCCAATAATACAGGAATACCCAGATGTATTTCCCGAGGAGTTACCAAGAATGCCGCCGGATAGGGAAATCGAGTTTGTGATTGACCTAGTCCCAGGCACCGCCCCAATCTCCAAGAGACCATATCGAATGCCTGCTAACGAGTTAGCAGAGTTGAAGAAACAGCTCAAGGAATTGGAAGACAAGGGATACATCCGACCAGTTCGTCACCTTAGGGAGCACCCATCCTGTTCGTCAAGAAAAAGGATGAAAGTTTGAGGCTATGTGTGGATTACAAAGCTCTCAACGATGTTACCATCAAGAATAAATACCCTCTGCCTAGGATCGACGACCTGTTCGATCAGTTGAAAGGGGTCCATATCTTCTCCAAGATTGACCTGCGATCAGGATATCACCAGTTGAAAATCCGTGAAGAAGGCATTCCTAAAACTGCCTTCTCCACCAGATATGGACATTATGAGTTCACGATCATGTCATTTGGACTGACCAATGCATCAGCTTATTTCATGAGTATGATGAACAGTGTATTCATGAAATACTTGGATAAGTTTGTGGTGATCTTTATCGACGACATCCTCATCTACTCCAAGAATGAAGAAGAACACGAGCAGCATCTCAGGATAACTTTGGAAAAGCTTCGAGAACATCAGCTTTTCGCCAAATTCAGTAAATGTGAATTTTGGCTTAATGAGGTTGCCTTCCTTGGACATATTGTAACAGCTGAAGGAATACTGTGGATCCTTCCAAGATAGAAGCAGAAATGGAGTGGAAGCAACCAAGGACCGTGACAGAAGTTAGGAGCTTCCTTGGACTTGCAGGTTATTACCGTCGGTTCATAGCAGGATTCTCCGAGTTGGCCAAGCCCATGACTCAGTTGTTGAAAAAGGAAAAGAAGTTTGAATGGACGAAAGCTTGTGAGCAGAGTTTTCAGACCCTCAAGAAAAGACTAGTCTCCGCACCCATGCTTGTTTTGCCGGACGTGCATAAAGGCTTCGAGGTTTTTTGTGATGCCTCTCGCCTTGACTTAAGCTGTGTCTTGATGCAAGAGGGCAGGGTAGTAGCCTATGCATCGCGCCAACTCAAGCCTCATGAGTGCAATTATCCTACTCATGACTTGGAATTAGCAGCCGTAGTGCATGCTTTGAAGATCTGGCGCCACTATCTTATCGATAACCGTTGTGAAGTATACACGAACATAAGAGTTTGAAGTATATCTTCACCCAGGCAGAACTCAACCTGAGGCAGCGAAGATGGTTAGAGCTGATAAAAGACTATGACATTGGTATACATTACCATCCCGGAAAAGCCAATGTTGTGGCCGATGCCTTAAGAAAGAAATCTTATGCGAATGCGGTTTTATCGGAAGAAGACCAGACCCGACTTCAGGAGGGAGTCGTCCGTCTGAGTCTAAATCCAGTGAATCCAAGCATTGTAGGAACATTGGAAATCCAACCAGCCTTGCCTGATCAGATTAAGGAGGCTCAGAAGGTTGACGAGGATATTCAAGAAATCAAAAAGAATATCGGAAGGGGCAAGGCCCTAGGATTCAGTGAAGATGAGTATGGCACGGTTTGGTTCGAGAACCGCATCTGTGTGCCAAATAATCAGGAAATCAAAACCTGATTCTGAAAGAAGCTCATGACACACCATACTCAATCCACCCAGGTCGTACCAAAATGTACCAGGACCTGAGGGAAAGATATTGGTGGGTTAGTATGAAAAGGGAAATAGCAGAGTTTATTGAAGCCTGTGACACTTGTCAATGAGTGAAGGCCGAACATCAGAGACCAGCTGGACTTTTGCAACCACTACCAATTCCATATTGGAAGTGGGAAGAAATCGGTATGGATTTCATCACCAGACTTTCGAGGACACAATCGGGTTATGATTCAATATGGGTAATCATAGACCGATTGACTAAAGTGGCTCACTTTATACCAGTCAAGACCACTTATTCCGGAAGTAAGTTAGCTGAACTATACATGTCCCGGATTGTATGCCTGCATGGCGTTCCCAAGAAGATAGTGTCAGATCGAGGAAGTCAGTTCACTCCTCGATTCTGACAAAAGCTGCATGAAGATTTGGGAAGTAAGCTTAGTTTCAGTACCGCTTACCACCCCCAAACGGATGGTCAAACAGAAAGAGTAAACCAGATACTCGAGGATATGCTAAGAGCCTGTACTCTTGATTTCGGGAACAACTGGGACCGTTCATTGCCCTATGCAGAGTTCTTGTACAATAATAGCTACCAGGCCAGTCTGCACATGGCACCTTTCGAAGCCTTGAATGGCCGAAAGTGCAGGACACCCTTGCTTTGGGATCAGCAAGGAGAACCTCAAGAAGCTGGACCAAATCTGCTTCAAGACGCCGAAGATAAAGTTAAGAAGATCAGAGACAGACTAAAGATAGCTCAATCTCGACAGAAGAGTTATGTGGACAACCGTCGTCGAGATTTGACCTTTGAGGTCGGGGACTACGTCTATCTCAAAGTATCCCCACTCAGAGGAGTCAAAAGGTTCCAAGTCAGAGGAAAGCTAGCACCAAGATATGTGAGACCTTTCAAGATTCTGAACCGAAGAGGTGAAGTCCCTTATCAGTTGGACTTGCCGCCAAGCATGACGGGAGTACACAACGTCTTCCATGTCTCTCAGCTGAAAAAGTGCCTCCGAGTACCCGCAGAGCAAGCCGCATTGGAAACCTTGGACCTTCAAGATGATCTCACCTATCAGGAGTAGCCAATCAAGATCCTTGAGACCGCAGAACGTCAGACCAGAAGGAAGACCATCAGATTCTGCAAGGTTCAGTGGAGCAACTACACCGAAGACGAAGCCACCTGGGAGCGAGAAGAGGATTTGAAAGCCAGCCATCCCCACCTCTTTTGCTAGCCAGTGCAAATCTCGAGGGCGAGATTTCTTTTAAGGGGGGAAGGTTTGTAACATCCCAAAAATTTTATTCCTTTATTAAAATGTTTATTGGATTTTCCTGGATTTTATCCCAAGCCCTGATTTGAGAAAAACAAAAGTATTTTATTTTATAAAGGACAAAATGAATTTATTGCACACATGAAAGTCAAAATAAATGTATTTCAATTTCCTAAAGTCAAATCTGTAATTACTTTAATTTTCAGGAAATTTTAAACATTTAAAAAACCACCCTTTAAAGTCAAACTATGTTTTTGCAAAAATCAAATAGCAAAATGGGTTGGACTCATTTTTATTAAGTCTCAAATAGTCCCAGAAGGTTCTCTGAATTTTTCTGGATTTTTCAAAATTTATTTGGTATTTTTTTGAGTTTTCTAAAGCTTAATATCATTTCTGGAAATCAAAAAGGAAATTAAAAATCCAAAACCCCTCCCAGGGCGACAAGTGTCACCCATCGAGCCGATCCGCACTGTCGGATCTAACCTCAGCCATCCGATCTCATTAAAACCCTCTCCCCCACCTTCCCCTCCGTTCCAGCCGACACGTGGTGTGATCGGGGCCGTTCACCGTTGTCGGATTTCATCCCGCCCGTCCGCAGCCACTTACCCCTTCGCCCGAAACCCCAACGGCTTGGATTCAATCTCCGTTGTCGGATGGGATCGGATCGGGACCGTTCTCCTTCACTTACCGGTTCACCCTTGATCCAACGACCCCACCTTCACCCCCTGCCACCTGTCAAAGATCCGACCGCCCGCCCTCTCTCTTTCCTTTCTCCCTCTCTCGCTGACCGGTGGGCCCCTCGTGTCAGACCCGTCTTCCCAGCCCCTTGCCTTTCTTCCTCGCGCGATCGCCGCCGCTATCGCCGCCATTAAAACGGAAAATCGAAGCTTTAAAAGCGTCGATTTCTGCGCCGCTATTCCCGCAAGACGCTAACGCCGCCGCCGCCGCGAGTTCGCAACCATCGCCCTGCGCCACCGCCGCCGCCGCCTGCCAAAGCGTCGGCCGAGGTGGCAGCAGACGTAGCCGCCAGTTGGGTGCCACTCCAGCGCCACCCGGGCGTCTCCCCGCCACCCCGCGCGTGCACAGCCACGTCGGCATATCACCGTGACGTGGCAGCCACGAGGCGGCCACGTGGTGCCAAGTGGCAGCCACGTGGAGGCCACGTCAGCCCTACCGATTTTATTTTTTTAAATCCGAATTTTCCTGCTGACCCGTTTAAATTTCTAATTTTTTCTAAAATCATAATCTATCCATTTCTGGCATCTTTTTAAAATATTGAATTTATTTCTATTTTGTTTTTGAATTTCTTTAGAATTGGCTCTTTACGTTAGATTTTGACGATTCCGGAGAATTCGAGTTCGACGATTCTCAGCAGGACTTCGATCAAGGCAAGTTACACCCTTGACCATGTTGACCGTATTATTTCAAATTTAATTATGTTGTTTTACTGTATATGCATGTGTACTTTTATGCAAACATAATTCAAATTCAGTTTGAATTGTAGTTATGCCCATGATCCTTTGTTTATATCCAATTTGAACATCAAATTTATATACCTTGTCGCCATAGCTGAAAACTAGTTAGTACCCTAGTATTAACTAGAAAATCTTATAGAATTGCTTAGTTTGGCTTAGTATAATTTTAGGTGAAATCAATCTTTCACATGAAATGACAGACTTTGAAAATTGAAGTCTTGACTTCGGTGAGTCAAGGATGGTTTATGAAAATTATTTAAAAGTGAAAATAGAAACTCATGATTTGGACTTAGGCTAATGGTTAGGTGGTGGGTGCCGGCATGCCTCGTGTTTGGTGACACCTGGTTGATTGTCGTGCATGTGGGTATGTGGTTGAGCCTAAGTCGGATTAAGGACCGTTTCTGTGATTCATTTTACGAAGTCACTTCGTACTACCACAAGTCCGGTATGGGACAGACCTGGCTAAGTAATTTGTGAAGTTCCAAATATAATTTCGCTATAGGCTGAATGTGAGCGTGGCGTAGGCCGCGAGAAGTCTCACATGGCACCAAAGGGGGGCTCCAACTCGTGGATTCGAGTTGTGGTGAAACCTTAGTGGCGACGTGATTATTTTGGCTATGAATCATCGGAACAGCCTTGTCATGAACTCTCCGCCCCACACCTAAGGCAGTGTGTTTATCGCGTGGCTCCAGTGAGAGGGAATGTCTTGTAGGTAAAGTTGTACACCTCTTCAGAGTTAAAATCTATCCTGGATAGCCGTGTTCACGGTCATGAACATGCTGAGTAGAGTCTTCATATATTAGACTTGGATTTTTATAAAACTTGGACTTTAGTCAAATAACGATGGTTTTGGTAATGGTCCGGGTGGATTCCCGTAGTTAGGTTAGTGTAGGTCGGAGCCTACACTAGCAGTATTACTTGTTCAAAAATACTGTTTCATATAATGTATTAAAAATTCAGCTTTTGCACTTATGTTACTGTATTTAAATTCAATACTGCTTTTCGCACAAATAAATTGTTAAACCTTCCTTTGTTATCCCTATGCATGCATCTACTCTGTTAAAATTTCTGGTGTAACTTGCGTAAGCACTTTATGTGCTTACCTTGGGAGTACTTCATGTGCTCACCTTGCTAAAACCTGTTGTCAGACTTCGAAGGCGACTACGACGGTGAGGACTACTTCAGCGAATAGGGCGCGTCTTACAGTCATTCGCCTGTGGGAGGCTGGATGGGCTGTTCTGCTACCTTTACTGTTTTTCCGCTGCTTTTATTTTTCAGTTGGCCTTGTGCCATGTTATTGTAAGACTTGGCCATAAGGCCGTATTTTCGTTTAATAATAAATTATGGTGATTTTGCATGATATACATTACTGTTGATCTTGTGTGCACTAGTTTTTCCTGGGATAGTGCGATTTGCACAGAGGGACTTGGAGTTATTGTTCCGGGTCCCGACACATATGTTGATTAGCTTATTGACTCTACTTCTGGGTGTAAGTTATTAAGCTTTTTATATGCATACTCAGGATTCCACCAGATTAGTATGAGTAAATATGATGAGGAGAAAGCTTTCTTCATCATGCTATATGTTCCCTTTTGCTATATAAAGTGTAACACCCCAGGAATCACACAACCCTAGGATGCTACAAAACTAACTACACTACAACTAGCTGGATTACAAGGAAATCTAGCATCATCTTCTCTAAAAAGATAAAGACTATACGGAAGTATAATGATAAAATAAATAAAAGGAGATATAAAAAATAACAGTTTAAGAACATAAAACATCCCACTAACATCATTTAACAACCTAACTTAAATTGCTCAAATCTCACGAAAGCCAACCACAATTTTAGCAACGTTAATTTATAGTGCTCAACAATGAGGAAATAGAACGATTAGCAATCATCTATTTTATTACAGGATAACTCATGAAGAAATGTGTATAGTGACGTACTACTCTACCCCTTCCCAAACATGCTCAAGGATCACCTAGAAGGAAGAAAACAGTGGGTGAGATAAAGTCTCAGCAAGGAAACTATTTAATAAGTTAATTAAACTATGTGTATTTAAGCATCAATTATCACCTCATGATGTAATGATAAAGCATTAACAATTAATTCTCAATGGCCTCATTCATATCCACAACCACAAATACTACCAACAACAGTAAAACATTAGCATTTAACCTTCATTAGCCCCATTCATATCTACAACCGCAACCACTACTAACAATGGTAAAGCATTAACATTTAATCCTCATTAGCCTCATTCATATCTACAACCACAACTACTAACACCAACGGTAAAGCATTAGCATTTAACTCCCATTAGCCTCATTCATATCCACAACCACAACCACTATCAACAATGGTAAAGCATTAACATTTAACCCTCATTAATCTTATTCATATCCACAACCACAACCACTACTAACAACGGTAAAGCATTAGCATTTAACTGTCCTTAGTCTCATTCGTATCCACAACCACAACCACTACCAACAACGGTAAATCATTAGCATTTAACCCTTATTAGCCTCATTCATAACCACAACCACAACCACTACCAACAATGGTAAAGCATTAGCATTTAACTCTCATTAGTCTCATTTATATCCATAACCACAACCACTACCAACAACGGTAAAGTATTAGCATTTAACCCTCATTAGCCTCATTCATATCCACAACCGCAACCAATACCAACAACGGTAAAATATTAGCATTTAACCCTCATTAGCCTCATTCATATTCACAACCACATCCCCTACTACAGTAACCATAAGGAAACCACTCCATGCCACAAGTGACTCTCACGGCCAATACCACTTAAAATCTCAGAATGAGATTGATCCTCATGAAATGTACATATATACAAATGATCCACTGAACTCTTACCTGGCAACGTAAGAGTGTGCATCATACTATGACAATATATGATGATCATCATAAAATGCATATGTACACAAATGATCTATTGAACTCTTATCTGGCAATGTAAGAGTGCATCGTACTACGGCAATGTACAATGATCTTCATGAAATGCATATATATGCAAATGATCCACTGAACTCTTACCTGACAACGTAAGAGTGTGCATCGTACTACGACAATATACGATGTTGTACCGGTATGGTCGTGGCTAGGTGTGACGATAAAACTTCAATGCAAATGACATGCATGATATGACCACAATTGATTCATTAGGAATATAACCACATAGACAACAATATATAAAATAAGGCATATAGCATAGTAAGGAATCTCGAGTTAGTGGTGGATTAATAATCAAACAATCAATGATTATAGTAAAGATAGTAAAATTAACAAGTTAAACTATAACAACAACCGCTACGTTTACTTGCCTCTACCGAAGGGGCGAAGAGCTCAAGCACGGTCAGGAGAGAAGCTACCTGCTCACAAGTCACCACTCAGCACAAAACCATAATATAATATTCACAACTAAAAGGTAAAGCGCCAGTACACCTAAAACCCGATAACTTCCTCTCAAACTGTCGTTTTAATGCTCAGTTCACTACAGCAATGCTGCTTATCATTTTCGTATCTTTTTATCCACTTAACAAACCAGCAACAATATCCATTTTTGAATTCTATAGAATTAAATCTACAACTTTCACAAAGACACCATAATTTTATTCTGTTATTAAAAGGGCATATTTCACAATGGAATTAATTATTAATGCTTTATCATTGTACCATGAGTCTAATTAGAATTAATTGTTAATGCTTTATCATTGTACCATGAGACATTAATTTGATGCTTAATCATCTGTAGTTTAATTAACTTGTTAAACAGTTTGTTTGCTGAGATTTCATCTCACCCCTATATTCTCTCTCCTAGGTGATCCTTGAGCATGCATGAAAAGGGTAGAGCAGTATGGCACCATTACACAAGTCTTCATGAGTTTTGTTGTAATAAGATAGAGGATTTTTAATCGATTCTTTCTCCCAGTCGTTGAACACTATAACTTAATGATGCTAGATCATGGTTGGTTTTAGTAACATTTGAGCAATCAAGATAGGTTGATAAGAATGTTAGTGTGCTGTTATATGTCCTTATGCTGTTTTACTATCTCCTATTATATGTTATGTTGTCATGCTTTCGCGTAGTTCCATTTCCTGGGGAGATGCTGTCGGATTTCCTTTATAATCCAGCTGGTCAAAGTGTAGTTTGGTAGCATGCTAGGGTAATGTGGTTCCTAGGGTATTACAAGCAATCCTTCGAAGAACTTAAAAAGTACCTTACGAGTGCCCTAGTCTTAGTCTCTTCAAGACCGGGAGAAACATTGCTTTTATACCTAACTGTGACACCACAAGTAGTCAGTGCCTTACTAGCTGTTGAGTGTGACAATATCCAACAACTAGTATATTACGTAAACTAGGTCATACATGGACTAAAAGAATGATATCTAGAGATACAAAAGTTGATATGTGCTCTCCTTATGACTTCAAAGAAACTAAGGCATTACTTTTATGTCGAACCCATATTTTATAATCTAAAATCCTTTGTGATTTCACAGTACTATTTACTATATCAGTAGATAATACGCATAGATATATCGTTGAATCATTTCATACATCACTTATACCATACCATTCCATAATAGTTCACATCAAAGTTTACATGTACCACATCGAGCAATTTTTACATAAAGGGCCACTTAGGTGAAAACTTACAATACAAAAACAAAAACGATAGTGATTAACAAAAGTGAAACCATAACCTCCCCACAGGCAAGTGACTAGGGGCAAAAGTTATCATGCTAATGAATTCCCTAGTATCCACCGTCTTCTTCACCTTCTAGACCTAGTGCATCGTGGTGCGTGTAGGGGTCCTGCTCCTCCACTTCTAGGTTATTTGAGTGAGTGAGGGAGAGCACAATGAACCATACTCGGCAAGCCAACACACAAGATGCATTATTATAGATGTAAGGTTGAACAATGTTGGATGTGGTTCTTTTGCTAAAAATGCCTTAGTTGACAATTACCATAATAGAAGATTCCTATGACCTAGCAATTTTAACTAAAATTAATTTTCCAAACTACGTAAAAGATTGCAATATGAATAATAATGCAGGATCCATTAACTGTTGCATTGCCTCTTGCTTCTAATGCTAATTCTTCAACAATACATCCACCTATTACCATCACTAGGACTGACTGCTCAGGGCAACACAAATCAACTTTCATTCCACCCACAAAAATTTTATAAATAGACACTATCTCCCACAAGCTCCCAACGCCCACCCGTGATCATGAGTATGGCTGTTCGAATAGTTTTCACTCTACAAAGGTTGCATACTTTACCCATAAAAGACAACCAACTTGTTGTGCTCCCCTGTTTCCTTAGACAAGTAGATTAAGAAGGTCATCACAAGGCCTTTACAATGCATTTCCCCAGCAAGGCTACACACACTAAGATTTCCACCACTGTGAGATGCGACCATCCCTCCGAAGGCCCCCTCTTGCATCGTCATATCAAGGGGATGCGACCATCACCTTGCACGTGTTCACACCTATGACACAACCCACATTGGGTTGATGCAAATTATTTAGCCAGATCATACCCATTATAGACTTGTGGTCGTATTGTTTTACACTAGGAGATCATATAAGATTCAGTTCTTAGAGTTATTTGGGCAGTTCTACCACAATCTCACACTCTCGTGCATCCATTGCATCAGCCCTCTCATACCATCTGCCCAGACAGTTAAGCAAGTTGGTGTTTTTGGGAGCATAAAATATCTATGTTTCAACATACCATCCACTTTCAATCAATGATTGCCCAAATTAGGTTTTTCTTGTTGAAATGATGCCAGGGCAAATTAATGCCCATGAGTTTCTAAGTGAGACTAAACATGACACGATTTAGTTAATAATGTTACTGTTATAGTTTTTAGGGTGACAAGGATTTAGTATTGATTATTTCAAGGAATGGGTCATACTAGAATCACAATGTGATACGGGGAAGGGTCCCGATCTTCTCAGTGAGGAACCGTGGATAGTTGATGTGAAGTAAACGATGTCGCTAGCTGAACACTCGTGCCCATGCACGAACCCTCAACTCTTCGGAATACGCCCAAAACACACCGGATAGTTGTCGTCGCGTGACCACAGTTTATTTAACGCCAAGTCCCCAATTCCCAATGGAACGACGGCTTGACCTTGAGTTGCAGAACGAACAATGGATCACCTAATTCTCTCTTAAAGTCCTCGCATGAACTCTGGTGTTGAAAGAACAAGCAATAGCTATGTTTCAATCTGATGCATAAAACTTGGTCCCCCTCTAAGGATGCCAATACAGGGCTTATATAGCCTCTTGGGATGTGCATAGAGTCCCCCAAACCTAGTACAACTCAACCCTATATGGTTTTAGATACGAACTCTTAAAAAGGAAACTGGATTTTACAGCCGTCATATTGTTTCCATCATAACTTTTGATCTGTGTAGAATTTGATGCTGGGGCTGGATACATTGCGTAGCCCTTGAAATTATCTTTCCAACAAGTCCAAGAACGCCTGAATCGGACTCCGTTTGTGAAAGTTATGACCTTTTTAGTAACTGCCTGACAGGCTGTCCCGAACCGAATCCGAATTGAATTCTGAGTTGAATCCGAGTTTGAATCCAATTGTCCTTGTGGGAGGCACGAATTGGGCTTGAATTCCTGGGCTTTTCTCTTCTTGCTTGACCCATGTGAGCTTCTCCTCCCACCCTTTGGCTCCGGCCTCCTTCTCCACCCTCGCGGTTCCAAATGCTTCACAATGTTCAAACCTAAGAATGCACAAAACACTTGCATGAGGTAGTACCCAATTCTCATCAATAATAATAGAGTCATTAAGAAACAAAAGCACCTGTTGATTTAGAAGTTTAGCTCTGGCTCTAGTCAATGGACCAACATGCACTTCTACACTTGTATTACTTGTAGCTTCACTTATGGTGTCCATCTCAGTAAGTGCATGACCACCAATAGGAGAAGATGTATAAGTGTTAGGGATGCCCTCATCATCCTCCCCCTCTTGAAAAGGCGTCGTCCTCGACGCTGGCTCATCACCACCAAAGAAAGGTGATAAATCAGCGACATTGAACGTAGAGCTCACGCCATAGTCATCGCCGGGAAGCTCTATCTTGTAGGCATTGTCATTGATTTTCGCAAGTACCTTGAAAGGCCCATCACCACGCGGTAGTAACTTAGACTTGCGACGTTCTGGAAAACGATCCTTACGGTAGTGTACCAAAACCAAATCACCTGGTTGAAAAACCATCTGCTTCCTTTTCTTGTTCGCCTTGTCAGCATAATACTTGACCTTGCGCTCTATCACTTCTTTTGTCTTGAGATGCAACTTCTTCACATATTCAGCTCGCTTGGACGCCTCCATATGAGTATGTTGTTGACTGGGAAGTGGCAACAAATCAAGCGGTGTAAAGGGCTTAAAACCATAAACTATCTCAAATGGACACATCTGCGTAGTGGAATGCACGGCCCGATTATAAGCGAATTCCACGTGCGGCAAACAATCCTCCCACTCGCGCAGATTCTTCTTGATCATGGTCCGGAGTAGCATCGAAAGTGTGCGGTTCACCACCTCTGTTTGACCATTAGTTTGGGGATGACAAGTTGTGCTGAATAACAACTTCGTCCCCAGTTTACCCCAAAGTGTCTTCCAGAAGTAGCTCATGAACTTCACGTCGCGATCTGACACAATAGTACGCGGCACGCCATGTAGCCTCACAATCTCCCTGAAAAATAAGTCAGCAATATGCGACGCATTGTTGCTCTTGTGGCACGGAATAAAGTGTGCCATCTTCGAAAAACGATCCACAACGACAAAAATAGAATCGCGTCCCCTCTTAGTTCTAGGCAGTCCTAAAACAAAATCCATACTAATATCCTCCCATGGGGCATTGGGAACAGGTAAAGGGGTATACAAACCGTGTGGATGCATCGTCGATTTTGCTTTGTGGCAAGTAATGCATCGTTGCACATACCTCTCCACATCTCGCCTCATCTTAGGCCAATAAAAGTGATCGCTCAAAGATAGACAACGTCTTCTCACGGCCAAAATGTCCCATCAATCCACCCGCATGTGATTCTGCAGAATAGCAAACGCACGGAGGATTCGGAACACATAATTTGTTAGTGCGAAACAAAACCCATCATGGATGTGAAATTTATCCCAGCCTTTTCCTCTTTGCAATGTGCATAAGGGACAGAAAATTCATGGTCATAAGCATATAACTCACGCAAACTCGCTAAACCAAGGACGTGCACTCCTAAGTGAGTTAAAAGCACACTTTTCCTAGAAAGAGCATCAGCTACAACATTTTCCTTTCCCTTCTTATATTTCACAATGTAAGGAAACGACTCAATGAATTCGACCCATTTGGCATGTCTACGGTTCAGGTTTGCTTGGCCTTTAAATACTTCAAAGCCTCGTGATCGAATGAATAATAAACTCTTTAGGCCATAAATAGTGTTGCCAAGTTTCTAACGTGCGCACTAACGTATAAAGCTCTTTGTCATAGACCGTATAATTCAATTGAGCACCATTCAGTTTCTCACTAAAATAAGCGACCGGTCTACCCTCTTGCATTAAAACACCACCAATACCCAATCCACTAGCATCACACTCAATTTCAAAATTTTTAGTGAAATCAGTAAAACAAGCAACGGTGCTTCATCAAGCATCTCTTAAGTTCGAGAAAAAGCATTTTCTTGCGCTACCCCCACACAAATTCAACACCCTTTTAGTAAGTTCATTCAGAGGGGCAGCGATGGTGCTAAAATCCTTCACTAAACGCCGATAAAAACCAGCAAGACCATGAAAACTCCTAATTTGGTGACGCTCATAGGAGTATGCCAATTTTAATAGCTTCAATTTTAGACTCATCTACTTCAACTCCTGTGCGAAACAACATAGCCCAAAAAGATGACACGATCTTTGCAAAAAGTACACTTCTCTAAGTTACCAAATAACTTATTCTCACGCAAAACTTGTAGAACTTGTCTAAGATGGTCTATGTGTTCAGATTCAGTCATGATCAGAATCGAATATCATCAAAATACACAACCACAAATTTACCAATGAAATGCCTTAAAACATGATTCATTAAGCGCATGAATGTACTAGGTGCATTAGTTAAACCAAAAGGCATGACTAACCACTTGTACAACCCAAATTTCGTTTTAAAGGCTGTTTTCCACTCATCCCCTTCATGCATTCTGATTTGATGGTAACCACTGCGCAAATCTATCTTAGAGAAAATAACAGCACCACTCAATTCGTCTAGCATATCATCTAAGCGAGGTATAGGATGACGATATCGAATTGTGATATTATTAATCGCTCGACAATCTACGCACATACGCCATGAACCATCTTTGTTAGGAACTAAAATAACAGAAACAACACAAGGGCTTAAGCTTTCGCATACATACCCTTTGGAGAGAAGCTCTTGTACTTGTTTCTGAATTTCCTTTGTTTCCTCGGGATTGGTGCGGTACGGTGGTCGGTTCGGCAGCGACGCTCTTGGAATCAAGTCGATCTTATGTTCTATCCCCAAGTGGTGGGAGCCTGTGGTACTTCTTCCGAAAGACGTCGCTGAAATCTCAGAAATGTAAACAACACCACTAGGAAGAGAAGTTAAGTCATTAGTCGAAAGCAATGCATCTTTGTACAGTAGCACAACGTGCACCAAATTAGGATCCGCGCAGAAATCCCTCATCTCTGATTTGGTGGCTAACATCACTAAATTCTTTGCTCCCTCTGGTTTCTTGTTACCACTCAGATGGTTCTCTCGCGCTTGTGCACTCTCAACATGCATCTCAATTTTCGGCATGGAGGAATTGACAATCTGTTGCGGTGTAAGCGGCTTCAAGATGATATCCATATTGTTCCATCAAAATGTGTAGCGATTTGTACGCCCATCATGAAGAGCGGAACGGTCATATTGCCATGGTCGTCCCAAGAGCAAGTGACACACCGTCATAGGCACAACATCGCAGTCCACAGTATCGGTGTACTTCCCAATAGCAAATGTCACACGCACCATATAGTTCACCTTCACTTCCTCCTTGTCACTCAGCCATTGCACATGATAAGGACGCGGATGTGGTAAATACTTCAAACCCAACTTATGACACATATCCTTGCTAGCCAGATTGTGACAACTGCCGCCATCAATAATCACTTTGCACACCTTACCCATATCAAGCTTGGCCCAAGTGCGAAACAAATTGCACCATTGTTCGAGTGATGGCGATGGCATGACACTAAGCACCTTGGCGTGCAAACAATGGAGTCTCGCTCGGTGGTAGGGAACTCGTGATCACACTCACATTGTTCTATGTCATCGATGTGCAAGATCGCTCGTGCATCGGGCGACTCATCATCACTAGTGAAACATAACCGCCATCCTCTCGTGACAAGCATAGTTCGACATTTGGCGATCCCTCGAAAATGGCCAACGCCCTTGCACTTGTGGCAAATAATGTCACGTGAACGCCCCGTCAACCCCATAGACGAGGTTACACCAGCGCGGGCGCCATAGGTCGACGCACCGTGATGGTGTACTCTCGACTTCTTACTTGCGGAATCGCGCATTGCCGAATTGCTTGCACCAAGTGCTCTTGTGTGGTTGGTGTTGTTATATGTTTGTCCCGGATGGCTAAAGAACGTGACCGGCAGCAATAACCGGCGTCTTCAATCACTTGTCGCCGGCCGGCGTGCTTGGTGCAGCAACTCAATCATATCATTATATGGATGGTGATTGACAATGCGCTTGACAGCATGATTCATGCCAGCTAGAAATCTTGCCATGGTCTGTTCTTCATTCTCGCGGACATCTGCATGTATCATGATAGTCTCCATTTCCTTATGATATTCATCAATTGATTTCATACCTTGTCGCAGCCCTGTCAACTTCTCAAAGAGTGAGCGCTTGTAGTGGCGCGGTACAAAGCGTGCCCGCAAATCGCTTCATTTGCTCCTGTGTTATAATTGGCAACTCATGGCGCTCCATGCGCTTACGGATGAACTGCTCCCACCAATGTGTGGCGTAATCATCCAAGCCATTGGATGCAAGCAACAGCTTCTTCTCATTGGAGTAGTTGTTCATCCGAAACAACTTATCAACTTTCAGCTCCCAAGTGAGGTATTGTTCCACATCTGTACCACCTGAAAATATAGGAAGAGTAAATTTGGGCTTAGCAACAAGATCCTCGGCGTCATCGTGGCGAGGACGCTGCACGTTGTTGTGGTGATGGTGTCGCTGCTCATCGTAGTCGCCGATGGAAAATCGTCATTCCAGCTTCGTCCGCACAAGACGAGGCACACCTCCGCCGTGGGCACCTGCGGTATAACTCACCCCGACCGCCATTGCCTCGGGCCGCCCACGTGCTTGAGGGCGCGCGCGCCGCCATCCCGATGTGTGGCGATCGCCATGCGACGCGCTGGTGTTGACGCCGCCTCATTCGCACGAATAGCATGTTCCTCCTCGGTCTCATTGTGCAAAACGGCCGGAGGACCGCACACTTGTGGCATCGGTGCGTCCCCACGTGGATTGTGGTGTGTGAACATGGCACACAACTCCGAAAGTTATTGTTGATGCTCGCACGCAATTGTGTGACCTCCTCTCCAAGGTTGTTCAGTCCAGTCTGAACTTCCCCAAGCTCATCGCGCACGCCATTGTCACCATCATGAAGTTGTTTTTGGAGCATCTCGCGCAACCGAGTGTACTCGATCCATGTAACCGGGGCGTCCGGATTAGGTGGATCCTCCTCGTGACTCGACATGGAAACAACTCACAACCAAGAAACGAGTTATATCCGGGTTAGTAAAACAAAAGCTCTCTCTATGTCTACAACTAAGCATCCCGAAAACAAGGCAAGCTACTGCTCCAAAGTGAATCAAGGACAGCGAATCGACACCTGTGATAGCGAACGATCTCAACCCGGTAAGGTATGAGCGTAACCAAGAGCAAGGGAGTACACAAACAGGTGTAGGTGGAGCTTGGACAGGTATGTGGATAACCTATGCAATCTGATATTCAAGGTATTGTAAAGCTAAGTAATGATCCAAGCTAGAGTATTTGCCTATGTGCTGATCCAATTGGTTAAAGCGAAAAGTATGAACGCACACGCAACGATAAATGGGACTTAATGCAAACAAAGGAAATGAGCTAGAAAGAGGCAATCTGAAATTGAGATGAATAACTAGCTCGTTTTGCACTAAGTACAAGGAGAGACGCTAGCCAATTGCAATAGTTATGAATGTAAGGGCACAAGATTGCTCTATGAGAATAAGTGCACAAGCTGAAAATATGAACTAGGGTTTTTTTTTCACAGAGTTTTGGCCAACACTTTCTATTTTCACTGTTTCTTGATCAAATCGCAGGAAACTTTCAGGCTTTCTTCTTTTGTTTTGTTTTCTTTTTTTTTGTGGCCAAACTACTGTTTTCTTCCCTTTGCACAAATTCAAGAATTCAGCAAGTGTAAATAATACTCAAGAACAGCCCTAACAGCAATATCAAAAGCTAGTCTCAATTGATGAAAAAATATAAGTGAAGCTCAACTGTAGCAATTCTTTCTTTTCGGTCAGCTAGGGTTTGGCACAAGTAGTGATTAGTTTCTTTCAAGCCAAACCGCAGCAAACTCTCGGTTTTGAAGGAAGTGGATACTATCTCAAACTCTCCCTCACAGAGAATTCAGATGGATCTCTTGAGAGCAATGTGGACAGCAAGGAATTTAGGATTCAAAAGTAAATGCATACTCTTTTTTGTTGCGAATTGAGGAATTCAATCAACAATTTTGTAGGGTTTATGTGGACACAAAGATCAAGCTACGCGAAGGAAACACACGGATCAGCACGAAAACAAAACTCTAATGGACGAAAACTTAACAAAACGCACAAGAACTAAACAGATTAAACTACGGTTTTTGGTATTGCAATTTTCGGTTTAATGGAAGATAGGACAGAAAAACGAATCTAACTACGGGTAAAGAAGTTCTCACCGGGTAAAGAAGTTCTCACGGGGAAGGGTCTCGATCTTCTCAGTGAGGAACCGTGGATAGTTGATGTGAAGTAAACGATGTCGCTAGCTGAACACTCGTGCCCATGCACGAACCCTCAACTCTTCGGAATACGCCCAAAACACACCGGATAGTTGTCGTCGCGTGACCACAAGCGACGAACGCCAAGTCCCCAATTCCCAATGGAACGACGGCTTGACCTTGAGTTGCAGAACGAACAATGGATCACCTAATTCTCTCTCAAAGTCCTCGCATGAACTCTGGTGTTGAAAGAACAAGCAATAGCTATGTTTCAATCTGGTGCATAAAACTTGGTCCCCCTCTAAGTATGCCAATACATGGCTTATATAGTCTCTTGGGACGTGCATAGAGTCCCCCAAACCTAGTACAACTCAACCCTATATGGTTTTAGATACGAACTCTTAAAAAGGAAACTGGATTTTACAGCAGTCATATTGTTTCGGTCATAACTTTTGATCCGTGTCGAATTTGATGCTGGGGCTGGATCCATTGCGTAGCCCTTGAAATTATCTTTCCAACAAGTCCAAGAACGCCTGAATCGGACTCCGTTTGTGAAAGTTATGACCTTTTTAGTAACTGCCTGACAGGCTGTGCCGAACCGAATCCGAATTGAATTCTGAGTTGAATCCGAGTTTGAATCCAATTGTCCTTGTGGGAGGCACGAATTGGGCTTGAATTCCTGGGCTTTTCTCTTCTTGCTTGACCCATGTGAGCTTCTCCTCCCACCCTTTGGCTCCGGCCTCCTTCTCCACCCTCGCGGTTCCAAATGCTTCACAATGTTCAAACCTGAGAATGCACAAAACACTTGCATGAGGTAGTACCCAATTCTCATCAATAATAATAGAGTCATTAAGAAACAAAAGCACCTGTTGATTTAGAAGTTTAGCTCTGACTCTAGTCAATGGACCAACATGCACTTCTACACTTGTATTACTTGTAGCTTCATTTATGGTGTCCATCTCAGTAAGTGCATAACCACCAATAGGAGAAGATGTATAAGTGTTAGGGATGCCCTCATCACAATGTATAACATGAATATATCTAAACATGTGAACATATTTTGTATAATAAATAACAACATGAATTTGATATTTTCACAAAAATAATTTGCACAGCATGTAGGTTCAATATGATCACAGTATTGACTTGCCTTGTTTGCAGGTTGATGGGTCTTGTAGATCTTGGTTTGCCTTGGCTTCTTCTGCCGCTTGTGCCTTGTATGCTATTTAAATGTGTGCACGAAAATTTGGATAAAAATTAGCAAAACAAAACTAAATTTAAATGAACTCCAAAATTCATGATTTTAGTCCCACTGGATAGATCTTGATTTTAGCTAAATTTAAAAATAAATTTCACTAAAGTTGGGCTTACGATGAAGGAGAACGAGTTTTATGAAGTTTGGATTCAAATTAAATTCCATAAATTAAAAAGGGAGTGAGTTTTTCTCTTTGATAGGTGAGGCCCATTGTGATTTTCATTTTTATTTATTTTTTATGACAAATTAGCACAGTGTATGATATGTGGGGCTCACTAATTTTTAATTTCTTTTCGAATTATCTTTTAATCAGAAAACTTCACTATGACTGACAGGTGGGACCTTCACACTGTAGCCACAATGAATAAGGCCCACATGTCAGTGGCTCATATTAACATACCTAGTTTTTAAAAGGATTTTTAAACCATGGGGGGCCACATGCCAGCGACAAATTAACTTTAACAAATGGCAATGGCCCACAAGTCAGTGAGTACTTAACTACAATCATTAGCCTTAATCAAATCACATGTTTAATTTAATAACCGTGCTACAATAGCCTTCTTCCCACCATTCGTAGCACTGCTCATCAACGACGAGAGGGGTCATGGCAAATGGAGGTGGAGGCCAAAATAGAACCCTTGACCCAGCACGAGCCTCCACATAGGGTGACATGGACCAATTTGGCTCCTTGGGTGGCCGGCAGTGAGCTCAAGTGCTGGCAGAAGGCCGACCAAAGCACGACGGTTTTACAGGGCTCTAGAGGCTAATTCCTTGCTATGGGAGCGACTAGGGACTATGGGGAACTCACTGGAAAACTTGGCGGGGAAGGAGAGGTGGTGGAGCGGTCTAGCATCAGAAGGATGAGGCGGCAGTGAGGTGGTTGACGCAGAGATCTCACTGGTGGTTAAGACGATGCTCAACAAGGGTCAGAGCAGCTTTAGGACTCCGAGGGGAAGCTCCACGCGCAAGCAATCAGGCTGAGGTATGTTGCCTTGCAATCGATGCTAACGGCGATGCTCCAGCTAGAAAGGAAGAAGAGGGTAGCTTGATGGCTCTCGGAGGTGATTAAGGCCAAGGGAGAGCAATTGGAGATGAGGTGAAGCTCTCCGGGGCATGGGCGGGCTTTTATAAGGGGCGAGATGGGTGGCTATGTTGGTGGTGTGGAGTGTTGTAGTCGTCAAAGACAGGGGCATGGCGCATTGTGGCATAGGGTGTGAAGTGACAGCTTGAGGTACACAATGCAACGTGGAGCAGCGGCGTGTGGAGTGGGCAAAGCATGGTGCGGCTGTGCAGTGTGTCTGCGTCATATGCTACTGCACAACACGAGCATGCTTTAGGGAGGAAGAGAGAGGGGAGCCAAGGGGAGGAATGGCGGTGAGCACGAGGCAAGGCGTGCACAACAGGGATGTGTGTGGGTTGCTACGCCATAGTGATGGGCATGGCACCGTGGATTGGCATGACAGGGGCGCGCACAATGCACAGCTAGGTACACGCTTGAGCGGGGAAGGGGCGGCATGGGCCGGTTCAAGCCAGGCCAGGGGCCAAGTGGGCTGGAGAATAGTGGGAATGGCCTAGGCGCAGCCCAAACTTAACTTGAGAAGTTTGAATTTTCAATTTTTGGTTTTTAGTTTGAATTCGAGTTTGATTTGGAAATTTGGAAATTTTTATTTGTGTCTAGATTGTTAAGATTGAAATGTGGTTTGGATTCTAAATTTACATTGGCAAAATTTTATTTTAGACTTTTAATTTTTGGAGTTTTGATTTTATTATTAGTGTTTTTTTTAACCAATGGATTTTAAAACATGGGTTTCATTCTATTTCTCATTCATTTGTTTTAGACTTTAGCTCATGATTTTATTTCAATATACTGCTACTTTCTCATACTTAGGATTTTGATAATTGAACTTTAATTTTTATTTCTTGATTTAAATTCCAATTTAACAAATTATAGCTTGCTTTTATAATTTTCATTTCACATCTGGCCTTTTGTTAATAGTATTTTTATTGCGAATCCCCTACCCTATCTTTTGGATCATCTTTTCACATTCGAGTTCTAATTTCAATTTAGTTTCATCTTTTGTGTTTTTTCCCTAAATTATATTTTCATGAATTTCCCCTTTTCATTATTGCTACTGCTATTATTGCTTAGGAACCTCAATAAAAAACCATGAAAATCCAAATGATACAAGATGCAAATAAAAAGTTTTAAATTTCTCACTATTTTAGACAACAGGATTTTTGGCCTATTACATTTTAGGTCCACAAAGTGGTCGTACCAACTGGATACCCTCTTTAGTCAAGTTCTCCAAAACTGGGAATTATCCGGACGTGTACAAAATGGGCAGTCGAACATGGGGAGTTCGCTCTCCATTTTATTTCATGAACAGCAATCAAGTCCCAAGCTTTAGCAAAATTCATCATCAAGTGGACAAATCCTGAACCCACCTAAGGGCTTGGGTACAAACACCAGGAGGAGTGGACTATGTACTTTGACGGTTCCTTGATGTTAAAGGGCTCGGGGGCTAGGGTAATCCTGGTATCTCCTACTAGAGAGAACATAAAATACACCATTCAGTTAAACTTTCTTGCTACAAATAATGTTGCAGAGTATGAAGGCTTACGACAAGACTAGGAGTAGCCAAAGCACTTGGGATTCAAGATTACTAGTGAAAACCAATTCTCAACTAGTAGTGAATTAAGTCAGAAAAGAGTATCAATGCTCGAGTACCATGATGTTATCTTATCTCACAGAAGTTCAAAAACTCGAAAGGCATTTCTTCAGTTTTAAGATCCAACATATTCCTAGAAAAGACAACTTTCTAGAAAATTAGTTAGCATGGATGGCTTCCTCAAGATCACCTGTCTCACCTAGATTTTTTCTCGAGCAACTAGACAAACCCTTAGTAGTCGAGCATTCCAAAGATACTCAACTTGAGGTCATACAGATCAACCACAGTAGTGGTTGGATGACATCAGTCTATGAGTGTCTTCAGCATGGCACACTTCCTGAAGACATAGAGGATGATCGTACATCTTGAAAAGCCAAATCATACACTCTGATTGAATGTACCCTTACAAACGGGGAACTCACGGAGTATTGATGAGATGTATATCTCAAAAGAATGGTTTGAAATTACTATCTGACATACATAGAGGAGTCTGTCGAGCACATCATTCCTATAGAACTCTGTCAATAAAGCCTTCCAACAAGGATACTACTAACCAACTACCCTCTATGATGTAAAAGACCTTATGATAAAGTATGTACAATGTTAGTTTCATAGTCAACAAGTACATCAACCTGTACAATCTTTGCAAACAATACCTCTTTCTTGGCCTTTCTCAACTTGGGGGATGGACATTTTAAGACATTTCCCAAAAGCACTCGGAAGCTTTGAATTCCTTTTTGTCATGATTGATAATTCACAAAATGGATAAAAGCTAGGCTAGTTGTTAAGATAACAACTGAAATTACCAAGAAATTCATCACAAAAAATGTGATTACACGATTTGGTGACCCCAGTGTATAATCACAAATAACAGTACTTAGTTATCGAGCAGGAATTTTTAGGAATACTACGAAGATCTATGTATCAAGATATGTTATACCGCAGTAGCTCACCCATAGAGTTAAGGGGCAATATAACGAGCCAATGGAATACTAATATAAGAAATAAAACATTGAGTGTTCGACCGGTTAATACAATGGTTAGGAGCTTGGATTCAAGAAATTCCTATATATTATGGGTTGTTCAGACCATGACCAGTCGTGCGATCGATGAAACACCCTTCTTCTAGTTGTGATGCAGAAATCATGCTTTCTCCAAAACTAAAGATTGTCTCACCTCGAACCGATCATTATAACGATAATGACCAAGCAGAATGACAAACTGAGGACAATAATTTCCTTCAAGCATATCAAAACACAACCTTAATACGATCGATGGTCTACCAACAAGTCATAAAAAGGTACCATAGTTGTAAAGTGTAGCCTTGCAGCCTACCTCTAGGTGATCTGGTTCTCATAAAAATACAGAGACAGGCAAATCATAACAAACTTTTGTCTAAATGAGAAGATTCATACATTGTAGTCAAAGTCACAAGACTAGGCTCGGTACAACTGGCCACGTCAGGTGGGCTTGTTCTGTCCAATTCTTAGAACATTGATCAATTGCATAAGTTTATGTGTAAATATAATTTCATTTCAATATTTCAATAAACTTGCATTATTTATTTCATTTTTTATGAGTATTTTATTTGTATTTCCTTATCCTAAATTTGGTCATATACTATTGTTGTCTGAGCTAGTCAGAGAGATCCATTTTCCTTCGGACCTCTTCTAAGGGTTGTCTTTTACTTTTACCTTTGACATATTCATCAAACACGTTGTAGATTCTAATCGTGACCTTCACAGAGATAGTTCTCACAATAATCTGCTTACTCTTTTCTCCAAGAAAAAGAGTAAAAGAAGTATCACATAGACAACTAAATATAGTTGCTTACACAATTAGAGGCTTGAAGACTTTCTTTCTTTGACATTCTGTTCTTCTCTTATTTAAATCTGGTTGAGACATGAAAAACCTCCAAGTTGAAATCTCTCCTCTTTGCGCATGATCTTGCCCACTAGAAGGAGTTTTCTAGTGATTGCCTTTTTTCTATGATCTTTGCTACCAGTCAAAACTTGAGTATGAATACAATTCAAGAAGTATTATTCATCTATTCAATTCTCAACAATCTTACGATAATTTAAATAAAGTTTACAAATAAAATCAATTATTATTTTTGCATATATTCTTGCATAATTTCTTGTCATTTATATCATCGACAAGTTTTATGTCATTTTATGACGTTTTATTGGACTACAAAGTATTTCAATTATGGAAATGGTATGGAAATGGTATTCGAGGCTAGTCGAAATCATCTATTGTTCTATCCAAAATGATTTCCTAGTGACAACTTGATACTTTCTACAACATAATCAATATGTACTTAGTCCATTGGTCGGACCAAACTATTCTTTCATTCTTGGTCTACTGCTTCCTTAGTAAGTATTACTACTAAACAAGCAGTCGAGGGCTATGAAGTGTATGAGTACTCAACAAATTCAAATATTGACATAAGATTTACTGATGATAAAGTTAAGTTTTTTTTATATGATATTACATATTACATAAGAATTCGTCTACTCATCGGAGCCACTAAACTAGTCGTTGTTCGATGGATTCCCGACCTTCATCTCCTCAGTAACCTTGTTTCCGAAGGGCTTCACCTCTTCGAAGAATCTAGCTACATCATCCTCTGAGCAAGTAAAATCTACCTCGAGTACTTGGAGGTTGAGTGATGAGTCAGAAGTTTTAAGCTTTGCCAGTGCAAAGCTAACTCCATCAGCCATAGCATGTCTCATCATATGCTTGTGGTTGCTTCGAGAAGTAACGAGCAAGCCTTGAAGGGTCTCAAGTTATCTGCCAAAATAGTTCACCTTCTTAGCTGGCTCGCTTGAAAAGAATTCAAATGCTTTTGCCCCTATATCAGCAAGCATCTTATTATAAGTAAGGATCTTCTCTGGAAGACTCGACCAGTAGCTAGGTTTACATGGATTCATTCGAACTTCAGATGCATGGTCAATGTCTGAGTCATGGACGCACGTAGTGTGAAAGCTTGGCATTCGTACTCTATCAGGAGAAAGCCTTTGTTTGGGCTCCGGGAGGCATATTCCTTAGGAAGTTGGCATCAGCAGTCGAAGTGCAACTCTTCCCGTCTGATTTTCTTTGGGAGGTTGATGAGTAGAAGTTCCTGACTGGCGTGGCTGGAAAGTATTTGCCCACGTTTCAGGTCTGTTGCACTTAGATTTGTTTTTCTTTCGTGTTGAGAGTAGCCCACATTTCAAATCATGTACGAGTGATTGCTAATCATATATGACTTTAATTGTCATCAATTTTTTTAAGGGCAAATAGGTCTCAAAAGGACCTAGAACTCTGCATAAATTCCGGTAGATACAAACAGTTAGTACGTCTTCCACCATTTTACAAAAACAATCCTGTCAGATTAAAATTACACTGTAGCCCTTGAATCCTTCTTGACGCGCGCGGTACCCTCGCCGGATTGGGTGCAGATGAGGATAAGGTTGACATGACACTAGATAGAGCCTTGACTGGTGGGAGGCGTTGATGACCGCTGACGTCCTTGGTGCAACCACCACTACTTAAGGCTGTAAAAAAAGTTTACAAGCTATTCGAACTCGGCTTTGAACTTTAAATAAGTCAGGTTTGAGATTGATCTCGAGCTCACGCGCTTTAATGATCTGAGTTCGATAGTTCGTTAAGACTCGATTTGAGCTTAAATATTGGTGCATACACTACTGCAGAAAACCGTATTACAGACGGTTAGAAAACGTCATCACAGACGGTTTCGTGAGCCGTCTAAATTTATGGATCAGTAATGATACGAGGTTATCACAGATGACTTTTAAACCGTCTATGATGTAAATATCACAAACAGTTTTTAGTAAAAACCGTCTGTGTAGTTGATTATCATAGATGGTTTAGATATCACAGACGGTTTTTAGTTAAAAACCGTCTATGATAATCAACTTTCACAGACAGATTTTAGTTAAAAACTGTCTGTGATATTCCTTTCTACCCCTAAATCTATTTCTATTTATTGGCTAGCCTCAGGAAATACTAGCTATGTCCTCTGAAACAAGCAGATCAATATGTACATGTATACATCCAATTCACATCTCAATTCATTTCACAAACAACAACATCCATTTCGCAAAATAATTAATTGAAAAGAAATAAAATATCCATTAACAAATACACAATTATAATTAATGTCAATCTTATCCCAAACAAAAAATCATTCTACGCTGTGGAACTCTCCATCTGATTTTATGACTCTAGACACCAAAAAGTATGCGCACTCTCTTTGAATTCATACAAGGTCGACCTATTGCAACGCAATTGTAGGGATGGGCGCAGCCTGTCGATAGAAAAATCAATGTGTGTACATATATAACTTGATAAGTATGAAATAATTATGGGAAGATTGACAAACCTTATGATTGGTGATCTTCGAGAAATCGAGTAGAAGTTTCATATGATGACAAACATAGAATCCACACGTGTTGCACGGTGGCTGCTGATGACACTGCAAAAAATAGAATATGTTAATTCAAGAGACATTACTATCAAGTGTTATATATGATTAATTAATATGTACTAGCAAATACCGAAAAATTTCGAACATGTCGTAGGGCGTTGGCCCCTTCCGTTGAGCCACATGCCTCTGCAACGTACGTAGCGAATGACCTACGTGATTCTAAAAAGTTAGTCTTAGTCATTCGGAAGGAAAGAAAGAGTACAATATAGTTATGTATGGAGAAAATGTACTTACCTATCGATTAATCGGCCGATAACTGTGTAGTTAGTTTTGTTCTTACTTAGGAAATCAAGGTATATTACCTTATTCTTTTTTGGTATAATTACAATTGAAATCCTGTGGAACCCCTGATTGTAGGGTATAAATACAAATTCCTTTTTGCGGTGAGCCAGTAGAGTTGTTGTAATGTACTTCTCAACGAAGGATGCATCCTCGTTGATAGTATCCATGACGATCAAGCGTGGGTCCAGGAAACCAATTGGTGATTTGGATAATCTGGCTTTAGTCACCATGTATCTATATATATACACACAAAAGCAACAAATTATATATGATAATTACCAGTATTACATGAACAGATACTATGATTGTACACACTTACAGCGTCCAGCATCGAATGAGTGAGGCGTCGAGAGCGTTGAGCGTGAAAAGATCAAATAAATCCTCAAAGGTCACCGTGAAGACACAATCATGAACTTCGTGTTGTAAATGATGCGGCCTGAATTTGACAATGATACCTGAGTGTCGTTCTCCTTGTGGCTTATTGGCCTATTCCATATACGAAGAGTGTAATTTCTGGCAACTAAGTTCTAGGGTTAGGAGGCGCTCTGCCGGGACGATTATCGGTTCGCTTGGCACAAATTTGCGGGCCAATGGCAGGTACAGGATATCATCATCGGTCTTTTTTTATTTGCCCCTATTGCCTTAGCTGTAGGTCGACTTCATGGAAGTCGACTGTAAACGTAGCACCGATGCAAATTGCTTCACCGGAAATAGCACCTGTAGACATGGCACCAATGTAGGTACCGGTGGTGCAGATAGCCCCTGTGGAGATGGCACCAGGATGTAGCTGTGATTCGGATTGCCCTTGTGGACCAGGCATCGGTGAAGAAGCCTCCAGGCAGATATCGCTTTTGGGCCACTAGATGAATGTTCCAATGGCTTGCTCTAGAGTCACGACCTCATCGTTGGGGGGCATCGGTAGCGAGACGACCTCAAGCATTTACTTTTCTGAAGCCTGGTGCTAAAAGTTCACCGTGCACCATGGCCACGTGACCGAACGGATATGCCTAGCCCCAAGCAGCGCACAAGGCAATAGAGGCATGTCTCACTTGGAGTTTGCACTTCGTAGCCTCCTACAAAACGATACAAAATTAGTTACTTCAATAGGCCCATCAACGGATCAAGCATTCTAGAGATAATAATTATTACCAAGATGTCATCCATAGGAAATCTGGCCTCGCTTTTCGTTGTAGGATTGGACGCGCAACTACTCCGACGGTTAGGGGGGCTGGGTAGCACAGGAGTGACGGCGGCGGCCTGCTGATTTTCTGTATATCTTCGCATCACATCTCTGACATAATCAGCAAGCTCCTTTCTAATAGATGTCTTGATCTCCTCTCGTAGCCACGCCTCACGCTCAGCTTTTGTTCTCTTCCTACTCCGATACAATTCGGAGTCATCTGAGAAACTATGTTTCCAAGGAAAATAAAGATCAAGGGCTCTCGTACAACCCGGTTGTTCCTTGTTTCCCAAGGCCACAAAAAGTATATCCCTCTCCCTACTTGTCTGGAATGATCCTTGGGAAGATTCTACACTCAGCATTTCCTGCAAGAGTCCGCATGTCATTTCACTTCTACGAAGTTGTAGAGTAATTACAAGCTACGCAATTCGATACCAGTCAGTGGGACACTTCCTAATCTGCAGGGTTTCGGAAGGAGATGTCCCCCGACGATGTGGTAGATGACCACGCTCTAATCTAATTTCTAGCGCGCTCATCTAGGATCGTGGCAAATGGTGGGGCGGTATCCCGTAGGATTGCCTGCTCGTCCTCCTTCCTCCACTGCGGAATTTTATCCACATACCCAGCTGTGCCGAGTCTATGGGGGTGTGTGTGTTTTGCCTGCAGGGCCTTATGCGCCGCACTTGCACTTCTAAAATTTTCGATCGCCTTCATCGCCTTAAACTCTTCCTATTGTGGTTCCAGTAATGGATACTTACGAAAGGGCGTTAGATCATTCTCCACATACTGCTTGACAAACAGGCTCTTAAAATTCTTCCATGTTTTGCACGCCGCTAGCAAGGCATGTCGTTGCACGAAGTCATGGTGTTCTTCTAGGATCTCGAATGATGCAAAAATTTCTATCAACAGCTCATGTTTGTGAGTCTCAGTCATGGTCTTCCACGAATCGAATGTTATATCAATTCATTCTCATGCAACTATTCTGATCATTCTTTGAAATGCGCACGCTATTCGGCAAGGAAGGAGAGGGGTTCTAGATCCATCGACCTCTGTGATGGTAAATCGGCCGTCAGGCTTTTTCGATAATTCTCTTCTTTGGCGTTTGGATTTTGCAGTAGACGCATCCGGCGACGATGTTGAAGAATGCGTGGATGACATGTTTGCCTTCTTATATATGAAAAGTAAGCACAATGTAGCATATACGTAAATAGTGCGGTATAAGCATATCTGTAAATAGTGCGGTATAAGCATATACGTAAATACTGCGGTATATGCACATACGTACATTTAATTCCAATATAATCAATAATGACATACGCATGGTACAAAAGACATATAAGAGACTTAGCTATTACATAAGCATGAACACTTTCCCCTAAGTCCATATAAGCATATGCTCTCATATTGTAGGGTTACATAAGTTAAAAGTTGGTCGTCCCGCTACTATTGTCTTATACTCTTCACGAATTGAATATGCCAAAAGAAGATTGAAACTTTGAGCTCTAAATATCAATCTAAATCTCAGAAAATATACTTTCAATCAACTGAATAGGGATCACAAGATGAATACCAAATTTCACAAGAATTCAACCTAATGATGACTTCAAATTCTATTAGGTTAACAAACCACAATTTACCAAATCATTGTCAAGCTAAATCCGCTAGCAAATATGAATAAGTATATAACATGTGAATCAGCTAGAACATGTGAATAACAATGATCACCAACATATATATACTGAAAGCAAGTAGTCACAATCAATGAGAAAAGATAGTAGCAATAATATTTAGAGCTCATTGTTAATAATTCAATTTCAGCATAAGACAATTATCTTCATTGAGCAGTTAGCCCACCATAGCATGCATCACTTTGCAATTCACAGATATGAAACAATCCACAAACTGCAAAGTACAATAATCAAGAACTCACAATGCAGGTGATACTCGAAATCACCCAGATGAACCGAGCTAGGGGGATCTAGATCTCTCAAGCACCGGCGTCGAGCTAGGGGGAGGAGGAGCGCGCCAGAGCAAGGGGAGGAGGGTGATGTGCTCACGGGGGAGGAGGGCGCCGGAGTTGAGGGGAAGGCGTCACTGGGCTTGGGGAAGGCGCCGACGGGCTCAGGGAAGGCGTTGGCGACGGGCTCGGGGAAAGCGGCGCCGGCCTCGGGGAAGTTAGCGACGGGCTCTGGGGAGGAGGAGGGCACCAAGCTAGGGGGTGGAGGAGGGTGTCGAGCTCGGGGAATGGAGGTGGCGACGGGCTCAAGAGAGCGACGACGTTAGTGGTCTCTCTGCTAGTTGGTAGCTAATAACTGCAGTACGCGAAAAACCCTAGCTTGAGGTATATATATAAGGCTTATTATAGACGGTTCTAGTTGAGAACCATCTGTGATATCATTTATATCATTATCACAGACGGTTCTGAAATAGAACCGTCTGTAATAAGCCCTTCTGCTTCACACATACTGGAGTTACCTACACCAACCAGTAGGCACTGTAATAAGACCTATAGAGTGTATTTCTTTACAACAGCCTAATGAACATAGAGATACATATGTATGACCCATTCTCATATACATAAATAAAAATTACCCTATATATCACACATTTTCACATACACATAAATGCAAATTCACATACACATCACATACATGCATTAATTGTTATATACATAAATGCAAATTCACATATACATCATACACATGCATTGTTATATACATAAATGTAAATTCACACATGTATTGTGATATATATAAATGCAAATTCTCACATATATATCGTACATTATCATTCAACTTGCTTATTTCCTTTAAAAATTAGCCTTTCATGATGATCAGTGCGTATGTAACTAGTTTCGTTACGTTGTTCGTCGTCGACTCTTATGTCATTTTCAAAAGGAGATAACTCATCAAATTGATAGTATTCGTCCTCATCCACTACATTCTCTACTCCGACAATTTTCTTTTTTCCATAAAAAACTACATGGCGCTTCTTATTTACCGGGTCGGTTACATAGAAAACTTGAACAACTTGGTTAACGAGTACGAATAGTCATCTTTGTATCCGACATGTTGGAGGTCCACGGTAGTGACACCGTACTTATCAACCTTCACTTGTGGGAGATGCACCCAACGGCACCGAAATAAGGGGATCTTGAAAACCACGTAGTCGAGCTCCCAAATCTCTTCTATGAACCCATAGTATGAGTTTCTCAACCCATCGGTACTGAACACATCTATGTGGACACTGCTATTCTAGTTAGTACTCTTTACATCCTGAGTCTATGTATAGAATGTGTACCTATTTATGTCATATCCTTGCCATGTCATAACTGTAAATGTGACCCTTTTGCCAACCATATCAGCATCTCACTTGACGAGCTCCTAGCGACTTGCTCTTTAAACTATTGGTTGAATCGACTATTGTGTTGTCTCATGATCCAAACATCCGGCCGCTTCAAATTTTGTTGCTGAAGCACACCCTTGTGCTGGTCAATATAAGGGACCACTTTAGTCATGTGTTGCAAGACCGTGAAATGGGCTTGAGCATACGCGTCCATATCTAGAGTGATTGCTTTCCTTCTGATAGTTTTGATACCTTTAAGCCTCCCCTCATAACAAGATTTAGGCACACCTATCGGTTCAATCTGAGCCATATAATCGACACAAAACTCAATAACCTCTTCCCTTGCATAACCTTCGACGATACTGCCCTCCAGCCGAGATCGATTCCATACATAGAACTTGAGAATTCTCTCGAACCTATCAAACGGGTACATGCTAAGTAGGAATACAGGTCCGCACATTTTTATCTCCCACACAACATGAACAATGAAGGAGAAAAATACATCTCAAGATGACATAGAGTCATCACCACCTCATCCTGCAGAGCATCTAGTCCTTCGGGATAGATATTATGAGCAATTATGTTAAAAAAATAACACAGCCTCATGATTGTCTCTCAGACTTTGATCGGCAAAATATTTATAATTGCAATAGGGAGCATCTGTGTCATCAGCACATGACAATCATGAGACTTCATGCCATCTAACTTCAAATCTTGCATCGAAATAAGTTTCTTCATGTTACTGGAGTAACCAGACGAAACTTTGACACCATACAAGCACTGGCACAGTTCTGTTTTCTCAGCCTTAGACAGAGTGTAACACGTAGTGGGAAGGTACGTTCGTCTATTATCAGTTTTTGTCGGTGCTAACTCAGGCCTGATGTCCATATCAACTAAATCAAGCCGTCCGTTGACGCTGTCCTTTGTTTTATCACAAATGTTCAGTAAGAGACCAATCAAGCTGTCACATATATTCTTTTCTACATGCATGATGTCAATACAGTGCCGAACATCTAGGTACTCCCAATAAAGTAAGTCCCAAAATATTGATCTCTTCTTCCAGATGTTCTTCTCATAAGCCCTCAATTTACGTCCCTTTCTGAGGACAATATCTAAATCATTAACCATATTATAAACCTCTTTTCCACTTAAATACCTTGGAGCCGAACTGTCCTCCTCTACATCAAATTGTTTCTTCATCTTGCGGTATGGGTGAGCTCTTCGAAGGAACCGGTAGTGACGCATGTACACGGTTTTACGTGAGTGTTTCAGCCACACACTCTCGGTACCATCTAAGCAGTGAGTACAAGTTTTGGCACTTTTTGTACTCTGGCCCGACAGGTTAGCAAGGGCAGGATAATCATTTATGGTGTAGAGCAATAAGAAGCGCAAAGTGAAGTTCTCTCATTTGTATGCATCCCATACCTGTACCCCTTTGTTTTAGAGTACTTTTAGATCTTTCACCAACGGTACTAGGTACACATCAATATCATTACTAGGTTGCTTTGGCCCTTGAAAAAGTATCGACAGCAAAATATACTTTCGCTTCATACACAACCAAGGAGAAAAATTATAAATGCAGAAAGTCACGGGCCAAGTGCTATATCGGCTGCTCATGCTACTGAAAGGATTCATTCCATCTGTACTTAATCTAAACCTTATATTCTTCGATTCTGCACCGAAATCTACAAATCTCTTATCGATGTTTCTCCACTGGGCGGAATCAGCAAGGTGTCTCAGTATTCCATCCTTCTTGCGCTCCTTTGAGTGCCAACACAGCATTTTTGCCTACTTTGGATTCACAAAAAACTGTTTCAAACAGGGAATTATAGGAAGATACCATGTCACCTTAGTAGGAGGTCCATTCTTCACCTCTGTTCCCTCGCCATCATCTGATTGATTATTACATTTATATCGGGATGCGTTGCATACCAGACATACATGCATATTTGCACACTCTTTACGACAGAGAACACAGTCGTTCGGACATGCATGTATTCTTTTTACTTCCATTTCTAATGGACAAAGAATCTTCTTGGCTTTATACGTGGTTTTAGGCAACTCATTTTCCTCCGGAAGCATGTTCGCTAAAAGACATACCGTTGCTTGCCTTCAATTTTAACAGTTCAAGCACGACTAACGACCTCGTGTACTTTGACCTGCAGCACGTGAACAAAAGTTTCTCCGAGTCCTCCATCAAGTCTTAGAATTTAATATACTCTCTCTCATCATAGTTCTCTTCTACATCGCAAAGTATTTCATCCAGATTGTCACTGTGCAGCCTATCTGAATCCGTACTACAATCAACATCATCCGGCGACATATCATTGACTTCACCGGTGATGTCATCCGGAGGTATATCATTGACTTCGTCATGACTGATCCAACACGTATACCCCTTTTTGAAACCCCTCCGAATCAAGTGCGCTTCAATCTGCTCTCGATTCTTAAACATCTTTAAATTCTCGCTGTCAGTGTATGGACAATACATATATTCCACCCCCTTATTCAACATATCCTCCTTGGCAGCTTTTGTAAAAGCAGTCACGTGATTAATATACTATTCAATCACACGGTTTGTAGTATACATCTAGCTTCGGTCCTATATTATGCCACATATATAACAACTTAATTGGTATTAAAAACCACATACATTGAGGTTAGTTAAATCTAAATTGCTAGATCTTCAAAGTATATATATAACAGTCACCGAAAATCAGCTAGATCTAAATTTTGATGCAACGAAATACAAATTTTATTACTAACCATATATAGGGCAACCAAGAACTTGATGAATTTTCAAAGCTCTCCTGCTAAATAAGTCTTCTCCCACCAAATTAAATGGTCTGAAAGTCTTGCCACCTCCAGCTGCAACACCGGCTAGATCTGGATCGAAATGAAAACAGATGTGGTTTTGACGCGCGTAATAAATATCAGGTCGGATTATCACACACGGTATTTAACAAAACCTATCTATGGTAATAGAATATCACAGACGGTTTTTAATATAAAACCATCTGTGATAGACGGTTTTTAATATAAAACCGTCTGTGACATTCCAATATCACAGACGGTTCATCGGTAAGAACCGTCTGTGATACTCCTTTTCTTTTACCACAAACACCACAGACGGTCTCTAAATTAAAACCGTCTATGATAGTGTATATCATAGACAGTCTCATAAAACCATCTGTGATTTGACGTCTAGTATTAGGTTTTCTGTAGTAGTGGAGAAAACGACCGAACAACAAAAATAAAATCAAATAAAATTCAAATAAACTCCAAAAACTTTGAAACTAGAACCAAAAGATAGAGCTCGATTTTAGATGAATTTAGAATCAACATTACAAAGTGGAGGAGGGAGGAGGGAGGTGACAGGGGTTGGGGACATGGCGAGCGACGACTGGCTGTCCGTGAGAGATCCAGGAGGAGGAGGGTGCCAATCTGTTGGGAGACAAGTGGAGAGAGGGAGGGAGGGGTCTAGACTCTAGAGACTGGAGTGAGAGGTGATGGTAAAAATTTTTGGGTAAGCGGGCCTCCCAACTGTGTGCCGAAGATTGGTTTTTTCTGTGGTACCGCCCCCTTGGTGTTGATGTGGCATGGCCTGGTGGACTTCTCATGGATTGCTCCCTAGTGTTGGTTTAAAGCCTAGGGATGGGATACGGTAAAAGATAATCTGTTTTATCTGATATTCGTATCCAAGAAAACGCAAATGTGGTAAGAAAAATCTGTATTCGAGAATATTCGTATTCTAGAATGTTCGTATCTGTATTTGAGAATGTTCATATTCGTATTAATATTCACGAATATTCATATTCGATTCATTTCTATCTGTGGCGACCTCCCTAGGGATGATTTTAGGAAATAATTTTTGATGAACCAAGGTTGACAAGCAAGAAGTGAAAATTACATGTACTACACTACTAACTCGTGTAGATGTGTAGTCATGTTACATAAATTTATTCTATCAAGATTTGTTACAAAAGTTTTAGGATATTCGTTTGGAGATGTGTAGATGTGTCAGTCATGTTACTTCGTCATGACTGGTCTAACACGTATACCCCTCTTTGAAACCCCTCCGAATCAAGTGCGCTTCAATCTGCTTTCGGTTCTTAAACATCTTTAAATTCTCGCAGTCAGTGCATGGACAGTATATATATTCCACCCCCTTATTCAACATATCCTACTCGGCAGCTCTTGTAAAAGTAGACACACCATTAATGTACTCTTTACTTACACGATTCGCGGCATACATCTAGTTTCGGTCCTATGTTATGCATATATATAACAACTTAGTATTAAAAATTAAATTAATTAATTATTACTACATATATACCATATGCATTGAGGCTTTGCAAGCTTAATTCATATTAACACAACAGCTATTTCCCCAGCGATCGAGGAATCATTTATAACCAACAATTTTAACAAATTTGGCCTCCCACATGACGGGAACTGATCATGCATGGTCAATTAGATGCAAACCATCTTCAATAACAGTCACCAAAAGTTATATTTAAATTTTGATGCAAGGAAAAATAAATTCCATTACTAACCATATCTAGAGCAACCAAGAACTTAATGAATCTTCAAAACTTTCCTGTCAAATAGCTAGCCTCCTTCAAATTAAATGGCCTGAAAGCCTTGCCTCCTCCAGGTGCAGCACCGACTAGATCTGGATCAAAATGAAGACAGATGCAGTTCTGAGCGGCGCAATAAATATATAGTGGGATTATCATAGACGGTTTTTTATTAAAAGCCGTATGTGATAAACTGATTAACACAGACGATTTTTATTAAAAACCATCTATGATATTGCTAGTATCACAGACGGTTCTTGGTAAGAATTGTCTATGATACTTCATAGACGGTTCTTACTATAAATCATTTGTGATATTAACCCTTTATAGACGGTTTTTTTCGACGGCAACAACACAGACGGTCTCGAAATTAAAACTGTCTGTCATAGTATACATCACATATGGTTTTGTAAAACCGTTTATGATTTGGCGTCTACTAATAGTGTTTCTATAATAGTGATACTAACTCTTACTGAGTTTACTCGAGTCGACCTCGAGCTTGGCCTTTACTATTGTCAAAAATTAGTGTATGTTGAATTTTTTTTTTTACTGTTATCAAGCTTATTCTAGTCGAGTTCGAGCTCGAGCTTTTCTTATTATTAAAAATTAGTGTATATTAAATTATTTTAATTATTATCGAGTTTATTCTAGCCAAGCTCGAGCTTGGAATGAACTGAGCTCGAGTCTAGATCAAAGCTTAGACCCTAACTCAGGCTCTCTCAAGCTTAGGTTGACCTTCTATCGGCTCAAATTTGAAAAGCTAGGATTACTCGAGTTCAACACGTTTACAACCCTGCCACTACTCCAAGAATAGGGTGCTATCTCTTTCTCTCGGACCAACCACGCTGGGTGGCGTTGACCTCACAGGCTCGCCTGGCAACCACCTATGGGAAGGCATCTCTAACGTGTCACCTTACGGCATGTAAAATACTGTTGTCTCTTATTTTTGCCATATTATCTGTAACGAGATAATCTTAGAGACAACACCTTCAATAACGTATCTCTAGAAACTTTTAGAGCATCATTTTTTACAATTTTGCTTCACTGTGGGACCTCCATGTCAGACTTTTTTAAATAATCCTACTGCTTCACCCCTCCCAACACTCCACCGCGCCATCTACTCGTTCATCCTCCTCCTACCAGCTCCATCTGCCTCTCTGTCGTGCTAACCTCCCCTTTCTCGTCCCCATGCTGGCATTGCCTCTACCTCTCCGACTGTCGTCCTCGCACCAACCTCCACCTCCATTGCCGCCGCGCCATTCTCCAACTTGTCAAATGCAAGGTTTGTGAAAACAGAGAGTACTCGTTATATGCGACACCTGCCTTCACTACACGTTTGTGTTTGATTGCCTCCTGGATGAATAAAAGAGGAGACACGTGTATGGTATTGTTGGTATTTAAGAAGGAATATTATTGTGACCATATGACACATGCATGTATTGTGCTCGTTTGCACACAGTATATATAGAGATGACCTGCAGGCAAGTGATCTCTTAACTTGCCTTCTCTTCATTAAGCATTATTGATCTGCATCCAGATGCAGTAGCTAATTGCAATTCAGACTTCACATAGGGAAAACTAAGAAGCTGACCTCTCCCTTGAGGAAACTATACTATCAGCAGGTATCTTGTTCTGCTGTATTATTTGTTTCAGTGCCCTCGTTGTGTTTCTTTTTAGCTCCGGTCCTGTCCATTAATTTTATAGTTATGATTTCTATGTTTCAAAGAAAAGTAAATATGATGATTTAATGTTTTTTTTAAAGTGCCTCTCGATTTTAGAGACAAATTAGAAAGTGTTTTTAGAAAATTGTCTGTGAGGTTTTTGTTGCAGTGAATTGATCGCTCATCTTGGTGCCATTTTGAGTCTCTGGAAATTAATATTGCAATTAGATGTAAAATTAACTAGCTTCTTTTTATTCATTTAGAGCTTCAAACGTTTATTAATTGTTGCTACAACAAGCTAGTTACTCGTTAGTTCCACTCAGAAAATTTTCCTTCTCGTTGTCAAGCAACCTACTATAGTGCAGCCATCTAGGTTGCACATCTAAAGTGAGTTTCAGTAGAATGTAATGCCTGTCACGGGTAGTGACTTTTATTTTTTTTAATTCATTAACTAGTGTTTTTTAAAAACTAAAATGTTATCAAAAAACAACTATGATAATCTTAAGCTCAGGAATTGAATATAATAGTATCGTAGTCTTAAATTTTGGGTCAAAAATCATATAATAAGCATCGTTCCTACCAGTTAATAACGGAATAATCCTCAGTTAATTTAATAACTTATAAAATGAAATAAGCAAGAGAAATATAATCCAGTACACCACTAAAAATTATACATATCCCTAAAAGTACATAAATTTTGTACATGCTAATACTGATTAATCAATAAAATGTCCTATACCATCCTTATTATAACTGAAAGGAATTCATTTTGAAATTTAACATAAATAGAATCATATTCTAAACATGAATATATATCACAAAATGAGAAAGATTAGAAAAAAACCGCTTAAGATGTAGCATAGAGCTAGCAATTAAAACTACAAGCTATAAACTCCAGCGTTAATATATAGTGGCCTATTTCTCGGTCGTAGCTAAAGTTCGCGGCTTTTTTGGACGTACGTAGCATCGATTTTGAGGTCTGAAAAATTTATAGCGCAACTTCATTAGTTCCACATGCATATTTTCTTAGCACAAATTAAATTATTTGGTGTGCCGGTATCAATCAACCACACAGTTAATTGTTTTCATCAAAGTTCAATATATGTATGAAATTGCAAAGCAAATCACAACACAAAAGGAATTGACCCAGGGAAATATGTAATCACATGTTTGACCCTAAAGGGTTCAAGCTCTGGCTCCTTTGTCTAGCCTTCTCTTAGAATGGTTAATTGGTATCTTTGCTAGTCTTCGTTGATGCTGCTTCAAAAAAAAATACATTCTTATTTGTCTTCATGCTATCAGAGAGTCAAAAAAATCTATGGAATCGCCTGATCTGTTCGTAACCCCTGTCACATGTGTCCAAGCCACGTAGAAGGAAACACAAAGTTTCGTTACGCCATTCCAGAAGTTCAACGGAACCTGGTTCCTATTCTATACTATTCACAAGCTGTGGAAATGTGATCAAATAAGATTTGGACATGCTCTACCTTCAAAACACAAAAAAAAAAAAAAGATTTGGACATGTTCTATGCCCTGCTGACATACACGGCGTGCACCAGGTCCATACCTTGACATGCATGCATGAACTAGATGTTTCCAGGATTTATTCTCTAGTGCATGTCACTTAGTCCAAATCAGGGTTAACAATTTTGGTCGGGAACGTTTTGAGAGGGTAGCTAAATTACCAAAGTCACCAAAATTTCGGTATGGATTTCGTTCAAATTTCAGTAATTTGAATTTGAATTTTGATGAAATTTTAAAATTTTGAGAAAAGTTTATCAAAGATGGTAGAGATGAACTAAATACTGGATGTAGATGAGATAGAGATGAAAATATAGATAAAACTTGTTCTAATATTTAAATTTTATTTTAAGATTTGAATTTAAACTTAAATTTTGGTCTTACAAAATAATTTCGGAGCGGACTGAAATGTCTGAAATTATTTAAATTTCACCGCAATAGCTAACCATGGTCCATATCTCCTGGAACCAGTCATATACATCTCACTAATGAATAAGACAAACAAGTTAGAACTTGCTAAAGTTCATATGTGCTTACTGCTGCTGCTTACACTGCATGGATGCTGTTAACGTCGTGCAGGTGAAGGGCCAATTGTTGCGAGAATGGCTGGGGAGCACAAGGTGCTGGACGCCCTAGACGCCGCGAAGACGCAATGGTACCACTTCACGGCGGTTGTGATCGCCGGCATGGGCTTCTTCACCGACGCCTACGACCTCTTCTCCATCTCCCTCGTCACCAAGCTCCTCGGCCGCATCTACTACTTCGACCCCAGCTCCAAGACACCAGGCTCCCTCCCGCCCAACGTCTCCGCCTCTGTCAACGGCGTCGCCTTCTGCGGCACGCTCGCCGGGCAGCTCTTCTTCGGCTGGCTCGGCGACAAGATGGGGCGCAAGAAGGTGTACGGCATGACGCTCATGCTCATGGTGATCTGCTGCCTCGCCTCCGGCCTCTCGTTCGGGTCGACGCCCAACGGCGTCATGGCCACGCTCTGCTTCTTCCGCTTCTGGCTCGGCTTCGGCATCGGCGGCGACTACCCGCTCTCCGCAACCATCATGTCCGAGTACGCCAACAAGAGGACGCGTGGCACGTTCATCGCCGCCGTCTTCGCCATGCAGGGCTTCGGAAACCTCACCGGCGGCATCCTGGCCATCGTTATCTCCGCGGCGTTCAAGGCGAGCTTCGACGCGCCAGCGTACAAGGACGACCCCGCCGGCTCCACCGTTCCGCAGGCCGACTACGTGTGGCGCATCGTGCTCATGTTCGGCGCCATCCCTGCCTTGCTCACCTACTACTGGCGCTTGAAGATGCCCGAGACGGCGCGCTACACTGCGCTGGTCGCCCAGAACGCCAAGCAGGCCACGTTTGACATGGGACGGGTGCTCAACGTCGATCTCGTCGAGGAGCAGGAGAAGGCGGAGGAGCTCGTTTGCCGCGAGCAATACGGGCTCTTCTCCAAGGAGTTCGCGAGACGCCATGGCCACCACCTGCTGGGCACGACAGTGTGCTGGTTCGTCCTGGACATCGCATTCTACTCGCAGAACCTGTTCCAGAAGGACATCTACGCGGCCGTCAAATGGCTGCCCAAGGCAGACACCATGAATGCCCTGGAGGAGATGTTCAAGATCTCCCGCGCGCAGACGCTCGTCGCGCTCTGCGGCACCATCCCGGGGTACTGGTTCACCGTCTTCTTCATCGACATCATCGGCCGCTTCGCCATCCAACTTGGCGGCTTCTTCTTCATGACAACGTTCATGCTCGGCCTCGCCATTCCGTACCACCACTGGACGACGCCCGGGAACCACGTCGGCTTCGTCGTCATGTACGCCTTCACCTTCTTCTTCGCCAACTTCGGGCCCAACTCCACCACCTTCATCGTGCCGGCCGAGATCTTCCCCGCGCGACTGCGGTCCACATGCCACGGCATCTCGTCGGCCGCGGGGAAGACCGGCGCTATCGTCGGCTCGTTCGGGTTCCTGTACGCGGCGCAGAGCACGGACCCGACGAAGACGGAAGCTGGATACCCGCCGGGCATCGGCGTGCGAAACTCGCTGTTCCTGCTCGCCGGATGCAATGTCATCGGGTTCTTGTTCACGTTCCTCGTACCCGAGTCGAAGGGGAAGTCGCTCGAGGAGCTCTCCGGCGAGAACGAGGCGGAGGAGGCGGCAGCTATTCGTACAGGCAGACCGCGCCGGGCGCCCTGAGTGAATAAATTGCACCGGTAATCGTGTACCCGTGAAGTCATCTGAAAGATTCAGGCTATCTACATGGTAACATTCAGGAGTTGTCAGAGTAGTTGCATGATAATTTTGGGTGTTGTTATCACCTGCATAATTTTTGGGACTGCCCATCAGCTGGGACTCTGGGAGCCAGCAGTTGCATTTGCTCAACGTGTAGTAGCTTTTTCTTCTATGGCTCCGGAGCACTGTTAACAAAAAAAAAAAAAAGAAATGCATCATATCATAGCAAGTCTTCCAGACTTCTGCTGCGCAAAGCAAGCAACCACCATGCGTGTTTCTTGTTGTAGGGTGTTTCGATTTGGAGTATTTCTTTGGAAATTCCACCTAGGCTAGTAAAAGGCCCTTTGTACGTGCAACAGCAAATAGAGGTTAAGGCCCTTTGCATAGGAAGAAAATCCAGTCGACGAGGGCTTCACTGAAACCGAAACCTTTCTCTATTCATCGTTAATCTGGTGGCCCTTGCTCTTCCTCGTAGAAAAGCTCTTCCTTTGCATGCTTGGTACATTGGCCCACGCTTGTACTGATGCTGCAGCTGCAGCTACCATCTAGTTTCGCAAGCTGGCCTTATTTTGGTAGGTAGGCTGCAAGAAAAGCTCAAGCCTCATAAACGGCTAAAGCTTGACTTATTCTTTTACTCAAGTCAAGATCATCAAAAAAACAAATGAGTTGGGTTTGAGCAAGTCAAGATCATCAAAAAAAACAAATGAGTTGGGTTTGAGCATATTTTGAAGCTAGGGTGAAAAATGAGCCGAGTTTAAGCTTAGATTAACTCACTCGATATTAGCTCGATATAGCCCGAATTCTAATATATCTCTTATATTACCTTTAATCCATAGAAGCTAAATAGGTTCATTATTTACCCTATGTATTTTACATAAGATATTTGAGATTTTTGTCTATCCACATATATGACTTTCACCTAACACCATTAGTCACATTAGTTCCTAAATTTGCGTATCTTCACTGTTCATAATTAGCTCAAGATTGGCTCGAGATTGTTATGAAGAGTATGAGTCCACACACTAGCTTGACCTACAACAACTCAAATTGAGCTCACTTGGCATTAAGATGAGAAGAGCTGAGCTTAGTCTAGCTCAAACTCGACTCGTTTGCAGCCCAATTGGTAGCCTTCAGTTTTATGGCTCCATTGCAACTGAGACTGTACAAATGACATTGTTCCTTAAGTGTATCCACATTTCTTCCCTGTTGCTTACAATTCTGGGGAACTGGATTAATGCTTGAAACAATCCGGTTACTTGCAAGTCTAAAAACTCAATGCAAAGCAAGAAACCACCAGAGGGGAAATAAGAAAAGAGTAACATGCAAAAATTAGGGAATGGCCAAGTAAAATTGAATGTCATTGAATAAATTTTAAATATCAAATCTAGGTTTGAACAAAAGAAATTCAAACTCCAGGACTACAGCCGTTGGCTTCCGGTAAGTACCATGTACCACCTATAGTATAAATTCCACCTGTATGTTGGGTCTTGGGAGGAAGGTGTAACATGCTTATAACCACTTGCTCGAGGGGGGCTAGCGGCTTTCCTCAGAAGCGGAAGCGACCCGCCATTCTTTAGGTGCCCAGTGCTGTTTTTTTACATATAGGGCACATATTTTTTATAACCAGCCATTGTTTGATGCATGCAGTGTGGAAGTCATGCCCACAGTCCAGTCTGCCCATGTCCTCACCATCGGCATAGTCTTCCTGCAAGATCCAAGGTATATTAAGGCAACAGGCTATTAAAAAAAAGAAAGGCTTGTTCTTTTTTGGCTTCAGCTTATAGCTTTTGACTGCGGCTTATGACTTTTAGGCTGTTCGTGCAAGAGAAACAGTGTAACAGAAACTAGCGTACGATTTTAGCCGATATAAATGAAATTACTGTAATGTGTACTATAATTAACTTATAAACTCCACCTTGAAAACGCAATTCATTTGAAAGCTAGTTACTGTAGAAAAACTAAAAAACAGTTTTTAAAAGCTGAAAAGAAGAGGCCCGAAATCTTGGAGCGATAGTTTTCACATATGGATCTAAAATTCTAAGACAGTAAAAACCACAGTTGAATGCATGCTAAGATTAACCACTGCTCAGAGATTTGACAGAATGTGTGTATTCAAAAATGGCAATCTCCATTTGGACTCTTTTCTATCCATATTCCTTTTTCCCCCCTCTACTGCTTGATCAGGTTTTTTTAGTAAACTTTCTTACTTTTTCACCAGTGTGGGAGTCCGGAGTCCTATTGCTCACTTGGTGATGGGAATTCATTATGTGAAGAGCTATGCAGTTTACGATAGAAATATATCACCATTCCTTACCCCCACGCCTCTAAAAGTATCAATCTATAACCTAGTGTTATAGTCAAATCCCATTCCTTACCCTACACCTCTCAATCCTATCATTACCGATACCTACACCTCTCAAGTAAGGCAGAAGCAGGTGATAGAACTAGTTAGGAATTAGTAATAGGATTAGAAACAACTGAATATCTCAACCAGGACAGGGAGCAGATAAGTAAATGATGATCCAGGAATTGACCTTTCTGCATTATTAGCAGAAAAGTAGTCGGATTGGATCTGTAATGCCTGTATATTTTGACAAAGGATACTGGAACCACAGACATAAATGCAATGATTGGAAGAGGGGTCTGCAACCAGCAAACAACTACGCCCTGCAACTAGCAAACAACGGTCATCCCCTTGACTATTAGAAGACAGGATGAGGCTTCTTTGGATAATGAATACATAAGAGGAAGCCTCTATGAATGCTCGTGCAGCTTAACACAGATGAGTTCTTTTTATGAACAACGCAGAGCGGAGTGACTGGCATTCAATAAACCACACGCTGTCATGCCTTACAAGGAAAGACAATTCAGATCACGCAATGAGCCAATGAAAATGTCAAAGAACAACATGTAGAATCTCCAAATAATTTCAAAGAAAAAATTCTGTAGCAGCAAGTTCAGAAAATATATAGAAATTGAATTACCTGGCAAATACAGCATGGTTCAACACTTGTTGGAGGTTCTTCAAACGGTATGCAGACAAACTTCCATTGCTTCAAGCCACTCATGATTTTCTCCTCGCTAAGCCCAGTGCTTACATACCCAATACGTTCACCAAGTGCCAACAATTCCTGGAAAAAACAGCAAATGCAGTAATCAAACACAAATTTAATCATGCCATACAAATGGTACCACGGAAACCACAGTTTTTGTACCGGACTGGCTACCAATGGACCACTGATACAAGCTCCAAGCAAGGATTCAAAAAGCAGTTACGGAAAAAAAACCAGGACCACAGCTGGTACTGGTTACCTGCCAGTTACCTGGGGCGGGGGGTCCCTGGGGGTTTCAATTGTCAAATGTAAACACAAAATTGAATATGGTTCATTCTTGCCCAGTTTAACCAGTTCCCAACCGGTTCCCACCTGGAATTAGTGTTTATTGATTTGAATTCAAAATTTGCAATTTAAATTTGAGGTTTTCCAGACCGGATTTTTTGTCTTGATCCCAGGTTCCAAGTACCAAGTCAAGCCAGTTTCATCCAAGTTATTCTGTCTTCAACTTATTTGAGGACATGTCATGGGATCAAGGTTATCATGGCGATAAGTCGAGACGAAGCGCCTGACTACCTTCACATCTTTTAGGCGAGTATGGCGTGCGGCGAGGCGACGCCATACTCACATCCTAACCTTTTATGGCAGCAAATTTGTTGAACATACAGTGTGACTGCTGATTGCTGTGAACAGCGACGGTGGATTGAGGGGTTGGCGGGCTGCGGCCTGCGGCGCTGTGCCGCGCCATCGTGCCTGGCTGAGGGGTGGAGGAAGAGACTACAACGGCGGCAACGGCCGGAATCGACTGGGCGGCCATCAGCCGGTTAGGTTTTTGTCTGCTTGGCTCGTTCCCGCTTTCCCTCCTATTGCCTCTCTTTCCTGCTCTCTCATTCTCTATTCACTTAGTTTCCCACCAAAGCCTCCCGCCCTCTCCCTCTCTCTCCATTCTCCCACACAGACCGCAAGTGAGTCGCCCGCCTTGCTTCCTGAGGCGATGCAGAGCAGTATGGCGACGATTAGTCGGCACCATACACCCTAAGGCGGACGCCCCACGCCTGTAAGGCAAGTCGACAGCCATGGCGACCACCCTAGACCACCTCAACGCCAAAGCATCGCTTAGGCGACGCCTAAGCGATGCCTTAATAACAATGCATGGGATACCATGTTTACCAAAAAAACGATATGCTTAACTGGCATAAGCTCAACATAGACATATTTCAGACAAAAAATAGTAGTCAAACCAGCCAGGATTCAAAATTCCCTCCCTCAATCCCTGGTAGCTGCTATTTCTGGTTAGGGATAACGGACTGGTAATCTGAATCATGGAGGGAGGTGCTGCTATTAGCTTATTACCTCATAGGACATATTATCCACATCAAGCCGCATGTCACGATGCCTGTCAATCAAATTGGCTCTCCTCACAATAAGTGAACGATCAATGACAACCACATCCTGTCCAAAAACCAATATCACAATTTAAAAGTCAATCACAATGATATAGCTATTCTAGGAACAGGTAAGAGTAGCAATAACATATATACATCACTAGAGTAGCAATAACATATATACATCACTAGAGTAGCAATAACATATATACATCACTTTCAGTAGACATCTTTAGTTTACTCGAACTTATGAAAGTTTACTCAAACCTACAAACATTATATAAAGATCTAAATCTTAAATGATAGTATATTAGTCTTCAATCTTTTTTCTAAATATTTTCCTGGGACATTACTGAACATAGGGTAACTTCTTAAATCATTGGAAAATGTACAAATGGAATTGCAACACAGTTTGCAGAAACAATTGCCGATTTTATATAGAATATAATGAGATATTTTGCGGTGAAGTCAAGGATAGACTCCTTGTAGTTCAAAATACATAAAACAGAGTTAAAAATAAAGAGTTCAGTCTACACTCAGCCTTTCATTCTCAAAACATTGGGTTCAGAGAAAAAAGTAACTTCATTATTTTGAATTAAAGGGGTATGATACGTTAGGAGCTTTGGAGTTTGGACTGTATTTTAGGGCACTTATGGGTGGGCTGTGGCTTATGGCTTTTGAATTCTGGTTGTTCGCAAGAACAATTACGGAAGACAGTCATATGCGATTTTGACTAATACAGCTGAACTCAATACAGTATATACTACAATTGATTTGTAGAGCCAATAAGCCTAAGCGGATTCGAACGCAGCCTATATCATATCAACTGGCACCAGAGATGAACTACTTTTCATGAAAAGTCAGCATTGTTTAGCTACAACCAATAAGTAGGATCATGCTGCATAGTAAGTTGCTCACTAAGATATATCTGATTGGGAATTAGTACTCAGATGAGATAATTTGCATGGTACTACTAGTTACTAGTTAGAACTTAAAAATTGAGTGCTTAGAAAATTGGTTGCTTAGGAATGATCACTCATTTACAGCCAAGCATATAGGAAAATATGCTATCATTTGTCAACATATATGTTTCAACCAAAATAAAATTACTGTTGATGAGATATAAATATAGAATTAAATTCGAAGAGTAACTTCACCAAATGGAAGGTTTAAGTTTCATAGTTTGTACCGCCACCAAGAAAAAAAAGTACAACCATTGGAAATATAACGATGTGTAGAAGAGACTTACTCCCACATCCAGTCTAGCACTTCTAGCCTGACGAATCTGATCAACAACATTGCGGAGCTGTACAAGAAAATAATGACAGATTGGTGACAAATATTACAGGCATAAAATTAGTAATGCATTTACTGAAAATATTGAATTCAGAAAAAATTTTGAAATAGTCTCTGCATCAGCTGACAGGTAACAAAGTTACAGCTGAATCAACTTGCTGCTAGCTTATTGGAGGGTAGGTAACAAAATTCACCGCTTGCCACATCAAAACACATCTAGGATAGGAAATAATAAACATTTGTTGTAGAGCAAATAGTGCCAAATTCAGAGTGGAGTAACGAACATCGTAAATGTTGAGCAGCTTAATCTCAAGACAAGGGGTAGGGAATAACTTGCCAAGATAAAAAAAAAAGTAGTTTGTGATTCAAGTGCAATTTGCAAAACATGAAAACAACACAGCTCATCATGCAGAAACAAATTTCTCATGAAAATGAAACTTACGCAGTACTTCTCAGGAATTGTTTAGTTTAATAATAGAAAGCCAAAGAATAATAGCCCCTTTGAGAAAGCTAGAAAGGAAGGCAAAGCATGGAACCAGAGATAACATAGCAAACCTCCCTCCCTCCCTCCCTCAACATACATTTTCTGACTAATCCAGCCTCCAAGCTTCTCTTTTCCTTATTGTGCCCTATCCAACCTTCTAAATGCTCTGTGCATTACTGCATTGCCTCATTTTTCAAACCATGAATCTGCTAACTTGTTACAACTTATACACATAAATGCTACGCAAGCATTATACCCCTGACCGTGCAGCACAGGACTTTCACTTTTAAGATAAACATGAAAATAGTTATGTGTCATATTAGCACCAAGTAAGAACAGAAAGTTAGATGGAATGACTCCAGGACAGCATACCTCTGACACCGTCCTGGTTCCTTCTCTTGAAGCAGCTATGCTCTGCATAAAAGACTGAAGGTCCAAGTAACTTGAGTTTTGCCTATCTATAGAGGGAGGACCTGCCCTAAAGTAGTGTTGCTGGTCGGCACGAGAGCTTGATCCTAGTTGATGGTTCCGAATCTCATGTGATGTGGATGAATGCCCACAGTGCTGCAATGCAACGCTTGGACTTCTGGAATGAGAAACATTAGCAGCTAGCAAGGACCTCCTGGCCATATCTCTTACACTTGAACTTGGCTGAGATGCATTCAACCCAGGGATCTGTTGAGATCCTACATTTGCAGCAGCTCGAAGTGTGGAGCTAGAGTTGGAATTTTGCTGGTTGCTTCTGCTTCCGGGTGCAGATAGCAAATTTGTTGAATCAGCAGTAAACAAAGAAGAACCTAGCAAAATGGGTTCAGGAAAATTGCTTCTCATCATGCTCCTACTGGGATCTTGTGAAGCAGATCTCTGGTTTGTTGCATCAGCAGAACTGGAAGAACTCCCTATTCTTGAACAAAAATTACCATTTGATGGAGGTCGGTGCAAACTTTGCGAAAATTGAGTAACAGTAGGTACATGAGGTCGATTATGAGAACTTGCTGCAGAGTTCATTGCTCTAGGTTGCACTTGAATAAAAGAAGACTGTTGCTGCGTAGGTTGATAAGCAGAACACCTGAAACTTCCCTCAGGCAAAAGATTGGGTAGTGATTGATCATACTCATTTGGGCTTATTCTCATCCGTGTATTTCTCAGAAATCTTTCACTTTCATGTGGATCACCAAATAATGAACAATGATCAGACAAATTGGCGTTTGCAGAGGTATTAATATTCTGGTTCAGCTGTTGTACAGGAGGGTATGAAAAACCATAGTTTGTAGAGGTAGGCATAGTTAAACTAGTACTGCTTTCCTGAGTGGACGGCGAAGGTAGAAGTATATTGTTATTTTGGTGATGATTACGTGAGCTTCCATTTGCAGAAGATTCTGCAAAACTTCCATCAATATTCTTTCTCTTGCAAGATGAACGATGACCACCAAACACACTGACTTCTTGGCCTGTTGCACCATCAAGAAGGTTCACAGTCCGTGAAGAACTTCCTAAAGCATCCGAAGAAATTTCATGACGCAGAACATGCTCAGTGGTGGAAAGACCCCTGTTCAGAGGAAAAGCATTCATTCCTGGTTGTCCATTACTCGGAACCATATCGACAATCTCGGTGTCAAATTGATCAGCCTGATTAAGGTTTAGGTCTATGTTCAAGTTGTGTGAAGGCAATGAACTACTGCCTTCATGTCTTCTCCTTTCTATAGTTAAAGGACCACCGATAGACAAAGCAGGCGCAAAATGATCCCTTTTGGCCTGAAGAAGGCTATCATGATTGGCTAGGCAGCCCATAGAGCTAGATCCAGCTGAATCCCATAAGCTCAAGCTTGCATTTTGCTGACCAATCATGCTACCATTTGGCATTCCCACCTCGTGACTATTGAGCAAATAGTGTGGGTAGTTCTCACTCTCTAGGGTATCGGGTAGTAAATTCTGTTCATCCATCGTGGGGTTGCTGGGAAGTAAATTCTGCTGATCCATGGTCGGGTTGTTGGAACTAGAACCAAGGTGGCATGTTTCCGAGGAAGACAGCATAGTGATCCTATTATGCTGCATCAAAGCCTCACACTGTGTTTCTTCCTAACTTGACGAGGTACTCAAATGATTTCAATGAAATAAACCATCACCACCTAAAAAGCAACGCTTTACAACTTGAAGTAGATAACCCTGGCAAATATAAAAAGGAAAAATATAAAATAATCCGTATTGTACACAACATAAAGCGAAGGCAGAAATAACCAAAACATAAACTAAAGAAAACTAAGTTAGAATTGTACGGCTGCTTTGTTGGGACTTGGGATTTCTTGAAACATATATATTAACAAATAAGTATCCACGCATAAACCACATCACCAATTTATTTTTACAGCAATTTAAACAGAGGTGTGATGCATTATGCACTGCCATGAACATTGCTTTCCATTTCCTTAGAATGCTGAGGAACAAGTCATTAAAAATCAGAATTCAAAACATTGAATTGTAGAAGTGAACTCATTGTTTCTTATTTATGTTGAATACAAACAAAAACTTCAATCTAGGATGCACAAAGTTATGAATCTTTGTTACACGTCAAAATGGCAGTAAACATTAGTTTTAGCATGGCAAAATTGAAAAGACATTGTAGGCAGAATTTATAAGAGGATTAAGACCCTATTCGTATTGGCTTCTGCTTCTGGCTTCTACTTAAAAAAGTCAAAAGCCAATACGAACACTCGGCTTCTCGAAGCGGCTTCTTAACTCCTCTTGCTATCGTCTCATTCCGGGGATAAAGTAGGGGGTCACGGGCGCATCACCCACCCCCACTTCTCTCGCTCCCATCACGCGCACGCCTCTCTCACTCACTTTTTTGCACCGCTCGCTCTCTCATTCTAAAAAACCACTTCTTTCAGTCACTAATATTCATTTTCAGCCAAAAACCATAAGCCACCATTCTTTTTAACTTATGGCTTATGGCCTCTCTCAAACAAACAAACACTCAAACAAACAAACAGGGAAGTTTCTCCACCGTCATTTTGAAGCAACTTATCGGAACAGCCTTTTTGAAGTGGCTTATCAACATTTGGTTCGTTCCCATAAGCGCTCACGCTAGGACCAAAAATCATAAGCCGCAGCCGAAAAGAATCCACCCGCATTAGTAAAGGCCAATACAAACGCCCAATAAAGTACATAGAAGTTCTATAAATCAACATGTCAAATCTATAGATACTGTAGGGAACACTACAAGTCAACACCTCTCCAAATCCATCATTATAATCAACTGGAGCGATGTGGGATGTGTGTGATATCACACCTCATGTACTAAGACCAAGAATTTATTGAGAGAAATGGTGGAAACTGTTGCAGACTGTCTCAGCCAATTGGCTAATACTGCGAAACTGCTTCCCTAGCTTCAGCCAAAAAAAGAACATAATTTAGTTTTCAGTCTGCAATGCAATCACATGAAGACAGACTGTCTCAATCTCCAACCAAAATCACATCTTTCTCTCCCAAATTTCGGACGGATTCCCTGTTCTAGACATGTAACCCATACCTAGCCCTCAAGACAGGACTACATTTCGAACTAGGTATAGATAGATAACGAATAAACTAAACCCGAGCAATTTATCCAATCTAATCGGCCCAAACATTAACTTTCTACGACAAAATCCTTCCCCGACCCTGCCCCTACCCCCAAACAGAACTCGAATCGACGAAATTCCCACGAATCCTCCACAGAAATCCGCAGAAATGACCACCTCCAGATCCGCCCCCCCCCCCCAATATCCCCACAGATCTCAACCCCCCACACCACCACGCCCCCGAAATGATCCCATCCACCCCCAATCCCAACGCCCACTTCCCCAAGAACCCAGCCCTACCCACCACCCATCCACCCGGCCTCACCTAAACACCATCAAGAAAACCAAGAATCAAGAAACGTACGGACCCAGGACCGTCCGGCGGCCCGATCGGCGGCCTCCGGGGGCGCCGATCGGCAGCGAAGGCGGAGGGAGCGGAGGGGGGACCGCGTGCTTCCTCCCGTCCGCTGCTGCGGTGGTGGTATGTGTCGAGGAGGACTGGAGGTAAATGGGGGGAGGACAGAGATGGGTTTGCGGGGGCGTTTTTCGGGGTGGTGGGTGGAGTGGGGAAAAAAGTGGGCTGGCGACGCGAGTGCGAACCCACGAAAAAGCGGGGGCATCCTGGCCGTCCGATAGGGGAGATTGACGGTGGGCGGTGTTGGATGGGGGAGGCTGGACGGATGAGGAGAGGTTCCAATGAATGAACCCGTCTGTTGTATGTCCGAATACTTGCAGCGCAATGATCCTAACTAGCAACTAACTAGGAGACTTCCACATCATCAACCAAATAGCTAGCATACAAAGGACTGTCTATAAGGATAGCTATTTGATACTTACATGCACACACAGTCATTTATAGAGATTGTCTCGTTTTCTGTTATAGCCTAGTGTTTAAGGAAGAGCCGGCTCGATTTTTTTTGCATACTCTCTTTCCTCCACATAGGATTTATACTGATGTGTACATGCAAATAGCCAGCTGACTCAGACCATTGGAGATGCCCTAATAAAATGTAGGCGACTGGTTTTTGGATCTTCTATGGGTGCTAATATGGAATGACACCTCTAAATATATATGGTCTTTTGGTTTCGGTTTATTTTTTTTAGATTTTTGATTTTTGATTTATTCGTAAAAGAATATAAAGTAATAGAAATTCACATGCGGTTTTGGTCGATATAAATAAAGTCGCTACAATATGTAATACAATTAACTTGTAGATCACACTTTAAAAAAAACACTAGGTTTAAAATTTAGTTATTGTAGAAAAGCTGAAAACAGTTTTTAAAAGCTAAAAAAGAGACCCATAATAGTTAAGGAAAATGTATATACGAGTATACGACACTTGAACTCTTCAACTTATCTAATTTCAACCCAAAACTTCTAAGACCGTATACTTTGCACCCATCAATCGGTAAAACCAAAGTGAATTCAATCTTGATCGTATTCATGGTGGTTTTTCACATATAAGCTGGTTTTTTTAATGAGGAAGCGTCCCCGCCAACATCACATATATCCAATAAGCAAGTCAAAAAGAGTAAATTACACTACCTGATGGTTGAGCCGGGCAACGAGTTGGCAAGAAGTGACAAAGGCCTTGTTAATATTGACTTCTGTTTTAAAAAATCAAAAGTCAATACGAATATCTAGCTCCTCGAAACGGTTTCTTCATTTCTCTTGTTATCACCTCACTCTGGGGATAAGACAGAGGGGTCACGGGTACATCACACTCTTCACCCCTCTCTATACACACATATCTTTCTCTCACTTTTTATATGACTTGCTCTCTACTTTTAAAAATTAATTCTTTTAACTACTACTATTTATTTTCAGTTAAAATCTATAAAACTATAATAAAAAAAAGCATCAACAAAAGTTAATACGAACGCCCTCCAAGAGAGGATGGATGGATGCTGGCACTGGCAACGGTGCCCAGGAGAGAAATATGATGCCTGGGCTCTGCCATATCAACAAAAAATGTCAAGGTTATTTCAGGTCAGAGGTATGATTTGTTGAAGGGAGATAGTTAGATGTTTAGGAGTTTAGGTCGAAATGGGACGACTCGGAGAGTTCAGGGATTTAATATACTTCCCCCAATGGTTGTACTCTTGAAACGTATATACTTGGAGAGTTTAGGGATTTAATATATTTTCCTAAACGTACTGTATAAAAAATGTTTTGTCACATTTTGATGGTACTAAGACAACTTTTCTTAAAACTGGTGTATGTTGTCACTTTCGTCAAACACAAATCCATAATTTACCCTTCCATAAATGGTTTTTTTTACGTTTTCAAGGCTACTCTTCTCACAATGCCTCGTGTGTGTGTGTGGTCACGTGCAATGCAAACCTCACAGTACAAGAACGTTAATTCGGCAACACGGTCACTTCTCACTTGGTCTTAAGTGAATGACCAACCCAGTTTCGGAGCAGGGTGAAAGCTGGGCTTTGGTTTCGTATGCAAGGTTTGGCGTAATCAAATGGTCTGTAGTCTACCAGGGGCGGAATTAGGTATATGACAAGATAAGCTTTAGTCCGGGGCGTGAAACAAAATGTAGTGTATAGCTTGGGTATTATTACTTCAGCCTGGGGTATAATTATTAGTATTCAGCCCACGTCTTCACGCGCTCGCTCGGTCCAACCCACGCTTGCTCCGTCGCTCGGTCCAACCAGCGCTCCGCTCGCTCTACGCCTCGACCTGATCCGCCTCGCTCGGCCAGTCGGCCTGATCCGCCCCCCACCCCTTCACACTCCCCCTCGGGCCTCGGCCCGATCCGCCTCGCTCGGCCCCTTCACACTCCCCTCGGCCCCTCCCGTCCGCAAATCCGCCCCGCCGCCCTCCTCCCCCTCGCTCTCCCCCCACCGCCCCCCGCCGCCCTCTCACCCCGCCCCTCCCCTCTCGGCCTCCCCGCGGCCCGGCCCCGCCCCCTCCGGCCCTCCCCCGCCGCCCCCCCTCGCCTCGCCTCCCGCCCCTTCTCCCCCCTCCCTCTCCCTCCCGGCCTCCCGGCCTCCTCCCTCCCTCTCCCGCCGCCTCCTCCCCTCCCCGCCGCCCCTTCTCCCCTCGCTCTCCCCCGACGCCCCGCCGCCCTCCTCCCTCTCCCCCCGCCTCCTCCTCCTCCCCTCCCCGCCACCCCCCCCCGCGCGCCGCCGCCCTCCCTCGCCTCCCCCCCGCCGCCCTCCTCCCTCCTCCCCAGATCTAGATGGTGAGTGGTGAGTGGTGACTGACCGTGGTCTATGATTGTTGCTGAAGTTTTTGAATTCCCAGATGGCCAGATGATTGTTGTTGATGCTGAAGTTTCTGAATAAGTTTTGTTCTGATTTATTATTCAAGAGGTCGATTGATGTGGCGTGGTCGATTGATTGTTGCAGATGGTTATTTCTTGTTGTATATTGAAATGTGATGATTGATTGATCCTAGGAGTTATTAGTCAATACAAAATGAAGCGGACGAAGACATTGTCATCTTATTTTTCAACAGAAGCACAATCCAACAAAACACCAGAAACAGGAGCTAGTAATACGCATCAAAATAATCCTCGTGTTGTTCTCAATCCGGATGATATTGTTGCTGATCCTGGGCTTCGGAAACCAATTGAGGATTTGGATGTGGATATCAGAGATACTGCTAGAAGAGAGTATTTGCAAATAGGTCCATGCCAACCAATTGGTTATAAATTTCCACACAAAGAATATGGAAACCAGAGGAGGAGCTTTCAACAATCATGGTTCGCAAGGTATAATTGGTTGGAATATAGTGTTGCTAAAGATGCAGTATTTTGTTTTTATTGTTTCCTCTTTAAGCAGCCTAGAGTTGAGAATTATGGTATTGAATCATTCACAAGGGTAGGATTTGCTAATTGGAAGAATGCAATTAAAACTTTTGATGAACATGTTGGTAAAGTCTGTAGTTATCACAACAAATCAAGAAAACATTGCGAGGCTTTCAAAAATCAAAGACAAGGTGTATATTATGTGATGGCCGTTGCCACGAAGAAGGATGAGGAAGAATATAGATCACGTCTTACTATTATGTTAGGTATTGCAAGATTTCTTTTATTGCAAGCTCTTGCTTTTCGTAGACATGATGAATCCCCTAGCTCAAACAATAGGGGGAACTTTCTAGAAATGGTGAAATGGTATAAAGAGAAGGGTAAGAATGTGGCAAAATTGCTTGACAACGCTCCTGCTAACCATTTATTGATTTCACCACAAATACAAAAACAGTTGTGCAAAGCTTGTGCAGAGGAGACCACTAAAGTCATTATTGATGATATTGGGGATAGACAGTTTGCCATAATTGTTGCGAGGCCCGCGATGCATCTATCAAAGAGCAAATGGCTTTGGTTTTGAGGTTAGTTTGTTAGTATTTTTATATCTTAGTAAGTCTAATCTATATTAACTATACTTTCTTACCCTATGCAGATACGTCAATAACAAAGGTCAGGTGATAGAAAGGTTTCTCGGGGTTGAGCATGCTTCTGACATGACATCGTCTTCGTTAAAGCTAGCATTGGATGGTATGTTACAGCTTCATGGTTTATCAATCTCTAGATTGCAAGGACAACGATATGATGGAGCATCAAACATGAGAGGTCAATTTCATGGATTGCAAAGGCGCATATTGGATGAAAATCCGTATGCATTTACGTCTATTGCTTTGCTCACCAGTTGCAGTTAGTGGTTGTTTCTATTGCCAAGTGTTGTTCTTCAGTCTTAGATTTCTTTAATTACACCACCATGATTGTCAACACTGTTAATGCTTCTTGCATCAGAAGAGATCAATTGGCCCAAGATCACCATGATAAAATTGTGAACAAATTAGAGTCCAGTGAAATTTTTCAAGGGAGAGGAAAAAAATCAACAAACTAATCTTGCAAGGGCCGGCGTACCCGTTGGGGCTCACATCATAAAACCTTGTGTCGTTTTCTTCTCATGTGGGATTCGGTACTAGAGGTATTAGAGAATTTGAGTGATGATGCTACTAGTACAACACAGAAAACCACAGCTTTCGGTTTATTGGAAAAAATGGAGAGCTTTGAATTTGTACTTATATTGCATCTTATGATCAGACTCTTGGGCAAGACTAATGATCTATCACAATGTTTGCACAAGAAAGATTAAAACATTGTTCGTGTAATCGGGCTCATTAGGACCACATTGAAGACAATTGAGGTAATAAGAAATGATGATTGGGATGAGCTTTTTGCAGAGACAAATGCCTTTGTCTCCAATATAAGATCATTGTGCCAAATATGAATGATACAATGCCAGTTAGGGGCCGTTCAAGGGGTCGTGGTGGCGAAATAGTAACTTACTATGACCATTTTCATCATGATATATTTATTGTGGTGTATGACCAAATTATTGTTGAGATGAATAATCGCTTTACTGAAAGATCGACCCAGTTATTGATGTGCATTTCTTGTCTTGATCCAAAGAATTCTTTTGCTAACTTTGATGAAGACAAATTAATTGAACTTGCAAGGATGTATGGTGATGACTTCTCCGAATATGATTGTCTAGTTCTTAAAGATCAGCTCGGTACATTTATTACTGATGTGAGAGGTGATCTAGATTTTGCAAATTGTACTGACTTAGGAAATCTTGCTGTGAAAATGGTTCAGACTGATAGACACACAGTTTTTTCATTGGTATATCGTCTCATTGAATTGGCTTTGATTTTACCGGTGGCAACAGCAACTATAGAAAGAGCCTTTTCGGCTATGAAGATTATTAAGACTGATTTACGGAATAAGATGAATGATGAGTGGATGAATCATACTATGGTATGCTATATTGAACGAGACATATTTGCAAACATTAATGATGATAAGATTTTAGAGCGTTTTCAAGGGATGAGATCACGTAAGAAACAATTATCTCGTGCTAGTGGTAAGTTAGCTTCTTATAAATGTAAACTTCGTGTTGTTCGTATTTATTCATACAATGTTTGATTTATTCTCATATGTTGTCTTACAGGTTCTGGTTCATGTCCAACTATCAATGAAGAAATGATAGGATAGGATAGAGAGCAAATCTTCGTAATTTAGGTACTCAAATTGTATCTCTATTATGTTATATTTTTTATATTTTGTTATCATGTCATGTTTTTCTTATTATATTTTATGTTTATTTTTTTAGTATTGAACTCAAGTTTCATATCAGTAATGCAATTAGTCAATTATGATATACTTTTGTTATATCGTGGCATAGGTACAAATTGGCGTTAGTTTTAGGTTGTTAGAGTTCAGCTCGGGGCGTAACCAAATCCTGGTTCCGCCACTATAGTCTACCACAATGAAGATATTATGACAAGGAAGGTAAAGAAGTCCACCATATTCATCAGCTCTAGTAACATATTGTTATTATTAATATAAATTAGAGAGTTTTAAAAAAAATCAAATGGTACGTAAGTTTTGTTGTCACCAAATATAGGTTATCATAGTATATGTATTGTCAAACTTTTAAAATTTTTCTTCAAAATATGTCAAATTCATCCCTTTTCCTGCCTGTGAAATGGTTGTTTTAGGTGACTCAAATTGTGGCCTACCTGGTTCAACCGTACAGCTTTGTAACCTAGCTCTTACCTCTAACCCCGATGCATCAGACCAAATAACCAAAGCCCCAACCCAACTTAGTCATCACCATCCTTCAGTGACAGACCTAGAAATAAAATATAGCTAGGGTAGACTCACAAGCGTGAAGCAAATAGTATTACCCAAAAGAAAATAATTTATTATCAAACTACATTACAATCGCACTAATTGGAGTATATAACATAAAATGGAAGCAACAATTACAATTCGCATGCAAACATATATAGATAACGGTAGGACATTGAAAAATATCTCATTAATAAAACTTAGTCTACAGTTGTAGATGAGCCGTAGAAGAAGCAACATATCAGTTGTGAAAGATAGATAGATCAGTAGTGTCACAATTTGATAATTGAATATAAAAGATGCAATAAAAAGAGAAGACACAAGACATACCACTAAATAACTAAGTACGTCTAGGAGAATGAGGCATTTTCATTCTCTTGTTCTTGTGGAGCTGGAGCCTCTTATTTTTGTGGTTGTTGTTGTGCAACATCTTCCTCTTGTTGGACTTGGTCCAATTAGACTTTTTAGTTGAGATTGTGCATGTACAGCCGTCGTTCCACTTTTCATAGTACTTTTGCTTGAAACGTTGCTAAAAATAGCTCTTCAAATCCATTTCTACCAAATCAAACAAGCAAGCAATGACAACATCACAATACATTTTAATAATCCATTTGATTTCCACAACTCACAAGTAAGAGTAAAGACCCAATATTTATCACTTACTTAGACATTTACTATTGGATTTAGAGCTTTTCATCGTTCTATTCATTTTGAATTTTGAATATTTATCACTTCTTACATGAAGCCTTTCTTAATTATTTAGGAAAGAGCGCTTGCAAAAATAGCAGAGAAACCCTTCACTTACAAATACAGAGGCCACTACAATCTACAGAGCAAGGCTACTACACATAACACATCATTCCTTGGTACTAACAGCAAGCTAGAACATTCTTGCATTACCCAACTCTTGTCTACAGGAGATGACACCTACCAATAATGCAAGAAACTGAAGAAAGCAAGAATTGTGCTCTAGGAGCAAAAATAATGCAAGAACATCTTGACAAAATGATGACTAGTCCAAACCACTCCTAGCCCAAAATGACACGCAACATACTTGGTATTTGTCCCTCGAACCAAAAATTCATCTTAATGGATTGCCGCTTCAATAACTGCTGGGGCAACTAGGTAGTTTGTTGATCAGGAACCAATCAACAAACTAAACACAATGAAATTTCAATCACAATTTGACCATGGATCTTAAGTACATCTCTATAGCAATAGCTAGTGCATGCATCTCTCACTGGAATCTCCAAAAACATGCATGCGCATTGGGCAATCGGTCCATCTGAAGTCTGAAGTGTGAACCCTGAAGTTCTCTTCTTCTCCCCTACTTTATCCAAACTACTACAACTTCTACAAGCAAAGTCTGAAATACTGTCTAGGCCTAGCACCAACCTCTGAACACCACGCTGTGTGCCCGCCCCCCGCTAGTCGTCGCGCCACGCTTTGGTCTCCATGCCATGCCTACCGGCACGAGCTCTGGCCGCCGCGCCGCCTTGCAAGGCTAGGGTTAGGGTTAGTCGGTTGCTCTCGCCAGTCGCCTCTCGGGGGTTAGGACTTGGGGGCTTGGGCTTCACTGGCTGTTTACTAACTAAGACACTAAATAACTAGTCATTGGCTGCACGGCTCACTGCTTCCATTGAGCCAGTGAGCCTGATGCCTCAACGGCTCCACTCCTGGCTCCTAGGCTGCACCGCGTCGTCAAAACTCGCCAACCGCCAGGACCACAGGATGCATGCCAAGTCACCTAATGACAGCCATGGTAGCACAGGCTCTGGAGTAGAAGGGGGTCCAACCGACTATTTTAAAACTATTTATTTTACACCCTCAACTTCGAAAACTAGTGCAAATCTCATCCAGGGTAGTTTTGACACTAACATGGCATCCTACGTGGCACAAATACCTCATACACTTCTTCCTTCCTCCCTCTTTCTAATCTTCTATCTATTCCTTCGCTCACCCCAAACCGATCACCTCATAGGCACTGTTGTTGGGCCCCGCAATTGGCCATCACCGGCGACCGTAGGACATGCCCTCTTTGCCAATACACCCCACAACACTGAAGAGCCTCTCACTGCTACCTTGTCCTCTCCCTCACCTTTCCATCTCTCCCTCACTGGACTCTCACCGCATTCACCAAACCGCCCTGGGCTCTTAGGTGAGCTTCAACAATGATCGTCATATGCTGTGGATTTGCCTTGTCCCCTCTCTCAATTCCTCACCACCCTCTCCTCTCTCTGCATCTGGAAGGCTGGGAACACCATCTCCTTCATCCTCTCTAGTGACACACTACCTGAGAGAAGTCCTTTACCATGAGAGGCTCCTGTTGTAAGGGTGGCTCTCACCTAAACCCAACCGGCCTATTAGAAAAGCGTAAGTATCGAGTGAGGTATGTATAATAACGTAAATGCCCTCGAAGAGTATTCTTGTAAAGATGCTCCTCGCAAGGAGATGCAGGTGCTATCCCGGATCACAACTCCCCACCTCCATGGTACTCCCCTTCTGAAAAAGCTCCATCAATATTAGCTTTCAGCACTCTGGCGCTCGCCGGCTCCCAGCGAGGTGTCGTACACACTTCAGTTTCATGTGCTGCTCCAAAGATTTCTACATATTCTGCAACGATGGCAGATACTGTCCACCGAGTGCTAACCAAATGTACTGTACAATACATTGTACATACACTACTATACATGTAGGGCACTATTGAACAGCGGAGGATGCTGGTGAGGACGATGACATGCTCCGGCGGCCGAAGTCGATGATGTGCAGCTCGGTGGTCATTGGATGACGACATGCACCTCTGTCGCCAGTAGCGAGGACGACAGAGGGAGATGGGCGAGGATGACATGTACATTGGCCGGGAGGATGAGAGAGAGAGAGAGAATTAGTGCATGCTTTGCACAATTTTTTTTATTTGGTCCTACTGTGCCATCTTACTTTTAAAAGTAGCATCATACGGTATGAATTTACAAATCTAGCTCTCTAACTGACCATGCAAGAACCAGCGTGTGACACAGGTCTCCTACCACGGTCCTATACCGCGACACATTCATCCCACCGTGGCAAGATCCCAGTGTGGCACAGTTTGGTCGGCACGTAGCAGGTGGTGGAACCCACGAAGGTGCCGTGGTCAGGTGGCGTGGAACCTTTGTGGGCCCCACCATCTGCCTATCTGGGTTAGCTTGTGCCGCGCTCACCGACGGTGCTGTGGTGGTTAGATGTTGCCGTGGTCGAGTGGTGCGGTAGAAGCCACATGTCTGCCGTTGGTTCTTTCGCGCTAGGTAAGGGGGTTAGATTTATAATTTCGTATTGTATAAGGCTAATTTCGAAATTAAGGTGGCGAGCCAAATAAAAAATTATGTTTTGCACATCTTCCCTATCTCATCTAAAAAAATGTTTTGCACATTTTCATGGTACTAAGTCTCAACTTTTCTTAAAATTGGTGCATGTTCTCACTTTCGTCAAACTCAAGTCCATACTGTAATTTACCCTTATATAAATGATTATTTACGTGTTCAAGGCTACTTTCTCGCATTGCGTTGTGTATGTGGCTAATGTGCAATGCAAAACTCGCTGTACAAGAACGTTAATTCGGAACATGGTCGCTTCTTGGTCTTGAATGAAAGCCCAACCCAGTTTTGGATCAGGTTGAACTGCTGGGCTGGGCTTTGGTTTTCACATGTGAGGTTCGGCGTAATCAAATGGTCCGTAAGTTTTGTTGTCCTAAATATAGGTTATAAAGGTTCCTCTAGGAAAAAAAGTTATTATGGTATATGTACTGTTAAACTTTTTAAAAAAAATTTAACATCTTTTAAGCAAATTTCACAAAACTACAGATATTTTAACTAAACTACCACAAAACTACAGGTTTAAGAATATATTTTATGAAACTACAAATTTTAGACCAGAACAGTTGGACGAACTACGGGTTTTAGAATTGCCATCACACGGCTGTCGGTCTGTAGCCTTTTCACGTGGGCCTTCGAAATGTTTTAGCCTAAAATCCCCTTGTGGGGCTTTGGGTCTGATGCATGCAGTGTGAGAGACAGGCAACGGTGACCTTTTCTCTACCACTTAAAAGAACTAGTTGATAATTTATACGTTATTCTATCTTTTCTCTGCCTCCACTCCTCACTAAAATAACACTTCGAGACCCCAAATCAACACATCTCTCTCGTGCATCCCAACACCCACACACATGCCCCTGCCCCTACCCCCACCGCCTCCTCCTCCCCTACTTTACCTGCCGCCTCCTTCCCTCTCCACGCCCCTGCCGCCTCCTCCCCCCCACTCTGCCCGCCTTCTCCTCCTTCCCTTCCCATGCCCCCGCCTCCTCCTCCTCCCCCCACTCCCCCACCTCCTCCCCACCCCATGCCGCCGCCTCCTCTCCTCTACAATCGCAGGAGCCGCCGCCGCCCCCATGGGTGCATCTGCCACATGTCGCCATCCCCTCTCTTCTTCTCTACGCTCAGTAACATCCCTCCCAAACGCTGACCAACCCCATATCGTACTCCCCCGATTTGATAGGAGAGCTGTGTTTTATCAGATGTGGTGGAGGTGAGGACGAGGGTGGAGGACGTAATGCCAATCACCATAAGGCTCAAGCTCGAGGCCGAGCTCCAGGTCTCTCCCCCATATGCCCGCCTCATCTTCATTTCTTGTTTTTGTTTATTTTATGGGTTAAAATGTTAATTTTTGTTGGCTTTCGTTAATTTTTCTTTTCAAGGGAAGAGGAGGTTTCATATGGATGCTCTCGTTGGGCCCTTTGGCACCAAGGTAAGCGCTTTCTAGTTGACATCATCTTCTATCGTTTGTTTGATCCATGTGCAATTGGACTCTTGAATTGATTATTTAGGATAGAGTGTGTATTGAAATGTTGATGTTAAGTCCTTGGACTTGCGATTATCAACGCAATGTTCTCTTTTAGAATGGCATTCTGCCCTCACATATGAAGTTAGAAACATGTTTGCGGAACAAACATTGAAGTGGGGAAGAGTGATGCACTAGATTTAGTCTTTTAGATGCTAGGGAAACAGAAGGGCAGTCAAAGTCGGACAACCAGTATTTCATTTATTGAATGTGAGTATATATCAAAACTACAGTTGAATGTGATTTCTATCGTTTGTTCTTTTCATCGAGCTATGAAAGTTTTATGCGCATAATATAAGGCAAAATTCATCTTTTGATAAATTTAGTCCAACCTAGACAATTATGTTTATGTTCATTGTTCATATTGATTGGTGGTCAAGTTTGTAACTGAGGTTGTCGACTGCATCCCAATGTTGCAAGCTGCATCCCTACTTGTATTCTTTGCTATCCATGTACTATTCTTATGATCTTGTCATTTGCTTCCACTTTCTGTGCACTTGTAATCTTCTACGTTATGAAAACTTTGTATTTTGGCATATAGAATTTGCTAGATAGCTATTTCATTAACCTTGTTGCATGTGCTTGCTTAACAAAGGTTGGATTTTTTGTCTTTTGCATTGGCTTACTGGATCAATTTTGTTTGGAATGTTAAAATAAATTTAGGGACTATTGTGACATTCTGAATTTCTAGCCAGTAATTCTGGTATGAGATTTGCAAGTGCATACTTTTAAAAACCAGTTGGTAATTAACATGCATTCTTGCATATTTTGTAGATGGGACGGTAAGTTTAAAGTAGTCCATTACGGTAGACTTTAATTTTTTTTCTTGGAGTTTTGTTCATGTGTCATTTGAATCACTTAGTTGGATATGGTATGATTTCTTGCTTTGATACTTAAACCCTGTGATATTAGAAACCATCAATTATAGCATCAAAAATAGCAGCAGTTCATTTTTCTTACGCCTTACCTAGAGGTAAACTCCAATGTTTCACCATTGCAGGTATCTTCAGAATAACAAGCTATCTGGAGTCATTCCCAGGCTCTGCTAAGTAAAAGCATTATTTTCAAGTGCGTATCCTTTCTTTGATATACAACATTACTTGTGGAGTTAGTTGATCATGCACCATTTCTTCCGTGGAATGTTCTTGGCTATCTTTTTACAAAATCCATTTTGGTTGCCATTTGTTAGTTCTTACTGTATATTAGCAACTACCACAACTACGTTAGTTCCTGCTGAAACCTTGATGTTTGCAACCTTATATCTTGTTGTTTTATTTTGTTTGTTCAGTGTATAATATTTTGCTATCAGCTAATCTAAGCTTTCCTCATTGTAAATTTTCAGCTACTCAGGGAACCTGTATCTTGGAACCTTTGATGCCACACAACCACATCGCTTCTATCGCCATGCTCCCTTCAACCCTCCACTATGTTGCCACCCCCACCGGCCACCCCCATTGCACTCTTCTATGGCCGCTTGCAGCCTTCTCCGCCCCTTGCGCCATATAGGGGTGGGAATGAGGGTTGCACGCTACTGATTAAAATTGTCGGAGCCGACAGAGAAGGGTGAGGAGGCACTGGCAACCTAACAAGAAGGAGGATGCGGGTGGAGACGCCATTTGGATGAGCATCACGAGGTAGATTTGGGGGCGAGAGAGAGGAAGAGAAGAGTAGGAAGAAGAAAGCAATGGCTACCGAGTGGGCCCCATCATATTTTTAATTTATTTGCTCATTCTACTGTCTGGTCTGCTTAAGACCTTAAAACCAAAACAAACTTACGTGTCAAAGCATCTGCTACATTGGCGACAACCTAGAGCAAAACTGGATCAATTCGTGTAAGAGGGTAAAATAAGTAGTATTAACAGTTGATGGGGTTGAACATCCAATTTTATAGTTGAAGGACAAAATCAAATTTTTGTAATAGTCGAGAGAGAGGAGAGGTCGATCGGACTAATTCTTTTACCAACATTAGAGAGAGAGAGAGCGCGCACACAATTAGAGTAAAATTATAATTTACTGCGCACATTCCATCCCGACTGGTGGAGAATCAAAGAAAGTGGAATTTTCAGCGACAAAAATTTCATAAAAAAACTACGGTTAGGTGAAATAGCCGCTTATACTTTTTTTGGCGAGAATTTAGCAGAAGAGACGAAGTTCTTGTGTGTTTATAGTTTAGTCCAGATGTACCTCTTTGTAATTTTCTTGTTCTATAGACTTAAATTAACTTGTGGACTGTACTGTACTGCAAATTAATATAATTAGGGACTTTTCCTTAAACATAAAAGTGAAAAAAATGAGAAGAAGGGTACTTTTTGTTACAACGTGGAGGGGACTTGGTGGACCAGACGAAGCTAACCGCATGTTTGGTCCTTAATCTTAGCATCTTGCAATTTTGGGCCGAGTTGGGCTTCGTTTATAGGCTCCATCCGCACTCTTGTAGTTGGCCGCGAACGACGCCCCCAACTTGGCGCGAACGGCGCCACGGCTGCCCACGTGGCCCTACCACAGCACTTCGCGCCATCCTCGTTCCCGCCAATTGTTGGCGCCACCTCCGAGTCTGACCCTCTAACCCGTTACTATATACGCACACCTCCCAAATCACTGTCATCTCAGCTAATCCCCCCAAACCCTAATCCCACGCTCAATTCCTTCCCGAGATGGACGCGGTCATGCATCCCAAGAGGGTGGCGGCGGGCGGTGCCGCGACGCCGCAGAAGCTGAAGAAGGCGGCGGCGGCGGCCGTGCTAGCCGGCCAGATCCTGACGCCGGAGAAGCCGAAGCAGAAGGTGGCGGCGGCGGCGGCGGCCCAGCAGATATGGACGCCGGAGAAGCCGGAGCAGCCGCCGCCACGGAGGGCGCGCAACCGCGGCATGACGTTCTCCGTCAAGGAGGTCCGGTCAGCGGCGCTCGGGCTGCGGCGGGCGGAGAAGGGCCCGGCTGCGGCGGCGGTGGAGGCGGTCGAGGAGGACGAGCTGGGCTCCGTTGAGGGGGAGCTCGGTGTGGGTGCCGGAGCTGGCCGGAGCCCGGTCAAGCGCAAGGCCGAGGTCAAGCTGCCGGAAAGGTTAGTGTTGGATCTAGTTCAATTTCTTGTTTATGCCCCGAAAAAATGAAACATTTTCTTGGTTTGAGGCCTTTATTCTAGTACTAATCAACAACCGCATGCAAATTTTTATGCAAACAATCTTTTCTGAGAATTTCTGGCAAATTTTGTTTCTGTGGTGATGCCAATTTCTAATTTGGTGTATGTGGTTACTGTCCATGGTCAGCTATGAGATGCTCTGCGAGTTCTTCAATTGCTTCGAGAGCTCCACCCGGCTGCTCCGTATGAAGGGATCCAAGGCGACGTTCCCCAACATCTGCGCTAGCATTCAGCATATTTCTGAGAGGTACTAACCTCTTCCGACAAGTAGTCAGAGAATTGCTGCTGTGTTTGATTGTCATAATTCAATCTCTAATTCTTATAATTCTGTGTGCAGGAGGTTTACCTACAGCCATCTTGCGCAGCTTAAGTACATAATGCCTGAGGCGATTGTCATCAATAAAATCCTTTTGCGTGACGAAAATACATGCTGCATGAAGCCAGATCTTCAGGTGAACCTCCTGGTTGATGCTGTTGAGGGCAATGCGAAGCAAAAGGGGGAAACCGGGTACATGGCCTTGAGAAGGATCTTCAGGCAGAGGCTTGTGAATTTCTTCAGGGACCATCCTGAGGTATGCCAGTCGGAGTATTCTTCATTCGTTGTTATTATTTCAACATAAGTACTTGCACAAGTTTATGAGTCAAATGTATATGGACTAGTAACTGTATGACTAGTGCTAGTTCGTGCTATGAAAATATTCTGTTTGGGGTACCCATAGTTGAAATTCAGGATTCATGGTTCCTCTGTTATTTATCTTTCAGGGAGATGTCATTCCAGAGCATGACCTGCCACATCCATTTAATCAAACAAAATCAAGTGCCGCTCAGATCACACCAAGAGTTCTTCCTGAAGCTGCATCTGCTGTACCATCGTTGAGTCTCACCGAACAGCAGCCTATTGCGATGTCACACCTGTCGCATTCCTTTAAGAGAAGGTTTTCACAGAGATCTTCAACTTGTCCAGCAACTGCCAACACAACCAGTCTACTGGCAAAGGTTGAACCCACTGCTCCATCTCCATTGAGCAGGAAGTCGCTGCTCGGTTCTCCAGTTTCTGGTGGTCATAGCATAGATGATGAAGCCCAAGTGCAAGAGAAATGTGGCAAGGATGTTGGTGTTTCAGAAGGGACTCCTGCAAAGTTTGCATCTACACCAGTGAGATTAATGGCGGCTACACCAGGCCTTCACACCCCTAAAAGGCCAATCTCTGCTACTTGCGACGACACACCGCCTCTGAAGATGGCTAAACGATCAGTTAGGACTAAATTGTTCATGACACTGACGAAGGATGCAAGTAGTATGGATGAAGAGCCCCAAAGCACAAGTGCGTCTGCCATCGATGGCGATGATGGGTTACTCAGTTTTCTTCCAAAGTCCCTCTTGCAATCGGTAAGTTCCAACAACAATGATTTTCTCATTTTGCTCTATGAACAAAGGATAACATATTTGTTCCTTACAGGTAAAAGAGAAGGAAAAGAGGGCTTTGGAGGAGAAGGAAATGGGCTTTGCCGATCAGGTAAAAAGGCAGAAGCTGATAGCATCCCTGCCAAGCACCTTTGACATTATCTTACTTATCTATCAGTCAAGGCAGCGGTCTGTAATGACAAAGCATGAGCTCATCCACAAGATAATTGCAAGTAATCCAAAGATTGTGGACAGAGGTTAGTGTGAGCTGTGCTTTCTGTCTTTATTGCTTCAACTGCTATCTGCAATGTTATTCCTGATGTTGAATTACTACATCTGTAGGTGAACTAGAAGAGCAATTGAGATTGTTGGAGGAGTTCATTCCAGATTGGATCTCTGAGAAGACCGCACGAACTGGAGACGTTCTCTGCTGGTAAATCATTCTTATCCATGCATACATGTACTGCAGTTTTTAAATGGACATCAAATGCATCTTGAACATATCCACAGACAACAAAAAATACGACTATTCTCAGACATACCCTAATTCGTGGCATTGCTCATTTTCAGCATTGATACAGCACTAAGCCAGGCAGAGATTCGACAAAGGTTGTATGCTGCTGAGTAGGGTGAACTACAAAGTCAGTACACCCTTGTTTAGGAATGTGTGTCACATGGCAAGTTTGTGCTAGAAGAAAAGGCGACGCTGTCTTCACTTCTGTTCAAGTTCAGACACAACCTTCCACATGATGATAGACATGTATAGCAAAACCGTTCTAACAACTGAAGATGTTGTCTTTTTCTTCCATAATGTGTAAATTCCATTCTTTGTAGTTGTGATGCTCCGCCGGGCACCATTTTGTGAGTTGTGATGCTCTGTTTTCGTGATCTGTGTCTGAACTACATATATGCACATTGTCTTCTACTCCCAAGTGTAACTCGACTCCCTTTCAGTTACGGCACTCTATTACGGTGCATTCAGTGCGCATATAAGCTTACATACATCAGTTCTATTACTTTGTTGGTAACTCTATCTCAGGATTTGTGGGCCTTATAATATCGGTGTATCAGAGATGTAAGATCAAAATGGCTAGCAAGCTATTGGTCTCTCAGAAGCTTAAGAACAGAGCCCGAGCCTTCAGTAGTTAGCCACATGTAATTTGTTTATAGGTGCCAATCATTCTAGCTTGCTGACTACAAGTTTATCTGTAGGATCGTCGATGGCAATCAGAGGGGGGGTGAATGATTGCGGAAGCTAAAAATAAATTTTACGACTCCCCCTTAAACACAAAACCTATTTAAGCCTCGTTTAGATTTCTGGACAGAACACTGTAACCTCACTAAAACTGATCTCAATAAAAATCCGTAACTCCGATTGACCTCAAACTTTGTCAAAATAAACTAGAGAAAGTTATTGAACTAACCCAACTGGAAGTATGTCAATCGGAGGTCTAGAACTCGAGATATAAAATAAACAAACTTGCTGATGTAGGTAATAACGAGAATTGATTAAATCCTAATTAAGCGATTAAATAAAATCTGTAACAATTTGTATGTATGCAGTAGCAGCAAACACCCCTTTTCTAGTGGCCTCCACGTGAACTGCTACTACTCGCTAAAAGCTTGTTTTATGGTTCATGTCCAGATGCTAGTACTACTAAAAAGCAAAACATATGGCCATGCATACTAGCGTAGCAAAGCTTAGAAAGCAACTATTTTCAATCTTCCCAAAAAGTAAATTTTGCATGCATGCAACACTCAACGTGATTAGCCTCAAGCCTAATCACCTTTCTCTTAATTAGAAGTCATGTATGCCATGCATGTAAGATCTCCTAACATATGTATGTAACGCCACCCAAACTAGCAAAAGACAAACTTAATTAGCATTCATTTAATCTCACACCTAATCACCTCTATCCATCCCTCGGTCAAAGCACATGAACTATATGAAACTTTCGGTCACAGCAATATATATCAATCTCCAACTACTTCATCTAGTAGCAGCCAAGCCCAAACACATGGACAAGAAAATGACAGTAGCTATCAAACGAACCAAATAAAGCGACCTCTGTTGACCAATTCAAGTCTCGACAAAACGTCTCGGATCCACGTCGCGCCGCTCCTTTTCCTCCTTCGTGAATGTCCGCTGCGCTGCTCCTCCTCCGTGAGCGTCCGCCGCGCCTACGAAAACTCCATTGCTCCTCTTTGTGATAAAGGTGCCGCTGCTTCTTTTGTTCCGCTCAAAAATCACAGTGCCGTGCTCTTCGTTTCTTCCCAAAAAAACACCGCAGCGTGATCTTCCTTTTTTTCTACTCAAATCACGCGCTGCTTGCTTCTTCCTTTTCTTCTTGGCGTCGCTCTTTTTGTTCTCTCGAAAGATCACGACGCTGCCTTCAAGCGAAAAAGCTACGGCCGAGCCGCAAGCACAATGTTTTCTCAAAAGGCCACAACAAAGCAGCCACCACCCAATCTATTAGTTTATCTTCCTTCCGTTCGTTACAAATCACGACTCAGCTCCGTGAGGCTTATATAGCACGCAGCCATACTAGCACTGGTTTGAATCAGACTAGAACTCTTACACCAATACGTATACCACTCGTATACGTATACCACTCGTATACGTATACGACTCGCATGCAAACCAAGCTTATCTATCCGTATACAACTCGTATACGCCCCATCCGAGCACATGCAGCCTTGCCGCATGCCTCCGCCTTGACGCATCTCCGTACCTCCAACGCCACGTCATCTTCATGCGTATTGTTCTCTAGCCTGAACGTCCCAGATAACATCCTTGACCGATAGGACCTCAGTTCCTCCCTGAACTTAGTCCCGAAACCTCAGTTCCACCTGAACCTAGTTTCAGTCCCGTCATCGACCACGTTCCGCCTCAAGCAACACCTGCACATGAATAAACAACAACCACGTACGAGCACAAATCCACGACTTGACTCAAGTCAATCCGCACAATACCTCACACGACGTATTATGCAACATACGACAATCCGTATACGCAACACATCATAAGTAATATCATAACCAACGTTGTCAATTATTCATCATCAAACCTAGACCTGGCCACATGGTCTAACAATCTCCCCCTTGATGAATACATTGACAACACATTCAGTTAACATGACTTTCAACAAATTTAAGTGAAGAATTGAAGCCAAACTCTCAAACTTTTCCTCTCAACACAAGAGAAACAAAAACTCTCCAATCTCTCAAATTTCTCTCCCCCTTTGGCAATGTAATCATCAAGAAATTTCAATGAATAAGAATAAATCTAAGAAAAAGCAATAAGAATAAAAATCTAGAAGCTTTGTAGATTATCCAAGTCTCGTTGCATTGGTTTAATAAAGTAACCAAGTCATATGTTTGAGTAGAGCTATCTAGATCATATAAAGCCATATATCATATAGCAATGTCAAAACAAGTCCATCAATATGAATAAGCAATTTATATCAATGACAGGCATCGCAACAATAACCAGACTAATTATAAAGAGCACAATGAGATATCACAACGAAAAGTCAAAGCCTAAAAAGTGAAGCAAACCTTAACTCTAGGCGAGCTAGCAGTCTCATGTAACACTTATTGCTCCACACTCAATTTTTAGGCATGTGGCATGCTTGTAGCATACTTCTTTTCACAAGGACATACTCTTTTTTCTTTTTCCTTTTTTTTATGGTGGCATGCTTGAAGCATACTTCTTTTCACTTTGCGCACTTTTGTGCTTTTTCTTTTTGTTCACCATGGCATGCTTGAAGCATACATCTTTTCAATTCTTTTTTCTTTTATACCTTTTTTTTAAAACATGCCAAATTGAGTGATCATAAAAATTGAGAACATGAAACATACGAGCCTCATAGCCAAGAGTTAAAATAAGACTCACAATCAAGCTAATCCTTTTTAATGGACATCGCAAAGTAATAAATATAATCAATCTAATCAAAGTATTCTGCCATGTCATATTTTTAATTCAGATATAGCAAATTAATTATAACCAGTCATGATCAATGCTACACAGCATATGAATAAATATGATAAAGAGAGCTCTACTACTCAAATGGTTTCAATGACTTGGACTTGATTAGTTATTTGACAAGGATAATAAACAAAACTTCTGAAATTTTAAATAACAAACTCCCCCTCAGAATAATCTCATAAGCTCCCCCTCAGAATAATCATATAGAGTGCAACACACCCAATTCACTTCGCAAACGAACAAACTGAGAAGTATCAAGCGGTTTTATGAGAGTATAAACAATTTCAGAATCCAACTCCATAAGATAAAAGACAACATCACCTTTGCCACATAGTCTCTCAAAAAGTGAAATCTCTTGGAAGCCATAAAAAATGAAGAACTATCAAGTGTTCCAATTAAGCAATGATGCAAAAGACCGAAACTCAATCAAGCTCATGTTCTCCATCCTCGTCAGCTGTTCTTACATAACAGGAAACATCGATCTCACAGTACTGGGGTTAGTGAAATAAGATTTAGGAATCCAGTACTGAGATACACGATGAGCAAAAGTAGGCGCAACACAAATACTCTTATGTACACATTCAGGTTTAGTATTACTCATATTTCTAGTCACAAAAGAACGTGCATTCCTCAAATTTGACCAAGCTTTAGTCTTTTCTTTCATTTGTTGTTTGGCTAGTTTAAAGCAAAATTGCACAAGATGTCCATATTTACCACAATGACTGCAAGTGTATTTCACTTTATATTTAACTTGAGAAGTAGAAACAACATTTGTATTCACTTGATTAGTAGATGACATAATACCAGTAGACTTAAAAACAGTTTGTTTTGGTTCAGATGTTATTTCAATTTTTCCAGGTTCAAGAAGCTTAACAATCTTAGGAGGATTATTCTTGGCATGCTCAATATAATTAAATCCTAGACCACGATTTTTTACACTTATTTTTGACTTGTCTAGAATCATATTCAGATTTTTCTTACCAAAAGAGAATCTCTCTAAAGTATCTTTAAGGTACTCATTTTCTTTAGATAAAGTGGGACAAGTTGAGCACTTAAACGATTCATTCACAACATTCTTAGAAGCACTAGACTGAGCCAATCTTTCTTTTTCAGCAAAATCATTAAGTTGTCTAGTTAAAGCTTCTATTTCTATGTTAAGCTTAGAACAATTAGAACAAAAAGATGTCTCATGGTAAAGCATCTGTTGAATTGTTTCTTGAGATGAACTAAGTCTAGCTTCTAACAATTCACACTTAGAGCAAGTTTTAGATTGAGCATTTAAATTACTTGTCTCTAAACATATAGATGAACTAGACTTGAGTTTTTCAATTTCATCATTTGCAAGTTTTAACTTTTCATTACAAGAGTCATGTGCCAATTTTAATTCATCAAATTTAGCAGTTACATCACTAAGTTGAACCATGTTTGACGTATTAATTGTTCTAGCATTTTCTAACTCAGAATGTAAAACTTGACAAGACTCACAAGATTCATCATCAGGAATAGAAGCTCTAAGTCTATTGATTTCAGAATTTAAGCTCTCAACAACAAATTCATGATTTTTAATTTTCTTTTTATACTTTTTGAGCTCCTCTGTCAATCTAAGTACAGCACGAGATAAATCAGTGTAAGAAGGTTTTACCTCATCAGGATCGCTATAAAGATCATCATCATTTAGCTCCTCACTGTTGGCCATAAAACACATCCCTGTGAAGTCTACCTCCTTTGCCTTCTTGTCATTGTCCTCATCGTCGCTTTGAGAATCATCATCACTTAAAACAATCTCATCAAGTGCTGAAATTATCTTATTGACTGCTCTGCGATAATTGCGCTTCTTGTTTGGATCAATCTTGATTTGAGAGCTACGAGTTGGTATCTTGTCATCCTTAATCTCCTTACTCCTTAGTTTGGGGCAATTCATCTTGATGTGGTTTTGCTCACCACATTCATAACATCTAATTGGACCTCCTCTCCGTCTTGATCTGATATTGCTAATTGCCTTGGTCACCCTATTGGAGAAAAGTACAAGCTGCTCTTCTGGAATCTCCTCTAATTGTTCATCTGAAAAAGTGCACAGTGCCGACAAAGAGACAATAGAGGAACTAGAAGAACTGTCAACTTGGTTAGTCACTAAGCCCAAAGAATTAGTCTTATTTATTCTGACCAAGACATCAATCTCATGAGTTTTCATCTTGGAATAAAGATCATTTAAAGTTAGTGTTTCCATATTAACAGAATGATTAATAGTAGTGACTAACACATTCCAAACAGACATATCCAAAGCATTTAAAATTTGACGCGCATTATCAGAATCAGAATATGTAACATCAACAGATTGCAAATCACTAATAATTTTATTAAAGCGGTCAAAAAGTGCATCTACTGATTCTCCTGGTTTCATCTCAAATTTAGAATACTCCTTTTTAAATTGATTCTGGCGAACACCTTTAACAGATTTAGAACCTTCATGATAATCAGCTAGAGTAGTCCAAATTTTATTTGCAGATTTAATATGAGCAATTCTAACAAATTCGTTTCTACTAAGACCTTGTAACAAAATATTTCTAGCCTTAGCATTAGCTTCAACATCAGTAGAATTTTCAGTAGTAACAACAGAAGGCACAATATATGGATTTTCAACTTTTTGCCAAATTGCATTACCTTGTGCTTGTAGAAAGACCTCCATACGAGTTTTCCAATAAAGATAATCGGATCCATCAAAAAAGGGTGGTTTACCTGAGAAACGATCCCGATCTGATGCCATTGCAACCTGGCTCTGATACCACTTGTAGGATCGTCGATGGCAATCAGAGGGGGGGGGGGGTGAATGATTGCGGAAGCTAAAAATAAATTTTACGACTCCCCCTTAAACACAAAACCTATTTAAGCCTCGTTTAGATTTCTGGACAGAACACTGTAACCTCACTAAAACTGATCTCAATAAAAATCCGTAACTCCGATTGACCTCAAACTTTGTCAAAATAAACTAGAGAAAGTTATTGAACTAACCCAACTGGAAGTATGTCAATCGGAGGTCTAGAACTCGAGATATAAAATAAACAAACTTGCTGATGTAGGTAATAACGAGAATTGATTAAATCCTAATTAAGCGATTAAATAAAATCTGTAACAATTTGTATGTATGCAGTAGCAGCAAACACCCCTTTTCTAGTGGCCTCCACGTGAACTGCTACTACTCGCTAAAAGCTTGTTTTATGGTTCATGTCCAGATGCTAGTACTACTAAAAAGCAAAACATATGGCCATGCATACTAGCGTAGCAAAGCTTAGAAAGCAACTATTTTCAATCTTCCCAAAAAGTAAATTTTGCATGCATGCAACACTCAACGTGATTAGCCTCAAGCCTAATCACCTTTCTCTTAATTAGAAGTCATGTATGCCATGCATGTAAGATCTCCTAACATATGTATGTAACGGCCACCCAAACTAGCAAAAGACAAACTTAATTAGCATTCATTTAATCTCACACCTAATCACCTCTATCCATCCCTCGGTCAAAGCACATGAACTATATGAAACTTTCGGTCACAGCAATATATATCAATCTCCAACTACTTCATCTAGTAGCAGCCAAGCCCAAACACATGGACAAGAAAATGACAGGTAGCTATCAAACGAACCAAATAAAACTGACCTCTGTTGACCAATTCAAGTCTCTGACAAAACGTCTCCAGATCCACGTCGCGCCGCTCCTTTTCCTCCTTCGTGAATGTCCGCTGCGCCTGCTCCTCCTCCGTGAACGTCCGCCGCGCCTACGAAAACTCCGCTGCTCCTCTTTGTGATAAAAGGTGCCGCCTGCTTCTTTTGTTCCGCTCAAAAATCACAGCTGCCGTGCTCTTCGTTTCTTCCCAAAAAAAAAACACCGCAGCGTGATCTTCCTTTTTTTTTCTACTCAAATCACGGCGCTGCTTGCTTCTTCCTTTTCTTCTTGGCGTCGCTCTTTTTGTTCTCTCGAAAGATCACGACGCTGCCTTCAAGCGAAAAAGCTACGGCCGAGCCGCAAGCACAATGTTTTCTCAAAAGGCCACAACAAAGCAGCCACCACCCAATCTATTAGTTTATCTTCCTTCCGTTCGTTACAAATCACGACTCAGCTCCGTAGGCTTATATAGCACGCAGGCCATACTAGCACCTGGTTTGAATCCGACTAGAACTCTTACACCAATACGTATACCACTCGTATACGTATACCACTCGTATACGTATACGACTCGCATGCAAACCAAGCTTATCTATCCGTATACAACTCGTATACGCCCCGTCCGAGCACATGCAGCCTTGCCGCATGCCTCCGCCTTGACGCATCTCCGTACCTCCAACGCCACGTCATCTTCATGCGTATTGTTCTCTAGCCTGAACGTCCCAGATAACATCCTTGACCGATAGGACCTCAGTTCCTCCCTGAACTTAGTCCCGAAACCTCAGTTCCACCTGAACCTAGTTTCAGTCCCGTCATCGACCACGTTCCGCCTCAAGCAACACCTGCACATAAATAAACAACAACCACGTACGAGCACAAATCCACGACTTGACTCAAGTCAATCCGCACAATACCTCACACGACGTATTATGCAACATACGACAATCCGTATACGCAACACATCATAAGTAATATCATAACCAACGTTGTCAATTATTCATCATCAAACCTAGACCTGGCCACATGGTCTAACATTATCTTCCATGTTTTGTACATTTGTTTATCAACATAGCTCGCTGGTCTTTTTAATTTTAAGAACTGACGTGAACATTTGCAGCATTGCGTGGAGACCAACAATTGTTACCTGACTGACTGAATTGAACTTTAGATGCGAACTATTGGCTTACTGTACAAAGTTCAATTGGCTAGGTAGGTACTAGTTATTTTCCCATTATTTTAGCTTCCATCAAGATCCAAACATTATGATTAGTGAATGAGATTTGCTAAGGATTTGATCTGTTGAAGAGTTTGCTAGGAAGATTTGATTTTTACTTGTGATATAAGTGGATTTTACTCTTTAAGATTCTTGCTCTAAACGGTTCTGCCATTTTGTTTCTTAATTAACAAAAAATGCTCTCTGGACTATTTTATCCAAAGTAACCTCACAAGTTTCTCCAATTTCGTTAGTTTTAAGATTAAGTACACATAGTTTTGAGAATGAGCAGGATATCCTATAAAGATTCCATTTAAAAATATAGGCTCAAATTTATCTAAGCTGTATTGTTTAAAAATAAAACACTTGTAACCGAAAATCCTAAAATAAGATAAATCTTAACTCATAGAAAATCTTGTGCAATAAGGTTCTCAAGAATACTTTGTTGTATTCTTAGAGGTGCCATACTCATCTAATATAGTTCTAGTCATCTTAACTAGGGTTACGTTCTTCCTCTGAGATACACCATTCTGCTGAGAAACTATAGGAGAGAAGAATTGATGCTCTAACTCATGCTCAGCACAAAAAAAAGAAAACGATTAATTCTTGAACTCAGTTCCAATCACTCCAAATGACATTAAGGGTTGTCGGACTCATTCGCAATGCATCCCATGGGCCCCTGCCCATTGCAAGGGTAGCACCAGGTGCTCGTCATTTAGTGGCCCCCCGAATCCCGACAGCCACTCGCATCGGAACGAAGTCAATGCACACATGTGAGATGGGCGGAAACCATAAACACAGTTTGCATTAGTTCCACATGTCACACTTGAGCGCGAATTAGGGCACCCAAGAGGGTATTTTAATAGACAATTCTAACTAGCCAATGTTGAATTCTGTGTGACTTCATCCCCTCTTCCTAGGGCCCCTTCCCGATTGCTGCTACGTGTAGTCATGGAGCATCCTTCCCCCAACTGCCCCTCCCCTTTCCACCATCGCAATTGCAAACCAAGAGAGAGAGAGAGAGAGAGACCAAGCAAGCCAAGCTGGAGGAGAAGGTGGAAGTGAAGGCAGGGAGGCGATGGACCCATGCCCATTCATGTGGGTGTTGGTCGGCAACCTCACTCTCAAAATGCCAGTCGCGCTGCGCCCCACTGGCGTGCATCCTTCTACCTCACCCTACTACTGTAGGATTTGTCTCAACAATCTGCTGCACTAGACTGCTGCCGCGCTGCTGGTACCGTCGGACGAGCAGGGGGCTGGCCTGGCAGCGTCAGGTGCGCTTGCCATAACATTCCACCTATCCAAGGCCGACCTCAACTGGGTCACTGCAAAGCCCTCGTTGTTTGGCCCCCGTTCCGCGAGGCTGAAGGTGACAGTGTACGCTGGTCGCTAGGGCACCACGTGCGGCGTCAACTCGGGGCAGCTACTCAGGAAGGTGGTCATCCGTCTCGATCTCAAGGGCGTCAGTGAGCTCGGCTAGAACTCTGGCGGCACGCGAGAATGGGGTTGCGCGTTTGTGCTTATGCTTGAACGTCGATTGCATCAACCTTCGAGTCCATTTGTGGTCCAAGAGTCGCTCTTTAAATAAGAGCAGTATTAACAGATAGCTAGTTGATTTCATCGTACAAGATAACTTTGTTGTTTGCATCAATTCATCATGCTGCTGTTGAAGAAAAGGAAAGCATGTGCCACATCTAGTAAGTGGGTGATCTGGCTTCATCCTACGGCTTGAGGAGCCACACGCCCACACCCCACTGGTTGATCTGGCGGTGAGTGCGAGGGCGACGGTGGCTTAGGTTGCGGTGGCGGTGAGCGGGACAGTCACAGTAGTGAGTGCAGGGCGGAAGCGGTGACTTGTTGTGATGAGGAGTGGAGCACGACACCGATGATTGGAATGTTGGTGGCGGATTTTGCTGTTTTGGCGGTGAGTGGAGGTGTGCGTCGGCGACAAGAACTGCTGTTAGGTGGATAAAGAATGGGAAAAGTTTCAGCCATGGGGATGGAGCAGGCCTGATTGGCGAAGGCGAGAAGAATAGTTGGGTTGCTTTAAGATCTGTGTGGTGTAACGTGGCAAAATCTAAAGAGAGGCCTTGAAGTGTGGGGGTGTAAGGCCCTCTCTTTGAGAATTTTTTTCCCATGTAAGGCACATGCATGCAAGCATAGTTTTAAAAACCGGACCGGACAAGCCACTAGTTAACTAGTTTAATAAATCTGGTTAGCTTGAATATATGGTAATTAAACCGGAAAAAACCAAAACCTGCTAAGCCATCGGTTTGGTCTTTTCTAGTTTAACCTCCTGTCTGTCTGGTTCGGCTTTTAAAACTTGAGGGTGTCTATTGCATATGTGACTAGTTTTTATCCATTCTTAGTCAATTTTTTATCCATTAGATAAGTATTATCCAATGGCCTATTTTTTTTGGAGGGGAGATTTTTTTGCAGGAGAAAATGGTGCAACTTTAGATGATTAAAAGATAAGAAAATTTTAGTTAACTATACAATAACAAAACCATTAAAACTTCAGTTGGTGCGTGCACGTGGAAGTCGTGTGTGCATCGACTCCTATACTTTATTTAGTGGTTGCTCTTTGAAAGAGTACAACAAAAGAGGAGGGAAAAAAATGTAATTCTGCTGCGCCACAAAAGTTCCTTGCGTGTTGTACATCTACTTCCAAATAGTGCGTGTGATTGAGAAAAAACACAAGTGAGGGAGTCATTGCCTAGCGAGAGATAGAGAGGAGTTTGAGTGATTTATCGAACACTTACCGTATTTAAAATTGAAAACTCAGTTTTCTGCTCAATCAACCATATGTAGTCCTCCTTTGATTTAGCCTTGCGTGTATATTTTTGCATTAGAAATACAAAACTTGTTGACTATAAATGTACTCTCTCCTTTTCAATAAACCATATTTAGTTGGAGAGAAGACCCAGAGCACGGTTACTTCTACGCCGTAGAATTCCACGGCGGGAACAAGTACCACAGTCTGCCTTTGGACGTGCTCTGAGGACCCTTTGTTTATTTCTTCCGGCTGCAAGAACTCCGTTTTAGGGGCGGAGCTAGGTCTCCAACCATCGGGACAATAGTCTAAGATTTAGATCAAAATTATTTGCTATTTGGTGTTTGTAATAGAGATATGTCTTCCGTACCATAGTTCAGTTGGACTGGTCTGAGATCCGATCGCTGGCTGGCTATGCCTCCGTACTCTTTGTCTGTACGGTTCGGTTTGTATGTTTTAGCCAATAGGGATATGAAGGACGGCTTAATTATATGTAAGTAATAATTTTATTTATTGTGTATGTATACGATGCAACCATGTTAAACTATACATGCGTAGACATACACGGTGGGGGTCCGGATCGAGTTTCGCCGGTCCCGGCAGTTGGTATTCAGAATTTCAGAGTACGTACTATATGTGGGTGCACTTCCATTTCACGACATGCCTAGCTTGGTTCTACACAACTAGTCTAATCCCGTTCTTTTGCTCCTGCCTCTTCTTCCCCAGCACCATTGCTACTCACATCCACCTCGCCCTGCTCCTTCCGCTCTCCCGTCCCTGACTTAAACCTCACGTAGATGTGCCTTGCGTAGAACTCCCGAGTCCTCCATGCCAGCGCTGCTGTCACCGCCGCTGCCACCACAGTCACGGCCGCTATGACCAGGAACGACCCTTTGTAGCACCGTACGCCAATGCATGTCGCCGCCTTCGCCGCCATCAAAGCCACGGCATGTCTGCCGCTCTGCCGTGCCGCCTCCCGGTCGTACATGCGCCCGGCGACTCGGACGCTAAGTATGTAAGAGCCGATGGGGCTCGCTGTGCCTCCAAAGTTGGACAGCGTTGAGTAGTGCTTGAGACCGAACAGCTCCGATATGATCGCCAGAATCAGTGGCTGGGCGGCACCGAAGCAGAAGCCAATGATCAAGGACGCCACGTAGAGCGAGCCTGGCACGCCGAAGGCGATAAGCAGGTGGCCGGGGACGGTGAGTAGCAGGACGATAGACAATAGGATCGGTCGTGGGAGGTGGTGGTGCGCGAGGATCTTGTCGGATGTGAAGCCCGCAGCGACGCGGCCGAGGTAGTTCCAGATGCTGATGAGGGAGACCAAGGTGGCGACGCTGCGCTGATTGTAGCCGAGGGACTCACCGATCTGGCCGATGTTGTCAATGGCTGTCAGCATGCCGCCCACGCCGAACGCCGTCGCTATCAACAGGAGCAGCATGTCCACGCTCACCAGCGCTTCAACGATCGTGTAGTCGTCGCCGCGAGGTGGCGGTCTCAGAGCGCGGATCACTCTCACGATCGCGGTCATTGGCTTCTCGGTCGTGGCCTCTGCTACTGGTAGTGGCGTCGGTTTCGCGGCCATGGTCACCACGGACATCGCCTGGCCATCCACTCTCGTTACAGGAGTCTCGTTGAACAGCGCAGCCTCCTCGCGCAGGACGACGGCAAGGGGCAGAAGGAGCATGGCGACCACGACGCCAGCGCTGAGGCCGTACTCGGCGCGGGTGAACCGGAACCTCTTCTGCAGGATGATGGCGACCATGAGGTACAAGGCGAGCACAAGCGACACGTACAGGAAGCCATAGAACGCGCGGAACTCACGGCGTGCAGTGGCACTGGCAGTGCGTGGCGCGCGGATGATCCTTATGGTACCGAGGAAAGCCACGGAGATGGCAGCCGGCAACCAACCGACGAGCAGGATGAGCGTCCGTGTGTCATCGCCGCCGCCGCCGTAGAATGCCAAATAGAGCTGTGTGAAGATGGCCCCGCTGAGGCCGAGGAAGCCCTTGAGGAGGCCGAGCATGGCACCGCGACTGTCGGGGAAGTTCGTGACGCAGGTGACGAGGGCGCCAGTGTTGGCGAAGGTCTGGGAGTTGGCGCCAACAAAGATGTAGAGGCAGATGAGCCAGAGTGGGGGCTTGGAGTGGACGCGGCCAGTGACGGAGAGGTAGAGCATGAGGTAAGCGCTGAGGTTCATGGTGGCGCCGATGGCGAGGACGAGCCAGGGCGGAGTGACCTCGGCGATGAGGCCGGCGTGGATGCCGACGTTGCCTCCCACGTCCATGAAGAAGCCAATGGTGTTGAGCTGCTCCTGGGTGTAACCGAGCGTGGCCTTGATGTCCTTGGAGTAGACGGCGAAGATGGACGTCGCGCCCGCCACCGACATTATCAGGAATGACCCGTACACCATGAACCACCGTCCACGCAGCACGTGCGCCGTGAAGGCCGCCACAGTTTCCGCCGTTGCCATGGATGCTTGTGTTTTGGTTTGCTATGTAGAAAAATGGGGAGGTGTTTTCCATGGCTGTGCGCTGAGAGCTAGTTAAGTAGCAATGCTACTCTGCATTACTGCTGTAAGTGCTTAACAATATGTGTAGAAAAATGGGTCAGTGCACCAAATGGTCAATAAACTTTCCCGTGAGGGTCGTTTCCGTCCTCTGGCGCATAATTTGGCAACTCCACCCAGCTCTTCTGAAATAACCTTTTCAGATTGGTTTACACACAAGGGTATGAACTAAGTTGGTGACCACGCAAGCGCTGCGCATAATTTCAACTAGCTGCATTTGCGCAGCGCCACGCTGCACAAATCGCAAGTGATTAACCCGTGATTAAAAGCGGCCCTGCGTACACACGTGTGAGGTGAAGACAAAGCGAGCGCGCATACACGCGGCAGGCAGAGCGGAAGAAAGTGCACGCTCGCGTCAGTTTCAGAGAAAGCAAAGCAATGTGGATGCAAGCGCTGGGCAGAGATCACCTCATCTCTAATACATGAAGTATTTGGCAACTTCATCCAACTCTTCAGAAATAACTTTCTTGCCCCTGCACAAGTCACAGGCTCACAGCCCCAAGCTTTTCTTTCTTGACGATCTAGAGTAGATCTTGTCTCGTTTTCTGTGTTTTATGGGAGATGCTAGTATTACTTTTATGGGAGCGCCTATACAACATTTACATGTTTTTAAGAGTAAAATCAGTCAAATTTTGGAGCGTTGAACAGGAGATTCAAGACTTCAAATTTGGACCACTTTTTTTTTCTGAGAGAGGTATGGGGGATCTATTGGATGGAGATCCAACGCCACAGATTCGAAGCACTCTTTTTTTTGAAGGGGGTATGGCAAGATCTATTAGATAGAGATCTAACTTAAAATCTGATTAATTTTGCTTTAAAAAAATATGCAAATATTGTATATCAATTCTCTACTTTTATCCTCCTACGGGGATTTTGCATAGAAAAGGAAGAGGGACATGTGACCGAACGAGTATGGATGGTAAGTTGGTAACAGGTGGGGAGGTTGAGGGGATGTCCCTACAACATCAGCCCTCCCCGTCCATGTCTCCATGCCCACAGAGACCATGGGGATCTCTGTAGGATTGAAAATATAATTTAGATGTAAAATTTTAATTATTAATGACTTTACAATTAGTGTATAAGTATTTGTGTATAGTTTTCCACAAAATATAGATTCAAAATTTAAATTCTAATATATATATATATATATATATATATATATATATATATATACAAGTTTTAGTCCATAATATAAAGGAAAAAGTCTATTGTGGTCTATCAACTCTTGCCGCTATTAATTTTGGTCTCTCAATCATAAGTATTTGGTTTTTTGGTGACGTGGCACTAATGTGATCCTTGCTATTATATTATCGAACATTAGGGCATGAGTAGCCACGGTAGCAGTGTCGGTCGCCGCCATGGCGTAGTTGCCTACCCGCTATAGACCATCTCCGGCAGTGCTTTTGCCACCCACGAGTTAACCTTGGCTATAGTGATCCATTTGATACTCTCTGGAAACCGTCTTCTCCTTTTTCTGGCCGACATTGAGCTCGCCACCGCTTCCCATGGTGTTGCCACCTTGCTCTCCCTCTCTCTTGTTTGTTGGTGCAGGGAAGAATAAGCAGGGGGCAATGGCTGACAAATGGGGCCATGGCCGAGAGAGGGGGGGGGGGGGAGAATTTTAAGAAGCTTTTAGGGGCTGACTTGTGGGCTGTGCATGCCAAGTCAGTTTAAGTACCAAGTTGGACAATATGTCACTCAAAATTGCCTGCAAAACCAGCCTTGGATATCATTTGCACCGATTTTGATAGTTAGGAGATGAGTTCTTTCCAGTTTTACAATTGAGGGACAAAAATTAAACTGCAGCAAGAGTTGAGAGACTAAAGATAGACTTTTTCCCTAATGTAAAAAGAATACCAATTTCATATTAAAATTGTATAATATATAAATATTTTATTATTTTAATATGGGGCAAATTGCATGATCCGACATGTAGTCGTACTCATCAATGACGTTCTCGAGGTCCTGATGATGAAGTCGCCACAATGGTGGACCACAGTGGCTCCAAGTTTGTTGTCACCATGTGCCACCCTCTGCCGTAGCTGCTCGTTGCCATTAAGCCACCTTGGTGCCACTTTGACACTGTCAATGACCCTAGAACCCCATTCCTATCACCCCTCACACCGCAATTATTGCATTGATCTTACCATGATAAATTGATACCCACACTATTGTCACCATAGTATTTCTATCCACTGCTTGTATATTTAGTTGTGAACTTTGTAGATAAAGTGAATAGTTGATGCTTAGCCATGCTCATATCAGTACTAGGTGTGCTAAGTTAGAAATTGGTCAATTGTTCAAAATAGGGAACACTTATATATTGGTCAAAAGATGGTACCTTAGTTATTTTGGTTAATAAATAAAAATAAACACCCATTTTAGACTTTGGCGAGTGGTTATAGAGACCGGTGCAATTGCTCAAGATTTTGGTTTATGGTTGTCTCGCTTGGGTCATCAAGGACACATCTATTTTGCCATATACCCAAGTATTCTTATGCAACCACGTGTGCCTATACGGGGAGGACTTAGCATAATAAGTTGTCATATTCTAGCAACACAACCACAGGCAGTAGATTGTAGGTTATTTGGGCTAGTGCTAGCATGGAGGTTCATCCATGTTCGTAGGGCCCTTGCTAGTTCAAGCAAGGTTTACCAACACAACGTATAAGTCTTGGGATGTTGGAGGGCACACTCCACATCTCAGGAACATATCATAGTGCGTTGTTGTTAGGACCAGTAATATAAAAGCTTCGTCATGGACCCTCAAATAGGATACCTATGGTATTGCGTGACATATGTAATAGGGGGAGATGTTTATATTGTGTCGGTAAAGTTGTACAACCTTTGTGGAGTGCAAATCTATTCGAATAGCTGTGGACATCACTTGGTTATATCCCACAATAAGTAGCTTTGTGAGTTGTAAAATGGTTCCGAGAATGCATGGATGGGGGATCTATGCGGGACTTGGTCGGTAAAGGGAATTTGCTGCTATTTTATTTTTAGAGCAGCAAGTCTCCTATTTAAATATGTTATTTTTACTTTAATATTATTTGCTTATTAAATTTTCAAATAGTCTTACAACTTCTGATTACAATATATTACTCTTTATTACAAATAAAAGCTTGCTTTGTGCAAAAATATAAAAACTTGGTAGGATAGCCATCTCACTTAACACGGCCTCGTATACTATTTAACTTTGCTAGAAAGTCTTACATAGTATATTTTTGCATTCACAATTGCTTATTAAACACTATCAGAGCAAGAAGTATATTTTTGTATTCACAATTGCTTATTGAACATTATCAGAGCAAAAAGAAGATCTTTAGATTGGTTACTTTTCACGCCATGGGTATTGGCGAAGTTGATGTCATTTACTAATGTTTTAACTCCAGCTAATTGCTTGTGGTGAGCCATAGCATTCTTGCTGGAATTTTTGTCTTACTTATCGTTAATTCCACAACTATTTATTTGTTATGCGAACTATTTGGCCGGTCGACCGTTTTGTCAAAATCTTAGTTGTATAAGTCTATGTTCACATGTTTATTATTATACATTACTCTGTTTGTTTATTCATGTATAGATGAGATATAATATTGTGATATATGTATGCTAGCTACTAATGATGGGACTAGCACGATAAATATGTAGGTTCAGAATTTTCTAGAGCTGACAAGATCTTCATTGGTATCACCACTGGCGGTGGCGTAGCCACCTCAATCTACCTCCACCACTGATGGCCGTCACCTCTGTGCTGCCACTATGGCCCCGCTCAAGATGGAGGATTTTTCACTGTTTAGCGATTAAAGTACTGTAGCAGCGACAAGATGCACTGTAGCACTTTCGTCTTTATTTGATTTATTTGTATTTTTTTGGTTTTTTTGTGTTTTGTTTTTTCCCGTATTCCTTTGTATCGTACGCTCTAGATTAGCGTGCCGCTTTTATTTTTACATTTTTTTAGATTTAATTATATTCAATAAATCAACTGAGCTACAGTGTTTTTTCAGCTAGCTACAGTGTTTTTTCAGCAAAAACCAAAAGCCATCGCTATTCCGATCACCCCCTATCTTGGACGATGTTGTCGCCACTGAACCACAGCTTCCCCAGCAAATATCGATAGCCACGATTCATCTTCTTCACCTGATGTTGCACGTTGACGTTCTTGTTGCCCCTACCGAAGCCACCAACTGCTGGCCTATGATCAGCAACGCTCCCTACCTCGCCACATTTGCCGCTCGCCCGCCGCCACCACCAACCCTAATCCAACGGTTGCGTGCACAACAGGCCCTAAATGTCACCGGAGCATGAACTTGATATGATCAAAGGCAGAAAAAATCGATTGATTTTTGGCTAGAAATCACCTGACTGATTTTTATCGAAACCTTTTTTATAATTAGAGGACCAAAATGAGCTCGGCGGAAAAGTTCATGGACCATTATTTGCTGCGTTAGCACTACTTAGTGGGAAACACGAGTTAGTTCCAAAGTTGTACAAGCTAAGCAGTATTGTATATTAGTTTATTTTCTTTAGAATGACATTCCAGAAGTCAGCTGGAAAGAGAGATAAAATCAAATCAAGTGCGTGGTGACATTTAACTCAAATTACAATATGATAAAAGCGGAGCAAGCTGTCACACCTTTTCTTTTCCACTACACCACCTTTCGGAGCGTTCGTTTTAGTGATAACTTCTGGTTTTTAGCTAAAATTTCATTGTAGTTAGCTTTTTTTTACTATAGCTGATTTGACTTTTTAGACATAATTAAATTTAAAAAAATGTAAAAATAGAAAAAAATATATTAGCCCATCACGGACAATGCAAAGGAACACGGAAAAAAAGAAAAATACAAAAAGCTTAAAAAATCTAAAAAAATTTAGAAAAAGATGAATTACTGAATAGTGAAAAAAAAAATCGAAGCTAGAAGCTGAAACTGAAAAAAAGTTGAAATGAGTAAGGCTTTGTTTAGCGCGGTAAGATTCCTGCCTGACGAGGACTCGAGTGTACTCAGCATCAACAGAAAGGGCATTCTATTCCATGGTTATGTACCATGAACTCATCAACGACTACCAAATAAGAACTAATTAAATCCAGTTGTCATAGTTCTTAACTGGCCGATTTTCCACGCCGTTACTGTATGGCTAGATATTACAATGCATATACTTTTAATTGAAAATACTCTTATATGTATTATATAACTCTAATAGTTATAATTGAAAATATAGTTGAATTTATTATACAATTGTAACAGGTCGAATGTAATCTAATTAATCAGCACTGTTATAATATATATGGACTCGCTAAAATAGACAGTGTTGATCTTTCTCCCTTTCCCTTATTAACATTATAATTTCTACCTTCTCAGCACGAACGTGATGGCCTTTTTTTACCGTGCCGCACAATTGTATCTGTAGATATTACAATACATATGTTTATATCTAAACATAGAGTTATAGGCCTGTTCTTTGTGACTTTTAAAAGTAACTTTTAGCTTTTGTTACAGTACATAACTTTCAAACGGAGTATTTTTTTAAGATATGGTCTACAAGTTAATTGTAGTACACGTTAAAAGCCCAACATTTGTATCAGCTAAAATTGTAAGTGAGTATATCTCTTTGTAATCTCTGTCGCGAACAACCCAAAATTCAAAAATTTCAATCAAAAACCATTAGCCACAATCATAAATCAAAAAAAGAACAGACCCATACATGTTATATAAGTCTAATACTTATGATGGGAAAACAATTGTTCCCTATATAATTGTACTAAAACCAGTTTTCTGAAAACTTATTTCTAATTTTTGTGATCCAAACAACCACTTATTTAATCTACACATAATAACCTGGACCTACCACAATAGATGATGTAGTTCTATTTTCTTGCAATCAATTAATGTGCAATTTCTAACCCTTAAAAGCAAATATGATAGCTTCTTTTGCCTTTTATTTTAATAATATAATTAGCAGACTAACATGCACAATTGCGTAATCCTATATTGTATCGTTGAGGTGCATTATATAGTAGTTTATTTTTTTGAGAATGACATTCCAGAGGTCAGTTGGAAAGAGAGATATTTGTACAGTAAATAATTTTTTTTATAATACCTAACTTTTAAACAGAGTATTTTTTGAAGACATGATATACTAGTCGATTGTAATACACACATTACAGTGACTTCATTTATATCTGCCAAAATCGTACGCAAGTTTCTCTTTTTCCATACGACTCTCTGTAAACTGTTACTATTTATAAACTTAAACATAACTCAAAATTATCAGCAAAATTTAATAAGAACGGTTCTAAAATCAAATCAAACTTACTGTCACCTTTTGCTACTGTCACCTTTTCTGTTGGTATGTATGGTGTCATTACGATCAAGTGCGTAGTGACATTTAACTCAAATTACAATATGATAAAAGCGCAGCAATCTGTCACCTTTTCTGTTCCACTAGACTACTTCTTTCTATTACAGTACACAGTCCTAGCCATTAGCCGCACTGTTTTCCGCGCCACATGTAGCACAGCCATGTATTGCTCTTTAATTTTGATAGCTTCATTATTTGCATTAGTGCTCCGTTTAGTATCCCATAAACCCTATGCTAATTACATTGGAAAATTTAAAAGTTTAGTACACGTAAAAACTTGACAAAAAAATCACACCTAAAACGTGTCGCATTCACTGTTTAGTCCTGTGATATCTTGTGCTACTCCCCATACATATCACAGTGGAGCAAGACCTTCGGCACGATTTACAGTATACAAAAGGGAATTGATACCAATCAGATGTTTGATGTATCGGACGCTGTCTCAAAAATAGCTCACGGCCCATGAATTCAATAAAGCGAGATTGAAAACGGTTTCATGTCCAAATCTCCTTCCGAAGTTGGCTCCGTTTGCTACTACTTCACTTATCCCCTCCATCTCTCTCTTTCTCTTCCGCATGAGCCTAGGCCGAGCTTACGGTTCCCCGCCGGTACCCCATAGAGATTGCTACCAACCACCCTCGCCGCCTCCTGCCTCCTCGGCTCTGCTACTCCTCTGCGCCCCAATTTGAGCTCCCACTCTCACCCCCGCCACCCCAAGCTTATGTTGTTGTTGCGGGAGAGGGGGGGGGGGGGTGAAGCAGAGGGAGAGATGGCGGGGAGAGGAAGCAGGAGGGGTGCCGGTGCGGAGGAGGTGAGGATCGGTAGCGGCAACATCTTTGCGGCCCTCAAGAAGAAGAAGAAGCTAACGACAGGGGCAAAGAAGCAGGCGACGGTGGGCAAGGAGCAGAGGCTGGAGATGGTCGTCGCCGTCTGGCTAAACATCCCAGTGAGTAGTTGGGTATTGTGCCTTCTTGCCTTAGGGAGATTCGAATTGATTTGCCTCGGGATCTAATCATTTTGTTGCATGATTTGTTTCTCGGTATTGCATTTTTGTTGCAACATTCTGATTTCATGTGTGCAATAATAAGCAATAACCGGTGTAACATCAAGATTTTTATCAAAATTTTTTGTTGCATATATGACCAAAAATTATTGCATATATGAGTGATAAAAGCTGTATTCGACCGTACGGCGCTAGCGTCCAGATCGGATGTCCGGACGCTACCAACACCCTATACAAAATCACCTAATTAACTTTTGCTCAAACACTCGGATAGCTACATATTCCTTGTATATTATTTAGCACATGCAGCAAAAAAAAATCGGTAGAAGAGCAGAGAGGTTCACAAATATATGATGGTGAATTGGTGCTCAATTGGAGCATTATTACGCTATACGGCAGCAAGATTGTGGTGAGGAGTGCAATTCCGTTGGACTTCTGGGACAAGCAGAAGTGGCATTCCTTTTGTTTTTTTCGTGTTACTCTCTCGTTGCACTTTTTCCTTGTTTTCCTGTTCTTAGCTTCTACGCATTTCTTTTGTTTCTTCTGGTCACTGTATGGTCGAGTGCGGTCCTTTTTTTTAGACCACAGGTCCTTGTGCGGCCCTGCTTTTATGAAAGCAATAGGTTCATACTACATAACTGGGGTTACCAGTTTACAGTACTAAGAAAAACCTAAGGTAAAGATACAGACCACATATCCTATTACATGGCATATGTTAGACAATTCTAGCAGGGTCTTGAACAGCAACTGAGCTTCTGATTTCACGAAGTCGCCCTTGAATCCTACACCGGAATTCATCAAGTTTGATCTTTTCGTCATTCCGCGCCAACCCTCTCCAGCCCTGACGGTAAGAGAAAACGCAGCGAGAGACCACGTCAGGATTTTGAATGATAACATCTCTAAAAACATAATCATTTCTGATTAAACCAAAGCGCCCAACAAATAGCACCCAAAAGAGCAAGCAGAAACGCTTTGTTGATAAAAAGGTGACTCATATGCTAATCTTTTAGGACTAGGAGAGGTGTACTACGAGGACTCTTAAATAAATTCTAATAAGATTATGGCTCATCTTCATATTAGGATTTCTATTTCTCTTTGTTAGAGAACTAGGGGACTATATAAAGTTATGAACTGTAGACGTAGAAAACCTAAGCAAAGAAACAAGCCACAAGCCAAGCAAAAGGAACTCATTCTAAGCAGAGGGCACATGAGATAATTAGAGGCTATGTTGTTCTTTACACTACTAGAAAACACAAGTTTCTCTGTGGTTTAAAATGTTCCCTAGTGCTTATGAAACAATCCAAGGTACATAAAAGCTCCCTAGGGTGCAGGGAGCAAGTCTAAGGGGAAAAATATCTTTCCTATGGTTTTAATAGGGATAGAAATGGATCGAATACGAATCGAATATGAATACAAATCTATATTTTTAAAATGAATATGGATACGCATATGATTTCATATTTTTAAAATGAATACGAATACGAATTTGAACATTTTTGAATATGAATACAAATCAAATGTCGTTACGAATACAAATTTGAATTGAATATGTACTTAATTAGGTCAAATACGAATATCCTAAAACTTTTGTAACAAATCTCGATAGAACAAATTTATATAACATGACTACACGTCTACACGAGCTAGCAGTGTAGTACATGTAATTTTGACTTCTTGCTTGTCAACCTTGGTTCATAAAAAATTATTTCTTAAAATCATCCCTACGGAGGTCGCCACAGATAGAAATGAATCGAATATGAATCAAATAGTCTCGAATACGAATATGAATATTCTTGAATATGAATACGAATATGAACATTCTCAAATACAGGTACAAACATTCTAAAATATGAATACGAATATTCTCGAATACATATTTTGCTTACCACATTTGCGTTTTCTTGGATACGAGTATCAGATAAAATAGATTATCTTTTACCGTTTCCCATCCCTAGGCTTTAAACCAACTCTAGGGAGCAATTCGTGAGAAGTCCACCAGGCCATGCCACATCAACACCAAGGGGGTGGTACCATAGAAAGGCACATGGTTGGGAGGCCCGCTTACCCAAAATATTTTACAATGACCTCTCACTCCAGTCTCTAGAGTCTGGACCCCTCCCTCCCTCTCTCCACTTGTCTCCCAGCAGATTGGCGCCCTCCTCCTCCTGGATCTCTCACCATAGTCAGTCACCGCTCGCAATATTCCCCAACCCCTATCACCTCCCTCCTCCATCCTCCACTTTGCAATGCTGATTGTAGCTATTGGCAAAGCCCAAGGATCAAACACACACACGCACACACACTGTGGTCGCAACACACACAAACACTTTCAATCAACTCAAGCAACATGAAAGTTTGGTGTTGCATAATGTCATGCCACTTTTTTTTTATTTTCTCTTCTTATTTATAGTCTCACGTTACAAGCAAATAGGCCAACAAAATGCCTGACACTTCTGGCCACAATCCCCATGTACATGCCATCCCACGTTTAGATAGAACGTGGCCTACTCTTATGCTCACAACCCTTAAGAAGTGCTCTACATGCAAGCCACTGCCAACGCAAGTGGACACAACTACTGTAGACACAATACTACTCGACTTACTACCACACACACAGACCTGACCAAGTCTACAACTGCTACAGTACTCGAATGCTTCGACTGTTATAGTACTTGAATGCTTCGACTGCTACAGTACTCGGACATACCGACTGCTATAGTTTTTGGATGCTCCGACTGCTACAGTACTTGGACCCTCCGACTACTACACGTACTCGGATGCTCCGACTACTACATGTACTCGGAGGCTCTACTTCTACACGCACTTAGACGCTCCGGCTACTACATGTACTCGGATGCTCCGATTACTACATGTACTCAGACGCTTTGACTTCTACACATACTCGGACGCTTCGACTTCTACACGTACTCGGACACTTCGACTTCTACACATACTTGGACACACGAGTACTTGACACATGACTACACAGTACTCGAATACATGATTACTCGACACACGACTACACAGTACTCAAACATAAGAGTACTCGACACTGACCACTATCAACAACAAGATTAATTCCATTCATCAACCCCCTAATATTGTTGTCATTATTTTTTGAGTACCTCCTTGTTGAACTTTAGAGTAGAGCCAGTTCTTCATCTTCCACAGTGAGATGCATCTCTTCTTTCCTCGGCTTGCGGCACTCACTAGCAAAATGCCCACGTATGCCACAGTTGTAGCATTTTACCTTCTTCCTATTGAACTTGTGCTCACTCGTGTAAGAGTTGCTATTGTCCTCATTGTCATGGTCGTCTCTACGATGGCCATCAGCTTTCATGCGGCCATCACCACAGTCACGGTTCTTCTTCGTGCTGTTGCCTGACCCTTTTCCATTCTTCTTCTCTTTGTTGAGGGTCTCCCATTGTGTGCATGTGAGCAATAGATGCTCACTTTGTTTTGAATTACTAAAACTATTTCTAATGCGTTCATCATAGGCTTTGTGCTGCCCGATGAGGTCTTTGACAGTGGGAGTCTTCAAGTCCACACACTGCTCGATGGAGGTGACAAGCTGCTTGTAGCGCGTTAGGGTAGCACAAAGAAACCTACGAACAACGGCAATTTGATCCACCATAGTGTCACCTAACACACAGATGTCAGTGATGACAGATGTTACCTAACTGGCTCCACGGCATCAGGCTCCACTACTTCCCACATGTTTTGTGCTTGAAGAGCGACATGCAACTTCATCGCCAAAATCATGAAGTTCATGCAAGTGAGTTGTAGGTAAGACAACGTGACAACGCGGGATGGATCACCTCACAGCAGGCCTCGCACAGTGGACGGAGACATGCTCCTTCCTTCCCTCGGCATCCTCTCCAACTCACGGAAACCTGTTCTGATACAAAATCGCTGCGGATGCATTTCTACTCAACTTACGACCACACACACGGATTTGACCAAGTCTACAACCACACACAGACTTGACCAAGTCTACAACTACTACAGTACTCGGATGCTCCGACTGCTATAGTACTCAGACACACCGGCTGCTGTAGTACTCGAACGCTCTGACTAATAATGTACTCGGACACTCCGACTACTACATGTACTCGAATGCTCTGACTTCTACATGTACTTGGACACTTAGACTTCTACACGTACTCGGACGCTCTGACTTCTACACATACTAGGATGCTCTGACTACTACACATACTCGAACACTCCAACTTCTACACGTACTCAGACGCTCCAACTTCTACACGTACTTGGACGCTTCAACTTCTGCACATACTTGGACACACGAGTACTCGACACACAACTATATAGTACTTGAACACACGAGTACTTGACACATGACTACACAGTACTCGAACACTCGAATAATCAACATCGACCACTATCAACAACAAGATTAATTACAATAGCAACCTCCCTCCTCTACCTCGCAGCGTCCCTCGGGGAAGTGCATAGATCTAGGAGAGCCTAGGTTCTTGGGCGAGTGAAAGTGCTGATCTGGGCTACAACGCGGCAACATCATCCTCTCCGTTGTGGTGTGCCTCCACAAGGTTTCTGTTGGCTGCTTCCACCAAATGAAGCCCAATGTCGACCAAGGATCCCTTGGTTTGTTCCCACCTCTTTTGTCTTATTTTGTTCTTTTCTTTGACAAATTTGTTATAATTGGTGTTCATGTTTGTTTCTATGTATAGGGCAATCATTCAAGAGTCCTAAAATATTCAAGAGAGTTGTGAGAGAGCCACAATCTCTTGTAGTCTTTCGAAATTGTGTTTAAAGAATTTACGGTCAGCTTCAGCAAATATTTTGTCTCTCATCATGGTTGTTTTGTCACTATTATTTCAGTTCTCTATGAGATTCATCTACTTCATTTAGAATACCGTGCACACTTGTACTATATCTCACAAACTCTAATTTGATTCAGTGGATACTATACATAAGCAGGGGGTATCAAAGTATAACAAGTGGTATCAGAGTCAAGGTTGAATTAATCTAGTTTGTGAAAAGGTTGGCAAAGTATCAGGTGGCACAAAATCAAGATGAATTTCAACAATGTGGAATCAAGTACAGAAATTTGACAATGAAAAAAATTTTAGCATCTAGCAATGTGTGGTGAAGGATGTTTTTATCTAGTTGGAGCTAATCGATGCTCTTGAAGGGGACAAACTGAAAAAATCTGTAAAAGACTAGAAAGTGATGGAGTGGAAGGCTGTCAGTAAAATCTATTTATGTCCCTTTGATAAGGTAAAGTACTCGGTGATCAAGAAAAATTCGCTAAAGAAATTATAAAGTAACATAGAATAATTTTGGATAGAAAAGTCATCGAGAAACTAGTGGGTGCTAAAGCGACAGCGTACTTGTTGAGCATGGAGAAAGGTACATGGTTCATTGACCATCTCAATATCTTCAATGAGCTTATCAAATAACTGACTAGTGTGAATGAGAAAATTAATGAGAATGATAAGGTTGTCACACTGGCATCATTTCTACCACCATCATGGGAGCATTTGGTGGTGAATTTTCTCGTTGGAAAAGTCACTCTCAACTTTAATGAGGCAGTTGCATATCTATTAGAGGTGGACTCCTTGAACAAGCCATCAAATTCTTTATCCTCAAGTGGTAAAGCATTAGTGGCCATAGGTATTGCAGACTAAGACAAGAGCCATAGGAATAGGGTTAAGAGCAAGGGCACACATGTGTGCTATCTATGTGACAAGGAAGGTCACATAACAAAATGAAGGGTGCATGCTTAGTGACCGGTAGCAAAAGATGATTCAGATGTACTTGTCGTCAATCAATCAGATACTTTTCATGGATAGATATTAGATTTAGGTTGTTGCTTCCACGTATGTTCGGTGAAGGAGATGTTTGACGAATGATCTCTACACCTGACGCATAGAACTATTCACCTTGGTAGATTGGAAGGAGTATATATTACTGAGGTGGGAATAGTTACATCGGAGATGTATGATAGAGCACATAACACATTAGAGAAAGTTCAATATGTTCCTAACTTAAATAGTAATATAATATATGTGAGGTCATTAGAACTCGAAGGTTATAAGGTACCACTTCGAGGTGGAGACATGTGAGTTACATGTAAAGGGAAGGTGATCATAAAAAGTATCTGGAGTTGTAAAGGATATCGGTTGATGGGTAAACCTAAAGGAAGGGCAACCTATGGAAGGTCTAGTAAAAATCCTGATAAGGAGAAGGAAACTACGTCATCATCAGTAGGTACTTAGATCTCATATGTAGTTATGTGCAAAATTGCAAAGACGGTTGCGAAATTCGGAAGATGCAAAGCTAAAGGTGCAAGCTATTGAAAAAGTGAAGATATGGTAGAATCAACCATGTGGTACTGGCGAGTAGGTATAGCTCAGAGACGGTACAAACCTTTGGCTTGCAGGGCTATAGGAATAGGTGGTGTAGTTAACCAACATACACAACGAAGGAGTTCTCATATGGAGTTTCGAGTGGCCAAGCCGAATAGTAACACGCACATTGTGGTGATATGTATGAGCTACTGTAGTGGGGGTACTCCCAAAGGTGGGAGAAAAAACAAAAAAGAGGTGTCGACTTGGAGCGAATTCCTGGAGGGGCACGGTGACTTCAGCAGATAAGAGCTAAGGTGGAGATTATTGATAAAGGTGATTCATATCCTAATCTTTAAACACTATGAGAGGTGAAGGATCATGTGAGAAGGTCCACGGTTTTGTTATGATGAACCATTGTCAATATGGAGGGGTGAAAATTTAGAATTTACAAATTTATAGATTTTTCTTGACAACCTATAGAAATAGATAATTTTTGGGAATTTTGAGTCATAGGACGATTTAGTGACCTAGGTCGGTGGTTATAGGTTTTATGAGATATGTCATTGCTAATGTGGGTCAAGTTGTGAAGAACTTGTGCCTAAAATGATTTATTTGTCTTTGAATATGTAGGGTTGCATGGAGTCACTCATGGTCAACAGCGATGATCGAGGCTATGCTCATGGAGGAACCGAGGTCCAAAACGATCGAGTATGCCGGGTGAGACGGTGAGCTCATGCATGGCACAGGAAAGGTGGAAAATATCGAAAGCAAGTTCGAACGACGGGATTGCATTATGTAGCTTGGTCAGTCCAAGTGAGGTGTGGTCTGGTGGAACCAGAGTGGGAGAAACTTGCCGACGTGTGCCAAGATAGTGGTGCACCTACACGTTGTAAGTATGGTGATTGCTTGAATTGAAAGATGAAGACCGAGTCAAGGAAGGGTATTTTGGTAGTTTGACCAAAAATACCAGAAATGGCTTTGGAAGAAAACCGCAGCGTGTGCGCTATGCTTGGGAAGGCGGTTTAGGTCATAGAGAAGCTTGTTTGATCAAGATAGATCAAAGCTTAGAACTTAATGGATTCAGGCTTATGCATTTTGAAAAGCTTGCATAAGTGTAGTGAGTTAAAACCCGTGTGTGGAGTTATTGGGTTTCTTCCATTGTACTAATTAGATAACATCCACTAAGAGCTAGAGGGGGCTTGTTAGCCCATTTATTTAAAGGGATTGGGATGAAGACTTGTGTGAACCATCCAACCTACCTCTTTTATGTGCTTTCTTGTTTTAGGGTTAGAGTTTGAGACTTGAGTGCTTATGGTGTGTTCTCTATCCTTTAAGATGGAGTATCTATAAAACTTATCTCGTTAAGTGACGACAAATCAATCTTTGATCATCTCTATGGCCATCTTTTGTTTGGATTGATTTGCTTTTGATTTGGTTGGTTTTGATCTCTTCTCTTTCATCCTCTTGATCTTTCTATGCTAAGGATGTGTAAGAGATAGAGATAATATCAGGAAATCAATGTCCACCCATCTAAGCACTTTGGTAGCAAGTTCATCAGAAAACTTAGTTTCTGCATGTTTTTGATCCTTCAAGTGATTTCTTGATATTAGGATTTTTGGTTTGATTTCTTTAGTGTTCTAACTTGTTAAAAAATATGAGAATACATCTAGAGCCATCTTGGCCATCATCCATCCACGAGCAAGTCGTATTCACCGTTTTAGGTTTTTGATTCGTTTTTGGTGCAATCTGACTTCAAATGGAAAAAGGTCAGAACTTTGGCAATAATTTTATTAATTGTTGAGTGGAATAGGTTTCTGACATTCTAAAGAAAGTGCATACCAAATTTCAAGTGATTTGGAGATTTTATTTGAAAGTTAGCTCAATTTTAGGTTTTAGGCTAGTTTTGGTGCAGTAGAGTTTCATGAACCAAAATATCACAAATCTCTCAAGTTCTTTCAAGTTTTTTTGATTGGAATAGATTACTAAGGTCATGAAATAGGTTTGGTTTATGTTTCAAGTCTTTTGGATCGATGGATCAAAAGTTACATGATTTTTTGGATTTGAAATAGTGCTAAAATCACTATTTATGGGCTAAAAATTACAATTGCTCTGAGAATTTTTGGATTTGTGGCTTCTTGATCTTCATAGCTTCTTATAGCTATTGGAGTAAAGATTAAAGAAGTACTTTAAGGAAAGTTTCAAGGCATCATTCACTGCCTTTGTTGCCATATCGGTTCTACAAGTGGTATCAGAGTCCGGTTAGCTCTTCTCATAGATTTTAAACAGTTTTAGGAGTCATGGCAGTAGACAAGTATTCTATCAAGCCACCTATGTTCGATGGAGTTGATTTTCCTTATTGAAAGTCTTGCATGTATGCCTACATTGAGGCTCAAGGGCACACAATTTGGCTCAAAGTTAAGAATCTTTATGCGTTGTTGACCAATGATGATGTGACCTCTCTCGATGTGGGGGCAAACAATAAAGCACATAACTTTTTGATTCAGGGGATTAGTTGATCTGGGTTTGAGCGAGTTGCTCATTTAAGGTCTACTCATGAGATCTAGAAGACCCTATCTGACTACTATTAGGGCTCTACCATAATTAAGGAAGTGAGACAGAACTAACTCAATAAATAATACTCCAAAATCAAATAAAAGCCTAGTGAATCTTTGGTTAAGTTGTGGGGAATGTTCAACAAGATCCTTCATGATCTTTGTGCTGTTGGCCTGACCTTCTCTGAGTCTGAGAATGCACGGCAAATTTGAGTGCTCTTATATGAAATGTTGGAGGGATAAAATTCATATCCATCAACGACAACACTGTTATGAGTGAGATTACCATGGATAACCTCTACTCAAGGTTGAAAACGTATGAGATTGACTTCATCTCATGTCTTCCCAGGACAAAGTCGATGGCACTTGTGATGGACCCTTCTCAGAGTGGTTCTTTAGGATCTCTGGATTTTGGCTCTTTTAGATTTTCTTTGTCTGCTTTGCATTCATTGAGCGATGAGCAGCTAGAGAGGCTACCTAAGAAAGATTTAGCCCTCCTATCCACAAAATTCATGAGAGTCTACAACAAAGTAAAGAACAATAGGAGAGGTGGTCCGGTGACTTGTTTCGAGTATGGTGAGCCAATCCACATTCAGGCTAAGTGCCCCAAGCTGAAGAGCAATGAGGAGAAGGACCTTCGGAGGCATCATTAATCTCAAGACGTAAAGGTCAAGAAGCCTAACTATCAAAAGTTTGTCAACTGGGTCCTTGCCGCTCTTGAGAATATTGATATGAGTGATGTGAACTCAGGGACAGAGGACGACGAGGATGACACCCATGGAAAGAAGAAGGCCCAGGACTTCACCAGCCTATGCTTCATAGGATAGGGTAGCCACAACGTTGTTTCCGTCGACTCCACGAGCCCTATAGCGACCCTAACGAGGTACGCCCCTCCTCGAAAGTAATAAAATGTGCTCTTGTTGCAAATGAACAATAACTAAAGAAACAAGCTAAAATAATTAGAAATCAGGACATCATGATTGACGATTTGAACCTAGAGATTGTTAGGCTCAAATCGATTAATCCTGATGATTGTGATTCTTGCTTGTGCTTGCATGATGAGTTGTCAACATTGAAATCTACTTATGCCCCTATTGTTGATCAACTTAAAAGTACTCTAGATGAACTAGATTCTATCAAATAAAGTCATGATCAAGTATGCTTGAATGTATTCCCTTAGATGTAATTACTGTAGATGCTATTCCATCTTCTTGTTCTAATTGTGTTTTGCTTGAGACAAAATTAGATAGTGCTCTTAAGGAATTGCAAAATTTTAATCCATGTGACGATAATAAAATCAAAATGAAAGAAATGACTAAAATGGTTATGCATTCTTGGATTGTATCATGTAAAAATTGTCCTAAATTCATAATTGAGATAGATGCTCTTAACAAGACTTGAGGAGAAAGCTAAAACTGAAATATCCATAGCTATGACTACATCTAAAAAAGTCATTGATTCTATTTCTTTTGCATTTTGTACTGAGATTGGGAATGATATAGATGAAATGCATGAGGCCTTTAGGGTCAAGTATCAAGAGCAGTTGGCTAGGATTATGAATTCCCTCTATGTGTTTTGTGAGGTTTTAAGGTTTGAAGTAGATATTCATAAAGAAAGGTATGCTAGGGTAACCAAGTCAAAGGAGTGTGCCACTATGAGAATCTAGCCAAAGAAAATGATTACCTCAAAAAGACTCTTGAGGGATTTTCTAGTGGGAAGAAGAACCCCAACATAATCCTAGAACAATCTAAGGTGAGTGCGAAGAAAAAAGGCTTATGATTCAACTCCTTAGAGCATTTCAAGAACCACTCACCTAAGGTTGTAAGGGTTGTTGAGAGTGGCAAGTTGGAGGTAGAACCCCCTGAGTCATCTAAGACAGTATTTAGATTTGCAAGTTTTACTTAAACCCCTTCTAGCAAGATAGGTGCCTCTTTCTCACCAGGTTAGACCCCCTCAAAAGGTTAAGTACTATTGCACTTTCTACAAGAAGGATGGCTATACAGTTGAATTCTGCTTCCGTAGAGCCAAGGTTGAGAGGAAAAAAAAGAGAGTGCACTTTGAGGTCTGTTAGAGGAGTTCCTTCACCCATGAGTATGTCTAGAGCTAGGCAGCCTGTCTTTTCTTCTAGACATAGGCCTAGATTTGTAGATGACTTCTTTGACTCCTTTGATGGCTCTATACAGTATTTTGGGTTAGGATATCGTGAGGGTAGATCACGGGTAGCACCTAGTCAAGGGGAGTACTGGCCTTTTTGTAGGTCGATTTGGAGAGGGCTAAGTGGTTTTCATGTGCATTTTCACGATTTTTATGATAACCATTTCATTCCTACTTCCACTGCTATTCTTAGACGTCATGTGTCTCAGTAATAGATTTCCAAGTCTTTTATCACTAACCCCAGTACTAAAGCACATATGTTTTTTTGCTTATACCTTGTAGGTCCGACGTGCAAGGAAGGATGATGTGTGGCTTGTTGACTCTAGGTGTTCTCGACACATGGCCAAAGATTCTATGTGGTTCTTCTCCCTCACATGTGCATCTAACAATGAGTTGATCATATTTGGGGATACTTCTGTTGGGACCATGATAGCCAGGGGCACAATGTGTGTTAACAATAACTTCATGCTCAAGGACGTCACTTTGGTAAGTAAGTTAAGGTATAATCTGCTATCCGTCTCCCAACTACTTGATGAGGGTTTAGAAGTGAAGTTTAAGAGTGGTGAGTGTAGAGTTGTAAACTCCTCAGGTGAGTATGTATTTGGGATCTCTAGATTTGAGAGTATCTTTAGTGCGGATTTTAGCATCTCTTCTATCTCTAGCCCTAGGTGTCTTGTGGCTTCTAACTCTCATGACTTAGTATTGTGACATCGTAGGATTGGACACATATGCTTTAACCACTTGACTAGAGTTAGTAGCAAGAACCTGATTAGAGGATTGCCTAAGCTTAAGAGTGCTAGAGACCTAGTGTACATACCCTGTAGATAAGGTAAAATGGTTTCTGCTTTTCATCCACCTCTTACTTTAGTGATGATTGATGAGTTTGGATAGATTCTTCACTTAGACACAGTTGGTCCTTCTAGAGCCCAATCACTTAGACTAGCAGTTGATCTCTTAGGAGCCTTGAGAGTCATTAGGAGTGACAATGGCATATAATTCAAGAATTAATCTTTTGCCACTTTTTGTACTGAGAGAGGATTAGAGCATCAGTTTTCCTCACCTAGAATTCCCCAACAGAATGGGGTTGTTGAAAGAAAGAACACAATCCTTGTAGAGATGGCTAGGACCATGCTAGATGAGCATATCACTCCTATGAGGTTTTGGGCTGAGGCTATCTCTATTGCTTGTTATGTGTCTAATAGGGTTTTCCTGAGATTAGCCATGGGCAATACTTCTTTTGAACTTAGATTTGGTTATAGGCGTAGTGTCTTCCATTTTAAGATATTTGGTTACAAGTGCTTCGTTCTTAAACATGTCAACTTGGATAAATTTGAATCTTGATATTATGATAGCATTTTTCTTGGATATCCTGCTCATTCTTATGGCAATCGTGTATTTAATTTGGATGCTAACAAAATCATTGAACTTTTGAAGTCACTTTTGATAATGCTAGTTTTGGTACTAGACCCGACAGTGCAAGTACATAGGTACACAGTGATAGGGGAGCATCTTCATCGATGATGACTCTGACATAGAGGATAAGGTCCAATCCATCCTCTGTCACTACTGAGTTGGTTGGAGAGTCTGCTTCTACTTCTTTAGCTTCAATAGAGCAACCTCCTCCCACTTTCACCAGCACCTCAAGTGTCTCTACTGCTACCTCCATGTCGAGACCTGAATATGCAAATTCGGACTCTCTGTGTAAGCTGCACTAGTCGAGGATCACGCTAATGCACACAGTCAAACATAGATGTAATCACAACCATACACACGATATAATAAAGGTAAAACTCAAATATTGATAAATCTCAAAGGTACAACCTTATGGCCAACCTCACAATATCTCTAGCCGGAAGGGCTTAACAAAATAGCAGCGAAAATCCAAAATAAAGCGTAGTGACCAATCGACAAGCCCACAGGCTATCGAATGGAGAACGAAGCCTAATCCATGAAGTCGTCGAAGTACTCTCCTTCTGGAACCTTCTGCTGATAATACTCGTCGTCCTCAACTGAGCAACATAGGTGTAAAGCCGTGAGTACATTGGTACTCAGCAAGTCGTTTGTAACAAATGAATGCAATATAATATGCAAGGCTTACCAATGGAAGGCTGAAAGGTTAATTTGCATAAAAGACATTTCACAGTAGATATGATAAATAGATTGAAAGTGAGATTTAAGTGAAAACAATAATAATGAATAATCAAAGGAATAAACATGAACCACTTGTGAACACCTATTCACAAGCTAAACCAAGAGTGAACTACCTGTCCACCTCCAACATAAACCACCAAGTTTAAAAGATAACACTAACCCTCGTGTGAAATCACCGAGCATTGTCCATGACCGAGGACGCGGCTATTCGAATAATTTTACACTCTGCAGAGGTTGCACAACTGTACCCACACGATGTGATTAACCTCGATTTCAGAAAATCACAACAAGACCTTTAAAATGCTTTACCTCAACCCAATCCTGCCCGCTAGGGTTTCGCATCACACCGCCCCTTGCGCCACATGGAAATCAGCAACCATGTTCATCTCAATGGCAGAATTGAAATTGAAATATTACAAATTAATCAGTCAGATCTATCCCATACTAGACATGTGGTTTGCACGATTAAGCTCAGTTCAATGGCGCAACTGTATCGTACAACCCATATGACAAATATTCTAGCATCACTAGTATATTACCCAACCTAAGGTGACAATGGCATAAGGGTGTTCCAAGTTGTCAAGGAGAAATAATCAATCTGGGACAATAACTACAAGTACAAGGGTTTAAATAAAAATAGCGATGCAATGTAATTTAAAACATAATAAATAAATAATAGATTGCAAACTGGGTTCAACATGATCAAAGGACACGACTTGCCTTGGTTATGCTCAGCGAGGTACTCCTGATCTTCGGGTGTAGATCCTGCTCCTCCGGAATCCGAATCTAACGAGAGAGAAAACGATCGAAACAAGAAAAACACATAAAATGATAAGCAAATGAACTCCAAAAATCATGAAACTAGAACCAAAAGCTAGAGCTCGATTTTAGATGAATTTAGAAAAACGAACGGGGTCAATCGGAGCTAGGACGGAGGAGAACGGGCTCTCGAAAAAGTTAATCTAAAGAAAATTGGGAATATCAGAAAAGTTACTATGCTGTGGACCAGGCGCACGGGGAACCAGGTCCACGGTGGACTCGGCGACGGAAGCGATGCGCGCGGCGCGCGGGTAGGGGCGGCGTGGCGTGCTGCGGTGCCGCTACGTGTCGCTGGCGGCGTGGGCGCCACGTGGCACACGGGTGGATTTTGGCTGACGTGGTATGACACGTGGCTGCCACGTGGCGGTAGGGCTGACGTGGCTCCGGCTCGAGCGTGGTGGCGGCGTGGGATCAGACAGCTCGACATTGGCCACGTGGGCGCATCTGGTCCGTAGATCCAGATCTGGGGCGACGGCTGCGATTGGGCGGCGCGGGAGGCGGGAGTCGGCCGATGGCCGACGCGTGGCTCGGGCTTACCGCGCGAAGCGTCACGCGTCGCGCGCAGGCGCTGGTGCGACGCGAGGACCGAGGGCGGAGCGTGCGGCTTCGTCCGGTGAACGGGGAGGCGACGTGGGCGACCGGGGCGACTCAGCGGCAGGGAGGGGGCGGAGGGGCTCACTGGCGACGGGGACGAGGACGGGAGGTACGGCGGAGGGCTCCGGCGACGGCGAGGACACGCGGGATGGCGGCGGAGGGTCCGACGACGGCGAGAAAGCGAGAACGGGCGAGGAGCGGCGGTGGGAGAGTTCGGCGAGGTGTGCACACGAACCGAGGAGAGCAGCGGGTTTTATCACGTGAACCGAGGCTGTACCGATTGGTTACGATGCAGAGCAGAACGCGGGCTCGGTTTGGACGGTCGGGATGCGGCCACGTGACACGGGCGTAGATCCGACGGCTCAGCGTGGTTAGGGTTTCGTCGAGCGCGAGGAGTGTGCGGCGGAGATGGAGCCACGACGCGGGGCAGGCGATCGGACGGGCTAGTGAGGGCGGTGCGCGGCCGAGCTGGTGCCACCGCGTGGCAGCTGCGGATGCGCGGCGCTTCGCACGATGCGGGAGCGGGCCTCATGCAACGCTGACTGACTCTCTTGAACCATCACTGAATTGCAATATACCTTTCTACTCAAAGCATCTGCAACCACATTGGCCTTTCCAGGATGATAATGTATACCAATATTATAATCCTTTATCAGCTCTAACCACCTCCTCTGCCTGAGGTTAAGCTCGGACTGGGTAAAGATGTATTTCAGACTCTTATGATCCGTGTAAACCTCACATCTATTACCCATCAAATAATGACACCAAATTTTTAAAGTATGCACTACGGCTGCTAGCTCCAAATCATGAGTAGGATAGTTCTCCTCATGCGGTCTCAACTGGTGTGAGGCATAGGCTACCACTCTCTTGTCTTGCGTCAAGACACCACCCAAACCTTTGCGAGAGACATCGTAATAAATCTCAAAATCCTTATTTATATCAGGCAACACAAGCACTGGGGCTGTGGTCAAACTCTCCTTAAGTTTCTGAAAACTTTTCTCGCACTCTAGCGTCCAAGTGAATTTCTTTTCCTTCTTGAGCAACTGCGTGAGAGGTCTGGCTACACTGGAGAATCTCTCAGTGAAGCGATGGTAATATCCTGCCATACCCAGAAAACTCCTGATCTGGGTAACTGAAGTAGGTGACTGCCAATCCAAAACATTTCTCACTTTTCCAAGGTCAACTGCAACTCCTGCTGCTATCATCACATGGCCTAGGAAGGCGACTTCCTTCATCCAAAACTCACATTTGCTAAACTTAGCATACAACTGATTATCCTTCAGTTTCTGCAATGCCAATCTCAAGTGCTCCTCATGCTCTCTCTCATCCTTGGAGTATATCAAAATATCGTCAATGAACACAACGACAAACTTATCCAAATATTCCATGAATACCTTATTCATCAAATACATGAAATAAGCTGGAGCATTGGTCAAACCAAATGACATCACTGTGAACTCGTATAGACCATAACGAGTCGAGAAGGTTGTTTTGGGTATGTCCTCCTTTCGAATCCTCATCTGATGATATCCTGACCTCAAATCAATCTTGGAGAAAACTCCTGCTCCCTTAAGCTGATCAAACAGGTCATCAATCCTGGGCAAAGGGTATTTGTTCTTGACGGTGACCTCATTAAGCACTCTGTAGTCCAAATAACACTGGCGCTCCCCACGGGGATGAACTCGGTCTGATATAGCCCTTATCCAAAAGTTCCTGAATTTGCTTCTTCAACTCTGCTAAATCATTAGCTGGCATCCGATAGGGTCTCTTGGAAATCGGAGCGGTACCTAGTACAAGCTCAATCAGAAACTCAACCTCTCTCTCTGGTGGCATACCTGGAAGATCATCTGGAAACATGTCGGGGTACTCCCTGACAACTGGTACATCCTCCAACTGGATCACCTTGCTCTGGCAAACCATGACTGACTCCGGCTGGCACTCGCTGGCTGCAAACTGTACCTTAATCCCATCTGAGCTGGTCAAGGTTACTGCGCTGCTCCCACGATCTAACATCGCGCTGCCGCTGAAGCCAATCCATTCCCAAGATTACATCTAGGGACTGGATATCCAACAAAATCAGGTCGGCCCTGAACTCAACTCCCTGAATAGTTATCATAACTCCTGGACAAGCTAGGTTGGATTTCAACTCGGAACCGGGGGATTGGATTAAAAGAACAGATCCAAGAGCAACAGTTTTTAATTGTTGCTTTAAAGCAAAACTCCGAGAAACAAACGAATGCGAATCTACAGAATCAAACAAAACTGTAGCAGGAACTGAATGGAGTAGAAACGTACTGATCACAACATCTGGTGCTGCCTGGGCATCCTCCGCAGTGACGTGGTTCACCTGACCTCTCACCACCGGCGTCTTGCTGGCCTGTCCTGATGCTGGGGGTGCTCCTCGTCCTACTCCTGGGGTAGGAGTCCGACCGGGTGTGGCTCCTAGGTCGAAGCGAACTGGCGTCGGGGCCTGCCTCTGGGGGCACTTGCTAGCATAGTGTCCTGGCTCATGACACTTGAAGCAAGTGACGGACGCTGCTGGGTTGTTGCTCTTCTGCTGCTGACCACTGGAACCGCCAGACGCCATCTGGCCAAAGCGACGCGCGCCCGGGTGGGGTTAAAGCCGGCTGCGCTGCGCTTTGAGGCACTCGTGCAGGCTGGTAGGAACCAAAACAGGGCCTCTGAGACTGGTGAGACTGGGATCCCTGCTGGATCATCCTCCTCTTGCGAGACTCCTCGAGCTCGCGGCGACTCTCCTCAATGAGAATGGCCTTATCCACCAACTGCTGAAAACTAGCATAGTCGTTGCCTACGACCTATACCTTCAAAGCCGGGTTCAAGCCTTTCTTGAACCTCTTCTGACGGGCGGTGTCCGAAGCTACGTCCTCAGGTGCGTAGCGAGTCAACTGAGTGAATTTGTTGAGATATTCATTCACTGACATGTTCTTCTGCTGCAACTCCCGAAACTCGTCCTTCTTCATCTCGACCACACCATCCAAGACGTGGGCGTTATGGAAGACTTTGGCAAACTCCTTCCAAGTGATGCGGTTCTGGTCCTCATGGGCGGCACAGTAGTTCTCCCACCACTCTGCTGCTGGTCCCTCAAGCTGATGTGCTGCATACAAAACCTTCTCTCTGTCGGTGTACTGAGCCAAGTTCAGCTTCTTCTCAACTGAATGGATCCAATCGTCGGCCTCTAAAGGCTCTAAAGAACTGGAGAAGACAGGCGGTCTCGTCCTCATGAACTCTGCGTAGCTGAACTGTTGGCGAGGTGTTGGTGGTGGTACTGGCTCCTGGTGCTGTCGCTGCATCATAGCCTGCCTATTCTGCATCATCGTCTGCATCATCTGAGTCTGGGCCACCAAAAACAGACTGAGAGTAGGGTCCAAGGTCGGTGGAACTGGCTGCACAGCACTGCTCTCTGGGTCCTGGTTCGCCTGGCTGCGGCCTGAGGAAGTCCTGGTATCAACCATCTTGCTGCTGAAAAGAAAACAACTGCTGACTGACCAAAGGCAAAAGACAAGGGGGAAAAGCATAGATAAGAGGTAAATGCGTCTAAGGGGGTTTTGCTAATGGAAACCTAAACTAAACAAGCACTTAGCCAAAAAGGCTAACAACAAAACTGAGCGAAAATAAACTCCATTAAAAGATTGACATGATCGCAATATAATGCTTTTAAGGGCAATATTTGCAGCTCACATCACACACAACTGCAAATAAAATCCAACGTGTCTATTTGCACTATCTAATCTGAAGGCTCCCACTCGGGTCCTGACAAATAGGGTACACTACTCTCATCCTCTGAATCGCTGTAGACAACCCACGAGTTGCGGATGTGGCGCATCGCTGGCTCCGACTGGACTGGGCCGAGCGGGTGGAATTGCCGAAGATATGCTCGACGATCACCGGTGATACGACGTCTCTGCTCTGGACTCGGTGGTGTAGGCGACGGTAGAGGTACTGGCGACTGCGGTCGGAGCTCCTCCCTGACTGGCTCCGGTAGTCTAGGGGTAGTTCCATACTGCTCCTCGAACTTCTGGATGAGTCGAGCCATGTTGATCTTGTATAGCTTGCAAAGGCGTCGGATGGCTTTGTATGCAACTCCTTGTGCTGACTCCTCTCCACTGGCACCGGTGTTCTTGAAGTCGTGATGTAGCACCTGCTTGCCAACTCGTGTGGTGAAGTATAGCCTGGTGATGCTCCCAATGCGTTGGCCTTTATGCTTCTCATCCTTCGTGAGGTACACGGGCAATCTCTTCAATCCAAGGCTCCGTAACAGAATGCGTAGACGTGCTCTCCATCCTCCTGTCGGGCTGTAAGAAGCTTGGGACATCTAATGCATTTATAAAGGAAAGATCAGTTTAAAACTTTGTGAAAACAAATTTTGCAGGAATGGGGCGAGGGACAAGAATCCTTAAGAATGAGATAAGAAGATAGAGATATTACTAATATCAAATTAAGTTGGTTTGATTTAGAAAATAAATTTTTGGACTAAACGACCATTCTAACTAGGGCTTCGTCCTACAGTCGATATGGCTCTGATACCATCTCTGTCGAGACCCGAATATGCAAATTCGGACTCTCTGTGTAAGCTGCACTAGTCCAGGATCACGCTAGTGCACACAGTCAAATATAGATGTAATCACAACCATACACATGATATAACAAAGGTAAAACTCAAATATCGATAAATCTCAAAGGTATGACCTTATGATCAAGCTTACAATATCTCTAGTCGGAAGGGCTAAACAAAATAGCAGCGGAAATCCAAAATAAAGCGTAGTGGTCAATCGACAAGCCCACAGGCTATCGAGTGGAGAACGAAGCCTAATCCGTGAAGTCATCGAAGTACTCTCCTTCTGGATCCTTCTGCTGATAATACTCCTCGTCCTCAACTGAGCAACATAGGCGTAAAGCCGTGAGTACATTGGTACTCAGCAAGTCGTTTGTAACAAATGAATGCAATATAATATGCAAGGCTTACCAATGGAAGGCTGAAAGGTTAATTTGCATAAAAGACATTTCACAGTAGATATGATAAATAGATTGAAAGCGAGATTTAAGTGAAAACAATAATAATGAATAATCAAAGGAACAAATATGAACCACTTGTGAACACCTATTCACAAGCTAAACCAAGAGTGAACTACCTGTCCACCTCCAACATAAACCACCAAGTTTAAAAGATAACACTAACCCTCGTGTGAAATCACCGAGCATTGTCCATGACCGAGAACGTGGCTATTCGAATAGTTTTACACTATGCAGTGGTTGCACAACTGTACCCACACGATGTGATTAACCTCGATCTCAGGAAATCACAACAAGACCTTTACAATGCTTTACCTCAACCCAATCCTGCCCGCTAGGGTTTCGCATCACACCCCCCTTGCGCCACATGGAAATCAGCAACCATGTTCATCTCAATGGCAGAATTGAAATTAAAATATTACAAATTAATCAGTCAGGTTTATCCTATACTAGACATGTGGTTTGCACGATTAACCTCATATCAATGGCGCACAAAGTTAAGTCCTTAACATTACCCGGGCGAGGCTACCACATCCCCCGAAGTGCACCTGCACTTCCCCCTTTACTGCACGATCACTCGCCCGAGTGCAAAACCAAGTTTGTATCTCCCCGCCAATGGCATACCAATGCCATGGCACAAATTTTAATAAACGTGGCACCGACCACAGTTCCATATATCATTAAGTCAAATTAATAATTAACATGTGATGATGAGACCATTCGTAAATATAACCAAGTTAAGCAACTCTATCATACAACCCATGTGACAAATATTCTAGCATCACTAGTATATTACCCAACCTAAGGTGACAATGGCATAAGGGTGTTCCAAGTTGTCAAGGAGGAATAATCAATCTGGGACAATAACTACAAGTACAAGGGTTTAAATAAAAATAGCGATACAATGTAATTTAAAACATAATAAATAAATAATAGATTGCAAACTGGGTTCAACATGATCAAAGGACACGACTTGCCTTGGTTATGCTCAACGAGGTACTCCTGATCTTCGGGTGTAGATCCTGCTCCTCCGGAATCCGAATCTAACGAGAGAGAAATTGATTAAAACAAGAAAAACACATAAAATATTAAGCAAATGAACTCCAAAAATCATGAAACTAGAACGAAAAACTAGAGCTCAATTTTAGATGAATTTAGAAAAAAGAACGGGGTCAATCGGAGCTAGGACGGAGGAGAACGGGCTCTCGAAAAATTTAATCTAAAGAAAATCAAAAAAATTAGAAAAGTTACTATGCTGTGGACCGGGCGCATGGGGAACAGGTCCACGGTGGACTCAGCGCACAGAAACAGTGCGCGCGGCCGGCGGGGTAGGGCTGACGTGGCGTGCGCTGGTGCCGCCATGTGTCACTGCTGACATGGCTGCTGACGTGGCTGCCACGTGGCACCTGGGCGCGGATTTTGGCTGACGTGGCAGCTGACGTGGCATGACACATGGCTTCCACGTGGCGGTAGGGCTGACGTGGCTCCGGCTCAGGCGCGGCGGCGGCGCGGGATCTGACGGCTCGACATTGGCCACGTGGGCGCATCTGGTCCGTAGATCCAGATCTGGGGCGACGGCTGCGATTGGGCGGCGCGGGAGGTGGGAGTCGGCCGATGGCCGACGAGTGGCTCGGGCGCGCCGCGCGTCGCGTGCGGGCACAGGTGCAGCGCGGGGACCGAGGGTGGAGCGTGCGGCTTCGTCCGGCGAACGGGGAGGCGACGCGAGCGGCCGGGGCGACTCAGCGGCGGTGAGGGGGCGGAGGGGCTCACCGGCGACGGGGACGACGACGGGAGGGACGGCGGAGGACTCCGGCGATGGCGAGGACGCGCGGGACGGTGGGGAGGATCCAACGACGGCGAGAACGGGCGAGGAGCGGCGGCGCGAGAGTTCGGCGAGGTGTGCACGTGAACTGAGGAGAGCGGCGGGTTTTATCACGCGAACCGAGGCTGTCCCGATCGGTTACGGCGCGGAGCGGAACGCGGGCTCGGTTTGGATGGTCCGGATGCGGCCACGTGACACGGGCGCGGATCCGACGGCTCGGCGCGGTTAGGGTTAGGGTTTGGGTGAGCGCGGGGAGTGGGCGGCGGAGATGGAGCCACGGCGCAGGGCGGGCGATCGGACGGGCTAGTGAGGGCGGGGCGCGGCTGAGCTGGTGGCACCGCGTGGCAGCTGCGGATGCGCGGAAGGGAGAGGATCGGGCGGCTGGGATAGCCGACACGCGGAGGGGAGAGGATCGGGCGGCTGGGAGTTTTCTTTCTTTTTCTTTTTCTTTCCAAAAATTCAAATAAACTTTCAGGAGCTCTAGAAAATAGCAAATAAATCCTAAAAATTTCCCAAAAATACCAGAAAATTTCTTCAGACCTGAAGAATCCAAATAAAATATCTTTAACTTATATTAATATTTATTTTAATCATATTAAATCATTTAAAATTCTAAAAATTCATTTGAAGCTTGAATTAATTTCAGAAAATTCCAGAAATTTTTTTTCAATTCTAGGCTTTAAAAGTTGCAGAAAAACAGGATGTTACACTCCATATCCCATGAGGTAAAGGCCATGTTTGCACCAGGACCCCTCTTCGTATTCAGTGATGAAACCCTCAGGAGTAGATGATTGGGGATCTCCATGGGTGAGTTACTCGCTCCAGGTTTATCTCTCCAGATTGTCATGCACATTCTACTTTTGTTGCATCTTTTAAATTGTCACTCATGTTTTATCTGATTCCTCTTGGGTCAATGCCATGCATGAAGAGCTTAATAATTTTTAAAGAAACCGAGTCTGGACCTTAGTAGAACCACCTTCCAATCATAATATAATTGGAACAAAATGGGTTTTAAAAAATAAGCAAAGTGAGGATAGCTTGGTAGTTTGAAACAAGGCTAAGCTTGTATCTTAAGGTTATTCCAAAGTATAGGGGTTAGACTTTGGGGAGACCTTTGCACATGTAGCTAGATTAGAAGCCATTCGTATTTTGCTTGCATTCATAGTGTCTAAGGGCTTTAAGCTTTTTTAAATGGATATGACGCGTGCTTTTCTTAATGGTTTCATAGAAGAAGTCTATGTCAAGCAACTACTTGGCTTTGAAAATTTCAAGTTCCCAAACTATGTGTATAAATTCTCCAAAGCTTTGTATGTATTGAAGCAAGCTCCTAGAGCTTGGTATGATAGGCTTAAGAGTTATTACTTAATGGTGATTTCAAAATGAAAATGTTAGATAAAACCTTGTTCACTCTTCGGCATGGCAGTGACTTCTTACTTGTTCAGATTTATTTGGATAACATTATATTCAATGTTTCTCATGCTTTGGTATCCAGATTTTCAGATTCTAGGAGCAGAGAGCTTGAGATGAGTATGATGGGTGAGCTGATCTTCTTCCTTGGTCTTCAAATCAAGCAACGGAAAGAAAGAATATTCATTCATCCAACTAAGTATACAAATGACCTTCTTCAGTGCTTCGACATGGGAAGCAACAAGCCAATGTCTACTCCCATTGCTACTGCTACCGTGCTGGATCCTGATAAGAATGTAGAGCCCGTGGACCAGAAGGAGTACCACAACGTGATCAACTCTCTTCTCTATCTCACGGCGTTGAGGTTAGACTTATAGTTTGTTGTGTGTCTATACGCTCGATTTTAGGCTTTCCCTCATGTCTCTTATCGTGAAACAGTGTGTCGCATCTTCAAGTACCTTCAGAGCACTCTTAATTTTGGACTATGGTATTATTCTGATTCTGCACTATTCATTTGGACTTTTATGGGGTGTAGAATGGATAGGAAGAGTACTTTTGGCATTGGTCACTTCTTAAACACATCTCTTATCTCTTGATCATTTAGGAAGCAGTCCTTTGTTGCACAGTCTACTGCCGAGGTGGAGTATGTAGCTACTGCTAATAGCTATTTTTAGGTTCTCTGGATCTTATCTACTCTGCATGACTATAGGTTGGTCTTAGATAGTGTTTCTCTCTTCTGTGATAACACCAGTGTTATAAATATTGCTAAAAACCTAGTGTAATACTGTAAAACCAAGCACATTGATATTAGATATCATTTTCTTAGAGACCATGTAGAGAATGGTAATATTGTGCTTCACTTTGTAGAGTCCGAGCAACATGTTGTGGATATTTTTACTAATACTCTTGATTCTTCTTATTTTGCTTTTTTGCAGAGAGAGTTAGGGGTTATTAATCCTTTTGGCCTATTTTGAGGGGGAGCTTAATTCTTTTGCTCTATTGCATCTTATTATATTATAAATTTTGTAACTTGCATTGTAATATAAATAAATGGAGTCTTGACTATTATCTTTATGTGATATGATATCTTGTTTAAATCTTGTCATGTTTTGTACTGATTTACTAGATTTATCATATCTTTCTATGTGTAACTTAGCTTTTGCCATGCTAACTTTAATAAATGTAAGCAACTTGAATTAAATCATACCTTGTTGGATCTTGTGACTACTTTTTCTTTAGTGATTCTTTTATAATTCATACCATATCTAATAGACTAAGTTGAGTTTTAAATCTAAATTGAGGTTTAGATTGTGTTATACTAGTTTTTTTGTTGAAGTATGTGTTAGTATTAGCTCTTTATTCATGAACTAAGCTAAAAAAATGAAAATGATCTCTTTTGTGTGAAAAAACTAATTTTACCAATTCTTTTTCATAAGACTACTTACCATTGCACTAGGTATGAACTCAGGAGAGTTTTGAATGACCTAGATGACTCTCTTAAGCTTCTTGCTTGGGATAGTAGTAATATGGCTTGAAATCTAGTATATGGCTAAAAAAATAAAGTTGTGAAAAATGGTTGAAACTTAGGAGGCAGTTGTGGTTGGCTCCTAGTTCAGGACTTATTTTGCTAAGATGAAACCAAAAATAATTTTCAGCAAGTGTTAAATGTGCTAAATTTGCTTAATTCCAAGTGTTTAAACAAAATGCTTCAACATTGAACTTATAACACTCTAAATTGACTCGATTGTAGCTTCTTAGTCCCATTTAATATATTAACATGTCTTGCTCATTTTTGATACATTTGGTTAAATTATAATCTTGAGCAACTTGACATTTTAAAAATCTATTTCATTTCTAATTATTGCTTATTCGGTTTTATCTGTGCTATATATGATTTGCCACGATCTAGATAGCTCTTTCACACGATATGGTATGGTGTAATTCTTGTAGAGTCACTTCGGATAATTTTCAAGACTCCTACTACTAAAAATGAATAAAATACAGTAACTGTATTTCATTATTGCTCTATTTTTTTCCATGCATCTTGATGACTTCATTGTTAAAGGGGAAGAAAGATAGGTAAAAATGTATTTCTAGAGCATGATTAGGAGCTTTAATGTTTTGATGTGGTTCTCTTGATCTCTTCTCACCATGACCAAATTCAAATAGAACAATTGTTCTTTAAAATGGATTTAGAGTGAGATTTCCTAACTCAATTGGTGGATTTTAAGCTTTTTTTATGGAAAACTTCCTGATTTTAGTAGCTTCAGTCTATTGCTTCCTAATATTCCAAGATGCACGGATGAATATTTCCATGAAACAAAGTTGGTCCGAGTTGTGTTTGGTCAAGGAGATCATGAGCGCCACATCAACATTATAATGCCAAGTAATCCCAATCCTCTACCAACACTGAGAACTGAAAGAACAACAGAAAAAAACATGAAACAGAGTCTTGTCCTCACCATCATCACATAAAACATAAGTAGGCAAACTAGCAATGTTGAAGTTGTTTCTCTGTAAAAGATCTCTGTATTAAGCCTATCTATGAATAGAAGCCAAGAAAATACTTTGAGTTTCATAGTACATTTGCTTTTCTAAATCAGCATAAATTATGGAGAACTGAGCATTTGTCTGTATTGCCGATTATAGTACTTCCTTGAAGTGTAAAGGCAGTTCCCTCAATGTATGTCTAGGAATGAAACACTTGTCATATCTAAGCCGAGGTTTACAAGGTATGTAAGTCCTCATATTCAAATAAGCTTCTTCGAATAAAGGTAAGTGAAATTGTACTAGAGGATCATTATGAGTGAAGAAACGATCAACAGATATATCCAGAGCCTTTGCAAAAGAATAAAGCCTTGGGTATTTGTGACATAACAAATGGTCCTCCGAACAATCCATCTAGAAAAGAATATCATAACCATTCCCAAGACCTCCTATAGCAATGCCTTGGAACTAGGTAATATACTTCATAACATCATACCACCAGAAAGAACCACAATCACCTACAGCATGCAGAACTGAATTCATGTCTGGGCAAAAGAGGAGTTAAAAACAACATTGCCAACAAAAAATGAGCTATTCCAAAGCACCATGATGCCACCAGATGCACCCACAAAAGGATAGAAGCTAAATTTATCGAGACTTTTGTGGGACAAATTGTCTTATGTAAGAATGATCAAAATTATCCCATTGGTTTTGTGAAGATAGGTAATGGAACATCCAGTTTCCTTCATTTTGTTCCTATGTGATCTCCATTTGTCAAGCGAATTATTTCCCCAAACATTCCAACACAAAATATTCAAACTCCTAAATTGATTACCCCGATTCATTTATGAGTACAGAGAGAAACAAAGTACAATTATGCAAAGCATAACAAGGTCTAGCCCAAACAGATAGTTGCAGCCAAGGACATTAGCAAATACGATAAAGACTGTCACCATAAAGTAAGAAATCAAGATGTCCCAAACCAAAGTACTAGAAAGTGTTGGACTTAATCCTGATTGTGAGTATGTTGGAGTGAAGTCTGTTGGAGCATCAACAGCTGATCGAGTCTTCAGAGAACATGCAGGAGGTGCCCGCGGCAAGTGCACTGGGCATGCGTGAGTCAATAACATGCGATGTGCATGAAGTTTGTTTTCGACTAATATGGATCGTAGTTTTGTGATCCGGTTTTAGTTGCTAATATAAGTAGCATTCAGTTGTAATCATTCTATTTAATAATTTGAATACATTCAAAGGAAGCACTAATTCTTGAAACTTATTCTTTGTCATTTTGTCGTATTCCAAATAGTAGCCCCTTTGTGGGAATGCTGGGCGTGCGATCCTGAATCAATTTTTACATTTGGTATCAGAGCATTAGGTTTTGCATGCCCAAACTGCCCTGGTTCAATCCAATGTCGATCGTCACAGGAGAGACCTCGCGGGAGAGCGATGGAGGGTCGTTCGTGTACACGCAGTTGACGGCAACGAACTACACCAGCTGGGTGATCCGGGTGCAAGCGATGATGGAGGACCAAGGTGTATGGGAGGCAATCGAGTCGGCGGCCGGGGTGACCGTCGACACGAGGAAGGACAAGAAGGCGCGGTCGCACCTTCTTCAGGCTCTCCTGGAGGACCTCCTCATGCAGGTGGCGAAGAAGAAGACGGCAAAGGAGGAGTGGGAATGCCTCAAGACGAGGTTTGTCGGTGCGGAACGCGTTAGGGAGGCACAACTGCAGACGTTGAAAGGTGATTTTGACGCATTGCACATGAAGGAGGACGAGACGCTGGATCAGTACGCCGGCAAGCTCACGGCCATGTCCGTCAAGTACAGCAACCTGGGTGGCACGCTTGATGATGTCACCTTGGTGAAGAAGCTATTCGACACTATGCCGGATCGGTTCCTTAATGTCATTGTAGGGATTGAGCAGTTCTATGACCTCAGCACGCTGGGATTTGAAGAAGTAGTGGGTCGGCTGAAGGCCTATGAGGAGCGCACGCGCCGTGCAACCGGTGGTGTGAGAATCGACGGGCAGCTTCTCTTCACTCAGGTGGAGTGGGAGGCGCGCCAGAAGAAGGTGGCAGGTGAATCCCCGACGAGAGGCAGATCACCCGACAGTGGCGGTCACGGTAGAGGACGTAGTTGTAGCAGAGTCTGGGGTCGAGGCGGGCGCGGGACTGTGTTAGGCAAAGAGGGCTTCAGCACCTCTAGGCGTGATAAAAGCCACATCACATGTTTCAACTGTGGAAAAAGTGGGCATTATGCCAACCAGTGCAAGGAGCCTAAGAGGGAGGAGGAAGCACTTTATACCCGTGCTGAGGACGTCGAATCGGCGCTGTTGCTCGCAGTGACAGAGGAGCTAATGCCGCTCGAGTAGGCACAGGAGGAACACCAAGCGGGGCAGGCGTAGGAGGAACACCAAGGCGTGCAGGCGCAGGAGCAACACCTAGGCGTCGTTTTCCTCAACAAGGAGAACTTTCGGCCGGATTTGTGCCCAGCCGAAGGGGGAGTTAGTGCGGGTGATGTTTGGTACCTCGACAACGGTGCCAGCAACAATATGACCAGAGATCGACGGAAGTTTCGGGAGCTGGATGAAGATGTCATCGGAAAAGTAAGATTTGGGGATGGTTCGACTATGCAGATCATGGGCAAAGGCTCCATCTTGTTTGCTTGCAAGAATGGAGATAGCTGGCTACTCCAAGAGGTGTATTTCATTCCAAGGTTGCGTAGCAATCTTGTATGTCTTGGGCAACTGACTGAGATTGGCTACCGGGTGGTGCTGGACAACGATGCACTTGAGGTGTTCGACAAAATGCCTATGCGGCCGATCATGAGGGTCCGTATAGAGCTAAAGCAGGCCGTCCCGGTGTGTTTGCTAGCAAACATGGAGGATCCAGCATGGCTCTGGCACGCACGTTTGGGCCACGTCAACTTCCAGGCGTTGATGATGCTGACTGACAAGGAGATGGCAGCGGGTGTGCCGGCGATAACACATCCAAACCAGCTGTGCCAAACTTGCCTAGTGGCGAAACAGACGAGGCACCCTTTCCCAGCGGCTTCAACATACCGAGCACAGGAGGCGCTTGAACTACTTCACATCGACCTTTGGGGTCCAATTACTCCCACGACGGCCGCCGGTAACAGCTATTTTATGTTGATCGTTGATGACTTCTCAAGATCGATGTGGGTGTATGTTTTGAGGACCAAGGACCAGGCCAGCACTGAATTCATCAAGTTTAAAGCACAAGCTGAGAACACTTCTGGACGCCACATCTAGATGCTACAGTCAGATCGTGGTGGTCAGATCGTGGTGACGAATTCCTCTCTGGGATGTTTGCCAAGGTGTGTCAGGAGGCCGGCATCCAGAGGCATTTCACTGCGCCCTACACGCCACAGCAGAATAGCATGGTGGAGCGCAGGAACAGGACTGTCATGGTGATGGCACGGTCTTTACTCAAGAGCATGAGCGTCCCGGGGAGGTTCTGGGGCGAGGCTGTGCAACATGCGGTGTACTTGTTGAACCGGTTGCCGACCAAAGCAATGGGAGAGTGCACCCCGTTTGAGGCATGGAACGGGAGGAAGCCACACCTGGTGCACCTACAAGTGTTTGGGTGCACTGCGCACATCAAGACGACGGCACCACACATGAAGAAACTCGATGACCGAAGCCAACAAATGGTGTACTTCGGCGTTGAGGACGGGTGCAAGGCGCATCGTCTGTTCGATCCACGTCGCGGCAAAATTGTTGTAAGTCATGATGTAATCTTTGAAGAGAATCGGGAATGGAAATGGTCTGCAGGTGTGGGCACAAGAGAGCCAGCAGAGTTCCAGGTTGAAGAGGATGCACACACAAATCCTTCGGTGTGGACTTCAACTAGGGGACAGGCGGCTATGCCAAGAAGTTCTGGTGTGGAACAGCCCATCAACGAGTCGATGAGCGTGGCGTTTGGTGGCATGATGCCAGGCCTACAGCCAGATTCTGGTGCGGTTCAGTCCAGCAGTGACTCGGCGAGCGCAGCGTTTGGAGGCGTGCCAATCGCAGCATCACCACCGGGCCTAGTGACGAGGGTGTGGGTTGCTGCACACATGGGACGAGTGGCGGGGACATCATCAACACTACTAGCCACTCCCATGCACACGCCACCGATGGGGATAGAGCCAGCTATGGAGCAGGAGGCTCCTGGCTCGACAGGAACCAACAGGTCGAAAGAAGGCTCGACGGGAACCAGCAGCTCGGAAGAAGGCCCACTTCGTTATTGAAGACTGAGTGATATCTATCAAAATAGAACCGAGGTAGTGCTAAACTTTGACTCTGATGGTGAGGCATTGCTTGCAGAAATGGAAGAGCCATCCTGTTATAGTGAAGCTGCAGGGAACCCAGACTGGGAGGAGGCCATGGATAGAGAAATAGAGTCAATTGAAAAGAATGCAACGTGGACACTGACCACATTGCCTGCAGGACACAAACCCATTGGACTTAAGTGGGTTTACAAACTGAAGAAAAACTCAGAGGGTTAGGTGATCAAGCACAAAGCCCGGTTAGTAGCAAAAGGATATGTGCAGGGACAAGGAGTTGATTTTGAAGAGGTGTTTGCGCCAGTTGCCAGATTGGACATAGTGCATGTGATTCTTGCTCTTGCTGCAAATCGCGGTTGGCAAGTGCATCACCTTGATGTCAAAACAGCTTTTCTAAAAGGAGAACTTGAAGAAGTCTATGGTCACACCCAGAGGGGTACTCTGTGAAGAATAAAGAGCATCTGGTGCTTAAACTGAGCAAGGCCCTCTATGGTCTTTGGCAGGCGCCATGGTCTTGGAATATAAGACTGGATAAAAGTCTGAAGAAATTTGGCTTTAGGAGATGTATACAGGAGCAGATAGTGTACACAAGAGGTGAGGGAAGAGAAAACTATACTTGGGGTTTATGTCGATGATCTCATTGTCACAGGGAGTGATCCAAAGGAGATTGAAGCCTTCAAACAACAAATGACAAGTGAATTTGAAATGAGTGACTTGGGTTTTTTTTGTCATATTACCTTGGTATTGAGGTGTCACAGCAAGAGGATTGTTTGACAATTAAGCAAGTTGGCTATGCAATGAAGGTGCTGAAACAGTTCAGTATGATGGACTGTAATGCAACTAAATACCCCATGGAGCAGAGAACAAGACTACACAAAGACTTTGATGGTCAACCAGTGGATGCCACGGAATACCGGGGTGTGATAGGTTGCCTCAGGTATTTACTGCACACTCGTCTAGATCTTTCATTCTCTGTTGGTGTAGCAAGCAGGTTCATGGAGAGGCCAACAGTGATGCACTTAAAAGCAGTAAAACAGATTCTTCGATATCTAAAGGGTACCATTAATCTCGGGCTGGTGTATACTCGAGGTGGAGGCGATGAAGTGTTGATAGGATACACTGACAGTGATTTGGCTGGAGATTTGGATGACAGGAAAAGCACGGGTGGAATGGCTTTCTATATAAATGAAAGCTTAGTGTCTTGGTGTTCATAGAAACAGAAAACTGTGGCACTCTCATCTTATGAAGCTGAATTCATGGCGGCTACGGCAGCAGCTATGCAAGCTCTTTTGCTCAGAAGTTTGCTGGAAGAGCTCACTGGAAAAGAGTCTAGAGCAGTGAAGATTTTTGTTGATAATAATTCAGCCATCGCACTAATGAAGAATCCTGTTTTCCATGGGCGAAATAAACATATTGATACCAAGTATCATTTTATCAGGGAGTGTATTGAAGGAGGACGGATTGAGGTTCAACGTGTTTGCACTGAAGAGCAAAGAGCTGACGCTCTGACAAAATCATTGCCAGTGGTGAAGTTGGCGACAATGCGACATTTACTTGGTGTTCGAGATCTTGGCCCACATCAGGATTAGGGAGGAGTATGTTGGACTTAATCCTGATCGTGAGTATGTTGGAGTGAAGTCTGTTGGAGCATCAACAGCTGATCGAGTCTTCAGAGAACATGCAGGAGGTGCCTGCGGCAAGCGCACTGGGCATGTGTGAGTCAATAACACGTGGTGTGCATGAAGTTTGTTTCCGACTAATATGGATCGTAGTTTTGTGATCCGGTTTTAGCTGCTAATATAAGTAGCATTCAGTTGTAATCGTTCTATTTAATAATTTGAATACATTCAGACGAAGCACTGATTCCTGAAACTTATTCTCTGTCATTTTGCCGTATTCCAAACAGTAGCCCCTTTGTGGGAATTCTGGGCGTGCGATCCTGAATCGATTTCTACAGAAAGTAATTTGGAAAAGAGCCAGATCAGCAACAAAAGGAGAGGTAGCCGACAATCCCTTCACCAATTATTCCATGTCCTTCTGAAGTAGATCATCATTCTGTGATTGAGAAGCATGAAAACATTCTCCAGTCAGCTCCATAGGAACTTTAGGAAGAACTTTACAGAGTTTGTCTCCCCACGATTGCATCAACCTGATCGATAGCTTATCCTGAATATCAGTCGAGGAGGATGAAGTTTGAGCTTCAGATCTGGCCTGCTCCTGTAGCTGAGACAAAGTAATTGCATTTATTCTAGAGTTACTGTCAGTGGGAGATCTTGCAGTGTTAGTGATCTGTAGAGGACTAGGTACTACTTTTGAAGTAATCCTCCTTTTGTCTGAGAGTTGCGCATGCTGAAAACCTTCTAAAGGCCCATTAAGCTGATAGCTCTAACACAGTTCCTTGACCGAAATGGGCGTATGCACTTTATGGCTCCACTTGGGCTTAGGAGGCAATGGTGGCAGTTGGATTTTGGACAAAGGTGTCGTGTCCAACGTACTCTCTAATTCTTCAATATGAACTGTCGAAGAAGATTGTCCCACAAACGAGGAAAGGGAGGATTCATCCAAAGATGAAAAGGTAGAATCCCCAAATGGAAGCCTTCTGGCTATCTTTTTTACTAGAACCTCTTCAAAAGAGTCACTCCCCCCTGTAGGCTCCAAAAATAGATGGCTAGAGAGAGTGGCCCATACCTTTAAACTGAAAGCAATGTGTCATGTTCTCTCTTAGGTCTGAACCCAGTGAAATTAGTGGTTACTTGAAGAGGTGCTATCAGCCAGCTTTCTAGAGAAACAGGGGAACGTGCTAATCTTGGCCTTAAAATTACAAACATAGATGAAAGTACATGCTAAACTTGTACTTGATAAAAAAGAATAGGACAATTCCAGTTCAAATCCACCATAGCTATTGGAACTAATGGGTAAGCCTAAGCACTGTTCTGGGCAGGGGGAAGTGCCAAAAACTGATATGTATCAGGATCAGAAACCACCTAAGGAGGCAAGACCATCTCCACCATTGAACCCAATGAAGAATCACCTAAAATGAGAGCCGAAGAAACCGACATCAATTCCTGTTGCTCCACCCCCCGCATTCTCCAATAAATGTTCCCATCCTCCCTAATTTTGTTGTTGAAGCGCCCAAGCCTCCCACTGATCAGGGAAAGGAACCTCACCCATAGCCTCATTATTATCATGAGCAGCTTCTTGATCACCAGGTCCAATATCAAGAAATTAGAGTTCAAGATAAAAACTGACACCTTCCGGGACTCTCCAACACCTCTGAGTGCTGCACTCTTCTTTAGGACTAATTTCATGGCACAGACTCAGGAGCACGGTAAAGAACTTTAATAAGAACACGGCTCTTAATTCTATCACCAAAGTGCCAGTCCAAAAGCTTGCCAAAGGAGGAGACTGCATGAGCAATGTGATGCTGGTTGAGATAATCTAGAGGGAACCCTAGCATCATAATCCAACCAATACGTGTAAAAATTGCTCCTCTCTAGTTAACAGCCTTGTTATGCCTAAAGAATCTAAGTTCATGGTGCTCATCTAGGAAGTGAGGATTGCCGAAAACAGGCATGTCCCATTGAATTGCTGAACTTAACTGAAATAAGCCAACACCAAGAGATGAGGCAAACATCTTACCACATTCATCTCCAATTGGCCTTGAATAAAACCTTCATGTCAAGGATAGTTTGCGCTATGTCTTCTTCTTGAGGTGCCGGCTATAACATGGCTATCACATAATCCTCATGTTGCTCAAGAGGCATATCTTGAAACACCAAATTAGCCGGAGGAAGATAAAGATGTCCACCATTTTCATTCAAAAGACCCATCGGTATGAAGTGGCCAAGACTAACGATGTTAAATGTCGCCATTGCATGAAGAGACGGTGGTGACAACTTTTCATCAAATAGCTTTTGGGTGGTTGTGGATTTCGGAAGAACGGATGGCTGGGGTGATACAAGAGAGGGAGACGAAGAGTCGTGCACTTGGAAGACCCATCCAATCCTACTCTGAGGCTGTATACGGTTCTTACCTGATACTCATGCCGACCTAGAACTAATTGGTTGTTTTACTGGACACCAAAATTGTTTGCTAGATTTCCAATGAGAAAAATAGCTATCTTGATTGGATGCTCTGGATAGGTAAGGTCTTCCCGAAGCTCAATGGTTTCCACTGGCGCTTGCTCCTTCGGGACTCTAAGACACTTCTTGAGTTGCGAGATGTGGAACACGTCATGCACATCAGCCAGACTTGCAGGTAACTCTAGTTTATAGGCGACTTCTCCACACTTGGCGATGACTAGAAAATGGCCTATATAACGGAGTGCGAGTTTCCCTTTTACCTTGAACCTTGGAACTCCTTGGAGGGGTGACACTTTGAGGTAGACATGATCCCCTATTTGGAAGGTTAGCTTTCTGCGGTGGTTGTCAGCGTAGCTCTTTTATTTGGACTGAGCAGCTTGTAGGTGATCTTTGATCAGTCTAACGTTTTTCTTTCATTTGCTTGAGAGTGTCTGGTCCAAATACATGACCCTCGCCAGTCTCTAATTAATGCAGAGGAGTTCTACACTTTCTACCATAGAGAGCTTTAAAGGGTGACATCTTGAGACTAGATTGATAGTTGTTGTTGTAGAAGAATTCAACGTATGGCAGGCATCTCTCCTAATCTGAAGCGAACTCTAGGGCACAAGTCTGAAGCATGTTTTCTAGAATTTGGTTTATCCTCTTGGTTTCCCCATCTGTTTGGGGGTGGTAGGTGGTGCTGAATTCAGGTGAATCCCAAGGGCATTGTGCAAGCTAGCACAAAAATGCGAGGTGAACTGGGAACCTCGGTCTAAGACTTAGGCACTCTATGCAAGCATACAATGCGGTCCATATACAATTGAGCCAACTTGTCTCCCTTATAGGTGGTCTTTACGGGGATAAAGTGGGATATCTTGGTTAACCGATCTACGATAACCTATATAGAGTCATATCCTGACTTGGTGCTGGGGAGGCCGGTTATGAAATCCATCCCTACTTCTTTCCACTTCCATTAGGGAATTTGCAAAGGTTGGAGTAGTCCAACGAGCTTCTGATATTCAGCTTTGACTTGTTGGCACACATCACAACATGCTACATATTCTGCAATATCCCACTTCATATGTGGCCACCAATACAAGGTCTTCATGTCTTGGTACATTTTAGTGCTGCCTAGGTGTAGAGTGTAGGCTGAGCTATGGGCTTCTTTAAGTAACAACTACTTGAGTTCCTTCTGATAGGGAACGAAGAGATGATTCCTATAACGTAGGATTTCTTATGGATCCTCCACCTTTTTAGGGGCCTTTCCCTTAGCCATGAGGCGTTTAAAATTCTAAACTCTAGGGTGTCCCTTCTAGGCTGCCTTGATTTTCTCTTCCAGAGTTGGGTGCACTTCTATTGTTGCTAAGGTACTATGCTCTACTATCCCCAAGTTGAGGGAGGCAAATTCTTTGTAGAGCTCAGGCTGGGCTTCTTGGATCATGATGTGGTTGCAGTAAGGCTTATGACTTAAGGTGTCAACCACTACATTAGCTTTTCCTAGGTGGTAATGGACTTCCAAGTTATAATCCTTAATTAGTTCCAACTACCTCCTCTGCCTGAGGTTGAGGTCGGTTTGGGTGAAGATATACTTGAGACTTTTATGGTCCGTGTATATATCACAATGATTTCCAATCAGGTAGTGTCATCAAATTTTTAATGTGTGCACCACAGTTGCTAGCTCTAAATCATGTGTGGGGTAGTTATCCTCATGAGGACGAAGTTGTCTTGAGATGTAGGCCACAACCTTTCCTTCTTGCATAAGCACGCATCCAAGACTTCAGCGGAAGGCATCACAATATACTTCGAAATCTTTGTGGATGTCGGGCAAAACTAATACTGGAGCTGAAGTTAATTTCTTCTTCAATTCCAGGAAACTCTGTTCACAGGCATCCGTCCACTCATATTTCTTCTCTTTCATGAGGAGGTGAGTCATGGGCTTGTATATTTTATAGAAACCTTCTATGAAGCGTCTATAGTATCATGCTAACCCGAGGAAACTACACACTTTGGTGACTGAGGTGGGTTGTTTCCATTCCAGAATTGCGTCAACCTTCGAGGGGTCAACAGATACACCTCCAAAGGAGATTATGTGCCCAACGAAGCTGATCTCTTACAACCAAAAAGAACACTTACTATATTTAGCATATAGCTGGTGTTCTCTAAGCGTCTCTAGGACTGCTTGCAGATGGTTTGCATGCTCATCTGCTGTCTTGGAATAGATCAAGGTATCATCTATAAATACGACCACAAATTTATCTAGATAGTTCATGAGAACCTTATTCATTAGGTTCATGAGATATGCTAGAGCATTGGTTAGATCAAAGGACATGACGGTGTACTCAAATAGGCTATACCGAGTGGTAAAAGCCATTTTGGGGATGTCTTCCATCCTGATCTTGAGTTGATGATAGCCAGATTTCAAATCTATCTTGGAGAATACTGTGGCTCTAGACAACTAGTCAAATAGATCATCTATTCTAGGTAGAGGGTATTTGTTCTTGATGGTCATCTCATTGAGGGATCTGTAATCCACACACAATCTAGCGATACCGCCCTTCTTCCTGACAAAGAGTATGGTGAACTCCAGGGAGATGAGCTAGGTCTAATGAAACCTTTTTCTTGTAGCTCCTTGAGTTGCGATTTTAACTCCTCAAGTTCATCCACCACCGTCCTTTATGGCCTCTTGGCAATTGGAGCGGTTCCTGATTTTAAATTGATTACAAACTCCACATCCCTATTAGGTGGCAAGCCATGTAACTCTCCTAGGAAGACATCTGGGTATTCTTAGACCATAGGCATTTCTTCTAGGGGTACTACCTCAAGGTGGTGGATTGTATGCTTTAGCAAAGTGCAATCCACACAATACCTTATTTCTAACCCAGGATACTTGGTAAGCACTACCTTCCTGTTAGCGCAATCTATCATTTCTTGGCATTTGGCTAACCAATCCATCCATAGGATGACGTCCAAGGTTTGAGATTGTAGGACCAATAGGTCGGCTAAGAATCCAAAGTCCTCCATGGTGACTTCTACCTTGGGGCTTACTAGTGTGGCGGTTAAGGGCCCTCCCGGTGAACTAAGTACCACATGTCTCTTTAACTTAAAGGTTGGTAGCTTAGCCTTTGCAACAAAACTCCTAGAGATAAAAGAATGCGGAGCCCCAGAGTCAAATAAAACTTGCACATGTATGGATTTAACAGAAAATGTACCCATAAGTACTCCAGAGGCATCCTGTGCATCTTCTACTGTGATATGATTGATTCGGCCTTGGTTGGGATTTGACACAGTCCATGAAGCTTGAGGTGTTTGGAAGCCCTTGCTTGGTGCTAAGGATTAACCTTTTGCTGGAGTGGCATTCAAGTTGATTTTTACTGGAGTGACTTGATGATCCGGGCACTTGTTGGCAAAGTGCCCTTTTGCTCCGCAGTTGAAGCAATGCAGACTAGCAGCTGGGTTTACCGAGGGAGATTGCCCCATGGGACATGGTACTTGCACGACACTCCCACTGGAGCGCAGTGGTGGAGTTGGAGCTCTAGGTGCTGAGGTTGCCCCTTGCCGAAAGGAAGGGTTGTCCTGGTATGCTGGCTTGGGTTGGAAGCTGCCCTGAGTCCTTTGTGATGCCCATTTCCTCTTGTGGCTGGCCTCCAATTACCTTCTTTCATTTTCACAGACAAGGGCCTTGTTGACCAAGTGATGGAAGGTTGGGTGATCATGTAGGATCAATTGTGCCCTCATTTCTTCATTCATCCCTTCCAGGAATTGATCTATTTTCTCTTCATCCTCTGCTATGTCTTTGGGAGCGTAGCAAGCCAGCTGGTTAAACTTGGTGAGGTACTCACTGATTGACATATTTCCCTGCTTCAAGGTGCAGAATTCATTCTTTGTCATCCTCATTATTCCAATAGGTACAAAATTTTGCTGGAATACGACCTTGAATTTGGCTCAGGAGATAGTAGATCGAGGTGGTGCTACCTCTTCTTGTTCTTCTTCCTCTACTTCTTCTCCTTCTTCTATCTCTGCATTGGCCTGCTGTTGCCATCCTGCTTGTTGGGCTCCTATGGTTGGAGTCTCAGCTACTTCTTCTTCGTCTTCTTTAGTCTCATCATCTGAAGAATTCTTCTTGCCACGAACTTCAAGGAAGTTTTCCCACCACACTACGGCGGCGCCCTTGAGCTTGTGGGTGGTGAAGTCAAACCTTGTCTTCATCTAGGGTCATAAGCTTTCGTCTAGGGTGGTGAAGTAGGTTGCATGACTTGAGGGAAGCTCATAAGCTTTCACCTGGTCATGGCCTAGATCACACATATTGTCTAGGGTGGGGGTACAAAAGAAATAACAAAAATGTACTTGCTAAGTCCAAAAAGCTACCGACAAGCACTGCCTACCTACTCCTGTTGGGGGTGGTCGCCTCTGAAGGTAGAGCATCCCTGGGAGTGGGAGTGGCTGTGACCAGTCCTAGGTGAGTCACTGGCGGTGCAGGAGCTAGAGCTGGCCGGTGATCGGGAGCGATGAAGTCCTCGGCTGGGTCCCCCAGCATCCGCCACCATAAAAACCTAGGGGCATGCGCATGCTCTTACGAATGGTGAGTCTGGTGCGTGGTCTTGTGGGGCCAGCTGGTGTGGGGCCTCTGGTAGCAGGGGTAGGTAGGGGTAGGAGACGATTGAAGATCGTTGAGATTGGTAATGAAGCCAGTAATACTGGTACTACTTCTGGTGCTGCTGCTGCCGGAGGTAGTGGTGCCGAGACTCAGATGGGCGATGAGGGTGTGTAGATCGATGATGATGGAGTGTAGTCCGCCTGAGACTGGAGCCGCTCAAGCTCCATCTCCTCGGTGATCCACTCTCACTTGGTGAAGGCAAGTGTGGTGTCCATCCTGACTATCTGGGACCAGAGGGTGTTGAAGCACCAGTAGCTAGAGGTCAGTAGCAAGCGAAGCTGACCGATCTCCTGGAGCGCTCAGTTGTAGGAGTCGACCAAGGCATGGGTGAGTATCACCTAGTGTGAGAGCCTTGGGTCGTCGACTGGCGCGTCCAAGGGGTCGGGCTCAGATCCAACTATACGAAGGATAGGGAAAAAGCAAAACGGGGACTGTATCAGCTCCGTCTCGTGCACCTGCATCAGCCGCGCTGATGCATAGTGAGCCGCATCCTGTACTGCGTTAGAACAGTGGCTCTAGGGGTAGACTGTGGGGGTGACGAGAGGCTCGACTCCTCCCTCCCGAGCGTATATAAAGACCTCCATGGTCCAGACATCCCTATCCTAGACCCGTGTTCGGTGCCATCTGAAGATGGGCTGGCGGTCATAGCAAAAATACTGTAGCAACTGGCGCAGTAATCCCACAAACTCACCCTCTGTCTCCGAGTGAGACAGGAAGTCCCAAGTGGTGGACAAAGAAGAGCTCGCCATCTACAATTTTGAAACAAGGGGTTAGATTAGATAAAATGATAAAGAAAGTACAGAAGAGTAAGGACCAAAAAGTGGTAAGTAAAGCAAATAATAACTATATTTTTAACAAATCTTTTCATTAATGTTTGAAATAGGATTCTACCTTATCTACGGCCAGTCTAACTAAGGCTCCCTACAATTGTATACTCTCATACCAGCCCTATTGGACCCGGATTTAGCCAATCTGAATCCTCTATGAATACTCTGCACTATTCTCTGCATCAGTGATAGTGCTCACAGGTATATGACTGATTCATCTCATACACGATACAATTCATAGTAGTATTACAATATCAGAGTTTAAATAAATCCGCATGCAGATCAAGAGGATTACCACATGACCTTTACAATACATCTAGCGAAGGATTGCACCCGCTGAGGTTTTATCTAGGGGAAAGCTCTATCCGCCCTACCCAGACCCCCTCTTGTGTCACATGGTAGCTTAAACCAGCATCACGACAGTGTCTGCGATGGCTTAAACTAGCACCACGACTCGTGGGTCACTCCAATGGTGCTTTCCCCTACTGGTGATGCAAATTAGTTAGCCACACCTACACTTTGTCGGCTTGTGGTTTGTACTGTTTTGCATGAAGAGGTCATCATAGGATTAAGTCCTTATCTTGTCTAGGTGGTGCATACCACAAATCACAAATTCTTGTGTTACATCTACACCCACCTTTCTTACCACTCGTCCAGATAGGTTAAGCAAGTTTTTAGGGTTTTGGCAGACATAAGATGAGTTATATCAAAGTATCAGTCATTTTGTCGAGACCCGAATATGCAAATTCGGACTCTCTGTGTAAACTGCACTAGTTCAGGATCACGCTAGTGCACACAGTCAAACATAGATGTAATCACAACCATACACACGATATAATAAAGGGACATTCAAATATCGATAAATCTCAAAAAGTACGACCTTATGGTCAAGCTTACAATATTTCTAGCCGGAAGGGCTTTAAAACTAGCAGTGAAAATCCAAAATAAAGCATAGCGGCCAATCGACAAGCCCATAGGCTATCGAGTGGAGAACAAAACCTAATCTGTGAAGTCGTCGAAGTACTCTCCTTCTGGAACCTCCTGCTGATAATACTCCTCGTCCTCAACCAAACAACATAGGCGTAAAGCCGTGAGTACATTGGTACTCAGCAAGTCGTTTGTAACAAATGAATGCAATATAGTATGCAAGGCTTACCAATGGAAGGCTAGAAGGTTAATTTGTATAAAAGACATTTCGCAGTAAATATGATAAATAGATTGAAAGCGAACTTTAAATAAAAATAATAATAATAAATAATCAAAGGAATAAACATAAACCACTTGTGAGCAACCTATTCACAAGCTAAACTAACAGTGAACTACCTGTCGACCTCCAACATAAACCACCAAGTTTAAAAGATAACACTAACCCTCGTGTGAAATCACTGAGCTTTGTTCATGACCGAGTACGCGGCTATTCGAATAGTTTTACACTCTGCAGAGGTTGCACAACTGTACCCACACGATGTGATTAGCCTCGATATCAGGAAATCACATCAAGGCCTTTAGAAAGTTCAATCCCAACCTAATCCTGCCCGCTAAGGTTTCGCATCACACCCCCCTTGCGCCACATAGAAATCAGCAACTATGTTCATCTCATTGGCAAGATTAAGTTGAAACCTCCCAAATTAGTCAGCCAGGTCTATCCCATACTAGACATGTGGTTTGCACGATAAAGCTCAGATCAATGGCGCACAAAGTTAAGTCCTTAATTCTACCCGGGCGAGGCTACCACATCCCCTGAAGTGAACCTGCACTTCCCCCTTTACTGCACGATCACTCGCCCGAGTACAAAACCAAGTTTATATAACTAAGCCAATGACACACCAATGTCATGGTATAAATTTTAATAAACATGGCACCAACCACAGTTTCATATATCATTAAGTCAAATTAATAATTCACATACGATGATGAAACCATTCGTAAATTTAAGCAAGGCTAAGTAATTCTATCGTACCAATCCCATGAGACATTTAACATAGCATCACTAAATAATAACCCAACCTAATGTGACAATGGCGTAAGGGTGTTCCAAATTATCAAGGAGGGATAAACAATCGGGGACAATAACTACCAATTACAAGGTTTGAATAAAAATAACGATGCAATATAATTTAAAATAAAATAATTAAATAGTAGATTGCAAACTGGGTTCAACATGATCAAAGAACACGACTTGCCTTGGTTATGCTCAACGAGGTACTCTTGGTCTTCGGGCGTAGATCCTGCTCCTCCGGAATCCGAATCTAATAAGAGAGAAAACGACCGAAACAAGAAAAACACATAAAATGATAAGCAAATGAACTCCAAAAATCATGAAACAAGACGTGGCAAGCTAGGGCTGACGTGGCACGCGCTGGTGCTGCCACGTGTCACCGGCTGACGTGGCGGCTGACGTGGCATCCGGGTCGGTTCTCGGCTGACGTGGCATCTGGGTCGGTTCTCGGCTGATGTGGCGCTGACGTGGCGGACAGGGAGATTGGACGGCTGGGGATTTTCCCCTTTTTCTTTTTCTTTCAAAATTTCAAATAAACTTCGAAGAGCTCTAGAAAATAGCAAATAAATCCCAAAAATTCATCAAAAATACCAAAAAATTCCTTGAGACCTGAAGAATCCAAATAAAATATTTTCAACTCATGTTAAGGTTTATTTTAATCATATTAAATCATTTTGAATTTTGAAAATTCATTTGAAGCTTGATTAATTCCCAGAAAATCCAAAAAAATTATTTTTAATTTCTAGACTTTAAAATCTGCAAAAAACAGGATGTTACACATTTACATTCCATGACTGTCCCAAACAGGATTTTATGTTTAAAAGAGATGATGTTCAGGGTAGCTAAGACCTTGATTTTGACTTAACTAGCTTGGCTCATAGTTAAGACTAACAGCTATTTAGACATGGTGACAATTATAATGGGTTCATCAAATTGTCATGGATGGTGTAGCTATGTATTGCTACCTTAACAATTTGGGCAAGAAGTAACTTATGAATAACATACATTTGTACATGAAATAAAGCATGCATTTTTCATAACTTTAAATGGACATAATTTGCATAAAACATGCGATCAAAATGATCAAAATGCTGACTCACCTGTGTTTGTGGTTGGGAAGTCCTATGGGTCTTGTGGTGCGTTGAGTTGCTGGTCGGGGACATCCTCAGAATCTAATCAGACGGAGACGCCGCAATACAACCAACACGCAAGAGAGAAAAATAAATACTAAAATAAAATTCAAATGAATTCTAAATTAAACAAAACCACCACCAATGAAAAGACTCAAATTTAGAAAATTTTAGAAATAAGTTTCACTTGAATTGGAGTTACGATGGGGAAGAACGAGCTCTCCAAAGTGTATTTCCAGGAAAAATCTCAAAAATAAAAAGTGGAGAGAGAATTCTCTCTAACATGTGAGTCCCATTGGTTTATTTTAAATTTTTGGATAAACTTCTGATTTTAAAATCTTAGAGTATGATATATGGGTCCCATGGGTTTATTTTAATTCTTAAAATTAAATTAACAGTCAGAGACTAACATGTGGGCCTCGATATTGTATAATAGTGAAGTGGGTCTACCTGCCAGTGATTCTGATTTTAAAACTGGATTAAAATATTTCTAGTCAAGGTGGAACCTGCTTATCAGCCTAACATTAGTGTTAAACTGGTATGGGGCCTACTGGTCAGTGTTCATTTACATAAACTAAACATGATCATTAATTATTAATGAAAGATTAATGCTAATGATGCTGGAACAGTGCATCATCTTCGGTCGATTGGTGGCGCAGCTCACCGTCGGTGAAGGAAGGCTCAGTCCCATAGGGCTCGTGCACACTTATGTGTGAAGTGATGCAGCCATATTTGGCCTAGGCAGCCACCGACGGTGAACCGGGCGGCAGTAGAAATAGGGCAGGGTGCGCGATAGCAATGCCAGTGATGGAAGCTCAATTAAACGGGAGGGGAGCTTCTAGGGGATGACAGGAACTCACTGGAAAAGGAGGGAAGGTCCGGGGATGCTTGAGGTAGGCTGGCGACGGCGAGCTTGAGCGGCAGAGAGGGGTGATCGGCGCGGGAGGAGAGAGGTCGATGAACCTCTAAATCGGGGCTGGGACTATCTTCACCTAGCAGGGAGGAAGCTGCTGGTGAACGGAATTGGTCGGCGGTCGTCGGAATCATTGGCAAGGCGGGGTGGCCGGACTTGGCTTCACAGATTAGGTGAGGAAAAGGGAAGTGTGAGCTGCGAGGATGCTTCGGAAATGGCTGACGACGGCGACGACCAGAAAACTCTTGGGAGGTTTCTGGTGTGTTGAATGAAGGAGTAAGTGAGTTGGAATGAGGATTAACTACAATTTTATACTACAGGATCGAAGTGGGGAGCATTGTGCGTGATTAAGGTGGGTAACGAAATGGGTGGTGCGCACTCGATTATCTCTACCGTGAGCTAGGGCAGGGGAGGGAGGTGGTGCGTGTGCTGCTATCTCCAAAGGCTTCAATGCTCTATAGGGGCGGGGGGTGGTGCTGAAATGGAACATATGTACGACGGGGTGGCAGGGATGCCACGGGGTGGAGCTACAAACGAGGCGGGGCGAGGCCTGCTGGGCCATGGGGGAGGAGTTTTCTTTTCTTTTTTTCTCTTTTTGCCTTTTTTTTGAAATAAAAAGAGAGGAAAAATTGGTAAATCACAAAACCAAGATTGAGAATCAAATGCTAACTTCTAAAGCCTGAAAAACAAATTTTCATTTAAGTTTTCGCAATACAAACAACATCAACATGCCCTAAAAATTGGGATGTTACAGCTGTCATCTCTCATAATCCATGCCATGCACGCTGGTGCTAGCACACCGTCCACAGTGTTCCATTCCTGGAAGTGTGGACCTCGGCAGAGGTGTTGCTACGACTACGATGCTGATTGAGATGATCGCGAGGAGGAGATGGTTGGCTGAAGGATGATCGATTACTTCCACTACATAGACACACTCTTCATTGAATTGGCTACTTTAACTCTACTTTCACTGCACTGTGCATCTAGTGGTAATGATCTATGGTCTCATACTTGCATGGCTTCCTAGTTTATATGGTAGAAAATTTTAATTTGCACTAACACATCCTACCCATATCCCAACAAGACAAACCATACCCAACCCATTTTTAACCACAAATGCCTTGGAAATAAATGAATGGGAAGCTCTGGAGTAAAAAAGAACTAAAGCAGGTAGTGAGTTTACAAGGAACATATCCAATATGACATCTGGTGCTGCCTGAGCTTCTTCGGATGGTGATGTAGTTCACACATCCTTTAACAAAGTTCTGTGACTTCTGAGGCTGTTGTTCCTAGTTCTGGCTCCTAGATGCACTTGCATTAGTTGTTGCTTGAAGCTTCTTAGGGTAAGACTTATCAAAATGCTATGTTTCCTTAAATAGAAACATGTCACTCCTTCAGGTGTAGTGGTACTCTTTTGAACTTGAACACTAACAGGAATAACATGAGCTACCTAAGGATTAGGGTGATTAGCCTAGAAAGGTGGGCAGCTAACTGTTGGCCTGAAGTTGCTTAACTGCAGCTTGAGTTGCTAGATTGTGGTCTGAACTTGCTAGCCTGAGCTGGAGTGCTGCGGGCCTTAGGAAAACCTCCAGGGTTAACCTATTGATTAGCCTTTCTTTTCTTCTAGATCTCCATTTATGTGAACTTGCCCTCTTGGTGAATAGCTTTACTCACCAACTGATGGAAATCAGTAGTCGCTGGATATCAACTGTACTTAAATGTTGTCATTTAAAACCTCCAAGAATCTTTCCTGCATTGCTTCATCGGTAGCCACATCTTCTGGTGCATAGCACGCCAATTGGTTGAACTTTTGTAGATATTCATTTACTGTGCGGCTCCTTGTCATAAAGCTCTGAACTCCTTCTTTTTCAAAGTAATGGTGTCCGATGGAATATGAGCTTTGTGGAAACTCTGCACGAACTCATTCTATGAAATGGCCTCAGGATTTGCATTAGGGGTGGTTAAAGTATCCCACCACTCGGATTCAAGTCCATTCAACTGGTGCAAAGCAAATAGGACCCTTTCTCGATCGGTGTATTACAGAACATCCAACTTCTTTCAAATTGCATGGAGCCAATCATTCGCATCAATTGGCTTGGCACTGCTTGAGAAGGTCGAAGGCCTTATCCCCAATAATTCTGACAATCTGGATTGAGGAGCATGAGCTGACAGCGATGGAGGAGCATGCTAGGCTAGATTGTTGATGGTTTGAGCTAACAGTTGGACCAGATGATTCTAATTTGCCATCAATTGAGCCGAGCCTTGTCCAACTGCTGGTGGGGGTGGAGGGATAGGAGCAGACTTGCTTCCTTGAGCTCTTTTGTTGGTGTTGTCATTGACGTTCCTCCTTGTGTTCACCATCTACCGAATTCATCCTGGTTTAGAGAAAAGAAAGAGAGAACTAGGCGAAGGTCTTTGTAACATTCCCACCACGAAGCACGAAAAAGCAATAAACCTCAAATAAAAGCCAACCAAACACTTTATTGAATATTATAATTATAACCTTGAGGTTGTTGACAAAGGAATAATAGCTCACAAGTATCATTCTGTAGCTTAGATTTAAACTCATGGCTTCTATGGGCTAGTGTTACTACTCATTTGAATTTTATGCTTCTTTGGGGGTGGTCCTATAACTGAGGAACTCTGATCTTCTATCCAGTACTTGACCAAGTCTTCTTCTGCTACATGGAGTCTCCGCAACATAGAGTTCACCTCATCCAAGGTGACTTGGTATACATAATCCAAGGACTTGGTGTGCTGCACCTGTTGAATAAGTCATTGGTTACTTTCAAACTCCGTAGAGAGAAAGGCGCTACTGGAGCTGATAGGAAACTTGCTGGCGTAGTAGCGAAATGTGATGCATCGTAGCTCTACTACATATATGTCCCTCATCTGGTGGATCGCATCATGGGCTGCATCTTGGATGCCATTGAAGAAGCTATCCCATGGTAGAGGGGTTCATCTCCAATATTGGGATAGATCAGTACTTCTACACTCCAACGTTCTTAATCTCCATATGTAACATCCCATTTTTAGGACATGTTACTATGACTGTAATTTGTATTTTTGGATTGAATTTAAATTTTAGATTTTGAAAGCTAGCTTTTAAAACTTTGTTTGCTATTTATTTTCTATTCCCTTCCCACCAAAATTCAAAATTTCTCGCTTAGGCCATCTCCTTTTTCCTTTCGGCCAGCAGGCTCGTGCAGCACCGCTTTTTATTTTTGGTTCCTTGGCCTTTCGACCCGTTCAACTTGTCAGAAATTCCTTCTTTCCTCTTTCTCTCTTTCTCCCCTGTTCTTTCCCTGAGTGAGAGCGCCACCATGTGAAACCACCATGGTTTTCTTTCCCTTAGATTCGCCACCATCCCGTACCCTCCCCGTCAAGTCTAGACCCTCACCTCACTGCTAGTTCTATTGCGCGTTGTTTTCCCCTAGCTTCTCACCGCGCCATTGCCGAGATCACCACCGGTTTCGTTGTCGCATCTGAGCCAGCTAGAGCAGCAGCGGCATTGATGCCTCACCGCATTTGTTTCCTCGCGTCGCCTCCCGGTTAGCTTGTGGCTGCCATGTTTTAGCCTCGCCCTGTGGCTTCACCGACGCATTGCTGTACTCGTGAGTTCAATGCCTGTCGATGTCGCCCTCTTCCCCACACGCATTGATGCCTCAGGATGGTCATGTGCGCAGCGCCTCCCCTTCTGCACTAGCTCAGCGCTAACCTACGCCAACCTCCAGTTCATACCACTCGAGTGCAAAATAGTGGAAGCCATTACTGTGTGAATTGACTCCCTACCAATGCCCCTACTCAAGTTCTCTCCTATAAATTCCCAGTCCATTCCTAAGTGAACCTCACCCATCTCCCGCTCTAAATCCCGCACTCAAAATCATCATCGCCAAGAGTTCCTTTGGTTGTCACTGTTGCCAGCCCTCTCCAAAGTATTGCAAGCAGCATCGATCCTTTCCCTAAGCTTGTATTACTCCCCTAATGCTTTCGTGAAGCCTAATTGAACTCTTTCTCTCCGTAGCTCGTTGGAGCCCGTTTCTCCCTCCACTCTGGCCACTTTCCCCCATCAACGACTCTGACCACTGCCTATCAATTCCATTCACCAAAAGTCTTCTCGCCATATGGTGAAGACAACCCTAGCACTAATTCTAAGTTCTGGCGCCCTCTCTTTCCCGACATTGATCACTCACCTCCGCCGCTTGAGCTCACCATCACTAGCCTGCCTTAGGCCTCCCTGAACCCTGCTCCCCTTTTCGGTGAGTTATTGTCATTCCCCAGAAGCTCCCCTCCCTATTCCCCAGAAGTAGATGACCACCATAACCATCCCCTATTCCGCCGCCGCCCATGGCTGCTGTCGATCACCACCACCATAGTATTCAACTAGACTAGGCTTGAACGTGTGTTTAGGATTAAGCATTTCATTTCCAAAATGCTCATGATGGAGGCAGGAGCCCTGTGTCAATGAAGGCAACCTTTCAAACAGTCTGAATAGGTGCTTAGCTATTCAGACGGTCCAAATTGGTAATCGACGGCCTGAAATAAACCTTCGTTGATCGGACAACCCACATGTCTCCACCATTTGGACAGTCTAAACATGCCATCGGACGGTCTGAACCAACCTTTGTTGATTGAACAGCTCATGCACTCTAGCGGTTCGGACAGTCTGAACATTTCCTAGAGTGATTGGATGGTTTGAACAGCCCTTCGCTAATCAGATGGCTCCACCCGTCTCAGTCGTTTGGATGGTCCGAACTTTCACACGAAGGATCAGATGGTCCAAAGTACTGATCGAACGGTCCGAACATCCTGAGAGCTCAGACAGTCCAAACTTGAACCCCTGCAGGCCCACATGTCAGAGAGAGAACTCTCTCTCCTCTCTTTATTTTGGGGATTTTTCCCAAAAGTAAACTTTATAGAGCTTGTTTTCCCTCGTCGTAAATCAGAATTTAGTGGGATTTCTTTCTACAATTTTCTAAATTCAAGCTCTTTCTATTAGTTGTGGTTTGCTTAGTTTGGAGTTTATTTGAATTTTATTTGAGTATTTATTTACTTTCTTGTGTGTTGTTTACCTGTTGGCGTCTCCCTCCAAGTAGAGTTCGAGGACACCTGACCCACAAGTTGATGCCATATTTATTTGTGTGCTTGAGAGACAAGGAAAATAGTCGGCCGGTGAGGTGCTCGACCAGGATCAACGATGTGGTGAATAATCTCTGGTGGTGGATGGTTCTTTTTATACATTGCACGTGAGATGAGATCAAGATGCATCGGGGACCCAAAACGATCGAAGAGGCGCACACGTATCGTGGAGACAAAACACCAATATTTATTCTACAAATACTTATCATAGATAGTTCCAACCACAAATTGTCTATGATACACAACTTTCATGGATGGTTCGTATTAATAACTGTCTGTGAAATATCATAGAGGGTTAATCGTAAGAACCGTCTGTGATAACTGCCGTTATCACAGACGGTTTGTGTCAATAATCATCTGTGAATTATCACAAATAGTTATTCATAAGAACTACCTGTGATGACTGCCATTATCACAAACGGTTGGTATAAATAATCGTCTGTGAAAATATCACAGATGGTTATTTGTAGTAACTATCTATGATAGTTGTGTATCATAGATGGTATACAGTCATGCTTGTAAATCCGTCTGTGATATTTATAGCATAGACATTTTCCCATGAACCTTCTATGATATAGGCATCCAATATAGCTTCTTTTGTAGTGATGTCACTAGCAAATATCTCGAATTTATTGTATTCCCTCTTGTATGATCCTATCAGATAATATTGATTTTGTAATACCGTGAACATCTTTACGGCGTCCCTGCGAATGATTAGCGGAATCACCAAGTTTTTTGATTTTTTGGTTAATTGCGGGGGTAAAAATTAAATTGCAGAATTGTCCAAAATTAAAATAGTTAATTTGGATGTTTTGGGCTGTCCGGAGGGTGGGCCAGCCAGCCCAAAGGAGGGCCCATACCCCCTCTCAAACCCTAGCACCCCCTTTATAGCAGTTGTGATTGTTGCATGAGATTCTTTTCTCTTGTGATAATTTTTGATAGCAGTTGTGGATGTGAGAAATAATAAAGATAGTGAGGTAAAATATGTTAATGCTTTACTTTGATTGGTTATGGTAGTGGTTGAGGATGTGAAGTAGTCGATCAAGATTTATTTGCTAATGTTTTATTATTGATGGTAGTAGATGTGGTTAAGGCTATAATTGTAGTCATTGTGGAAAATAAATAATGATGCTTAACAATATTGTAGTTTAATTAGCTTATTAAACAGTTTGCTTACTGAGATTTTTATCTCACTCTTGCTTTTCCCCCCTCCAGGTGATTCTCGAGTATGCATGAGAAGGGTAGAGCGGCACATCACTGTCACACATCATATCATGATTAATGTTGTAATAATTGTGTAGTCTTAGTCATAGATTTATTTCTCTCATTGATGTTTGTTTCAAAGTAATAATGCTAGACAGTAGTTTGTTTTAATTGGTTAAACCTTTTAGCAGTTCTTCTTTAATTAATAGTGTTCCGATACCTTTATTTTAGTATACTTTCGCTTAGCTTATCATGATTTAGAAATTATTGCCAGTTTATATTATCTTGTAAATTGGCTAGCTGTAGAGTGGTTTCGTGGCATCCCAGGGTAATGTGGGTTCTGGGGTGTTACAGATTTGGATGGTGCCCTCATGGTATGCATCGAGAGTCACCTAGATGTCGTATGCCGACGAGAGGTGAGAGATGCGATCAAACTCATTTCTGCTAAGACCCTGAATAATGATATTCTTTCCCTTAGCATTTGGCTCAACATCTAGCGTATTCATACCCATGATTTTCTCATCGGCAAGAACAACAAAACGAGTCTTAACCTTTTTCTAAATCACATAACTTTGAGCCTGAATATAGGATTCCATCCTACTGTTAGAGAAGGGATAGTCAACCCCAATTGAAGATAGGAGGCTTGGTGGAATACTTGTCTACTGCCATGGGTGAAAAGACCAGCTAAGATCTAAGAAAAGAGCTAACTAGGCTCTGATATCACTTGTAGGACCAGAAAGACAACAGAGGGGGGTGAATGGTGCCGATTAAAAATTTTCCCTAAGTATTTTGGATTCTATTATCAAATAACTATAGAGGTATGAAGAATCAAATCCACAGCCAAAAATCTAAAGCTAATACTCAAGAACACAAAATCTCAAAGAACTTAGCTCCTGGAGGTCTGACCGCCAACCACGAGGCCGTCTGACCTCTCCTTGGTGCTCTGACCACCAACCCGAGGGTGGTCTGATCTCTCCAGGGGTGGTCCAACCTCTATTCGGATGGTCTGACCATTATGAATAGCATTTGCAGGATTATGAACAATTAAATCAGCACAGGTGCGAGATTTCAAATCCATATAATTTTTGATTGGTTGATCCAAAAGTCGTGCAATTTTGTACACAACTTGCTTAAGGTCTTAGAAACCAATTACATCCATGGATCGCAAAAACCCATATCAAAGTTTTGACCTTTTTGAGTTTGAAGCAAGGTTGCACCCAAATCAAGCTAAAACAAAATTGATGATTAAGACTTCCTCGCGGGCAGAGGATAGCCAAGATAGCTTTGAATATATTTCCACATATCACAGCAAGTAAGAACACCGAAGAAATCACTCTAAAAATCCTTATATCAAGAAAACACTTGGAAGATCAAAAATATGCAAAAATCGAGTTTCTTGATGAACTTTCTATCAAAGTGCCTAGATAGGTGGAGAATGATTCCTAGAGGTTCTCTCCATCTCTTATACATCCTTGGTATAACAATATCAAGAAACAAGTGAGGGGAGAGGAAAAACAAACCAAAACAAGAGTAAATCAATCAAATAAAATAATAACCATGAAGAGTATCAAAGATTGATTCTATTGCTACTTGAGAAGGATAGTTTTATAGACACTCTAGCTTGGAGGATAGAGAGTACAACATATACTCAAAACTCTAACCCTAAAATAAGAGAGCACATGAGAGGTGGGTTGGATGGTTAATCACATGTCTCCATCCCAATCCCTTCTATTGATGGGCTAGCTAGCCACATCCACCCCTTAGTGGATACTATTTACTTAGCATAATGGGGCCCATTAACCCCTATACACAGGTTTAATCACACATGTTCACTTATATACATTTTTCAAAACACATAAGCCCAAGTTCATTACATCCTTTGCCTTGATCCGTCTTGATCACACCAACTCCACCTTGACCAAAACTGCTCTCCCAAGCACTACTCATGCATTGTGGTTTCAATCTAAGATACTTTTCGGTATTTTCATGAAACTACCAAAATACCGCTTGTTGACCTGGTTATCTGTCAGGACCCGGAACAACAACTTCAAGTCTCTTTGTGTAAATCGAACTATCCCAAGAAAAACTAGTGCACACAGGGTCAACAGTGATATATATTATACATAACAACCACAAAATATTATTAAGCAATGGTACGGGCCTTATGGCCAAGTTTTACAATAAAGAGGCCCATGGCCAACTAAAACAAAAACAGCAAAAAATAAAGCGTAGAAGATCAGCCTATCCTGCCTGCCCACAGACGAATGATTGTAAGATGCGGCCTACTCATCGAAGTTCTCACCGTAGTCATCGGAGTCGTACTCTAGCAACAGATTTAAGCAAGGTGAGTACTTTAAAGTACTCTACAAGTTACACCAGGGAATATAACAGAATGAATGCATGCATAGGGATTTACAAAGGAAGGCTTAATAGGGCAGTTGTGTAAAAAAGCAATACTGAAATTTAAATACAATAAAGTAAGTATGAAAAGCTGGATTTTAATACATCATATGAAACAATATGTTTAACAAAGTATTAACGTTAGTGTAGGCTCCGACCTACGCTAACCTAACCACGGGTATCCCACCTAGACCATTGTCAAAACTAATGTTGTTTATCCAAAACCAAGTTTTATAAAACCAAGTCTAATCTATGAAAACTCTACGCAGCATGTCCATGACCGTGGACATGGCTATCTAGGATAGATTAAAACTCTGCAGATGTGTACAACTTTACCCACAAGACGTGTTCTCCTGCTTGAGCCACGCGATTAACACACTGCCTTTGGTGTGCGATGAGGAGTTCATGATAAGGATGTTACAATGATTTATAGCCAAAATAGTCACGCCGCCACTAAGGTTTCACCACAACTCGAATCCACGAGTTGGAGCCCCCCTCTTGTACCATGTGAGACTTCTCGCGGCCTACGCCACGCTCACATTCAGCCTATAGCGTTTCTATGTTTGAAATGTTACAAATTACTTAGCCAGGTCTGTCCTATACCGGACTTGTGGTAGTACGAGGTGACTTTGTTAAATAGTTTACAGAAACGGTCCTTAACTTGACTTAGGCTCAACCACAATTCTCGTGCTCGACAATCCACAATGTGTCACCAAACACGATGCATGCTGGCACCCCACCACCTAACCAATAGCCTAAGTCCAAACCAAGTTTCCTATTTTCATTTTTAAATCGTTTCATAAATTTTCTTGACTCACCGAAGTCAAGAATGCATTAATAAAAACTGTCATTTCATGTGAAATAATTGATCTCACCTAAATCATTCCAAGCCAGGCTAAGCAATTTACTAAAAATTTCTAGTTAATACTACTATACCAACTAGTTTTTATCTAGGTGACAAGGTATGTGATAATGATATCAAAATTTGGCCATAATCAAAGGAGTATGGGTATAACTAAAGTTTAAATTGTCCTTAAACTACATTTGAATAAAATTACGCATGCATATACAGTAAAACAACATAAATAATTTAAAATAGTAGGAACAATATGGTCAAGGGTGTAACTTTCCTTGCTCGAAGTCTAGCTGTGAAACGTTGTCGAAATCAAACTCTCCCGAATCGTCAAAATCTGTACGCGAAGAACCAAATTCAAATTCAAAAACAAAATTCAAATAAAATTCCAAACTTCAAAAAAGAGGCCAGAAATGGATAGTTCATGATTTTAGAAAAATTTAGAAATTTGAATGGGTCAAATCGAAGTTAAAATGAAGAAGTTATGGCTTCCGAAAGATTAAATACAGAGAAAAAGAAAAATACTCATTTTCTAGAATTATTTTTATACCGAAAAAGATTCATGACGTCAGCAGGCAATTAACTGATTTATTTTTGTGAAGGAAATTCCTAATTATGACGTCAGCACAGAAATTAATTTTCGGTCGAATTATTTTTATATGGGAAAAACAGGTTTATGACGCCAGCATGACGTCAGCCCTGGGATTTTTAAAATCGGAGTGCGACTCACAGGTGGGCCCGAGGGTTGGTGGACTGAGTCCACGTACCCGAGAGGGGATGAGGTAGCATGCGGGTGGTTGGTGCGCAGGGTGGCACCGATGTGGCACGGTCAGGGCAGACGTGGCGCCCACACGGTGCCCACGTTGGCTGCCATGTCGCCTCAGCGTGCTAACGTGGTAGGGCCGGCGGCGGCGAGGCTGGGGAACCAATGGTCGCTGGAGTTCTGGTGACCGGTGGCGCTCGGTGAGGGCACCAAATGAAAGAGGGGGTCAAGAGGAGTGCAAAGGTACCGTCGGTGTTGTCTGAGAAGGCTCAGAGAGGGCTGACAACGGTGAGGGGCGGTGGTCGGAGAGGGGCGATCGGCGGTGGGGCGCTCCGAGGACTCTTGAGCTTGGACAACAGGCGGAGGAGGCGCACGGTGTTCAAGCAAAGGTGTTGGCGGCGGTGGCGTGGCCCGAGGAGGTCTGATGCTCCCATAATTGCTCATCGGAGCTCCTCAGCCGAAGAAGAGGCGAGGTCGCACGGTGCAACAGGCTCTCGAGCGGAGAAGGAGGGAATTGGGTGAAGGGAAGTGGGCGGTGTGGCGAGGGGATCCTCAGGGAGGGGTTAAATAGACGGAAGGATCGATAACGATAGCGTAATTGCTCACCGGAAAGAAACGGCCGCTGCGGCTCAATTGCAGTGATATGAAGGCTTAAAGAGGGGGAAAATGATCGGATCAGGCGCGGTGGACACAGGGTTTAAGTGCTCATTAGTACGGGAGGAAGAAAGGAAGGAAACTGAAGTTCTTTACGGCCGAGGGATAGACGCACAGTGCAGTGCTTGGTTCAAGGCAATGCTTCGGTGCATGAGAGGCGCGGTGGTGGGCATGCAAACCGAGGAGCGACACGGTGGGCTACAGCGATGCATGCGAGGTTCAGCTGAGGCATGGCGATGTGATGGTTCACCAGCAACAGGGATTCACCGATGGACGAGACTGGAGGGTCATTGAAAGGCAGCAAACGACGGATAGCGATGCATGGACGTGCTTCAATGGCAACGATCCCGACGGCGGTGCATAGGCAGGTCGGTGGCGATGACCGAAGACAATGACGGTGACTTCGATGGCTTGATCTCAAACAGTGAGGCACACGTCGAGAGTTGCGGTGCGAGTGGCAATGGGATGAGAGAACTGAGGGAGTGGGCACGGCTTTAAAACATAGACGTCGAGAGGTCCCATTCAGAGATGGCGACGGAGGAGTTCGGCTCACACATAGAAACCGAGCCAGCGACGGAGTTCGTGAGGAAGACGAATGAGGGATGCATGGCTCGGGAAGGAAATGGATGGCCGAGATGAGATGGTACAGATGAACACCGCATGGTCTAGATGCTTGACACATGTCTTAGGACAAGATCCAATGGCCGATGGGACTTGGGCACAGATGGCTAACGTGTGCCCAGGGAGAATCGGACAGCTGAGAGTGGTTAGGTCAGAGTGAACAGTAATAGGCTCGGCCCATTACTGTTCTGAGGGTTTTGTGTTTTTTAATTTTAGAAATTTAAATAAAATAAAATAAGCTAAAAATAACAAATAAATCCAGAAAAACACAAAAAAATCCTTGAAACACAAGAAACCCAAATAAAATATTTTTAGCACATGTTAATATTTATTTCATCTATATTAAATCCTTTTAATTAATACAAAATTATTTCAGGCTTGTATTAAATTTAGAAAAATTCAAATGGTGAATTTTATTTTAAAAGGCTTCAAATAGCACTGAAAATCAGGATATTACAAGAACTTTGTGCTAATTTCCTCCTTGAGCAAGGGAAAAGCATGGAGCAATAGAAGTGGCCCAGAGGACAACATCCATCCATTGTTCAAATACTCATTTAGGGTTGGTCTATTGTTTTCATAATGCCATTTTGCCTCCACCATGAATTGCTTGCAAAGGTCATCATTACTACTAAAGGGTCATCTTGGATGCCTCATCACAAATGGTTTCACACAAATCATGAGTGATAAAGTTACAACAAACAGTTTTACAAGATGGACCGTCTATGTTCACTGTGATGAAAAGAACTATCTGTAATGACCTACTTATCAGACAATTTTATTCCAAACCATCGGTGATACATTACAAACGGTTCAAAACAAAAATTGTCTATGATATCTGTACTTATCACAGACATCACAGGCGATTTTGAAGAAAAAACATCTATGATGACCTACTTATCACAGACGGTTATTTACCTAGAATTGTTTGTGATAATATTTTAACTTACCCGCTCTCGCCGAATTTAAATTTTCTACTCATCTCGCTAGATTTGCTCTTTAAAATGGAACATTTGGCTATTCTTCTCATCATCTCCTCTTCTCTCTTCTCATTTCTCCTCTCCTCTTCTCTCTTCACACTTCTCCTCCACTTCTCCTTGCCAAATTTTTCCATAAAAATAGAAGGCTCGGTTAGCTCTTCTTCTCCTTATCTTGTCTTCTCTCTTCTCACTTCTCGTCCTCTACTTCTCTCCTTTCTCCACCTCTTCTTCCATCCCATTTATCCGATTTTGCTATAACTTGGATGCCTGAAAATTTGTCTAAGTCTAGATTTTTACCATGGCTTGGATGCCCAAAGTTTGGATTTTTACCATGGCTAGGATGCCCAAAAATTTGGCTGAGTCTTCATTTTACCATGGCTTGGATTCCCAAAATTTAGCTAATTTGTATTTTTATTGTGGTTTGGATGCTCAAAAATTTGGCTAAGCCTATATATTTACCATGGATTGGATGGTAACATTTACCATGGATTGGATGGTAAAAACTATATATTTACCATGGATTGGATGGTAACATTTACCATGGATTGGATGGTAAAAACTATTACTTGGAATTCCAAATTTTTAGGCATCGAAGCCATGGTAAAATTACCCACATTTTTAGCTCTAGTACAACTATCACAAATGGTTTTTTATCAAGAACCGTCTGTGATGACGGACGATCACAGACGGTTCTAGTTCTGAATCATCTGTGATAGGGTTTTTATAGATGGTTCAAAAACCATCTGTGATAATCTCTATTATCACTGACCCATGAAGTCAGACGGTTCAAAAAACCATCTGTGATGGCGGTTCCGAATAATCTGTGATGACCCTTTTTGTAGTAGTGCATGCCACTGCAATATATTTGTGTACACTGTATTAGAGGTTATTTGAGAAATAATCACTACTCCCCTGGTGCTAAAAGGTGTTGTATAGGATTTTAGAAATTGACCCCTTTATGCAAAAGATGATGGGTGCCACAACCTTGTTCCCTAAGCACATGATCAGCCATCTCATTCGACGTGTTGATGATAGTGCAATATATGAGTCGCATGTATTCCGGGAGCAATTCACTTGCATTCACATCCCATCTGAAAGGAAACATTTCAGTTTAAAAATAACATTCATTTGCTACTTGTATATTGTGGATGCTTCAACCTACAAGCTGTACAAGAAATCATTTGTATGCTTGCGCGATCATGCTTATTGCGTACGTTCCAATGGCATCGGTGAAGAGTACAGGTTCATCTAGTGTCCCATAGACATCATAAACATCATCGAGGTGCACTGGTAGAGCAAAAGCTTTAGGCGAAGTCCTTATTGGCTTCTGCGAAGAAAAACAAAAAAATATTATGAACACTTGGTGTTTTGAATTCGCTTCTTTACTTCTCTCGTTACAAGGCAGAGGGTCATAGGTACATCATCCATCCCACTTCTTTCACTCCCGTCACACACACTCATGCATCTCTCCATCACTTTCCCCGTCACTTGCGCCCTCCTTAAAGTCATTTCTTTTGGCCACTACTTTTCATTTTTAGCCAAAACCATTAGCCACAGTCAAAAAGCTATCAGTAAAAACCAATACGATGTCCGCTTAGTAAGCGCTTCCCAACATTTTCCCAAATTCGGTTCCCACACAATGTCATTTTCATAGTGGAAGCACTCTATCGAATGATCCCTTGCGAACGTCAGTTTCTAACCGAGAGGCGCAGTATCGCTCCACCAACTGCAAGTTGCAAATCACTAGTTCCTCTCGCATGCATAACTCAAAATTAACATGCATGCATAACTCGTGCCTCTTGCATACTGTTCTATGAACCATTGGCTTCCAGCCTCGGAGCCCTCCAGTGTAGTGGAAGTTCTAAAGAGCTACATTGGACCTCACATGGGGATCCATGCATGGATGGCACAAGGTCCCTCCAAATGCAAGATAAGAAACTTCATAAAGCGAGAGAAGCCCCTCGATGTCCTTTTGAAGTGTTGTCCTGAAGCCACTCCGGGCATTCTTGAGGGATGCTCATGAACAACTAGGTCAATTAGAGACTTTTCATTATGGTGTCTTATGTGGTAAACTACAAAAATTAGCGGTGTAAATGTAAGCAATCTCTTTTTGTACTGCACGCAAAAAGACTGTTGATGTGGCCAGCTATGCATAGTGTTTGCAAGAGGACATCCAATAAAATAACTACGTAAGAAGAATTTACCGTCGGTATAACTTGTTGCTAACTGCACATATTTATAAAAAATACTTGTATTTGAGCCTTTCACTCCTAATTTAAGAAGACCAGGCAGGTTACACAAACTATATGTAGAACTGCCATCTCATAGTTAAAAATGTATATAACAGTTTATCTGAAAAACATAGAAAACCACAAAAACTTTTATTTGCAAAATAGCTGACAGAAACTATTTTCCTTCTTCTTCTCGACAGTAAAACTTTTTTCTTGGGACGATATTGCGAAAAATGAATGCATGATGACGATGGATTTGCTAGTGACGACAAGACAGGTCAAAATCGATAAAGACCCTCCAGGAAAAGGGGCATAAAAATTTGAATGAGGTTTGCTTTGCACCTATATTAATTGAAAGCAATTTTCTTGCAAAAAATATTTGAAAGCAATTGGTGCCTATTTGATAGTGAAATGACAGTAACTAGTAGTCCTTTTCATATTCAATGAAATTGGCACTGTCCTTTGAGATGGAGCTAAGAATGTCACTGTTCTCTTCTTCACAGTGGTAGGACCGTAGGAGATACCAAGCCGTTGCATGGTGTCAACGAGCCTAAGCTTAGCAGATGGTTCTGGTTTGCAGATCATCAGATCCCTTACGCTAGCCTTCAGTGAATCAACCCCCAATATTGGATGCCACTTATTTTTACAAAAACAGAAAAAACATTCAGTTAATCAACCCTTACATGGCATACAAAAACAGAAAAAAATCATAGAAAAGGACATAAAGTCTTTAGCATAATTTATATTTAATTAGCTTAATTAAATTTACTTGTTTTACTATTAACTTTACTATTTATACTGTTTTATTAAAAAAAATTGCCACGTATGTTTCAAGATCTTCATAGCATTTATTGTTGTCGACATAGCATATGTAACAAATCATTATAAATGAATATAAGGATAGTCAATTTAATTTTCCCCATTTGAAATCGAGAGTTTTGGTTTGAAATTTGAAGGAATTGTACAACTGTCTGCTACACAATTCACGGATTCTAAACAGAGCCCAAAGAAAGAATTGGAACCATCCATTAAAAATATCTCAAGCTAATTAGCAATTATCAGTCAAATAAAATCACCAAATATTAATTTAAAATATTTTACTCAGTAATTACTTCCATTAAATTTACTCATTTTTTAAAAACGGTTTTATTATTTTCTTTTATTTTTATAAGGCTGTACCATGTGTGTGCAAGATCTTCACGCCATGTCCGTTGTGACAAAGTGTAACTAACTAATCATGACAAAAAAAAATGTAACAGTAGTCATTTTGTAGGACCTCACTGTATCTAAACTTGAAAGCAGGATAATTTTCGAAATATGAATGAAAGGTAACTGCACTGAAAAGTTAGGGAAAGAAGTGTGGAAATTTCCATATATAAAGGAAAAACAGAATCATGTCAACCCACAAGACCACGCCTCTAATTAATGAACTTTAGGCAAGCCTAGAAAATATAGCAATTTTTCTTGACCTATTCTAACTTAGTGATTTTATGATTTTTCTATATGTTTTATTTCGTGTGAATTAGAGGCTGGTCTTTATATCTGACACAACACATCTTCATTAGCCCAAGTAACAATAGTTGATCTGTGGGGCCTAGACGAAATATTTAAAAATAAATAGGTAGTACTTAATTCTGGAATCTGAGAATTAGGATTGTTGTAGCAAAAATTTGAAATTGAGAGTTTTTGTTTAAACTTAATTTGAAACAATTGTTCTGTTTACAAAATTCATGAGTTCTAAACAATGCCTGTAATGAAATAAGTGGAACCATTTTTAAGTTTCGAAGCTAATAATAATTAACAATACTCAGTCAAGTCAAACCACCGGATCTTGTCCAGGGCCACCACCCCTAACGACCGGAGTGAATCGTAGTCCCAAGAATTGGGCTGGTTGTTTGCCGAACGCCGCTCCGGCTGCAGCTGCTAGCTTCGACGCCGTCATCTGCACCCGCATCGCCGGCGACGACCAGTTGCATGTAGCCATGGCCATTAACATAAGCAGTCTAGCTAGCTAGCTACCTCTATGTCTTGTGTACTGTTTGTTATTGTTGACCTTGGAGGGTAGCAGTAGGATACAGTACGTATTTATGGTCCATATGAAGCACGAAATATGGTGATGAGAACTCCCGTACCCTAATGCCAGTGATCACCTCACAATAATACAGTCCAAATGAGATTCTTCTAGTTCATGTTAGTTCGAACAAACATATATATTCCTTATCGATCAAAATTCTCGAGATTTTCTTGCTGTATCCTGATGCATCTCTTGTGATGAGTTTTCTTTCAGTGACTCGTGTGGCTGCAAACTTGAGCTATTATCGTCGGCTGAAAGGATGGACCGTACGCTGTTTTCTGAGGTTGGTAGAGGGGTAAGGGAAATTGTGGTTCGAGTGATTTTCTCACAAGAATATTCCGAAACGCGTGGTTTCCGTTTCAGCTTCCAGAGGTGAATGGAGGAAGAATATCTTTGAGTATTTTTGGGGGAAATGTTATAACTTATCTTTACTATTTTAAAAGAAGGAGTTGGTGGTTGATGAGTCCTCTCCTATATCTCTTCTCAGCCATTTGATCTGAACAATAAAATCTTAACCGCCCCTTTCCTCTCCCCCCCTCTCTCTCTCCCTCCCTCTCTCTCTCGCGATCTAACTGTTAAAGTTTTTCCGTTGCAACGCACGAGCACATGACTATTAAAGAAAATGAACCAATTTTTTTGGGAAAAATGATTGAGACCACTAGTACCACTGGTGTAACTAGACCATCCATTCGGCAGTTAATAAAAAAATTGCACCGTGAATGGGACAGCTAAATCCTAGGGAAGCCAAATCTTTGATTTAAGGACGTCGCTCAAAAAAAAGTGGTGAGTCATAAAAAATGTATTGTGATTACCCCTTTATAGAGGTCGAAAAAAATGAGGAGACGAGGGGGGGGGGGGTATTTGTTGGCAAGTTAACCACCATATAAGGATGCTTCACGATTTCTAGCCAATTTAAATTCCGTTTTTCAATTTCTAAGACAAGAAAGAACCAAAACGGAAAAAACAGCACAATAAAAGCGAGAGAAATATATCTATTTGTACATAAAGTAAATAATATTTTTAATGCTAAAATTATTATGAAAATTGCATAAAATATTCTCCACCTAAAAAATGTAAAAAAAACTTTAGGTAATAAATTAAGGGAATGCATGTTTATGTTAAGACGACTTAGGAGCACCCACTTTCATTTCAGCTACCAGGAAGTTTTTTTAAAAACTCCTTCAAAAATACATGGATATAGGAGACACTAATACATGGATGTAGGAGACACTAAGACATGTGCACATGTGAATTTGTAGTAACAAATATGTGGTTGTACCATTGTATCACTACTACAGAAAACACTATTAGTAAACGTCAAATCACAGACGGTTTCATAAAACCGTCTGTGAGGAATACTATCACAGACAGTTTTCATTTCAAGATCGTCTGTGTTGTTACTATCGGCAAAAACCGTCTGTGAAGGATTAATATCACAGACGGTTCTTGGTAAAAACCGTCTGTGAAGAATCACAGACGGTTCTTGCCAAGAACTATCTATGATACTCGCATTATCATAGACGATTTTTTAATAAAAATAAATGCGTGATGAGCGATTATCACGAGCAGTTTTTAATAAAAATAAATGCGTGATGAGTGATTATTACGAGCGATTTTTAATATTAAAAATCGTCTGTGATAATCAGCTCATCACAGACAGTTTTTATTAAATATCGTCTATGACAATCCGAGTATATATTTATTGCACCGCTCAGAACTGCATCTGTCTTCATTTCGATCCAGATCTAGCCAGTGCTACACCTGAAGGAGGCAAGGCTTTCAGGCCAATTATTTTGGTGGAAGGACTCTAGCTATTTGGCAGGAGATCAGCTTTGAAGATTCATCAACTTAATGACTGCCCTAGATATGGTTAGTAATGAAATATTATTTTTCGTTGCATTAAAATTTAGATCTAATTTTCCGTGACTGTTATTGAAGATGGTTGGTTATAAATGGTTCATCGATCGCTGGGAAAATAGCTGTTGTACATGTTAATATGAATTAAGCTAGCAAAGCATCAATGCATGTGGTATATATGTAGTAATAATTAATTAATTTAATTTTTAATACTAAGTTGTTATATATATGTATAATATAGGAGCATAGCTGGATGTATGCCGTGAACCGTGTGAGTGAAGAGTACACTAATAGCATGTCTGCTTTTACAAGAGCTGCCGAGGAGAATATGTTGAATAAGGGGGTGGAATATATGTACTGTCCATGCACTGATTGTGAGAATTTAAAGATGTTTAAGAACCGAGAGCAGATTGAAACGCACTTGATTCGGAGGGTTTCAAAAAGGGTTATACGTGTTGGACCAGTCATAGTGAAGTCAATGATATACCGCCGGATGACATCGCTGGTGAAGTCAATGATATGCTACAGGATGACATCGCCGATGAAGTCAATGATATGCTACCGGATGATGTTGATTGTGGTTCGGATTCAGATAGGTTGTACAATGACAATCTGGATCAGATGCTTCACGGTTTAGAAGAGAACTATGATGAGAGAGAAATGAGGTTTATAATATGGTTAAGGATTTAGATGTTGTCCTCGGAAAGGGACGTAAATTGAGGGCTTATGAAAAGAACATCTGGAAGAAGAGATCAATATTTTGAAACTTACCTTATTGGGAGTACCTAGATGTTCGGCACTGCATCGACGTCATGCACGTAGAGAAGAATGTTTGTGACAGCTTGATTGGTCTTTTACTGAACATTCATGATAAAACAAAGGATCGCGTCAAAGCACAGCTTGACTTGATTGATATGAACATCAGGCTTGAGTTAGCACCGAGAGAAACAGATAATGGACGAACGTACCTTCCCCTACGTGTTACACTCTGTCTAAGGCCGAGAAACCAGAACTGTGCCAGTGCTTACATGGTGTCAAAGTCCCGTCTGGTTACTCCGGCAACATGAAGAAACTTATTTCGATGCAAGATTTGATGTTAAATGGTATGAAGTCTCATGATTGTCATGTGCTGATGACACAGATGCTCCCTATTGCAATTAGAAATATTTTACCAATTAAAATCCGAGAGACAATCATGATGCTGTGTTATTTCTTTAACACAATTGCTCAGAAGGTCATCGATCCCGAAGGACTAGATGCTCTGCAGGACGAGGTGGTGATTACTCTATGTCATCTTGAGATGTATTTTTCTTCTTCGTTTTTTGATATCATGGTCTATCTCATTGTTCATGTTGTGTGGGAGATAAAAATATACGGGCCCATATTCCTATGTAGCATGTACCCATTTGAGAGGTTCATGGGAATTCTAAGTCCTATGTACGGAATCAATCTCGGTCGTAGGGCAGCATTGTCGAAGGTTATGCAAGCGAAGAGGTCATTGAGTTTTGTATCGATTATATGGATCAGATTAAACCTATAAGTGTGCCTCAATCTCATCATGAGAGGAGGCTCAAGGGTATCGGAACTATCGGAAGGAAAGCAATCACTCCTGATATGGACGCGTATACTCAAGCCCATTTCACGGTCTTGCAACACATGACTGAAGTGGCCCCTTATGTTGACCAGCACAAGGATGTACTTTGGCAACAGAATTCGGAGCGGTCGGATGTTTGGATCATGAGACAACACAACAGTCGATTCAACCAATGGTTGAAGGAACAAATCGCTAGGAGGTCGCCAAGTGAGATGCTGACATGGTTGGTAAAAGGGCCAACATTTATAATTGTGATATGGCAAGGATATGACATAAATAGGTACATATTCTATACAAAGGCTCAGAATGTAAAGAGCACTAACCAAAATAGCAGTGTCCGCATAGATGCGTTCAGTACCGATGGATTGAAAAACTCGTACTATGGGTTCATAGAAGAGATTTGGGAGCTCAATTACGTGGTTTTCAAGATCCCCTTATTTCGGTACCATTGGGTGCATCTCCCATAGGTGAAGGTTGATAAGTACGATGTCACTACCATGAACCTCCAACGTGTCGGATACAAAGATGAACCATTCGTACTCACTAACCAAGTTGTTCAAGTTTTCTATATAACCAACCCAGCAAATAAGAAGCGCCATGTAGTTCTTCGTGGAAAAAACAAGAATTGTCGGAGTAGAGAATGTAGTGGACGAGGACGAATACAATCAATTTGACGAGTTACCTCCATTTGGAAATGGCATAAAGGTCGACGACGAACAACGTCACGAAACTAGTTACATACACATTGATCATCATAAAGGGCTAATTTTTAAAGGAAATTAGCAAGTGAAATGAGAATGTACGATATATATGTGGGTATTTACATTTATGTATATAACAATGCATGTATGTGATGTATATGTGAATTGGCATTTATGTATATAACAACGCATGTGTGTGATGTATTTGTGAATTTATATTTATGTATCTGTGAAAATATGTGATATATAGGTGAATTTGAGAATGAGTCATACAAATGTATCTCTATATTCATTGGGCTATTGTAAAGAAATACACTGGGCTGTTGTAAAGAAATACACTTTATGAGGTCTTATTACAGCGCCTTCTGGTTGGTGTAGATAATAACTTGTAACATCCTAATTTTGGCTGTATTTTAATTCTCTTGTCTTGTTCAATTTGAAAATTTTAAGTGTGAAAACTTTTTATAATTCTTAAAATTTCATTTGGAGTTATTGGATTTTTGTGCTTTAGCAAAAATTTCTTTTCTCCTCTTTGCAAAAATTGAAAGAAGAATTGGAAAGGAGGGAAAAATAAAAGAGAAACCCCCCCGAGCGGCCCAGCTAGGCCCAACGGCCCAGCCAGCCCGCCCGTCCTCCCCCTTTTTCCCCCCTTCTTTCCCCTTCTCCCCGTCGGCGTCGTCACCCGCGCCCCTGGTTCTCTTCGTGTGAGCACCGCTGATGCCGCCTCCGTCATCCTCTCAGCCTCTCCCTCCCCTACCCTAGCGCGGGCCTTCCCTGTGGCACCGCCGTAGCTTCCCTGTACTCGTCTTGCCGAGCTAGATCCTCTCCTCCCCCTCTAGCCTTGCCGCCCGGACGCCCCGCCATACCCCCATCGCTGTCGCCAGTCAGTTCCTCAGGTCCTCACTGCCGCATCCATGCCATCGTGCCTGAGGCTGTGCCTCGAGCCTCGCCCGCATTTACTAAGTATGCACCGGCCTCGTCTCCGCCCTCGCTCGTAGCTCGGCTTCGTGGCAACAATGCCGCTCCGCCGTACGCCTCCTGTTGCCTCTATGTCACACCCCCCTCAATATGGAGCATTCAAGCCCCACGCCAATTGCGCACGCACCGCCACTCCTCCCTCCCGCCTAGCGGCCATAGAGGCCATCGAGCGCACCGCACCATCACCCATGGCCTTAACTCGTGCCAACGCTCCCCACTCACTAGAATTCACTATAAATTGCGGCAAGAGCTCCCCTTTCAGCTCAGTTAGTGTTCACTCATTTTTCCCCCGACGCTCACCTTCACCGCCATTCTGCTCCCATGGACGTCTTCGTCGCCAGTCGCCCCGAGACTCTCGCCGTTGCCAGTCACCCCGAGACTCTCGCAAGCTCCTGCGACCCCTTCAATCCACTTCTTGGGCTTCCCCAATGTTCTAGTGTAGACTAAGGTCCTACAAACCATGGTCGAAGCCTTGATGGGGGAGCTTCGATCACAACTCGAGAAGGCACAGGCCGAGGGGTGACTCCTATTGACCATGGAGACGCGAGAAGCCAAGGAGCTTAGGAGCCAATTGTAGGAAGCATGGCATGGGAGGCGATGCACATAGGGGTGCAATCGGGTCGGATTCGGACAGATATTATTCATACCGTATCCTAACCCATATTTTTTTTTCTGGATTCAAAGTCGGATACGGTAAAGCCGGATACAAATACGAATTCAGATTATTCGAAGTTTCGAATATGGTGTCATCGGGACGGATACATAAAAGTTGCAGATCAAAAATGGATAATATAGACGGATAGTATATGTATATATAAAGGAATATACACTGAACTATACCATCATCACTTCAATCCTTCAACTAGCAATAAATTCATCTAGATTACGTAAGTATAATAGCCAATACAAAATAAATTCAACATAAGTGATAAATTTATACATAAGTTTGAAAACTGATAAATTCATAATTGGTTCAAAAACTAATAAATTCATACATTAGTTCAAAAACCAATAAATTCATACGCAAGTTCAACATAAGTGGGGAGCATTGGTGGCGACTGGTTAGAGTAGCTGGACTCTAGAATTATGTTACGACTTTGATAAAATCTAGACCGGTTGGTGTCAATAATAGTTGATGGGTTGGGCTAGTTGGAGTACTAACTTGCTTATTCGGATATTCGATCGGATAGTATCCGATTTACCATTTACCGATGCTATTCGGTCGGATTTTAGCTCTACTATTTTCATTACCATATTCGGCAACAATTATCCGGTACGGATCGGATTCGGTACCGAATACTAAATTACCTTCCCGTATTTGGTACCAGTCAGATTCGGTACCAGATCGGTCGGGATTAACCCATACCGTTTGCACCCTTAGATGCACACTAAGGCCCTCGAGGTCGAAGCCCTTCAAGCCAAATTAGCCAGGGCCCAAGCTCGGGTGAACCTGCAACCACCAGCTAGCGCCCAAGAAGCCGACAACTTACGAGCGTTAATTGACCAAGCCGACATCAATGGGGGTGCAGAAACAAGCCACAGACACCAGGGGGCTAACCTCATCCAGGCTAGCTTGGGGCACAACCCCGTGCTCAATCCTACACAAGCCTCCTTGCACCTCTTCACCTCAAGGGGCTCTCACCCGTGGGGTGGCCCACCTCACTTACCACTCGAATCCACTGAGTCCGGGATTGCAAGCCATCCCATGGCCTGTGCACTGTCAGATGCCCAAAGTCACTAAGTACGCGGGGGTGCTCTGACCCAGTGGAGTTCATTCGTGTGTACAAAACCACCATCGTGGCAGTAGGAGGGGGAGAGGACATCATGGTGAAAAGTCTGCCCTTGGCCCTCTCAGTCTTGGTACCACTCCCTCCCGCCATGCTTGATGTACTCATGGGAGCAACTTTAGGAGAAGTTGAGCAACCACTTCATGCGCTTGGGGGAAGCCAAAACGAGCATGTCATGTCCTCCGACCTACACACCCTGAAGCAAATGCTAGGCAAGTCCATCTGAGACTTCATGCGCTGGTTTGTTCACATCCATTGCCTGGTTTAGGGCATCTCCAACACGAGTGCTGTTGAGGCAGCACAGCGGGCTTTGCACCAGGGGGAGTTGGCCAACAGGTTAGATCAAAAGGATCCAAGGACATTAGTAGAGTTTTGTTTATCATGGAGAAATATTCCAAGTCTAAAGAGAGAAGGGCTCATTGGGAGGCGGAGGCCTCAGCCGCAATGGCCATAGCACACCCGCTTGACCCTGAGGCTATTGAGAGACAATGGCACTGCCACCACCTCGTGTACCACGTGAAGTATGAAAACACTCAATCACACGAAGCTCATGATGGTCGCCGCACTAGCCACAATGATGACCATCACGGCAATCACAATGATGACCACCATGACGATCGTCGTGACGGCCACCAGGACCACCCCAGAGGGCATGAACAGGAGAGTGGTCGAAGGTGGGAGAAACAACATATTAATCACGATGGTAACCATCACTTCTATGTTTTACATGGGTGGAGTTTTCATGAGACTTTGGGGTGTACTCTCGTCGCTTCTGCCCGACAACCTCAGCGGCAGCAAGCCTGGGCCACAACCAATGTGAACTTGCCTCCCACACCTATGACGGCACATGCATTGCCTACCCTGGCTGCTCCACTCCAGCTGGAGGGTAGGGGCAAGCTGTCAACCCTCCGTGTCACATAGTGCAGACAATCAACAATGGAAATTCGCACACTTTCGCATCAAAGTGACAACGCCGAGCCTATACCCGCCAAATGCACCACATCTGTGCATCTCCGCCAACTAAGCTCCCACAGTGGGTCCGCACCCCAATCACATTTAGCCCAGAGGACGTAGCCAGGGTCAGTCTCCCACACCACAATGCCCTAATAATCTCTGCCTACATTACTAGTGAAAGGTTAGGCAAGTGTTCATGGATGGTCGGAGTTCTGTGGACATCATTTTCACTTCTACCTTCAACGAGCTTGAGGTCTCATAGGCACTTTTCTCAGAGCCTGACATCCCATTGCTTGGGTTCGGGGGTGAACCTATTCCAGCTCTTGGTAGGATTGATATGATCATGGGGTTCGGAGTCGGGGCTAGCACCCGATGTGAGAGTACGATCTTCGACATCGTCGACGTCCCATATCAGCACAACATGATCATGGGCAGGGCAGCCCTCAACCGTTTCAGGGAAGTGCCACACCATGCTTATCCCTGTATAAAATTGCCCAACCTAGAAGGAGTCATCACCGTGTGTGGCGACCAAGACCTTTCAAGGAGAATTGATGAGGACATTCAAGCAGTGACTCGGTAAATACACTCGGTTGCCCCGAGAGCCATGGAAGATGTACTAGGGATCCAAGTGCCTTCTCCTAGCAAATGGGTTCCCAAGCCAATGCCCGATGGAGAGACCCAAGCCAAACCCCTCTTGGAAGCTGATTCAACCAAGCCTGTACTACTCAATGTAGAGCTGGACCTCGTGATAGCTAAGGCTATTCTGGCCGCCTTGTGAGCTAATCAAGACATCTTCGCCTGGGGTCTCAAAGACCTCCCCGGTGTGCCAAGGGAAATCATTGAACACCGGTTGACAACGAAGCCTAAAGCCAAGCCAATCAAGCAGAAACTCCAAAAAATGTTAGGCGAGCATCAAGTTGCTGCAAGACAAGAGGTAGAGATGCTTCTCAACACCGGTGTAATCCAGGAGGTGGTGCACCCCAAGTGGTTGGCCAACCCAGTCCTTGTCGAAAGGTCCAACGGGCGGTGGTGTATGTGCGTCAACTACACCAACCTGAATCTTGCATGCCCGAAGGATGACTTCTTGCTTTCGAGGATCAATCAGCTAGTCGATGCTACATCGAAATGCGAGCTTATGAGCTTTCTTGACACCTACTCAGGGTACCACAAAGTATGAATGGCCAAAGAAGATGATTAGAAGACTAGCTTCATCACACCCTCTAGGATGTTCTACTATGTCTGGATGGTGTTTGGGCTAAAGAATACTAGTGCCACCTTCGCTAGGCTTGTGTACAAGGCACTTGACACTCAGATTGGGAGCAATGTGGAGGCATATGTGGATGACATTGTGGTGAAGAGCACCCTTGCACAAGTGCATGCTACTAACCTCCAGGAGACTTTCGACAACTTGTGTCAAACTGACAACTCAAGTAGGGAAGCTCTTGGGGTTCCTGGTGTCAAAGTGGGGGAATGAGGTGAATTCCACAAAGATCTTAGCCATCCTCACTATGAAGCCTCCCCAAAATATCTGTGAGGTGTAGAAGTTGACTAACAAACTAGCCGCACTGGGGTGGTTCGTTTCTCAATTAACTGAGAGAGCGCTCCCCTTCTTCAAGATCCTACGGGGCTTAGACACATTTGAATGGAGTGTTGAGAGCCAAGTTGCCCTTGATGACTAGAAGAACTACCTGGTGTCCCCCCCCCCCACTGTTGCATAGCCCCAAGCCAGGGGAGAGCCTGCTCGCTTATGTCCCGACAACTCCCATCGCTGTAAGAACTATGCTAGTGTAGGAAAAAGAAAGGAAGGAGCACCCGGTGTACTATGTGTCTGAAGCTTTGCAAGGGGCTAAGGTGAGATACACTGAGTTGGAGAAGCTTGCCTACGTCGTCCACATGGTTTCGTGAAAACTCAGATAGTACTTTTTAGCACACGAGATCCAAATACCATCATCCTTTCCAATCGTAGAGATGCTTCATAACAAGGAGGCATCCAGGTGAGTAGGCAAGTGGGCAGCTGAGCTCACACCATTCTCGATCACCTTCATTCCTCGCATGGCCATCAAGTCCTAGGTGTTGGCAGACTTCACCATGGAATGGACTCCCATAGAGTTACCCCCAGCTGTCCTACCAACTGAACCCCTTGGAACAATCTATGTGGATGGTTCTTGATGCTTAGAAGGTGTAGGGCCGGGGCAGTCCTTGAATCTCCAAATGTGATGCACACCTTCTACTCTACCTACCTGAACTTCAAGGCCACCAACAATATCATCGAGTATGAGGTTTTCTTACTCGGGTTGCACAAGGCTCGAGCATCGGGTGCTAAGCAGCTCTTGGTGAAGAGTGATTCCCAGTTCATTGCTTGCCACATACACAAGAGTTACCATGACAAGGACCTATTATTGGTGAAATACCTAGCTCTCGTTCGTGCCATGGAGAGGTACTTCAATGGCATCACTGTTTGAAGCATCCCACGATCGGACAACCTCGAGACACACATCCTAGCAAAGACCACTAGCACACAAATAGAGAGGCCCGCGGGCACCTTCTATGAGGTATTGGCAAAGCCTGCAGTAAAGGGGCTCCCAGAGGTGCATGCTATTGGGGAGAAAGACTAGAGGAGATCAATCGTCGAATATCTCACCGATGGAGTCGAGCCCACGGATCCTACCGAGGCATGAAGACTGAGACATTCTGCAAGGGGCTTTGTCATGCACAATGATATCCTCTACAAGCGTGGTGTCTACTAGCCACTCCTCCGATGTGTGTCAAAAAATGAGGGTGTTGACCTGGTTCAGAAAATACACAAGGGCTCTGTTGTTCCCACCTCACACCTCACGCCTTGGTCTCGAAAGCATCCCAACAGTTATTCTACTAGCCCACCACCTTGCAAGACACCGAGCCCCTTGTTCACATATGCCCCACCTGCCAATGGATGGGGCATGGTACAAACTCTCTAGCAAATGATCTACAGTCGATACCACCATCATGGTAGCTCCTCGATGGGGAGTCGACCTAGTTGGTCCATTTAAACCACAGACCAGGGGATACAAGTTCACAGTACTGGCCATTGACTACTTCTCCAAGTGGATCGAGACTAATCTACTGGACAAGATAACCTCTGTGACAGTCCAGAAGTTTGTATGGAAGAATATCATATGCTGTTTTGGAGTGCCGAGAGAGGTGATCGTTCACAAGTTCTACATGGGCCTAGGAATCAACCTTTGTTTCACATCAGTCACCAACCCAAAGGCTAATGGGGCCATGAAGAGAGACAATGGCATCATCCTATTGGGACCCCACAGTCATCTCCTTGACTTCCTAAGGGGTCATTGGGTGGATGAGCTCCCAAGCATGCTCTGGTTGATGCATACTTTGTTGAGCCAGGCCATGGGGTTCACCTCATTCAAGCTTCTGTATGGCGATGAGGCCTTCGTGTCAAAGGAGGTCAAGCTTGGATCTCTTCGTACCATGATGGCCCTGGGCAACACCATCCACCAGATCTCAGTGGAATCAACTGATGCCATCTGCCAAGAGGCAACTCTTAACATTGACCGATATCAAGCAGCGATGGCTAAGACATACAATAGAACTATTTGACCACGTCCCATCCAAGTTGTATGCACCACTCGTCCTGGATTGTTTCGACTACAATCACTTGATGGAATCGAGCTCAAGCATAGTTAGAATGCAGATAACCTATGTAAGTATTACATATAGCTACTAATTTTGTCATGTCACCTTCATTACATCTTTTTGCATCATCCAAGAGCGTCATGAGCTCTCCCTTTGCAACATACTCTTGCGCGTCAGACGACTCACCTGCCATGGTTAGTAGAAAACAGAAGACAACAAAAAGGAATTATCCCTATCAACGACTAGGTAATGGAAAGGTGGAATCACACACTCTCAAGCGTCTTACCACACTCTTACAAGTGTTCTTACCAACGCAAATAGTAGGTGGTACAACCGGTGGCTGGTTCGTGATACTGTGTTGAGTGTAGGTATGATTGCAAGAGGGAATCTGTTCTGATCAAGAGTAGGTGGAGCTTGGAAGGCATAATATGGTAGCAAAAGGATCAGCAATAATCAGTTCAGTAATGCAAGTTGAAAGATTATTCAAAATACTCATCAAAGTTGTCGATCCTAGCCTAATCACAGTTAGCCAATCAAGCCCTATGCAAGGAAGTGTATGTACGCACACGCAACGATCAATCTGACTTAATGTAAGCAAAGGAGAGCCTCACAACAAGTACTAGGATAGACGCTAGCCCACTACTCAAAATTTCTTTCTAAGGGCACAAGATTATTCGCGCGATGTAGAGCACAAAACAACGATATTGGTAAAACGTGAACAACCCTCTAGATTGAGCAGATACAACAGCTAGTCTCAAGCGATGAAAAGGCAGAGTTATATGTGGCTTATATATACTCTTTTGAAAGGTTTCGATGAGATCTACAACTTTTTCAACTGGATGAACCCCAAATTTCGAAGGGAAGGCCGAATAAAACCCCAAAAACAGAAAACCAAAAACTTGTGATGCGGTTTTGGGGCTAAAGATGGCCGATTGTATGGGTCTTGGAGGGTGATTGGCATGATCTGGTCATTTTTATTCGATGCGCTCCGTCGATAGCTTTTCCAACGAGTACAAGAACGTCAAATTCTGACTCTGTATGCAAAAGTTATGCTCGTTTTACTGAAGGGGGGTTGGAAACGGACTCGAATTCAATTCGATCTCAATTCAAACTGCTATAACTTTTGATCCCATGGCCGAACTTGCTCAAATTTTTTTCTGGAGGCTTATGGATGTATCAAAAAGGACTCCACCAAATTTCACTGGATTTGGAAAAGGTTTGACAACCTTTCAAATTTCGGACAGGGGGCGGCGGATGAGGGTAGTGGATGGGGGCCACGGCATGGATGGAAGGTGCGGCTCGTGCAAGGATGGAAGGCGCGGCAAGGATGGAAGGTGTGGCAAGGATGGAAGAACACACAACGATGAAGCTACGCAAAGGAACACGAGATGCAACTAGACAATGACGAACTGGACTCTGACTAAACTAATAATCAGCAACTTGAACACGAAAATGTAACGAAAAATTCAACGAGTAATACTGAAAAGAAAATTACAATGGAACAAGGGGTGTTGGGACAGCGGAAGAATACTACGAAAAATTATTTTTGTGGGCTAATTTTTCTGGAGTTTTTAGGACGATGAACATAAACTAATCTAAAAGGGACGAATTACCTCACAGGCAACCGTTACTCTGATACCACCTAATGTGACGAGCCTCTGGTTTCCGCGCCAGCACAGGTGGTCTCTGGGCCGAGCGTAATTTATACTCCATGGAGTATGCGGAGGGCTCGATGGCGCGGGTGGGCGGTCCTCTGCTGTGACTTATCTGCGCCCCGTAGGATGCGCACGAGCCTCTATCCTCCGTGCCGGAGCCTCTGTCCTCCACGTCGGAGCCTCTGGCTTGTCGGTCGGAGCCTCTGGCCTCCGTGCCAGCACAGGTGGTCTCCGGGCTGAGCGTGATTTATACTCCATAGAGTGTGTGGGAACATCGACCACATCTTAGTTAATACTCCAGAGAGTACGCATAGTGACAACACCGACGCGTGCGCGGGACATCCGCGTCTTGTTTATAGTCAGTAGGTAAAGAGACAACATCCGCTGCTTATTTATACTCCGTAGAGTGCGTGCGGAGGCAGACCTCGACGCTACGTCTTATTTATACTCCGTAAAGTGCGTTCAGAGGCGGACCTCGACACTATGTCTTATTTATATTCCGTAGAGTGCGCACGAAGGTGTCTCCCCGCTGCGTCTTATTTATACTCTGTAGAGTGCGTGCGGAGGCGAACCTCGATGCTATGTCTTATTTATACTTCGTAGAGTGCGTGCGGAGGCGGACCTCGATGCTACGTCTTATTTGTACTCCGTAGAGTGCGTGTGGAGGCGGACCTCGACGCTACGTCTTATTTATACTCTATAGAGTGCGTGGGAACATCAACCACGTTCTAGTTATACTCCGGAGAGTACGCGTAGTGACAACACCGACGCATGCACAAGATATCCGCGTCTTGTTTATACTCAGTAAAGTGCGCAGGGAGAACATCCGCGTCTTATTTATATTCCGTAGAGTGCGTGCGGAGGCGGACCTCAACGCTACGTCTTACGGGAAACACGACTAGTCTCACAAACGGTAAACTTTATTAAATTCCTGTTTGCGCGGATGAGCGACTACAGAAGGCCGGGGAGTAATCGCTCGACTGTCGTTGTCATGGTGGCGAGGTAGGGAGCCTCTGCTGCTTCTGCTACTGGAGCGATCCACGGGGGAGCCCGGTGGGGTGCTTCTTGGGGCTAGAGGCGCCCTTGTGTTGGCGCGCCTGGCCTAGGAGTCTCGCTGAACTTCATGGTGCGAGCCCCGAGTGCCGAGCTCTATGCGCCGGGCCATGTCCTAGTCGCTGTGGGCGGTGATGATACTCCGCGGGCCTAGGAGCTTCATGCATAGGTAACCGTGGTGTGGGACTGCCCCGAAGGAATTGAGGGTTGGTCGCCCCAATATGGCGTTGTGAGGGTACTGGATATCGACGACATCGAAGGTAGCGTCCTTGCTCATCACATTGTCGCCCCGACCGAAGGAGACCTGCAGGCATATCTGGCCTAGCGCCATCAGCGGCTGACCTCCAAAGCCCTGCAGCGGAATTTTCGAGGAGCCTAGGCGACTTCGAGGGATCCCCATCTGGTCGAAGGCCACTGCGAATAAAATGTTCGCGGAACTTTCTCCATTGACCAGGACACGCCTGACGTCACATCCTACGATGGCAACCTGGATGACCAGGGGATCTTGGTGGGGGAACTCCACACCTTTAGTGTCGGTGGGCGTGAAGGTGATCTCGTGCTGCGCGCCAGTCCGGCGGTGCATGTGCCGGGTATGCTGCCACGTGGTGTAGCTTCCGCGCGTAGACCTTTCGCTGCCTCTCCAAAGCGAATTCCAGTGAGGAGCCCCCGGAGATGGTGTTTATGACCGTACGTTGGGCTCCCTCCGGGACGTGGATCTGCAGGGGGCTCTCCTAAGGCTGCTGCACATGGGCTTGAATTCACCGAAGGCCCTTCTGAGGGTGCATCCCCTGATCCTAGATCCTTACGGGGCCGTCCGGGGGTTGCTGGACATGTGCCATGACGGGCGGCCGCACCTCGCGGTTTCTATCCCTGGCGACGCTTTGCCGAAGTGCCGCAATGGTGGTTAATGCGTGCGTGTCATGGTTGCCTCGGCCATGTACCTCGCACCACTGGCTGTGGTGTTTGTCGTCATATTCCGTGCGAGCCCTATCCTCGCGGCCCCGGCCTCGGCCTCGCCCCCGACCCCGGTGAGCCCTGGCACCACGGCCAGCGGGGGCGTTGTCTTCAGAGCCACCCTCAATGTTGAAGACATAACGGGCTCTCTGAGACTTCTGTTGGCCGTGCTTGGGCCTGTCACCCAACGGGTTCTTGCGCTGGGAGGCGTCCTTCGATGGCTCCTGCCTGTGCTTGCCCTTCAAGGAGCCTTCCTTCGGTGAGTCTTCGCTCTTCGCCGTGCCCTCCACCGGATTGGCGTCAGCGTCGTTGCCTTGACGCCGCCGCGCGTCTTCTTCCGCTCTGACGTATTCTTCCATCTTGTTGAAGAGCTTCGCCACCGTCTTGATTGGCTTCCGCGCATTATACTCGGTGAGCGGCCCCGAGCGGAGACCCTATATTGCCGCGTTGATGATGGTTGTCTCGTTGACATTCTTGACCTGGCAGCGGACCTTCGCGAAGCGCCTAAAGTACTCCCGAAGCTTTTTCGATGGTTTTTGTTTGACCGCGAAGAGCTGATCTGCCTCGACGCACTCGACGTAGTTCCCCTAGAAGTTGTTGTAGAGGCGGTCGCGAATCTGCTCCCATGCGTAGATAGAGTTTGGCTCTATGGTGAAGAACCAAGATAACGCCACTCCCTACAGAGCGAGGGGGAGTCCCTTCACTTTCGTGGTGTCGTCTCCGCCTGCAGCTTTGATGGTGGTCTCGTATACGTGCACGAAGTTCTGGGGATCCGTGTTGCCCTTGTATGACGCAATGGTACTGGGGAATTTGAAGTCCTCCGGCCATGTCGCCTGCTCCCGCAGATACTGGGGACTCCGGGTCCACGCGTCGCAGCGAGGCGCGGCTGGTTATGGTGGCGTCGCGGCTCCGGTGCGACCACCGGCGGGGTCTACCGACTCCAGGCCTCTTGCATTCTCTGCATGGCCTCACGGAGGTCTGCTAACTCCTGCTGGAGCGTGCCGAGGGCCGCCAGTAGGGCGTTCTCCACTGCCGGCGTAGCCGAGGCAATCGGTGCACCCGATCGTGCTGCCGGGACAGCAGTGACCACGGCTTGCGCTCCGGGGTTGCCCGCTGCATCAGCGTGGTGGACTCCGGCGTCGATGACGAGGCCCGTGTTGCCGCCAGAGCCGCTCGGCACTCCTGCATCGGGTGTAGGGACGACGCCCGCGTGTCCACGGGCATCGACGTTGCTGCTCCCTGCCACCCGATCGGTACCGCCGGAAGTGACCGTCACGCCAGCAGCGGAGCCGGGCGTCACTCGCAGGGTGGGGTCGGCCGTTGCATCGGGGTGGGGTCGATCGTTGCGTTGGCGGTGGTGGGGTCGATCGTCGCGCAGTGAGCATCGACGCTCGTGGTTGCCGCGCTCGCGTCGTCATTCGCGCCCACGGCCGTCAATACCGAAGCCCTGGTGTTGATGCGGGATTTCGTCGCGTCCCCTTCCTTCTTCTTCGCCGCCGATGATGAAGCTTTCTTCGGTGCCATCCTTGAGATCTGAGGTTTGCTCTTGTCGTTCCCATGGACAGCGTCAACTGTTGTGGTTACAGACCAAACAGAGAGAGTGTGTCTGGTAGTAGAGAGTTAGGTGAGCAATGCTCTTGCCTCTCCCAGGGCTGGTATCTCATATATATGTACATCTTCGTAGGGAGTGTTTTTACAGTTATACCCTTTCAAGGGCATTCAGGTCATTATACATATCGCACTTGGTGCTTACAACCTTCTAACAGGTCTACTGGGCTTAGGTGGGGGTCACCCCTACAACATTTTCCTTTTCAACTGCCCAAGGCTCCAAGAACAGCTCGCGGATTTGTTTCTTTTTCTCATCATCAGGTGCACCAAGACCATCCCCACGATGGTAAATACAGTGCGAGATGCGCCCCAAATTCAGGCAAGCATTGGCAAAGGATTTTGGGTACCGGCGATGGTGGAATGCATCCTCATTTATCGATTTCCATATCTCGATGGTGTGTTCATGCATGGCCTCACGAGATTCCTGCTCGTTTGCACCATTCTGAAACATGTAGATGGCAATGGAAGAAGGTGCATCCCCTCTCTGCAGCTCTTCCTGCATATATTTACCCCACAAATGGATTAGAAAACGCCATAAAGGTACTCATCATCCATATATATTCCACATTAAAATGTGGTGAATTGAAGGAAATGAATATAAATGCTCTAATTACTGAGTGTGTCGCGGAGTCGTTGCAGAGTCGGAAAATTCTTGAAGCAGATTCAACTAATCCTGGGTAGCTCTCAAGCTCTTGAAGAAACTTAGTGCTAATTTCCTCCTTGAGCATGGGAAAAGCATGGAGCAACAGAAGTGGCCCAGAGGACGACATCCATCCGTTGTTCAAATACTCGTTTAGGGTTGGTCTATGGTTTCCATAATGCCATTTTGCCTCCACCAAGAATGCCTTGCAAAGGTCATGCCACTGCAATATATTTTTGTACACCATATTAGAGGTTATCTGAGAAATAATCACTAGTCCCCTGGTGCTAAAAGATGGTGTATAGGAGATTAAAAATTTACCCCTTTATGAAAAAGATGATGGGTGCTGCAACCTTTTTCCCTAAGCACATGATCGGCCATCTCATTGGACGTGTTGATGATAGTGCAATATATGGGTCGCATGTATTCCGGGAGCAATTCACTTGCATTCACATCCCATCTGAAAAGAAACATTTCAATTTAAAAACAGCATTCGCTACTTGCATATTGTGGATGCTTCAACCTACATGCTGTAGAAGAAATCATTTGTATGCTTGCTCGATCATGCTTATTGCGTACCTTCCAATGGCATCGGTGAAGAGTACAAGTTCATCTAGAGTCCCATAGATATCATAAACATCATCGAGGTGCACTACTAGAGCAAAAGCTTTAGTAATCGCTTCCCGAGATTTTCCCAAACTCGGTTCCCACACAATGCCGTTTGCAAAGTGGAAGCACTCTATCAAACGATCCCTCGCGAACGTCAGTTTCTCGCCGAGAGCAATATCGCTCCACCAACTGCAAGTTGTAAATCACAAGTTCATTATTTTTCCTTCGTCTCATCAAAATTAACATGCATGCATAATTGTGAGGTCACTGTCTCTGTAAATCTATATTTACCTTGTTAGTGTTGCAAGTTCTTCTCTGTGCATATTTTGCACATTATTGAAGTCCTGCTTGGCAAATTCAACGATCAAGGGATCTGAACTCGTGCTTCTTGCATAGTGATCTGTGAACCATCTGGCTTCCAGCCTCGGGGCCTTCCAGTGCAGTGGAAGTTCTAAAGAGTGAGCTACCTTGGACCTCAAATGGGGATCCATGGATGGCACGAGGTCTCTTAGAGCGTTAGCAGAAAATCTTCTTGCTTCATCCAAGATATCTTCACCTCCAAATGCAAGATAAGAAGCTTCGTAGAGCGAGAGAAGGCCCACGATGTCCTTTTGAAGTGTTGTCCTGAAGCCACTCCGGCCATCCTTGAGGATGCTCAGAGGTTCTATTATGATATGCCATGAACAACTAGCTTAATTAGAGACTTTTCATTATGGTGTGTTGTGTGGTAAACTACAAAAATTAACGGTGTAAATGTAAGCAATCTCTTTTTGTACTGTACACAAAAGACTGTCGATATGGCCAGCTATGTATAGTGCAGGGAAAACATTTTCGGTCGGAATTTCAAGAAATTCGGTTTTCTCCGTCCATCTCGAAAAAGCCCAATTCGACAAAAAAAATTCAGTCTATTTTGAATTTTCCACCCATCCAACCCACACACGACACTTCCTGGCAAGCTGCGTATCCTCTACACACGATCAACACAATCCTCCCCACACGACACGATCAACATTTTCCCTGGCAAGTGGCGCCAAGGGAGGGGGAAGGTGTCGCCGGCAAGGGAGAGGGGCATAGGAGGTGAAGGCGGCATCGGCAGGAGAGGGGAAGGTGTGGCACCACCAGGGGGTGGGGAGACAGCGCTGGCAAGGGAGGCAGCCATGGCGTGGATGTGGCCGCTAGGTAGCAATTTTTTGTATTAGAATTGTACTTTTGAATATTTGTACCGAAATTTTCTGAGAAAAAACAAAAAAATTTGAATTTTGGTTTTCTGGAGGGTTCCAATATTTTTTGTGCATCGAAATGTTTGTAAGAGGAAAATACTTTTATTTGAGCCTTTTGCTCCTAACTTAAGAAGACCAGGCAGGTTACACAAACTATATATAGAACAGCTATCTCATAGTATAAAATTTATAGAACAGTTTATCTGAAAAAATAGAAAACCACAAAGACTTTTCTTTGCAAAATAACTGACAGAAACTATTTTCATTCTCTTTCTCGACAATAAAACCTTTTTCTTGGGACGATATCGTGAAAAGTGAACGCGTGAAGACGTTAGATTTGCTAGTGATGACAAGAGAGGTCAAAATCGATAGACCCTCCAGCAAAAGGGACATAAAGTTTGAATGAGGTTTGCTTTGCACCAATATTTGAAAGCAATTTTCTCGCAAAAACATATTTGAAAGCAATTGGTGCCTATTTGATAGTGAAATGACAATAACTAGTAGTCCTTTTCATATTTAATGAAATTATCACAGTATTGTTTTCGGAAAGTGTCAAAACTTATGCTTGTGTGCAAAAATAGAGAGAAGCAACAAGGCCGTGCATGCTTTTGCTACTGCTGAACTAATATAACTTATTACGTACTAGTAGCAACCAGGGTTTAAATTTTCGGATGAAATTTTGCCGAAATAGCAAATTTTCGTTCCTTTCGTTGGCCCCTGAAACAGCACTAATTCGGTCAAAATTTGGCCGAATTTATCCTTATTTAAATTTTATCCAAATTTCATTCAAATTTTGATTAAATTTCATCAAAAAATTTAAAATTTTCGTCTGAAATTTCGAACGAAATTTCTGATATTTCGGATTTCGCTCCATTCATTGGCCACCGAAAATTTTCTGGCGCCGAAAGTTTAAACCCTGGTAGCAACAAAAAATAGCTAGATTTCCATGTTAAATCTTTCCGATTAAAACTCTAAGATCACAGGGTCCTTGGTTAACATTTACTAAAGTAGCTTTTTAAGATATATGTCACGCAGGATTAATTGTCTTTTTCTTGGGAGACAAAAAAGAAAGCAGGGCAAAACGGAACAGTATTAATCAGAAAGATGTCTGACTTGTTCTTAATTATTACCTGAGGAGGCACTAAAACCATTTTCCCTGAGCAATCTGAATCTTAAAGCCATAGCAGCAGCATCATTCATGGCACTGTCCTCTGAGATGGAGCTAAGCATGTCACTGATTTCTTCTTCAAAGTGGTAGGAGACACCAAGCCGTTGCATGGTGTCAATGAGCCTAAGCTTAGCAGATGGTTCTGATTTGCCGATCATCAGATCCCTTACGCTAGCCTTCAATTTATCGAAAACAGATGGGTTGGCCTGCAACGAACAGAGAACTATCATTTAGCTTTCCTAGTTGATACGTCTTGAAATAATCAATATTCATCAGGGAGGGTAAAAACAACCAAGGTTAGCAAATTACTGATTTTAATTTCAGAGCCCTGGCTGGCTTCTTGTAATCTTCCACTTTGCTTATTTTTCCCTCTTTTTTGATCTTAGTTTTCTCAAATTCACGTTTCCTAGGTCTTCTAACCTTTACCATCTATGTTTCATTCAATATTTACAAAATAACCCCAATATTGGTTGCCACTTATTTATATGTAAGCGATATCTTACATTCAGTTAATCAACCCTTACATGACATAGAAATACATAAAAAGCCTAGATAAGCATAAAGTCTTTAACAACATTTTATATTTAATTAGCTTAATTAAATTTACTTGTTTTAAAATTAAATTTACAATTTATACTGATTTATATTTTTTTTGCCACCTATGTTTCAAGATCTTCATAGCATTTTCTGTTGTTTACATAGCATAAGTAACAAATTATTATAAATGAATATAAGGATAGTCAATTTAATTATCCCCATTTGAAATTGAGAGTTTTGCTTCGAAATTTGAAGGAATTGTATAACTGTTTACTACACAATCATGGGTTCTAATTAAACAGGAATTGTATAACTGTTTACTACACAATTCATTGGTTCTAAACAGAGCCCAAAGAAAGAGTTGGAACCATCCATTAAAAATATCTCAAGCTAATTAGCAGTTATCAATCAAGTAAAATATTTTTACTTGGTAATTACTTCCATTAAATTAACTAATGTCCCATTTGAAATTCTGGTACGTATCAGGATTGTTGTAGCAAAAGTTAATTAAGGTCCCATTTGTAATTACGGGTTTTTGTTAATCTTAATTCGAATGAATTGTGCTGTGTACAAAATTCGTGAGTTCTAAACAATGCCTGAAATGAAATAAGTGGAACCATTTATATGTTTCGAAGCTAATAATAATTAACAATAATCAGTCAAGTCAAACCACCAGATCTGATCCAGGGCCACCACCCCTCAACGACCGGAGTGCATCGTAGTCCCAAGAATTGGGCTGGTAATTCGCCGACCGCCGCTCCGGCTGCAGCCCCTTCGACGCCGTCATCTGCACCCGCATCGCCGGCGACGACCAGTTGCATGTAGCCATGGCCATTAACATAAGCAGTCTAGCTAGCTAGCTACCTCTATGTCTTGTGTACTCTTTGTTATTCTTGACCTTGAAGGGTAGCAGTAGGATACGGTACGTATTTATAGGCCAAACGAAGCATGAAGTATGTATGGTGACGAGACGTCCCGTACCCTAATGCCGGTGATCACCTCACAACAGTACAGTCCAAATGAGATTCTTCTGGTTCATGCTAGTCCGAACAAACATATATATATATTCCAGATCGATCAATTTTCTGGAGATTTTCTTGGTCGATCAGATGCATTGGTGCAACTCTTGTGATGAGTTTCTCTCAGTGATGTGAGCAGTCCATGTCTCAAGTGTGGATGCAAACTTGAGCTACATCGTCGGCTGCATGTATGGACCACCATACGATGTTTTCTGGTGTTGGCAGAGAGGCAAGGGAAATTTGTGGTTCGAGTGATTTTCCCAGAAGAATATGACGAAACGCGTGGTCAGCTTCAGCTTCCAGAGGTTTCGTCGTATCGTCTTTTTTGTCCACACCTCCATCGCCCACATGATGCCTGCAAGATTCGTTCGTATTCATCAAATTAAAGGTGTTTTCTTCTTAATTTTAAATATCATGCGCCAGTTTTTCCTTAAAAAACACATAATTATCACCACTTGTTTAAATTCCACTTTTTTCAACTTTTAAGCCATGAAATAACCAAAACGAAAAAAAGGAAATATAATAAAAACGAGAGAAAGACATCTGACATAACAATTTCTAACCGCAAATCCCTTCAACAACGACAGTTTTGTGGATGGCCAACTTTCAGTCTTCATGCATATACAGAAGAATCTCTCCTTGTCACTACCATTAGATGTTTTCTAAGGTTGGCACAGATGTAAGCGAATGTGTGGTCAATTGATTGCTAAGCAGAACATGCGGAAAACCTGCAATTTGTGGTTTCCCCTTCATTCTACAGTTGTGTACACTCGCTGTCCGTCTAGGTCAATGTACGTCTGGAAAAATTTATAATAGATTAAAGTAAATGAACAAAATTTGGAAAAAAAAAGATTGAGACCACTAATACAACTGGTGTAAGCTAGACCATCCATCTGGCAGTTAATAAGAAAATTGCACCGTGAATGGGACAGCAAAATCCCAGGGAAGTGAAATCTTTGATTTAAGGCCTCTCAAAAAAAGTGCTAAGTCATAAAAAAATGTGTGGTGATTATGCCTTTTTAGTGGTTGACAAATGACGGGGTTGAATTGTATTTGTTGGCAAGCTGATCCACCATATAAGAAAGCTTTCAACTTTTAAGACAAAAAAGAACCAAAACGGAAAAGACAGCGTAATATAGATGAGAGAAATATATCTATTTGTACATAAAGAAAAGAAAATTTTTAATGATCAAATTATTATGAAAATTGCCTAAAATATTCTCCACCTCAAAAATGTAAAAAAATATTTCGGTAATAAATTAAGGGAATGCATGTCACTTAGGAGCACCCACTCTCCTTTCAGCTACCGGGAAGTTTTAAAAAATCCTTCAAAAATACATGGATATAGGAGACACTAAGACAAGAGCACATGTAATTTTGCAGTACCATTGTATGTCAGACGTAGAAAAAAAGAAAAGTGGCACAAAAATAAACATAAATATATTTGTGCTGAAATTTATTTATTTATTTATTTGGTTGCCCCAAATGATAATTTATGAAATGCAAATCACAAGGTACACGAGGTATAACAACATGCACTGCATGTAGGATTTTCCTTTTTACTTAAAAAAAGGCTTCTCATGTCCCAGCTGATACAGAGTGAGTTTTTGCTGGTAAGAGTACGAAATCCTCATATTTTAGCCGACGATCAAGCACACAAAAAATATAAATAGACAAACGATGTAGTCCCGATAGCATCTCAACTTTATTACTCTTGTCCATACACGGTGTATGCGTATGTACAATATGCAGCACCTCCGAGGTCGACTGGATGTGCGTTGTTGAATGTTATCGTCTCTGCAAGGGAACGGACTGGGGAGTAAGCCAAGTCCGACAAGTAGGCGTTTATGCTTATCTTGAACTCTGCTGGTAATGCAATCTGCTCCCCCTTGTTGACAACGTCCATTATGATGCCCAGATTTGCTATGTCAATGTTCTCGATCAAGATAGCCCCCAGGGTACTTGTAAGTGTTACTTCAGATTTAAATTATTTAGCACAAGAGTTCTTAACGAGGAGATTACAAGTGTATAAATACTCCTCTGAAGACATATCCAGCATTAATTGGAAGTACGGTTTGGTTGAAGCAGAACTTTTGTGTTAATGCAAGTTTACTATGCATAAATCCTGGCATGATCTGCAGTTCTGCACCATAGCCACACCCTAATTAACCAGACCTTATTCATCATTTGGTCTGCACTTTCTTAATTCTGACCGCTACTCTGATAAAATTTTCTGCACCATGCATCTAAACTTGTCAAATTTTGGTGTAGAAATATTCTTCTCGGAAAATTTAATACCCAACAGTTGAAGCAATAGAGCATATATATATAGATGCTAGAATAGTGGAAGCATCTTCCTTCGTGTGGCAGATCAAAAGGAAGATACCATCAGGTTTTGTTAATATGTTTTGATGGTTGGGATGGGCACAATACGAGAATATAATTCATTTTTTAATATTTTTAGTGCACCCATCTCATTCAACCATCATGTGTCGATAGCAATGTGCTACCTACTGAAGATAAATGAACCCATATATATATCAAAACTAAAATGTCATAAAAATAAATTTGCCTTTCAATCTTTAACACCGCGATGTGTCTAAAGAAAATGATACAATTGAAGAAGTAAAATTTGATGGTGCTAACTGTTTTTTTAATCTAATTAAGATTTGTGCATACGTCAATATATTAAATATCACTTAAAATGCTAGCCCATTCTGATGCACATGTTGATGACTAGTGTGGATTAATTATGTTCTATATGCACCCCCACATACGCAGCCAAGCTTAGAGAGTTTCTTTGTAGTACCGATTCCATTCTCTTTTATCTATCGATTTAGAGATCGACGCAGTCTTAATATACACGTACAAATAAATTTTTAAGCGCAGAAAAGTAACAACACAGTCGCGTGTCTTTTGAAGGTTTGCGTTGGTCCACCCGAAATGATCCACGGTATTTATTCAAACAGAAGGACAAAGTGTTTACTTATTTCCACGAAATTTTCAATATGGAGTTTTTTTTCACTGTTTGGCGTCAAAAATACTGTAGCAACGACAGAATTACTGTAGCACTTTTGTCACGTAATGATTTTTTTTGTTTTTTGATTTTTTTGCGTTCTGTTTTTTTTCTCATATTCCTTTGCATTGTCCGCACTAGACTAGTGAGCCATTTTTATTTTTACATTTTTTAAAATTTAATTATGCCTAACATGCCACTCAGCTACAGTAAAAAATCAGCTAGTTACAGTATTTTTTCAGCAAAAATCAAAAGTTATCGCTATTCCGACCACCCCTTGGCCATTCCTTAGCGATGCCATCACACTAGGGCTTGAAAGTAGGCATCCTTCTCACTTTGGTAGCCTGCTCGAACGCATAAGCCATCTCAATCAGCCTCGGCTCGTAACCCTTCAGCCCACCGAAGCATATCGCGAAGGGGGCTCCATGCTCGTCGTACCCAGCCGGCACGGCGATGCCGGGGAAGCCGCCGACGGCGAGAACAGAGGAAGCGTCGGAGTTGGGCGTCACAATTGCATCCAACTGGTGTTCCTTCATCAGCTTCTCCAGCCCATTGGCGGACAGCTCGTCGAGCCGTCGGATCGCGGCTCTCTCCTGGGAGCCAATGCCATTGGTATTTTCGGCCTCGATGAGGTAGGGCTGCCCAAAATTTTCTAGCCTCTCCTGACAACGAAGTAGATCATCGCATGGTTTGTTGATTCTGTAGTTGTGGAGATATAAGAACTCGAGATGAAAGATACAACTGCGTCTGCTTACCTCTACAGGATGTGCGTTGTTGAATGCTATGACTTCCTCAAGGGAGCGGACTGGGGAGTACAGCAAGTCTGACAAATAGGCGTTCAGGCTTAGCTTGAACTCTGCTTTCATTGCAATGTACTCGTTGAGACTGAGGTCAGTCAAATTTGTCTCCATGTCAAGATTGGCGATCACCATGGCTCCGTGTTTCCTTCCATGAAGAGTAGGAATTACTTAATGGTATATGTCGGTTCAGAGATTTTTTACCATCCTTGAGAGGTACCAAATCATCCATTGAGCTAACACTAAGAGGGACCAACGGTTTAAAGGGTGAGGGTACCAAGAGTTTTAGGATAATTTGATGGGATGTACTGATACGTCCTAGTATCCCTCAAGGATGTAAAAACTCTGATCAGTTTAACATACAATACTCTATGGGAAGGGGAGATGCTTAGATGCATGTCTGCTTAAGAAATGTCCAATTAATTTGTCGCAAATACTTCATTCCATTTATGGCAACCAAATCGAGTGATTCATATTTGGGATGCCAAAATCCTTGGGTTGTTCTATGAGGGGCAAGATGAAGCTTAAATCCATTAAAGTGGCATTTTTGACTTTTCAATGCTGAAATGATATACCTTCGACGGTTGAGGCTTGTTATTTCAAAAGTCAAAACATTTGCAAAGTTATTGACGAGGATATAATAATTCTCTATTTATTACGTCATCATATTCTCCGAATACACCTCTTAACGACAGCGGAGAAATTTCTTAGAGAAGCTATAAGTCTTACTACGACTACTCCGTAAGTTATTCTACGACTATTTGGTCGTAAGTTCTACTATGATTATCTAGTCGTAAGATCTGTTACGACTACTTATTCATGAGTCTTATTACGACGGTTTGGTTGTTCTTATATTTACGACTAATTAATCTACTCCCACAGTGGGGTAGCCTGACAAAACAGTTAGGATGTGCGTTTATACTCCATAACCGTACACATCTTACTCATATCTCTCTGATAATAACCATCCTACGGTGAACTATTGCCTACGTCTCTCTGATAATAACTGCCGTCCAGTGGTTAATTCCCAAAGTATCAGGACGTCTTCTGGTAAGAAGCAACTGCCGCTGATTCGTTGGCAATATAAGAGACAAATCTTGAGAAAAGAGGGGCGAGTCTCGGGGAGAGACAGGTCCTGGTAGGGAGCAATCAGTTCTGTAAGAAGTGTGTAATTTCTTGCACTGTCTACGCTTGTTAGCCTTTTCTTAGAAACAATTGCACAAGACGTAAGGTCATTACTCTCAGGAGAAGACTCGAACCTAGATAAAATTTCTGTATCTTTACTCTGCATATTCATACAAGAGGCTCAAGTGATTTTCCTCAAATCTAAGAAATCATACGAAAGATCGATATTAAAACATCGATAGGTACTTTTTGATAGCAAGTTTACCTACTTCATTTTTATATATCCAACCTCTGTACTGTTTAACTTGGTGCATTCCAGGGGCTCTTTTTAAGGATGCAAGGCAGCTAGTGGTTGTACTAGTACCTCATTGTACCCAGATGCTCCCCGTACACCCGCAGCTCCATATTTCCATACGAGTCGAAATAGCCAGTTGGGATGCCAATTCTCTTGCCCCTCAATCCATCGACCCTTAAGAATTGCTTGTACCCACCAGGAGGGATGTACATCGATGCTGCTCCGGTGGCCGCAGCGTCAAGCGGATCGTAGCCGACAATGGCATCCAGAACGTGGACGGCATTTCAGAGGAACCAAAGTCAATTTTTTTAAAAAAAAATTGGTCAAAACTCTAGCATTCACTAGAGAAGGGAGTAAGGACTCGGATGAATCCGATGATTAGAACCCGAGGAGACGTCACTAAAGTTAATTACTATGCACTATTTGTCCAAACATCAATTCAGAGGTAATTATCGTGTTAGCCTACTTGGAGGAGGTTTCTCAATGGCTGTCGCTTACCCAATGCTGTCTTGCCTAGGGGTGATTGGGATGACGCCGGATCGGCTTGTCAGCCCAACAGTGGGTTTAATCCCAACCACTGAGTTCAACGATGACGGGCAGAATATCGACCCGTCGGTCTCCGTCCCCAGCGTCACCGCAGCCATGTTCGCCGCTGCCGCGATCCCCGGCCCAGTGCTCGACCCGCACGGGGTCACCGAGAGAACGTATGGGTTCTTCAGATGCACCATGGATGTTTCACTGATCATGCATGTATGATGCACCATAAAATAATCAATTGAACTGCAGCAGAGTTGTGATTACCAGCGACTGGCCTCCGCGGGCGCTCCACCTCGAGCTTGTTAGGAATAATCCCATATTGGTTGTGGGAGAAAAGAAAGCACAACTTATAAGTGTGAGGGAGTCCTCACCCATTGGACTAGTCTTTTGGGGGGAGAAAGTCCAATACCACTTATAAGGTTGTTGCTCTGTATCCGTCTTAGTTGTGTTCAGCCCATTTGGACCTGTGGCCTGGGGAGTAAACCCGGTTCCAACATTTGGTATCAGAGCTTGTGTTTGTACATCTTCATCAATGTCGTCGTCGAGCTCGTCGAGAAACGTCACCACCGATGGGGGCGTTCAGAAGACCGGCGATGGGAGCGTGCCGAAGGCGTCGGCGCGCGAGGGCAGCATCTCCCTCCCATATCCCATGCTCACGAGGAGCAACTACACGACGTGGGCTGTGAAGATGAAGGTGTTCATGCGCGCTCAGGGCGTGTGGAATGCAATTGTAGATGAAGTGGTGAACGAGCGACAAGATCAAATGGCGCTCGCGGCAATCTTCCTCGCGGTGCCGGAAGACGTGCTGCTGCTCCTAGCTGAGAAGGAGATCGCAAAGGAGGCCTGGAACACCCTGAAGGTAATGTATCTCGGTGCCGATCGCGTCAAAGAGGCACGTGTACAAAACCTCAAAAGTGAGTTTGAAAACTTACGCATGAGGGACACCGAACAGATCGATGACTTCGCGATGAGGCTGACGACAATCGTCAGCAAGATACGAGGTCTAGGCGAAAAGATGGAAGAGGCCTACATCGTGCGAAAGTTTCTTCGTGCAGTGCCTAAGAAGTTCTCTCCCGTCGTCACCACGATTGAGCAATTTGGTGACATAAAGAATATGTCGATCGAAGAGCTAATCGGCCGCTTGAAGACGCAGGAAGAGGGAGAACGTCGCTACGGCAACAACGACGAAGACGAGGAGCACTTGCTCTTGACGCGCGCAGAGTGGGAGGCCCGATCATCGAAACATGAAGGTGAAGGTTTCTCAGGTGGTTTCGGTGGCAGCGGTGGACGTCGATATCGACGAATTGACAAGCCAAAAGTAAGGTGTTTTAATTGTAACGATTATGGACATTTTGCTTCAGATTGCCAGAAGCCAAACAAGAGGGAGAAAGCGCAGGCGTATCTCATCGAGGCGGATGCTAACGACGAACCAGCACTGCTGTAAGCAAGTCAAGATTAGGGGGAGATTGTTAGTTTTAATCTTGAATTGGTATTTTGCTTTGAGTTAATAAAATGCATGCATGCACAAGTGTGCATGTCACGGGTGTTAGCAACTAGTTTGTTATCTAGTCAGTTTGAATATTTGTTGAGTTAGTGGGCCACGATTAGTTGGCTTTAGTTGGCTTGTGGCGTGAGTTTAGCTGTGTGGCTGCATGCAGATTGCTAGTTTAAATGTTGAGTTATCTCCAGAGGGCTATTTATACTTCCGTGTAATAGGTTTGGAAATTGAGCGAGCAGTACATGAACAAAGAAGGCAACGCCTTCCAGTGTTTATCTCTCTCCACACTTTTATGAGTTGTGTGATCTTGTGATTTTTTCCTGGGCCAACATTTGGTATCAGAGCTTAGACGCCTAACATCTCCTTGGACCTCAGGGTTGCAGATATGTCCAACCAATATGTGAGGGGGAGATTGTTAGGAATAATCCCACATTGGTTGTAGGAGAGGAGAAAGCACAACTTATAAGTGTGAGGGAGTCCCCACCTATTGGACTAGTCTTTTGGGGGGAGAAGACCCAATACCACTTATAAGGTTGTTGATCTGTCTCCGTGGGCTTAGTTGTGTTCAGCCCATTTGGACCTGTGGCCTGGGGAGTAAACCCGGTTCCAACAGAGCTGACGGGGCGGAAGTTGGACCACTCGGACGGGTTGGCCTTGCCGAGCACCACGGAGCCGGCTTGCCGGAGGCGGCTGGCCACACCGGCGTCCCGCTTGACCACCGAGCCGAGCAGCGCGAGCGACCCGGCCGTCGTGTTGAGCCGGTCGCGCGTCGCGATGTTGTCCTTGAGCAGCACGGGGATGCCGTGGAGCCCGCCGCAGCCGTTGGGGCGCCGACCAGACGACCGCTCTGCGTCAGCCCGCGCTGCCTGCGCGAGCGCGTCCGGATTGACCTCGATGACGGCGTGGAGCAACGGGTTGAGGCGGTTGATCTGGTCCAGGTAGAACCTGACGAGGGCCATCGAGGTGAGGCTACCGTTCATGAAGCCGAGCTGGATGGCATCAACGGTGGCCTCGCGGAACTCGAAGCCGCGGCAGAAGTTGCTGGCGGAGGCGAGGGCCAGGACGGTGGCAACCAGCTGCAGCCGCAGCTCGCGCAGCTCGGCCATGCTAGCTAGCAGTGCCAGAGTGCCAGACTACCAGTTCGGTTGGTGGCCTGTCCTATCTTATCTAGCTTTTCAGTGTCATCTCTTCCACGTGTGTTTGGGCTTCTAGTTATACAAGTGTACATGTAACATATGTGGTGGCTCTTAAATAAGCTGTTTTGATGATTGGGATGGACATAATACGTGAATATAATTCTTTTTTTAGTATTTTTAGTGCACCCATCTGATTCAACCATCATGTGTCGATAGCAATGTGCTACCTACTGAAGATAAATGAACCCATATATATCAAAACTAAAATATCATAAAAATAAATGTCTTTCAATCTTTAACACCGCGACGTGTGTAAAGAAAATGATACAATTTAAGGATGGTGCTTACTGTTTTTTTAATCTAATTAAGATTTGCGCAGACGTCAATATATTAACTATTACTTAAAATGCGTAGCCCATACGGATGCACATGTTGACACTACTAGAAAACGGATCATCCCTCACGGGCTTTAGTTTTCCAAACGGGCCCGCATAGAACGTGAGGGATATCAATTTTTGTGACAGGCGCATGTGTCACCGTCACAAAAATACATTTTCCTATCGGGCTCCTTAAACCGTGAGGATAATGAAACATAAACCCTAGTACCCAACTTTTTCCCAATTTTTGCAGTTGCCGCACACCCCCATCCCCTCACCCGCCTCCTCCTCCCCAACCCCGCGGCCGCCTCCTCCGCCCCATCCCCTCGCACAGCCGCCTCCGCCCCAACCCCTCGCCCGCCTCCTCCGCCCCATCCCCTCGCGCGCCCGCCTCCTCCTTCCCATCCCCTCGCCCGCCTCCTCCACCCCAACCCCTCGCGCGCCCGCCTCCTCCTCCCCATCCCCTCGCCCGCCTCCTCCGCCCCAACCCCTCGCCCGCATCCGCCATCCACGCCGCCGCCGCCGATCTCAGCCATCGCTGCTGCCGACCGCGCCGTGTCGGCGCGAAGCGCCAGCGCGCGCAAATCGCCTCCCGCCGCGGATCTACGCGCCTCTCGATCCACTCGCCCGTGCGGATCCGACTAGATCCGATCGTCGCGGCTTGAGCCGCCGCCACCTCCCGGCCGCCTTCAGACGCCGCCGCCGCCCCAGGCCTCCGACCGGATCCGGCCTCCCCACCGCTAGATCCGTGCCGCCCATGCCGGATCCAGCCTCACTCTAGCCGCATCCGGCCGTCTCCGTACCGGGCCGCCGCTCTCCTCCATTGGGTAATTGGCGCTTGGCGGCTTGGAGCTCATCACTTCGTCTTCAGCGGTTCGGCGGAGGCAGGATGATCGTCTGAGGGTTCGGGCCATTTCGCGCTGCGGCGATCCATCGTCTCCTCTAGTTTGGGCTCCCTAAGGTGCGGACTGTTCGACTTGTTTTAAGTTAGCTAGTTCACTCCATATTTGCGTGTTTGTTGATCTACTTAGTTGAATGTGTTGATCGGCGGTGCTCTAGACAGGAGGCACTGCATGACCTACGCGTATTGAATTTATCGTGTGCTTGGCCGTGTTGTATGAGTTGAGGTTGAGAGGAAATGCTATACAACTGAAACCCTTATGGTCGTGAATCTGTATCTGTCTGAAGATTAGTCAACATTAGGCTTATTTTTCTGAGCATGACACGAGAGAAATATACTGAATCCTTGGGGAGTACAATTGTTTGCTTGCAAATGTATTTTACTGAAAGAATGATCTTTTTCCAGGAACACGATTCTTTGTTGATGATCGATCGCACTATGACCTGCTTGGTAAAAGAAGGCCAGGTGATGAAGAGTTAGGAAAGCTTGGCAAGAGAATGTTGATGAGGAGGACCTGTTTGGAATCGCCAGCTGTTTATTGAATATATATGCCAGACCGATTGCTAGTTGTCTAAAATCTATGTGCACTTTGATATATGGATAATTGGTCTTGTTAGTATTTAGTATATGGTACCTCAAACTTTGTTGCTTCCTACTATTTTGTTCCAGTTAGTGCAGTTTTGGATCAATGTACTTAGTACTACTTACAGTTTATTGTGACTGTTCTCCTTTTCAGAGCATAGACATGTTGGATCCACTAACTTCAATATGCTAAGTAGCAGAAGCCATACAATTTTCACACTGGTAATAGGAGTGAAATTTTTATGTTCATAAATTATTCTGTTTCTGTATTTTTCTACTTTAAAAATCTGTGAAGCACTTCTATTTGATGCATAAAAAATCTCTATTGAGATTGATCCATAGAATCCAGCAATCAGCATAATGTTTATTCTAGAAATGAGACTCATTAAAAATACCTGCATTTGACATTGTGGGTACATCTTTTATACTTTTCAATTTATTGTTTGTGCAGACAATAGAGAGCAGCCCATGCGGTGAGTCTAATGAAGGGGAAACAATTACCTTCTCACAGCTGGTGGGATAATATTCTTCTCTTTCCCTTTTTGTTTTTCTTAGTCCATCGTTCTCACTGCTATAATTAATTCTACATAAGTTATACACCTGCATTCCATATACACTTAACACTTGACATCATTAGTGCATCATTTGAACATTATGTGCATTAATGCAGCCAAAACATAATGATTTCTTACTTTCTCACTCATTTGCAGAACCTCATCCATCTGGCAGGTTCCGAGAGTTCAAGGGCTGAAACTACAGGAGTACGCCGGAAGGAAGGGTCTTATATCAATAAAAGCTTGCTGACTCTTGGAACGGTGGGCTTCATACCTATAATCAGCATTTGATGGCATAGAATCTTGCCATTAGTATAGAACTGTAGACATGTTATGCTCATGCTATTTAAAATTCTGTAAAGCTGTAGAAAATGCTTTCAAGAAGTTCAAAAAAGGACCTGATGGACGCTACATTAATGTATTTGATGTTGTCACTGATATAGATATCCTGATTGGTGCATTTGAGAACATTGTGTCTGGATCATAATATGCAGTGCTGTGGGAGGGTGGACCAAAGAAAAATCCTTTTTTTTTGTTGCAGGTCAGGATAGTATTGACGGTGAATGAACCGTCAGTAAAATGTATTTTCCTGAGTGTCAGTTAGTACCATCAGGTTAAATTATTTTACTGACAGTTTGGCCCCTCAGGAAAATACAATTATCCCTAACGGGGGTAATACCGTCAGGTTAAATTTCTCTGACGGGTAATACCGTCAGGTTAAATTTCCCTAACGGGTAACCGTCAGCCAAATTTAATTTTCCTTTCCAGCCAGCCCTGAGGGGTTTTGTCTGATGGGAACCCGTCAGGGAAATTTAACCTGATGGTTTTTTGCATTTTTCTGACGGTTTTGAACCGTGAGGGATGATTCGTTTTCTAGCAGTGTGAAGACCAGTGTGGATTAATTATGTTCTATCTGCACCCCCATATGCAGTTAAGCTTAGGTAGCACTCAGTTTGGCATTAGTTTATGACTTTTGTTTACTGTAGTTGACTTATTTTTTACTTAGCTGAGTTGACTTATTTGGCATAATTAAATTCAAAAAATTTAAAAATAGAAAAAAACATGTTTGCCCATCACGGACAATGCAAAGGTTTACAGGAAAAAGAAAAGGCAAAGAAGCTCAAAAATATTAAAAATCAGAAAAAGATGAAATTACTGAATAGTGAAAAAAAGCAGAAGCTGGCTTTAACCCAACTTGAGCAGCCTTTTAGAGAGGTTCTTTGTAGTACTGCTTCCATTATATTTTAATCGTTTTAGAGATCGACATAGTCTTAATATACACGTACAAATAAATCTTTCAACATAGACAAATAACAACACACTCATGTTAGATTTGTGGTGATTAAACTGTAACCTATGTATGAATATGCGGGACAAAGTGTCCACTGTTATGCCTATGGCCATACAATAATCATTAAATGCTTTAGAGGTAAATGCATCAGCGTTATCCATAGGTATGGATTGGATCCTCTAATCCATGAACTTTGCTCTTAGTGCAATAATCTATAAAGTCAGCTTGGTGAAGGCATGATTTGTAGTGGATACTAGGCACACGTGCATCCACTAATGGATGCTTCTATTAGTACCATAGAGTACCTAAAAGGCACTGACGTACATGAGCTCAATCGGCCCCCAAAATGTCCCCCTAAATCCTCTCTAGGAAATTAGGTAGCTCATCCTTGAGTTTATGATATAAGGGTCTCGTTATCAATTTTCTTTAAGCACAGTCCTCACATACGAACTGTTGTGTTTTAAGGATGTTACTTAGCTTTAAGTGTTGACCACCAGAATGCTTCATGATCTGGTGCATTATATTTTCTCCAAGATGTCCTAGACGTTCATGCTACATTCTAAACAAGTCTGAATCCTCCAGGAGTGTATCACATTGCCGGTTTTCTTCCACAAAGTCTAGAAGTACGTACTCTCTACCTCCAAGGATAGTGTTCATGGTACAACTGTCAACAAGACAGATTACTTGCTCCCTCTCCATTCATTGTACTCTACAAGTGGCAGATAAAATTTGCATGAATTAAAACCTTGCATAGAGTAAATGTAAGACAAATCATGCACACAAACTGGAAATACTTTATTATGACTCCTTTGAACTGAAGTTACATTTAGCCCCTAATATTGTTGACTCTTAGGCAAAACTTAGTATTTTATATTTTAACACCATCGTAAAATTTACATGAATTGACTCTTTCTAACAAGGACAAGTTTGTGGGAGAGGCACATGCACCAAGTCCCGAGCATCATTTATATGCAGTAGTATAGTAAGGGGTGTTGGATTGATCTCTCTCCCGATTAGCCCAACGGCTAATCGGGGCCTTGATCCGCTCCCTGATCGGGGCGCCCATCTATTGGCTGGTGGGCCCCCGTCGCGCTGCGCAATAAATAAAGGGGTGGGGGCCGGTGGCTCGAGTTACGAGGTTCGCCTGAGCCGTAAATCCCCACCAACACAAACCCTAGAACGATCTAGAGGGACGCGTAGTCGGCGGCGGGAAGCTCCATCGCCGTCCCCTTCACCGGATCTACGCCGCCGCCACCACCCTCCTCTTCCCCGACCGTCGCTGCCCGTGCGCAGACTTCATCGACGAAGCAGCGATGGCCAGCTCTTCCTCCAATGCATCGGACGGTCAGTAACAATGCCTACTGCCCTCTCCCTTTCTCCTTCTCTCTCGAATCCGATCAAGTGCACCCTTTGACCTACACCTAGATGATCCTAAGGGAACTAACAATGGTATCAGAGCACCTAATCTAGGCGTAGATCTAGATGGGGAAGAAACAAAAAATGGAAAATAAGAAGGGGACTCACGGTTTTCGGGCTTGGCTGCCGCCGATTGGGGTCGCCACCCCGCTGCCGTGGCCGTGCGCCGCCGCTTCTTGTGGGAGCGCCGCGGCGCGCCGCTCGGCCGCCAGGCGCGCGCGCCGCCGGGCCGCTCCCGCCTTAGAGAGCCGCACCGCTCGCGCGAGCTCACGCCACCGCCGCTCTGCGCGGTGCGGCCGCCGCCGCCTCGCGGGCTCGCCCAGACGCCACCGTCGCGCTCCGCCTGCGCGCGGGGCACCGCCGCAGCCCCGGCCGAGCGTGCGGGAGCCGCCGCCGCCGTCGCCTATCCGTTTTTTTCGGGAGGAGCCGGTGGAAATGGTGTTTAGGGTTAGGGTTTTCCCCCTCTTGTCTCGGCTGCGCGCGCGCTGGACTGTTCGATGCGATCTGACGGTGCGGTCCCGGGCGTGCGCATGTTTTGGGCCGCGCGGGCGTGAGCTGGGCGCGTGGGAGTGCTGAGTGCGCGCCGTCTTGGGCCGCGGCTGCGCAGGAACGGGCCAAAATGGCCATTTGCACAGTTTTTTGTTTTTTTAGAAGCAGTTTTGAATTAATTTGAGTCAAATTTGAATCAAATCTCTGAAAATTTTTGCACCAACGTGTTACTTTTTCAGAGATTAGTTGAGTACAGTAATAATGCTTCTGAGTAAGAATTAATTTTAGAATTTTCTTGTTTTCGCTGCAAAAGTTAATGTTGATTACTCTTTCAATTAAATTCGAACCAACGGGAGAATTTAATTTTTTGAGAATTATTGTGAATTATGATATTGTTATTTTCTGACCAACGTTGATAATAACAGTATTATAATTTTAATTGATGATTTTATGCATTATTTCTATTTCTGCCCAACGGTGATGTAGATTTAATGTATAGATAAAATTGTATGTCGTATTTTGACCAACGTTGGAAATAAGGCATATAATTTTGCTGTTATGTTCTCACTTTATTTGAATTATTTTTTAGGCGGATACAACTTGATGAGTTGTATCAAAGAGATCCCCACTCTCAAAGGAGATAACTATGGAGAGTGGAAGAAAAAGATAGACTTAGCGTTTATCTTGGCTGAGGTGGACTGGGTCCTCACCACAGCACGTCCCACTGAGCTTGAGGCGCCAGTGAGAAAAGAAAATGAGGACGACACTGCTTGGCAGAAAAGACAGAGGGACCATGCTCCCTTACAGATGTCTTATGACCTTGAGCATAAGAAATGGACCACAGCCAACAAGAAATGTATGGCTGTGATAAAGAACACGATTGAGCCTGCAATTGTGGGCTCAATCGCAGAGTGTGACACTGTCACAGAGTACCTTGAGAAAATAAAGAGTCAGTTTACTAGCTCTTCAAAGACTTATGCTACACAGGTGATTAAGCAGCTTGTGATAGAAAGGTATTCTGGTGGTAGCAGTGGTATAAGAGAGCACATACTAAGGATGAGCAACTTGGCATCCAAGCTTAAACCAATGGATTTGGCTCTCAAGGATGAGTTCCTTATTCATTTGATTTTTGCTTCCTTGCCGAAAGAGTTTGACACCTTTGTTGTCAACTACAACATGCAGCCCGAGAAATGGGACTTAGAAAAGTGCATAGCTATGTGTGTGCAAGAGGAGGAAAGAATTAAATCCTCACATGGTGGTTCCATCAACTATGTGAAGGCCAACAAGAAAATGAACTTCAACAGTAATTCCTCCTCAAAGAACAAGGGAAAAGCCCCTGTCTATTAGCCTCAACAGAATATGTTTGCAGTAGACAAAGATCAGTGTCTTCACTGCAAGAAGACGGGACACTACAAGAAGAACTGTCCCGATTACTTAAAGATGATAATGGCAAAGAAAGGTGAGAACATAATTACCTTTATAAATGAATCTCTGTATGTGCAATATTCAAAATCTTCTTGGTGGATTGACTCAGGAGCAACTGTTCATGTTGCTAATTCTTTACAGGGATTTCGTTCGACGAGGACTACGCAAAGAAAAGAAAGATGCGTTAAAGTCGCAAATGGAGTCCAAGCTGAAGTTGAAGCCGTTGGCGATATTTCATTAGAGCTAGCTGATGGCTTCACTCTTTTACTTAGAGATGTTCTTTATGTTCCATCTTTATAGAGGAATTTGATTAGTGTTTCAAATTTGGACAATGATGGTTATGATTGTCATTTTGGAAATGGCAAGTGTGAAATAATGTTTAATAAAGAATGTGTTGGTCTTGCCATCTTACAAAATGAGCTTTATTTGTTATCATTATGTGATGATGTGAATGTCGTATACGATAATGGGAACGTCGCGTGCGAGAAAGTGATTGAATCCTCGTCTACAAATGTAAACAGGAAAAGAAAGAGAAATCTAGATGCGTCGTCGAAATTATGGCACTGTCGTTTAGGCCATATTTCGAGGGGGAGAATAGAAAGACTAGTTAAGAATGATATTCTTCCTCCATTAGAGTTCTCAGACTTAGAACAATGCAGAGAATGCATTAAAGGAAAATATGTAAAGAAAATTAAGAAAGACGCCAAAAGAATCATAGGAGTTCTACAAATTATTCACACAGACATTTGTGGTCCTTTTCCTGTGAAAAGTGTGGATGGATATGACTCGTTCATAACATTCACGGATGATTACTCCCGTTATGGATATATTTATCCAATCAAAGAAAGAAATGAAGCCTTGGATAAATTTAAGATATTTAAGGCTGAAGTTGAAAACCAACACGATTTAAAGATTAAGATAGTCCGATCTGATCGTGGGGGGAGTACTACGGTCGACATACCCCATATGGACAAGTTCCTGGACTTTTTGCAAGGTTTTACAGAAAATGGTATAGTGGTCCAAAGATTCTACACCGGCGAACCTCAAAAAATGGAGTAATGAAAGACGCAACTGCACCTTGATGGATATGGTGCGAAGCATGATGAGCTATTCCACACCGCCATTGAGTTTATGGATGGAGGCGTTGAAAACCGCCATTCATATTCTCAACAGAGTGCCTAGTAAGTCGGTGCCCAAAACAAATGCGAGTTGTGGATGGAAGAGTTCCCTCACTAAACCACTTACGTGTGTCGGGGAGTCCTGCTGAGGCTAAAGTATTTAACCCAAACCTTGGAAAACTTGATCCCAAAACAGTAAGTTGCAATTTCATTGGCTACCCTGAAAAGTCAAAAGGTTTTCGTTTCTACTGTCCAGACAGATATACAAAGTTTGTAGAAACGAGACACGCTATCTTCTTAGAGGATGAAATGATGAGGGGAAGCATGGTAGCTCGAGAGATTGACCTTGAAGAGAAGCGGGCGTATGCGCCCACTCCGATTATTCAAGAGCCATTCTTCACACTGTCTGCTGTCGCTGCACCGACGGTGCAAGACACTGTGGTGCCAGCACCTGTTATTGTTCCTCCTGTGGCAACAATGAATGAGAATGAGGAACCTGTTCTTCAGGATCCTACAGAACCCATTGCCACAGATGAGGGGGAGCAACAGCCTCAAACAGAAGATGTACCAAATGAGGAGGCCCCGAGGAGGTCTCAAAGAGTAAGAAGATCAGCTATTTCTGATGATTATTAGATTTATCATACAGAGGAATTTCAAATGGAGGATGATCCCACCTCATTTGAAGAAGCCATGAGAAGCGAAAATTCTTCAAAATGGCTTGAGGCCATAGAAGAGGAAATGAGGTCCATGAAGGTTAATAAAGTCTGGGACTTGAAAATTATTCCTAAAGGAGCCAAAACAGTAGGCTGTAAATGGGTCTACAAGACAAAGCTTGACTCCCAAGGGAATGTAGAAAGATACAAAGCGCGACTTGTGGCAAAAGGCTTTATGCAAAGAGAAGGGATTGATTACAATGAGACCTTTTCTCTAGTCTCATGTAAAGACTCCTTCAGAATCATAATGGCATTAGTAGCACATTATGATTTAGAGTTACATCAGATGGATGTAAAGACGGCATTTCTTAATGGGGATTTGGAGGAAAATGTTTACATGGAACAACCGAAAGGTTTTGTCGTGGAAGGAAATGAAAGAATGGGATGCCGCCTAAAGAAATCGATCTATGGGTTAAAGCAAGCTTCAAGACAGTGGTACTTGAAGTTTGACAGTACAATAAGAAAATTTGGGTTTAAAGAGAATGTAGAGGACAACTGTGTTTATGCATAGTTTAAAGATGGGAAGTTTATCTTCCTAATCCTGTATGTGGATGATATCCTACTAGCTAGTAGTGATGTCATCACATCGAGACAAAGAAGTTTTTGTCCTCAAACTTTGATATGAAAGATCTTAGTGAAGCTTCGTTCGTTCTAGAGATCGAAATTCACCAGGATAGAAACAAAGGGACATTGGGACTATCACAAAAGGCATACATAGAGAAAGTCTTAAAGAAATTTGGTATGCATAAATGTAGTCCTTCACCTGCACCTATAGTCAAGGGTGACAGATATGGGGATTTTCAATACCCTAGGAACCAGTACGAGCTCGATCAAATGAAATCGGTTCCATATGCTTCAGCTGTCGGAAGTTTGCAGTATGCTCAAGTGTGTACGCGCCCTGACTTAGCGTTTGTTACCGGGTTATTTGGCGATTCCGAGCAATCTCGAATAGAACATTGAAATTGGTAAAGAAAGTCTTGCGTTATTTGCAAGGAACAAAAGGCCTCATGATGACATACAGAAGATCAGATTCACTCCATATAGTGGGGTATACAGATTCTGATTATGCGGGAGATGATAGAAAGTCGACATCCGGATATGTGTTCACTCTCGCTGGAGGAGCTATATCGTGGAAAAGCTCTAAGCAAACCGTCACTACATCGTCCACAATGTATGCCGAGTTTGTAGCATGTTATGAGGCCACGGGGCAGGTGAATTGGCTAAAGAAGTTCATACCCGGTTTGGAAGTGGTTGACGACATCTATAGACCACTTAAATTGTACTACGATAATGAACCAGCAGTAACGTATGCTCACAACAATAAGTCAAGTGGTGCTGCCAAACACATTGACATAAAGTACTATGTTGTGAAAGATAAAGTCCGGGATCATATCATAAGTCTTGATCATATAAGTACCACAAAGATATTAGCGGATCCGCTTACAAAAGGCTTACCACCCAACGTGTTCAGAGAACATGTAGCCGGCATGGGTTTAAGGGAAAGCCTATGATTCCTAGACTATAAAGGGCCCAAAATTAAAGAATCTGTTTCAGAACAGAGATGTGTATTGTAGATGTTAAATCTATCGGCGATTGACCGTGACGATGAAGCATGCTCTATGCACTAATCTGTGATGAAATGGGAAAAGAAGAAAAGGTATGATATGAGAGGAGATCAAGGGGGAGAATGTTGGATTGATCTCTCACCCGATTAGCCCAACGGCTAATCGGGGCCTTGATCCGCGCCCTGATAGGGGGCGCCCAGCCCATCTATTGGCTGGTGGGCCCCTATCGTGTTGCGTAATAAATAAAGGGGTGGGGGCCGGCAGCTCGAGTTACGAGGTTCGCCTCAGCCGTAAATCCCCACCGACACAAACCCTAGACCGATCTAGAGGGACGCGCAGTCGGTGGCGGGAAGCTCCATCGTTGTCCCCTTCACCGGATCTACGCCGCCGCCGCCACCGCCCTCCTCTTCCCCGACCGTCGCTGCCCGTGCGCAGACTTCACCGACGAAGCAGTGATGGCCAGCTCTTCCTCCAATGCATCGGACGGTCAGTAACAATGCCTACTGCCCTCTCCCTTTCTCCTCTCTCGAATCCGATCAAGTGCACCCTCTGACCTACACCTAGATGATCCTAAGGGAACTAACAAGGGGACCTCTTTCTCCTGATTCTGCTTCCTCCGCTATGACCCCTTCCCTTGAAGTTGCGCCTGTCTGTCCACCCAGTTGTGCTATGTGGGAGAAAGCTTCCCATTGGTGAACTGAGTTGTAGATCTACTTCCGGCTTTCTCTATCTCTAGGAGAGAATCAAGCAGGACGCTATACTTCTTGATCTGCTTTTCTCTTAAGACTAACCCCATGACAGTCATTAAAGTAGGTAAGGCAGAAATAGCACATGCAATCATACCTTCCTTAGTTACGTCTGTTCCTAGCATATTCAGAACATTGGCAGTGCTTATAAGGTCCAGGCTAAATGCACAGAATTATATGTCTGCATTTCCATTGTTGCAAGAGTGTTGAGAGCCTCACATCAAATGTGTCTCCTTTGCAAAATGTCAAAAAATTCTTCGAGGGCTTCCCAGAGTTCACATGGATCTCTGACACACACACACACATATGAGTTCCAAAAGTCAACATATACGTCGTTCCTGATATAGATCAGAACCCAAGCCTTGGTTGCAGCAGAAGCATATTCATCTTTATTCAGGATGGTATGCATGTCCCTAGCTGTGGGATGATCTTTGACTTCCATTTCCCAGTACAGGTAATTGAAGTAGTAATAACACAGTTACGTGAACTCTCCTTTTGGTACGGTCCTCATACTAGTCAAGCTGTCTACACATGTAAAACAACAATTAGTTGGCTAAAAAATAGTACACATGAATCAAAACATGCAAGTACAACATATAGACAATTTACTTGATGGTAACTATGAGTCATTAAATTTCCAGTGATTTTTTGCTATTTTTTCTAATCGTAGAAACAATTCTGTAGCAGAAAAACAATTTTTTGGTAATGAAATAAAGTCACATAAGACTAATGTTTTGGTCCCAAGGACCTAATTTTAAAAAATCGAAGACTTCTCTTTAATTCCCCTAGGGATTTTCTACAAAGTTTCGGGCCCAATCCCTGACCATGTGGCTCCCCAGGCCCACATTGGGTCCTTTAAAATATGTGTCTCTAGGGTTTCCCTCGATCCCTAAGGGCATTAGTGGTGGCTCAGCGCAAGGAGCGACAAGATAGCTACAGTCCGGGTGACGCAGAGTGGAGTTAGGCGTGGTGGCGACCGCTGTAGCGTGGTGGTAGCGCGGTGTGGTAAGCCGATGTAGTGGCGCAACGTGAATGGCGAGTGTGGTCAAGGCCTAGTAAGTGGCGTGCGACGTGAATGGTGGTAAAGGTGGCCATGATCGGCAGGCTTGCCGAGGCCCCATCTGCGGCGCACTGCGGTGCGGCATGAATGGCAGGCATGGCTACAGCCCCCGTCTATGGCGCATAGAGGCACAACATTAATGATGGGCTCGACCAAAACCCTATTTGCAGCGTGAACAATGGCATGGCCAGCGATGACTAAGGCAGCGTTGGAGGCATTGGCTCGGTCAGCGAGATCTAAGTGTTACGAAACAATTAGGGTTTCTGTGGGTAAATACCCAAAATACCTATGGAGGCTTTTATTATAAATAGAGGTGTGATCCCTATTGTAAAGTGCTCTTCAATCATTAATGAAAGTTACCTCCTGGTGTTCTATTACTTCTGTGTGCTTGGTGTTCATCTCTTGTTGATTGATTGTCCCCGCTGGTGATTGGATTATTTGATTGTATTGCCGTTCGCCGATCCGTATTATTTCGCAACACGTTATCAGCACAAGTCTCTACAACGGTGTACGGTACGCATTCAATTAATCTGTCATTTCTTGCAGTACATATATTTCATTCTAGATTGGATATGAATCCGCAGTATACCATGAATAGAATGATATGGTAGAATTTGGTTTTTCAAACAGATTGATTTGTATAGAAACCATGAATAGAATGAATAGAACGATATCGTAGAATGATATCGCAGTTCATATATTTCTTTCTTGATCAGTTTTAGAAACCATGAATCAGAAATAGTATATCGGAAAGAAGTGCCATTCTTTACATTAGATTCAATCGCAAGAATATGCCTAGACTTATTTCCCATCCGAGAGTAATATGAGATAGCGGATCTAAAGGTAGTTCATACAAACCGTAGCCATCGCATCAGGGAACCACTCAAATAATAACTGGCCGCCGCCGTCGCCGCGCAGCATGCCAATCCCGGCCGCCGATGCGCACGGCAGCATCTGGCTGTCGCCGCGCCCCCGCTTCTGGCCCGCAGCCAATGCGTCGCCGCGCCGCCACAGCCTGCAGCAGCCGCGCCGACCCACGCATGGCCCGCAGCCGCAGCGCCGCCCTGGCCCGCAGCCGCCGCGCCGGCACGCCTGCGCCTGGCCGCACTGCGCCGTTGCGCGCCGCCCCCTCCCGCGCCATGCTGCGCTGCGCCGCTGTGCGCCGTCGGCGCCCCGCACCGGCTGCCTCGCCGGCCCATGCTGCGCCCGCCGTTGGCCCGCGCTGCGCGCCGCCCCGATGCCCAGCCGCGCATGCATCCGCCACCTGACGATCCGAGAAAAGGGGGAGAAGGGGTCGTGGCACCCGAAAAGGGAGGAAGCAGCCTGTCGCGCCCGAAAAATTGGGAGGAGGTGGATCGGCAGGTTCATGGTAGGAGATATTTTGGCCTCCTGTGGTGGAAAGGATAAGAAGATGACACATTTGCAATAAAGCTCTTGGGATTATCTGAAAATATATTTCTATAATGGACCTTCGATCCCCCCTGGATTTCGGTTTAAATTAGCATGGGCATAATAAAACCGAAACTTTTAGACAGATGGTATTTTTTTATAGTTTGGTCCCTGGATTTTTCGGTTATCTTATTGCAAATTGAAAATAACCATGAAATATTGACCCTGTAGTTAGTCTTATTGGTAACTTAGCCCAGTAGGCTTATTAATTCATATGCTTTATTCACTTGGCTGTTATTAAATTCCTTGCTATCTAATTAACAGTATGGTACTTACTAGTTATATTTCTGCAATTAAATTTTCAGCATGCTATTTTCTGCTCATTTAATATTCCTGAATATTATTTATTAAGTAGCAGAAAATTATAGAAATTGCTAGAAATTTCCAGAAAATTCTGGAAATTCCAGAAAATTCCATGAATTTATTTGTTGAACATCTAAATTCAATACCTTGCTGTTTTTGCAATATCCATGCTGTATACCTGAAGTAAATTTATAATTGCACATGGATAATATAGGAAATGTCTGACATCGCTAAGAAGGAGTTTGCCGAGCTTGCCCTTGACGGTAGCAACTATCTCACATGGGCCATAGATGCTAAGATCAACCTGACTGCCAGATCACTCGGCGCTACCATAGCTCAGCCTGTAGCTGGGGCTTCCGCCATTCCTGAGGCCGCCAAATGCGCGGCACTACATTTCTTGAGACACCACATTCACACAGACCTGAAGTCTGAGTATCTTCTGGAAGAAGACCCGCTGGCACTATGGACCTCCCTGAAAGAGAGGTATGACCAGCAAAGATCCATCATGCTGCCTAAAGCACAGCGTGAATGGACTAATATCAGGTTCCAAGATTTCAAAAGGGTGTCTGCGTACAATTCGGCCATTCACAAGCTTGTCGCTAAACTCAGGTTTTGTAACCAGGATATTACAGATGCTGAGATGATTGACAAGACTTTGAGCACTTTCCACCCCACTCACCGGACGCTCCAAAGAATAGCATCACAAAGCCAAGTACAAGAAGTACTTTAATCGACACCACACTTCTCGAGGCAGAGAAAAATAATGAACTATTAATGAAGAATTATCAGACTCGTCCCACTGGGTCACAGCCGTTACCAGAAGTACATGCTTATTCTCGAAGGACCAGTGGTAGCCGTGGCCGCGGAAAAGGCCATATGCAGAGAGGTGGACAGCAGGATAATGGCAAGTCCTGCCGGATGGGGCGAGGTACAGGTAAGGCACAAAGGCCAGATTCAGGCAACAAGAAGACCTATCCTCCTGCGCCTTGCTACAAATGCAGTTGCTTGGACCATTGGTCCCCCACTTGTCGCACCCCAGCACATCTGGTGGAACTCTACCAAGAGTCAGTTGCACTGACCAAAGGCAGAAATGCACTAGCGAAGAAGGCTGCAGAGACACTTTGTTGATCACCCTGACGCTGGCACTAGTGATGCCCCGAATACAATAATGGAGCTTGATATGATAGATTAAGGACACTACAGTCAGGGGTGATCACATTAAGGATGACTTATATGGCGACCTGCAGTAGGCCATAGGCTGTCTCCTCGGGCAACTCTAAGATATCATAACATTTTCTTTATCAGTTTAGGTTATTCTAGAAGAATAATGGATTGTTTATGCTCTTCTGAAGCATTATTTGTTTACGGCATTAAACATTATTTCAATGAATAAAGCGAGTTGCCTATTCTTTTAAGTCTTTGTTCCTGTTGTATTATTATTTGATTATATTATACTCTATATAGACTCACCTGACCCGATGGCGGAGGAAGAGATTTGTCTGGTAGACAGCGGAACCACAAACTCGATACTCAGGGAAACTAAGTATTTCCATACGTTAACAAAGAAAATAGGAAATGTTATGACCATCGCCGGAAGCGATACTCTAAATGTTGGCACCGGAAGAGCCACAATTGCTCTCCCTATGGGTACGAAAATAGTGATTGAGGATGCCTTTTTGTATCCTGAATCAAAATGTACCCTACTGAGTTTCAAGGATATCCGATTGAACGATATTCATATCGAGACTGAACAGGAAGGCGGTGCAGAATACCTCCTTTTAACCAGACTTGACGGCAACCAGAAGAGAGTGGTTGAGAGACTTCCCTCCTTTTCCTCTGGGTTGTATTACACCTACATAAAACCTGAAGAATATGTAGCCATGAAGATAGAGTATAAAACCTCAGAACCCTTTAAAATCTAGCATGACAGATTAGGGCACCCTGGGATAGGCATGATGAGAAAAATAGTGACCAATTCTGTAGGTCATAACTTGAAAACTCAATCATTCCCTAAACCTGAAGATTTCTTATGTCCAGCCTATGCCACAGGAAAACTTATTACTAGACCCTCTTACCTGAAGATAACAACAGAATCACCTGCTTTTCTTGAAAGAATTCAAGGCGACATATGTGGACCTATCCAACCCCTATCGGGCCCTTTCCGATATTTTATGGTGGTTATAGATGCTTCTACTAGGTGGTTCTATGTATGCCTGCTGTCTACTAGGTACCACGCCTTTACTAAACTAATAGCTCAAATTATCAAATTGAGGGCACACTTTCCAGAAGAAAGAATTAAGTTTATTCGGATGGACAATGCCGGTGAGTTTACATCTAAGGCATTCAATGACTATTGTTTAGCATTAGGTATTAAAGTAGAGCACTCTGTACCACATGTTCATACTCAAAATGGCCTTGTAGAGTCATTTATTAAAAGAATTAAGTCGATTGCTAGACCCTCATCGCAGAATAGTAGGCTCCCCACCACTGTTGGGGACATGCGTTGTTGCATGCTGCAAAGACTAATAAACTTAAGACCAACTGCATACCATGAGTTTTCCCCCTTACAATTAGTGCGTGGACAAGAACCAAGTATTTCCCATCTGCGAAAATTTGGTTGTGCCGTATATGTGCCAATTTCACCACCACAACGGACACCATGGTCCCCACCGAAGTTGGGAATATATGTTGATTTGAGTCCCGTCGATACTCAAATATCTTGAGCCTACCACGGTGACATGTTTACGCCGACACGCCGATTGCATCTTTGATGAGGATAATTTTCCGCATTAGGGAGAAAAGCATCCAAATGATGATAAATGCCGAAAAATAGACTGGAATGTCTCTGCATCCGTGCTTTGGATCCACGCACCACGTAATCTGAACTAGAAGTTCAAGCGAATAATAAACTCGCAACAAATTGCAAATAATTTGCCGATGCCTTCACCGATCGTAAGGAGTGACTAAGTCTTACATACCAAAGAATGAATACTCCAGAGAGTGGAAATACCCTGAAGGATATTCGAGCCACTCTAACCCCTCATGTGAGGAAGAAGGGAGAGCGCCGAGTTTGAGGCCTCGTTCAGCGGAGACGTCCGTAAATCAAACCAAATGAAAATAAGACATCTCCCATATCGGTTGAAGAAGCTCAACTCTGGTTGAGAAAACCCTCAAGGGATTGATCCAGAAGATCGTAACCCGAGATGATGGCGCGCACAAACTATCATCGACTTCTGAATGTACGGACTGTTGTTGTGGGAAATCACGAGGAGTTGGATGAAATCAATGATGAAATATCTACAAATTTTGTTGAGTCAGGAGAACTATACAAGAGGAAAACTACAGTTGTCGACATATATTTCACCTCAAAGATTGCTAAAAACCTTGAACTAGATCCAGAACCAAAGACCTTAGCTGAATGCCAGAAGCGTAGAGACTGGGGCAAGTGGAAGGCAGTAATCGAGGCAGAATTACTCTCGCTAAATAAAAGAAAGGTGTTTGGCCCGATAGCCCAAACACCGCCTAAGGTATTCCCTGTAGGATGCAAATGGGTTTTTGTCCGGAAGAGAAACGAAAACAATGAGGTGGTGAGATACAAAGCGAGACTTGTGGCACAAAGGTTCACGCAGAGACCCGGTATTAATTATGATGAAACATATTCTCCTGTTATGAGTGGAATAACATTCCGATATTTGATATCAATGGCAGCAGGTATGAATTTATGTATGCAGTTAATGGACGTGGTGACCGCATACCTATATGGGTCACTTGATTCGGATATTTATATGAGACACCCAGAAGGAGTAAAGGTTCCGGACCAAGATAAAGTAAATCGGAACATGTACAGCATCAAGCTGGAAAGGTCATTGTACAGTTTAAAACAATATGGTAGAATGTGGTACAATAGACTTAGTGAATTCCTCCTAAAGAAGGGATACACAAACAGTGAAGACTGTCCCTGCGTATTCATAAAGAAATCCCTGAAAGGATTTTGTATTATTTTAGTATATGTCGATGATCTGAATATCATCGGGACGACAGAGGACATAAAGGAAGCAAGTTCCTACCTTGTTAAAGAATTTGAAATGAAAGACTTGGGCCGAACCAAGTTTTGCTTAGGCCTGCAGCTTGAGCACCTCTCTGAAGGAATCTTAGTACACCAATCATCTTATACCAAGAAGGTATTAGAGAAGTTTAATATGGATAAATCATATCCAGTGAAAACACCAATGGTGGTTCGATCCCTAGAAGCAGATAAAGATCCTTTTAGACCAAGAATGGAAAATAAGGAAATTCTTGGGTCAGAAGTCTCATACTTAAGTGCCATTGGAGCACTAATGTACCTAGCTAACTGGACGAGGCCAGATATTGCTTTTGCAGTAAACTTGCTAGCTAGACATAGTGCAGCTCCAACCAGAAGACATTGGGCTAGCATTAAAACATTACTCAGGTATCTTCAGGGTACACAGGATCTTGGATTATATTACCCAAAGAACAAAGAATTAAGCATAGTTGGGTATACAGATGCTGGATATCTGTTTGACCCACATAATGTGAAATCCCAGACATGATTTGTATTTCTTTGTGGTGGTACAGTTATATCTTGGCGGTCTTTCAAACAGACTTTGGTAGCCACATCTATAAACCACTCAGAAATAATCGCATTATACGAAGCCTCACGAGAGTGTGTTTGGCTTAGACGAATGGTTAGCCACATCCAGAAGTCATGTGGCATGAGCACCATTACAGACCCCACTATTATCTATGAAGATAATGTCGCTTGTGTCGCACAAATGCAAATGGGCTATGTTAAGAGTAATATCACGAAGCATATTACTCTTAAATTCTTCTATCCCCATGAGCTCCAAAAGAATGGGGAGATAAAAATATTGAAGGCTAAGTCTTGTGATAATCTTGCAGATTTATTCACAAAATCACTACCGCCACCGCCATAAGTATGTCCAAGCATTGGTATGAGACGACTTAGAAAGATGCAAGGTTCTGGGGAGTGAATCTGAATCAACGTACCCATATGTAAGACCAGAAGACTTACATGATCTTGAAGATCAATATGTTGCACTCTTTTTCCCTTAGTGAGTTTTTTCTGAAGTTTTCTCACATAAGGTTTTTAACGAGACAACAAATGACACAAGCATCGGATGCAATGTACTCTTTTCTCTATCCCTTTTTTCCCACTGGGTTTTTGGGAAGAGTTTTTAATGAGGCATGTGCATACCGTGGTATTCGTCCAAGGGGGAGTGTTACGAAACAATTAGGGTTTCTGTGGGCAAATACCCAAAATACCCCTGGAAGCTTTTATTATAAATAGAGGTGTGATCCCCATTGTAAAGTGCTCTCCAATCATTAATGAAAGTTACCTCCTGGTGTTCTTGGTGTTCATCTCTTGTTGATTGATTGTCCCCGCTGGTGATTGGATTATTTGATTGTATTGCCGTTCGCCGATCCGTATTATTTCGCAACACTAAGGTAGTGCTATCGGCCTGGGCCTGATCTAGGTTGGTTGCTCATCATGGCACACATGGCACAGGGGTGAACGGTGGTCCTTGTGCATCAGTGAGATGGTAGAGAGGGTGTGGACTTAGACTATGTGGTAGGTGCAGGCGGATCGAGGTCCTCGGAGGCAACGGCTATGCCGAGGGCATAGGGGACAAGCTTTGAATGACAATGTTGAGCCGTGCCACAGATATGGGGCCTATTCTTTTCGGCTTCTAAAAGCAGTTTTTAGCTTTTGCTACAGTACCTAATTTTTAAATGGAGTATTTTTTTCAAGATGGGGTCTACAAGTTAATTATAGTACATGTTAAAAGCCTAACATCTGTACCATCTAAAATCGTAAGTGAGTATCTCTCTCTCCGTAATCTCTGTCGCAAACAGCTAAAATTCAAAAATTTCAGCCAAAAGTCATAAGCCGCAGCCATATCAAACAGGCCCATGGCTCGATTTGGTTGACAGCCATGGCATCGGAGTGGTAGGCGCTAGCGACATGGCTTATTGAATCGTGTCGAGGACACTAGAGATATGGGCAATGTGGTCAGCAAGGTGGTGTGCGCGCAGGGGTAGGCGGACATGCACGGGAACGAGGGGGTGGCAAAGGCACATGCTCATGAGAAGGGAGAGATTAGCAAAACATACCCGATGGCCTACGCAGGAGTGTTATTGGGAAGATAACATATTGAAGTAGTGGTCGTGTTACCGGTGATCAAGCACACAAAAAGTAGAAATAGAAAAAAGATGTAGTCACGACAGCTCTCCGATTTTATTTCTCTTGCTCGTAGGTAGTGTATGTGTATGTACAACAATATGTAGCCCCTCGCCATTTATATAGTGGTAGGAGGGTGCCTTTCTTGCATCTGAAGTAAAGAGACTGGTAATCTATTAGAGCTATTTGTCCACATTTGATAATATCACAACAATATTTAGTCATTTTTAATGTTTATTTTAGCCCCTCTTTTTGTAGTTCACCATTCCTATGTAAATTGCTTTGGTGTAAAACGATAATATATTTAGGGCTTTTTGCAAAAAAATGCTCCGTAAGTAGGAGAGTTTATCAAAAACTCACTCATATCTCAAAGTTGGTTAAAAATTGACCTACAAGTTCTATGCGGTTGAAAATCGCACCCCAAGGTTAATTTACTTGCCGAATATCCTATATGGTGCCAATCTCAATGGAGGACCATGAGCATGGAAGGCATGCCAATGTAAGGTAGGGCGCATGAGATGAGCGCGGGAGAATAAAGTGTGACACAATAGTGGGAAAAGAGAGGGACATGGAAGAAGGACAACTAGGGGTGATCACCAATGTTGTAGCTAGGCAGGCAGATTCTCACGATCTGGATAGACTTGGATGTGATCCCCTTAGTGGGAGACAGATAGGTTTGTAGTTCTTGACTTCTAGGAGCTTCAGTGAGTAAATTGCACCAAGGAGGGAATTTGCAAAACATAAAACGTGCACCCTACCTTGAGATGCAGTTGGGTTTCTGACGAACTTTGATATGCAAATAGGTATTTGAACAACTCCTCTACTTCTAGAAGTTTTTTTTTGCAAAAATGAGATATATTTAACCAGAGTTGTGGGTGTACAACTCTACCCACCAGGGTTCAAAACCTAGTGCCCCACCTATTATGCACATGCAAGTGTACTTTAGTAGGAATTTTGTAATGTCACGGATTTATCTCTGGTCTTGTCTTTCCAAGTGTGCGTAAGGAAACACTTCTGCGTTAGGTGTGCATTTGTGGTGGTATATATATACTCTCATAATTAACATCCTAAAAAATAAAATGCCAGACCAATATTTACTCTATGTAGATATGGCCATTGCGTGCTTTAGGGAAACACATTAAGATGCCTTCACAGAATATAAAAATAAAATACTCCCCTACCAGAAAAAAATAAAGAAAATATACCACAAACTACATATGAATTGCTGAAACGAAACAGAAATCAAGAGTAGTCTAATCTATTTAAATACAAACAATTGGCAAGTTTCAAGGTTATCTCATTTGTTTTGAGGTTAAAAAAATCCCATAATATAATCCTAGAAACAAAAAGGTCCAAGAAATTCTCTTCTTAATAAAGACCAAAAGAGAAGGATCGACACACCACTTATTTTAGTGGAGCCATATTACAACTATGCAGATTAATTATATATAGATATTAGAGCTTTATAATAAATATGATTGTATTTTCAATAATAAGTATTAGAGTTGTATAACAAAGATATACCTACGTCATTATGCGGGAAATTCTACTGATTTTATACAAATTAACATACCATGGCTAAGTTTCCTAATTTTCATAATAAAATTCCAAAAATCACAAAATTGTCTAGAAAATACCATTATTTTTTATCAGGAAGAGATCCTACATCAAATTATTGTAGCCAGCTGCTAGCTGCGGTTTGTTCTGTACAAGATACCACATTCCATTTTGTTAGTGATGTGCCCTAGAGGCAATCATGAAAATGATTGTATCACTTTTATGTTTATGATCTTTTGAATAATATATTATTTTGTCCCTTGAATAAATGTCTTTCATATTGATCAACTTTATGTTTTGATGTTATCCTAGATTATCCCTGTCCGTTAGTCCCCGAGCCCACCGCCGCTACTACCCTGCCACGTCAGCGTCGGGCTGAGGTGGCAGCCACGTGGCAGCCCGGTGGCAGCCACATGTGCGCCAGCGCATCCCCGCGTGCCACCTTGGCTCTCCGACCGTGCACGCGCCACGTCAGCCAACCGGGCCCCACCTGTCAACCACTCGCCCGATTAAATTAATCCCAGGCTGACGTCATAAATCCAAGTTTTCCGTTTAAAAACAATTCAGCCAAAATTTAAATGCTGTGCTGACGTCATAATCATTCATTTTCTTTAGAAAAATAATCCATGCTGACGTCATAAATGCTTTTCGGTTTAAAAATAATTCCAGAAAATGAGTATTTTTCTTTTTATTTGTATTTAAACTTCCAAAGGCCATAACTTCTTCATTTTAACTCCAAATTGACCCATTCAAATTTCTAAATTTTTCTAAAATTATGAACTATCCATTTCTGGACTCCTTTTGAATTTTATTTGAATTTTTTGTTTTCAATATTATTTGGTAATTCTAAGATTTAAATTCTAATTCCTAGTTAATTTTCAAAACCTCAATTCCTTTCCAAATTTTCAGTTCACATCCAAAATTCAAAATTTGAAAAATTAAATTCAAATCTCCAAAAATCCAAATCTCCAGAAAAATATCTATTTTATTTTCTTAGGTCCAATCTATTTTTTTAGCACTACTCTCTCTTTTTCAAACATAAAAAATAAAGAAAATAAGAGGTTCCCAAATGGTCACCCATCCCAATATTGCCCTAAGCCAAGCACACTTAACCCACCAATTCTCAACCGTGAGCAACCAGCCACCTTTCTTTCTTTCTTGCTTTTCTTCCTTCCTCCATTCCTTTTATTTCTTTCCTCTCGCTGCTTCCTGTTCATCTTCCAACAGGTCCGAATTGTGCTGCTGCTTGTCTCTCTCCTATTCAACCGAGTCACCTAAGGCTAGCAATCAAAGAATCAATTCCCACTAAAAGAATTAAGGGCAGTAAGAAACGCCTTCCTCCACTGCTAGCAAGCAATTTTTCTCTTCAGTTCTTGGCTGTTTGCATCCACAGTAAAGCCCCCAACTCAAACTATTGACATCAATGTCATGTGGCTCATCAAAATTTCTTCTCTCCTATGAGGCTATAAATAGGAGCCAATTCCTACATTCTACTCCGTGTGCCATCCCTAGAGACTCCATACCCTTGTGTGTAGTTCAACCAAAGCCTCTATTGTCGCCATTTTATTTTGCACAGCAGCCACCACCGTGGACCATGCTGGGCAGCGCAGCCTCAGGTCATCTCTTCCCTGGGCTTCCGTGGTTCCGTTTTGCCCTCTCGCCGTGCCACCCAGTCTACCCTTCGCCGATGAGCCACCACAGCCAAGTCATCTACATGCGTGTTGGGGCATGCATGCTGCTCTCAGTAAGAAGCTCTCTATATTGTCTCTTCTATTCTAGTGCTTACCTTGCGTCTATGACAAGGTGGCCCCTCAAGTCAGCATGTCTTGCTTTTGTTCCAGCCAAGCCGTTGAAACTCCAAAAGTGCACTTTTCATTTATTTCGTGTGACAAATTTCCAATTGGTCGTTCTCCTTCATACAAACTCCGAATCCAGTGATATAAATTTCTAAATTCATCTAAAATTATAACCTTTCTTCAGGTATATATTTTATATTTTTATGATTTTATTTGTATTTATTCTTTTATTTGCATTTATCGTTTCGCGCGTAAAACCCGACGTCGCCGAAGAATTTTTTCGATCTGCAGCAAAAAGTTCCAGACCACGTGCAACAAGGCAATTTACACCTTTGACCATGTTGACCCCACTATTTCAAATTTATTTATGTCGTTTTACTGTATATGCATACGTACTTTTATTCAAATACCATTTAAATTCGGTTTAAATGTTAGTTATGCCCACGATCTTTTGATTATGGCCAATTTTTGACATCTTTACCACATGCCTTGTCATCTTGGATAAAAATCTAGTTAGTACAATAGTATTGACTAGAAATTTTATAGAACTGCTTAGCTTGGCTTAGAATGATTCAGGTGGGACCAATTGTTTCTCATAAAATGACGATTTGAAAAATGAATTCTCGACTTCGGTGAGTCGAGAATAGTTTATGAAATGGTTTAAAAACAAAAATATAAAACTGGTTTGGACTTAGGCTGTTGGTTAGGTGGTGGGGTGCCGGCATGCCTCGTGTTTGGTGACACCTGGTTGATTGTTGTGCATGTAGGTATGTGGATTGAGCCTAAGTCGAATTAAGGACCGTTTCTGTGATTCATTTTACAAAGTCTATTCGTACTACCATAAGTCCGGTATAGAACGGACCTGGCTAAGTAATTTGTGAAGTTTCAAATATGGTTTCGCTATAGATTGAATGTGAGCGTGGTGTAGGCTGCGAGAAGTCTCACATGGCACAAGAGGGGGCTCCAACTCGTGGATTCGAGTTGTGGTGAAACCTTAGTGGCGGCGTGACTATTTTGGCTATGGAGCATTGTAATGGCCTTGTCATGATCTCCTCTCCGCACACCAAAGAAGTGTGTTAATCTAGTGGCAATATGGGATGATCATGTCTTGTGGGTAAAGTTGTACACCTATGTAGAGTAATAAACTATCCTGGATAGCCGTGTCCGCGGTCATGGATATGCTGAGTAAAATTTTCATGGATTAGATTTTGGTTTTATAAAACTTGATTTGTGGACAAATGAGAACACTTTTGAGAAAATGGTCCGGGTGGGATGCCCGTGGTTAGGTTAGTGTAGGTCGGAGTCTACACTAACGATAATATTTTGTTAAAATATTGTTTCGTATGATGTATTAAAATTCAGTTTTTGCACTTATGTTATTGTATTTTAATTCAGTACTATTTTTCGCACAAATAACCTTATTAAACCTCCCTTTTGTTATCTCTATGCATGCATTCACTCTGTTAAAATTCCTGGTGTAACTTGCGTAAGTACTTTATGTGCTTACCTTGGGAGTACTTTATGTACTCACCTTGCTAAAATCTGTTGCCAGAGTATGATGTCAGCAACTTCGGTAAGGATGGTGACGACTAGGCTGCGTCTTACAGTCATTCGCCTGTGGGCAGGCAGGATGGGCTTTACCTCTACACTTTATTCTTCTGCTGCTTTATTTTTGTTGGCCATGAGCCTTTATTTGTAAACCTTGGCCATTAGGCCCGTTTAATAAAGTGGGATTGTTTTGCATGATATGTATCCCTGTTGACCCTGTGTGCACTAGCTTTTCCTAGGATAGTGCGATTTACACAAAGGGACTTGGACTTGGACTTTGATGTAACGTAGAATATGTTTTACTGCCGCAAGATGCTTAGTTATTGGTGCCTCCATGAAGGCTCCCAATAAGGCTCTAGTATAATGTAGGATCTGTAGGGGGTTGATTGCTTCTTTTACTCAACTTGAACCTTGCATTCATGGGTACTTGACACCCGTTGCAATCCTCCAAACGAACCTTTTCAAGAATCTTCTAAGCATATGCGACTACCTGATAAAGATCCCATCTTCACCTTGTTGCACTTCAATACCTAAATAATAGGTCAATGTCCCAAGGTCACTCATCTTGAATAATTTCTTCATCTCTTCCTTGAATTGTCAGATAACTTCAACTTGAGGACCTAAGATTATAAGATCGTCAACATAAACACCCACAAGCAACTGCACTTCATCTTCTCCTCTTCTATGCACATCATGTTCTGATGTATTTTTCAGAAACCCAAGAGAGGATAGGCTGCTGTCAAGTTTCTCATTCCAAGCACGTGGTTTTTGTCTTAATCCATGTAGTGCCTTGTGTGCTTTATTACCTTCTGAGGATTGTTTTCATCCACAAAACCTGGAGGTTGACGCACATACACCTCCTCCTGTAATTCTCCATTCAAAAATGCGGATTTAACATCCATATGATGTACTTCCCATCCTTGTGCAGCTGCAAGTGCTAGCATTAAGCGTATTGACTCCATCCTCGCCACGGGAGCGAATACTTCTTCAAAATCAACTCCTTTCTACCGAATGTAGCCTTTGCCTACCGAACGTGCTTTATGCCTCACAATATCTCCTTGGGCATCCTTTTTGACTTCGAATACCCTCTTCAACCCTATAGGTTTGTGCTTGTCCGGCAAATCAACAAGACTCCAAGTCTTGTTTTCTTCAATACATTTGATCTATTCTCTCATGACTGTTCTCCAACATTGCTGAGCTTCAGCCTCTTCAAAGGATTTAGGTTCACCAGAAGTGAGAAGGCATATATCACCAGATGAATCAGATAAGTCTTGGACAACAGTATTGTCATAAAGATCTTGAAGTGTTTGGTACCGTCCTGGCCTATCCTCGGTGTTTGTTGACACATTGTTTGGTGGGGTTGCCCACTACACTCCCAGCGACACAATTGATAGCACAGGTGTTTGTGTTGCTGAAGACAATGATGTCTATTCTCTTCTGTCCGGCTCATTACTTGGTGTTGCAGTCTCTGAATGGCATTGTTCTTCTATGATTTGACTTGTACTATAATGAATAGAGAAATATTCTCTTGGTATAGAAGTATCCAACTCAACTTCTGTCTTGCACTAGTCTCAGCTTGCTCCTTCATCGAATACAACATCCCATGTGATGTGTAGTCTATCTCCAACAAGATCAAACATCCTATAAGCCTTGCTTCTAGCTTCGTATCTGATAAATATTATTGGAATACTTCGATCGTCAAGCTTCTTCAAATTTGGTTTTGCAACTCTAACATGACCCAAACACCCAAAAGTACGGAAGTGATGTACAGAAGGACATCTCCCATGCCAAGCATCAGAAGTGATGTACAGTTGGAGACTGATTCAATATGTAGACTGAAGTGTTGATGGCTTCACACCAAAATCTTCCAAGAACACCCTTCGCTTTTCATGATGCTCTGTGCCATGCCTAGCACCATTTGATTTCTCCATTCAACGACGCCATTCCGTTGAGGGGAATATGGTGCTGTCAAATGCTGAGTAACACGTTGCTCTGCCCAAAATTGGCCAAACTCCTTTGAATTGAATTCACCTCCACGATCTGTGCGAAACACCTTGAGTTTGTTTCCACATTCAAGTTCTGTTACAACTTGGAACTTTTTTATTGCCTCTGCAACTTCACCCTTTGTGCTTAACAAAGATACCTATATGTAACAGAATCATCGACGAGAAGAAGAACATAGCTTCTTCCTCTTGGTGTGGTTGGCAAAATAGGACCACATAGATCACTATGCACCAACTCAGGCCTTTCAGCAGCTCAGAAGTTAATCTTGTGTGGGAACGAGTTTCTCACTGTGCACCATATGTTGTTGGCCTAGCTTGTGCAACGATCAGAAGTTGATATGACCATACCTTGTGATGAGGACATCACTTCGACTGATATGAACACTCCTCTTGCTACTACCATGAATGATGTCCAAGGTTCAATTATTCGGGCACGTGCTTGTCAACTAAATTATCAGGTAAATTTGTTTCTAGGGTTGAGTGTATCACTTAATAACTCTATGATGCTGCCTAATGGAGATGATTTGCTTGTGCTTAGGAATCTAGGATGGGACAGTAAGGAGTTGATGATATGCATCGAGGAAGGCGAAGGCAATTGTTTGACTTCGATGCGCGAAGGCCTACAGGTGCGAAGCTCTACTTCGCTCGTCATGCAAAATCTCCTACGTCGAAGTCGAAGTCCCACTTCAATGTGCGAAGTCCCACTTCGATGCGCGAAGTCCTACAGGTGCGAAGTCCCTACTTCGCTCGTCATACGAAATCTCCGATGACGAAGCGGAGTCCCTGGTCTTCTAACTTCAAAGTCCTACTTCGAAGTAGTCAGAGTTCGCGAAATCTTGGTCTTCAGCGCGGAGTCTCTGGACCTTCAGCAGAAACGCACAAGCGCAGTAAGGACTTGGTGTGGCGTCACCTTTTGGGCTGAGGGCCTTGTATAACCTTTTGGGCCAGTACTGTTCATGGGCCGGTACTGTTCACGTAAACAGTACCGCGGCCGTACTGTTCATATGAACAGTACCCATGAATAGTACCGCACCCTTTTCATTATGATAAGTGTGGCTTCCCCCTTCCGTATTTAAGGAGATCGCATCCCTTTAGTTTTTCTCAGGTTTTTCTTAAGAGATTATTCTACTTAGCAGTTTCATCGTATGTCTCGATGAGGAACTCCAACTTGTGAACTTAATCTTTATTCGCAATACAATTTTAGATTGCATTTTGTACTCTCTTGCTTGTGTTCTCGATTCACTTGCAGGAGATAGCCTTCTTGGCGAGGTCAACCGTGTTCGGCACGGTTGATAACCATCGGAGCAGTAGTGTAGTGATTGCGAGGGTTTCAATCGGTTTTGCTCGGAGCTTTTGGATCATCAACATCGTGATCTCCACAATCGACTTATCAGTACCTTTCGGAAGATCGAGCCATCATCACATCAGGTGGTTTCAGAGCAACGGTTGCCTGGGAGGTAATTCGCCCCTTTTAGATTAGTTTATTTTCATCGTCCTAAAAACTCCAGAAAATTAGCCCACAAAAATAATTGTTCGTAGTATTCTTTCGCTGTCGCAACACCCTTTGTGCCATTGCAATTTTTCTTTTCAGTATTGCTCGTTGAAATTTTGGTTACATTGTCGTGTTCAAGTTGCTGATTACTAGTTTAGTCAGAGTCCAGTTCGTCATTATCTAGTTACATCTCGTGTTCCTTTGCGTAGATTCATTGTTGTGTGTCCTTGTTCGTTGCCGCAACCACTTTTCCTTGCCGCCCCTCCATCCTTGCCACAGCCTCCCATCCGCTGCCACCCCATCTGCCGCCACCCTAGGCATTGCCATCATCTGCGACAAAAAAATAGGGTTTCAAACTCAGAGGAAAAAAACGAAAAGAAAAGAGAGAGAGTTTGATTTCGGAGTAAAAAGAAAAATCAAAGAGTGTTCCCTCTGTCCGAAATCTGAGAAGTTATCAAACCTTTTCCAATTCCAGTGCATATCATCGCCAAGCCATCACCTTGCATGCCATCGCCAAGCCTCCTCCGAGCACTAGGCTGCTAAGTAGATTGGTTCGGCAAGATCGAGATGGAGCACATAAAAACAATTATTGGAGATTCTCACCTCGATAATGGACTGCTTCTCTAGAGCACATATTGTCAGAATGCCACCTTGGATAAGCACTTGGCAGCCACATTCATTTAGTCGGCCAATGCTTATAATGTTGTTACGGAGCTTCGGAATGTAGTAAACATTGGTTAACATCCTGCACTCCCCGCTGTGGCCTACAAACATTACAGTGCCCCTTCCGCAGTTCTCAACAATTGATCCATCTCCAAATTTCATCGATCCCTTAATCCTTGTATCAAGGTTAGTGAAATTCCTTTTGACGCCCGTCATATGGTTTGTTGCTCCGGTATCTAGATACCAAGGTCCTCTACACTCCTCATTTGCTTGTTCTAGGAGAGCCTGAGCATGTACTTCATTGAGAAATACTCCTTCAGATATTTTGTCCTCCATCTCGATGAGGTTGCACACTTGTGCCATAAGGAGAGTGGGACCTTCCTCACGGGCTTGAATGAGATTGACTTGCCATTCCTTGTTCTCTCTTCATGGTTTACAACAATCCCATGCAAAGTGACCAAAGTTATTACAATTGAAACACTTTACCTTCGGCTTATCTCCTCTTGTAGCGGATGCTCTAGCATCTATCATATTGATGCCTCTTCTTGACTACACATTGGCGCCTCCCTTGGGCTTGCAAGTTGGTTTCCCGTGATGCTGGTCATGGTTCACACCCTAACCAATATTTTTTGAGGAACTCCAGTGTTTGCTGCTTGAGCGTGCAACCCATTCTTTCTCTGTGAGCAGAAAATGACCTCTAGTATTGGCATTCTCTCTGGTCTCCCACCATTCTTTGATGGCCCTGAAATGGCCAGTAAGCTTTTCTACGGTCATAGTGTCAAGATCGAGAAACTACTCGAGTGAGATAGCCACCTGTGAGAATTTTGGTGAAACAACCCGCAAGAATTTCTTGATTACCTTCTCTTCCTCAAGATCATCTCCTATCGACCGCATGTTATTTGCCAATCCGTTTAGGTGCATTGAGAAGTCGTTGATGGTCTCCGTCTCTTTCATGCATATGACTTCAAATTCACACCACAAGGTTTGCACTCTCACTTTCCGGACTCGGTCACCACCAACCCGCATGGTTCGAATAGCCTCCCATGATGCCTTTTCCGTATTCTTGGTGGCTAGAGAAGCCAACAACATAGATGGAACGGCCTGAAGAATTGTTGCCAACTCCATCCAATCCACTCGGTACGGAGATTGACTCTCATTAGGAGAGACCAATCATTGTTGTTGGATCGCGTCAGGATGGGATACCGAAGAGTGACCCCGGCCTCCCTCGGCGCCGCCTATGCCATAAGGACCTTGCTGCCGCCAAAGACCATTTCCCAGTGGCCATTGCTGCCAATGGATCATACGGTTGGTGGGGACATCGATCTTGAGCCATGTTGCATCGCCACAGTTCTTCGAAACCGCTCTTATACCAAGTGTTGACGAATGTGAACGTTTGGACCTTCCGAACTTCTCCTCCTTGAATGTTCGGACAACTCCGAACTTAGTCGCCTTCGTCTTATGCCATTCATGAGCTATTGGACCGCCCAAATTCACTTGATCATTAGAACTACTCCAATTCTTCCTTGTTGGCTATTCAAACCAATCCAAACAGGCTTGCCGTTCGATTTCCTTTAAACGCTATCAATCGGACAATTCTGATTTCTGCCTGTTCAGATGGTCCGAACATCAACCTCTATCCGAACGAACGATCTTGATCAGACAGCTCTGAGACAATACCTGTTTGGACTGGTCTGAACCTCTTTAGCACAATCTGCGCCACACGATTGCTATCGGATGATTCCGATCTATCCGTTTGTGTTCGGACTGGTCTGAACGTTATACTTCAGCCGTCTCGGACAGTCTAATCGCCTCTTCCTATCGTAAAATACCTCTTCCATCCTAGACAGAGATTTTCGGTGGCTATGAACAAAGATAACGTAAAGACTCAAAGTCTTTTGCCTTCTGTAAACTGCCACACTTTTCCAATTGGTTTTCTCATATATTTATACATAGTATTACATACTTTGAATCAGTTTACTAAACCGAACAGGAAACATAAACGGAGATCATTCCAAACTCTATTACATACTGAATTCAAAATATATACTTAATGATTCTATGTGGACTTTGATGCGGTGAAATTACCCAACAGGATGTGCATTGTTGAATGCTATGACTTCCGCAAGGGAGCGGACTGGGGAGTACAGCAAGTCTGACAAATAGGTGTTCAGGCTTAGCTTGAACTCTACTTTCATTGCAATGTACTCATTGAGACTAAGGTCAGTCAAATTTGTCGCCATGTCAAGATTGTTAGGAAAAATAGTCCCACATGGATTGTGGGAGAGTAAAAAGCACAACTTATAAGTGTGAGGGAACCCCCTCCCATCAGACTAGTCTTTTGGGAGGTGAAGGCCCAATACCACTTATAAGGTTGTTGCTTGAGGGGCTTACTTGCGGGCAGCCCATGGGTTTGGTGGCAGGGAGTGCAGCCCATTTAAGACCTCGTGACCAGGGAGTGAACCCGGTGAGACCTAGGATGGGTCCAGATCTAACAGTGGTATCAAAGCTAAGCCCACATCTCCTAGAAGTGCGGTGTGTACAATCCATGTGTGGGGGAAGATTGTTAGGAAAAATAGTCCCACGTGGATTGTGGGAGAGTAAAAAACGCAACTTATAAGTGGTATTGGGTCTTCACCATCCAAAAAACTAGTCTTTTAGGGGGGAGAAAGCCCAACACCACTTATAAAATTGTTGCTTGAGAGGCTTACTTGCGGGCAGCCTGTGGGCTTGGTGCGCAGGGAGCGCAGCTCATTTAAGACCTGGTGACCAAGGAGTGAACTCAGTGAGACCTAGGATGGGTCCGGATCCAACAAAGATTGGCGATCACCATGGCTCCGTATTTCCTCCGATGAAGAGTAGGAATTACTTAATGGTATATGAGAGCTAACACTAGGCACCAAGAGTTTAAAGGGTGAAAGGTTCTAAGAGATACGAGTTTGAGGGTAATTTGGTGTTCAGGTACTAGTGCCTCTTGGCATCTCTAAAAAATGGTAAAAACTCTCATCAGTTTCATATACAATATTCTATGGGAGAGGGAGATGCTCAGAAGCGCGCCTGCTTAAGAAATGTCTCGACTTGAGGTGTGGATTGCCGCGAGCAGCCAATGAGTAGCGGAAGGAGCAAGATCATCGATAAAACAATCGGTAAATAGGATTTTGATGGGGGACGAACAGCGCGTGGGATTCCAATCTAACTGAATCAACGAAGCAGCCCAACGTGCTCAATGCACATTTCATTAGGTTCTCTTCAAGCTTTTTATATTTGCCAATCAAGAAATTTCTTATACGTGTATCAATGCAATTAATTGAAGAATACAAATTCTAGTCAATACTTTGAATCTGTCGTGTATACAAAAATTCTTAAACAGAAAATCCTAGGTAATTCAGAACGTGCCTAGCAGACCAAATTATTAGTCATAGTAGTCATAGCCGAACTTCACATTTACGAGTGAACTAATGGAATTACGAATCATGTACATATGGACGAACAGGTGAACCGGATGCGCAAGTAATGTGGTTGGACGGTGGTGATAGAGTAAGGTTGGGGCGGCAGCGTGGTAGGTATTAGGAAACTAGATATAAGGATTCCCGTTTAAACGGATCCTCTCCGTTTAAATGAGTCCTTATCCGTAGTGGGCACCTCTCCACCCCTCTATAAATAGAGAGCCATATGGCTGATTTTGTACCCCATTGAATTGAAGCAATAAAGAAAGACCAGGAGTTCTCTCTACCTCTCTCTGTGTTCAATCTATTATTCTGTCGCTTTGTGATTGATTCGTTCTTGTTCTAAGCAGAGGAATTGCTCGGACTGGTCGCCAATGAGGTTCCTCAACACGTTATCAAGATTTAATCCGCCCGTGAACGAAGGTAATCATCGAAGCACTTAATAGATTGGTTTTCTAGATCGCTTGAATTTACAATTTTTCTTCGCGTTCTAGATTGGTTTTCTACAGTGCAAATCCGCCCTAATCTACCGCGAGCAGACCTGAAGTCGCCGGCACAATGTCGATCGGTAGATTGCAAAACGGGGTAGATGTTGATTGCACCGTAGAAAACGATGCAAATCCGCCCTAATCTACCGCAAGCAGACATGAAGTCGCCGACACAATGTCGATCGGTAAATTATGAAAAGGGGTAGATGTTGATTGCATCGCAGAAACGAGAAATTTTCTTTCGGTTTGGTTTGCACAACCAGAGCATGAAAAAGAGAGGAAGGGGCAAATCGGGGCCGCCGCCACTGCGCCCGCATGCGTAACGCTAGCGGCCAGCCACCCGCCGCGCACGGCCCCGCAGGCCGCCGCCGTGCCCCTACACCCAGGCCGACCCCGCGCCGAGCCGACGCACCGACAGCCCGCGATGACGATCGGCGGCCGGCTCGCCGACGAAGTCGACCGCCGCCTCCCGCGACGAGCCACCGCCGCACCCGCATGTGCGCCACCTGCCCCTCACGGTCGCCGGCGCTGCGTCGTCACACGGTCGACCACCACCGCGCCTGCATGCGCGCCGCCTCCCGCATGAGGCACGGCCGAACACCGCGCCTGCATGCGCGCTGCCGCCGCCCGAAGTCGGCCGCGTCAGAGTCTGCACTCGCGACCGCCGTCCGATCGCACCACCGAAGCCGGATGCTCGCGCATCCTCGCCGCACTCTCGGGGTAGCGCGCGCGCGCGGCGTCGGCCTCCGCGCCGCCGGTCAGCTCTGCGCGCGCCGCCGCTGCCGCGCCCCGCCGCGCTGCCCCGCCGCCCGCTGCGCGCGCCGCTATCGGCCTCGCCGCTGGTCACCGCCGCGCTTTGCATGCGCCTATCCTCATCGCCATGCGCACCGCCGAGAAGGTTGGCTCGGCCGCGCGCCCGACTTCCCATGCCGCCCGTAGCGCCGCTGCTGCCTCGCCCGTCCGCCGCCATTTGGCGCTCGCCGCCGGCCTCCACCGTGGCCCGCAGCCACCGGCTTCGCCGCACCGTTTACGCCGCATGCGCCTACGCGGCCGCCGCGCTTTAACGGCGTCGCTCGTCGTCGGCCTCGCCCGCCGCCGCACGCGCCCGGTGGCTACCTTACGCCGCCGCCGCTGGCTGCCGCCATCGCCCGTATGGCGCCGCCGCCACCGCCAGAGGCGCGCCATTGCCGCCCTGCGTGCGCGCGCCAAAGAATCGCCACCGCTCGATGGGAATGGGGAGGGGAAACCCTACCCCATGGTATTGAGTCGGCCACATGGGCCTTGGGCCGGGAGGCCGGACTCGGCAGGCCAGCGGGAACGGGCCCATGGGCTGAAAAGCCGTGGGCCGGGAAGAAGAAAAAAATAGAAGGGAGGCTGAACAGGTCGGGGAGAGTTTTGCAGAAAACCACTCGGGAAATCAAAAAAAAATTACGCGAAATTTTCTCTGAACTGAAAATTTGCGTATAGACCCTTAAAATGCGAGAATTTCTTTGAAATTTCGTATTCTAGCATAAATGGGCCCAGAACTGATTTTTGCATTATTTTCAGCATTTGAAGATTATTAATTTTTGCCATTATTGTTTTATGTATTTTCTGTATTTATTTACTATTTTTGATTAATTGTAATTATTTAAATTGCTTTTAATCACTGAAAATTAACAGTAAATTATGGAAAATGCATAGAAATTTATGAGACATTATGAGAACCTATTGTACCATTTATTTACCTGCAGTAAATAATTCCATGCATGTTTAGCTGAAGTAAACTTATATGTTCCATTCATCATATGTAGATGACTGGCATCACGAACCGGGAGTTCGAGGAGCTTGCCCAGCACGGCAAGAACTATCTGACGTGGGCATCTGATGTTGAGATAGTACTTGGAGCCAGGAAGCTTCGCGCAGCTATTGGGATTGGCGGACGGTATGACGCCAAACCTACACCGAGGAAAATGATCGAGCACTTCATTTCTCGTGCACCACCTCGCATTACTCTCAAGAATGAGTATATGGCGGAGAAAAGCGCGCTAGCACTCTGGACCGCACTCAAGAAGCGGTTTGAGAGGCTAAAGTACACCATTCTTCCTCAAGCAGAGCAGGAGTGGATTGGACTGAGGTTTGCCGATTTCAAGACAGTCGGAGAGTACAATTCTGCCTTGCACAGAATTTGTACCAATCTTCAACTCTGTGGCAAGCAGATCACAGATGAGCAGAAGATTGAGAAGACCATGTCCACCTTTCACCCCAATGTTGTACAGTCCGCCCGCAACTATCATCAAGACGGCTACAAGGAGTACGCTGAATTGATTGATATGATGCAGGTTGCGGAGGCTCAGGACGAACTTCTCCGCAAGAATTACGTCTCTCAGCCACCAGGCAGCTCCATTGGCCATGAAGCCAACACTGGAAGCTACAAGGTGCGAAAGCCCTTGATGAAAAGAATGGGAAAGAAGGGTAAGACCGTTGCCCAGAAAGGCAAGTCAGATGCTCCAAATAACAAAAGGGCTAAGGAGAGTGGCAAAACCTATGGTCAGCAGAACCAAGGTTGCTACAAGTGTGGCAAGTGGGGGCATTGGTCGCGGGTCTGTAAAGCACCGCAACATATCATTGATGCCCACCAAGCCCAAAAGAAGAATGGCAAAGGGCAGCTCAAGCTCACTTTACAAAGCAGCTTGAGGGGGAGCATATTGAGCGGTTGTTCGAAATGATGGAGGTTGAGTCCATCCGCAAGAAAGACCCCTTACGACCTAGAGCGCACCACCTCCATGATTTCTCTCAAGAGAACATCACTCCTGAAAAGATAGCCGAAGAAGTCAATGACTTTCAAGTTGATTCCGTCTGATGCACAGAATGCATGAGACGTTAATTGTCATTTATTTTGCATTAAATGGACAAGTTAGATCTTGCATGGATGGTACTTTATTTTTGTCTTCTCGTAAAGGTTGGATGATTTTGAAATAATTCATTTATTTATTCAGTTTATAATGGCATGAACACGTGTGGCTATATTATACCAACATTAAGGCATCTGCAGCTGCATAATCGCTCAAGACAAGATTTAGAAGCTCAACTATTACATCTCTCGGCATGACAGATTAGGCCACCCAGGTCTTAGGATGATGAGAAATATAATTAACAATTCTCACGGGCATAATATTAATGTGAAGAATTTTCCGAATCATGAAGATTTTGTGTGCCCTGCATGTGCCACCGGGAAATTAATTATTAGACCTTCCACTCTGAAAGTGAAGGATGAAGTCCCTGCATTTCTGGAACGCATCCAGGGAGACATTTGCGGTCCTATTTAGCCCATCTCAAGACCATTTAGGTATTTCATGGTGCTCATTGATGCTTCCTCAAAGTGGTCATATGTGGGTTTATTATCCACAAGAAATCATGCTTTCGCCAAATTGATCTCGCAGATCATTCGTATCAGAAATATGTTCCCTGATCATCGCATCAAGTCCATTAGAATGGACAATGCCGGAGAATTTACTTCAAAGGCATTTGATGATTATTGCATGGCGATGGGGATTGCAGTTGAGCATTCGGTACCGCATGTCCATACCCAGAGTGGTTTGGCAGAGGCATTGATCAACAGAATTAAATTTATTGCCCGACCACTTTTGCAGAATTGTAATTTGCTAGCTACATGTTGGGGACATGCAGTCCTACATGCAGCGAATCTCATTAACTTTAGACCTTCGGCCTACAACATCTATTCACCTATGCAACTAGCGCAAGGGTCACCACCGAAAATTTCTCATCTCAGGAGGTTTGGATGCAAGGTTTATGTACCTATACCCCCTCCGCAGCGAACTGCAATGGGCCCTCTCCGTAAGATTGGGATATACGTTGGTTATGAGACTGCATCCATAATCAGGTATTTGGAACCCATGTCGAGAGATTTGCATACTGCCCGCTTCGCTGATTGCATTTTTGATGAGGATAATTTTCCGACATTAGGGGGAGGAAATCAACCTGTTGATGAAAAATGTCGGAAAATTACGTGGGAAGCCACGGGAATTCCTGCACATGACCCGCGCACTAGTGAAACTGAAAAAGAGGTCCAGAAGATCATCGACTTGCAAGCATTAGCAAGTCAACTGCCCGATCACTTTAGTGATTTGAAGAGCGTGACTAAGTTGCATGTGCCTGCACGCAATGCACCAGAGAGGGTTGAAATACCAAAAAAATTGAAGGTATCCCTAATCCCGTCCAGAGGCCTCAGAATAAAAGGACGAGAACTCCGGCTCCTCGAATCCAAAGTAACCGGGGACGCTTGGCGAAAAAGGATAAGAAGGACTTATCACAGCCGATCACTGAAGTCCCCTAGAATGAGAAGGGGAGCCAGTTGAGACCTAACACAAGTATGACACCTCCAGTAGAGGGCATATCGGATCTGAATATCTCCGTCGGCATGGATGTGTGCGCACACATCGGAGCTGAAAAACTAAAGGGACTTACCACCGCAATTGAAAGAAACGATGCGCAAGGTGAAACTCAAGAAGAAGCGACTCATGAAGAAATAGCTATAAATTATGTGCACACGGGAGAGTCCCTGAATAGGACAACAGCCAGTGTTGATATCTACTTCACAAAGAAAATTGCCACAATCATTGATCTTGATCCCGAGCCTGCATCGCTCGCTGAATGTAAGAAAAGATCAGATTGGGAAGATTGGAAGAAGGCAATAGCAACCGAATTGCTATCTCTGAACAAAAGAGAAGTGTTTGGGCCGATATCGTGACTCCTCCCCATGTGCACCCCGTAGGACACAAGTGGGTATTTGTTCGAAAGAGAAATGAAAGAAACGAAGTAGTGAGATACAAAGCAAAGCTGGTAGCATAAGGTTTCACTCAACGTCCTGGAGTTGATTATGAAGAAACCTACTCCCCGGTCATGAGTGGAATTACCTTTAGATATTTGATCTCAATGGCAGTGAACTTGAATTTAGAAATGAAATTGATGGATGTTGTGACTGCATACCTTTATGGTAACTTGGATTCGGAGATTTATATGAAAGTCCTTGAAGGAATTCCTCTCCTGAACCAAGACAGAGCAAATAGAAATATGTACAGTGTGAAGCTTAGAAATTCCCTGTATGGACTGAAGCAATCTGGCAGAATGTGGTATAATCGCTTAAGCGACTTTCTCTGCAAGAAAGGCTACACGAACAATGAAGACTGTCCTTGTGTATTTATACGATGATCCCAGAATGGATTCTGTATAATCTCAGTGTATGTAGATGATCTGAATATCATTGGGACAGTGGAATATATAAAAGAAGCAAGCTCCTACTTGGAGTCAGAGTTTGAAATGAAAGATTTGGGCAAGACCAAGTTCTGCTTAGGCCTGCAGCTTGAGCATGTCCCTGGAGGAGTCTTGGTACATCACCAACCTACACCTAGAAGGTGCTAGAAAGATTCGGCTTTCAGAAAGCATTTCCATCAAAAGTACCGATGATCGGGAGATCTTTACAGCAAGAAAAAGATCCTTTCCGACCTAGAGAAGAGGGGGAGGAAGTCCTGGGACCGGAATTCCCATACTTGAGTGCAGTTGAAGCACTCATGTACTTAGCAAACTGCACTAGATCGGATATTGCCTTTGCCATGAACCTGTTAGCAAGGTATAGTGCAGAGCCCACCAAAAGGCATTGGTAGGGCATAAAAGATATCTTCCGATATCTCCAAGGAAGCAAGGACCTTGGATTGTTTTACAGAAAGAATCAAGATCTGAACTTGATTGGCTATGCAGATGCTGGGTACCTGTCTGACCCGCATACCGCAAAGTCACAAACAAGCTATGTATTCCTGTGTGGTGGAACTGCAATTTCCTGGAAATCGTCTAAACAAAGCCTTGTAGCTACCTCGACGAACCACTCAGAAATAATAGCGCTGTATGAAGCCGCACGTGAATGTGCTTGGCTACGCCGAATGGTTCACCACATCTAGCAGTCATGTGGGATGAACATTGTGCAAACCCCCACAGTTATCTATGAAGATAATGCCGCTTGCGTTGCACAAGTACAAACAGGCTATGTGTAGAGTCATCTCACAAAGCATATTAACCCCAAGTTCTTCTATGCTCATGAATTGCAAAAGATGGACGAGATTAAAGTACTGCATACTAAGTCTTGTGAAAATATAGCAGATTTATTCACAAAGTCACTCCCCGCAACTAGCTTTGAAAGATGCGTGCGAGGGATCGGTATGATGAGACTTAGAGAAGTGCAGAATTCAGGGGGAGAATTCTCTCAAGCCCGTTAGTGAATCTTGATCCTGAAGATCAAGTACCCAAAGAATAAACGTCCTGAAGACTGAATGAAGTTGGGTGAATTGTACTCTTTTTCTCTTGACGAGTTTTCCTAAAGTTTCTCGGTCAAGGTTTTTAATGAGGCAATTCGTGCATCGCAGCATAACATGCATCATGTACTCTTTCTCCAAATTTTTTCCACTGGATTTTTATGGAGTTTTAATGAGGCATGAGTATGTCGGATGAGTGCCCAAGGGGGAGTACTAGGAAACTAGAGATAAGGATTCCCGTTTAAACGGATCCTCTCCGTTTAAATGAGTCCTTATCCGTAGTGGGCACCTCTCCACCCCTCTATAAATAGAGAGCCATATGGCTGATTTTGTACCCTATTGAATTGAAGCAATAGAGAAAGACCAGGAGTTCTCTCTACCTCTCTGTGTGTTCAATCTATTATTCTGTCGCTTTGTGATTGATTCATTCTTGTTCTAAGCAGAGGAATTGCTCGGACTGGTCACCAGCGAGGGTTCCTCAACAGTAGGAAGGTGGTGGGGTGGATGTGGGTAGTTGCATGCGTGGGATGGTGTTGAAGAGGGCACCAGCGATGATCTCGCTAGTGACGAGGAGGCTCTGAATGCCGACGAGTTGGTTCAGCGGTGGCGTTGATTCGAGATTTTCTGGTATCGATTATTCGTGACACCTAGATGGGTTAGAATGAAAAATCTATAATACCACTACGAATTCGATAGCCATATTTAATTTCTACTACTATCTCTACCTATTAGAGAATGCTATCTGAGTGGTATTTATTTTTTCATTGCGACGCACAGTCACGTGGCTAGTTACATACATTTAGAAGTGTATGCAGAAAGTTGTCAAGATCGATGACATGAGAGAATTTTGCAATCTTGAAAATAGTTTGACTTTGTGCTGTAAAAACTAAGAATTAACAAATGGAATGTATAGGTTGGAACTGATTGACCTCGACTGGATGTGCGTTGTTGAATGTTATCATCTCTGCATGGGAATGGACTGGGGAGAAAGCCAGAATTTTTTTTGAAATAATTCTTTTTTATTCAAAAATATACTTGCAATTTAATTTTTTTTACAGAAATAGCCTCCAGTCGCCGAACCATTGGGCAACTAGACCCTGTCGCTCAATGGCCGAGCGACACATAGGCAGTAGGTGGACCGTTGGGTGACAGGGTGCAGTTGCCCAACGGTCAAGTGACTGGAGCCTATCGCCCAACCATTGGGTGATTGGAGCTCCTGTCGTCGAGCGGTAAGGCAACTAGACGTCACACATAATCGGCAACCGAGCGCATTCAGGCACATTCTTAGCCGACATTGAGCGCAAGAGAAAGAAGAGAAGGGAAAATAACGAAGAAGAGAAGAGGGAAGAAAAGGAGAGGAGAGGGAGAGGAGGAGGTTTTGCTACTTCCGCAAGGAGAGATTCATCCATAAGGTAAAATTTTTTGTTATGTTTTAGTCAATATTCTCTAGAAGTAAATAGTTTGCTTAGTGTAAAACTAGCATCCATAGAAAATTATAGTTGTAGAAAAGAATAGTATCACTTTGATTAGATGAATTAGTCCCACTAGGTAGGAACGAATTAGTCCCGTTAGAGGAAAGAAAAGTAGGAAGACAGGAGAATGAAAAGAAAAAGGAGGAGAAATGCGTGTATAATTAATTTATTTTGTTGCCAATATTTAACTAGGAGGATCCCGTGGCATGTTAGAGTACTGTGAAAATTTTGGGAGGATCCGGTATCATGTTAACATGCAAAACATTATTAGACAACATTTATGATTAATTAGAAATGAATTTAATATTATAAATACATTGAAAATTCACGCATATAGTTAAAACTGGTATATTGGTATTTAAATCAGTATGTCGCATACTTAATTACTTAATTAATTTTGTCAATATCATTTAAATTCTTGAAATCCATTAAAAATTACTTATAGTAGGAGAGAGCTTGAGCAGAGAGAGAAGCACAACATCGGTATGCGTGAGAGCAGATTGGGAGTTGGTGCGTACTGGGGCAGAGGAAAGAGAGCGGTGTCGGTGCGAATGAGGGGTTACTCTATGAGGGAAAATTAACCGATATGAAGATGCCTGCACGTTAATGATGGCCTCTACTATAGGGAATGAACGATGTCTTAACCATGCTGTAGTGTAGTTGTTCACGATAGCCGAACGGATGTAGAAATGTAAATTATGGTATAGCGGTATTTGCATAATGTGCGATGTGATTTTACTAGTTGCAACATTGAAAATATTTGTAGGTAGACATTAGCAATGCTGATACCCACTACATTGAAAGTGTATTATAGTGTTGGCACCGTTTGTGAAGGTCTGAACGGTGTTAACTTGAACAGTTTTATGCAAGCCACTCTAGTACATCTGGACGACGAGAATGCTTGAATCGCAGATATGATGTACTTGCTCACCCATAGTTCTCCTTGGACCCTAAGGTGTGCAGCGTTGTCATACAAGGGCTTTGGAGTCGGTCTTCCATGCATATTAGATAAGAGTTGAGAAGATTGATGCGCACTGTTATATGGAAGGGCTTTGTGAAAGACTACCGACGTCATGGATATGAGTGTGTACTGCTTATACAAGGCCATGCCCAAAAGAAGTTGTACAAGGCCCTACCGACGGCTATCATTCGGGTGGTAGAAGCAGCTCGAGCGCCTAGCATGTTGGTCAAGAAGAGAATCCAGAGGTTGGTGACAAGGCCAATGAAGTAGATGCAGGAGAGGAAGATCGGTCACTGCATGCTAAGCCTACAGGATAGGCTGATGAAGGGAAGCATATGGAGTATATAGTGTATCAAATAGAGAGCGATGACTGGATGGCTTGGGCTGAAGAGGAAGTTGTACAAGAGGACGACGAAGACAATTCCGATGAGAACCAAGCTTCCATTACCTAGGAATGGAATAGGATTGATGCTGATGGTGTTGTTGCGCATGACAAGCACGAATCACCATGGGAGTACCATGGCACAAAGGTTCGGTTGCACTTAATGTTTATTAACAAAGTATCCTTGCAGGATGCTATTAAGCTATGGGCCCTGTTCATGTAGCGGACATTTTAGGTCGTCAAATCTAGCCAGGAGTAGTACACCATAAAGTGCGAATAAGCCGATTGTCCTTGGAGAGTGCACGCATGTAGAACTAAGTATGAAACTCACTAGATTATCTCAAAGATGGAGCCGCACTCCTGCATGCTCAGCAGTGTTTTGCTGAGGCATCATAACCTAACATCCGTCTTTATAGCCAATTTGATGTGTGGAGATGTAGTAGAGAAGAAGGATGGTGAAGCATGGTGTGCGAATCAAAAGGCCTTGGAAAAACAGTTCAGGTCTTTCAAGGCAGCATACGACAATCTTCCTCGTATGCTTTAGGTGCTATAGGATAGGAACTGTGACATCCTAAAAGTTTAGATCCTAAAAAATGTGTAATTACAAAAATCTTTTGAATTGTATTCTCTCTCTACAGTTGGATCTTATTGGATTTTCTTTATTTTTAGATAAGGTTCCAATAAGTAAGATAATGAAAACCTAATTGAAGATAAATCTAAAATAAAAGATGAATATAAAAAATGATCTAGAAATTAAGGTAGAAGAACTTACTAGGAATATAGTTGTAAATTGAACAATAAAAGACAAAGGTTAACAAAAATTTTGAATAAGAAAAATTGGATAATTGAGGATTAGTAAAAATAAAAAAAAGTGGAAAAATGGGCCACGCTCCAAAAATGTTCTGGCCTTTCGGCCTGGTCGAAGCTATGGGTTGTATGAATTCACAATCATGTCCTTTAGCCTTACCAATGCCCTAGCATATTTTATGAATCTCATAAATAAGGTCTTTATGGAATACCTAGACAAGTTTGTTGTGGTGTTCATCGATGACATCCTTGTTTACTCCAAGAATGCCGAAGAGCATGCTAAGCACCTACGCTTAGCAAGAGAAGCTAAAAAAACACCAGCTATACACAAAATACAGCAAGTGCGAGTTTTAGGTAGAAGACATAAGCTTTTTAGGCCATATAGTATCTGTTAGAGAAGTATCTGTTGACCCAACCAAGATAGAAGCCATGGTGGAATAGAAACAACCCACTACTGTCACCAAAGTGAAAAGTTTTCTTGGGCTGGTAGGGTACTACCGGAGATTTATAGAAGGGTTTTTTAGGATTGCCAAACCATCGACACAACTACTTAAATAGTAGGAAAAATTAGGGATAAAGGCTTGTGAAAATGGGAAGAGGTTGGAATGGACTTAATCACTGGGTTACCACGAACCAAATCAGGGTACGTGATACCACTTGATGGAGACGGGGTGCCCGATCTTTCGATGAGATTGATAACTATCGATTTGGTGGAGGTGACTCTCGCGATCCGACTACAACTGTACGACGTCACTTGTGCCTTAGCAATCGCTGAACCAACTCCGAGATGTTATTGATCTTGCTGGAAGCACGATCAACCTGAACACGAAGTTCAATCCCTGCAAGCAATCGAAGAACTAGCAAGAATAAGACGAAAAGCAATCTGATATTGCGAATAACAAAGTTGATATTCAAAAACAAAGGTGGGATCCCGAAGGTAGTCATGACAGGTGGTCGTCGACACAATCAAGAACGAAGTTTGCGCAAAGGCTAAACCTAAACTCAACGAAAATCCCCCGTCCTAGCAGGGGGTGGCGGCTCCTATTTATAGAGAAACGACCAGGGGGGACGCCCTAGGGTTACAAGGCCCATGGGCCCAAGTGGTGGTGGCGCAGCACCCTTTTTGGATTCGGACTCAGAAATCAATGTGGATTGTTTTGATGATTGCGGCCAGCTCGGATGGAATTTGAGGATGAGGTTAGATCCGTTGGAAAGTAGACTTCATAAGCTTTCCATGAAGTACAAGAACGCCCCAAACGGAGTCCGTATGAAGAAGTTATGCCCGTTTGAATGTGGTACCAATGCAGCAGTCCGAATCCGATTCCAGAACGTGTCCAACTCGGATTCTTGCTTGACTTGATCTCAAAGTGACGTGGTGACCTCCATGATTCCGTCCTTGCATGTCCATGACTCCATGTCCCTTTCCTTCATCCTTTCCCAGGTTCCTAACCACGATTAAATCACTTGCATTAGGTAGCGGTCTATTCTCAGTAATATATGAACCTAGAAATGAATTCACCTGGTAATTAAGTTGACGAGCTCGAGCTCGAGTAAGTGGTCCTTGTTGTGGATGAGTTGTATCCATGGAAGGGATGTCCTCACCATCCTCCCCTTCTTGCATTTGAGTCGTCCTCGACTCAAGTTCATCTTCTTCCCCCAAATATGACTTCAAGTCTGCAATATTAAATGTGGGACTAACCCCGAATTCTGTAGGCAGATCAAGCTTATATGCATTATCATTAATCTTAACTAACACCTTGAATGGACCATCAGCTCTAGGCATCAACTTAGACTTTCGCAACTCAGGAAATCTATCTTTGCGCAAATGCAACCAGACTAAATCACCAGGTTCAAAAGTTAAACTCTTTCTATCCTGACTACCAGCAATCTTATACTTAGCATTCATGCGCTCTATGTTTTCTTTAGTTGTTTCATGCAATTTGAGGACAAATTCAGCACGCTTCTTAGCATCTAAATTCACTTTTTCAGAGATAGGGATAGGCAATAAATCAATAGGAGCACGAGGATTAAAGCCATATACTACCTGAAAAGGGCTCATCTTTGTGGTAGAGTGCAGCGATCTATTGTAAGCAAACTCTACATGAGGTAGACATTCTTCCCACGCCTTCAAGTTTTTCTTCAAGATAGCCCTCAACATAGTTGATAGCGTGCGGTTGACAACTTCAGTTTGTCCATCTGTTTGTGGGTGACAAGTAGTAGAAAACAGCAGCTTGGTACCCAATTTAGCCCATAATGTGCGCCAAAAGTGACTCAAAAACTTCGCATCTTGATCTGAAACAATGGTATTGGGCACTCCATGTAGTCGAATAATCTCTCTGAAAAATAAATCAGCAACATTTGTAGCATCATCGCTATTATGGCAAGGTATAAAATGTGCTATTTTAGAAAATCTATCGACCACCACAAAAACACTATCTCTCCCCTTCTTTGTGCGAGGTAATCCCAAAACAAAGTCCATTGAAATATCCTCCCAAGGAATGCTAGGTACAGGAAGAGGCATATATAAACCATGTGGATTAAGTCGAGACTTAGCTTTATTGCAGGTAGTGCAGCGAGATACATAGCGCTCAACGTCGCGCCTCATCCTTGGCCAATAGAAGTGTTCAGCGAGGATGTCCTCCGTCTTTTTGACACCAAAATGACCCATTAATCCTCCCCCATGTGCCTCCTGTAATAACAAACGATGAACAGAGCTGGCTGGGATGCATAGTTTGTTAGCTCTAAACAAAAATCCATTATTGAAAGCAAATTTATTCCAGCATCTACCATTTTTGCAATTGGACAGGCATCTTTAAACTCATCATCGAGGTGTATAGTTCCTTTATTGTCTCCAAGCCAAAAATTCTACAATCAAGTTGAGACAACATTGTATACCGTCTAGACAAGGCATCAGCAATCACATTTTCCTTCCCTTTCTTGTGTTTTATGACATAAGGAAAAGATTCAATGAATTCAACGCAACGAGCATGTCTACGGTTCAGTTTAGATTGACTTCTAATATGTTTCAATGATTCATGATCAGAATGGATAACAAATTCTTTGGGCCATAAATAATGTTGCCATGTTTCTAAAGTTCGAACAAGGGCAAGTAATTCATTATCATATGTAGAATAGTTCAAACTAGGTCCACTCAATTTCTCACTAAAATAAGCAACAGGTTTACCTTCTTGTATCAACACACCACCAATTCCAATTCCACTAGCATCACACTCAAGTTCAAAAGTCTTACCGAAGTCAGGAAGTTGGAGCAATGGTGTATTTGTGAGCTTTTATTTGAGAAGGTTGAAAGCTTCTTCTTGCGCTTTTCCCCATTTAAATGAAACACCTTTCTTTATTAATTCATTAAGTGGTGCAGCGATGGTGCTGAAATCTTTCACAAAGCGGCGATAGAATCCTGCAAGTCCATGAAAACTCCGCACTTGTGTGACCGTTTGTGGTGTTGGCCAACTTTTTATAGCTTCAATCTTGGCTTCATCTACTTCAATTCCCTGCGGAGTAACAACATAGCCAAGAAAACAAACTCGATCGGTGCAAAAGGTGCACTTTTCGAGGTTACTAAACAAACGTGCATCCCTCAAAGCAATGAAAACAACACGTAAGTGTTCAAGATGTTCATCTAGTAACTTGCTGTAAATCAATATATCATCAAAGTAAACTACCACAAATTTACCAATGAAAGCACGTAAAACTTCGTTCATTAATCTCATAAAAGTGCTAGGGGCATTAGTTAATCCAAAAGGCATCACTAGCCACTCATATAATCCGAACTTAGTTTTAAATGCTGTTTTCCATTCATCTCCAAGTTTCATTCTAATTTGATGGTATCCACTACGCAAGTCAACTTTAGAAAACATTGTAGAGCCACTTAATTCGTCAAGCATATCGTCTAACCTAGGAATAGGATGACGGTATCTAATGGTAATATTATTGATAGCTCTACAATCAACACACATACGCCATGATCCATCTTTCTTAGGCACTAAAATGACTGGAACAGCGCAAGGACTAAGAGATTCACGTACATACCCTTTATCAAGCAGTTCTTGAACTTGACGCTGAATTTCTTTAGTTTCTTCTGGGTTTGTCCGGTATGGTGCGCGGTTGGGTAGTGATGCACCGGGAATTAAATCAATTTGATGCTCAATCCCTCGAAGCGGTGGCAATCCCGGTGGTATGTCCTTCGGAAAGACATCTTTGTACTCCTGCAAAAGGTTAGTGACAGTAGGAGGCAAAGAAGATGGTATCTCCTCAAATGAAAACAAAGTGGCTTTGCAAACTAATCCATAGCAAACAGATTTACTAGCATCCAATTTAGTCATATCAGATTTAGTAGCAAGAAAACTAGCACCTTTCAATTGTATTTCTTTTTTGTTCACATGAGCAGATTTCAGTTCTTTCTTCCTATGTTGCACAAGCTCTTTTGCTACAATCTGATTTTCGCTCTTAGATTTCTCTAAACTCTTCTCTCTACTAGCTCTAGCAAGTTCATCTTTAACAACTGCCTGAGTCATAGGATGCAGCACAATTTTCTTTCCTTTGAACATGAGAGAGTATTGATTATTCCTACCATGATGCACACAATCAGTATCGTATTGCCAATGTCTTCCTAATAATAATGAACAAGCTTGCATAGGTACAACGTCGCAATCAACATAATCATGGTATGAACCTACAGAAAGATGTACTCTCACCATCCGTGTTACCTTCAACTTACCACTGTTGTTGAACCATTGAATATGGTATGGGTGAGGATGAGGTTTAGTCGGCAAAGCAAGCTTCTCTACCATGTCCATACTTGCCAAATTGTTGCAACTCCCACCATCAACAATTATGCGAATCGAGCGTTCCTTGACAACGCCCTTGATTTGAAACAAATTATGGCGCTGGTTTTGCTCGGCATGAGACACTTGAGCAATTAGTACGCGTTGCACTATAATGCTCAAATACTTGTCGGCATCATCGGCACCAACATGCTCCTCATGATCATATTCTTCTTCATCTTCTATAGGGTCAGTTGCAAGCATAGCATATGTTTCTTCATCAAAATCACTAGCAGAGGAATACCCACCATCATCGCGTATAATCAATACACGCTTGCTTGGACAGTCCCGCATCATGTGTCCATAGCCTTTGCAACGATGGCATTGAACGTCCCTTGTTCGTCCGGTCGAAGCAACTGAAGAGGTTGTTTTTGCAGGAAGTTGTGGTGTTGATTTGTGTGCTTCAGAGACTCGTGGTGCCGAAATTGATGTAGTAGGGCGCGGCTTGTTGTTGGAGTGTGATGGCGCCACAATGGACGAGGGAGCAGGGGTGCGCGGAGTCCATGAATTTGTGTGACCTACAGAAGAATTAGATCGCATTTTAAATCAAGGCCCTCGCAACTCACGCTCAGCTTTGCAAGCAAGATGAAATAATCTAGTAATGGAGTTGTAATCTTTATAATCAAGGATGTCTTGAATTTCTCGACTCAACCCTCCCAAAAACCTAGCCATGGATGCCTCCTCATTCTCAACTAACCCACAACGCAACATACCAATTTGTAATTCCTGATAATATTCTTCCACAGATTTTGCACCCTGTTGTAGACGTTGTAGTTTATTTAATGATCATGAGCATAATATGAGGGAACAAATCGATGGCGCATAAGCAATTTTAAAGCCTCCTGGTGTTAGGAATGTTATTGGGATTTTGACGACAATGTTCTTTCCACCAAGCGAAGCAAAGTCGGTAAATTCACTAGTAGCAGCCCTAACTCGTCTATTCTCGTGAAATTCATGGCAAGCAAATTTTTGATCAACAGCTAGTTCCCAATTAAGATAGCTATCAGGATCATATTTACCATTGAAAGAAGGCATGGTGAATTTAACCTTAGCAAAAGAATCGTCGTGGTCACGTACCTCACGCCGTGGGGGTTCCCTTTGCATACCTTGTCGGTTAAAACGCAATTGTCGACGAGCTCGATCGTTGTTGTGGTTGATCCTGCCATCGGCCTCGGAATCACCCATATGGTCGAGTCATCTTGTCTCCGTGCCGCAGCAGGGGAACAGCAGACGAAGCTTGGGCAATCTCCTCAAGGCGCGCCATAATATCTGCCAACGAATTGTTAGTGGTACCTTGCGCTTTCTCCATCGCAGCGAGTGTGGCATTGTGTCGAGACCCGAATATGCAAATCCGGTCTCTCTGTGTAAACTGCACTAGTCCAGGATCACGCTAGTGCACACAGTCGAACATAGATGTCATCATAGTCATACACACGATAATAATAAAGGAAAACTCGAATATCGATAAAATATCAAGGGTACGACCTTATGGCCAAGCTTACAATATCTCTAGCCGGAAGGGCTTAACAAAATAGCAGCGGAAATCCAAAATAAAGCGTAGCGACCAATCGACAAGCCACATGCTATCGAGTGGAGAACGAAGCCTAATCCGTGAAGTCGTCGTAGTACTCTCCTTCTGGCACCTCCTGCTGATAGTACTCCTCTCCCTCAACTGAGCAACATAGGCGTAAAGCCGTGAGTACATTGGTACTCAAAGAAGTCGCTTGTAACAATAAATGCAATATAATATGCAAGGCTTACCCAAGGAAGGCTGAAAGGTTAATTTGCATAAAGGCATTTATTGAGGAAATATATTAAATAACTTGAAAGCGAAAGTTAACTGAAAACAGTAATAATAGATAATCAAAGGAATAAACATGAACCACTTGTGAACACCAATTCACAAGTTTGAACCAACGATGAACTACCGTCCACTCCCAACATAAACCACCAAGTTATAAATGAAACACTAACCCTCGTGTGAAATCCCGAGCACCGCCCATGACCGAGGACGGCTATTCGAATAGTTTTACACTCTGCAGAGGTTGCACAACTGTACCCACACGATGTGATTAGCCTAGGCCTAAGGAAATCACAACAAGGCCTTTACAATGCTCTACCTCAACCCAATCCCGCCCGCTAGGGTTTCGTGATCACACCCCCTTGCGCCACATGGAAATCAAAGCAACCATGTCCATCACAATGGCAGAATTGAATTGAAATATTACAAATTAATCAGCCAGGTTCATCCCATAATAGACATGTGGTTTGCACGATTAAGCTCAGATCAATGGCGCACAAAGTTAAGTCCTTAACATTACCCGGGCGAGACTACCACATCCCCAAAGTACAACCAGTATTTCCCCCTTTATCGCACGATCACTCGCCCGAGTGCAAAACCAATTTGTATAACCAAGCCAACGTCACACCAATGACGTGGCACAAATTTTAATACACGTGGCACCAACCACAGTTCCATATGTCATTAATTCAAATTAATAATTTATCATGCGCGATGAGATCAATCGTAAATATAAACAGGCTAAGCAGTCTAATCGTACCAACCCATGTGATAAATTAACTAGCATCACTAATAAATTTCCCAACCTATGGTGACAAAGGCATCATGGTATTTCAAAGTGTCAAGGAGGTATATTTGCAATTGGGACAATAACTACCTGTGCAATGATTTGAATAAAAATAGCAATGCAATGTAATTTAAAGCAAAATAATTAAATAATAGTTTGTAAAATTGGGTTCAACATGATCGAGGGACACGACTTGCCTTCGTTATGCTCAGCGGGGTACTCCTGGTCTTCTGGCGCGAAACCTGCTCCTCCGGAATCCGAATCTAACGAGAGAGAAAACGACTGGAAACAAAGAAACACATAAAATGACAAGAAAAAGAACTCAAAAATTCTCAAAACCAGAACCAACAGCTAGAGCTCGATTTTAGATGAATTTAGAAAAAAGAACGGGGTCAATCGGAGCTAGGACGGAGGAGAACGGGCTCCCGGAAAATTAATTCAAAATTAATTCGGGAAAATCGGAAAAGTTACTGTGCTATGGACCCGGTCCATGAATTTCCGAGTCCACCGTGGACTCGGTCCACGTAACAGTGCACGGGACGGCTGACGCGGCGGGCGTGCTGACGTGGCAGCAGCATATGCTGCCACGTGGCACGGGTGACGTGGCGGCTGACGTGGCAGCTGACGTGGCTGCCACGTGGCACCTGGGGGCGGGTCACGGCTGACGTGGCATGCCACGTAGGATGCCACGTCAGCTAGGGCTGACGTGGCGCGGCTGACGCGGCACGGCGCGGCGCGACGGCGGGGATCCGACGGCGGAGGGCAGACCACGCGGCATGATCTGGACCTTCGGTCCAGATCTGGAGCGACGGCGAGGATTGCGCGGCGCGGGCGCGGCGACGGGCGGATCGGCGACGCGTGGCGGCTCGCCGTGCGTCGGCGCGGACGCATGCTTGGGCGCGCGGAGCGGGAGATGGCGACGCGTGGCGGCGCGGAGCGGATCGGCGACGCGTGGCGGTGGCGCCGCTGGCGCCGCGGCGCGCGCGCGTGCGCGCCGCGGCGCGCTGGTCCAGGCTCGGGACCGAGGCGGAGCGGGTGCGGGTTCGGCGGCGGCGACGCGGCGACGGCAAGGAGGGAGGCGGCGCGGCTCACGGCGAAGTTCGCGGCGACGGCGACGGACGGCGCGGAGGGCGCGACGGCGGCGCAGCAGGCGGCGGCGAGCGGCTCCGGCGGCGCGCGCGCGAGGGCGGCGGCGAGGGCGGCGGCGACGAGTTCGCGGCGACGCACGCGAACCGAGGACGAACGCGATATTTATCACGCGAACCGAGACAATCCCGATCGATTCTGGCTCGAGCAAGCGCGGTTTGGTTTGGACGGCCGGGATTCAACGCGAGAGATCGGACGGCTCGGACGCACGCGAGGGTTAGGGTTAGGGTTTGCGCGCGCGCGCGAGGATGGACGGCGGAGATCGCGCGGGCGCGATCGAGGCGGCGGCGAGGGGCGGCGGCGCGGCGGCGCGCGCCAGTGCCGCCGCGTGTCAGCGCGGATGCGCGACACGTGGCGCTTGAGCGGATCGGGCATGGAGAAGCGCGCGCGGAAAGGGTACGGTGCGCGCGGCGCGGATGGGCGGCAGCGTGGCGGAGAGAGGGAGATCGGGCGGGTGAGGTTAATTCTTTTCTTTTCTTTTTCCAAAAATTCAAATAAACTTCTAAAAGCTCTAGAAAATAGCAAATAAATCCCAAAAATTCACCAAAAATACCAGAAAATTCCTTGAGACCTGAGGAACACAAATAAAATATTTTTCACTTATGTTAATGTTTATTTTAATCATATTAAATCATTTAAAACTTTAAAAATTCATTTGAAGCTTCAATTAATTTCAGACAATTCCAGAAAATTCATTTTTGAAAACCAGGCTTTAAAAATCTCAGAAAAACAGGATGTTACAAACCTTACCCCCTTAAACGAGATCTCGACCCCGAGATCTGGGCCAACTAAGAGAATAGGTTGGGAACTCCGCTCGAGATCCTCCTCGCGCTCCTGTGGCTTCCTCCTCGGAATGGTTGCTCCACTAAACTTTGCAAAAGCGGACCGCTTTATTCAGGTGACTCGCTCGACACTTCCAAGATTTTGGTGGTGCTCTTTGTACACAGATCCTCCCGCAGTCAACGGCCTCAAGCGGCACAACCTCCTCAGGTACGCGCAGGCACTTCTTCAGCTGGGACACATGAAAGACGTCATGTACCCCACTGAAAGACGCAGGTAGCTCCAACTGATAAGCAACCTCTCCCCTGCGTTTCAGAATCCTGAACGGACCCACATATCTCGGTGCAAGCTTCTCTTTTAGCTGAAACCTCTTCACACCCTTGAATGGTGTGATCCTAAGATACACAAAATCATCTGGCTCAAAACTCAGCTCTCGGCGTCTGGTATCTGCATAGCTTTCTGTCTGGCCTGGGCAGCTTTCAACCTTTCCTGAATCAAGCGGACCTTATCCTCAGCTTCTTTCAAACAATCTGGGCCAAAAACTTGACCTTCCCCCGTCTCTTTCCAATTGAGAGGGGTCCTGCATTTCCTGCCATACAATGCCTCAAACGGTGACATCGCAAACCGGCACGATAATCTGTTGTTGTATGAGAACTCGCAAAGGGTAAACAATCTGTCCCACTTAGACCCATGATCAAGCACACAGCTCTCAACATGTCCTCGAATCTGATTAACTCGCTCTGTCGACCATCATGCGGGGTGATATGTCTTGAAATTCGTGGGTTCCCATGGCCTTATGGAAACTACCCCAAAACCGGAGGTGAATCTGCGATCCACGATCGACACAATCTTCTTGGGCACACCATGCAACCGACAATCACGGACATATATAGCTCGCCAATCTGTCACCACCGTAAGTCGCCTTAAGCTGGAATGAAATGAGCAACCTTGGTCAAACGGTCCACAATGACCCAAATCGAATCATGACCCTCTTTGGTTTTAGGCAAACCGACTATAAAGTCCATACCAATTTCTTCCCACTTCCATTCGGGACTTTTAATGGTCAGAGCAAACCTGCAGAGTCTCGTGCTCGCCTTTACTCTCGACAAACATCACAAAGGGCTACATACTCAGCGATCTCACGCTTCATGCTTGGCCACCAATACTTATCCTTAATGTCTTGGTACATCTTGGTACTGCTTGGATGAATCGAATACAGTGACTCATGAGCCTCTTTTAATAACACATCCTTTAGTTCTTGCTTGTTGGGCACACACAAACGTTGCTTGAACCACAAGGTTCCCGATCATCCTTGAAAATCGACTCTTTACCTTCACTTAAATTCTTTTCGATCCATTGAAATGCCTCATCATCCGACCGAGCTCGCGAATCGACCATCCAAAGTAGGCTGCATCTCCATAGCTACCAAAAATCCTGGCTCAACCAACTCAAAGCTAAACTTCTGAAATTCCTCATGCAAAGCTGGCTGACTCTCTCGAACCATCACTGAATTGCAGTATACCTTTCTGCTCAAGGCATCTGCAACCACATTAGCTTTCCCGTGATGATAATGTATGCCCACATTATAATCCTTTATCAGCTCTAACCACCTCCTCTCGCTCGAGGTTAAGCTCGGGTGGGTAAAGATGTATTTCAGACTCTTATGATCCGTGTAAACCTCACATCCGTTACCCATCGATAATGACGCCAAATCTTTAAAGCATGCACTACGGCCGCCAACTCTAAGTCATGGGTAGGGTAGTTCTCCTCATGCGGTCTCAAGCGGCGTGAGGCATAGGCTACCACTCTCTTGTCTTGCATCAAGACACAACCCAAACCTTTGCGCGAGGCATATAAAATATCTCAAAATCCTTGTTAATATCAGGCAACACAAGCTTTGGGCTGTGGTCAAACTCTCCTTAAGTTTCGAAAACTCTTCTTGCACTCTGGCGCCCAAGTGAATTTCTTTTCCTTTTGAGCAAGCTGCGTGAGGGTCCGCCACACCGAAAATCCTCAATAAAGCGACGGTAGTATCTCGCCATACCTAAAACTCGACTGTAATCAAGTGGGTGACCGCCAATCCAAAACATCACTTACTTTCCCGGGTCAATCTGCGACTCTTCTCTGTCAACACATGCCCTAGAAAGGCGACTTTCTTCATCCAAAACTCACATTTGCTGAACTTTGCATACAAGCGATTATCTCTCAATTTCTGCAATGCTAACCTCAAGTGCTCTGATGTTCCTCCTCATCCTTGGAATATATCAAAATGTCGTCAATGAACACAACGACAAACTTGTCCAAATATTCCATAAACACCTTATTCATCAAATACATGAAATATGTTGGGGCATTAGTCAAACCAAATGACATCACCGTGAACTCGTATAGACCATAACGAGTCGAGAAGGCTGTCTTGGGTATGTCCTCCTTACGTATCCTCATCTGATGATATCCTGATCTCAAATCAATCTTGGAGAACACTCTGCTCCTTAAGTGGTCAAGCGGATCATCGATCCCGGGCGGAGGGTACTTATTTTTGATGGTGACCTCATTAAGTGCTCAGTAGTCCACACACATGCGCCGACTACCATCTTTTTCTTGACGAACAACACCGGCGCTCCCACGGGACGAACTCGGTCTGATGTAACCCTTATCCAAAAGCTCCTGAATTTGCTTCTTCAACTCTTCTAAATCATTGGCTGGCATCCGGTAGGGTCTCTTGGAAATCGGAGCGGTACCTAGCACAAGCTCAATCAGAAACTCAACCTCCCTCTCTCGTGGCATACCCGAAGATCATCCGAAATACGCCGGGTATTCTCTCGACAACCGTACACCCTCCAACTGGATTACCTTACTCGCAAATCATGACCGCTCGCTGGTTGGCACTCACCGCCGCGAATCGCACCTTAACTCCGTCTCAATTGGTTAAGGTCACCGCTCTACTCCCACGCCTAACATCGCCGCCGCTTCGGTTAATCCATTCCCAAGATTACATCTAGGATCGTGATATCCAACAAAATCAGGTCGGCCCTGAACTCAACTCCCTGAATGGTTATCCTAACTCCTGGACAACCTAGGTTGGATCTCAACTCGGATCCGGGGGATTGGATTAAAAGAACAGATCCAAGAGCAACAGTTTTCAATTGTTGCTTTAAAGCAAAACTCCGAGAAACAAACGAATGCGAAGCTCCAGAATCAAATAAAATGGTGGCAGGAACTGAATGTACGAGAAACGTACCGATCACAACGTCTGGTGCTGCCTGGGCATCCTCTGCGGTGACGTGGTTCACCTGACCTCTCACCACCGGCGTCCTGCTGGCCTGTCCTGAGGCCGGGGGTGCTCCTCGCCCCGCTCGGGGTAGGGTACGACCGGTGTGGCTCCCAAGTCAAAACGAACTGGCGTCGGGGCCTGCCTCTGAGGGCACTTGCTAGCATAGTGTCCCACCTCATGACACTTGAAGCAAGTGATGGATGCTGCTGAATTATTGCTTTTCTGCTGCTGCTGTCCACTGGAACCACCGTGACGCCGACTGACCCAGGCGGCGCGTGTCCGAGTGGGTCCGAATCAAGCTGCTGCTGCTGCCGCTGCTTTGTGGCGCTCGTGCGGTGGTAGGAACCAAAACGAGGCCTCTCGAGATCGGTGTGGTGTGATCCTCGCTGATCAACCTCCTCTTGCGAGACTCCTCGAGCTCGCGCGACTCTCCTCGATGAGAATGGCCTTATCCACCAATCGCTTTGGCGGCATAGTCGTTGCCTACGACTTGCACCTTCAAAGCTGGGTTCAAGCCTTTCTTGAACCTCTTCTGGCGAGCTGCATCTGTCGCTACATCCTCTGGCGCGTAGCGAGCCAACTGAGTGAATTTATTGAGATATTCACTCACTGACAGGTTCCTCTGCTGGAACTCCCGAAACTCATCCTTCTTCATCTCAACCACTCCCTCCATGACATGAGCGGTGTGGAAAGCCTTTGCGAATTCCTTCCAGGTGATGTTGTGCTGGTTCTCATGGGCGGCACAGTAGTTCTCCCACCACTCTGCTGCTGGTCCCTCAAGCTGATGTGCTGCATACAAAACCTTCTCCCTGTCGGTGCACTGAGCCAAGTTCAGTTTCTTCTCAACTGAACGGACCCAATCGTCGGCCTCCAAAGGCTCTGACGAACTGGAGAAAACAGGCGGTCTCGTCCTCATAAACTCTGCATAGCTGGTCTGCTGACGAGGTGCTGGCGGTGGTACTGGCTCCTGGTGCTGTCGCTGCATCATAGTCTGCATACCCTGCATCATAGTCTGCATCATCTGAGTCTGGGCCATCAAGAACTGACTGAGGGCGGGATCCAAGGTAGGTGGCACCGCGCGCAAAGATCGTTTCTCGGGTCTGGTTCCCTTGATGGCGGCTGGAGGAGTTCCTGGTGTCAACCATTTTGCTCTGAAAAGAAAACAACTGCTGACTGACCAAAGGTGAAAGACGAGAGGGAAAAGCATAGATAAGAGGTAAATGCGTCTAAGGGGGTTTTGCTTAATGGAGACCTAATCTAAACAAACACTTAGCCATAAGGCTAACTAAGAAACTGAACAGAAAATAAACTCCAATAAAAGATTTGACATGATCGCAATATAATGCTTTTAGGGCAATATTTGCAGCTCACATCGCACACAACTGCAAATAAAATCCAACGTGTCTACTCGCACTATCTACTCTGAAGGCTCCCACTCGGGTCCTGACAAATAAGGTACACTGCTATCGTCCTCAGAATCGCTGTAGACAACCCACGAGTTGCGGATCGGCGCGCATCGCTCGACCGGGCCGGGTGAACCGGCTGAGGTAGGCGCGACGATCTCCGGTGATACGACGTCTCTCCTCTGGGCTCGGCGGTGTAGGCGACGGTAGAGATACTGGCGACTGCGGTCGGGGCTCCTCCCAGACTGGCTCTGGTAGTCTCGGGGTGGCTCCGTACTGCTCCTTGAACTTCCGGACGAGTCTGGCCATGTTGATCTTGTATAGCTTGCAAAGTCGACGGATGGCTTTGTGCGCAACTCCTTATGCTGACATCTCCCCACTGGCACCGGTGTTCTTGAAACTGTGGTGTAGCACCTGTTTGCCGACTCGGGTGGTGAAGTACAGCCTGGAGATGCTCCCGATGCGTTGACCTTTCTGCTTCTCATCCTTGGTGAGGTAGACGGGCAGTCTCTTAAATCCGAGGCACCGCAACAAAACGCGTGAGAAGTGACCTCCATCCTCTGTCTGGTCAGAGGAAGTTTGGGACATCTAATGCATTTATAAAGGAAAGATCAGTTTATAACTTTAGGAAAACAAATTTTGCAAGAGTTGGGGCGAGAGATAAGAATCCTTAAGAATGAGGTAAGAAGATAGAGATATTACTAAATATCAAGTTTAGTTGGTTTGATTTAGAAAAATAAACTTTTGGGTTACGACCAATTTAACTTAGGGCTTCGTCCTACAGTCGATATGGCTCGATACCATCTCTGCCGAGACCGAATATGCAAACCGGTCTCTCTGTAAACTGCACTAGTCCAGATCACGCTAGTGCACACAATCGAACATAGATGTCATCATAGTCATACACACGATAATAATAAAGGAAAACTCGAATATCGATAAAATATCAAGGGTACGACCTTATGGCCAAGCTTACAATATCTCTAGCGGAAGGGCTTAACAAAATAGCAATGAAATCCAAAATAAAGCGTAGCGACCAATCGACAAGCCACAAAGCTATCGAGTGGAGAACGGCCTAATCCGTGAAGTCGTCGTAGTACTCTCCTTCCGCACCTCCCGCCGATAGTACTCCTCTCCTCAATCGAGCAACATAGGCGTAAAGCCGTGAGTACATTGGTACTCGGCCAAGTCGTTTGTAACAATAAATGCAATATAATATGCAAGGCTTACCCAAGGAAGGCTGAAAGGTTAATTTGCATAAAGGCATTTATTGAGGAAATATATTAAATAACTTGAAAGCGAAAGTTAACTGAAAACAGTAATAATAGATAATCAAAGGAATAAACATGAACCACTTGTGAACACCAATTCACAAGTTTGAACCAACAGTGAACTACCTGTCCACTCCCAACATAAACCACCAAGTTATAAATGAAACACTAACCCTCGTGTGAAATCCCCGAGCACTGTCCATGACCGAGGACGCGGCTATTCGAATAGTTTTACACTCTGCAGAGGTTGCACAACTGTACCCACACGATGTGATTAGCCTAGGCCTAAGGAAATCACAATAAGGCCTTTACAATGCTCTACCTCAACCCAATCCTGTCCGCTAGGGTTTCGCATCACACCCCCCCTTGCGCCACATGGAAATCAGCAACCATGTCCATCACAATGGCAGAATTGAATTGAAATATTACAAATTAATCAGCCAGGTCCATCCCATAATAGACATGTGGTTTGCACGATTAAGCTCAGATCAATGGCGCACAAAGTTAAGTCCTTAACATTACCCGGGCGAGACTACCACATCCTCCAAAGTACAACTGTACTTCCCCCTTTACTGCACGATCACTCGCCCGAGTGCAAAACCAATTTGTATAACCAAGCCAACGTCACACCAATGATGTGGCACAAATTTTAATACACGTGGCACCAACCACAGTTCCATATGTCATTAATTCAAATTAATAATTTATCATGCGCGATGAGATCAATCGTAAATATAAACAGGCTAAGCAATCTAATCGTACCAACCCATGTGATAAATTAACTAGCATCACTAATAAATTTCCCAACCTATGGTGACAAAGGCATCATGGTATTTCAAAGTGTCAAGGAGGTATATTTGCAATTGGGACAATAACTACCTGTGCAATGATTTGAATAAAAATAGCAATGCAATGTAATTTAAAGCAAAATAATTAAATAATAGTTTGTAAAATTGGGTTCAACATGATCGAGGACACGACTTGCCTTCGTTATGCTCGTGAGGTACTCTGGTCTTCAGCGCGAAACCCGCTCCTCCGAATCCGAATCTAACGAGAGAAAACGATCAAAACAAAGAAACACATAAAATGACAAGAAAAAGAACTCAAAAATTCTCAAAACCAGAACCAACAGCTAGAGCTCGATTTTAGATGAATTTAGAAAAAAGAACGGGGTCAATCGGAGCTAGGACGGAGGAGAACGGGCTCGGAAAATTAATTCAAAATTAATTCGGGAAAATCGGAAAAGTTATGTCTTTGTGGACCCGTCCATGAATTTCCGAGTCCACCATGGACTCGGTCCACGAATGATGCAGCACGGACGGCCGACGCGGGCGTCGCCGGCGTGGCGGCGGCATAGCGCCGCCGCGTGGCATGGTGACGTGGCGGCCGACGTGGCACCGACGTGGCGCCACGTGGGCACCGGGGCGGTCACGGCCGACGTGGCATGCCACGTGGGATGCCACGCCGGCTAGGGCTGACGTGGCCCGGCCGACGCGCACGGCGGCGCGACGGCGGGATCCGACGGCGGAGGGCGATCGACGCGCATGATTCGGACTTCGGTCCAGACCGAGCGACGACGAGGATTTGCGCGGCGCGGCGCGGCGACGGGCGGATCGGCGGCGCGTGGCGGCTCGCGCGCTGGCGTCGCGGACGCGCGCGTGGCGCGCGGAGCGGGAGATGGCGGCGCGTGGCGGCGCGGGAGCGGATCGGCGACGCGTGGCGCGCGCGCGCGCTGGCGCCGCGGCGCGCTGGGGGCGCGGCGCGCGCTGGTCCGCTCGGGCTCGAGGGGCGGAGCGGGTGCGGGTTCGGCGACGGGCGGCGACGCGGCGAGCGGCAAGGAGGGAGGCGGCGATGGCTCACCGGCGAAGTCTCGCGGCGACGGCGACGGGACGGCGCACGGAGGGCGCGACGGCGGCGGCAGCGCGACGGCGGAGCGGCTCCGGCGACGGCGCGGGCGCGAGGGCGAAGGCGAGGGCGGCGGCGACGAGTTCGTGCGACGGGCACGCGAACCGAGGGACGAACGCGATATTTATCACGCGAACCGAGACAATCCCGATCGGTTACGCTCGAGCAAACGCGGTTTGGTTTGGACGGCCGGATTCAACGCGAGAGATCGGACGGCTCGGACGCACGCGAGGGTTAGGGTTAGGGTTTGCGCGCGCGCGAGGATGGACGGCGGAGATCGCGCGGCGCGCGATCGGCGCCGAGGGCGCGGCGGGCGCGGCGGCGACGGCGTTGGTGGTGCCGCCGCGTGTCGGGCCGCGATGCGCGACACGTGGCGCGGGCGGATCGGGCGGCGAAGAGCGGCGCGGGAAAGGGTACGGCGCGCGGCGGCGCGGATGGGCGACGCGTGGCGGAGAGAGGGAGATCGGGCGGGTGAGGTTAATTCTTTTCTTTTCTTTTTCCAGAAATTCAAATAAACTTCTAAAAGCTCTAGAAAATAGCAAATAAATCCCAAAAATTCACCAAAAATACCAGAAAATTCCTTGAGACCTGAGGAACACAAATAAAATATTTTCCACTTATGTTAATGTTTATTTTTAATCATATTAAATCATTTAAAACTTTAAAAATTCATTTGAAGCTTCAATTAATTTCAGACAATTCCAGAAAATTCATTTTTGAAAACCAGGCTTTAAAAATCTCAGAAAAACAGGATGTTACACATTGGTCTCAATCTGGGCGCCCTCAAGTTGAGCAAGTCGCTCATTCGTCACTCTGACATCCTCTTCAAGACCCTCTGCACGAAGGTTCATAAGGCGTAGAAAATGTTGTACGATTGGCTTAGTACGAGGAGTATGAGATTGATCCTCATCCGTTGTATGACCTGCCATTGTTAGCAAAACACAAGAATATGTCCCTAACAGCAACTACTAGGATGAGCAGGTTCAAAAAGTCGCTTACACTCAAGCCTTTTATCGAACTCTTACCAATTCTTACCAAGCAAACAGGGTGATCGGCTCCCAATGATGTCAACGTATCTCTCAAGATTGGATGGAGCGATTGCGGTGAAGCTCGGCCGTGCATTTGTAGGAGAGGTGTAGCTGGGAAGGCTCAAGTTTGGTAGCAACGATTAGCAATAATCAAATCAGAAAATGCAAGTTAAAAAATCGTTCAACGCCGGTTGGTGCTGGTCCTAGGCTAGACCGTACTAGAGACGCGAGCCTAGAACACAAACGAGTACACCGCACAGAAAGAATCTAGATGACGTTGCCCACGGAGTTCAGAGGCTCAGAAAAGGACGCCGTCTTCACGGGACACCTTAGAATCACTTGTAGAAGGTTCCTGTAAATTTTGAGCAAATTCCAAGAAAGTTGACTTTTCTTGACTTTGCGGGCCCGTTTTGAGGCCCTAAACGACCTTTTTTGGGGTCGAAGTCGCTGCGCGTATGCGTGGTGGCTTACGCGGATCTGAAATCTCCAGATTTTCCAAACTTCAATTTTTCTGGCTCTATTTTCCCGTTTTCTTTCCAACGGATCAAGAAACGCCTCAATCGGAGGTCGTATGCAAAAGTTAGGATTTTCTCTCTCCTCTTCTCTTTTTTTTTACGCCGTGGCTCTTTCTATCGGCGGCTGCCTTTTCCTTCTTGTCTATCTACTTTGCTCCCACTCCGAGTCCAATTCCAAGTCCTACTCCGAGTCCAATTCCGAGTCCAATTCCGAGTCCAATTCCGAATCCAACTCTGAGTCCTATTCCGAATCCAACTCTGAGTCCTATTCCGAGTCCAACTAGGGCAACGCCTCCCTAGAAACTGAGTCCCCCTCTTGACGTGGCAGTTCGAAACCAACCGCAACGGTGAAACCAAGACGTGAACAGAACTCGAAACTCTAGATGAACTAGACACTAAGATCAGCAAAGGACACGACGATGCAACCGAAAGTTCAACAATGCAAAGTACTGAAAAGAAAAATTGCGAGGCTAAGATTGGTTTGGACCGGGTGATCTACTACTATTTTTTTTGGCTTTTTGTGTACTGTAGGTAATTAAAAGCAATCTAATCTAGGAATAACTGGAAATTCTCACCGAGCAACCTTGAGCTCTGATACCACTTGATGGAGACGGGGTGCCCGATCTTTCGATGAGATTGATAACTATCGATTTGGTGGAGGTGACTCTCGCGATCCGACTACAACTGTACGACGTCGCTTGTGCCTTAGCAATCGCTGAACCAACTCCGAGATGTTATTGATCTTGCTGGAAGCACGATCAACCTGAACACGAAGTTCAATCCCTGCAAGCAATCGAAGAACTAGCAAGAATAAGACGAAAAGCAATCTGATATTGCGAATAACAAAGTTGATATTCAAAAACAAAGGTGGGATCCCGAAGGTAGTCATGACAGGTGGTCGTCTGACACAACTGAAGAACCGAAGTTTGCGCAAAGGCTAAACCTAAACTCAACGAAAATCCCCCGTCCTAGCAGGGGGTGGCGGCTCCTATTTATAGAGAAACGACCAGGGGGGACGCCCTAGGGTTACAAGGCCCATGGGCCCAAGTGGTGGTGGCGCAGCACCCTTTTTGGATTCGGACTCAGAAATCAATGTGGATTGTTTTGATGATTGCGGCCAGCTCGGATGGAATTTGAGGATGAGGTTAGATCCGTTGGAAAGTAGACTTCATAAGCTTTCCATGAAGTACAAGAACGCCCCAAACGGAGTCCGTATGAAGAAGTTATGCCCGTTTGAATGTGGTACCAATGCAGCAGTCCGAATCCGATTCCAGAACGTGTCCAACTCGGATTCTTGCTTGACTTGATCTCAAAGTGACGTGGTGACCTCCATGATTCCGTCCTTGCATGTCCATGACTCCATGTCCCTTTCCTTCATCCTTTCCCAGGTTCCTAACCACAATTAAATCACTTGCATTAGGTAGCGGTCTATTCTCAGTAATATATGAACCTAGGAATGAATTCATCTGGTAATTAAGTTGACGAGCACGAGCTCGAATAAGTGGTCCTTGTTGTGGATGAGTTGTATCCATGGAAGGGATGTCCTCATCAGTACGACTCCATGTGGGTTGTAATAGATAGACTAACTAAAGTCACCCATTTTATCCCTATCAAGACAACCTACAAAGGAGGTAAGCTGGCTGAGCTGTACATGTCCCGCATCGTGTGTTTGCACAGTGTACCAAAAAGAATAGTCCCGAATTAAGGTTCTCAGTTTACCTCGCATTTCTGGGCTAGCCTTCATGAAACCCTCGGCACTCATCTAGATTTTAGTACCACCAACCACCCACAAACAGACAGCCAAACAGAAAGGGTAAATCAAATACTAGAGGATATGCTTCGAGCATGCGCACTAGAATTCACTAAGGATTGGGAGAAATGCTTGCCCTACGTCAAATTTGCCAACAACAATGGATATCAAGCTAGCTTGAAGATGTCCCCATTCGAAGCCTTATATGAAAGGAAATGTCGAACCCCTTTGCATTGGTCAGAAGTAGGAGAGGGCTACATTTTTGGGCCAAAAAAGTTGCAACAGGCTAAAGAAAAAGTCTGTCTGATTAGGGATCGATTGCAAGCAGCTCAATATAGGTAGAAGAGTTATGCTAACAAAAGGCATAGGCCATTAAGCTTTGAAGTCAGAGATTATGTCTACTTGAAGGTGTCACCCTTGTGAGGAGTTAAAAGGTTTTAAGTTAAAGGCAAGCTTGCCCCACGATACATTGGGCTTTTCCCAATTGTGGCCAAGAAAGGAGAAATAGCTTACCAACTAGACTTGCCTACGAGTGTAGCCGATGTACACATCGTCTTCAATGTGTCCCAACTTAAGAAGTGTCTTCGGGTGCTGAGAGGCCAAATTCCGCTAGAAACTATTAAGCTTGAGAGCGATCTGACCTACAAGGAGCGTCCTATCAAACTTCTAGACATTGTGGAAAAGAAGACAAGGAGTCAAACCATTCGCCTATGCAGGGTGCAATGGAGCAATCATACCAAAAAGAAAGCCACCTGAGAGTGCGAAGATCAACTAAGGATGGATTACCCCAACCTATTCTCCAACTAGGCTAAATCTCAGGGTTGAGATTCTCTATAATGGGGGTAGGTTTGTGACATCCTAAAAGTTTGGATCCTGAAAAATGTGTAATTACAAAAATCTTTTGTACTGTATTCTCTCTCTACAGTTGGATCTTATTTGATTTTCTTGATTCTTAGATAAGGTTCTAATAAGTAAGATAATGAAAACCTAATTCAAAAAGTAAATTATAGTTAATGGAAGATAAATCTAAAGTAAAAGATGAATCTAAAAAGATGATCTAGAAATTAAGGTAGAAAAACTTACTATGAATATGGTTGTAAATTGAACAATAAAATACATATGCTAGCGAAAAATTTGAATAAGAAAAACAGGATAATTGAGGATTAGTAAAAAATCAGAAAAATGAGAAATGGGCCTAGCAACAAAAATTTTCTGGCCAGCCTGACTCCCTTCCTTCCATCTTACCTGTGCTCTGCCATGGTAGGGCCTTCCTCTGCCAGCCCTGCCATGGCAGCCCATTTTCTGTCATGTCTCACAGCTATGACCACTGGTCGTCGGTGTGTTCCCTTCCGCCCATGCCACTACTGATCACCTACGTGTTGTAGCTTCGCTCCCACGCCACAACAGGAAGCCATCGTGTCCAACCCTTCACTTTGTTGACCCACCACTCGAAGGAAGGACGACGAGACACCATTTGGACCGCCGCGCCATGCCAGCTCGAGTCAGCCATAGCGCACACCACATCCAGCCTCGTCAGCATCTGCTCTCACACCTGCTTCACCATGCTATTAATATAACATTGTCGCATGCATCGTTGGCAACCATCCCCTATCTTACGTTGACTGGACCATCACCCATGCTTATAGGTGCGTGCGCCCCGTAATTAGTACAATAGCCATTGTCACTCCCTACATCCTATCACGGTCGTGACACCAAGCTCAGGTCATTTGGCTTTGTAGCTATGTCGGAGCCACGCTGTCTACCATGACTATCCAACCACTCGTCATGTGGTTAGCCCTCTCCACTGGCTATAAAGCTCGCCCTCGCCCCCAACAACACCACACCACCATTCTCTCCCTCCCACTACGAAGAATTGCCTCGTAGCTGCCCAAAAAGTGCCAGCAGCACCGTCTTCTCCGATGCCAGCCATTAGGAAAACCACTGATTGGAGCTGCGTCAAGCCAATTAAGTCAAGCCAAAGTATCCTTGGAGTACGACAAAGCCATCCCTACCCTTGGCTAGACTCAAAGATGCCTGTATCTTGCCGGCACCGTATGCCTCCCTCTCTCATCGCCGTCATATGCTGCTAGATCATCACTGCCGTTCCCAAGCTATGTAGACCACCAAGGTATCCTTCTATCCACCTCTAGATGCTCTTAGACCAAGGAATTGCCTTGAATCCGCTTAGATTACCATAGCCACCCCTCCCCTGTTCCGCTACCACCTGTGGTCACCGCCAATCACCACCATCACCAAATTGATCAACGAGACTATGCCCGAACACGCAATCAAACATGAGTATCCCATTTTTGAAATGGTCACATCCGGCCACTGCCCCTATCACCAACGGTGAGCCCTTTTGTTACTGACCAAAAGGGGCAGGAGCCCTGTGTTGATAAAGGTGGCCATTCAGATGGTCTGAACCTTCATCAGTTGATAGAACATCCATTGGTTGATCGGACAGCTCACACGCCCTACTATTTGGATAGTTTGAACCTCCATTGACTAATTGGACGGTCCGAAGGCCGTTCAAAAGATCGGACAGCTAATCAGGTGGTCTAAACATTCATCGGCCGATTAGATAGCCCGAACGCACTCCTTCAGTCGGACCAGTCCGAACTTGACCAACATAGGCCCACGTGTTGGTGAGAGAACTCTCTCTCCTTTTGTAATTTTTGGATTAATTCAAATAGAGAACTTTAAATAGGCATAACTTATTTATCTTAGCTCCAAGTTTGATTGAACAAAATTTTAAATTTATCTAAATTCAAGATCTATCTAATGGAACCAAATCTAAGAATTTTGGAGCTTGTTTGAAGTTTTGTGTGGATTTATCTGGTACACTAATTTTTATCCAAATTTTTGCACAACATAAAATAGCGTGTGAAGTTCTGGAAAAGGAGGCCAAAGCCGAAGCAAGTCAAGACCAGCAAGACCAAGCCAACTATGACCAAGGTGAGTCAATACTTTGATCATATTATACCTACTTTTGAATGCAAGTTATTTCTATTTAAATTATCAAATTGCATGCCGATATTTTATATGCAAATCTATGATTATTTTAAGATACTAGCTACATGCCATTATTTAACTTGTTAGTATTATATTTTCTTGGGACATTCTGAGCATGTGAGAAGCACAAAGAAGTACATAGTGAAAATATGATAAAAACTAGTGCCACATTTTATAGACAAACATGTCTCTCTGGCATGGGTTTAGTCTCTAAGCCCGTCGGGGTATCCATGTACAAACCACCCCAACAGAGTTGCCTTGTCCCCGCCCTCAGGATGCAGGACATGATAGCTAGCGCAGTGCTGTGTGTCAACGTGCCAGTCTAGCAGGCCGAATGGCCAGTCTGAACCACCAAGGTCATGAGCCATACTTGCAAATTAATTTGAAGTTAGCAATTATGATAGAATTATTGGTTTAATTATTTGTAGTGTAGCTCTGAAAATTCTAAAAATTTAGTTGCGTTGTTGCATAAACCGCATATTCCTCAACATATATAGCCAAAGCCACATTTTGGTTTTAGGGTCTTAGGGTTTGTAGTTTCAAGGTTTAGGGTATGGGGTTAAGAGATTTGGGTTAAGGTTAGGGTATAGCCACAATGCTATTACAACTATTAACAACTAAATTGGTATTAGTTCTACGACTACACTATTTACAACTAATAATAATATGTGACATACCCAACATAACTACACGTATAATAATTTTAGTTGGTAACCTACTGTGGTTTCAAAAGAATAACTATTAACAAATAAATTGACGTTAGTTCTATGACTATATTATTTACAACTATTAATAATATGTGACGTACCAGATACAATTACACATCTAATAATTTTAGTTGCTAACCTACTATGGTTTCAAAAGTAAATCTACAAAGAAGTGTAGGGGACTCACTGTCAGTGATGCACAGACCTCTCCTCCTCACTTCCCCTCCCTCTCCTCTCTTTCTCTCCCCATCTTCTCCTTTCCTCTTTCCCTCCTCCCTTCTCTTCACAGCTGGCAAAATGGCGATGGGTGCTCAGGTCGGCGCACGCATGGAATATAGGCCCCCTAGTCGTCCAATAGTTGAGCGACTATGGGCTAGTTGTTCAACAGTTAAGCAACTAGAGGCTAAGTCACTAACAGTTGAACGACTGGTAACAGAAAGACTAGCCGTTCAACCGATAGGCAACTTAGATATTTGGCGAGCAACCGTTGGGTGACCAGCCCAAGTCGCTTAACAATGAAGCCACAAAGGATTATTAATGTAAAATAAAAATAGAGGTATATTAGTATAATTCGAAATAAAAAATAGATTATTTTAAAAAAAATCCGAATGGAAGTAGTACTACAGAGAACTCTCTAAGTGTGACTGCATAAGCGGGGAGCATATAGAACGTAATTAATCCTAGTTAGTCATCAACCAGTAGGTCCAGTACAGATGCTACGTATTTTAAGTAATATTAAATTGAAAATTCAGAAGCTTGTGTGAGATCTATAATCAGACGAAACATATTGAAAACAGAAAAAGAAGAAGAAGAAGAAGAAGAAGAAGAAGGGAGCAAAGAGGTAGGCAGAGCATCAGGAGCAAGAATATGTCGTCCCACCACCGCTGCATGTTGGAACTAGCCGCTAGGAGGAGTGGATGGCGGAGCTCAGGATCGCTGGGCTGCACTGCCGGAGAGAAATGATGATGTCGACGAGAGCACCAGACGTGGAAATGCAGCAGAGAGCAGTTGAGCAGGAGGCGTTAAATTGAACTGCACCGTAGGTGTGGGAGTGAGAGAAGATTAACATGATTAAGGTGAAAAACAATATTAATAGAATTAATCTTTTTTAGGTAGGTTTTGTTATTTTGGGAGAGTCCATGTTTCGCAGGGGCCAAACTGGGTCTCAGGCCGGCCCCAGTGGCCTAGATCAAAATTGCTTACTATATAACAATGTAGCTCACAGGCTAAATTCCGATCTCCTGTGCTCTCCAGTGGACTAGGCCCGAGGCCCAGCCGCTGGCTGGCTATGCCCTTAAACTATTTTATATTTAAGAGGTATTCGTTATGAATACTAGAGTTGGTTTATAATCTCTTCGGATATATATATATATATATATATATATATATATATATATATATATATATATATATATATATATATATATATAGAACAGCCCGTACTCAGTTTAGTGAGGAGAAAAAATAATAGAAGAAAAAGGCAGCGCTTCGCTCCCGGGAAAAACAATTGTGTTCTGCATGGCCATCACGTGTTGTCTACAGGAAGCAAGGCACAGGTGGGCGTCACGTTGAGAGCATCAGAAGTGCTGTTCACCTCGTGCTATCCATCAAAGACTCGGCGGAGACATGGCACTGCTCCATCACGTCCAGCAACCAGGCGCATCACGTCGACAGGGAGCAGCGGCTCCTTCGCGTGTGGGCGCAGGTGAGGAATCCTATCTCGCGCGTCACGTCAGCGGGTCCCACGGGCGCGTCACGACGGGAGGCAGACAGGGACCCGCGTGAGGGCGCACGCATCACTGGAAGAAGCCGGCGGGTATCGAAGGATCGCCGATAAAAAGATTCCCAACAGCTAGAAGCTCAAACACACACGTACGTGGAGGCGATGACCCCGAAGCGCAAGAGACGACAGGACAGGCCAACGACCGAACTGGTAGTCTGCTACTGCTAGCTAGGATGGCTGAGCTGCGGCTGCAGCTGGTCGCCGCCGTCCTGGCCCTCGCCGCCGCCAGCAACTTCTGCCTCGGCTTCGAGTTCCACGAGGCCACCGTCGATGCCATCCAGCTCGGCTTCATGAACGGCAGCCTCACCTCGACGGCCCTCGTCAGGTTCTACCTGGACCAGATCAGCCGCCTCAACCCGCTGCTCCACGCCGTCATCGAGGTTAACCCGGACGCGCTCGCGCAGGCAGCGCGGGCCGACGCAGAGCGGTCGTCTGGTCGGTGCCCCAACGGCGGCGGCGGGCTCCACGGCATCCCCGTGCTGCTCAAGGACAACATTGCGACGCGCGACCGGCTCAACACGACGGCCGGGTCGTTCGCGCTGCTCGGCTCGGTGGTCAAGCGGGACGCCGGCGTGGCAAGCCGCCTCCGGCATGCCGGCGCCGTGGTGCTCGGTAAGGCCAACCCGTCCGAGTGGTCCAACTTCCGCCCAGTCAAAGCGGGGTGGAGCGCCCGCGGAGGCCAGTCACTGGTAATCACGACTCTGCTGCAGTTCAATTAATTCCTTTATGGTGCATCATACATACATGATCAGTGAAACATCCATGGTGCATCTGAAGAACCCGTACGTTCTCTCGGTGACCCCGTGCGGGTCGAGTGCTGGGTCGGGTATCGCGGCGGCGGCGAACATGGCGGCGGTGACGCTGGGGACGGAGACTGACGGGTCGATACTCTGCCCGTCGTCGTCGAACTCTGTGGTTGGGATTAAGCCCACTGTTGGGCTGACAAGCCGATCCGGCGTCATCCCCATCACCCCTAGGCAGGACAGCGTTGGGTAAGCAACTGCTATTGACAGAGAATTTTTCAGCGTATTCTCCTGATAGTAAAAGGTGGTAGTAGAAATTAAATTTGGCCATCAAATTCTTAAGGGTGTTATAGACTTTTTGTTCTAAGTAGTCTAAAACCATGTAGGTGTCACAAATAATCGACACCACAAAATCTTGAATCGATGCCATCGCTGAACCAACTCACCGGCGTTCAAAGCCTCGTCGTCACTAGCGAGATCATCGCTGGTGCCCTCTTCAACACCATCTCACATATGCAACTGCCCGTATCCTCCCCCACCACCTTGCTTCCACATTGCCACCCACACTATACTCTTTCACCGCCACTGTCCAACCACATTACTTGCCCATCCGGTTCACCTGTTCGGCCATATGTTCGTGATTCATAATTCCATTAGTTCACTCAAATGTGAAGTTCGGCTATGACTACTATGACTATAATTTGTATGCTTCAATCAATTCGGTCTGCCAGGCATGTCCTGAATTACCTAGGATGCTTTGTTTAAGATTTTTTATACGCGATAGATTCATAGTATTGACTAGAATATGTATTCTTCAATTGCATTGATACACGCATAAGAAATTTCCTGGTTGGCAAATATGGAAAGCTTGAAGAGGACCTAATGAAATGTGCATTGAGCCCGTTGGGCTACTTCGTTGATTTGGTTAGATCGGAATCCCACGCACTGATCATCCCCCATCAAAATCCTCTGAAATTTCTTCGTTGATTTTGACCAATTTTTTTTTTTAAAAAATTGACTTTGGTTCCTCTGAAATGCAGACCAATGTGTCGCACAGTGTCAGATGCCGTCCACGTGCTGGATGCCATTGTCGGCTACGATCCGCTTGACGCTGCGGCCACCGGAGCAGCGTCGAAGTACATCCCTCCCGGTGGGTACGAGCAATTCTTAAGGGTCGATGGCTTGAGGGGCAAGAGAATTGGCATCCCTACTGGCTATTTCGACTCGTATGGAAAGATGGAGCTGCGGGTGTACGGGGAGCATCTCGCCACAATGAGGTACTAGTACTACCACTACCTGCCTTGCATCGTTAAAAAGAGCCCCGAGAATGCACCAATCGTATTTAATATGAGCCAAGATATGTGTATAAGTACAGAGATTGGATATATAAAAATGAAGTAGGTAAACCTGCTATCACAAAATACCTTTGCAAATGTTTTGAATCTTGACATGGTGCTACTCTTCATCGAAGGAAACACGGAGCCATGGTGATCGAGAATCTTGACATGGCGACAAATTTGACTGACCTCGGTCTCAACGAGTACACTGCAATGAAAGCAGAGTTCAAGCTAAGCCTGAACGCTTATTTGTCAGACTTGCTATACTCCCCAGTCCGCTCCCTTGCGGAAGTCATAGCATTCAACAACGCACATGCTGTAGAGGTAAGCAGACGCAGCTGATCAATATTTCATCTCGAGCTCTTATATCTCCAAAACTACAGAATCAACAAACCACTGCATGCGGTGATCTACTTCGTTGCAGGAGAGGCTAAAAGATTTTGGGCAGTTCGTCCTCATCGAGGCCCAAAATACCAGTGGCATTGGCTCCCGGGAGAGAGCCGCGATCCGACGGCTCGACGAGCTGACCGCCAATGGGCTGGAGAAGCTGATGAAGGAACACCGGTTGGATGCAATTGTGACGCCCAACTCCGACGCTTCCTCTGTTCTCGCCGTCGGCGGCTTCCCCGGCATCGCCGTGCCGGCTGGGTACGACGAGCAGGGAGCCCCCTTCGCGATATGCTTCGGTGGGCTGAAGGGTTACGAGCCGAGGCTGATTGAGATGGCTTATGCGTTCGAGCAGGCTACCAAAGTGAGAAGGATGCCTACTTTCAAGCCCTAGTGTGATGGCATTGCTAAGCCCTAGTGCCCAAATAATTTGGTGGAAATAAGTAAAAATTTTGTCGCTCTGTTTGAATAAATACCGTGGATCATTTCGGGTGGACCAACACAAACCTTCAAAAGACATGCGGGTGTGTTGTTATTTGTCTGTGTTGAAAATTTTATTTGTACGTGTAAATTGAGACTGCGTTGATCTCTAAAACGACCGATAAAGGAGAATCGAAGTAGTGCTACAAAGAACTTCTCTCTAAGCGTGACTGAGTAAGTGGGGGTGCATATAGAACTTAATTAGTCATCAACCTGTGCATCCGCACGGGCTACGCGTTTTAAGTGATATTTAATATATTAATGTATGTGCAAATCTTAATTAGATTAGAAAAAACATTAAGCACCATCAAATTTTATTTCTTCAGTTGTATTATTTTTGCTGAATTGTGCATCTCTCTGTTTGAATAAGATTCGAATATTTGAATTTAAGGTTTTATTGGGTATTGATGATAGACAGTTAATAGTAAGTAAATGGCTGATTAATTGTGTTAGTTGGGTAAATAGCTGGTTAATCACGTTAGTTAACATTCTTCATCTATTATACGCCTGGAGATGTCTGGAGCTATGTGTCCCAAATCACTACCTCCTTTTCTTTTCCTTCGTCTTACAAACCTATGCTACTGTGTTGTGCTATCTAAATCTCGTTAACTCTTCTTTTCAGTATACACCATGAAAGAAGGAAGTGGTATTTCTGAGCTATTGTTGCCGTGAAGACTTGCAGAGGGGCGACAATAATGTTTCTAGGTAGTGCACATCTACGCAACCACTTACTTCATTGCTTCATCTACATTCTGCATTGTATCAAGTCTGCGCTGCTTTTGTTTTTTATCAAGCTTAACTGTAAGTCGTTCGTATGACTGATCAACTCTGTTTGAATTCTATTTCTACATATATTTTGATTTATAATATGTCACCTGCTGTTAGTACTGATTTATGCATTACTAATTATTTACGATATTTACTTTTTAGTAAAATCTAGAATTAAAATGTTACGTATATTTTCAACAATATGAACAGTAATTGCCTATGTGCTTTACATGGGAGTTGCAGAATCATTGTAGCTACCTGTTCGGCCCGCACCTAAAAACCAATTTTTATTTTTGTATGATGGCTGACACTACATGCTTGAAGATTTATGCTATATTGTCTCCGTACTATGTTCAAACTTCATGGTTTCTCGTCGAAATGCATGAATTCGACGCATCAAATTTGATTAATTCCTTACATACGAGAGGAATTTTGCAAAATGCCTCGTTATGTCACTGGCATGTGATGTTGGGCCCACATGAGTAACATATAAAGGATGAGGCAAACCTTTGGTAGCATATAATTAGAAATTCACCTCATCTAATTCATAGCTTAACTTTTTTTATCTTGTCAAGTTCTTTTTTGAGAGAGAGGGATCTTGTCAAGTCCTGAGATCACGAATTACGAAAAAATATAGATGATCACGAATTGGCGAGGTAAATTATTTCATGTACTAAACTAGTATTTTCATCTCATAAAGGACGTGTTGTGTTGACCTCACAGGGTCTATTTGTATTGATTTCTAATTTTAGCTTCTAAAAAAGCAGCTAATATGAATAGTCTAGTTTCTATAAACCACTTCTATCAGTTACTACTATTTATTAGCCATTACTTTTCACTTTCACATATTGTAACATATTTTGTATTTATTATATCACAATTCCATAAGTTATATGACGGTCCGAATATTATAGTATCTTTTGTTATATCATCTTTCTTACATAATATACTACTATTTATTAGCCACTACTATTCATCAGTTACAGCTAAAAACCATTATCCAAAGCCAATATAAACATACCCATAGTCGTGCAGGGCCTCGCTGCCGGCCACCTTAATGCCAACCAATATATGTGCACTTATATTCACTAGGTAGCACATTGCTATCGACACATGATGGTTGAATCATATGGGTGCACTAAACATACTAAAAAAAAGAATTGTATTCTCGTATTGTGTGAAATAACCCAAAAAATTGTGAAATTTTGTATTTTCTCAAATTTCATTTGAATTCAGTCTCGTTCCTGAATTTGGCAATTTACCATGAGTTCTCACTTTCCCTTCCCTGCCTATTCGTTTTTCCTACCGGGTGGCGCCTTTCTCCCTTCCCGCCAACTCCCCTATGTCGTCCAGCGCAGCTGGCCGCTCGCCAGTGCCGTCGTTCATAGCCAAAATTTCATCTTGGCGTTCACACCATCTCCCTGGCTCTGCCAGCTCAAGCCCTGCACATTCACTAGGCCAGTCCCTAGGCTCCTAGCAGCCCCGCCCAAGTCATCAGCATCAGGCCAGCCCAAGGTTTGATAGCTCAGGCCCAGCTGGCCGGCCGAGGCACGAAGCCATCAACTGACCAGCCCAAGACCAGCGCACGCATTGGTTGAGCTCCCTCATCACCTGACCAGCCTTAGAAACGTCGCCTCCTCCTTGCTCCTTTTAGGTTTTAGCCACTGTGCTGCTGCTGCTCTTTGAGACTTCGACCGTCTCGTCCACACTCGGTCGTTGGTGTCTAAGAGAAGGACATGGCTCGACCATCTTGGTGGTGACCGCAGGTGGCAGCAAGTCGACGCTGCGGCGAGAAGTAGGCCAATCCTCTTCATTCTTCTTCTTGACTTCTTTCGATCCCACCACCCAGCATAGCAGCGAGACAGGGAGGCACTAACGTCTAGTTCATCTTTCCCAGTTCTATGTTCTCTTTGGTAGTCAATAGCTTGCTTTTGATTGTTGATCTAATAATACTTCAAATTGGTTACTAGACTAGCCTAGATTGGAGTTCAGGTGTTAATTAATCGAAGTTAAAATGTTGTTGTGGCAACTGATTAAGAGATTATGGGTTCATGGATAGTTAGGAACATGGGACGAAATAAACACGGGCACTCTAGGCAAGTTCCAATTGGTTTGGCGCTTGCTTTTGTACTGATGACATGAATTATTGAATTATGTGATGAACTGATGATGATTGATGGTAGTCAATACAGAGAAGGGGGAATTGTGGAATGTAGAGTAGAAGCTAAGCCAGGGAAAATTGCCTATAGCCCAGTAGCCCATATTATCTATTTGTCTTGCCAATTGCCATATCTTTACTATTATAAAAGAAGGAGTTGGTGGTTGACCCGTCGTCACTCCTCTCTTCGCAACCATTCGATCTGATTATGAAATTAAATCCAAACCGTCTGTCACCCCTCCCCTCCCACCCCGCACACCGCCTCCCTAAACCCTAAAATCCGCCTCGCTCCCCCCTCTCCCCCCTCGCGCCGTACAATGTCACCGGGTTGCAGTGCAGCCCGCACGCTCCCTCCCTCCCTCCCCTACGCTTCACTTCCCTTCCCCCGTTCTCCGCGCCGCCTCTCCTCCGAATGCCCGAGTAATCCCCCACCCAATCCAGCTCCCGACGCAGCGCGGCGCGCCATGCCGTCCTCGCCGCCCCCACCGTCGAGTCCTCTCCCCCCGTTCTCCGCGCCGCCACTCTCCCCTCCCCCGTCTCTCCCCCACCCTCCTCGCCAGCCTGCGCTCCTGCCCTCACCCCCTCCGCCCCCCCCTCGCGCCACCGCCACTCCTCTGCCACCCCCGCGCCGCCGCATCCTCCTCCCCGAACCGCCTCCTCCCTAGCCCGCGCCGCCGCCGCCTCCTTCTCCCCCCGGGCGCCTCCTCCCCTACTCCACCTGAGCTCACGGAATGCAACCGGGACAGGGAGGTCTCCGGCGTCTCCATCGTCCTCCGCGACGGCGGCTGCAACATCTCCCACCTCACCGGCACCATCGCCGGCCCCGTTGGGATGCCCTACGAGGGCGGCACCTTCATCATCGACATCTACCTGCCAGGTAGACACGTCTCCCTCGTCTCTCCCCTTGCCCCGTTTGGGATTCCATCGTCGCCTCTGCCCCGCGATTTCGCCTGTGGTTTGTGGCGATCGGCTGGAGGGTTTAGTCCCTGGCCTCTGCGGACCGTGGGGCTAGGTAGATTGATTGATGTAGCGTAGCGCGATTCTTGTGTGAGAGGTTGATTTTAGGGTAGGGTAAGGGTTTGGAGCGAGTGCCCTCTTCGTTCCAGATTAGGATTTGACATTCGTGAGCGCAGTACTTAATGTGGATGCACCTTTCCTTTGGGGCGTAGAGAAGCAGTGTGCATTTGAGCAGACAGATTTGTACTTCATGTTCTAATTCAAGAATGCAAGGTGTATTCCACTTCTGTCTTTTATGATGTGAAAATTTTGTGATGTTGAATAGTACAACTAGAGCCCTTGCCATAGGGCCCCAAATGCTTGGCACTCTTGGGGCGAGAAGAATGATCTATGTCCAATCTTCAATGCTTGTGGCTCTGTTAGTTGTTCCGCAAGTTAAAACCTTTTGTGTGTCACTCTCCCCGCTATATGCTAATAACCGAAGCCAGCCCAAAGCAAGAGCTGCAAAGGCACGAAAAATGTTATTATCGTGTAACTGATTGATTGTGGTCTTTGATTGGTAGGTGGCTATCCCTTTGAGCCTCCTAAGATGCAGTTCATCACTAAAGTATGGTATGCAAGCTTTCCTTCTCCCTGTGGCTTTTTGTTTGTATTCCTCTCAGTGTATATGATCTCAATGTTCCTTGTTTGTAGGAAACCATTACTCTTAGCTAACAATTGTTGATAATTGATCCGGGTTTTCACTTTCTTATATTTGTTGTTGTTTGATCAAATTGGGACATTAGCAGAGTACATTGTAGTTCAAACAAATACAACAAGTAGAAAATCTCTTTGTTTGGTGTTGGTATGTTCTCTTAAAGTATTGCAATGAGTTTACTCTTCATGTGGTGGTGAGCCATCCAATCTCCAAAAATATCTGTGACCTAGCAATGCGGTTACTTAATCTTTGCTCGATGATAAGTACAAGTCTTGCATGATCTACAACTCTGATTTCTCCTCTAATCTATTATTGAAGGCACCCTAATATTAGCAGCCAAAATGGAGCAATTTTCTTGGACATACTGAAAGATCAGTGGAGCCCAGCCCTTACCTTGAAGACGGCGCTGCTATCCCTTCAAGCTCTGCTTTCTGCTCCTGCACCTGATGATCCTCAAGTTGTTGTTGTTGCACAACAGGTCTGGTTTGGGTCTGTCCTATTTAGTTCCATGTTTTAACACACAATTTACTTTTTTCCCTGGGAGATACTGTGACACTATGCTTTGGGAATTAAATAGGGGTTTCCTCTTCGTGGAGCAATCCTATAACCAATGAGTCAAACTTGAGTTTTCATGAAGCTTAGTTTTTGTATTTACGCTGAACTGCCACATAATGACATAATTCCCTTGGTAGAATTGCAGCAAAGAGTGTTACAGTACTGTAAATGTGAATTACCCAAGTGATGTTCTGGCATCCGGCACATGAGCTTTGTGCTAATAGATGTGACACAACTGATAATGCTATAGTTCTCATGTTATGTCTGTGCTACTGTGCATTTAACATACCTATTATAGTAGCAATGTTTGTATTTGGTACATGGCAACCGATATGCAACTATTTTCACCATTACAGCTGGTGTTTTTCACCTTATGTGCATTTAATACCCAATATGTTGTGTGCTCTATGTGTAGTTGATGCTAGATGACAAGCTAGGGTGCAAGGTAGTTATGATCAGCTCAGCAAGCTTTTGAGCATTTAGTACTAAATCTACTTTGCCCTTTGTGTAATTGATGTACAAAAAGCTAAGAATTAAGTTGTTTCTAATCAGCTCTTCAAGTAAGGTGCACTATTAGTCAGCCTAGCCTGGCCTGAACTGGAGATAGCTAAGCCATATGGTGTCCTATTAGTGAGTAAAATTTGCTAATAGTCAGGCATATAAGCAACACAACTCAGCTGGGTGCTCTTTTCTTTAGTGTACCATGGTATTGGATGGTTACTTGTCAATCTAGGCTGGTCCAGAGTCTAAATCTCTAGAATGGACCTCATTCAGGCCTCATGATGGGCTAATTGAGTCCCTCCTGGAGTTTTGTACTGTGATTCCAGTGATGCAGGGCACAAGCATAAGGGCATAAGGCCTGAAGATTCACTGTAATAGTCATTCATGAATAGAACAACCCCAGAAATACCTATGGATTTCAGACGGGCCTTAAGCGGCGAGTTAACGAAATACCTATGGTTTATAGTTTAGCCACGTGCGATTGACAAGTAAAAATTTGACTGGTTTTGTGCGCTTTACAAGCACACATTACGATAAGCATCTTTGGTATTACTTATCGGAGAAACATCTTAATGGAAAATCATCTAGAACTAATTTTCCTTATCATATATGGATCTTTGGTGATAGGTAGTACGGTTGCGATCATTTCATTCTTTTGTAGCTTCTTGCTGCGCATTCATATGCCTCCTTGAACTGTTGGACTTGTTATGTTACAAAAATAGAAATATGAGCTCAGTAGCCTTGCACTGACCCTCTGGACATGTGATTGAGTTATTCACCTTCTTGAGTCATATTTCAATTAAAGATTTCGTATTTACTATTTACATTTCAAGCCCCTTATAAATATGCTTCTGCATGGACTAATGGATTCGAATATCTCCAGGTATGTTGATGAGGAAGACCCTTTTGGCAACATATAGACAGTTCTTCTACAGTGCTTTCAGTTTGCAAGATTTAACTTTATCATTACTATATGGTGAAAAGGTGAGATAGGCTATAATCAAAATTTTGTCAAACCTTCTTGTATGTTAGACCTTATAAAGTGCTTTATGTTTGCTAGGATTGGCAGCTCTGTGACCCTGATGCTAAATATGTTTTTGAAGCATTGAGAAGGGCTGGTGTAAAAACAGCTGTTGTATCCAACTTTGACACCCGTCTTCGGCCACTTTTACAAGCCCTGAAATGTGATCACTGGTTTGATGCGATTCTTTGTGTCTCACGAGGTGGGTTTCCATTTTCACATGAGCTGGTTTAGCTAAGCCTATCATTTAATCCTTGAACCTGCAGTTACCATACTTTGTATCCAAGCTTCAGCTATGGTTTACCTATTAATCTTTGCTATTAAATAGTTTGGGGCAAAATGTTTTATTGTTGTTATTGTTATTGTGTATTACTTTTGGAATAGTTTGTATCATATTTGTATTTCTTTTCGATGTAACAGATACATGGAATTAAATAGTTGATAAGAGTTGACTAAACAGTAAACATGATATCACATCACATCATGTAAAAATATGCTTCGGTGTTTTTATCAGATCATGTTTCATGTAAAAATTAGCAAAATATATACTTTTTCCAAAACAACAGACATCACTCCAATGAAAAAATAACAATTGTCTTTGGGTTCTGGGCTGGGGTAGGTGCTACAGTGCATTTGCAGGTCTTCATTTCCTGCTCACACCAACAAGCCCATAGGAAAATTACTGCTAACCTATTATAATTACGTTGCTTGATGTTGATAAGAAGTGCATGAATCTCAACAGTGGAACGATCCAACGGTGAGGGAAGGTGGAGCAGTGCTCCTAGGTTCGAAAAAGTTGTTCTCGGCGGGATACATGTTAATGTGCTGGCGGTTTCGCGATGCGGCATGCTTGCTATCAGTTGATCTCTCTCGTCAGGATGTCTGTTTGTATATGTCCATGTCAGCATGTGTGTGTGCACATAGGCACACGTGCATGTCTCAGTTCTCACACGTCCATAAGATCAGTAAACATTTTAAGCTTCTGAAAGTTTATATAGAATTTGTTTGTATGGAAATATGATAAGAAACTTCTCGTAAATTATGTGTTCCTCTGATGCTAATAAATTTGTATTATAACTTTCTAGGGAAATCTTCATATGAGAGTTAGGTTGGTAGTTAACTACAACGGCCTTAGCATTGGTGCAGTGCGAGAGTAAGTTGTATGACTTTATCGTGCCCACAAAATATCTTTTGTATATTTCTGTTCTAAAAAATAATCTATGATCTATTCAAGACTAAGTTCACATTTCTTATATTGTTTGCAGTGTATTCGAGAAGTCACTTGGTCTGCGTTTGCAGAAGGTGCTTGTTGCTTCAGCTGCTTTATGCACTATGAGGGGCATCATCTGGTGCAGGGACATCACAGCGGAGGGCCTGCGGCGTGGGGAGGAGGTGGTGAAAAAGAGTGTGGGGCTGAGCAGGAAGCCGCCGCAAGTGAAGCCGAGCACTATCAGGAGGATGAAGAGGTATGGATGGTGAAGAAGCTTATTTGGCTTATTGTTAATGTCTGTATGTTGCAGTAGTTCATGTCGTATTAGCTTCGATACATTTTTTATTTGGAATTTGATGAATTAGATCATTCACTTACTTTACAATGCAATTGTTCTTGTTAGGCTGCAATATTTTAGACAGTACTTGTGCGATCTAGATCGGGATCAGGATCACCAGTTATAGCTCTTGCAGCATGTGCTGTGCAAAATAATAAATGGTTCGTGTCGAGCGAGAAGTAGAAGAAGATGATTTCGAGTTACATTGTAGTAGTTCTTTTTATCGAGCGAGTCTTTTTGGTGATGCAAAGCAAATGTCCCACTCGGTTATAATCGTGTCCATTATTCCATCAGAGGGGAAGGGCCATCCATCTTTATTAGTAGTTGATTGGTGAAGAATTGGCAATGAACTTAGCGATTCTGCTTTACTTTTACCACCGTGTTTACCGATTGCCGCCTATCCCGAAAAACACCTAGCATCTCTTGATAACGACCATTGATATTTATGCCATGAGACTTTCTCCGGTGTTGTGTGTGATGTGTTAAGAAGACAAGAAGTTATACCTTAAGAGACTTTGAACGAAGCATGTCTAACAGCTCAAATACAATTTTGATATTTATTTGCTCATAAATACATGGGTTGAATATTTATCATAATTCGCTGGTTGTTTCAGTATCCACTATCCAGTTTGATGGTAGTACTATATATCCATATGATTTATTCTTGCAGCAAAAATATTTCATGCTTTAGTAACCAAGGCTGTCCTGATCTTTGTAGAGCTTGAAATCAAGAGGAGTGCGGTTTCCTGGACGTGACAATGAGAGCTTGGCCCCCATATTTACTCCACCACGATCGATTCTTTGAAGTCAAGTCGATGCAAACCTATCCCAGTAGACCTTTGAAGATGTGCATGTGCATACATATACTACTAAAGAAACAAAGGAAGCTTTTGATGTGGCTCGTAACAGCATAGAACTTCTTTCAACTGTTCTTTCATCTTCCACTTAGCAGGATGTTTTGCAGGTAACTGGATTTTGTGTTACTTTGTCCCAAGTTCATCTAGGATTTTGTGGAACTTTGTAGGATTCTAACTGGATTTTGTCTATTAGATGGATTTTGACTGCAGTACACATAGATATAGTTGTTTAGTTGGTCTGTATATTATGAGTTATGACACCAATGCGTGAGATCTGTTTCCTCATGGAGCTTTACAGTGAACAATGTCTTGAATTTTCTGCCTTGGTTGATGTTGTTGTATTGAAAAGCCCAAATACGCAGAGCAGGCTACTGTTGTGATTTTGTTTCGTTTGCAATATCTAATGTTCTAGGTGATATATGGATGTGTACTTTATTGATGAGACACTATGCGGTTCATTGTTAATTTAATTCTGCTGCAAGTGTTTTGGTCACTTTATTCTATTGCATGCTCTTATTGCTCTGTTTATGAGATACTATGCAGTTTATTCTTTTATCTAGCGCATACGCTGATTTTTCTGAGCTTTTACAAGTCCTAATGGAGTGGGCTAAAACTTGTTTGCTTGTTTGCCAGTCACTTAGCTATATACTAAGAAAGCAAATTTGTTGAAAAGATGCTCCATAGTATGCATCAATTTTATTTAGTTTTTCGTTGCAACGCACGGGCACCTTACTAGTAGGGTTAATAATTAAGCATGCATTTAAGTTGTCGTGCCTTTTTCTTGATTCTTCTAGGTAATGCGTAATGGAGCAATTTTTGAAAAGAAAACTATCATCAGATACTGATGCGGGGACTTCGCTGCCAAGAGAGATTAATTTAGATAAACTTTCTTATGATCCGACTTATTGGAAAAGAATTGTATACTACAACAGGAATCCTAAGAAACATGATGAGATAAGGCGAAGATATTTAAGTAGAGGACCTAGCAGGCCACAACCTAGCTTTAAATATCCATAGAATCCCATAGGTGAGAAGTTACAAAGATTTAATCTAGAATGGTTCAAAGAATATGGTGGTTGGCTAGAGTATAGTGAGAAGGTGGATAAAGCCTTTTGTTTGTGCTGCTACCTGTTTCGAGATTGTATTGATGGCCAAGCTAGGAATGATGCATTTGCAATTAATGGTTTTTACGGTTGGAACAAGAAAAATAGGTTTGACACTCATATTGGTCATTTAATAGCTTTCATAACGTAGCAATGAAAAGATGTGATGCACTAATGAATGCTAATCAATCAATTCATGTTGCCCTTGATATGCAAAGTGATCTTGCAAAAAAAAAGGAGCATAAAATTTGACTATATGCCTCCATTGATTCAGCTAGATACTTGCTACATCAAGGATTAGCTTTTCGTGGTCATGATGAATCAAAAGGTTATAGAAATAGGGGAAACTTTTGTCAGAACCGGATTTAGAAATCCGAATTCCTCTGTGATTTCTGCACTATTCGCTGGATTAGTAGCTAGTGCTCACAGTTACATCACTGTATATCAAAAACATATTAAGCGAAAGTATAATTAATACAGTAATAACTTACATAGGCCGATTAGGCCGAGAAAGCAGAGAATGCAGCAGCGGAAAATCTTCACACAAGTGGGACCCTCAGGACTTGCCCACAGGCAGCCAACTAGGGTTTCGCGACCTATGTCCATGGCCTTCTTAAATACTAGCTCTGTCGACCCTTTCGAAACATCACAGTGTCTTCTTCTGTTCTTGACTGACTGGAGGGTAATAAGCAACAGTGAGCACAAATTATACTCAACAAGCCATCACACAGAATGCAACACTAATAATTATTACATGCCAGGCTGTGAAAGGAGGCTTGAGGTTATTTTATTTGCTAAAGCAACATTTCCAAATATTGTAAATAAAATTCCTGTGACTTAGCAATTTTAACCAAAATGCAAGTTGTAAAGAGAGAGTGCAATATTAATAGTAGCGCAGGTTACATCCACCTTTTACAGTGTATGGTTATCTCCACCAATGCTAATTTTGATTACTGGACTACATCCACCCTAATTATCACTGGAGTATATCTCTCCAGAAAAAATCTAACAAAGTAGAGTACATCTCCCTACTTAGTTTTCATCCCGCCCGAAAAATGATTTTTGAAATAGAACTAACTCGAGGAAGTTCCCATGTCCGCTCTTGACCGTGAGCTCGGTTATTCGAATAGTTTTAGACTCTGCAGAGTTGCACATCTTTACCCACAAGAGATAACCCAATTATTATATTCCGCATGTTTCCTTAGACATGCAGATCAACCAGATTATCACATGACCTTTACAATGCATCTAGTAAATGAATGCACTCGCTAAGGTTTCGTCTACAGGAAGGCCATTGGCGCCAGCTAGACCCCCTCTTGCGCCCACCGCTATCGAGTGACATGACCATCTCCAGGACGCTTTGCGTCCAGCGAGAAAAATCATACTTTCCCCCGAAATACATTCATTTACTGGCGAGTACAAATTATTCAGTCATGCCTACACTTTGCCAGCTTGTGGTTGTACTATTTTACATGGAGAGGTCAACACAAGATTAAGTCCTTAATTTGTCCAGACGGGCGTCCACAGCCCAATGTTACATCCACCAGCCACTCCTACTATCCGCCCAAACAGGTAAAGCAAGTTTTTATAGTTTCGAGAAGCACAAGATAATCTGTACCAAAACTATCAGTCATCTACATCCCATGACTGCTCAAAACAATTTCACATGTTTGAAGAATAATGATGAGCCGGACAATTGAATGCCCTAGCTCTGGACTCATCTGGCAGTAAATATGACTTAGCTAATGTTAATAGCAATATTATCTAGGGCGACAAGGATTTAATTGAATCAAATGGTAAAGGATGTCATATTAGTACTGGTATCATAACAGGAGTAATATCTACCTTACATTTGATATAATTTGCATAACAACGTAAGCATGCAATTTGATAATTTGAATGAATATAACTTTTATAAAACGTGGGATCAATATGATCAAAGTGATGACTTGCCTCAATTATTTACCGCAGCCTTGTTCTAACTCAAAGCCTGCTTATATAGCCAGTCGATAATATAATTCTTGAATCTTCACGGTAGTTTGAATCCGCTTGAGCTCGTCCTCTTCAGACTGCAGCTTCTAATACGTGGGAACCAAAGGGAAAACCAAATAAATTCACACAGCGGCAAAAGCTTAATTTAATTTAATTGAATTTATTTAATGTTGTTCAAGAATTGAGAGTAGAGAGGGAGCGATTGGAATGGGTTTATTTGATAGGAAGGAGTTGATTAATTAGCTTTACCGTGAAGGAAAATTTTAATAAACAAGAGGGAAGTTGAGTAAAGGATTCCCGTAGGATCAATCTGCTGGGTTCAAGAAAAGGGCTTGATCTTTTCCTTATAACTTCGTTCATAATATTTTATATTTATCAAGGAAGTTCTATGAGTTAAACAGGACATATGAATCCTTAGAAAGATTGACTGAGAAGGTGATTTGCCAGATACTAGAATTTAAGCATTATTCTTTTCTCGAATTTAATTATAGTTGGGAGCTGGTTATTTATCTTATTAAGGTTAGGAACAAGGTTGATTATTTTGGTAGTTATCAACTTATGAGAGATGATTGAAGGTTGTAGTTTTAATTAAGGTGTGAGACAATTTTCAGTAGATTGTTGGCTCACAAGAATTTATTCTTAACTGAGATGATGATCTGATAAGTATTTTGGGTAAAGATGGGTTTTGGCAAGATTCTGAATATTATTTGCTCAAGGATTATTATTTTATGCCTTATCCTCTCGCAAGACTTGGTCTTAGGATGCACATTTGAAATTATCCTGAAGTCAGATATTGGAGGTAAAGAGTAACAATCCTTTACTTTTAATCGAAAGAAGTTTGAAGCTTTAGATTTTATTAAGGATTTGATTTACAATGCTCTTAAGAAAAGAGTCTTTTGATTTAAGAAATGAATGATCTGTTCTTGACATTTTGTGAGCACAAGATTATAGTTAAGTTAATGACCTAATGTTTTCCTTAGAAGAAATATGCTCAAGACAAAAGTAGAGTTGTCATGAGATGATAGTTCTTGGTATTATTATTATTTATGAACAAGGGTTTTGTGCAGATGTTCAATATTCAAAAACAACTTCTTTTGATCTAGCTTACAATACCGCAAGGTATTTTAGTGAATCTATATTAACTTTTCGCCCGATTTAAAATCTTGCCTCTAATGACTTCATTATTTGCCTTGAGACTTAAACAAGGTTAACTGCTTTTGTATTCTTAATTGCTTAACATCTAGTTTAGTTTCACAAATAAATTTTTGTCATAACATTCTCTTTTCTAGATTTAGACTAATTACTTGAAATATTAAAACAGCACTTCTCCATTACAGAGGTAGATTTAGCCAAATCTTTATTAGCCTTTTCAAGAAGTTTACTCTAACAATCCCTATTGGTCATGGAAGTATTCAGAATGCAACTCCTAGTATTTTCATAAACCTTTAATTTGGTTTCACAAGTAAGTTCTTATTCAGGATTAACTTCTGATCATGCTCAGTGTGCAATTATCATTGTTCTTATTGAACTACCAAAATTCAACTAATAGGAACATGCTAACAAATGGTTAATTTGGCCATGAGATCCTTGCTTTAAAGGAATTTTCTTACAAGGATAAGTGATACTCGTTGGTTACCTGCAGGCTTATTGGATTTCACAAGCACAATCTCATTCCAAAAGAAATTATACACATGTTCAACCATTCACTTCAAAGAATAACCTGCAGATTTAGACTTCACAAATGAGCATGCTGCTATTTGACATTCACTAGATATTTGCAATCCTTTAGAGGAAAAGACCCACCTGTCATTCAGAGAAAGAGAGAGGCAGAGGGGAGGCGTGCTCAGCCGGGGAAGAGTAGAGAGGGAAGGAGGCATCTGGGTGAAGTTTGGCGGCACCAGTGAAGGGCAGCTGGAAGGGCGACGTTGCAGCGGCCGTAGGGACTCCCCAAGATGGTGAAGTCACCAGTGGAGTGGGCGGCTAGCGTCGTCGGTCAGGGCAGCGCGAAATCGGCCCCCGCAAGCGGCGAGTTGCTGTCAGCCGGCAATTGTGGCTGCTTCAGGTGTTCCGGGGACTCCTGGCGTCGGCAAACAGCTGGGAATGCAGCGGCGGGGGAGAAGGCCGAGTAGTGATGAAGCAATTGGGAAAAAGTGAAGCGGTGCTTCGGTCTGGAAGAAAAGAGGGATGGGTACTAGGAAGATGCTGAGAACCTCGAGTCTCTTTAAAGGCCTAAGGAGGAGCGGCCGGTGGAGCTCATTGAAGGTGCTGCCGTAGTGGAGTAAAGCTGGGCGGCGGGTGCAGACGAGACCGGTGTGAGGGTGGCACTAGGCTTGCTTGGTCAAGGAGCTGGTGGTGGGGAAAATTGAAGATACGCATAGCAACTGTAGGCAGTAGATGCGACGCGAAGTAAAGGCTGAGTGATAGCGGCATTAATCCCACACGCCCAAGCGACGAGAATGGAGAGGCCATCAGTAGGCGTAGTGAGCCTGGGAGCCAAGGAGTCTAGGAAAGCCAGCGTTGAGCTAGGAGGGTCGAGGCAGGCCAGCGCAGGCTAAACTGGGGCTAGGCCGGTGGTGTGATGGTGCCATTGATAGCTTGGACATGACCAAAGTAGGGAGCGGCGGCAGCTAGGCAAAACCGAGAGGAAAGTAAGGCCGGTGATGCGGTAGCTCAGCATTGAACGCATCTGGCGGAGCTGGCTAAGGGGTCGCGTCACCAGCGTAGGACGCGACGCAGGTCGATGGAGCATTGAGGTCGGAGGAGGCCGGGGTAGGGAAGGGGCTGTAGGCGTACGGCCGCTACGGCATACCAGGGACGGTGGCAAACCAGGGGCGCAGCGGTTCTACGGACCGGGCCGAAGAGAGGAGCGGAAAGGGACGCAGCGCCCGGGCTGGAGGAGGGGGAAGAAGGGGCGCCCGTTACTTGGGTGCTGGGGCCATCCGTGGGCGGCGCCAGGGAGAGGAGGAAAAAGCAGCTCGGGACGGGAGAAGAAAAGGGGAGGAGATGCTTTGGTGGCGGCGTAGGGACAGAGAGGAGGAGGAAGAAATGAGGTGAGGCACTAGGATTAGGGGAGGCCGGGTGGGCCGGAGCCAAGGAGAAAATGGGCCCAAGGCTGAAATAGGTTTAGAGATTTTGGTTAATTTAATCTCTTGTTGTAATAATTAGTTTTTAGGTGCAAGGATCTTTTAGCAAATTGGAATTTATCTCTAGTTTGAAACTTGATGATCAGGTTTCCAGTTTTCAAAAATTTAACTTTAGGATTTAAAGGAACTTGAATTTTGATCTGAAATCTTAGTTCTTCATAGTTTAGATTTAGGATTTACAAGAATCGAGAATTTGGATTTTGACTTTTGAAGATAGGTTCTTGATTTTTAAAGAATTTAAATTGAATTTTTGCCACCAGAAATTCCAAATCAAGAACTTAAATAGACGAAATTTTGAAATACCCAGAAAATCGACAAAAGATTTTTATTAATTTTGCAATTACACTAGTCCCGTAAATTTGGGATGTTACAACTTTCTAGAGTTGGTACAAACTATAGTAAAACAGAATGATTCTATAAGCAAGGTGGGTCTAAGGAATGCTCCAAGAAATTGTCAAATGGTCTCTCTAGACATTCAGAACGATATTGCTAATTGTTTTGTAAAGGTAACAATGTTATCTATTATTTTTATATTCTAACGATCGATCTCTTGCTACACTCAAAATAATGTTCTCTATTATTGTTGCTTTACACATATAACATTGAATTCCATTATTGAAGATATTGATGGTGTTGTGTTCAGTTTGGTTATTAATGAGGCTTTCAATGTGTCTGATAAAGAACAAATGGCTATTGTCTTGAGATGTGTTGACAAGCATGTACTAATCTTGGAATGATTAGTTGGAATTGTTCATGTGAAGGAAACATCAGTAATATGTCTCAAGTTTGCTCTTCAATGTTTGTTTGCTGATGTTGGATTGAGTTTACAACAGGTTAGAGGCCAATGTTATGATGGAGCAAGCAATATATAAGGTGAGTTCAATGGCTTAAGAGCTAAAATTATATAGAATAGCTCGGCATATTATGTGCATTGTTTTGTTCGCCAGATTTAGTTAGTTATTATGGTAGTAGCAAAGAAGAATGAAGATATCGCAGATTTTTTACATGATCTCTCTTCTCTTGAATGTGGTTGGAACTTCTTGCAAACAAAAAGATATTATTAGAGAGAATTATCGAGAGAACATAAGAAAAGCTATAAGTAGTGGACGAATTAGTACCTAGGCAAGGTCATCAAGATTAGTCTCTTCAAAGAGCCGAAGACACTCATTGGATTTCTCACTATAGAACCCTTTCAAGCCTAATTACATTGTTCCCATATGTTATTAATGTTCTTAAATATGTTGAGCAAGAAGGCAAAAATGATGGGAAGAAAAGTCAAGCACGTGGTCTTATATCATATTTTGAGGCCTTTGATTTTGTATTTTATTTGCACATGATGTTCCATATATTAGGTAGTGCAAATACTTTGTCATCGTCTTTACAAAAGAAGGATCAAGACATCTTGAATGCCATGTTGTATGTGAAGTCAACAAAGAAGGATCTACAACAACTACGACATAATGGATGGGAATCACTTTTGCAGATGACATATTCATTTTGTGAAGAATTTAGTATTCCTAAAGTAAACGTGCAAGAGGAGTATGTCAATCGACATAAGCCATAACAAAGAATCAATATCACTAAACTTTGGCATTATCAAACAGGGTGTCTCAACTCTGTCATTGATTGGCAACTACAAGAGTTTGATGAACGTTTCATTGAGATAAATTCTGCATTGCTCATGCACATTGTTTCTTTCAGCCTAACAAACTCATTTGCTACTTTTAAATTCGAGAGCTCAGTGGAGCTAGCTAAGTTTTATCCAGATGATTTTGATTCAATGCGATTGATGGCTAATGGTCATGAACTTTGCATTTATATTAACAATGTGCGAACAGATGAAAAGTTTTTCGATTTGAATGGCATTATTGATATTGCTAAATTACTAGTGGAAACAAAGAAGCATCTTTTTTTTGGTGTATCGACTTTTGAAGCTAGTGCTAATTTTGCCTGTTGCTATAGCATCAGTGGAGAAATGCTTTTAGCCATGAATGTTGTCAAGACCGTGTTGCATAATAAAATTGGAGATGAGTTTATGAGTGACTGTCTAATTTGCTATGTGGAGAAGAACATGTTTTCTACTATTCAAAATGATGTCATGATTGATCGCTTCCTGAAGGAAATCACAAAGCACAACTGTAAAATGTGTCATTTCACATGTTTTGCTTAATGATATTCCTTTAGTCTGTAAAACTTCTATACTACTGTGGTCAATTTTGAATTACAACATGCCGTATTTATTCATTGCTTTCAGGAAACCTGAATTGAAGCTATGAAGTCATCTTTTGGAACTTGATTTCTTTTCCTTTAAATTATGTAAATAAGTGGTTTCATGATTTCACCCTAACTGGTATGTCTTGCCTTTTGAATATATAAGAACTATTATGTCGATGTATATTTCAATTATTTATGTAATCCTTTGGTGTAAGATATTCCAATCGTTACATGGCATGAATTGTATCGTACTAGTACTATAGTTAGTTCATGCTCTAGTGGCCTAGTGACCCCAATGCCTAGTATTCCTAGCTTTGCCCTTGCCACCATGCTGCATCATCGCCACCAGCCTCCCCTACGCCGGTGAGACCTCTTGGCCAAACCTTCACCTCGGTCCATAGTAGTTCAATTCCTTACACCTATAGGGACCTCAGACCACCACAAGTTCATGGCCAAGTCTACTTAGCCTCCCCTTGGCCTCAACTTCGCCAGCGACATTCACCTCCGTCGTGCAAACCGGGCACACGTGGACAGGTCAACCCAATCCAACCCACCCAAGGCAGCCACTACCGAATGAGCCACCATGTGTCGTAGAAGCTCCAAACCGCCTTTACTTCACCGGGGAACCACCGTAGAGCTCCTATGCCATAGTAGTGCCCGAGGAACCTCCCCTCGCTACTAGTCGTAACCTTTGCTTCCCAAGCTCTCCATCCACCAAAAATGAAATCCCACTGTCTAGTAGCACCTAATTGTGTCCTTAGTTGCCATCATGTAACATCCTGATTTTTAGAGCGTTATGAAGCCATTTTTAAATAAAATTCACCATTTGGATTTTTTCGGGATTAACTAAAGCATAAAATGAATTTTTATTAATTAAAAGGATTTAATATGATTAAAATAAATATTAAAATTTGCTAAAAGTATTTTATTTGGATTCCTTGTGTTACAAGAAAATTTCTGTGATTTTTCTAGATTTATTTGCTATTTTCTAGAGCTTATTTTATTTTATTTGAATTTTTGAAATAGAAAACTCCAAAAATCCATGAACAGTACTGGGCTGAGCCCATTACTACTGATCGGCCCAATCAGCTATAGCCGTTGATTTTCCCAACTGCCAGGTGTCAGCCATCCGAGCAAGCCCCAGTAGCAGCCACTGGATCCCTTTTGTTGCCACGTGTCAGGCATTGGGATAACTTGGTACTATTCATCTGTGCCGTCTAACCTCGTTCGTTCGATCTCCCGACTTGCCATGCATTGCACATCTGAGTCCCTAGCTACTGTTCATCCATCAGCGTTCTGAAGAGGGACTCCGCTGTCGCCTCGGTTTCCGCACTCGAGCCGAGCTGTCGCCGTCGCCCGTGTCTACTGCGGTCTCTCGACGTCTGTTCCATCTCTGTCCCATATTTCATGTCATACATGCTTCAAACTCCTCGACGTTCGTGCTTTATAAGCTATGCCACCGCCCTCGAGCTCTGCGTTCCCTGCAACCGCCTCGCCGTTCTTGCTGAGCTCCACCGACGTCCGTGTTCAAGCATCGCCGCCTCGTGGGTTGTCTCCTTCGACACCGACGGTTGACACTTTGGTACCGTCGTGGTCTCCGGTCCTACTTTGTATCCTTAGACGTCATCACTCACTCTCCACCGACGCCATCCATCTCCAACTGACTCCATCGCTTTGCTCGCCGGTGAGCCTCGCCGCATCGCCCACAGTTCCCGTGCCACAGCCTTGGTTAGTGCAACGATCGATGGTTCATCGTCATCCCCCCAATCACCGCCCGACGCGTGTCGTAGCTTCGGCCGTCCAATCACCCTTAACAGCACTCGATCAGATATACGCCAACTGATGGATCCTGTAACACCCTAGGAACTACATTACCCTAGAATGCTACTAAACTACACCACGACTAGCCAGGATACAGGAACAATCCGGCATTATCTTTCCAAAATAATGAAAACTACGCGGAAGCATAACAATACCACAAGTAATGGAGGATATTTAAAAAGGTTGAACCGCTAAGTTCATAAACAATTAAAACCAACCACAATCTAGCATTATTAAGTAATAGTGCTCAACATTGAGGAGATAAGAAACGACTAAAAACTTCTATAAATTATTACAGCAAAATTCATGAAGTGATGTGTAATAGTGTCGTGCCGCTCTACCCTTCCCATACATGCTCAAGGATCACCTGGAAGGAGGAAAACAAGAGTGAGATAAAATCTTAGTAAGTAAACTATTTAACAAGTTAATTAAACTACGGTTAATTAAGCATCAATAATTAAATTCTCAATGGCCGCATTCATATTCACAACCACAATTACTACCAACAACAGTAAAGCATTAGCAATTAAGCCTCGTTTGCCTATTTCATAACCACAACCACCACTACTACCAACATTAGTAAAGTATTAGTATATATTTCTCACTAACCTTATTATTCTCCACAACCACATCTACCGTCAACAGTTACCATAAGAGAAATACCTTATGCCACAACTGCAACCACGACCATACCACAAGAGAGTGAACCCCACTCCACAGCCACAAGACTCATACTACAGGTGACTCTCATAAGCCAATTCCACATAAGATCTAAGAAATTGCATATGTATGTATATAATTCATCCACAACAAATTGCCTATGTATGCAAATGATCCATCCACAATGAAAATGCATATGTATGCATATGATCCACTGCACCCTTACTCCAACAAAGTAAGAGTGTGCATCATACTACGGCAATATACGATGTTATACCGTACGGCTGCGGCTAAGTGCGGCGATATCTACGATGCAAATGACATACTATTATATGCATGATATGAAATAAAGAATATTACAACATAGTCCACGATTGATTCATAAAGAATATAACCACATAGTCCACAATTGATTCATAAAGAATATAGCTACATAGACCACAATCGATTCATAAAGAATATTGCCACATAGACCACAATATATATCAAGAATATAACCACCTAAACCACAATTGATTCCTAAAGAATATAACCACTTAGACCACAATTGATTCATAAAGAATACTGCCTCATAAACCATATTTGTTTCATTTAAAGTTTTACCACATAAACCACATTCGATTCATCAAGAACACAAATAATCGATTCATAAAGAATACTACCACATAGACATCAATTGATTCATAAAAAAATACCACCGCATAGACCATAATTTATAATGGAGCATGAAGCACAGCAAGGCATCTTAATTTCAAGGAAATTAATAGCCAATCATTCAATAATTAAAATGGAGGTAGTAAAATAAATAAGTTAAACTGTAGCAACAACCGCTACGTCTACTAGCCTTTACCGAAGGGACGGAAACCACAAGCACGGTCGGGAGCAAAAACACCAGTTCACAGGTCACCACTCAGCACAAATCCATAGTATAACATCCACAACTGAAAAATAAGGCGTTGCTAAGCCCAAAACCTGACATTCGTTCCCACGCTTAGCCCACTGCAGCAATGCTGCTTATTTTTTCCATATCTTTTAATCCACTAGACAACACACACAGTAAACCATAATATTTATGAAAACTACAAAACAAAGACTACAACTTTCAAGAAGACACCCTATTTTTATTCTATTGTTAAAGGGGTGTAAAACACCACGGAAAACGGAGGACAGACTCTGCATCAGTGTTCTAGCCAACAGGCTTCTACCGATCACACCCACTGTACACTAGTTAAAAAATCATGAAATGTCCACAGAAACTAGTTTACATAATTGTCTACAAGTTTTGTTATTATGGGCAAATTCATAAAATTCATTAGACCCTCTGAATCTGCATCTAATAAGAAACTAGACTCTGACTTCTCCCCTACTACACAGCAGAGTTCCAATCTCTATTGCATCCAAACCCCACGGCCAAAAATTCTACAAAAATTATAGTAGCTAGATTTCCACGTCCTATATAACTTCCATGTAATTTCCTCTGTAGAAAAAATCATCTTGATGCCCTAATCTAGATGAACAGACGATCTGCCCGAAATAGCCTACGCGCAGACAACGATTAATAGTTAATCGGTTGATTACCCCATAAGAACACCTCTAATCACGAGCCAAAAACTCTAAACTTACTATAAAATAGAGGAGAAAAGATCAAAATTTTTTACCTAGATTGTCCACGCAAGAACCCCTTTTCTCCTTCCTCCTTCCTCCTTCCTTCCTTTCTTCCTCTCCTTCCTTCTTCCCTGACTGTCCCTGCCACGGCAACCAGAATCCTTGCCGCGGCAACCGAAATCACTGCCACGGCAGACAAAATCCTACCACGGCAGAGGTGGCGGCTGCAAGGAGGAAAAGGGGAAAGAGGGAGGTGGCTAGGGTTGGGAGAAATAAATAGGGGGAGAGGGCGGCTAGGCCCTGTTGGGCTGGCTGGCCCAAGGTGGTTAGGCCCCCTCCAGGCAGCCCACAATCTAATTTTCTATAATTATTATTAATAATTAAATAACTTCACAGCCCCTAAACCTTTCTCCGCCATTCAATGAAAGAAAAGTAAATTTTGCGACTCCGCTAAACAAATCCAGGAACTCCAAAATAACGTTTTAGGGCATTATAGATCCAACGGACCAGATTCAGCCACATGGCACATCCACCGCCATTGGATCATTGTGACATCACCCCGTACCGCGAAATTAAGTTGAGCTTGAGCATTGTAAAGGCTTTATTGTGATTTCCTTAGCGCGAGGCTAATCACATCGTGTGAGTATAGTTGTGCAACCTCTATATAATGTAAAACTATTTGAATTGCCGTATCACCGGTTATGGACAATGTTTGGTGATTTCATACAAGGGGTAGATATTTTCTAAACAACTTGGTTAGGAGAGCCATGGGAAGTGAATGGTTAGTTTACTAGTAGTTTATTACATGAATGGTTGATTCACGTGTAGTTTGTTAAGTGAATGAGTAATTCACTTATGGTTTATTCAATTCCATTGATTATTTATTTAATATCATTTTCTTTGAAGTTTGCTTTCAATCTATTTATTGTACTCACTTTAAAACATTACATTCTGCAAATTTACCTTTCAGCTATTCATTAGGAAGCCTTACTTACTATATTGCATTTTTGTTATAAACGACTTGCTGAGTACCAATGTACTCATGGCTTTATGCCCACTGTTGTTCGGTTGAGGAGGAGGTGCCATATCAATAGAAGGTGCCAGAGGGAGGATACTTCGATGACTTCATGGCTTAGGACTTTGCTTCCCAATCGATTGCCTGTAGGCATGTCAAGTGACTTCTACGCTTATTTCTGTTTTTTCGCTACTAATTTATTAAGCCCTTCAGGTTATTAAGTATAAGCTTAGCTATAAGGTCGTACTCTTATAATTATTAATATTTGAGTTTTGTTTCCTTTGTCAAATCATGCATATGATTGATATTTCATCTATGTTTACACTATGTGCACTAACGTGATCCTGGACTAGTGCAGTATACATAGAGAGTCTGGGTTCGCATATTTGGGTCTCGACACATTGGCAAGCCCCACCAGCGTCCAATTTTGACCGTTGTCACTTCCCTCTATTTGGCACACTATGGCCACCAACTGAGGAAGATGACACTATGCGTCTGGGCCACACGCGCATGTGCGAGAAAAACTAGGCCCACAGTTGAGTCGCGCATGCAAAGAGGCTGGCCTTGGCAAGCCATATGCCCACTTGGAAACCAGGCCAACTCAATTTGTTTTTGGGCTGAGCCAATCCCTGTGCATTACTGTTTACCTTAGAGCGAACCATTAACCCGATTCATTTCCCCTTAAACCTGACCACTAACCAGTAAAATCCAACTTGAGAATTGTTTTGTATCCGCTATTGTGCAGTGAATAGTGTCTGATCGTCACTGTTCATCAGAAAACCCAATAGCAAATATATGTCCATTTTTATCATTTCAAGCCTGTTAAAACCATTCTGATATTAATCAACAAAGTAGCTAGTCTAAATTAGGAGTTTACTGTCGCTTGACTATAAAGTAAAGAGCGGCTAATGGGAGATTGCTTGAGTAGGCTCAGGAAGGGATTACCCATGAGCAAGGTTTTGCCAACCTAAACTCCGATAAAACACAAACCAGGCTAAGTCCACCACTATAGCCTAACCCTGTTAACAACCCAAACTGATAATGTTTCAATCCAAAACTGGTACTGTCCTATGCCTACCCCTATCCATCAAAACCCCTTTAAACTTACCTACACCCATTTTGACCGTCACAAGCCCAATTAACCAATTTTCAACTCCGTTCGGCAAAATCAAGTACCACTTAAACCCCCATTTGATCAAACCCATTTCTTGTATGCCATTTTTGTTATTTTATTGCATTTTTTCCTAGCTTGCATTCTGCAAAGCGGGAACTTATTTGTATTTGTTCTTTCACGCTAGTGTCCAGATTCGACTAGTTGGCCAACTAAAATGCTGACGGAACAATTGAGGTGGACGGTGTAGACCTAAAGCCTACAGTAAAATAAACAGAGACTATGGATAAAGAGGCAAGTCACATGTTTTTTATCATATTGAACCTACTTCCTTTAATTACTTGATTATCAATACTTTTGTTATTCTTTATTTATGCAATGTTATTTATTTAAAAATAAATATTTAGAATGACATAGTAACTAGTTATGTCCTAATACTAGAAAAGCCCTATTTACTTGATGGCCATATTCACCTTGATAGGGCTTAGTAATAGTTATTACTATAAAACTTACCATGGTGGATTAAGAACCCAAATATTTTACACTACTAAGTATTTCAACATTTGGCCGATAGATTTATAAAATTGTACTAGGGTTAAAGATAAATCATGAAAAGCCACTAAATGATTAGAGTCTACGACCTTACCCTGGTAAGGAGGCTTGGGTTGGATTGGTGGTAGTGCCATGGTGCACTGGGTTATTGGTTTGTGAATGGCTGCCTTGTTAGTGAAAAGTAAGAATTAGAACCTTATGCTAAGTAAAGGATACAAAAATCGATCAACCACAAGTGTTGACTTATCAAACTTGGTCTAGTAACTACTTAAATCAACTGAATATCTACTGGAGGGTATGTTGTTCCAGAAAGGGAACAACCCAAGGGGGTGGTATGGGAACGGTAAAACTATACTTGATTGATGAGTACTTAGTGTACTCAATCTTGCTAATTTCATCGGAATAGATACCAGGAGAAGAAAGGATGCTTCAAACATTTCTGTTAGGGTTACGACCGCACTCAAACATTCTTGTGGGGATTTCTTCAATTCTTCTGAATGTAAGTTAAAGTTTTAGGCTTGGACATCTATTTTGTTGCTAAAGTTAACCACTAAGTCTTATTTTAATTAAGTTAACCCCTTTTAAATGTTTGTGAGTAGGTATGATACTCCTTCTGTCTGCAATTGAACACATGGGCCATTACGGGATGTACAACAGCCTTGTTCCAAAAAAATGGGGCTGTTACATTGTGTCCATCCCAATCATCAAAACATATTAACAAAACTTGTTGCGTGGTTGCTGCCTTTTGATCTGCCACACAAAGGAATATGCTTCACTATACTAGTATTAGACCACATATTCTCGTGCTACATTTACACCAACACCTCTTACCATCTGCACAGATATGTAAAGCAAATTTTTAGGGTTTTTGGGAGCATAAGATATTTTAGTTCAATATACCAGTCACTCCCTCCAGTAACTGCCTAAACCAAGTTTTTATGTTTGAAATGATGCTAGGGCAAATTAATGTCCCCGAGTGTCGGACCTGGATTTAGCCAATCTAGAATCCTCTGTAAATACCACTGCACTATTCCCTGGATCAGTAGACAGTGCTCACATGTGCATTGCTGATTTATTTTATATATGATGTAAACCATACCATGCATTATTACTACAAGACATCAGAGTTCACATAGACCACATGGGTCAAGTTTACAATAGAGCCAGGTAGGCGGAATGGATACATTACACAAAAATAAAAATGGTAGCGAAAGCAAAAGGGAAAGGCACATCTCACCACAAGCAAGCAACTGGGGAAGGTTTGCGTATGATCGATATTAACTTATATTAACTAGAGTCCTAGACAATATTGGTACTCGCGAACACAACCTTAGATAGCTAGTAGCTAGACTAGGATGAGACCTAATCTACTGGAGGCTAAGCTAAGCTCCACCTTCTTCATCACCATGTCCTTGGTCCTCATAGTATGTGTACTGTCGTTGGTCCAAAGGCTCTAATGATTTTGTGAGCAAGGATGTGCACAAGTAACAGTGCTCCATGAGCCAACACATAAAATGTAAGTACTTATACATGCAAGGCTTAACAAGAAAGGCTCGGAATATTTTACTTGCTAAAGGCAACATTTTGATACTACAATAATTAAAATTTTGTATTACTTAGATTTTTAACCAAATCATGTTTTGTTAAAGAGAGTGAAATTGTACAAGAGTAATAATGGTGTAGGTTGTATCCACCTGTTATACGGTTCCATCCACCATATGCTTAATTTTGATTATGAGGGTTACATCCACCCAGTTAATATCACTGGGTTACATCCATCCAGGAAAAATCAAATTCAAGGTTACATCCACCCGATGAATTTTTATCTCACCCACGAAGGTTTTTGAAATAGAAACTAACTCGAGTAAGTTTCCATGCTAGCCTTTGACCGTAGGCACGGCTGTTCGAACAATTTATGCTCTACAGAGACTGTATACTTTACTCACAAGAGATAATCAACTTGCTATGTTTCACACGTTTTCGTAGACATGTGAATCAAAGAAATCACCGTAAGGCCTTTACAATACATCCTCTAGTGTAAACTACACCCGCTAAGGTTTCATCCAATGGTTGTTACGTCCACCATACCCAAACCCTCTCTTACGCCACACGGCGGCTTATACCAGCGACATGACCCATGTCCACGACGGCTTAAAACCAGCGACACGACTCATGGGTCACTCCAATGGTGCAACTCACACTGGTGGATATAAATTATTTAGCCTGGTCGACATCATTATAGACTTGTGGTTGTACTATTTTACATTGGGAGGTCATCACAGAATTAAATCCTTAAATTATCTAAGCACTACATGCAACAATCAACAATTTCTTGTTATATATCTGCACCAACCATTGTACCATCCACCCAGATATAGTAATAACAAGTTTTTATGGTTTTGAGAAGCATAAACTAAGTTATCTCACATATACCAGTTATTTCCCTCCAATGACTACCCAAAACAAGTTTTCGTGATTAAAAGATGATGATAAGGGCAAATTAGTGCCTGGGTACTTAAGCAAGACTAGCATGACGCTTAAGTACGACCTACAACTAGTAAAGTTACCATTTAGTATCTAAGGTGACAAGGATTATGTGATTTAAGTGTCAAAGGATGGCATAATGACAATACTATGACATCAAGTAGGCATTTAACTACCTTAAGTTTGACCTACATTTGCATAATAAATTAAGTATACAATTTAATAATTTAAATGAATATAAATGTGCACCAATGTTGGTTTAATATGATCAAAATGTTGACTCATTTGGTTCAAAAGTAGGTTGGTCTTGAAATTCTTGTGTTGCCTCAATCTGGGGCTTATCCACATCCTCGTACTCTACCCAGACGGTCACATCGGACAATGAACAACACGCAAGCAAAATAAATAAATATAAAAAATTTAAATAAACTCAAAATTGAACAAAACTAGTGCCATTAAATAAATCTTGAATTTAGAAGACTTTAGAAAGAAATTTCATTAAATTGGAGCTAAGATGAGTGAAAACGAGCTCTCCAAAGTTTAAATTTGGATTAAATCTAAAAATAAATAGGGGAGAGAGAAATTCTCTCTCTGACAGATGGGTTCCACCTTTTTAAATTAATTTTTGAGTTAATTTTTCTATTTAAAAATATTATAGAGGCTAACAGCTGGGTCCCACAGCAAAATAAATTAATGTTCATTTATTTTCTAAAGGAAAATGGGGTGAGGGACTAACAGGTGGGACCCTTTTACTATGTAAATAGTAAAGTAGGCCCACTTATTAGTGACTCTAGCTTAGCTAATCGATTTAAAATATTTTAATGGGCTGGGGGCCCACATGCCAACTACTCATTAATTTAAATTGGTATGGGGACTAATTGTGTTTAATAGTAATGATGGTGCTAATTAACGAGGCTTAATAAAGATCACTAACTTAGTAACTAATTGTGTTTAATAATAATGATGGTGCTACAGTCCTTCTTCTTGACTGAAGGGAGGCGAAGCTAGAAATGGGATCTTAGGGCCAGCGCGAGCATCGACATGGGGCGGCGTGCGCCAATTCGAAGTCTAGGGCAGCAGGCAGCAAGAGTAGGCAGTGGTGGTGGCTAGAGCATGGCACCACAATGCTACAGAGCTCTGGATGCTGATTTCTACCTAGGAGAGCTTCCACGGGCAAAGGGGTCTCACCAGAAGGGAGGATGGAGCTCGGGGATGGGCGCAACGTCCTATCAATGATGGATCAAGGTGGCGGAGAGGGGGTCCATGAGGGTGATGCACCAGTGAGGGAGAGGAGGCTCAACATGGCTTGGGGTGACTCAGGACCATCATGCGGTGCTCCACCCGCAATCAATTGGGCGGAGACGTAGCGAAGATGGGAGGGGCTTGGCAACGGTGCTTTGATCAGCGAGGAGGAAGAAAGGAAGGGGTGGTGCTTGGGGAAAAGGAGGCAACAGGGGGCGCTTAGGGGTGAGGCGACACAGTCTACGGACTTTTATAGCCAAGGGGAGGTGCTGGCTGTTGTGGTGCCATGATGGCTCAGTGCATGACGCGACACAGTTGGGAGGGGAGTGGCGTGCGGCACATGGGCGGCTGGTGGCAATGTGTGGGAGGAGATCTCAAGCACGCAGGGGTGACACGGTGTGGAAGCGGTAGGGGTGGGTTGACAAAAATGGGATGTTATGGATCCTACCCCCCTTAGACAGAATCTTGACCCCGAGATTCGAACTATTCTAAGAATAGAAATGGGTAGTCTACCCTGTGCTGATCCTCGCGCTCTTAGGTAGCTTTTTTCTCTGAGTGGTTGCTCCACTGAACTTTGCAAAGATGAATCGTTTGGTACCTTGTTTACTTCTCCATGGTGTCAAGGATCTTGATTGGTTGTTCTGGACATGTTAGGTCTTTCTGGAGCTTGATGGCCTCTACTGACGTTTGTTCTTTAGGTACTTTGAGATATTTCTTGAGTTGAGAAATGTAGAACACATTGTGAATGTCTGCTAGACTTGCAGGAAATTCCAGTCAGTAGGCAACTTCTCCACACTTGGCAATGATTGGGAATAGGATTATATATCTTAGCGCAAACTTGCCTTTCACTTTAAATATTTGAATTCCTCGAATAGTGGATACCTTAAAGTAAACATGGTCTCCAACTTCAAAAGTTAACTCCCTATGATGATTGTAGACATAGTTCTTTTGTCTGGATTAGGCAGCGTGTAGATGATCTCTAATTAGTCGAACCTTCTCTTCTGCCTACTTAAGGGTATCTAATCCAAAGATATAACCTTCTCCCACTTCTAACTAATGCATAGGGGTTCTACACTTTCTACCATAGAGTGCTTCGAATGGAGATATCTTCAGACTAGACTAATAATTGTCGTTATGGGATAATTCAGCATAAGGCAAACACTTCTGCCAATCTGCAGTAAACCCTAGGGCACAAGCCTGAAGCATGTCTTCAAGGATTTGGTTTGCTTTCTCTGTTTGTCCATCGGTCTAGCGGTGGTATGCTATGCTGAAGGCTAGGTGGGTTCCAAGAGTGTTTTGTAGACTAGCTTAGAAATGTGAGGTAAACTGGCAACCTTAATTCGAGACTATTTTCTTGGGTACTCTTGGCAAACACACGATGCGATCCATATACAATTCAACCAATCTGTCTCCCTTGTATGTGGTCTTCACAAGGATGACATGGAATCATACCCAGATTTGGTTTGTGGCAAGCCAATAATGAAATCTATTCCAACTTATTCCCACTTCCATTGAGAAATTTGTATGGGTTGAAGTAGTCCTACAAGTTTTTGGTGCTCGCTTTGATTCACTAGCACACATCACAACAAGCTACGAACTCGGCGATGTCTCTCTTCAAACGAAGCCACCAATATAGTCCTGATACATGTTGGTGCTTCCTGGGTGCAGGGTATAGGCTGAGCTATGGGGTTCTTTAAATATCAAGTCCTTGAGCTCCTTCTGGTGGTGAACAAAGAGACTTTCCCATACCACATGATCCATTGTTGATCTTCGATCATCTTGGGGGCTTTTTCCTTATCCATGAGGTGCTTAAACCTTTGAACTCTAGAGTGTCCTTCTTGAGCGTCCTTAATCTACTCTTCTAAGGTTGAGTGTACTTCCATAACGGCTAGAGTGCCTTTGTAACATTCTGATTTTCTGGGATTTTTAAAACCCTGTTTTGAAAAATAAATTTTTGGAATTTTCTGGAATTAATTCAAGCTTCAAATGAGTTTTTAGAAATTAACTTGATTTAATATGATTAAAATATACTTTAACATAAGCTAAAAAGATTTTAATTGGATTCTTCAGGTCTAAAGGAATTTTCTGGTATTTTTGGTGAATTTCTGGGATTTATTTGCTATTTTCTAGAGCTCTTTGAAGTTATTTGGATTTTTTGGAAAAAGAAAAATAAAAATAAAACCCCGCCGCCGCCCAGCCGTCGGATCCCGCCGCCTCCACGCATCGGCAATTTGGACCGCTTCCCCGTCCTCGCCCGCTCCCGCAGCCCGCCTTCGCCCACGCCGCCCGATCGCCCGCGCCTGCCACGCGTCGCGCATCCGCCGCGCCCGCGCCCGTGCGTTGCCCTAACCGTAGCCGCCGCCGTGCCCTCGCGTCCAAGCCGTCCGATGCCACCCATGCCACATGTCTCCGATCCCGCCATCCAAACCGCGTCCGAGCCGCGCCCGCGCCGCGTCCGATCCGGAGTCTCTCAGTTCGCGTGTTTTAAACCCCGTTCATCCCTCGGTTCACGTGCAAGCCCTCGCCGCCGCCCCCACCTCTAGTTCTCGCCTCGCGCCGCCGTGCGTCCCTGCCGTCGTCGGAGACCGCGCCGTCCTCCGCCTCCCCGCCGGTGAGCCCGTCGCCGCCTTCCTCCTTCCCGTCGCCGCCGTCGCCTCCTCATCGCCCACGTCGCCTCACTCGCGCCCGGTCGCGCTCCCGCTCCGCCCCTTGGTCCCCGCGCCCGAAGCAGAGATGCGTCGGCCATCGGCCACTGTCCCGCCGCCGCCATGCCCGATCTGAGCCGCTCGTCCAGATCTGGACCAACGCGCCAGATCGTGCCACACGTCGCCTTCCAAGCCGTCGGATCAAGCCGCCGCCGCGCCCCGAACCATCCACGTCAGCCCTAGCCAACGTGGCAGCCACGTCAGCCCTACCCGCCACGTGGCATACCACGTGTCTGGCACGTCAGCGACATGTCAGCAGTTGTCGTCCCCCAGGTGCCACGTGGCAGCCACGTCAGCCATTGCCACGTGGCAGCACCAGCAGCTGCCACATAAGCCCTAGCCTCGCCGCGTCAGAACCCCTCCCCGCACGTACTATTCCATGCGCCGGGTTCACCGTAGACCAGTTCTTCCGTGGACCAGGTTCACAGTATAGTGCAATTTCTGATTTTCAATATTTTTCTTTAGGGTTAATTTTTTTAAAGCCCGTTCTCCTCCGTCCTAGCTCCGATTAAAATCGAGCTCTAGCTTTTGGTTCTAGTTTCATGATTTTTGGAGTTCATTTTCTTATCATTTTATGTGTTTTTCTTGTTTTAGTCGTTTTCTCTCTTGTTAGATTCCGATTCCGGAGGAGCAGGATCTACGCCCGAAGATCAAGAGTACCTCACTGAGCATAACCAAGGAAAGTCGTGTCCTTTGATCATGTTGAACCCAGTTTGCAATATATTATTTAATTATTTTGTTTTAAGTTATATTGCATCGCTATTTTTATTCAAACCCTTGTATTGGTAGTTATCGTCCCAATTGAATTCATCCCTCCTTGATAATTTGGAATGCCATGATACTATTGTCACCATAGGTTGGGAAACATACTAGTGATGCTAGGTTGTTTTTCACTTGGGTTGGTATGATAGAATGCTTAGCTTTGCTTATAGTTACAATTGGATTTATCATCACATGTGAACTATCAATTTGACTTAATGAGATATGAAACTGTGGTTGGTGCCACATTTATTAAAATTTGTGCCATGACATTGGTGTGTCACTAGCGTGGTTATACAAACCTGGTTTTGCACTCGGGCGAGTGATCGTGCAGTAAAGGGGGAAGTGTTGGAGCACTTCGAGGGATAAGGTAGTCTCGCCCGGGTAGACTTAAGGACTTAACCTTGTGCGCCATTGATCTGTACTTTACCGTGCAAACCACATGTCTAGTATGGGATGGACCTGGCTGACTAATTTGGAATGTTTCAACTTTAATCTTGCCATTGAGATGAACATGGTTGCTGATTTCCATGTGGCGCAAGGGGGGTGTGATGCGAAACTCTAGCGGGCGGATTGAGTTGTAACTGAACTTTGTAAAGGCCTTGTTGTGATTACCTTAGGCGGAGGCTAATCACATCGTGTGGGTACAGTTGTGCAACCTCTGTAGAGTGTGAAACTATTCGAATAGCCGCATCCTCGGTCATGGACAATGCTCGGTGATTTCACACGAGGTATAGTTATTTGTGAAAACTGATGGATTGTGGTTAGACAGTGAATGGTTAATTCACTGTTGGTTTAGCTTATGGATGGGGGTCCATAAGCGGTTAGTTTAGCTTGTGGATGGGAGGTCCGTAAGTGGTTATGTTAATTTCTTTGATTATTTATGTACTATTATTTTACTTAAAGTTCGCTTTCAATCTAGTTACTGTACTTACCTTTAAATGTCATTTTCTGCAAATTAACCTTTCAGCCTTCCATTGGTAAGCCTTGCATTCTATATTGCATTCATTTGTTACAAACGACTTGCTGAGTACCAATGTACTCACGGCTTTATGCCTAATGTTGCTCAGTTGAGGAAGAGGAGTATCACCAGCAGGAGGTTGCAGAAGGAGAGTACTTCGATGACTTCATGGATTAGGCTTCGTTCTCCACTCGATAGCCTGTGGGCTTGTCGATTGGCAACTACGCTTTATTTTGGATTTCCGCTGCTAGTTTTTGTTAAGCCCTTCGGGCTAGTCTATTGTAAGTTTGACCATAAGGTCGTACCTTTTGAGATTCATTGATATTTGAGCTTTTCCTTTATTTTAAACGTGTATATGGTTGTGATGACATCTATGTTTGACTGTGTGCACTAGCGTGATCCTGGGACTAGTGCAGAATACACAGAGAGACCGGATTTGCATATTCGGGTCCCGACTGCCTTGCTCTACTAACTCAAGGTTGAGTGCTTCCAATTCTTTGTAGAGCTCATGTTGAAATTTTTGAACCATGATACTGTTGTAGTAGGGCTTATGACTTAGTGCATCGTCCACTACATCAGCCTTCCCAGGATGATAATAGACATCTAGGTTATAATTCTTGATTAGCTCTAACTATCTTCTTTGCTGGAGGTTAAGGTCTGTATGAGCAAAGATATATTTGAGACTCTTGTGGACCGTGTAAATATCACAATGGTTTCTAATCAAGTAATGCCACCAAATTTTTAGAGGGTGCACTACTAATGCTAACTCTAGGTCATGGGTTGGATAATTATCTTCATGGGGACGGAGTGATCTGGACACATATGTCATGACATTTCCTCCTTGCATGAGCACGCAGCCATGACCTTGGCATAAAGCATCGTAGTAGACTTCAAAATCCTTGTGTATGTATGGCAGGACTAACACAGGGACAGTGGTCAACTTTTTCTTCAACTCCTCAAAACTTTTCTCACAAGCATCTGTGCACTCAAATTTCTTCTCTTTCTTGAGTAGGTCGGTCATTGGTCTGGAAAGCTTAGAAAATCCTTCTATGAAGTGTCTGTAGTATCCACCCAATCCAAGGAAACTATGTACTTTAGTCACTGAGGTAGATTGCTTTCATTCTATAACTGCTTCTACTTTGGATGGATCGATTGCTACTCCTCCAACAGATACAATATATCCAAGAAAACTGATCTGATGGAGCCAAAATTCGTACTTGATGTACTTGGCATATAGTTGGTGCTCTTTAAGTTTCTCTAAGACCATCCGTAGATGTTCACTATGTTCTTCAGTGGTCTTGCAGTAAATAAGATATCATCTATGAATACAACCACAAATATGTCCAAGTATTCCATGAATACTTTTTTCAGGAGGTTCGTGAAGTACATGGTGTATTGGTCAAATCAAACGACATGACTGTGAACTCATACAGGCCCTATTGAGGGGTAAAAGCCATTTTGGGGATATCTTCAGCCCTAATTTTGAGTTGATGGTATCCTGACCTTAAGTCTATCTTGAAGAATACTGAGGCTCCTGAAAGCTGATCGAATAGATCATCAATATGGGGCAAGAGATACTTGTTCTTGATGGTCACCTTATTAAGGGCTCTATAATCCACGCATATTCTGATGGTGCCATCTTTGTTCTTCACAAAAAGTACTAGCGAACCCTAGGGGGTGAGCTAGGTCTAAGAAATCCTTTCTCTTCCACATCTTCAATCTATATCTTTAATTCTTCAAGATCATCAACGACCATCCTATAGGGTCTCTTGGCAACTAGGGCGATCCCTGGTTTTAAGTTGATCACAAACTCTATGTCTCTGTCTGGTGCATGCCAGGCAATTCTTCTGAAAAAACTTCCTGGTAATCCTGAACTACAAGCATTTCTCGGCATATCTTCAAAGTGATAGATTGCACGACCCAAAGAGGGATGGTCCATACTAACCTTTATCGGTAACCTAGGATACTTGGTGAGTACCACCTTTTTATTGGTACAGTCTACCATTCCCTGGTATATGCCCTTTTTCTCCACAATTAAAGTAATGGAGATGAACTACCAGGTTGGTTGTAGCAGATTGCTCTAAAGGATAATGGGTGTGAAGTACATTCACACAGGGACAAGGAGCTAGAGTTGGAGCTTTTGGTGGTGGGGTTACAACTTGCCTAAAGGATGGGTTGCCATAGTATACTTGCCTCTAAGGGTAGCTGCCTTGTGGTCTCTGGACTGCCATCTTTCACTTGTGGCTGGCCTCCATTATTGTCCTCTCATTTTCTAGAAAGAGAGCTTTGTTGACTAGGTGGTGAAGCTAGAAAAGTCTTAGATGATCAACTGTACTGTCATCTCTTTGTGCATGTCCTCTAGGAAGTGGTTAATCTTCTCATCTTCATCAGCTACGTCTACTGAGGCATAGTGGGCTAGTTGGTGAAACTTAAAAAGGTACTCATTAATAGACATATTTCCTTGCTTTAAGGCTCAAAACTCATTCTTTTTCATTCACCAGGTGGCGTAGATCCCTTGAGTTGGTGAGTGGCAAAATCCACTTTGTCTTCCTCTACGTATCATGCAAGTCAGATTTTCTTCTCTATGTCACGGAGCAAATCTTCTGCTTCCAATAGTTCATGTGCATACGAAAATCTCAAGGGTCTAGTCCTTAGGAAATCTACCAGTTTGGAGTTGCGACTGACCGCTCCTGCCTGCTGACTGGCAAGCATTGCTTGAAGGATCTGTGTCTACTGAGCCATGACTTAGGCCATGGTTTGATGCACTGGCGATGGGGAGCATAATAACCACTAACCTTTCGGAGGTATACAACTAGGTTCTTAGGAGCGTCTGTTCTTAGCCCCTCATCACCATCGTCGAAGGCATTCTGTAAGCTACAATTAGATATTTCAAGGAAAGGCATGCAAATGTAGCACTTCATGCAGCCAACCCACATACACTGTATTGCTCAAAGATCATAGCATACATGCAGGCCAAGACTGAGAAGGGTCAGTCGCACACGGTCTACGTGATCGGCAATACGGAGCATTGTTTTGATATGCTCCTTTGGGACAGAGCCGGATTTGGGACTACTCGCTCTCTTGTTACCCACGAGGTGTGCCTTGAAGATCATGTGAATGAACCTAGCTATACATGCAACAAGCTAAAAATCCTTCACGATCCATGCTCTTATGTCCTCACCACATGTGGGACTATTAACATGGATCCATCGAACTTCATGTCAGAGTACTTCATGAAGGAGATGGTACTACAGGCATGGTGCGGTGAGCTAAGATGCTTTAGAGTTGTGGGTAACTTTGCCACATCGAATATTGCAGAAAGGGCTTGGATTTCAGATCTGGACCTTTTGAAGGGTGGAAAGGGCTGTCGATAGAGTTGTCGCACTATAAATGATATGGACAAAAGGGAAACTGGAGCAATGGGTAGACATTGTGGCCGCTATGGCCAGGAAGGCCACACTACAAGAAGATGCAAGGCGCTTGCCGACAAGTAGCAACACCACTTCTTATTGTGTGTGTATTGGTATTAAGAGTAAAAATGCTATCATGTTGTAACTTTATTTGCAAACTTTAACTTCATTTATAATGTCAATGCATGAAGTGTAGTAACACTTCTTGTTGCGTGTGTAGTGGTATTAAGAGTAAAAATGCTATCAAGTTATAACTTTATTTGCAAACTTTAGCTTTATTTGCTAGCCTTACGCAGTGACAAGACCAAATGAGATAGCTTTTGCGCGGCGTCTTGACTCGACCAAACGAGATAGCCTTCTGCAGTGACAAGACCAAATGAGACAGCCTTGCATAGTGATAAAACCAAACGAGACAGCCTTGCGCGGTGATAAGACCAAATGGGGCAGATTTGTGCAGCGACGTGATGCTATGTTAGTCTAGGAATCGTCTGGCGTGCCGCTGCCTTGCGAACACGAATTTGCTCAAACCGAATTGGATTTGTGAAACGTATGTCACGTTGGCTTAGCCTACAAGTACAATCCCTTCCACATCATGTTTTCCTACACTACAACTACAATACTACATCGCTAGTATGGAGCAGCAATGGCAAAAGATCACCCGAATCGCAAAGGCTGCTACAAGTTTTTCAAGTCCAAAAATCGGTTAAGCTTGGACATATGTTATTAGGGTTGCCGTAATTACGCCTAGGACTATCCCGACCAGCGTTGCGACACGCCCCGCTACTGACAACTGGTAAGAATCAGTTACAGTATATTGTCCTACCAGTTCTCTTGTATGGCGCGTACTAACAAGCTCTCCTCTCTTCCCATAGTCTCTGGATCTGCTATGCGCCTACTGCAAATGGATCGATCGGAAAATCCACCCGCACGACCAGTGGACTCTAGACTATGAGGAGTAGGACGCCCAGACAACACATGAGAGGATGGAGGAGCGACGGTGCAGCGAAGAACAAAGTGAGCGTATCTGAGGGGAGATGCAAGCTCACGTAGAGGCAAGCAGACGCAGGGAGCAGGAGGCTCGTGAGGAGGAGCGCAAACTGACAGCCAAGACCAAGGCCACTGGTGAGGACTAAAACGCCGACCTCAAGAGGAAGGGCAAATGGCCATGTTCCATGCAGTAGTTCAACCCTCTTCGTTCATATGTCCCATGTATTCCTAATTCTCTCAAAGCATGTGTGTACCATCCTTAGTACATTAACTTGCGTGCCATGTAACCCTCTTGTCAAATCAACTATCGTGTTGTTTTTCTTATGCTATTTTTTTGAAGTTCTCCTCTTTGTATGAATACCCTGTTGCATCATAATATCACTTATCTTTCTACTTATAAATCATTACTAGCTCAATTGTCCTCATAAAATTCTTCAGAAATTTATCGTGATACAACAACATATGATGATCATAAAATATTATTGTAAGTCTAACAGATTTCGTACCATTCACAATCTACGAAAATCACAAATGAGCCAACCAACATTGTCTGCCTTTTTATTTGAAAAAAATAACAATCTGCAAATAAGATTTGATAAATGTAAAATAAAAATGCACCCACAGTGGTTGTGGGAGAGGAGAAAGCACAGCTTATAAGTGTGAGGGAGCCATCACCCATTGGACTAGTCTTTTGGGGGGAGAGAAGGCCCAATACCACTTATAAGGTTGTTGCTCCATCTCCGTGGGCTTAGTTATGTTCAGCCCATTTGGACCTATGGCCCGGGGAGTAAACCCGGTTCCAACATTTGGTATCAGAGCCTAGGCGCCTAACATCTCCTTGGACCTTAGGGTTGCAGATGTGTCCAACCAATGTGTGAGGGGGAGATTGTTGGGAATAATCTCACATTGGTTGTGGGAGAGGAGAAAGCACAGCTTATAAGTGTGAGGGAGCCCCCACCCATTGGACTAGTCTTTTGGGGGGAGAGAAGGCCCAATACCACTTATAAGGTTGTTGCTCCGTCTCCGTGGGCTTAGTTGTGTTCAGCCCATTTGGACCTGTGGCCCGGGGAGTAAACCTGATTCAGAAATCGTAGTGCCAATTTCAATGGGGAAGCCTTACAATAATTTTTAGGTTTACCTTGAAACGCCTGTTCATCCGCTTTTTTGGGGAGGCCTCTTGTCAGAGTTTGGGAATCGTGGCCAGCCTTGACCAGTGATCGACATCGCTCACAACAAGTTCTGGTGCAACCAGAAGGAAATTTTTGTAGCAGAAACTGGTGATTTTGCTTTCTTCTGGACCATAGAAGGAAGAGGTACAAAATTAACATGTAAATCTTAAAGTGCGGTAGTGGGTGTTTGATGGTACGATTATTGCATGTTGTGTACTAAGATGGTTGATTATGCACTTATGTTAGGTACGGCATGGCTGATATTCAAGACTTGTTCGTATTCTACGGTAGTGGTCTCTTACATGACAGGCCGTATGGAGCGGACCTGTCAAATTGTGACTGGACCGTGATCCGGGCACCTGGTTGGAACGCCATGAGTTTGTCTGAGCTACGGAGGTGTGTCTGTTCGGCGTTCGATCGGTACACCGCAAGAAAGAAGTTACGGATTGAGGCAGTCTATGCCTCAATGGTGGGTGATGTAGAGGATAGCATATGTCAACTTTTGAAGGTGACCAATGATGCATCATGGGCCAACTACATGGAGGTCGTGTGCAACCCTGATGCTACGATATATGCCAAGCCAATGGTGTATGTCGAGTTCGTGGAGAGGACAGAATCACCGGCATGGTTGGTTCTGATGCTGCTGGTGTAGATGTAGTGCCTGAGTTTTTCTCCGGTGGTCATGAAGATGCTTCTGCAGGAGAACATGTAGGTGAGGAAGTAGGTGATGAAGACCTTAGGAGGCGTGCAAACAATTTCTAGGCCAACGAAGGTGTGAGGGAGAGGTGGTGGGCCGCCCGTATTGACTATCATCAGTATCTTGCGGACCAGGTGGAAGAAGTGGGGACCAAGGAGGATGATAATGTGGAAACAGGTAGTTCCGGAGACGACGACGATGGTGAAGGCGAAGCTACAATTGGAGGGGTGGTAGGTGGTGTTGTGACCACCGACGTTGCGTACGTGTCATCCAGATTGGACGAAAACGCAGTGGCATCCCTAGTTCTACCACAGGCGGAGGAGGCAGAATGGGGGTTCAGCAAGGCCACACTCATTTTGGGGCAGTTGTTCCGTAACAAGAGTGCTGCCCAGCAAGCTATTGCTAGATACGCCATGTGTTAGTGATATGCCCTAGAGGCAACATGGAGATGTTGTATATATCACATACATGTTTATGATACATTACTTTGTTCCTTAAAATAGACATCATCATTATTGATCAATGAGTATGTGACTTATTCATGAGACTCTTAATGCCAAAATGTTGCTATTTCTAAATGATCCCTGATCATATATCATATAAGGAACAAATATGATTGAAAGACAAAGATCAGCATATGTATTGATTGATGATTATGTCTCATGGATCATGGTATGGTGATACCAAATCAATAATATGGACATGTGTTAGTGAACATACTGCAGAGATTCCATGTGTTATCAGTTGGTCTCAAGTAGTGTTTATGTAGAATCCTTAGACTTGAGATCATCATGGTTCCTAACATGCGTAGTAGCTTATTTTGGGACTACTAAACACTACTCCGTAACTGGGTAGTCATAACAGTAGTCTTCGGGTTTACCATGAAACATGTAGTGGGATGCGAATGATCAAGATAGAATTTGCCCCTCCTTATGGGAGAGATATCTCTGGGGCCCTTCGATGTAATGGATTATGAAAGTGCATGGCCATGCCAAGGTGATTGAGGAGTCAATCACAAGTTTATAATCCATCACGAAATCGAGAGAGTGATTGAGCTATTAAGAGGATGACACATGTCTCATCTTGAGCTCAATCTATATCGTGAGGCAAAGGGATTCGTACATGAGAACATTACAGGTTCAGCCGATATGATCTTTACGTATACTTTGGGGTTAATATGTCTTACTAGTGGCCGCTATTAACAGGGTGACCGGAAAGGCGTTTCCGGGTCACGACCAAGTATACGTGAACCTACAGGGTCGCACGCTTAACGGGTTGGAACACTAATTCGAATATGATTTGGATATGGGCTCAATTCGGATAGAGATCCGAATAGACTCCTATTGGGCCTCGGTCCACAAGGCCCAACTGAGGAGGTCTATATACATGGAGGCGAAGGGCTGAGGGGAGATGCTCCTGTTAACCTCTAGCATAACCCTAGACGCCACCTCCCGAGCCAAACAGCCGCTCACGAGTGCTAGTACACTCGCGATCGGCGTTCCAGCCCTAGACGTGTGGATACCGGTGGAGGCGCTGCTCGTTGCGGTGTTGATCGGCATCAACAACCTACAGATTGGATCTGCTCGTGGTGTGGTTGATCACATGGAGGAGACGATTTGTTCGGGACGATCAGCTAATTCTATTACTACCTCGACGCGCGTGGTTGGATCGGTTTCTCCAACTCTTCTTCCGCTGCGCTGTGCTTCTAGTGGTAACGATCAATGATCCTTCCTTAGCATGATGTCCTTATGTGCGCGGTAGAAAAGTTTTGTTTTCTGCTTTCGTAGCCTATGCGCATTCATTTAGTGGTATCAGAGCCATCTTGCTTAGTTTGCAATCTGGATCAACGCATATGTTGATATGCGGTTGTAGTAGATTGGATCTATTACAGTCTAGATCAGGTGGTTCATGTGATGAATTGGTGGTAGCACAGGTTGATGAGATCAATCGGTCATAAGGGGTTGAAATAGGTATGAGTTGATAGCATCATATGGCCAAAAAGATTAGTTCGTGCTCCTTCTTTGATCTACACGCGACTTGCCCCTACCGGTTGGAATCACCATCGGGGCTAACTGCGCGCACAATCAGTAGATCGAGCCAACAGATTGAGGTCTTGTGTTGTGGTCTCCTCAAGTATACCGATCGCGATGATCAATATGATTGATCTAATGAAAATTGAGACATTTTGAATGGCTCGGATTTGGGTTGATTTGATCGGCTCGATGAGATTTTCATAGCGATTTCATAGATTGGATTTGTAAATTTTGTAGTGATTTGATCGGACCGCCGTGCGTACCCCCCGTTGTATAGCGTCATGGGTTCACATCGTTAGGTAGAATGCGATTCTACGTCTAACTTGTTTTTGCAGGGAATGGTGTGAATAGTATGGCCCTATAGCTTATTGGCATGTATGAGATGTATGTGATATATGTAACATTCGTTCATGGCCTGCGTGTCATGATTATTTCATCTATTGTTAGCTGTATATATTGTATTTAATGACCTACGTGTCGACCTTAATGCTTGAATCTATCTTTGTAATCTTCAATTTCTAGCAATTATATGTAGTAGCCTAGTTTTGAGGTTACAAGCTTTCAAGCATGGTGACCTAAAGGAGTGATATGGAGGATGGAGATCGTCTACACCTACATGGAGATGGATATCACCATTTTTGGGCCATACTACTTCACAGTTAAATGTGTTTATCTATGATGTTATCTATCTTATTCTTATGCAATGATATATGTGATATGTTGCTTTGGTAGGATAGAATCCCTCTTAAAATTAGGTGTTAATGCCCTTCCATATATTGCACGAAAAGATAATGATCACCGTATGGTAGGTCTACCAAAGTAGAGTACCGTCGGTTATCATCATTATTTAGGGTAGATGTCGGACATCTATATGCAGAAGCATTTGGTTTACTTAACAAGGTTATCAAAATAGTTTTGGACCTTGGGGCATAGGTTGGGGTCGGGGCATACTGATGTCACCCAAAGTAGAGTCACATAGGGATGTGATTAGCAAGGTGTTGCTTACCCATGTCACTAGTTTTCTAGCCGTGATGCCAAAGCTCACTAGGAATTAGTGAAATGAGGATCTTGACCCACTATGTAACTTAGAGGGAGTTTTTGTTGCAAAACTCATAGTGGGAGTCTTTTGTTAAATAGTTTAATAAAAGATGAACATAAATATAGTGCTAAACTTTGCATATTCTTGTGTTGTAGATCATGTCAGCTAACGCCGCATCCAGTACTTTTAATTTGCGATCTGTTCTTGAGAAAGAAAAACTCAATGGAACAAACTTTTTGGATTGGTATCGCAACTTGAGAATTGTTCTCAAGCAAGAGCGCAAGGAGTATGTCCTTGAGTCTCCTTACCCCGAAGACGTGCCTGATAATGCTACTGTGGCTGCACGGAGAGCTTATGAGAAGCAAACGAATGATTACCTTGATGTGAGTTGTCTCATGCTTGCCACAATGTTCTCTGAGCTTCAGAAGCAATATGAGAACACAGATGCCTACAATATCATTGTGGGGTTACGTGGTATGTTTGAGAACCAAGCAAGGGCTGAGAGGTTTAACACTTCAAAGTCCTTATTTGCGTTCAGGCTTGCAGAAGGGAATCCCGTCAGCCCTCATGTGATTAAGATGATTGGCTACATTGAGAGTCTGGAAAAGCTTGGTTTTCCACTTAGCTAAGAGTTACTGATGTGATTCTCCAGTCGCTTCCCCCGAGCTTTGAGCCATTCATACTGAACTATCATATGAACAACCTGGACAAGACCCTGGCTGAGTTGCATGGGATGCTAAAAGCTGCCAAGGAAAGCATTAAGAAAAGCAGCAATCATGTGATGATGATGCAGAAAGGCAAGGGCAAGCTCTATGTCAAGAAAAACGCGGTCAAAAGAAAGTTAGCTCCCGATGCGATCGTGAGCAGTTCTAAGGCCAAGCAAGATAAGAAGGGCGCTGCTCATCCTGATGCAGATTGTTTCTACTGTAAGCAATCAGGACATTGAAAAAAGAACTGCCCAAAGTACTTGGAGGATCTTGAGAAGAAGAAGGGAAGTACGACTTCCACTCCAGGTATAAATGTTATAGAGATCAATCTTGCTACTTCTTCCACTAATTCTTGGATATTTGATACCGGATCGGTTGCTCACATTTGCAAATCGTTGCAGGGGCTAAGAAGAAGTAGAAGTTTGAGGAGGAGCGAAGTAGATCTTCGCGTTGGCAATGGAGCAAAAGTTGCTACGGTAGCTGTTGGCACCATGCCATTGTCTTTACCTTCAGGATTAGTTTTGGAATTGAATAATTGTTATTGTGTTCCATCTCTTTCCAAGAACATTATTTCTGCTTCATGTTTGCAAGCAGAAGGTTATGACTTTAAATCTGTGGACAATGGTTGTTCTCTTTATTTTAAAGATATGTTCTATTGTCATACTCCATTGGTGAATGGGTTATACGTTCTTACTCTTGAAGGGTCACCGGTCTATAACATTAATGCAAAGAGGCAACGTCCTGAATGATTTGAATCCCACGTTTATTTGGCACTGTCGCTTAGGTCACATAAATGAGAAACGCATGCAGAACCTCCATAGAGATGGTATTCTGCACTCATTTGATTTTGAATCATTAGAGACATGCGGATCTTGTTTACTTAGAAAGATGACAAAGGCACCTTTCACCGGTCAAGGTGAATGGGCAAGTGACTTACTGGCACTCGTACATACTGATGTATGTGGACCAATGAGCTTAATAGCTAGAGGTGGTTTTCAGTAGTTCATAACTTTTACTGATGACTTTAGTAGACATAGGTATATCTACCTGATGAAGCATAAGTCTGAATCCTTTGAAAAGTTCAAAGAATTCTAAAATGAAGTGCAAAATCATTTAGGCAAGACAATAAATTTTCTACGATCTGATCGTGGAGGCGAGTATTTGAGCCATGAGTTTGGCAATCATCTAAAGGATTGTGGAATTGTTCTACAATTGACTCCGCCAAGAACACCTCAATGGAATGGGGTATCTAAACGGATAAATCGCACCTTATTAGATATGGTGCGCTCAATGATGAGCCAAAGTGATCTTCCGTTGTCTTTTTAGGGGTACGCTCTTGAAACAGCTGCGTTCACACTAAACAGAATTCCATCAAAATCAGTAGAAAAGACACCATATGAGATGTGGATAGGATAACGTCCTAACTTGTCTTTTCTTAAGATTTGGGGATGTGAGGCTTATGTAAAACGTTTACAATCTGATAAGCTCACGCCTAAATCTGATAAATGCTTCTTTATCGGGTATCCTAAGGAAACAAAAGGATATTACTTCTATAATCAAGAAGAAGGCAAAGTGTTTGTCGCCCAGCATGGTGTCTTCTTAGAGAAAGAGTTTCTCTCAAGAAGGGATAGTGGGAGCACTGTACAACTTGAAGAAATTCGAGAAACACCTGAAAATGTTTCAACTCCTACAGAACCACAACAGGATGAACAAACTGTTGAAGAACCTGTTGTGGACACACTGGCACCACGTAGGTCAGAGAGGTCACGTCGTGCACCTAAGAGGTACATGTTCTTGACTACTCAACAACAGTACATATTATTGTTAGACAACGATGAGCCTAAGACCTATGAAGAAGAGATGGTGGGACCAGACTCTGAGAAATGACTTGAAGCCATGAGATCCGAAATTGAATCCATGTACAGTAATCAAGTTTGGAACTTGGTTGATCCATCTGATGGTGTTAAAACCATTGAGTTCAAATAGGTTTTCAAGAAAAAGATAGACATAGATGGAAATGTTCACATCTATAAAGCGCGATTGGTGGCCAAAGGTTTTAAACAAATTCAAGGTGTTGATTATGATGAAACTTTTTCGCCCGTCGCAATGCTAAAGTCTATTCGGATCATTCTAGTGATTGCTGCATATTTCGACTATGAAATATGGCAAGTGGATGTCAAAACAGCTTTCCTTAATGGAAATCTGAGTGAGGATGTGTACATGACACAGCCCACGGGTTTTGTCGATCCGCAATTAGTTGGAAAGATATGCAAGCTTCAAAGATCTATTTATGGATTAAAGCAGGCATCTCGGAGTTGGAACATTCATTTTGATGAAGTAATCAAAGGGTTTGGTTTCATCAAGAACGAAGAAGAGCCTTGTGTTTACAACAAGGCTAGTGGGAGCGCACTCGTATTTCTGGTCTTATATGTGGATGATATATTACTGATCGAAAATGACATTCCTATGCTCGAATTTGTTAAGTCTTCATTAAAAAATAGTTTCTCTATGAAAGACTTAGGAGAGGCGGCATATATTCTGGGCATCAAGATATATAGAGATAAATCAAAAAATCTAATTGGATTAAGCCAAGATACGTACATTGACAAGGTGTTGAAAATGTTCAACATGCAGGACTCCAAGAAAGGCTTTCTACATATGTCACATGGTATGAACCTTAGCAAGAATCAGTGTCCTAGTACACCTGATGAGCGGGATAAAATGAATGCGATTCCATATGCTTCGGCTATTGGGTCCATTATGTATGCCATGCTTTGTACACGTCCAGATATCTCGTATGCTTTAAGTGCTACGAGTAGCTACCAATCAGATCCAGGTGAAAGTCACTGGATTACCGTAAAGAACATCTTGAAGTACTTGAGAAGAACTAAAGATGTGTTCCTCGTCTATGGGGGTGAGGAAGAGCTCGTTGTAAATGGTTACACCGATGCTAGCTTCCAAACTGACAAAGATGATTTTAGATCGCAATCTGGATTTATGTTCTGCCTGAATGGCAGTGCGGTGAGCTGGAAGAGTTCCAAGCAGGAAACGGTTGCTGATTCTACAACAGAAGCCGAGTACATAGCAGCTTGTGAAGCTGCCAAAGAGGCTGTTTGGATCAAGAAATTTGTTTCTGAGCTTGGTGTGATGGCTAGTGCCTCCAGCCCAATGGACCTCTACTGTGACAATAGTGGGGCCATTGCACAAGCCAAGGAGCCTAGATCGCACCAGAAGTCCAAGCACATTTTACGACGATTTCATCTCATCCGCGAGATAGTGGAGAGAGACGATGTGAAGATATGCAACATACAAACGGATTTGAACATTGCAGATCCGTTGACAAAGCCGCTTCCCCAGCCAAAGCATGAGGCTCACACTAGGGCAATGGGTATTAGATACCTACTTGGTTGACTCTAGTGCAAGTGGGAGACTGTTAGTGATATGCCCTAGAGGCAACATGGAGATGTTGTATATATCACATAATATGTTTATGATACATTACTTTGTTCCTTGAAATAGATATCATCATTATTGATCAATGAGTATATGACTTATTCATGAGACTCTTAATGCTAAAATGTTGCTATTTCTAAATGATCCCTGATCATATATCATATGAGAAACAAATATGATTCAAAGACAAAGATCAGCATATGTATTGATTGATGATTATGTCTCATGGATCATGGTATGGTGATACCAAATCAATAATATGGACATGTGTTAGTGAACATATGTTGGATAGACCTGCCGTGAGACACTGCAGAGATTCCATGTGTCATCAGTTGGTCTCAAGTAGTGTTTATGTAGAATCCTTAGACTTGAGATCATCATGGTTCCCAACATGCGTAGTAGCTTATTTTGGGACTACTAAACACTACTCCGTAACTAGGTAGTCATAAAAGTAGTCTTCGGGTTTGCCATGAAACATGTACTGGGATGGGAATGATCAAGATAGAATTTGTCCCTCCTTATAGGAGAGATATCTCTGGGCCCCTCGATGTAATGGATTATGAAAGTGTATGGCCATGCCAAGGTGATTGAGTAGTCAATCACAAGTTTATAATCCATCACGAAATCGAGAGAGTGATTGAGCTATTAAGAGGATGACACAGATCTCGTCTTGAGCTCAATCTATATCGTGAGGCAAAGGGATTCGTACATGAGAACATTACAGGTTCAGCCGATATGATCTTTACGTATACTTTGGGGTTAATATGTCTTACTAGAGGCCGCTATTAACAGGGTGACCGGAAAGGCGTTTCTGGGTCACGACCAAGTATACGTGAACCTACAGGGTTGCACGCTTAACGGGTTGGAACACTAATTCGAATATGATTCGGATGTGGGCTCAATTCGGATAGAGATCCGAATAGACTCTTATTGGGCCTCGGTCCACAAGGCCTAAGTGAGGAGGTCTATATATATGGAGGCGAAGGGCTGAGGGGAGACGCTCCTGTTAACCTCTAGCATAACCCTAGCCGCCACCTCCCGAGCCAAACCCTAGCCGCTCACGAGTGCTAGTACACTCGCGATCGGCGTTCCAGCCCCGGACGTGTGGATACCGGTGGAGGCGCTGCTTGTTGCGGTGTTGATTGGCGTCAACAACCTACAGATTGGATCTGCTCGTAGTGTGGTTGATTGCGTGGAGGAGACGATCTGTTCGGGACGATCGGCTAATTCCATTACTACCTCGACGCGCGTGGTTGGATCGGTTTCTCCAACTCTTCTTCCGCTGCGCTGCGCATCTAGTGGTAACGATCCATGATCCTTCCTTAGCATGATGTCCTTGTGTGCGCGGTAGAAAAGTTTTGTTTTCTGCTTTTGTAGCCTACGCGCATTCCTTCTAATGGCAGAGGTAGCGAATATGGTGGGGTTTGAAGTCAGCTACAAGAAGGTATGGCAGGCGAAACGAAAGATACTGCACCATATGTTTGGGACTTACGAGGAGGCGTATGACATGGTCCCGAGAATGCTACAGCAAATTGCAGAATCAAACCCAGGCACGTTCCTATCCAGCAAGTACAAGGGTACTATCCTCACCGCAGTTGCAACTGACGCAAATGACCAGTTACTCCCAGTGGCATTTGCAATTGTAGAGAATGAGAATACGGAGAGCTGGCTTTGGTTCCTTGCCAATGTGAAGCAGACCATAGTGCAAGATCGCCCCAAGGTGTATGTCATCTCAGACCACAATGCAGGCTTGCTGTCTGCATTGCGAACGATGCAGAATGGGACGCAGCCCCCCTTCTAGTGAAATGATCTAAAGAACCGTTGGTGCATGAGGCATCTAGCAGCGAACTTCCACAGAAGGTTCCGTAGTAAGGACCTAATGAAGATGTTCAAGAAGCTATATATGCAGAGCCAGAAGTAGAAGTTCGAGACCTTATGGAGGCAGCTCGATCAGGAGGCTGGCAAGCATGTGGAGGGAGGCTCCACAAGAGTTGGGGTGTTTACACAATGGGTTCAATCCAATGCACCTAACCTAGAGATGTGGTCTTTGTTACACGACACCGGTGGGGTAAGGTATGGAATCATGACAACCAACATGTTCGAAGTTTACAACGGTGTCTTGAAGGACGTCAGATCCCTACCGATCACAGCAATCACGGACGAGAGTTGGAACCGTACTGTCGTGATGGCGAAGAAGCACCTGGACGAAAACAAACAATACTCTGAGGTAATGCAGGCCTACATGGACAAGAAGATGGAGAAGGGTCGTTCCCACATTGCTCAAACCATGGATGGCTTAAGGAAGAAGTTCGAGGTCCGCCTCAGGCAGAAGTACGTCATGGGTCACATTAGAGAGGATCGCAAGTAGGTATGCACGATTGATGAGAAAGCATCTTGCACCTGCAACAAGCCCCAGCTTCTGCACAAGCCATGCTCGCATGTGTACGCGGCCTACGTGGTATGGCAGCAGGCGTCGACGCAGTACATCTCAAAGTACTATGACATGCAGCACTTGTATGCAACCTGGAGTGAAGAGTTCTATTCCTACGGGGTAGACATGCACTATAGGGAATTATGGCCAAGGGAGGTAAAGTGGGTGCCCAATGATGTACTGAAGCATATCGGTCGTGGAAGACGACAAAGCCGTCGCATCCGCAATGACATGGATGATAGCCTATGTGGGGATCGAGTTCGGCGCCCGAAGTGTAGGCTATGCAAGACGATTGGGCACTCCCTCAGCCAGTGCCCAAACATGCCATCATCAAGCAACACTCCGTAGTAGTAAGCACAATATTTTATTGTACTCATTATTGCTTCCATGTGTTTTGTGCGTTGCGATGCACTCTGCCATATGTTGGCGAGGTCCCTTCCATTATTGAGGAGCTGTACGCTTTGTTGGTTCCATGTCTCTATGTCGCGCACATTAGCTTGCAACATTTTACCATGTGCATTTTATGTATGTTTTGGTACATTCCGTATGTTTCGCTGTTGTGTGGGTCATATTCGTGTACACATTTTATGTATGGTTGGTACATCCCGTATGTTTCCCTATCGCTAAGTTTGTTGTTAATTATATTGTCATTTGTTGCACATTTTATTAGCAATCTAGACTAACTTGTTTTCCTTCTTTGGCAGGAAATGGCGTACAAGTTGCTAGACCCCCGTTGGGATGAGCGGCACCGATGCCTGTCGTGGTCATCGGGAGATGGGCCTCCGAGCTTCATCCTTAAGAGCCCTCAAGAGAACTGGCCTCTCGACCAGCGGTATATCCCACTACTGCGGGACACCGGGCTGCTGCCCATTGCCCGTATGTTTGATTTACCGCATGCGTTCCAGTTTGATGCGGCGTTACTGTTGGCTCTTGTTGATCGTTGGAGGCCGGAGACTCACACCTTCCACTTTTGGTGGGGCGAGATGACGATCACTCTGCAGGACGTGGCGATGCTTACAAGTCTATCCATTCGTGGTGGTGCTGTAGTGCCACCCCTAAAGGCAGCAGATTGGAAGGTCCGTCTGGGTCACCGGTTCGGTCATCGCTCCTGGACAACGTAGTTGGTGTGCCACATGGATGGCTTCGTCGGTACATGACCTGTCCTGGACACGCTGATGAGGACACGGTGCGGACGCACTTCGTTGCATACCTGCTATTTCTGTTCAGGTGGGTCTTGTTCCCTACCACCACTAGAGACTCCGTGCAGCCTAGCTACATACACCTAGCGGAGTCGTTGGCAGATGGCTAGCCTGCTGAGGTGCCACAATATAGCTGTGGATCAGCAGTTCTTAGTGCCACAAACCGAGGCTTATGTGATGCCTCACAGCGTACTACGACCACCGAGCCGGTCCTAGCCGTCTGCTACATTCTCCTTCAGTTGTGGTCGTGGGAACACTTTCCCGTTGCCAGGCCTTACTTCGATACTGCTGTGCACCCTTCTGAGCTCAGCCCGCAGTTCTACGGTCTTGATGATTGCGATGACCCCGTTGATGGGTCCACAATGGGTACGCATTGGACACATGATCAGTTATGGTGGGCCAAAGAGAGACCGAGACGTGTGTACCCGGAGTTCCACAACATGTTCGAGACTCTTCACGACGTCGACATAGTCTGGTGGCCATGGACTCCATAGTTCATTATGGACACGACCCCCCATGGATTATCATCTCAGTGCGGGCAGGATCACATGTACTGGTTGACGACCTGCCACTTGGTGTTCTCGCAGTGTGTTGAGCCATACAACCTACAGCGAGTCATGAGAACGCCCTCTTGCAGCCAGCACCCATCGGTATGTCATTACACGGTAAATTTAATTAATCCATTACTTTGTGCCCCTACTAATTGTGTATTGTCTCGATTAACTTGCAGGCAATCGAGGAGAGGGCGAGAGAACGAAGTATGGACATTCATACAGCGGCCGTGGACAGACATGTGGTGTGACCAGGCGGACACGATGGTTGTGGAGGAGACACGGGCGTACGACCTCGACACGTATACTACATACCTTCAGTGGTACCTTCAACGCACCCGCAGTAGGCTTACAGGGGCGCCGCCACAACGTCCAGTTGAGGTCATACACGAGGCCGCTATACAGGTAGGTCCAGACCGTCATCGAGCAACACGACATGACGAGACAGTATGAGATTACTATGTAATTAACTTGTGTAGGATTACATTTTAACTCATTCTTTGTTTCACTGCAGTTGGAGCGGTTACATCGTATCCACGACAAGTCTGCTCAGGCACTGAACCGTGGGAGGGAAAATTCAATTGATCGCCTGCTCACTTCAATGCGCAACATCTATCATGACACCAGGTATGCGATACAGACCCTCAGTTGTGGTCGCCACAGAGATGACGCTGTTGTACGACACGGTCAGGATTCACAGCCGTATGTGAGGTCTTACGTCTAACAACCGTGTTGCATTTTGGGCAAATCACCGTGGGTGCCGTAGAAGAGGAGCTGAGCTGACTCATATCTGCGTCCGGGGGAACAACTAACGAAAGCGACGGTACACAGATTGGGAATAACTAATTTAGGATGTGAGGGAGAGCAATGCAGGGGACTAGGTGAGGAATGGCTCCCTCTTATAAGCTCAGTGAGGGGGCTTCACTCACAAAGGTCACAGAATAAGAAGGCGTCATGCATTGACAACACGAAAGAGGGCAGCTCTGCGCAGTGAAATGAAAAAAGTGGACAAATTTGCGCAGTGACATGACAAAAGAGGTTAGTTGTGCCCACAGACATGACAAAAGCGGTAAGCTTTGCGCAGTGACATGACAAAAGCGGTCAGCTTTGCGCACTGACATGACAAAAGAGGGCAGCTTTACGCAGTGACAAGACAAAAGTGGACATCTTTGTGCAGCAATAAGACGAGACGGGCTGGCTTTGCGTAGTGACATGAAAACGCTGGGCAGCTTTGCGCAGCAACAGGACGACAAACACAAGAAATATAATACGACACATTACTAACTTAATCACTCTCTCTACTCCATATCATAGAAATAAAATACAAGGTACAACCATACACCTCGTTGCCTACATGCCAAACGAGCCTCGTGGCACCCACATGGAGTATTGCTAAGGGGGACGCCTCGGACGTGGCTGGCCGTCATTGTAGTGGCACGCACATATGCAGCTAGGGTTCGTGCAGCAACATGCGGGATCGTATGAGCTTCCTATGTTCACGATCTCCTCGTTGCCCCTCTCGCGTTGCATCTGTTGGTGGAGGTCGTTGTTCTCCTCGTAGAGTCTCGATTCGCTCCTCCAACTCAAATATTCGATACCATAATGTATTCACGTAGTTGGCAATATACAATTGATGAGGAGGGTCGATCCAGCAGGAGAAGTCACATTTTGCCAGCTGCGGGAAAGGACGGTTAAAATGGAGGCTCCATTAAGCACTAACGAAAAATGTACTATTAGCAATTTGTACCCCGGAGTGTGGGCATCTGAAGAAACATCGTCTGCCATCGATTGGGCAGTCCACGACCTGCACGACCGCGTCCTCATTGTGCCTGCATATTGGCCACACGGGTTGAGCACGCCAGCTTGGTATCAGGCGGTAGTGTGGACCGAAGATCTACGTCATTTCTAAGGGAAGGTCTTCCTTTGGTGACCTAGATCCGACTGGCCCCTCGGCTTCTGACATGGTATGTTTTTGCACGACGGAGAAGGTACTTCTTTGTTCGATTTAAAGGGTTCTCTACGTAGGGGCCGGGGGACCAAGAGAACAACACAGCTGACACGTGTTGACGAGGGTAGGGTAGTCACGGGGGGCCCTCGAGCGCACGCGCATGGAAAAGGGCAGATGCCCGAGGAGGTGTCGTTAGGTTATTTCATGGGTTGGTCATTTTTTGTGCGCGTGCCCACCGACACGGGAGAGGGCCACCCACTGCAAAGACTTGACGGGGCTAGCTTTACGCACCGACATGACCAAAGACTGCAAAGACAGGACTGCACAGCCTTCTGCAGTGCGGGGAAAGAGAGGTCAGCTTTACGCAACGAGTAGACAATGACATAACAAGACTAGGTAGCTTTGTGCAGTTAGGGGGACGAGTGGCCTGCTTTACGCTGCGACATGACGAGACCGGCCATCTTTGCACAGTGATAGGGCAAGACTGGGCAGCTTTGCATAGTGAGGGGAAAGAGTGGCCTGCTTTACGCAACGACAAGATGAGATGGGCCAGCTTTGCGCAGTTGCAGCACAAGAATGAGCAGCTTTGCGTAGTGACATGACAAGATAGGACGAGACATGACGAGAGGGGCCAGCTCCGCACAGTTTTATTAATTCCCGGGCCAGCTTTTCACGGCTCAAAATTAACCGCACCATACCAACCCCTGAGCCTACAAAAGGAGGTGCAAGGGATTGGGGAGAAGGCACTACAGAATCCAAACCCCACACTTTCAAGATGGACAAGAGGCAGAAGGCACAGTGGGAAAAGATGCAGAAGCAATACGAGGAGACTCACGACATAGCAAGATCTGCGGCGGTCCGCGGCGAATGGGCGAGGGCAGCTGTGGCGCAGGCCCAAGAAGCGGTGCGTGCAAGGAGGACAACTCCCCGAGAAGACATCCCGCGTCGCACTGACCCCCTGCCGGCGGTTCCAACAGAGCGTTCGCCGCAAGACCCGCCAGAGGGGGAGAGGTCGCCCCTCTATTAGTGTCAAGACCCATGTAAATTCTTCAAGTCGAAGTGGCGGCTCAGCCTAGGTATGCGCTACTGGGTTGCGCAAACTACTCCAGCGATTATCCAGACCGACGTTGGGACACGAGCACCTGTCGACAGACGGTAAGAACCGCTTATAGTGTGTTCCTCCCTACTACTTCTCTTTTTAAGTACACACTAACATTTCCTGTGTACCCGTAGTCCCCGGAACCGTTGTGCGGGTATCGCAAGTGGATCGACCAAGAGATCCACCCATATGACCAGTGGACTCTCGACTTCCAGCAGTGGAATGAGAAAAGGGCATCCGAGATTTGCGAGGCGGAGCGCCGGAACGACGAGCAGGACGAACGTATACGTTGAGAGACGCAAGCTCATCTCCAGGCATGCACGCGTAGGGAGCACGAAGCTCGCGAAAGGGAGCGCGAAAGGAAGAGGGAGCTAGCGGCCAAGGTAAAAGAGGCAGCCGAGGAGTTCGACGCAGAGGTCGCGAGGAAGGGAAAATGGCCCCGGTCCACGCAGTAGGTGGGGCTGTTCCGCGCTGGTCCGATGAATGGCCCCAGTTATTCCGTTGTGTGTGTTCAGGTTCATTTTGATCTGCACATGTATCGTAGGAGTATGTCGGTTTGATTTCTATCGTGCAACGCATGTAAACAAACTTTGTGCGCTATGTTATTTCCATGTTTATCACTTAGCTTCACATTCAATTCTTCGTGTCCTCAATATTGCTTACGTTCTTACTTACCAGCCGTTTGTACGCTAATCGTATGTTCATCTTCTCATTGCAATCTTCTTCCGAATCTCTTTTAGCAATACAAATGGATCATTCATCTGCAGGACTAGTAATACCGCACCAGTAGTACCAATGATGAGTTCAAATGTATCAAATAATATGAGATATGATGAAAATGACGAGTCCAAATCTATGAAAATCTAAATGAAAGGACTTAAATATGTATTCCAAAGCATTTCATTTTGACAAATTGCTAAAATTTCAGAACTTTGCATAGTTTTAAGCAGATTTGTGATTTTCATATCTTTTAATGTGCTCGTAATCCGAGGTAGACATAATTATGACTTTTGATCCTCAGATATTGGTCTATGTCGCTAAATTACCTCAGAATTATTGGACTCTTGTAAGTTAGTTTTTCAGCTAGCTTTTGAAACTCAATTGGAATGCACAAACTTTCATATAGTTTTGAGCACTTTTCAGATTTTCATATCTTTTAATGTGCTCGTAATCTGAGGTACACATAATTATGACTTTTGATCCTCAGATATTGGTCTATATGGATAAATTTTCTCAGAATTATTGGACTTTTGTAAGTTAGTTTTTCAGCTAGCTTTTGAAGCTCAATTGGAATGCACAAACTTTCACATAGTTTTGAGCACTTTTCATATTTTCATATCTTTTAATGTGCTCGTAATCTGAGGTAGACATAATTATGACTTTTCATCCTCAGATATTGGTCTATATGGATAAATTACCTCAGAATTATTGGACTCTTGTAAGTCAGTTTTCAGCTAGCTTTTGAAGCTCAATTGGAATGCACAAACTTTCACATAGTTTTGAGCATTTTTTATATTTTCATATCTTTTAATGTGCTCGTAATCTGAGGTACGCATAATTATGACTTTTGATCCTCAGATATTGCTCTATATGCATAACTTTCTCAGAATTATTGGACTCTTGTAAGTCAGTTTTTCAGCTAGCTTTTGAAGCTCAATAGGAATGCACAAACTTTCACATAGTTTTAAGCACTTTTCAGATTTTCATATCTTTTAATGTGCTCGTAATCTGAGGTAGGCATAATTATGACTTTTGATCCTCAGATATTGGTCTATATGGATAAATATTTTCATAATTATTGGACACTTTTAAGTAAGTTATTCAGCTATCTTTTGAAGCTCAATTAGAATGCAAAAACCTCAAAATCTGCTACTTATATTGCAATGTCCAAGCCTACAAGAAAACTATCAGAAGTAAGATTTTTGAATATGTTTTAAATATCTTTTTAAGTAAGAAATCAAACTCTAAAATTAGTCATATGTATCTATTTTCATATTTTTATGACCACATTAAGATGATTAAATTAGTATCAAGCTCTATATGTTCAATATGTTTCAAATATCTTTTCTCGTTTCTGTTACAACAAAATTACACAAGCAGTAAACTGGACTCTACATAAAATTAATATTTTTCAAACATCATTTCATATATCCAAAATTATTTTTATTCTAAATATAACCTTAGAAATACATATAAATTCTATACGCTCAGGGAAATATAACTTTACAAATACATATAAATACAATATCCAAAATTAATTCTATACATATCCAAAATTTTATTTATTCCAAAAATTAATTCTATACATATAAATCTTTTCTAAATATAACTTTATAAATACATACAAATGCAATACCCAAAATTAATTTTATTCTGCGGTCGTTCGGTCGGCAGAGAATCATGCGTCGGGTGGTGCACAGTGTAAACGTGCGGTGCCGGACCGCACGACCGGTGCTACAGTACAGTCGTGTGGTCTGGGACCGTACGACTCGACTGTAGTTCGGTCGTGCGGTGCCGGACCGCACGACTGGGTTACATGTCGGCTGTGCGGAGATCGTGCGGTCGGAACGGTGCCAGAAGTGAAATTTCTACGCGAGCGGTGTTAGTTTTGGTATTTTCATGCAGCGCTATATACGTCCAAAATTCAATAATCAATTGAAATTAACTATAGGGCAAATGAGTGGTTGGCAAAGAAAAGAGAGGTCAATCATCAATAAACCCTTTTTAGACATCGTGTACATCCATTGCTAGGGAGATGTTGAATCCAACCACCCTGACCTAGATCCAGCTGCGATAGCCCTAACTTCCATGAAGCCTCCAGCCATCGTCATCGTTGTCAATCACAGTCCATTGCAATTAATTGCCCATCGCCGCCCACGCGGTAGCTTGATCTGGTGCTGGTGTCGGAGGCCAACGGCTCTAGTGAAGTGGACGACTGGATCCACCCTTCTCTATCCACGCTGCTATGGGATCTCATCGGATATGGCCATCAATAACCACACAACCGCCCGATCTGGCCTTCCTTAGCCGTCGAAGGGATCTAGCATATGGAAGTCACCTTGCAGGTTTGCCGGCCATCGCTACGCTGGTCACTGGGAGGGAAAGAGGAGATGGAGTGGTGAGAGTGATAGGAGAGAAAGATCAGGAGGTGTTTTTGGTGGTGGAGAAGGAGGGGTGGCCGGCAGGAAGAAGGGGGATGGGAATGGGGGAGAAGGAGCGGCAGGCGGCGGCCAGGGAGAAGGGGGCGCGACAATGGATCGGGGAAGCTAGTGGCAACGGATCAGGGAAGCTACCGGCGGCGGATTGGCGAATCGACACTAGAACCTAGAAGGGTAGAGAACAGAGAGAGATTGAGGGAGGAGGTTGTCCGGCTATGGTTGATTGGTTGGGTTGGGTTGGCTGTGTGCGATGCACTTGGAATTGAGCGACTGAAAGGAGCAACCACCGAGCATCTCACGAGCAGAAAAACTCGGGCTCAACTCAATAATGAAATGAGCTGCAATTGAAGCTTGGCTTGCTTGTGTACAAGCTAAGCTCGAGCAGCTCGCAAGCCTCAAACTTTTTACCTAGTCTTATGTGTGATGTGGCGTAGTTTAGTGTAAATCACCTCAATGCATAATAAAGCTCCCGTCCCTATCACGCCTCTACCATCCGTTCAACCTTCTCTTTCACTGTTTACTATTAAATATTTCTTAGTGGAGTAATACAATATTGGAGGTTACACTTGGTAAACCTATGGTCAAAGTAGATAAGATTAGTAGATCTTCTATATACTTTGTTTGCTTGAACAGAGGTGGGAAAATTTCTGCCTTTGCAGATCCTAATGTGGTCCATGAGTGAAAATTGGCTAAAGCCCAAAAGATATCATTCTTAAAATGAATTGTTTGAGTGCCCTTGTAGTTGATTACCCCATAGTACTTGCAACTGCACATTCATTTTCAGTCACTGCTGATATCGATCTTGATGGACATTTAGATAGTGAAAAAAACTCACTTCTATGCTGACTTGATTGCTAGCATGCCACCCACCTGCTCATTGGAATGCCTCATCCAACAATTGTTATAGAAGGCAAGGGTGGCGGGTTGGCTAGATCTATAGCACATGAACTGTTTTGCCAAGGAAATCTTGATATGATACGACGTAGTTCTTAGTTTGAGGCTTATACATTAATTTTAGAACTGATCTAGTGGAGATCACTAGTTGCTCAAGAACAAGCCACTTATTGTTCAATGAGGTGAGAAAAATGTAAATTCCAATTGTTTACTTTTCACTAGTAAAAATATTATCAATTGAAACTTCTGTTCAACATTTTTATTACTAAATAAAGAGATAGATTTCTATGGTGCCATCAAGAATCAGAGCAATCAACCAGGTCAGTCGTTGCTACTTTGTTGGCTGAAAGTATACTTAGTATGTTATCATAGTTTTACCAAGGGTTTCATGACTGTTTTTATATTCTATTGTTGGCGACCTTATCCTGTTGTAAGACCATTGTACTTATGCATGTTTGTTAAGCTTCATGGATTTTCAAGGTAATTGTTTCATAGTAAATAGAGTAGTGAGCTTTCTGTCAATGTGAGCGTATAATATATTTGGTCATACAGATGAGAACTAACATGCTCCTTTAGCTTTTTTAGACTTCTTACCTGCAAATTGGTCTATATGTTGAAATGGTCGACAGATATATCTTTTGGATGAAATGGATATCTTGTTACTCGATAAATATGTCATTTTTAATCTTAAAGATACTACTATATATCTTCTAGATTTTTTTGCTAAGTCGCTGAGTATTTTTCTAAAGAACTTGATACATCTAAATCCATTGAGGAATATTTTAGTGCTTTGATTTGGACTTTTCCACTACATGCTGTTTTCTAAACTGCTAACTTGAAGGACTTCTGATTTCTTATCTCATTTTTATAGGATAGCCGGTTTCTCTAGAAGACCTGCAAGCCAGCAAATTTAGTACATGTTTAGATGTGAACTGAAATTTTTTGTTTGAGATTGAGAAGATAAATGCTCTTTGATGGTTTGGACAACTCTATAGCAAAATGGAGAATAATGCAAAATGAATGCATTCCAAGAAAAAAATTAGACATCTAATAGATTTTTGTTTTGTTTTCTGAAGATATGAGGTTATCAACTAGATTGCTTATACGATTCATGTCAGCCAACATTTTCCTTGTAATGGAAATTCTCTTCATAATATAACTGTATATTATCTTGAGTGAAACTTTTTGCACTATCAGAGCATGTGTTGAGTGAAATTTGTAATTTTAGAGTATGATATGGTTATGTTGTATTGATAAAACTACATGGATAAACCCTTCCAAATTCTAAAAATTACAATACTTATTTATATTTTTTTGCAATGCACAAATGCCAAAATTTCACGATTTGGCACTAACAGTATGTGATGTCCTGAAAGTTTGATATTGGAAAACACATATAAATTGGGCATGTTCTGAATTTTTGCATTTTGGTTATTTTAATTTTATGAGTTTCCTTGGTTTTTGAGTGAGGTTCCATTAAATAACACAAAAAATTATATATATATATATATATATATATATATATATATATATATATTTATGCTTATATATCCCTATGACACTAAAAGGATAAATAAACAAGATAACACCCAAAAATAAAGGATATATTTTTGTAGAAGAAAATTTTAAATTAAAATACGAATCTGAAAATATGATCCAAAAATTATCCAAACTTCCAAAAGATAAATTACAATAAAATGTAAGGATGGAGACATGCCAAATATGGAAAATTTAAAAAGAAAAGTGATAAATATTGTAATTCGATTTGTCATTTATCTTATTTGCGTTGGTTTTTGCATGAAGTAGCGTGGGCCAAAAACTCACTTACTCAGTGCATGTACTTAAAGCACAGCTGGTATCTGCAGATGGCGACCCAGCGAGTTACCTGAGCCCAAGCTAGCGCCGCTTCGGGCATGTAGGCTGAGGTCGATGCAAATCAGGAAACCCCGCTAGTGGACCAAGGTAGATGCCGAGGTCCGGAAGTTAACCCTCCACCTCAACCAAAAAACCCCACCATGACTCAAGTCATGGCACAACAGACTCAGCTCCTGCAGGCCATCTACACCTGTCAACAATATAATGCCGGCGGCCATAGCACTAAGCTAGGTGACTTTTTAAGGACTCGACCCTTGACCTTCTCCTCGGCAGATGAGCCCCTCGAAGCCGAAGACTAACTACCATATACTGAAAGAAAGCTACGACTTGCCAAATGTTCTGATGAAGACCGAGTAATCTTCACCACTCACCAGTTGAAGGGAGCAGCCGCAACTCGGTGGGAGAATTACCTGTCCACCTGGGGTCAGGAGGACACCCTGACTGGGGATGACTACAAAGGGGAAGCTGAAAGACAGGTTCAATTGCAGGTCTAGAGTCAGAAGGAGCCAATCAAGTCAACTAAGCTCCTCGAGCCTAGCATGCCCGCTCAGTCATAACATGGGCGGAGTTTAAGACAGCTTTTAAGGCCAACTTTCTCCCTGCAGGAGTGTTGAGAATAAAGATGGTGCCCGCTATGTCTGTTAGTGAATACCTCACCAAGTTCAATCAACTTGCCCGCTATGCTCCCAAGGATGTGACGGATGAGGAGAAGATTGATCGGTTCTTTGAAGGTATGAATGAGGAGTTGCGTTTACAACTGATTATACAAGACATCACCAGTTTCCACCAACTGGTGAATAAACCCCTCATTTTGGAGAATGAGAGGAAGAACCTTGAAGCCAGCCGCAAGCGCAAACAAGTGGTGCAAAAGCCACAGGGGAGGTTCTTCCAAAAGTTCTTTAATAACACCTCATATACCAGGCAGCAAGCTTCAACTCTGGCGCCATGTACCAGTGGTAGCACCCCTCTGATTCCCCAACCCAGTGGCCAGTCCACTGGGACAAATCCTGCAGCAAACTACAACTATTTCAGCTGCGAAGAGAAAGGACATTTCGCTAGTCAATGTCCAAATTGACACACCACGCCAGTGAAGTTTAACCTAGGAACCACTCCCGTTCGTGGCCAGACATCAGCGCCAAGCAAGGGATATCAGACCCCTCAACCCAGCAGGACTACTTTCACCCCCAGCTGTGGCTGAGTCAACCACATCACAGCTGAGGAAGCACAGGAAGCCACCGGAGTCTTGATAGGTACGTTCTCTATCAAGACTATGCTAGCACATGTTCTTTTTTATTCTGGGGCTTCGCACTCGTGTATAGCAAGAGGGTATGTGAATAAACTGGGATTACCTACATACCCGCTAAAGAAACCAGTGATATTTAGCTCACCTGTTAGAACCATTACTGCCACCCTAGTATGCCCAGGAGTAGAGATCACCATGGAAGAATTTGGCTTCTTGGCAGATCTAATAGTATTGCACTCACAAACCTTGTACATTATACTAGGAATGGGTTGGTTAGCCAAACACCGGGGAGTAATAGACTGTGCCACCAAGACAGTAAGCTTTCCCAAGTGCCCAGGGTTGACCATGGCAGTTATGGTGGACCGACCCTATCGTTGGGGGAGTGTGGTAAATCATTTTGAAGACATACCTCTAGAAGGAATGTTGGTAGTACAGGATTACCCCGAAGTGTTTCTAGAGGAATTACCAGGCATGCCGCCAGACAGGGACCTTGAGTTCATCATTAATCTAAAGCCTGGAGCTGCCCCAATTGCCAAGCGACCTTATAGGATGGCCGTTGATGAGCTCGAAGAACATAAGAAGCAACTCCAAGAATTGCAGAAAAAGGGTTTCATTAGACCCAGTTCCTTTCCTTGGGGATCCCTAGTGCTATTTGTCAAGAAGAAGGATGGCACCGTCCGAATGTGTGTGGATTATCGATCTTTGAACGAGGTAACTATCAAAAATAAGTACCCCCTCCCTAGGATCGATGATCTATTTGACCAACTAGGAGGAACTGCAATGTTCTCCAAAATTGATTTGAGATCAGGCTACCATCAGCTAAAGATTAGAGACGAAGACATTATAAAAATAGCCTTTACCACCAGATATGGACTGTATGAGTTCACAGTCATGTCCTTTGGCCTAACAATGCCCCAGCTTACTTCATGAATCTCATGAACAAAGTCTTTATGGAATATCTGGACAAATTTGTAGTGATGTTCATTGATGACATTCTCGTCTATACCAAGGACGCTGAGGAACACACTGAGCACCTATGTCTGGTATTGGAAAAGCTAAAGGAACATCAGTTGTATGCTAAATACAGCAAGTGTGAGTTTTGGCTAAGTGATATTAGCTTTCTGGGCCATATAGTATCTGCCAGAGGAGTAGTTGTTGACCCAGCCAACATAGAAGCCATGGTAGAGTGGAAATAGCCCAGCACTGTCACAGAAGTAAGGAGTTTCCTTGGCCTAGCCGGATATTATAGAAGGTTTATAGAAGGATTCTCTCGGATTGCCAAGCCGCTAACACAATTGCTTAAAAAGAAGGAGAAGTATGAATGGACTAAGACTTGTGAAGAAAGCTTTCAGGAGCTCACAAAGAAGCTAACATCCACCCCTGTCCTAGTCCTGCCAGACATACGCAAGGACTTCGAGGTATACTGTGATGCCCCCCATCAGGGCCTTGGGTGTGTACTAATGCAAGGAGGTAAAGTTGTGGTATATGCATCATGACAGCTTCGCCCGCATGAAGTGAACTATCCAACCCATGACTTAGAACTGGCCTCAGTAATTCACGCCTTAAAGATCTGGTGATACTACCTGATCGGTAACCACTGTGATATATATACCAATCATAAGATCCTCAAATACTTCTTTACATAGTCGGACCTCAACTTAAGGCAAAGAAGATGGTTGGAGTTAATTAAGGACTATGACCTAAGCATACACTACCATCTTGGTAAAGCCAACGTGGTAGCAGATGCCCTAAATCGTAAGGTCTATTGCAGTAACCTCAGGGTTCAAGAACAACAGACTGAGCTTCATAAAGACTTGGTGAAAGCATCTAAGCCCCTAAAATTGGGTTTTGGTAATTAATTACGATTTATGAATATGGGACTAATGTGTTTAATTAGAATTGTATAGACAAGATTTTTCATGTGTGCAATGGACAAGAACAAACTACATGGAAAATGGACTTGAGAAGGATCAAGACAAAGGTACACGAAATATAGGATCATTTTTAATTTTACCAGTCATAGGAGAAAAGGTGGAAGACTGAATTATAGGTTAGATGCCGTACTATTAAGAGGGATAATTGAAAGTAGCTTGATAGCATGATTTGGTGCACATTGGATCAATTTAGGATTATGCATGCACATGAAAATAAGTTTAAAAACTCACAATGCTCTCCCAGTAAAATCGGTAGTACCACAGGTAACTGCAGAACTACTGCAGTGCGGTGGTTCCGGCGTATAAACAGCGGAACTACCGGACTTCGGTAGTACCAAATTTTGTACGGTACATTTTTTCCAGTGAGCACCCTCAGAGGCGACTTAGACTCATAGAAATCGGTAGTACCAAAATTTCAATGGCGGAACTACTGCAGTGCAGTAGTACCGTAAGGTACTACGGAACTATCGATTTCTGGTACGTCTTTTCCAGAGAGTACCTCCAGAAAAACTTAACTTGCCAAAAATCAGAAATACCGGAGTTAGCAAGTAGAACAACCGAGATGCGGTAGTACCGCACCTACATGCGAAACTACCGCAGTGCGGTAGTACCGCACTTATAACAGCAGTAGTACCGCTCTGAATTTAAAATGGCTAGTTCTGAACGTCTGACATAGCCGTTATTGTGTGCTACAGTAAAGTGCGGTAGTACTGCACTTTGTACGGCGGTAGTTCCGATTTTCCTGATTTTTCTGAATTAATTATTGCAACGGCTAGTTGTAGTTGGTGAGGGTATAAATACCCCTCCACCTGCCCAAGGGTAGTGTACTGAACGTGCATTGATCATATTTGAGCCTAGAGCATTCACTCCACTCTCTTTTCTCACTTGAGCATTCATTTTGAGATATGGAGAGATTTTCAAGTCTATTTATTCCTAGTTGATCCATTTGCACTTGAGCGCCGTGAAGCAAAATCTTTGGTCTATTCTCTTGGTGCTTGCCAACACCTAGACGGCGAGGAGGTTGATTGCGAGGTGACTTTTTTAAAAAGATTGTGAAGAAGCCCGAGCCAATTATGAGTGGTTTGGAGCTCGCCATCTCTGGAGAGGAGGAAGACCTACCACTAGGGATCGAGGAGCGAGGCTTAATTCGTGGAGCTGGTCCAAGGGCACTTGGGTTTTCCTCGACGTGGACTAGTGAAGACCGACAAGTCTTCGATACCACGGGAAAACATCGCATGTCTCATTGTGATCATTTCTTTACCTTCCTTTAGTATTTATATTTTGTTAAGCATTTGATACATTGTTTATATTTCCTAGTGCTTGCTAGTTCGTGTTCGATTGATTGCTTAGGATTAATAGAATTGAGTAGATTTGGTTCATCTAGTATTCTTGTCTAGTGATAAATTGCTATTACTTGTTTAATAAGGCAAGAAATTTTAAAATCTCCTATTCACCTCCTCTATTCTGTTATCCTTGATCCTACAGTTGGTGGCCCTTAACCTATAGATAATAGAGCAAGGCACCATAGCAGGCATGGAGATCCAACCAAGTATGGAAGTGAGAGACCATGTGGAGGTGTCCCCATGTTTGTGATGAGTAATTGACTCGTGCTCTGGAAAGTTTGAGTTTGATTTGGTTTGTTCGTGCCAAGTCAGTGCATGGCGTAGCCTGGTTCGGCTGGACTTGATCGATCTCGGTCGAAAGTGATTAGGACGCTTGTTTTTCTTCTTGATCGATCGATTTGGGTATTTTATGTTTGAGTATTTTTATACTGTTTCGAACAGTGCTATGTAATGTGTTTCTTGTCTGTGATAGCTGCAGGACTTCGAGGCAGAGTCGTGGCGAGGCATGGGATGACCGGACTAGGCACAGGCGGTACCAAAGTTAGAACGGTCGAGAAGTGTTTAACATGGCGAGGACTCGAGGTGGTTGCAAAGCTTGGACGAGAAGAAATGAGGAGGCTTCCAGGAAGCTGCAGGACAGCAGCAGCATTTGACTGCTGACTTCTTAGTGCTTTGATCAGGTCTGCAGCAGCTGAACCTTGTAATTTTCGGTCAAGCATTCTTGCAAGATCTTTGGTATGCTATTTCTTTTAGGTATATGTTGAAATTTCCATAAATCAGGTATGCTCGTCAGAGAGGTATTTATCAGTCTTGTTTTGCCACTTGTGTGAGTTTCATCGGTAAATCGGCAAAAATATTTTCGACTACTTTTGAGCGAATTACTTCTATCTTCATAGTTCTCATAGCTATCGGAGAAGAAGTATGTGGATACTTCGGGGCGATTTTTGAAGGCACCATTCACCCCCCCCCCCTCTGTTGCCATTTCCGATCCTACAATTGGTATCAGAGCCGGTTAGCTCTTCCTCGTAGATCTTAACCGGTCTTTTGAGCCATGGTAATGGACAAGTATTCCACCAAGCCTCCGATCTTCAATGGGATCGACTATCCCTTCTGGAAGAGTCAGATGGAGACTTACATACAGGCTCAGGGATATGCAATTTGGCGAAAGATCAAAACTCACTTCGAACCATGGAGAATCGATTCTAAGTACTTCGAACCATGGAGGAATTTACAGGTGAGCTCGTTCCTAAGTACTTCTTTGTGTTTATTTGAGAATCGATTGCTACCTAATGATTTAATTATGATTAGGAACCATGGAGAGGACCTGGAAGTACTTGGAGAAGGACTACGAGGTGCACAAGTCCAGCAAGGGCGGTCGAATCATGTTGGAGGCCCAACTCAAGCCGACTTCGAATCCAATTCGGAGTCTAGGACCAGGCCGCACTAAAATGGACACCCAGATCGCATCCGGGCTCCGTTTTGGACGTTCCACATATGTATGGAAAGCTGAGAAGGAGACCTTTCCAATGGCTCTGGTCCCATATCAAAATTCCTTTTGACTCAATGGGAATCATCAAAACAAGTGGGCATTCAGAATCAGTCAGGGTGCTGCGCCACCGTCTTTTGGGCCATTCGGCTTTGTATTGTGTTGGAGCCCATTAGGGCGCGTCCAGGGGTTTTGCACGCCCCTCACTCCTTTATATACAGCCACCACCCCCACCATTAGGGTTGGGTTTTGCTTAGATTAATTCTGTCTTGAACAGTTTCGCCGTTCATCGGTTTGTGAGACCCCAACTTTCGAGTGCTAAACCAATACATCTGCAATTCCGTTGTGTTCTTCCTTGTTCTTGCTTGTGTTCTTCGATTTGCAAGCGAGGATTAGCCTTCTTGGCGAGGTCAACCGGGCAGCGCACGGTTGATAACCTGAGGAGACGTGGTGCTGCGATTGCAGGGTTCGGAACGTGTTGTTCGGAAGCCGAATCGATTTGTGTCACGCCTCCACCAAATCGAACATATCCAGAACCTGTTGGAAGATGAGGACCCCGTTCCCATCAAGTGGTAATCAGAGCTTTAGGTGTTCCTTCAGGTTCGAGTTTACCCTACCCTTGTTATTTTCGGTTTCATCCTAGAGTCCAAGAAAAAGCCCTACAAAAAATTGTAGTCATAGGTTGTTCCCTGTCCCAGATCTCGTTAGCCTTATGCACAATTTGATTTTAGAGTCCGTAGTGTTGAGTTTGTGTCCTTAGTCGAGTTGTGTTGCTGGTTTAGATCGTGTTTTGTTTCAGGTTGTCTTGCTTCCGCTACCTCTCATACAAACCCTAGCCGTCAACTTTTGTTTTCCCACCCATATCCCACCCTCTGTTTTTGTCTCGTGATCACCCAGCTTCCTACCCATATCCCACCCTCTGTTTTTGTCTCGTGATCACCCAGCACCATCCCCCACCCTTTTCCCGATCTTCCGCCCCCAATTTCCACCAATATCCTCCACCCGATCTCGTTTTGGCCTCCACAAAAACCATAACTCGGAGGCCCATCTTCAAACGGCCATAACTTTCGCATACGGACTCGAAATCAGGCAATTTTTTTTGAAATTGGGTGAAATTAAATTTTGCATCTGAAACTTCCCCCACTTTCATCTTCAAACGGCCGTAACTTTCGCATACGGACTCGAAATCAGGCAATTTTTTTTGAAATTGGGTGAAATTAAATTTTGCATCTGAAACTTCCCCCACTTTGTCAGGTTCAGCAAATTTATTTTGCCCAAATTCGGCCTGGAAAGTGCAGTACTCGAGCTTTGAACTTTCTTCACCGAATTTACAGCACATTCATCATTTTCTGTAGGCCACACCTTACATCAAATTGAGGTGAAACTTTGTGTGGTTCCTATTTTTGTGCTCTGCTGTGTGAAAAAAATAAAAGAAAAAAGACACAAAAATATAAAAATTTGCTTATAGTAGGGAGGAGAGAGAGTGCTCTCTGTGGCTGAAAAAAAGAAGAGAGCACAGTTTTAGGTGACAGAGCTTCATTTGTTTGTGCTGTCTTTGCCTGGCCATCTTTGTTGCGATCTTTGCCTTACTAGCAACTATCATCATATATGTTATTGATATAGGACACATCATAACTCCTTGTTCATCATATCATATCTGATGTATGACACATTTAGACCAGCAACTAGGACAGTGCTTTGGACATTTATTCAGCATTACTATCAGTTATTGATTTGTGTTCCACTCACATATTTAGCCTTCCAAACTCCATATACATACTTCCGGACAGCACAGTTTTTGACCCTTGCAATCGCCGGGTCACACTCTCCAGGTATCACGAACCAGCCACCGGTTGTACCACCTACTGTTTGTGATGGTAAGAACACTTGTAAGAGCTTGGTAAGTCACTTCCTTTGCGGGTTTCCACTGTCCTCCTTTGTAGTTGATAGGGATAATCATTTTGTTTTCCCTGTGTTTCCACTAACCATGGCAGGATACGAAGGGGATGGGACACCGGTCGATTTCAACGAGTGTGTTAGTCGCGGCCAGCTACAAGCTGCGCTCGACAAACAAAATGCTTCATTCACTGATCTTGGTGCGCGAATGGACACCATCGTCGCCGCCATTGCCCAATTGAACACCACAAAAGGCATTAAGCGGGTGGAGTGGCGGATGGCTGACCTCACTGGTCGGATGGACACATTGGAGGCACGCCTACCACCTGTCAATGCCGACCCTCGTCATGATGATGACACAGTGTCTGATGCGGATGGCAACATTGATCAGCGGGCGACACAAGATGCACGACTACGTCGGCGTCTTCAGCAAAACCGACATGGTATGGGAGGAAATAACCAGAACCGTCATGGTAACGACGATCCTTTTGCTAAAGTCAAAATTACCATTCCATCTTTTTCTGGTCTTTATGATGCTGAAAAATATCTTGATTGGGAGATGACGGTAGAGCAGAAGTTTAATTCTCACTTGGTTCCTGAACAACATAGAGTTAGACAAGCTACTAGTGAGTTTAAGGACTTTGCTATTATCTGGTGGAATGAACTGGGTACCATGCGCTTACAACTTGATACATGGGAGCGCTTAAAAGAAGCTATGCGTAATCGTTTTGTTCCTCCCTCATATAAACGTAATTTGAGAAAAAAAATTACAGCGCTTAGAACAAGGTGATAGTTCTGTTCAGGACTATTATGCTGAGCTTCAAAAGGGTATGGTGCGTTGTGGGATTGTTGAGGAAACGGAGGATAAGATTTGTCATTTTTACGGGGGGGTTACGGCGTGAAATTCAGGACATTATTGATTATAAAGATTTTACTACTGTCAACCAGTTGTTCCATCTTGCTATGCTTGCAGAAAAAGAATTGCAGGGACGCAAGGAATCAGCGAATGCAAACACCGGACGACCCTCCTATACGCCGCGAACGACTACATCGACGGGACTGCCCAAGTCTTCTTCAAGTTTTCGTTCTCCTCCACCACCTGTGAACAAGTTTGCAGCAGCGCCACCGAAGCCACCTTCCACGACACGCCTTGCAGATTCTACAAAAAATTCTTTGCAGGGTCCAGCCAAGAGCTCTTCTTCCGTGGCTTCAACGGGCCGCTCCTCCGACATTCAGTGCCATCGCTGCCATGGGCTTGGTCATGTGCAGAAGAATTGCCCTAGCCAACGGGCATACATCGCCACAGAAGATGGAGGCTACATCAGCACTTCGGATGTCGAGGAGGATGATGATGTTGCTGCTGCCTCGGATGGCAATGGCGGTGGTGATGACGACTTGGTCCTTGGTGGGGCGTCCACAGCGATGCTACGGAGCATCATTGTGCAGCGAGTCCTCAGCACACAGGTACAACAATCCGATAAGCTTCAATGTCATAATTTGTTTCAGACTTTCTTCGCAATCAAGAACCGACGCGCACGTGTCATCATTGATGGAGGAAGCTGCAACAACTTGGTGAGTTCTGATTTGATCAAGAAGCTTGGCTTGACCATGCGACCGCATCCACATCCATACCATATTTAGTGGTTAAATGACTTTGGAAAAGCTAAGGTAACACAAACATGCCGAGTCCAGCTTTCTATTGGTGGTTACGCTGATCATGTTGATTGTGATGTGGTTCCCATGCAAGCATGCTCTCTTTTATTGGGTCGACCTTGGGAATTTGATAATGATGCTTTACACCATGGTAGTAGTAACAAATACACTTTTATGCATAAGGGAAAGAAAGTTACTTTACTGCATTTGTCCCCAGCTGAGATTATAGAGGCCGATAGGGAGAGAGCTGCTGCCGCTAATGATCCAAAGGAACATGTTAAATCTGAAAAATAGCAAGTAATCCATTTGAAAAATTCTGTTATGCTTGCCAGAAAATCAGATCTTGCTGAAATTGATGATGTTAATGATACATGCTATGCTTTTGTGTGCAAAGATGCTTTATTTTCTCTTGATAATATGCCTTGCACTTTGCCTACTCCTGTCACTAACCTTTTGCAGGAGTTTAGAGATGTTTTTCCTGATGAGATACCTCCAGGACTTCCACCCATTCGAGGAATTAAGCACCAGATTGACTTGATCCCTGGAGCGAGTTTGCCAAACCGTGCGGCATACAGGACTAATCCCGAAGAGACTAAGAAGATTCAGCGACAAGTCCAAGACGTTTTGGACCGTGAGTATGTACGTAAGAGCCTTAGTCCTTGTGCTATTTCTGTTCTTTTGGTTCCTAAAAAAGATGGTTCTTGGCGTATGTGTGTAGATTGTAGAGCCATTAACAACATTACTATAAGGTATCGTCATCCTATTCCCAGGCTAGACGACATGCTTGATGAGTTGTGTGGTGCTCTAATTTTCACAAAGATTGACTTGCGTAGTGGATACCACCAAATAAGAATGAAACTTGGCGATGAATGGAAAATAGCTTTTAAAACTAAGTTCGGCTTGTATGAGTGGTTAGTCATGTCTTTTGGTTTAACTAATACACCTAGCACTTTCATGAGATTAATGAACGAGGTTTTATGTCCTTTCATTGGCAAATTTGTGGTCGTTTACTTTGATGATATCTTGATTTATAGCAAGTCCATGGATGAACACTTGAATCACTTACGTGCTGTTTTTAATACTTTGAAAGATGCACGTTTGTTTGGTAATCTTGAGAAGTGCACCTTTTGCACGGATTGAGTCTCTTTTCTTGGCTATGTTGTGATTCCACAGGGAATTGAGGTTGATAGAGCCAAGGTGGAGACGATATGGAGTTGGCCCATGCCCACGACGGTCTCCTAAGTACGGAGTTTTCTTGGCTTTGCAGGATTTTATCGCCGCTTTGTCAAGGAATTCAGCACCATTGCGACACCGTTGATTGAGTTGACAAAGAAGGGAGTCGTGTTCCATTGGGGGCCATCACAAGAGGAGTCCTTTAATCTTTTGAAGGACAAGCTTACACACGCACCATTGCTCCAACTTCCAGATTTTGTTGGTTCCGTTCGTCTTTTGTTGTTGCAGGAGGCGCATGGAGGCGGTTTGATGGGACATTTTGGTGCTAAGAAGACAGAGGATGTTCTGGCCACACAAGTTTTGGCCAAAAATGAGGCGAGATGTCAAGCGGTTTGTGGCTCACTGCACTACATGTCAAAAAGCTAAGTCTCGCTTGAATCCACATGGTTTATATATGACTCTTCCTGTTCCTTCTATTCCGTGGGAAGATATTTCTATGGACTTTGTTTTAGGATTGCCCAGGACTAAGAGGGGGAGGGATAGTATTTTTGTTGTTGTGGATCGTTTTTCTAAGATGGCTCACTTTATACCATGTCATAAAACCGATGATGCCATTCATATTGCTGACCTCTTTTTCAAAGAGATAGTTCATTTGCATGGTATGCCTTCTACTATTGTTTCAGATCGTGACGCAAAGTTCTTGAATCATTTTTGGCGTACTCTATGGAACAAGTTGGGTACAAAGTTGTTGTTCTCTACAACATGTCACCCACAAACTGATGGCCAAACCGAGGTGGTGAACCGCACATTGTCTACCATGTTGAGAGCTGTTTTGAAGAACAATTTGAAGTTGTAGGAAGAGTGTTTGCTGCATGTTGAGTTCGCATATAATCGAGCGGAACACTCCACCACCAAGGTAAGTCATTTTCAGGTAGTGTATGGATTCAATCCCCGTGCCCCTATTGGTATTTTACCTTTGCCTACTAGTGAGAGAGTTCATAATGATGCTAAGGAGCGTGCTGATTTTATTGTCAAAATGCATGAGACTACTAAGGCAAACATTGAAAAGATGAATGAAAAATATAGGATTGTTGGTAGTAAAGGTAGAAAGGAAGTTAAACTTGAACCGGGTGATTTTGTTTGGTTGCACTTGCGGAAGGATAAATTTCCCGAGTTAAGAAAGTCAAAATTGATGCCTAGAGCTGCTGGTCGTTTTAAGATAGTTGAGAAGATAAATGATAATGCATATAAACTTGAGTTGCCTTCCGAGTTTGGGGTTAGTCTCACCTTTAACATTTCAGATTTGAAGCCATACTTGGGAGAAAAAGATGAGACTGAGTTGAGGACAACTCCGCTTCAAGAGGGGGAGGATGATGAGGACATCACTTCTTCGGATACACACAACACTCCTCCACTTGACATTCAAGGACCAATCACTAGAGCTCGCGCCCGACAATTGAATTTACAGGTGAGCTTGTTCCTAAGTACTTCTTTTTATTCATTTGAGAATCAATTGCTACCTAATGATTTAATTATGATTAGGAACCATGGAGAGGACCTGGAAGTACTTGGAGAAGGTCTACGAGGCGCACAAGTCCAGCAAGGGCGGTCGAATCATGTTGGAGGTCCAACTCAAGCCGACTTCGAATCCAATTCGGAGTCCAGGACCAGGCCGCACTAAAACGGATGCCCAGATCGCATCCGGGCTCCGTTTTGGACGTTCCACATATGTATGGAAAGCTGAGAAGGAGTCCTTTCCAATGGCTCTAGTCCCATATCAAAATTCATTTTGAATCAACGGAAATCATCAAAACAAGTGGGCATTCAGAATCTATCAGGGTGCTGCGCCACCATCTTTTGGGCCGTTCGGCTTTGTATCATATTGGAGCCCATTAGGGCGCGTCCAGGGGTTTTGCACTCCCCTCACTCCTTTATATATAGCCGCCACCCCCACCATTAGGGTTGGGTTTTGCTTAGATTAATTCTGTATTGAACAGTTTCGCCGTTCATCGGTTTGTGAGACCCCAACTTTCGAGTGCTAAACCAATACATCTGCAATTATGTTGTGTTCTTCCTTGTTCTTGCTTGTGTTCTTCGATTCGCAGGTGAGGATTAGTCTTCTTGGCGAGGTCAACCGGGCAGCGCACGGTTGAAAACCTGAGGAGACGTGGTGCTGCGATTGCGGGGTTCAGAACGTGTTGTTCGGAAGCCGAATCAATTTGTGTTGCGCCTCCACCAAATCGAACATATCCAGAACCTGTTGGAAGATCGGGACCCCATTCCCATCAGTATAGACCCACCGTAAGTGGGAGCAGCCCATATGGTGAGATGAGAACAAGAGGCTAGGTGGCTAAAAAGGTTACTGTGATGGTCTACCCAGCTGCATGACTAAGGAATCACGCGGAGTAGTGAGCGGATTGTCTCTTGTGGTGAAAGTGTACACACTCTACAGAGTCAAAACTATTCGACTAGCCGTGCCCACGGTCAAGGGTAGACATGAGAATCTAATTTGGATATAGTTCTATTTCAAAAAAATAATTTTGTGGGAGGGACTTAGAAAGAAAAACGAAGGGTGATGGACAGCTCTAATTTTGTGTTACCTTGGGTGTCATCCCAGTGATAATGTAAACTGCTATAACGCTGGAGAGTTAGCATCAGGTGCAGTTGTCATGTAAAGGTGGATGAAATTTATGCCAATATTATTATTACATGCTTCTTTTACAAACACTATGATTTTGGTCCAAACTGCTAGGTCTCAGGTGATTTCTATATATTATATTACATTTAAAAGGTGATTTTTCAACAAATAAAATGACCCAAGCCCTTCCTTGGCAAGCATACATGTTAAATTAATTGCATATTGTGTATTGGCTCGCGGAGCACGGTGGATTTGTGCTCACCCTCGCATCTTCATACCCGGAAGTAGGAAGCCATGACCACTATGCCTATGACCATGCACCAGTCCCAACGCATGGAGCCGACGACGGTAATTAGAGCGAGTTTGAAAATGTCTAGTCCTAGACAAGTAGACTTGCTAAAAGGGTGTGCACCTATATTACCTAAGGGTGAATGTTGCAGAAAACTGTACTTTAAAATATCACTAAAACTTTAGGAAACTGCACTTAAAACAATACTGCTAGCTGAGAATAGAGCAAAGAAAACAGTAACTGAAAGTAACACAAATTGCTGTCCAAAACAGCCTGAAAAGCACAAAGTAAATGTTGAAAAGCATAAAGTAAAAGCTGAAAAGCACAAAGTAAAAGCTGAAAATCACAAAGTAATTTGGCGAAAGTATGATTTCTTGCGGATAATAAACCCACAAATGACCACTTCGAGGAAGTATCAATGAGCACCATGAAATACCTAAATGGCCCTGAGATGGGCTGAATAGGGCTGCAAATGTCTCCCTGGATACGTTCCAGGAATGTAGGGACTTCATTCTTCATTTTCAGAGTGGAGGGTCTACTAATTAATTTCCCGGTGGCACATGTAGGGCACATAAAATCTTCGTGATTCGGGAAATTCTTCACATTAATATTATGCCCGTGATAATTGTTAATTATATTTCTCATCATCCTAAGACCTGAGTGGCCTAATCTGTCATGCCAGAGACAGAATAGTTCAGAGCTTCTAAATACTATCTTCAGAACAGTGTACGCTGTAGGCGCTTTAATGTTGGTATAATATAGCCCAATTTCTAGTGAAGGAAGTTTTTCTACTACCCTTTTGCCATTCTCTTCGCGCTTCGTGATGAGCAGGTATTCCTTACCATACTCTTCTTCAGTATCAACGTGGAAACCATTGGCGCGAATCTCTTTAAAACTTAGGAGAGTTCTAGTCGATTCTTGGTACAATAATGTATCATCAATGATCAAAGTTGTGCCCATGGTAACTATAATTGTGGCTCTTTCGGAACCAATTATATATGCATCGCTTTCGGCGATTGTCGTAAGGCTGCCATTGCTCTTACGAATCGACTGAAAATATTTACTCTCTCTTAAGATTGTATTCGTGGTACCACTGTCGGCAAGGCATACTTCCTCCATAGGGCGTCACACGTGCTCTAATATAAGGTATTTTATTAATATGTATTAGAATACATATAACCCATAAATAAAACACACAAATATTAGAACATCACGAGAAAATAAAACTAAAGTATCATCCATGCAAGATCTAACTTGTCCATTTAATGCAAAATAAATGACAATTAACGTCCCATGCATTCTGTGCATCAAACGGAATCAACTAGAAAATCATTGACTTCTTCGGTTATCTTTTCAGGCGTGATGTTCTCTTCGAGAGAAATCATGGAGGTGGCTGCCTCTAGGTCGTAAGGGGGTGCTACTGCCGGAATGGATTCAACCTCCATCATTTCAGGCAGCGGCTCATGATGCTCCCCCTCAACTACTGCAAAGTGAGCTTCAGGCTGCCCTTTGCCATTCTCCTTCTAGACATGGTGGGCATCAATGATATGCTGCAGTGCTTTACAGATCTGCAACCCATGCCCCCACTTGCTACACTTGTAGCAACTTTGGTTCTGCTGACCATAGGTTTTGCCACTCACCTTAGCCCATTTGTTACTTGGAGCATCTGACTTGCCTTTTTGGGCAACGGCCTTACTCTTCTTTCCCTTTCTTTTCATCAAGGGTTTTCGCACCTTGTAGATTCCAGCGTTGGCTTCACGGCTAGCGGAGCTGCCTGGTGGCTGAGAGACGTAATTCTTGCGGAGAAGTTGTAACATCTCAAAATTTGAATTTCTTTGGAAAGAATAATTTTAAATTAATTAATTCAAATTATTTCGATTTATCTGGATTTTATTTAAATATTTAAAGCAAGAAAATGTATTTTAAATATTTTATTAAAGCTAAAAAGAGTTTATTTTATTTTTCCTAGCCTTCCCTAAATTATTAATTAATTTTTGAGAATATTTTGGAATTAAAAATCAATTTTAAAAGTTAAAAAGTATTTTATAAAATTATTAAATGCAAATCTAGAATTAAAAATATTTTTCCTAAGTCTAAAATGCTTCCAGGAATATTTTATGATTTTTCTGGAATTTTTAAACTATATTAGCTATTTTCTAAGTATTTATAAAGTTTCTAGTAATTTTTGAAATTTTATTCCGAAAATAAAAATTAAATTAATCCTAGCCTGCCACGTGTCGTTCTCAGATTAAATCTATCTCTCTCCACGATTTAATCCTAGCCATACAAAGTCACTTACCCCTTCATATTCATCCAAAGGCCTTGAGCTATTCACTTGCCACGTGTCGCAAATCCGACGGCCTGTACCCCTTCACTTCCCCTTTCTCTCACCGACACATGGACCCCACATGTCATATATTTCTTCAACCTCTCCTTTTTCCTCCTCCCACTCTCTCTCTCCTCCACCATTAGTGACGAAACAAAGCTTTAATTGCTGTCTGTTTCCTCCTCTTAACTCCCGATTAAAGCGTGGAAACGGATGCCCTAATCACCCCCACCAATCCACCGGCCGTTTTCCTCTTTAATTCGCTCTCAAAATTCCCGAATCCTCTCCTCTCTCTTCCTATAAATTCCCGAATGTCGGCTCTTCTTTCATCCTTTCGGCCTTCTTTCACCGCCGTCCTTCCCCTCTCCTTCGACCGCAGCCCCGCCGGCGTGCGCCACCGCCCGGTCGCCTCCCACCGGCCGCCCCCGCACCTCCCCGCCGCCGCCACCATCTCCCGCTGCCGCCGGCCACCTCGGGCCCCGCCGCCGCCGTGAGAAGGTGCGTCGCCGCCCCTACTACCCCCGCCGCCGCTCGCCGCCCCGCCTACAGCCGTCGGCGAGTTCGCCGGCCGTGCCCCCTGTGTGTCTTCTCTGTGATCTTTTCTCTCTAATCATTCTCTTCCTTGTTTATTTTGTCTTGTTGATACTTTCATGTCATGAAAGATCAAGAGCTCACTTGGCTAGGGGAGTCTAGTTAGTGCATGCTTGTGTGAGGTTGTGGGTTCAAATCCTAGGCATGCATTTTTGGTTGGACTTTCCAACTTTTGTTCACCTTTAGTCAATGGCAAGCGGGACCCACATGTTATAAATTATTAAAATAAAAATCTGTACCCAATGACAACCGGGCCCCTCACGTCATACACTCAAATATATCCAAAAATCATCCAAAAATAAGATTCCAAAGAACATTCCCTCGGATTTGCATTTTTCCGGAATTTACAATTCATTCAAACTTCCAATCGCTCGTTCTCCGTCGTCCGAACTCCGAATCCAGTGATTCAAATTTCTAAATTTATATAAAATCATAAACTTTCTCCAGATATATATTTTATATTTTTGTGATTTTATTTATATTTATTTATTTATTTGTTTTTATCGTTTCGCGTGTAGAACTCGACGTCGCCGAAGAGTTTATCGAGACTTAGTAAGAGGGATCATATAGTGCGCAAGAAGGCAAGTCTCCTTGACCATTTTGCTCCTAAATTTTGTAAATGATTTTATGAATATTTTAAATGTAATTGCATGGCTATGTTATATAAATTGATAATTTTAATTGTAGAAAATTTAGATAAATACCCAAACTTGTTATACCCTCCTTTGGAATTCTTTACCATGTACCTTTGTCAACATAGGATACCTTTTGGTTCATAGATGAGTTAGTATTACTTTTTGTGGAATTTAGAATAATAGTAAATGCTTAGTCTAGCTGTTCCTTTAAATCATCTGTATGAGGAAAAATCTATTGATGAATGATTTTAAATTTTATATGTTTGTTAAATTAGTGGCAATAGAGGTTGTCACTGTTATTTCAAAATAAAAGGAAATATATAAAATAAAATTTGACTAACGTGGATGGAAGGTTTGGCTGGTGCGGAATTAGCACAAGAACTTGGATTGTTAATGTTCCACCCTAGTCACTTAAGGATCGACTCTTGTGTTTGTCCAAACTGAGCATTTCCGTACAACCACAAGTTAAAATGGGTACAACCTAGCTAACTAACTTACGATAGTTTAGTATAGATGCCGCCATCGGAAAATGGGTACCAGGGATTTACTGGTTTACTCCCAGTGAGGGACAGGGATTTACTGTACTCACATGGCGCAAGAGGGGGCTTCTGACTGTGGTGGATTTAACCCTTCAGCGGTGAAACCTCAACGGGTGGTATCTAACTAGACTAGAGTAGGGGAAAAGCTTTGTGATATTTTATCTGGGTCTCATGCCAAAGGAAGCATGTTGACTATTAAGATAATTTATCTCTTGTGGGTAAAGCTGTACAAACTCTGCAAAGTAATAAACTATTCGAATAGCCGTGCCCACGGTCAAGGGCAAGCAAGGAATGCATTCACATAGTAGACCTTTGATTTTGACTTTAAAAATAAAATGTTTTGGAAAACTTGGGAGTGGATGTAACTCTCGAAATTTTGGTCTGGTGGATAGAACCAGTTCAGGTGGTTGTAACCATTATTTTAAATCTTGACGGATATAGCCTATGTTATTAGTGTAGGTGGATGAAACCTTCACTAAATTGCTTATCTAATTTCAATTATTGAAAATAAGTTGTTTAACAAGTTGCTTTTAAGATAAGTATATAAATTTGAAATAAAATGTTGATTTCTGCAAAAAGAACCATATAACCATTCTTTGTTAAGCCCTGCATCTATTGCATCTTTCCCAAGACTTGCGGAGTACATTTTTGTACTCACACGCTGCACTCCAAATCCTATAGCAGAAGACTATGAAGCTCAGGAGGATGATTACCGCTACTTCGAGGAAGCTGGAGGAGAAGGCTTTGCAGAGGACTAGGTCGCGTTGCTCCAGTCAAATGCCTGTGGCATATTGATGGGCCGTTCATTTGAATGTTTTTGCTTCCGCTGAATTTTGTCTGGTGTGGTTCTGTGAACCTCAGTTGTAAGGCAATGGCCAAGAAGTATGAACTTCAGTTATTATTGTAATAAAACGTGGTTGGCAATGTATCAATTTCTGTTTAACTGTGTGTACTAGCATTGATCTGGGACTAGTACTGTAATACACAGGGGGTCCAGGAGTTTCAACTTCGGGTTCTCACAGAAGTGGTATCAGAGCCGACTTGACTGTAGGACGAGCCCTAGATTTTGGCAAAGCCTTAAGGATCTATGTTTAATAAAAAAAGTTATGTACAAAAATATAAGTTTCTTTGGTTCTACTCTTCTCTTACTTAGTATCTTGTTCTTGTCTTCCTTTTCACTCTTTAAAAATCTTTACTGATCTCCCCTATTTTCAAATTTGTAGATGGCAGGTTCGTCGTCATCAGCTTCATGGGACTACCTTTCTCACGGTGAGAGCGAGAGAGCATTTGTGAGTCTTCTGCGGCAGCTGATGCAGTTCTTGAAGTATACTCAACAGCCTATCTTCAGAGGGCGGAAGACCAAAATTATGAATATGGACTCACGGACCATGAAGGTGTTCCTCTACGCTTAGGAGGGAAAGTTTGACCCCATTGAATGTCAGATTGAGCATCCTCGGACCCATTGCTTGGATGCTATGCAGGATGCAGCCCAGTTAGCGATCACAAATTTATGCAAGAAGCATAAAGACATACTACGGCAGTTACCCTTCAGTTTCTTCCCGACCACGAGAGCAGGACAGACCCACCCGGAGCCCTTTCAGATCGTGGTGGACGACCCTCGCCTGTCTCATCAGTTCAGCACACGCAGGCGACGTCAGCGACCTACGCCAGAGCACTACAGGAGATAGGACTTCTTCAGATGCTTCTCACTTCAAGCTACGAGCACTCCGACACTCTTCGTGCACAGCTTCTACAGAGTGAGTCTGCCCACGTTGTCGTAGACCAAGCGAGGATTGCTGCCGAGGCCGAAGTGGAGCGTCTTCGAGCTTCATCGACTACACCGACCCTGCCAGCTCCTGCTGCTGCACCAGTCAGATTTCCAGGACCTCGTACTAGACTTACCGTGAGGAAGAGTGTGCGACGCCCCAGTCCGCTACCCGACGTCGACATTGGAGGATCTAGCAGAGGACGCCTTCACTCTCATTCCAGTTCGCCCGTCTTCAGTCAGAGTCGATCGCGGTCCTGTTCTCCGAACAACTGCACTACATGTGGACAGAGTCATTCTGTTGATTCGGAGGAGGACCCAGAGGAGGATCCAGAGGAGCGCATCATCATGGAGGATGATTAGATGTTAGACAGTAGTACCCCTTTTGAGTTGTCTTCGATATTAGAACGCCTTATAATTATGAGATGTAATAAAATAGACTGTACCGAGCCTTGAGCACTTGTGGTACAGCCATTCTTAAAACTAATTTGAATTTCAAAGTTGCGTTTTCTAGCTGTTGCTTTGTCCTTGTGTGTTGGTTTGGGATGTTGTTAGTTGCCCCTGTTCCTTATCTATGCCTTTTCCCCTTACCTTGTGCTTTTCTTGGTGGAGCTTCAAATGGTGAATACAAGGAGCAATGTCAGCAATAATCAAGGGCCCAATGACAACAATGCCCCAATTTCGCCTCCGCCAGCTCAAGCCCCAAATATGGAGCAGATGATGGCCATGCAATTGCAGCTTCTTCAAGCCTTAGCCCAGAATCAAGTTCATCAGGCTCATCAAGCACCTGTTCAACCACCTCAGTCCAGGCTTGGAGAATTCATGAGGACTCAACCTCTGACTTTCGCAGGATCTGTTGATCCGTTGGAAGCAGATGATTGGATTAAGGAAGTAGAAAGGAAGTTGAATTTGGCTCAATGCAATGAGAATGAAAAAGTCTTGTATGCTGCCCATCAACTTAAAGGAGTTGCTGCAAACTGGTGGGAAAACTTTTGCGCTGCACATCAAGATGCTCAGAACATTGTTTGGGCGGAATTTGTGAAAGTTTTCCGTACCGCTCACATACCTATGAGCATCATGGAAATGAAAAGGAAGGAATTTCATCAACTGCAGCAGGGAAACCTTAGCGTTTCCGCATACTTAAGTAAGTTCATTCAACTATCAAGGTATGCACCAGAGGATGTAGCAACTGATGCTGCAAAGATTTGGAGGTTTATGGGAGGTTTGGATCCCAATCTCAAGGTGCAGTTAGTATCCAATGATTATCCTACTTTTCAGCATTTGGTGAATAAGGCACTTGTTCAAGAAGATGCCCAGCGCCAGCTTTATGAATCTAGGAAGAGGAAGTTTCAAGCTCAACAGAATGCAAGTAGCTCTCGTCATCGTTCCGCTTCACAGTAGTTCAGCCATCCTCCATTGCCCAGTCAGCCGAGGACACCGATTTCTGCACCTCGCCCTATTCCTCAAGCTTCTCGAGTTGGAAATGCAGTTCAACCTCAGCAGAGTAAAACCACAGCTGCAGGAGTGCAGTGCTTCAACTGCAAGAACATGGGGCATTATGCTAATAACTGTCCCCAGAAGCGTCAAACGTTAACTCCGGTTCGCTTCAATCTTGATTCTACACCGGCAAGAGCTCCAACCACTGGTCAAGGACGTGGAAGCCCTCAGACTCCCAAGACTCCACAGATGTTCAGTAAGGGGCGTATCAATCATGTCACTGCAGAGGCAGTACAAGATGCACCAGACGTGGTTCTGGGTTAGTTTCTTGTTAATTCAGTTCCCGCAATTACATTATTTGGTTCTAGAGCTTCACATTCCTTCGTAACAAAAGCTTTTGTGGAAAGAAATAATTGTAGTGTTTGTTTGCTAAAGAACCTCATGTTAGTTCAATCACCTGGAAAAGAATTGAGAACTAATTTGGTTTGCCCAAGAATAACCATAGATATAAATGGAGTAAAGTTCCTAGCGAACCTTATTATAATAGACTCTGAAGGCATAGATATAATACTTGGTATGGGTTGGTTGACCAAGTATAGAGGGCAAATAGATTGTGCCAATCGTGCCATTATCCTCACCAACTCTGATGGAATTCAGATAAGGTATGAGTCCAGTATGCCCTCAAAGAAGGAAAGTGTGTTAACCCGCTTAAAAGGGAAAATTTTGGAGGATGTGCCTGTAGTAAGTGAATACCCTGATGTATTTCCTGAAGATTTTCCAGGAATGCCACCAGATCGAGAGATTGAATTTGTTATAAATCTGGTGCCTGGTACAGCTCCAATTTCTAAGAGACCATATCGAATGTCAGCTAATGATTTAGCAGAAGTTAAGAGGCAAATTCAAGAATTGCAGGAGAAGGGTTTCATTAGACCAAGTTCTTCACCTTGGGGAGCCCCAGTGCTTCTAGTAAACAAGAAGGATGGTAGCCAGCATATGTCTGTGGATTATAGAGCTCTAAATGAGGTAACAATCAAGAATAAGTATCTTTTGCCCAGGATTGATGATCTGTTTGATCAGCTGAAAGGATCAGGTGTCTTCTCTAAGATTGACCTTCGGTCGGGATACCATCAATTAAAAATTAGACCAAAAGATATACCTAAAACAGCCTTCTCTACTCGATATGGATTATATGAGTATACGGTGATATCTTTCGGTCTGACAAATGCACCAGCATACTTTATGAATTTGATGAATAAAGTATTCATAGACTATTTAGATAAGTTTGTTGTTGTCTTCATAGATGACATTCTTATCTATTCCAAGAATGAGAAAGAACACGAAGAGCATCTAAGGATAGTTTTGTGAAGGCTCAGAGAACATCGGTTGTACGCCAAGTTCAGCAAATGTGCATTTTGGTTGAAGGAAGTTGAATTCTTGGGACATGTAATTTCTACAGAAGGAGTATCTGTGGATCTAGGAAAAGTTAAGGATGTGTTAAATTGGACCCAACCCAAGACCGTAACAGAAATCCAAAGTTTCCTGGGATTAGCAGGTTACTATCGTCGTTTCATTGAAGGATTTTCCAAGATTGCCAGGCCTCTCACCCAGTTGTTAAAGAAGGAAACGAAATTTGAATGGAGTAAATCTCGTGAGGACAGTTTTCAAGAGTTAAAGAAGAGGTTAACTTCGGCACCAGTTCTGCGGTTACCTGATATCAGAAAGGATTTTGAAGTTTATTGTAATGCGTCGAGACAAGGTCTTGGTTGTGTACTAATGCAAGAAGGAAAGGTGGTAGCTTATGCATCAAGGCAGTTAAGACCGCATGAGGAAAATTATCCCACTCATGATTTAGAGCTAGTTGCTGTTGTGCATGCTCTAAAGTTGTAGAGGCATTACTTAATCAGTAATCGGTGTGAAATATATACAGATCATAAAATTTTAAAGTATATATTTACCCAACCTGATCTTAACCTGAGACAAAGAAGATGGCTTGAGTTGATAAAGGATTATGATGTGGGAATACATTATCATCCAGGAAAGGCTAATGTAGTGGCCGATCCTTTGAGTCGGAAGAGCCATGCTAACAATCTGTTGATTCAAGATAGTCAGTCAGTTCTTCGTGAGGATTTTCAGCGACTTAACCTGGAAATGGTAAATGAAGGAGTTCTTTCTGCGTTGAAGGTTCACCCTACTTTAGAAGATCAGATCAAGGCAGCCCAACGGGAGGATAAATATGTTAAAGAAATTAAAGAGAATATGAAGAAAGGCAAAGCACCTGAATTTTCAGAAGATGAAGAAGGAATTATTTGGTTTGGAAAGAGAATTCTCGTACCCGAGAAAAAGGAAATAAAAGATTTGATACTAAAGGAAGCTCATGAAGCAGGGTACTCTATTCATCCAGGAAGCACAAAAATGTACCAGGATCTCAAGGAAAGTTATTGGAGGTCTAGTATGAAAAGAGAAATTGCAGAGTATGTAGCTTTGTGTGATGTATGTCAGAGAGTTAAAGCAGTGCATCAAAGACCTACTGGACTTTTGCAACCTCTGCAGATACCTGAATGGAAATGGGAGGAAATCGGAATGGATTTTATAACCGGATTGCCAAGGACCAAGTCAGGTTATGATTCGATATGGGTTATAGTGGATCGCTTAACAAAAGTTGCACATTTCATACCAGTAAAGACTACTTATTCAGGAGATAGATTGGCAGAACTTTACATGTCAAGAATTGTGTGTTTACATGGAGTTCCAAAGAAGATTGTATCAGATAGAGGATCTCAATTTACCTCAAGGTTCTGGCGGAAGCTTCATGAAGTTTTTGGCACCAATCTAAATTTCAGTACTGCTTATCATCCTCAAACAGATGGTCAAACAGAGAGGGTCAATCAAATATTGGAAGATATGTTGAGAGCTTGTGTATTAGGAAATAAAGCCGGTTGGGACCAAAGTTTGCCTTACGCAGAATTCTCCTACAATAATAATTATCAATCTAGTCTGCAGATGTCTCCATTTGAAGCTTTATATGGCAGAAAGTGCAGGACACCTTTGTATTGGTCAGAGACAGGAGAAAGTCAAGTGTTTGGACCTGATGTTTTGAAGCTAGCAAAAGAGCATGTTCGCTTAATCCGAGACAAGTTGAAAACAGCACAGACTAGACAAAAGAGTTATGCAGATAATCGCCGCAGAATGTTAGAGTTTGCGCCAAGGGATCATGTGTATTTGAAAGTGTCACCTCTAAAAGGGATACGTCGTTTCAGAGTTAGTGGTAATCTTGCTCCGAGATATATTGAACCCATCGACGGAGTAGTCGATGAAGGCCTACACTCTATCCATCATTCGGTGCATCTTGATAAACATCCATCTATAGTGGTTTGAATAAGATGAGAGATAGAAATATGTTTTCATATAATGACAGGAAGTTGAGAGAGATTCGAGTGATAAGAGTAAGCACAAACTGAGAGGTGAGGATAAGCAAAGCTTTTCGAAAATATTTTTATTATCTGAGGTAAGTCTTTAAGGTCAAACCATTCTATTCTATCTACGGTCACGTCTTAGGGTCATTATAGCTCTGATACCATCTCTGTCGGACCCCGGAGCAACGACTCCTGGATCCTCTGTGTAAATCGCACTAGTCCAGGATCAAGCTAGTGCACACAGTGGATAACAAAGATTCATATCATGCGCAATGACATTTATTCATTAATAAATATGGGCCTGATGGCCAAAGTTTACATCAATGGTTCATAAACCAAACTTAAATATAAACAGCGGAAGAAAACCAATGAAGCAAAGAGCCCATCCTTCACCTTACAAAGCGAATGATCGTAAGACGCGGCCTAGTCGTCACCATCCTCACCGAAATTGTTGACGTCATCCTCTGGCAACAGATTTTAGCAAGGTGAGCACATAAAGTACTCCCAAGGTAAGCACATAAAGTACTTACGCAAGTTACACCTTTGACCATATTGAACCTAATATTTCAAATGTATTTATATTGTTTTACTGTATATGCATGCGTATCTTTACTCAAATATAGTTCAAAATTGTTTTAAATTTAGTTATACCCATAATCCTTTGATTATAGCCCAATTTGAATCTCGAATTCCTATACCTTGTCACCCTAGCTAAAAACAAGTCAGTACTGTAGTATTGGCTAGAATTTTTTATAGCAATACTTAGCCTGGCTTAGTATAACTTTAGGTGGGATCAAATCTTTCTCATGAAATGACGATTTGAAAATGAGTTCTTGACTTCGGTGAGTTAGGGATGGTTTGTGAAAATGGTTTAAAAACAAAAATAGAAACTTATGATTTGGAGTTAGGCTAATGGATAGGTGGTGGGTGCCGGCATGCCTCGTGTTTGGTGACACCTGGTTGATTGTCGTGCATGTGGGTATGTGGATTGAGCCTAAGTCAAGTTAAGGACCGGTCTATGAGCTACTGTTGCAAAGCCACTTCGTACTACCACAAGTCTGGTATGGGATGGACCTGGCTAAGTAATTTGTGAAGTTCCAAGTATAGTCTCGCTATAGGCTGAATGTGAGCGCGGCGTAGGCTGTGGGAAGTCTCACATGGCACAAGAGGGGGCTCCAACTCGTGGATTCGAGTTGTGGTGAAACCTTAGTGGCGGCGTGACTGTTTTGGCTATGGATCATTGTAACGGCCTTGTCATGATCTCCTCGCCGCATACCAAAGGAAGTGTGTTAATCTAGTGGCAATGTGGGATGATCGTGTCTTGTGGGTAAAGCTGTACAACCTCTGCAGAGTGTATAATCTATCCTGGATAGCCGTGCCCACGGTTATGGGCAAGCTGGGTAAAGTTTTTCATGGATTAGACTTTGGTTTTTAAAATGATTTCTGAAAAAACTTATGGATAGATGGATGGAATCCATGACCAGGTGGGATACCTGTGCATAAGTTGGTGTATGGTCAGAGCCTGCACTAACAAAATGAATCCATAAGAGATTTTGAAAAGCATATGAATAGATGGAATTCATGTGAAAACTTTTGAAAAGATGGACCAGGTGGGATACCTGTGACTAGGTTAGTGTTTGGTCGGAGGCTGCACTAACGATATTATTTTGTTAAATTATTATTTCTATCTACTGTATAAAATTTAGCTTTTGTACTTATGTTATTGTATTTAAATTCAGTACTATTTTTCGCACAAATAAACTTAATAAGCCTTCCTTTGTTATCCCTATGCATGCATTCACTCTGTTAAAACTCCTGGTGTAACTTGCGTAACTACTTTATGTGCTTACCTTGGGAGTATTTTATGTGCTCACCTTGCTAAAATCTGTTGCCAGAGGATGACGTCAACAACTTCGGTGAGGATGGTGACGACTAGGCGCGTCTTCTGCTCATTCGCTGTGGGCGGCGGGATGGGCTCTTTGCTTCCTTGGTTTTCTTCCGCTGCTTATATTTAAGTTTGGTTTATGAACCATTGATGTAAACTTTGGCCATCAGGCTCATATTTAGTAATGAATAAATGTTTTCTTTTTCTAGCTTTAAATAATACAATAAATAATAAATAAAGCCTAAAAATCTTAGAAAAATTCATGGAAGTTTCTAAGGCGATTTTGAACTTATAAAAAAAATTCCAACTCAAATTTTCATATTTTTCTTTATAAAATATTTTTTTATTTAACAGAAAAGCTCTTTTCTTGAAAGCTGAAAATCAGGTCAACTAGAATTTTAAAAAAATTCAAGCGACCAAATAACTCTGATTTTTATTTTAAAATAAGTTATTTAATACCTTATTTATTTATTTTTTTATTTTTTTAAATCACCTTTTCATAACTTTTTTTAGCCGAAAATTAGGCAATTAAATTTAAACAACCAAAAGTGAATATTTTCTTTTAAATTAAATTAAAAGTTTTTTTTTGAAATAAACAGTTGGGCTGTTACAAACTACCCCCCTTAAAGAGAATCTCGTCCCCGAGATTCGCACGGCTAGCAAAGAAATAGGTTTGAATCTTACTCTGCATGGCTTCAGATGTCCCTTCATGAACTTCGCCGTCCTTTTGTCTACTATTTGAAGAGTGTTGGTGGTCGGTGTTTCAGCTTGATGCTTCCAAGAATTAGGGAAGAGGAGATTTAAGACAAAGGAGGAATAGGGGTCGTTTTGCACATTCCCACAAAATACCAACTAGCAAAAACTTTTATTAAGATAATATTAAGTAACAGTTACGGCTATCAATAAAAGAGAAAACTTGATAGCTCGTAACATCATCTAATAGCTGCCTAACAACTTATCCTAAAGGGGTAAGGGTTGCCTTGGTGTCATCCTTCGCGACTCTCTGAGTACAAAGCTTGATCTTTCAAGGCGAAGATTGAAATGATGGCTGAGGTGAAGAACTCTTTACGAGCGGCTTCTTGCTTGGCTCTTTCAAACGAGTAACTGCTTCCTTTAAAGCGCTAGCGAAGACTTCTTTGTCCAGTTTGCTTGGTGATGAGTACAACAAAGCGGTGCCCCATCATCTGATTTCCATGGCTGTCTATTCGGTGTACGTAGATGGCTCGACATTAGAATTCCAAACGATAGAGTAGTCGATGAAGGCCTATGCTCCATCCATCATTCGGTGCATCTTGAAAAATATCTATCTATAGTGGTTTGAACAAGATGAGAGATAAAAATATATTTTCATGTAATGACACAAAGATGAGAGAGATTTGAGAGATAAGAGTAAGCATAGACTGAGAGGTGAGGATAAGCAAAGCTTTTTGAAAATATTTTTATTATTTGAGTTAAGTCCTTAAGGTTAAACCATTCTATTCTATCTACGGTCACGTCTTAGGGTCATTATAGCTCTGATACCATCTCTGTCGGACCCCGGAGCAACAACTCCTGGATCCTCTGTGTAAATCGCATTAGTCTAGGATCAAGCTAGTGCACATAGTGGATAACAAAGATTCATATCATGCACAATGATATTTATACATTAACTAAATATGGGCCTGATGGCCAAATTTTACATCAATGGTTCATAAACCAAAAATACATATAAACAGCGGAAGAAAACCAATGAAGCAGCAGCCCATCCTGCCTACCCACAGGCGAATGATTGTAAGACACGGCCTAGTCGTCACCATCCTCACCGAAGTTGTTGACGTCATCCTCTGGCAACAAATTTTAGCAAGGTGAACACATAAAGTACTCCCAAGGTAAGCACATAAAGTACTTACGCAAGTTACACCAGGAGTTTTAACAGAGTGAATGCATGCATAGGGATAACAAAGGAAGGCTTATTAAGTTTATTTGTGCGAAAAACAGTATTAAGGTAAATACATTAAATAGATTCAAAAGTTGAATTTGATACAGTAGATAGAAATAACGATTTAACAAAATAATATCGTTAGTGCAGGCTCCAACCAAACACTAACCTAGTCACAGGTATCCCACCTGGTCCATCTTTTCAAAAGATTTCACATGGATTCCATCTATCCATATGCTTTTCAAAATCTCTTATGGATTCATTTTGTTAGTGCAGGCTCCGACCAAACACCAACTTATTCACAGGTATCCCACCTGGTCATGGATTCCATCCATCCATAAGCTTTTTCATAAACCATTTTAAAAACCAAAGTCTAATCTGTGACAATTCTACTCAGCATGTCCATGACCGTGGACACGGCTATCCAGGATAGATTTAAACTCTGCAGAGGTGTACAACTTTACCCACAAGACACGATCATCCTATATTGCCACCGGATAAACACACTTCCTTCGGTGTGCGGCGAGGAGATCATGACAAGGCTGTTACAATGATCCATAGCCAAAATAGTCACGCCGCCACTAAGGTTTCACCACAACTCGAATCCACGAGTTGGAGCCCCCTCTGGTGCCATGTGAGACTTCCCACAGGCTACGCCGCGCTCACATTCAGCCTATAGCGAGACTATAATTGGAACTTCACAAATTACTTAGCCAGGTCCGTCCCATACCGGACTTGTGGTAGTACGAAGTGACTTCGTAAAATGAATCACAGAAACGGTCCTTAATCTGACTTAGGCTCAACCACATACCCCCGTGCACGACAATCAACCAGGTGTCACCAAACACGAGGCATGCCGGCACCCACCACCTAACCATTAGCCTAAGTCCAAAACATAAGTTTCTATTTTTATTTTTAGCTCATTTTCATAAACCAATCTTGACTCACCGAAGTCAAGAGTTCATTTCCAAAGTTTGTCATTTCATGTGAAAGAATTGATCCCACCTAAAGTTATATTAAGCCGGGCTAAGCATTTCTACAAAATTTCTAGTTAATACTATGGTACTAACTAGTTTTCAGCTAGAGTGACAAGGTATATGAATTCGGGATTTCAAATGGGCTATAATCAAAGGATCATGGGTATATCTAACATTTAAACTGAATTTAAATTAATTTTGGATAGAAGTACGCATGCATATACAGTAAAACAACATAAATAAATTTGAAATATTAGGTTCAACATGGTCAAAGGTGTAACTTGCCTTTCTTTGAAGTTTGCCGAGGTTCGCTGAAGTTATACTCTCCGAAATAGTCGTAGTCTACACGCGAAAAGCAAGAACAAACTAAACTCAAATAAAATCCAAATTTTATAAAATAAATGCCGGGAGATAGAATATGAATTTTGGAATTTGAATTGGTCCAAAAGGAGTTAGGGCAAAGGAGGACGACTTCTGGAAGTTTGAATTCCAAAGAAATGAATAATAGGAATTATTGGAATTCTTTTCTTTATGAAGGAAAAGTGGTTGGAAGCTACAATATTTGTGTAGGGTCGAAGTCATGATCGAAGGTGTAGTCGAAGACATGGTCAAGACCATAGTCGAATTAACGGTTGAAGATGTGGAGGTCCAAGCTGAAGACAAAGACTCCAAGTATGGGTGCAGTCGAATTCGAAGATTAAGATTCGGTCGAAGACTTACTCGAAATTGTATAGTGGTCGAAGAACACTATAACGATCGAGCAAATGGTGTCGAGTCGAGTGGTCGGGATGAAAATGAACACCGGTGGTGGAAAGCGAAGGTACTCAGAGTCGGCTACGACTTCGACTACCGAGTATTCTTCCAACTACTCCCTGCTGAAAAAGCGAAGGTACTCGGAGACTTAGAGCGAAGAGTGACAGTGGTCGGAAGCGACTATGGTCGGAGGTAGACGGAGATGACAGTGGTTGGGAGTGACTGTAGTCGGAAAAACAATTGTGGTCGAAAGGATTGGAGTTTATGCAGAGTGATCGAAAGAATCGAATGGGTTGGAGGGTACGGAGGTTAAAACGGTCAACCAACCATTGTCGGTTTGAAGGCGGAGGTTGAAGTCGAAGGTTCCGAGATTGAAGATTGAAGTCTAAGTCTTCAGGTCGAAGGTCAAAGGCTAGAGTCAAAGTCTCTGAAGGTCAAAGTCAAAATTGGAGTCTCCGAAGGTCAAAGTCGAAGACTCCGGCAGTCGGAGTCTAAAAAGCCTTCGAACAGCGGAGTCTAAAGAACCTCTGGACGACGAAGTCTAAAGAGCCTCCGAACATCGGAGTCTTATGAGCCTCCGAATGTCGGAGTCTAAGAATCGGATGGCTGAGAGACGTCAGATGGCTTCACGTGACGAGATTCGAGTGATCCAACGGCAGCGAAGACCAGGGAGGTGTACAAAAGAGGGAGAAGAGTATGAGTCCCGATTTACTTTGGCGCACGGTTCGGGCTGCACAAAGTTGGCTGGCGGCGAGGGTGTAGCGAAGGCAAGACACGATTATCGACGACGGAGACTCTCCGACGACAGCTTGCTCGGAGAAGGGGCGTCGAAGGTTCGCGCGAGCCTGAGGAAGGTTACCAGCGGCGGGGTACTCCGGTCATGCTCTGGCTCAGGAAAAAGGGTAAAGGAGGTGCGCGCGGTCCCGTCGAAGATTTGGCGGTGGTGGCGTCGGCGGAATAGACACTCCGGCGGCGGGATTGCTTGGCGGAGGGGTGGCGAGGTGAAGAAAAGAGAGAGGGGATTGCGAGGAGTGCATTGGTGCTCTCGTGCAATACCAGAAGTAGGTGGAAGGTGGTCGGCGGCGAGGTGAGGCAGTGGCGTAACTCGGCAATGCAAGCGGTGTTCGGCGGTGAGGAGACTCAACCAAGGGCGGTCGAGAAAATCCAAAAATTATAAAATATATACTGAAAAAATAGATTATGAATTTAGATGAATTTAGAAACTTGAATCACCCGATTCAGAGTTCGGACGGAAGAGAACGAGCGATTGGAAGATTGTCGGATCAGAAAATGCTGAAAAAAGAAAAATCAGGAATATTCCTTCGGAATATTCCTCTGTGAACAGTAAATGGCAGCGGCTCTTTTCACTGTTTTTGGCCATGGCGCTAGTGAGAAAAGGCACGGGAGGTGAAGCTAATGGGTTGCTAATGACCCGAGGCATATGTAGGAAGTGACGACACGTCAAACGGAGCACAGTGACGATGCGGACAACGACAATGGCATAGGGTGTGGAGAGAAGAATATTTTTCGGGCAGGGAATATGGAGAAGTAGGGTGAGCATGGCCTAGAACGCGATGAGGTGAGTCTAGGAAAAATATCGGCAAAGCCGAACACTCACCGGTGGCGACGTAATCGTCGTTTGAACGACGACGGTACCGAAATACGAAAAATTCAATATCTTTGTGCTCGGTCAGGCAAATCCAAAACCGTCTGAAACGTAGCCACCTGGGATGGTTTGGCACGTTTTGACGTGGACGGATCATTGAGAGCATTCCCGGACAGGCTGGGACGCGCAGTGCCATTTACGGCCATGATATGGTATCGGGTGCAAATATTTAGGAAAGGTTTTTGGACAAACGGAGGGAAGCACGGCGTAGAACACGTCGAGACAAACTCAACGCCGCAGACGGCTCGGCCAACGGACTAGCGAAACACGGTGGACAAGACTTTATGCGGCTTACAGGCCGACATCGGCGTTCCGGGCAAACGGAGAGGAATTAACATGCGAGACTTGCGGCGAATCGAAGAGGGGAGTGTGGGGATCATGATGCTCACCTTGGTTTTGGTCGGGCATGCACGGTCGGCCGGTGGCGACGCGAAGAACGGCGACCCGTTTTGGCCCACGGTGGCGACGGTGCTCCGGCGAAGTTCCGGCGAAGGCGAGGTAAGCTCCGCGTAGAACGCGATGAGGTGAAGCCAACGGTGTGGTCAAACGCAGCGGCGCTCCACCGAACGAGGCACAAAAGGCCGAAGAACGCCGCTTGGACTACAAAACTAAAACTCCAATTGCGACCAAACGAGTGGGAGAGGGGACTTGAGATTTTCGGGGTTGAGTGAGGATGAGGAGGGGCTCACGGGGCTCCCTTTTATAGGGGCTAAGGAGGTCCGAGGAGGAAGATCAACCATCCATGTCTTTGAATGGCATGGTTTAAATCCCGCAAAAATACCTCATGAATGAGGGGGAAACGGAAGAGCTTGATGAGGGGAATTGATTGCAATTTATTTCACGAGAAACCGTTGAGAGAATCAAAAGATATGAGAGTTTGAAGGAAGCTCAAAAACTGCGTATTCATGGCTGCCTGGGTCTGTTCGTGCGTGCTGGAGATTGAAGAAAGAGAAAAGGAAGAGAGAGAAAAGAGAGAAAAAGAAAAAAAAAAAAAGAAAAATCGAAAAAATTCCATAAAAAATATTTTTAGAATCCTTGGAACCTTAAAAGAATAAAAAAAGTATTTTCGGAATTGTTTGAACATTATTTTAATTTTTAAAAATGTTTTTCTCTTTCTAGCTTTAAATAATACAATAAATAATAAATAAAGCCTAAAAATCTTAGAAAAATTAATGGAAGTTTCTAAGGCTATTTTGAACTTATAAAAAAATTGCAACTCAAATTATCATATTTTTCTTTATAAAATATTTTTTTATTTAACAGAAAAGCTCTTTTCTTTAAAGCTGAAAATCAGGTCAACTAGAATTTTAAAAAAATTCAAGTGACCAAATAACTCTGATTTTTATTTTAAAATAAGTTATTTAATACCTTATTTATTTATTTATTTATTTATTTTAAATAACCTTTTCATAACTTTTTTTAAGCCGAAAATCAGGCAATTAAATTTAAACAACCAAAAGTGAATATTTTCTTTTAAATTAAATTAAAAGTTTTTTTTGAAATAAACAGTTGGGCTGTTACAAAGACCGATGATGATATCCCGTACCTACCATTGGCCCGCAAATTTGTGCTAGACGAGCCGATGATCGTCCCGGAAGAGCGTCTCCTATTCCTAAGATTTACTTGTTAGACATTACACAATTGGTATATGGCACAAGCCAATAAGCCACAGGAAGAACGGCGCTCAGGTATCACTGTCAAATTCAGGCCAAATCATTTATAGCACAACATTCAGGATTGTGTCTTCGTGGTGACCTTTGAAGATTTATTCGATCTTTACACGCTCAACGCTCTCAACGCCTCACTTATTCGATGCTAGACGCTGTAAGTGTGTACAATCACAGTCTCCGTTCATGTCATACTGATAAATGTCATATATAATTTCTTGCTTTTGTGTGTACATATATAGATTCATGCTGGCTGAAGCTAGATCATGCAAATCATCGGTTGGTTTCCTGAACCCACACTTGGTCACCATGCATACCATCACCGAGGATGCATTCTTCGTCGAGAGGTACATTACAGCAGTAATGCTGGCTTAGCGTGATAAGGAATACGTACTTATGTCGTACAATCAGGGGTTCCACTGGATTTTGATAGTAATTGTATCAAAATGGAACAAGGCAATATACCTTGATTCCCTAAGTAAGAATAAAACCGACTACATAGTTATCAGCCAATTAATCGATAGGTAACTACATTTTCTCCATACATAACTATATTGTACTCTTTCTTTCCTTTCGAATGACTAAGGTTAACTTTTTTGAATCACGTAGGTCGTTCGCCCTGTTCGTTGCAAAGGCAGGTCTCCCGACGCAAGGGGCCAACGCCCTGAAACATGTTCAAAAATTTTCGTTACTCACTAGTACACATTAATTAATCCTATGCAACAGTCATTAATTTCGGTAGTCATTGACCGATTGACGAAAGTGGCTCACTTCATACCAGTCATGACCACTTACTTCGGAAGTCAGTTGGCTGAGTTGTATAGTCTCGAATCGTGTGCCTACATGGAGTTCCTAAGAAAATAGTGTCAGATTGAGGCAGCCAGTTTACTTCTCGATTTTGGCAAAAACTGCATGAAGAGTTAGGGAGTAAGCTCAGTTTCAGTACAGTTTACCATCCCTAGACAGATGGGTAAACAGAGCGAGTAAATCAAGTGCTCGAGGATATGTTAAGAGCTTGTACCCTGGATTTTGGAAACAGTTGGGACCGCTCATTACCCTATGCTGAGTTCTCATACAACAACAGCTACCAAGCCAGTCTGCAGATGGCACCTTTCAAAGCCTTTGTATGGTAGAAAGTGCAGGACACCCTTGCTTTGGGAACAGCAAGGATAACCTCAAGAAGCTGGTCTAAACCTACTTCAAGACGTCGAAGATAAAGTGAGAAAGATCAAGGATAGACTGAAGATAGCCCAATCTCGACAGAAGAGCTATGCGGACAACCGTCGACGAGACTTGACCTTCGAGGTCTGGGACTACGTCTATCTCAGAGTGTCTCCACTCAGAGGAGTAAAGTGGTTTCAGGTCAGAGGAAAGCTCGCACCAAGATTTGTGGGACCTTTCAAAATCCTGACCCGAAGAGGTGAGTTGCTTATCAGTTGGAGTTGCCGCCGAGCATGTCAGGAGTGCACAACGTCTTCCACGTCTCTCAGCTGAAGAAATGCCTCCGAGTACCCATAGAGCAAGCTGCATTGGAAACATTGGATCTTCAGAAAAAAAACTCACCTATCAAGAGCAACCGATCAAGATCCTCGAGACAGCAGAACGTCAAACCAGAAGGAAGACCATCAGATTCTGCAAGGTTCAGTGGAGCAACTATACCGAATATGAAGCAACCTGGGAGCGAGAAGAGGACCTGAAGGCCAACCATCCCCATCTCTTTTGCTAGCTAGTGCAAATCTCGAGGGCGAGATTTCTTTTAAGGGGGTAGGTTTGTAACGTCCCAAAATTTCTTTTTCTATTTTATATAATTTACTGGAATTTAATTGGATTTTTTTTGTTTTTATTTCAAGCCTTGCTGTGAGAAAATTAAATTATGTCATTTTATAAAAGTCAAAATAAGTGCATTTCATTTTCCTAAGTCATTTATGTATTTATAATAATTTTCAGGAATTTATAAGGATTAAAAACTCACTTTTAAAGTTAATTTATGTTTTTACAGAAAACTAAATACTTTCATAAGTAAAAAATATTTCTCTAAATTTTTCTAGAATTTTTTTAAAAAAATTCTATTTTTCCGAGCTTTTTAAAACCTCCTAGCATTTCTGAAAATCAAAAAGAAAAATGAAAGCTCAAACCTCCTCTCAAGCCGACACTTGTCGCTCTCTGGTTAAATCCACCACCGTCGGACCTAATCTCCACCGCCCACGCCAACTTACCGCTCCGCCCGCCTTCCTCTCCCCTTTGGTCGACACGTGGCATGCATCGGAGCTGATCCCCGTTGTCGGATCTAATACCAGCCGCCCGTTCTCATTTAAACCCTTTCGGCCTTCCCGTCCTCTCAGCCTGACACGTGTCACCCCCTAGTCTGATCCACCCCGTCGCTGGTCTAATCCTCACCGCCCAACCTCACTTACCCCTTCGGCCCTTACGTGAGCCACTCCGATTGAACCTCAACCGCTATCGGACCCAGGAGCAACGACTCCTGGATCCTCTGTGTAAATCGTACTAATCCAGAATCAAGCTAGTGCACACAGTGGATAACAAAGATTCATATCATGCACAATGACATTTATTTATTAACTAAATATAAGCCTGATGGCCAAAGTTTACATCAATGGTTCATAAACCAAAAATAAACATAAACAATGGAAGAAAACCAATAAAGTAGCAGCCCATCCTACCTGCCCACAGGCGAATGACTGTAAGACGTGGCCAACTCGTCATTATTCTCACCGAAGTTGATGAAGTCATTCTCTAAAAATAGTGAATGAAGCAACATAAGTACATAAAGTACTCCGCAAGCTACACCAGGAGGTTTAACAGAGTTCATACATGCATAAGGATTGACAATGGGAGGCATAATAGGTTATTTGTGCGTAAAAGCAGAACTAAAGTAAATACAGTTAATAGATTCAAAAGCTGAATTTGATACGATTGACAGAAAGAGTAATTTAACAAAATAATATCGTTAGTGCAGGCTCTGACCAAACACTAACCTATTCACAGGTATCCCACCTGGTCCATCTTTTCCAAAAGATCTCATACGGATTCCATTCAACCAAATGCTTTTTCATCTCCCATGGATTCCATCCATCCATAGGCCTTTTCAGAAATTATTTTAAAAACCAAAGTCTAATTCATGAAAAACTTTACTCAGCTTACCCATAACCGTGGGCACGGCTATCCAGGATAAATTATACACTCTGCAGAGGTTGTACAGCTTTACCCACAAGATATGATTATCTCATATTGTCGGCCATTACACACTTCCGTAGGTGTGCGACTGAGAAAATCATAACAAGTCCTTTACGATACTAAGCCTTCAACTTGGTCAGGCCGCCACTAAGGTTTCACCACAACTTGAATCCACAAGTTGGAGCCCCCTCTTGTGCCATGTGAGACTTCTCATGGCCTACGTCATGCTCACATTCAACCTATAGCGAGACCAAAGTTGGGACCTCACAAATTAGTCGGTCAGGACTGTCCCATACCAGTCTTGTGGTAGTACGATATGGCTTTGCAACAGTAGCTCATAGACTGGTCCTTAACTTGACTTAGGCTCAAACCATATACCCCTTGTGCCTGACAATCAACATTGTGTCACCGAACAACAATGCATGCCAGCAGGGGCGGAACTACCACCGGGGCAAGCCGAGGCAGCTGCCCTGGGTCTCCGGGACAGGCAAGACCCCCCTGGCGGCCACCGTCGGTTCCCCGCCGCCCCTGCCGACCGGCGAGGAAGAAGCCAAGAAGCCCCGCTGAAGAGCCGATGCTGATGGCGGGCACTGTTCGCGGATGGGCCTCAGCCGTGGGCCGCGCTGTGTAGTGGCGAAGCGGCCCAATCCAATGGGGAGTGGGTAATGGCCACAATACAAATCCCTAATCCCCATCGGCCACCACAGTGCTTTCCCCATCGTCGTGCGCCCGTGCAAATCCCTAACCCATAAATCCGAAATCCCCATCGCTGGCTCGGTGCAGCGAACGACGCGTGGCTGCAGTAGTTGGCTATGGGCTGCGGCGGTCGGCGGCGATTCGACGAGTGCTGCGACGATCGGTGGCAACTCGGCAACGACTGGGCTACTGGGCGCCCACGGCTCCGCGCCTCTGCCAGAGTGCCAGGCACCCAGGCGGCACTGGGCCAGTCCATTGGCCGGCCAGCAGGCCCGGCACCGAGGGGCGAGGGCCGAGGCCCAAGGCACTGAGGCGCCCGTGACTCCGTGAGCGTGAGGCAGTGAAGCCACCGTGTCCGCCTGCGGCATGCCCGGTGCCCGTGAGGGGTTGAGGACTTGAGGCAGGACTTGAGTCTTGAGGTGAGGCATTCCACTTATGAATGATTGTTGACTACTTGACTTGATGCCTTCACTAGCAATAAGCAATGTGTTGATTATTGATTTCCTAGAGTATAAATGTACAATATTACTATATGTATAAGTATATCAGTATATGAGTAAATTTGTATTTCTTGTAGGAATTGTATAAGAAAATGAAATCAATACAGACTTATTTTAGAACCGCAACAATTGATGACAATTGCCAAATAGAAGCAGTTCAAACATCTAACGTTGTTGCCAACAACACCACAAGGTCTGCAACCGCAAAGAGAGCTCGTGGTAGTGATGTGTTCAATCCCGACGACATTGTTGCAGATCTAGGCCTACAGAAAAAAATTGAAGAATATGCTACCCAAGAAATTAGAGATGAAGTAAGAAGGGTGTATTTGTTGAAAGGTCCATGCCAGCCGCAAGGTCATGTTTTCCCTCGTAAAAATAAGGCGAGGGCATTTAGAGAAGCATGGTATGATCGGTTCGACTGGTTGGAGTATAGTGTAGACAAAGATGCAGCTTATTGTTTCCACTGTTTTTTGTTCAAAAAGCCGGCAACTGCTGAAAAGTTTAGGGGTGATGTTTTCTCAAAGACAGGTTTTAAAAATTGGAAGAGAGTAGTTGAATATTTCAATACTCATGTAGGTGGACCAAACAGCTTTCACAACAATGCAAGGAAATATTGTGAAGATTTCAAAAATCAGAAGCAAAGTGTGTCCTATGTGTTTTCTTCTCATAGCAACAAGTCAGAGATTGCGTATGAAACTCGTTTGACTGCTGTTGTAGGTGTTGTAAGATTCCTTCTTATGCAAGCTCTTGCTTTCCGTGGGCATAATGAGGATTCTACTTCAATCAATAAGGGAAATTTTTGCGAGTTATTGAACTGGTACGGTGAAAGGGTTAAGGATGTAGGATATGTAATTAATGATAATGCTCCTGGGAATCATCAATTGACTTCTCCAAAGATCCAAAAAGAAATTGTGAAAGCTTGCGCACAAGAGACTACACAAGTCATCCTTGCCGAGCTTAGGGATGGTCATTTCTCTCTACTTATTGATGAGTCCCGTGATGCGTCAGTTAAGGAGCAAATGGCTATGATTGTGAGGTTAGTTTTATATTTTAGTTTTAGTCTTTTCAAACTATTCAGTCATCTATCCTCATATAAATCTAAATTCATATTTCTTTTGCAGGTTTGTGAACACTCAAGGAAAGGTTTTGGAAAGATTGCTTGGTGTTGTGCATGTTGTTGATACTACATCCGCCTCATTGAAAAGATCTTTGGATGAATTGTTTGTTCAGCATCACTTATCCATGTCTAGATTGAGAGGACAAGGATATGATGGAGCCTCAAATATGTGTGGAGAACTAAATGGTTTAAAGAAATTGGTGCTAGATGAAAACCCTTATGCATTTTATGTGCATTGTTTTGCCCACCAGCTTCAATTGGTGGTGGTTGCTATTGCAAAAGGCATTCTAGCCGTGAGTGATTTTTTTTGGCTATACCAATATGATTGTGACAATGACATGTGCTTCTTGTAGACGAAAAGATGCATTGTTGCAAAACCATCATGACAAGATTGTGGACAAACTAGAGAATGGTGAGATTTCTTCAGGAACAGGCAAAAATCAAGAGACAACTTTAGCAAGACCCGGTGATACACATTGGGGTTCACACCATACAACTTTAATCCGTCTCTACCAAATGTGGGATTCAGTTTTGGATGTGCTAGTGGCTATTTCTCATGATGGGTCTTCTCCCCGACGACAAAGGCAAAGCATAAGGTTTGATAAAATTAATGGAAAGCTTTGAATTTGTTCTTATCTTGCATTTGATGCTTAAGGTGTTTGGTTTAACTAATGATCTATCACAAGTATTGCAACAAAAGAATCAGAACATAGTTAGTGCAATGACTATGATTGTGTCTGTCAAGAGTCTCCTACAACGTTTGAGAGATCATGGATGGGAACCACTTTTAGATGATGTCACTTCCTTCTGTATTGCTAAAGAGATTTCAGTGCCAAATATGAATGATAACATTCCAGCTAGAGGTTATTCAAGACGTTCACGCAAAATGGTTAGTTGCTTCCATCATTATAATGCTGAGATCTTTAATGAGGTGCTTGACAAAGTTTTAGTTGAGATGCATAGTCGATTTAGTGAAACTTCGACAGAGCTATTGAAATGCATTGCAGCACTAGATCCTAGAGATTCCTTTAGAAGCTTTGATCATGAGAAGCTAGTTGAGCTCGCAAATATATACTATGTGGAATTTTCTCTACAAGATCGTTATCTGCTGAATGATCAACTCAACATATACATTGATGTCATGAAAAGAAGTCCTGATTTTTTTGAGTTGTGATAGCGTTCCTGAGCTTGCTGTCATGTTGGTTGAAACTAGACAACATTTGATCTTCCCATTGGTTTATCATCTCATAACACTTGCACTAATATTACCTGTGGCAACCGCATCAATTGAGAGAGTTTTCTCAGCCATGAATATCATAAAGACAGACTTAGAAATAAGATAAATGATGAATGGTTGAATGACATGATGATATGCTATGTTGAGCGAGAGATATTTCCGGCAATTGATGACAACAAGATTATGCAACGCTTTCAAGATATGAAGGACCGTAGAAACCACTTACCTCGTGTAACTTAGTGGTATAATTCTTTTCCTATCTGGAGTTTCAAATTATTATTGCATTGGTATTGAATTCAAGTTCTTATAAATTCTGTTGTGTTAACATGCTGTAGGTAACTATTGGAGTGCCGATGTGCACGCGCATCAGGAGTTCTTGTTAGTACTTTATATGAGCTCTTAATATTGTATTATATGCTTGTTTAGTTGTATCAGTTAAATTTATATTTGTCTGGTTATATTGGTTAGATCTTGACAATTTTAATACATTTGACATCATTAATTATATTGACTATTGAATCACATTATATCTTAGTATTTTTCACACTACCGGTTCACCCCGGGTCTTCTTAATTTTTGGTTCTGCCACTGCATGCCAGCACCCACCCCCTAACTATTAGCCTAGGTCCAAACCAAGTTTCATATTTTATTTTAAAAACATTCCATATACTTTCTTGACTCACCGAAGTCAAGAATACATTTTAGAAAATCAATGTTCTAAAGTGAAACCAATATTCCCACTTAAATCATTCTAAGCATGGCTAAGCAATTCTATAAAATTTTTAGTCAATACTATTGTACTAACTAGATTTTTATCTAAGGTGACAAGGCATAAGGAAGTTCAATGTCAAATTTGGCCATACACAAAGGATCTGGGTATAACTAGAATTTAAATCGAATTTAAACTAGGTTTGAATAAAAGTACGCATGTATAATAATTTTAAAAATAACATAAATAATTTAAATTACTAGAAGCAACATGATCAAAGGTGTAACTTGCCTTGCTTCGAAGTTTGATGAGGTTTACCGAAGTTATACTCTCCAGAATAGTTGTAGTCTACACGCGAAAAAACTAGAACAAACTAAATTAAAATAAAATCCAAAAATTATGAAAAATAAATACTGGGAGAGAGAATATGAATTTAGGAATTTGAATGGGTCCAAATGGTGTTAGGGCGAAGGGGAACGACTTCTGAAAGTTTGAATTCCAAAGAATTGTTGAAATTATTTTTGTGAAGGAGAAGCAGTCGGAAGGTTTGTGTGTGGTCAAAAGATTCCATGTGGTTGGAAGAGTAGTAGTCGTAGACGTGGTCGGAAGACAAGAGTGGTCAAAGACTTAGTGGTCAGAGGATATATGTGGTTGAGAGCTTACAGTAGTCGAGAAAGCAATAGTGGTCGGATGAGTTTTAATGGTCGGAGAAGTTTAGTGTGTGGTTGAGACGGTAATGAACGACAGTGGTCAAAAGCGACTATAGTGAAAAGCGAAGGTACTCAAAGTTGGCTATGACTTCGACTACTGAGTACTCTTACGACTACTCCTCGCTGAAAAAGTGAAGGTACTCAGAGGCTTAGAGCGAAGAGTGATAGTGGTTGGAAGTGACTGCGGTCAGAGGCTTACGGCGGTCAGATGTTTACAGTGGTCAGTGGTTTGCAACAGTTGTAGTTGATGATTGGAGGTAGATGGGGACGGTAGTGGTCGGGAGCGACTATGGTTGTAAGTGACTGTAGTCGGAAAACAATTGTGGTCGAAAGGATTGGAGTTTATACTGTGGTCGGAGTAATTATATTGGGTGGATTTTCAGGCGGTCGAAAGCAGTGGTGGAAGGCTAAAGTCAGAAAGCACGATGTGGTTGAATATCTGTAGTCGATGGTCGAAAGCTCTAGAGAGTGGTCGGGAGTGGTCAGGTGCTGACGTGGCACGCCACATGAGTCGGATGCGGACATGGCTTGCCAAGTGGGTAAGAGAAGGGAAAGACTTAGTGCAGGCCGTTAGATGGGAATCGAATGGTGATGATGCACGAAAAGTTTGGACCATCTGAAAGTTTAGAGGAGTTCAGATAGTCCGATTGGTCCTGGGGGACATTCAGATCCTCCAAACGACAACAAGCGGGGACGGCGGCGCGGCGCACGAAGCCCGTGGGCTTGCTGGCGGTGCGGGGCACGGCGGCGGCCGACGGGGTGCGGAATATAGAGAGAAGAGTGAGGGGATTGTTATGGGCTCATGTATATTACCAGAAGTGGCTAGAAGGTGGTCGGCGGCGAAGTGAAATGGTGGTGTAACTCGGGCGGTACTAGCGACGGTGTTCCGGCGGTGAAGAGACTCAGCCAATGGCTGGTCAAAAAATCCAAAAATTATAAAATATATACTAAAAGGTAAATTATGAATTTAGATGAATTTAGAAACTTAAATCAGAGTTCCGACGAAGGAGAACGAGCGATTGGAAGATTGCCGGATGAGAAAATGCTGAAAAAGGAAAAATCAGGAATATTCCGAAGGAATATTCCACATGAACAGAAACAGAGAGTGGTTCTTTCACTATTTTGGCCATGGTGCTAGTGAGAAAAGGCACGGGAGGTGAAACCAACTAGCAAAATAGGCTGCTAAGGACCCGAGGCACATGTAGGAAGTGGCGGCATGTCAAACGGAGCACGCTGACAACGTGTACGGCGACAATGACATAGGGTTAGAGAGAAGAAAAATTTTTGAACAAAGAACATGAAGAAATAAGGCGAGCACGGCCTAGAACGCAACGAGGCAAGGCTAGGAAAAATATATACTAAACCAAAAACTCAACGGAGGCGATGCAATCGTCGTTTGAACGACGTCAGTACCAAAAAATGAAAAACTCAATATCTTCGTACTCAGTGAGGTGAATCCAAAACCGTCCAGAGGGTAACTACCTAGGATGGTTTGGCACGTTTTGACGTGAACAGATTGTTGAAAACATTCCCGGACAGACGGGGACGCGAAGTGTCATTTGCGGCCATGGCTAGGTGTCGGACGCGAATATTTGAGGAAGGTTTTTGGACAAACAGAGGAGAGCACAGCGTAGAACATGTTGAGACAAAATCAACGGCGTAGACGGCTCGTCCAACGGACCAGCGAAACACGCTGAACAAGACTTTATGTAACCGACAGGCTGACATCGCATTCCGAGCAAACGGAGAGGAGATAGCATGCGAGAGTTACGGCGAAACGAAGATTAGAACATGGGGAACATGATGCTCATCTTGGTTTTGGTCGGACGTGCACGGTCGGCCGGTGGCGACGTGAGGAACGACGACGCGATATGGCCCACAGTGGCGACGATGCTCCAGCGATGTTCCGTTGAAGGCGAGGTGAGCACCACGTAAAACGCGACAAGGCGAAGCCAACGATGTGGTCAAACGTGGCGGGGCTCCACTGGATGAGGCGCAAAAGGCCGAAGAACGACGTTTGGAACACAAAAGTAAAACTTCGATTGCGGCCAAAAGAAGAGGAGTGGGGACTTGAGATTTTCAGAGTTGAGTGAGGATAAGGAGGGGCTCACGGTGCTCCCTTTTATAGGGATTGAGGAGGTCTGAAGAGGGAGATCAAGCAAACATGTCTTTGAATGGCATGTGTTAAATTCTTGCGAAACGGCTCATGAATGAGAGGGAAAATGGTGGGGAATAAAGGAGCGTGATGAGAGGAAGTGAATGCAATTTATTTCACGTAAATCCGTTGAGAAAATCAAAAGATATGGAGGATTGAAGATAGCTTAAGAAACGCGTTCATGGAGGTCAGCTCTCTGGCACGAAACGTTACTGATGAATGAAGAAGAAGAATAGGAGGAGAGAGAAAAAAGAAAAGAGACAAAAAGAAAAAGAAAAAGAAAATTCAGAAAAAATTTAAGAAAATTTTATAAAAATTCTTGGAATCGATCCCAACCGTTAGCCTTCACTTACCGCTTCACCGAGATCCAACGGCCGTCCTCTCCCCCCCCCTTTTGCCACGTGTCAGAAGATTCGAGCCGCCGCCTCCTATTTCTTTTCTTTCTCTCTCGCTGACAGGTGGGAGCCGCTTGTCAGGCCCGTCATCCCCGCTTCTTTCCTTCCTCCCCGCGCCATCTACGCCACCACTACCGCCATTGTCGGCAGTAACCGAAGCTTTTAAAACTTTGGTTTCTTTCCGTTAAAAACCATCTGTGATAGTTGGTAATCACAGATGGTTTGTAACTAAAAACCGTCTGTGATATTTATATATCACAGACGGTTTGTTGTTAAAAACCGTCTGTGATTATCACTTTTCACGGACGGTTTTTAGTTAAAAACTGTCTGTGATATTTACACCATAGACGGTTCGAAAGCCGTTTGTGATGACCTCGTATTATCACAGACCCATAAATCCAGATGGTTCAGAAAATCGTCTGTGATGACATTTTTAAACCGTCTGTGATGATGATTTCTGCAGTAGTGACTGCCGGAGAGAGAGGATTAAGTTGACGAGAGCACTAGACGTGGAAGTGCAGCAGAGAGCGACCGAGCAGGAGGCGTTAAATTGAGCTGCACTGTAGGCATCAGAGTGAGAGAAGATTGGCATGATTAAGGTGGAAAAACAAGATTAAGAGGGTGATTGATAGAATTAATCTTTTTTAGATAGGTTTTGTTATCTTGGGAGAGTCCGTGTTTCGCAAGAGCAGAGCTGGACCTTGGGTCGACCCCGACAGTCTAGATCAAAATTGCTTACTATATAACATTATAGCTCACAAGCTAAATGCTGATCTCCTGCGCTCTCCAGTGAACTAGGCCTAAGGCCCAGCCGCTGGCTGGCTATGCCCTTGGACTGTTTTATATTTAGGAGGTATTCGTTATGAATACTAAAGTTGGTTTTTAATCTTTTATGGATATATAGTCGTAGTCGAATACGAATAGTTGTTCTTTAAATAAAAAGGACACCATGTAATCAGATTAGTGAGGAGAAAAAATAATAGAAGAAAAAGGCAGCGCTTCGCTCCTGGGAAAAACAATTGTGTTCTGCATAGGGATGACAATTGTATCCGTTTACCCCGTGTACCCGTGGGTAAATACCTTAATGGAGTCGGGTATGGGATGTATTTTCGGCCCACGGGTATGAAAATGGGGGGAACTCTCTGCCCAGCGGGTAAACGGGCACGAGTATGGGTAAGCTATACTCGTACCTGTCTTACCCGTTTACCAGCCAACTAACAAAACCCTAACCCTAACTCTCCAATCTCCATACCAACTGCTGACTCCACTCAATTCCCAGCCGCCGCCCACATTCATTCGGTCATCCTCAGTCCCCAGCGCAGACTCCCGACTCCCCTCTCCTCCTTCCTTCCTCGCCAACTCCCGACGCGCCGTCTCCAGTCTCCACTCTCCAGCGCCGCCACTTCCTCCATCGCTGCCTCTTCCTCCACCCCGCCCCGTCCTCGAGATCCAGCTGCCGACCCTACCCGTCCTCCAGATCTAGCCGCTGCCCGTCCTCAAGAGTCAAGATTCGGCCGCCGCCCGTCCTCAAGAGTCGAGCTTCGGCCGCCACCCGTCCTCCGGCCTCTGGTCCTCCTCCCGGCCATCTCTCGCCTGCCGCCCCTCGGCTCCCACCCGGCTGCCCGCCGCCCCTCGGTCTGGTCCCCTACCCGGCTGTCGCCCCCCACTCATTCTTCTTCAGTGTGAGAATCGCTTTAGTTTTTTTGGTTAACATCATTCTTTTTCAGTGACAACCAATCGATGGAAGCAAGACGAGTGATAGCCAATCACCGAAATATGCTAAGCTAAAAGAAAAGGCAGAAGTCTCATCTGAACACCAACTTAATTTTGTTGTTGCTCTTCTATATAGTAGAAACTAGAAATTTTGGAATGGGTCTAATGCACTCCTATTTATGATTGATGATACTCAGATTGTTCATGTTATGGGAATAGAAAAGTATTGTTGAATGATTCAAGTGCAGTTCAATATTGTTGGCTGAAAGCAGCAGCATTGTTCAATATAAACTTTTCCACAACTAAGCATGCAAGAAGTTGGTTTCTTTACGAAAGCACATAATTTTGGCTGTTTTACTACAGTCTACAGCAACAAAAGAATGGAACCAGGCTGTAATACAACAATGTCCTCGACAACAGTTAATCTGCATTCGAAAAGAGTTCATCTTCTTTTTTAAAAAGAAATCGGTTGATTATGGTATTAATTATGTTATTAATTAGTATGTCCTGATGAACTCCTGAAATATGTTCAATTGTCATATTTATGATTTTGTAAACTCTCCTATTTGTTTTCAACTCTCAGATGGCAACTCCAGGAAATAGTAGTCAACATGGGCAATCTTCTCAAGGCTCAATACTCCGTGATCAGCAAATAGGATCTGAATCTGAACCTCAAGTTGAAGAACATGTCGAAGATGCACAAGCAGAAGAGGAAGACTCTCGTGGCACAAAGAGGAAACTTACTTCACCCGTTTGGAATGAATTTACAAGATTGAAAGTCAATGGTGTTTCGAAGGAAAAGTGCATTTGGTGCAGTAAGTACCTTTCGGCAAAAACAAAGAATGGCACTAAACATCTACATGAACATATAAAGGTTTGCATCTATCGGAAAAGGCAAGGGAAAGTACAAACCAGTTTGAGATATGGATCTTCTGAGCATAGGCAAGTAACTGTAGAAAACTATGTCTTTGACCAAGAAGTTGCTAGGAAAGCTCTCTATTCCATGATTATTCTGCATGAGTACCCACTGTCCATTGTTGATCACCATGGCTTTCGTAATTTTGTAAGTGCACTACAACCTTTATTTAAAATGGTCACTCGAAATACTATTAGAAAGGATATCTTGGATTATTATGATTCAGAGAGAAAGAGAGCTCTCAGTTACTTGGATAAAAGCAGTTGTCGTGTTGCTGTTACAACTGATCTTTGGACAGCTGATAATCAAAAGAGAGGCTACATGGCAGTGACATGACATTTTATTGATGATTCTTGGAAGCTTAGAAGTTGCATTTTGAGGTGATTGTTATGTTGAATACTATTAATCTTATTGCTATGTTCAAATACTAATCGTCTTGCTATGCTGCAACATGTAGGTTTATATATGTGCCATGCCCGCATACATCAGAGATTATTTGTGAAGCACTACATAAGAGCCTGCATAGTTGGAATCTTGATTGCAAGCTATCCACTTTGACTATGGACAACTGCTCAACAAATGATAAATTAGTTGAAGCAATAGAGATGAAGATTGGTCCATCTAATCTTTTATTGGGTGGAAAGTTGCTACATATGCGTTGTTGTGCACATATTCTTAACTTAATTGTGAAAGATGGCTTGAGTGTCATGGAGCATGGCATCAAAAGAGTCTGTGATAGTGTTTCCTATTGGACGGCTACACCAAAGAGGTACGAAAAATTTGTGAAAGCAGCTCGGTTTGTTAGGGTTGAAATAACTAAAAAGATTGCTCTAGATTGCAAAACTAGATGGAATTCAACCTATATTATGCTTAGTACTGCTATTCCCTATAAGAAAGTCTTTGAAAGGTTGGAGCAAATTGATATGCAGTTTAACTGTGCACCAACTGCTGCTGATTGGAATTTTGCCTCAACTATTTGTGAAAAATTAAGCCTCTTCTATGAACTCACTGCAATGTTTTCTGGAACTAAATACGTAACAACTAACATCTTCTTTCCAAAGATTTGTGATGTCAAAATGCATATGAATAAATGGCTAGGATGTGGAGACCCAATAGTTGAGGCTATGTCTGTTGAGATGATAAAAAAGTTTGATAAAGTATTGGTCTGATATTCATGGTTTGATGTCTATTGCTGTTATTCTTGATCCACGTGGAAAAATGACAATGTTACATGCATGCTATATTGCCCTCTTTGGTGAAGAAAACTCTGAAGATAAGATTACAGAGAGTTATAATTGCTTGTGTGAGTTGATGAATGAGTATCAAGTACATAGAGAAGAAGAGGGTATGGCTACGTCATCTACTACTAGTGCTCCAATTGGTGCTAATGAGGTGCTTTCCATATTTAAAACACTAGCTGCTAGTAAGAAAAATATTGGTGTAGTAAAGACCAAAAGTGAGTTGGATCGCTATTTGGAAGAAGAAACTCTTCCTTGCACAGATGAGGAATTTGATATACTGGGTTAGTGGAAAGTGGCTGGGACACGTTATCCTACATTGCGGATGATTGCCCGTGATATCTTGGCTATTCCAATAACAACAGTAGCTTCTGAATCAGCTTTTAGCACTAGTGGTAGAGTGCTAAGTGAACATCGCAGTCGTCTCACTCCATCTATATTGGAGGCATTGATGTGCTCACAAAGTTGGCTTCGGAATGATCTTAAAGGTATGCAACTAATGATATAAATATTTCAAAATTTTTGTGATTTGAAGCTAGTGATGTAAATGTAATGCAACGTTTACTTAAGTGAAGGAGTTGAGGCTTTATGGACATGCCTTGAAGACATTGAAGAGGAGCTTAAAGATTGTTGTTCAATCTCGATCGTCGACTCTGATTAGCAAACCGTTTTTCAGACATGTCTTTCATCTATCTGTTGAACTGTTGAAATTGAACTATTTTTTATATGTTCCACTCTTGTTGTAAACGTAATTTGTTTATGTGTGAGAAACCATGTCTATGTATTTTCGTATGTGAATGCACTTTCTTAAGGACATATATATTTGATGTGAATGTGATGCTTATATATGTGTGAATTTGAATGTGATGCTTATATATATGTGTGTGAACTTGAATGTGATGTTTTTATATTTTCTAGCAACAGCTGCTGCTTTTATACACTAACTCTCAATTCGCGGGTAAACGAGTATGCCCGTGGGTGATAGTTACCCGCGGTGTTCGCGGGTACACAGGTATGCCCGCGGGCGACGGGTATGGGCGAGGTTTTTCGCCCGTTGTCCTTCGCGGGTATGTTCGTGGGCGTAAATCAGGATCACGGGTACAGATATAGATGAACATTACCCGTGCTTGTCACGTCCGATTGCCATCCCTAGTTCTGCATGGCCATCACGTGTTGTCTACAGGAAGCAAGGCACAGGTGGGCGTCACGTTGAGAGCATCAGAGGTGCTGTTCATCTCGTGGTATCCATCAAAGACTTGGGGGAGACATGGCACTGCTCCATCACGTCCAGCAACCATGCGCGTCACGTCGACAGGGAGCAGCGGCTCCTTCGCGTGTGGGCGCAGGTGAGGAGTCCCCAGGCGTCCTATCTCGCGCGTCACGTCAGCGGGTCCCACGGGCGCGTCACAGACAGGGACCAGCGTGAGGGCGCGCGTATCACTGGAAGAAGCCGGCGGGTATCGATGGATCGCCGATAAAAAAGATTCCCAACAACTAGAAGCTCAAACACACGTACGTGGAGGCGATGACCCCGAAGCGCAAGAGAAGACAGGACAGGCCAACGACGGAACTGGTTGTCTGCTACTGCTAGCTAGGATGGCTGAGCTGCGGCTGCAGCTGGTCGCCGCCGTCCTGGCCCTCGCCGCCGCCAGCAACTTCTGCCTCGGCTTCGAGTTCCACGAGGCCACCGTCGATGCCATCCAGCTCGGCTTCATGAACGGCAGCCTCACCTCGACGGCCCTCGTCGGGTTCTACCTGGACCAGATCAGCCGCCTCAACCCACTGCTCCACGCCGTCATCGAGGTTAACCCGGACGCGCTCGCGCAGGCAGCGCGGGCCGACGCAGAGCGGTCGTCTGGTCGGTGCCCCAACGGCGGCGGCGGGCTCCACGGCATCCCCGTGCTGCTCAAGGACAACATTGCGACGCGCGACCGGCTCAACACGACGGCCGGGTCGCTCGCGCTGCTCGGCTCGGTGGTCAAGCGGGACGCCGGCGTGGTCAGCCGCCTCCGGCATGTCGGCGCCGTGGTGCTCGGTAAGGCCAACCCGTCCGAGTGGTCCAGCTTCCGCCCCGTCAAAGCGGGGTGGAGCGCCCGCGGAGGCCAGTCACTGGTAATCACAACTCTGCTGCAGTTCAATTAATTCCTTTATGGTGCATCATACATACATGATCAGTGAAACATCCATGGTGCATCTGAAGAACCCGTACGTTCTCTCAATGACCCCGTGCGGGTCGAGTGCTGGGTCGGGGATCGCGGCGGCGGCGAACATGGCGGCGGTGACGCTGGGGACGGAGACTGACGGGTCGATACTCTGCCCGTCGTCGTCGAACTCTGTGGTTGGGATTAAGCCCACTGTTGGGCTGACAAGCCGATCCGGCGTCATCCCCATCACCCCTGGGCAGGACACTGTTGGGTAAGCAACTGCTATTGACTAATATATATTATACTTGCGCATCCGGTTCACCTGTTCGGCCATATGTCCGTGATTCATAATTCCATTAGTTCACTCGTAAATGTGAAGTTCGGCTATGACTACTATGACTATAATTTGTATGCTTCAATCAATTCGGTCTGCCAGGCATGTCCTGAATTACCTAGGATGCTTTGTTTAAGATTTTTTTATACGCGATAGATTCATAGTATTGATTAGAATATGTATTCTTCAATTGCATTGATACACGCATAAGAAATTTCTTGGTTGGCAAATATGAAAAGCTTGAAGACGACCTAATGAAATGTGCATTGAGCCCGTTGGGCTACTTCGTTGATTTGGTTAGATCGGAATCCCACGTACTGATCATCCCTCAAAAAAATCCTATTTACTGATCGTTTTGTTGATGATCCTGCTTCTTCCGCTACTCATCGGCAGCTCGCGGCGGTCCACACCTCAAGCTGAGGCTCACCGAAAGATATGGATCGCTAGGGTTTCAAAAGTTCTCTTGTTCCCCTTGGACATTGCCTTCTCCAGGAACAAGATTGATACTAAGTTGTAAAGTTATAATTTTGCCCCTCAATTGATTGTACTTTCTCATACTTGGTGGTGTAATAGAGATAAATCATGACTAATCTGACTTGTTGGATTGAAAAGAATGGACGGCCCATAATAATTGATGTCTACGGTAAAAGAGCACATTGACAAACCTCCTCCAAGTAGGCTAATGCGATAATTAGGTTTGAATTGAAGTTTGGACAAATAATGCGCAATATAGCTTGTTGGGAAGGAGTGGGTGTCATCCCCTGCCCTGACCTTTATTTTTCCTCTGAAATGCAGACCAATTTGTCGCACAGTGTCAGATGCCGTCCAGGTGCTGGATGCCATTGTCGGCTACGATCCGCTTGACGCTGCGGCCACCGAAGCAGCATCGATGTACATCCCTCCTGGTGGGTACAAGCAATTCTTAAGGGTCGATGGATTGAGGGGCAAGAGAATTGGCATCCCTACTGGCTATTTCGACTCGTATGGAAATATGGAGCTGCGGGTGTACGGGGAGCATCTCGCCACAATGAGGTACTAGTACTGCCACTAGAAGCCTGGCATCGTTAAAAAGAGCCCCTAGAATGCACCAAGTTAAACAGTATTTAATATGAGCCAAGATATAGGTATAAGTACAGAGATTGGATATATAAAAATGAAGTAGGTAAACCTGCTATAATGTTTTGAAATAACAAGCCTCAACCGTCGAAGGTATATCATTTCGACATTGAAAAGTCAAAAATACCTCATCTTGCCACTCATAGAACAACCAAAGGATTTTAGCATACAAAATATGAATCACTCGATTTGGTTGCCATAAATGGAATGAAGTATTTGTGACAAATTAATTGGACATTTCTTAAGCAGGCACGCATCTAAGCATCTCCCCTTCCCATAGAGTATTGGACATTAAATTGACCAGAGATTTTACACCCTTGAGAGATACCAGGAGGTACCAGTATATCCTTATTAAATTACCAAAAAACTTTTCGTAACTTCACCCTTTAAACTCTTGGTACTTCTTATTGCTAGCTCAATGGATAACTTGGTACCTCTCATTGCTCTCAAGAATGCTAAAAAGTCTCTGAACTTGGTACCTCTTCATCGAAGGAAACACGGAGCCATGGTGATCGAGAATCTTGACATGGCGACAAATTTGACTGACCTCGGTCTCAACGACTACATTGCAGTGAAAGCAGAGTTCAAGCTAAGTCTGAACGCCTATTTGTCAGACTTGCTGTACTCCCCAGTCCGCTCCCTTGCGGAAGTCATAGCATTCGACAACGCACATCCGGAAGAGGTAAGCAGACGCAGCTGAATATTTCATCTCGAGCTCTTATATCTCCACAACTACTGAATCAACAAACCATGCGATGATCTACTTCGTTGCAGGAGAGGCTAAAAGATTTTGGGCAGCCCTACCTCATCGCGGCCGAAAATACCAGTGGCATTGGCTCCCAGGAGAGAGCCGCGATCCGACGGCTCGACGAGCTGTCCGCCAATGGGCTGGAGAAGCTGATGAAGGAACACCAGTTGGATGCAATTGTGACGCCCAACTCCGACGCTTCCTCTGTTCTCGCCGTCGGCGGCTTCCCCGGCATCGCCGTGCCGGCTGGGTACGACGAGCAGGGAGCCCCCTTCGCGATATGCTTCGGCGGGCTGAAGGGCTACGAGCCGAGGCTGATTGAGATGGCTTATGCGTTTGAGCAGGCTACCAAAGTGAGAAGGATGCCTACTTTCAAGCCCTAGTGTGATGGCATTGCAAAGGAGTGCCCAAATAATTTCGTAGAAATAATAAACAATTTGTCGCGCTGTTTGAATAAATACTGTGGACATGCGGGTGTGTTTTTATTTGTCTATGTTGAAATTTTTATTTGTACGTGTATATTGAGACTGCGTTGATCTCTAAAACGACCGATAAAAGAGAATCGAAGTAGTGCTACAAAGAACTTCTCTCTAAGCGTGAGTGACTAAGTGGGGGTGCATATAGAACTTAATTAGTCTTAATTAGTCATCAACCTGTGCATCCGCATGGGCTACGCGTTTTAAGTAATATTTAATATATTAACGTATGTGCAAATCTTAATTAGATTAGAACAAACATTAAGCACCGTCAAATTTTATTTCTTACTCGTATCATTTGTGCTGAATTATGCATCTCTCTGTTTGAATAAAATTCGAATGTTTCAATTTAAAGTTTTATTGGATATTGATGACAGATAGTTAATAGTTAGTAAATGGCTGATTAATTACATCAGTTGGGTAAATGGTCGGTTAATCACATCAGTTAACATTCTGCATCTATTGCATGCTTGGAGACATCCAGAGCTATGTGTCTCAAATCACTGCCTCCTTTTCTTTTCCTTCCTCCTACAAACCTGTGCTGCTGTCTTGCGCTATCTAAATCTCGCTAGCTCTTCTTTTCAGTGTGCACCGTGAAGGAAGGGAGTGGTATCCCTGAACTATTGTTACCGTGAAGACCTGCACAGGGGGCAATAATATTATTTCTAAGCAGTGCACATCTGCACAACCGCTCACTTCATTGATTCTTCTACATTCTGCTTTCTATCGAGTCTACACTGCTTGTGTTCTATATCAAGCTCAATTGTAAGTCATTCGTATGATTGATCGACTTTGTTTTAATTCTGTTTCTACATATATTTCGATGTACAATATGTTGCCTGTTGTTAGTACTGATTTATACGTTACTAGTGATTTACGATATTTGCTTTCCAGTAAAATCTGAAATTAAAATCTTACGTATATTTTCAACAATATGAACAGTAATTGGCCTATGTGCTTTACATGGGCGTTGCAGAATCATTGTAGCTACCAGTTCGGCCCGCACCTAAAAACCAATTTTTATTTTTGTAAGGAGGCTGACACTACATGCTTGAGGAGTTATTTATGCTATATTGTCTCCGTATCAGAATTATTAAAAGCCAACCCGTTCTCCTCGCACCACAGCGCTCCACGCCCGCGCGAGGGCCTTCGCGCGCGACGCGTGGCGAGGCAGCTTGCGCTCGCTGGCCTCCAGGACCGGTCCCCCCCTCCCTGCCCGTGACTCCGCTCGTGTCCTCCCGGTCCCCCGCCTCCTCGTCCCTGCCGCCTCCCCCCTCCCCCGCTCCCCCGCCGCCTCCCCCCTTGTAACATCCCAAAATTTTGATTTTATTTGGAAAAATAATTTTAAATTAATTAATTCAAATTATTTGGATTTTTCAGAGTTAAAAGTTTCTGTTTAAAACTAAAAATTATTACCAATATAAGTTGGAAATATTTTTCTTCAGTCTAAAACCTCTCTAGGGATTTCTGTGAATTTTTCTGGAATTTTTAAAATTTATTTGGTATTTTTCTGAGCATTTTAAAGCTTCCTGGTATTTTCTGAAATCTTTAAAAGATTTAAATTCCAAAATCTTCTCTCGGGTTGACACGTGTCACCCATCGGAGCTTTTCCCGCCGCCGGATCTAATCCGCGCCGCTCATCTTCACTTACCCCTTCTCCCGCCTTCCCCTCCCCGGTGGCTGACACTTGTCGCGCATCGGACCAGCCTCTGTCCCGCCGATCTAATCTCGGCCGTTAACCGCCACTTACCGTTTCATTTTCATCGACGGCCCGATTCCTCTCCCTCCGCCAACCGTCGCCCATCCGACCGCTCGTCTCTCTCTCTTTCACTAACAAGCGGGGCCCGCCTGTCAGGCCCGTCGTCCCCGCCCGTTTCTCTCTCAGCGCGCCGTCGTCATTACTGCGCCTCCCGAGCTTCCGTTTCCGTTTCTCCCGGCCGTTTCGGTCCGCCATTAACGTCTCCGGAACACCCGCTCGTCGTGCGCATTTAATCCCGCCGTTTACCCTCGGGTTAATGCCCATTTCCGCCGGTGGGGGATGAAAACCGTCGCTTTTACTCCGGCGAACTCGTGCGGTCGTTTTCTCCTCTGCGACGTATAAAAACATCTCCCCGGGGACCCTCTCGCCCTTCGCGTCTCCCCTCCTTCTCCATCTACTCGCGTGCGTTGTCGCCGCCGTGTTTTTGGGTCGTCGCCAAACGTTTTCGCCGCCGCCGGTGAGTACCTCCGCCGCCCCCGTCGCTCACTCTACCCCTCGGTCCCCGCGCCAGCACCCGCCTCCGCACACCCGCTCCCTCGGTCGCGCCGCCTGCGTCCGCGTGACGCTTCGCACGTCGTGCCAGGCCACGCGTCGGCAATCGGAGCAACCCCGCCTCCGCGCCGCTCCATCTGAACCACTCATCCCCGATGGCTCCGATGCGCCCGCGCGTCCCAGCATCGGCCGTCCGATCCGCGCCTCGTCTCGGTCCCGCCGCCCGCGTCCGCGCGATGTCTCGCGCGGCGAACCTGAGCCACGCGGCGGCCATCCACCGTCTCCCGCCTTTGAACTGCGCGATCGCAGCCGCTCATCCAGATCTGTAGTGACGGCCCAGATTTTGCCACGCGGCACAACCTCAGCCGTCCGATCTTCTGTTTTCGCCGCCGCCCGAACCGACACATCAGCCCTAGCCGACGTGGCACGACACGTCTGCCCTACCTGACATGTGTCATGCCACGTGTCGCCACATCAGCAAAACCCGCCCCCAGGTGCCACGTGGTAGCCACGTCAGCCGCCACGTCAGCTGACACGTGGCAGCATCAGCGCGTGCCACGTCAGCACTACCGGCCGCCCGCTTGCACTGTTTGGTGGACCGAGTCCACCGTGGACCGGCTCCACCTGTCAGCCTCTGTAAATTTATTTAATTCCCTTGCTGACGTCATTATTCCGATTTTCCTTTAGGAAAATAATTCTTGCTGACGTCATAATTCCTCTTCAGTAGAAAATTAATTCCAGAAATTATCCTTTTTCCTTTTTCTTTGTTTTGAAACTTCCAAAAGCCATATCTTCCTCATTTTAACTCCAAATTGACCCATTCAAATTTCTAAATTCATCTAAAATTCCAAACTTTCATTTGGTATATTTATTTTTAATTTTTAAGTTTTTATTTTATTTTATTTATTTGATTCTTCTCGTTTCTCGTGTAGAGTCCGAATTCTCGGAAGACTTTCAAGATCAATTTCCAGAAGACCCCAATCTGATTCAAGAAGGCAAGTCTCCTTGACCATTTTGCTCCTAAATTTTATAAATATTTTTGTGATTATTTTAAAATAATTGCATGGCTATGTTGTATAAAATGGTAATTTAATTTTAGAAAATTTAGATAAATGCCAAACTTGTTATATCCTCCTTTGGAAATTGCTTACCATATACCCTTGTCGACATAGGACACTCTTTGACTCATAAATGAGTGAGTATTATCTGTTGTTGAATTTAGATTATTATAGCATGCTTAGTTTAACTGATAAATATTAAAAAAATGCTCATATGGGAAAAGTTGTTGATGAATGTTTTGTATTTAAAATTTGTTTAAACTAAGTGGTAATGGATGTTACCACTGTAATTTTAATTTAAAAAGGAAATTTAAAATGAAAACTAGACCAGGGTGGATGGAATGATTGGCTGGGTGGATGGAATGATTGGCTGGTGCGGTTTTAGCACAAGAATTGGGATTGTGAATGATCCACCCTAGTCGTCTAAGGACCGACTCTTGTGTTTGTCCAAACTAAGCAAAACAGTACAACCACAAGTTTAAATGGGTACAACCTAGCTAACTAACCTATAATAGTTTAGTTTTTGTGTCACCATTGGAAAATGAGTACCAGGGATTTACTGGTTACTTAAAGTGAGGGGCAGGGATTTACTACACTCACATGACGCAAGAGGGGGCTTCTGAATGTGGTGGACTTAACCCCTCAGCGGTGAAACCTCAACGGGTGATATAAAACTATACTAGAGTAGGTGAAAAACTTTGTGATATTTTATCTGGGTCTTATGCCAAAGGAAGCATATTGACTGTTAGGATAATTTATCTCTTGTGGGTAAAGTTGTACGAACTCTGCAGAGTAACAAACTATTCGAATAGCTGTGCCCACGGTCAAGGGCGGGCAAAGAATGCATTCACATTGTAGAGTTTTGATTTTGAATTTAAAAAGAAAAATGTTATTGGAAAACTCAGGAGTGGATGGAACTCTCGTGATTTTGGTTTGGTGGATGTAACCAGTTCAGGTGGATTTAACCTTCATTTTGAATCTTGGCTGAGATAGCCTATTCTATCAGTGATGGTGGATGTAACCTTCACTAAAGTACTTATCTAATTTCAAATTATGAAAATCAAGTGTGTTACAAAATGCTTTTAGAAAGAGTATATAAATTTGAAATAAAATGCTGATTTATGCAAAAGAACCATATAGCCTTCCTTTGTTCAATCCAGCATCTAATGCATTTTTCCTAAGACTTGCGGAGTACATTCTTGTACTCACATACTACACTCCAAAATCCTATAGCAGAAGAATATGAAGCTCAGGAGGATGCTTACCGCTACTTTGAGGAGGCTGAAGGAGAAGGCTTTGCAGAGGACTAGGTCTCGTTGCTCAAGTCAAATGCCTGTGGCATATTGATGGGCCGTTTATTTAAATGTTTTTGCTTCCGCTGTGTTTTGTTTGGTGTGGTTTTGTGAACCTCAATTGTAAGGCCTTGGGCCAAGAATTATGAACTTCAGTTATTATTGTAATAAAGCGTGGTTGGCAATGTATCATTTTTCTGATGATCTGTGTGTACTAGCGTTGATCTAGGACTAGTACTGCAATACACAGGGGGGTCTGAGAGTTTCTACTCCAGGGTCTCACACCCCTCCCCCCTCCCCCGCTCCCCCGCCGCCTCCCCCCTCCTCCCCCCTCCCCCCTCCCCCGGTCCCCCCTCCTCCCCCGCTCCTCCGCCGCCTCCCCCTCCCCCGCCGCCTCCTCCTCCCCCGCGTCCCCTCCTCAGTCCTCACCCGCTCTCGCCTCTCCCCTCCTCCCTCCTCCCTCCTCCCCCGGTCCCCCCTCCTCCCCCAGTCCCCCGCCGCCCCCTCCTCCCCCAGTCCCCCTCCTCCCCCACTCCCCCGCCGCTTCCCCGCCGCCTCCCCCGTCCTCCCCCTCCTCCCCCTCCCCCGGTCCCCCCTCCTCCCCCTTTCCCCCGCCGCCTCCCCCCTCCCCCCTTGGAGGCCGGAGGGGGAGGTCGAATCCGGTCGGCGCGGAGGCGGAGGAGGCGCCGAGGCCAGAGGGAGAGGCCAGAGCTCAGAGGCCAGAGGGGGAGGCCAGATCCGGTCGACGCGGAGGCGGAGGGGGGAGGAGGGGGATGCAGCTGCAGCTAGCCTAACCCTCACCGACAAATCCGCCGGCCAGTCGCTCCCGCACCCAGCCCCCCTCTGGGCCTCGCTCTCCATGGCCGATAGCGCCGCCCCCGGCTCCGTAGAGCCTCGAACCGGCGCCGCATTTCCCGCCGAGGCCGCCGGCGGTTGCCGCCTCCTCGGCATCGGCCTCAGCAAGACCACCATCCTCGGCCTCAAGTCCATCGACGTCTACGCGTTCGGTAACCCACTAAAAGCCATACCTTTTAATCTTTCCGTAGAAAGAAAACTGCAGCAAGATGAAGATATTTTGAAATGTTGCTTTGTGTAGGTGTGTATGCAGATGACAACGATCTAAAACAGCTGAGGGAGAAGTACCAGAAACTCTCCATCTCTGAACTGAAGGAAAATTCTGAGCTGATCGACGATGCGCTAGAGCGTGACATACGGATGACGGTTAGGCTTCAGACAGTGTATGGGAGGCTGAGCATTTGCTCGGTTCGCAGCGCTTTCGAGAAGAGCGTTGGAAGCTGGCTTCAGATGTTTGGTGGACCAGACACCAAAGATTTGCTTCAGAGGTAACTGTAACTCCGGTTCTTGCTGTTCATGTAAACACTTTAAAATCTTGCAGAAGCTACCCCAAAAACAATTATGAGGCTCATGGGTGTATATATGGAATTTCTAGCATCGCAGACCCCCCCTCTCTCTCTTAAATATATCTTAGTTGCTATGCTATTAGATGTTACCTCTACTACTACCATTTTGCCAGTCCTTCCTGTCTACTGTGCAGGATAACATTGCATTGATTGCAGTTTTAGAGGCTAAATTCGGTAACCATGGAACTGAAAACCCTGGGAAAAGGTAGCTCCTTTCTGTGGTAAGAAATTGCTTGCCTATTTTTTGCGGTTAGCAATGTTAATGCTTAATACCATTGTTGTGCTGCTTTTAAAGACAACCAAATCACTTTCATCCTGGCAATCAGCTATCTCAAGAAACCATATATCTAGATGAAGGATGTTATTTCATGCAAGGATTTTTTAAGGTTTTGTGAACCCTGTAGCATCGTAGATTTTTATCATGAATAAGAAAATTACAATAGAACGCCATGTTGCCATAGCAGTTAGTCCAGAAAGTATCATTCTGGACTTTTTACAGTTCTGGACTTTTTACCATGGCAGTTCTGTGTGGCCATCTACAGTTGTAATTCTTCTTAGTCCAAAATTGCAGTTTTAATTGCAGTTTTAGAGGCTAAATTTGGTAACCATGGACTTTTTTACCAGTCACTTAGGTAAAGTGTCATTCTCAGAAGGTGGTCATAGCAATTGAATTAATTTCTACAATTAAAGTTATGGCAAGGCACGCAAAGCACGCTCGATGTTCTAGCTATGTTCAAACTTCATGGTTTCTCATCGAAATGCATGAATTCGACGCATCTAATTAGATTAATTCCTTATATACAAGAGGAATTTTGCAAAATGCCTCGTTATGTCACTGGCATGTGTTGTTGGGCCCACATGAGTAACATACAAAGGATGAGGCAAACTTTTGATAGCATATAAAAAATTCACCTCATCTAATTCATAGCTTAACTTTTGATAGCATATAAAAAATTCACCTCATCTTATTATTTATCAGACAATACTATTCATCAACTACAACCAAAAGCCATTAACCAAAGCAAATATAAACAGGCCTAAAGTCGCGCAAGGCCTCGCTGCCGGCCACCTTAATGCCAACCAATATATGCGCACTTATATTCACTAGGTAGCACATTGCTACCAGCACATGATGGTTGAATCAGATGGGTGCACTAAACATACTAAAAAAAGAATTGTATTCTCGTATTGTGTGAAATAACCCAAAAATTTGTGAAATTTTGTATTTTCTCATATTTCGTCTGAATTCAGTTCCGTTCCTCAATTTGGCAATTTACCATGAGTTCTCACTTTCCCTTCCCGGCCTATTCGTTTTTCCTACCGGGTGGCGCCTTTCTCCCTTCCCACCAACTCTCCTATGTAGTCCAGCCCAGCTGACCGCTCGCCAGTGCCGTCGTTCATAGCCAAAATTCCATCTTGGCGTTCACACCATCTCCTTCGCTCTACCAGCTCAAGCCCTGCGCATTCACTTCGCCATCCCCCTCCCTGCTGACATCACCCTGCATCGACTCGCGCATTGCGCGCTGACCCGAGCTCCCTACCGCAACTCTGCGCACCCCGTGGGCGACACGCATGCTACTACACTACTCCACCCCAGCCAGCTCGCGCAAGCTCCGCCAGAGCCGTAGTACTCTCAGCGCCACCTTGCTTGCTGCCCCACCTCGCCGATCACACCTGGTGCCCCCACGATGGCCACATACCGACACTGCCATAGCAATCCTCCTGCTCCCACTGCCTCCTCACTCCTTTAAAGCTTCACCGATCACTCCTAGTGGCTCGCAACGCACTCAATTCCACTGCTAGCACTTTATCACAAGGTCCAGTGACACCAATGCGACCCAGTAGTGCAATGAGAAGCCCATGTACATTTTGTGGATGAACCCAATGGCATAAACCGAGTGAACCCAGTCCCTAGGCTCCTAGAAGCCCCGCCCAAGCCATCAGCATCAGGCCAGCCCAAGGTTTTTGATAGCTCAGGCCCAACTGGCCGGCCAAGGCAAGGCATGAAGCCATCAACTGACCAGCCCAAGACCATCGCACGCATTGGTTGAGCTCCCTCATCACCTGACCAGCCCCGCCTCTGGTAGAAACGTCGCCTCCTCCCTTGCTCCTTTTAGGTTTTAGCCACCGTGCTGCTGCTGCTCTTTGAGACTTCGACCATCTCGTCCACACTCTGTCGTTGGTGTCTAACAGAAGAACATGGCTCGACCATCTTGGTGGTGACCGCAGGTGGCAGCAAGTCGGCGCTGCGGTCAGAAGCAGGCCAATCCTCTTCATTCTTCTTCTTCTTGACTTCTTCCGATCCCACCACCCAGCATAGCAGCGAGACAGGGAGGTACTAACGTCTAGTTCTTCATCTTTCCCAGTTCTATGTTCTCTTTGGTAGTCAATAGCTTGCTTTTGATTGTTGATCTAATAATACTTCAAATTGGGTACTAGACTATCCTGGATTGGAGTTCAGGTGTTAATTAATCGAAGTTAAAATGTTGTTGTGGCAACTGACTGAGAGATTATGGGTTCGTGGATAGTTAGGAACATGGGACAAAATAAACAACATGGGCACTCTAGGCAAGTTCCAATTGGTTTGGCGCTTGCTTTTTTACTGATGGCATGAATTATTGAATTATGTGATGAACTGATGATGATTGATGGTAGTCAATACTAGAGAAGGAGGAATTGTAGAATGTAGAGTAGAAGCTAAGCCAGGAAAAATTGCCTATAGCCCAGTAGCTCGTATTATCTATTTGTCTTGCCAATTGCCATATAGGGTTAATAGTTAAGCATGCATTTAAGTTGTCGCGCATTTTTCTTAATTCTTCTAGGTAATGCGTAATGGATCAATTTTTGAAAAAGAAACCTATCATCAGATACTGATGCAGGGACTTCGCTGCCAAGAGAGATTAATTTAGATAAACTTCCTTATGATCCGACTGACTGGAAAAGAATTGTATACTACAACAGGAATCCTAAGAAACATGATGAGATAAGGCGAAGATATTTAAGTAGAGGACCTAGCAGGCCACAACTTGGTTTTAAATATCCATAGAAGCCCATAAGTGAGAAGTTACAAAGATTTAATCCAGAATGGTTTAAAGAATACGGTGGTTGGCTAGAGTATAGTGAGAACGTGGATAAAGCCTTTTGTTTGTGCTGCTACCTGATTCGAGATTGTATTGATGGCCAAGCTGGGAATGATGCATTTGTTATTAATTGATGGTTTTTATAGTTGGAACAAGAAAAATAGGTTTGACACTCATATTGGTCATTTAATAGCTTTCATAACGTAGCAATGAAAAGATGTGATGCGCTAATGAATCAAGATCAATCAATTCATGTTGCTCTTAAAAAGCAAAGTGATCTTGCAAAAAAGGAGCATAAAATTTGACTAAATGCTTCCATTGATTCAGCTAGATACTTGCTGCATAAAGGATTAGCTTTCCGTGGCCATGATGAATCAAAAGGATTTAGAAATAGGGGAAATTTTCTAGAGTTGGTATAAACTATAGTAAAACAGAATGATTCTATAAGCAAAGTGGGTCTAAGGAATGCTCCAGGAAATTGTCAAATGGTCTCTCTAGATATTCAGAACGATATTGCTAATTGTTTTGTAAAGGTAACAATGTTCTCTATTATTTTTATATTCTAACGATCGATCTCTTGCTACACTCAAAATAATGTTCTCTATTATTGTTGTTTTACACATATAACATTGAATTCCATTAGTGAAGATATTGGTGGTGATGTGTTCAGTTTGGTTATTAATGAGGCTTTCGATGTGTCTGATAAAGAACAAATGGCTATTGTCTTGAGATGTGTTGACAAGCATGTACTAATCTTGGAATGATTAGTTGGAATTGTTCATGTGAAGGAAACATCAGCAATATGTCTCAAGTCTGCTCTTCAATGTTTGTTTGCTGATATTGGATTGAGTTTACAACAGGTTAGAGGCCAATGTTACGATGGAGCAAGCAATATGCGAGGTGAGTTCAATGGCTTAAGAGCTAAAATTATATAGAATAGCTTGGCATATTATGTGCATTGTTTTGTTCACCAACTTCAGTTAGTTATTGTGGTAGTAGCAAAGAAGAATCAAGATATCGCAGATTTTTTACATGATCTCTCTTCTCTTGAATGTGGTTCAAACTTCTTGCAAACGAAAAGTTATTATTAGAGAGAATTATCGAGAGAACATAAGAAAAGCTATAAATAGTTGATGAATTAGTACGTAGACAGGGTCATCAAGATTAGTCTCTTCAAAGAGCCGAAGACACTCATTTGATTTCTCACTATAGAACCCTTTCAAGCCTAATTACATTGTTCCCATATGTTATTAATGTTCTTAAATATGTTGAGAAAGAAGGCAAAAATGATGGGAAGAAAAGTCAAGCATGTGGTCTTATATCATATTTTGAGACCTTTGATTTTGTATTTTATTTGCACATGTTGTTCCATATATTAGGAAGTGCAAATACTTGGTCATCGTCTTTACAGAAAAAGGATCAAGACATCTTGAATGCCATGTGGTATGTGAAGTCAACAAAGAAGGATCTACAACAACTACGAGAGAATGGATGGGAATCACTTTTGCAGATGACATATTCATTTTGTGAAGAATTTGGTATTTATAAAGTAAACGTGCAAGAGGAGTATGTTAATCGGCATAAGTCATAGCAAAGAACCAATATCACTAAACTTCGGCATTATCAAACAGAGTGTCTCAACTCAGTCATTGATTGGCAACTACAAGAGTTTGATGAATGTTTCATTAAGGTAAATTCTGGACTGACGCACATTGTTTCTTTTAGTCCAACAAACTCGTTTGCTACTTTTAAATTCGAGAGCTTAGTAGAGCTAGCTAAGTGTTATCCAGATGATTTTGATTCAATGCGATTGATGGCTAATGGTCATGAACTTTGCATTTATATTGACAATGTGTGAACAGATGAAAAGTTTTTCGATTTGAATGGCATTATTGATATTGCTAAATTGCTAGTGGAAACAAAGAAGCATCTTTCTTTTTCTTTGGTGTATCGACTTCTGAAGCTAGTGCTAATTTTGCCTGTTGCCACAACATCAGTGGAGAAATGCTTTCAGCCATGAATATTGTCAAGACCATGTTGCGTAATAAAATTGAAGATGAGTTTATAAGTGACTATCTAATTTGCTATATGGAAAAGGACATGTTTTCTACTATTCAGAATGATGTCATGATTGATTGCTTCCTAAAGATGAAATCGCAAAGCACAACTATAAAATGTGTCATTTCATATGTTTTGCTTAATGATATTCCTTTAGTGTGTAAAACTTCTATACTACCGTGGTCAATTTTGAATTACAAGATACCGTATTTATTCATTGCTTTCAGGAAAATCGAATTGAAGCTATGAAGTCATCTTTTGGGACTAGATTTCTTTTCCTCTAAATTATGTAAACAAGTGGTTTCATGATTTCACCCTAAATGGTATGTCTTGCCTTTTGAATATAGAAGAACTATTATGTTGATGTATATTTCAATTGTTTATGTGATCTTTTGGTGTAAGATATTCCGATCGTTACATGGCGTGAATTGTATCGTACTAGTACTATAGTTAGTTCATGCTCTAGTGGCCTAGTGACCCCAATGCCTACTTTTCTTGGCATTGCCCTTGCCACCATGCTGCATCATCGCCACCAGCCTCCCCTATGCCGGTGAGACCACTTGGCCAAACCTTCACCTCGGTCCATAAAAGTTCAATTCCTTACACCTATAGGGACCTCAGACCACCATGAGTTCATGGCCAAGCCTGCTTAGCATCCCCTTGGCCTCAACTTCACCAGCGACGTTCACCTCCGTCGTGCAAACCGGGCACACGTGGACAAGTCAACCCAAGCCATCCTAGCCAAGGCAGCCACTACCAAATGAGACACCGAGCATCGTAGAAGCTCCAAACCGCCTTTACTTCACCGGGGAACCACCGTAGAGCCCCTATGCCATAGTAGTGCCCGAGGAACCACCCCCGCCACCAGCCGTAACCTTTGCTTCCCGAGCTCCTCATCCACCAAAAATGGAATCCCACTGTCTCGTAACACCTAACTGTCTTTAGTTGCCATCATGTAACATCCTGATTATTAGAGCTTTTTGAAGCCCTTTTTAAATAAAATTCACCTTTTGCATTTTTCTAGAATTAACTAAAGCTTAAAATGTATTTTTATTAATTAAAATGATTTAATATGATTAAAATAAATATTAACATTTGCTGGAAGTATTTTATTTTGGTTTCTTGTGTTACAAGGAATTTTTTAAAATTTTCTGTGATTTTTCTAGATTTATTTGCTATATTCTAGAGCTTATTTTATTTTATTTGAATTTCTAAAATAGAAAACTCCAAAAATCCATGAACAGAATTGGGCCAAGCCCATTACTGCTCATCGGCCCAATCAGCCGTAGCTTTTGATTTTCCCAGCAACCAGGTGTTAGCCATCCGGGCAAGCCCCAGCAGCAGCCACTGGATCCCTTTTGTTGCCACATGTCAGGCATTGGGATAACGCGGTACTGTTCATCTGTATCGTTTAACCTCATTTGTCGACGACGAGGCTCACCAGTGACCCGTGCCACAGCCTTGGTTAAAGCACTAGCCGACGGTTCGTAACCATCCCCCAATCACCACCCGACGCGTGTCGCAGCTTCCACTGTCCGATTGCCCTCGGCAGCACCCGATTGGATCTATGCTGATCGATGGATCCAACAGGCCAGATTTGGCCACAGATTTTCCTTTAGATTAAATTTTTTAAGAGCCCATTCTCCTCCGTCCTAGCTCCGATTGACTCTGTTCTTTTTTCTAAATTCATATAAAATTAAGCTCTATCTTTTTATTCTAATTTTAAAGTTTTTGGACTTCATTTGAATTTTATTTGATTTTATTTTATACCTTGTTCATTTTCTCTCTCGTTAGATCACATCTTCGAAGGAGCAGAAGCACAACCAGAAGATCAAGAGTTCATAACTGAGCAAGGCCAAGGCAAGTCATGTCCTTTGATCATGTTAAACTCAGTTTTTAATCTATTATTTATTTATTTTATTTTAAATTATTATGCATTACTATTTCATTACAAACCCTTGTACTTGGTAATTATTGTCCCAATTGATTAATCCCTCATTTGATAATTTTAATACCATAATTCCATTGTCACCATAGGGTGTGAAATTACTTAGTGATGCAATACTAGTTATTACATGGGTTGTACGATTTATATGCTTAGCTATGCATAAAGATACGTTGGATTTATCATCACATGTGGTTAATTAATTAATTAGATTTAATGAGATATTGAATCGTGGTTGGTGTCATAGTTATAAAATTTGTGTGCCATGACATTGGTGTGTCATTGGTGTTGATTATAAAAAATTTAGTTTCCACTAGGGCGAGTGATCATACAGTAAAGGGGAAGTGTGGATTCACTTCGAGGGATATGGATGTCTCGCTTGGGTAATATTTAAGGACTTAAGTTTGTGCGTTATTAATCTAAGCCTTAATGTGCAAACCATATTTCTAGTATGAGATAGACCTGGCTAATTAATTTGTGATATTTCAATTTCAATTTCACCATTGTGATAAACATGGTTGCTGATTTCCATGATGTGCAAGCGGGGTGTGATGCGAAACTCTAGCAAGCGAAATTGAGTTGAGGTTGAGCATTGTAAAGGCTTTGTTGTGATTTTCTTAGCGTGAGACTAATCACATCGTGTGGGTACAGTTGTGCAACCTATGTAGAGTGTAAAACTATTCGAATAGTCGTATCCCCTGTTATGGATAATGCTTGGTAATTTCTCACAAGGGGTAGGTATTTTCTAAACAACTTGGCTGGGAGAGCTGTGGAAAGTAAATGGTTAGTTCACTGGTGGTTCATTACGTAAATAGTTGGTTCATGTGTAGTTTGTTAAGTGAATGGGTAATTCACTTATGGTTTATTCAATTCCTTTGATTATTTATTTAATATCATTTTCTTTGAAGTTTGCTTTCAATCTATTTATTGTATTCACTATAAATCATTGCTTTCTGCAAATTTACCTTTCAGCCGTGCATACTATATTGTATTTTTTGTTATAAACGACTTGCTGAGTACCAATGTACTCACGGCTTTATGCCCACTGTTGTTCAGTTGAGGAGGAGGTGCCATATCAACAGGAGTTGCTAGAGGGAGGATACTTCGATAACTTCATGGCTTAGAACTTCACTTCCCAGTCGATTGCCTATGGGCATGTCAAGTGATTTCTACGCTTATTTCTGTTTCTTCGCTGTTAGTTTCTTAAGTCCTTCAGGCCATTAAGTGTAAGCTTGGTTATAAGGTAATACTCTGATAATTATTAATATTTGAGTCTTTGTTTCCTTTGTTAAATCATGCATATAGTCGATATTTCATCTTTGTTTACATTATGTGCACTAGCATGATCCTAGACTAATGCAGTATACACAGAGAGTCAGGATTCGCATATTCAGGTCTCGACACGTCGGCAAGCCCCACTAGCATCCAATTGTGACCATTGTCGCTTCCCTCTGTTTGGCGCACTATGGCCGCCAACTGAGGAAGACGACACTATGCGTCTGGGCCACACGCGCAAGCGCGAGAAAAGCTAGGCCCACTGTTGAGCCGTGCACGCAAAGAGGCTAGTCCTTGGCAAGCCGTATGCCTGCTTGGAAGCCAGGCCAGCTCAATTTATTTTTGGGCTGAGCCATTCCCTGTGCATTACTATTTACCTCAGAGCGAACCATTAACCCAATTCATTTTCCCTTAAACCCGACCACTTACCAGTAAAATCCAACTTGAGAACTGTTCCGTATTTGCTAGCAGTGAATAGTGTCTGACCATCACTGTTCATCAGAAAACTCAATAGCAAATATATGTCCATTTTTATCATTTCAAGCCCATTCAAACCATTCTGATATTAATCACCAAAGTAGCTAGCCTAAATAAGGAGTTTACAATCGCTTGACTATAAAGTAAAGAGCGGCTAATGGGAGATTGCTTGAGTAGGCTTAGGAAGGGATTACCCGCGAGCACGGTTTTGCCAACCTAAACTCCGATAAAACTCAAACCAGGCTGAGTCCACCACTATAGCCTGACCCTATTAACAACCCAAACCGATAATGTTTCAATCCAAAACTGGTACTGTCCTATGCCTACCCCTATCCATCAAAACCCCTTTAAACTTATCTACACCCATTTGAACCGTCACAAGCCCAACTAACCAATTTTCAACTCCGTTCAGCAAAACCAAGTACCGCTTGAACCCCCATTTGATCAAACCCATTTTTTATGCCTTTTTTGTTATTTTATTACATGTTGAACATACTTCCTTTAATTACTTGATTATCAATACCTTTGTTATTCTTTATTTATGCAATATTATTTATTTAAAAATAAATGTTTAGAATGATATAGTGACTAGTTATGTCCTAACACTGGAAAAATCCTATTTACTTGATGGCCATATTCACCTTGACAAGGCTTAGTAATAGTTATTACTATAAAACTTACCATGGTGGATTAGGAACTCAAATTTTTTACACTACTAAGTATTTCAGTATTTTGCCAATAGATTTATAAAATTGTACTAGGGTTAAAAATGAATCATGAAAAGCCACTAAATGATTAAAGTCTACGACCTTACCCTGGTAAGGAGGCTTGGGTTGGATTGGTGGTAGTGCCATGGTGCGCTAGGTTATTGGTTTGTGAATGGCTGCCTTGTTAGTGAAAAGTAAAAAACTAAAACCTTATGCTAAGTAAAGGATACAAAAATCGATCAACCACAAGTGTTGACTTGTCAAACCTGGTCTAGTAACTACTTAAATCAATTGAATATCTACTGGAGGGTACGTTGTTCCAAAAAGGGAACAACCCAATGGGGTGGTATGGGAACGGTAAAACTATACTTGATTGATGAGTACTTCGTGTACTCAATCTTGCTAATTTCATCGGAATAGATACCAGGAGAAGAAAGGATGCTTCAAACTTTTGTGTTAGGGTTACGATCACACTCAAATGTTCCTGTGGGGATTTCTTCAATTCTTCTGAATGTAAGTTAAAGTTTTAAGCTTGGACATCTGTTTTGTTGCTAAAGTTGACTGCTAAGTCTTATTTTAATCAAGTTAACCCCTTTTAAATGTTTGTGAGTAGACATGATACTCTTTCTGTCTGCAATTGAACACATGGGCCATTACGGGACGTGCAACGGCCTTGTTTCAAAAAATGGGGCTGTTACATTGTGTCCATCCCAATCATCAAAGCATATTAACAAAACTTGATGCATGGTTGCTACCATTTGATCTGCCACACAAAGGAAGATGCTTCCACTATACTAGCATCAGACCACATTTTCTCGTGCAACGTCTACACAAGATCTCTTACCATCTACACAGATACGTAAAGTAAATTTTTAGAGTTTTTGGAAGAATAAGATATTTTAATTCAATATACCAGTTACTTCCCTCCAGTAACTGCCAAAACCAGGTTTTTATGTTTGAAATGATGCCAGGGCAAATTAATGTCCCCAAGTGTCGTGAACACAACCTTAGATAGCTAGTAGCTAGACTAGGACGAGACCTAATCTACTAGAGGCTAAGCTAGGCTCCACCTTCTTCATCACCATCACCTCCTTGGTCCTCATAGTTTGTGTATTGTCCTTGGTCCAAAGGCTCTAATGATTTTGTGAGCAAGGATGTGCACAAGTAACAGTGCTTCGTGAGCCAACACACAAAATGTAAGTACTTATACATGCAAGGCTTAACAAGAAAGGCTTGGAATATTTTACTTGCTAAAGGCAACATTTTCATACTACAATAATTAAAAATTTGCATAACTTAGCTTTTTAACCAAATCATGTTTGGTTAAAGAGAGTGAAATTGTACGAGAGTAATAATGGTGTAGTTTCTATCCACCAGTTACACGGTTCTATCCACCATATGCTTAATTTTGATTACTAGGGTTACATCCATCTAGGAAAAATCAAATTCAAGGTTACATCCACCCGATGAATTTTCGTCTTACCCACGAAGGTTTTTGAAATAGAAACTAACTCAAGTAAGTTCCCATGCTAGCCTTTGACCGTAGGTATGACTGTTTGAATAGTTTATGCTCTGTAGAGATTGTACACTTTACCCACAAGATATAATCAACTTGCTATGTTTCACACGTTTCCTTAGACATGTGAATCAAGGAAATCATTGTAAGACCTTTACAATACATCCCCTAGTGTAAACTACACCCGCTAAGATTTCATTTGATGGTAGTTACGTCCACCATACCCAGACCCTCTCTTATGCCACACGGCGATTTATACCAACAACATAACCCATGTCCACGATGACTTAAAACCAGCGACACGACTCGTGGGTCACTCCAATGGTGCAACTCACACTGGTGGATACAAATTATTTAGCCTGGTCGACATCATTATAGACTTGTGGTTGTACTATTTTACATTGTGAGGTTATCATAGAATTAAGTCCTTAAATTATCTGAGCACTACATGCCACAATCAACAATTTCTTGTTATACATCCGCACCAACCATTGTACCATCCACCCAGATATAGTAACAACAAGTTTTTAGGGTTTTAAAAAGCATAAACTAAGTTATCTCACATATAACAATTATTTCCCTCCAATGACTGTCCAAAACAAGTTTTCGTGATTAAAAGATGATGATCATGGCAAATTAGTGCCCTGGTACTTAAGCAAGACTAGCATGATGCTCAAGTAAGACCTATAGCTAGTAAAGTTACCATTTACTATATAAGGTGACAAGGATTATGTGATTTAAGTGTCAAAGGATGGCATAATCACAATACTATGATATCAAGTAGGCATTTAACTACCTTAAGTTTGACTTACATTTGCATAATAAATTAAGTATACAATTCAATAATTTAAATGAATATAAATTTGCACCAATGTAGGTTTAATATGATCAAAATGTTTACTCACCTGGTTCAAAAATAGGTTTGTCTTGAAATTCTTGTGTTGTCTCGATCTGGAGCTTGTCCACATCCTTGTACTATACCCAGACGGTCACATCGGACAATGAACAACATGAAAGCAAAATATATAAATATAAAAGAAAATTCAAATAAAATCTAAATTGAACAAAACTAGTACCATTAAATAAATCTTGAATTTAGAAGACTTTAGAAAGAAATTTCATTAAATTGGAGCTGAGATGAGTGAAAATGAGCTCTCCAAAGTTTAAATTTAGATTAAATCCAAAAATAAATAGGGAGAGGGAAATTCTCTCTCTGATAGATGGGGTCCACCTTTTTAAATTAATTTTTCTATTAAAAATATTACAGAGGCTAACAGCTAGGTCCCACAACAAAATAAATTAATGTTCATTTATTTTCTAAAGGAAAAGGGGTGAGGGACTGATAGGTGGGACCCTTTTGCTGTGCAAATAGTAAAGCAGGCCCACTTATCAGTGACTCTAGCTTCACTAATCGGTTTAAAATATTTTAATGGGCTGGGGGCCCACATGTCGGCTCCTCATTAATTTAAACTAGTACAGGGACCCACTGGTGGGCGCTAATTAATAGGGCTTTACAAAGATCATTAACTTACTAACTAATTGTGTTTAATAGTAATGATGGCGCTATAGTCCTTCTTCTTGACCGAAGGGAAGTGAAGCTAGAAATGGGATCTTAGTGCCAGTACGAGCATTGACATGGGGCGGCGTGGGCCAATTTGAAGTCTAGGGCGACCGGTGGCAAGACTAGGCGGTGGTGGTGGCTAGAGCATGGCACCGTAGTGCTACAGAGCTCTGGAGTCTGATTTCTACCTAGGAGAGCTTCTACGGGTAGAGGGGTCTCACCGAAAGGGATGATGGAGCTCGAGGATGGGCGCAGCGGCCTGTCGATGACGGATCAAGGTGGCGGAGAGGGGGGCCATGAGGGCGACGCACTAGTGAGGGAGAGGAGGCTTAGCATGGCTTGGGGTGACTCAGGACCTTCATGCGGTGCTCCACCCACAATCAATTGGGTGGAGACGCAACAAAGATGGAGAGGGGCTTGGCAATAGTGCTTCGATCGGCGAGGAGGAAGAAAGGAAGAGGGTGGCGCTTGGGGAAAAGGAGGCAATAGGGGGCAATTCAGGGTGAGGTGACACGGTCTACGAGCTTTTATAGCCAAGGGGAGGTGCTGGCTGTTGTGGTGCCATGATGTCTCAGTGCACGACGTGACACAGTTGAGGAGGGGAGCTGGTGTGCGGCATGGAGGGGGAGAGTTAAGGCACATGGGCGGTTGGAGGAAACATATGGGTGGAGATCTCAAGCATGCAAGGGTGACACAGTGTGGGAGCGGTGGGGGTGGGTCAACAAAAATGGGATGTTATAGATCCTACCCCCCCTTAGACAGAATCTTGACCCCAAGATTCGAACTATCCTAAGAATAGAAATGAGTAGTCTACCCTGAGTTGATCCTCACACTCCTAGGTAGCTTTTTTCTCCGAGTGGTTGTTCCACTGAACTTTGCAAAGATGAATCGTCTGGTGCTTGTTTACTTCTGCATGGCATCAAGGATCTTGATTAGTCGTTCTGGATATGTTAGGTCTTTCTGGAGATTGATGGCCTCTGTTGGGGTTTGTTCTTCAAGTACTCTGAGATATTTCTTGAGTTGAGAAATGTAGAACACATTGTGGATGTCTGCTAGGCTTGCAGGTAACTCCAGTCAGTAGGCAACTTCTCCACACTTGGCAATGATTGGGAATGCGACTATATATCTTAGCACAAGCTTGCCTTTCACTTTAAATATCCAAATTCCTCGAATAGGTTATATCTTAAAGTAAACATGGTCTCCAACTTCAAAAGTTAACTCCCTATGATGATTGTCGACATAGCTCTTTTGTCTGGATTAGGCAATGTGTAGATGATCTCTAATTAGTCGAACCTTCTTGTCTGCCTACTTAAGGGTATCTGGTCCAAAGATATAACATTCTCCCACTTCTAACCAATGCAGAGGGGTTCTACACTTTTTATCATAGAGTGCTTCGAATGGAGACATCTTCAGACTAGACTAATAATTGTCATTATAGGAGAATTCTGCATAAGGCAAACACTTCTCCCAATCTGCAGCATGTCTTCAAGGATTTGGTTCATTTTCTCTGTTTTTCCATCGATCTGGGGTGGTATGCTATGCTAAAGGCTAGGTGGGTTCCAAGAGTGTTTTGTAGACTAGCCTAGAAATGTGAGGTAAATTGGGAACCTCAATCCAAGACTATTTTCTTGGATACTCCATGCAAACACATGATGCGAGCCATATACAATTCAACCAATTTGTCTCACTTATATGTGGTCTTCACAGGGATGACATAGAATCATACCCATATTTGGTTTGTGCAAGCCAGTAATGAAATCTATTCCAACTTCTTCCCACTTCCATTGAGAAATTTGTATGGGTTGAAGTAGTCCTTCAAGTTTTTGGTGCTCGCTTTGATTCACTGGCACACATCACAACATGCTATGAACTCGGTGATGTCTCTCTTCATACAAAGCAACCAATATAGTCCTAATACATCTTGGTGCTTCCTGGGTACAAGGTATAGGCTGAGCTATGGGCTTTTTTAAGTATTAAGTCCTTGAGCTCCTTCTGGTGGGGAACAAAGAGACTTTCCCATACCACATGATTCCTTGTTGATCTTCGATCATCTTGGGGGCTTTTTCCTTAGCAATGAGATGCTTAAACCTTTGAACTCTAGAGTGTCCTTCTTGAGAGGCCTTAATCTACTCTTCTAAGGTTGAGTGTACTTCCACAGCGGCTAGAGTGCCTTGCTCCACTAACTCAAGGTTTAGAGCTTCCAATTCTTTGTAGAGCTCAGGTTGAAATTTTTGAACCATGATATTGCTGTAGTAGGGCTTACGACTTAGTGCATCGGCCACTACATCAGCCTTCCCAGGATGATAATAGACATCTAGGTTATAATTCTTGATTAGCTCTAACTATCTTCTTTGTTGGAGGTTGAGGTCTGTCTGAGAGAAGATATACTTAGAGACTCTTGTGGATCGTGTAAATATCACAATGGTTTCTAATCAAGAAATGTCACCAAATTTTTAGAGGGTGCACTACTGATGCTAACTCTAGGTCATAGGTTGGATAATTATCTTCATGGGGACGGAGTTGTCTGGACACATATGTCAGGACATTTCCTCCTTGTATGAGAACGTAGCGAAAACCTTGGCACAAAGCATCGTAGTAGACTTCAAAATCCTTGTGTATATATGGCAAGACTAACACAGGGTAGTGGTCAACTTTTTCTTCAACTCCTCAAAAATTTTCTCACAAGCATCTATGCACTCAAATTTCTTCTCTTTCTTAAGCAGGTCGGTCATTGGTCTGGAAAGCTTAGAAAATCCTTCTATGAAGCGTTTGTAGTATCCACCCAATCCAAGGAAACTATGTACTTTAGTCACTGAGGTAGGTTGCTTCCATTCCATAACAGCTTCTACTTTGGATGGATTGATTGCTACTCCTCCAACAGATACAATATATCCAAGAAAAATGATCTCATGGAGCCAAAATTCATACTTGATGTATTTGGCATATAGTTGGAGCTCTTTAAGTTTCTCTAGGACCATCTGTAGATGTTTAGTATGTTCTTCAGTGGTCTTGCAGTAAATTAAGACGTCATCTATGAATACAATTACAAACTTGTCCAAATATTCCATGAATACCTTGTTCATGAGGTTCGTGAAGTACACTGTCGTATTGGTCAAACCAAACAACATGATAGTGAACTCATACAGGCCATACTGGGTGGTAAAAGCCATTTTAGGGATATCTTCAACCCTAATTTTGAGTTGATGGTATCCTAACCTTAGGTCTATCTTGAAGAATACCAAGGCTCCTGAAAGCTGATCGAATAGATCATCAATATAGGGCAAGGAGATACTTGTTCTTGATGGTTACCTTATTAAGGGCTCTATAATCCATGCATATTCTGATGGTGCCATCTTTGTTCTTCATAAAAAGTACTAGCGAACCCTAGGGGGTGAGGTAGATCTTATAAATCCTTTTTCTTGCAGATCTTCAATCTATATCTTTAATTCTTCAAGATTATTGATGGCCATCCTATAGGGTCTCTTGGCAACTAGGGCGATCCCTGGTTTTAAGTTGATCACAAACTCTATGTCTATGTCTGGTGGCATGCCAGGCAATTCTTCTGAAAAAACTTCTGGGTAATCCTGAACTACAAGCATTTCTTGGCATATCTTCAAAGTGATGGATTGCACGACCCAAAGAGGGATGGTCCATACTAACCTTTATTGGTAACCTAGGATACTTGGTGAGTACCACCTTTTTATTGGTACAGTCTACCATTCCCTAGTATCTGCCCTTTTTCTCCGCAACTAAAGTAATGGAGATGAACTACCAAGTTGGTTGTAGCAGATTTCTCTGAAGGATGATGGGTGTGAAGTACATTCGCACAGGGACAAGGAGCTAGAGTTGGAGCTTTTGGTGGTGGGGTTAGAACTTGCCTAAAGGATGGGTTGCCATAGTATACTGGCCTCTAAGGGTAGCTGCCTTGCAGTCTCTGGACTGCCATCTTTCGCTTGTGGCTGGCCTCCATCATTCTCCTCTCATTTTCTAGAATGAGAGCTTTGTTGACTAGATGGTGAAGCTACAAAAGTCTTAGATGATCAACTGTACTGTCATCTCTTTTTGCATGCCCTCTAGGAAGCGGTCAATCTTCTCATCTTCATCATCTACGTCTACTAGGCATAGTGGGCCAGTTGGTTAAACTTAAAAAGGTACTTATTAATAGACATATTTCCTTACTTTAAGGCTTAAAACTCATTCTTTTTCATCCACCAATTCGCGTAGATCCCATGAGCTGGTGAGTGGCAAAATCCACTTTGTCTTCCTCTGCATATCATGCAAGTTAGAGTTTCTTCTCTATGTCACAGAGCCAATCTTCTACTTCTAGCAATTCATGTGCATATGAAAAGCTCAAGGGTCTAGTCCTTAGGAAATCTACCAGTTTGGAGTTGCGACTGGCCGCTCCCGCCTGTTGATTGGCAAGCATTGCTTGAAGGATCTATGTCTACTGAGCCATGACTTAGGCCATGGTTTGATGCACTGGTGGAGGGGGAGCGTAATGACCATTAACCTTGCGGAGGTGTATAACTAGGTTCTTAGGAGCGTCCGTTCTTAGCCCCTCTTCACCATCGTCAAAGGCATCTGCAAGATATAATCTGAATATTTCAGGGAAAGGCATGCAAATGTAGCACTTCATGTAGCTAACCCACATAGCATACATGCAGGCCAAGACTGAGAAGGGTCAATCACATATGGTCTACGTGATGGGCAATATGGAGCATCGTTTTTACATGCTCCTTTGGGATAGAGCCAGATTTGGGATTGCTCGCTCTCTTGTTACTCACAAGGTGTGCCATGGAGATCATGTGAATGAACCTAGTTGTACATGCAACAAGCCAAAGCTCCTTCACGATCCATGCTCTCATGTCCTCGCCACATATGGGACTATCAACATGGACCCATCGAACTTCATGTCAGAGTACTTCATGAAGGAGAGGGTACTACAGGTATGGTGCGGTGAGCTAAGATGCTTTAGGGTTGTGGGTAACTTTGCCACATCGGATATTGCACATAGGGCTTGGATTTCGTATATGGACCTTTTGAAGGGTGGAAAGGACCGTTGACAGAGTCGTCGCATTAGAAATGATATGGACAAAAGGGAAACTAGAGCATCGGGTAGACATTGTGGCTGCTGTGGCCAGGAAGGCCACACTACAAGAAGATGCAAGGCGCCTGCCGACGAGTAGCAGTACCACTTCTTATTGTGTGCATATTGGTATTAAGAGTAAAAATGCTATCATATTGTAACTTTATTTGCAAACTTTAACTTCATTTGTAATGTCAATCCATGAAGTGTAGTAACACTTCTTGTTGTGTGTGTAATGGTATTAAGAGTAAAAATGCTATCAAGTTGTAACTTCATTTGCAAACTTTAGCTTTATTTGCCAGCCTTGCGTAGTGACAAGACCAAATGAGATAGCTTTTGTGCGGTGTCCTAACTCGACCAAACGAGATAGCCTTATGCAGTGACAAAACCAAATGAGACAGCCTTGTGTAGTGATGATAAGACCAAACAAGGTAGATTTGTGTGGCAACGTGATGCTACGCTAGTCTAGGAATCATCTTGCGAACAGGAATTTGCTCAAACCGAATTGGACTTATGAAACGTATGTCACGTTGGCTTAGCCTACAAGTACTATTCCTTCCACATCGTGTTTTCCTACACTACGACTACAACACTACATCGCTAGTATAGAGCAACAATGGCAGGAGATCACCCGAATCGCAAGGGCTGCTACAAGTTCTTCAAGTCCAAGAACCGGTTAAGCTTGGACATGTGTTATTAGGGTTGCCGTAATTACGCTTAGGACTATGCCGACCAGCATTGCGACACGGCCCACTACTAACAGCTGGTAAGAATTGGTTACAGTATATTATCCTACCAGTTCTCTTGTATGACACGTACTAACAAGCTCTCCCCTCTTCCCATAGTCTCTAGATCCACCATGTGCCTACCGCAAATGGATCGATCGAAAAATCCACCCACATGACTAGTAGACTCTAGACTATGAGAAGTGAGACGCCCAGACGGCACGTGAGAGGATAGAGGAGCGACGGTGCAGTAAAGAACAAAGCGAACATATCTGACGAGAGACGCAAGCTCACCTAGAGGCATGCAGGCGTAGGGAGCAGGAGGTTCATGAGGAGGAGCGCAAACTGACGGCCAAGGCCAAGGCCACCAGTGAGGACTAAAACGCCGACCTCAAGAGGAAGGGCAAATGACCATGTTCCACGCAGTAGTTCAACCCTTTTTGTTCATATGTCCTATATATTTCTAATTCTCTAAAGACATGCGTGTACCATTCTTAGTTCATTAGTTTGCGTGCCATGTAACCCTCTTGTCGGATCAACTATCGTGTTGTTTTCCTTATGCCATTTTTTTCGAAGTTCTCCTCCATATATGAATTCTCTATGGCATCGCGATATCACTTACCTTTCTATTTATGAATCATTGCTAGCTCAATTGTCCTCATAATATTCTTCAGAAATTTATCATAATACAACAACATATAACGATCATAAAATATTATTGTAAGTCTAACAGATTTCGTATCATTCACAATCTACGAAAATCACAAATGGGCCAACCAACATTGTCTGCCTTTTTATTTAAAAAAATAACAACCTGCAAATAAGATTTGATAAATGTATTACCTACAAAAATTATCATTTACTCTCTCATAATTAATTCCACCAACTTAATAAAATATAAATATTGTTATTTTAAATCGCCTAACCGTGGAGCGACATGGGCAAGTCACTCAACCAAAGTGAGTGACTAGACACTAGTCGCCCCACAGTTGGGTGAATGGTCAAGTAGTCCAACTTTTGGGTGACTTAGCCATTTGTCGCCCAATAGTTGGATGACTTGGCTATGTCTCCCAAGCATGAGGTGACAGATGGTAATTTTTGTAAAATAAAAAAGCACAGATACAATACTGTAATTTAAAATAAAAATAGATTATTTTTTACAAAATCATTACTGTATGGTTAGCTCAAAAGAAAAGCTATATATATGCAGAGGATATGTATAATAGTTCAAAAGAACAAGTGGAGACCTACAGGTCGGTACATTTATGTAGCTCCGCTTGCACAGCCAGCACAGGACATTCTTCACTGGGAGCACTATATTTTCAGGATGACCTGGGAGTACCCCGGGACGATCCTTGTTACAAAAAAAAAAAAAAAATTGTCTTGGAAAATCGATTGTGTTGCGCACACACTAGGATTTCAACCCAACACCATCATCATACAATATGGGGATGTATCATAACAATATTCATTCCTTTCACATTTTCCCCCAAATCCTTGACCTAATGGCATACTTTTAGAGCTAGGTACAACTTCGCTCAATGAATAAAGATTCCAATTGCGCTAGAAATGTGCATATATGCACACGAGAAATCAAAGTACTTCTTCATTCTTTTAAGGAAAAGGCAGAGGCAAATAAAAGAACAAAATAGGGGTACAGAACTTTTTTATTTTGGAAGAGGACAAGGTACGCAGTTCGGGCGTTAATTACCATCACTAGAAACCCAGCAAAGTTGTCTCTTGTGGGGAAAGCAAAGCTAACTGTTTCTGCCCAAGTTATTTCGGCACTCCCCGCGACGTTGTCGAGTGTTCTACTACTTGAACATTGGAGGCTTTCGAACTTTGGTAGCCTGCTCGAAAGCATAAGCCATTTCGATCAGCCTCGGCTCATAACCCTTGAGCCCACCGAAGCAAACAGCAAAGGGGATTCCTTGCTCGTCGTAGCCAGCCGGCACTGCGATGCCGGGGAGGCCATTGAAGGCCAGGAGGGGGGCGGCGTCGTCGTCGGGAGTCACAATTGCGTCCAACTGGTGCTCTTTCATCAGCTTCTCCACCCCGTTCACCGACAGCTCGTTGAGCTGACGAATTGCGGCCTTCTCCACTGAGCCAATGCCTGTAGTGTTTTGGGACATCAATAAGATGCTCTGCCCGTACTGTCTGACCTTCTCCTGCAGTCCATCAGTCCAAAATTTCGGTTAGTTAATGAGAAATTAGCAGAATTATTTGGCTTTTTACAGCCTTCTAAAATTTACAGACTCGGATATGCAAATGTGAAATTAGCCATTTGCAATATTTAGGAGGAAAGAAGAGTTAACTTCATCTAGAAGAAGGTACAGACGTTGTTTGGAATAGATTGGAACTAACCTCGTCAGGATGTGCATCGTTGAATTCAATTATTTGGGCAAGGGAACGAACTGGCGAGTACGACAAATCCGACAAATAATTGTTCAGGGTTAACTTGAACTCTGCTACTAGTGCAGTCAGCAATCCGCTTTTAGTGCGATCCTGTATGACACTCAAATTAGCTATCTCAAGGTTGTCGATCACAACCGCTCCATGTTGCCTTCAAACAAGAGGGGAAATTAATCATTGATTGTTGTTTAATTCAGGTGTGATTAAACAGCGTAAGAAGACAGCTAGGCATATGATTACCAGCAAGAATATTTATATGGACTGTGACGATTTTTGTTAAACAATACCAACTTCTGATAGGGAAGATAAGGTTAAACAATTTTATTGAAGAACACCAACTTTGTGATAGGCGAAATAAGCTTCAGCATTTTTTTTTGTTTAGCACCAATTGAAGAGAAGTTTGTCTAACATCGCTTTGAGATAGTTTGGATATCTATAACATAGACTTTCTAAAGCACCGGTATATAGTGGAATTTTAAGATATACCGAAAACATAAGTAAAGACAAAGGTCGACCAAGACTGACGTAGGAGAAAACAGTTAAAAGATATTTGAGAGATTAGAATATATCCAAAGATAGTTTTGTATAGGAGAGCATGAAAATTAGCAATCCACGTACCGGAACCATGATATAAGAAGTCTTAAGGGCGGTGGTCTAGGCTCTTGTTTCAGATGGTGGGTGATAGGACTTAGGGTTCTAGCTTTGTAGGTTTTATTACAATGCTCTTATTTCTTTGAGTTTGAAGAGATTTTATTTCTAGTCTATCCTAACCTGTTTGGGATAAAAAAAACTTTGTTATTATTATTGTAATTATTTTGTTTAGGTGGTCAAGTTCAACAACTTTATTGAGTAACACAAAAATGTGACAGGGAATATAAGCTTTAATAGCAATGAGATTGTTAGTTGGGGATTCATTTATCGAACTGCTGCTTTCGAAGTCACTATCTGTTAGTGATATACTCTAGAAGCGATCATAGAAATGATTATATCACTTCTATGTTTATGATCTTTTGAATAATATGTTATTTTATCCATTGAATAAATATCTTTCATATTAATCAATAAGTATGTCACTTATTTGTAGAACTTTTTATTTATATTTTGATATTATTCTAAATTATCCGTAATCTTATATCATTATGTAGGATAATTATGATTTACAGATCAGCACATGTATTGATTGATAATCATGTTTTATGGATCATGAATATGAGATATCAAATTAATAATGTGGACACATGTTAGAGAGCATGATGTTGGGTTAACCCACCATGAAACATTATGCAATATTTTTAAGTACCATCAGTTGGTCTCATACATAGTGTATATAGAATTCTTAAACCTGAGATCATTATTATTTTCTACATGTATAATGGTTTACTTAGAGGTTACCAAACACTATTCTAAAACTGGGTAGCCATAAAGGTAGCTTTTGGGTTTACTATGAAACATGCAGAGGAATATGAGCGATCAAGATGGAATTTGCCCCTCGTATATAATAGAAGAGATATCTCTAGGCCCCTCGATATGGTTGAATTAAGAAAGTGCATGACCATACCGAATTTAGTTGAAGACTCAATCACAACCGAGTAATTCACTATAGGTTCGAGTGAAGGATCAAGCTATCACAGGATGACACACTTCTTGCCTTGAATTCAATCTGGTATCATGAGACAAATGGATCGGTACATAAGCACTATACGTTCATCCGATATGATCTTTATATATATTTGGATGTTGTTCTGTCCTGTTAGGGACCGCTACCGACTTATGAACCAGAAAGGACTTTTCTGGCAATGGCCAAATGTACATGAATCTATAGAGCCACACACTTAATAGGATGGAACGAAAGGCTTCGGATGATATTTTTCAAGTGGGATTCGATCTCTACTCGTATCGAATAAGGATCCGATTGAAGACTATATAAGGAGAGGTGTATGGGCTGGGGGAGGTTCCCAAAATACACCCAACAAAACCCTAGCTGTCACCTCTCATAACCCCTGTCATGCGCGCTAGTGCTAGCACATTGACGTACTGTGTTCCTTCTCTAGACGTGTGGACCTCAGTAGAGGCGCTGCTACAACTACGGCACTCATCGAGACAATCGTGAGGAGGAGATAGTTGGTCGGAGGATAATTGAATGCTTCCACTACACCGACACGTTTTTCATTGAATTGGCTGCTTCAACTCAACTTCCATTGCACTATGCTCTAGTGGTAACGATTTATGATCTCTTACTCACATAGCTTTCTAGTTTACGCGGTAGAAAATTTTAATTTATACTAGTGTAGCCTACCCTTATAATTTTAATTTGGATGTAAATTATATGTAAAACATTTGACGTCTGACAAACTCACACCTAAATATGATAAATGCTTCTTCGTGGTGTATTCTAAGAAAACTAAAGGATATTACTTTTATAAAATGGATGAGAACAAAGTGTTTGTTGTCCGAAATAGTGTTTGTTTGGAAAAAGAATTTCTCTCAAAAGGAGTTTGTGGGAGTATAGTGAGACTCAAAGAAATTTGAGAGATATCAAGAAAATATTTCAACTTCTACTAAACCTCTACAGACTATACAAGATGTTGTAGGAACTGTAAAAGAGGCACCAGCCCTACGTAAGTCTGAAAGGCCACATCAATTGTCGATAAAGTATCAACATGATATTTTATTGTTAGACAATGATAAGCCTAAAACTTATGAGGAAGCGATGATAGGCCTAGACTCTGAGAAATAGCTTGGACCCATGAGATCTAAAATTCAATCCATGTATGATAATCAAGTTTAGAACTTGGTTGATTCACCCGATGGTGTAAAAACCATTGAGTGCAAGTGAATTTTTAAGAAAAAAATAGATATGGATAGAAATGTTCATATCCGTAAGGCACGATTGGTGGGAAAGGATTTTAAACAAATTCAAGATATTGACTATGATGAAACCTTCTCACTCGTCGGTATGTTTAAGTATGTCCGGATCATTCTAGTTATTGCTGCATATTTTAATTATGAGATATGGCAGATGATGTCAAACGACTTTCCTAAATGGAAATCTAAGTGAGGATATATACATGAAACAACCTAAGGGTTTTGTCAATCCTCAAAATGCTAGAAAGATATGCAAATTTTAGAGATCTATCTATGAACTGAAGCAAGTTTCTCAAAGTTAGAACATTCGTTTTGATGAGGTAGTCAAAGGGTTTGGCTTTATCAAAAATGAAGAAGAGTCTTGTGTTTACAAAAAGGCTAATGAGAGCACACTTGTTTTTGGGTCCTATATGTCGATGACATATTATTGATTGAAAATGGTATTGCTATACTTGAATCTGTCAAGTCTTCAGTAAGAAATAGTTTCCCTATGAAAGACTTAAGAGAGGCAGCATATATTTTGGGCATAAAGATCTATACAGATAGAACTAAAAAGCTAATTGTATTAAGCCAAGATACATACATTGACAAAGTGTTGAAGTGGTTCAACATGCAGGATTCTAAGAAAAGTTTCTTGTCTATATCACATGGTATTAGTCTTAGTAAGACTCAGTGTCCTTTCATACTTAATGAGCAAGACTGGATGAGTAAGATTCTATATAATTACACCATTGGGTCTATCATGTATGCCATACTTTGTGCATACTCAGATATGTCATATGCTCTAAGTGTTATGAGTAGATATCAGTCAGATCTAAGTGAAGGTCACTAGATAGCTGTAAAAAATATCTTGAAATACTTGAGAAAGACTAGGGATGCATTCCTTATTTATGGAAGTGAGGAAGAGGTAGTTGTAAATGGTTACACTGATACTAGTTTCTAAACTGATAAAGATGATTTTTTATCACAGTTTGGGTTTGTGTTTTGTCTTAATGGAGAAGTAGTGAGATGAAAAAGTTTCAAGGAAGAAACGGTTGCCGATTCTACAACAGAGGTTGAGTATATTGCGGCTTCCAAAGCTACAAAAATAAATTCATCTAGTGCAAGTCTAATATGCTAGGTGTGGTCTCTAGTGCTTCTAGTCTAATGTGATAACAACGGAGCCATTGCGCAAATCAAGTAGTCTAGATCACATCAAAAATCCAAGCACGTACATCGGTGTTTTTACCTCATTTGTGAGATTGTAGATAGAGGTGATGTTAAGATATGCGAAGTGCACACAGATTTAAATATTGTTGATCCATTGATAAAGCCTCTTCCACAGCCAAAGCATGTGGAACATATAAGAGCTATGGGTATTAGATACTTGCATGATTGACTCTAATCCAAGTAGGAGATTGTTAGTGATATGCCCTAGAGGCAATTATAGATATGATTGTATTACTTCTATGTTTATGATCTTTTAAATAATATGTTATTTTATCCTTTAAATAAATATCTTTCATATTGATCAACAAGTATGTGACTTGTTCGTGGAACTCTTTACTTATGTTTTGATGTTATTCTAAATTATCTCTAATATTATATCATTATGTAGAATAATTATGATTTATACATCAGCACATATATTGATTGATGATCATAGATATGGGATATCAAATTAATAATATGAACCCATATTAGAGAACATGATATTGAGTTGACCTAACATAAAACACTACAAAAATTGTTATATTTGTAAGTATTATCAGTTGATCTCATACATAGTATATGTAGGATCCTTACACCTACGATCGTCATTGTTTCCTACATATGTAATAGTTCACTTAGAGGTTGCCAAATGCTACTCTATGATTGGGTAGTCATAAGGGTAGCTTTCGGGTTTACTATGAAACATGCGGAGAAATATAAATGACCAAGATAAAAAAATTTTCCTCCTATATAACATGAGAGATATCTCTGGACCTCTCGATGTGGTTGGGTTAAGGAAATGCATGGCCATACCGAATGTGGTTGAAGAGTCAATCACAATTGAGTAATCCACTACAGGTTCGAGTGAATGATCGAGCTATCATAGAATGGCACACTTCTCACCTTGAGTTCGATCTAGCATCATGAGGTAAAGGGATCGGTACATAAGTGCTATATAGGTTTGTCTGATATAATCTTTATGTATATTTGGGGGTCGTTATGTCCTGCTAGGGACCGTTACTGACTTATGAACCGAAAAGGAGTTTTCAATCCATGGCAAAATGTACATGAACCTACAGGGTCACACCCATAAAACCCTATCTACCACCTCTCATAATTCATGCCGTGCACGCTGGTGTTAGCACATCAACGCATGGTGTTCCCTCCCTGAATATGTGGACCTCAGTAGAGGTACTACTATGACTGCGATGTTGATCGAGACGATCGCGAGTAGGAGATGTTTGGCTGAAGGATGATTGACTGCTTCCACTACACCGATGCACTTTTTATTGAATTGGCTACTTCAACTCTAATTCTGCTGTACTACGCACCTAGTGGTAACGATCTATGATCTCTTACTCGTATGGCTTCCTAGTTTATGTGGTAGAAGATTTTAATTTGTGCTAGTATAACCTACCCGTATCCCAACACTATCTTCACTGCTAAAAGTCAACGAAAGTTTACTTCCCAACCTTACATTATTAATTTTATTTTATTAACGGACAACTGATATCAATGTTAGATTATTGTGCCCTTTTAGTGCTATCCTGTTGATATGCAACATATTTGCAATAAATTTTTATATCATTACCCTGTTGTGAGTAGCATAAATTAGCCATAATTTCATTAATTATATATATTTTGCCCCCTATTTGGACTGTTTACATTGTTATGCAATTTTCTTGTAGGTTGGCGCGAACAAGGCGCAAAATCTACAAAAAAATCACCATGGGAAGGAGCTAGGGTTGAAAAATCGGAAGAAGCAAAGGACCAAAGTGCAAATTAGCCATGAACATTAGGGTTTCCATGCCCAGCCGCAAGAAGGAATTAGGGTCTCATATAAAAGGGGAGAGGAAGCCCATTGGAGAGGGGAGCCGGTCACCACCACCAGAAAAAAAAATCCCTAACTCCCATCTCCTCCCAAGCAGCCGCCACCCCAGGCTGCACCCTCCAGATCGCCGCTGCCCTGCGTCCTCCTCCCACAGCCGTCGCCAACGACCAGCCGTAGCTGGCGACGAGCTCCACCAGCACCGCCACCCCTCACTTCCTCTAGACCACGCCACCCTGTGCCCTCCAGATCCAGATCGTCGACGCTCGGCCCCTACTGCTGCTTCTCTAGTGCCGAGTGGATCCGCCCCTCCTGCTGCTTCTCTGGTTCCGAGCACTGCTACCCCTACTGCTGCTCTTCTTCCTCCACCGATCTGCTGCTGCTCTTCTTCCTCTACGGCTGCTGCTTCAACTGGTGCCGAAGCAGATCTGCTACCTCTACCTGCTTCCCCTACACGGCTGCTCACTAGATCTGCATCTCCTACACATCAACCGAGTTGCTGCTAGCCGGATCTGCTACCTCTACCTGCTTCCCCTACATGGCTACTCACTGGATCTGCATCTCCTACACATCAACCGAGTTGCCGCTGGCCGGATCTGCTTCCTCTACCTGCTTCATCTACATGGCTACTACTCTGCTTCAATCTGCACATCATCCTCTACAGACCCTCTTCAACAACTGCCCCCCCATTTCAGAACTCCGCCTTATTTCTGTTGATGGTTTCTTATGCTAGTGACATGCAGATATGTGAACTAAGTAGTACCTTTGTGTGGATCTTGTTCTTAAGCCAATATTTTGCATGATTCTTGTAGCATTCAGTACGTCAATTCAAGTTTGAGTTGTGGTTCTTGCTGCCAGGGCAGAAATTTATTATTCTCATCGTTCGTCCAGTAGCTATCTAGTAGTTATATGCATCTGCTCTTAGATTTTGAATTTTATTGTGGTAATGCTATGAGATGTCATGTCTGATTAGATCCTACTGTCTGGTTTAGATTCATGATTTTGCTTGATGGTCCAGTAGTTCTATTAGATAAGATATGTGATTTTGCTTGCTAGTTAGATTAGATCTTTCAGTCAAAATTAATTTTGTGTCTGCTATTCTGTTTAGTTTTATTAGTAAAAAAAGTCTAGATCTGCTGTTTTATGTTGTTCCCAAGTTAGATTTATTTTCTTTGATTGGTTTGTTCTTTTGCTTGTTGTGAAGGGTTAGTTTTTTTAGTTTTAGAGCTTGTCTTCTTCTCGTCCGTCCCTAGCGCCTTCTTCTTCCCTCTGCTTCATCTCTTACCATTTAGCTCTTTCCTCCTTGTCTATCTAGCACATCTTCCTTAGCCCCTTCTATCTTTCTATCTGTAGAGTGAGTTCTCCGAGTTTCCTCCCTCCTTTTCTCTTTCCCAGCCCAGTTCTTTGCATTCTCGTATTCTTAAGTCTTTCTCTCCTTCCTCTCCTTTCTCCAGAATCAGTCGTTTAGGTGGTGTTTTGTTGGTCGATTCGATTACTAGTTGGTCCATTTCATTTCCCAGTAGTTTATCTAGGATTTTCATTTCACCTTTTATTCTCTCGTTTGTGCGACTTGGCTTTGGTTTGGTGTCATGTCGCCGGTAGTCTAGTTCCTGTGGAGAACACGACAACTTGCTACTATCATTGTGGTAACCCGTACACTTGCGGGTGTGCATTTCAGCACGATCAGCTGTATGACACTCAAATTAGCTATGTCAAGGTTGTCGATCACAACCTTTGCATGTTGCCTTCAAACAAGTGGCGAAATTGATCATTGATTATTGTCTAATTCAAGTGTGATTAAACAGTGCGAAGTACCATGTGGTGGTAACCCTATGTCAGTGATGAATATTTGACAATTGATCATATATTGTTTTTGTTGTTTGAGGTTGATTTTTTGAAATTGCAAATTTTGGAATTACTGTGTTGGAAAACCGGTCGGCCTAGGCAGTCTGACTACTGGGACCGAGTGGTCAGACTGGCAGCGCTTTGAGTAGTCTGATCGGTGGGGTATGGGCAGTCTGACTGGCATGTAAGCCACGATCAGACTTGCCCTGGTGGTTTGTTGCTGAGTTGTTCTATTGGTTCTGTGATTTTAGTCATGAGTTACAGTGGATTCCATGGCTAGTGCTGTGCATTGTTAGTCATGGGGGAGTCCATATATGTGTGAGTCATGGTGTATGTTCATGCATTGGTTTACTGATAGAGAGTGAAGTGCATGTCATTTGTGCTTAGATCAATTATTTCATTTGTGCTCGGGTCGAATACTTTATTCTTTTGTGTGCAGGTGCTTTGATGATGGTTGCAGCCAACGGTGAGACCGAGGCTATTGAAGAAGCCCTGAGGCCATAGTGTGTCACGTAAGTCTAGGTGGAGCATCATCTTAAGCCGAGAAGTATGGGAGAAAGACAAGAGTCGTGAAGAGGCAACAAATACATGTGATATGTCAATTGGACTTATGCATTTCAAATGGTGACGTTCCTTAGCAGTAGGTGTATGATCTTGAAGGCAAGGCGTTGAACACCACGTTCTGTGGAGTGATGTTGGTGTGCTATGGGACTTAGACATTTCAACTGGTGACGGCCCCAACGTAAGCTTATGATCTTGGCAACAAGTCATGAGCATCGCATCATCGTGAAGACCAGTGGGTGGCAATTTAAGAGATTGTCTGAAATAGGGTGAAGTGGTGGTTTAAAAAACCGCAACGCTGGCCTAAAATGGTTTAGGTCATGTTTTTGTGGTTGGAGAGTCTTATCTGGCTTGTAGAGCCTATATATGTTGTGCTTTGAAAAGCATGCAAATGTGTGAGTGTGTAAAATCCGTTTGTGTGTGGGTTACTGGATTTCTCCATATGTAAGTGGTGTGATCCATTAAGGAGTGGCTGGTTGGTGTGAGGTGAAAACCTCCACTATATAAGCTTTTGTGTTGTGTTGAGTCTAAGGAGAGACTAGAGATGTTAGGGTTAGGGTTTCTTGTGTTGGAGTCTTTTATGTGTGTTCTCTAGGTTTGAAGCTCTACTATCCTAAAAGATTAGTTGTAAAACATTCCTCTTCAAGTAAAATGAACATCCAAACTTTATTCAAGTGAGTTGTACCATGATTCCCCTCATGTACTTTTGATTTTCTTAGTTTTCTTATTTGGATTTCTCTTCTCTTAAGCTTTTCATGTGCCAAGTACGTGTAAGAGGTGGAGATATTTCTTGGAGACAAAATTCCATCCATCTAGGCACGATCTAGAGAAAGCTCTTAAGTTTTCTCAATTTCTCTCAAAAGAGAGGTGATTTTCAAGTTTTACTCTTGTGGATGTTTTGGGTTGGATTCGTGCTATGTTCAGCTTGCTATACTTGTGAGAACCCATCCTAGGTCACCTAGACCACCTAAACCTTACGAGCAGGAGCAGATCGAAGTTTCCTTCTTTTGATCAGTTCTTATACTCAAACAAAAAAGGTCAGAATTTTGGCAACGATTTTCTTAATTATTGATTAAAATAGTTTCCTGACATTCTAGAAAAAGTGTATGCTAGAAAAAAGTGTATGCGAAGTTTCAGGTTATTTGGATCAACCAATCAAAAGTTACATAAATTTTCAGATTTGAAATAGCGCTAAAATTATTGTTCATCCCCTGATTTCACTGTAGCAGCGGTTTGACCGCCATTGAGCTAGAGTTCTGATTTCCATAGAGGTCTATTGTAATTCCGGTCTGATTGGTGAAGGCTGAGATTTTGTAGGTTTTTGCTTCCTTGATTTAGGGTTTTGATGAGGTTATGAATTTGATTTTTTTTGCTGTGGTTATTATTGATACAAAGGGAGGAGATTTTGAAAAAGTCATTCACCCCCTATTTGACTCGCCATACTCATCCTACATAATGTAGGATGATAGCTAGGCATATGCTTACCAGCAAGAATATTTATATGGACTGCAACGATTTTTTAAAAACAACACCAACTTCTGATAGGGAAGATATTGTCAAACAATTTTATTGAAGAGCCCCAAATTTGTTTGTGATAGGCGAAATAAGTTTCAACAATTTTTTTTTGTTTAGATGTTCAAGTTCAACAACATTGTTGAGTAACTCCAAATTGTGACAGGGAATATAAGCTTTAATGGCAACGAGATTGTTAGTTGGGGATTCATTTATCGAACTGCTGCTTTCCAAGTCACCATCTTCCCTGCTAAAAGTCAATGTAAGATTACTTCCCAACCTTACATTATTTTTTTTATTTTATTGACGGACAACTGACATCAACGTTAGACATTATACCCATTTTTGGGTCAGTACACCACCATATGCAATAAAATAAATGAAGTATACGGATCATATTGTTTAGTGAAACAACCCAAACTATACTTGCTAGGAAAATATGAAAAAACACCCAAAAACACAATATTACGAGCTTCTATACAGTAGTTCGTACCACCAAACTATATCATTTTTTTTCTTTACGGTTTCTATGCAATGTTAATGATTTATCCATGATTACTCTAAATATTAAATTTATTTTAAAGAATCAACAAAATTATAAACCAAGATTCATGTAACTTTTAAATTTTAAATATATAACATAATTCTAAAACAAAACATGCAAGAATCAGTAGTCACTCATAACTTTCTGGGCAACGATATTTTTTTCTTAGAAACAAAAGATAGATATGCCAAATACATATATTTTGCTAACTAAACAATTTTATAAATAATATTCAACCCGTTCATAAATTTATAAATTACCTCATCGTGTTGAGGTGCTGCTCGTACACCATCTGCCTCACCGTTCCATCTTGGAAATCAAAAAAGCCATTTGGTATGCCTATTCTCTTGCCGCTTAATCCATCCCTCCTCAAGAACTGCAAGTATCCACCGACAGGGATGTACTTGGACGCTGCTCCCGTGGCTCCAGCGTCGAGGGCATCGTAACCAACGATAGCATCCAGCACATGGACAGCATCTGCCACCGTGCGACATATTGGCCTGCATTTGAATGCAAAAATCTTCTACGTTTATGCTTTAGCTAAGGCCCTCTGAAATGCAGGATTTTTTTCCCCCTGAATTCTGTAGAAATTCGACAGTTTGTTGTGAAATTTCTGTAAAAATCATGCGGTGCAAATGGAGCCTAAGAATAGTTTCTTTACCCTGATCAGTAAGTGTCAGTTTGTCGCCGATATGATGTGATGTACGGTGACCTAGTTTTTTGTTTTTGAAATGTGAATACGGAGGCCCTAAGTCTCATACACCTGAGAATAACAAACTGACGTATCTCCAAGGGGTGTTCGGAATAGCGAAAATTTCTGATTTCTGGCTGAAATTTCACTGTAGCTGGCTTTTTTTTACTGTAACTGAGTTGGCTTATTGGGTATAATTAAATTTTAAAAAATAGAAAAATAGAAAAAACATGTTTGCCCATTACGGATAATGCAAAGGAATACAGGAAAAAAGAAAATACAAAAAAACCAAAATATCTAAAAAATCAGAAAAAGATGAATTACTTAATAGTGAAAAAAACCTAAAAATAATGGAATATTTTCCATGTCTAGCAATATATTATATTTTGGCTCTTAAAGGAGGTAATTAACAAATTAGTTTATCCAAAAGTAGCAAAACATGGTATAGAACATTTGTAAGGCCATCAAAATGTTACCAGAAAAAATTGTGTGTTGGTAGTTTTATCAAGTTTTATACACCAACCACTCCACTTAAAAACTTGAAGATTACAGGAAAGATGGATAACATTATTCAACACTCTTCGTGTGGACATGAAGTGAGCCGTAATTATTTTTTGATATTGCATTAGTTACTTAAGACATTTTAGCCATGGTACCATATTGAATTGTATGTATCAATCAGTTCACAAAAAAACTTAAAGTTGACGAGGAATAATAGACAATATACTTCAACACACCAAGCTGTTTAACTAAAAGCTTTAGGCCACGTTTGAAAAATAGAGAATTTCACAATTATTATAGGAATCAAACTTTTTTACAAAATTCTTTCGTTACAAATTGAACTTTAAACTGATAAGAAAAGATAGTAATATACCTATGCTTTGCCCGTTTCTCAATTTCCCCTACCTTTGCTTTTAATTTTGTGGTGTACCGTGAAGTAAACAACCTTTCGTTACTTACCCAACGGTGTCCTGCCGAGGACTGAAGGGGATGACGCCGGCCCGGCTTGTCAACCCAACCGTGGGCTTAATCCCGACCACCGAGTGCAGTGAAGCTGGGCAGAGTATCGACGCTACGGTTTCTGTCCCCAGTGTCACCGCTGCCATGTTCGCCGCTGCCGCTATCGCCGGACCGGTGCTCGACCCGCACGCATCAGCCGACAGAACGTACGGATTCTGCATATACGATTATACGTGCGCCGCACGCACGCACGCGCGGTAAGTCCATATGCTCGCTATGCACGGTGATTGTTATTGAGTTGCATGTACCAACCAATTCACCTAAAAACTTAAGCTTATGAGGAAAGGTGGGCAATTCACTTATACTTCAACACTCCCCCTCATGTGTAGGCTCCCTCAGGCCTAAGACGTGGAATAGAAGTGGACTGCAATTATTTTTTTAATTGCGTCAACCGGGTCTCGAACTCAAGACCTTTTGGCTCTGATACCATATTGAGTTGTATACATCAACCAATTCACCTAAAAACTTAAATTTATAAGGAAAAGTGGGCAATTCACTTATATTTCAACAATTGCCTCGTTGCTTACCCGTGTTTGTCCGCCGCGGGCGCTCCAGCCGTGAAGACCCCCCGCGCTGCGGAAGTTGGCCCACTCGGGGAGGTTGGCCTTGCCGAGCACGACGGCGCCGGCCCGCCGCAGCCGGGTCACCACGCCGGCGTCACGCTTGACCACCGAGCCCAGCAGCGCGAGCGACCCGGCAGTCGTGTTGAGCCGGTCGCGCGTCGCGATGAGGTCCTTGAGCAGCACGGGGATGCCGTGGAGCCCACCGGCTCGGCAATGGCCAGACGACCGCTCGGCGTCGGCCTGCGCCGCCTGCCGGAGCGCGTCGGGGTTGACCTCGATGACGGCGTGGAGCAGAGGGTTGAGGCGGCTGATCTGGTCCAGGTAGAACCGGACGAGCTCCGTCGAGGTGAGGCTGCCGTCCTTGAAGCCGAGCTGGATGGTGTCGATGGTTGCCTCCTCAATCTGAAAGCCACGGCAACCACCGACGGCGGCTGCGAGCAAGAGGACGGTGGCGACGGGTGCCAGGCGATGCCGAGACATGCTGTAGCGCCGGCGCGTTGATTGGTTATTATGGAACTTGCAGCATACAAGTATTAGCTGCTTTATGCTTACAGTTGTTGCAGTTTGGTCAAGTTGCTTGCTCTGATTGTGCATTCCTTCCATTATTTTTTTCTAGAGTTTGCCTTTCCTTCAGTTGACATTGCTGTGCTATATATCTATTTATCTATGCGTTTTTGCTGTGATGGGAAGCACAGGAACAATGTGTTGTTCCAGGAATTTGGGTTTTGCACGGTACGGAAAGCATTGTTCCATTAGGCTGGCATAGAGCAAGAACACACAAAGAAAACTAACGGTTCATAGGCCGGAGCATAGATAGTGGATTCTTTTGGACTTTATATTTATAGTTTTTTAATTTTGCTATAGTAATTAGGTTTTAAATAGTGCGACTTTTGAAGACAGGTCTACAAATCGATTGTATAGATATTATATCGACTTCACCTATACCGGTCAAAATCATATGTGATTATCTAGCAGCAGGGGATATAGTCAAATATGTACTTAGAGAGAGGCTTCACCGAAATATTTGGGTGAGAAATAACCGAAATAGGGGTAGCAAAAAACCGATCCATTTGTTCTAGCAGTCAATTTTCTTGCATGTTTGACCAAGTAAAATCCCAGTTCAACTAGACCCAGGTGACTGGTAACTTCACTAAAAATAAACATGTGAACAGCTAATTATAATAATCCGGGATATCAATATCGTGCAACCAGTTAATAAATTCACCTCTTATTCTCCCTGACACGGCCCATACACAGCTGTTAAGAGACCAAACTTCAGTTGTATGCGTTGAGGTGAAGGTAACTGCGATAGCATAACTGAGATTATGAACTATAACCCCTTGAAAGATTACACTAGACATTCTAACTAAAACTTCAGTCATCAGAATTTATGCCTCTCACGTTCCAGCAAAAGACATTCTAACCTCTATATTGAGTATTCATATAAACAGAAGCACTGCCAACTTATAAAGCTGATCAGAATCATTTCTTCTAAGACATCTGCCACGCAGTGATGCAAATTATTTGTTACAAACTGATAGCGGACATTGCTAAAAAGTAAAGTGGGACTTCAAATCTTTCTTCAGTAGGTCCCCACACCAAAAGACTACTAGCAGCAACAATCTTCGTGCCCCTAGGTTGAACCGGTGTTCTTGCTGGGGTTTCCATCATCTGAAACATTGGGAGCTGCCAACAGTTTTGCTTTGGTCACCTCCTGAAGGGCAACGCCAAACTAACACGTGCCAACCTGCTGGAGCATTGGAACCTCACACTTAGGAACCTGTGCAGGGTCGTTAGGTAAAAATTCATGAATCAATTTGCTTACCCCACTAAAACCAGTGTCGAAGGAGCTGCTAGAAGCCGATTTCTTGTCGACCTTGGCACTAGATGTGCTTCTGCTTGGAACTGTCTTCTTAGCAACAGCACGACCCCGTGGCTTTCCGTTAGGAGGGAGTTGTTCATGCCTGTAGCCATCTTTAGGTATGTTAATGCGTGGGCTTCTTCATAAGTCAGTGTCCATCAGGGGGTAGCTTGCTTCTTCCTAGTAACTCTTGGCTTGGATTTTAGACCACTGATAGCAACAGGTGGAACAACTGCTAGAGGTTGAGGCATTATGATATTAGAGGAAGGAGTTGAAGCTATCCCAGGAAACCGAGTCCCCTAGCTCACTTCAACTGGGTCCTTTTTGTCAGTCATTTGAAGACTTCTTACCACAAACATGCTCAAGAGTTCAACCGCAAAAACCGGCCTATAGGGTACAATTGCTCTGTTATTTTCTTAAGGAGCATTGCATACTGTCCCATTTTCATCTGACCCAAAATCTAGATGTCTAGCAACTTTTCTAGGAGGCACGAAAATATCTGGAGCATCAGTAGAATGTAGGATTGCCAAATCAGACGTCACCTCCCACTTTCTCTTTGGGCTTGAAATTACTAGAGAAGTGTCAACGAGAGTCAGAGGAACTAACAGAGTATTAATGGGCTTACAGAAAAACTGAATACTTGCCATTGCTTTGAAATAGCACATGGCAAATGAACTCCACCATCTTGGAAGAAGAGGACTGCTCATACTGGTTTCACTCTATTTGGATCATTTCAACTTCCATTTCAGGGCTTTGCCCTGGTATGAAATTAACAGTTAAAGATGAAGAATCGTTGTTGTTGGACTCCAGTGACATAGAGGATTATTTCCTAATTTCCTTTTAGTAGGATATGTCTTTTTTTTTATTTCTCTATGTGTAGATCAAATTTAGATTAGGATTTTTTGTTGTATGACAGATTGTTTTTCTGTCAACACTACCAATATTTTTTAGATTTTTTTGTGACCTTTTGCATCATTCTTTAAATAGGGGGGTATGGAAGCACCGTAAGGGTGGGAAGCATTGGATATTCTCTCGAGGAAGCTTACGAAGGTTATAAGGCGTTCACATAATAAAAATACTGAAGTATAAGTGAATTACCCATATTATCTCATTATATTAGACTTTTAAATGAATTAGTTGGTGCATGTAACTTAATAAAAAATAACTATGGCCTCTTTGCTGCAATGAGCATGAAAAATGAGATCTTCACGTGAGGTCATACGTGAGATTAGGGGTGGAAATAAGCCGAGCCAAGCCAGCTTGGGCCAAGCTCGCCCAAGCTCGACTGGGCATGCGGCTTGGCTCGCCTCAGCTCATTAAGTAAACGAGCCAAAAGCTATGCTCAGCTCGGCTTGCAAGGAGGCTCAAGTCGGCTCATGAGCTGGCTTGGCATAGTACTGACCAATGGCCATACTGTGAGCATTCAGATGGGCATCTTTACTGAATGGAAGTATGGAACATTAAACCAACATAACATTGTATGGAAAATTGGCAAGCAAAAATTTTCCTTTGTGCCAAACAAATTATTGACAAGAGTACAAATGTCTGGAACATAGCTTTTGGCTCGAAATTGTTATGTTGGTTACAAACTGATAGCGGACATTGCTAAAAAGTAAAGTGGGACTTCAAATCTTTCTTCAGTAGGTCCCCACACCAAAAGACTACTAGCAGCAACAATCTTCGTGCCCCTAGGTTGAACCGGTGTTCTTGCTGGGGTTTCCATCATCTGAAACATTGGGAGCTGCCAACAGTTTTGCTTTGGTCACCTCCTGAAGGGCAACGCCAAACTAACACGTGCCAACCTGCTGGAGCATTGGAACCTCACACTTAGGAACCTGTGCAGGGTCGTTAGGTAAAAATTCATGAATCAATTTTCTTACCCCACTAAAACCAGTGTCGAAGGAGCTGCTAGAAGCCGATTTCTTGTCGACCTTGGCACTAGATGTGCTTCTGCTTGGAACTGTCTTCTTAGCAACAGCACGACCCCGTGGCTTTCCGTTAGGAGGGAGTTGTTCATGCCTGTAGCCATCTTTAGGTATGTTAATGCGTGGGCTTCTTCATAAGTCAGTGTCCATCAGGGGGTAGCTTGCTTCTTCCTAGTAACTCTTGGCTTGGATTTTAGACCACTGATAGCAACAGGTGGAACAACTGCTAGAGGTTGAGGCATTATGATATTAGAGGAAGGAGTTGAAGCTATCCCAGGAAACCGAGTCCCCTAGCTCACTTCAACTGGGTCCTTTTTGTCAGTCATTTGAAGACTTCTTACCACAAACATGCTCAAGAGTTCAACCGCAAAACCGGCCTATAGGGTACAATTGCTCTGTTATTTTCTTAAGGAGCATTGCATACTGTCCCATTTTCATCTGACCCAAAATCTAGATGTCTAGCAACTTTTCTAGGAGGCACGAAAATATCTGGAGCATCAGTAGAATGTAGGATTGCCAAATCAGACGTCACCTCCCACTTTCTCTTTGGGCTTGAAATTACTAGAGAAGTGTCAACGAGAGTCAGAGGAACTAACAGAGTATTAATGGGCTTACAGAAAAACTGAATACTTGCCATTGCTTTGAAATAGCACATGGCAAATGAACTCCACCATCTTGGAAGAAGAGGACTGCTCATACTGGTTTCACTCTATTTGGATCATTTCAACTTCCATTTCAGGGCTTTGCCCTGGTATGAAATTAACAGTTAAAGATGAAGAATCGTTGTTGTTGGACTCCAGTGACATAGAGGATTATTTCCTAATTTCCTTTTAGTAGGATATGTCTTTTTTTTTATTTCTCTATGTGTAGATCGAATTTAGATTAGGATTTTTTGTTGTATGACAGATTGTTTTTCTGTCAACACTACCAATATTTTTTAGATTTTTTTGTGACCTTTTGCATCATTCTTTAAATAGGGGGGTATGGAAGCACCGTAAGGGTGGGAAGCATTGGATATTCTCTCGAGGAAGCTTACGAAGGTTATAAGGCGTTCACATAATAAAAATACTGAAGTATAAGTGAATTACCCATATTATCTCATTATATTAGACTTTTAAATGAAATAGTTGGTGCATGCAACTTAATAAAAAATAACTATGGCCTGTTTGCTGCAATGAGCATGAAAAATGAGATCTTCACGTGAGGTCATACGTGAGATTAGGGGTGGTAACAAGCCGAGCCAAGCCAGCTCGGGCCAGGCTCGCCCAAGCTCGGCTGGGCATGCGGCTCGGCTCGCCTCCGCTCATTAAGTAAACGAGCCAAAAGCTATGCTCAGCTCGGCTTGCAAGGAGGCTCAAGTCGGCTCATGAGCTGGCTTGGCATAGTACTGACCAAAGGCCATACTGTGAACATTCAGATGGGCATCTTTACTGAATGGAAGTATGGAACATTAAACCAACATAACATTGTATGGAAAATTGGCAAGCAAAAATTTTCCTTTGTGCCAAACTAATTATTGACAAGAGTACAAATGTCTGGAACAAAAACCACCTATGTATCTATTGAACATTGATCTATAACATGGATTCCTTTCCAACAATGCAAACTATATACAGTGGCGTTCACATCAAAACCATGAAGCAAACAGCCCATAGTGCTGTTCACATTGAAAACATCATGCAAACTGTTTACATTGAGTGATTTCAATGCAACTCACCTTATTGGCAAGGAAGCCAGTATCACTCGGCTACCAGGCTACAGTGCTACACAACCACCATCATCGCAAATTGCACAAACATCGTCCCACTGCACACAAAGAAGATTGATATTAGCTTGGTGAAATTGGATGAATTACAGTAGTGACCATGGAAATTGGTTAACTATCTAAAGAAGACAAAACAAATATGAGAACCAGTTTATAAAGGAACATATCTAGTAATCTATCTGCGCTTAAACACATGTAATCACTTATAAAACTAAAATTCGGTCAGAGGATTAAAAAATTCAAAAACATGTCACTCAAAAAGTTTTAGATGATGATTCTTTTCAATGCAAAAAGTGAATATTGCCTAGCAAAAAGAAGTATTCATAGGCAGTAAGTAGAGCTGAAACTCGTAGAAAAAGACCAGGCTGGTTTCTGGCTCAATTGATTTAGATCATGGTTTCATGATGGTAGTCACCAAGCAACCTCAGCCGATAGACCTGTAATGGAGATATTGCAATGAGTGAATCAACATGCTGTTGCTTGAATTGCAATTCAATTACAGTGGCAACATGCACAGTACAATAGGGTAATAGGGAAAGGAAGTTTTAAGAGTGACCAACCTATCCACATATTGAATCAAAGAACAATTTCACATCTGCCTGAGAGACCTGAAAGGGCATCAAACAGAAAAGAAACATAAGTGTAAAGAACAATTACAATGGTATGGTAGCAAACCTTCTAGTCAATGTTTGTGCACTAAATAGCCCTTGCACACATCTCACGTTCATCATCAGGCTGCAGACCATTTGCCCCTCCTTTCTTTGCCAATAGCTCATTTGCCCCATAGTTGATTTCAATTGATTATTTGTCCCCTCTTTCAAGTTATACTTTATGATTTGTTCTCTTTGGATTTTCAGCTTTTTTTCTATTGTTGCAAGCCTAAATAACCATGTGAAATGTCCAAACTACCCCTTAGACCATGAACTTCCACATCAGACCAAAATGACTATGAACCTCTCTTTCTAAATTTTGTATCCTCAAGCAGTTTCCATATATGACAAAATCCACGCATCGTTCAATCATTAGGACAAGAAAAAGGCCCTTTTCACACAAATAAGGTGACACTGCAAGTCAAGAGTTAAATCTTTGTTTTTGTAACCACTAAAATTTGAACGTTTTGTTCACTGTTGGGGTAGAAAGCAAACAGATCCAATCTTCATTTGAATAATGTTATAACCGGTCAAATTGTCATGTCAAAAATACGTGCCCCCTCCTCAACTTCACACATATGGAGTACAAATATTCAAATAATCCGACATTGGCCATAAAGATAGCAGTTTTTGCCCTCTCGAAGGCTTCATACATACTCAGAAAACTTACATAGCAAAGAAAAGGGCCTTAGTCACCTGAAATCCTATCCTATTCTGAATCGAGCAGCAGCCATGCCCATTGCATGACTATTGTTGTTTTGTTTGACCTGCAATATCCTTCAGTCTATCAAGAAACCCCTAATCGATTCAGACAGACAGCATAACGAGGCGCAATCTGGCCAGAACTTACACGGCGCTGGCTACGGTTTCACAATGGGGAAAACAAACAAACAAATTTCCTACAAGATTATCTTTAGAAAGCTAAAATTTTCTTTGCAGGAAACGCAAAAAGGATGAAAAGGAACCAAGATGTGGTCGAAAAGGAGAGAACTTTCCGCGGATCTAGAGCAAGAACGGCCCCAAGGCGCAATCTATGTGCGTGGGATTAGATCCAACGAGCGCCAAGAAAAAGAAGAAACGAGTAAGGTTTTTTTTTTTTCGATGAGGATGATGCGCTTGTAGGGCTTGGAGCTGCACTTCATCCGGCAGAGCAGCTCGGTCATCAGCTCTAGCGATGGCACGTCCTCCAGGTTCGCCGCCATCTCCGCCGCCCCCGCAACGAGAACTCAAACTCGCGTGCTGTTTCACGTGCGTTGCTGCAGCGTCTCGCGGTCGCAGAGGTCTCCCTCGGCCGGGCTCAGCTAAGGGGCAGTTTGGACATTTCACATGGTTATTTAGGCTTTGTAACGATAGAAAATGAGCTGAATATTCAAAGAGAGCAAATGATATGTATAAACTGAAAGATGGGATAAATAATCAATTGAAATTAACTATAGGGCAAATGAGCGGTTGACAAAGAAAGGAGAGGTAAATCATCAATAATCCCTTTTTAGACATCGTGTACATCCATCGCTAGGGAGATGTTGAATCCGACCACCCTGACCTAGATCCAGCTGCGATAGCCCTAACTTCCATGAAGCCTCCAGCCATCATCGTCGTTGTCCATCACTGTCCATTGCAATTAACTGCCCATCGCCGCCCACGTGGTAGCTTGATTTGGTGCTGGTGTCAGAGGCCAACGGCTGTAGTGAAGTGGACGACTGGATCCACCCTTCCCTATCCACGCTACTATGGGATCTCATCGGATCTGGCCATCAATAACAACACAACCGCCCGATCTGGCCTTCCTTAGCCATCGAAGGGATCTGGCATATGGAAGTCACCTTGCAGGTTTGCCGACCATCGCTACGCTGGTCACTGGGAGGGAGAGAGGAGATGGAGTGGTGAGAGTGATAGGAGAGAAAGATCAGGAGGTGTTTTTGGTGGTGGAGAAGGAGGGGTGGCCGGCAGGAAGAAGGGGGATGGGAATTGGGGAGAAGGAGCGGCAGGCGGCGGCCAGGGAGAAGGGGGCGCGACAATGGATCGAGGAAGCTAGCGGCGGAGGGAGAGAGGAGATGGAGTGGTGAGAGTGATAGGAGAGAAAGATCAGGAGGTGTTTTTTGTGGTGGAGAAGGAGGGGTGGCCGGCAGGAAGAAGGGGGATGGGAATTGGGGAGAAGGAGCGGCAGGCGGCGGCTAGGGAGAAGGGGGCGCGACAATGGATCGGGGAAGCTAGCGGCGACGGCTCAGGGAAGCTACCGGTGGCAGATCGGCGAATCGAGCAGCTCGCAAGCTTCAAACATTTTATCTAGTCTTATGTGTGATGTGGCATAGTTTAGTGTAAATCACCTCAATGCATAATAAAGCTCCCGTCCCTATCACGCCTCTACCATCCGTTCAACCTTCTCTTTCACTGTTTACTATTAAATATTTCTTAGTGGAGTAATACAGTATTGGAGGTTACACTTGGTAAACCTATGGTCAAATTAGATAAGATTAGTAGATCTTCTATAAACTTTGTTTGCTTGAACAGAGGTGGGAAAATTTCTGCCTTTGCAGATCCTAATGTGGTCCATGAGTGAAAATTGGCTAAGAGCCCAAAAGATATCATTCTTAAAATGAATTGTTTGGGTGCCCTTGTAGTTGATTACCCCATAGTACTTGCAACTGCACATTCATTTTCAGTCACTGTTGACATCGATCTTGATGGACATTTAGATAGTGAAAAAAACTCACTTCTATGCTGACTTGATTACTAGCATGCCATCCACCTTCTCATTGGAATGCCTCATCCAACAATTGTTATAGAAGGCAAGGGTGGGTTGGCTAGATCTATAGCACATGAACTGTTTTGCCAAGGAAATCTTGATATGATACGAGGTAGTTCTTAGTTTGAGGCTTATACATTAATTTCAGAACTGATTTAGTGGAGATCACTAGTTGCTCAAGAACAAGCCACTTATTGTTCAATGAGGTGAGAAAAATGTAAATTCCAATTGTTTACTTTTCACTAGTAAAAATATTATCAATTGAAACTTCTGTTCAACATTTTTATTACTAAATAAAGAGATAGATTTCTATGGTGCCATTCAATAATCATAGCAATCAACTAGGTCAGACATTGCTACTTTGTTGGCTGAAAGTATACTCAGTATGTTGTCATAGTTTTACTAAGGGTTTCATGACTGTTTTTATATTCTATTGTTGGCGACCTTATTCTGTTGTAAGACCATTGTACTTATGCATGTTTGTTAAGCTTCTGGATTTTCAAGGTAATTGTTTCATAGTAAATAGAGTAGTGAGCTTTCTGTCAATGTGAGCATATAATATATTTGGTCATACAGATGAGAACTAACATGCTCCTTTAGCTTTTTTAAACTTCTTACCTACAAATTTTATGTAACAAAATATGTATAAATATATATACCTATATATGCCCAAAAATAACAATAGAAATGAAAAACAAAAATAAAAATGAAAAAAAGAGAAGGAGGGAGGATCCAGCCGGCCCAACGGCCCACGCCTTCACCCCCCTTCTCCTTTCTCCTCCTCCCTTCTCCCTCTGCTCGCTCGCGTGCCCACACGGCCTCCCCTCTCCCTCGGATTTCCACGAGCGCTGGCCCCACCACCGTGCCTCCTTCGGACCGGCAGTCACCGGCGCGCCTCCTCGCCCATGCTGCTGCCCGGCTCCACAACGGTACTCCCAACCGCCCCCTTCCCCTCCGTGCTCGGCTAGACTCCCGACCCATGCCACCGCATCAACCATAGCAACACCCACATCGCTGCAAGTAGTGACACCCCCCCGCCAGCAATTACGCGATCTTCTGTCGACATCTTGTCGTGATGCCAAGCCGTAGTCGCCGGCTTTGTAGCCACGCCGCCTCCTGTGTCACCGCCATGGCCGCCCCCAACCGCTCCATGTGGACAGCTCACTCTGCCGCCTATAAAAGCCAATTGAGGACGCCGATTGCTCTCTCGCATCCCTCTCTTCTTTCCACCGAATGCAATTGCTTCCCTGTGCCCCGTAGCTCACCAGCGACCTCTTCTTCCCCAACTCTGGCCGAAGGGCTCGCCATCGATTGAAGCCACCTCAAGTCAATTTCGCTGACCCAGAGTATCCTTAGAACACGACGAAGCCATCCTGACCCTTGGCTGAAGCTTCCATTGCCCGAGCTGCCCCCTCGCCGTGAGCTCCCCTTGGACCACCGCCGTCTCACACCAACCGGCCACCACAGCCCTCGCTGAGCTTCGCCGACCTCCAAGGTAGCCTCGTGACACCTCCTCGATGCTCCAGTAGCGTTTAATTGAGCTCCCGTGCCATAGATAGCAATGTCCACCATTGTCCTGTTCAGCCGCCAATCACTATTCTGGACAAATTGACCAACGAGACCTTGCCTATAGATGGGCGCAAGCTCAAGAAACCCATTTTGTGAACGCTCGTGTCCGGCCACCACCCCCATTGCCAGCGGCAAGCTTCGCCATTGTTGGGAGGAAGAAGATGCACTGTTCATCTATGTTATATGATTAGCCCGAGGATTAATTAGCATTAATGATGTTTGTTAGTTTTAAATAGCCACTGACATGCGGGCCCCCTTTTAATTAAAACATCAGTAGATCCCAGGTGTCAGCAGCTCGAAAAATAGTAATCCCCATGGGCCCCACCTGTCAGTGAAACCGAGAAAAGATAATAACTCCCAGTGGGTCCCACGTGTCAGTGATTGGAGAGATAAGAAATTAATAATCCCAGTGGGTCCCACCTGTCAGAGAGAGGAAAAGAAAAATAATATAACCTGTGGGCCCCACCTATCAGTTACACGCATACTTTCTCTCCTCGGATTAAATTAACGATTTCTGATTTTATTTAAGCTGAAAACTTCAAATCTTCATAATTAATTCATCCTAACTCCAAATAAAGTGAGAGAAATATCTAAATTCATCATCTATCCAATGGAACCAAAATCATGAATTTTTTATCTTGTTTGAAATTTTGTGAGAGTTTATTTGGTTGTATTGATATTTATTTAAATTTTTGGTTAACAAAAAATTAGCGTACGAAACTCGAGAAGAAGAGTCTGAGGTAGAGGCAAGCCAAGACCAGCAAGATCAGGGCAACTGTGACCCAGCAGAGTCAATACTTTGATCATTTTGAACCTCCCATTTTAGCAAATTATTTGCATTTAAATAAATGAATTGTATGCTATTATTTTATGTGAAATGCAAAGTTTGTTCTAATACTCTAGCGATATGCCATTAGTTAAGTGCTAATATTATATATCTCCATAGCACATTGAACTGTGAACCTTGTTTATCCCTAGGAAAAGTATAATTGTAGTCCTCTGAAAATAAGTCTCGCTTATACATATGGCTTAGTACTGCTTAGATACTCGGGGTGCTAAAATACCCTAATCCCCCACATGCAATTACAAAGAGCAAATTTGGGAAGTTGTAGATGGAAATGGTTGTGTATTTTTTTGAGAATCATTATTTTACACCCTCAAACACCTCAACTTACTTATACATCTGGACGGATGGTTTGGAGGTATGGTGTGATAAATGCACGAGAGTGTGGAATGTGATAGAACCACCCAGATAACCCTCAGGATCGAATCTGATCAGGACATCCCATTGTAAAACAGTGCAACCACAAGTCTGCAAAGTGTAACTTAGCTAAGTAAATCCATCGAACCTCGTACTCATCTCATAGGTAGGGGAAGAGAAGTGAGGTAGTGCAAGGTTCAGGTGTGGCTAAAGGAACAACGAGTGGAGGGTGAAGTTTTCCTGTCGTACTAGCGTTGTGGGGAGAGGAGCCCGAATGCGCTAGTACTAGTGGTTAACATTCCACGCAACGTATGGGACCCACCGTAAGTGGGAGTAGCCCATAGGGTGAGATGAGAACAAGAGGTCAGGTGGCTTGAAAGGTTACTGTGATGGTCTACTCAACTGCGTGACTAAGGAATCATGCGGAGCAGTGAGCGGATTATCTCTTGTAATGAAAGTGTACACACTCTATAGAGTTAAAACTATTCGAATAGCCATGCCCACGGTCAAGGCCGAACATGAGAACCTAACTTGGATATAGTTCTATTTCAAAAAAATAGTTTTGTGGTAGGGACTTGGAAAGAAAAATGAAGGGCGATGGAAAGCTCTAGTTTTGTGTTGCCCTAGGTGCCGTCCCAAAGATAATGTAAGTGGCTATAACGCTAGAGAGTTCGCATCAGGTGTAGTTGTCATGAAAAGGTGGATGAAATCTGTGCCAATATTATTATTACATGCTTCTTTTACAAACACTATGATTTTGGTCCAAACTGCTAGGTCTCAAGAGATTTCTATGTATTATATTACATTTAAAAAGCGATTTTCTGGCAAATAAAACAACCCAAGCCCTTCCTTGGCAAGCCATGCATGTTAAATTAATTGCATACTTTGTATTGGCTTGCGGAGCATGGTGGATTTGTGCTCACTCTCGCATCTTCATACCCAGAAGCAGGAAGCCACGACCAGTACGCCTACGACGATGCACCAGTCCCGACGCATGGAGCCGACGACGACAATTAGGGCGAGTTTGAAAATGTCTAGTTCTAAGCAAGTAGACTTGCTGGAAGGGTATGCACCTATATTACCGAAGGGTTAGGCGATATAGTTTTCACACATGTACCTCTCAATCGCTTGCTTGTGGATGGGGGTCCTACCGTTGTTCGCTTTTCCGCTGCTATTTTTTGAATTGATATGGCAATGTACTGTGACCACTATCTATTGATCTAGGAAATAGTACGGTGGAATCACAGAAGATTCTGGATCTCAAATCCGGGTCCGACAGTGCTGGTATCAGAGTATACGACTGTAGGGTAATACCTTAGAAAGGCTACTAGGTAAAGACCTAAGGACTTAATTTTGCAAATCTATAAAATGGGGGTTTTAGAAAAATATAGCGTATTACTTCCTCTCTTATCCCTCTTAGATCCGATCTTATCTTTCTTCTTTTGAAATTTTAAAGGAGATATTAACTTTAGTGCCTTAATATACACATAGTTGGAGCTGCGAAAGGTGATTGCGACTACTTTACTCATGGACAGAGTGCGGGGGACTTTGCCTGTATTTTGCGTAAGCTGCTGCATTACTTGGAATATAAGGATCATCCTATCTATAGGGGATGCAAGACCACCAAGGTACCCAGGGAGTCTTGGATTATGGAGATCTTTCTCTATGCTTTGGACGAGACTGCACCACCACACGTCTTCAGGAGTGTGCATAGGAAGAGCACTGCATCCACTGCTCTTCAGGACGCCGCTCGCTTAGTTGCTACCCAGTTATGCGACATCACGGACCTGCACAACTGATGTCTCCATTCTTCTACTATCCATCCCGCTAGGAGGGGGCGAGCCACAATGAGACTTTTCTCCGGCAGGCAGGGACAACCCTATGCTCTCCCACTAGGTTCACCTGACTAGGGCCATGGGAGCCACTTACGCTACAGCGCCTGAGGAGATCACTGACCTTCGCTAGCTTTTACTAGATAAGCTACGGCCGCGAGAGAGCACTACAGGAGTAGCTCGCTAAGTGAGAGAAGGCACTTACAGAAGTAGAGAAGGAGAAGACCTCCGCCCTCGCTGAGCATCAGCGGACTGCCGTTGCCGCAGGGATCCTCACTCCAGCTCCCGCTGCATCACCCATCATCATCCCGGGTTCTGCTCCACCCCAGCCATGGGCTAATGAGCCCCGTACCCGACTCACTACTCGTAAGAGGATGTGACCCCCTGGTCTGAGGGCGATTGTCACTCTTGGAGGGCCCCGCTATGGCCGTAGCCGCTCCCGCTCCCATTCAGACTCTTCAGACTTCAACGGTAGCCGCTCCCGCTCTCAGTCACTGGATTACAGTCCTTCCTGTCCGAGAGCCATTTTCATGGAGGAGTAGACCATTAATATAGTGTTCAGTGTGGTGTGGTGAGCACCGACCCCCATAGTAGTAGGAGTGTACTAGGAGCTAGTATGTTGTTGTAACAAGTACTCAACACAGCCTAGGTGCTATGTAAGTGTTGAGCTATGTGAACTTTTAATTATGAATGTAATGCGGCCAAATGTAGGCCTTATATTGTAATTCAATTTGTCGTTTATCTTATTTGCGTTGGCTTTTGCATGAAGTGGCGTGGGCCAAAAACCCACTTACTCAGTGCATGTACTTAAAGCACAGCTGGTATCTGCAGATGGCGACCCAGCGAGTTACCCGAGCCCAGGCTAGCGCCGCTCCGGGCATGTAGGCTGAGGTCGATGCAAATCAGGAAACCCCGCTAGTGGGTCAAGGTAGAGGCCGAGGTCCGGAAGTTAACCCTCCACCTCAACCAGAAAAACCCACCATGGCTCAAGTCATGGCACAACAGATTCAGCTCCTGCAGGCCATCTACACCTGTCAACAAGATAATGCTGGCGGCCATAGCACTAAGCTGGATTACTTTTTAAGGACTCGGCCCTTGACCTTCTCCTCGGCAGATGAGCCCCTCAAAGCCGAAGACTAACTGCCAGATACTGAAAGAAAGCTACGACTTGCCAAATGTTCTGATGAAGACCAAGTAATCTTCGCCACTCACCAGTTGAAGGGAGCAACCGCAACTCGGTGGGAGAATTACCTGTCCACCCAGGGTCAGGAGGACACCCTGACTGGGGATGACTCCGAAGGGGAAGCTGAAAGACAAGGACCAATTGCAGGTCAAGAGCCCTGAAAATTTTCTAATATAGTTTTCCCTACTGTGTCCTGAGCACCTGCACGAGTGTGTGGCTGATGTGACCCAAAGGCATCATATATATTTCTGGTTTTTTTGGTTTGTTCACAGCATAATTATACTATTTTTAGCAGTAATTATCATTCATTTATTATGTTATTGTAAAAATAGTATTTGTTGAGCATATCATAGGGCATAGGTAATGAGGACATAGCCCTAGTGGATACAACCATATTAGCAATGCTTGTTGTTCTAATTACAAGAGTTCCTACGCATCACTTAAATTATCATGTAAGCTTGTTTTTAGAAGTGGATTTATATCATACGAACTATATGATACTACCTAATGATGAAAATGCATATTTACACAGCTATACAAGAGGTTGCATCAACACTACGAGCTCGTAGTTGGGGTCTACCAAAAGGGAAGCCAACCAACATATCAAGACCATGTCGACGTCTCTCCCAACTCTTATTTATGGTCACCATGTCACTTTTGAACCAATTTAAGCAAGGGTTCAAGTGGGACACGTTTTGGAATCTAATTTGGCCTCCAGATCAGTTCGGATTTAGCCTGTCAGGTCCAACTTTAAACCAGTATAACTTTTACATACGAAGTCCATCTGAGGTCCATGAGTACTTGATGGAAAGCTTTTCTCGTCCTCTTTCCAGCGGATCCAGCCTTCCTACAAATTCCTTCTATACAGCCTGCAATCATCAAAAGAAGTTGCTACACCATCAGTTTGAGCCAAATCGGGTCTTGTAATGCATGGGCCTAAGATGAAGGTGTTACCCCTACTATTCATAGCAAAAAAACTGTTCACATAAACAGTAAAATAGTACCACCCCCTTGTTTCTTAATTTTGTGTAACTTTCACTCCCCTATTTAAGGAGGCCGTACCCTTCTAATTTTCTTGGATTTCATTTATATTTAGTTTGCCTTTGTTGCAACTTGTATCTTCAGTTGTGTTAGACGACCACCTGTCAAGATTCTTATTCGGAATCCCACCATATTGTGTATTTCAATCCTATTTGCAATTTAAGATTGCTTGTTATCTTGTTCTTGCGTGTTCTTCAGTTGCATGTAGGAATAGACATTCGTGGTCAGGTCAACCGTGTTCTTGGCACGGTTAATAATGACTCGGAGTGTGGTTTAGCGATTGCTTGACATTCTGGTCGTGACCGATTAGTAGCCGTATTTTCAAAGTCGTTCTCCTTCAAATCGAAGTTATCATCCTATCAGAAGATCGGGACCCCACCCCCTCACCAATAGGTGAAAATCCAATGTTTAAAGATTATATCGCGTAGAAGATATGGTTTGGAACAACTTCCTCTTTTGAAGCGTAGCTAGATTCAACTTCAGTGCAAAACATGACCAGTTACTAGGTAGCAAATGGACCAGGCCTTGGTGTGCTAGCCCGTGGCCCATCACTATTGGCCCAGCCCAAGGACAGCCCGTTTAGGTCATGAGCCGTGCCGACATGGCCTAGTGGACCGTGCCGTGCCTAGACCTAGGGGTGGCATGTCGGGCTAGCATAGTATGGTCCGATAGCGGTCATGGGCAGGGCTCGCACGGCACGTCACGACCAAAGGGTTGTGCCAGCACACACGGTACGGCCTGGCCTGGTAAAAAATAGCCATCTGTGGCCTTTTTTGACCGTTGGGAGGTGCAAAAATCCAAAACAAATAGCAAAAAAAATCAAAAAAATGACAAATTTTTTCCTATAAATAGGGGGCCATCCGACCTCCATTCTCCACACCTCAAACCTCACTCTCATCTCTCTATAATCTCTCTATTTAGTTGTGAAAAATCCGGTTGCGTTTGCGTAAATTTGGCAAAATTAGTGAGAAATACGTACCTGTTAGATGAAACTCTACTTATCTTATGTTTAAACATATATTGCCATATAAGATCACCTTATCTGTGTTTTTTCACATCCAAGTTCATCAATCTCGTAGCTCCTCCAGTAGACCCCGAACTTACTGAGGCCGATTGGATTGTTGGTGAAATTTTTTTTCTTTTTAATAAATTTTTCATAAAGCAACACTTTATCTTTCTGGAGTATACTACCCTACCTCTCCTATCATTGTTCATAACATTCTTGAAATTACCACTCGTCTAAAGGCTTTTGAAAATAATCCTGTACTATGGGATATTGTAGTTGCCATGAAAACTAAGTTTTTAAAATATCAGAGAAAAATTCTTATTTTATATATATTCGCCGTTATTAGGATCCTAGGGCCAAACTCCAAGGACTTCCAAATGTATTACAACTTTTAATTGATGCTACTGGTTTAGATTATTGTACATACTATAGAGTTGTTAAGGATAAATTATATGAGGTATACGGGAAATACAAAAATAAGTTTGGGTCTGTGCGTTTGGAAGGACCCTAGGTAGCCCCTAGTACCTCTGTGAGGACTATGCAATGGGAAATGATTTTTAGTTCTTCCTTTAGAGATTCTCGAAATTCATATGCAGGTACACACCAATCAGGAGGAGCAAGGCAACAATACACCAAAGACCTATCAAGTTATCTCAATAGTGATAGTGTCAGTTTTGAGCAAGAGTCGAATATCCTCTCATAGTGGCAAACCCTAGAAAGTGACATATCCAGTGTTTTCTATATTAGCATGGGATGTGTTGACTGTTCTTGTCTCTGCGGTCTCCTCAGAGTCTGTCTTCAGTCTATTCGGAAGAATAATCGAGAAGTGGTGAACAAATCTCTCGAACGTGATGGTCAAAATCCTTCTAACCATTAAAGACTAGAAACAAGTTGAATCAAGACTCCAACATACTATAGAGAATAGAGACTTAAAAGAATCTTTTGAGGATTTGTATCTAGATAGCAATGAATAGGATTTTCAATATTTTTTTCTTCAGATATAGTGAGTATTGAGCTTTATAGGCTATACTCTTTTTTACCAAGTTTTTCTTAAGTTGAGTTTTTACTTGATAAAATTTTTAATGAGGCAGCCATACCATATAATAATCTATATTGATATTCTACAAGTTAATAAAGCTCATTATATCATTGATAATACTTATTTTGATGATTAACAATGTCTATAATTTTCTTCAATTTTCTACAATTTTCTTGTAATTTTCTATTCATATAACAATCTATAATCCATAATTCCATATTGATATTCTAGTATTCTACAAGTTAATAATGTTCATTATGTGACATTGCCAATATTTATATTGTATTGATGATTAACAGTGCCTAAAATTTTCTAAAATTTTGTACAATTTTTCTGAAATTTTCTATAATTTCTTTTTTCTTTTTCTTGGCTTAACGGGCCAACTATGCTGACACGGCCCGTTAAGGCTTAACCGTGCCTGTCCCAGGATCATGCTAGTGCACACAGTCAAACATAGATGTTATCACAACCATATAAACGATAAAATAAAGGAAAAGCTCAAATATCAATAAATCTTAAAAGGTACGACCTTATGATCAAGCTTACAATAGATTAGCCCGAAGGGCTTAACAAAACTAGCAGCGGAAATCCATAATAAAGCGTAGCGGCCAGTCGACAAGCCCACAGGCTATCGAGTGGAGAACGAAGCCTAATCCGTGAAGTCGTCGTAGTACTCCCCTTCTGGAACCTCCTGCTGATAATACTTCTCGCCCTCAATTGAGCAACATAGGCGTAAAGCCGTGAGTACATTGGTACTCAGCAAGTCGTTTGTAACAAATGAATGCAATATAGTATGCAAGGCTTACCAAAGGATGGCTGAAAGGTTAATTTGCAAAAATGACATTTGAAATACAATAAATAGATTGAAGGCGAACTTTAAATGTAACAATAATAAATATGTAATCAAAGGAAATGACATAACCACTTACGAACCTCCCGTCCACAAGCTAAACTAACCGCTCATGGACCTCCCATCCATAAGCTAACCAATAGCGAATTACCCATCCACTGTCCAACCGTAATCCATCAGTTTTCACAAATTACTATACTTTGTGTGAAATCACCGAGCATTGTCCATGACCAAGGACGCGGCTATTCGAATAGTTTTACACTCTGTAGAGGTTGCACAACTGTACCCACACGATGTGATTAGCCTCGGCCTAAGGTAATCACAACAAGGCCTTTACAAAGTTCGGTTACAACTCAATCTGCCCGCTAGGGTTTCACATCACACCCCCCTTGCGCCACATGGAAATCAGCAACGCTGTTCATCTCAATGGCAAGATTAAAGTTGAAACCTTCCAAATTAATCAGCTAGGTCCATCCCATACTAGACATGTGGTTTGCACGGTAAAGCTCAAATCAATGGCGCACAAAGTTAAGTCCTTAACATTACCCGGGCGATACTACCACATCCCTCAAAGTGCTCCAACACTTCCCCTCTTTACTGCACGATCACTCGCCCGAGTGCAAAACCAAGTTTGTATAACCACCATAGATGACGCATCAACGTCATGGCACAAATTTTAGTAAATGTGGCACCAACCACAGTTCCATATCTCATTAAGTCAAATTTATAATCCACATGTGATGATAAACCCATTTGGAACCATAAGTAAAGCTAAGCAGTCTATCGTACCAACCCATGTGACAAATAATCTAGCATCACTAGTATGTTCCCCAACCTAAGGTGACAATGGCATCATGACATTCCAAATTATCAAGGAGGGATAGATTCAATTGGGACGGTAACTGCCAATACAAGGATTTGAATAAAAATAGCGATGCAATGTAATTTAAAACAAAATAAATAAATAATAGACTGCAAACTGGGTTCAACACGATCAAAGGACATGACTTGCCTTGGTTATGCTCAGTGAGGTACTCTTGGTCTTCGGGCGTAGATCCTGCTCCTCCGGAATCCGAATCTAACGAGAGAGAAAACGACCGAAACAAGAAAAATACATAAAATGACAAACAAATGAACTCAAAAAATCATAAAACTAGAACCAAAAGCTAGATCTCGATTTTAGATGAATTTAGAAAAAAGAATGGGGTCAATCGGAGCTAGGACGGAGGAGAACGGGCTCTCAGAAAATAAACCCTAAAGGAAAATCGAGAAAATCGAAAAAGACACTGTGCTGTGAACCCGGCGCATGGAATAACTAGTTGTCGAGCCCCGAATATGCAAATCCGGACTCCCTGTGTATTCTGCACTAGTCCCAGGATCATGCTAGTGCACACAGTTAAACATAGATGTCATCACAACCATATACACGATAAAATAAAGGAAAGCTCAAATATCGATAAATCTTAAAAGGTACGACCTTACGGTCAAGCTTACAATAAACTGGCCCGAAGGCTTAACAAGAGTAGCAGCGGAAATCCATAGTAAAGCATAGTGGCCAATCGACAAGCCCACAGGCTATCGAGTGGAGAACGAAGCCTAAACCGCGAAGTCGTCGAAGTACTCTCCTTCTGGAACCTCCTGCTGGTGATACTCCTCTTCCTCAACTGAGCAACATTGGGCATAAAGCCGTGAGTACATGGTACTCAGCAAGTCGTTTGTAACAAATGAATGCAATATAGTATGCAAGGCTTACCAAAGGATGACTGAAATGTTAATTTACATAAATGACAGTTGAAGGTAAATACAGTAAATAGATTGAAAGCAAACTTTAAGTAAAACAATAATAAATAATCAAAGGAATTGATATAACCACTTGTAGACCTCCCATCTACAAGCTAAAACAACCGCTTATGGACCTCCCATCCACAAGCTAAACCAACAGTGGATTAACCATCCACTAACTAACCACAATTCACAAGTTTTCAGAAATAACTACCCCTCGTGTGAAATCATCGAGCATTGTCCATGACCGAGGACGCGGCTATTCGAATAGTTTTACACTCTGCAGAGGTTGCACAACTGTACCCACACGATGTAATTAGCCTCAGCTTAAGGTAATCGCAACAAGGCCTTTACAAAGTTCAGTTTACAACTCAATCCGCCCGCTAGGGTTTCGCATCACACCCCCCTTGCGCCACATGGAAATCAGCAACCATGTTCATCTCAATGGCAAGATTCAAGTTGAAACCTCCCAAATTAGTCAGCCAGGTCCATCCTATACTAGACATGTGGTTTGCACGGTAAAGCTCAGATCAATGGCGCACAAAGTTAAGTCCTTAGCAATTCCCGGGCGAGACTACCTCATCCCTCGAAGTGCTCCAACACTTCCCCCCTTTACTACACGATCACTCGCCCTAGTGAAAAACCAGTTTGTATAACCACCGCCGATGACGCACCAACGTCATGGCACAAATTTTAATATACGTGGCACCAACCACAGTTCCATATCTCATTAAGTCAAATTGATAAATCACATGTGATGATAAACCGGTCGTAAACTTAAGCAGGTCTAAGCAATTCTATCGTACCAACCCATGTGACAATAACCTAGCATCACTAGTATATTTCCCAACCTAAGGTGACAAAGGTATCATGGTGTTCAAAGTTGTTAAGGAGGAATAATCAATATGGGACAATAACTACCAATTACAACGGTTGAATAAAAATAGCGATGCAATGTACTTTAAAATAAAATAATTAAATAATAGATTGCAAACTGGGTTCAACATGATCAAAGGACACGACTTGCCTTGGTTATGCTCAGTGAGGTACTCCGGGTCTTCGGGCGCAAAACCTGCTCCTCCGGAATCCGAATCTAGCGAGAGAGAAAACGATCGAAACCAAAGAAATACATAAAATGACAATCAAATGAACTCCAAAACTCACAAAACTAGAACCAACAGCTAGAGCTCGATTTTAGATGAATTTAGAAAAAAGAACGGGGTCAATTGGAGCTAGGACGGAGGAGAACGGACTCCCGCAAAATTAAACCTAAATTTAATCGAAAAATTCGAAAATTACACTGTGCTGTGAACCCGGTCCACGGAATTACCGGTCCACCGTGAACCCGGCTAACCGAACAGTGCACGCGGGGAGGGGCTGCTGACGCGGCGGGCTAGGGCTGACGTGGTAGCCGCTCGTGCCGCCACGTGGCACGTGCTGACGTGGCATGCTGACGTGGCTACCACGTGGCTCGGGGGTCGGCTCGGGGCTGACGTAGCGCTGATGTGGCATGCCACGTGACTCGGGGGTCGGCTCGGGGCTGACGTGGCATGCCTCGTGTCGTGCCACGTGGACAAGGGCTGACGTGGCACGCTACCGTGCCGCCACGTGGCTAGGCCGAGCCGCGGCGCTCGGCGCGGCGGCGACGGCGGATCCGACGGCGGGACGCCGACGCTTGGTCAGATCCGCCGCCGCTCAGATCTAGATGAGCGGCTCGGATGAGGCGGCGCGGGAGTCGGCCGATGGGCGACGCGCGTCCCGGCTCGCTGCGCGAGGCGTCGCGCGGGTGCGAGTGAGCTGCGCGGGCGCGCGGTGGACGGCGGAGATTGCACGACGCGCGAGGCGGATCGGCGACGTGTGTCCGGCGCGCCGCGCTGGCGTCGCGCGCGCGCAGCGCGCTGGGGTGTGCGGCGCGGCGCGCGGCGCCGAGGCGCGGCGCGAGTGGCGCGTCCGCGCGGGAGCGGCGCGACGGCGAGGCGACGCGGGGGAAGGGGGTCGGCGCAAGGTCTCACCGGCGGCAGCGGGGACGGCGGCGACGGGGACAACTCCGGCGACGGCGCGTGCGACGGCGGGGACTTCGGCGACCGTGGCGGCGGGGCTCTGGGCGGCGGCGCGAGGCGAGAGAGCGGAGGCGAGAGCGGCGGCGACGGTGCACGCGAACCGAGGGGGCGGTAGTGTTTAAATCACGTGAACCGAGGCCACCGATCCGGACGCAGCGCGGACGCGGGCGGGACGCGGGCGGGACGCGGTCGGCGCGCACGGACGGCCGAGATCACGCGGGGGAAGATCGGGTGGTCGCGGATGCGCGGGGTGCGGCGGCGTTAGGGTTAGGGTTACGCGCGGGCGCGAGGAACGGACGGCGGGGATGAGCCACAACGCGGGATCGGGCGGCTGAGGGAGGCGAGGCGCGAGCGCGGGATCGGGCACCAGCAGCACGACGGGATTGCGGCCACGTGGCGGGGAAGGAAATCGGGCGGCGGGGAGCTCGGGCGGGAAAAGGGAGTACGGCTGCAGCGCGGGCGCGGTGGATGGGTGACGCGTGGAGAGGGGGAGATCGTGCGACCGAGAATTTTCCCCTTTTCTTTTCTTTTCCCAGAAATTCAAATAAACTTCAAAAGGCTCTAGAAAATAGCAAATAAATGCCAAAAATTTACCAAAAATACCAGAAATTTCCTTGAGACCTGAAGAATCCAAATAAAATATTTTCAACTTATGTTGATGTTTATTTTACTCAGATTAAATCATTTTAAAATTCTAAAATTCATTTGAGGCTTAATTTAATTCCAGAAAATTTCTTGTGACTTAAGGAACTTAATTAAAATATTTTCAGATAATGTTGAAGTATAGTTTAACCATATTAAATTCTTTTAAATTTTTGGAAATTCATTTAAGCATGGTTTTAAATTCAGAAAAATCCCAAAAATTTATTTTTAAATTCAAAGTTTTAAAAATGCCCAAAAATCAGGATGTTACACTAGTCCACGGTGAACCCGGTCCACTGAACGGTGCAAGTGGGGAGGCTCGGTTAGGCTGACGTGGCGTGCGCTGGTGCCGCGACGTGGCACGGGCTGACGTGGCACACTGATGTGGCTGCCACGTGGCACTGGGGCGGGTTTTTGGCTGACGTGGCAGATGACGTGGCACGACATGTCACACGCCACGTGGCGGTAGGGCTGACATGTCTCGGGTGCGGTCGCGGCGGCGGCCCGAGATCGGGCGGTGGAGGTGTCGACGCGTGGCGGGATCTGGGCCATTGGCTCAGATCCGGATGGACGGTGGGGACGTGGCGACTCGGAGGCAGGGCGGCGTGGAACGCCGACGCGTGGCGCGTCGTGCGACACGTCGCGCATCGCGCGGCGCAGCGGAACGAGCGCGCACCGACGCGGGCGGCGCGCTGGCGCGGCGCCACGCGCGGCGTGAGCGGAGCGAGGCGCGGCCGACGTGGCGGCCGCGCGCGCGCGCGGCGCCGCGCGGGTACCGGGTTTGGCGGCGGGCGGCGACGCGAGACGACGCAGCGGCGGAGGCGCGACGGCCATCGGCGGGTCTTAGCGACGGCGACGGCGGGGACGCACGGGCGACGGCGACGCGGCTCCAGGAACAGCGGCGCGAGGTGAGGAAGCGGCGGCGAGGGCGGTGGGGTTAGCGTGCACATGAACCGAGGGAAGAACACGTTAAATACACACGAACCGAGGCGAGTTGATCCAGAGGCGGCACGGAGCGAGCGCGGGCGCGGTGCGGACGGCACGGACGGGCGAGATCGGGACGCGTGGCTGCATCCGACGGCAAGGGACGCGAGGGACACGCGGGGACGGCGCAGATGCGGGCACGGGCGCGATCCAACGGCGGGGCGACACTTGCGGGCGAGGGCGAGCGGATGCGTGCGGGGTGGGCATATGCTGCCGCGTGGCCAGATCGACGGCGGGGAGCGAGCGAGGCGAGGCGAACGGTGCAGATGCGCGCGGGCCAGAGCGGCGGCGGGGATGTGCGACAGCTGGCGGGTGCGGAAGGCAGTGGTGAGGCGCGCGGGCGGGCGCAGTTCGGATCCGCGCCACCTGGAGGCGAAGGCGGATCGGGCGGCGAGGAAGAGCTGCGCGGGCGGGAGCGGGCTTCGGCGGCGACGCGTGGCAGTTGGAGGAGCGGGCCGAGGGAGATGGGCCAGATGGCCGACGCGTGGAGGGAAGGAGATCCGACGGCTGAGGGTATTTCCAGATTAAATTCTTTTCAGAAAATTTGAATAAACTTTCAGGAGCTCTAGAAAATAGCAGAAAAATCCCAAAAATTCACCCAAAACTTTTCAGAAAATTCCTTGAGACACAAGGAACTCAAATAAAATATTTTCACCTTATGTTAAAGTTTATATTAATCATATTAAATCTTTTTAAATTTTTGAAAATTCACTTAAGCTTGATTTAAATTCAGAAAAATTCCAAAAATTAAATTTTAAATTTCAGGTTTTAAAAATCCCCAAAAATCAGGATGTTATAAGCGCATTCACGTGCGGCTTCATACAGCACTATTATTTCTGAGTGGTTCGTCGAGGCAGCTACAACACTTTGCTTAGACGATTTCTAGAAAATTGCAGTTCCACCACACAGGAATACATAGCCTGTTTGTGACTTTGCGGTATGCGGGTCAGATAGGTACCCGGCATCTGCATAGCCAATCAAGTTCAGATCTTGATTCTTTCTGTAGAACAATCCAAGGTCCTTGCTTCCTTGGAGATATCGGAAGATGTCCTTTACACCCTGCCAATGCCTTTTGGTGGGCTCTACACTATACCTTGTTAACAGGTTCAATGCAAAAGCAATATCTGGTCTAGTGCAGTTTGCTAAGTACATGAGTGCTCCAACTGCACTCAAGTATGGGAATTCCGGTCCCAAGACTTCCTCCCCCTCTTCCATAGGTCGGAAATGATCTTTTTCTTGTTGTAAAGATCTCCCGATTATCGGTACTTTTGATGGAAATACTTTCTCAAAGTCGAATCTTTCTAACACCTTCTGGGTGTAGGTCGACTGATGTACCAAGACTCCTCCAAGGACATGCTTAAGCTGCAGGCCTAAGCAGAACTTGGTCTTACCCAAATCTTTCATTTCATACTCTGACTCAAAGTAGGAGCTTGCTTCTTTTATATCTTCCACTGTCTTGATGATATTCAGATCATCTACATACACTGAGATTATACAGAATCTATTCTGGGATCGCTGTATAAATACACAAGGACAGTCTTCATTGTTCGTGTAGCCTTTCTTGCAGAGAAAGTCGCTTAAGCGATTATACCACATTCTGCCAGATTGCTTCAGTCCATACAGGGACTTTCTAAGCTTCACACTGTACAGATTTCTATTTGCTCTATCTTGGTTCGGAAGAGGAATTTCTTCAGGGACTTTCATATAAATCTCCGAATCCAAGTTACCATAAAGGTATGCAGTCACAACATCCATCAGTTTCATTTCTAAATTCAAGTTCACTACCATTGTGATCAAGTATCTAAAGGTAATTCCACTCATGACTGGGGAGTAGGTTTCTTCGTAATCAACTCCAAGACGTTGAGTGAAACCTTGTGCTACTAGCCTTACTTTGTATCCTACTACTTCGTTTCTTTCATTTCTCTTTCGAACAAATACCCACTTGTGCCCTACAGGGTGCACATGGGGAGGTGTGCGGCATACGGGCCCAAACACCTCTCTTTTATTCAGAGATAGCAATTCAGTTGCTATTGCCTCCTTTCAATCTTCCCAATCTGATCTTTTCTTACATTCAGCGAGTGATGCAGGCTCGGGATCAAGATAAATGATTATAGCAATTTTCTTTGCGAAGTAGATATCAACACTGGCCGTTGTCCTATTCAGGGACTCTCCCGTGTGCACATAATTTATAGCTATTTCTTCATGAGTTGCTTCTTCTGGAGCTTCACCTTGCGCATCGCTTCTTTCAATTACGGTGGCAAGTCCCTTTAGTTTTTCAGCTCCGATGTGTGCGCACACATTCATATCGATGGAGATATTCAGATCCAGTATGTCCTTTTCTGAAGGTGTCATACTTGTACCAAGTCTCAACTAGCTCCCCTTCTCATTCTGGGGGACTTCGGTGATCGGCTGTGATAAGTCCTTGTTATCCTTTTTCCCAGGCATCCCCGGTTACTTGGGATTCGAGGAGTCGGAGTTCTCGTCCTTTTATTCTGAGGCCTCTATACGGGATTAGGGATACCTTCAATTTTCTTTGGTATTTCAACCCTCTCCGGTGCATTGTGTGCAGGCACATGCGACTTAGTCACGCTCTTCAAATCACTAAAGTGATCAGGCAGTTGATTTAATAATGCTTGCAAATCGATGATCTTCTGGACCTCTTGTTCGGCTTCACTAGTGCGCGGGTCATGTGCAGGAATTCCCGTGGCTGCCCACGTAATTTCTCGACATTTTTCATCAAGGGGTTGATTTCCTCCCCCTAATATCGGGAAATTATCCTCATCAAAAATGCAGTCAGCGAAGCGGGCAGTATGCAAATCTCCCAACATGGGTTCCAAATTCCTGATTATGGTTGCAGTCTCATAACCAACGTATATCCCAGTCTTACGGAGAGGACCCATTGCAGTTCGCTGCGGAGGGGGTATAGGTACATAAACCTTGCATCCAAACCTTCTGAGATGAGAAATTTTCGGTAGTGACCCTTGCGCTAGTTGCATAGGTGAATGGATGTCGTAGGCCGAAGGTCTAAAGTTGATGAGATTTGCTGCATGTAGGATTGCGTGTCCCCAACATGTAGCTGTCAAATTACAATTATGCAAAAGGGGTCGGGTAATAAATTTAATTCTCTTAATTAAAGCCTTTGCCAAACCATTCTGGGTATGGACATGCGGTACCGAAAGTTCAACTTCAATCCCCATCTCCATGCAATATTCATCAAATGCCTTTGAAGAAAATTCTCCAGCATTGTCCATTTTGATGGACTTGATGCGATGATCAGGGAACACATTTCTGACGTGAATGATCTGCAAGATCAATTAGCGAAAGCATGGTTTCTCGTGGATAATAAACCCACATATTTTGAGGAAGCATCAATGAGCACCATGAAATTTCTAAATGGCCCTGAGAAAGGCTGAATGGGACCGCAAATGTCTCCCTGGATGTGTTCCAGGAACGCAGGGACTTCATCCTTCACTTTCAGAGTGGAGGGTCTAGTAATTAATTTCCCGATGGCACATGCAGGGCACACAAAATCTTCGTGATTCGGGAAATTCTCCATATTAATATTATGCTCGTGAGAATTGTTAATTATATTTCTCATCATCCTAAGATCTGGGTGGCCTAATCTATCATGTCAGAGATAGAATAGTTCAGAGCTTCTAAATACTGTCTTCAGGACAGTGTACGATGTAGGCGCCTTAATGTTGGTATAATATAGCCTGGTTTCTAGTGAAGGAAGTTTTTCTAATACCCTTTTGCCATTCTCTTCGCGCTTCATGATGAGCAGGTATTCCTTACCGTACTCTTCTTCAGTCTCAACGTGGAAACCATTGGCGCAAATATCTTTAAAGCTTAGGATAGTTCTAGTCGATTCTAGGTACAATAAGGCTTGTTCAATGACCAAAGTTGTGCCCATTGGGAGTATAATTGTGGCTCTTCTGGAACCAATTATACATGCATCGCTTCCGGCGATTGTCGTAAGGCTGCCAGTGCTCTTATGAATCGACTGAAAATATTTAGTCTCTCTTAAGATGTTATTCGTGGTACCACTGTCGGCAAGGCATACTTCCTCCATAGGGCGCCACACGTGCTCTAATATAAGGTATTTTATTAATATGTATTAGAATACAGCACATAAATAAAACACACAAATATTAGAACATATCATGCCATTGTAAACTGAATAAATGAATGAATTATTCCAAAATCATCCAACCATCACGAGAAAATAAAACTAAAGTACCATCCATGTAAGTTTTTAACTTGTCCATTTAATGCAAAATAAATGACAATTAACGTCTCATGCATTCTGTGCATCAGACAGAATCAATTAGAAAGTCATTGACTTCTTCGGCTATCTTTTTCAGGAGTGATGTTCTCTTCGAGAGAAATTATGGAGGTGGCTTCCTCTAGGTCGTAAGGGGGCGCTGCTGCCGGAATGGACTCAACCTCCATCATTTCAGGCAGCTGCTCAAGATGCTCCCCCTCAACCGCTGCAATGTGAGCTTCAGGCTGCCCTTTGCCATTCTTCTTCTGGGCTTGGTGGACATCAATGACATGCTGCGGTGCTTTACAGATCCGCGACCAATGCCCCCACTTGCCACACTTGTAGCAACCTTGGTTCTGCTGACCATAGGTTTTGCCATTCTCCTTAGCCTTTTTGTCACTTAGAGCATCTGACTTGCCTTTTTGGGCAACGGCCTTACCCTTCTTTCCCCTTCTTTTCATCAAGGGCTTTCGCACCTTGTAGCTTCCAGCGTTGGCTTCACGGCCAGCGGAGCTACCTAGTGGCTGAGTGACGTAATTCTTGCAGATAAGTTCGTCCTGAGCCTCCGCAACCTGCATCATATCAATCAATTCGGTGTACTCCTTGTAGCCATCTTGATGATAGTTGCAGGCGGATTGTACAGCATTGGGGTGAAAGGTGGACAGGGTCTTCTCAATCTTCTGCTCATCTGTGATCTGCTTGCCACTGAGTTGAAGATTGGTACAAACCCTGTGCAAGGCAGAATTGTATTCTCCGACCGTCTTGAAATTAGTAAACCTCAGTCTGATCCATTCCTGCTCTGCCTGAGGAAGAATGGTGTACTTTAGCATCTCAAACTGCTTCTTGAGTGCGATCTAAAGTGCTAACGCGCTTTTCTCCGCCATATACTCATTCTTGAGAGTAATGCAGAGATGGTGCCTGAGAAAATGAAGTGCCTGATCATTCTCCTCAGGTGTGGGTTTGGCGTCATGCCGTCCGCCAATCCCGATAGCCGCGCGGAGTTTCTTGGCTCCAAGTACTATCTCGACATCGGATGCCCATGACAGATAGTTCCTGCCATGCTGGGCAAGCTCCTCGAACTTCCGGTTCGTGATGCCAGTCATCTACATGTGTATGGCAAGAATAAGTTTACTGCTGGTAAACATGCAAGAAATTATTTACTGCAGGTAAATAAATGGTATAATAGGTTCTCATAATGTCTCATAAATTTCTATGCATTCTCCATAATTTACTGCTAGTTTTCAGCGATTAAAAGCAATTAAACAATCACAGTTAATCAAAAACAGCAAATAAATACGAAAAGTACAGAAATGCTGAAATAAATACAAAATTCAAATGCTGAAAATAATACAAAATTCGGATTCCCGAGGCCCTTTTATGCTAGAATATGAATTTTCAGCGAATTTTGCATTTTCTGGGGGGTTTTTACGCAAATTTTCAATTCGGAGAAATTTTTTGCGCAATTTTCTAATTTACTGAGGGGTTTTCTGTAAATTTCTGCCTCCCCCCATTTTTTTGGCCGGTCGGGCCTCCTTACCCCCCCGCGGCCCATCTTTGTTTTTGGCCCCTGCGGCCCACCCTGCCGACATAATAGGAGGGAGGAGCTTGTTGTTTAGGGTTTCCCCTCCTCTCTCTTTACTAGTGGCGGTGGCGGCAGCTTACTCCATGCAACCGGCGGCCCGTGCGGGGGCGGCGGATTGCGCGAGGGCGGAGGCGAGGTGGCGTGGCTTCAAGCCAGGTGAGGCCGGCGGCAGGCTTAGCGCAGCGCTGGTCGTCGCCGTTCGGGGTGTGGAGCGACGCGCGCAGACGGAGAAGTGGTGGTGGCCGGGGCGAAGGTGGCCAGCCGGCGGGCAGGTGGTTCGACTGCAAGCGAGCGGTAGCCGGCGGGCGGCCGCGGCGGCAGCGGCGGGCGCGAAGCCGAGGCCCGAGTGGCGCTGCAGCGGGCGGGCGCCGAGCCGCAGCGCGGAACCGGCGGCGCAGCCGAGGCGCTTCGGCTGGTGCGCATGCGGGCGCAGAGGCCGATGGTGGTGTGTCGTGCATGCGTAGAGAAAACGACGACGGCGTCGTGCTTAGCGCGTGCGTCGGGGCGGCGGCGGCGCCGTTCAGGGCGCATGTGCGAGGGGGGCATCGTTCAGGGCGCAAGCACAGGGAGTGGCCAAGGCCGACGGTGGTGCCGTTCGGGGCATGGCAACACGCCTTGTGGGGCGTGCGGAGACCGGCGACTTCGGGCGCGGTGGTCGGCTTCGGTGGTCATGCGGCGCATCGGCGAACGGACGGCTCCGGCGACGCCGCATACGGGAGGCAGCGCGCATGCAGACGCGGTGACTGCCGGCTGCGCCTCATGCAGGAGGCGACGCGCGTGCAGGCGCGGTGGCGGCCGACCGTGTGACACCCGAACACCCCTTTTTTCAATCTGTAATGCAATTATTGATGTATGTGATCTACCGATCGACGATTTCGCTAGCAACTTCAAGTCTGCTTACGGTAGATCAATCTACAGTGCAATCAACATCCACCCTTGCAAGTAATTTACCGATTGACATTGTGCCGGCGACTTCAGGTCTACTCGCGGTAAATTAGGGCGAATTTGCACCGTAGAGATTCATTCTAGAACGCGAAAGAAAAGCGAATTCAAAAGGCGATCTAGAAAATTCAATTTGTGTTTCGATGATTACCTTCGTTCACCGGAGCGAAGTCATGCTGTAACGTGTTGAGAAACCCTCGCTGGCGACCAGTCCGAGCGATTTCTCTGCTTAGAAAAGAACGATAGAGGTAGAGAGAACTCCTGGTCTTTCTTTATTGCTTCAATTCAATGGGGTCCAAATTTAGCCATATGGCTCTCTATTTATAGGGGGTAGTGAGGTGCCCACAACGGATAAGGACTCATTTAAACGGAGAGGATCTATTTAAACGAGAATCCTTATCCTGGTTTCCTAAAAGTATACACTATTTGTGATGATGTGGTCGAACAGTTGGAGATTTGAACTGGAGTGAAGTCTGTAATTAAGAAAAGAAAAGTCTCTAAGCATTCATTTATTTAGGAATTGCATTTCCTTCCACTTCACCCAAGCCTCACCAGTCGCTTGGAACGCTCCACGTGCTCCTCCCATGCGAACGCCATGGCGATGATGCCAACTTTCTCCTTCCTCTCGCACATGAAGCAAGTCGGCACGACCTGCGCTCCATGTTGCACATGACTGACGCCCCCGCCATCACGAAATCGACGTCGCCGGCCAAGGTTCAGCCACTCAATACGCTGGTGTCGATCGACGACAGCCTTGCAATTGACCAAAGCCGCCATCTCCTCCCATTTGGCCGGCGCTATTCTTTGCAGCTTCGTCGATGAACGTGTATGGCACTTGCCATGAAGCTCATGGGGACAGTGATGTGGGAGCATGCGAAGTCATGCGGCTCGAGCTCGATGATCGATCGCGCCATGGAGATGATCGACGGAGGAGCTCGGAAGGAGTTGTCCGACCTCACCGCACGACAGAGGGGCGACGACACCACGGCAAGCACGACGGCGTGCAAGAACTGCGCCAGCCCCACGCCATCGGCAATGGTGTGGTTCCATGTCACCCCGACCACGAAGCCGCCGCATGAGAACTCGGTCACCTGGATCATTAGCAACGGCGGGTCTCTCATGACCTGCTCGGCGTAGGTGACGGCAAGGTCTTCCAGTGGGATCGCCGGAGGTGGGTGAAAAAGCTTGCCATCCTGCAAGGTACAGCTCGCCGACGCAGTCACGAATGCCACACCCTCGCCTGTGCACGCGAGCTTGATGCCGCGCGCTCCGGCGGCAAGGCGGCCGGCGATAGGGTAGTAGGGCACCAGGGCTCGGGACAACGCTCGCCTTATGGTCTCGGCGGTCGGTTGATGGATCGGAGGCTCGAACACGAAGAGGGCTGACAAGGGCAGAGAAGACAGAGCACTGTCAATGGAAGTGAGCCTGAGGTTGCCGCCTGTCGTCGGCTCCGATGGGCCGATGAGAACAGGCAAGGATTTGGTTACCGCAATACTCATTTCTGTTGTGTTTGCGTTGTTGGATCTCTTCTTCACTTGTTTACCTGATGGAGATATGCCCTAGAGATAATCATAGAGATGATTCTGTTTATTATGTTCATGAATTATTGGATAATTTATCTTGTTCCTTGAATAACATCGTCAATATTTATTATCAAGTGTGTGACTTGATTGTGAAACTCTATATTGCTACGATGATTATTCTTAGATGATCCCTAGTCAAACATATGAGAACACATATTAATAGACTGGCATATGTATTGGTTGATGACCATGTTTCACGGGTCATAGATATAAAGATATTAAACCAATAATATGGACACATGTTAGCAAACATGGGGTTGGATCGACCCACCATGAAACACTGCGAGAATGTTGCATTCTTACCGTCATCAGTTGGTTTCATTCACAAAGCGTATGCTATGTCCTTAAGACTTGAGATCGTCGCACGTACTCAAGATGCATAATGACTGACTTAGGGGTTGCCAAACACTACTCCATAACTGGGTAGTCATAAAGGTAGCTTTCGGGTTTTGTTATGATGCATGCATTGAGCATGGTCGATCAAGATAGGATTTGCCCCTTCAAGCAACAGGAGAGATATCTCTAGGCCTCTCGAGTGATTGGATTCCAGAAATGCATGGCCATGCTATTCACGGTTAAAGAGTTAACCGTAGTCGGTAATTCAAGTCACATAATCGAGAAAGAGTGGTTGAGCTAACCAAACAAGGATGACACATACTCGCCTTGAGTTTAACCGATATCGTGAGGCAAAGGGAAATGCATAAGTTTTGTTGAGGTTCGTCCGATATGATCTTTGCATATACTTAGGAGTCGGTATGTCTTGCTAAGGGGCCGCTACCGATTAATGGACAAGTAGGAGTACTCGGGCTATGTCTAAGTGTATGTGAACCTATAGGGTCGCACACTTAAAGGGCGGGGACTTAATTTGGATAGTGATCCGAATTCTTATGGGCCATGAGTTCCTAATGGGCCTCCAGTTCGAGACCCATTATGATGGATGCCTATAAATAGAGGGGAGGTGGCATAGGGTTTGCTAAGAGAATTTCGGAATTCCCAAAACCCTAGTTGCCACACCATCCCCATCTAATACCGCGCCGCCGGCGCTAGCACTCCGGCGCGTGGTGTTCCTGCCCCGTACGTGTGGATACCTTGGAGGTGTTCATGCGAAGCTTCAACACTAGGACGATCCGCAACTTGTGACGAACGCAAGGACTTGAAGGAGGAGACGTTCTGCAAGAACGACTACAACTGCATCAATGCGCTACATCGACTCTACTTCCGCTACAAGTCTGCGCGTCTAGAGGTAATCCCGTGATCTATTACTAGAGGAGGTCCCTTTTACACGGTAGAATTTTTGAAATTATGCTTACATAGCCTATCCGTAGATCTTCATTACCCTTGTCTATAAGATTATGCAGGGATGTATATATAGGCAAATCTCACCACGTACGTGGCCTGTTCACGATAACTAGTAACCACTGCTGCATAAATCATCATCACAGACAGTTCAAAAATGTCATCACAAACGGTTTTCTGAACCGTCTTTATGGATCAGTGATAATACGAGGTCATTACAGACGGCTTTCGAACCGTCTATGGTGTAAATATCACAGACAATTTTTAACTAAAAACTGTCTGTGAAAGTGATAATCACAGATAGTTTTTAAAGACAAATCGTCTGTGATATTTAACGTCTAACGGTTTTTAGTTACAAACCGTCTGTCGAAATGAAGACAGATGTGGTTCTGACGCGCGCAATAAATACCTGGTCGGATTATCATATACGGTTTTTAACAAAAAACCGTCTGTGATACTGGAATATCACAGACGATTTTATATTAAAAATCGTCTATGATAATCTGGATTATCACAGACGGTTTTTAATATAAAACCGTCTGTGATATTCCAGTATCACAGACGGTTTATCGGTAAGAACCGTCTGTGATACTCCTTTTTCCCGCCACAAACACTACAGAAGGTCTCCAAATTAAAACCGTCTATGATAGTGTACATCACAGACAGTTTCACAAAACCATATGTGATGTGGCGTCTAGTATTAGGCTTTCTGTAGTAGTGAACTCTCAATGTGTACCGAAAAGGAGGTTTACAGGTGAGGCCATACGTGTGCTGGTATGTTTTTTAGCCACGACTGATAGTTTTTAATTGTAACTGATAGCTTTTGTATACACTTTTAGAGATGGCACCGGACGACGGATCAGGGATGGACCCAGGATTTCTAAAATGAGTATTCAGAGTTGACAAATAAAATATAAAAGCTTACAATAGCAAAAAAGTACAAAATGTTTCCAGCTAGATGCAATATATGTAAATAATTTAGAAAAATTTAGAAATATTATAGAAAAATTACGAAATAACTTATGATAAAACTATGTTGATGCATCTGATGTGTATGGCCTGCGTACACTAGTGCACGACAATGTGTAGTCGTTATCTAGTGCCTACTGCATCATGGACCTAGCCACTGCTGCCACACGCTCCCTTCTCTGCTCTCAGGTGATTGTCGCCTGTTTGCTCCTTGCAAATGTTTCACTACTTGTCGTGGCTATGCTCCTTGCCACCGAGACCAAATCAGATGCTAGAGTTACTCTTAGCCTCTCACCAAGTCGCTTGGTGGCTAATTGCTCCTCGATCTCGTGCGCCAGTGCCACCGGGGTTGGCAATTTTGGTTTGGATTAGTGCAGCCTGAGAGTGATGCAAAGATAGATGGGGGAGGGAGGGGATAGGTTATGATTTGAGGGGTCTACGGATGAACCAATGGGCCAGTCTGTTGAGGGGACGGATGTGTTATTAAGAGGCGCTATTTTAGGTGAATTGGAGAGGGGAGGTGTGGGAGTGAGTTGAAATCAACTGGAGGGAGGTGTGAAAGCCGGTTGAAATTAGTTGGGGGTACATATATAAAATATTTTGTCTACTTATCAGTATATATGTGTAATATACCTACTACATATTGGGTATTACATAGAAAAATTTAGGTGTTCAACTGAAGACCCTTGAATCACTTGGGTCCACCCATGTGGTGGAGATGTTGAGGAGGACAGCGCACACAATTCTAAGCTCGAAAATCTATTTGGAGAATCCATTTCAAGAAGCCACCCCCGTTTGTGTCGACTTTCTGAAAAGCCAAAAATCAAAAGCTAAAATCCAAAAACCTAAAAGAGAGGGGCAATGAATAACGAAGCTTGAGAAGGTTCTAAGGTGTTTCCCTTCACAAAAAAGGTTTCTAAGGTGTTCACATAAAAAATAGATAACTAGTAGCCAACCTCTTTGCTGCAATGTGTATGGAAAAGGAGGTCTAAACGTGAGGTCCGTGTGATGTGACTTATGGCCCATTCAAATGTGTTGTGGCTTTTGGCTAAAATGGCACTGTAGCAGTTCCAAGAAACTGTGGCTGAAGCTAGGGGTGTGCAATTTGACTGTTGGCTTTTGCTTTTTGCTGAGCTGATTTGGATGAACTGAGTAAAAATGTTTTTGCTAAGCTAAGCTGATTACATTAATTGTGGCCATGTCAACGTACAGACTAGAGTACAAAAAATTGCACGTGGTACCTTAGCATTTGTAATTTGTATTTTTAGTGTACATAGCATGGTGTGTATATCAAGTTATCAGGGACTATGCAATGGCATCCTATACCAAGTCCATATGCACTACTTCCTCACTGTCTACAACCTAATGCGTAGCGGCTAGTGCCTGACTCATGTCCTACAACTTGCAGTCGATGATGAAGTTGTGAAGCTTCATCGTTGCCACTATTATGGCTTTCAGTTTAGGTAAGGCATAGATAAGGAGGTTGTTTAGGATCCACCACTTCATCTTGCACATGCTAAATACCCATTCCACGACATTGAGGAGGGAGAAATGATGGAAGTTGAATACCTCCTCCATCCCATTGGGGTGATTACTATCCTGAAACTCTGAAATGTGATACATATGGTTCCGATAGGGAGCCAGAATCCACGAGGTAGTATTTCCCTACATGAGAAAGGTTAGTTGTGTTAGCAAATGCAATACATTTATACAATGACAAGACATATTGCACTATGAGTAGCTTTACCTATAGGTGGGATAGGGAACCGATCTTCACATTTCATGAGTGTTTCCCTAAGCACCCATGTGTCGTGAACTGATCCAGGCCATCTAGCGCCCACAAATGTGAAGCGGGCATCAAAGTTGCACACCATTAGAATGTTCTAACTGGTGTATGCATGCCTATTGTAATACCTAGCACGCTCGGCAAGTGGTACCATAACTTGCACATGGGTCCTATCAATTGCACCGATGCAGTCACAAAAGTGAGGGTAGAACCTTTGCTGTAGCAGTCTAGGATGCACCATTTGGAAGGTTGGGTCACGTGGTGCAATGTTGGTACTAGCCAAATTGGTCACGCTCTTGAGAACTTGCGTGAACCTCCTGCTGATAGTGCCTACAGAATGCTCGAACCGATTGGTCGCTTGCCTGCTGGATTGAGAAGTCCCATAGGTCCAATGGAATAGTGTGAGTGCTTCTCTAAAGAACATTTTGATTATCGACTTGAGACCAAAGATTGTGACCAGTGTATCATGCAATCGACTAAACATTGTCAGCCGCATATGGAACATGTTGTAGCAGCAGCCTTTGTTGGCGAGTTGCAATTCAACCCACTGTATCCCTATCATTATTGGTACTTGTGGTGGCAGCATGGACAATATTGTTGTATCATTGTCACCACTAGTAAAGGCAGCATATGAAAGAGCTGAACAAGCCAATGGAGGCCTTGTCCAAGCTGCTCCCTACATCGGCCGCCCCTGCCATGCTTGCCTCTGCATGAACCGACAAATAGCATACACGTTCAGACAACAAACGACGAATGAACAACCAACGAGCAATATAATGCATAGGAAAGAAATGCAGTCCCAACAATAGAGTAACATTACAATGTATAGCGATGAAACGAAGTTGCAACAATAGAGAAACAACTCAATTCAGCAAAGAGAAAGAGTAACGACAAAGAACACATAGACTACTAGAACAAGGATAGAGTATCTCATGGTTGAAAGCATCTAGGCCCCAAAAGTGGTTTTGGTAATTAATGACATAACATGAATATGGGACTAATATGGTTGTCAAGTGATTTAATAGGTTTAATCCTCGATATGGTTTATGGTGACAAATAATTGCATGCTAAGATTCAACAAAGAGTTAAGATGGTACAAGACAAAGGTACAAGTAGTCTAAGATCCCCTTTTGATTTTTTCCAGTCTTAGGAGAAATGTTGGAAGATTAGATTATAGGTTAAATACCGTACTATTAAGATGGATAATAGAAAGTTTCTTGAAAGCATGTTCTTGTGCCATTGAAATCAATCTAGGATCATGCATGCATTTGCATTTGAAATCCAAAGCAATTGGTGCTCTGTCAGAAAAATCGGTAGTACCGCCATGTAAAATGTGGAACTACCGGACCTCGGTAGTTCCGGCCTCCAAGAGCGGTACGTTTTTTTCCAAAGAGCACCCTCTTCAAAACTTAACCATTTGGGTATCGGTAGTTCCGATATTATACAGCGGAACTACCGGATTGCAATAGTTCTGGGACTTACACAGCGGAAGGACCGGAAGAATGTAGCACCGACCCTTCTGGGTGGTACATTTTTTCCAGAGAGCACCCACTTCGGAACTTAGCCATATTGGAATAAGTAGTTCTGATTTTTACACAGCAAAATTACCGAGGATCGGAACTACTGAACAGAGGTAGGTCTGAGTTTTTCGTGCGGTGCATTTTTTACAGAGAGCAATATTTTTGGGTCTCGGAGAAAACGGTAGTACCGCACCATAAATCGGAACTACCGGACTATGGTAGTACCACGATTACAACTGCGGTAGTTCTGCGCCGAATTTCAAATGGCTAGTTCTGACACTTTGAATACAGTCATTACTGTTGCTACAGTACAATGCGGTAGTTCTGCAATTTGTATAGTGGTACTACCGCTTTCCCTGATTTTTCAGGATACTTTATTGCAATGGCTATATTTGTGTGTTTTGGGTATAAATACCTCTCCACCAACTCTTGTACGATAATAGTAACTTCATTGTAATATACTTGAGTCTAGAGCATTCACTTCACACCTCATTTGCATTCACTCCTTTCATTTGAGGTTGTTGGGCCATTTTCAAGTGCATATATTCATTATATTGATTCTTGGCACTTGATAGCCGTCAAGCAAAGTATGATCTTTTACTCTTGGTGCTTGCCAGCACCTAGACAGCCTGGTGGTTGATCACAAGATGATCTCTTCAAGAAGTTTGTGAAGAGGTCTGAGCAAATTGTGAGTGGTTCGGTGCTCACCATCTTTGGAAAGGAGTAAGAGCAACCAATAATGGATTGAGGAGCTGAGGCTTAATTCGTGGAGCCGGTCCAAGAGTATTTTGGCTTTTCTCAACATGGACTAGTGAAGACTAGTAAGTCTTCGATAGCACGGGAAAACTTCTTGTGTCTACTTATGGTTATTTTTTATCATTGCTTTTGTATTTACATTCATAGCTTTGCAATTGTAAATATTTTCATATTCTTTTGTGCTAGAAGTTTAATTGCAGACATTAATTCTTGTGGTGCCTTAGGACTACTAGTATTGAGTAGGTTGAAATTAATTAGTGCTCTTGCCTAGTGATCACTTGTCATAATTTATTTAAAAGCGAGAAATTTTAGAACCTGCTATTTACCCTCCTTTAGTCGGTTATCCTTGATCCTACAATGGTGCATGCTTCACATGCTCCCACATGCGCCTGATCCACCATAGACATCCCTCAGCTATCTTAGGTTCCCATTTAGGAAAGCTGTTTTGACATCCATTTGCCATATCTCATAACCGAAATATGCAGCAATAGCTAGAATGATTCGGATAGACTTAAGCATAGCGACGGACGAGAAAATTTCATCATAATCAACATTTTGAATTTGTTTAAACCCTTCACCACCAATCGTGCCTTATGGATATAAACATTTCCATCCATGTCTTTCTTTTTTAAAAAACCCCACTTGCACTCAATAGTTTTTACACCATCGGGTGGATCAATCAAGTTTCAGACTTGATTATCATACATGGATTGAATTTTGGATCTCATGGCTTCAAGCCATTTCTCAGAGTCTAGGTCTATCATCGTTTCCTCATAAGTCTTAGGCTCATTATTGTCAAATAATAAAATATCATATCGATACCTTATCGGCAATTGACGTGGCCTTTCAGACCTACAATTTTTACAATATCTTGTACACTCTGTTCAAGTTCAGTAGGAGTCAAAACATTTTATGATGTCTTTTGAATTTCTTTGAGTCTCACCGTGCTCCCACTAACTTTTCTTGAGAGAAACTCTTTCTTCAAAATACACCATTTCGGACAACAAACACTTTATTTTCATCCCTTTTATAAACGTAATATTCTTTAGTTTCCTTAGGATATCCCACGAAAAAGCATTTATCAGATTTATGTGTGAGTTTATCAGATGTCAAACATTTTACATATACTTCACATCCCCATATTTTGAGAAAAGACAACCTGGGACGTTTCCCAGTCCATATATCATATGGTGTCTTCTCTATTGTTTTTCGTGGAACCCTATTTGAAGGACTGAAATGGCAACAGAGAGGGGGTGAATGGCGCCTTCAATCCGTCCCAAGTATTCTCACAGTTCTGCTTCTCGAGTAGCTATAGCAACTATGAAGACAGAAGAAATTCGCTCAAAGGAAGCCGAAAATAGTTTTGCCAATTTACCGAAGATACTCATAGAAGCGGCAAAACAAGACCAACAAATACTTCTCTGAAAAGCAGACTTGTGATTTCTGGAATTTTCAACATATACTTCAAAGAAACAGCATACTATTGGTCTTGCAAGAACTATTGACCGGAAACTGACTGCACCAGCTGAAAACAAACAGTAGAGAAAACACATATTCTGATTTCTGAAAACTAAACCCAGACAAAACTGCAGGTCTGACTACAAATGACCAAAAATTGACTGCAGCCAAAAACAGATTGAAAATCAAAAGTAAACCGAACCAAGATCAAGACAAAAACTGCAGGTCTGACTGCAAATGACCGAAAACTGACTGCAGCCAAAAACAGACTGAAACAGTGATTACTTTTGCTACCGAAAACTGAAAATCTGAGCAAGAAAATCCGAGAGACTGATCCTTGGCCAAAGACAAACTAAAGCAAAAACGGGACACAAAACAGAGAAGAGTTTTGGGCTGCAAAAGGAAGCGCTACAAGAAGAAAAGCAAGTCAAAAAGGATGCAGACAAACAGCAAAAGAAAACAGCAAACGCTGGCACAGTAACTACAGACTAAAAATCAAAGATATGAACAATCGACTTCGGTTCTCCTCATGCCAATTGAACTGGACTTTAACAAATTGACCTTATGGAAAAGAAAGTGCAGACAAAGAGCCATTGAAAATACTGAAAACTAAAATTACCAAGTAGAACATAGCAGGGTAGACAAACTCCAAATAGCTTCTGATTCTTGAGTTCTTTCATCATGAGACTTATGATTTCAGCCAGAAAAAGATCTCAGATCGAAAGGACCTATAGTTCAACCATCTTTTAGTTGGCACAAATATGAGCACATGATTCCTCTGCCTTTAAATCCTAGAAACTGAAAACAGCGAAAGATTGCAGCAGATCAAATGAAGAAAAAACTGTAGTAAAAATGATTGCTCTCAGGTATAATCTAGCCAAGGGGCCTCGAGGAGATACCTAGTTCAGGGCAAAATGTATCTGCAGCTTCTTGACCAAAATACTCCACACAAAAGGGAAGAAAACAAGAAGGAACAGAGAGCAGCCAAGAAAGAATTGAAGCACCCAAAAACCAGAAATGAGTCACAAAAAAATAGCCAGAACATCTCAAACACAAGAATTCTTATATTGAATCAGAGAGATGAATGATTACTAAGAGTTCTTCTACAGCCATCTCAACCCAATCTCATATTGTGGGCAATGCACACACAAAAAGAACAACTTAGCACAACTCCATTCTCCCAACAACTTAGCACATCCATGCCTCACCACGACTTAGCCTTAAAGTCCTGCAACCATCACAAACAAGAAAACCTCACATAGCACCGCTCGAAATAGTATAATCATACATTAGCATCAGAAGAAGATACTCAAGCATGAAATACCCAAAACAAACTCAAACTCCCTAAAACAAGCGTTAATTACTCATCATAAACAAGGGGTTACCTCCACATGGTCTCTCAATCTCCCCCTTGATGAGTATGTAGACAAACTCATGGCTCAAATATTCACCTCCACGATCTAATCGTAAGGTATTAATTGTCTTGCCAAGTTGATTTTGTACCTCATTGTAAAATTTCTTAAACTTTTCAAATGATTCAGACTTATGCCTCGTTAGGTAGATGTATCCATATCTACTAAAATCATCGGTAAAAGTTATGAAGTACTGAAAACCACCTCTGCCCGTTGAACTCATTGGTCTACATACATCCAAATGTACTAAGGCTAACAAGTCATTTGCCCTCTCACCTATACCAGTGAAAAATATCTTAGTCATTTTACCAAGTAAACAAGACTCGCATGTTTCAAATGATTTAAAATCAAATGAATTTAGAAGATCATCTTTATGGAGCTTCACCATACTCTTCTCATTTATGTGACCCAAACGATAATGCCAAATATAAGTGGGATTCAAATCATTAGGCCGAAACCTCTTAGCATTAATGTTATAGATAAGCACATCCACAAGATTTAAAACATATAATCCATTTATCAATGGAGCATAACCATAAAGCATATCATTCAAATAAATTAAACAGCTATTGTTCTTTATTCTGAACTCATAACTTTCTGCTCCCAAACATGAAGTAGAAATAATATTTTTATTTATGGTGGGAATATAATAACAATTATTCAATTCCAAAACTAATCCTGATGGTAAAGATAATGGTGAAGTGCCAACAGCCAACGCAACAACTTTTGCTCCATTGCCCACACGAAGATTGTAAGACCCCGGAGCAGCAACTCCAAAATCTTCTGTGTATTTCCGCACTAGTCCCAGATCAAAGCTAGTGTACACAGTTAAACAGTAATGATATTTAACCAACAACGCTTTATTACAATAATAGGAAGTACACACCTTGAAGTCTTTTATTACATAAGAGGTTTCAGGACCTCTCACCCAAATAAAATTACAGCGGAAGCAAAAGGAACTTAAGCATGACCCATCAATACGCCATAGGCAATTGATTGGGGAAACGCAGCCTAGAAATCCGGATAGCCTTCATCGAATTCATTCACGAAGTAGTCATAATCCGCCTCTTGAGTTTCAACCTACTCTGAGAGTTGTTTTAAAATGTAGCATGTGAGTACATAAAGTACTCTACAACTCTAGGGAAAGATGCAATAGATGCAGGGCTTAACAAAGGAAGGTTCTTATGGTTCTTTTGCATAAAGCAACATTTTATTTCAAATACCATTATGTAATTTCAAAAGCAACAGTTTAACAAAAATAATTGCAATACTGAAACTAGATACAATTTCCTAGTGAAGGTTCCAACTACCAACACTAGTACAAAGGCTCTATCCATTAAGGTTCAAGACTACAGTTACATCCATCCACACTGGTTCCATCCACCAGACTACACTCTAGAGAGTTCCAACCACTCTTGAGTTCCCAAAAATTTTGTTTTAAATGAAAACCAAAAGTCTACCATGTGAATGCATTCCTTGCCCACCCTTGACCGTGGGCACGACTATTCGAATAGTTTTACACTCTGCAGAGTTTGTACAGCTTTACCCACAAGAGATAAATTACCTTAATATTCAACATGCTTCCTTTGGCATGAGACCCAGATAAATTATCATAAAGCTTTTACCTCACTCTAGTCTAGTTAGACACCACCCACTGAAGTTTCACCGCTGAAAGGTTAAATCCACCACAGTCAGAAGCCCGCTCTTGCGCCATATGAGTACAGTAAATCCCTGTCCCTCACTGTGAGTAAACCAGTAAATCCCTAGCGCCCACTAACCACTGGTGGTACCAAAACTAAACTATCATAAGTTAATCAGCTAAGTCATACCTATATAGACTTGTGGTTGTACGATAGTGCTTAGTCTGGACAATCACAAGCGTCGATCCTTAATTGACAAGGGCGGAACATTCACAATACAAGTTCTCATGCTAATCCACACCAGCCCAATCTTACCATTCGCTTAAGTCAAAAATCATTTTCATAATTTTATTTTATTTTATAAACCAATGGCAACACCTCTTGCCAAACACTTAGTAAAAACAATTGTTCAGAAAGGACACAATTTGCCTTGGATATACTCAGTGAGGTACTCTTGGTCTTCGGGCGCAGCTCCTGCTCATCCGGAATCAGAATCTAACGAGGGAGAAAACAACTGAAATAAGAAAAACACATAAAATGATAAGAACATGAACCCCAAAAATCATGAAATTAGAACCAAAAGCTAGAGCTCGATTTTAGATGAATTTAGAAAAAAGAACGGGGCTAATCGGAGCTAGGACGGAGGAGAACGGGCTCTCGAAAAATAAACCCTAAAGAAATTACAGAAAATCAGAAAAGTTACTGTGCTGTGAACTCGGTCCACGGAAGTGCTAGTCGATGGTGAACCAGGTGCATGAAATAGTGCTTGTGGGCGGCTGCGCTGACGCGGTGAGCTAGGGCTGACGTGGCAGCAGCTGGTGTCAACACGTGGCACGGGTGATGTGGCATGCTGACGTGGCACCCGTGGTCGGTTTTCGGCTGACGTGGCGCTGACATGGTGGACACGTGGCATGCCATGTGGACCTAGGGCTGACATGGCTCGCCATGTGGATAGGGATGATGTGGCTCAGGTGGCTGAGATTGTGCCACATGGCACGATCGGATCCGTCCGTTCGGATCTGGGCGTGCGGCGGCGATTGAGTGGTGCGGAGGCTGGGTAGCCGATGCGTGGCATGGCATGCGGTGCGAAGTGTCACGGCCGAGCGTGAGGCGCGGGAGTGGGCACGGGTTCGGGCGCTAGAACCGAGGCGGGGCGCGACGCGCGCGAGGCAGTGGGAACGGCGGTGCGGCGTGGATGTGCGGGGTCCGGCGAGGGTGCGACCAAGGGGAAGGAGGAGGGTGGCGGCAGCTCACTGGCGTAGGTGGGGATGACGGCGGGTTCGAACGTCGGCGAGGCCAGAGGCGGCACATGGCGAGGACAGCGGCATGAGGCCTCCGACGGTGAGGTCTCCGGCGGCTTCAAGGACGGCGGAGGGGTGACGGCGCAGGGTCCGGAGGCGGCGGTAGAGCACGGGTGGGAGGAGGCAGCAGCGCAGCTCCGAGGACGGCGGCGCGAGGCATGAGAGCGGAGGCGACGGCGGCAGCGATGCGGGTGCATGCGAACCGAGGAGACGGCGACGTATAGAACACGCAAACCGAGGCACTCGATTCGGAGACGACGCAGGGCGGACACGGACGCGGTCGGCGCGCACGGACGGCTGGGATGCGGCCACATGGCGCGGGCACGGATCTGACGGCGGGGACACGAGGGGAGTTAGGGTTAGGGTGGCAGCGCGAGGGAGTGGGAACGGATGGCGGGGATGGGTGCCGCGTGGCGGATCGGGCGACCACGGCGAGAGCGGTGCGGAGGGAGGCGGGCCGGGCCGAGGGGCGACGGGTGGACGCGCGGTGCGGGGTGCGGCCGACGCGTGGCAAGCGGGGAGGGGTGGGCTGGATGGGTTTCGGCCCGTGGGATTTTTGAAGATTTCCCCCCGATTTTCTTTTAATTAAATCGAAGTAAAATCGAAATAGCTCCAGAAAATAGCAGATAAATCCCAAAAATTCACCAAAAATACCAGAAAAATCCTTGTGACATAAGGAACTCAAATAAAATATTTTCAACTTATGTTAATGTATATTTTAATCATATTAAATTATTTTAATTTCTAAAAATTTATTTGAAGTTTGAATTAATTCCAGAAAATTCCAAAAATTAAAAATTTAAATTCTGGACTCTAAAATATTCAGAAAATCAGGATGTTACAACTAACCACTGGTGGTACCAAAACTAAACTATCATAAGTTAATCAACTAAGTCATACCCATATAGACTTGTGGTTGTACGATAATGCTCAGTCTGAACAAATACAAGTGTTGGTCCTTAATTGACTAGGGAGGAACATTCACAATACAAGTTCTCGTGCTAATCTGCACCAGTCCAATCTTACCATCCGCCCAAGTCAAAAATCATTTTCACAATTTTATTTTATTTTATAAACCAATGATAACACCTATTGCCAAACACTTGGTAAAAACAATTATTCAGAAATTTGATAACAATATTCGCACCCATAAGATTTAAGTGAGCGATTAGCTTATCTAAGCAATTACTACCGTTCTAAAATTAACAAGTAGCATAATAATCTCAATACCGAGACAAGAAAAACCTAGGGTGCCAAAGGTACATGGTAATCAATGTCAAAGGAGGGTATAACAATTATTGGATTAACTAATAACCTTACGACAGAAGTTATCATTTTATGTAACATGGAAATGCATCTAAATTTAAAATAATAAAATGATTTTGTCAAACATAGGCGCAAGATGATCAAAGGAGACTTGCCTTCTTGCGTGTGGTCTGGAACTTCTTGCTACAGATCGGAAAATTCTTCGGCAACGTTGGGTTCTACGCGCGAGACGACAAATACAAGAAAAATAATAAATACAAATAAAATCATAAAAATATAAAATATATATATGAAGAAAGGTTATGATTTTAGATAAATTTAGAAATTTATATCACTAGATTCGGAGTTCGAATGAGGGAGAACGAGCATATGGAAGTTTGTCACAAAAAATATTGAAAAGTGCACTTTTGGTGTTTCAGCCGATTGGTTGCTTTGCTACTGTGTACAGAACGGAAGTTTGGCCATGATGACTCGCGCGGCGAGGAAAAGGAAACCAGTGAGACTAGCCAAGGCAAGACGGGTTGGTGGCTCACCAGAGACTAGCTGACCAGTGGCGGCGTGGCGACCGGAGACCTACAGCGGCAACTAGCAGCACGAAAAGATGGGGAACACTCCAAAATATGGTTTGTGACGACGACGATGTTCTGGATGTCTGGAGAAGTGGTGAAGGGTTAGGAATGATCACAAGGGCCGTATTTATAGGCTTGGAGGGAGAGGAAACGGATTGAAACGGCTCAATTAAGGAAATGTCAGCTTTCAAGTTTAAGAGTTTAGAAACTGAAGAATGGACGAATAAATGGCGAACGGTATATTTGATTGCTTGATGTAAATGAGGACGTCCCTTGTTGTACACTATTGATTTTGGTTGGGTGGTTTCGGTTTTTACTAGCTAAATTGGTTTTTCGTTTGCTTGGTATTGCAAAACAGGAGAGAGAGAGAGAGAGAAGCAGCAGCCCCACATGGGAAGAAGATGAACAAGGACAGCTTGAGCAGGGAATAAAGCAAAGAGAGGGAGAAAGAGAAACAGGAAAGAAAGAAAGGAATGCTGGCTGCTCTCGGTTGGGAATGAGTGAGTTAAGTGTGCTGTTTGTGGAGTGATTCTTAGATGGGTGACCAATTGGGAACGCCCTTTTTTTTGCTTTTTTTTTAAAAAAGAGAGAAGTGCCAAGAATATTAGTTTGAATCTAGAAAAATTAGAATGATTATTTTTCTAGAGATTTGAAGTTTTGAATATTTGAATTCAAATTTTTGGATTTGGAATTTGAATTTGAGAATTCGGATCGGAATTGGGATTTTGATAATTTTTCTCTAGTATTACACAAATAATCCAAATAAAATCCAAATATTTTTAAATATTTATTTTGGAATTAATTTTAAGGAAGGCAAATTTTTGGGATGTTACAAAGATCAACCTCGCCTCTTGCTAAACACCTACTCCTTATCAGCCTCTGCATCGAATTGCAAATATGAGCAACCGATCCGATATCGAATACCCAAGAACTAACATGAGAAGTAGTAAGATTTATTTCTATAACATTTATACCTGAAGTAGAAGTCTTCTCTTCTTCTTTTTCAGTTCTACAAAGTACTTTTTGCAGTTCCTCTTCCAATGTCCAGTTCCTTGGCAATGGTAGCAAATAGCATTAGGTGCAGCACCAACCTTGAGCTTCTGAAGTTTAGATTTGGTACTCGAAATCTCATCTTGTATTTTACCCATACCCTTTCTTTTGCTCAAAGCCTTATAATTCTTCTTTTTGAAGTTGGTAGTTTTCTGAACTATTATAACATGATTAGTGCTTTTTTAATTCTCTCCTCTGCTGACTTGAGCATCCCATACAATTCGGTTATTGATTTCTCCATATCATTCATACGAAAATTCAAAATGACTAGCTCAAAACTCGGAGGGAGCGACTGGATGATCACATCAGTAGCCAACTTTTGGCTAAGAGGAAAACCAAGTTTTTCTAAGTGATTTTCAAGCTAGATGCAGAGGACTACCATTGCACAAAGTTTGTGAGAGAAGAGAAGAATATAATTAAAGGAAAGATGAAGCACAACCCCACCACAACTGAAGAACGACGGTAAGCACTAGGGGTGCAAATGAAGCAGATAATTTTTCATGGCAAGGTTTGTGGAACCAATACGGAATTGAGAAATAGGTCTCTGATACTATCTATATCTGATTCTGATTTTAAAAAAATAAAATAGAATAAAAAATAAATGGTATCCTTTCATATACACTCTAATTGCACTCCTAGTAAGCACCATATAGCAGGACCATCAGCAATCGACTTCGCAATGAAGTGGACATCGACTTCGCAATGTAGTGGACAAGATGCGCCTCTCCCATCGACAAGGACGGTGCACGGCAGGCAGAGCGGTCTTGATTCACACGTGGATCGCGCCGATCGTCTCGGCTTTCTGGCCATACGACTTAGGGACGGCTCCTGCTTAGATGGGCTCGATCGATCTGGTCCAGCTCATTCACACGAGGCTAGCTGCTCAATCGGCTCGACGTGACTGATCAGATTGCTAAATTCTCCGTTCGTGCGTATTTATGGGACGTTTTAGGCCAGCACACTGAGACGTAATTAATTCTTAGCTTTGTGACCTGTTTATCCTATTGAGTACCACGTACACTGTACTATGATCCAGTATTACCGTGAGACAATCGGCGATAATCTATGATCACCAACAAATTGTCTATCGGTAATACCACAGACTGTCCGTCGGTAACTCTCAATTTACCAGTCAAACTGTGCGTCAACGAAACTTCAAGTGAAGTCCATCTGGCGTGCGTGTTGAAACCAGTGAGCGGCAGGTCCAGCGGCGAAGGAAAAAAATCCATCCAAAAAATTCAACTGATTCATTCTGTTGTGTTTACGTTGTTCGATCTGTTCTTCACTTGTTTATTTATACCCTTGTCTATAAGATTAAGCAGGGATGTATATATAAGTAGGGGTGTATACCATTCTTATACTACTACAAAAGAAACTATACTAGACGACTACATCACAAACGGTTCATACATAACCTTTTATGCTGTAATTATCACAGTTCATACAAATAACCGTCTGTGATATTATCACAGACAGTTATTTATACGAACCGTCTGTAATAATGCAAACTATTACAAATGGTTTCTATTACTAACCATCTGTGATAGTTTACAACGGTTTGTGGTTGAAAAATCTGAAATTAGCCATGTTATTATATATATATATATATATATATATATATATATATATATATATATATATATATATATATATATATAGTATAGTCTTGACAGATCTGTTTTTATATTGAAGGAGAGGTGGCCGGCTTTGGGGAGTTTGGTGAAAACATACTGCTTGTAGATCGATTTATTCTTGGTATTTAGAGGTTAGTATTTGCTTCTAATAGCTTATACGTATGCCTTGTAATACAGAGAGATGATAGATTGGTTTTTAGATCTAGCTATGTACCTAGGTTTAGAGAAAGATGGTAGTTTGCTTCAATTTAAGAATGGGTCAGTACTACTAGTTTACTTCAATATATTCTTACTTGATATATATTGCTTCATGAATATGTGGCTAGCTACTTAATTTAGATATGGATAATTTATTATAAGGTGAATGATAATTATGTGTGTAAGTAGCTAGACTGGTTAGCTATAGTAGCATTAATCATCCAATTGACACTAGCTAATTTGTTACATATGTAGTATAGGTGGACCGAAACTAGAAGTACGTTGAGAACTGTGTGATGAGGAGTACATTAATGGTGTGTCTGTTTTTTGAAGAGCAACCGAGCAGGATATGTTGAGGAAGGGGATAGAATATATGTATTGTTCATGCATTAATTGCGATAATCTGAAGATGTTTACCAACTTAGCGCATATTGAAATTCACTTGATTCGAATGGGTTTCAAAAAGAGGTATATATGTTGGACCAGTCACGGTGAAAAGAAGATTATACAGGAAGGTAATTATAACATCATCAAGAGAGACAACGATATGCTGGTTATGGACTGTGCTCTCGATGAGGATATGTCGCATGATGACAATATAGATCAAATACTATGCGATGTAGAAGTGAACTGTAGTGAGAGAGAGTTTGATAAATTCGAGGGTTTGATGGAGGACTCAGAGAAACTTTTGTTCCCGATCTGTAAACCGCAATACACAAGATTGTCATCTGTTCTTAAACTGCTGAATTTGAAGGTAAACAATAGTTGGTCCGACAAGAGTTTCATGATATTGTTATGTCTCCTAGCGAATATCCTTCCAGAGGAAAATGTGTTGCTGAGAACTACCTACTAAGCTAAGAAGGTTTTTTGTCCATTAGAAATGAAAGTAGAAAGAATATATGCATATCAGAATAATTATATCTTCTACCGTAAAGAGTATGCAAGCTTACATATTTGTGCAGTGTGTAAAGCATCCCGATACAATCGTAAAAATGACTTTGATGATAGGGAGGGCATTGAGGCGAAGTGTAATACCCTGAACGTCGTTTCAGAGTCGGTTTTAAATTAATCGTGGAGTCACTGAATTTTCGGTAAAATGCGGGAAGGGAAGAAATAAATTTTCATGGAATAGCATAAAATAAAAAATGTGTGGAAAAGATAATTTAAAAAAAACTCTTTAGCGGGTTGGCAGGAGGGCGGGCTTGCCACCTTGGGCCAATGGGCCCAAGGGGTGGCCGCACCCCCTCCCCCTAACCCTAGCTGCCCCTCACCCTTTAAATCCCTTGTGGGTGCCTCCCCCCTCCTCTTTCCCCCCCCAAGCCGCCACACCCCCTCTCCCTGCGCCTCCCCTCTGCCCAAGTGCTGCTGCGAGGAGAAGGAGGAGAAGAAGGAAGAAGGGAAGAGGAAGGAGAGGAAGAAATGGAAGGAGAAGAAGGGAGGGAGAATGAGAGGAAGAAGAGGGTGATCCCAATCCCCTAGGTAACTCTCCCTCACCCTAATCACTCTATTTTCTGCTGAATTTAGGGTTCTTGGTCTAGGTTTTGTGGGGATTGGCATTTTAGAAACCCCCGATTAGAGAATCCCGGTTGACTGTCTGTAGATCTAATCGTGAGGTGTTACTGTTCGTGCAGTTTAGACCCTTAAGACGATTTTTTCCGAGGGTCTCCCCAAAAGGAAAAACGTAGAGGATGATGATACGCATCTACTGTATTGTCTTCAAATTGTTTGGCCGCGTAATTTAGTCGTACCAGGATCTGGAATCTCGCTGTCCATCAGGGTAGCAGACAAGGACAGACCGCTGTTCAGTTGGGAATCAGGGATAGTAGATGAATTCAATATTTTGGGTCACCATTGAGAAAGTTGTAGGGAATTTAGTAGGATAGCTGCTGTATAAAAATTAAAATTTGTAGAGCCCTACTCTGTTGTTGGGAAGCATTTGAACTTGACTGTCTTGACTGACAGAACGGAGGATGTTCTCTGTTTTGAGCATTTAGTTACACCATGCTAAGAACAAAATAAAAATATATGATTTACATGAAAAGTGTTGGTATTTAAGTGAGAAATCCAGATATATATCTTTTGCTGTGATTAGTTTTATATTTTTAAAGATAGGAAATATTAACCAGCGCCGCTGCAGTGAGAAGATTGTAGAACCGTTAAGCGGGGAAGAATGTTGTGGGATTTTGGGGCTTAGCGATATCTTTTCTTCGAGAGTCATGTTTTCATTGTTGTAATGTGTGCTGAGAGGTACCTTTTTGGATAGGCGGTTTTGCTTCTGAACGCACGTGATTTCGTCGCTTCGCCGGTAGAGGCAAGTAAACATAGCGGATGTGCTACCGTTTTACCCGTTATTCTTACTACTTGCAATATGCATGATTTTTCGTAATGTTAAATGATATGCCATGGTTACATATTTTCTAAGTATGAATATGGTAGCAAGATATTAATCAATTGCTATATTTGGATGAGTTTTGGTAGTATTATGGTAATTTGCTTAATGAGCCAATTGTGGTATATGAAAGTAAATGCATGGGGGAATGATGATATTTCCTTGTTGTTAAATTTATGAGGATCATATTGACGTTTTTGAAGTAGGTATTATTGTGGTCTTGGTGGTAGTATTCTTAGTGAATACTTTTTGTTGTGGTGGTAGCAATCTTGATGAATATATTGTGGTCTATGTATAGGATTCACTATAGATCGATTAATTATGATCTTGGTGAACCAAATGTGGGTTATGTAGTTGACCTTCGTGGTTAAATTCTTGTGGCTTATGATTATCATATCATTCACAATATGTCATGAGATTTACATTATTGATGTCGCCGCTTATAGCCGCGACCGTACCGGTACAACTGTAACATATTGTTTTTTGGAGTTTATAAAGCTCAATTTTCAAAAAAAAAATTTGAAATTTTTCTGGGAATTAATCAAGCTTCAAATGAATTTTTAGAATTTAAAATAATTTAATCTGATGAAAATTAGCATTAACATTAGTTGAAAATATTTTATTTGGGTTCTTCAGGTCTCAAGGAATTTTTTGGTATTTTTGGTGAATTGTTGGGATTTATTTGCTATTTTCTAGAGCTTTTGGATCTTTATTTGAATTTCTGGAAAAAGAAAAAGAAAAATAAAATGTCCTGGGCCGCTCTCTGCCGCCCGATCCGCCCTCGGCCCACGCGTCGGCCATCCAACCTTCCCCTCGCCCGCACCAGCCCGGCCCACTCCCGCGCCTTGCCTCCGCCGTCCGATCTCTCCCCACCGCCACGCGGCAGCACCAGCTCGCTCGCACCCCGTCCCTCGCTCGTCCGTCCGATCCTCCACACGCCCACGCGTGTTTTATATGCCGCCGTCGCCTCGGTTCGCGTGCACCCACTTTGCCGTCGCCGTCGCCCTCGCTCTGTCCTCGCACCCGCGCCGCTACCGGAGCTGCGCTGCCGCCGCCCCGTTCTCGCCCGAAGTCGCCGGAGCCGTCGTTGACGCCATCCCCGCTGGTGAGCCCCCGCGCCGTCCCCCCTCGCCCGCGTCACCTCCCCATCGCCTGCGTCGCCTTCCCCATCGCCGGACCTCGCGCGCCCGCGTCCCACCTCGGTTCCCGCGCCCGCACCGCGCCGCTGCAGGCCACGCATCGGCCATCGGCCGCCGTCCCGCCCCTGGTCCACCCGATCCGAGCCGCTCATCCAGATCCAAGCCAACGCCGCATATTGTGCCGCATGTCGCTCCCCAGGCCGTCGGATCAAGTCACCGCCGCCCGCGCCGACACCGCCGCATCAGCCCTAGCCATGCCAGCAGCCACGTCAGCCCTAGGCCACGTGTCGTGCCACGTGTCATGCCACGTCAATGCCACGTCAGCAATATCCGAGCCCCGGTGCCATGTCAGCGCCACATCAGCGTGCCACGTTAGCTGCCACGTGTCAACACTAGCGCACACCACGTCATCACCCTAGTACTGTTTCGTAGACCCGGTCCACCATGCACCACTCTCACCCGTAGACTCGGTCTACAGCACAGTGACTTTTCTGATTTTCTTGATTTTCCTTTAGGGTTGATTTTTCGAGAGCCTGTTCTCCTCCGTCCTAGCTCCGATTGACCCCGTACTTTTTTTTTAAAATTTATCTAAAATTGAGCTCTAGCTTTTGGTTCTTGTTTCATGATTTTTGGAGTTCATTTGCTTATCATTTTATGTGTTTTTCTTGTTTCGGTCGTTTTCTCCCTTGTTAGATTCCGATTCCAAAGGAGCAGGAGCTGCGCCCGAAGACCAAGAGTACCTCACTGAGCATAACCAATGCAAGTATTGTCCTTTGATCATATTGAACCCAGTTTGCAATCTATTATTTAATTATTTTATTTTAATTTACATTGCATCGATATTTAAATACAAACATTGTACTTGATAGTTATTGTCCGATTGAATTCATCCCTCCTTGATAATTTTGAATTTCATGATACCATTGTCACCTTAGGCTGGGAAACATACTAGTGATGCTATGATATTTGTCACATGGGTTGTACGGTAGTGTGCTTAGCCTCGCTTACTTTGCAATTGGGTCATCATCACAAGTGAATTATTAATTTGACTTAATAATTGGCTTACATATGGAATTGTGGTTGGTGCCACGTTTATTAAAATTTGTTCCATGACATGGGTGTATCATTGGCGTGGTTATACAAATTTGGTTTTGCACTTGGGCGAGTGATCGTGCAGTAAAGGGGGAAGTCCAGGTTCACTCCGGGGGATGTGGTAGCCTCGCCCGGGTAGAATTAAGGACTTATCGTGCAAACCACATGTCTAGTATGGGATGGACCTGGCTGATTAATTTGGGATGTTTCAACTTTAATCTTGCCATTGGGATGAACATAATTGCTGATTTCCATGTGACGCAAGGGGGGTGTGATGTGAAACCCTAGCGGGCAGGATTGGGTTGGAATTGAACTTTGTAAAAGCCTTATTGTGATTTTCTTAGCGTGAGGCTAATCACATCGTGTGGTACAGTTGTGCAACCTCTACAAAGTGTAAAACTATTCGAATAGCCGCGTCCTCGGTCATGGACAATGCTCGGTGATCTCACACGAGGGTTAGTGTTGTCTTTTAAACTTGGTGGATTATGTTGAAAGTGAACAGGTAGTTCACTGTCGGTTCAACTTGTGAATGAGATGTTCACAAGTGGTTTATTTTCATCCCTTTGATTATTTATTATTGTCATTTTCACTTAACGTTCGCTTTCAATCTATTTATCATATTTATTGTGAAATATCTTTTATGCAAATTAACCTTTTAGCCCTCCATTGGTAAGCCTTGCATACTATATTGCATTCATTTGTTACAAACAACTTACTGAGTACCAATGTACTCATGGCTTTATGCCTATGTTGCTCAGTTGAGGCGAGGAGTATTATCAACAGGAGGTTCCAGAAGGAGAGTACTTCGATGACTTCGCGGATTAGGCTTCGTTCTCCACTCGATAGCCTATGGGCTTGTCTATTGGCCACTACACTTTATTTTGGATTTTCGCTGCTAGTTTTAAAGCCCTTCCGGCTAGAGATATTGTAAACTTGGTCATAAGGTTGTACTTTTGAGATTTATCGATATTTGAGTTTTTCCTTTATTTTATCGTGTGTATGGTTGTGATTACATCTATGTTTGACTGTGTGCACTAGCGTGATCTTGGACTACTACAGTTTACACAGAGAGTCTAAATTTGCATATTCGGGTCTCGACAACAACATCGTGTATTACCGTAGCGCGATGTACACTTTTACCTTGTTGGGTAAGGTGTAGTGGAGCATAGCATGCATATACATTGCATTGTGGAAAGATCATTTGCATACTTATGCAATATATTGTGGTGAAGTTATTTTACAAACAACCGCAACTTAATAGTTGTAATGTAGAATTGGCTCATGAGGGTCACATGTGGTATGAGAAAAGTGGTTGTGGTCATAGGTTAGGGTTCATCCCTTGTGGTATGATAGGGGTTGTGATTGTGGCATGAGATTCTTTTCTTTTGTGGTAATTGTTGATAGCAGTTGTGGATGCGAGAAATAATAAAGTTAGTGAGGTAAAACATGTTAATGCTTTATTGTCATTGGTAGTGGTAGTGGTGGATGACATGAAGTAGTTAATCAAGATTAATTTGCTAATGTTTTTCTATTGTTGATAGTAAATGTGGTTGAGGCTATAATTGTGGTCATTATGGGAAATGAATATTGATACTTAATATCATTGTAGTTTAGTTAGCTTGTTAATGAATGTGGATGCACATTGTGGATGTGGACATGTAGTTACTTTAATGATGTTGTATATTTGTTTGTAGTCTGAATAGCATGTTAAAAAGTTTGCTTACTGAGATTTTTATCTCATCCTTGTTTCCCCCTCCTACAGGTGATTCTTGAGCATTCATGGGATGGGTAGAGCGGCACCACAATAACGCACTTGGTTCATCAATTCATGAAGTAATAAAGTCGATGGAATTCTAACCAAATACTTAGCTATTCGTGGAGGATTATTTTATTTAATAGTGATGAACTTGTGAACTATTCTTTGATTAATCTGCTAGAGATTGTTTTAATTATTGAACTTATTACCATTATCTTGGTTCTCTTAGTTGTTTATACTTCCGCTTAATTCTTCATGTCTAGAAATTGTTGCCGGAATAAATTGTCTTAAAATTTTTGGCTAGCTGTAGAGTGGTTTAGTGGCATTCCAAGGTAATATGGGTCCTGGAGTGTTACATGAAGTAAGAATATCCTGTTAAGATGTTGTGGTATCTGTCTATAATTCTCTGTTTGAAGCGTTTATTTGCAAACTAAAAGGATGCAAGATTGCTGTGTTGGCACTCAGAGCAGCATAATAAAGATGGAATGATAAGACACACTGCTAATTCTGCACAGTGGAGGAACATCGATATGATGTTTGTAGACTTCGGTGCAGAACCGAGGAATATAAGGTTTAGATTGAGTACAGATGAAATGAATCCTTTCGGTAACATGAGCAGCTGACATAGCACCTGGCCCATGACTCTATGCATGTACAACCTTCCTTCATGGCTGTGTATGAAGCGAAAGTACATTTTAATGTCACTACTTATCCAAGGGCTGAAGCAACATGAGAATGATATTGATGTGTACCTAGCACCACTGGTGAAAAATCTTGTGATACTGTGGAATGAAGGGGTACAAGCATGGGATATGGACAAACGAGAGAACTTCACTTTGTGTGCCATGTTGTTCTGCACCATCAATGATTTTTCCACCCGTGGTAACCTGTCGGGGTTGAGTACAAAAGGAGCCAAAGCCTATCAACACTATTTAGATTATACCGAAAGGGTGTGGTTGAACAACTCGCGCAAAACTGTGTACATACGTCACCGTAGGTTCCTTCTAAGGTATCATCCATACCGTAAGATGAAGAAACAATTTGACAAAAAAAAGAGGATGACTTAGCACCAAGGTCTTTCAGAGGGAAAGAAGTCTACGATATGGTTAAGAATATCAATATTGTGCTTGGAAAGGGACGTAAGTTGATGTAACATCCCAAAATTTCTTCTCCTTTATAAGTGATTTTCTGGAGCTTAATTGGATTTTTTTGGATTTTATTTTAAGCCCTGAAATAAGAAAATTTAATTAATTCATTTTATAAAAGTAAAAAAAAGTTTATTTAATTTTTCGTAAGTCTTTCTATATTTAAAATTTTTTAAAAAATTTCTAGAAATTAAAAATCCCCTTTTTAAAGTTAAAATTTTGTTTTTATAAAATCTGTATACCAATATGAGTTAAAAATATTTTTCTTAAGTCTATATTAGTTCTAGAAGGTTCTCCGAATTTTTTTGGAATTTTTAAAATTTGGTATTTTTCTAAGCATTTTAAAGCTTCCTAGCATTTCTGGAAAAGCATTAAAAAGAAATTAAATCCCAAAACGGTCTCTGGCCGATGCGTGTCGAGCATCGGATCGATCCCCACCGCCGGATCTAATTCCAGCTGCCCGATCTCACTTCAACCCTTCCCCGCCTTCCTTCCCTCTCTGGCCGACACGTGTCGCCCCTAATCTGATCCGCCCCACTACCGATCTAATCCCCACCATCCGCGTTCACTTACCCCTCTCCCCCGCCTTCCCGCTCTCTTGGGCCACCACTTGTCACGCGCCGGTTCAATCCTGCCCCCATCTGATCAATCACAGCCGCTCGCAGCAACTTACCCCTTCGCCCCTTAATGGACGGCTCTGATCTACTATCATCTCACCGATCAATCTCAACCACCCCCGCTAACTTACCCTTTCCCTTAGCATCCAATGACTCTGGTCATTCGCATGCGCCAAGTATCAGGGATCCGAGCAACCACCTCCCCTTTCCTTTCTTTCCCTCTTGCCGATAGGTGGGACCCACCTGTCAGGTCCGTCGTCCCTGCCGTTTCTTCCTCCCCACGCCACCGCCGCTGCTGCCATTAATGCCCGAGACAAAGCTTTTAAAATGTCGGTTTCTTCCGCCAAATCCTCCTGTGCAATTGTGCATTATGGCCCTCACTCACCGCCGCACCCAATCCAAGCGTTACCGTCGCTTTTAAACCCCCATTCACCGTTGCAATTAAGCCTTGCAGCCGTTTTCAAAATCGGCGAGCCGTTACCCCCATGCACCGTCCCTCCACCTACTCTTTTTCTTTTTCTTTTCTTTTTCAAAAATAATTACAGAAATAGTCTTTTCTTTTTCTTTGTATTTAATCTTTCGGAAGCCATAACTTCTTCATTTTAACTCCAATTTGACCCGTTCAAATTTTTAAATTTTTCTAAAATCATGAACTATCTATTCCTGACCTCTTTTTGAATTTTATTTGAATTTTGGTTTTGAATTTGAATTGGTTCTTCGCATATAGATTTTGACGATTCGGGAGAGTTTGATTTCGACAACGTTTCACAGCAGGACTTCGAGCAAGGCAAGTTACACCCTTGACCATATTGTTCCTATTATTTTAAAATTATGTATGTTATTTTACTATATATACGTGCGTAATTTTATTCAAATGTAATTTAAAGACGATTTAAACTTTAGTTACACCCATGTTCCCTTATGTATAGCCAATTTGACCTCGATTCCATGTACCTTGTAACCTAACTGAAAACTAGTTGGTACAGTAGTATTAACTAGAAAATTTTTAGTAAATTGCTTCACATGAAATGATGAATCTTGAAATTGCATTCTTGACTTCGGTGAGTCAAGGATAGTTTATAAAATAGTTTAAAAATAAAATAGAAAACTTTGGTTTGGACTTAGGATATTGGCTAGGTGGTGAGGTGCCGGCATGCTACGTGTTTGGTGACATGCAGTTGATTGTCGAGCACGAGGGTATGTGTTTGAGCCTAAGTCAAGTTAAGGACCGTTTTTGTGAACTATTTTACAATGTCACCTCGTACTACCATAAGTCCGGTATGGGACGGACCTGGCTAAGTAATTTGTAACATTCTAAACATAAATACGCTATAAGCTGAATGTGAGCATGGCATAGGCCGCGAGAAGCCTCACAGGGCACAAGAGGGGGCTCCAATTTGTAACTATTTTGGCTATGAAGCATTGTAACAGCCTTGTCATGAATTCCTCACCGCACACCTAAGGTAGTTTGTTAATCACGTGGCTCAAGTGGGAGAACACATCTTGTGGGTAAAGTTGTACACCTCTGTAGAGTTTTAATCTATCCTGGATAGCCGTGTCCACGGTCATGGATATACTGAGTGGAGTTTTTGCAGATAAGACTTGGTTTTTATAAAACTTGGTTTTTGGACAAACAACATTGGTTTTGACAATGGTCCGGGTGGAAGACCCGTGGTTAGGTTAGTGTAGGTTGGATCATACACTAACGTTATTACTTGTTAAACTATTGTTTCATATGATGTATTAAAATTCAGCTTTTGTACTTATGTTATTGAATTTAATTTCACTATTGCTTTTCCGCACAATTAACCATATTACGCCTTCCTTTGAAATTCCTTATGCATGCATTTATTCTGTTATATTTCCTAGTGTAACTTGTGGAGTACTTTAAAGTGCTCACTTTGCTAAATATGTTGCCAGAGTACAACTACGATGACTTCGGTGAGGACTTTGACGAGTAGGCCGTGTCTTACAGTCATTCGCCTGTGGGCAGGCAGGATGGGCTGAACTTCTGCTGTTATTTCTGCTGTTCTTATTTTAGTTGGCCTTGAGCCCTTTTATTGTAAAACTTGGCCATAAGGCCCGTACCTTTGCTTAATAATATTTTGTGATTGTTATGCATTATATGTATCCCTGTAATCCTGTATGCACTAGCTTTTCCTGGGATAGTGCAATTTACACAGAGGAACTTAGAGTTGTTGTTCCTGGTCCCGACAGTTGAGAACCCATCAGAAGAACATGTGGAAGAAGAAGTTCGTAATTGCATCGATATCATGCATGTAGAGAATAATATATGTAATAGCTTGATTGGTCTCTTGCTGAACATTCATAACAAAACAAAGGATGGTGTCACGCACGTTGTGACTTGGTCGCTTGAACATCAGGACCGAATTAGCATCGATAGAGACCGATAAAGGCTGGACATACCTTCCCCTACCTTGCTACACTCTATCTAAGTATGAGGGAACTAAACTATGCTAGTATTTGTATGGTGTGAAAGTTCCGTCTGGTCACTCTGTCAGCATGAAGAAACTTGTTTCCATGGAAGATTTAAAATTAATTGGTATAAAGTCTCATGACTGTCATGTGCTAATGACATAAATGTTTTCTGTTGCAATTAGAAGTATTTTGCAAATAAGGTTCGAGTAATAATCATGAGGCTATGTTATTTCTTTAACGCAATTGCTCAGAAGGTCATCAATCCTAATGGACTAAATGCTCTACAGACCAAGGTGGTGACGACTCTATGTCATCTTGAGATGTATTTCCCTCTGTTATTTTTTTGATATCATGGTCTATCTCATTGTTCACCTTGTGAAAGAGATAAAGATATGCGGCCCCGTGTTTCTACGTCATATGTACTCGTTCGTGACGTATATGGGAATTCTCAAGTCCTATTGTTGGACCCGGATTCGAAATCTAGAATCCTCTGTGATTCTACCGCACTATTCTCTGGATCAGTAGATAGTACTCACAGTACATTGCTGATATCATCTCATACATCGCATGATGATCATACAGTCAAAATATAATTTACATATATCAGAGTTTAAAATATGTCACATTGGGCAGTGGTTTTACATGGCAGCCTCTCAGGCCAAATAGTTACAATCAAAAGAAAGACAGTGGAAGATAAAAGCAGCAGCGGGGACCATAAGCCACAGGCAGGCGACTAGGGGCAAATGTGTGCATCTATATTGCCTAGCCTTAGATAATATAGGCGCACACCCTTACCATCCACATGCATGGCTTGATAAACGATTAGCTTGGGTTATTTTATTCTACCGAAATTTGCATTTTAAAAGACTTAATATATATGTTATAGGAAATTCTTAGATTTAGCCATTTGGACTAAAATCGTAATGCTTTTGAATAAAAAGTTTATGATGTTAGTATTAGTGCAGATTTTATCCACCGTTACATGTCATCTGCACTATATATCTAATTTTCAGTGTTATAGCCGCTTAACTTATCTTTGGGACGACATCCAGGGCAACTCAAACCAGGACAGTCCATCGTCCTTTCATTTTTCCATTCCAAGTTCCAACCTTTAAAATCATTTTTGAAATAGAACTATATCAGAGTTAAGTTCCCATGTCCACCCTTGACCGTGGGCACGACTATTCGAATAGTTTTGACACTGCAAAGTTTGTATACTTTCATCATAAGAGACAATCTGTTCGTTGCCTCGCATGATTCCTTAGTCATGAAGTTGAGTAGATCATCATAGTAACCTTTTAAAACTACCTGGCTTCGGGGTCTTATCTCATCCTATGGGTTGCTCCCCACTTGCGGTGGGTTCCATACGTTGCACGGGATGTTACTACTACTAGCGCCTCTAGGCTCCACTCCCCATAGCGCTAGTGAGACAGAGAAACAATTCACCCTCCACTCGATGTCCCTTTTGCCATGCCAGGCCCTTGCATACCACACTTCTCTCCTCCCAACCTGTGAGATAAATTTTACGTGGCCAAGTTGCACTTTGCAGACTTGCGGCTGCACTGTTTTACAATAGGAAGTCATGACCTAATTCGGTCCTTCGGTTATTGACTCAAAATGATCTTTTGAGTATTGACTCACCTAGGTCACAGGGGGCTTGGTCTTGTTGATCTTTTGCTACGTCCGCCTCAGATTTCTCTTCCTGGGCCTCGTACACTAATTTTACGCTGAACGTATATTTTTAAAGGAAATAAAATAAATTAACATTCCAAAATAAAATCTCAGCAAAAATTCAAATAAACACAAAAACTCATGATTTTGGTTCCACTAGAAGGAGGGTGAATTTAGATTAATATTGCAATTTTTCTCACTAAATTTGGAATTAAAATGAATTAGTTATGAATTTTTTTAAAGTTAAAAATATTCAACATAGCCAAATAAACTTTTATTAAATTTTTAAGCAAGCTTAAAATTTCATGATTTTGGATTCTCTGGATAGAGGATGAATTTAGATAAATTTAGCAATTTTTCCATTAAATTTGGAGTTAAATTGAATTAGTTATCAATTTTCAAAGTTTTTAGCTTATTAAATTCAAAATCCAAAATCCAAAATCATTATTAAATTCTAAGGAGAGTGAGTACAGCAGGCTGACAGGTGGGTCCACTGAGTATTTTATTTTTCATTTTTTTTATACTGACAGGTGGGACCCACTAGCTATTATTATTTCTTTAATATCTTGGTGACTGACACATGGGGCCCACTGGTGAGTTTAAATCTCAGAACGCGCCAGCGACTGACACATGGGGTGCACCGAGGATTATTAATCCTCTTCTCTGTGCCACTGACAGATGGGGCCCACGGAGTTTCTTGATTTATTTGACGCTGACATATGGGACCGGGTAACAGTTTAAACTAATTCGGGCCCACATGACAGTGAGCAATTAAGTTAACTGCTGTCATTACCGCTAATTAATATGAGCACTAATTAAATGGCCGAAGTCTATAGTAGCTTCTTCCTCCCCCTGATTCTGGTGAAGCCCGTCGCCGACGGAGGAGGTGGCGGCCGAACGTTAAAATTCAAAAAAAGGAACCTACGTGCTGGCGCCTACTTTGGGCTCGGTCTCATCGGCCAATTTGGCCGGAGCATTGGCTGGCGGCGAGCTCGAGTAGCGGCGGAATAGGGAGAAAGGGGACACGACTATCTACAGCATTAGAGTCCAATTGCTTGCTCAGAGAGTACCTAGGGATGGTCACAATGAAGAATTTGAGGTTGGCTGAGGTGGGCTGGCGGCGTGCGACGGCGGAGCTCCGAGGTGGCGCACGGTGAGGTAGCAGCTTGGGCGATGGGAGCTTCGGGAGGCACTTGGGATGGCTTCGCCAAGCTTCGGTGAGGCTCCTGGTAAACGGAATTGGGTGGAGGAGGCTCAAATCGACGACGAGCTTGGAGGCCGGAGTTGGAGAAGATGGCGGCTCCGGTGGGCTATGGGCCAAGAGAGGCCAATTGCCTGTGTTGGGAGTGAGAGGGAGGCACAGGGAGTTGGTTGAAAGCTTGGCGGGCTTTTATAGCCAGTGCAGAGGGCTGTCCACACGGAGGTGGGGGGCGACACCCATGGCGGGTGACGGTGAGGGAGGTATGGCCACAGGGCTGGGGAATTAGACATTTCATAGCGATTGGACGGTGATGGAGCACTAGGGGATAGCGAATGGCACTGTCACAGTGACTGGGTGGTTGTGGTTGACGCTGGGGTGGCGCGGTTGCGTGGGCATGGGCTGGCCGTGCGCTCGAAGGAAGACGGGAGCGGGTAGCATGCTACGGCCGGGATGGAGGCAGAACGGGGTGAAAAGGCGCGGGAATGCCTGCTGGTCCGAGGAGAGAACGGGAGTGGGGGCCACAACAGTGCAAAACCGGGGAAGAGACATTCACTCGGGCTCACGCGAGGGAGGAGGGGAGAAAGAGCGAAGGGAGGAGGAGGGGTGGCATGGGGTGAAAAGGTGCGGAGCAATTGCTGGTCCGATGGAGGCTGCGGGTTGCACGCGGCATTTCTGGGGGAAGGACGCAGAGCGCAGGTGCGAGAGATAGGCAGAGAGCGAGCAAGAGAAAGACTGAGAGGGGGGAGCGAAGGGAGGAGGGAGCTGGCCGGGATAGGCCAATGGCCTGGCTGGCTGGCTCTCTCCTTTTTATTATTTTTTATTTTCATTTTTGGTTTTGAATTTCCAATTGAGATTTTGAGGCATACTTGTATACATGTTTTATACACAAATTTTTAGATAATGCTCTCCCAAGTATTATGGCTTCTTTTTCAAAATTACACTTTTATTTTTAAATGCTATTTGCATTTTTAAAACTTATGTGGGTATATAGTTCGCTTGGCGGTGTTTTCCTGGGTGGTCCGAGTGGAAGGTGCTCATCCCCGCGCAAGCTTGTTCGCCCTTCTTCATGATGCACGCTGTCAGCCAAAGAAAGTCGAAGGAGGGGCACTGTCCAATTTTGGCAGCGTCCACTTCGCCCCGAGGTTTGCCGTGTCTGACTTTATCCCGCATCCGGAGATGCTTTGCGTCCTTAATGGGGCCACGGAGTATGGCAACAGCAGACTGGATCGGCGGGCACTATCGTCATGCAGGGGGGATCTTCTCGCCCTCACGCTAAGCGCGTCGGAAATGAGGGTAAGTACCTGAGCCCGCAATTGAGACCACCTGCTGAGCATACAAACGCTCATGTCGTTTCGCTGTTAGACGGTTGCCATCAGTCGGGCGCTGTAGGAGGCTCGTATCCGCGAGTGGAGGGTGTTAGAGGACCAGCTCCGTGCTACCGACGAGGCTCACGCCGCCAAGGACCCGCGTATCTGTATATTGGAGGCGAAAATCCGTGCGGCAGCGGCGGTGCCCAGTGCGTCGCGACAGAGGAGCGCACCGGCTTGCTTGAGCAGATCCGGGCGTTGGAGGAAGAGAAAACCCAGCTGATGACAGCGTTGGAGGAGAAGAATTAGACTTTGGGCGACGCGTGCTGGACCTTTCCGTCGCTGGAGGGGGCCCTCCGAGACCTTTCCGTTGGCGTGCTAGACCTTACCCACAACGCCGCGGATGTGGCACAGTCGTTGGCACGGATTGAGGAGGACTCGAGCCTGGCGATCATTGCGACTTCGCCAGCGCCTGCCTCGCCTTTGCCATGCTCCATGCCCGAGGGTGTGAGCACGTGAATGAGCTGGTCGCTCCCAATCTGGGTGTGCCGACCGCACCACCCTGCCCGCCGTCCAGAGCTTCTACGAGCGGATCTGGGGCTGCCTTGGGGAGGAAGTGGCCAAAGTCCTGTTGTGGCGAACGTTACACTGGGAAGGTAATTTCCTCCAGTGGCTGGAGGAGGTTCGTCAGTGCAACGAAGACGGCGCAGCCCCCTAGGTGTGGTGCCAGGACCTGGTGGTTGCGATGTAATTTTTTGCTTTTGTTGTTGTTTCCTTTCGTTTTCTTATGAAAGAAAGAACCGTTGCGCCGAGTACTCCATCACTGCGTGCTACTTCTAAAGTTGATTGTTAATATGGCGGAGGCTGGCGTCTTCGGTCGTCTCCGCTTGTGTTGACGGTAATGGCGCCTTGTGGGCGAAGAGTGGTGGCAGCGGAGCTGGCGCCTAGTCGAAGTAGACGCGCGAGCGCTCCATTCCCTACCCTTCGGAGTGGTGGCGCGGGTGGCGCCTGGTCGGCGAGACGCGCGGCGCTCCGCCCCTACCCTTCAAGTGGTGGCGCGGAGCCGCGCCTGGTCGGCGTAGCGCGCGTGGCGCTCGCCCCTACCCTTTGAAGTGGTGGCGATATTTTGTTTATACTCCGTAGAGTGCGTGGGAGGATCAACCATGGCTTGGTTATACTCGAAAAGAGTACGTGTGGTGATGACACCAATGTGTGCACATGACATCCGTGTCTTGTTTAGACTCAGTAAAGTGCGCAGGGAAAATATCCATGTCTAGTTTGTACTCTGAAGCATGCGTGGGACTATCAACCATGACTTAGTTAGGCTCCGGAGAGTACGCCAATGCGCGCGCGGGACATCCGCGTCTTGTTTAGACTTAGTAGAGTGCGCAGGAAAAACGTCCACGTCTAGTTTGTACTCCAGATCATGCGTGGGACTATCAACCACGACTTAATTAGGCTCCGAAGAGTACGCCAACGCGCGTGCGGGACATCCGCGTCTTGTTTAGACTTAGTAGAGTGCGTAGGGAAAACATCCGTGTCTTATTTATACTCCGTAGAGTGCGCGCAGAGGCGTCCCCCCGCTGCGTCTTATTTATACTCCATAGAGTGCGTGCGGAGGTGGATCTCGACGCTACGTCTTATTTATACTCCGTAGAATGCGTGCGAAGGCGGACCTCGATGCTATGTCTTATTTATACTCCGTAGAGTGCGTGCGGAGATGGACCTCCATGGAGTGCGTGTGCGGAGGCGGACCTCCGTGGAGTGCGTGTGCGGAGGCGGACCTCCATGGAGTGCGTGGGAACATCGATCACGTCTTTATACTCCGGAGAGTACGCGCGGAGGCGGACCTCCGTGCAGTGCATGTGCGGAGGCGGACCTCCGTGGAGTGCGTGTGCGGAGGCAGACCTCTGTGGAGTGCGTGGGAACATCGACCACGTCTTTATACTCCGGAGAGTACGCGTGGTAGTGACACCGACGCGTGCGCGAAACTCCACGTCTTGTTTATACTCAGTAGCGTGCGCAGACAGAGCATCCGCGTCTTGTTTATACTCCGGGGAATGCGTGCGGGGGCAAACCTCCGCGCGCCTTTGTGGGGAAAACAAGAAGCTTTGCAAACGGTGAACTTTATTAAGTTCCGTTTGCGTGAGTGGCAGTACAAAGGGCGGGACTAACCCTTGGACTCGTTATGCGTGGCTGCGGCGAGGAGCCTCTACTGCTTCATGTTGGCCTTTATGGGCCTAAACATAGTACCTCCGCAACCTATCCGCATTCCATGTGTGGCGGAGCGTCTGCCCTTCAAGCGTGGTGAGGTGATAAGCTCCTCGCTGTAATGCTGCCGCAACGATGTACAGGCCTTCCCACTTAGACTCCAGCTTGCCAACCGTGTCTGCGCGGAGCGCCATCTTGAGGACTAGGTCCCCCGACTGGAATGCTCGCGGGTACACGGAGCGGCCACGCATGCACAACATTTGCCGTGCGTACTTGGCGACGTGTTGGGTGGCATTGACTCGCTCTCCGTCGAGGAGGTCCAGGGACAACTGGCGCTCTTCATCTAGTGCGTGGGCGAGAACCCTTCGTGAGCTGACCTTGATCTCCTCGGGCGTCATTGCCGCATCGCCGAAGAGGAGTTTGAACGGCGTGAATCCTGTCGGGCGTGTCGCCGTTGTGCAGAGAGACCAGAGGATGCTGTGGAGCTCGCTTGCCCATTTGCCCTTTGGCAGTCCGACAAGGCGCTTTTTGACCCCAGCGGAGATGGCGCCGTTCGCCCGCTCGACCGCTCCGTTGGACTGTGGGTGCCCTACTGAAGCGAACCAAAGCGTGATGCCCATGTTATCGCAGAACTCCTTGAACAGGGCAGAATCGAACTGCAGACCATTGTCGGCGGTGATCTCCTTGGGCACCTCGAAGCGGCATATGATGTTCTACAAGAGGAAGCGCTGCATGGCTGCCGAGGTGATCTTGGCTAGCGCCACAGCCGCTGGCCACCTGTAAAAATACTCCAAAGCAACCACTATGAACCGCAAATCTCCTGGGGCCTGAGGTAGAGGTCCCACAATGTCGATGCCCCACCGTGCCAGCGGCCATACGGGGGGATGGGGTTGAGGCCGGTCGGGGGTCTGTGAATGACCCGTCCCATCCATTGGCAACCTTGACATCGGCGTATGAGGTCTTGGGCATCAGCAATGGCGGTTGGCCAGTAGAAGCCCTGTCTGAACACCTTGTCGACGAGCGACATCGGTGCTAGATGCGAGCCGCAGAGCCCCACGTGGATTTCCGCGAGGAGGTGCTTTCCTTCCTCGCGCGAGAGGCACCGTAGGAGCGGTGCGCAGACCCCTTTTTTGTAGAGCACTCCGTCGAGCAGCTGGAAGGACCTGGCGCGGCATTGTAGGCGGCGGAGCTCAACGGGGTCATCAGGCTCGGCGATGCCCTGCAAGAAGGCGTAAACGGGTTCTCACCAATCACCCTGCTGGGTGATCTGGTGGACTAGGGCCGCGTCGCGATTGTCTTGCGCGATGGCCGCCACGTGCAGGATCTCGTAGAATGCTCCTTCGGGAGCGGGGAGTTGCTGGCTAGCGGCTTTTGCGAGGATGTCCGCCTGCTCATTTTCTGCTCAGGGAATGGCCTTGACCGTGATGCCCAGGAAATACCGCTCCTTGGCCCGCACGGCTGCCAGGTACTTGGCGAGCTCGGGGTCCTTGGCCTAGTATGACTTATCCACCTAGCCCGCCACCAGCCGTGAGTCCGTGTGGACGAGAACTCACCGTGCGCCCAGAGCTTTGAGCTTTGCGAGGCCGAAGAGTAGTGCCTCGTATTTCACGGTGTTGTTGGTGGCGGGAAATGCAAGGCGTGCTGAGTATAACAAGCGGTGTCGCTCCGGTGTAGTGACTACTGCACCCACGCCCGCGCCGGAGACGCAGTAGGCTTCGTCAGTGTCGAGCGTCCACACCGGGTCTTCTGGCTGCTGGGCGTGCTGGGGCGAGGGGTCCACTCCGCGAGGAAGTCTGCAAGGATTTGGGACTTGATTGCTGTACGCGAGGCATATGTCAGAGAAAAAGGGGCAAGTTCGGCTGCCCACTTACCAATGCATCCCGTGGCCTCTTTATTGTGGAACATCTCCGCCAAGGGGAACGAAGACGGCACGGTGATTGAATGAGCGAGGAAGTAGTGTCGGAGCTTCCAGGAGGCCATGACCAGCGCGTAAGCCAGCTTCTCAAGCTCCATGTACCGTGTCTTGGCGCCTTGTAGGGCTTCGGAGATGAAGTACACAGGGCGCTGAAGAGCGCCCTCCTCGAGGACGAGAACGGCGCTGACCGCTATCGCTGAGGCGGCAAGGTAGAGCAGGAGGGGAGCTTCTAGCGTTAGGGCGACCAGGGTAGGGATGCTTGCGAGATGCCTCTTTAATTCGTTGAAGGCATTGACGCAATCGCCGTCCCAACGAAACCCATCACAACCGTGCAGGGTCTTAAAAAATGGTAGGCCCCGCTCCGATGCCTGGGACAGAAAACGGCTCAGCGCGGCCATACGGCCAGTGAGTCTCTGGACTTCCCTTGTCGTCTTGGGCGGTTCCATAGCGAGGATCACGTCGACCTTGTCGGGGTTGGCCTGGATGCTGCGCCCGGACACCAAAAAGCCCAAGAGCTTGCCCGCTCGCACGCCGAATACACACTTGTCCGGGTTAAGCTTGATGCCCGCCCACCTGAGGTTGTCGAAGGTCTCTTGGAGATCTTGACCGTGGGAGGCCAGCTGCCTGGTTTTGACGACTACATCATCGATGTAAGCTTCCACATTCCTCCCCAGTTGGGAGGTCAGCGCTAGCGCGATGAGGCGGGTGAAGGTTGCGCCTGCGTTCTTCAAACCGAAGGGCATCCTGACAAAGCAGTATGTCCCTATCAGAGTGATAAAGCTGGTCTTGTCTTCGTTGTCCTTGGCCATGTAGATCTGATGGTAGCCGGAGTAAGCGTCCAAGAAGCTCATGATTTCGCAGCTGGCGGTGGCGTCGACCAGTTGATCCACGCATGGTAAAGGGTAATCGTCCTTTAGGCATGCCTTATTGAGGGCAGTGAAGTCGATGCACATACGCCAAGTGCCATTGGCTTTTTTCACCAACACTGGGTTGGCCAACCAATATGGGGTACTTCCACCTTAGCGGCTTGCTGCTGGTCGATGGACATGCGTCGAAGCCTTTGTCTAACCGGCTTAGCGTCCAGGCGGACCGCTAGGTTGTGTTCGATGAGGGAGCGGTCCATGCCTTCGATGTCCTCCGGGGACCATGCGAAGACATCTGCGTTGCCTCGGAGAACCCGGAGCAAACCTTGCTCTACCTCTAGGGGGAAGCCATCTCCGATGGAGACGAGCTGACCGTCGGCCTGGAGAGGTACCCTCTTGACTTCGCCCTTTGGTCGGGGCTTGGGAGTCCACCCCGGGGCGGATGGTGCGTCCGCCTTGAGCTTGTGTGTGAGGGTGTGCACCCTACGGTGGGGGCACACGGTACACATGTCCACGTGTCGAGCGAGCCACTGGTCGCCAAAGATAGTAATGACGCCTCGCGGATTGGGAAGCTTCATACACAAGAAGCCATGATGTGAGACCGCCCTGAAGGAGTTAAGGGCGGGACGGCCCAGAATGGAGTTGTACGGGCTTGGGGTGTCTACAACATCGAAGATGACGTCCTCGCTCCTGACGTTGTCGCCCTGGCAAAAGGAGACTTGGAGACGTACTTGGCCAAATGTGCTTAGCGACTAGCCCCCGAAACCGTGTAGCGGGGCCCTCGCTGGCTTTAGTTGACTTTGAGAAATCCCTATGCGGTCAAGGGCTTCCGCAAAAAGCACGTTCGACGAACTACCTCCGTCAATGAGGACGCGCCTGACATCACAGCCTGCAATGTCAGTTCGGATGAGCAGATGATCTTGGTGGGGAAACTCCACGCCTCGGGCGTCGGCGGGCGTGAAGGTGACTTCGTCCTGGGGTTCGCCCAGTCTTAGTTGCGACGAGGTTCCCAATGAGGAACCTCCGGAGATGACGTTGATGATTTGAGCTTGTGGGGGTTTTCATGGCGGCTACCGCCGGTGGGACCCCGGCGCGACGACCGACAGGGTTTGCAGGCGCCAAGCCTCTTGCATAGCCTGCACGGTCCTACGGAGATCCGCTAGCTCTCGCCGGAGGGTGTCGAGGGCCGTCAGCAGGGCGCTCTCCACTTCCGGTGTAGTCGAAGCGAGCGGCGTACCTAGGTGCACTGGCGGGGCAGCCGCGACCACTGGTTGCACCACCAAGTTACTCACCACGTCGGTGTGGTGTAGTCCTGCGTCGCTGGCCCAGCCCACATTACTGCCGGGGCCACTCGGCGTTCTTGTACCAGGGGTGAGGATGGTGGTCGTGCCTCCGTGGGCGCGGACTACTGCGTCGACGACGGCGGGGTCGGTCGTCGCGTCGATGGTGTCGAAGCCGGCTGCTGCATTGACGACGACGAGGTCGGTCGTCGCGTCGGCGGTGTCAAAGTCGACTGCTGCGTGGACGACGGCGGGGTCGGTCGTCGCGTCGGCGGTGATGGAGGTGACAGCTGCGTCGATGACAGTAGGGTCGGTTGTCCTGTCGGCGGTGTCGGAGTCGACTGCTACATCGACGACGGTGGTGTAACATCCCAAATTTTATTTTTCCTGAAGAGAATAATTTTAAATTAATTAATTCAAATTATTTGGATTTATCTGGATTTTATTTAAAAATTTAAAGCAAGAAAATGTATTTTAAATATTTTATTAAAGCTAAAAAGAGTTTATTTTATTTTTCCTAGCCTTCCCTAAATTATTAATTAATTTGTGAGAATTTTTTGGAATTAAAAATCAATTTTAAAAGTTAAAAAGTATTTTATAAAATTATTAAATGCAAATCTGAAATTAAAAATATTTTTCCTAAGTCTAAAATGCTTCCAAGAATATTTTATGATTTTTCTAGAATTTTTAGACTATATTAGCTATTTTCTAAGTATTTATAAAGTTTCTAGTATTTTCTGAAATTTTATTCCGAAAATAAAAATTAATTTAATCCTAGCCTGCCACGTGTCGTTCTCAGATTAAATCTATCTCTCTCCACGACTTAATCCTAGCCATGCAAAGTCACTTATCCCTTCATATTCATCCAAAGACCTTGAGCCATTCACTTGCCACGTGTCGCAAATCCAACGGCCCGTACCCCTTCACTTCCCCTCTCTCTCACCGACACATGGACCCCACATGTCATATGTTTCTTCAACCTCTCCTTCCTCCTCTAACTCTCTCTCTCCTCCTCCATTAGAGCCGAATTGGAGCTTTTAATTGCAACCGTTTCTTCCTCCTTTAATCCCCAAGCAAGTGCGCAATGAAAGCCCCTAATCACCCCTCACTAATACCGGCCGTTGCCCGTCCATTAAACCTCTCCAAAACCTGCTGGACTTTTGCAACCTTTGCAGATACCTGAATGGAAATGGGAAGAAATCGGAATGGAATTTATAACTGGATTGGCAAGGACCAAGTCAGGTTATAATTCGATATGGGTTATAGTGGATCGCTTAACAAAAGTTGCACATTTTATACCAGTAAAGACTACTTATTCAGGAGATAGATTGGCAGAGCTTTACATGTCAAGAATTGTGTGTTTACATGGAGTTCCAAAGAAGATCGTATCGGATAGAGCATCTCAATTTACCTCAAGGTTCTAGCGGAAACTTCATGAGGTTCTGGGCACTAATTTAAACTTCAGTACTGCTTATCATCCTCAAACAGATGGTCAGACAGAGAGAGTAAATCAAATATTGGAAGATATGTTGAGAGCATGTGCATTAGCTAATAAAGCCAGTTGGGACCAAAGTTTGCCTTACGCAGAATTCTCCTACAATAACAGTTATCAATCTAGTCTGCAGATGTCCCCATTTGAAGCTCTATATAGTAGAAAGTGCTGGACACCTTTATATTGGTCAGAGACAGGAGAAAGTAAAGTGTTTGGACCTGATGTTTTGAAGTTAGCTGAAGAGCAAGTTCGCCTAATCCGAGGCAGGTTGAAAAGAGCACAGACCAGACAAAAGAGTTATGCAGATAATCGTCGCAGAATGTTAGAGTTTGCGCCAGAGGATCATGTGTATTTGAAAGTATCACCTCTAAAAGGGATGCGTCGTTTCAGAGTTAGTGGTAAGCTTGCTCCGAGGTATATTGGACCCTTTCCAGTTTTAGCCAGAAGAGGAGAAGTTGCCTATCAGTTGAAGCTTCCTTCCCAGTTATTAGATGTGCATGATGTTTTTCATGTCTCACAGTTGAAAAAGTGCCTAAGGGTGCCAGAAGAGCTTATGCCTTTAGAGGAAGTGGATTTGAAAGAGGATTTGATATATCCAAAGTTTCCAGTCAAGATTTTGGAAGAAGCAGAGCGCTGCACAAGAAACAAGACTATCAAATTTTGCAAAGTGCAATGGAGCAACCATTCAGAGTCAGAAGCAACATGGGAGCGTAAAGAGCATCTCAGAGCAGAGTTTCCTAATCTTTTTCTCAGTCCTTCCGAATCTCGGGGCCGAGATTCTTTCTAAGGGGGTAGGTTTGTAACATCCCAATTTTTTTTTCCTGAAGAGAATAATTTTAAATCAATTAATTCAAATTATTTGGATTTATCTGGATTTTATTTAAAAATTTAAAGCAAGAAAATGTATTCTAAATCTTTACTATTATAAAAGAGGCAATTGGTGGTTGGTCCGTCGTCACTTCTCTCTTCTCGGCCATTCGATTCCATCTGATTAATCCGAACCGTCCGTCTCCTATTTCCCTCTTTCTCCCCCGCCACCCGCCCCCCGCCTCCTAATCCCCTCGCTCCCCGCCGCTCCCCCTCGCTCTCCCCGCGCCGCCGCCTGCTCCCCCCACCCCGCGTCGCCGCCGCCATTCCCCCACCTCCGCCGCCGCCGCCCCCTCCCCTCTGGCCTCCCCGTCCCCTCGCTCTCCCCCCGCCCCCTCCTCCCCCTCCCCGCTACTGAGAGATCGCCAAGACATAGTATAATCAATATCATAACCAGCAGATGTCGCTCTGTATAACCTACCCCTGTACCCATATTATGTACTTACATGTTTTGTCTATACAATCTACACATAATTGTCTACCTTTTAAAATCAATGTTTTGATTGCTAATTTTGAATTCCTTTGCTTGGATGGTATTTGATGCAATGTGATTGTTTGGCCATTCATCTTAATATGTGACTTGTAAAGTGAAAATGGCTCCTGAATCAATAAAAGATTCTAAACATCTCTTTTTTTTTCAAAATGTTCACTAGGGCTATCCTAAAGAAACATTGCTGCGCTTCCTTAAGGCCAGAGAGTGGAACATATCTAAGGCTCATAATATGGTAATCTTTGTTATTATCTTGTTCAATACTGAAAAGAGAATTCACGAAGTTATTGGTCGCTAATTAGTTACAAATATATCATTTATGTAGCTTGTAGATTCTTTGAATTGGAGGATTCAAAATGAAATCGATAGCGTACTGGAGGTGAGTAATTCTTTTATATTATAATCCCGCCAGATGTTACTAAATCTGTGCTAATTAGAAAGCTATGGCAAATCTTTTATTGATGTACAATTTCTATTTCTATGTACATTATGCATCACTGTTATTTGGTTTTCTGTTGCAACGCACGGGCACTTTACTAGTATTTTATTAAAGTTAAAAAGAGTTTATTTTATTTTTCCTAGCCTTCCCTAAATTATTAATTAATTTTTGAGAATTTTCTGGAATTAAAAATCAATTTTTAAAAGTTAAAAAGTATTTTATAAAATTATTAAATGCAAATCTGAAATTAAAAATATTTTTCCTAAGTCTAAAATGCTTCCAAGAATATTTTATGATTTTTCTGGAATTTTTAGACTATATTAGCTATTTCTAAGTATTTATAAAGTTTCTAGTATTTTCTGAAATTTTATTCCGAAAATAAAAATCAATTTAATCCTAGTCTGCCACGTGCCGTTCTCAGATTAAATCCATCTCTCTCCACATTTTAATCCTAGCCATACAAAGTCACTTACCCCTTCATATTCATCCAAAGGCCTTGAGCCATTCACTTGCCACGTGTCGCAAATCCGACGACTCGTACCTTTACTTCCCCTCTCTCTTACCGACACATGGACCCCACATGTCATATGTTTCTTCAACCTCTCCTTCCTCCTCTAACTCTCTCTCTCCTCCTCCATTAGAGCCGAATTTGAGCTTTTATTTGCAACCGTTTCTTCCTCCTTTAATCCCCGAGCAAGTGCGCAATGAAAGCCCCTAATCACCCCTCACTAATACCGGCCGTTGCCCGTCCATTAAACCTCTCCAAAACTGCCGGTCGTTCCTCTCCTTTTCTCCACCTATAAAAACCCTTCCCGAACTCCAAATCCAATGAAATAAATTTTTAAATTCATCTAAAATCATAACCTGTCTCCAGATATATATTTTATATTTTTGTGATTTTATTTCTATTTATTTATTTATTTGCATTTATCGTTTCGCGCGTAGAACTCGACATCGCCGAAGATTTTTCTGATCTGCAGCAAGAATTTTCCAGACGGCGTGCAAGAAGGCAAGTCTCCTTGACCATTTTGTTCCTAAGTTTTGCAAATGATTTCATGCTTAATTTAAAATTTAATTGCATGGCTATGTTATATAAAATGTTAACTACATGGCGCAAGAGGGGGCTTTTGACTGTGGTGGATTTAACCCTTCAGCGGTAAAAGCTTTGTGATATTTTATCTGGGTCTCATGCCAAAGGAAGCATGTTGACTATTAAGATAATTTATCTCTTATGGGCAAAGCTGTACAAACTCTGCAGAGTAATAAACTATTCGAATAGCCGTGCACACGGTCAAGGTGGGCAAAGAATGCATTCACATGGTAGACCTTTGATTTTGACTTTAAAAATAAAATGTTTTAGAAAACTTGGGAGTGGATCTAACTCTCGGAATTTTGGTCTGGTGGATAGAACCAGTTCAGGTGGTTGTAACCATCATTTTAAATCCTGACGGATATAGCCTATGTTATTAGTGTAGGTGGATGAAACCTTCATTAAATTGCTTATCTAATTTCAATTATTGAAAATAAGTTGTTTAACAAGTTGCTTTTAAGATAAGTATGTAAATTTAAAATAAAATGCTGATTTCTGCAAAAAGAACCATAAGAACCTTCCTTTGTAAGCCCTGCATCTACTGCATTTTTCCCAAGACTTGCGGAGTACATTTTTGTACTCACCTGTTGCACTCCAACTCCTATATCAGAAGACTATGAAGCTCAGGGGGATGATTTCCACTACTTCGAGGAAGCTGGTGAAGAAGGCTTTGCAGAGGACTAGGCCGCGTTTCCCCAGTCAATTGCCTGTGGCAGATTGATGGGCCGTTTGCTCGAGTTGTTGTTTTTGCTTCCGCTGTCATCTTTCTTTTGTAAGAGGTTCTGTAAACCTCAGTTGTAAGGCAATGGCCAAGAAGTGTGAACTTCAGTTATTATTGTAATAAAGCGTTGTTGGCAATATATCATTTTCTTATTAACTGTGTTTACTAGCGTTGATCTAGGACTAGTACTGTAATACATAGGGGGTTCAGGAGTTTCTACTCTGGGATCCCACAGAAGTGGTATCAAAGCCAACTTAACTGTTGGACGAGCCCTAGATTTTGTCAAAGCCTTAAGGATCTATGTTTAATAAAAATTTATATACAAAAACATAAGTTTCTTGCTTCTACTCTTCTCTTACTTAGTATCTTGTTCTTGCCTTTCTATTCACTCTTTAAAAATCTTTACTGATCTCGCCTATTTTCAAACTTGTAGATGGCAGGTTCGTCTTCGACAGCGTCGTGGGACTACCTTTCTCATGGTGAGAACGAGGGAGCATTCGTGAGCCTTCTGCGACAGCTGATGCAGTTTTTGAAGTACACTCAGCAGCCCATTTTCAGAGGACGGAAGACCAGGATTATGAACATGGATTCATGGACTATGGAGGTGTTTCTCTATGCTCAGGAGGGGAAGTTCGACTCCCTCGAATGTCAGATTGAGCATCCTCGGACCCAATGCTCAGATGTCGTCCAGGATGCAGCTCAGCTGGCGATTGCAGACTTGTGCAAGAAGCATAAAGATATACTACGGCAGCCACCCTTCAGCTTCTTACCGACCACGAGAGCAGGACAGATTCATCCGGAGCCTTATCAGATCGTGGTGGATGACCCTCGTCTGTCTCATCAGGTTCAGCTCACGCAGGTGATGACGGCAACCTACGCCAGTGCACTGCAGGAGATAGGACAGCTTCGGATGCTTCTCACTTCGAGCTACGAGCATTTCGACATTCTTCGCACACATCTTCTACAGAGTGAGTCTGCCCACTCTATCACAGATCGGGCGAGGATTGCTGCCGAGGCCGAGGTGGAGCATCTTTGAGCTTCTGCGACTACACCGACCTTGCCAGCCCCTGTTCCTGTACCAGTCAGACTCCCAAGACCCCGCACCAGGCTCACTGCTCGAAAGAGTGTGCGACACCCAAGTCCACCACCCAGCATCAACATTGGAGGTTCTAGCAAAGGACGCCATCGCTCTCGTTCCAGTTCACCTGCCTTTAGCCAGAGCCAATCGCGGTCCCGTTCTCCGAACAACTGCACTACTTGTGGACAGAGCCATTCCGCTGACTCGGAGGAGGACCCAGAGGAGGATCCAGAGGAGCGCATCATTGTGGAGGATGAGTAGATGCTAGACAGTAGTACCCTTTTGAGTTGTTTCCGATATTAGAACGCTTTATAATATTCTGATGTAATAAAATGGATTGTACCGAGCCTTGTGCACTTGTGGTACAGCCATTCTTAAAACAAATTTGAATTTCAAAGTTGCGTTTTCTAGCTGTTGCTTTGTTCTTGTGTGTTGGTTTGGGATGTTGTTAGTTGCCCCTGTTCCTTACCTATGCTTTTCCCTTTTACCTTGTGCTTATCCTGGTGGAGCTTCAGATGGTGAACACAAGGAGTAACGTCAGCAACAACCAAGGACCCAATGACAACAATGCCCCAATTTCGCCTCCGCCAGCTCAAGCCCCAAATCTAGAGCAGATGATGGCCATGCAATTGCAGCTTCTTCAAGCCTTGGCCCAGAATCAAGTTCATCAGGCTCATCAAGCACCTGCTCAACCACCTCAGTCCAAGCTTGGTTAATTCATGAGGACTCGACCTTCGATTTTCGCAGGATTTGCTAATCCGTTGGAAGCAGATGATTGGATTAAGGAAGTGGAAAGGAAGTTAAATTTAGCTCAATGTAATGAGAATGAAAAAGTTTTGTATGCTGCCCATCAACTCAAGGGAGTTGCAGCAAACTGGTGGGAAAACTTTTGCGCTGCACACCAAGATGCTCAGAATATTGTTTGGGCAGAATTTATGGAAGCTTTTCGTACCACTCACATACCTTTGAGCATCATGGAAATAAAAAGGAAGGAATTTTACCAACTGCAGCAGGGAAACCTTAGCGTTTCCGCGTATTTGAGTAAGTTCATTCAACTATCAAGGTATGCACCAGAGGATGTAGCATCTGATGCTGCAAAGATTTGGAGGTTCATGGGAGGATTGGATCCTAATCTTAAGGTGCAATTAGTATCTAATGACTATCCTACTTTTCAGCATTTGGTGAATAAGGCACTTGTTCAAGAAGATGCCCAGCGCCAGCTTTATGAATCTAGGAAGAGGAAGTTTCAAGCTCAACAGAATGCAAGTAGTTCTCGTCATCGTTCCGTTTCACAGCAGTTCAGTCGTCCTCCATTGCCTAGTCAGCCGAGGACACCGATTTCTGCACCTCGCCATATTCCTCAAGCTTCTCGAGTTGGGAGTGCAGTTCAACCTCAACAGAGTAAAACCACAGCTACAGGAGTGCAGTGCTTCAACTGCAAGAACATGGGGCATTATGCTAATAACTGTCCCCAGAAGCGTCAAACGGTAACTCCGGTTCGCTTCAATCTTGATTCTACACCGGCAAGAGCTCCAACCACTGGTCAAGGACGTGGAAGCCCTCAGACTCCCAAGACTCCACAGATGTTCAGTAAGGGGTGTATCAATCATGTCACTGCAGAGGCAGCACAAGATACACCAGACGTGGTTCTGGGTAAGTTTCTTGTTAATTCAGTTCCCGCAATTACATTATTTGATTCTGGAGCTTCACATTCCTTTGTAACAAAAGCTTTTGTGGAAAGAAATAAATGGAGTGTTTGTTTGCTAAAGAACCTCATGTTAGTTTAATCACCTGGAAAAGAATTGAGGACTAATTTGGTTTGCCCTAGAGCAACCATAGATATAAATGGAGTAAAGTTCCTAGCGAACCTTATTATAATAGACTCCGAAGGCATAGATATAATACTTGGTATGGATTGGTTGACCAAGTATAGATGGCAAATAGATTGTGCCAATCGTGCCATTATCCTCACCAACTCTGATGGAATTCAGATAAGGTATAAGTCCAGTATGCCCTCAAAGAAGGAAAGTGTGTTAACCAGTTTAAAAGGAAGAAGTTTGGAGGATGTGTCTGTAGTAAGTGAATACCCTGATGTATTTCCTGAGGATTTGCCAGGAATACCACCAGATCGAGAGATTGAATTTGTTATAAATCTGGTGCCTTGTACAGCTCCAATTTCTAAGAGACCCTATCGGATGTCAGCCAATGATTTAGCAAAAATTAAGAGGCAAATTCAAGAATTGCAGGAGAAAGGTTTCATTAGACCAAGTTCTTCACCTGGGGGAGCCCCAGTGCTTCTAGTAAACAAGAAGGATGGTAGCCAGCGTATGTGTGTGGATTATAGAGCTCTGAATGAGGTAACAATCAAGAATAAGTATCCTCTACCCCGGATTGATGATCTGTTTGATCAATTGAAAGGATCAAGTGTCTTTTCTAAGATTGATCTCCGGTCAGGATATCATCAGTTGAAGATTAGACCAGAAGATATACCGAAAACAGCTTTCTCTACACGGTATGGATTATATGAGTATACAGTGATGTCTTTTGGTCTGACAAATGCACCGACATACTTTATGAATTTAATGAATAAAGTATTCATGGACTATTTAGATAAGTTTGTTGTTGTCTTCACAGATGACATTCTTATCTATTCCAAAAATAAGAAAGAACATGAAGAGCATCTAAGGATAGTTTTGCAAAGGCTCAGAGAACATCGGTTGTATACCAAGTTCAGCAAGTGTGCATTCTGGTTGAAGGAAGTCAATTTCTTGGGACACGTGATTTCTGCAGGAGGAGTATCTGTGGATCCAGGAAAAGTTAAGGATGTGTTTAATTGGACTCAACCCAAAACAATATCAGAAATCCGGAGTTTTCTGGGATTAGCAGGTTAGTATCGTCGTTTCATTGAAGGATTTTCCAAGATTGCCAGGCCTCTCACCCAGTTGTTAAAGAAGGAAAAGAAATTTGAATGGAGCAATTCTTGTGAGGACAGTTTTCAAGAGTTAAAGAAGAGGTTAACTTCTGCACCAGTTCTGCGGTTACCTGATATCAGAAAGGATTTTGAAGTTTATTGTGATGCGTCGAGACAAGGTCTTGGTGTGTACTAATGCAAGAAGGAAAGGTGGTAGCTTATGCATTAAGACAGTTAAGACCGCATGAGGAAAATTATCCTACTCATGATTTAGAGCTAGCTGCTGTTGTGCATGCTCTAAAGTTGTGGAGGCATTATTTAATTAGTAATCGGTGTGAAATATATACAGATCATAAAAGTTTAAAGTATATATTTACCCAACCTGATCTCAACCTGAGACAAAGAAGATGGCTCGAGTTGATAAAGGATTATGATGTGGGAATACACTATCATCCAGGAAAGGCTAATGTAGTGGCCGATACTTTGAGTCGGAAGAGCCATGCTAACAATCTATTGATTCAAGATAGTCAGTCAGTTCTTTGTGAGGATTTTCAGCGACTTAACCTGGAAATGGTAAATGAAGGAGTTCTTTCTATGTTGAAGGTTCACCCTACTTTGGAAGATCAGATCAGGGCAGCCCAAAAAGAGGATGAATATGTTAAAGAAATTAAACAGAATATGAAGAAAGGTAAGGCACCTGGATTTTTAGAAGATGAAGAAGGAATTCTTTGGTTTGGAAAGAGAATTCTCGTACCTAAGAAAAAGGAAATAAAAGATTTGATACTAAAGGAAGCTCATGAAGCAGGATACTCTATTCATCCCGGAAGCACAAAAATGTACCAGGATCTTAAGGAAAGTTATTGGTGGTCTAGTATGAAAAGAGAAATTGCAGAGTATGTAGCTTTGTGTGATGTATGCCAGAGAGTTAAAGCAGAGCATCAAAGACCTGCTGGACTTTTGCAACCTCTGCAGATACCTGAATGGAAATGGGAGGAAATCGGAATGGACTTTATAACCGGATTGCCAAGGACCAAGTCAGGTTATGATTCGATATGGGTTATAGTGGATCGCTTAACAAAAGTTGCACATTTTATACCAGTAAAGACTACTTATTCAGGAGATAGATTGGCAGAGCTTTACATGTCAAGAATTGTGTGTTTACATGGAGTTCCAAAGAAGATCGTATTGGATAGAGGATCTCAATTTACCTCAAGGTTCTGGCGGAAGCTTCATGAGGTTCTGAGCACTAATTTAAACTTCAGTACTGCTTATCATCCTCAAACAGATGGTCAGACAGAGAGAATAAATCAAATATTGGAAGATATGTTGAGAGCATGTGCATGAGCTAATAAAGCCAGTTGGGACCAAAGTTTGCCTTATGCAGAATTCTCCTACAATAACATTTATCAATCTAGTCTGCAGATGTCCCCATTTGAAGCTCTATATGGCAGAAAGTGCAGGACACCTTTATATTGGTCAGAGACAAGAGAAAGTAAAGTGTTTGGACCTGATGTTTTGAAGTTAGCTGAAAAGTAAGTTCGCCTAATTCGAGATAGGTTGAAAAGAGCACAGACCAGACAAAAGAGTTATGCAGATAATCGTCGCAGAATGTTAGAGTTTGCGCCAGGGGATCATGTGTATTTGAAAGTATCACCTCTAAAAGGGATGCGTCGTTTCAGAGTTAGTGGTAAGCTTGCTCCGAGGTATATTGGACCCTTTCCAGTTTTAGCCAGAAGAGGAGAAGTTGCCTATCAGTTGAAGCTTTCTTCCCAGCTATCAGATGTGCATGATGTTTTTCATGTATCACAGTTGAAAAAGTGTCTAAGGGTGCCAGAAGAGCTTATGCCTTTAGAGGAAGTGGATTTGAAAGAAGATTTGACATATCCAGAGTTTCCAGTCAAGATTTTGGAAGAAGCAAAGCTCTCCACAAGAAACAAGACTATCAAATTTTGCAAAGTGCAATGGAGCAACCATTCAGAGTCGGAAGCAACCTGGGAGCGTGAAGAGGATCTCAGAGCAGAGTTTTCTAGTCTTTTTCTCAGTCCTTCCGAATCTCGGGGTCGAGATTCTTTCTAAGGGGGTAGGTTTGTAACATCCCAAATTTTGTTTTTCCTGAAGAGAATAATTTCAAATTAATTAATTCAAATTATTTGGATTTATCTGGATTATATTTCAAACTTTAAAGCAAGAAAATGTATTTTAAATATTTTATTAAAGTTAAAAATAGTTTATTATATTTTTCCTAGCCTTCCCTAAATTATTAATTAATTTTTGAGAATTGTCTGGAATTAAAAATCAATTTTAAAAGTTAAAAAGTATTTTATAAAATTATTAAATGCAAATCTAAAATTAAAAATATTTTTCCTAAGTCTAAAATGCTTCCAGGAATATTTTATGATTTTTCTGGAATTTTTAGACTATATTAGCTATTTTCTAAGTATTTATAAAGTTTCTAGTATTTTCTGAAATTTTATTCCAAAAATAAAAATCAATTTAATCCTAGCCTACCACGTGTCGTTCTCAGATTAAATCCATCTCTCTCCACATTTTAATCCTAGCCATACAAAGTCACTTACCCCTTCATATTCATCCAAAGGCCTTGAGCCATTCGCTTGCCACGTGTCGCAAATCCGACGACCCATACCTCTTTACTTCCCCTCTCTCTCACCGACACATGGACCCCACATGTCATATGTTTCTTCAACCTCTCCTTCCTCCTCTAACTCTCTCTCTCCTCCTCCATTAGAGCCGAATTGGAGCTTTTAATTGCAACCGTTTCTTCCTCCTTTAATCCCCGAGCAAGTGCGCAATGAAAGCCCCTACTCACCCCTCACTAATACCGGCCGTTGCCCATCCATTAAACCTCTCCAAAACCGCCGGCCGTTCCTCTCTTTTTCTCCACCTATAAAAACCCTTCCCGATGCACCGACTCATTTCCTTCGGTCTTCCCTCTTCCCACCGCTCCTCTTCCACCTTCCGGACGCCGCCCGATCGTCGGAATCGCCATCCTGGCTGCCAAACGCCACCACTGCCGCCGAACACTCTCTCTCTCCTCGCGTGCACCGCCGCTTTTTCTCGCCGCCGCCGCCTTCTCCAGCCATTCGCCGAGCCACCGCTGGTAAGAGCCGCCAACCCGCCTTGCCTTGGCCAATCTCCCTAGTTCCTTTTTCCATTTTCTTTTCTCGCCGGAGAGCCATCGCTCGGCCAAACTTCCGTTCTGTCACCTGTGCATGGCTATGTTCTGCACTGTAGCAAGCAGCAACTACTAGTTTGTACTTGTCCATTTTTTTTCCTGTGACAACTTCCAAATGCTCGTTCTTCCTCATTCGAACTCCAAATCCAGTGAAATAAATTTCTAAATTCATCTAAAATCATAACCTTTCTGCAGATATATATTTTATATTTTTGTGATTTTATTTCTATTTATTTATTTATTTGCATTTATCGTTTCGCGTGTAGAACTCGACGTCGCCAAAGATTTTTCTGATCCGCAGCAAGAATTTCCAGACGGTGTGCAAGAAGGCAAGTCTCCTTGACCATTTTGTTCCTAAGTTTTGCAAATGATTTCATGCTTAATTTAAAATTTAATTGCATGGCTATGTTGTATAAAATGTTAATTTTAATTTTAAAAAAAATTAGATAAATACCCAAAACTTGTTATGCCCTCCTTTGGAATTGTTTACCATGTACCTTTGTCAACATAGGATACCCTTTGGCTCATAGATAAGTTAGTATTACTTTTTGAGAAATTTAGAATAATAGTAAATGCTTAGTCTAGCTGTTAATTTTCAATTATCTGTTTGGGAAAAATCTATTGATGAATGATTTGAATTTATGTGTTTGTTAAATTAGTGGCAATAGAGGTTGTCACTGTTATTTCAAAATAAAAGGAAATATATAAAATAAAATTTGACCAGGGTGGATGGAAGGTTTGGCTGGTGCGGAAATAGCACAAGAACTTGGATTGTGAATGTTCCACCCTAGTCACTTAAGAACCGACTCTTGTGTTTGTCCAAACTGAGCATTTCCGTACAACCACAAGTTAAAATGGGTATAACCTAGCTAACTAACTTACGATAGTTTAGTATAGATGCCGCCATCGAAAAATGGGTACCAGGGATTTATTGGTTTACTCCCAGTGAGGGACAGGGATTTACTGTACTCACATGGCGTAAGAGGGGGCTTCCGACTGTGGTGGATTTAACCCTTCAGCGGTGAAACCTCAGCGGGTGGTATCTAACTAGACTAGAGTAGGGGAAAAGCTTTGTGATATTTTATCTGGGTCTCATGCCAAAGGAAACATGTTGACTATTAAGATAATTTATCTCTTGTGGGTAAAGCTGTACAAACTCTGCAGAGTAATAAACTATTCGAATAGCCATGCCCACGGTCAAGGGCGGGCAAGGAATGCATTCACATGGTAGACCTTTGATTTTGACTTTAAAAATAAAATATTTTAGAAAACTTGGGAGTGGATCTAACTCTCGGAATTTTGGTCTGGTGGATAGAACCAGTTCAGGTGGTTGTAACCATCATTTTAAATCCTGGCGGATATAGTCTATGTTATTAGTGTAGGTGGATGAAACCTTCACTAAATTGCTTATCTAATTTCAATTATTGAAAATAAGTTGTTTAACGAGTTGCTTTTAAGATAAGTATGTAAATTTAAAATAAAATGCTGATTTCTGCAAAAAGAACCATAAGAACCTTCCTTTTTAAGCCCTGCATCTACTGCATTTTTCCCAAGACTTGCGGAGTACATTTTTGTACTCACCTGTTGCACTCCAACTCCTATATCAGAAGACTATGAAGCTCAGGGGGATGATTTCCACTACTTCGAGGGAGCTGGTGAAGAAGGCTTTGCAGAGGACTAGGCCGCGTTTCCCCAGTCAATTGCTTGTGGCAGATTGATGGGCCGTTTGCTCGAGTTGTTGTTTTTGCTTCCGCTGTCATCTTTCTTTTGTAAGAGGTTCTGTAAACCTCGGTTGTAAGGCAATGGTCAAGAAGTGTGAACTTCAGAAATTATTGTAATAAAGTGTTGTTGGCAATATATCATTTTCTGATTAACTGTGTGTACTAGCGTTGATCTGGGACTAATACTGTAATACACAGGGGGTTCAGGAGTTTCTACTCTGGGATCCCACAGGCGGGGTCGGTCATCGCGTCGGCGGTGTCGGAGTCGGCTGCTGCGTCGACGACGGCGGGGTCGGTCGTCGCGTCGGCGGTGTCGGAGTCAACTGCTGCATCGACGACGGCGGGGTCGGTCGCTACGCCGTGAGCATCGTCGTTCACTTCCACGACCGCCGACGTCGATGCCCTGGTGCTGACGCGGGGCCTCGCCACGACCCCTTTCCTCCTCTTCGCCGCCGATGACGTTGGTGCCATCCTTCTTGAGATCTTGAGGCTTGCTTCCGTCGTCCCCACAGACGGTGCCAACTGTTGTGGCTACAGACCAAACAGAGAGAAAATAGAGAAACTGTCGTGGGGAGAGTGTCGTGGGGAGTTAGGTGAGATGTCCCCTCTCCCTATGGCTAGCGTCAGATACATATCTCCTTACGAGGAGTGTCTTTACAAGGATGCCCTTCGGGGCATTCACGTCCTTACACATGCCTTACTACTGCTTCTCTCGATATCTACGCCTTTCTACAGGATGATCGGGTTAGGTGGGGGCCACCCCTACAACAACTGCCTTATTTTGAGGAGAGATATATTTATTGAGGAAAAAACTAAGACAAGTCTGCAACCAATCGTAACCCACCCCTATTACTATGGTAGCCAGTCCCCCTCAACGTCGGAGTAGTTGCACGTCCATGCTAATTTCTAAATATAACGATGCCCACTTACCTATCGACAACATCTAAGTAATGTACATCTCTAGAATACTATATAGATAGACCTGGTGGACGCCTTAGCTCATCGTGTATCATTTTGTAAGAGCCCACGTCGTGCATCATTAGAGTCAGGCTTGTTGGCTACATTCCCATTGACGCTAGGCAAGGGATGGTGTACCTGTGGTTGTCAGGGACACTAGTGCATGGTGCCCAACTAGAGACCGGTTTTGTGGAGATGTAGGTGGATATGATTAATGATATTTTCAGGACCGTCCCTTTTGAGAAGCCCCCAAACAAAGAGATTGTGACATTAGGGGATGTCGTCCACACATCATCCAGTGGCCCAAGAGGGACATTGCCGTAGACCTATCTATGCCGCGATCTCCACATCCATTGGCCCAAGAAGGACATCGCCCCAGACCCGTCACATCGGCTCCTGTGGCTCCATCTCAAGCTCTGCTTCAGAAGCCCGTCGCATCGGCTCCAGTGGCTCCACCTCAAGCTCCATTTCAAAAGCCCGTCGCATCGGCTCCCGTGGAGACATCGTCAAAAATGTATTGCCAGTGAGGCACAAAGGCCAAATTGAAGTAGATTAAGGTGCCTCTCAGTCAATGAAAGTTCATTTTCAGAGTGTCGTTGGTCCCCGAGTCATAATTACCCAGTCTTGGACTAGTTTGCAGGACTTTGCATACTTGGTACGTGTAGAGGTCCAACATGAAGCCAAATCAGTAAAGTGGATTCACCGTGAGATATAACTGAGGCTACTTTGTCGTGACCTTCGAAGACTTATTCTTGCTATTGAACCTCGACGCCTCACTTCTATGATGCTGGACACTGTAAGTCATGATCCATATTCTACATTCATGTAATACCGATAAATGTCATAACTCGTTGCTTATGCATAGATTCATGATCCAACAAGTCCGACGACGGCGAGAACTGGTGGGTTTCCTCGACCCACACTTAGTCTCTGAGCAATCCATCAACACTAATACATCCTTCATCCAAGATTACATAATAAGGGGGATTACTTGCTCATAGTGACAAGGAGTACATCATGGTACCCTTCAACCAATGGTAAGTTTTTCACTAGTTGCTATACAAGTTTTATTTGTACTTTATACATAACATGAACTTATGATTAATCACTATAGCGACATATATGACTAGGTCTCACTGGATTCTGATTGTGATTGTACCAAAGTGGAGCAACGTAATATATCTTGATTCCATACTTAGTAGCAACCACGACTTCACCGGTATGCAACAAGCAATTGACAAGTAAACTCATTTTCTCCATACATAAATCTATTGTAGTCCTCCCTTTTTTGTAATGGCAAAGGCTAACTTTTTATAATCACATAGGTCATTCAGTGCTTAGGTTGCCTAGGGGGGTAGGCACAAGGAATCCTATGCCACACTACGACACAGGACGCGATATTCGGTACCCGCTACAACACAACAATCTTATATTGCACTTCGTTATAATGCCTCTAGAAGTGATAATACCTATGTATGTAATTCTATTTTTGCAGTGCCACCAGCAGCTACAGGGCAATGTATGTGGATTCTACGTTTGCCGCTATATGGAGGAAATAATAGACGCTAAGACGAATGATCTAGAGATTTGTCAACCTGTTAATAATTATTTCATAATTATCAATTTATATATATGCTAATGACTTAACACTACTAGCGATAACTTGTGGAACTCGATGAAAGTGCAGTCAATCTTGACAAACTCGTCGAAATTCGAGAAAACCTCTCCCAATTCTTGATAGTGGAGGTTATAAACAACACTGGAGAGTTCCACGCCGGCGATAATAATTAAATGTTAAAACATTGAATACAATTGTAATTACTCAATTGTGTTTAATCAAACAATTCATTCAATTGTACTTCATTTAGTTATTTAATTTATTTGTAAGATTTGTGTAACGATTCTATGTTATATATTCGTGAGATCTTCTATTTACTTCAGAGGGCATGGCTAGCATTTTCTAAGGCTAACCGAAAACAAAAAAATAACGTAATTTTTCAAATAGCTACACAGACGGTTTGAAACACCAAACCGTCTATGATATCTGCATATCATACACAGTTTTGGAAAACAGATGGTTTCTAAAATAAACTATATGTGATATTTCTACTATCACAGATGGTTTTGAAAAAACCGTCTATGAGATGATTAATATAAAAAACTGTCTGTGATACCACTATATCACAGACAGTGTGTTGAAAAACAGTATGTGTTTTAACCTAACATAGACGGTTTGGGAGCCGTCTGTGATAACCATCTATTAACACTGACACATAAATTCAGACGGTTTGAAAACCGTCTGTAATGACGGTTTTGAACCGTCCATAGTGGTCTTATATGTAGTAGTGTAAGGGTCTATAGGTGACGTCGTACGAGGATGTATCCAGTGCTTCCCACCCGTATGGTGCCTCTGTGCTTCCCTCTTCGAAAACATGGTCTAAATGGTCGTAAAATCCATCAAATTTCTGGTTAGATAGACCATGATACAAGCAAGTACTACCTTCGTTTTGAAATATACGGTATTTTAGAAAGCGTGTAATTAAACTTTTCTAATTTTGACTTCTTATATTAAAAAAACTATCTAGATTGGTCAAATGTAAATGAATTAATTAGATTAGTTATGAAAAAATATTTCCATAATATAATAATTTTATATTTTTCAATGAACATATCCATATAAAAAGTAGCGTCAAAGTTTCATGTTAGCGACCATGTCCATGTTCAGAACATCAAACATTCTTAAAAAGAGGTACTATCTAAAAAATTCAATTGAAACTATAAGTTACATTACAAGAAACAAAAATGGCAAATTTCAGTAAACAATAGTTTTCATTTTTTTTCCATTTTCCTTTTTAATTTCCCAATTTCATATTAGTAGAATTTGTCTTTTTATTTCTCGATGTGCAGATCAAAGTTAGATTAGAATTTTTTGTTGTATGATGGGTTGTTTTTCTGTCAATGCTACCATATTTTTTGGAATTTTTGTGACCATTTGCATCGTATTTTAAATTACGGGGTATGGAAGTACTATATGGGTAGGAAGTACCAGATATTCTCTCAAAGAAGCTTACGAAGGTTATAAGGTGTTCACATTTTAAAAATATTGAATTATAAATAAATTGCCATCTTTCCTCATCCGTTTAAACTTTTAAATAAACAGTTGTACACGCAACTCAATAAAAAATAACTATGGCCTCTTGCTGCAATGTGCACGAAAAATGAGGTCTTCATGTGAGGTCATACGTGTGATGTGATGTGATTTAGTGTAAATCGCTTTAATGCACAATAAAGTCCCTCTCACGCCTTTGCCAACCATTCACCCCTCTTTCATTCCTTACTATAAAATGGCCGTATTGTTTTTAGCTTATGACTTTTCTTGAATAAATAAATAAGACAGTTTCTCAACCATCTTTTTGAAATAGCTTATCAGAATAGCATTTTCAAAGTGGTTTATCGGTATTCGATTCATTCTCACAAGCTCTCACACTAGGACCAAAAGTCATCAACCACAGCTGAAAAGAACGCATCTAATACTTCTTAGGGAAGTCTTACACTATTGGAGGTTACGCTTGGAAAAATTCCTTTAGCGCCATTTGCTTTAATGTTTTGGATAAACCTCACCTCCAGCTAAATGCAATCAAATGTTGGAAACTTCCATTACTTGCTCTGATCGAATTAAATCTTTCATTTCTCCCTCTGCTTCGCAGACTATGTCACATTTGGCCAAAACTTATACTTGGTAATTCCCTAATTCCATAGTATTATTTACCAAAATACCAATATTAACAATACCGTTTTGTGCGCTTATGGTATTAATAGAGAGTATTTTATTTTGGTACAGTTTTGTTCAAATCATACTTCTTTGGTATGCGTGATTTAATCAGAAGTGCTAGGTTTTTGGAAACGGATGTAACTCTAAATAAACACCGTCCTCATTTTTATTTAAGACAACATTACTGACTTTACATGGTGTGCAATAAGCGATTTTGCTATTACTTTGTATTTTCTTTATATCAGTATTAAACAAAAAGATTATAGAGTAAATTGTACTAGGTAAGTTGGACATAGTTTCACTTTGCACCAGGTATTACACCATAGTACTTGCAACTGCACATTCATTTTCAATCATTGCTGGCATGGAACAATTGTTATAGAAGGCAAGGGTGGGCTGGCTAGTCTCGGTCCGCTCTTTTCAGCTTTTTTTCAGTTTTAGTTTCAGCTTTTTTTCACTATTTAGTAATTCGTCTTTTTCTAAATTTTTTAGGTTTTTTTGTATTTTTCTTTTTTTCCGTGTTCCTTTGCATTGTCCATGATGAGCTAACATATTTTTTCTATTTTTTAAATTTAATTATGCCCAAAAAGCCAAATCAGCTACAGTAAAATAAAGCTAGCTATAGTGAAATTTCAACCAAAAGCCAGAAGCTATCGCTAAAACGAACGCCCCCGTATAGTACTTGAATTGTTTTGCCATGGAAATCTTGACATATTGCTAGGTAATTCTTAGTTTGAGGCTTATACATTAATTTCAGGATTGAGGTGAGAACAAGCCACCCATTGTCCAATGAGGTGAGAAAATTTTAAACTCCAATTGTTTACTTTTCAATAGTAAAAATATTACCAATTGAAACTTCTATTCAACATTTCTATTATTAAATAAAGAGATATATTTCCATGGTGCCATTCAAGAATCAGAGTAATCAACTAGGTCAGTCGCTGCTACTTTCTTTGTTGAAAGTATATCTAGTATGATATATATATTGTTGGCGACTCTTTTTATATTCTATTGTTGGCGACCATATCCTGATGTAACACCACTGTATTTATGCATGTTTGTTGAGCTTCATGGATTTTTGGGGTACCTATTTCGTAGTAAATAGAATAGTGAGCTTTCTGTCAATGTGAGCAAATAATATATTTGGTTACACAGTTGAGAACTGACATGCTCTTTTAGCTTTTTCTAAACTTCTTACCTGCAGATTGGTGTGTATGTTGAAATGTTTGATATATATATTTTTTGGATGAAATAAATATCTTGTTATTCTATAAATCTACCATTTTAATCTTAAAGATGTTACTATATATCTTCTAGATTTTTTTTGCTAATTCGCTGGGTTTTTTCTGAAGAACTCGGTACATCTAAATTCATTGAGGAATATTTTAGTGCTGTGATTTGGACTTTCCGCACAATGTTGTTTTCTAAGCTGCTAACTTGAAGGACTTCCAATTTCCTATGTTATTTTTACAGGATAGCCGGTTTCTCTAGAAGACCTACAAGCTAGCCAATTTAGTACATGTTTAGATATGGACTGCAATTTTTTGTTTCAGATTGAGAAGATAAGTGCAATTTGATGATCTGGACAACTCTATGGCATGAAGAATGGAGAATAATGGAAAATGAATGCATTCCAATAAAAAATTAGACATCTAATAGATTTTAGTTTTGTTTATGAAAATACGATGTTATCAACTAGATTCAACATTTTCGTTGTAATGGAAATTTTCTTCATACTATAAATGTTTAATATCTTCAGTGAAATTTTTGTACTATCGGAGCATGTTTTGAGTGAAATTTGGAATTTTAGTGTGATATGGTTCTATCGTATTGATATGACTACAAGGATAGACCCTTCTACATCCTAAAAATTGCAATGCTGACTTATATTTTTTGCAATGCACAAATGCCAAAATTTCTTGATTTGGCACTGATAATACCAATATATAAAAGCATTGTCATAGCTTAAATATATATGTTGCAACCATGCAACGCTTGTTCCTGCCGACATTTTTGCATGTGTTGTCATAGATCCTTGCAACACCCTCAACCGCAACACATAGTAAATGTGTTGGTATAAACCCTAGTAGCACTTATTTGGACTTCTAACAATGCATATATGCATTGTTAAAAGGGTATTCATGTGTACTGCCGGTAGAAATTCAAACCAGTCAAAAAACATCCAAATTTGAATTTTAAATTTTATGTTGAGGTATAGTAGTCATAACCAAATTTTGAGCGAGAAGGATCTGTCTGCAGTGGAAAGGCTCTAGACCTTGCTACGTGTGGTCATCGGTTCGAGTCCCAGCACAATAGAGCATTTCGGCCCTGTTCTTTTGTGCTGCGGTTGATAGCTTTTATTTGTGCTTTTCGAAATGACTGCGGTTGATAGCTTTTATTTGTGCTTTTCGAAATGACAGTGGACGGCGAGATGCTTATGTGAACGATGCACATAGTTTTAGACTCAGAAAGCCGATTGGAAAATCCACTTCAGAAAACCATACCATTTGTTTCGACTTTTGGATAAGCCAAAAACCCAAAACAACAGGACTTTTATCTACAATTCCTCCGTGAGAAAAAGGAAAATTTTATTTGTTGGATGTGTTTCATTCACTGAAAGAAAAAAATTAAATTCAAATTTGTTTTGAATATTTCAAACAAAAATTTATCGAAATATCAACCTGTTGTATCATTGATCCCTGAATTTTCTTCTAAAACGATACAGTTTTCCCTACTGTGGCCTAAGCACCCATAACAAGATAATAGATAGATGGATTATTGCATCTAAACAAGCGAAGAATATTGCACTACTACAGAAAAGGTTATCACAGATAGTTCATAAATGTCATCATAGATGGTTTCATGAGCTGTCTAAGTTTATGAGTCAGTAATGACATGAGATCATCACCAAAGGTTTTCGAACCATCTGTGATAGTTGACTATCACAGATGGTTTATAGTAGAAATCATCTGCGATATCTGATATATCACAGACAGTTTCAACTACAAATCATTTGTGATATTTGACTATCGTAGACGGTTTGTAGTTAAAACCATCTGTGATAGTCAACTATCACAAATAGTTATGAGTTAATAACTGTCTGTGATATACTTTTGTATTCCTAAATCTATTTCTGTTTGTTGGCTAGCCTCAGTAAGTGCTAGCCATGCCCTCTGAAACGAGCAGAAACATAACAATACATGCATACATCCAATTCTCATTTATTTCAAAAATAGAATATCCATTTCATAAATTAATTAACTCAAATGAAATAAATTAACCATGCATATTCATGAACAAATACACACATGTAATTGTAGAACTCCCTATCTTGTTTTATGACCTGAGACACCAAGAAATACACACATCATCCTCAAATATTTTGGAGGTCGGCCAGTTCCAACAATGTTGTAGTGATGGTCACAACCTGTCGGTAGGAAGATCAATATCGTGCATACATATAAATTGATAAGAATGAAATAATTATTGCAAGATTGACAAACCTGAGGATGATTGGTCTTTGAGGAACCGAGGAGTAGTTCCATGTTATGGCAAACATAGTATCCATAGAAGTTGCCTGGCGGCTACTCGTGGCAATGCAAAAATAGTATTTGTTAGTTCGAGAAACATTACTACGAAGTGTTATATAGGATTAATATGTACTAGTGAATACCAAGAAATCTAGATCATGTCGCAGGGCATTGATCCCTCCCTTAGATTTCTGTACATTAGCAACATACCCGGCGAACGACCTACGTGATTTCAAAAAGTTAGCCTTAACCATTGCGAATGAAGGAAAGACTACAATAGAGTTATCAATGAAGAAAATATGTTTACCTGTCGATTAATTGTTAGACAATTGTGATGTCGGTTTTGGTCCTAGGGAATCAATGTGTATTACCTTGTTTCATTTTAGTATAATTACAATTAGAATATAGTGGAACCTACATAGGCATATCGTCATAGTCATTAAACCTAAGTTTATGCTGCTTATAAAGTACAAATTGACAAGCATAGCCACTAGTGCTACACTTACCCCTGGTTATGGGCATAAGTATGAATTCCTTATTGCGGTGAGCCACCAATGCCATCATCATGTAACCCTCGATGAAAGATGCATTCTCCTTGATGATATTCATGGAGACCAAGTGGGGGTCGAGGAAACCTACAGGCAATTTCATTAATCTATCTTCAGTCACCATGTGTGTGCGTACGAAAGCAAGGAGTTATATATGATATTTATCAGTATTACATGAACATAGGTTGTGATTGTACACACTTATAGTGTCCAACATCGAGGGCATCAAGGTTGAAGAGAAAGAACGAGTCCTTAAGGGTTACCGTGAAGACACAATCATGAATGTCGTGCTGAAGATGATGCGGTATAAATTTGACGTTGACACCCAAGTGCCATTATCCATCCAGCTTGTTGGCCTATTCTATGTACTATGCATGCAATCTCTAGCAAGCCAGTCCTAGGGTTTCGCGAAGCTCTGTTGGGATGAACAATGGCTCACCTAGCAAGAATTTTTGGGCCAACAGTAAGAAGGGGATATCATCTGTCTTCTTCAGTTTTCCCTTGCCACCTCATTGTTTAGAGGTCAACTTCATGGTAGTCGACCAGGCATGAGATGTAGATGCATGTGATTCACCACGCCTTCGCCGCGTTGGTGCAGGTAACTCTAGTATAGGTAGCTCCGGTGTAGATAGCTCCCATGGACTTGGCACCAATGCAGGACTTTCCCATGAAGTTAACACCGGGGCAGGAGCCTCCTAGCAAATGTTCATCTTGGGCCACTGGATGAATGTTCCAATGGCTTATTCTAGAGTCACGACCTTATCGTGTGGGGGCATCCGTAGCGGGATGATCTCAAAGTTGGTATGAACGCCATCCATATTCACTTTTGTGAAACCTGGTGCTAGAACTACACCGTGCACTATGGCCCCAACACCAGATGGATACACCTAGCCTCAAGCAGCGTCCAGGGTAACGAAGGTATATCTCACTTGGAGCTTACACTTCGTAGCCACCTACATAACGATACAAAATTAGCTACTCTAATAGACCTATCAATGGATCGAGCATTCTAGAGATAATAATTATTACCAGAATATCATCGACATTAAATCTTTGGTCACTTTCCAAGGTAAGGTTAGATGCACAACTACTCCGACGGTTGGGGGAGCTGGCAAGTACAAGAGAGGCCGAGGCTTCCAACTGATTTCCCCTAAACCTTTCCTACCTACTCTCTATCTACCAATTCATCTCATCTCTGATAGCATCAATGATCTCATCTCTAAGGGATGCCTTAATCTCCTCCTATAGCCATACCTCACACTCGACTTCGGCTCTCTTCCTACTTTGAGGATGTTTCTATGGAACATAAAGACCAAAGTCTCTCATGTGACCCGGGTGTTCCTTGTTTCCCAGGGCCGCGAAGAGGATATCTCTCTCCCTGACTGCCTAGAATGAGCCTTGGGAAGATTCTACACTCAATGCTTCTTGCAAGAGCCTGATTTATTATTTCACTTTCTATGAAGTTATGGAGTAATTATAAACTAGGTAGTTTGATATTTTATCAGGCTATGGGACACTTCCTCATCTATGGGGTTTTGAAAGGAGATAGCCCCGATGATACGGTAGATGACCTTGCTCTTATTCAGTTTCAGGCACGCTCGTCAAAGATCCTAGCAAATGATGGGCAGGCCTCCTATAGGATGGCCTGCTCATCCTCCTTCCTCCATTGCATGATTTTACCCGTATACCCAATGGTGCTAAGTCTGTGGGGGTGTATGTTTTATGCCTGGAGGGCCCTATGCACTGCACTTTCACTCCTAAATCCATCTGTTGTCTTCTTCGTCACAAAGCCTTGCCAGCACGGTTCCAAGAACAAATACTTATAGAAGGGCATCAGATCCTTCTCCACATATTGCTTGATAAGCATGCTCTTAAAATTCTTCCATGCTTTGCACACTGCTAACAACACATGTCATCGTATAGAGGCCTGGTGTTCTTCCAGGATCTCAAATTATTGGAAAATTTCTGTCACCAACTCTTCTTTCTGATCGTCGGTCAATTCCTTCCATGAATCATAGGTGATATCAACCCATTCCCTGCAACTATTCTGACTATTCTTTGGAATGCGTACACTTCTCGGTGAGGATTGAAAGAGCTCCTAGACACATCAATATTTGTGATGGTAAACCAGCCCTTGGGCCTTTTCGATAGTCCTCTTCCATGACGCTTAGATTTTCCAAAGGATGGTGCATCACATGCATGAGGCGACGATGACAAAGAATGAACGGATGGCATCTTCACAAGATAATAGAAGTGATGAGAAATAGAGAGTACTAGTGAACTGGCTGCCAGTAACAAATGATGATAAGAATCAATTCGATCCTTGCCCCTACTGCCTTGTCAGTGGCTTGGATTATTCTAAATCCAAGTATTAGCAGTAAAGCATATATCCAGCCGTATGTAAATGACATGAAGATAAACCTATTATCTCTCAAAATAGATAAAACATCCAGATCATTAACACATGATAACATGCTAAACAGTACAATAACTTGGGCATTTATGAACTGCATATTGTACATGTTAAAGTTGTGAATTTGCTCCCAGTTGAGGAGTTGCACAAGATTAAATCTTGGACTTCTTCCACTCTTGTCAATATATCAATGATCAAAGTGACTATCTCTTTACTATTCTGCTAATATGACAATGTATAAATTATCTCAGATAAGAGACAAAGTCAATTGCATGCTATAAGCACAAATAGAAACAGAAAACTGCTACTGCAGTGGCAACAGAGTTTTGGCAATAACTAGAAGTACATAACAGATATATGCTACTGCGATATTAATTGAATTCAGCAATAATCAGGATAGTAAACTATACCAAAATAGAAGTATCTATCTTAGCAATCGATAAAATCAAAAGCTAGTCGAATACTTCAATTGATAATCATAATGATTTCTAATATGACAAGTTTTCTCATCGAGCAATCTCAAAAAACCCACAATCTATTATGCAAAATCCTCCCAGTGCTAGTGCTATTCATAGATTTTTCAAATATAACAAACTGAACTACTAGCATTGCAAACTTTATAGAGGATAGAAATTTTAGAAAATAAAAGCTCACTGGATATTGGCAATCCAAGCCACTGAGAAGATAGTACGGGCAAGGCTCATCACAGGAATGATGTACCCCATGAGTCATGAGGACAAAGGAGAGCACAAAAATCATGATAGGGGTAACTACCTTGCTTGGGGAGGAGGACGCCATGCTCGGGGAGGAGGCGGCATACGTGCTCGTGGAGAAGGCGTGCTCGGGGAGGACGCACGCCAGTGAGGAGATAGTGGACCCAGGGGAGAAGGTTGTGGCTTGTGCTCGGGGAGGAGACGGCATGCTCCGAGAGAAGGCGTGTTGGGGAGGAGGCAGCGGCTTGGGGGAGGAGGACGTGTGCTCGCACAGGAGGCATGTCGGGGAGGAGGCGGCGGCTCGTGCTTGGGGAAGAGGCAGAGGGCTCGAGGGAGGAGGTAGCGGGCTCGAGAGTCTGAGTGCATGTGAGCGCGAGCAAACCCTAACGTTCGAATATAAATAGGTTGGACATCATAGACGGTTCTAAATTATAATTGTCTGTGATAATACACATAATAGATGATTCTAATGTAGAACCATCTGTGATAAATTCATACGAATTTATCACAGACAATTCTACTTTAGAATTATCTATAATAATAAACATCACAGATGATTATACTTTAGAACCATATGTGATAAATACACATTATAGATGGTTATAAAGTAGAAACGTATGTGAATCACTTTTCAAAAGGCTTTATTTTTTGCTTTAAAAAAGAATTTATTTTTAAAATAATTTAAGTAAACATAAAAAAATAATTAAATAAAGGATATTTTGAATTTTTGGAAACATCCTAATTCAAATTAATTAATTGGTCTCATTTGGCTTTTATCTAATTATTTTTGTAATTTTTTAGAACTCAAAAATAAATTTTAAAATTTAAAAGTATTTTAGTATAACAACTAAATACCAAAATAAGTATGAAATAATTTTATTAACTCTAGAATATTTCTAGGAATTATTTATGAATTTTTCTAGAATGTTCGAATCTTATTTGCTATTTTCTAAGTTTATTTGAATCTCTTAGCTTTTTCTAAAAATCTGGAATTTAAAAAGGATCAAAAATCCCTCCATCGCTCTTTGTCTGACAAGTGGCTGGCCAGATTCCTCTCTCAACCATGCGACACCGCACCTCGCCTCTGTCGAGACCCGAATATGTAAATCCGGACTCTCTATGTAAACTGCACTAATTCAGGATCACGCTAGCAGCAAAAAAACTGAAATAAGCATGGTAGCCATTCGACATATCAATAGGCAATCGACTGGAAAGCGAAGTCCTAATCCATAAAGTTATCAACGTATCCTCATTTTGGTACCTCCTACTGGTACAGTTCGTCTTCTTCAACTGTGCAACAGTGGTATAAAGCCATGAGTACATTGGTACTCAGCAAGTCATTTGTACCAAATGATGCAATATAGTATGTAAAGCTTACCAATGGATGGTTAAAAGGCTACTTTACACAAAGCAATAATTTAAAGTAAATACAAATAATAGATTGAAAGCAAAATTTAAAGGAAATGATACTAAATAAATAATCAAAAGAATTGAATAAACCATAAGTAAACTACACATTCACTTAGTAAACCACTAGTGAACTAACTATTCACTTTCCACAGCTCTCCCAGCCAAGGTTTTAGGAAAATATCTACCCCTTGTGTGAAATCATCAAATATTTGTCCATAACCAGAGACACGGCTATTTGAATAGTTTTATACTCAACAAAGGTTGCACAACTGCACCCACACAATGTGATCATCCCCACACTAAAGAAAATTAAAACAAGGCCTTTACAATACTCAACCTCAACCCAATTTCGCCCGCAAAGGTTTCGCCGTTGATAATTGCCCCCTTTTGCGCCTCTTGAAAATCAGCAACCACGTTCAACTGAATGGTGAAATTGAAATTAAAATAGCACAAATTAATCATCTAGGTCTATCCCATACTAGACATATAGTTGCACGATAAGACTCAGATCAATGGCCCACAAAGTTAACCCTTAGACATTACCTAGGCGGGACATCCACATCCCTCAAAGTGAATCCACACTTCCCCTTTACTGTATGATCACTCGTCCAAGTGAAAATCTAATTTTGTATAACACCACCAATGACACACCAATGTCATGGTACACAAATTTTATAATTATGGCACCAACCACGATTCAATATCTTATTAAGGCAAATTAATTAATATCATATGATGATGAACCCATGTGATCAACTGAACAGATCCAATTATCTACCTCCAAAGGCTCAGAATATAGGTGGGCGGTCTTGTCCTCCTGAATTCTACAAACTTGGATTGCTGGCGAGCTAGCTGAGGCGCAACTGCTTCCTGATTCTATTTTTTCATCACTACGTTCATATTCTACATCATGGTTTGTATTAACTATGTCTAGGCTACCATGAATTGACTAAGAGTTGGATCTAATCCCATTGGAATTGCTTGCGGTACATGAGTTGATGTATTTGCGTTGCTGCTTCTTGGGTCTTGGTCCATCTGACTGCGACCAGCTAAGTTTTGGGTGTCAACCATCTTTTCACTGCTCTAAAAGGAATGACCTCTGCTGAGAATAGGCTCCACTGATTTAAAGATGAGAGAGAAAAGTATAGATGAGAGGTAAACTCGTCTAAGGGGGTTACTCTAGTGGCAATCCTAAACTAAACAAACACTTAGCTAAAAAAAGCTAACCAAAGAAGCAAATAAACTCGACAAGTAAAGATTTTTTAACATGACTACAATATAATGCCAAAAGCAAAACTACAGCTCACATCACACACAACTGCAAAGAAAAAGCAAAACGATCTACATGATGCTAAAACCATAATAGGTAATATGATGGATCCTAATCTTCGCGGTAGTCTTTAATCTTGTCTTGGAATATATTGGGTGCTTCCTTGATCCAAACTTCACAGCCAAGCTTGAAGAATTCTAGGCTAATCTCCTATTTGATTATGAAACACTCGATACATCTATAGATATTATGGGGATAAGAAGTCAATTAATGTTTTAAAAATAATATTCCAAAGAAGGCGAAGATTAAGAATCCTAAGAATGAGGTAATAATAGATAATTACTAGATATTTATTTTTGTTGATTTGAATTAAAAACTAGATTTTGAAAACTTTGCTAATAGCCATTCTAATTAGAGCTTCATCCTACAGTCGATATGGCTCTGATACCACCTTTGTCGAGACCCGAATATGCAAATTAGAACTCTCTGTGTAAACTGCACTAGTTTAGGATCATACTAGTACACACAGTATAAACGTAGATAAAATATTAACCATATACACGATTAATAAAAAAATAAACTCAAATATTAATAATTATCAGAGTACGACCTAATGGCTAAGCTTACAAATAATAGCCTAAAGGGCTTAAGAAACTAGGAGTGAAAAAACTAAAATAAGCATGGTAGCTATTCAACATACCCACAGGCAATCGACTAGGAAGCAAAATCCTAATCTATGAAGTGGTCAAAGTATCCTCCTTATGGTACCTCCTGCTGGTGTGGTTCCTCTTTTTCAACTGAGCAACAGTAGGCATAAAGTCGTGAGTACATTGGTACTCAGCAAGTCGTTTATAACAAATGATGCAATATAGTTTGAAAGGCTTACCAATGGATGTCTAAAATGTTATTTTGCAGAAAGCGATAATTTAAAGTAAATACAAATAATAGATTAAAAGCGAACTTTAAAGAAAATGATACTAAATAAATAATCAAAAGAACTAAATAAATCATAAGTGAACAACCCATTCACTTAGTAAAGCACCAGTGAACTAACCATTCACTTTCCACAGCTCTCCCAGTCAAGTTTTTAGGAAAATATCTACCCCTTGTGTGAAATCACCGAGCATTAAATCACCGAGCATTGTCTATAACCACAGACACAACTATTCAAATTGTTTTATACTCTGCAGAGATTGCACAACTGTACCCACAAGATGTGATCAGTCCCGTGCTAAAGAAAATCACAACAAGGCCTTTACAATGCTTAACCTCAACCTAATTTCGCCTACTAAGGTTTCACCATTAAGTAGGTTAACTACCTAGTCGATAATTGCCCTCTCTTGTGTCTCATGAAAATCAGCAACCATATTCAACTTAATGGCGAAATTAAAATTAAAATATCATAAATTAATTAGCCAGGTCTATCTCATACTAGACATGTGTTTGCACGATAAGGCTCAGATCTGTAACATTCCAATTTTTTGGGAAAAGATAAATATTGTGAAATTTTGGCATTGGATATTTTGGCCTTTCTTAACATTTCAAACTTTCTGGATTTCTAAAGTGTTTGGTTGAGGTTCCATTAACTCGAAAGAAAATATATATGTAAATGTATGACTATATACCTATGATGATAAATCACATAAAATAAAAAGGAATGCTATTGTAAAAGAAAACTCCAAATTGGAATTTGAATCTGAATTAAATTAGCAACACACTTGTGTATGTATCCATATACACATAGCAAAGAAAGAAACAAAATAAAAAAGGGGTGTATTGACACTCCATATATATTAAATGTATATATGCATATATATACTCAAAATAAGACATGGAAAGATCCAATCCAAAAAGGGCATCAAATGTAATATGTGCAAAACTATGTATAATTAAATTGAGTTCCAAAAATCAAACAGAGAATTGAAAAAGAAAAACAAAAAAAGAAAGAAAAGAGAGAGAGAGAGAGAGAGAGAGCCAGCCAGCCAGCCAAGCCCTCGGCCAGCCAGCCGGCAAGCCCCCTCCCTCACTGCCCTTCTCCCTGTTCTGTCTCCCTCCCTCTCTCTCGCTCACCTGCTCTTTCCCTCTCTCTGGCGCGTGGAGCCGCCCCAACCTCCCACCCGAGCCAGCCCCACGTGTCCCTCTCTCCCTTGCCTCTCTCTCTGCTCCCCTCGTGCGCGCGCCCGACCGCTCCCACCTGCTCCCCCGGATTTCCGCCGACCTCGCCTATGCCGCTGCCTCACCCAACCTCCCTGACGAGACCGTACAACCACCCCTGACGCCAACCGCCATCCCCTGTGCTCGCCATCCCAGCCTCATCACTCTGCCCCGTCGCCTCCCCCGCACATAAATGTGCATGCACATTTATATAATTTTCGCATTTGTAGGACTATTAATTGCAAATTACCTACCATATGTCTTACGACAATATTTCAATATTCGCTTTATTTAGCACATTTACATTAATATTGTCTTTTAGTAAGTACCATTGTACTTAATATTTTAGAATTTTACAACATATTATGAATACATACCTACACCAAATACCACAATTACAAATTTATGGCACATCGCTACATTTCTTTGTACGCTATGCCATATAATTAATTGGTGTTTCCACCAATATTGTAATTACACGGTATTATAAATATAACCACATGTTATATTTAATTTGGGTATATATTCATTCAGATTACAATACTCATATTGTTTTCCACATACTTTACAACATATTAATTTACCTCATGTAAATTAATTATCGTATGACGTACTTTTCATGTAGGTCTTAATTGGCTACCAAAGAATTTGAGTCTCTCGCTCTCGATGGTAGCAACTACCTTACATGGGCTATGGACCTAAAAATCAACCTCACCACACGTGGGTTGCAAATGGTGATATTCAATCCTCCAGCTGATCAAATCCCACCGGATATTGTGAAATATTCCGTTTTGAGCATAATACGGAATCATATACATCCGGATTTGAAGGCTGAATACCTGTATGAGGAGAATCCACTCACCTTATGGTTAGCCCTCAAAAATAGATATGAACAGTTGAAAGCTGTTATTTTACCTGAGGCTAATCATGAATGGGCACATCTCAGACTCCAAGACTTCAAAACGGTTGGAGATTATAACCATACCCTTCATACTATTTGCTCAAAGTTGCGATTTTGTGAAAAGGAACCAACAGATGCGGATAAAATAGAGAAAACTCTATCTACCATGCTCCCATCTGATAGGGTCCTCCAGCAACAATGGCGTGCTGCCAATTACCAATCTTATTCTGATCTTATGCATACAATACTTGGTAGAAGCATGCTGAACTTCTTTTAAAGAACCATCAGCAACGCCCCATTGGGGCTGCTCCACTTCCTGAAGTTCATAATAATCAGAATAACACTAAGTTCCGTAGTTCAAAAGACCACTCAAAGAACTTTAAAGGTAAAAAACAAACGCAACATGAAGCAAAAGCGCGGTGGATTCAAGAAGGGTAAAGGCAATTTTGGTAAGAAAATTGACAAAACTGCAGTTTGTCAAAAATGTGGTTGCTACAACCATCCTACCAAGAAATGCCGCACTCAAGCACCTTGTGAACCTCTACCTTGATCTTGACTCAAGGCAAGCATACTCAAGAGAAGAGATTTGAAGCGCACTTCAATCTCCCATGCCACAACAATGAAGCTGGATGCTCTCAAAAGTTCGTTGAAGAACTCAAGGACACATGTGCTTCTCCAAAGAAGGATGATCTCATGAGCACCGAGGACACACTTGAAGAATTTACTTCTCAAGACATGTTTGGAGATCTCAATTAGACTCCTCTTGCCATAGTTATTAAGTATTACAGTGTTGTAAAATAAACAATGTTGTCATCTATTGTAAGCTTGCATGCTTCAATTATATATCGAACATATTCAATATTGTAACTAAGTTTGTATGAATTCTATATATACCACCATGAGAATTAAATTAAATTCTTCTTTGTGTATATAGATTTTTGGAGTCAATCAAATGGAGGAGGAATTATGCCTTGTGGATAGTGGCACCACAAACTCTATACTTAGGGACACAAAATATTTTCTAACTCTCACAAGGAGGAAAGGAAATATTTTAACCATCGCTGGACGCGATGCAATGATAGTAGGCTTTGGTCGTGCCTCTATCACTCTCCCTATGGGTACCCAGTTAGAAATTGAGGATGCACTCTTGTATCCCGATTCAACACGTACCCTACTCAGTTATAGAGATATCCGTCAGAATGGTTTCCATGTTGAAACTCAAAATGACAACAAAGAGGAATATCTCATCCTCACCAAAAATAACGGATATGGCAAACAAGTACTAGAAAAAATTCCATCTTTAACCTCCGGATTGTACTATACATACATCAAACCGATTCAACATATTGCGAACAAAGTAATTTTTCAAAACACTAACACATTCCAAACATGGCATGATCGTCTTGGCCATTCAGGTATTGGAATGATGAGGAAAATTATTAGCAATTCTATTGGTCATACATATCTCAAAACAAAATTTTCGGAATCCTCAGATTTTATATGCACTTCCTGTGCCACCAGAAAATTGATTTTAAGACCATCTTATCTTAAAATCAGAGCTGAACCACTTAAGTTCCTTGAACGCATTCAACGAGATATATGTGGTCCTATACAACCATTGTGTGGACCATTCAGGTATTTCATGGTTCTCATTGACGCATCTACTAGATGGTCACATGTGTGTCTTTTATCCACATGAAACCATGCATTTGCTAAGTTAATTGGTCAAATTATCCAATTACGAGCACATTACCCTGAATATCGAATTCAATCAATTCGAATGGACAATGCTGCTGAATTTTCATCTCATGCCTTCAATGACTATTGTATGGCTCTTGGGATACAAGTTCAACACTCTGTTCCATATGTTCATACACAAAATGGTTTAGCAGAATCTCTCATCAAGAGAATCAAGCTCATCGCAAGACCATTGCTTCAGAATTGCAATTTACCAACATCATGTTGGGGTCATGCAGTTTTACACGCTGCTGACTTAATTCAATTGCGTCCAACTGCATATCATAGCACTTCCCCGCTACAATTAGTACGTGAAAATCCACCAGATATTTCCCATCTGCGAAAGTTCGGTTGCGCTACATACGTACCAATCTCACCACCGCAGCGTACCTCAATGGGACCGCACAGGAAACTTGGGATCTATGTTGGGTATAAATCTCCGTCGATTATAAAATACCTCGAGCCCCTCACTGGGGACCTGTTTACGGCCCGGTTCGCTGATTGCATATTCAATGAGGAACATTTCTCGGCATTAGGGGGAGACAACAAGTACCAAACTAAATGCCAGGAAATTGATTGGAATGTCCAAGATATTGCTGCCTCAGATCCACGTACCAGAGAGACTGAACTTCAAGTTCAGAAACTCATTCATTTGCAAAACATTGCAAATAATCTGTCTGATGCATTTACTGATTATAAAGGTGTCACAAAATCCTATAATCCTGCCAGAAATGTGCCCAAAAGAGTGGAGGTACCGAAAAATACCACTCAACTCCCAGTTCAAAATAAGAGGGGGAGAAGTACGGCACAAGTGGCGGATACAGCTTCTAACAAGCGACAAAGGAAACAAAATACTGTAAATGCAGATCAACCTCATGTTGATAGACACCAAAGGATCCTTGAACCCGGATCAACGGTGCACTCAAATCGATCTTGGGACATCGAATACCCGACTCAAATGTTTTGCGAAATAACATTGAGTCACGAAGTCAAGAAATTTCCACTAACTATCCGATTACGGAGAATCATATGATCGTAAGACTACAATTGTCGATATTTATTTCTCCACAACAATTGCAAACAACCTTCAAAATGATCCAGATCCCAAGACCATGGTAGAGTGCAAACAGCGCTCGGACTGGACTCAATGGAAGGATGCAATTCAAGAGGAGTTAGCCTCGCTTAAGAAAAGAAATGTATTCACCAATGTGATACATACACCTCCCGATGTATTCCCTGTCGGATTCAAATGGGTTTTCATCCGCAAACGGAATGAAAACAATGAGGTGGTGAGATGCAAAGCAAGGCTTGTAGCACAAGGGTTCACGCAGAGACCCGGCATTGATTTCAATGAAACTTATTCTCAAGTAATGAGTGGAATAACATTCCGATATTTAATATCATTGGCAGTACAAAATCATCTATCTTTGCAGTTGATGGATGTAGTGACTGCATATCTTTATGGGTCACTTGATTCGGACATATATATGAAAGTTTCTGATGGAATTTCAATTCCGAATCCAAGCGCAAATCGCAATATCTATTGTGTAAAACTGAACAAATCTCTATACGGCTTGAAACAGTCGGGTAGAATGTGGTACAACCGACTAAGTGAGTTCCTAACCAAAAAGGGATACTCCAACAATGATGGTTGCCCATGCGTGTTCATCAAAAGATCCTCAACAGGATTTTGCATTATATCTGTGTATGTTAATGATCTCAATATCATTGGTAATACACAAGATATAGATGAAGCACGTAATCATCTTAAGACGGAATTTGAAATGAAGGATTTGGGTAAAACCAAATTTTGCTTAGGTATACAACTTGAGCACCTTCATACAGGCATTCTAGTACATCAATCAGCCTATGTCCATAAAATATTGGAGAAATTCAATATGGACAAAGCATATCCATCGAAAACACCCATGGTTGTTCGATCTCTAGACAGGGACAAAAATCCATTTCGACCCCGAAATGACAATGAAGAGCTATTGGGACTCGAGGTTCCATATCTCAGTGCCATCGGAGCGCTTATGTACCTTGCAAATTGCACCCGGCCGGATATTGCATTTGCAGTTAATCTACTTGCTAGATATAGCGCTACTCCAACCAAAAGACATTGGGTAGGAGTGAAAAATATCCTTAGATATCTTCAAGGCACTCAAGATCTCGGCCTATTCTTCAAGAAGACTAAAAATATGGATTTAATAGGATATACAGATGCTGGCTATTTATCAGATCCCCATAACGCCAGATCTCAAACAGGCTTTGTATTTTTACATGGTGGAACAGCCATCTCTTGGAAGTCTTCAAAACAAACTCTAGTGGCTACATCCACTAATCATTCTGAAATAATTGCATTATATGAAGCATCACGTGAATGTGTATGGCTTCGCAGAATGATTAACCACATACAACAATCATGTGGTATAGATGCTATCGCATCACCCACCATTATCTACGAAGATAATGCTGCTTGCGTTGTTCAAATGCAAACGGGTTACATAAAGAGCAATATCACAAAACATATTGCACCTAAACTATTTTACCGACATGAATTGCAAGAGAGTGGGGAAATAACTATTTGCAAACTAAGTCTTGTGATAATCTCGCAGACTTATTCACTAAGTCATTACCAACTTCCACATTCCAGAAATATGTTAATGGAATTGGTATGCGAAGACTACGTGATTTGCAGACGTCAGGGGGAGAAATCTCCTAAGACTTAACCCGTTCAAACATAAATATTGTACTCTTTTCCCTTTATGAGTTTTCCTCTAAAGGCTTCTCATCAAGGTTTTTAATGAGGCAATATGACAACGTAATCATACATATATTATATCTCTATTTTCCCCACAGGGGTTTTTAAAGAGATAATCAAATATATGCCATATCATTTTTCTCCTTAAATTTTCCCACTGGGTTTTAAAAGAGTTTTTCATGGCATATCTACTCTACAGATTCTCCTTATATTTTTCCTACAGGATTTTAGAGGAATTTTTTTTTCAAGATGATGAATCAAGGTGATCATATGACGATACATTGGTCAAGGGGGAGTGTTACAGAACAAATGACCAACTGCTTCACCGGCGTACGGACACGACGGTCCGTACGGACGCGACGTTCCGTACGCCGGCAACTATTCATCATGTATAAATATGTTACATCCATATATAGAACAGATTAATAGAAACAACAGTTCTTGTCCAAATCTTCTTGCAATAGTAGCATGACAATCAGCATCGATTTCAGCATAAGGTGTACGAGGATGCGTCTCTTCCTATCGACAAGGACGGTGCACGGAAGCCAGAGCGGCCGTGAGAATCACATGTGGATCGGGCCGATCGGCTCGGCTTCTGGTCGTGCCACTTAGGGACGGCTCCTGCTAGATGGGCTCGATCGATCTGGTCCAGCTCATTCACATGAGGCTAACTGCTCAATCGGCTCAACGTGACTGATCAGATTGCTAAATTCTCGTTCGTGCGCATTTATGAGACGTTTTAGGCCAGCACACTAAGACGTAATTAATGCCCAAACGACTGGGCCTAGCAGCTGGTCCAATAATATAAGTTCAATAGCATTAAGAAATATACCAATATATTTTTACCTTTTGTAATTATTAAAAGATATGATGGAAATTTTCCCTCCTACGTTATTCATGTATATAAATCTTCAAGAGGGGTATGAAAGGGTCAGATCCACTCATTTTACACACAAGCTAGCTCTCTCTGGTATATTGTTAGCTCTCTCTAACTCTACCTCCTCTTATAAAGAAAGATACTCTGTACCTACTATTGTACTCATGCTACAACAGTATTTTTTTTCCATTTGCTTTCTTTTGTTCCCCAACGGTAGATAGCGTACGGGATATGGACAGATCGTCGTAGCAGATCACTGCTAGTTGCTGTTCTCTGGGTAATCTATAAACCGAAGACATTGGTGGTGCTTCTATTATAGTTGATTAGGGTTCACTACTAACTGCTACTTGTTTTGAGACAAATAGCTAGAGGATCAGGGACTGGCGCCTCTAGTACTACCAACCAGATTAGGGTTTTTGCATACACCCCCCTGACTTTCTGAACGTCTGCTATTTGACTAAACCAGTCCAGAAGAATATCGATTGCTGCTACTCTTTTTTTTTTTTGGCAAGGAATTGCTGCTGCATCTATATCGTGAAAGAAATAGGAGTTTTTTTTAGCTTGCGTACCCAGGAAATTTTGGAGTCCGTGATTAGACTTGGAGATAGTGTGTTTTGGGAGGGAAATCAGATTGATATGCCAACGAGGAACCACTGCTTTCGCCGCATGGTAATAGTACAACTTGTGCATTGCAAGAATTATTTTTTCCACTGCCATAACCAGGTTATATTGCAACGTATTAGAGCAACTCCAGCAGTAGCTCTCAAAACAGGGTCCCTACTTTTCATTTGAGGGCTCCCCCTATTTTTGAGAGCCCTGTTTTCTGGGCTGTACTCCAGCAGGAGCCCTCAAAACAGAGCCCCTACTTCTCAATTCTCTCTATTTCCTCACACACTATATGCATATATATGGGACAAAAGCACAATACACAATAAAATATTTATGATTTCACAATGAGGGACAATATGTAAATTTATGAATTCAAATACGAATATTCAAATTTAAATTCAAATTTATTCCGAATTTAAATTTATGAATTCAAATACGAATATTCAAATTTAAATTCAAATTTATTCTGAATTTAAATTTATGAATTCAAATACGGATATTCAAATTTAAATTCAAATTTGTTCTGAATTTAAATTGAAAGCACAACGAGGGACGTTTAAATTTATGAATTTAAATACGAATATTCAAATTTAAATTTAAATTTGTTCCGAATGAGGGACGTATTTATTCAAATACGAATAAATCTGAGTTTAGGGGCTCAAGTAGGGGGCCCCTAGGAATGAGGGCTTGGAGGCCTCATTTGAGAGGTCCCTATTTTTGAGGGCTCAAGTAGGGGCCCTGCTGGAGTTCAATTTTTTGCTCTGGCTCTCAAATCTGAGTTTAGGGGCTCAAGTAGGGGCCCTGCTGGAGTTGCTCTTATAACAGCGGTACATCGTGGCAACAAAACGTAATAATTACCACGAAAGCTTAAACTGTGGCTATAATACTACTTATTACCACAGATTATTTCTTATTGCGAAAATTAAAACGATGGCAACAGTACTACCTATTGCCACAGATTATTTATCGTTGCGAAAATTAAAACCGTGGCAACAGTGCTAGCTATTACCACAGATTACTTTGTCGTTGCAGTATTTCCAAGGCCATAGATTAAAATTCTTGCAGAGTGACATTCAGTGCGGCAGCCAGGCCCACGCCGACGTTGTTGGAGCACGCGCCGCTTTGGCAACCGGCACCGCAGTAGTCGCTGCCGAGGCCACAGGACCCATACTTGCTACAACAGTAGTTGTTGGTGCACACTGCGCCACCAGCCTGCCTTCCACACGGCTTGTCTGTGCTGCAAGCGCCGCTTTGGCAGCCGGTGCCACAGAACTCGCTACCAAGGCCACAATACCCATATTGGCTGCAACAGAGGTTGTTGGCGCAGAGTTTGCCACCGGCCAGGCTGCCGCACTTGATGTTAGCGCGGCATGGCGGACCGCCCTGGCAACCGTCGCCGCAGTATTCTTGGCCGAAGCCGCAGAACCCGTACTGGCTACAGCACTGGTTGTTGGTACACGTCGCGCCGCCAGCTTGGCTGCCACACCGCTTACTAGTGTAGCAGGCGCCGCTTTGGCAGCCGTCGCCACAGTAGTTAAACGCCAAGGCCGCAGTACCCCCACGGGCTGCAGCAGAGGTTGTTGGGACACTCCATAGCATCGTTCTGCTTGCCACACCTCTGGGCGTTTGTGGTCACCGTAGCAAAGGCAAGTGCGAGCGCGCACAGTGCCAGGGCTTTCATGGCCGGCTTTGCAGCTCTCGCTGTGATGAACATCTTCATTTTTTGTAGTAGTTTGCTGGATGAGTGGAGTAACTGGTGATGAAAGTGCGAGCTGCGAGGCCCCTTTATATAGGAGTGCCAGTCGTTTAGGGGCGCCTCGCCATTTCAGATGATCAGTGTGTTATCTACTGCAGGACATAGCCCGCGTGGACGGCATCCAGACCTGATACGTAATTATGTACACTCCAATTGCACTCCTACTAAGCACCGTATAGCAGGACCATCAGCAATCGACTTCGGAATGAAGTGACAAGATGCGCATCTTCCATCGACAAGGACGGTGCACGGCAGACAGAGCGGTCTTGAGCATTCACATGTGGATCGCGCCGATCGGCTCGGCTTCTGGCCATACGACTAAGGGACGGCTCCTGCTTAGATGTGCTCAGTGCTCGATCGATCTGGTCCAGCTCATTTACACGAGGCTAGCTGTTCAATCAGCTCGACGTCACTGATCAGATTGCGCGCATTTATGAGACGTTTTAGGCCAGCACACTGAGACGTAATTAATTCTTAGCTTTGTGACCTATTTATCCTATTGATTACCATGTACACTGTACTATGATCCAGTATTACCGTGAGACAATCGGCGATAATCAAACTGTGCGTCAACGAAACTTTAAGTCTGCGTCAACGAAACTTTAAGGTCAAGTACAACTGAGAGATAGGTATCATCTTTATTATATCAATACAACAGAATCATCCGACGTGGATCGTAATTTAGGAAAGCAAAGACACAAGCCGTTCTCTCGCGGGGAGACGGCCCGCTCTCGTGCTCCTAAGCGAAACTACCGGCGTTACGAGCGCTATACGAGCCGTCATCTTCTCCCGATGTATGCATGCTCCCAGGTTTGATCATGGATGCATGCATGCAATAAATAGATTACAGACAACTAAATAGACAACTCATTGTACAAGTTATTTTTTTGTTATCTATGTGTGATATACATGTATATACAGACAGCAACCGTCTAAACTGTTGTACGTGTACTAAGTATTGTCTATCGGTAATACTACAGACTGTCCGTTGGTAATTCTCAATTTACCAGTCAAACTGTGCGTCAACGAAACTTAAAGTGAATTCCATCTGGCGTGCGTGTTGAAAGCAGTGAGCGGCAGGTCCAGCAGCGAAGGAAAAAAATCCATCCAAAAAATTCTACTGATTCATTCTGTTGTGTTTACGTTGTTCGATCTCTTCTTCACTTGTTTATTTATACACTTGTCTATGAGATTACGCAGGGATGTATGTATAAGCAAATCTCGCCACTTACGTGGCCTGTCCAAGATAACGTACTAGTAAGCCGTTCTTAGGGTCTACAGGTGACGTCGTACGAGGATGTACCCGGTGCTTCCAACCCGGTATGGTGCCTCTGCGCTTGCCTCTTCGAAAATACGGTCTAAATGGCCATAAAAATCCGTCAAAATTCTGGTTAGATAGGCCATGATATAAGCAAGTACTTCCTTCGTTTTGAAATATACGGTATTTTAGAAAGCGTGCAATTCAACTTTTCTAATTTTGACTACTTAAATATTTTTAACTTTGGTCAAATGAAAATTTATCATTAGATTAGTTACAAAAGATATTTCTATAATATAATAATTTTATATTTTTCAGTGAACATATTCATATAAAAAGAGTGATCAAAGTTGCATGTCGAAGACCGTATCGATATTCAAAACATCATACATTCTTGAACAACGGAAGTATCATAAAAAAATCAATTGAAAATATGAGTTGCATTAGAAGAAACAAAAAAGACAAATTTCAGTGAACGGTAGTTTTACGTTTTCCATTTTCCCTTTTTTATTTCCTAATTTCCATCGTGTAGGATTTGTCTTTTTGATTTCTTGCGGATCGAATTTAGATTAGAATTTTTGTTGTATGATAGGTTGTTTTCCTGTCAATGCTACCAATATTTTTAAAATTTTTTGTGACCTTTTGCATCGTATTTTAAATAGGGGAGTATGGAAGCACTGTAAGGGTGGGAAGCTTCGGATATTCTCTCGAGGAAGCTTACTAAGGTTATAAGGTGTTCACACTTTAAAAATACTAGTAAAGTGTCTGTGCGTTGCAATGGAGTACCAAATGAGGGTAGTACATATCAGCAAAATGTAATCCAAAATCGTTTCATGAACATTTTGTTTATCTGTCATATGGAAGTCACCTTGTAGGTTTGTCGACCATCGCTACGCTGGTCATTGGGAGGGAGAAATGAGAGAGAGGAGATGGAGTGGTGAAAGTGATAGGAGAGAAAGATCAGGAGGTGTTTTTGGTGGGGGAGAAGGAGGGGTGGCCAGCGGGAAGAAGGGGGGTGGCAATGGGGGAGAAGGAGTGGCGGGCGGCGGCTAGGGAGAATGGGGCGCGACAATAGATCGGGGAAGCTAGTGGTGGCGGATCAGGGAAGCTACCGGCGGCGGATCGGCGAATCGACATTGGTACCTGGAAGGGTAGAGAATAGAGAGAGATTGAGGGAGGAGGTCGTCCGGCTATGGTTGATTGGTTGGGTTGGGTTGGCTGTGAGCGATGCACTTGGGGTTGAGCGACCAAAAGAAGCAACCATCAAGTAGCTCATGAGCAGAACAACTCGGGCTCAGGTTAGTAATAAATCAGCTGCAATTGAAGCTTGGCTCGCTTGTGTGCAAGCTGAGCTCGAGCAGCTCGCAAGTCTCAAACTTTTTACCTAGTCTTATGAGTGATGTGGCATGGTTTAGTGTAAATCACTTCAATGCATAATAAAGCTCCCGTCCCTATCACGCTTCTACCATCCGTTAACCCCTCTCTCACTGTTTACTATTAAATATTTCTTAGCAGAGTAATACACCATTGGAGGTTACACTTGGAAAAATTCTTTTAGTGCCATTGGCTTTAATGTTTGGGATAAACCTCACCTTCAGCTAAATGCAATTTGGAGATGCCTTTGGTGAATGGGGATTGGATATATTAAATCAAATGTTGAAAACTTTCATTACTCGCTTTGTTCCAATTATACATTTCATTTATCCCTCTGTTTCGTGGTACATGTCACTTTTTGCCAAAACTTTTTTCCCCAAATCCTTGGCACTTTCCTAATCCCTAGTATTATTTACCAAATTACCAATATTAACACTACTGTTTTGTGCACTTATGGTATTAACAGAGAGTATTTTATTTTGGTACAGTTCTGTTCAAATCATACCTTCTTTGGTATGCTTGATTTAATCAGAAGTGCTAGGTATTTACAAATGGATGTAATTCTAAATAAACATTCTCCTCATTTTTATTTAAGATTACATTATTGCTTTCTCAAGTGAGTCTCAACAGCACTGTAGCCGTCCGCCACCCTTTCTCTCGGTGCCGTCCACAACCACGAGCTACATCGGCGTCCCACGACGACTAGTATTGATTCGGTGGGCAGCTTGCACGGCTAGCAAACAATGCAGCCAGTGCTCAGCAAGGCGGGGATGGCAGGCAACTATGGTGGTCAGTAATCTACTTCCCGGCTTCCCTGCCTCAACCCTCTATCTAAGCTTTGATAGAAAAAATATAATGCTATGTGGTTGATTTGTTTTATCCTTCCCCCTTCATCCATATTCGTGTGATTTATTATCCAAGACGTGGTAAACCTATGGTCAAAGTAGATGAGATTAGTAGATCTTCTATAAACTTTGTTTGCTTGAACAGAGGTGGGAAAATTTCTGCCTTTGCAAATCCTAATGTGGTCCATGAGTGAAAATTGGCTAGAGCCCAGAAGATATAATTCTTAAAATGAATTGTTTGAGTGCCCTTGTAGTCGATTACCCTATAGTACTTGCAACTGCACATTCATTTTCAGTCACTGCTGACATCGATCTTGCATCGATCTTGATGGACATTTAGATAGTGAAACAACTCACTTCCATGCTGACTTGATTGCTAGCATGCCATCCACCTACTCACTGGAATGCCTCATCCAACAATTGTTATAGAAGGCAAGGGTGGGCTGGCTAGATCTATATTACATGAACTGTTTTGCCAAGGAAATCTTGATATGATACGAGGTCGTTCTTAGTTTGAGGCTTATACATTAATTTCAGGACTGATCCAGTGGAGATCACTAGTTGCTCAAGAACAAGCCCCTTATTGTTCAATGAGGAGAGAAAAATGTAAATTCCAATTGTTTACTTTTCACTAGTAAAGATATTATTAATTGAAACTTTTGTTCAACATTTCTATTACTAAATAAAGAGATAGATTTCTATGGTGCCATTCAAGAATCAGAGCAATCAACCAGGTCAGCCATTGCTACTTTGTTTGCTGAAAGTATACTTAGTATGCTATCATAGTTTTACTAAGGGTTTCATGACTGTCTTTATATTCTGTTGTTGGTGACCTTATTCTGTTGTAAGACCATTGTACTTATGCATGTTTGTTGAGTGTTGTGGCCAGGGGCGGAGCCAGGAATTGAATATGGGGGGGGGGGGCCGTCACCAGTCTGAACTCTGGGGCTTCACGGCTCGACGCCCAGGCGACCGGCGACTCGACGTCGCGACCACCGCGAGGCACGCGACCACGACAGACCAAGCGACCAGCGCACCACCACCACGCTGCACACCAGCGCCCACGGCCTCCCCGGCTCCCCCTCCCGCATCCCCCCGCCCCCGCCCTCCCATCAACCCACAGTTCCCCACCCCCACATTCCCACTATCACAGTCACAGAGCAATCACAGAGCAAACACATGCACATCCATTCAGTGAGAGATGTGAATAAATGGTCTTACCGGCGAGGATAGCTCCATCGTCGGAGTGGCTGGGGACTGGAGATTAACCCATAGTAGTTGGACAGGAATAAGCCCCTTTGGAATGCCCAAAGCAGCTGTGAGGAATATGGAGGCCACCTCACCTATGTTTGATGATATCATGTACCTGAAATAAAGGTTCCTGAGAGTAAGTGCTTCCATTCTTCATGTTCTTTTATGTAGTTACAAACAGCACTGCTTGTCTAAACAGTTTCTATTTGGTGGTCATGCAAGGAAAACATGGACTGCTAAATTACAGCAAATGGCAAAGTACAATTAATTGTAAATGGAGTCAAGATTAAGTGAACCTAAAAAACCTTATGAATGCTTTCATGTTGTTGTAGATAGATCTTCCTCAGGGGAAACTGAACCTGCTGAGCAGAAGGCAATGATCAAGCCTCGGAAATGTTGTGGTGGTTTCAAGATCTTACATGCTATCCAACCTAGAATGCCACCAGCCAAGAATGTGATTGCTATATTAACTGGCATAAACCACCTGTATGTTACAGAGCTCGTGTTAGTGCCCTTGAGTTACCAACAAACAAAACTGCAGATAGATGTTCTATACTCGCCCATATATTATATGTTTTTCATGGATATATCCTCTGAACAAAAAGTCTGGCTATGTAAGATTGTTTACTAGTCGGATAAGTATGTCTCTTCAGTTAATTATGGCAGTCAGGATGTCAAGTGACATTTAGGCTGAGTTGTAATAACTTTATTTGCATTGTTGCATTCCTCTAAACTCTGAAAATCTGATGATTCTACTCACCAAGAAATTACATCCGAAAGGGTGACCATCTTCGCCAGGCTAGCAAACATCGAGAAGGGTGAAGACTGTAAAAACAACTGTCGAGAAATTTGGTGGGATTAGGCATAACAATAGCAAGCTAAGGGGCAAATGTTCTGTGCTAATGAAAGCTCACCTTGTTCATATCCCTTAGAGCGCTTGCCGTCGAACTTTGTCAGAACGAGAGGCAAGGAATGCTCCAATGACACCTATGAGGAGGACCTGGACGATGGGCATAGAAGCAACTACAAGCAATGACAAGAAGCACATCTTTCACTGATGTAGGATTAAGCTTTCCTTTTGGTTCGCCTACTTATTCCCTTGTTGATCTGCTTTCTATACGATGTCAAGGATGATTTCCAGACGTCTTCTGATTATCTGACAAGAGATGGTTCAAATTCTGCACAGGCTTTTCCACCCTGCTAAGATAATTAAACAGCGAATATGAGTGTTCAAAGAATCCTGAGAGAGGGGAGGAGGGGTAGGAGGAGGCGGCGGGGAGGAGGCGGCGGCGGCGGGGGAGGAGGGGGAGGGGAGGAGGCGGCGCGCGGGCGGCGGGGGGGGGGGGGGGCTGGGGGGCGGGGGGGGGGGGGGGGGGGGGGGGGGAGGCGGCGGGGGGGAGGAGGGCGGCGGCGGGGGAGGGGGCTGGGGCGGCGGGGGAGGAGGCGGCGGCGGGGTCGGGGGGGGGGAGGAGGCGGCGGCGGGGAGGAGGCGGGCGGCGCGCGGGGGGGGGGGGGGGCGGCGGGGCGGGGGGGGGGGAGGAGGCGGAGGCGCGCGAGGGAGGCCAGGAGGGGAGGCGGCGGGGTGAGAGGAGGAGGCGGCGGGGGGGCGGGCGGGGAGGGGAGGGGCGCTGGGGCGGTGGACTGAGGTTGGGGGTGCCAGCCCTGCCTGTCGTCGCCATGCGGTTGTGGCTCTGAGATCAAACAGAGAGAGAGGTGTATGGTAGTGGAGAGTTAGGTGAGCAATGTCCTCTTGGCTCTTTCCCAAGGGCTGGTCGTGATATATATGTATTCCCTCGTAAGGAGCGTCTTTACCATCATAACCTTACACCGAGCCTCCCTTCGAGGGCAAGCTATGTCATTTACATGGTTTATAACCTTCTCAATAGGCTAGCTGGGTTTAGGTGGGGACCACCTCTACGACAGGAGTCTCTCATGGTGAAGGGCTTCACAGGCCGAAGCCATGTTGCCGAGCCCTTTGGCCCTCTCCGTCCCTGCGGCCTGTGACGTTGTGTGATTGTGGGCGAAGATGATTTGGCGCATGTAAGTCCTCGTGGCTCCACGGAGTTGAAACTGCGGGTCCGCAGCGGAGGCGATGTCAAAGTCGTGTGCTGGATGGTCGCAGGCGGAGTCGCAGTTGCGCTGCGGAGGCAGAGACCTCATCGATGCGGGAGGAGCAGGTAGGTGCGGGAAGTTGGGACGTCGCGCGCGCGTGAGCGACCGCGTCGGTTCGACTCCCGCCGGTTGGGCGCTCATGGGACGCCGCGTCGGTTGAACTCCCGCCGGTTGCTCTGCCCGAAAACGGTTATATATGCCGTCGTAGTAGCGCAACGAAGTATTCCTGGGACGGCTTGTCTGAAGAATATGCCTCTTCCGCTCACGAGCATGCGGTAGGATTGGCGTCGGTTAAGGTGCTCTGTGCATGCTTGTGGACGGAAGAAGGTACATTTTTGAGCTGGCGGAAAGACTTGCGCCCCTCGCGCGAAGGGGGTGTACCGCTGGACTTCGGCCTCCTAGCCTGGGGCCATCCCTTGCGTCCACGAGCGCGCACCTTCTGGCTGACCTGCCGCGCCGGCGCTCTCTGCATCCTAGCATCCATGGGAAGGCGTGGGACTCATTAGGGTGCGAAAACGGTTGTGTTAAGAGTGAAGAGATATGATGTGCTGCGAGTGCCGGGTTATCCCGAGCCACCGAAGCAGGAAGGGCGCCTTCTGGCGCGGCGTGCCGACGCGCAGTTGCGTGAGAGCCGAAGGCGGACCCGGGGTTGCCCTTTGGAGGTGAAGGTCTCGTCGAGGGCGGAGCCGGAGTCGTTCCGCCAAGGCGAAGGCTTCGCGGAAGGCGAAGCGCGGAGCTGGCGTGGCGGGGCGCTATTGGCGCGTCAGTCTCGATCGTGGCCGCACAAACCCGGGGCCAGAGTCCATAGGCGGAGTCGCAGCTGGCCTGCGGGGGCGGAGACTTCGTCGACGCAGGCGAGATGCGTAGATGCAACAAGGTGGGACGTCGCACGCACATGAGTGGCCGCGTCGCTTCGACTTCCGCCAGTTGCGCTTGTCCGCACATGGGCGACCGCGTCGCTTCGACTTCCGCCGGTTAGTTTCCCCATGCGGGGGGCGGCTGTATATATATACCAGGAAGGCTGTAGCGCCTTCCGGGCATAGCTGAGATGATCTTGACTTCGAAAATATGCCTTCTTCAATTCATGAACATGCAGAAGAATATTGCTATGTTGATGAACTGAAGGAGGCCTATTTTCGAGCGGGATATTCGGCAACCACCGGCCGTGGCGTGGCCGCGGTGGAAGGAGCGGACCGGCGCGTCCTGTGCGTGCTTTGGTGACGATGCCCCTCGTGACTAGCTGGCTTTGCGTCGATCGGCGCGGCCTTCGCTGAATGGTCTGCTCCGCGAGAGCCCTCCGAAGCGGGGGGGCATGTCCTGGCGTGCCGCTCCGGCGTGCGGGTGCGCGTCGAAGCCGGAGGTAGACCCGGGGCTACCTCACGGAGGTGAAGATGTCGTCGAAGGTGGAGCCAGGTTGTTTTGCATAGATTCCCGAGAGGACGTGTGGCGGGGCGCTATTGGCGCGTCGTGCGCTGTCAGGCCCTTTGGTGTGACCGTCACTTGACCGGGCCTAGCGCGCATAATTAGGTGCGCCACTACGGTCGCGATTGTGGGAAGGTGGGCGGTTCGCCTCCCAGTAGTTATGCCCACCGATGGTGTGGGAGACGCGGGGGTTTAAAATACCCCTTGCGTTACGCCACCCGCACGTTCGCCGTCTTGCCGTCTAGCTGCTGGTCACACGTCCCAATCTCTTGTCTTGCTTGCTGCCTCCTTTGTCGCAGAGCTCTAGGAGGATGATGGCACACGACGGAGCGCGCGCCCAGCCGGCCGATGACAGCGCCATCTTCTAGCGGCCGTCGCCGCTCGAGGTGGGATACACACTCGAGGGCGTGACTCCGCGCATGTGGACACATGGTGGACGGTGGCGGAAAGGGTAGGGGGTCCGTGCTCCCGTGTCCTGGGCTCAACGCTGGTGACGGAAGAGACGATTCGTGGCCTTCTACGCGAAGGGAAGCTGTCGGACCGCCGGGAGGTGCGACTGCCCGCGGGCGACGAGACCGAACCGCACCCCAAAACGTCGGAGGTGATCGTGTTCGTCGCCTACTTCGAGGCTGGGTTGCGCATTCCAGCCGCCAGACTTGTCGGGGATGTCCTGCGGCTCTTTGGGCTTGAGCTGTTACAGATAACGCCAAATGCGATAGCCTGGCTTACCGTGTACAGCTGGGCGTTGCGCACAGAGGCATGCTGGCCGACCTCGTCCCTGTTCGCATTTCTCCACGACGTCCGATGTGCGTCGGAGGATCAGGGGGATGGGGCGTTGCCCGGCTTTGGCAGCGTTGACCTCGTCTTGCGTTCGCGGTGCGAGAAGATTTTTCCCGCGGAGTCGAGTTGGGCGGAGTGGGAGCCGAACTGGATGAGGCGGTGGTTCTACCACCGCGTGGCGAGTGGTAGCGGCCTTGAGTGTTCGGGGCGGCCGGTGGCAGTGAACTCCACGCCCAACATGCCAATAGATGATGAGGATGAGCAAATAGCGCAAAGGCTTGTGGGGATCACCGCCCGCTTCAACATGCGCGACCTCGCTGAGGAGTTCGTCATGTATGGGGGTGGTGCCACTTGCCGCGGAGTGGCGTGTTACTCATGGGAAGCTTCGGCGCGACAACGTCGGCCCGTCCGTGTCTTCGCTGCCGAGACCCTCCGGTCCGTGTAAGTTGCGCAGGAGCTTGCTTTCGTGTGCTGTTCCTTGGGGCTATCGTTTTTACAATGTGCCCCTGTGCCCCTAGCAGGTGCTTCCCTAAAGACGTGGAGCGTGCAGTAGGCGCGTTCCTCAGACCATACACGGCCAAGGAATACACACTGTGCGTAGTTGCGACCGCGGAGGCAGGTCTAGGGCGGCTGAACCACGTGTGCGAAGCCTTGGGCATTACGGTGCCAGAGCGCGCTGTTCCAGCCCCAAGTCCACCCCTCCGCGATTCTATGGGGGAGGGAGTACCAGCGGGTGCGGGTGCCGACTCGGCGGAACATGCCGACTTGGAGGAAAGCGCAGGGGCTGCTTCGTCGCCAGCCAGCGTTGAGGCGGAGCCGTCGCCCGCGGAGGATGGTGGGCGGAGTCCGTTCCTACCACGGTGGGACTTCCTCCTACGACGGTTTCCGAGGCGGGGCCGCCCTCTTACTCCCTGAAGGCGAAGTGGCCCAGCACACAATCGCCCCTTCGCTCGTCAAGGGGGTTCTTGTAGCAAGGTCGGAACCCTGTGGGACTCCGACTCAGACACCGAGCACCTCGGTGTCCCCACGGCCCCGAGCAGGTCTGCGGCTGCCGGGGGCGAGGGCTTGGTGGAGCTACGCTCCGACGTAGAGGTCCCCCCACCTGGCGGGGTGGCCGGGGATGCCGAGATCCTTGTGGATTCGGGCAGGGCTGAAAGTAAACTTACATTTCTTGGTTTGACCCGCTGTGTCTTCGTAGGGCTGACTGCTATGTCCCCTTGCAGCAACATGGTTCCCCGAATGCGGGCAGCCCTCGGAGCACGAGGATGTTTGCTTAGAAGGGAAATCCGGTGCCGCAAAAGCTATCGCCGTGGATGCCGCCCGACATCTGGCGGACTTCGTCCCTCAAGCAGAGGTGCTGGCAGCGTGGCGGGGGGTTGCGGATAGCACGGCCACGAGCCTAGACCGCGATGCACTGCAGGTTTGCGGGTCGGGATAGCTTGAGAGCGTGCTGGAGGTCGCCGAAATGAGGGTAAGTGTCTGATCCTGATTAGCACACGGCCCATGGGAGGTGTACTGATCGCTTTATTTCATAGACTTTTTCCCTTAGCCGGGCGCTGCAGGCGGCCTATGTCCGGGAACGGGAGGCCTTAGAGGACCGGCTGCGCGTCGCCGTAGGAGCCCTTCGCGCGTCGGATGAGGCGCATTCTGTTAAGGACGACCGCATGCGGCGTCTGGAAGCGGAACGCGCGAGGGCCATCTCATATGCCACGGAGCTTGTGGCATCGGCTCGGCAGGCAGCAGTGAAGGAGCGGGACGGCCTGCTCCAGCAGGTTGCCATGCTGGAGGAAGAGAAGGGCCGCCTTGCTGCGTCTCTGAGGGAGCGGGATCAGGCGCTGGGTGCCGCCTCGGCGATGGCATGGGAGGCTATGCTGCCGAAGTGCCACCCCGCTCATTCAGACCCGAAGAGTTTTCATGGACACTTCGACAGATTGGGGAAGCGGCCGATCTTGCTCAGGCCGCCGCGAAGTTGTTTGGCAATCACTGCTCCTACGTGACGGCATGCCTGGCGTGTGCTCTTCTCCAACACCGGGGTTGCCGTCATGTTGACGAATTGGGCGACCCGCAGCTGGAGATGCCTGCTGGGGCCGGAGTGATGTCTGGTGCTGTAATAGCCCAGCTGTTTATTTCAAAATATTCGATTTAATTTAAAATAAAACATTTACTATTAGTTTCTTTAAGTTATTAAAAAAATTAATTGCCTGATTTTCGGCAAAAAAAAGGTTATGAAAAGGAGATTTAAGAAAAAAATAAAAACAAAATAAATAAATAAATAAATAAGGTATTAAATAATTTATTTTAAAGAAAAAATCAAAGTTATTTGGTTTCTTCAAATTTTAAAATTTTTAGCTAGCTTAATTTTCTGCTAAAAAAAAAAAGAAGAAAAAAGCCTTTCTGTTTAAAAAAAAATTTATAAAAAAAATATGAAAATTTGAGTTGAAATTTTTTTTATAAGTTCCAAATAGCCTTAGAAACTTCTATGAATTTTTCTAAGATTTTTAGCCTTTATTTGTTATTTATTGTATTATTTAAAGCTCAAAAAAGAAAAACATTTTTAAAAATTAAAATAATATTCAAAAAATTCCGAAATTATTTTTTTATTCTTTTCAGGTTTCAAGGATTCTAAAAATATTTTTTTTGGAAATTTTTCCGAATTTTCTTTTTTTTTCTTTCCTTTTCTTTTCTCTCTTCCTTTTTTCTTTCCCTTCTTCTTCCTGGTAACGCCTCGTGCGTGCGCGTACAGAGAGGAAGGCAGCCATGAATGCATAACGCAGAGCTCTATTCAAACATCCATAACTTTTGATTTTCTTAACGGATTTTTACGAAATCAATTGCATTTACTTCCTCTCATCAAGCTCTTTCATTCCCCCAACGTTTCCCCTCCCATTCATGAGCCGTTTCACGAGAATTTAACCCATACCATTCATGGACATGGTCCTTTGATCTCCCTCCTCGGACCTCTTCAACCCCTATAAAAGGGAGCCCCGTGAGCCTCTCCTCATCCTCACTTAACCCCGAAAATTTCAAGTCCCCACTCCCTCTCGTTTGGTCGCAATCGGAGTTTTATTTTTGTGTACCAAGCGTCGTTTTTCGGCCTTTTGTGCCTCGTCCGGTGGAGCGCCGCCGCGTTTGATCACACCGTTGGCTTCACCCCGTCGCGTTCTACGCGGTGCTCACCTCGCCTTCGCCGGAACTTCGCCGGAGCACCGTTGCCACCGTGGGCCAAATCGAGTCCGTGTTCGTCGCGTTGCCACCGGCCAACCGTGCATGCCCGACCAAAACCAAGGTGAGCATCACGATCCCCACGCTCTACTCTTCGATTCGCCGCAAATCTCGCATGTTAATTCCTCTCCGTTTGCCCGGAACGCCGATGTCAGCCTGTAGGCCGCATAAAGTCTTGTCCACTGTGTTTCGCTAGTCCCTTGGTCGAGCCGTCTATGGCGTTGAGTTCGTCTCGACGTGTTCTACGACATGCTCCCCTCCGTTCGTCCAAAAACCTGTCCTAAATTTTTGCATCCGACACCTTGCCATGGCCGCAAATTGCACTTCGTGTCCCCGCCTGTCCGGGAATGCTTTCAACGATCCGTCCACGTAAAAACGTGCCAAACCATCCCAGGAGGCTATGTTTCAGACGGTTTTGGATTCGCCTGACCGAGCGCGAAGATATTGAATTTTTCGTGTTTCGATACCAACGTCGTTCAAACGACGATTGCGTCGCCTCCGGTGAGTTTCGGCTTAGCCGATATTTTTTTCTAGACTCGCCTTACCGCGTTCTACGCCGTGGTTACCTTACTTCTCCATGTTCTATTCCCGAAAATTATTCTTCTCTCCACACCCTATGTCATAGTCACCGTAGACGTCGTCATCGTGCTCCGTTTGATGTGCCGTCAATTCCTACATGTATCTCGGGTCATTAGCAACCCATTGGCTTCACCTCCTGTGCCTTTTCTCGTCGACGACACGGCCAAAAACAGTGAACAACGCTGCTGTCCGATACTGTTCATGCGGGAATATTCCTTCGGAATATTCCTAATTTTTCTTTTTTCAGAATTTTTTGATCCGCCAATCTTCCAATCACTCGTTATCTTCCGTCTGAACTCCGAATCAGGTGATTCAAGTTTCTAAATTTATCTAAATTCATAATCTATTTTTCAGTATATATTTCATAATTTTTGGATTTTCTCGGCCGCCCTTGGTTGAGTCTCCTCACCGCTAGAACACCGTCGGCACCGCTGCCCGAGTTACGCCACTGCCTCACCTCGCCGCCGACCACCTTCCAACCATTTCTGGTATTGCACGAGAGCACCAATGCACTCCTCGCAATCCCCTCTCTCTTTTCTTCACCTCGCCACCCCTCCGCCAAGCAATCCCGCCGCCAGAGTGTCTATTCCGCCGACGCCACCACCGCCAAATCTTCGACGGGACCGCGCGCACCTCCTTTACCCTTTTTCCTGAGCCAGAGCATGACCGGAGTACCTCGCCGCTGGTAACCTTCCTCAGGCCTGCGCAAACCTTCGACGCCCCTTCTCCAAGCAAGCGTCGTCGGAGAGTCTCCGCTGTCGATAATCGTGTCTCGCCTTCGCTACACCCTCGCCGCCAGCCAACTCTATATAACCCAAACCTTACGCCATGGTCAAATCGGACTCATACTCTTCTCCCTCTTTTGTACACCTCCCCGGTATTCGCCGCCGTTGGGTCGCTCGGATCTTGTCACGTGAAGTCGTTCGACTTCTCCCAACCATCCGATTCTAAGACCTCGCTATCCGGAGGCTCTTAGACTCCGCCATCCAGAGGCACTTTAGACTCCGCTGTTCGGAGGCTTCCTAGACTCCGACTACTCGGAGCCTTCAACTTCGACTTTGATCTTCATCTCCAGAGACTTTGACCTTCGGAGACTTCGACTCTAGCCTTTGACCTTCGACCTCGAAGACTTAGACTTCGATCTTCAATCTCGGAACCTTCGACTTCCACCTCCGCCTTCAAACCGACCATGGTTGTTTGACCGTTTTAACCTCCGTACCCTCCGACCTCTCTGAACCCTTCGATCTCTCCGCCCACTCGAAGCCGTCCGATCTCTCTAACCCATTCGATTCTTTCCATCACTCTGCATAAACTCCAATTCTTTCGACCACAATTGTTTTTCCGACTGCAGTCGCTCCCAACCACTGTCGTCTCCATCTACCTCCGACCATAGTTGCTTCCGACCACTTTCACTCTTCACTCTAAGTCTCCGAGTACCTTCGCTTTTTCAGCGAGAAGTAGTTGGAAGAATACTCGGTAGTCGAAGTCATAGCCGACTCTGAGTACCTTCGCTTTCCACCACTGGCATTCATTGTCGTCCCGACTACTCGACTCCGACTACCATTTATTCTCGATTGCTATAGTGTTCTTCGACCACTGTACAGTTTCGACTAGGTCTACAACTGAATCTTCGACTACACCTTCGATTATGGCTTCGACCCCACAAAAATATTGTAGCTTCCAACCACTTTTCCTTCATAAAGAAAAGAATTACAAGAATTCCTTTCATTTATTTCTTTGGAATTCAAACTATCAGAAGTCCTTCTTCTTCGCTTTAACTCCGATTGGACCCATCCAAATTTCTAAATTCATATTCTATCTCCCGGCATTTATTTTATAAAATTTGGATTTTATTTGGATTTTATTTGAGTTTAGTTTGTTCTTGCTTTTCGCGTGTAGACTACGACTAATCCGGAGAGTATAAATTCGACGACCTCAGCAAACTTCGAAGCAAGGCAAGTTACACCTTTGACCATGTTGAACCTAATATTTCAAATTTATTTATGTTGTTTTACTGTATATGCATGCGTATTTCTATCCAAAATTAATTTAAATTCAGTTTAAATGTTAGATATACCCATGATCCTTTGATTATAGCCCATTTGAAATCCCAAATTCATATACCTTGTCACCCTAGCTGAAAACTATTTAGTACCATAGTATTAACTAGAAATTTTGTAGAAATGCTTAGCCCGGCTTAATATAACTTTAGGTGGGATCAATTCTTTCATATGAAATGACAAACTTTGGAAATGAACTCTTGACTTCGGTGAGTCAAGATTGGTTTATGAAAATGAGCTAAAAATAAAAATAGAAACTTATGTTTTGGACTTAGGCTAATGGTTAGGTGGTGGGTGCCGGCATGCCTCGTGTTTGGTGACACCTGGTTGATTGTCGTGCACGGGGGTATGTGGTTGAGCCTAAGTCGGATTAAGGACCATTTCGTGATTCATTTTAAGTCATTTCAGACTACCACAAGTCCGGTATGGGACGGACCTGGCTAAGTAATTTGTGAAGTTCCAATTATAGTCTCGCTATAGGCTGAATGTGAGCGCGACGTAGGCTGTGGGAAGTCTCACATGGCACCAGAGGGGGCTCCAACTCGTGGATTCGAGTTGTGGTGAAACCTTAGTGGCGGCGTGACTATTTTGGCTATGGATCATTGTAACAGCCTTGTCATGATCTCCTCGCCGCACACCAAAGGAAGTGTGTTTATCCGGTGGCAATATGGGATGATCGTGTCTTATGGGTAAAGCTGTACACCTCTGCAGAGTTTAAATCTATCCTGGATAGCCGTGTCCACGGTCATGGACATGTTGAGTAGAGTTGTCACATATTAGACTTTGGTTTTCAAAATGGTTTATGAAAAAGCTTATAGATGGATGGATGGAATCCATGACCAGGTGGGATACCTGTGAATAAGTTGGTGTTTGGTCGGAGCCTGCACTAACAAAATGAATCCATAAGAGATTTTGAAAAGCATATGGATAGATGGAATCCATGTGAAATCTTTTGAAAAGATGGACCAGGTGGGATACCTGTGACTAGGTTAGTGTTTGGTTGGAGCCTGCACTAACGATATTATTTTGTTAAATCGTTATTTCTATCTACTATATCAAATTCAGCTTTTGAATCTATTTAATGTATTTACCTTAATACTGCTTTTTGCACAAATAAACTTATAAGCCTTCTTTTGTTATCCCTATGCATGCATTCACTCTGTTAAAACTTCTGGTGTAACTTGCGTAAGTACTTTATGTGCTTACCTTGGGAGTATTTTATGTGCTCACCTTGCTAAAATATGTTGCCAGAGGATGACGTCAACAACTTCGGTGAGGATGGTGACGACTAGGCCGCGTCTTACAGTCATTCGCCTGTGGGCAGGCAGGATGGGCTGCTGCTTCATTGGTTTCTTCCGCTGTGTATATTTATTTTTGATTTATGAACCATTGATGTAACCTTTGGCCATTGGGCCCATATTTAGTTAATGAATAAATATCATTGTGCATGATATGAATCTTTGTTATCCACTGTGTGCACTAGCTTGATCCTGGACTAGTGCGATTTACACAGAGGATCCAGGAGTCGTTGCTCCGGGGTCCGACAGGTGCCGTGCGCGCTGTTCGGCCCGCCGTTCGGTTTTTCCTTAAACGGATCTGGGAGTACATCGGGGAGGCCGCGGCAAAGGTGGAGCTACGGTGGAACATGTATGGCGAGGGGAACCTTGGCGAGTGGCTGGATGGAGTTGCCCGATGCGACGATGACGGGGCCGACGGCTCGAAGCAGGTGTGACCCCGATGTTCTTGTGCGCCGGTGTGTGTTGTAACCTATGAACTCCATGCTACGAATGAAGTGAAAATTGATGTCCTTCTTTGACCAACCGTGCCATTTTATTCCGAGCAGCTGCCCGATGGGGACCGGCTGCTGATTTCTGACGCCGTGACCCGGCGCTGTTTACGGCGCTGGTGGCGGGCTGAGAACTTGTTGAACTTTTGGGCGAATCGACCCTCGACGGATGAGGCTCCGGCGCGGGAGGTCGTCCAGGCGAAGCCGGATGAGTAGCGTTGGCCTGGTGGGCTTTGTAATCACTGTGTAGCAGCGTGATGGATAAGCCAAAACGTTCATCCCCACTGTCGTTTTTGGGCACATCCGCTTTGTGCTCTTGTTGTAAAGTTTGTTGGCTAGTTGGGGTAGACACTTGAGGTTGGCACGGAGCGGGCGCCCAAGCAAAATAGACGCGCGAGCACTCCGTCCCCAATTCTTCGAAGTGGTGGTAGTGGAGCTGGCGCCTGGTCGAGGTAGACGCGCGAGCGCTCCGTCCCTTACCCTTCGAAGTGGTGGCGCGAGCGGGCGCCAGTCGGGCAGACGCGCGAGCGCCCGCCCCTACCTTTCAAAGTGGTGGCGGCGAGTGGCGTCTAGTCGGTAGACGCGCGAGCGCCCGCCCCTACCCTTTGAAGTAGTGGCGTGAGCCGCGCTGGTCGAGTAGACGCCGAGCGCCCGCCCCTACCTTCAAGTGGTGGCAGCGGAACTGACGCATAGTCGAAGTAGACGCGCGAGCGCTCCGTCCCCTACCCTTCAAAGTGGTGGCGCGAGCTGGCGCCAGTCGGGCCAGACGCGCGGCGCTCTGTCTCCTACCCCAAGTGATGGCAGCGAGCCGGGCGCCAGTCGGCGAGCCGCGAGCGCCCGTCCTACCCTTCAAAGTGGTGGCAGTAGAGCTGGCGCCTAGTCGAAGTAGACGCACGAGCGCTCCGTCCCCTACCCTTCAAAGTAGTGGCAGCGGAGCTAGCACTTGGTCGGAGTAGATGCTCGAGCGCTCCGTCCCCTACTGCTGGGCGGGATAAGGATGAAGTAGGCCTGAGGAATGATAGAACCCTAGCTCCATAGGCCCCGTCCTCGGCAGGTCGATAGGGGCCTCACGGGCGCAACTGTTGCCCCGCAGTTCCAGATACTGACGGGACAGCTGTGGCGAGATCAACGAAGCTCTGCACCTGGCGCTGTACGGCTGCGGGGGAGGTGTCCCTTGCCCATCGTCCGTTGCTTCGGGCCCCCCGGGATTGGGGGACGCATGGAGTGTAGTTGGCGGAGCCCTGCAACTGAAGTGGGGCGGCACTATTGCACCACATGCCCCTGGGGCTGGCAATGGGTGAAGGATTGAAAATGGCAACAGAGGGGGGGTGAATGATGCCTTTAAAAATTACCCCGATGTATCCACAAGATTTTCTCCTCCAATAGCTAGCAAGCTATGAAAAAGAAAAGACAAGTACTGAAGAAGACGAACCTACTGAACTCTGGAAATTAAAGCTCAAACTGGAAAACTGAAATCACACAACAAACTTTAGAACTAATTCCTCTAGAATATATACTATCAAACTGACAAAAAATATGAAGAACTAAAGACCAGATAGTAATAAAAAGGAGGAGAAGAAAAACTGAAAAGAAAGACTATGCTACCAAAACAAAAAGGTACTGCTGCCCTTAACACAGTCCTGCAAGCTAGCCGAACACAAAAAGGAAACAACAGGAGCTGCAGCCGAGAGGAGAGGGGCTTAACCGAGCACAACAACAAGAAGGAAACACAAAACTGAGAAAGTACTGCTGCTGCTTTGCTGCAGCCGAACAGGGGACAAAGAGACAGCCTGCTGGCCGAAGACTTCCATGTGCAGACTGCAGCAGAAATAGTACTCCCACCAAGCTTGGACTTGGCCAAACACTTGAGAATCAGCAAGCAACAAAGTGCAGCACTTAACCAAAGAAAAATAGCAGAAAAACAACTAAAAAGGAAAGTACAATCTGCTGTCCAAAGGCAGAGAACGTGCAGCTGGAAAACTGAAGAATAGTTGCTGCAGATCTGAACCGAAACTGCTAAAACGAGACTGCAAAACAGCAAACACTGCTAGCTGAAATCTGCACCAAACACATAGCAATATTGGGAAGGAAACTGCAGATTAGAGAGCTGAAAACACTTGGCCTAACAGCTGTATGTTGCGGCAGAACAGAAGACAGGAGCTGTCCGAAAAATAAAACAGGGAACTGCTGATTAAAAGATGAAACACGGACTAGCCGAACTACAGCAGTGGAACTTTACTGGAAATAAGAGGACACAAACCAACACCAACTGAAACCGAAAGCACCCACAACAACAAGCACCCTGCCGAACACCTGCTGGTGTGCTGGACCTTTGCTAGAGAGAGCAGCAAAACAACGAACTACTATTGAGGCTTACTGCAGAACAAGACCGAAAGGATACTAGCAGTCGAACCAACAAAAACTGCACTAGTACTTGGACTGCAAATTACACTCTATGCTCTTGGGAATAGCCAGTCATCATACTTTGAGATAATCTCCCATCATAGAGCACACCAAGACTTGCAGCTACTTGACAAGAAATCATCTTACAAAAGAAATAATACTAAGGCCAAGGAAACAGCAAGGATTAAGGATTGCTGAAAATAAAACTAGAAAGATACTAAGAGAACTAGCACCTTCTCAAGAACTTCATATTTGAAGTTCAAAGCATATATATATATATATATATATATATATATATATATATATATATATATATATATATATATATATATATATATATATATATATATATATATATATATATATATATATAGTAGCACCTAAGAACAATAATCATTAAATAAAACAGCAAGCAAGCAAATGGCACGAGATAAAACACAAGAGCTTAAATTTGAGACGAAGAGCGATGAACGATTAATATCACAAATGAATGTTTACATCACTCTTCCATGTCTCATCCAAGAACACACAAGGAGAGAATAAAACTCTAAAACTTGCATACAAATTTTCTCTCCCAAGAGCACAAGCATTAGGAAACCCTAATACTCATACCCATTTCTATTTCTCTCTCTCAAGTGCCCTTCTCCACCTAGAGAGCACCTCTATTTATAGCCTCCACTAATGGGTTTAGAAGCCTACTTTACCCATTAGGTCACACCAACTCTCCACTAATGGGTTTACACACATTTTACCCATTAGGTTACAATAACTCTCCACTAATGGGTTTACACACCAATTTACCCATTAGGTCACACCACCTCTCTACTAATGGATCATTTTCAAATAAAATCCGCTTCCGTTTGTGCAGCCTTGTGCATTTACCAAAATGCCCCTCCTGCACCTTCCTAGAAGCTTCCTCGTTTCTTGCCGCGCACGCCTCGCAGCCGCTTTGAGTCTGCGTCGTCTTCGACACATCCCGACCGCTCTGACCTCAGCACCACCTATGCCTAGTCCGGTCACCCGTATCTCACCACGACTCCGTCTCAAAGTCCTGCAGTCATCACCGACAAGAAAATACATTACATAGCACCGCACAAAATGATATAATTAAGTATTTGCATCGGTAAATAGCACAAAAATGCCCGGAACAAACTCAGACTTTAGGACACGTGTCAATTACTCATCACACAACTGGGGTTACCTCCACATGGTCTCTCAATGGAACTCTTGAGGCATAATTTTTGCGGTCTTACTTCTGGGGCTCTTTGAAAGGGGCGAGCGGCCAAGTGAAGTGGTACTCGCCTTTTCAGACATCGCGCCCCTGCAACTACCCCTGGCGGACTCGCCGTCCTTAGTACGCCTCAGCTTCTTCCTGCTTGCTGGCCGGCGCTGATAGCGTCAAGGGTTCTGGAGCGCGGCTGATGCCGCCGGGACGACCGCGGGGTCAGACATCCTGCCCATACGAGGCGGGTGCGACGCCGCGATGTATGTTCCCCTCGCCGGCTCACCGAAGAGCCGCGGCTGGTGCGTGGTGGTGGGCAATTCACTTGTACTTCATCAAGGTAACTCCTAACTTTGGTAGTAGACTTCTACATCGTGCCAACAAGGCCGCATCCCACTGTGCTGTCCCGCACAGGCGCCTGTCCTCTCCCCTAGTCTCCTTCCCTAGCTATGGGACGCTTGGAATGAGGGGGATCTTGGCGCTTACGGTGCTGTAGGGAGCCGTGCTGCTCCAAGGACAGGCTCCAACTCCTCCAGCTCGGGGCAGCACGTCCTTGGGGGGGGCCTACACAGGCGCTCCCATTCCTTCGGCTTGGCTGGTAACGGAGGCTTGATATCGAGCTCGTGCCGCCTTATTGGGGCGATCCTGCGTCACGAGCTCGAACGCCCGCGGTCCCAGGCGTTTGCTGGGGCACCTCCCCGTGCCGGGAGCCCACGCCCCGTGTGGGCGCCTTCGACGAGCACGTTTGCGTCGTCCTCCCTTCTGCAGAGGTGCAGGCCCTTGAGCTCTGCGCCCCGCCCCTGCACTCGCGGCCAGCCGTCCATGCGGTGCACGCGGTTTGCTAAAAGCGCGAGAAGCCTCTGGTGCCCGTGCGCCGTTGTATGTAGACTCCAGCGAGTGCGTGGGAATATCATTCATGTCTTATTTACATTCCGGAAAGTACGCGCGGTGATAACACCAGCGCGTGCGTGGGACATCCGCGTCTTGTTTAGACTCAGTAGAGTGCGCAGGGAAAACATCCGCGTCTTTGTTTGTATTTCGGAGAATGAGTGGGACTATCAACCACGGCTTACTTAAGCTCTAGAGGGTACACCAACGCGCGCGCGGGACATCCGCGTCTTGTTTAGACTCAGTAAAGTGCGTAGGGAAAACATCCACGTGTTTGTACTCTGGAGAATGCGTGGGACTATCAACCACAGCTTACTTAAGCTCCGGAGGGTACGCCAACGCGCGCGCGGGACATTCGCGTCTTGTTTATACTTAGTAGAGTGCGCAGGGAAAACATCCGCGTCTTATTTATACTCCGTAGAGTGCGCGCGGAGGCGTCCCTCCGCTGTGTCTTATTTATACTCCGTAGAGTGCGTGCGGAGGCGGACCTCGACGCTACGTCTTATTTATACTCCGTAGAGTGCGTGTGGAGGCGGACCTCCGCGGAGTGCGTGTGCGGAGGCGGACTGTAATGCCCTGAACGTCGATTTGGCGTAGGTTTTAAAACAATCACGGAGACGCCCGGCGTTTTGATAAAACGCGGGAAGGGGAAAATAATAATTTTGAGCTAGCAATAAATTCAGAAAGAGATAGAAATATAATTTAATATAAAAAATATATAGTTTAGAGAGGGTGGGCCTGCCACCGTGGACCCAGGGGGCCCAAGGGGTGGCCGCACCCCCCTCCACTTAACCCTAGCCCCTTGCGGCCGCACCCCTCCCCCTTTTTCCCCCCAAGCCGCCACTCCCTCTCCCCCCATTGCGCCTCCCCTCTGCCCAGGTCTGTCCCTTGTGCAAGGAGAAGAGGGGGAAGAAGAAGAAGGGAAGAGGAAGGAGAGGAGGAGAAGGAAGGAGAAGAAGGGAAGGAGAAGAGGAGGAAGAAGAGGGTGATCCCAATCCCCTAGGTAACTCTCCCTCACCCTAATCTCTCTGTTTTCTGCTGAATTTAGGGTTCTTAGTTCCAAATTTGAAGGGATTAGCAATTTAGAAAACCCCGATTAGAGAATCCCGACTAACTGTCTGTAGATCCAATCGCGTAAGGTTACTGTTTGTACAGTTTAGACCCCTATAAAGATTTTTCCCGAGGGTACCCCCAAAAGGAAAAACATAGAGGACGACAATACGCATCTCCTGTATTTTTTTCAGATTTTTTGGCCTCGGGATCTGGGTGCAGTAAGGTCGGGAATCTTGCTGTCCGTCAGGGGTGCAGTTTGGGGCAGACTGCTGTTCAGTTGGGATTAAGGGGTAGTAAATGATTTTTATGCGTATGGTCGTAATTGAGAAAAGTGTGGAGAATTCAGTTCTAGCTACTATAAAAGAATCAGAATTTTTAGAGTCTTGATCTGTTCTGGGGACGCATTACAAGTCGATTGACCAGACTTTCAGAACAGAGGACGTCCTCTGTTTTGTGCATTATAGATCACCTTGTTAATGATAAAATAAAAATATATGATCTACATGAAAAATATAGATATTTAAGTGAGGAATATTGATATATATCTTTTGCTGTGATTAGTGTTATATTTTTAAAGATAGTAAAATGTTAAGCAGCGCCGCTGCAGTGGGAAGATTGTAGAACCGTTACGCGGGGAAGGATGTTGTGGGATTTTGGGGCTTAGCGATATCTTGTCTTCAAAAGTCGCATTTTCATTGTTGTAATGTGTGCTGAGAGGTACTTTTTTGGACAGGCGGTTTTGTTTCTAAACGCGCGTGATTTCGTCGCTTTCGCCGGTAGAGGCAAGTAAACATAGCGGATGTGCTACTGTTTAACCCGTTATTCTTACTACTTGCAATATGCATGATTTACGTAATGTTAAATGATATGCCATGATTACATGCTTTTTAAGTAAGAATGTGGTAGCAAGATATTAATCACTTGCCATGTTTGGATGAGTTTTGGTAGTATTATGGTAATTTGCTTAATGAGCCAATTGTGGTATACGAAAGTAAATGCATGGTGGATATAATGGTATTTCCTTGTCGTTAATTTCATAAGGATCATATTGATGCCCTCGAAGTTGTTATTATTGTGGTCTCGGTGGTGGTATTCTTAGTGAATACTTGCGGTTATGGTGGTAGCAATCTTGATAAATATATTGTGGGTTATGTGATTGACGTTCATGGTTAAATCCTTGTGGCTTATGTTTATCATATCATGCATAACATGTCATGACATTTGCATTGTTGATGTCGCCGCTTATAGCCGCGACCGTACCGGTACAGCATCGTGCATTGCCGTAGCACAATGCACACTTTTACCTTGTTGGGTAAAGATGCAGTGGAGCATAGCATGCATATGCATTGCATTGTGGAAAGATCATTTGCATCCTTATGTAATATATTGTGGTGAAGTTATTTTACAAACAACTGCAACTTAATAGTTGTAATGTGGAATTGGCTTATGAGGACCACTTGTGGTATGAGGAAAGTGGCTGTGGTTGTAGATTGTGGTTCATCCCTTGTGGTATGATAGGGGGTTGTGATTGTGGGATAACATTCTTTTCTCTTGTGGTAAGTGGTGATAGCAGTTGTGGATACGAGGAATAATAAAGTTAGTGAGGTAAATCATGTTAATGCTTTATTGTCATTGGTAGTGGTGGTGGTGGATGATATGAAGTAGTTAATCAAGATTCATTTGCTAATATTTTACTATTACCGGTAGTAAATATGGTTGAGGTAATAATTGTGGTCATTTGGGAAATAGATATTGATGCTTAATATCATTGTAGTTTAATTAGCTTGTTAATGAATATAGATGCACATTGTAGATGTGGACATGTGAATACTTTAATGATGTTGTATATTTATTTGTAATCTGAATAGCCTGTTAAACAGTTTGCTTGCAGAGATTTTTAACTCACCCTTGTTTTTCCCCCCACAGGTGATTCCTGAGCATTCTTGGGATGGGTAGAGCGGCACCACAATAATGCACTTATTTCATCAATTCATGCTGTAATAAAGTCGATGGAATTTTAGCCAAATGCCTATCTATCCATAGATGGTTGTTTTATTTAATAATGATGATCTTGTAAACTATTCTTGATTTAATCTGCTAGAGGTTGTTATTGAACTTGTTACCATTATCTTATTTTCCTTAGTTGTTTATGCTTCCGCTTATTGCTTCATGTCTAGAAATTGTTGCCAAAATAAATTATCTTGAAATATTTGGTTAGCTATAGAGTGGTTTAGTAACATCCCAGGGTGATGTGGATCCTAGGGTGTTACAGTTGGTACAGAGTGGGCTTTAGGTCCATGGTAATTAAAAATATTAAATTGACACACTGGTGCACAGTAGGATGGGATAGGTCAAGCATTGCATTCATGCTTTGATATGTTATATTGCTGATTCATGCTATGAGATAATCTTGTATGCTTATGATTTGTTTCTATGACTGCTATGAGTGAGGATAGTCAATAATAAGATGTAGAGGTTGTAGCTGTTGTCTTGCGCATTGCCAGTTTATACCACCATTCGTGGTATGAGAATAGTGATGCAGTTACCTCGGGTAACCTAGTTGCGGATGTCGTGAGTAAGTTTTTTAGAAGTGTTTCCTCCTTGAGCTGATTTTGGCCGATTCTTGGCCTATTGCGGTTAATGAATTTCTCTCGGGTTAGCGGTTTATTGCAGTTGTTGGGTGCCAGTAGGCCTCCAATTGTTCTTGAGACCAAATATTGTTTCTTTCCGATTGATGGGTTGTTTTGCTGCTTGTGAGCAATGCTTTTGGCGAGACTGGTATTTTCCATGTTTGTCCCATCTTTTCTACTGGATAACATGACTCTTTTATTCGTTTGATATTTTGAAAAGGAATCAAAACTTTATGTTGGGAGTTCGTTAATTTGTGGAAGCCTTGGCTCTATGCATTTCTTTTGAGATATTTCGACTATAGAAGATGGATTCCTCTCTTTTCTAAAGGGAAGTGTTAAAACCCTTTGTGATGTTTTGTTGTATCTAGGTAGGAGTTGGCAATTAGGTAAGTTATTGATAAGCTGTGAATTATCAAGTTGAGATGCTAGCGTGGTACATAATTAATTTCTATCAATATCCTTAGAAGTGAGGTTGATTAATATGATGTTGATCTGTTGTAGTTTTTTGAAGAAATATGATTAAGAATTTGTCTATATATGCTTAGAACTCATGCAGTTATTGAGGAATATAAAAAAATGGTTTGATTGTTGTGGTTGTTTAAATTTCCAACTTGTTGGATAGATTGGATTGATTGACCTTAAGTAATTAATCTGACCACTAGGGGTGGTTAAGTAAGGAGTTGTTGGAATATTATCTTAATAATATTAACCTTTAATATGTCCTCTCTTTACATACTTGATGAGCATGTACAACTTCTAAATTATTGAAACATGCATAAAGAAATAGATGAAGGCTGATGAATTGACTTATGGAATCTTATCTTATTAAGCTGGTATTGTTGAGGTTTAGATTTATCTTGTTCTAATTCCTGAACATAAGGTGGAATAGTGAATCTATGCTTATAATTATTTTTGTGATTGCAAAACAGAGATATGATCAATAATTCTACGAAGATAAAAAATAATAAGCAATTATTGACGATAATGACTAGAGAGCAATCATTTGTGCTAAACTTGAGTTGAGCATCAATGAGAATTGAGTGTATGAAATCTAATAAGAGTTCTATACTAGCATGTTTGCAAGGATGTCATGTTCTAATATCATCTTGGTAAAGAGCTTTGTTTTAATATGGTGGCTTATGCACTAGGTTTTTCCTAGATTAAGTAGTTGGAACCTTACTTAGATAATAAGAATATGATGAAGTGATTTATGGTGTTCCTTTTGGAAAATATGAAGGAGTAAGAGGATATGATTATTCTTGCAAAGAATATTTTATCTTGTTGTTAATACAATTGATAGCATGCAATTGTGGTTATGATGTCGAATGTTTTAAAAATAAAGGAATTTGTTAGTTTCATGATACTAATTGAATTAAAGGATTTGGGTTTCGCGGTTGGAGTCTTCTTTTTGGACCTTATGACTTATGTGGTAGCCGAAATTTATTTTTGAGCAAAGTGGCGTGATGAATGCTTTTATTGTTTTATCTGAACCTTGTGTTGTGGTCTTCAAGCATCCTTTGTTGGAATTGGCGGGATGTGTTATCAAAGAAAAATTATTTCTTATTGAAAGAAAAAATTGTACTAGAAGTATTTGAGGTACAGATGGTCTCATCTTGTGTTTTTTCAACCTCATTGCTATTTGATTTTCTCTTGGTCTTTTGGCTACTGTGAATGATAGCGATTTTCTGTATGCTGAAATCTATTTCTTCTTACCTGTTCTTCTAAGATCTGGGTAATTATTGTGGGTTGCGAAGGCTTTATGTTGCGTGTTGGCAACTAGATAGCGGTGGTCTGATAGATATTTTATTGGAAGCCTTAAATATCACAATGATTGTGGTGCATTGGATATACATGGTCTCCGTAGGATAATCCTTGGGAAGAATTTGATTGAAATTGAATATTGACTTGGAGTCAAATAATTTGTTGATGTTAAGAATTGAGCGTATGTTAATTATGGAGTGGAAGGGGTTTCCACCTATGGTCTTCCCTATCTTATACGGGAAGTTGTGGTAAGAGTCTTGGAAGATGAGTCGGAGCTTTACCTTTTGTTATGGTAGAACCTTAGAGACACAGTGTTTCCGTGTGGGAATAGTAGAACAGAGTGGATACCAAATAGAGTGATGATTGTGGATAGCATCCTCGAGGTGCTACTAATGATTATGTGTTGGTGTGACAAGAATATCGGGTCGTTATCCTTAAGGGATTGAGGCTCATTAGGAATTATTTCACAACATAATTCCGTTGGTTGAGGTCTTAGCGGGAGTATGTTTTTTGGGAGCAGTGAGTCTCTCTACAAGAGTGTAGATGATGTACTCAGTTTGGACTTATTGTTGAGGTAGCCAACTTGAGTTAAATGAGATGGTGTGTTGGGCGATGAGTTGGAAATACTCTGTTCAAGAAAGTTAAAATTTTGAAAGGGAATAGATTGGAAAATTAATGGTATCTCGAGTAGTAAAATGCTCGCTTGATTCTTGTTTATGTTGTGTGTTTTGGCAGAGGTTATCTGCAAATTGAGTTGTTTATTGTTGAGGCGTAGTCTTTTCCAGTTGGGAAAAGAAAATGATTGTTTTGGACATTCGAGTGATTTTCACTCTTAGCTTCTGTGGTGTGGTTTCTCCAATTGTCTACTTGGAGAGTGAAAAATATTTTATGGTGAATCCTTTGAATTAGATCGTTGTCCTTTGAAGGAACCTGGTTGCTAGTATGTTGCTTGAGAATATGTAAAAGATATCGTTGTGCTTCTAGTAGAATTATGTGAGTGGAATCTGTGGTCAAATTCTTTTAAAGGGGTACAATGTATTATCCCGATTATGATAAATAGAGAAAAATGTTCTAAGAAGGAGGACGGTATTAGAAAATGGTTTAATAGTTGTCGCAGAAAAATTTTGCGAAAATGGCAAGACCCGTTGGCCGCTCAGAACTGGCCTAAGAGTTATGTGGATGTTCGGCTTAGACCAACGTGAATCGTGGACTCGCCGGAACTGGCCGTGAGGAAGAGGGCCATCAAGAATGTGAAGGCCCTCTGGACGAATCAATCCGAGCGGGAGACGATGTGGAAGTTTGAAGACCGGATGCACAAGAAGAGCCCGAGCTCTTAGAGGCGGAAGAGTACCTGTAGTTGTTGTACCCTTGGGATGCTCTACCCTTTGATTGTTCTTTCCGTGATTGTACTTTTATCTTGTGGGTTAAGGAGTTAGATTCGAGGACGAATCCTTTTTAAGGTGGGGAGAATGTAATGCCCTGAACATCGATTTGGCGTAGGTTTTAAAATAATCGCGGAGACGCCCGGCGTTTTGATAAAACGCGGGAAGTGGAAAATAATAATTTTGAGATAGCAATAAATTGAGAAACAGATAGAAATATAATTTAATATAAAAAATATATAGTTTAGAGAGGGTGGGCCTGCCACCTTGGGCCAGGGGGCCCAAGGGGTGGCCGCACCCCCCTCCACTTAACCCTAGCCCCTTGTGGCCGCACCCCTCCCCCTTTTTCCCCCCAAGCCGCCACTCCCTCTCCCCCCTTGCGCCTCCCCTCTGCCCAGGTGCTGTCCCTTGTGCAAGGAGAAGAAGGGGAAGAAGAAGAAGAAGGGAAGAGGAAGGAGAGGAGGAGAAGGAAGGAGAAGAGGAGGAAGAAGAGGGTGATCCCAATCCCCTAGGTAACTCTCCCTCACCCTAATCTCTCTGTTTTCTGCTGAATTTAGGGTTTTTAGTTCCAAATTTGAAGGGATTAGCAATTTAGAAAACCCCGATTGACTGTCTGTAGATCCAATCGCGTAAGGTTACTGTTTGTGCTGTTTAGACCCCTATAAAGATTTTTCCCGAGGGTATCCCGAAAAGGAAAAACATAGAGGACGACGATACGCATCTCCTAAATTTTTTCAGATTTTTTGGCTACGGGATCTGGGCGCAGTAAGGTCGGGAATCTTGCTATCCGTCAGGGGTGCAGTTTGGGGCAGACTGCTGTTCAGTTGGGATTAAGGGGTAGTAAATGATTTTTATGCGTATGGTTGTAATTGAGAAAAGTGTGGGGAATTCAGTAGTCTAGCTACTATAAAAGAATCAGAATTTTTAGAGCCTTGATCTGTTCTGTGGACGCATTACAAGTCGATTGACCAGACTTTCAGAACAGAGGACGTGGATACGAGGAATAATAAAATTAGTGAGGTAAGTGGTAAGTGGTGATAGCAGTTGTGGATACGAGGAATAATAAAATTAGTGAGGTAAATCATGTTAATGCTTTGTTGTCATTGGTAGTGGTGGTGGTGGATGATATGAAGTAGTTAATCAAGATTCATTTGCTAATGTTTTACTATTGCCGGTAGTAAATATGGTTGAGGCAATAATTGTGGTCATTTGGGAAATAGATATTGATGCTTAATATCATTGTAGTTTAATTAGCTTGTTAATGAATATGGATGCACATTGTAGATGTGGACATGTGAATACTTTAATGATATTGTATATTTATTTGTAGTCTGAATAGCCTGTTAAATAGTTTGCTTGCTGAGATTTTTAACTCACCCTTGTTTTTCCCCCCTACAGGTGATTCCTGAGCATTCATGGGATGGGTAGAGCAGCACCACAATAATGCACTTGTTTCATCAATTTATGCTGTAATAAAGTCGATGGAATTCTAGCCAAATGCCTATCTATCCATAGATGGTTGTTTTATTTAATAATTATGATCTTGTAAACTATTCTTGATTTAATCTGCTAGAGGTTGTTATTGAACTTGTTACCATTATCTTATTTTCCTTAGTTGTTTATGCTTCTGCTTATTGCTTCATGTCTAGAAATTGTTGCTAAAATAAATTATCTTGAAATTTTTGGCTAGCTGTAGAGAGGTTTAGTAACATCCCAGGGTGATGTGGATCCTGGGTTGTTACACGGACCTCCGCGGAGTGCGTGTGTTGAGGCGGACCTCTGTGGAGTGCGTGTGCGGAGGCGGGCCTCCGTGGAATGCGTGGGAACATCGACCATGTCTTTATACTCCGGAGAGTACGCGTGGTAGTGACACCGACGCGTGCGCGAAATTCCGCGTCTTGTTTATACTCAGTAGAGTGCGCAGGGGAAACGTCCGTATCTTTTTTATACTCCGGGGAGTGCGTGCGGAGGCAAATCTCCGCACGTTTTTGGTGGGGAGCAAGAATAGCTTCGCAAACGGTTAACTCTATTAAATTCCCGTTTGCGCAGGTGAGCGAGTACAAAGGTCGGGGACTAACCATCAGACTCGCTGTCGTGACGGCGAGGTGGGGAGCCTCTGGTGCTTAGGCTGCCGTAGTGCGTATACGAGCGCGCCTAACCTAGGGGCCTCACTGGACTCCCGGGTACGGGCTTCGGACGCCATGCTCCATGTGCCGAGCCATATGCTGGTCACCGAGGACGGTGATGATACCTCGTGGGCTCGGAAGCTTCACACATAGGAAGCCATGGTGTGGTACTACCCTAAAGGAATTCAGGGTCGTTCTCCCCAAAATGGCGTTGTAGGAGTACTGGATACTGACGACATCAAAGGTGGCGTCCCCGCTCGCCACGTTGTCGTCCTGGCCGAAGGAGACCTGCAAACATATTTGGCCCAGTGCTAGCAACGACTGACCTCCGAAGCCCTGCAGCGGAACTTTTGAGGGGCCTATGCGGCTTCAAGGGATCGCCATCTGGTCGAAGACCTGTGCGAACAAAACATTCGCGGAACTTCCCCCATCGACAAAGATACGCCGGACGTTGCACCCGGCAATTGCGACCTGGATGACTAGGGGATCTTGATGGGGGAACTCCACGCCTTCGGCGTCGGTGGGCATGAAGGTGATCGCATGTTGCACCCAGTCTGGCGGTGCATGTGCCGGGTACGCCGCCACGTGGTGTAGCCTCCGCACGTAGGCCTTGCGCTGTCGCTCTGAGGCGAACTCCAGGGAGGAGCCTCCAGAGATTACGTTGATGACCCTACGCGGAGCGCCCTTAAGAGCATGGATCCGCAGGGGGCTCTCCTGGGGCTGTTGCACCTGGGCTTGCATCCGCCGGAGACCCTCCTGAGGCTGCGGTTCCTGATCCCGAATCCTTAGGGGGCCGTCCAGGGGCTGCTGGACGTGTGCCATGACGGGTGGACGCGCCTTGAGAGCCCTGTCTCTGGCGACGCTTTGTCGAAGTGTCGCGATGGTGGTGCAAGAGCGGGTGTCATGATTGCCTTGGCCGAGCACCTCGCACCACTGTGGGCGGTGTTGGTCGCCGTACTCCGCGCGGGCCCAACCGTCGCGGCCCTGGCCTCGCCCTCGCCCTCGACCCCGTCGAGCCCTGGCCCCGCGGCCGGCGGGGGCGTTTTCTTCCGAGCCGCCCTCGACGTCGAAGACGTAACAGGCTCGCCGGCGTCCTTGTGCTGGGAGGCGTCCGTCGACGACTCCTGCCTACGCTTGCTCCACGAGAAACTTGCTTTTAACGGGTCGACGCTCTTCGCGACACCTTCCGCTGGATTGGCGTCGGCCTCGTTGTCCTGGCGCCGCCTCACGTCTTCCTCGACCCGGGCGTACTCCTCCATCTTATCGAAGAGCTTCGCCACTGTCTTGATTGGCTTCCACGCATTGTACTCAGCCAGCGGCCCCGGGTGAAGACCCTGTACCGCTACGTTGATGATTGTTGTCTCATTGACATCTTTGACCTGGCAGCGGACCTTCGCGAAGCGTTTGAAGTAGTCGCGGAGCTTTTTCGATGGTTTTTGCTTGATTGCGAAGAGCTGATCCGCGTCGACACGCTCGACATAGCTCCCCTAGAAGTTGTTGTAGAGGCGGTCGCGAATCTGCTCCCATGCGTAGATGGAGTTCGGCTTGATGGTGAAGAACCACAAGAGTGCCACTCCCTGCAACGCAAGCGGGACCCCTTCGTCTTGGTGGTGTCGTCTCCGCCTGCCGCCTCGATGGCGGTCTCGTACACACGCACGAACTCCCGGGGGTCCGTGTCGCCCTTGTACGACGTGACAGAGCTGGGGAATTTAAAGTCTTCCGGCCATGACGCCTGCTGCAGGCCCGCCGATAGCGGGGACTCCAGGTCCACGCATCGCAGCAAAGCGCGACTGGATGTGGGGGCATCCCGGCTGTCCGCGCGCTCGGGCGTGGGCTCCGGTGCGACCACCAGCGGGGTCGGCTGACTCCGAGCCTCTTGCATTCTCCGCACGGCCCCCCAGAGATCCGCTAACTCCTGCTGGAGCGTGCCGAGGGTTGCCAGCAGGGCGTTCTCCACTGCGGACGTAGATGGGGCAATGGGCGCATCCGGTCACACGGCCGGGGTAGTCGCAACCACCGCTTGTGTCCTTGGGTTGCTCAGCACGTCCACACGGTGGAATCCGGCACCAACGGTAGGGCCCGCGTCGCCGGCAGGGCCGCTTGGCGCTCCCGCACCGGGTGTGTGAATGATGGTCGCGCATTGGCAGGCGCTGACACTACCACTCCCTTGCACCCGGCCGATACTGTCGGGGTTGGCTGCCGCGCCGGCGGCTGGGTGGGGTGTCACGTGTAGGGTGAGGTTGGCCGTCACGTCGGTGGCGGCGGGGTCGACCGTCGCGTCGATGGCGACGGGGTCGACCGTCACCTCCGCAGTGGCGGGGTCGATGGTCGCATCGGCAGCGGCGGGGCCGATCGTCGTGCGATGAGCATCGTCGTTCTCCCCCGCGCCCGTTGATGCCAGAGCCCTGGTGCTGACGCAGGACCTCGTTGCGACCCCTCCCTTCTTCGCCACCGACGGTGAAGCTTTCTTTGGTGCCATCCTTGAGATCTTGAGGCTTGCTCTCGTCGTCCCCACGGACGGCGCCAACTGTTGTGGCTACAGACCAAACAGAGAGAGGTGTATGGTAGTGGAGAATTAGGTGAGCAATGTCCTCTTGGGTCTTTCCCAAGGGCTGGTCGTGATATATATGCGTTCCCTCGTAAGGAGCGTCTTTACCATCGTAACCTTACACCGAGCCTCCCTTCGAGGGCAAGCTACGTCATTTACATGGTTTATAACCTTCTCAACATGCTAGCTGGGTTTAGGTGAGGGCCACCCCTACGACATTGAGCTTCATGGATTTTTAGGATAACTGTTTCGTAGTAAATAGAGTAGTGAGCTTTCTGTCAATATGAGCATATAATATATTTGGTCATACATATGAGAACTAACATGCTCCTTTAGCTTTTTTTTCAACTTCTTACCTGCAGATTGGTATATACATTGATATGGTCGACAAATATATCTTTTGGATGAAATGGATATCTTGTTATTCTATAAATCTATCATTTTTAATCTTAAAGATGCTACTATATATCTCCTAGATATTTTTGCTAAGTCGCTGAGTATTTTTCTAAAGAACTTGGTACATCTCAATTCATTGAGGAATATTTTAGTGCTCTAATTTGGACTTTTCCACTATATGTTGTTTTTTAAGCTGCTAACTTGAAGGACTTCCGATTTCTTATGTCATTTTTATTGGATAGCCGGTTTCTCTAGAAGACCTGCAAGCCAACCAATTTAGTACATGTTTAGATATGGACTGAAATTTTTTGTTTCAGATTGAGAAGATAAATGCTCTTTGATGGTCTGGACAACTCTGTAGCATGAAGAATGGAGAATAATGCAAAATGAATGCATTCCAAGAAAACAATTAGACATATAATAGATTTTAGTTTTGTTCTTCATATGATGTTATCAACTAGATTGCTTGTACTATTCATGTCAGCCAACATTTTCTTTGTAATGGAAAATTTCTTCATAATATAACTGTTTATTATCTTGAGTGAAACGTTTGCACTATCAGAGCATGCGTTGAGTGAAATTTGTGATTTTAGAGTGTGACATGGTTATGTTGTATTGATAAAACTACAAGAATAAACCCTTCCAGATTCTAAAAATTGCTATGCTTATTTATATTTTTTGCAACGCACAAATGCCTAAATTTAATGATTTGGCACTAACAGTACCAATGTATAAAAGCGTTGTTGTCCTAGTTATATGGGTTGCATCCTTGTTGCAATGCTTGTTCCTACTTGTTACCAATGCTTTTGCATGAGTTGTCATAGACCCTTGCAACGCTCTCAACTACAACGCATAATAAATGTGTTGGTATTAACACTAGTAGCACTTATTTGGACTTTGGGTGTTCATGTTGTAGTGTCGGTAGAAATTCAAACCGGTCAAAAAATCATTCAAATTTGAATTTAAAATTTTCTGTTGAGGTATAGTAGTCATAACCAATTTTATAGTGAGAAGGATCTGTTTGCGATGGAAAGGCTCTAGACCTTGCTGCGCATGGTCATGGGTTCGAGACCCAGCACCGCATAGCAATTTATCTGCTATTCCGCCACCAGAAAAAGGAAAATTTTATTCGCTAGATGTGTTTCTTTCAGTGAAAGAAAATTTATGAATTTAAAATTTGGTTTGAATATTTCTAATGAAAATTTACCGAAATATCAAGTTGTATCGTTGACCCCTGAAATTTTTCTAATATAGTTTTCCCTACCGTGTCCTGAGCACCCGCACGAGTGTGTGGCTGATGCGACCCAAATAACTTAAGAAGGTCCAAGTAAATCTAAATAAATTCAATTTAAGCTTTATTATGAGTTAAAGGGTGACTTTTGATAGGATTGATTGGGCGCGGAGAATTGACGGAGTCAATAGGGTTGGAGCGGAGCAATGAATGGCAAAATGGAAAAGGAAGTATTACGGTGGGAGGAGTATATACAGGAATATTCCGTTTCGGTTCAAATATGGCTAGACCTAGCTGACTGTAGAATACCATGGCTCGACCCATTTTATTTAATAATTTATTTTATACTTTATATTTATTAAGGAAATTTCATGAGCCAGGTTAGACCTACTAACAGGTGCATGAGTTTAGCCAAGCATTATTTTATCGGGGTTGACATTTTCGAATTAAGGCATGTGTTACATACATAATGTACACGATTTTTGATTTATCAAATTAGTCTTATAGTTTATACTTCTAGCAATTGGAGACGTATTATTTTATGTGGTACTAATATTAACTTGTTCATTAAGGTGTAGAGTAGCGAGATTATTTTTAACGATTGGCGACCCATGGGTCCTTTTTAATAGACGTACGAAGTTATACTTTGATATGATATTTAGTTTATAATGCTCTGAGAATTGAGGGGCATTGATGCTTCATATATACGCATTTATTATCGTTCATGGTTTTTTAACTTTAATTAGATCATATCCTTGTGGACCCATCTTTACAGTTCAACTATCATTTTCAATTAAAACCACCATCAAGATCTTAATCATGCTAATGACAGGGATTATACTTTTATAAGACCGTTGAATGACATACCAGATTTTAAACCACATGTTGGCTAGCTTCATATGTAAGCTCTATCTAACTTATCTCCCATGAAAAGACCATTGATTAAAATGAATACTTTCATTTTAATTCCTTAGCGCAGTGATTAATTTGCTTGCCTACTCTGGTCACTATTTAATCTGAGTAGCCTTGCTTATTTTTAATTCACCTATATCTGTGTTGACAAACAATTGGTTAATAATCAATCTCTAATTTCATACAATTTTTAGTATTCTAAACCTGAAATCCAAAGTTTATTTGCACATTTACTTTCACCTAGACTATTTTGTATCAACTCTTTATTTGTGCATTAAGGTCAAATTTTCAAGACATACTCTTACTAGTGTACAAACTGTGTACAACTTAACCTTTAAAAATATTTTAATTTATCAACTTCTCATTACCCTGCCAATTGGAAGATAGACCATACCTCGAGTTTTATGTTAACTTACTAATCCCTTGTATGGCACAAAGATAACCAAAATTTAATTTAATCTGCACGAGCCTCTTTATTTAATTTCATAATTATATTCTTATACTCGAGATTAATTACAAAGCACCTCTTATTATTCTGGATCATTTACTAAGCCTTATGGACACACAACTATTCAGGATTAGTTCTTCCAATCTTCTTATTTTATTAGAACCTTATTTGATTTTCAAAAATTTATTCCTATTACTTATCATATACATGCCCATAACTAGATTATATGACATTATACTTTTATTTGAGTTTATGCTAATTACTTGTATTAGCTACTATTGAAAAGAGCCTTCATGATATTCTAAATTTTAATTACCTACAAGTTACACAATGTATAAATAAGGCATACTTTAACTTAAAAGGATAAACTAACTTGTCATAAGTTGCTATTTGGATTATTTCTTAATTAAGAATAATGGGCCCACATGCCATACTCTCAAGGACTCAAGGAGTTGTTGTCTTCCCACTCAATAGAGAGGCAAGCCAGGGGAAAAGGTGCTCGGCCAAACTGAACAGAGGAGACGGCCGACACTGGACAGGCGTGCTACAGACAGTCCTATCACAGACGGCTCGGAACCGTCATCACAGACGGTTCCCGAACCGTCTGCATTTATATGTCAGTGATAATAGGTAGTTATCATAGACGGCTCGCAAGCCGTCTGTGATAACTTACATTACAGACGGTTTTTGAAATAAAACCATCTGTGGTAGTCGATTTTCACAGACGGTTGTTATAAAAAATCGTTTGTGATAGTCGACTTTCACAGACGGTTGTTATTAAAAACCATCTATGATACTCAATTATCACAGACGGTTAATAACAAAGACCATCTGTGATATACACAATATCACAGACGGTTCGGAATAAGAACCGTCTATGATATTGCGTATATCACAGACAATTAATAACAAAGGCTGTCTGTGATATCGTTCATATTACAGACGGCTCAGTATTTGAAACCGTCTGTGATAGCAATTACAACAGCAAATTCATTTGCCGTTTTTTTGTCTAGCCTCAGGATATGCTAGCCATGCCCTCTGAAAGCAAGTTAGCAGATTACAGATAATGACAGATCACATACACAGTTAATTGCAACTCAAAATGAATTACAAATGTAACAAACGGCCAACAGATCACATACATATATAGAATGAAAATCATTACACAGATCTGACAAATGAATTATTTGATTAAGCACAATTGAGTGATTTGTACAATTGAATCCAATGTTTCAACATCTAATTATCACCATTGCCGAGGTAGAACTCTCCAGCCTTGTTTATGGCCTGTGCTAGTAAGAATTCGGAGAGTTGTCCACGAATTTTGACGAGTTGGTCAAGATCATATGTACTTTTGTCGAAGTCCACCCGCTGTCGCTAGGCGCAATGTTAAGTCATTAATTAGCATGTGTGTGTGTATATATATACATATATAATCAGAAAATAATAATTATTGGAAGGACCTAACAAACCTCTAGATCATTGATCTTAGTATCAATGATTTCCTTCATATGGCGGTAAACATAGAATCCACATACGTTGCCCTATAGCTGCTGGTGGCACTGCAAAAATAGAATTACGTACATAGGTATTATCAATTCTAGAGGTATTATAATAAAGTGTGATATAGGTTTGTTGTGTTGTAATGGGTACTGAAAATTGCGTGTTGTGTAGCAGCGTGTCACTAGATTTGTTGTGTCTTCCTCCAAGGGCAACATAAGCGGTAAACGAGCTACGTTATTCAAAAAAGTTAGCATCGGCCGTTGCAAATGAAGAAAATATTACAATAGAGTTATGTATGGAGGAAATGAGTTTACCTGTTAATTACTTCTTGCACACGACTAAAGTCGTGGTTGCTCCTAAGTAGGGAATCAAGGTATATTACCTTACTCCACTTTAGTACAATCACAATCAAAATTCAGTGTTGTCTAGTCATGTGTGTCGCCATAGTGATTAATCCTAAGTTCATGCTGCATGTAAAGTACAAATAAAACATGTGTGACAACTAGTGAAGCACTTACCCTTGGTTGAAGGGTACCATAACGTACTCCTTGTTGTTGTGAACAATCAATCCCCTCGTTATGTAATCTTGCACGAAAGATTCATTTTTGTTGATAGCTTGCTCAGAGACCAAGTGAGGGTCGAGGAAACCCACCGGTTGTCGCGATCGCCGGACTTGTTGGACCATGTGTCTATACATAAGGAAAGACTAATGACATTTATCGGTATAACGTGAATATAGAACTTCATTGTACAGTACACTTACAGTGTTCAGCACCATAGAAGTGAGGCGTCAGTTCGTCAAGATTGAATAGTAAGAATAAGTCTTCGAATGTCACGACGATGTAGCCCGAGTCGTGGAGGAAATGCTCCTCCGTATATCTCAGAGTGAATGCACTCTGTTGGTTTGGCTTCATGTCGAACTTCTGCATGTACCAAGCATGCAATGCATTGCAAGCCAAACCAAGCCGGGGTAATTGTGACTCGGGGACTAACGACACTCCTAAAATGAACTTCCATGGCCCGGGACACACCTTAATTTTCTTCGCTTGAGTCTTAGAGCCTCGCTTACGACCCGTTTTCGGTGGCGTCTCGGCGGGAGCCAATGCAATAGGCCTTGGAACCGGAGCTAGAGGTGAAGCCACCGGAGCTGATGTGATAGGTCTTGGGCAATGTCCCTCTTGGAAGACTAGATATGGAGATCGTGGCACGGACAAGTCGAGAGTGATGTCCCTCTTGGGCCACTGAATGAATGTGTGGACAGCATTCCCTAATGTCTTAATCTCTTCATTTGGGGGCTTCTCAAGAGGAACGGTCTTAAAAACATTATTAATCATGTCCACCTGGACCTTTATAAAACCGGTCTCTACTTGTACACCGTGCGCCAGCGTCCCTAACAGCAATGGATATGCCATCCCCCGCCCAGCGTCAACAGGAATAGAGCTAATAAGCCTAACTCTGAGGATGCAAGGCATTGGCTCCTACATAACGACACAAGATGAGTTAAGACATCCACCAGAGAGATCTATGTAGCATTCTAAAGAAATACATTGCCTGCATATCATCGATAGGTAAGTGGGCGTCACTATGTTCAGTAATTGGTGTGGACGCGCAGCTACTGCGACGTTGAGGGGGACTGGGTACCACAGTACTAGGGGTGGGTTATGATTGGTTGCGAACTTGTCTCAGTTCTTTCCTCAATGAATCTATCTCTCCTCGAAGTGAGGCAGTCTGCTCCTGAAGTGAGGCAGACAGTTGTTCCTGGAGTTGAGCACGAAGCTCATATTTTATTTGTTCGTTGCGGTACGCCTTGGATATCTTCCTACTCCTATATGTCTCGGAGTAATCCGGAAATTTGTGCCTCCAAGATACGTAAACCCGCAAGCCTCGTGTGCGACCTGGGTGCTCCTTGTTTCCTAAGGCCTGTGATAGTAAATCTCTCTCCCTGTATTGTTAAAAGGAGCCACAAGAAGATTCGGTAGTCAATGATTGCTACAAGAGGCAATTAATCATGTTATTTTTGAAACCATGAAGTTCAAGAGGTGTTAACAACTATGTAGTTTAACATATCTTACCAGCCATTGAGACATTTTCTTATTTGTGGGGTTTTTGAAAGAGACACTCGAAGATGTGGTTGATGACCTCGCTCTTAACCAGTTTCGAGCGCGTTCATTTGCGATTCCGGTAAATGGCAGGAAGGCCTCCGATCGGATTACGACCTCGTCTTGCATCCTCCACTGCGGGATTTTACCCGCGTACCCAGTGGTGCCGAGTCTGTGAGGGTGAGTGTTTTGTGACTTGAGAGCCTTGTGCGCCGCACTTTGTTGTTCAAATTCGGTCATCGTCTTTATCTGCACAAAGACCTCCCATGTTTCCGATGAAACGAAAGGATACCTCGTGAAGGGCGTGAGATCCTTGGCCACGTACTGCGTTATAAGAGTGCTCTTAAAATTCTTCCATGCTTTTTCCATTGCGAGGAGCGCGTGCCGTTGCATGAGTCCCTATACTTCTGCTGGGATCTCGGATGAATTTGTAATTTCCTCCCATAGCTGATTTTTGTGATCCTTTGTCAAATCTTTTCAACTTGCTATGGTGATGGGGACCCGTTGCCTTCCAATTAGCCCGTAGGTAGTCCGAAATGATGCCGCTGCTTTCTTCGGTTGCAGAGAGACCCCATCCGGAGAGACCACTGTGATGGTCATTCGGTCATCTGGCCTTTTTGATACTCCTTAGTTTTTCCAATTTTGGGAGCATGAGACCCAGATGACGACGACGAAGAATTTGTGGACGCCATCTCTCTTCTAAGAAAAAACTAACTGCAGTGAGCTATGAGCCTTCCAAATAGACCTTGTAGCTAATAAGTGCAACATATCCAGTTCATTGAAGTTATTGAGATAAGTTAAACGAAGTTCTATGAAGCAAATGACACAAACTAGTGTATCAAGTTCATTGAACTGGATACACTGGAGTGTGTCACTTGCTTCATGCCCTTTGAAGGTCTATGTGGCATATATTAAAAATTTTTGGACGACTGTGTGGACACAGTGAGGTGTGGGCCTAAACAAAGTTCTATAAAGCAAATGACACAAACCAATGTATCAAATTCATTGAACCTGATACACTGGAGTGTGTCACTTGCTTCATGCCCTTTGAAGGTCTATGTGGCATATATTAAAAATTTTTAGACGACTGTATGGACGCAGTGAGGTGTGGGCCTATACAAAGTTCTATGAAGCAAATGACACAAACCAGTGTATCAAGTTCATTGAAATGGATACACTGGAGTGTGTTACTTACTTCATGCCCTTTGAAGGTCTATGTGGCATATGTTAAAAAATTTTGAACAACTATGTGGACGCAGTGAGACGTGGGCCTAAACAAAGTTCTATGAAGCAAATGACACAAACCAGTGTATCAAGTTCATTGAAACGGATACACTAGAGTGTGTCACTTGATTCATGCCCTTTGAAGGTCTATATGGTATATATTAAAAATTTTTGGACGACTGTGTGGACGCAGTGAGGTGTGGGCCTAAACAAAGTTCTATGAAGCAAATGACACAAACCAATGTATCAAATTCATTGAACCTGATACACTGGAGTGTGTCACTTGCTTCATCCCCTTTGACAAAGCTCTAAAGATTAGTTGGGTTCAACACAAGGAAAAGGTGCCTTAGCATATCCTCTTTATAGATATCTACCTCAAGTCTCAAATCCTCATAAGACACAAAAGGAGTTTCTCTAATCCTACCTAACTGCTCTTTGAACTTAACCCTAAACCCTCATACATCTCATCTATGTGTATATATGTATACATATACATATATATACATATCAATATGACAATGTAGCATATACACACACACACACATATCAATATATATCAATATATCAATTTGAAAGTATATGATTAAGAAGCAAATGTAGCATATATATCAATATATGAAACATGAAATATGAATAACATATTATAATTATTTTATATGAAATATAAAACAACTACATGAAATAAATCTTTAACAAATATAGCATATATATCAATAAGAAGCAAATGTAGCATATATATCAATATATGAAACATGAAACAAGAATAACATATATATCGGGGGCGGAGGGCACTGGAGTAGGGGGAGGAGGGCGCCAGGCTCGCAGGGCAGGAGAGAGCTAGAGTCGGGGGAGGAGGGCACCGGACTCGGGGGAGGGAGTGGCGTCAGAGCGGGGAGGGACCGGCGGTGGGAAGGAGCGGCGTCGAGAGGGACCGGCAGCAGCGTCGGGAGGGAACGTCGGCGGTGTCGGGGGGGTGGCGACGTCGGGAGGGACCGGCGGCGACGTCGGGAGAGAACGACGACAGGAGAGAGCAAAACCTAGCAGGGGCACTGGAGAGTGTGTGAGTGCGGACTCTGTGACCTAGCTACGGGTATTTATATGGGAACTATTACAAACAGTTCCGTAAAGTAACCGTCTGTGATAGTTATATCACAGACGGTTCTATAATAGAATCGTCTGTGATATTGGCATATCACCGACTGTTCTATTATACAACTGTCTGGGATATGAGATTATCACAAACGGTTTTTAGTAAAGAATCATCATGATATATATATATATATATATATATATATATATATATATATATATCATGATATATATATATATATATATATATATATCACTATATATATATATATATATATATATATATATATATCACAGACGGTTTTTAACTAAGAACCGTCTGTGATCATTAATATTACAGATAGTTTTTAGTTAAGAACCGTTAGTGATAAGATATCATAGATGGTTCTAAAATAGAACCGTCTGTAATAAGCCTTTCCTTCCCACGCACTTGAGTTATTACCTACACCAAACAGCAGGCACTGTAATAAGACCTCACAGAGTGTATTTCTTTACAACAGCCCAATGAATATAGAGATACATATGTATGACTCATTCTCACAATTCACTGATATATCACATATTTTCACATATACATCACATACATGCATTGGAATATAGTTCTTAGTTCCTGAGTCATTTTACAATTACAATGGAATATATATAGTTACATTTATTACACTTGGCTATTTCATTTTAAATAAAGCCCTTCACGATGATCGACACGCATATAGCTTGCTTCATCGCCTTGTTCTTCCTCGAGCTTGATACCGTCTCTGAATGGAGGCAAATCATCAAATTGATTGTATTCTTTCTCATCCACAACATTCTCAACTTCGATAATCTTTCTTTTTTCCTGAAGAACTACATGGCGCTTCTTATTTATCGGGTCGGTTACATAAATACTTGAACGACTTGCCTTGCGAGTACGAATGGTTCGTCTTTGTGTCCTGCACATTCGAGGTCCACGGTAGTGACACCGTACTTGTCGACCTTTACACCCCGTGGGAGTTGGACCCAATGGCACCGAAATAGAGGAATTTTGAAAATTACATAGTCAAGCTCCCAAATCTCCTCTACAAGCCCGTAGTACGAGCTTGGGCCAACGGTACTGACGTGCGCATCATAGGCATCTATACGGACACCTGAGTTTTGCATTGTGCTCTTTCTATCCTGATCTGTTGTATAAAATGTGTAGCCATTAATGTTGTATCCTTGCCATGTCACAATTGTAAATTTTGGCCCTTTTGCCAACCATTGTAGTGTTTCACTTGGTGACCTCCTAGTCAATTGCGCCTTCAACCATTCGTTGAACTGACGGTTGTGTTGTCTCGTGATCCAAACTTTTGACTGGCCTGCATTCTCCTGACGTAGCATGTCCTTGTGCTCTTCAATATATGGGGTCACTTCAGTTATGTGTTGCAAAATCGTGAAATGGGCTTTAGCATGTGTATTTTGATCCGAAGTTATTGCTTTCCTTCTGATAGTCCCGATACCCTCTAGCCTCCTCTCGTGACGAGATAGAAGTACACCTATCGGCTCGACCTGAGCCATGTCGCTGATGCAGAATTCAATGACCTCTTCTGTTGTATAACCTTCGATGATACTACCCTCCGGTCGAGATCGATTGCGTACATAGGATTTGAGAATTTCCATGTACCTATCGAAAGGGTACATATGACGTAGAAACACGGGGCCACATATTTTTATCTCTTTCACAAGATGGATAATGAGATGGACCATGATATCAAAAAATGGTGAAAAAAATACATCTCTAGATGACATAGAGTTGTCACCATCTCGGTTTGCAGAGCATCTAGTCCATCGAGATCAATGACCTTCTAAGCAATTGCGTTAAAGCAATAGCATAGCCTTATGATTATCACTCGAACCTTGTTCGGCAAAATACTTCTAATTGCAACAAGTAGCATTTGTGTCATTAGCACATGATAGTCATGAGATTTCATACCAATTAATTTCAAATATTTCATGGAAACAAGTTTCTTCATGTTGGTAGAGTGACCGGATGGAACTTTCACACCATGTAAGGACTGGCACAGTTCAATTCTCTCGGACTTACATAGAGTGTAGCAAGCTGAGGGAAGGTACGTCTGGCCTTTATCGGTCTCTAGCGGTGCTAACTCGGTCCTTATGTTCATAACGACCAAGTCACGCCTTGCGTTAACACCATCCTTTGTTTTATCAGTAATGTTCAGTAAGAGACCAATCAAACTATCACATACATTCTTCTCTACGTGCATGACATCGATGCAATTGCGAACTTCTAAATGCTCCCAATAAGATAAGTCCCAAAATATTGATCTCCTTTTTCATATGTACTTCCTCAATTTACGTCCATTTTCAAGCACAATGTTTATATCTTTGACTATATCATACACCTCTTTCCTGCTAAAAGGTCTTGGTACTGAGTCATCCTCTTTTTTTTCGTCAAATTGTTTCTTCATCTTGCGGTATAGGTGATACTTTGGAAGGAACCTACGGTGACGCATGTACACAGTTTTACGCGAGTTGTTCAACCACAAACTCTCAGTATAATCTAAGCAGTGCGGATACGCTTTGGCTCCTTTTGTACTCAACCTTGACAGGTTACCTAGGGCAGGAAAATCATTAATGGTGCAAAACAACATGGCGTGTAGAGTAAAGTTCTCTCGTTTGTCCGCATCCCATACATGTACCACTTCGTTCCACAGTATTGCAAGATCTTCTACCAATGGTGCTAGGAACACATCAATATCTTTGCCAGGTTGTTTCAGCCCTTGGATAAGTAGTGACATCAAAATATACTTCCGCTTCATACACAGCCAAGGAGGAAGGTTGTACATACATAGTCACAGGCCAGGTGCTATGTCGGCTGCTCATATTGACAAAAGGATTCATTCCATCTGTACTCAACCCAAACTTTATCTTTCTCAGTTCCACACCGAAATCTAAAAACATCCTATCAATGTTCCTCCACTAGGCAGAATCAACAACATGTCTTATCATTCCGTCTTTCTTACGCTGCTCCCAGTGCCAACGCATCAATTTTGCATCCTTGCGGTTTGCAAATAAACGCTTCAAATGGGGGATTACAGGAAGATACCACAACACTTTAGCAGGAGGTCATTGCTTCACCTCAATACCCTTCCCATCATCAGAGTCATTTTTACATTTGTATCGGAATACTTTGCACACCGGACAAACGTATAAGCTAGCATACTCTTTACGGTACAGGATACAATCATTCGGACATGCATGTATTCTTTCTACTTCCATTCCTAATGGGCAAAAAATCTTCTTGGCTTGGTAGGTGGTTCTTGGCAACACATTTCCTGTTGAAAGCATGTTCGCTAGGAGACCTAACAATGCCATGAAACTCTTGTCGGACCAACCATTGCTTGCTTTCAATTTCAGCAGTTCTAGAACTGATGACAACCTCGTATATTGCGGCTTACAGTCTAAGAATAAAGGTTTTTCTGAGTCCCCCATCAAGCCCTCGAACTTACCAAACTCTCTCTCACTATAAGTCCTTTCTGCATCACGTAACATCTGATCCAGATTGTCATCCTGCGATCTATCCTTATGATCAAAAGCACAGTCTACAACTGGCATATCGTTGTCTCCATCGACTATGTCATAACTACCTTCTTGTGTACTATTTTTTTTCACCGTGACTGTTCCAACATTTGTACCCTTTTCTGAAATCCCTTCGAATCAAGTGAGCTTCAATATGCGCTGAGTTGCTAAACATCTTGAGATTATCACAATCAATACATGGACAGTACATATATTTCACCCTCTTCTTCAACATATCCAGCTCGACAGCTCTTCTAAAAGTAGACATGTCATTAATGTACTCTTCACTCACATGGTTCTCAATGTACATCCAGCTTCGTTCCATCTACGCTACACAAGTAACAAATGGGTGTCAAAACCTAACATTATCCTTCTGAAATTGATCAAACTAACATTATCTTTCTAAACCTAGCGAGCTAGCTAGATCTAAATTAAACAAAAACCTAGCTATCATCTTTCTAAACAAAAACATGCATGCATACAAGTTATTAAAAGTAATTGAACCTCTGATCAGATCACTAAGAAGACGGCGATATGTTTTCACCCCAAACTCCCTAAAGCCAGCCGCCTTGCTCCACCGATGCAGCGGAATGAAGACAGATCTATGTCGACATCGAGCAAGTACACCCAATAATTAATAGTGCAGATTACACAGACGGTTAAAACCAAAAACGGTCTGTGAAACAAAATATCACCGACGGTTCGTGTTAAAAACCGTCTGTGACTTATCACAGACGGTTATTAATACGAACCGTCTGTGATAATTAATTTCAGAGACGGTTTGTTATACGAACCATCTATAATATCTCAATTATCACAGATGGTTCATGTTAATAACCGTCTGTGAACTTTCACAGATGGTTCTTAACACAAACCGTCTGTGTTGTCTCGATTATCACAGACGGTTCGTATTAAGAACCGTCTGTGAAAGTTCATAGACGGTTATTAATACGAATCATTTATGTTATCTAAATTATCACAGACGGTTGGTAGTATGAACCGTCTGTGATAGTTTAAGGATAGACGCTTCATACAGAACCGTCTGTGATGTACCCATCTAGTATAGCCCGTTTTGTAGTAGTGGTGGGTCGTCGTCGATGACCGACGGCCGGAGGGGTAGGCGCAGCCGGCAAAACGGGTTCCTCTCAGGGTGGGGAAGTGTCTGGGGCGTTGGCATGGGCCGTGGTGAAGCCAGGAGTGGCCAGCGATGGCACAAGCGGTCGGTGGCGGGGGTGGAACGGGTCGTCGGCGTCTAGGAGGAAGAAGGAAAGTCCCTAGGTGAGCATGAGCGGGAGATGGATGCTAGGAAGCTTACCAAGCAATTTTCCGAGCCGGAGAGGCACCAGGGGAGGCCGGCGACGGGAGCCTGGGGTGGCGACGGGTGGTCACCGTGGGCGGCTCATCGGAGGGGAGGAGGGCCAAAATTGGCACTGGGGATAGCTTTGAGAGGTCATGGCAATGCTTCTAGAGCGAGGAATTGGAGAGGCACTCGCCGGAGCTTGCACGACGATGGTGGCAGAGCTTTTCGACCGACGAAGGGGAAGAATGGCCGTGCGGCGAGCTTTCTTCAAAGAAATCCAATTGGCCGCTGGGGGAGGTTCCTAGGTGGGTATGGCGCACCGTGACGTGGTTGGACTGGGGAGGGCTTCGCCGGAATGGCTAGGAGCGGCGGCGGCCAGCATGGGGGCGCGGACGGGTGAGGTAGATCAAGAGGGGCGAAAAGAAGGGGGAAGGCACAGGGTAGTGGAGAGCTCGAGGTTTCCCCTTTATAGCCGAGGAGGAACCGCGTCGGTGCTGTAGCTGACAATCGAAGAGCAGGGCACGGCATGGCCTCGGCGCACGGTTGGCATGGGTGGCGAAGCTAGTGCAAGGCGTGTGCGCAGCAGCGTAGGGTGTGAGCGTGGGCGTGCGCGGGGATGGCCGTGGCAAGGCTCCGTCATGGCGTGATGCACGCACAGGAGCGGGCAGGACAGAGCATGGGGGAGAAAGAGGAAATCGGGGGGCAACGAGTGGGAAAACTGGAGGCGAGATAGCACAGGGTGCGCAGGGTATGAGGGAAAAGAAAGGAAGGAGGGAGAAGGAGGAGGTGAGGCTAACTGGTGGGCCCGCTGGGAAGTGAGGGTGAAGTAGAGAGAAAAAGGAAGGGGGAGAAAAAAGGGTTTTGCCGAATGGGATGATTGAGCGAATTTGGAATTTCGATTAAACGTACGCTAAATTTTGATTTGAATTACAAATTGTAGCTTATTTTATTTAATTTACTTTTGTAGTTAATTTTCGAGCTCGAAACCTTGGTTCACTGTTCAGATGCATGATTTAATTTTCGGAATTTGTCGAGCTTCGAAAAGAAATGTCTAAATTTTGGAATTTAAATTTTTATGTAAGAGAATTAAAATGGAAGGTACGAATACTAGTTTTGATTTTAAAAACTTCATTCTTTGACCCTAGGATTGGATTTTACCCTTTTGTTTTACTAACTTACATCCGATTTCAGTTTTTCATATATTGTATTTTAAATTATTTTGTATCTGCTATATTTCTTCTATTTTTATTATTTTTACTTAGGAGTTACGCCCCAATATCAATTTGCATAACACGAATTTTGGAAAAATTGAATTAAAATTGCAAAGGAAATTTGAATGCCAATAAAATACAAATAAAAGTTAATTCTTTACAATTTTGCTAATTTAAAATTTTAGGATGTTACAACGGCCTACTAGACAGCTCTCCCAGTTAGGATATGTTCGTTCTCGGCGTTCTTTTTTTTTTTCTTTAGCCGGTTTCCAAGCTAACCGGGGTCACCGAGATTCTGGTTAACCGTCGTAACCAGCCTAGATTTTAATCCCGGCTGTACAAAGAACTAAAAATGTCAGATTGCGTAACGGAGATAAACTGAAATGGTATACACTATTTGTGATGATGTGGACGAACAATTGGAGATTTGAACTGGAGTGAAGTCTGTAATTAAGAAAAGAAAAGTCTCTAAGCGTTCATTTATTTAGGAATTGCATTTCCTTCCACTTCACCCAAGCCTCGCCAATTCTACTTGGAACGCCTCCACGTGCTCCTCCTTAACGCAGAACGCCATGGCGATGACGCCAACTTTCTCCTTCCTCTCGCACATGAAGCAAGTCGGCGCGACCTTGCGCTCCATGTTGCACATGACCCGTACGGCCCCGCCACCGCCGAAATCGACGTCGTCGAAGCCGAGGTTCAGCCAGCTCGACACGTACAGGGTGTCGTATCCGCACAGGCCCTGCAACTGACCAAAGCCGCCACCTCCTCCCATTTGGCCGCCGCTATTCTTTGCAGCTTCGTCGATGAACGTGTATGGCACTCGCCCCTTGGCGTCCTCGACCAGTTTCACGAGGTCTATGATTTCCCCGTTTGCGACCTCGCCGCACGTCGCGAGGGTTGGCTGGAAGGTGAAGCAGTTTCTGAAGTAGCCGTCCTTGGCCCGGGCGTGCTTCCTCACGTTCGCCGTGAAAGCGAGCGCTGCAGGGGCGTCGGGGTTGGACATGGTCGCGCGGGCACGGCATTGCCATATCGCAGCGGCAGCCACGTCGAACGCGGTGCATGGAGCGGGAGTCACGTTCTGATCCCCCTCGCTATGACGGAGCTCGTTTTTGATCCGGTTGATGAAGCTCATGGGGACGGTGATGTAGGAGCACGCGAAGTCATGGGGCTCGGAACTCAGTATCGACTGTGCCATGGAGATGATCGACGGAGGGAGCTCTGGAAGGGAGTTGTCCGACCTCACTGGCACGACAGAGGGCGACGGCAGCCCACGGGCAAGCTCGCCGACGGCGTGCAAGAACTGCGCCAGCCCCACGCCGTCGGCAATGGCGTGGTTCCACGTCACCCCGACCACGAAGCCGCCGCATGAGAACTCGGTCACCTGGATCATTAGCAACGGCGGTTCTCTCATGACCTGCTCGGCGTAGGTGACGGCAAGGTCTTCCAGTGGGATCGCCGGAGGCGGGTGAAAAAGCATGGCATCTTGCAAGGTGCAGCTCGCCGACGCAGTCACGAATGCCACACCCTCGCCTGTGCACGCGAGCTCGATGCCGCGCGCTCCGGCGGCAAGGCGGCCGGCGATAGGGTAGTAGGGCACCAGGGCTCGGGACAGCGCTCGCCTTATGGTCTCGGCGGCCGGCTGATGGATCGGACGCTCGAACACGAAGAGGGCTGACAAGGGCAGAGAAGACAGAGCACTGTCAATGGAAGTGAGCCTGAGGTTGCCGCCCGTCGTCGCCTCCGATGGGCCGACGAGAACAGGCAAGGATTTGGTTACCGCAATACTCATTTCTGTTGTGTTTGCGTTGTTGGATCTCTTCTTCACTTGTTTACCCTTGTCTATAAGATTATGCGGGATGTATATATAGGCAAATCTCACCACGTACGGTACGTGGCCTGTTCACGATAACTAGTACCTCCAATGTGTACCGGAAAGGAGGTTTACAGGTGAGGCCACACAGTTGTTGATGCGGGGAAGGGTGGCCCGATCTTCACGACGTAGGATTACGGATAACTAGCCCGTGCAGCCTAGCAATTGATGCGGCCAACCACCGTCTCGATACGGCAACCTGCAGCACTCAAATTACTCAACCACACGCTACGGCCTTCGTCTACTCGCTATCGTGGAGCAGACACGTTCAAGCAATCACCAGGGATTCGCAAGAACAACGGAGTAGCAACTCAGAAATAACACCCAATCCCAATTAGTGGTGGAAATGGCTCACACACAAAAGGAACAAAGTGTTCAACTAAAACTCCAAGCATGAAAGTTATGCTCATACATGGGGGGTACCCCCCTATTTATAGGGTGAGGTAACTTGGGGGCTAAGAAAGTGATGAGGTAAGCGCTGACATCATGTTTGTACGATCTTCTGTGGCTATGCGATCTTCTGTGGCTATGCTGACTTGGGGGCTAAGAAAGCGATGAAGTAAGCGGTGACATCATATTTGTACGATCTTCTGTGGCCATATGATCTTCTGTGGCTATGCTGACTTGGGGGCTAAGGAAGCGATGAGGTAAGCGCTGACATCACATTTGTATGATCTTCTGTGGCCACGCGATCTTTTGTGGCTATGCTTCCAATGTCACCATGGCTTCTTTTCCATCTGTTATCTTTTCCTCAAATCTAAGAACACATAAAATAGAAGCATTAGGTAGCAACAAATTCTCATAAGTACAAGAATAATTACTAAGGAAAAGATTCACCTCTTGTCGCATTTGTTTTGCTCTAGCTCTTGTGATTGGTCCATTAGTTTCAACATTTGTAGTGTGTTTCGTAATGATGTCCTCATCATCCTCCCCCTCTTGAAAAGGAGTCATCCTTGACTCTGTTTTCGAAAAACCAAAGAAGGGAGATAAGTCCAAACATTAAAAGTAGAGCTTACCCGTAGTCATCTCACGGGAGTTCAATTTTGTAGGCATTATCATTGATCTTCTCAAGCACCCTGAATGGGCCATCTCCTCTTGGTAATGACTTGGATTTACGCTTTTCAGAAAACGCTCTTTGCGAAGATGCAACCAAACTAAGTCACGAGTTCAAACAACTTCTTTTCTTGTGTTTATTCGCCTTTGTTGCATAATATTGTGCTTTCTTCTCAATTTCGTCCTTAGTTTTGGCATGGATTTTCTTGATATATTCAGCACGCTTGGATGCTTCCATATTAGCACGTTCTTGATGTGGTAAAGGCAGCAAATCAAGTGGTGTGATGGGTTTGAATCCATACACAACTTCAAATGGACTAAGTTGAGTAGTAGAGTGTACCGCCCTATTATATGCAAATTCCACATGTGGTAAACACTCTTCCCATTCTTTGATATTCTTCTTTATCATTGTCCGCAGTAAGGTGGATAAAGTGCGGTTCACCACCTCATCTCGGCCATCGGTTTGTGGGTGACATGTTGTAGAGAATAACAACTTTGTCCCAAGCTTGGCCCACAATGTTTTCCAAAAATAACTCATGAACTTGACATCACGGTTGGAAACAATTGTCCTCGGCACTCCATGAAGCCTCACGATTTCCCTGAAAAACAAATCAGCTACGTGGGAAGCATCATCGCTTTTATGACATGGTATAAAATGTGCCATCTTTGAAAATCTATCAACTACCACAAATACCAAATCTCTCCCCCTTTTAGTTCTTGGTAATCCTAGAATAAAATCCATACTAATATCTTCCCAAGGTGCTTTCGGTACTGGAAGAGGAGTATATAATCCATGAGGGTTTAATTTGGACTTAGCTTTGTGGCATGTAATGCATCGTTATGCGAATCGTTCGACGCGTCTCTTCTCATTTTTGGCCAATAAAAATGGTGCGCGAGAGTGTATAGGTCTTCTCCCTACCAAAGTGTCCCATTAATCCTCCCGCATGAGACTCTGCAACAACAACAAGCGAGCGGACGACTCGGGAACACAGAGCTTGTTAGTATAAAATAAGAATCCGTTATGCATATGGTATTTGTCCCATCCTTTTCCATCTTTGCAATGAGAATGTGGTACTGAAAATTCTCTATCATTGGCATACATTTCTTTTAAACTTTCTAACCCAGGCACATTTACTTCTAATTGAGTTAAAAGTGCATGTTTGCGTGACAAAGCATCAGCAACAACATTGTCTTTTCCTTTCTTATGTTTAACAACATATGGGAAGGTTTCTATGAACTCTACCCATCTAGCATGCCTACGATTCAATTTTGATTGCCCTTTTAAGTATTTTAATGCCTCGTGATCAGAATGTATAACAAATTCTTTGGGCCAAAGATAATGTTGCCATATTTCAAGTACACGAACCAAAGCATATAATTCTTTATCATAAACAGGATAGTTCAATTGTGTATTTCCTAATTTCTCGCTAAAGTATGCAATTGGTTTTCCTTCTTGCATTAATACACCACCAATACCGACTCCACTAGCATCACATTCAATTTCAAAAGTTTTAGTAAAGTCAGGTAATGCAAGCAATGGTGCTTCAGTCAAGCGCTTCTTTAGTTCTTGAAATGATTTTTTTTGTGATTCACCCCATTGAAAAGGAACACCTTTCTTAGTTAATTCATTAAGTGGAGCAGCAATTGCGCTAAAGTCCTTAACAAAGCGTCGATAGAATCCAGCTAATCCATGAAAACTCCTAACTTGGCTAACATTTAGAGGAGTAGGCCAATTTTTAATTGCTTCAATTTTTGATTCATCTACCTCAACTCCTTGATTTGATACTACAAAGCCTAGAAATATAACCTTGTTGGTACAAAAAGTGCACTTCTCAAGATTAGCATAAAGTTGTTCCTTTCTTAACACTTCTAAGACTTGCCTTACATGTTCAACATGTTCTTCCATGGATTTGCTATATATGAGGATGTCATCAAAATATACAACAACAAATTTTCCAATAAATGTTCTTAAGACATGATTCATTAATCTCATAAATGTACTAGGGGCATTAGTCAAACCAAATGGCATAACTAACCATTCATACAAACCAAATTTTGTTTTAAATGCAGTTTTCCATTCATCTCCAAGTTTTATTCTTATTTGATGATATCCACTTTTCAAGTCAATTTTAGAGAATATAGTAGAGCCACTAAGTTCATCTAACATATCATCAAGCCTAGGGATGGGATGACGATATCTAACAGTTATATTATTAATGGCACGACAATCAACACACATTCTCCATGATCCATCTTTTTTAGGAACTAAAATAACAGGAACAGCACAAGGACTAAGGCTTTCACGTACATACCCTTTCTCAAGAAGTCCTTGTACCTGGCATTGAATTTCCTTTGCTTGTTCCGGATTGGTGCGGTAGGGTGGACGATTGGGTAATGATGCACCAGAATGAGATCAATTTGATGCTCAATACCTCTTATGGGAGGCAATCTTGCAGAATTTCTTGAAACACATCTTTGAATGCGCAAAACTTTGGAAATGGCACTAGGAAGGGATGTTATGTCGTTAGTTGAAATCAAAGTGTCCTTGTAAATGAGAATAATATGCATCAAATCAAGATTTTGTCTCATTTTCCTTTTATCAATTTTGTTTGTGATCATGACTAACTTCTTTTCTTCATTTTCCCTTTCAATTTTATCTTTTCACTTTCTACCTTAACTTCCACCGTCTTTTGCATGTTACGAGCTAGTATCGATTAGGTGTCATGGGAAACAATTTCTTAGTCGACCTTCAAATTTGAATGTGTAGGTATTAGTGCGTCCGTCATGTAGAACACTACGATCATATTGCCAAGGTCGCCTAAAAGCAAATGGCATACGATCATAGGTACAACATCACAAATATGATATCAATGTAATCATGAATTTTGAACGTAACATTAACCATGTGCTGTACCTTGACACTACCGCAATCACTTAACCATTGGACATGATATGGGTGAGGGTGTTTTAGCAATTTCAAACCTAACTTGTCACACAATTCCATGCTAGCAAGATTATGACAACTACCACCATCAATAATTAATTTGATTACCTTGTCATTTACCTTTGCTTGTGTTTGAAAAAGGTTGAATCTCTGTGGATGTTCACCTTCCTTGACTTGCGCACTAAGAACTTTAGTGGCAACAAGTGCAGTGCCGGTTTCATATCAGCATCCATCATATTCATCATCTTCAGTGGTATTTTTAATTTTTATTGGATCTTCACTAATCTCTTGAACTTCTTCTTCACTAGTGGACTCATATCCACCATCTTCCGTGACAATCATTGCTCGGTTATTTGGACATTCCCTAGAGATGTGTCCACGACCCAAGCATTTGAAACATTGGATAGCGCTGCTTTTGGCTGTGGATCCCACTGAAGAAGTCGATGATGCTACAGGCTTCTTCTCACTTGATGAAGGGGCTGTTTTGGCATTGGAGGAGGAAGGAGCATTAGCAGTAAATGAACCACTAGATGAAGATGTACCTCTTCCCAAGCTAAAGCGAGCTTTGGGAGCATTTGTTGGGGTTCGCAAGTTGAAGGATGGTTGTTTTGTGGCCTTGGCATCTTCTAGTAGTTGCTTCTCTGCCTTTTGGGCTTGATGCACCAACTCCACCATGTTTCTATATGGTTGGTAAACCACAATACGCTTGATGTTTTTGTTTAGGCCAAACAAAAAGCGTGCTATGGTTTGCTCTTCATCTTCATGAACACGCGCTCGAATCATGGCTTTCTCCATCTCTTTGTAGTACTCTTCCACAGTGCTTGTACCCTGTCTTAAACTTTGCAATTTATCGAATAATTCACGTTTATAATGACTAGGTACAAACCTTGCTCTCATTTCTCTTTTCATCGCAGCCCAAGTGGCGATGGGTGGTTCGCCATGTTCTTCTCGTTGATTTTGCACTTGCTCCCACCAAATAAGAGCATAGCCATCAAATTCCAAGGCGGCCATTGCGAGCTTCTTCTCCTCCGAATAGTTGTGTATCCGAAAAATCTTCTCGACCTTCAATTCCCAAGTTAAGTATTCATCGGGATTAGAATTACCTTCAAATTTGGTTATGGTGAACTTGAGTTTGCCAAATTTCTCCTCTTGACGATGGTCATCATCATGGCGCCCTCGTCGATAGGCATCGTTGCGGTGTAGGTGGAAGGGAGCAGCAACGTTGCCTCCTTGTGGTGTGCCTTCTGTACGCCCGCGACCTCTTCCAAGGGCATCTCCTCCTTGACCGGGTGCTGGTGGTCGCACCGCGGCTGCGGCAGCACGATTTCTTCGAGATTGAGCCTCTCGTGCTACTCGTGCAGCGGCCTCCTCATCGGTCTCATCTACCTCCTCACCACCATGCACACTAAGATCACTTTGTGTGCCATGATGAAGATCGGACAATTGCTTTCGTAATTCCGATCCTACCTCCGAAATGATTTCTTTTCGGAGTATGCTCATGTTTTCATTCAATTGTTCATTGAAATCATTTGTGAGCTTTTCTAGGTCCGTATGAGTGACATAGGTTGGTTGTCCTCCAATCCCTGACATGGTTAGCGCAAACAAAACAAATAGGTATTATTTATGGGCTGTCACTCCCTCACTCCTTACTTACAGTAGTCCTTATGAATGCTTGATGGATTGGTGACGTGCTTGTACTCTGGTAGCGGTAGACGGTGTAGGTGATGAGTTGAGTAATTCAAGGCCCGAGTGCTGTATTTTGACAATGGCTATATGTGGAGCTTGGAGGGTTGGTATATTCCTACTCAATTGAAATTCCAGATATTGTCGAGATAAGTAATAATCCAAACTAGAAATCCAATACCTAGTTGCTGATCTCAAGATATAAGTGAAGATTATAGCAACTCACGCACAAAGATAATGGAACTTAATGCAACCAAGGAATGAGCTATAACGCTAGCAATAAGTGAAGATCAAAATAGCTCGTGTTGCACAAGTTATAGAAAGACGCTAGTTTGATTGCAGTTGATGTAAACGGGCTATAGATTTGCACACAGGAATCAAAACTTTACCGAACTTCGGAATGAAATTTATGCTTGATAAAATACTGACCACAACACTTCCTTCTTTTTTTTTGTTTCTTGCTTCTTTTTTTCTTTCTTGCTTCTGCTCTTTTTTTTGTACTATTTTTTTTACTTTTCTTTTGCACCAAGGTCAGCAGATATATCAAGATCTTACATCATATCCAATAATTCAGTCACAAAATTCAAGATGATATCAAGTGTGCAAAGCCCTAGCAATACTCAAAAGCTAGTCTTCAAATAGGATCAAAGTTTTCACAAAGGATAGATCGGGTTCTCAAAAGAATATAAGAGAAGCTGAAAAAACCAAGTTGCGCAAATTCAGATTTGAGTGATGTTCTATGCGCAAGACAACAACTTTCTATTCGACTAACAATGATTTTCAGATTGGCTTAAACAAAAGTAACGCGAATAAAGATTTTTAGATCAGCAAGTAAGCAAGGTTCTAATGGATTAAAACCTAGCAAAACTCACCAAAATTTTCAATTGAAACTACGGCAAAGAACAGTATTTTTGTGTGGCTTTTTCTGGATAGGAAAGAAAACAATAAATATAGAGGGTAAAATCCTACCGTGTAAATCTGGCGCTCTGATACCAAGCTGATGCGGGGAAGGGTGGCCCGATCTTCACGACGTAGGATTACGGATAACTAGCCCGTGCAGCCTAGCAATTGATGCGGCCAACAACCGTCTCGATACGGCAACCTGCAGCACTCAAATTACTCAACCACACGCTACGGCCTTCGTCTACTCGCTATCGTGGAGCAGACACGTTCAAGCAATCACCAGAGATTCGCAAGAACAACGGAGTAGCAACTCAGAAATAACACCCAATCCCAATTAGTGGTGGAAATGGCTCACACACAAAAGGAACAAAGTGTTCAACTAAAACTCCAAGCATGAAAGTTATGCTCATACATGGGGGGTACCCCCCTATTTATAGGGTGAGGTGACTTGGGGGCTAAGAAAGTGATGAGGTAAGCGCTGACATCATGTTTGTACGATCTTCTGTGGCTATGCGATCTTCTGTGGCTATGCTGACTTGGGGCTAAGCGATGAAGTAGCGGTGACATCATATTTGTACGATCTTCTGTGGCCATATGATCTTCTGTGGCTATGCTGACTTGGGGGCTAAGGAAGCGATGAGGTAAGCGCTGACATCACATTTGTATGATCTTCTGTGGCCACGCGATCTTTTGTGGCTATGCTTCCAATGTCATCATGGCTTCTTTTCCATCTGTTATCTTTTCCTCAAATCTAAGAACACATAAAATAGAAGCATTAGGTAGCAACAAATTCTCATAAGTACAAGAATAATTACTAAGGAAAAGATTCACCTCTTGTCGCATTTGTTTTGCTCTAGCTCTTGTGATTGGTCCATTAGTTTCAACATTTGTAGTGTGTTTCGTAATGATGTCCTCATCAGTTGTAGCTGATGATTTTTGTATGCGCTTTTAGAGATGGCACCGGATGATGGATCAGAGGCGGACCTAGGATTTCTAAAATGGGTATTCAGAGTTGAAAAATAAAATATAAAGTCCCACAATAGCAAAAAAAAAGTACAAAATGTTTCCGGCTAGATACAACATATGTAAGTAATTTAGAAAAATTAAAAATACTATAGAAAAATTACAAAATAACTTAAAATAAAACTATATTGATGCAATCTAATGTGTACACCAGTGCACGACAACGTGCAGTCATTGTCTAGTGCCTACTGCATCGTGGACTTGGCCATTGCTGCCACACGCTCCCTCCTTGGCTTGTTCAGATAGCCAGAATCCACGAGGTAGTACTTCCATGCACGAGAAAGGTTAGTTGCGTTAGCAAATGCAATACATTTATACAATGACAAGACATATTGCATTATGAGTAGCTTTACCTGTAGGTGGGATAGGGAACCGGTCTTCATATTTCACAAGTGTTTCCCTAAGCACTCGTGTGTCGTGAACTGATCTAGGCCATCTGGTGCCCACAAATGTGAAGCGGGCATCAAAGTTGCACACCATTAGCTTGTTCTAACCAGTGTACACATACTTGTTGTCATACCTAGCACGCTCAGCAAGTGGTACCGTAACTTGTACATGGGTTCCATCAATTGCACCGGTGCAGTCACGAAAGTGAGGGTAGAACCTTCGTTGTAGCAGTCTAGGATGCACCATTTGGAAGGTTGGGTCATGTGGTGCAATGTTGGTACCAACCAAATTGGTCACGTTCTTGAGAACTTACGTGAACCTCCTGCTGATAGTGCCTACAGATTGCTCGAACCGATTGACTGCTTGCATGTTGGATTGAGACGCCCCACAGGTCCAATGGAATAGTGTGAGTGCTTCTCTAGAGCACATTTTGATTGTCGACTTGAGGCCGAAGATTGCGACCAGTGTATCATGCAATCGACTGAACATTGTTAGCCGCATAGGGAACATGTTGTAGCAGCGGCCTTCGTCAGTGAGTTGCAGTTCAACCCACTATATCCCTATCATTATTGATACTTGCGGTGGTGGCTTGGACAACATTGATGCATCATTGTCACCACTAGCAAAGGCAGCATATGCAAGAGCTGAACAAGCCAATGGAGGACTTATCCAAGCTGCTCCCTACACCGGCCGCCCCTGCCATGCTTGCCTCTGCATCAACCGACAAATAGCATACACTTTCAGACAATGAACGGTGAATGACCAACCAACGAACAACACAATGCATAGAAAACAAATGCAGTCCCAACAATAGAGTAACATTATAATGCATAGCAATGAAAATAAGTTGCAACAATAAGAAAATAGCTCAGTTCAGCAAAGAGAAAGAATAATGACAGAGAACACATAGACTACCAGAACAAGGATAGAGTATCTCATAGCGCATTCTTCACATTCTCCCACGTGTGCCTGATCCACCATAGACATCCCTCGGCTATCTTCATCGCCATGATGTTGTCACGCTATTCCTTCTTGATGAAGAGCTGACTTGCAAAGTAGTCCTCATTGGTCTCCCCCCTTGCACCAGCCTCCTCCACCATAGCCATGAGCTGGAAGAGCTCTTCACGAGCTGGCTCACACATCGAGGAGCTCGCGCACATACCGAAGGTACGTGTAGGGGGGTGTGTCCTCTCGTATAGGTCGACAAGCCACTTCAGCTTGGTGTCATGGTCTATCACCTTTCCCTTGTCATTGTCGGGAGAGGGGGACACGCGTGGGCTCTTGGCTCAGGGTTGCCCAGTGCTGCCACCTTGCAGGGCTATCCTGAGGATGTCCTCCTCATTCTCGAGCGGCAAAGTGCCCACATTGAGAACGAATGTGTGCACGCTCTGCAGACAGGCATACCGAAGGCAACTTCCATGAGCTCTTCATTCTCCAAGGGGGCTTTCTTGAACTTGTGCATGGACGCCTTGCCTTGAGAAATCATAGGGATGTGGCATGCATGAAACAACAGATGGATTGTAGTGCCAAAATAGGGAACCAAAAAATGCACAAGATTGACACTCACCGAGGATGCTTGCGCCCACCATGAGTCACCGGTGGTGATGGAGTCAGTTTCAGGATTGATCCTGAGCCTAGTGGCACACTGTTTCAAGGTCTTCCAGGCTGTGTATTCCCATTTCAGGGCATCCTACTTGTTCTTCATTTGCTTCTGAAGGTAAGTGCAGCCGATGTGCTCGGCGAATTAACTTCTGACACAGGTTGTCATACCCCTTCGCGTTGAGACAACCGAAGTGATGGTTGTTGGCTGCGACCTCCTCCACACATACCTCCAAGAAAGGATCGGTGCACTCCATGATTCAGGTTACGACGGATTTGTCGATGTTTGCTAGTGCCAAAGATGTTGTTTGTGCCAAGTAATAAATAAACTAAAGACAACACACGGAGCACAAGAAAGCCGCCCAACCGGATGCAATGTTGACAAATTGGGCAAACAAATCGGCAGCACCAAGCATAGATAACGGGAAAAACCAACAAAATGGAGCTACAACACACTAGGTCGGCACATGGGAAAGACCAAATCAAGGCCGAAAGCACAAAACTCTATGCGTCGGTAAGCCAGAGGAGCCTCATGTAGGGAGGAAGCGGGGTGCTACTAGGGGAGGCCAGATGCAGGCATAGTGGATTCAGAGGAGAGCTCGCAGCGATCGAAGAGGCGAGCAAGCGGAGCTGCGAACAAGAGTTAGGGAAAGGTGGTGATAGTGGGAGTGAGGGAAGTGTCGGTGTGGTCCTTATCCGTTCGTGACTCCATCCACCCATGACTCCCTCGCGTCCAGCGCATGCCACCAGCTGCCAATGCCCTGCGACCAAAGCCAAGCCGTTCCAAATCGCGTTCAACTTTGTGAAACTAGAAGCCAGAAGCGAACATGGTTTGGAATGGGGCCTTAGTGTAAAACTATAAATCACTTCAACGTATAATAAAACTCCAGAAGGTTCTAAGTGTTCACATTAAAAAAACAGAATTTCATCCCCGTCTTGCTCTTACACCTCCGCCAACCATCCACCCCTATATGTCATTCTTTTCTATGAAATATTTATTAGGATAAATCTTGCACTATTGGAGGTGGCGCTTGCAAGAAAAATTGAAATGAATTGGGAGAACTGACCATTGTATTGATAAAGTAGGAGAAAATAAAGAAAAAGATACATATAAAACTAGCCCTAATTAGGGGAACTTTGCATGAGGGGAAAACCCCAACCGAAACACCTGACTAGAGGTGAACACTATCTAGCACCACGACAAACACCGACCAGCTCTCACAAGCACAATCCGCAAAATGTAGCCATGGGAAGGACAACACCCCCACCACCTAACACGCTAAAGCTTCTAACTGATTTTCAAGGTGATGCACAGGACTACCATTAAAGGCAAGATGAATCACAGCTCCACCACAACTGAAGAACCATGGTAAGCACTAGGGGTGCAAATGGAGCAGATAATTTCCCATGGTAAAGCTTGTGGAACCAATACGAAATTGAGAAATGGGAATCCGATACTATTCGTATTCGATTTCGACTTTAAAAAATTGTAAAATAGAATAAATGATATCCATTTATATACACTCTAATTGCACTCCTAGTAAGCACCGTATAGGCAATCGACTTCGGAATGAAGTGGACAAGATGCGCCTCTTCCATCGACAAGGACGGTGGACGGCAGACAGAGCGGTCTTGAGCATTCACATGTGGATCGCGCCGATCGGCTCGGCTTCTGGCCATACGACTTAGGGGGTGATCGGAATAGCGATGGCTTTTGGCTTTTGGCTGAAAAAACACTGTAGCTGGCTGAAAAAACACTGTAGCTGAGTTAGTGGATAGTGTAGTGAATAGTGAAAAAAAAGCTGAAGCTAGAAGCTGAAGCCGAAAAAAGCCGAAACGATCAGAGCCTTAGGGACGGCTCCTGCTTACAGATGTGCTCGATCGATCTGGTCCAGCTCATTCACATGAGGCTAGCTGCTCAATCGGCTCGACGTGACTGATCAGATTGCTAAGTCTTTTATGCCGCTCATTTATGAGACATTTTATGCCGCTCATTTGTGAGACATTTTATGCCGCTCGTTTTGGAAATGATTTCTGATTTTTATTTTTATTTCATTATTCTTTAATTTTATCTTGTTCTGGTTTTTTCTATTTTTTATACTTTTTTACATTTTTTCGTATTCATTTGTATTTTTCGTAATAGGTTAACATGTTTTTTCTATTTTTAAATATTTTTTAAATTTAATTACATTAAATAAATCACATCAGTTATAGTGAAAAATAAATCAACTACAGTGAAAAAAGCCATCATCATTCTGAGCGCCCCCTTAAGCCAGCAAGACGTCATTAATTCTTAGCTCTGTGACCTGTTTATCCTATTGATTACCATGTACACTGTACTATGATCCAGTATTACCGTGAGACAATCGGCGATAATCTATGAGACAAACTGTGCGTCGACGAAACTTTAAGTGAAGTCCATCTGGCGTGCGTGTTGAAACCAGTGAGCGGCAGGTCCAGCGGCGAAGGAAAAAAATCCATCCAAAAAATTCAACTGATTCATTCTGTTGTGTTTACGTTGTTCGATCTCTTCTTCACTTGTTTATTTATACACTTATCTATGAGATTACGCAGGGATGTATATATAAGCAAATCTCGCCACTTACGTGGCCTGTTCAAGATAACGTACTAGCAAGCCGTTCTTAGGGTCTACAGGTGACGTCGTACGAGGATGTACCCGGTGCTTCCAACCCGGTATGGTGCCTCTGCGCTTGCCTCTTCGAAAATACGGTCTAAATGGCCATAAAAATCCGTCAAAATTCTGGCTAGATATGTTAGTTTTAATTAACGGAAAAGTGCCCCATATAATTTATTGAAATAATTCTAATTATAAAAGATCTAGTATGATGGTTGCTAGACTTAAAGTATTAGAATTATTAGGTTTTAAATTCCTCTTGTCTCCATTTGATAATTATGATATATGTGTAATTAGCAAAAGAAAAAAAAAGCACATGGGCATAAAGGCAGTTGCATACAGTTTCTTTGCGTACTTGCTTGCATACATGAAAAAGAAAAAAGCACGTGGGCATGAAGGCAGTTGCATGCAGTTTCTCTGCATACTTGCACATGCAGCAAGTACGCAGAGAAACTGCATGCAACTGCCTTCATGCCCATGTGTTTTTTCTTTTTCATGCATGCAAGCAAGTACGCAAAGAAACTACATGCAACTGCTTTTATGCCCATGTGCTTTTTTTTTCTTTTGCTAATTACACATGCACCATAATTATCAAAGGGAGACAAGAGGGATTTAAAACCCAATAATTCTAATACTTTAAGTCTAGCAACCATCATACTAGATCTTTTATAATTAGAATTATTTCAATAAATTACATGGGGCACTTTTCTGTTAATTAAAACTAACAATCTCCCACTTGACCCATGTAATAACTTGATGATTCACATATAAACTTTAAGTGCACACTATCCATGAATTTATCAAGTTATATTTTTAATTGAATTTAAATTGAAAGGATTATGGCGGTCTCAAATTTTTAGTCAATAAGATTCCTTCCATATATCACAATTGTTGTGGCTACAGACCAAACAGAGAGAGAGAGGTATGGTAGTGGAGAGTTAGATGAGCAAATGTCCTCTTGGTCTTTCCCAAGAGCTCTGTATGATATATATATATGTGCGCCCTCGTAAGGAGCGTCTTTACAATCGTAGCCTTACACCGAGCCTCCGACCGAGGGCAACTATGTCCTTGTGTATGGTTTATAACCTTCTCAACAAGCTAGCTGGGTTTAGGTGGGGGCCACCCCTACAACAGGAGCCTCTCATGGTGAAGGGCTTCACAGGCTGAAGCCATGTTGCTGAGCCCTTCGGCCCCCTCCATCCCTGCAGCCTGTGACGTTGTGTGATTGCGGGCGAAGATGATTTGATGCATGTAGCTCTTCGTGGCTCCGTGGAGTCGAAGCTGCGAGACCGCAGCGAAGTCGATGTCGAAGTCGTGCGCTGGGTGGTCGCAGGCGGAGTTGCAGTTGCACTGTGGAGGCAGAAACCTTGTCGATGCGGGATGAGCAGGCAGGCGCGGGAGGTTGGGACATCGCATGCACGTGAGCGACTGCATCGGTTCGACTCCCGCCGGTTGGACACGCGTGGTCGGCCGCGACGGTTGGACTTCCGCCGGTTGCGCTTCCCGAGAACGGCTATATATGCGATCGCAGCGGCGTGACGAAGTATTGTTGGGGCGGCTTGTCTCAAGAATATGCCTCTTCCGCTCACGAGCATGCGACAGGGTTAACGTCAGTTAGGGCGCTCTGTGCATGCTTGTGGACGGAGGAAGGTACATTCTTGAGATTGCAGAAAGATTGGCGCCCCGCGCTGAGGAAGAGGCGTCGGGCCTGTTTCTGAGATATCCTCTGAGCCTGGGGTGTGCTGAGGCATTACATCCCGAGGTGATGGTGGCCGTGGCGCCGCGAGCGGTCGGACGACCGCGAGTGCGCGAGCCTTCCTGGCGGCTGGCTTTGCGTCGATCGGTGCGGACTCCTTCCGACTGACATGCTGCGTAAGCGCTCTCTGCAACCTAGCATCCATGGGAAGGCATGGGAAACATTAGGGTGCGAAAATGATTGTGTTAAGAGTGAAGAGATATGATGTGCAGCAAGTGCAGGGGTTGTCCTGAGCCACCGGAGCGGAAGGGGCGCCTTCTGGCGCGGCGTGCCGACGCGCGGTTGCGTGTTGAAGTGCCAGAGCCGAAGGCGGACCGGGGGTTGCCCTGTGGAGGCGAAGGTCTCGTCGAGGGTGGAACCGGAGTCGTTCCGTTGAGGCGAAGATTTCGCGGAGGGCGGAGCTGGGGTTGTTGTGCGCAGATCCCCGGGCATGCGCGCAGCCTGGCGCTATTGGTGCGTCGGTCTCGATCGTAGCTGCACAAACTCGGAGCCGGGGTCCATGGGCGGTGTCGCAGCTGATCTGCGGGGATGGAGACTTCGTCGATGCAGGCGAGGTACGCAGGTGCAACAAGTTGGGACGTCGCACACGTATGAGCGGCCGCGTCGCTTCGGCTTCCGTCGGTTGCGCTTCTCCACGCGGAGGACAGATGTATATATATATACCAGGAGGGTTGTAGCGCCTTTTGGGCGTAGCTGAGATGGTCTTGATTTCGAAAATATGACTCCGCTGAACGATCTGCTCCGCGAGTGCTCTCCAAGACGGGGGGGAGTCTTCTGGCGCGCCGCTCCGGCGCGCGGGTGCGTGTCGGAGCCGGAGGCAGACCCGGGGCTGCCTTATGGAGGTGAAGATGTCGTCAAAGGTAGAGCCGGGTTGTTTTGCACAGATCCCCGAGCGGGCGCGCAGCAGGGCACTATTGGCGCGTCGTGCGCTGTCAGACCCTTGAGTGAGACCGTCGCTTGACCAGGCCTGGCACGCGCGGGTAGTTGCGCCACTACTGTCTCGATCGTGGGAAGGTGGGCGGTTCACCTCCCAGCAGTTACGTTCACTGATGGCGTGGGAGACGCAGGGGTTTTAAATACCCCTTGCGTTACGCCACCTGCACTTTCGTCGACTTGCCTTCTAGCTGCTGGTCTCACGCCACAATCTCCTGTCTTCCTTACTGCCTCCTTCGTCGCGGAGCCCTAGGAGGACAATGGCACACGACGGAGCGCGCGCCCAACCGGCCGATGACAGCGCCATCTTCCGACGACCGTCGCTGCTCGAGGTGGGATACACACTTGAGGAGCGCGACTCCGCGCATGCGCACTAATGGTGGACGGCGGTGAAGAGAGTAGGGGGTCCGTGCTCCCATGTCCTGGGCTCGACGCTGGTGATGGAAGAGATGATTCGTGGCCTTTTGCGCGAAGGGAAGCTGTTGGACTGCCGGGAGAGTGCGGCGCCGCGAGCGGCGAGGTGAACCGCACCGAAGCGTCGAGGCGATCGTGTTAAATCGCCTACGCCGAGGTCTGGGTTGCGCATTCCGGCCGCCCGACTTGTCGGGGACGTCCTGCGGTCTTTGGGAGTTGAGCTGGTGCAAATAATGTCGAATGTGATAGCCTGTCTTGCCGTGTACAGCTGGGCGCTGCGCACGGAGGCGTGCTGGCCGACCGCGTCACTGTTCTTGTTTCTCCACGATGTCCGGTGTGCGTCGGGGGATCAGGGGGACGGGGCGTTGTCCGGCTTCAGCAGCGTCGACCTCGTGTTGCGCCCGCAGTGCGAGAAGATTTTCCCCGCGGAGTCGAGTCGGGCAGAGTGGGAGCCGAACTGGATGAGGCGGTGGTTCTACCACTGTGTGATGAGCGGTAGCGGCCTTGAGTGTTCGGGGCGGCCGGTGGCGGTTAACACCACGCCCGGTGCGCCAATAGATGATGAGGATGAGCGAATAGCGCGAAGGCTTGTGGAGATCACCGCCCGCTTGAACATGCGCGACCTCGCTGAGGAGTTCGTCATGTATGGCGTGGCGCCGCTTGCTGCGGAGTGGCGTGTTACTCCTGGGAAACTTCGGCGCGACAATGTCCGCCCGTCGGTGTCTTCGCTGCCGAGACCCTCCGGTCCGCGTAAGTTGCACCGGAGCTTGCTTTCGTGTGCTGTTCCTCGGGACTGTTGTTTTTACAACGTGCCCCCGTGCCTCTCGCAGATGCTTCCCTAGAGAACGTGGAGCATGCGGTGGGCGCGTTCCTCAGACCGTACACGGCCAAGGAACACACACTGCGCGTAGCTGCGACCGCGGAGGCAGGTCTAGGGCGGCTAAACCGTGTGTGCGAAGCCTTGGGCCTTAGGATACCAGAGCGCGCTGTCCCGGCCCCAAGTCCACCTCTCCGCGATTCCGCGGGGGAGAGAGTACCAGCGGGCGCGGGTTCCGACTCGACGAAGCATGCCGACTTGGAGGCAAGCGCGGGTGCTGCTTCGCCGCCAGCCGGCGTTGAGGCGGGGCCGTCGCCCGCGGAGAGTCTTTGGGCGAGTCATTCTGCGGTGGTTTCGAGTGGGGCCACGCTCTTATTCCCGGCGAGCGGCCCGCACTGTCGCCCCTTCGCTCGGCGAAGGGGTTCGCCGTAGCGAGCAAGGTCGGAGCCCTATGGGACTCCGACTCAAACACCGAGTGCCTTGGTGTCCCCGCAGCCCCGATCAGGTCCTCGGCTGCCGGGGGCGAGGGCTTGGTGGAGCTACGCTCCGACGCAGAGGTCCCCCCACCTGGCGGGGTGGCCGGGGATGCCGAGACCCTTGCGGATTTGGGCGGGGCTGAAGATAAACTTACATTTCTTGGTGTGACCCGCTATGCGTTCGCAGGGCTGACTACCATATCCCCTTGCAGCAACATGGTTCCCCTCAGAGCACGAGGACGTTTGCTTGGAAGGGACACCCGGCGTCGCTGAAGCTGTCGCCGCGGATGCCGCCCGACATCTGGCGAACGTCGTCCCTCGAGCAGAGGTGCTGGTAGCGTGGCGGGGGGTCATGGATAACACGGCTGCGAGCCTAGACCGCGATGCGCTGTAGGTTTGCAGGTCAGGACTGCTTGAGAGCGTGCTAGAGGTCGCCGAAATGAGGGTAAGTGTCTGATCCTAAGCAGCACACAGCCCTTGGGAGGTGTACTATTGCATAGACTTTCGCGCTTAGCTGGGCACTGCAGGCGGCCCATGTCCGGGAACAGGAAGCCTTGGAGGACCGACTGCGTGTCGCCGAAGGAGCCCTTTGCAGGTCGGAGGAGGCGCGTTCCGCTAAGGACGGCCACATGCGGCGCCTGGAAGCGGAATGCGCGGGGGCCGTCTCGTATGTTGAGGAGCTTGTGGCATCGGTTTGAAAGGCGGCCGTAGAGGCGGGGCGAGTGCGCCGGCGGTCTTTGTCTTTGGAGGAAGAGAAGAGTGTCTTCTTTGTGTCTCTGAGGGAGCGGGACCAGGCACTAGGCGACGCCTCGGCGATGGCATGGGAGGCCATGCTGGCGCTGGAGGGCACCCTTGAAAACCTCGTTGTCGAGGTGCCACCCCGTTCATTCGGACCCGAATAGCTTTCACGAACCGATCGGGAAGCGGCGATCGCTTCGAACGCCGCGCGCGTCCTTTGGCAATCACTTTGCTCCTCGTGACCGCATGCCTGGCGTGTGCTCTTCTCGGCCCAGGGCTGCCGTCATGTCGGCAATTGGCGACCGCGGTGGAGATACTGCTTTGGGGCGGAGTGATGTTCGATGCCGTGCGCGCTGTTTGGCCCGCCGTTCGTTTTTTCACAAACGGATCTGGGAGTACATCGGTGAGGCCGCGATGAAGGTCGAGTTGCGGCGGAACATGTACGGCGAGGGGAATCTTGACGAGTGGTTGGATGGAGTTGCCCGGCGTGATGAGGATGGCGCCGGCGGCTCTAGGCAGGTGTGACCCCGAGGTTCTTGTGCATCGGCGTGTGTTGTAACCTATGTACTTCATGCTGCGAATGAGGTGAAGATTGCTGTCATTTGACCAACCGCGCCATTTTGTTCCGAGCAGCTGCCCGATGGGGACCGGCTGCTGATTTCTGACGTTGTGACCCGGCGCCGCTTACGGCGCTGGTGGCAGGCCGAAGACTCACTGAATTTCTGGGCGAATCGGCCCTCGACGGGTGAGGCTTCGGCGTGGGAGGCCGTCCAGGCGAAACCGGACGAGTAGCGTTGGCTTGGTGGGCTTTGTAATCACTTTGTAGTAGCGCGGTAGATAAGCTGAAGTTTTCGTCCCCACCGTCGTTTTTGGGCACATCTCCTGTGTGCTTTTCTTGTGAAGTTTGTTGGCTAGTCGGGATAGACGCTCGAGGTAGGCATGAGGCTGACGCCCAGGCAGAATACACGCGCGAACGCTCGAGGCAGGCATGAGGCTGACGCCCAGGCGGAATAGACGCGCGAATGCTTGGTCCCATGCCCCCCTCGAGGTGGTGGCAGCGGAGCTGGCGCCTAGTTGGAAATGAGCGGCGGCGCTCCGTCCCTACCCCTCGAGTGGTGGCGGTGGGTGGCGCCTGGTCGGAGTAGAGCGCGGCGCTCCGTCCCCTACCCCTCGAAGTGGTGGCAGCGGAGCTGGCGCCTAGTCGGAGTAGACGCGCGACCGCTCCGTCCCCTACTCCTCGAAGTGGTGGCAGCGGAGCTGGCGCCTAGTCGGAGTAGACGCGCGAGCGCTCCGTCCCCTACCCCTCAAAGTGGTAGTAGCGGGTGACGCCTGGTCGAGATGCGCCACGCGCTCAGTCCCTTACCCCTCGAGGTGGTGGCGGCGGGTGGCGCCTGGTCGAGCAAGCGCGCGGCGCTCCGTCCCCTACCCCACAGTGGTGGCAGTGAGTGGCGCCTGGTCAGAGTGACGCGCGGCGCTCAGTCCCCTACCCCTCGAGTGGTGGCGGCCAGCGCGCCTGGTCAGTAGACGCGCGAGTGCTCCGTCCCCTACCCCTCGAAGTGGTGGCAGCGGAGCTGGCGCCTAGTCAAAGTAGATGCGCAAGTGCTCCGTCCCCTACCCCTCGAAGTAGTGGCAGCGGAGCTGGCACCTAGTCAGAGTAAACGCGCGAGTGCTTTGCCCCCTACCCCTCGAAGTGGTGGCAGCGGAGCTGGCGCCTAGTAGGAGTAGACGCGCGAGCGCTCCGTCCCCTAGTGTTGGGCGGGATAGGGATGAAGTAGGCTTGAGGAATGACAGGAACCTAGCTCCATAGGCCCTGTCCCCGGCAGTCGATAGGGGACCTCACGGCGCCACTGTTCTCCCGCAGTTCAAGATACCGATGGGACAGCTGAGGCGAGATCAACAGAGCTGTGCCCCTGGCGCTGTACGGCTACGAGGGAGGTGTCCCGTACCCATCATCCGTTGCATCGGGCCCCCGGGATAGGGGGCGTGTGGAGTGTAGTTGGCGGAGCCCTGTAACTAAAGTGGGGCGACACTATTGCACCACATGCCCCTGGGGCAGGCGATGGGACTCTTGAGGCATAATTTCCGCGGTCTTGCTTCTGGGGTTCTTTAAAAGGGGCGAGCGGCCAAGTGAAGCGGCACTTGCCTTCCCAAATATCGCACCCCTGCAGCTACCCCTGGCGGACTCGTCGTCCTTAGTACGCCTCAGCTTCTTCCTACTTGCTGGCCGGCGTTGATAGCGTCGAGGGTTCCGGAGCGCGGCTGATGCCGCCGGGACGACCGCGGGGTCAGACATCCCGCCCATACGAGGTGGGTGTGACGCCGTGATGTATGTTCCCCTCGCCGGCTCGCCAAAGAGCCGCGGCTGGTGCGGGGTGGTGGGCAATTCACTTGTACTTCATCAGGGCAACTCCTAACTTTGGTAATAGACTTCTACGTCGCGCCAGCGAGGCCGCGTTCCGCCGTGCTGTCCCGTACAGGCGCCTGTCCTCTCCCCCAATCTCCTTCCCTAGCTGTGGGATGCTTGGGATGAGGGGGATCTTGGCGCTTGCGGTGCTACAGGGAGCCGTGCTGCTCTAAGGACGGGCTCTGACTCCTCCAGCTTGGGGCGGCATGTCCTTGGGGGGGCCTGCACGGGCGCTCCCATTCCTTCGGCTTGGCTGGTAACAGAGGCTTGATATCGTGCTCCTAAACCCTAGATCATGATTTTAGAAAAATTTAGAAATTTGAATGGGTCAATTTGGAGTTAAAATGCAAAAGTTATAGCCTTCCAAAGTTTGAGTTCAAAATAAAAGAAAAAGGGTATTTTCTGGATTTATTTTTAAACCAAAAAGGATTTATGACGTCAGCACGAATTATTTTTCTAAAGGAAAACATAGATTATGACGTTAGCCTAGGATTAATATAATCGGGCGAGGGTGACAGTGGGGCCAGGTGTTGTGGACCGAGTCCACGGACCGGGAGGTGAGGTGGCGGCGGGCGCGAGGGGTGGTGGCGACATGGCGCCGCGGGGCTGCAGCGTGGTCGCCGCGTGGCTGCCACATCACGGCTTTATGCGGCGGCGTGGCGCGCAGGTGGCAAGAAGTGCGGGTGGCGGCGGCGTGGCGCCGATCGCCGCCACACGGCGCTCGAGGCCCGATGGTCGTCGAACTCCGGTGGCGGCGGCGCGACGCGAGTATCAAAATAGCGAGAGAACGCGGGAGTGCATCGGTACCTTGCGCGGAGCCGAGGATGACCGAGAGGGAAATCGGCGGAGAGGCGCGGTCGGAGAAGGGTTCACGGCGGCGGAGAGGTTCGGTGACGCACAGCTCGAGGAAGTGGTCGCGAGGATCGCTGGCACCGGCAAGGTCGGGAGGTGTCGCGGCGAGGGGCTTGGCGGCGGGTCGCTCGCCGGAGTAGCTGGAGCAGCGGAGAAATCGAGCGCGAGGGCTCGGGGCTCAATGTTGTGGTGGAGGCACAGAGGCGGCGGTGTGGGTGGAGGAACCTCGGGAGGTCCTTTATAGGCGAGAGAGGCGGTAACCGTCGCGCGCAACTCGCCGGTTGGGTAGTTAACGCGAGTGAAGGAGGCGTAATTGGGGAATTAATGCACGCAGCGGGCGCGGTGGAGGATCAGTGCGATCGGCGGTTGGCGCGGGGCATCAGTCGGAAGAAGCCGAAGCTTTAAAGCCGGTTTGCGGCTAATAGCGGCGTGAGCGGAGATCGCGCGAGGAAGAAAGGAAAGGGCGGGGAAAGCGGAGGCGACACGGAGGGCCCAGTCGGCCGAGAGAAAAATGGGAAAGAAATCGGGCGGTGGTTCGATTAGCGGCGTGTGGCGGGAGAAATCGGGTGCGTCGGGTGATGCGCGAAGGGTAAGTGAGGAGTGCGGTGAGATCCCATCCCGCAAGGAGACTTGATCTGAGCCGTTGGGGTTTTGGGCGGAGGTTAAGTGAACACGGGCGGCGGGGGCGAATCCGACAACGGCGAACGGTCCCGTCGAACCACGTGGCGGCGAGGAGCGGAGGGAGCGGTGAAGCGGTAAGTTAGTGCGGGCGGCGAGGATTAAATCCGCGCGGGAGTGGAGCGGTCCGATCACGCGACCGCGCGCCTGCGGAGGAGGAAGGCGGAGAGGGTTTAAATGTGATCGGACGGCTGAGGGGTAATCCGGCGGGCGGAGGGGACGCCGATGGCTGACACGCGTCGCCCGCGGGGAGGGTTTGGGATTAAATTTCCTTTTTGATTTTCCAGAAAGGATAATAGGCTTTAGAAAATTCAGAAAAATACCAAATAAATTTTGAAAAATCCAGAAAAATTCAGAGAACTATCTGGAGCTATTCTAGACTTAATAAAAAATATTTCCCACTCATTTTAACAAGTATAATTTGCAAAGGTACAATTTGATTTTAAAAGGGAAGGTTTTAATTCTTTCTAAAATCTGGAAAAATTAATATATTCTCCTATTTGACTTTAGGAAGCTGAAATACATTTGTTTTAACTTTTAGTAATGCAATAAATTCATTTTTGACTTTTATAAATTAAAGTTTATAATTTTTCTCAAATCATGACTTTAGCATAACTCCAGAAAATCCAGTAAACTCCAGATTTAATTTTCAATAAAGGAACAAAATTTTGGGATGTTACAGGGGCGATGCTGTGTCACGAGCTCGAACGCCCGCGGTCCCGGGTGTCTGCTGGGGCACCTCCCCGTGCTGGGAACCCGCGCTCTTCTACAGAGGCCCGCCCTTGCACTCGCGCGAGAAGCCTCTGGTGCCCGTGCGCCGTTATGTGTAGACTCCAGCGAGTGCGTGGGAATACCATCCATGTCTTATTTATACTCCGGAGAGTACGCGCGGTGATGAGATCAGCGCGTGCGCGGGACATCTACGTCTTGTTTAGACTCAGTGGAGTGCACAGGGAAAATATCTGCTTCTTTATTTATACTCCAGAGAATGAGTGGGACTATCAACCACAGCTTACTTAAGCTCCGGAGGGTGCACCAACGCACGCGCGGGATATCCGCGTCTTGTTTATACTCAGTAGAGAACGCAGAAAAAACATCCACGTCTTTGTTTGTACTCCGAAGAGTGCGTGGGACTATCAACCATGACTTAGTTTGGACTCCGGAGGGTACGTCAACGCGCGCGCGGGACATCTACGTCTTGTTTATACTCAGTAGAGTGCGCAGAGAAAACATCCGCGTCTTATTTATACTCCGTAGAGTGCGTGCGGAGGCGGACCTCAACGCTACGTCTTATTTATACTCCGTAGAGTGCGCGCGGAGGCGTCCCCCCCGCTGCGTCTTATTTATACTCTGTAGAGTGTGTGTGGAGGTGGACCTCGACGCTACGCCTTATTTATACTCTGTAGAGTGCGTGCGGAGCCAGACCTCAACGCTACGTCTTATTTATACTCCGTAGATTGTGTGCGGAGGCGGACCTCGATGCTACGTCTTATTTATACTCCGTAGAATGTGCGCGGAGGCAGACCTCCGCGGAGTGTGTGTGCGGAGGCGGACCTCCGCGGAGTGCGTGTGCGGAGGCAGGCCTCCGTGGAGTGCATGTGCGGTGCGTGTGTGGAGGCAAGCCTCCGTGGAGTGCGTGGGAACATCGACCACGTCTTTATACTCCGGAGAGTACGCGTGGAAGTAACACCGACGCATGCGCGGAACTCCGCATCTTGTTTATACTCAGTAGAGTGCGCAGGGAGAGCATCCGCGTCTTGTTTGTACTCCGGAGAGTGCGTGCGGGGGCGGGCCTCCGCACGTCTTTGTGGTGAAAACAAATGGCTTCGCAAACGGCGAACTTTTATTAAATTTCCGTTTGCGCTGGTGAGCGAGTACAAGGGGTCGGGGACTAACCATTGGACTCGTTGTCGTGACGGCGAGGTAGGGAGCCTCTGGTGTTTGGGTTGCCATCTCCCGGGTGCAGGCTTCGGGTGCCATGCTCTATGTGCCGGGCCATGTGCTGGTCGCCGAGGACGGTGATGATACCTCGCGGGCCCGGAAGCTTCACACATAGAAAGCCATGGTGTGGTACTGCCCCAAAGGAATTGAGGGTTGGTCTCCCCAAAATGGCGTTGTAGGGGTACTAGATATCAACGACATCAAAGATGGCGTCCCTGCTCGCCACGTTGTTGTCCTGGCCGAAGGAGACCTGCAAACATATGTGGCCCAGCGCCAGCAACGGCTGACCTCCGAAGCCCTGCGGCGGAATTCTTGAGGGGCCTAGGCGGCTTTGAGGGATCGCCATCTGGTCGAAGGCCTGTGCAAACAAAACATTCACGGAACTTCCCCCATCGACCAGGACACGCCGGACGTCGCACTCGGCAACCGCGACCTGGATGACTAGGGGATCTTGATAGGGGAACTCTACGTCTTCGGCGTCGGCGGGCGTGAAGGTGATCGCATATTGCGCCCAATCTGGCGGTGCATGTGCCGAGTACGCCGCCATGTGGTGTAGCCTCCGCACGTAGGCCTTGCGTTGTCGCTCCGAGGCGAACTCCAGAGAGGAGCCTCTGGAGATTATGTTGATGACCCTACGCGGAGCGCCCTCAAGGGCATGGACCCGCAGGGGGCTCTCCTAGGGCTGTTGCCCCTGGGCAGGCATCCGCCAGAGACCCTCCTGAGGCTGCGGCTCCTGATCCGGAATCCTTAGGGGGCCGTCCAGGGGCTGCTGGACGTGTGCCACGATGGGTGGGCGCGCCTCGAGATCCCTGTCTCTGGCGACGCTTTGTCGAAGTGCCGCGATGGTGGTGCAGGAGCGGATATTATGATTGCCTTAGCCGTGCACCTCGTACCACTGTGGGCGGTGTTGGTCGCCGTACTCCGCGCGAGCCCAACCGTCGCGGCCCTGGCCTCGGCCTCGCCCCCGACCCCATCGAGCCCTGGCGTCATGGCCGGTGGGGGCGTTGTCTTCCGAGCCGCCCTCGACGTCGAAGACATAACGGGCTCGCCGGGACATTTGACGGCTGTGCTGAGGCTTGTCAATCGACGCGTCTTTGTGCTAGGAGGCATCCTTCGACGACTCCTGTCTACGCTTGCTCCGCGAGGAACTTGCTTTCAACGGGTCGACGCTCTTCACCGCACCTTCCGCTGGGTTGCCGTCGGCGTTGTTGTCCTGACGCCGCCTCACGTCTTCCTCCGCTCGAGCGTACTCCTCCATCTTATCGAAGAGCTTTGCCACTGTCTTGATTGGCTTTCGCGCGTTGTACTCGGCCAGCGGCCCCGGACGAAGATCCTGTACCGCTGCGTTGATGATTGTTGTCTCGTTGATATCTTTGACCTGGCAGAGGACCTTCGCAAAGCGTTTGAAGTACTCGCGGAGTCTTTCTGATGGTTTTTGCTTGATTGCGAAGAGCTGATCCGCATCGACACGCTCGACGTAGTTTACCTGGAAGTTGTTGTAGAAGCGATCGCGAACCTGCTCCCATGCGTAGATGGAGTTCGGCTCGATGGTGAATAACCAAGAGAGCGCCACTCCCTGCAACGCGAGCGGGAGCCCCTTCGCCTTGGTTGTGTCGTCTCCGCCTGCCGCCTCGATGGCGGTCTTGTACAAACGCACGAACTCCTAGGGGTCCGTGTCGCCCTTGTACAACGTGACAGACCTGGGGAATTTAAAATCCTCTAGCCATGCCGCCTGCTGCAGGCCCGCCGATAGTGGGGACTCGGGTCCGCAGCGTCGCCGCAGCGGCCCGGATGTGGGGCGTCCGGCTATCTCGCGCGGCAGCGTGGGCTCCGGTGCAACCACCGGTGGGGTCGGCTGACTCCGAGCCTCTTGCATTCTCCGCACGGCCCCACGGAGATCCGCTAACTCCTGCTGGAGCGCGCCGAGGGCTACCAGCAGGGCGTTCTCCGCTGCAGGCGTAGATGGGGCAATGGGCGCATCTGGTCGCACGGCCGGGGTAGTCGCAACCACCGCTTGTGTCCTTGGGTTGCTCATCACGTCCACACGGTGGACTCCAGCGTCGACGGCAGGGCTCGTGTCGCCGGCGGGGCCGCTTGGCGCTCCCGCATCGGGCGTAGGGGCAGTGGTCGGGCCTTGGCGGGCGTCGACGCTACCACTCCCTAGCACCTGGCCGGTACTATCAGGATTGACTGTCGCACCAGCGGCTGGGTGGTGCGTGACGCGCAGGGTGGGGTCGATGGTCGCATCAGCAGTGGCGGGGTCGATGGTCGCATCAGTAGTGGCGGGGTCGATGGTCGCACGGTGAGCGCTGTCATTTTTGACCCCGACCGCCGATGTCGAAGCCCTGGTGTTGACGCGGGGCCTCACCACGACCCCCTCCTTCTTCTTCGCCGCCGATGATGAAACTTTCTTCGGTGCCATTCTTGAGCTTGAGGCTTGCTCCTGCCTTCCCCACGAACGGCGCAACTATTGTGGCTACAGACCAAACAGAGATGGAAAGGTATGGTAGTGGAGAGTTAGGTGAGTAAATGTCCTCTTGGTCTTTCCCAAGGGCTCTATATGATATATATATATATATATATGTGCGCCCTCGTAAGGAGTGTCTTTACAATCGTAGCCTTACACCGAGCCTCCGACCGAGGGCAACTATGTCCTTGTGTATGGTTTATAACTTTCTCAACAGGCTAGCTGGGTTTAGGTGGGGGCCACCCCTACAACAACAATCAATTTAATCCAAAATATATCTTTAATTAAGGAAAACATAATCCTTAATTATTTCACTAAACTCCATAATGTGAAACAAAGGACAAAAACAATACTTTAATTGAATTCAAACTTGTCACAATAATATGAGCAATTGTTATTTGTACAAACTTGTACAAATTTTTACAAACACATTACTATGATAACAAGAACTTCTCCGTTAAGCCCATATGTTCGACATGATAATTAAATGTCTTGGACAGTAGACCTTTAGTTAGCAGATCCGCTATCATAAGATCAGTACTGATATGCTCAAAAAACACCTTCTGTTTTTGTATTTCTTCTTTAACTGACAAATACTTCAACTTATGTGTTTTGCACCTTTCGAGTATTTGTCATTTTTGGAGAAAAATACGGCTGCAGAATTGTCACAATAAATTTTTAATGATCTCTCTATTGAGTCAACAATATGGAGACCTATTATAAAATTCCGTAACCATAATGCTTGAATAGTGGCTTCGAAACAAGCCACAAATTCAGCCTCCATAGTGGACATAATAATAATTGACTGCTTCCCACTCTTCTAAGAGACTGCTCCTCCAGCTAACATAAAAATATAGCCAAATGTAGATTTTCTTGAGTCTACACATCCAGCATAGTCTGAATCTGAATAACCAATCACTTTAAGATTATCTGATTTTCTGTAAGTTAGCATATAATCCTGGGTGCCTTGTAAATATCGAAGAACTTTCTTCGCAGCTTTCCAATGATCTATCCCAAGATTACTTTGATGTCGACCCAACATACCAACAGCAAAGCTAATATCTGGTCGAGTGCATGTTGATGCATACATTAAGCTCCCAACTACCGAAGCATATGGAATAGATTCCATTTCTTTTCATTCCAAATCATTTTCCGGACATTGCAAGATAGGCCATGATATAAGCAAGTACTTCCTTCGTTTTGAAATATACAGTATTTTAGAAAGTGTGCAATTAAACTTTTCTAATTTTGGCTACTTAAATATTTTTAACTTTGGTCAAATGAAAATGTATCATTAGATTAGTTACAAAAGATATTTCTATAATATAATAATTTTATATTTTTCAATGAACATATTCATATAAAAAGAATGATTAAAGTTGCATGTCGGAGACCGTGTCGATATCCAGAACATCATACATTCTTGAACAACAGAAGTATCATAAAAAATCAATTGAAAATATGAGTTGCATTAGAAGAAAAAAAGACATTTCAGCGAACGGTAGCTTTACGTTTTCCGTTTTCCCTTTTTTTTATTTCCTAATTTCCATCGTGTACGATTTGTCTTTTTGATTTCTTGCAGATGGAATTTAGATTAGAATTTTTGTTGTATGATACGTTGTTTTCCTGTCAATGCTACCAATATTTTTAAAATTTTTGTGACCTTTTGCATAGTATTTTAAATAGGGGAGTATGGAAGCACTGTAAGGGTGGGAAGCACCGGATATTCTCACGAGGAAGCTTACCAAGGTTATAAGGTGTTCACATTTTAAAAATACTAGTAAAGTGCCGTATATTGCAATGGAGTACCAAATGAGGGTAGTACATATCAGCAAAATGCAATCCAAAATCGTTTCATGAACATTTTGTTTATCTTACACACATGCATGTCGATATTTAGTAGCGTATGGTGTTTTCTGCGCAGTGGGTACCACCAAGTGCACATGCAGCCAGATGATATTGAAAAGACCGCTTTTCGCACATACCATGGCCATTTCAAGTTTTTGGTAATGTCCTTTGGCCTCACTAACGCCCCAGCAACATTCCAGGCACTTATGAATGAAATACTATAGCACTTCCTCCGGTGTTTTGTTCTAGTGTTCTTTAATGACATCCTTATTTATAGTTCTTCCTGGTCAGAGCATTTGCAACATATATGGGCAGTCTTTCAAGTGTCCAGTCACATCAAGTGTCCAGTCACACTCCTAGGTTTTGAAGAGATCAAAATGCTCAGTGGCTTATTTAAGTCACCTTATCTTAGCTAATGGCATGGACATGGATCCTAAGAAGGTCGTCACTGTTCGGGATTGGCCAACACCTAAGTCAGTATGGACCTTGCACGGCTTCCTCAGATTGACAGGGTAGTACAGAAAATTCATCAAGGATTATAGAACACGGTGGCGGCGCTGTCAGCTCCTCAAGGAGGCATTTGTGTGGTCGCATGACGCTGAGGAGGCATTCTGGACCCTCAAATTAATTTTGACATCAACACCGACATTGCAACTGCCAAATTTTTGCAAGCAATTTGTGGTGGATTATGACACTTCAGGTTCGAGCTTTGGCGCAATTCTTCATCGGGTTGCACAACCTATTTCATTCTTTAGCCGTGTCGTAGCGTCCCAACATGCTAATCTGGTAGCATACAAGCACGAACTGATTGGGCTTGTCAAGGCAGTCTGTCATTGGAGGCCATATCTTTAGGAGCATTCCTTTTTTATTCTGACTGATCATCTATGAGGGTGCTTGTTTTAACGATGGCTTCTAGATTTTGGTTGAAATTTCACTGTAGCTAACTTTTTTTACTGTAACTGATTTGGTTTTTTGGGCAAAATTAATTTTAAAAAAATGTAAAATAGAAAAAACATGTTAACTCATTAGGGACAATACAGAGGAACAGAGAAAAAAAGAAAATACAAAAAACCCTAAAATATCTAAAAAATTCAAAAAAAGATGAAATACTGAATAGTGAAAAAAAAGCAGAAGCTAGAAGCTGAAACCGAAAAAAAGCCAAAACAAGTGGGGTAGTCTTAAATTCCTTTTGGATCAGCGCATGTCCACTATCCCGCAGCACCAATGGGTAAGTAAGTTATTTGGGTTTGATTTTATGGTTAAATATCAGACGGGTCGCCAGAACGCTGCAGCGGACGCTCTGTCCAGGCATAATGAGGACGGCGCTGCTATATATGCTCTGTCCAGTCCACAATTAGCTTGGTTTACTCAGTTACGTCAGGAGATTGAGGTCCCGCTCGTTTCAGCTTTTTTTTAGTTTCAGTTTTTAGCTTCAGTTTTTTTTTCATTATTCAGTAATTCATCTCTTTCTGAATTTTTTTAGATTTTTTGGGCTTTTTTGCATTTTTATTTTTTTCCCGTGTTCCTTTGTATTGTCCGTGATTGGCTAACATATTTTTTCTATTTTTACATTTTTTTAAATTTAATTATGCCCAAAAAGCCAAATCAGCTACAGTAAAAAAACCAACTACAATAAAATTTCAGTCAAAAGCCAGAAGCTATAGCTAAAACGATCAACGATCACCCCCTGACTCGTCTCCAGAGCTCCTGGCTTGGCGGAACCGCATTCAGGCGGGTTTGGAGGACGCACCTTGGAAGGTGGCTGAAGGCCTGATCTTGGACAACAGCCGGGTATTTGTTCCTTCTGACTCTTCGCTTCTGCATCAATTCATGACTGAAGTGCATGGTTCCAATCATGAAGGCACTCAAAAAAACTATTCATTGAATTCGTACACATTTTCATGTTAGGGATTGCCAAAGTTTGTCCATGAGTTTGTTCGAAGTTGCCCCATTTGTCAATATAACAAAACTGAACATCTGCATCCGACGGGTCTTCTTCAGCCCCTAGAAGTCCCATCCACAGTTTGGGCGGATATTTCTATGGCTTTCGTGAAAGGGTTTCCCAAAGTTCACAGCAAATCTGTGGTTTTAACTGTCGTGGGCCGCTTCTCCAAATATACTCACTTCCTGGCCTTATCACATCCTTATACGACAAGTTCTATTGCTCGGGTTTTCTTTGATGAAGTGGTTAGCCTTCATAGGATGCCATCATCGATTGTGAGTGATCGTGATCCAATCTTCACAAGTAATTTTTTGGAGGGAGCTCTCTTAGTTGGCAGGTGTACGGTTTTACCTTAGCTTAGCTTTTCATCCACAATCCGATGAACAGACTGAAGTGGTCAATCATATCATTACCATGTATCTACGATGTTTGAGTGGAGATCGCCCCAATGTCGAGACCCAAATATGCAAATCCGGACTCTCTGTGTATGCTGCACTAGTCCAGGATCACGCTAGTGCATACAGTCAAACATAGAGGTAATCACAAGCACATACACGCTAAAATAAAGGAAAACCTCAAATAAAGATAAATATTAAAAGTACGACCTTATAGTCAAGCTTACAAACTCACTAGCCTGAAAGGCTTAACAAAAACTAGCAGCGGAAATCCAAGGAAAAGCGCAGTAGCCAATCGACATGCTCACAGGCTATCGAGTGGGGGAGCGAAGCCTAATCCGCGTAGTCATCGAAGTAGCCCCCTTCTGTGTAACATCCTGATTTTCAGAGATTTTTAAAACCCTGAATTTAAAAATAAAATTTTGGAATTTTCTGGAAATAATAAAGCTTAATTGGAATTTTTAGAAATTAAAAAGGATTTAATCTGATTAAAATAAACATTAACATAAGAAAATATTTTATTTGGATTCATCAGGTCTCAAAGAATTTTCTGGTATTTTTGGTGAATTTTTGGGATTTGTTTGCTATTTTCTAGAGCTCTTGGTATTTTATTTGAATTTTCTGAAAAGAAAAGAAAAATAAAAATCTCCCCGCCACTCTATCCGCCTCCCCTCCACGCGTCGCTCATCCAGCCACCTCCCGCCTCCGCTCGGCCTGGCCCATTTCTCCCTCCGTCGCCTGCCACGTGGCTGCAATCCCGCTGTCCCACGCCTCCCTCGCCTGCATCGCTGCCGTTCGCCCCGCGCCCGCGCTTGCCCGCATCGTCCGTCGCCCGATCGGCCACGTGCCCCGCATCCGTCGCTCGCCCGCACCGTCCGCGCGATTGAAGTTGACACATCCCAAATTAATCAGCTAGGTCCATCCCATACTACACATATGATTTGCACGATAAAGCTCAGATCAATGGCCCACATAGTTAAGTCCTTAACGTTACTCGGGCGAGACATCCACATCCCCTGAAGTGAATCCACACTTCCCCCTTTACTGCATGATCACTCGCCCAAGTGAAATCTAAGTTTGTATAACCACACCAATAACACACCAATATCATGGCATAAATTTTATAGCAGTGGCACCAACCGCGATTCACTATGGCTCCAACCACGATTCAATATCTCATTAAGTCAAATTAATTAAACACATGTGATGATGAAACCCTTTCGCAAAATAAGCAAAACTAAGCAGTCTAATCGTACCATCCCATGTGATAATTAGCATAGCATCACTATCAAGTTTCACAACCTAAGCTGACAATGGCATAATGACAATTCAAATTATCAAGAAGGGATAAATCAATTAGGAAGCTAACTACCATATGCAAGGGTTCGTAATAAATAGCGATGCAATGTAATTTAAAACAAAGTAATTAAATAATAGATTCCAAACTGGGTTCAACATGATCAAAGAACATGACTTACCTTGATTATGCTCAGCGAGGTACTCGGGGGCTTCTTGCGTTGCTCTTGCTCCTCCGGAATCGGAATCTAACGAGAGAGAAAACGACTAAAACAAGAAAAACCACATAAAATGATATGCAAATGAACTTGAAAAATCATGAAATTAGAACCAAAAGTTAGAGCTTGATTTTAGATGAATTTAGAAAAAAGAACGGGGTAAATCGGAGTTAGGACGGAGGAGAACGGGCTCTTGGAAAGTAAACCCTAAAGGAAATTCGAGAAAATTAAGAAATCGCACTGTGCTGTGGACCGGGTGCACGGGAGGGAGAGAGTTCACGGTGGACTGGGTCCATGGAACAGTGCAGTGGCTAACGTGGCTGACGGAGGGGCTGACGTGTGGCAGTGCTAATGTGGCGGGTGATGTGGCGCTGACATAGCATGGGCGGCGGGTTTTTGCTGACGTAACACACCACGTAGGCTAGGGAATCGGACGGTCTGGGGAGGGCCACGTGGCGTGATCTGGAGCACGGGTCCAGATCCAGTTTGGACGGTGTCGGGACCTAGAACAACAACTCCAAGTCCCTTTGTGTAATTCACACTATCCCAGGAAAAGCTAGTGCACACAGGGTCAACAGTAATGTATATCATGCAAAATCCACCACCGAATATTATTAAACGACAAAATACGGCTTTAAGGCCAAGTCTTACAATATAGGGGCACAAGGCCAACAAAAGAAATAAAACAGCGAAAAGCAGTAAAAGTAGCAGAATAGCCCATCCAGCCTCCCACAGGCGAATAACTGTAAGACGCGTCCTATTCGCTGAAGTAGTCCTCACCGTCGTAGTCGCCGTCGAAGTCTGACAACAGATTTAGCAAGGTGAGTACACAGAGTACTCCCAAAGTAAGCAAGTAAATGCTTACGCAAGTTACACCAGGAATTATAACAGAATTGATGCGTGCATAATGGATTTCAAAGGAAGGCTTAATAGGGTAAATGTGTGGAAAGCAATACTTGAATTTGAATACAATAATGTAAGTACGAAAAGCTGAACTTTAATACAATATATGAAACTTTGTTTTTAACAAGTAATATCGTTAATGTAGGCTCCGACCCACACTAACCTATCCACGGGAATCCTCCCAGACCACAACCAAAACCATCATTTGTTTGCTCAAAAGCCAGATTTTATAAAATCCAAGGCTAATCTGTGAAAACTTTACTCAGCATGTCCATGACCGTGGACACGGCTATCCAGATAGGTTTTAACTCTGCAGAGGTGTATAGCTTTACCCACAAGACATTCCCTCTCACTTGAGCCACGCGATAAACACACTGCCTTAGGTGTGCGGCGGAGAGTTCATGACAAGGCCGTTCCAATGATCCATAGCCAAAATAATCACGCCGCCACTAAGGTTTCACCACAACTCGAATCCACGAGTTGGAGCCCCCTCTGATGCCATGTGAGACTTCCCACAGCCTACGCCGCGCTCACATTCAGCCTATAGCGAGACTATGTTTGGAACTTCACAAATTACTTAGCCAGGTCCGTCCCATACCGGACTTGTGATAGTACGAAGTGACTTCGTAAAATGAATCACAGAAACGGTCCTTATGTTGATTAGGCTCATCCACATTCCCCCATGCATGACAATCAACCAGGTGTCACCAAACACGAGGCATGCCGGTACCCACCACCTAACCATTAGCCTAAGTCCAAATCATGAGTTTCTATTTTCATTTTTAAATGATTTTCGTAAACCATCCTTGACTCACCGAAGTCAAGAACTAAATTTTTAATCGTCATTTCATGTGAAAGAAATGATTCCACCTAAAATTATACTAGGCTAGGCTAAGTATTTCTATAAAATTTCTAGTCAATATTATGGTACTAACTAGTTTTCAGCTAGGGTGACAAGGTATATGAATTCGAGATTCAAAATTGGCTATAGTCAAAGGATCATGGGCATAACTAGAATTTAAACTGAATTTAAATTAAATTTGAATAGAAGTACGCATGCATATACAGTAAAACAACATAAATAAATTTGAAATACTGGGGTCAACATGGTCAAAGGTGTAATTTGCCTTGATCGAAGTCCTGCTGAGAATCGTCGAACTCAAAGTCTCCGGAATCGTCGAAATCTAACGTAAAGAGCCAATTCGAAGAAAATTCAAAAACAAAATTCAAATAAATTCAAATTTTCAAAATTATTCCAGAAATAGATAGATCATGATTTTAGATAAATTTAGAAATTTGAATGGGTCAATTTGGAGTTAAAATGCAAAAGTTATAGCCTTCCAAAGTTTTAATTCAAATAAAAAGAAAAAGGTTATTTTCTGGATTTTATTTTTATTCGGAAAATCATTTATGACGTCAGCCTGATTTATTTTTCTAAAGGAAATAACAGATTATGACGTCAGCCCTAGGATTAATATAATCGGGGAGAGGCTGACAGGTGGGGCCGGTCTACGGTGGACTGGGTCCATGGACCCGAGAAAGGGGTGAGGTGGCAGGCGGGCGCGCGGGGAGCGGGGTGGCGCCGACGTGGCGCCACGTGGCTGCCACGTCACGGCTTTATCCCGACGTGGCCGCGCACGCACGAGGTGGCGGGTGAGGCGCTCGGGTGGCGCTGGCGTGGCGCCCAGCGCCGCCACGCTCGCCGCCACTCGGCTGGCGGCGGCGACGGCGGCGGCGCGGTGGCGCCACGAGGACCAAAGTCGCCGGCGCTCCGGCGGGCGGCGGCGCTGGCCGAGAGTACCAAAGTGAAGAGGAGGACGCGGGGAGTTCACCGGTACCTTGCGCGGAGCCCGAGGGTGACCGGAGGGGAGAATCGGTGGAGAGGGGCGGCGGTCGGAGAGGGGCCTCACGGCGGCGGAGGAGCTCCGGTGGCGCAGCAGCTCGGGGAAGGGGTCGCCGAGGATCGCCTTGGCACCAGCAACGTCGGGGAGGCGTCGGCGAGGAGCGAGGAAGCCCGAGGCGGCCTGAATTGCTCGCTGGAGTACCTGAAGCCGCGGGGAGGAAATCGGGCGTAGGGAGGGCTCTGGCGCTCGGGTGGTTCACTTGAGAGGTGAGGGAGGGGCGGTGTGGGTAGAGGGACCTCGGGGTGTGGGTTTTATAGGCCGGGGAGGGGTGTAACGGCCGCGCGAAGTTCGCCGGAGCTAAAACGGCCAGGGAGGATGAATGCGACGGCGAGGAGAGGAGTAACGCGCGTCTTTATGCCAGAAACGGACGCGGTGGAGGCGGGGGCTTAATTTGCCGTTGGCGCGAGGGAGTAAACGGGAAGGAAACCGAAGCAATCAAAGCTTCGGTTTCGGCTTTAATGGCGGCAGCGGGCGGCGATCGCGCGAGAAAGAAAGGAAAGGGGGCGGGGAAGATGGTCCTGACAGGCGGGGCCCGCATGTCAGCGAGAGAGAGAAATGGGAAGGAAATCGGGCGGTGGTTGGATCTGTGACGCATGGCAGGAGGAGGAGATCGGGGCCACAGGATCCCGAGCGAACCGGTAAGTGAGAGGGAAGGGTCAGGATTCAATCCGGCAACGGGGATGAGATCTGGGTCGCTGGGGTCTCGGGCGAGGGGTTAAGTGACTATGGACGCGTGGGATCGAATCCGGCAACGGCGAACGGCACGGATTACTCCACGCATCGGCAGGAGCAGAGGGGATGGCGGGGCGAAGCGGTAAGTTGGCGCGAGCGGCTGTGATCAAGTCGGGCGGAGGAGGGAATGGTCCGATGCTTGCCACGTGTCGACCCGAGGATAGGGGAAGGCGGGATCGAATGGGTAAGTTGGATCGGACGGCTAGGAACAGATCTGGCAGCGGGGATCGGCCCAATGGGTGACACTTGTCAGCCCCGGGGGGTTTTGGATTTTAATTTCCTTTTTGATTTTTCAGAAATGAGAATAAGCTTTAGAAAACTCAGAAAAATACCAAATAAATTTTGAAAATTCTAGAAAAATTCAGAGAACCTTCTGGGACTAATTGAGACTTAATAAAAATATTTTCCACCCATTTTGACAAGTATATTTTGAAAATTCACAATTTGACTTAAAAGGGAGGGTTTTTAATTCTTTATAAAATCCTGAAAATTAATATAATTACATATTTGACTTCAGGAAGGTGAAATACATTTATTTGACTTTCATGAAATGCAATAAATTCATTTTGATCTTTTATAAATAGAAGTTTTTAATTTTCTCAATCAGGACTTTGAAATAAACTCCAGGAAAATCCAATAAATTCCAGAAATGATTTTAAATAAAGGGATAAAATTTTTGGGATGTTACAAACCTACCCCCCTTAAAAGAAATCTCGCCCTCGAGATTTGCACCGGCTAGCAAAAGAGATGGGGATGGTTGGCCTTCAAATTCTCTTCTCGCTCCTAAGTGGCTTCGTCTTCGGTGTGGTTGCTCCACTGAACCTTGCAAAATCTGATGGTCTTCCTTCTGGTCTGACGTTCTGCGGTCTCAAGGATCTTGATTGGCTGCTCCTGGTAAGTGAGGTCATCTTGACACGGCGGCGACGACGTGGGTGCGGGGAGGCTTACCAGCGGTGAGGGCGTCGGGGATGGGTCCAGCGGCGCTTCGTGTCCAGCGGCGGCATGGGCACGGACGCGACATCGTCAACGGGCTCCTGGCGACGGCAGTGCACAACGGCGGCAATGCGGGTGCGAGGAACGGCGGCGACGGCGCGGGTGAGGGAGTGCGGCGACGCAGGCACGGCTTTAAGCACGTGAACCGAGAAGACTCCTGCTCGGTCATGGCCGCTAACGAGTCCGCATCGGGGACGACGCGGGAGGCGGCGACATGTGGCACCGACCCGGCATCGAACGGCTGCGAACGGGGCGAGGCGCGCACGGATCAGGAGCAGTGCACGCAGCGAGCGAGGGGTGGAATTTGCGCCAGGTGGTGGTGGGGAGAGATCGGACGGCGGAGAGCGGGGCAAGGCGGGGATGACTGCGCGGGCGGGGCCAGGGCGACTTGATGCCGACATGTGGTGCAAGAGGGGATCGGACGGCGGGGAGGTTTTATTTTTCTTTTCTTTTTCTAGAAATTCAACTAATGATCCAAAAGCTCTAGAAAATAGCAAATAAATCTCAAAAATTCACCAAGAATACTAGAAAATTTCTTGAGACACAAGGAATCCAAATAAAATATTTTTAGCTTATGTTAAAGTATATTTTAATCATATTGAATTATTTTAAATTCTAAAAATTGAATTTAAGCTCGATTAAAATTCAAAAAAATTCCAAAAATTTATTTTTAAATTCAAGGTTTTAAAAACATCTGAAAATCAAGATGTTACACCCAAGCAGTGGGTTCAATGGCTTCCGTGGGCTGAATATTGCTACAATTCTTTATACCAAACAGCTATCCGTACTATGCCTTTTCGTGTGGTCTATGAATGTGATCCCCCTCCTCTATTGGTTACCAAGTCTAGCACTACCCGGGTGGTGGCTGTAGAGCAGTAGATGGCACAGAGAGATGACTTTTTGGTGGAAATACGCAAAAGTTGTTGCAGGCAAAATCTATTATGAAGCAACGTTATGATACCATGCATCGGGATGTGGAGTTTGTGCCAGGGCAATGGGTATGTGTTGAGATCCGAATATGCAAATCCGGACTCTCTGTGTATACCGCACTAGTATAGGATCATGCTAGTGCACACAGTATAAACATAGATAAAATATCGATCATATACACAATTAATAAAGAAAATAAATACTCAAATATTTATTATTTATCAAAATATGACCTTATGGTCAAGCTTACAAATAATAACCTGGAGGGTTTAAGAAACTAGTAACAAAAAATAAAAATAAGTATGGTAACCATTCGACATACCGACAGACATACATAATAAGTAGATTGAAAGCTAACTTTAAGCAAAACTATAATGAATAATTAATCAAAGGAATTATATAACCACAAGTGAACAGACCATTCACTCCAATGAAGCACACGTGAACCAATCATTCATGTAATGAACCACCAGTGAACTAACCATTCACTTTCCAAAACTTTCCCAGCCAAGCTTTTAGAAAATATCTACTCCTTGTATAAAATCACCGAGCATTATCTATAACCGAGGACACGGTTATTCGTATAGTTTTACACTTTGCAGAGGTTACACAATTATACCCACACGATGTGATCATCCTCACACTAAGAAAATCACAACAAGATCTTTATAATGCTCAACCTCCACTCAATCTCGCCCGCTAGGGTTTCGCATCCCCCCTTGCACCTCATGAAAATCAGTAACCATATTCATCACAATGGAAATATCATAAATTAATCAGCCAAGTCTATCCCAAACTTGACATGTGGTTTATACGATAAGACTCAGATCAATGGTGCACAAAGAAAAGTTCTTAAACATTACTTAGGCAAGACATCCACATTCCTCGAATTGAATCCACACTTCCCCCTTTCCTGCACGATCACTCGTGTAAATGAAAACCAATTTTATATAATCAACACCAATGATACACCAATATCATGGCATATAAATTTTATCACTATGACTACAACCACGATTTAATATCTCATTAAGTCCAAATTAATTGATTGATATCATGTGATGATATGCCTAATGAGACTATAAGCATGGCTAAATAAATTAATCATAAAACCTATGTGACAACTAGTATTACATCACTAGAATAATTTCCCATCCTATAGTGACAATGGAATTATGATATTCAAATTATCAAGTGAGGGATTAATCAAGTTAGATAATAATTACTAAGCAGAAGGGTTTGTAATAAAAATAACAATGCATGGTAATTTAAAATAAAATAAATAAATAAATAACAGATTAAAAAGTAGATTCAACATGATCAAAGGACATGACTTATCTTGGCCTTACTCAGTTATAAATTCTTGGCTGTACTTCTGCTCCTTCGAAGACGCGATCTAACGAGAGAGAAAACGAATGGACACAAAAATAAAATCAAATAAAAATTCAAATAAACTCAAAAAACTTTAAAACTAGAATCAAAAGATGGAGCTCAATTTTAGATAATTTTTTAAAAAAAAAATAGGGTCAATCGGAGCTAGGATGAAGGAGAATGAACTCTTGAAAAATTAACACTAAAGAAAAATACTAAAAATTTAAAAAAATACTATGTTGTGGATGAGGTGCACAGAATAGCAGGTTTATGGTCAACTCGACTCACAGAACAGTAAACTACGATGGCTTACGGACGTGATGGCTAGGGCTGATGTGGTAGTGATGTAGATTGACATGTGGTTGGCAGCTGGCACTAAGGCTGATTGCACAGTTGAATAGTGCAGGGAATGGTGAATGGTTGACACATGTCAACAAAGGGATCTGGCGGCTAACAGTGGCCTTGGCCTGGATGGCTGACATGTGGCCTTGAGGGAATCAAATGGCTGAGATTGGCTGGGCTGGGAGGAACAGTATTGGGCTCGGCCCAGTACTGTTTAGGAATTTTGAGGGTTTTTCTAATTTTATAAATCCAAATAAAATAAAATGAGCTTATATTAAATCCTTGGATGACAAGATTTCAGTTATATTAAATCCTTTTAATTATTAAAAAATTTTACTTAAAGCTTATATTAAATATAAAAAAATCTAAATGGTGAATTTTGTTTTAAAAGTTTCAAAAGCTCTAAAAATCAGGAGGTTACAAACCTCTCCCCCTTAAACGGGATCTTGATCCTAAGATCCAGGCTCACTGAGAGAATAAGTTCAAAAACTCTGCTCTCAATCTTCCTCGCACTCCCAAGTGGCTACTTCCTCAGAATGGTTGCTCCATTGAACTTTGCAAAAACAGACGAACTTACTCCTGGTCACACACTCTGACACTTCTAAGATTCTGACAGGGTACTCCTTGTAAGACAAACCCTCCTGAAGATCAACAACTTCAACTGGCACGGCTACCTCTGGCACACACAAATAATTCTTCAGCTGAGACACATGGAAAACGTGATGTATCCCACTGAAGGTTGTGGGTAGCTCCAACTGATATGTAACTTCTCCTCTACGCTTTAATATCTTGAACGGCCCCACATACCTTGGCGCAAGTTTCCCTTTCATTCAGAACCTCTTTACACCTTTGAACGGTGTAATCTGGAGATACACACAACCATCTGGCTCAAAGCTTAACTCTCGACGACCCGCATAGCTTTTCTGTTCGACCTGAGCAGTTTTTGATCTTTCCTAGATTAGTCAAATTTTTTCCTCTACTTCCTTTAAACAGTCTAAGTCTATCCCAAAGACTTGACCTTCCCCCATGTCTTTTCAATTGAGAGGGGTTCTGCACTTTCTACCATACAGAGCTTCATACGGTAACATTCACAGACTAGCTTGGTAACTGTTGTTGTACGAAATCTCTGCGAAAGGCAAACAACTGCTCCACTTGGCTCCATGATCTAGCACACAAACTCTCAACATATCCTCAAGGATCTGATTCACACGCTTAGTTTGACCATAGGTCTGAGGGTGGTATACTGTACCGAAATTCAAATGAGTACCCAAGCTTCATGAAAACTTCCTCAAAATCATGAAGTGAACTGAGATCTATGATCTAATACTATTTTCTTTGGTATATCATGAGACTCACAATTCCTGACATGTATATTTCTACGAACTTGTCACCTGTATATGTTGTCTCGACCAGAATAAAATGAACAACCTTTGTCAAGCGATCGACAATTACCCAAATTGAATCAAAACTATCCCTAGTCTTTGCCAATCCTATAATAAAACTTATGCCAACTTCTTCTCACTTCCACTTAGAAATTGTTAGCAGTTATAGCAAACCTACTGGCCTCTGATGCTCGGCTTTCACTGTTTAACGTACATCACAAAGTGCAACATACTCTGCTATCCATACTTCATACTTGGCCACCAATATTTGTCCTTGATATCTTGATATATCTTGGAACTGCCTGGATGAATTGAGTACAATGTCTCATAAGTTTCCTTGAACAACAACTCTTTTAACTCCCTTTTATTTGGCACACATAGATACTCTTTGAACCACAAGGTACCTTTGTCATCCTCTTTAAAATCTGATGCTTTACCCTTACTCATATTAATCTTAATCTGCTGAATATTCTCATCCTCTACCTGAGCTTGACAAATCTAACCTTCTAGAGTTGGCCGCAACTCCATCGTGGCTAAGAATCCTTCCTCAACCAACTCCAAGCTAAATTTCTGAAATTCCTCATGCAAAGATGGCTAACTCTCCCTCATCATCACTGTATTGCAATAAACATTTTTGCTCAAAACATCTGCTACCACATTGACCTTTCCTATGGGTAGTGAATTCCAATATTGTAGTTTTTTATTAACTTCAACCACCTTATTTTCCTGATATTAAGGTCGGATTGAGTGAAAATATACTCTAAACTCTTGTGATCCGTATAAATCACATATCAATTACCCATGATATAAATAGCGCCAAATCTTTAAAGCATACATTACGACTGCTAGCTCTAAATCATACGTGGGATAATTCTCCTCATGTGGCCTTAACTGACGTGATACATAAGTTACCACTCTTTTGTCTTGCATCAGCATACATCCTAAACCTTTGCGGGAAGCATCGTAATAAATCTTAAAATCCTTATTGATGTCTGGCAATACTATCACCAGGGCTGTAGTCAAACACTCCTTTAGCCTTTGGAAGCTTTTCTCGCACTCTAGCGTCCAAACGAATTTCTTTTCCTTCTTTAATAGTTGTGTAAGGGGGCTAGCTGCACTGAAGAATCTTTTAATGAAACGAGGATAATAGCGGGCCATTCTAAGAAAACTTCTGATTTGCATCACTGATGACGGTGACTTCCAATCTAGCAAATCCTTTACTTTTCTGTAGTCAACTACTACTCCCCCAGCTGACATGACATGGCCTAAGAAAGCACATTTCTTAATCCAAAACTCACACTTGCTGAACTTGGCATACAACTTATGCTCTCTTAATTTCTACCGCACTAGCCTTAAATGCTCCTCGTGCTCTTTCTCATTCTGAGAGTAAATCAATATGTCATCAATGAACACAACAACAAATTTGTCCAAATACTCTATGAAAACATTGTTCATTAGGTACATAAAGTAAGCTGGGGCATTAGTCAAACCAAAGAACATCACTGTAAACTCATACAAACCATAGCGAGTTGAGATGTTGAAATTAGGCCCAAGGCCCATTTTCTATAATTCCAAAGCACGCAAGGTTTAGAACCATATTGCTTAGGCAAAGTGGGAGAGACCAATTTATAAGGTGGAGTCCATACCACTCCTTGAATTATGGAAGTGGATGGTGGCTTTGGCTAAACACACGCGCGCGCGCACACGCGCACACGCGTATTCGCGTATTTTCGCGTAAAAATCACGTGACTTGTGACTTACGACGCGCGACCGCGCCGTGACGTGGTGCGCCACTTGGCAGACCATGTCCACCTTGTTTTTGCTAAACCGTGTACCGCCTCTCTCTTTTTGACTGGTCATGAGACTGTTTGTTTTTCGGTTTGAATACAAGAAGTTACCAGTGAATAATGGAGTCAGTTACCAGTGAATAATGGAGTCAGTTACCGGTGAATAATAGCGCCAGTTACCGGTGAATAATAGCGTCAGTTACTAGAGAGTAATTGAGACGTCTATAAAAGGCCTGGAGACGTCCAGGTTTGGACTGATCTCTTTCATTCCTTTCTCCCATTGTCTTCTTCCACTCTTGTACGAAGTGTTGAGCTATCGAACCTCCTCGACCTTTCTTCTCGGCGTGCACCGGGAAGAGAGGAGAGCGGGATCTCCGAACCATTGTCGCAGAGAGAACCTGCACGGGGCGGCAATAAGGTTTCTGGGCAGCGCATCTGCGCGACCGCTCCTACTACACCCTGCACTGCGTCGAGTTTTCACTCCATCACGCCTGCGCTGCTTCCTGTTCTTCATCAAGCCCAACAGTAAGTCGTTCGTGTGATCGTACGACTTTGATACTATATTTTTCTTGTGTTTATTCCGAAGTATGATGAGTAGCTTACTATTAGTAGTTAGTTGTGCATCACTATTATATAGTTTTTGTCTCCTACTAAAATTTGGAATTAAAATATTGATTACATTTTCAACATTCCAGAAACCTTATTGTGAAATTTGTTGCAATACAGAAATGGTTAGCGCTTCTGATGCGATGAAACCTGAGAGGTTTTGTGGTCAAAACTTTCGTAGATGGCAGACGAGAGTCAAGTTTTGGCTCATGTCTTTGGGGCTGTGGTGGGTTGTCCATCCGCAGTATCCATTTACAATTGAGCAGTACATGCAATTTGATAGTGCAAACAATACTGCTCTTGGTTGCATCTTAACTGTTCTGGCAGATCAGCTCTACGATGTGTACATGAACTATAAGTCCGCCACAGAGTTGTGGAATGCACTAGAGCACAAATATGCAGAGGCAGAGGCTGGTCGCTGGCTCTACATGTGTGAGCAATTTTTCAACTTTAGCATGGATGAGGCTAAGTTTATAGTTGGACAAGCTCATGACCTCCAGCTACTAGTTAGTGAGATTGCGCACCTGGGCTGTGTGTTACCTCCTAAGTTTGTGGCTGCGGGCATTGTTGCTAAACTCCCACCTTCTTAGCGGGATTTTGCCACTAGCCTGAAACACAAGAGAGAAGAGATTTCTGTTGAGGATCTCATTGCTGCCCTCGATGTGGAAGAAAAAGCTAGAGCAAAGGATGCACCAAGCACATCTAGCCAGAACAATGCAAACTTCATTGAGAAAAAGACTATAGCAAAGAAGTACAAATCCAACAAACCGAACAAGACAACTAGCTTTAAAAAAAGAAAACTGAGAAAAAGGATTTCAAGGACATCACCTGCTTTGTGTGCGGAAAAGATGGTCATATGGCGAAGGACTGTCGATTCCGCAAAATCAGAGATGGTGAACAGCCAAAGAAGAAGGCTGTCAACGTGATCATATACGAGGCCTCAACTTCAGGAGGGTATGGTAATCCACCTGTTGTTTTTTCAGCATGTCAATCCACTGATTGGTGGGTGGATACTGGTGCTAATGTTCACGTATGTTCTGATATTTCCTTGTTTTCTTCTTACCAGGCAGTAGGGGCTTCCTCCGTCATAATGGGAAACGGCTCGCATGCTTCTGTTCTTAGTGTTAGCACGGTGGATCTGAAACTGACTTCAGGGAAGATTGTCCACTTAAAGAACGTGCAGCATGCTCCTACAATAAACAAGAACCTCATTAGTGGTTCTCTTCTATGTAGGGATGATTATAAGCTAGTTTTTCAGTCGAATAAAATTGTATTGTCTAAGTTCGAAAATTTTGTTGGTAAAGGCTATGAGAGCGGAGGCTTGTTCCGCCTAAGTACTTTAGAGTATTGTTATAATCTGAATGTTGCAACAAATTTAAATAAATGTGAGGCAAATGTTTGGCATTCCCGTTTCTGTCATATTGGTTTTGATAGTATTGTGAGAATGTCCAAATTAGATTTAATTCCAAAATATGAAATTGTGAAAGGATCAAAATGCCAGTCATGTGTGCAAGCAAAACAGCCTCGAAAACCTTTTAAAGGATTAGAGGATGAAAAGAATCTAGCACCATTAGATCTTATTCATTCAGATTTATGTGAAATGAATGGACTATTGACAAAAGGAGGTAAAAGATATTTTCTAACTTTTATTGATGATGCAACACGCTACTGCTATGTGTATTTGCTAAAAACTAAGAATGAAGCTTTAAACTACTTTAAAACTTATAAGGCCGAGGTTGAGAACCAACTAGAAAAGAAAATAAAAAGATTGAGATCTGATCGTGGAGGAGAATATGTCTCCCATGAGTTCTCCAAATTCTGTTCTGAGCATGGAATAACCCACGAGTTCACACCACCATATTCACCCCAATCAAATGGGATAGCTGAGAGGAAAAATCGGACACTAACGGACTTGATCAATGCCATGTTAGAGAGTTCTGGTATGCCTAAGGCATGGTGGGGGTAAGCTATATTGACAGAAACCTTCGTCCTAAACAGAGTTATCACTAAAAGAAGTGAAATTACTCCATATGAGGGATGGAAGGGGAGAAAACCTAATGTTAATTTTCTGCGAACTTGAGGGTGTTTGGTAAAAGTCAATATACCATTGCAGAAAAAGAGAAAACTTGGACCAAAAACAGTCGATTGTATTTTTCTAGGGTATGCTCAAAATAGTACGGCCTATAGATTTTTAGTAGTTAAATCAGAAACTCCTGAGATTATTGCTAACACAATAATGGAGTCTAGAGATGCTTCATTTTTTGAGAATATCTTTCCTATGAGAACAGTAGGCAGTCCTTCAACACGAACTGAAAATGTTCAAAACGATAATATCGAAAATGAGAATAATCAAACTTCTGAACTTTCCACCATTGCTGAACCAATTTATGATATCCCTGAGGAAGACAACAATTTAGTCGAAGAAGCTCCTCGAAGGAGCAAAAGACAAAGGGTTGAGAAAACATTTGGTGATGACTTTATTGTATACCTCGTGGATGATGTGCCAAAGACTTTTTCGGAAGCTTATGCATCTCTTGATGCTGAGTATTGGAAAGAGGCAGTCCGTAGCGAGATGGACTCTATCATGGCTAATGAGACTTGGGAGATCACCGATCTTCCTATTGGGTGCAACCTGTAGGATGTAAGTGGATTTTTAAAAAGAAATTGAGGCCCGATGGTACTATTGAGAAGTACAAAGCAAGACTTGTAGCTAAGGGTTACACCCAGAAAGAGGGAGAAGATTTCTTCGATACCTATTCTCCTGTCACCAGATTAACCACCATCAGAATGCTCCTTGCGTTAGCATCTTCCTATGGTCTGCATGTTCATCAAATGGACGTGAAGACAGCTTTCCTTAATGGAGAGTTGGAGGAAGAAATTTATATGGATCAACCCGATGATTTTGTTATTTCTGGACAGGAAAATAAGGTATGCAGACTATTAAAATCCTTGTATGGTTTAAAGCAAGCACCTAAACAATGGCACGAAAAGTTTGATAAGACTTTGACAACCGCTGGCTTTATTGTGAATGAAGCTGATAAATGTGTATATTACCACTATGGTGGGGGTCAAGGAGTGATTTTGTATTTGTATGTAGATGACATACTTATATTTGGAACAAACACTGCCGTAATTGACGAAGTCAAATCCTTTCTATCCCGATGTTTTGATATGAAAGATTTAGGAGAGGCAGATGTTATTTTGAATATTAAATTGATCAAGAATGAAAATGGGATTACTTTGAGCCAATCTCATTATGCTGAGAAAATATTGAGCCGTTTCGGCTTTGAAAATTGTAAAATTTCTCCAACACCCTATGATGCAAGTATTAAGCTTCGAAAGAATCAAGGGTTAGGAAAAGATCAATTGAAATATTCACAAATAATTGGGTCACTCATGTATTTAGCTGGTGCCACAAGACCTAACATCTCATTTGCTGTCAGCAAATTAAGTCGGTTTACTTCTAACCCAGGAGATGATCACTGGGAGGCACTTGAAAGAGTGTTGCGCTACTTGAGAGGCACAACATCTTTTGGAATTCATTATACTGGATATCCTTCTTTATTAGAAGGGTATAGTGACTCCAATTGGATCTCTGATGCTGATGAGATCAAAGCTACAAGTGGTTATGTGTTTACTTTAGCTGGTGCTACAGTTTCATGGAGGTCTTATAAACAGACTATATTGACGAGGTCAACCATGGAAGCGGAACTTGTAGCACTTGACACAGCCACTGTTGAGGCTGAATGGCTAAGAGAGCTTCTGATGGACTTGCCGTTGGTTGAGAAACCAATACCGACAATCCTGATGTACTGTGATAATCAAACTGTGTTGGCCAAAGTCACAAGTACAAAGGATAATATGAAGTCCTCTAGACATGTAAAGCGTAGGCTTAAATTTGTCAGAAAATTAAGAAACTCCGGAGTAATAGCTGTGAATTATATTAACACTGAGAAAAATCTGGCAGACCCTTTTACCAAGGGATTAGCACGGAGAGCGATTTCCGTTGCTTCTATGGATATGGGAATGAGGCCCATTTAAGTTACATCACAATGGTAACTTAGGTAATGAGAAAAACAAGTTGATGTTGTAACAAGAGAGTACATATTAATTGTACCCATATCCAAATAAATAAAGTACTCTCAACCATATGGAAGGTTGGTATAAAACCTTAATGTATTCATGAGGGAAAGGTATTAGCCTGCAGGATACCTAGAAAGAATACAACTACTTGAGCTTAACTGTTTGGTCGCAGTTCACGAGAACAGGGCATTCTCTAGAAAGCTCATGAGCAGATAAGGGAGCATGACCATATAACGCTCCGTTTAGACGTGGTTCAATGATAGCCTAGTATCAGTTGAGGTTTCAAGTGAAGTCTGATTATGAAAAACTGTGAATTCAAGGCATAGTCCATTCATTAGCTATGAGAAGATGAATCTTGCTAATTTAGATGTAAGTTCAACCCAAACGGGACTTACATTATAAGACTGGTATATTAAACAACACTTCAATACAATTTTTCTGACATCTTTGTGCTTCCTGCTTTGGAATTGGTGGGGGATTGTTGACATTAGGCCCAAGGCCCATTTTCTATAATTCCAAAGCACGCAAGGTTTTAGTACCATATTGCTTAGGCAAAGTGGGGGAGACCAATTTATAAGGTGGAGTCCATACCACTCCTTGAATTATGGAAGTGGATGGTGACTTTGGCTAAACACACGCGCACGCACGCACGCGCGCGCGCGTATTCGCGTATTTTCGCATGAAAATCGCGTGACTTGTGACTTGCGACGCGCGATCGCGCCGTGACGTGGTGCGCCACTTGGCAGACCATGTCCACCTTGTTTTTGCTAAACCTTGTACCGTCTCTCTCTTTTTGACTAGTCATGAGACTGTTTATTTTTCAGTTTGAATACGAGCAGTTACCAGTGAATAATGGAGTCAGTTACCAGTGAATAATGGAGTCAGTTACCGGTGAATAATAGCGCCAGTTACCGGTGAATAATAGCGTCAGTTACTAGAGAGTAATTGAGACGTCTATAAAAGGCCTGGAGACGTCCAGGTTTGGACTGATCTCCTTCATTCCTTTCTCCCATTGTCTTCTTCCACTCTTGTACGAGGTGTTGAGCTATCGAACCTCCTCGACCTTTCTTCTCGGCGTGCACCGGGAAGAGAGGAAAGCAGGATCTCCGAACCATTGTCGCAGAGAGAACCTGCACGGGGCGGTAATAAGGTTTCTGGGCAGCGCATCTGCGCGACCGCTCCTACTACATCCTGCACTGCGTCGAGTCTTCACTCCATCACGCTTTGTCTTTGCTTCTGTTCTTCATCAAGCCCAACGATAAGTCGTTCGTGTGATCGTACGACTTTGATACTATATTTTTCTTGTGTTTATTCCGAAGTATGATGAGTAGCCTACTGTTAGTAGTTAGTTGTGCATCACTAGTATATAGTTTTTGTCTCCTACTAAAACTTGGAATTAAAATATTGCCTATATTTTCAACATGAGAAAGTTGTCTTACGTATATCCTCTTGTCGAATTTTCATCTAATGGTATCCTGACCTTAAGTCAATCTTGGAGGACACTCTGGCTCCATTAAGTTGTTCAAATAAATCATCAATCCTAGGCAATGGATACTTATTCTTTATAGTGACCTCATTGAGTGCTCAATAATCCACACACATCAACTGGCTACCAACCTTCTTCTTGACAAATAACACTGGCGCTCCCTGCGGGGTTAAACTCAGTCTGACATAACCCTTATCCAACAACTCTTGAATTTGCTCCTTCATCCCTGCCAACTCATTAGCAGGCATCCGGCCTCTTAGAAATCAACGAAGTACCGGGTACTAGCTCAATCGAAAACTCAACCTCTCGATCAGGGGGGCATTCTGGGAAGATCATCCAGAAACACGTCAAGATACTCCTTGACAACCGGCACATCCTCTAACATGATCACTTTGCTCTGGCAAACAAAAACCCTCTTTGGCTGACTCATGCTTGCTGTAAATTTTACTTTTCCTCCATCTGAGCTGGTTAGGGTAACGGCTCTGCTACCACATTCCAACACTACTTGTTGTTTCTTAAGTCAATCCATTTCCAATACCACATCCAAAGATTGGATATCCAACACGACAAGATCGGTGAAGAAATCTACTCATTGAATGCCTATCTTGACTCCAAGGCAACCTAAGTTTGTACTCAACTCGGAGCTAGAGGAGTGAACCAAAAGGACAGATCCAAAAACAATAGTTTTCAACCATTGCTTTAAGGCAAAACTTCAAGAGATAAATGAATACAAAGCTTCAAAATCAAATAAAACTATAGCAGGAACTGAATTGACTAGGAACTTACCAATCACAACCTCTGGCGTTGCTTGGGCCTCCTCTGCGGTCACATGATTCACTTGTCCTCGCATAACTAATGGCAGCGCTCGACTGGCCTGGCCTGACACTTGGGGCGCTCCACATCCTTATTCTAAGATAGGGGTCCGATCTGGTGTGGATCCCAGATTGAAGCGAACTAGCATCGATGCTTGCCTCTGAGGGCACGTACTGGCATAGGTCTTTGCTCATAACACTTGTAATAAGTGACTAATATTGTAGCGTTAGTATTCTTCTGTTGCTAATTACTTGAACCAATAGGACGTGGTCCTAACTGAAACTGACAGGGTGTTGGGGCTGGCATCCTGAAAGCTGACTGTTGTGGCACACGAGCAGGCTGATATGTGTTGCAACGAGCCTTCTAGGTCTGATGCATCTGAGATCCTTACTGCATCATCCTCTTCTTGCGAGACTCCTCTAACTCATGACGACTTTCTTCAATGAGCATTGCTTTGTCCACCATACTCTAAAAACTGGTATAATCATTTCCCACTATGTGAAATTTGAGCATTGGGTTCAACCCTTTCTTGAATATCTTCTGACAGGCATCATCAATGGCAACATCCTCTAGTGCATAGCGTGCTAACTAGGTGAACTTATTGAGTTACTCATTGACTGACATATTCCTCTGCTACAATTCATGGAATTCCTCCTTTATTTCAATCACCCATTTAAGATATGGGCATGATGAAAAGCTGCTATGAACTCAGCCCAAGTGATGCTATCCTGATCCTCATAAGCAGCACAGTAATTCTCCCACCACTTTGCAGTGGCACCATCTGATGGGCGATGTAGAGCACTTTCTCTCGATCAGTGCACTAAGAGAGGTTTAGCTTCTTCTCAACTGAACTGATCTAATCAATGGCCCCCAAAGGCTCAAAAGGCTGTGTATTGGTGGGCGGTCTTGTCCTCATGAACTCTACAAACTTGGCTTGCTGGTAAGCTGGTTGAGGCACAACTGCTTCCTGATTCTGTCTATTCATCGTTGCATTTATGTTCTACATCATAGTGTGCATCAACTGAGTCTGGGCTGCCATGAACTGACTGAGTGCTGGATCTAATCCCATTGGGGTTGCTTGCAGTACTTGACTGGATGGATCTGCGGTGCTGCTTCTTGGATCCTGATTAATCTGACCACGACTAACTGAGTTCTGGGTGTCAACCATCTTTTCACCGCTCTAAAAGGAATGAAATATTTCAACATGTTGTTTGTAACAAAGATGCAATATAGTATACAAGACTTACCAATAGATGACTCAAAGGTTATTTTATAGAAAGCAATAGTTTAAAGTAAATATAATAAATAGATTGAAAGCAAACTTTAAGCAAAACTATAATGAATAATTAATCAAAGAAATTATATAACCACAAGTGAACTGACTATTCACTCTAACGAACCACACATGAACTAACTATTCATGTAATGAACCATTAGTGAATTAACCATTCACTTTTTACAGTTTTTCTAGCCAAGTTTTTAGGAAATATCTACTCCTTGTGTGAAATCATCGAGTATTATCCATAACCGAGGACATGACTATTCAAATAGTTTTACACTCCATAGAGGTTGCACAACTGTACCCATACAATGTGATCATCCTCGCACTAAGAAAATCACAATAAGGCATTTACAATGCTCAACCTCAACTCAATCCTGCCCACTAGGATTTCGCATTCCAAACCCTCCCCTTATGTCTTATGGAAATTAGTAACCATATTCATCACAATGGCAAGATTGAAATTAAAACACCATAAATTAATTAGTCAAGTCTATCCCATACTAGACATGTGGTTTGCACAATAAGGTTCAGATTAATGGCACACAAAGTTAAGTCCTTAAACATTACCCAAGCGAGACATCCACATCCCTCGAGGTGAATTCACACTTTCCCATTTACCACACGATCACTCACCAAAAAGAAAACTAATTTTGTATAACTAACACCAGTAACACACCAATTCATGACACACAAAATTATCATTTTGGCTACAACCACGATTCAATATCTTATTAAATCCAAATTAATTAATTGATCTCATGTGATGATAAGCCCAATGAGACTACAATCATGGCTAAGCAAATTAATCGTACAACACATGTGACAACTAGTATTGTATCACTAAAATAATTTTCTATCATATGGTGACAATAGAATCATGGCATTCAAATTATCAAGTAATGGATTAATCAGTTTAAACAATAATTACCAAGTACATGGGATTGTAATAAAATAGCACTGCATGATAATTTAAAATAAAAATAAATAAATAATAAATTAAAAACTAGATTCAATATGATCAAAGAATATGACTTGCCTTGGCTTTGCTCAGTTAAGAATTCTTGATCTTCTAACTGTGCTTCTACTCTTTCGAAGACATGATCTAACGAGAAAGAAAGCGAATGAGACTCAAAAATAAAATCAAATAAAAATTCAAATGAGCTTCGAAAACTTCAAAACTAGAACTAAAAGATAGAGCTTGATTTTAGATGAATTTAAAAAAAAGAACAGGATCAATCGGAGCTACGATGAAGGAGAACAAGTTCTTCAAAAACCTTAAAGAAAAATATTGAAAATTTGAAAAGCTACTGTGTTGTGGACTCGGTACACAGAATAGCGGGTTTACGGTGAACTCGGCTCATGAAATAGTGAACTACGGTGGCTTGCTGATGTGGCGGCTAGGGCTGACGTGGCAATAACGTGGATTGACACCTGGTTGAAAGCTAGCACTAGAGCTGACATGGCTAATGATGTGGTAGGGTGACGTGGCTGATACGTGGCATGCTGATGTGGCATACAACATGGCACAACTTTGGTGCTAACATGGCAGACATGTGGACATCTAGCGCTGACGTGGCTACTGGCGTGGATGTTGACTCGGCTGGTTCGGCTCATGAGGTCTACGGAAAGTAGGTATTAACATGTGGGATCCACTGTCAGTGGCACGGTGCATGCAGACTGGGTTCACAAAGAAACAAACTGTCGTGGGGGCACGGGTGCAGTCTGACGCAGTGGCACACGAACCGAGGTAATGTTTTGTCGTGAAAACATCACAGGGATGCGGCAGGCGAGCGGTGCAGAGCGGAAAGGTTCAGCTAGCCGATGAAGGCGGCAGCTGGCTAGACAGCGAGGTCAGGGGCGGCGTTGACTCACCGATGGCAGGGCAGACGGCGATGGCGACTGGACGACCGGCGGTGTACAGCGAAGAGGACAGATGCGTCAACGGCGACGACCTCAATGACGAAAAAGGTGGCTGCCGGTGCTAAGGACGGCGATGGAGGAGTCTGGCTCGAGCACGAACGCCAAGGCTGGATCGAAGGCGAACAACAGCGAAGGAGTTCGAAATGAAAATGAAGATGAATATTGACTACCCACATGGATGGACGACACATGTCCCTACAACGGATCGGATGGCTGAGGCTGATTGCACAATTAATAGTGCACGAAAGGGCGGATGGTTGACACATGTCAACAAAGGGATTCGGCGGCTAGCAACAGCCATGGCCCGGATGGCCGACACGTGGCCTTGAGGGAATCAGATGATTGAGATTGGCTGAGCCGGGAGAAACTGTATTGGACTCGGCCCAGTACTGTTTAGGAAATTTTGAGGGTTTTCTAATTTCAAAAATTCAAATAAAATAAAATAAAATGAGCTCTAAAAAATAGCAAATATATTCAAAAAATTCACAAAAAAACTCCTTGAGGGACAAGGAATTCAAATAAAATATTTTTAACATATGTTAATGTTTTAGTCATATTAAATCCTTTTAATTATTAAAAAATTCACTTTAAGCTTATGTTAAATCCAGAAAAATCCATATGGTGAATTTTATTTTAAAAGCTTCAAAAACTCTGAAAATCAGGATGTTATAGTATGGCTACGGCTGCATCACCAACCGGCGACTTCTATTACGGGTGGCGTTACCTGCAAACTCACCCATAAGTTTTATGGGCCCTTCTTAGTGCTTGAACGCATTGGATCAGTGGTATATCGGTTGCAGTTGCCTGAGCGTGCTAAAATCCATTATATTTTTCATGTGGCTATGCTCAAACCATTTTATGGTGACCCTCCTAGTCATACACCTCCATTGCCAGCAATCCATCGCGGTCGTGCTATTCCATCCCCCATTGAAGGTGCAGCGTGCCCGTTTGCAACGTGATCGGTGGGAAATGTTGGTCCAATAGAAAGATTGTCCCCCGTCGGAGACTTCATGGGTTCTTCAGGATTTTTGGGATCAATATCCGGATTTCCAGCTTGAAGACGAGCTGTTTCAGCAGCAGGAGGAAAGTGTTGTGGACTCCTGTTGGAGAAGTCATTATACAAGAAGATCGGCAAGCGGCGCAACAAATGGTGGTGGCTGCTCTGGACAGCGCGTCTGCAGCGACAAATGCGTGACGGTCTACCGTCCGAAGCGGCAAGGCGCGCAGGGCCGAAAGCATTCAGGTTTCGGTAAGCTTGTTTGAAAAGATTTCAACAAGACAAGTTAGGAGAAATAGTAGGTCTAAGTCGGTTAGGAGTTGGTTACCGAATCTGATCAGTAGAATCGGTTAAGATATGCAAGTAGGAGTCGGATTTGTAACCTCCTTTATAAGGGACCTCGGCTGTAGTCTTTCGGATCAAGCAAATAGAATCAATCTTTCCCAACCCCGACAACAACTCAGAGACTCGACCTGGCGCGCGCGAATCCCGTCCAGACGTTCCAATCCCAGCTCCCGATTCCATCTTCTTCCACCCCTTACCAGCCACCGCAAGACCACACATAAACCGAGCCACATCACAGGCAGAGCTAAAACTCATATTTAGGAAGCACCTAGGAGACCACTCGATCTCGTCGTAGTTCTGTCATCTCCGGTGAGCTCCTGCACCGCCTATATGCCTCCCACCGTGCTGGGCCGTCGCCATGGCTCACCCCAACAGATCTGCATGCATCACCATCACTCCACCTTCCGCCCCATTGGAGAAAAGTAGTAAGAGAAGTTTGTTGATGCGTGGGAAAGGAGAGGAAACACAGGACGGCAAGGACATCATGGCATCTTGTAATACTTGCGTACAGAAGGCATAAATAGACTTGTCCCTGAACAACTGGCCCCCAAGATTCTTGATTGCCACTGGTTATCATGGGGTTTTGTAATGTGCAACACAGGCACTGCTGGGTACTAATGAACTGCAACAAAAAGGAAAAGAAAGACGAAAAACACTAAATACAACATTACAATTGAATCGATCTGAGTTCACTGTTATTTACATAATGTACACCATTCGTACGCCAACCCCACCGGTGTCTTGCTGTACACTCAAATCACTAGTTTAATCTAAACCTAGAAACTGCAGAAATCTCGTTAACTCAAAAACCAGGCCTATCCTAACGACCAGTACATATTGCAGATAAACACAGTTCTACTTGTAAACACATCTGCACTACTGCTGGAATGCTCCCAGAAATAGCAGGAAGTTCCAGGTTGAGTACCACGCAGCTGCTTCTCTAATTCTGAAACAGGCATTAGGCTGACGAATGCAGGCGACAAAATGCAGTGTGTCAACACCATGCAGTTGAGACTGCCGTTCTTGCAACCGGGGACTACATTGCCCAGAATCTATCCGGATCAGGGCTAAATAACAAATAATCCTGGATCTCCAAATTTGCTACGTGCCAATTGACCAGTCCAGCTTGCAGTGACTTCACAAGAAATAGGATAATGGGTAGTATCCACCATTCGTTGTCTTCCCTACTATTGATGCTGCAAAGGTGCCAGAGAACAAAGAGAAAAACATGTAAGACAGATATGCCAAGTTTTCTTTATCATGTAGATATGGCAAGTTGTGGCTTCTTTTCTATCTTCTGAATGAAATTTTCATTTTTTTTTTAAGAAAAAAGGACTGAGAATTGGAACGGGGAATCCAGATACAGGTGTAACAGATCCGATGGTAACCATACTGACTCCAAAATAAATTTTTGAAGGAATTTGGATTGAGCTTGGATATTGCTTGCATCCAAAAACAGATCTGATTACCACGTATTGAATCACAGAAACTGACACAAACCAGATATACCTAATTCATATTAGATTTTGGTATCTTCGATTCTAATTTTAAGTATTTTATTAACCCAACAAAAAGATAAGACATGTACAGTTTAAATCGACACAATTCAAATAAAGTTGCACATTATTTTATATTCTTCACTTCATTCAAGGGTTCAATTCTAAAATAAGAATGCTGAAAATTTAGCCAAGTGCTTTCTTAGCAAATCAAATTATTTTATTAGATATTTGGATAAGAGTAAAAGACGCTATTCTGATATAAAATTATTATATAAATCCTTATTGTTGTACTTTTACCCAACAGAAATTTGGTCTTGAATTCTCAACTAGACATGTCTAATTGTTAAGAGTCACAACCAGGGATAGAAAAACCGGTGGACGGTAACCACCGGTAACTGGAAAAACCGGTTGGTACCGGGATTTAAAAACCGGCCGAAATTTTCCTGGTGTGAATTTAAATTTATGACTGCATAATGCACTTCCTAAATTGGCTTAACCCTTTTTGTGCTAGATTACCTATTGTCTAAACTAAACATGCATCCATCAATTATTGTACTCCCAACTTGAGTTTTCTGGTTTTTTAGAGTTACCACGACACCCGAGTCCAAAATTTTTTTACCGTGTTGACACGTGTTGGACACTCCGACACTCATCGGACACCGTTAGCAACATCCTAGGTGAAGGAGGGGAAAAGACAACAGCAGCTGGCTCGACATCCCCGTTCATGACCATGACTAGGCGAAGCAAAACTGGAGGAAGACTAGAAAGAAATAGTGCTGATCTCATTATCTGTCATGGCTTTGGTGGAAGAAATAATGAGACAGAAGATGTCAGGGATAGAGTTATGGTCACGTGGGTTTGGAAGAGGAAATATATTCATTTATTAGTATTATATTAGTATATAGTAACCGAGTCTTCGAATCCTTTTTTTTTGTTTGCAGAATTAGAACACCTGAATCCGAGTTGGATTCCGATTCCCATGTCCGTGTCCAAGTAACACTGGTTTTTAATGGTTTTTCTATTTTTTAGTGGTTTTCCCGGTTTTTTAGCGGTTTTCCGATTATCGGAACAATTACCAGTTTTCAAACCACCCAAATTCAAAAATTGATTCACAAATTTCATCCTTTTTCAGGTTTTCGGGTAACCGGGCCGGTTACCGGTACCGCCCGCCGGCCGGGTTTCCCTCCGGTTCCGGGTTTTCTATCCTTGGTCACAACATGCAGCGCTATGGGTTTTCCTAACCACAACAAATACCATCTAAACTATAGTCTTACAAATTATAATAAGCTGGATTCCTGAATAATGGAATTCCTTTCTTTTGAGAAAATGAATACTGCAAATCGGTTCAAATATCAACACTACAGGAACAGAAGTAATCTAAACCTTTTTGTGTTTGATACATCATGAGCAAATGAAGACACTGCCAAAGAGAGCCCAGAGTACAAAGCTCCATAGATGATTGCTACAATCTGCATAGAAATAAGATATATCAAATAAAATGTAAATCAATTTTGTAAACTCTTGCAACAGAATTCCAACCGATTGCAACAGGAAATAACAGATACATGTTATTTGTACAATACCAGATATATAAAGAGTTCATGGACAAATCACATGTAAAAAGACTTACAATGTTTACAACAGAAGTAGTATTCCAAAGAGCAAAAATACGGGTCACAGAAGATCTTTTTGGTCCTCGGCTGAAAAGTGCATTGAGACCAGCAAGAAAAGGAGAAAGCAAAGCAAGGGGGGGGATAAGCAGTACAGCAAGGAAATCTCCAACAGATATCCAGTAGTACTGTACAAGCATAAGCAGGGTGATGGAAAAATCACCCAGAAGTACAATACAAATAAGCAGCTGCAATGTTTCCTGAAATGTCATAGCATGGTTCCAGTTAACGTTATTGTCATGTCCAGCATGAGCACTTATGTACTTAAGAGAAGGGTCCAGTAGTTACCACATAGCCAATAGGCCTACAATTTTGCAATAGCAACGAGAAAGGGAAGAGATAATCTCTTTTATAATCCAGTGAGTTCAGTGTTCCCTCATTTATGATCCCACCATTCACTCCGCCTGTCAACCGCTTTCTTGAAACGGCATAGCTTGTGCAAGGCTGATCCTGATTTACCTGCTTGTAACCCTGAAGTGGAATTGCAATATTCTTCCTGTAGGATTAAAAACATTGTAGTTCTTTTACACAGCAAGAGAAATATTGTTTAAGACATGCTATTTCAGTTGGTAAATTGGTAATTTTTTTCATACCTTGAGCGATCACTGAACTCTGGAACATGCTCATGATGGTGGAGACTCTTATAGAAGTGTTCATTCACAGCTACAACAATACCTAGTTGGTAATAACCAGAAGCAGTGGCCTGGAACCACCCTAGCTCCACTCGAACACCATGTCGCTCAAGTTGGGGATTCCCATGACTATTAATCCAAGAAACAACAGATCCCAAAGTTGAGTGGATGCTTCCTTGCCTTACTGTCCTCAACTGAGCATTCAAGCCAGCAACTAATCTGTTCCAGATCGCAGTCGATACATACTAGGAAAAGGAAATAAAGTCACTGGGAGTGATTAAACAAAAAAATTATATTTGTAGCATATTTACCAAAAACTAAAAAATAATTTGATATCATTGGCATAGAGCCATAGAGGCTCAAGAAATCTCGAATATCAGATCTAAACCAATACCCTGAGCAAGAAAATATGCACCTAACATATCCTGATCAATGACTGACAAGTTCTCCACTTCAACAAAGTGGCTAGTCCTCATGTAATAATATAATTGGAAAATCAGAAATATATCCAATAGAAACAAAAAAATTGGTGTCCTTAGCATCACCATGAAGTTGATCTTATTTTTACCTGGCCAAGAAGGTTTGATAACAATGTATCGCTGTGTAGGTAGTATGGAGACATATAGCTTCCATCACCACCAAAGATTAAACACATGGGGAACCTCTTCTGGATCGTGGATGTTATGTCAAGTCGTTTCTCATCACCTCCAAGAAAGAAATCAATGTAGGCGACCATCAAGTCTGGTGTTGAACCTACCTGTTAAGTTCAAACAATTACCTGTGTGCTCTATATATAGACCTATTTGTCTACAACAAAGACAAGAAATCAATGTAGGCAACCATCAAGTCTGGTGTTGAACCTACCTGTTAAGTTCAAACAATTACCTGTGTGCTCTATATATAGACCTATTTGTCTACAACAAAGACAATGCGCCAGTTGTTTTCCCTCAATTCCTAACAGTGCTACTAACAGTTCAGGTTAAATGGCTAACAAACTATATCATTCAAATCAGAAGTATGGAGTATTTTACCCAACTAAATAATCTCTGTTTTAACACAAGTTCCAGAAGTATTTGGTGAGGTTTGGCTATTCACATTTGAGTTTAGATACATTGTTAATATATCAATTAACTGAAACTCAGCTGAAATTGGCTAGTTCCTCGCTATCCTCTGGCAATAATGCTGCTTCATCCAATTTGGGGGTTTAAATCGGTTGATTTTAAAGTGGTTCATTATAGTATAAAGCCAGGAATAACGGCTGGTTATTCTGTTGACAACTTGAACCAGCCCGTTCTGGTTTTCAAAAAATTGGCACCATTACTGCTTGTTGTGATACCAAACAAGTACATAACATTACTAAATTACAATTACTGACCTTCAAACCTTTATAGAGAGCACGTGATCTGCAAGAGCGCAGACATGAATGGTCATATTCAGATTTAACGTACTCTTGAAGACGATGGATTTTCTTTCTTCTGCGCCATTGCTTCCAAGACCAGGCACAAGGATACGCAAGTACAGAAAGTATACTATGTACAGATCCTTCCCACCACTCATATGCAGCTACCAAATTGATCTCATCAATAAAACGGTTAAAGGCGTCTTCATATCTGGAAAAAGACACAAAATTATAACCTAAGGTGCGGCTATGATGTAATTCTTGTGCAAACAGACATGCATTTTCATGTACAGATGGAGACATGAAATATTGTTTTTCCGAAATATATGGGCCTTTAAATCAATGCCAAGATGTAATTCTTGTGCAGCTATGATGCTAGGACCCAAGGTAAGCAAGGATGGCTGTAAGAGAACATTCGAGCTCCAATGTTTTTTTTTAAAAAAAGTAGCAATGAACAAGGAGGCGGCTATATGTAAATGATTAAGCAAACAAAACAGTGCAATCTTTTCCCATACAACATTTCTGACATGTAAAACAATTTACAACTGATGGCATATTTTCACGATAGAAAATGTATTAACTTTTGTGAATTGGTTTGAGATGGATGAATGCAGTGTAAGTGATACTCTACTAGTGTAGGTTCCTAAGATGGAAAGTCTTACACAATTCCAATTATAGCATCAGGAGGTGAGTAAGGAAGATGCCAGGGCTCTCGGAAGGTATTAGGCCCCATGAAGTACATTCTGTGAACATGGCTTTGTGTTTCTTCCGCCCTGCTGGCCCCAGGTACCTACACAGTAAAAAAAAGGTGCTAATATTGATCAGCATAAACACAAGCAAGATTTCCTCAACAAATTGGACTAGGAATGCCTGAGTAGTTTCTCGATTTTCTTTTAACAGCTAATTATACTTTAATTTTCGGCAATTATTCAAGTAATTTTATTTTTTGTGAAATCAGATATTGAGCATTTGACCTTTTGTTCTAAAACAAACATTTGACCTTTGTGAATGTTGCTGCACAGTTATATTTCTCGTGATAAAGTCATTCCTTTCTTTTCAACAAGTATTAAATTAGAGGTATAAATGCCTGTGGTTTCACGAATTGCAAGCTCGTGAGGGTGATAGACTGATGTCACAGGAAGTACAAATAACTATTTAGCGTATATCTATGTTATCAAGGCGTCGTCTAAGCGACGCCTAGGCGTCCTGACGCCTCAAGGTGGACGCTAGGGACTGGCGCCTAGTTTTTCCAAGTTAGGCGGTCGACTAGAGAGTCCAGGCGTCTAGGCGTGGATATGCGGCGTCCAGGTAAGGAACGCGGCGCTTGCCTAGAAGCTGTTAAAAGGCCTCCGGATCCAGGCAGCATCTTCAGTCTTCACTCGTCCGGTCCTCCGCCTCCACACCGTCGTGCCTCTGCATCTCCGCCTCTCATCCTCCGCGGCTCCACCCCGACTCCACGCCTCCGCACCGCCGCGCCTCCGGATCTGGCATCTTCACTTGTCCCCGCCTCCGGATCCGGCGTCTTCGCTCGTCCTCGGTTCCCCGCCGCCTCTACCTCGGCCCTTCGCCCCGACTCCACGCCTCCGCGCCTCCGCCTTCGGTCCTCCGCGCCTCCGCACCGTCGCGCCTCTAGATCCGGCATCTTCGCTCGTCCCCGACTCCGCGCCTCCGCCTCCGCCTCGGCCCTCCGCCTCCGCCGCGCCTCCGGCCCTCCACCCCGACTCCTCGCCTCCGCGCGTCCGGCCGTCCACCCCGACTCCGCGCGCAACTGCAAGCTTACAGATGTCTCATCAGCCTGAGGAAGGTACAAGGACAGGGAGTGATGCTACAACTGCAAGCTATGATCCATCAACCGATCCAAAGAGAAAAGCGAAGTCCAAAGATCCAGGGTGGAAGTATGCATTTTGGCCGACTGAAAACAAGGATTTGGTACAATGCACTCTATGTGGCACTCGGGTGCACTTGGGGATCAAGAGGTTAAAGCAACATCTCATAGGAGGATTTGGTGACTACCAAAAATGCCCTGGAACCACTACTGCAATCATGAGGGAGATGCAAGCATGGATGCAAAAGACTAAAAGAAAACCAGAGATCCAGCTAGATGAAGAGGAAGTTGATGATGATCATGTCCTTGAACTGGATGACGTTCTTCTTTCAATTTCAGATTCATACCAAAAAAACGAACCGATTGGAGCATAAGAAGCTTAATGACTTGATTTATATCCAATACAATACAAAGATTTCAACTAGATTTCAAAAGCTTAAATCTGAAGGTAAAAAGTTTAACCCTTTGCTCCTAGAAGAGTTCCAATGGACAAATGAATGGGTTGACAAGGATATAGCACAAGTCCATGGAGGTGATGATGATCTTTCATGGGCTCATGTTGATGAGACCATCGGCGCATCGAGATCACTTCAAGGTCGCAATGTTCCTAGGAGAGCTCGTAGGGATGTCATTTGTTATTCTCGACGTCAAGATTCTAGTTCTACATCAAACACTCATGAAGAAGATTCCAATAATGAAGAAGATGTTTGTGATGATGAGGAAATTGAAGATGATTTTGGCCAACAACCATCTACTACTGAACAGATGGATGCAGGAAATGCTAATGATGACGAGCATTTGGATGTGTTCATGTTGGATGATGAATGATTTGGAGATGTTTATGTACTGCTAGCTGTAGACTTGTGACTCAAATCAAGGTTCCAAAAAGCGCTATAAAGCGGATGCTTCAGCACGCTCAAGCGGTACGCGGAGGGGTCATGCATCGCTTTGGGGCAAACGCGCTCCCGAAGGCGGCGGCGTCGCAGGACCGGATCCGGCGCGGGGAGGCCAGATCCGGCGGCGGCGGCGTCGTCCGGGTGGAGGCGGCGGCGGCGCAAGACCGGATCCGGCGTCGTCTGGGTGGAGGCGGCAGCGTCCGGGTGGAGGGCGGCGCGCAGCACGGATCCGCGCGAGGCTGGATCTAGGCTGGGCGCGCCGAGCCGGATGGAGGCGGCGGCGCCGATCCGGCGGAGGAGGCGGCGGCCGATCCGGCGGAGGAGGCGGCCGATCCGAGGAGAGGCGGGCGCGCGGAGGAGGCGCGCTTCGGGGAGGCGGCGGCGGCGCCGGGAGGAGGCGGCCGGCGGCGCTCGGGGGAGGAGGCGGCCGGCGGCGCTCGGGGGAGATCGCCCGAGTGAGACTCGATCGAGTCTCACTCGGTCGATCTGGGGGGTGACTGGCGAGGGGTATAAAGGAAGGGATTGATATTTTAAACTTTAGTCCTCGGAGTTCTATAAAAGTGCAATTAGGTCCTTCTTTTTAAGAATCTTCTGATTTAGACTTTGCTACAGTACAAAACGCTTAAGCGCGCTTAGGAACGCTTAAGCACGCTTAAGCTCTAGGCAGTGGGTCACCGCTCACTTAGCGCTTAACGCTTTTTGTAACCTTGACTCAAATACTCAATGATTTGGATGTGTTCATGTTGCATGATGAATGATTGTGTTCATGTTGTGATGTTTATCAATTTATTCTCATGTACTCAAATACTCAATATAACTCAAGCCTTTTATTCTTATGCAGGACAACAATTCTAATGATTCTATCAATATTATTTCAGGTGATTTGTTGAAGCTTCTAGATGTTTCATTTGCCTCTTGGAAAGCATCGCTTGAAGGTATGCAATGCTTAATTTTGCACAGATTTATTGCTGCTTTATAGTCTATACATTACAATAATGCATGTGTCAAACTGTCAACTATAAAGTATAAACTATCCTATTTTCTTATTTTCCCTACCATCGTCTAATCATCACCTAGACGTCCGCCTAGGCGTCCTGGCACCTCCGGAGCACCTCGCCTCGCCTTGTCGCCGTGACAACATAGGCGTATATAAGTGCATCTTGAGTAATTTGTTCAATGTCTCGGATCCAGTGATTTCACAATAGCTCTACATGACTATATCCAGAGAGGCAGAAATTATGTTGTATGAATGAATTATACCTCAGCCAATGAAAGCAAAAATGGGGAAGAGGCACAGCCATCATTGTGGATTGCATTTGTTGACCGGTACGTGATATCACTCTCACCAATCTTAACTCTTAAAGCACTTAAGATAAGTGCCAAAAGAATAATTGTAAAAGATAGAATAATTGCAAAAGACCAAGGACCACCAAAAGTATACATCAGTTCCTCGAGTGGTGTGTAACAGTTTGGCATCTTGTACTTAGCAGATATGCACTTATACGGGCAGGACGGCTGGGTAACACCACCTAGAAAGTAGCAAGTCAAAGTTAATGCTTAGTTTCTTTTATTCAATGTCAAGGAGTTTGAAGGTAACAAGGCAATATAATAATTCGAAATCCCTGTAAGACCATGCAGTCCAAGGACCTACCTCTTACATATACAAAGTCAGCACGGTTTGGAAGACCATCCAGAGAACAAGGGGTGCACAGAGATGCGTTGGACCCAACAACATTTTTATATGTGCCAACCGGGCATTCCTGGAATGAACTACAATCAGTAATAGTTTCAAAGGAACTAACAAAAGTCATCTGCTAGTCAAAGAAATAATGGATAAAAAGCATCCCTCTTACCACAAATATAAGTCGTTTCTAACTTTCGTGATCTCCAATGCAAGACTTTGACTATGGTTTTTTATTATAGTATTATGAAAGTATTTTTCAAGACAAATATCAACACCATCATTTCAACGTAGAGAATGCAGAGCATTTACCAAGTCAAGAATATATACACCAGAACATTTCATTAGCTCACGAGTACAGACAAAACAATCTTAAAAAGACATTCCATGTATACGTCTTCCATGTATATGCTTTCCTTGTATGTCTACACTAGGCCTATATATATACAAGCCACTATAACCCTTTAGCTGTGTGGTGTCTGCTCCAATCTTTCTCTACTCTTCTACATGGTATCAGAGCATACCTCCTAAGCCTCTCCGCTGCTTCTCCCCCTTTGGCCGAAGTTCTCCCCGTCACCTCCTCAAGCCGACGCCCCCTGACGCCACCTCTCCCGGGTTGCCGCCGACTCCACCCGGCCGCCGCCCCCAGACGGCGCCTCCCCGGGTCACCGCCGGTCGCCACCTCCCCCCAGGCCGAGTCACCGCCGCTCTCAGAAGCCGACTCCCCGACGACCTCTTCCCCGGTATCAAGTTGCATGCACCAACCAATTCACCCAAAACTTAAGCTGATGAGGAAAGGTGGGCAATTAACTTATACTTCAACACTCCCCCTCACGTGTAGGCTCCATTAGGCCTAAGACGTGGAATAGAAATGGACTGTAATTTTTTTTTTAATTACGCCAACCGGGTCTCGAACTCAAGACCTCTTGGCTCTGATACCATATTAAGTTACATGCACCAACCAATTCACCCAAAAGCTTAAGCTGATGAGGAAAGGTGGGCAATTCACTTATACTTCAGCACCCGGGTTGCCGCCTCCCCCCAGGCCGGGTCGCCGCCGCCCTCGGAAGCCGCCTTCCCCGACTACGCCAGCCGGCCGCCAAGTCGCCGCCCTCGGGTCTTCTTCACCGTTGCCGCCGCCCTCGGATCTTCTCCTCCCGAACCGCCTCTCCACCTGCGCCAGCCGGCCGCCGACCTCCCCACCGCCAGTCGCCCGTCGCCGGCCGCCAGCTACCCGCACCCGGAGCCTTCGAGTCGGCCTCTCCCCAGCGAGAAGCCCACAAATTCAGATCGGTTCTAGATCTAGTGGTGATTACCTATTATAGGTAAAAAAACAGATCTGTCCAGGCTCCAGTCCTCAACCATGGCGGCCCCTCCCGCTAGTCCAGCTGCTGTCGACACCACCATTGGCGTGATCGCACCTGTCGCCCCTCCGATCATCCTCAACCCCTACTGCACGGTCAAGTCCCATGTGCCGACTACCCTCGATCTGAAGACACCGAACTACTCTCGATGATTCAAATTCTTTCGAACCATGTGCGCGAAGTTCGGCCTCCTCTCCCACATTGACGACACCGACACGGCGCATCGCGACGAGGATAACTGGGCCCTCGCCGACTCCATCGTACTCAGCTGGTTGTATGGCTCTATCTCTGACGATGTTCTCGACTCAACGATGACTGATCAAGAGACCGCCCATGACCTTTGGGTCGCGATTGAAGCGCTGTTCCGCGACAACAAGGAGTCCCGCGCGATCTTCCTCAACAACCAGTTTCACTCGCTTATTCAAGGCGATCTATCCATTGCCGACTACAGCCAGCAGGTGAAAGTCCTCGCCGACGAGCTACGCAACATCGGTTATCCCATCAACGACACGCAACTCGTCCTCAACCTGCTGCATGGTCTCAACCCGCGCTTCTCCACAACCGCCGACGACATCGCCAACTCCGTACCGTTCCCCTCCTTCGTCAAGGCGCGGTCCATGCTCGCTCTCAAAGAGACTCGCCTTCGCAACGAGGCAAAGATCACCACCACCACAGCTTTGTTCGCCTCCGACAGCTCCGGCGACACGTCATCGACCACTACTCCGGCCGCCAATGCTCGTGATGGGCATCGCGGTGGCCGCACCCGCCATGGCAGACAGGGCGGGCCCGGCCGTAGCACCAGTGCCGGTTTCCAGAGTGGCCGCGTACCACCATTTCCACCGACCAGTCACTGGTTCTGCTTCAACCCGTGGACTGCCCCTACTGGCCGTCAATGGCACCCCTTGCCCGCTCCCGGCCTCCTCGGTGCTCCACCTCAGGCTCACACCACCTTCACAGCGTCCCAGCCGTTCACCCCGCAGACCTGGAATCAGCAGGGCCTCATCGCCGAGCTAAACCAACTGGCTGTCCAAGGACACGGTGGCTGGGGTCATGGACAGCGGCGCCACCTCCCACATGATGACAGACGACGATACACTCCTCTCTTCCCACCCTCCACCTCATTCGGTCGTCACTGTTGGCAACGATTCCCGTTTCCCTGTTGTTTCTCATGGTCACACGTTCCTTCACACACCATCCACTCCTTTTCTTCTTCACAACACTCTAATTGTTCCTAACCTAGTTCACAACCTTTTTTCTGTTAGACAGTTCACTCGTGACAACCATTATTCCATTGAGTTTGACGCCTTTGGTTTTTCTATTAAAGATCCCCGAACACAGCATGTGATGCTTCGCTGTGATAGTGCGGGCGATCTCTACACCATACCTCCAGTCGCCACCTCAGCTCCACCCAACACCCACCTCGCCATCTCCCAATTATAGCATCAGCGTCTTGGTCATCCTGGCGTCGCCAGTCTCGACACCCTCAATAAAAACTCATCTCATGTAATAAAGTAGACCACTCTCTTTGCCAGTCCTGTCAACTTGGCAAACATACGCGTCTCCCTTTTGTTACCTCTTCTTCGCGCTCCTCTACGCCATTTGAGCGAGTTCATTGTGATGTGTGGATATCTCTAGTTCCTAGCATATCTGGTTTTCTTTACTATCTAGTGTTACTTGATGATTTCTCTCATTATTGTTGGACTTTTCCTCTTAGAAAGAAATCAGAAGTTTCACAGCTTTTAGCAGATTTCACCGCCTATGCTAGCACACAATTTGGTATTCCTATAAAATCCATACAGGCTGACAACGGCACCGAATTTGTCAACCACACCAACACATCCTTCCTTGCTTCCCGCAGCATTACCCTACGCCTCTCTTGCCCATACACCTCCCCGCAGAATAGCAAAGCCGAGCACATCATTCGCACCCTCAACAATGCAGTTCGTACGCTCCTGCTCCACGCCACTATGCCTCCCAAGTATTGGGCCGAGGCGCTAGCAACTGCCACCTATCTCATTAACCGTTACCCATCCTCTTCTGGCAGTGGTGACATTCCCTATGCCCTCCTTCATCGTTCCCCACCACAGTACAATCATCTCTGGGTTTTCGGTTGTCTTTATTTTTTGAACCTTTCTACTACTGCTCATAAACTTGCTCCATGTTCCACAGCCTATGTCTTCCTCGGTTACCCCTCTCACCATAAGGGGTATCGCTGTCTTGATCTCGCCACCAAACGTGTCATCATCTCCCGCCATGTTGTATTTGATGAGAGCATATTCTCGTTTGCCAGCAGTGACCAATCTTCACCCCCTCCCTCTCACTCCGACTTCGATTTCCTCCATGGCACTCTTAATGAGACTGTCTACTGCCAACAGCCTTCCGGATTCGTGGACCCTGCTCGTTCTACCCATGTGTCTTCTCCAGAAGTCCCTCTATGGCTTGAAGCAGGCTCCCCGAGCATGGTACCAACGGTTCGCCTCCTACATCCGCGGCATCGGATTCGTCGCTTCCTCCTCCGACATGTCCCTGTTTGTCCTCCGTCAGGGGACTGACATGGCCTACCTACTGCTCTACGTTGACGACATCGTCTTCACGGCTTCCACCCAAGGTCTTCTCCAGCATCTCACAGGCTTGCTCCACTCAGAGTTTGTCATGACGGACCTCGGCGACCTGCACTTCTTCCTCGACATCTCCGTCGTATGCTCCTCCAACAGCCTCTTGTCTCAATGACAGTATACCGTTGATCTCCTGCGACGCGCTGGCATGGCTGAGTGTCACCCTACGGCCACACTAGTGGACACTCACGCCAAGCTATCCGGCCACGACGGAGCTCCCGTGGCCGATCCGTCCGAGTATCGCAACCTTGCAGGGGCTCTGCAGTACCTGACACTCACACGCCCTGACTTGGCGTACCCCGTCCAGCAAGTGTGCCTTTTCATGCATGATCCACAGGAGCCCCACCTCGCGTTGATCAAACGCATCCTGCGATACGTCAAGGGTACCCTCGATGCCGGTCTTCACATCGGCCTCTCCCCGGCGACATCCATCACCGCCTACTCCGACGCCGACTGGGCCAGCTGCCCTGACTCACGATGCTCCACCTTCGGCTACTGTATTTCTCTCGGTGATATAACCTTGTCTCTTGGTCCTCCAAGCGTCAGACAACCGTGTCTCGATCAAGCGCAGGCTGGCACCGCGGCCGTTGTTTGCGTCAGAGCGTAGTTTTGCCGGTCGCGCAACTCGCAAGAGCTTCACGCCCGCTTGCTTGGCGACCGTTGTTCATCGCGACAATGTCAGCGCCATCTACATGTCAACTAATCCAGTCCAGCACCGGCGCACGAAGTACATCGAGATTGACATTTACTTCTTCCGCGAGAAGGTTTCACTTGGTAAGGTTCGTGTTTTGCACGTGCCATCCTCTCATTAGTTCGCGGACATCATGACAAAAGGTCTCTCAACGCAGCTGTTTCAAGAGTTTCGATCCAGTCTTTGCGTCTGGACTGCCACTACAACTGCGGGCGGGTATTAAAATAATTAGATACCTTTCCCTGTATGCACTTTCTATGTATGCGCCTTCCATGTATATACTTTCTTTGTATGCCTACACCAGACCAATATATATACAAACCACCACAGCCCTTTAGCTGTGTGGTGTCTGCTCCAATTTTTCTCTACTTTTCTACACAGACCAATAGCAAGGAGAAGCTGGCGCATGAGGATTTCTAGTCGGACAAGATGACAAGATGAAGAGAATTAGGATGAGTCCGTAAGCTAGTAAAGTTCATGATCATGTTAGGATAATAGTTTGTCTTAGGAGTCAAGTCACGATTAGTTCTGTAAAAGGATGTCCAGTGCAATCTTTTATGCAAGCAAGCAATAAATCTCTCTTACAAGTTACAATTGCTAATCTCTACCCCTCTAGTTCCTCACATCTACCCATGTTATCTTTCTTCAACTCGCCAACCACAGCACTGGCTCGCCAGCATAAAATCTCGCCCTCCAGGGAATCACCCTCCAACCTTAGAAGCAGATCGCGGCCACAACATACACTTAATCAGTACCAACTATTATAAATGTGAGATAAACAGGGGAATAATCAGGCATACATTCATCTGTTTGACTATTTCACTAATATGCCACAAACTATTGCTTATGAATTCCAAACAACGAACAGTGGTAATTTACAAAAAAGCTCCTTCAGATTATAAACAACGGCACAAAGGCATTTACAAAAGCTACTTGCAATTTTGCACCTTTCAGGCCAAAAACAAAAGAACAGGTTTGCTAATAGCTGGAAACCTGGAACCCATCATCACAAAAACCATCAAGTCTTGACTCTTGAGAACAAAGAACCACTACTCCCTACTGTCTTCCTGGACAAGGGGAAGGAACTAATGTGATGACGCAGTTATTTCAACCAGCACTACATTTTGGCAATGATTTCAAAAGGTCCTGTATTCTTTTGCTCTGTTCAAAAGCCAGGTCTGGACTGACCAAATTTTGGCTCATTCTCCACCCGTGGGCCTGATCTACTCAGGGAAACCCCAGATAAAATCCAACTGTTCACCCTAAATTAAGATTATAAACCCCACAAGCCTGAGCCTAACCAACAGGCCATAACTATTCCAGATGCCTTGCCTATACAGCTTACATGAAAGGAACAGGTAAAATTTTGCTGAAAATTTGTATTCAGAATAATACTATTTCCTATGGTTTGCATTACCAATAACAGCACACATCAGATGGTTTATCTATATAAGCTGTATGAAATGACGAGTTTAGTGCTCATACGGTGCAAAATGTTCCATATAGTCCCATGGGGCACTTCTTTCCTGTTACTGTTCCATCTTCTCCAAAATGACCATCATTATTACCAGATCCTCCACTACACCAAAAAAAAAAGCAATAGGAAGTTGTCACAAGAATGTATTCATTCACTAACACTTCTCAAGGACAAGGCAGTGCACAAATGTTTATTCCATGACCAATAAAATACTTGATGGCCCATGGAACACTGGTAATAGTTGAACCTTAAGACGGTTCCCATGTAGGTCCACACAGATAGTAGTGGTTGCATTTCATAAATAAATCATGCATCTTGGAAAATTTTGCACAAGGTGTCTCCGGGAATTTACCTTATCGCATGCATATGGAATGAGAAGTGGCATTTTTTGTGTGTGTAAATTGCACCCTGGATCCCTGATCTTGTAATGAAGTACCAGTTAGATCCCTAAACTTGAAATTATTCTGGCGTATCTTTAAACTTAAAACATTGTGCTACTTAGGTCATTTCGACTTAGCTCAAAAATGTTTCACTGAAATAAAGGTATGATTGATGAATATGATCTTGGTCATTATGTGAACCAAATTGCCGCATTGATCATCCACCTAAACAATTCACATTAGTTTAGCACCTCTATTCAATTGACAGTCACCATATTTAGCTAACTAGAAGTCATCATGCCTTCAAAAGTTCATATTGCCATATGGATTATTGGTTTGAATGATCCACATTAGCTTTGAATGAGCCACATTAGCTTTGCACCTTCATGTTATTAGTACATTAACAATTTTAGCTAATTATAAAGTTGTAATGACCTAAGTGAAACAATTTTCAAGCTTTGTTACCAGTTTAAGGACTTGACAAATTAATTTCAAAGTCACTCAGGCAATACTTCACTGCAAGTTTAGAGATCTTCAATGCTCTCTTTTTTTCTTTCACAAAGGTTATAGATCAAGCAAGCATAGGGAAATATCATTAATAAATTATACTCCAACTGTTTCATATTGTATGACATTTTTTGGCTTTTGACGCCTTGACGGTCTCCAATATACAACTTTGATCATTGATTTCTATAAAGTTTTGTTGGCAAAATATTACGAAATTATACTTTTGTGGTAAATTCTGAAAAAATTGGTGGCTACATGGCATAAAATCTTATAACGCGAAGCAGGCTAACAGAGGAAGCAGCAGATAAGGACTTTTTGAAAAATGTTGATGATTTTCATAAAACATCATCAAACAGCCTAAGTTCCAAAGTTGTACCCTCCCGTAGGCTCACTTTGTTTCAGGGCTTTCCTTTCTGTCCTAAGATTCCATCCCAACCAACAAGCGAGTCTGATACTCAGATGTGGATTCTGCTTGAACGTTGTAATTGCAATGAAACTCCCATAATTGCTTTTTCTAATATTTGTGCAGTAATGAAACTGCTTATGAATTTTTCATTGTATATATCAACCTAGAAGCTAAAATATGATCCCTCTCTAACATGTAATTGTCATATGAATGAATCCACTGTGGTAAGTAAAATGGGTAGAAGAAAAACATTCAAAGCACCTCCTAATAACCTAGCTGATACCAACAATACAGAAGTAACATGATATGTCATAATTTTAGAGAGGTATCTGTGCTAGAGCTAATTTTATAAAGATGACAACCAAGCAACCTCCTCTATTATTATCAGCAGTTTTAGATGAATTGCATACCTTGATGCTACTGTACCATTGACAGAAGCAATCTGAACATACTCATCTCCAGTAGCAATATTTGACCAACGAAAGTGTATTCTGCCACCACCGCCACCACCTCCACCATGTAGGCCTCCATTGCCACCAGATGCTGACAATGATGAGTTTTTCTCTAGCAGAAGCCCTTGAAGGAATAAAAGAATTGTCCCTCCAGAACCGCCACCAATCCCACCCTTAAACGTCCCATTGGAATTTCCAGTCGTGCCTCTATGGCTTTCACCGTCAGAGTTCACCGAGCCATAAATTAACAATCTTGAAAGTGGCCATTTCATGGATCCAATGACTGGGTTAGGAAGTTGGTTAGAAATTAGAAAAGAGAAATGATATCAAAAACTTTGCAAAGTAAATGCACTTACTTCAAGAAAAGAAAAGGTGAGTTAAGTCAGAGTGAACTTAGCAGAATATGCATATCGAGCACAGAATATTTTTAAAATATATATATGCTGATAGCAAACCCATAGGATGGTATTAACAGCTTCAAGGAAAACAAAAAATGGATGGAAACGAGGGATAGGTAAAGAGAATATACAAGACTACACAACATAGGATTACAAAGGATAAGATAGTACCTACCAATTAATCCCCCACCAGCACTGTTATCAGCTGACTCAGCAGAACGACTACCACTTCCTAGCTCACATGGAAGATCAGCATTGCCATATGGCTGACCACCTTCACTTTTCATTCCATTGTAAATCCCTACGCCACCCCGGCCTCCATGCCCAGCACCACCACCAGCTCCATACTTAAGAAACTCTCCTTTCCCAATGCCTTCCTTGCAACCTAATAAAGAATCCAGATTGCTGAGTGAACAAAGTTACAACATTGATAAAGAACACATTCCAGTTCTTTTACTGATTACAACACGAAAACACAGAATCACCTAACTCTGAGGCACTTATTGTGCCATCATTTGTAACGGTTACAGTTCTTGCACGATGAATATGGATTATACTCCCCCTGACTATGCCACTGACAGTTATGTCTTCAACACGGCAAATCTGCAAAATGTGAATTTCTTACAAAGAAGTTAACACAACTCGTACTGAGCCGCAATTTAGCCAGATCCACTTTTACAGAAATATAAACACAAATATAACTATGAGAAAAGCATGAATTTAATGTCAATTGTTATCGGTAGGACGAAATAAATATTATTATTTAAACAGTCAATTGATCTGTCATAGCACGAAGGTGCATTTTCATTCATAAAACTTTAGATGCATGCTCCCCTGTGAAGATTATTGTCAACTTGTTTACCGTCCTAAGCATGTTAGGTAGCAAGAGGTTCCCACTTCTCTATCTATTTGTTATGTTAATTATCCTGGTTGGGTAGAATCTATGCAACCATTCAAGTTTGCAAATCTGCATGTTTTGCATTCGGGCAGTAGAGGTAGTGTTGCAAAAAAAAAGCATCAGAAAAATTACACAGAATGGAGAAAATTCGTCCATCTACTATAGGACCATGAAGGTTGGAGTGCATGTATCAATTTGACATGGTATACAATACATTTCCATAGGCAAATAAGCTATCAGACCCATCCTGTGGAATGGAAATGACTATGAAGAGTCACAAATGTAATTAAAAGTCCACCCATTACACTTCCTTGCCCCAAAAGTTCTCTACAATCAATCTTCCAATCTTATATAAAAGATCTACAAGCTATATCTAAAAAACCACACTGGACCGCGGTTCAACCAAAAAAAATGTGAAGTAAAACAGAGGGGCAGAAAACCAGACAAAAATACTATTTTAATCAAGGTTGTCAAGGCGACGCCTAGGCGTCCAATCGGCTCAGAGCAGACACCGCGGAGGCACGCCTCGCCTTGGCCAGCTAGGCGAGCGCCCAGGGCGACACGGCGTCCACAGCGTCCATGGCGTCGTCTGGGCGGGCGCACAGCGAGCGCAAAAGAGGGGGCTTGAAATTCCAGATCGCGTGTACCTGGCTACTTGACCGAGTCGCTGGCTCGCTGCATCTTCGTATCCCGAAGAGGCGATTGGAGAACCCTAGCCGTCGCCGTCCACCGTCCCTCCGCCTCACCGCCGCCAGGTACGCCTCCCTCCCACCGCCACCTCCCTCCCTCTGCTTCTCCCTCCCGCCAGCCGCCTCCCTCCCGCGCTGCTTCCTCTCCCGCCGCCGCTCCCTCTCCCTCTGGCCTTCCCGCCGCCGCTCCCTCTGGCCTCCTTCCCGCCGCCGCTCCCCCTCCCGCCGCCGCTCCGTCTCCCGCCTCTCCTGATCTCCTCTCCCGCCGCCGCCTCTCCTCTGGTCTCTCTCTCTCGCCGCCGCGCTCCTCTCTCGCGCGCCCTCCCGCCCGCCGCTTGAGGCAGTGGAGAGCGGCGGCAGGAAGAGGGAGCGGCCGCCGGCGAGCGGCCTCGGCCTCGCCGGTGCCGGAGGGAGACGAGATGGGGGAAGGGAGAGGGAGAGGAGGATATGGGGGGCGACCGGGCGAAGAAATCAGAATGTGTCGAGCGCTCGAGCAGCCGAGTGGGGAGCTAATAGAGTGATTTTGGTTTTTTGCGAGTGAGCCCTCTCAAGTTTTGAAATTGCAATATGGTCCTTCTCATATGCATTTCTTCTATTTAGGCTCTTCTCTGTATGCATTTCTTAGCTCGCCTAGCAACGCCTAGAGGACGACTAGGCGCCCGCCTGGACGACTAGGTGTCCTGGCGCTCCTTAGGCGCCGTGGTCGCCGAGGTCGCCGTGACAACCATGATTTTAATGTGATTCGGCCGAAATACCGAATGCCAAGGCCCAAATAGAAGGCCCACAAGGACTACAGTGAATATTAGCTAAAATATTGATGAAAGGAGCGCATGTACTGGGTTCGAATGTGCACTGGGGCAATGAACCTTCGCTGACTTGACCACCCCACCAGCCAAGTGCTTGTGTCATGCACGGAATATGGCAAAGATTAGGTTATATTGAACCGCAGTTCAACCGGCCGGTGAACCGGGAGCATGAGCAGTTCAGTGACCATCCAGTTTTTAAACTATGCTACAAGCTATCAAAATATAGCCATATAGGAACTTTCTGAGGAAAAGAACATCACAGTAAATCCTTACTTGTAATGTCAAGGACAAGGAGCTGTTAACATGACAATCATCAGGGGGTGTGATTAGCTCACTAGGGCATGTTTTACTTTCACAGCGTGCAAGTGCATCCCTGGTAACCACAAACGTCAATCAACAGCATTGTTTAGAAAAAATTAAACATCATTAATTTACAGTGACATAACAGAACTTACAAGCTGCTTTGAACATCCTCATCTAGTGGAGCCTGAACAAGGGAACCAGGACCAACCTGCTCATAGATCAAGGAAAGTTGTAGTACAAAAAATAAAAATATTTGGAACAAATTTTAAAGCACACATGCTGGTTCAATATGATAACACAAACCAGCTAAACAGTAAGCATACCAAAAAGGAAACTCCAAGAAATACAATGGCACAGAATTAAGAAACAACCACAGAAAGTGGATTTACTTGTTAGTCTCTGTTAGGGAGAAAGAGTGTGAAGTCTGTGTATTCCATGGGCCAAGAGCCCATACAAGTATCATGTACAGTACAATTGCAAATAACCTCCCACACTATATACATATAACACCCCCCCCCCCTCAAACTCATGGTGGACTAACAACACTGAGTTTGGAGAGGTAGGAGCTATGTTGTATGCTAGTCTGTGTCTTCGTAAAGAAATCAGCTAACTGAACCTCTAAAGGCACATAATGACGATCAACAACTTTGTCTTACACCTGCGATTGTATGTATGAAGCATTGACTCTAATATGCTTGGTGAGCTCATGCTTCACGGGATCTCAAGTAAGGCTGATCGCACTAGTACTATCTGATAAGAGAGGAGTCGGTGCAGAAGCAGAAACACTGAAACCCTCACGTAGCCATCAAAGCCAGGTGATCTCAGCAGTCAACGACGCCATGGCTCTCAATTTAGCCTCAGCGCTCGAGCGGGAAATGGCAGTCTACTTCTTGGTTTTCTAAGCAATCAAAGAGGAACCAAGGAAAACACAATAGACCGAAAAAGAGCGACGATCAGAATGATCACTAGCCCAGATTGCATCAGAGTACACCTGAAGCTGCAAAGAACTAAAGCGGGGAAAGCAAAGACGATGAGTGATAGTCCCACGAAGATTATTGCAGAATACGAAGATAGCTGTAGTGGAGCTGAGTGGGAGTATAGACAAACTGGCAGAGGAAGTGAACTGGGTGAGATGTCAAGGTGAGTGATCTCAAGGTAGACAAGGCTCCCGACCAGATGGAGGTAGTGAGTGGGATTCTTGAGAGGCTCACCATCGGTAAGCCGAAGGTGAACACCAAGCTCCTTAAGAGTATCAAACACACGCCGATCAGTGAGACAAACGCAAGTAAGGATATCCTGAATGTAATGTTCCTGGGAGAAATAGTAGCCCTCGAACGTAGAAGTGATCTCAATCTCAAGAAAATAATGAAGAGAACCTAAATCAGACATTAAGAACTGCGCACTGAGATGCTCCTTCACAAAGGCAATGTATTGAGAGTCATCACCAATAATGATCATATCATCGACATATAGGAGCAACGTCCGACCCCGAAGAGAGGTGTATACAAAGAGGGCAGGGTCATGATCACTAGCGGAGAAGCCAACGGCAGTGACAACAAAGGAGAAGCAGGCGAACCAAGCACGAGGGGTTTGTTTTACCCCATAGAGAGAGCGACGAAGGCGACAAACCATAATACCATTAGGGATAAAATACCCAGGGAGCGGCTCCATGTAGACCTCCTCACGCAACTCGCTATTGAGAAAGACATTCTTGACGTCAAACTACGGTAGTGCTTCCATGAAACTCATAATGCTGAGAGCTCAATCGTTAATCTACCTAGGCTCTCGTATATATGACATGGCAATATTTAGACATGAGCGCCTACGAGAAAAGTTACACTGCTACATATATGAAATTATGCAGAATGTCATAAGGCAGACCACAGCCACCAGCTAAAAACAGATAAACATTGTCACCAGCAAGGAAACAATTGCAAACCTCCATTTGGTTACTAAACTATTTTTGTTTACAACCAATGACCAACCCTCAACACCATATTTTCCTTAATTACTTGAGTTTCAGATCGCTGATCCTGATTCTGGCCAGGAATGCAAGTAAGCACAACAAAGCTGGCATTGAGTATTTTATGGGCCTATGTGGTTGTGTGGCATAGCTTAGGTTCCTTCCGTAAATCAGGTTATAAGGCTTCTAGACTAGAAGCCCTTAAAGCATATGATATCTAGTTTTTATGTTCTAAACTCTCCATCTCCTCAAGAGGCCCCATGTTCAAAAGATTATGAGTGAAGCTTATACTACAACAAACAGGACCTAAGTAAGTTCCAGCTAATTAAAAATACATAGAGATTACATCATGAATTTGCTGACTGTGAGCATGCAATCCAGTTCAAATATTCATCTCGCAAGTTCTCAGACCTTTAAGAAATTACAAGATTGGAATAAATCTGAGATTACAGATAAAGTGTATCAAGTGTCCTAGTATAACGATACATATGTTATATTGTAGGTCCATCGGAGAAGGCAAAATTAAACAGAGAAAACTGTATAGCACTCACGTAAGTACCCACAACAGTACAAAACAATGAAAGTAGTGCATATACTATAATCTTACTTCAATGTTGTAAAACAGAGACAGAAACAGTCGCCGTGCTTTGATTCCATCGCCAGGGCCACTCAAGTTAAGAAGTCCTTGTCCATAGACTCCCAAAGCAGCATTGGAAGATATCACTGACCCATGCTGTCACAATAACACGGGGAAAAACTGAACTTCCACTACTAAGAAAAAGACATTTTGGCAATAAGGTTTTCAAACAACATACCCTGAGTACAACAAGGTTTCTCGCCTCAAGCATGGATGCAAGGACAACATCCTTACCCCCACCATCTATCTGAATCTTTGAATCCCACATCAAGAGCACTTTCACATACATTCTGAAAGCACCATAGACCTTCAAAAGGAGGAGGAAGTTAGGACTACAGAAAACACTCACAAACAATATTATAATGAAAGTAATCATTTGATACATTTAGCATGCCCCAAACAGCACAGATCTGATCACTAATATCACATAGGTTTCAATTAATCGCATTCTTACATCTGAACAAGCATACACCCTAGACATAATGTGATGCAATATATATCGAATTGATTACTTCACTATGTGATGCATATGAATCATTATGTACGAGCACCATCGACAAAAGAAAATATGTAGACCACGAGGCATACCTTTATAACAGAATCACTCATTAGAAGCTCTTCTGCAACCAATTCAAATTCTGATATTGGATTTTCAGACAACCCAAAGCAGATGCTACCCTTACTAAGTAGTCTAATTTGGCCTGTCACCTGACAAGTAGAAAATAGGAGCCAAATATGAACAGTGAATATAATAATGGAAATGCAGGCAAGCAATAGTGAATTGTAACACAGGAAATGAAGAAAATATGTATCATACAATAACAACCAGCAGGTAAAGAGGAAGAATGTACAATGAATATAAAGGGCATGGGAACCCATTCAATCAACAAGATTTAGAAAGAAGCATAATAAATAATAAATAAATTTGAACATGTCTCATATGCATAGACTTATGTGCTGGCTCAGGTCTAGAAATGGTATACTGAATTATAATTTATTCTGTAAATGTAAGTACATGACTGTTCAGTGGCCCATGTAACAGAAAAGTTATGATCAATGAGCTAAATTAAATAGCTTAGCCTTAAATAAAAAGGAAGACAGAATCACAGTAGAGTGATAACTGATAAGAATTGTAGGAATCAATGGTTATAAGTATTGACACTCTATGACATGCCAGTGTGTAACAACAGAGGAAGTGAGGAACACCACAAGCCAACTCAAATCCCAAACAGCTCACGTCACAACCTAGTCAGATCATAGAACCATTTCAAGTGGTGGTGCCGAGCCCAAGCATCCAGCACTACTTGACAATCACATTAGCTTGTTTCGAACAACATCATTTCAAATTTGTTGTGTTAATTTTTAGAATTAGATTGGTGCAGGCCTTATTATTGAACCTTTTAAAGGGGAAACGACATTTTAAAAAAATTGGATATTATTGTGGTGTAGATGCAATACTAAAGAATCTCAGGAAAAGACACTTCAAGGAAATCTGGATATTAGTGTGGTGTAGATGCAATAGTAAAAAACCTCAGAGAATTATAGATACACAAAGGCATAATGGAGCATTCATTAGCATGATGTTAATGGGCCATTGAATGCAAACCTGTACTCTGGACCACAACAAGGGAACCAACACTTTTGCATTGCACTCCACAAGAACATTGGACCAAAGTCTAGTCATTGGGAAACCCAGCAATGGAGTCTCTGTATGTGTGGTGAAATTCCCATTACTGACCTTTAGAGTCTGCAATGAACTATCATATATTGTACCTGCAGCACCAGCATTCTGACGGCACCCAAAACTCTGTCCACCTGATGAATGTGAAAAAAAAGTGTTTTCCATTACAAGACAAAGAAAGAGGGGGAGATTGCATTACTCAAAAGTTATTAAAGGAAAAAAGCACATGTTCATGTGCAAAAGCACATGCATCAATATTCAACACTCAGGATGGATACAAAGATCCATAACTGTGGCAGCTTATAGTGATACGCACAATTTCCACAGAAAGACTTAACCATGATGAATTTACCAAGGTAGGACAATAAAGAATTTGATTTTTTTAGGAGGGTGTAGTTAAAACTTTAGTGTCAAAAATCAGGGCTAGTAACATTTTAACTGACAAAAAGTATGGGTTTCATTCTCCTAATTTGCAAGTTAAACTGACAAAGGCTTTTCAAAATCAATAGAAATTGCATTCTTCAAAATTTTCATTTCAATCATTTGTTTACTTGCAGAAGAAGCATCTGAGTTCCTGCTTTACAATACTTTTCTCACCCATCTGCCAAATTTTATATTTTTCCTATTGTTTATACTTAAATCACTACTATGCTACAAAACACTTGTTAATGTGCATGAACTGTAATATAAACACATTCTGTAATATAAACGCGCAATGCCTCTGAGCTTCTGATGCTCAGTCGTGCAATCGTATCTAGCTCAAGGACTTTATTGTGGATATTTAGCAGTTGCAGCATCAGGGCAAACCAGTGAGTTGTGACTTGCGAGAATGATGTTTGCATGCAAGACAAAGGTAGTTATCTATATCCAAGACAGTCCCAAAATAAGACTGCATAAGTTAAACATCAATGTAATAATGTGCATACTGCATACTATGGCCATTAGCTTAGGATTATCATGCAATTGCATCTAATCAGTAATCACAAGCAATAAAAAGAACAAACTTTTTTTTTTGCATTGCAACTAAAACTAACTAATCAGAGTGCATTAATTAAGTTACTTTTGCATGTTGCCAACATGTCACACCCCTAATGCCTTTGCTAACCAGTGATAGAACCAATACATGACACTAAACGGTAAACAGTATTAGTAACAAGCAACAAATATCTCTTGCACTTCTGTATGCAATAGTTTGGCTGATTGTGTTCCCCCATGGAGAAACAACAGTGGCAGAAGGATTACAAAACAATTTCATAAAAAACGAAATGCCAGGAAAATACTCACCGTGAACTGTAATTTCCAAATCTTGTTGAATGCTGTAAAAATCCAGAGATATCCTCCCACCACCACCTCCACCCCATCCATTACCACCGGCAGCACTTATCGTACCATTTCCATATCTAAGATGTGTGCAACGTCGGCCACCATCAGAATTAGGTTAGAAAGAATAACGAGATTGATATCACAATTTGGATCAACAATGATCTGGGATCAGGTTTCAATGGGACTTGGGTGGCGTAAGGGTTTGGACCCACCAGTGGGCTGCCCAAATAATACTGATCGTAGCAAGGCTAAGTATTGTCGGATTTGTGCCAGAGCATCATGTCCGACAACATTTAGCCTGTCACAAACCACAATACTTTTCAATATTTCACATTGTTAAGAATGGTCATTGTTAAAGACTGCCTGCTTGAGCAAAATAATTGTGTATAGGGCAGCAGGAAGAAAGGTTTCCTGATTTCCAACTGAACCCAACAATTACACTCAAATTCTAGCACAGCGGTAGAACCAGACAAGTCATAGAAACTCTTGGGTCTTGTTTTCCAATTCCTTTTCTTTCTGTCTTGATTCTTGAAAACATCCTTTAAAATAAATCCGGCAGAATGTAGGTCCATCCTATGCCTAATATAGTGCAATGACATGGTAATTCATATAATGCCCTAAAAGTTTCTTAGCTAGCACCATATCATAATGTTCATAAGGGAACAATTAAGTTATGAGAACATTTAGCCAGATTGTGCAGTTTATTTATCTAGATGACATCTAGACTGGCCAATTCCCATGGAAAAATGGCAGGAAATAACATAATGAAATATTAAATAGGACTTGGATTCTCATACCCAAATATTTCAGATTGGTAACGTAATTCATATTAAAACAGGTAAAATTTGAAGCAATGCAGTTCTTACAGCTTGAAAGCATGTATCATAATGCTTCCACCAGACCCGCCGCCTCCTTTGAGACTGCCCACACCACCTTCAGCAAGTACATCTCCATCAACATTCAATAATTCACTTGCCCTTAGCATGACACGGCCTCCCCCATCCCCTCCAAACTGATGATCAGCAGACATGCTGCCTCCCTTGCTGCCATAACTCCACGGCCATGCCAATGTCGACCAAGCATACACATCGCCTCCCCAGTTCGTGTCATTGGACACTTTACACGACGCGCCCCGCCCACCATGTCCTCCGCCAGCCCCTTCCAGGCTGTGCGGCGTCCCGCTTGTCTGGGGAGGAGGCTTGCCCGCGAGGGCGGTGGTGTTGATGGTCGAATGGTGATCCAATGACACATTGGCCGCGTACAGAACAACCGACCCCGCAATCACCTCAACATGCTCGCTGATCGTGATGCTCCCAGAGACATTGACCACGATGTAGCATCCCCTGACAGGGCAGATGATCTTGACGTGGGGCTTTATCTCCACATTCCCGTCACCATACAAGCAGAGATCACCATCCAACGAAGAGCTCGAGCTTATCACGCAGGTGGTGTTAAACGATCCAGAGCCGTTCATCTCCTCGCAAGATCTCGAGCTCGCCGAGTATGTCCGGCACGGGAGCTCCCCGCTTGGACCCGCGTCCCCGCCGCCATCGCCACCACCACGGGTAACCTCAGCAGGAACCTCGGGCCGCAGCGCCCACGCCGAGAACCGGTCGCTTCCGCCGCGAACCAAACCGACCGCTGCGAGCAGCACAACCGCCCAGCAGGCGACGTACCTCATCGTGGCCGCCGCCGATCGATCCGAATCATAGCTCAACGGCGCATTTGAGCGGAAGGGTGGCCAAAGCACCAGAGCGAGCGAGCAGCACCTCCGATTCACCGCGGGAGGAAGCGAATCGAGGGGCGGCGGCGACCACAGCGGAGGCGGGGGGCGGACCGGTGCGGATCTCGGGAGCGGGGCAGCGAGAGGGGAGATCTCTAAACCCTAACCCCCACACGGGGGAAGGAGCCGAGGAGGATGGGCAGGAGAAAGACGAAGAGGAAATAGAGTGTGCTGCTCGCGAGGAAGTCGGGGAGCGGGGGAGGAGAGAGAAAGAGGAGAGAGACGGGGGAGATGGCCGGCCAGCTGGAGTGATTTGTCTAGTCTGGGACTCTGGGTGTTGTTTTCTCTTCGCTCTTCCATTTGACCATCATGAACGAAAGAAAATTTTCTACTTTTTTGGTTGAAAAGAACCTGAACAGAAGAGGATAAACTAGGCTGGCTTGGCTTTTCGTTATACCGCCGCGTAGCTTAGCCACCGAGGCACCGACTATGGTTTTTAACTTGGTGTAATGCGAAAACGACGTGCTTTTTAATTTGGTTGAAAAGAACATGAACAAAAGAGAATTGTGGCAGTGTCTGCGCCTCTCTCTCTCGATAAGCTAGGCTGGCGCGGCTTTTCGTGAGGCCACCGCGTAGTCCAATCATCAACTATGTTCTTTTAAAATGTGGTTAATAGTTATTGATTTAAATTTTTAAATCTTGACGGTCCACAAGAGAGTACGAAAAGAAATACTTACGTGTAGTTTTGACTGATATATATGAAGTCAAGGCAGTGTCCACTACAATCGACTTATCAACCCTGCCTTGAAATGACACTCCATTTAAAAATTAGTTACTGTAGAAAGCCAAGTCTTAAGTCCAAAAAAACCCACTCTATGTTTTTAATTTGTTGTAATGCGAAAATGATATGCTTTTTAATTTGGAGGAATTGATAATTTGCCACTATCAAAGATGTATCATTTCAGAATTTGACACTAATGTCTCATTGATATATGACCTTATGATCCACATGTCAGCGAAATATGGAGTGGCAAATGATGAAATATTCCTTTTAATATAGTTGAAAAGAACATGAACAAAGGAGAATTGTCGTAGTGCCTGCGTCTCTCTCTCTTAGGATTAACTATGTTGGAGTGGCTTCATTATGCCACCGCGTAGCCTGGCCACCGACTATAGTTTTTAATTTGGTGTAATGCAAAAATGACATGCTTTTTAGTAATGCGAAAATAACATAAGTGATGACGTGTAAGATCAAAGATAACCGATTAGAGGTGGATGAATAGGATGTAATAAAAATCGTTGCTCTAAATTTAACAATTTCAACACAAATGAGTAATTATAATAGTTTAGCACAAGTCAAAAGCTAAAAGACTAAGTTTTCTAAGGCACTACAAGCAATGTCTCTACTAAATACAAATCTAACTACACAAGGTAATCAATTCAATAGTTAGGAATGTAAATGTGGAAGAGTAAACACAAGAGTTAACCATAATAAAGACACACGATGTTTTTCTCGTGGTATCAAAGATTTATCGTTCTTCACTAGTACACGTTAAGATAAGCCTAAACGAATTGGACCGGTTCCACGAATTAAGCTTAACGACCTCAAATCCACTAAGACTGTTCTTCCTTCACTCCAGAGATGGCGAGCACCATATCACTCACAACTAGCATCGGGCCTCTTTACAACTTTCTTGAAGATATCACTGCACAAACTTCTCCCAAGCCATTTAGATGCCAGCAAATACCAAGAGTAACAAATTACAACCCTTGCTTGAGGAAGAATTAAGTGCTAAGAGGATCAACAAATAATGCAAATACACTTCACTACTCTTAACTACCTCCAAAGTGTAATATGAGCCTTTAAGTGAGTGGCAATTTCTAAAATGTTATGAACAATTAGAGGAGAGATTGGGTAGTATACTTCAGAAAGACAAAGTGTAATCTTATGAAAAAGTTCTAAAAAGGAAAATACTTTTTCACCAACAACCTAATTGTCTTCAGTAAGTTCAGGGTATCTTACTTGGGTTCTACTGGAGGAGCTACAAGATTGATTTTGAAGGAAAACAGATAATGTGCTCTTATATGGCAATATATGTTTAAGCATAAGATAAGTAGAGTTCCATCTAACAGGTATGTCTAAGTCAAATTTTTTAGGACGAACATTCATTGCTACATAAAAGCTCTTATATGTGGCTATTCATTGGTTAGTACAATTAATATATGAAATTGCATCCCTAAAAGAATCAGTATAAGCATTTAATCTTTTTAAACCAGATTTAATAATAAGACTAATAATATAACAAGTACAATATTGATACAGTAAGAAAGATTGTGTATAAGTATTAAACAAAGGAGTAAAAATTTTCATAGTCTTAGTGTTTGCAGCTGCATTATCTAAAGTTATAGAAAAATATTATCATGAGGCCAAAATCTTCTACAACTTTAATAATGCATTTTGCAATATTTTCAGCAGTATGTGAAGCATTAATTAATTTAAATCCTATAATTCTTTTTTCCATTACCCAATCATCATTAACATAATAAACAACAACACTAATATAATCCTCCCTAGCTCTACCACTCTATATGTCTTATATCAAAGTAATAAAGAATGTACAAGTATGAAACATTTCTTTTAATTTTTCACGACAGTTGTTATAACATTTAATTAAATCTCTAGTTGTGGTTTGCTTAGGTACAATATTAAATCGAGGGTTATAAGCAGTCCTAATATATTTTTGAAAAGTATCAGACTCACTAAAATATAAAGGTAAATCTTGAGAAGCAATTAATCTACAAAGAGATTCGCGGGCTACCACCGGGTTGTACTCCCAAGTACATTGGGGTTATATTGTAACTACGTTTAGCGCATTTGTATTCCCTGCCTATTTTTGCAGTTTGCAGCATGCCGTTGCAAATGACCCGTTCCGCGTGAAGATTTTGCAGTCAATTCATTACTACAAATTTTACAAACAGCATACCTCACCGAATTTCCATCATTGTCAGTCCTGAACTTCTTATCGAAATCATCCCAGACACCTGATATAGTAGCTCTTGATCTTTTTGAACCTATGCTATGGGTTGTGGATGCACTCATTGAACCAGATGGATCGATTGGACCCTGCGTCACTGGGTTGGCTGCTTCTTCTGGCTCTACAGTTTATTGTGGATGTGGACCTTTCGCAGATAGATATCTTTCTTGAAAGGATTGCATATCCTCCGTCGTGAAGCCGAATTCGAAGAGTTGAAAATCATAGTTCTTCATTGAATTCACTGCAAATTGAAGCACGTTGCCCCTTACCGTGCCATGCAATGTCGTGCTGGCACGGCTCACGACCTAAACGGGCCATGCTATGTCGGCCGCTCGGCCCAGACACGGCACGGTCCATCGTCTAAATGGGCCATACCGTACTTAGGCCATCCATCGCCTACAGTGACGGACCTTAGACCGACCCGCAACGACACGGTCCATTTCAACAGCTCTAGTGCTTGGGCATGTCTCCATCTGGTTGAATGAGGCAATTGGTGCTTGTTTAGTCTAGATGGTAGTACAGTACATCAATTGCTGGGGGAGTTGTACTGTGCTACTTTTCAGTTGTAATAGCTGAGCAGTAATACTGTGCTATTCCTCTGATGTACATTGATTGCTTGCAAATGGATTTTTTTTTGTACCAGCGTCATGCCACATGTCTTACGATATATCTCATGATCTTTGTCATCTAGGGAGAATGCAAGGTAAAGTTACATGCCCTGAACAGTGGCCATCTGGAGGTTGGTAGTAATTGGCTTTTGCCCATGCCGTCTTGAGTCTGTCTTTGCTGCATCCATGTGATAAAGCGGGAAGTACTTGCCGGGGCACCGTCAATACTCTTACCAGGGCGCTAAGGGAGGCTCGTCGAGGCTCCGTGGAGTATTCGCTTGGAATTTGGACATCCCCCACATGACCACGACACTTCTCGAGTTCTTTCCTTGCCGTGTGAGTAGGCAAGTTGCATTTCCCATGATACCAATCAACGTGGACATGCCCCTCAACAGTGCGGCCATGTCCTTTTAACAGGAATCGAATTTTGGTGACTTGCAAGGGCTCTTGTGAAGATCTACGGGTAGGCTATGCAAGCATAATTTCAAAAATTCTACCGCGTAAAAGGGACCTCCTCTAGTAATAGATCACGGGATTACCTCTAGACGCGCAGACTCGTAGCGGAAGTAGAGTCGATGTAGCGCGTTGATGCAGATGTAGTCGTTCTTGCAGAACGTCTCCTCCTTTAAGTCCTTGCGTTCGTCACAAGTTGCGGATCGTCCTAGTGTTGACGCTTCGCATCAACACCTCCAAGGTATCCACACGTACGGGGCAGGAACACCACGCGCCGGAGTGCTAGCGCCGGCGGCGCGGTATTAGATGGGGATGGTGTGGCAACTAGGGTTTCGGGAATTCCGAAATTCTCTTCCCCAACCCTATGCCACTTCCCCTCTATTTATAGGCATCCATCATAATGGGTCTCGAACTGGAGGCCCATTAGGAACTTATGGCCCATAAGAATTCGGATCACTATCCGAATTAAGTCCCAGCCCTTTAAGTGTGCGACCCTATAGGTTCACATACACTTAGACATAGCCCGAGTACTCCTACTCGTCCATTAATCAGCAGCGGCCCCTTAGCAAGACATACCGACTCCTAAGTATATGCAAAGATCATATCGGACGAACCTCAACAAAACTTATGCATTTCCCTTTGCCTCACGATATCGGTTAAACTCAAGGCGAGTACGTGTCATCCTTGTTTGGTTAGCTCAACCACGCTTTCTCGATTATGTGACTTGAATTCCTGACTACGGTTAACTCTTTAACCGTGAATAGTATGGCCATGCATTTCTGGAATCCAATCACTCGAGAGGCCTAGAGATATCTCTCCGTTGCTTGGAGGGCAAATCCTATCTTGATCGACCATGCCTCAATGCATGCATCATAACAAAACCCGAAAGCTACCTTTATGACTACCCGATTCACGGAGTAGTGTTTGGCAACCCCTAAGTCGGTCATTATGCATCTTGAGTACGTGCGGCGATCTCAAGTCTTAAGGACATAGCATACGCTTTGTGAATGAAACCAATCGATGACGGTAAGAATGCAACATTCTCGCAGTGTTTCATGGTGGGTCGATCCAACCCCATGTTTGCTAACATGTGTCCATATTATTGGTTTAATATCTTTATATCTATGACCCGTGAAACATGGTCATCAACCAATACATATGCTAGTCTATTAATATGTGTCCTCATATGTTTGACTAGGGATTATCTAAGAATAATCATCGCAGCAATATAGAGTTTCACAATCAAGTCACACACTTGATAATAAATATTGACGATGTTATTCAAGGAACAAGATAAATTATCCAATAATTCATGAACATAATAAACAGAATCATCTCTATGATTATCTCTAGAGCATATCTCCATCATCTTGGAGCGCAGGCGCACTTGCCGGGGCGCCTATATGCCGCGCCGGAGCGCACGCGCAAGACTCCTGGCGGGCGTGCCAGGGCGCCAGCAGCTATGCAGGGCACGCAGTTGTGCTTGACGCTGAGAGAACCAAGCGTCGAGCGTCTTGGCGAGTCGTCTGCAAGCCATGCCAGATCGCGGCGCCGTGTGTGCGGCGCGGGTTCACCGCCGGCGATGGCGGACCCACCAGTGGGGTCGGTAATGACGCCCCTCTGGCCGCCCCGGTGGGAGTAGTCGATATTCCTTGCTGGCCAGCGAGTGACGGAGATGGAGATGCTACATTGCATCGGTTCTCGGCAGGGGCGAGAGACGGAGATGCTATGAATGGATAGGCTTTTCAGCTTCCGAGAGGGGCCGACCGACGCGGAGAGGGACAGGCAGGGGAGAGCCACGACCAGCAGCAGCAAGTGGCAACACCTTGGGCTCAAGCTTACACGTACCATGGCGGCGGCGGCATCGCGTGGGCCTCAATTTGCGCTGAGGAGATCATGGGAGACGCTGGAGTGGGCAGATTGGTCAACTCTTGGGTGTACAAACCGAAGCAAGAGATCAGGATCAATGGGGAGGAGGACGCCATGGGCGGCGTGGGCGGCTGTTCTGTTCGTCGTTTCCTGCTGCAAGGCCTTCGTCATCGCCGTCCCGCAGCAGCCCAAGCAGCCAGGATCTCAAGTACCTGCCTAAGTTTGCTTGAGTATTATGCATTCCTCCGGTCCCGATCATTCGATCGCTACTAGCTAGGAGTATTATGCAGCTGTTGCTTTCTGGGATCAATCATGCGTCCTACAATTGCAATGAGCCAGTAGCTCCCTGTGATCCACCATGTGGCTAGTACATGACACCAACTGTAAGGCGCTGTAGGAGCAGTAGGACAGGGACAGCATCAAAGTATCACAGTTGTGATCGCTGCGGCGGTGATGATCTTGTTACTGCTTTGCTTGGCCTTCAATTGTCAGCGCTGAGAGGATGATGAGGGCATGGATGTCCTGGACGATGGGCATCATGTCTGCATTACTAGGCCAGACTTTTGATCTCGCTAGTTGTAAATGGGTGTTTGAACTTCGGAGCTAAATTTTTCAGATAAATCGGTGAACAAGTACTATTAGCCCCCCCTAAATTTTGATTCTGGGTCTGCCACTACCTGCCAGAGCACTGGTAGGGCACTTTACTAGGTCGTGCATACTCGCGGGACGCCGGTAGGGCACTTGAGGGCGCGCGGGCACGTCAAGGGTCTGGGCGCCAAGGGCGTGGTGCGGGGGCGCTGCAGAGCGCGCGTGAAGGGCATGCGGCTACGCCGAGGACTCAGGCTCCAGGGATGTAAACGCAGGGCACTGAGGGCTCCTTCGCCAAGGCGCCATCGTCGTTTTTGCCAGGGTGTTCGGCCGTCGGGGCGTCCACCTCTAGGGCATGTCCGCTGACGTCGGACTCGTTGAAGGAGCAGCCGGCGTGCTGGGGCGCGTTGGAGGCGCAGGCTCAGGGGGCGTTGGGCAACTTGGACAACTTAGGGAGCGCTAAGTCAGTGTTCTGTTCATTTTTTTTGTCCTTTTTCTTTTTTATTTTAGGTTTTTTGTTTTTTTCTCGTATTCCTTTGTATTGTCCGTGATTAACTAACAAGTTTTTTCTGTTTTTAAATTTTTAAATTTTAATTATACTAAATAAGGCAACTCAATTATAGTAAAAAAAACTATAAACTAATACTATTCTAAACACCCCTTAGCTTGTTAGTTAGCTTGTTAGTTGGCATAGTGATATCCCCTAACTTTTTTCCTCTTTGTTGCTCTCTTCTCCTAGTGAGAAAGCACGCACACGGGTGGGTCCCACTGCATACTGCAATAGTAGCGGTCGCTGGCTGGCCTGTCAGTACCAAGAGGCAGAAGGGTAAGCTACCCGCCAGTCTCAAGCAACCGCGTCTCAGCACCGAGTGAGTGTCAAATCCACAGGCACGCAGTGTGAGGCGTCTGGCGGCGATGCGCATTGGTAGAGGTGGGAGTTGGTGAGTTATGCAGGTCGGCCGAGGCCCGACCAACCCGATCTGGCCCAAGCACGCACGGCACGCCACATGGCGGCCGTCGCGGAACGGCGGCCGGTGGGCTCGAAAGCGGCCGTTGGGCGGCACGGCATATCGTGTCGTGCTTGGGCCGGCCCGGCCCGATGGTGCAAGGCCAGCACGGGGGGCATGGCCGGCACGCCAGTGCCCGCGATCGCCTCGACCTCCCCGGCTCTCCCTCCCGCGTCCCCCCCCCCCCGCCCCCGCCCTCCTGCCTCTTGTTGCCCTTCCGGTGCCAACCTATAGCCCATCACACATTCACACATCACAGAGCAAAGAGAGAGAGAGAGAGTAGAGGGGATTAGGGAAGGAGACAAGGAACCCGTGGCCGTGCGGCCGTGCCAACTACCAAGGGAGGAGCCGTCGGCCGTCGGTCCATCGGTATCGTCGCTCGGGATTCAGCTGGAGAACCTTCACTACGAGGCACATGAGCACCTTCACCGTCATCGCCAGCGACAGGAGCACTAGCCGCCGCATGGCCGGCAGCCCGGCACCACCACGAACGGTACCGCCAGATGAGCTTGAGTCGAGGGCGACTCCAATTCAAGAAGGGGAGGATGATGAGAACATCACTTCTACTGATATGACCACTCCTCTTACTGCTTCCATGAATGATGGACAAGGTCCAATTACTCGAGCACATGCTCATCAACTTAACTATTAGGTAAACTCATTTTTAGGAGTCAATAATATTTTCGCTGAGAATTCAATACTTTCTAAGACTTGTGATTTTCTTATTCTTAGGAATCATGGAGAAGAACCACGCGAGCTCAAGTGTAGAAGTGGAACCGTCTAGCGCAATCCAACTCATATTCGTGAGTTCGACTCAGATTCGGACTGCTTGACAACGTCTATTTCAAACGGCCATAACTTTTGATCTATAAGGTTTCTCGGGGCTCGTGTGTACTCGTTGGAAAGATTTTGGAGTCTACTTTCAGATGAATCTGGTCTTATCTCGAAATTCCATCCGAGCCGATCAGAAACTGCAAATAAATTGCGTCACTTTTCCAGTCCGAGTCAAAGTAGGCATTGGGCCTTGTAATCGAGTCCTATTCGGCTTCCAAGTGTGTTGGCCGACCCTCAATAGTACCGCACCCCCTTTTATTAGTTAAGTGCGGTTTTCCCCTCTCTTATTTAAAGAGGTCGCATCCCTTTAGTTTTTTGGGGGTTTTTCTTAAGAGATTTTCTGTTTAGCAGTCTCACCGCACGTCCAGTTGAGGAACCCCAACTTATGAACTTAGGGCCTGTTTGGTACAGCTTCTGCTCCCAGCTTCTCAGTGGATTCTCAGGGAGCTGTACCAAACACCCCGATTCTCAAAATGAGGAGATTCTGCTTCTCGCGAGAAGCACTCTCCAAAATGAACTAGAGAGGAGAAGCGACCTTTGGTGGATTCTCGTGGGAGCTATAGCCCTAAAATAAACTTGCCCATTGAAGTTCATAGTATTTACCCGCAAAATGCCACCGGTATAAATAAAAAAATTCCCACCCGACCCGAGCGCTTGCTCGTTCCTCCCCCCACCCGAGCGCTCGCTCGTTCCTCCCCCCACCCGAGCGCTCGCTCATCCCTCCCCCCACCCGAGCGCTCGCTCGTCCCTCCCCCCGCGCGCGCCGGTTCCCCTCCACCTCCTCCCCGCCGCCGCCGCCCCTCCCGCGCCGCCTCCCCTCTCCCCCCCCTCCCGCGCGCGCCTCCCCTTCCTCCCCTCGCGCGCCGCCTCTCCTCCCACGCCGCTGGCTCCCCTCCCCTCGCGCGCCGCCCCCAGCGCTTCCCAGCCCCGCGCCGCCCGACGCGCCTCCTCGCGCGCGCCGCCGGCGCGCGCCCTAGCCCTCCCTAGCCCCGCGCTGCCCGGCCTCCCCCCCTCCCACGCCGCGGCTTCCTCCCCCTCCCCTCCCGCGCGCGCGCTCCCCTCTCCCCTCCCCTCCCGCGCCGCCTCCCCTCCCCTCCCCTCCCGCGCGCGCCTCCCCTCCCTCCCCTTGCGCCGCGCTCCTTTAGTGTAGAGGTGAGAATGCCATATCAGAAATTTCTGTAGCTCCAGATTGTTGTACAACTATTGATTGATTTCTGAAAGTATTGTGGATGCATGCAAATTTCTCAAGCTCAGTTGTAGCTCGATTAGATGTGTATGTGGATGTATTGTGAAATTTCTGCAAATTTCTGAAGCTCCAGATTGTAGCTCCAGTTAGATGTGTATGTGGATTGTAGCTCCAGAAATTTCTGCAAATTTCTGAAAGTATTGTGGATGTGGATGTGGATGTTAGATGTGTATGTTAGCTAGAACTGTAGATGTGGATGTTAGCTCCAGTTATTTTATTTGAGGTATGCATGCAAATAATTGTGGATGTGGATGTGGATGTTAGATGTGTATGTTAGCTAGAGCTGTAGATGTGGATGTTAGCTTCTCCAGTTCATGTATTCCTTTCATTGTATTGATCAGTAGAGTTTATTGATCAGTAGAGTTTCATTGTATTCCCTTACAGTGGAGCATACTCTTTTCATGTATTGATCATTGTATTCCTTTCATTGTATTGATCAGTAGATGTGAATGGTATTTTATTTGGAGAAGGGCATGTGCAGCGATTGAATGTGATTGAATGCTAGTTTACATTGTTATAGTGATTGGATGCATATAATGAGGTTTTCATACATTACTCTGGTTTGCAGGGCTAAGTAACTCTGTATTGTTATTGTGTATGTTTGTCATTAATTAATGGTGAATATGCTTGTAGCACGAGAGATGGGTGTGATCTTTGAGTGGGTGACGAACACACTAGGATAGTATGTGAACTATTTGCTGAACAAGTAGCTGCTGGTAATCGTCCAAGTACACATCTGAATATTCCTGGTTATGCGTTAGTAATTGCTAAATTTGAGGAGAAGACTGGGATAAAATACACAAAAAGACAATTTAAAAACAAATGGGATAAACTGAAGAATGACTACAACACTTGGAAGAATTTGACGACAAAGGAGACAGGCTTAGGTTGGGATCCTGAGAAAAAAACAATTAAGACCACTGCTCAACGGTGGAAGGAATTAAAAAAAAGTAAGTCATTATATATTCAAGTATGTATGTACAATCTCGCCTATGTTTATTATTAACTTATATCATTGTTGTTGATAGGAATATAAAGGATGCGCTAAGTTTGAAAAGGGTGGACTTCAAAATGAGGACCTGTTGCGCACGATGTTTGAAGATATTCGCAACACTGGTGAAGATCATTGGTCTCCAGCAATGGGAAGTATGGCAAGTAGAAGTTGGTTGTAAGACTTTATTTAAATTGTGAGACATTTAAATTGGTTTGTAAGACTTTATTTAAATTGTAAGACTTTATTTTAATTGTGAGACATTTTTTTGCCTCTATTGATATGTACAAATTATTTGCCTTTATATAGGTTTTCTCTAATTTAAGTCCGTTTTTCTTGGTATTTTCATGTACAGATGTCCTCATCAGAAAATGAAAGTGAAGTGAGTGATGTCTCTGATGAAGAATATGAGTGTGATGTCCAAATGATGCAACTACAGCAAGACATATTAGGGCACTTAGTCACATCGCAATTATTGTGGAGAAGTACCATTCAACTTATCTTGATAAGAATGAGGCTAGGACTTCACGCCTTAGTGGTATGGGTTGGGTAATAGAAACCCTAAACACCTCAGGGGAAAGCCATCATATGTTTCGTATGAATGCTACAATCTTTCAGAGTCTACATGATCTTTTAGTTACATCTTATAACTTGAAATCAACTACCCATATGAGTTCCATTGAAGCTTTGGCTATTTTTCTGTATATATGTGGTGGCTCTGAATCGAATCGAAGAGCGCAGAATCGGTTCAAGCATTCTGGTGAGACAATTAGCAGGAAGTTTGATGAGGTTTTGGAGTGTGTGGTCAAAATGTCTCAAGATATTGTGCAGCCAAAAGATCCTAATTTCTCTACTGTTCATAGTAGAATTACAAATGATAGGAGGATGTGGCCACATTTCAAAGACTGCATTGGAGCTCTCGATGGTACACATATCCTTGCAATAGTTCCATTAGAAGATCAGATTAGATATATTGGTAGGTCAGGGAAAACAACTCAAAATGTGATGGCTATATGTGATTTTTATATGCACTTCACATACGCATCTATTGGTCAGCCAGGAGCAATGCATGATACTAGTGTGCTTTATCATGCATTGAATGTAGACAAAGATATCTTTCCACATCCTCCACAGGGTAAGTTTTATTTTTCAACTTGTTTGTGCATTTATTTATATTAATATTCATACATTTGGTGTTAACAGTGATAATTTGCACCTTATTTTTAGGAAAATATTATCTTGTCGATGCCGGTTATCCGAATAGGCCGGGGTATCTAGCACCATACAAGGGACAAAGGTATCATATTCCTGAATTTCGAAGAGGTGATGCCCCAAGTGGTGAGAAAGAAAATTTTAACAAAGTACACTCAAGTGCTCGTAATATCATTGAGAGGACACTTGGTGTGTGGAAGATGAAATGGAGAATTCTTTTGAAGATGCCGAGCTTTCCTTTGTCCAAGCAAAAGATGATTGTTGCAGCTACTATGGGACTTCATAACTTCATACGTGATCATGCTTCACCAAACAAGCATTTTCGTAGGTTCGAGCGGAATCCTAATTATGTGCCAACAATACCATCAAGATATGCAAAATATGTCATTTCTCAAGATGCATCAGATATGTCAACGTCACAATCAAGTGATAGAGCTATGGATAGGTTTCGTGATGACCTTGCAAAGGCAATAGATGAAAGTGGGTGAAATTTGCTACATTACTTGTAATAGTATGGACGAACGGATTGCTTTTTATGAAAGGATGAATGCACGAGTATCTAGTAATTGATATCACATTTAAATCGACTCGGCTCTGAGAAATTTGTACATACATTTCATAAATTTGTGTACACATACAAAGGAGTAAGAAACAAATAAACTTTAAGTGCTAAAACTAAGGGTAATATGGTCTTTTCCCCTCAAATCTCCTCATTTGTGAATCTGGAGCCAACCCACTGGCCAAACGCTTTTCAGAGGTAGCTCCAGATTCTCAGAGAAGTGGATTCTTACAGAATCTGGAGCAGAAGCTGAAAAATGAGAATCTGGAGCTCTACCAAACAGGCCCTTAATCTTTATTCAATTTCAGATTGTATCTTCTACTATCTTACTTGTGTTCTCGATTCGCTTGCAGGAGATACCCTTCTTGGCGAGGTCAACCGCGTTCGGCACGATTGATAACCGTCGGAGCAGTGGTGTAGTGATTGCGAGGGGATCGATCTGTTTTGGTCGGAGCCTTTGGATCATCAACGTCGTGTTCTCCACAATCGACTTATCAGTACCTCTCGAAAGATCGGGCCATCGTCACATTAGTTGTTGCTATGGGATAGGTAGGGTCCCATTACTTTAGACACTATAAGCATGACAACTCTTGATTGATATTCGAGATAGGTTGATGGTAGATGATTCAGGCTGCCTGAGAGAAATGTACGTGCATTGTTAAAAGAGTAACACAAAGTTATTATGTGTTGCATTCTCCAGTAGGCTTGAGAGTACCCGTGAGATCAAATCACAGAGCGCCTTGGAGCTTCGAGGTGCGCCGGTGAGATTAAGTTGCAGGCACATAATAGAAGTGCCTACAGGACTAAGCCGTGGGGCACCAAATGACCACTTGGAGTGGTAGCACTACAACAGATGAAATCAACAACAACAGCCGAAAACAATCACAAAATAGGCTGAAACTGTCGAGAATCTATTTCATCGACAACCCAATGTCAGTAATGCCCTCTCAGCATTGCTTTGTCAGAGATTAAACTTCTTTTCCGACAGCGTTGTTGCCAAAAGTTTCTCCGACAACCAGGACTGTTGGTGATACATGGTGTCGACCAGCAGTTCCAACAAACATGGGCCCCACTGAACTTTAATAGTACTCTCGGTGATAGCTTGTTGATATATGGCAGCACTATCACAGATATGTTTAAGAGCAATTTTCTTATACGGATACAAATTTATGATAACATTGTTGTCAAATGATATATATATATATATATATATATATATATATATATATATATATATATATATATATATATATATATATATATATATATATATATATAGGAAACCTCTTTTCTACACCCGGGTGTAATTACATCCTATATCGTATCTCACAACGTAGAGAGTATCTCGCGTAACGGAGAGTATGTACATATAGTATACGAGTATTTAAGATAATCTAGGTGGTATGAACAATTTTTCAGAGGTAGTATGTATATTTTTTTAGACATACTCATTTTTATGTGTATATATGAAGGTATTTACAAAATACGCTAAAAACTATGGACTCCCTTGCAATTTTTTCATGTGGTTCACATTGAAGTATCTTATAATTAGTATATGAGCATATCCAAAGTGATAAAGGAGTATTTCAAATTCGTTTAGGTGGTATATTAAAAGTGCGTGTAATTACACCCGGGTGTAGAAAGTATTTTTCCTATATATATATATATATATAATTATCACAATTATTGTATATCATCTATATGTTCTTGTATCCAAAATCCCATATTCATGCATTTTCATGCTCACAGTTCACATCCATACGCTTGAGTCATTGTAGACAATAGCAAATCTTGTCCACAAGCTTCAACCAATTTTAATACATGTGTTCAATAAGAAATACATGACAAAACTGTTATATGTCCGAAGACTATAAAATATGCAAAGATCCAATACCCTTCACATAACAAAAGGTGCATCAGGCAAGTATTTTGCTCCTTTCTCCATCAGAACATGTAGACCAACTAAACACAATGTTTCAATGGCACCAGCACTTCACTCCTCATATTAACCTTGAATGAAACAAACAAAAAAGAATGAAGAGCTATTTATGTACTTATCGATTTACTCATCTAACAAAACAAAAGAATCGCTTGCTGTCTCCGGAAGCTATGAGCCCATAAGAACAACGGCCACCACGCCTTGCAACTTCTCCATGTCAATATCGTTGACGACAATGCAGCCCCGGCCTTGTGCGTCCTGAAGATGACGCCACTGCGAGAGTCCAAGCGCACACCACACCACAGGTTCCCCTCGTCACCACCGATGATGGGCGGCCTCGGATATTTTGGAAAAAGGGAAGGTCGAAGGGAGCGGGTAAGGAAGGTTTGATTGATTTGCGGCGGCGACGGCGAAATAGGTGTCATATGCTGTGGGATACGGTTAATTAGGGTGCAATTAATTATGGGCCAAGCTGGAAGACTCATTCTTATCATGATGTTGGGCTTAGGCCTTTTGGCCTTCCAACAAGATAGCTGTCGGCTACAACTTGTACAATGTTTCTCGAAAGCAACTTGGTTATGTCCACAAAAAATCACAAAATTCTAGATAGTAATTTAGAATGCAAATTGCATTAAATGGCCAATCTATTTTTTATTTTGAGGTTAATTATATCTTTAATAAAAAACCGTCTGTGATATTATTTTCTACCCCTAAATCTATTTCTGTTTATTGGCTAGCAGGGCCGTGCCATGAAATTTAGAGGTCCTGTACAAAGCTCTAAGTGAGGCCTAAACCAAAGTACTAAATATAGCCAAAATAATGTATGTATTGCAGAGCAAATGCAATATATCAAGAATAGTACCTTTTAAACTCTGGGGATGTATGTATAGCCAAATAATGTATGTATTGCTATGGCGGTGCTAATTACTGGACCAAAGAATGTAGGACCAGCCAATGATACATTATGAAGTGCACTGATATATGCTGACATAATTCCTTGTATTCCCTCAACCTGGGGATGTATTATAGTTAGGTTCTCTGCAACACAATGACCATGAGAAAAGAAATACATGGCGATTAGATGCATACATATCTTTAGTCCTTAGTCAACAAACACGCCCTTTCATTTGAAGAGCACTAAAAGCACCGGCTAGTGGTTCAAATAATCAAACACGTAATATGTTCGAGAATAGACAGCTCTAATTGAGCACCTCAATGAAGTACAAAAGAAAAAGAAGAGGAAAGTTCTCATGCCTTACTTCCAATCTGCTGGAGATTCAAAATCACCGGCTTCCACGTTCTTCCTTATACGTCTTGCAACTGGAACAGCACTCCGCTCTCGATATTCTAGATATTAGCAAGAAAGGATCCTGTAACAAGCATGCTTAGAATGATGAATAACTACTTGAGTGCCATAACCAACAATCCACGTGTGCGATACAGATAGGCATGGCCAAAGCGCAAATGTAACAACAATAAACAAGTACCAAACAAAAAGAAACTTAAGTTTACACTTTTTGAGAGAAGATCCTTTATTTCAAGATCTAAACAATGAATACCATCTCCATTATTGCTTTTGAACCAGCACTTTCGTCGGCCTGAACAGTTAGCTCACCAAATTTACTAGGATTTGGTAAGTTATATTCAGAAACGCCAAGCTTTAGAGTCAACAGTCTATTCCGTCTGACCTGCACGAAGATGCCACAGCCCGCAGGCGGCAGGCGGCGCCGAGCTGCCGAAGAGCGCGAAGACGGCGACGCGTGTCTCTCGCTCACCGAATCGCGCGAGCGCGAACCATCTGGCAGCCTCTCGGCTCGCCGCCGCTTGGGCCTTGGCCTCGATGGCTCGACCAGTCGACCGCAGACTGCTCGTCGCTCGACGCGGAGCGGCGGAGGCTCTTGGCCCGTCCCTGTCGCAGCGGCGCAGCGCGTCCACCTCGCGAGCAGCACGGCGTCCACGACTCCACGCACGCGCGCGGACTCGGGGGCCTAGCCCATGGGGGCCCTGTACGATCGCACGGGTCGCACGCCCATGGGCCTGGCCCTGTTGGCTAGTCTCAGAAAATGCTAGTCATGACATCTGAAACAAGCAGATCAACATATACATATATATATCCAATTCACATCTCAATTCATTTCACAAACAAAAACATCCATTTTGCAAATCAATTAATTGAAATAAAATAAAATATCCATTAACAAATACAAAATTACAATTAATGTCAATCTTATCCCAAACAAAAAATCATTCTACGTTGTGGAACTTTCCATCTAATTTTATGACTCCAGACACCAAAAAGTATGCACACTCTCCTCGAATACGTGCAAGGTCGAGCTATTGCAACGCAGTTGTAAGGATGAGCGCAGTCTGTTAATAGAAATATCAATGTGCGTACATATATAACTTGATAAGTCTGAAATAATTATGAGAAGATTAACAAACCTTAGAATTGGTGATCTTCAAAAAATCGAGTAGTAGTCTCATATGGTGGCAAACGTAGAATCCACACGTGTTGCCTGGCAGCTGCTGGTGGTACTGAAAAAATAGAATATGTTAATTCAAGAGGCATTACTACCAAGTGTTGTATATGATTAATTAATTAATATGTACTAGCAAATACCCAAAAATTTTGAATATGTTGCAGGGCGTTGGCCTCTTCCGTCGAGCCACGTGCCTCTGCAATGTATGTGGCGAACGACCTACGTGATTCGAAAAAGTTAGCTTAATCATTCGGAAGGAAAGAAAGATTACAATATAGTTATGTATGGAGAAAATGTATTTACCTATTGAATAATTGGTCAATAACTGTGTAGTTGGTTTTGTTCTTACTTAGAGAATCAAGGTATATTGCCTTCTTCTATTTTGGTATAATTACAATTAAAATTCAATGGAACTCTTAATTGTAGGGCATAAGTACAAATTCCTTATCACGGTGAGCCAGCAGTGCTGTTGTAATGTACGTCTCGACGAAAGATGTATCCTCGTTGATGGTATCCATAGCGACCAAGCGTGAGTCCAGAAAACCAATTGGTGATTTGGATGATCTAATTTCAGCCACCATGTGATAAGCTGATTATCATAGACGGTTTTTATTAAAAATCGTCTTTGATATTTCAGTACCACAGACGGTTCGTCAGTAAGAACCGTCTGTGATAGTCGTTTTTTCTGACACCAACAACACAGACAGTCTCCAAAGTAAAACCGTCTATGATAGTGTACATCACAGACGGTTTTGTCAAACCGTCTGTGATTTGACGTCTACTAATAGTATTTCTGTAGTAGTAGATCAACTCTCTTTAATCTATTAGTAATCCATGTTTTGACAAGAATTAACAGTTTTATGTTTAAATTAACATAGAATAGAGTGTACTCTAGTTCTGACTTTATTACAGCCTTGCTTGTTCATTAAAGCTCAATCAAGATATCAATTTCACACCACCATAAGAGCATGCACAATGGTTTAACGTTAGCTGTCTGTAAGCATTACCACATAGAACATGAGATGATATAGAGGAGAGGGGGAGTATAGAGAATTGGACCGTCTCTTATGCAATATTCGACTTTAACACGAGAAATAAGACATATTGTATTACGAAAAAGCTGTCTATAAAAATATGTAACAAGACAATATATTGTAGTAGCTGTTTTTAATACTATCTATAGATGATATAGAAATATATTATAGACAACAATTGTATACGTAGCTCTTGTCTGTCACCCTTAGTGACTTCACATGATGCAATGTTTGAAAATGCAAAAAAAAAAAATCATGGATATAGCACATGTAAAGTTATACAAACATGCAAAGTTTCAATTTTAATTTCGTCCATAGTATCAAGAACAAAAAAAAAAAGAGACAAATAGTACTTCTAGAGCATACAAACGATGCGTGATTGGCTGTTTTTTTTTGTTCTTGATACCAGGGATATATTTGAAATTGAAAATTTGTAGGTTTACACAAATTTATGTGTACTACATACATATTTTTTTTTGATATTTCTCAAAACATTACATCGTGCTGAAATCGCTAAGAGTAACGCCGGGTCTCCTTGACGCCAAAGCTGCACTCTTTAATAAGTAGTCCACTCCAGTAGAACTGCAGCCATGTTCCTTAACACATACAGGACATGTATATGTAGCTCTACTTTGAAAATCATACAGAAACAGGTGTCGGTAAATTTACACATACGATGTGCTCATGTCCGCACGAGCTAGTTTATAGAGATTTCTTTCGAGCTATCAAGTATCCACTCATTAACAAGTTTTAAAAAGGTAGCATGCGAAACTGTAAAATAATTTGTATTGCCCAATATGTTGTAGGAGTGAAATTGCTAGTAGAAGGTACCTAAATTCTCATCATTTAAGATGCTGTGCTTTATTTGTCCGTTGCATACTTGTCAGTACATGCTCCTTTCGGCGATACACACTGATCCAATCTTCAAGTTCCTAGCACATGGATATTGTCTATACAAACAGAACAAAGATTTTCTTTCAGAGTTCACAACCGGAAGTCAGAAATAGCAGTCTTGCCATCTAACCCGATGGAGTAGTAATGTGTAACGTAATCTCTGACGAGCGTTTCCCTGTACAAAGGAGGGTTCTCATCAGACAGCAGCTCCTTGATTGGACCATACATCCTCGTCGAAGCTGGATGGAAATGCGTGCTGAAAAAACATGCGATCGAGACTCTCGGTCCAGCATTCTTCGCCACCACTCTATGCTCCACACTCCTGAACTTGTCATTGGAGATCAACTGAACATGTGAATGAAACAATTAGTTCTGAATCGAACATGGCACGCACGCATGTTTGCTCAATTCAAGTTTGGATGACCTTAATTCTGAACATACCTGTAAGAGATCACCAATATTCACGATGAACGCTCCAGGGGTGGGCGTAACGTCGACCCACCGGTCCTCATGGAGGATCTGGAGGCCGCCAGTTTCGTCCTGGAGAAGTACAGTCAGGAAGCCAGAGTCTGAATGCCGGCTTGTTCCGATGGCGAGTTCAGGCTGGGGACAAGGAGGGTAGTAGTGGCACAGTATAATCTGTCCTTGGTTGCACTCTATGTCTGTCAAGTAGCTCGGTTTAAGCCCAAGCGCCTCCGAGAGCAGCTCGAACAAAGTGTTCCCCAAATTCTTCACTTGTTTGGCGTATTCAAACAGCGCATCACTGCAAGTCAACATAAAGTGCACATATATATTCTCCATAAAAAAAGTGATGATAGATATCAAAGGTGTGTTTGGTTTGTGCCTAAACTAACCTGGCCAAAATTTGGCTAGTCCCAACACTGTGGACCATGTTTGGATGGTTGCCAAAATTGTCAAGCTTATGGCTCTATGTTCAATTGGTCATGCCCTATTTATTTCTTGCCAATCTTTGGAAAAATTGTGGATAACCAAAACCCTTGTCAAAATTTTGGCTAGTTAAATTTTAGTAGGGTTGGTTTGGGCACAAACCAAATACACACTAAGAGTTCATCTCACTAATCTACCATCTGCTCTTCGTTTTGACAAAAAAACATATCAATTATGAATAAGTCCATATAACACCCCAAACTATAAAATGAGACATTTGACCCCTCTACCCCCCTCTGAACTTTCCAATCAGGTTCAAATAACACTTTGACCTGGTTTCGCGTGGTGGTATTACCCTTGTGATACGATAAGTAAGCGGTTTTACCACATAGGATAGCACATTGGTCAAGTTGGATTAGTGACATATGGACTCCATAAGGACTTCTTCCCCATCAAGCTCCTAGCCGTACTTCTATGTCCATCATTCCCAGTAGTTCTCCCTTTCTCTATTTCGATGTGGAGAGAAGGCTCTGTGAGCCCTACCTGTCATTCACCTAAATTTGACCAGCATGTCATCCTATGTGGTAAAATTGCCCACTCATCACGCCATGCGGGCAATACTACTATCCGAAATCAGATTAGGGTATTATTTGAACTAGATTGCGAAGTTCGGGGGGTTAAATATGCGGTTTCATAGTTTCAGGATGCTGGACGGACTTTCCAGTAAAGTTCAGAATGTTATATGAACATTTTCCAATCAATTAATAGAGAACGGGTTGTAGCTAATGTACTGAATTTATTACAGCCTTCATGCTTACAAAGCTCGAAAGTTCAGAACCAACAGAGGTCCTATGCAAAGATTTTCATTGCATAATTTACCTCTTGTCAATAACCATGTAAGAAATAGCTCACTCCAATGGAAGTAGTATGCATCAATTCACTCAGTTCACATGCTCTTAAACACTAACAAGAAATATATATAGGTCCACCATGAAAATCATACCATCAGGCATCAGTACTGTGTGTAGGATTACTCAAATTCTAAAAAAAGAGTAGCAACATCTGTTGCGGTTAGCTGTAGTAGAAAAAAATTTACAAAAAGTGAGCACTTGTTTTCTTTTTTTGAGGTGGGAATAATTGGCTAGTGTAGTCATCTTAGCTTGGAACCCCCAGGCCATATGCTCAAATCATGAAAAATCATAGTAGAAAATCTACACAAATAACTCACGGTTGGGTGAAATCGAGTTGTGGTCATTACACCAAGAAACAAGGTGTCACACCACTAGGCTATGTTACAGCTGGCAAGTGAGAAATAGATTATAAAGCATATAATCTATCAAAAGTGTGTTCTCTTCTTAATTCGCCATGGCTCGTATGTCAATCTACGAGGAACTCAATGGAAGATTGACATAAAAGCTTGCTAAACACTCTTCTACATCAATATATGTATGTCAGCATTGGAACTCTTGATATGTATTAGGCATTAAGAAGTCCTCTATACAAGCAGAGGTCCTACAACCATAATTGTTTTTTTTTTGACATTTTCCATGTTGATTTGGTGTTCAAACCAAAGTAGTTTGTGTATTTGTATCTAAATTATAGTTTGGACTAGTGGCACCCATGTGGCTAATGGTAGAGCGCAAGGTTAGGTTGAGATTATGGACTGAAGCCTCTCTTCTCTTTTCTTTTTTAAAAAAGGAAAAAAGATGCGTAATCCATTCTCCTTTTTTATAGTTTGCACTTGACATGTTCTTCTAGTTATATATTGTTTGGTTGAGAGGTACTAGTTACCTGTTGCTGCTTATAAAGTTCTAAAACGTTTTTTATTTTCTTGTTCTATATGATCAAAGTCTAATTAGATATTCCTCCTGGATGACCTTCACTCCTTTCAGCAATGGCAATCGGAGTTATCGTTTTTTTAAAAATATAGTTATATATTGTGACAAAGAAAAAGTATCCGATTCCCGGAGAATGGCAGTGAGATACTCGCAAGCATATTAGATGTACATCACTAGACAATGCATGCATCTAATCATGCTCATTTTACTAAGTCGTGACAATATTCTAAAGCCACATCTAATCATGCTCATTTTACTAAGTCGTGACAATATTCTAAAGCCACATCTAATCATGCTCATTTTACTAAGTCTAATTGGTGACAATATTCTAAAGCCAGGTGTGTGACCATATGGAGATCACCCTATGGTGTATGATGAATATTTGACTGTTACGTAAATATTGTCGAAGTTTGAGTTTATTTTTGGAAGTTAACAATTTCTAGAGTTGCTGTCAAGTTTGAACTGGTCTGACCAACCTGGCAACGGCGGTCTAACCTGCAGCTATGAAGTGGTCAAACTGGTCATATGTCTTTTGAAAAATGGATACAAAATACTTATGTAGGTGTGTTTGAGGATGTATTTGCACTAGGTATCACTTATTTTGAAGTTTTGAGCTGAAACTAGATAGAGTTTAATCGAAATTCTAAAGAGAATATTTTCTGGTGCTCATAAGCGGTTAGACAAGCCAAACACTAGGTCAGATAGCCGCTGTCGGTTAGAATGATCTAGTAATAGCGGTCAGACTGGCATTTGATGAATTGGTGCTGAAACTATACATTTTGGTTTGAGATTTGGTTCTAGGGTTAAGATCTACGGCAGGGGTGCCGATGTTTTTGTTATGGTATGTTGCATAATGCATTATTTTGATTAACATGAGTCAAATGCATGAAATCTTTACTCAATATGATTGTTTGGTTTTTGGATGTGCATGTAGCTTGGAGGACATAGTAGTCAACAACAACGAACCAGTGCTAGGAAGGGGTGCTGAGGTCCGGAGCTGTCATGCAAGTCCGGGTGAGCCTACAAGTGGGAGCATAAAGAACACAATGATCGTGGAGAGGTGAGTTGATGCATGTAGTACACCAAGTGACGAGGCCGATGCACGTAGATAGAGTTCGGGGGAGTCAGAATATGTGAATATGTGACAACTTATCTTTGGACACAACGAGCTATGTATCAAAGCATGTGGAGATACTTTGTGGTGAAGATAAGGATTCTTGGCTTATTAATTGTGTCAATTGATGATTTTGTGTGGCGCAGCGCTACGTGATGGTTTGATTATTATTGTTGGTTGTAGGACTCTAGAGCTAGATCATGGTGAGGTAGAAGGGATCATGACTAAGCCAAAAGAGCTAATGTCCAAAGCGATTAAAGTGTCATCGGAAGATGATTGAGGCTAGCGGAGTGGTTACAAGCTGGGAAGACAAGGAGCCAGAGCTGGAGCTATCGGTGGTGGATATGACAGGTAATGACAAGGTTGATCGGGGCTAAGCTCACAGAGGAGCTAAGGCCCAAAACGTTCAAGGAAGCTTGGTACCATCATGGTGCGCGAAGAGGTCTGTTGTGCATAAGTGACTTGTGTTCGTTTGTAAGCGAGAACGGTTCGGTAGGATCCAGATGCATCAGAGGCTTGACGTAAAGTCTTTAGGGGCGATATGGAGTTGAAGATGAAACACGGGGCTGCTTCAAGGCAAAGGAAGCACAAAGCTTCATAGAAGACGGTAGAGGGGTATTTTAGTAAATTATCCAATATTAAAAAAGTGGCGGTGTGCGAAACTGTAGTGGTGGCCTAAGTGAATTAGGTCAAGAAATCTTCGTGGAGAATTCGGGCTATTGGAGCCAAGTGAAAGTCACACTTTGAGAAGTGTGCACGTGTGAGTATAAACCAGGTATGGTGCTGTGTTAACAGATTAGCCCATATAAGAGTGGATAAAACCCAACTAGAGGTACTGATTAGGATTTCTTGTGAGCCTCTATATATAAAGAGGGAGAGGTGTTGGCTTAGAGCTAAGTTTTTGGGAAAGCTTGTGCCTAGCAAACTTGATGAAAGTTAGGGTTTTTAGATAGAACTTTTGTGAGATGAGTTGTAGCTTTTTCGCTTGAGCTTGTTGTCATTCATAGGCTTTTGAAGTGGCTAGCGAGTGGCTGTAAACATCAATCTTCAAGTATCAGTGGATATCAAATTCATCCAAATCTATCTCCTCTTTGCTCAAGTATTGAAATCTTGATTTGGCATGATTTTTTGTGCTTACTTCTTCCCTCTTGATCTTACTTTGTACCAAGAATGTGTGAGTAATGGAGATATCTTTTAGAGACCAGATCTCATCCATAGTTCTTATGATTGCCCAATTTTGATTCAAGAAAGGATAATTTTAGGGGTTTTAATCTTGAGAGCTTTTGGTTTAGGTTCTTGCTATGATTATGCTTGCTAGGACATGTGCGAATAGATCTAAGGTCATCTTGATCATTCTTTACTCATGAGCAAGTCTTGATTCAAGTTACTATGTTTTGCCCAGTTTTGATACAACCTTACTTCAAATAAAAAAGGTCAAAATTTTAGCAATGATCATCTTGAACTTTGATTGGAATAAGTGCTTGACATTTTAGGGAATGTGTGTGCAATGTTTTAGGTCATTTGGCGTTGTGGATCGAAAGTTTCATCAATTCTCGGATTTAAATCGTGCTGATTTTTATCTCTGGCCTGCAAGGTTCTAAAAACATGTCTACTCGGCCGAGTAATCGCCCAAATACTCGTACCAAGTCCTCTCACCGGGTGCGAGTAACCCAAAACGAGTAGTTAACCGGTTTAACCGGTATAACCGGCCGATTATTCGGCATAATCGGCTACCAGGCCATATACTCGTCGATCAGTTTGCTGTTTGCTGGATGTTGATATTCTGGAGCTTAAGTAGAAATTTTTACTTATAACATTCTCACCACACTACAACTTCTGGGTATGCAAATGCTTGTCTGATGTGAGAACTTGGTCTACTTCCTACATTGTTATGCATTCCTGAAAATTAAAATCATCGACTAGTCTCTGATCCTGACATGCATTATTTTTTGTGGGTCCAAAATGCTGGGAATGCTCGCCCCCATCTGCTTATGCTGCAAATCACTTCTTCATTGCTTGTGTACTGAAATTCTTAGATGATTACACTATTTTTTGTTCATCAGATTGTAGTAGCTGATGTTCTTGTGCCATCTTTTCCTTGCCAATGAGCTGCTTTGCTAGCTGTCATTTTTATTCCATGATTAGCCTAACTTAGTTACATATCATTATAGGCAATACAAGGAAATCTCAGATGTTGTACACAATATTGGGAACATAATTTTTGGTTGAGTTTTTATTCCTCCACTGGATCTGCTTTGATTTTTTCCCTTATGTTCAATGAGAAACATTTGAAGAAATGGATAATGGATCAATGGGAGAGGAATTACTATATAACTAGCAGTAGCAGCTAATGTTGGGAACTATTTTTTTTCAACCACCTATATACATCAAAAGTTCAAAACAATAATATCAAATGTGGCTTTCATTTTATATGAATACACATATATAAATACATATATAAATCCGTTATTAAAAATAGAAAACCGGTTATAAGGCCGAGTACTGGGCCGATTCCCGTGTAATTACTATAAGGTGAGGTGACCGAGCGAGTACCAATTACCGAGTTTTAGAACCTTGCTGACATGAGGTTGGATCACCCCTAACCGATCATACCGCCCTTTGGGAGAGGTCAGACCCCTCTCTTGGATGAAAATGCTCATTTAGCTTAGTTTTTCTTGTATATTTTTTTATGGGTGCTTAGTCTCCGATCTTAATAGATTCATATAGCTATTAGAGTGTAACTGCTTTGATTTCTTTTTAAGAAAAGGTTTTGACAAAACGTTTAATTGTGTTGGGTCCTATTCGGTTCGGCATTCTCGTCATACACCAGGTAATTAACAAATCCCAACCCTGTCGTTACAAGTCATGGCGCAGCACTATTTACGACGAATAAGTACAATCAGAGCACTCACCGGCAGTTGTCCGGCAGATCGCCGGCGGCCGGCGGGTCGGGCGCTATGCGGAGATAGAGCGTGTCGCGCCAGTTGACCACCTTGGACTGGTACAGGTCGAAATTGCAGTGGTACTTGACCGCCTTGCCGGGCTCCCGCGAGTAGAGCCGCGCCTTGTCGCTGCCCTCCCCGGCGTCCGCCTCGTGGAAGCCCCGCACCGCCGCCACCGCCGCGGCCATCGCGCCCTCGGGCACCCCGTGGCCCGTCACCTGGAAGAACCCCCACTCGGCCGCGGCCCGACGGACGGATTCCACCACGGCGTCGCGGTCGCTGGCGCCGAGGTCGATCACCGGGACGGTCGCCGTCGACGTTTCTTGGCCGGGGCCGTCGCCGTCTGCTTGGGGCTCGGGCTCGGGGACGCGGAAGATGCGGGGGAGGTGTGTGGCACCGGAGGCAACGAGGCCGCGGACGCCGGACAAGGTCGCGTCCAGGGCGCGGAGCTCGGCGGTGCGGTCGTAGACGGCGTCAGGAGAGGAGGCGGCGGACATGGTGACGTCGTCGAGGTGTTCGGTCGCGGTGTGAGACAGTGGGCGACTATGGCGGATGCGGCACGTACGAGACTGAGAGGTAGACGCCGTAGGCGGCCAGGCGGGCGGTTTTCTTCTTTCGCTTGGTGCTTATCCGCTGCTGGGCAGTCGGGAGTCGCAAAGTGCGGCGGGCGTGGTGCCGTCCAGGAGAGCACGTACGTCCGAAAAATCCAGGCGACAGAGACGGCAAGGCGAACCACCGGGGACCACCAAGACGAGTGTGAGGCATTTACAGTGCGCGAATCTCCGCGCTTGCGGTACCCTTCTCTCTGCAAATCAGGGGCCACGTTCTCTCTCCCCCTCGCCTAATTCATTGACAACTGGGCCTGTTAATTTTTTTTATTTTGCCTAGTACCAATACTTGGGCTGGCATGGGTTCTAGGAAAGATTCCGTGAGCTCCTCATATGATTCCTGCAATGTGCTAGTACCTCCCCCCCTAACCTAGTCAACACTTGGCGTATGTGGAAAAAAAGCCAGACTAGGTTCTACTCTAAGCGGCTTTCACTTATTCTGATTTTTGGTTTTTTTTAAATCTAAAACCACTTAGAATGGTCTGTTTTTAATTTTAGGTTTTTAGATTTTTTTTACTTTTTCTTTTTTTCTTTGTATTGTCCGTAGAGATATAACCGTATTTTTATTTTATTATTATTATTATTTGTATTTTCCTTTAATCGAATGACTTAGAAAAATCTAATATCTACTACAGTGCAATTTCAACCAACAGCCGAAAGTCACAGACATAAGTTGCTTGGAGCCGCCCCTGAAGATGCTCTAACATATGCTACTCCCCTATTCACATAAACAAGCTATTTTGAAAAGTATGCAATCAAACTTTTGAAAATTTAGCTATTGACATCTATTTAAATATATAGATGTGATACATGATAATTATATGTGCATATTCATCTTGAAAAGTATGAAACATAATATTCCAATTTTATTGATTTTTATAAATATATTGCAATAATAATTAATAGTCAAAATTATATTTTAAGGATCATGTTGACATTCAAAACGACTTGTTTTCTTAAACCGCAAGTAGTAGTTTAAGGACTTTAAAGGGGCGATTAGTTGTCTGCCTTTATAAAGCCTAGCCTAATAAGCTATGCTCTAAAAGGGCACTCCTGATGCATCATACATCAGTAATGTCCATAACATTAATTAGCCTGCTAAGTAGGATTGATGTTGAGGTGGAGAGGGGATTAAAGAAGAGAGAGAAGCAGTGTCCAATGCAAGACACTACTTGAGCACAACATCCAACACAAGAAACAACAAAACTTGTATTGAAAGAAGATTAGTGTCTATCTACAATAATTATTGCGTTAAAGGAAGATTACGGATTTATTTGGATCCACCGGTAAAACTATATATTGGAGTTATAGTGTCTATTGAAGTGTCTACATGACGTGAAGATTATAAATATTATTATACAATATCTACCACTGAAAATGCCCTAACGAAACCATTGAGCATTTGTTCTTTAAATACCCTTTGCCAGATTTATATAGCAAGTGGCTTCAACTGCATTTGGATGCCCCCGCCCCCCTTAGGCATTGCTCATATGTTTGGGTAGTGGCTACATGGGTTTGGGAAGAACTTGAAGCCTTTGGTGTGTTGGTGCAGCTGTTGGGTCACTTATTTTTAGTCTTTAAAAGCTGTTTTTTGTTTTTTTATAGTAATTAGTTTTCAAACAAAATGTCTTTTCAAGGTGGGATTTATAAGTTGATTGCAGTACATACTGTAACGACTTCATTTATATCGGCCAAAATCGTATATGAGTTTTTGTTACTTTGTACACTCTCCCACCAAAAACAATAAGCCGTAGCCAAAAACTATAAACCAAAGCCAAAAAAGAATAGGCCGCTATCTGTTGTCTATTTGTTTGAGGACCAGAAATACTGCATGTTTTGAAAAAATTTGGCCAGCAGCTCATCCTAATCAGATCGTTTTTTTACATTTGTCATTGGCTCCATTTGTGATTGAAATTGTATAGCGGAAGAGAGAGAAGGATGAGGAAACGCCACAATATAGAGGCGCATATCCATTGATTATATATATGCATACAATAGCTATACATGGTTAGGAGCTAATCTGGGCAATCAGCTATACACGGAAGGTCTATACATGGCAGGTGCTGATTGTTTCCAACACCCCCCTCAGTCGCATGGGGCGGCACGCCAACATGAAGACTGGAACGGAAATCCACAAACAGAGGAGTCGGCAGTCCCTTCGTCATAATATCGGCAAATTGATGCGAAGAAGGAACATGAAGCACACGGACATGGCCAAGAGAAACTTTCTCTCGGACAAAATGAATATCAATCTCAATATGCTTGGTCCACTTGTGCTGTACCGGGTTGGAGGACATATAGACCGCGGAGACGTTGTCGCAATAGACAACTGTAGCACTCGAAAGTGGAGAGTGAAGTTCCTGTAGCAATTGCTGCAACCAGCAACATTCGGCAACAGCATGTGCAACAGCCCGATATTCCGCCTCGGCACTGGAGCGAGAGACGGTTGTCTGACGCTTGGAGGCCCAGGAGATTAGATTGTCACCGAGAAAAATACAGAAGCCTGATGTAGAGCGACGGCTGTCCGGGCAGCCGGCCCAATCGGCGTCGGAGTAAGCAGTAAGAGACGACAGCGAAGAGGAGGCATGCAGAGAGATGCCGTAGTCCTGAGTGCCTTGAACATAGCGAAGAACACGCTTGAGAAACTGAAGATGAGGTTCCCGCGGAGCATGCATGAAGAGGCAAATTTGCTGCACGGCGTAGGCAATATCAGGACGAGTAAGAGTGAGATACTGAAGAGCACCAGCAAGACTCCTGAACTCAGAAGGATCAGCAACAGGGGCACCATCATGAGTAGACAACTTGGCCCGAGTATCAACTGGTGTTGTGCAGGGTTTGCAGTTAGACATGCCTGCACGGTCAAGCAACTCACGAGCGTACTTCCGCTGAGAAAGAAAGAGACCGTCAGTGGTGCGGAAATTCCGAGGAAGAAGTGGAGATCACCCAGATCCGTCATGGAGAACTCACGACTAAGGGATGTCGTAATGTCCCGGAGCAAACTCTCAGAGGAAGCAGTGAGTATGATGTCATCCACATATAATAGCAAGTAAGCTGTACTGGCCCCACGATGAAGAACAAACAGAGAAGGATCAGCCAAGGAAGCAGTGAAACCAATGGTGGTGACATACTGAGAAAATCTCTGAAATCAAGATCGAGGTGCCTGCTTGAGCCCATATAGAGAACGGTGCAACCGACAAACATGAGACGGCCGAGAGGGATCAACAAACCCGGAAGGCTGCTCACAAAAGACCGTCTCAGCAAGGGAGCCATGAAGAAAAGCATTCTTCACATCCAGTTGATGAATTGGCCAAGAACGAGAGATAGCAAGGCTGAGCACAGTCCGAATGGTAGCGGGCTTCACAATAGGACTGAAAGTCTCATCAAAATCAACACCAGGTTGTTGAGAGAAACCACGAACCACCCATCGCGCCTTATAACGGGCGAGGCGACCATCAGAATGAAACTTGTGCTTGTAAACCCATTTACCACTGACGACATTGGCACCAGCTGGGCGAGGAACTAAAGACCAGGTCTGATTCGCCATGAGGGCCTCGTATTCCTCCTGCATAGCTCGAAGCCAATGGGAATCTTGAAGTGCTGCTCGGTAATTCTTTGGCACAGGAGAAATGGCATCAGTAGTAACAGATAAATTGAGGCGACCAATGGGCTTAACAATACCAGCTTTTGCTCAAGTAGTCATGGGGTGGGGTCCAGGCGCTGGACGGGCCATGGGCACATCCAATAGAGGAGAGGCCACTGTCGGCTCGAGAGGAAACCCCGAAGAACCAGGAGTGGAGACAGGCGTCCCAGGTGGTGGTGATGGGCCGACGGAAGACGACCTAGGCGGCGAAAGCCCAGGAGCAGCAGTGATCGGTGGAGATGGCTCGGTCCAGGAAGCAGCGGGGTCAGCTAGCCCAGGAGGTGAGCCAGGAGGTAGCCTGGACGGGGAAATAGCCATGCCATCCGGCCCATGCATGTCCGCTCGGAGGTCAGCCTGCTCGGTGGAGGAGGCTCGCTCAGGAGGAGCCGCGTGCGACAGCCCGCGTGTCGTGGCGCCCACCGGGATGTGCACAGGAGCATGCACGGAGGAACCATCGAAGACCGGGGCATGCAACATGCTAGGCGCTGCACTCGCCGAGATGTGTTCCTGTAAAAAATCAAGTCCTGCAGAAGATCCGTGCGGCAATATGCGAGCAAAAGGAAAGATGTCTTCGTAGAAAATGACATGCCGAGAAAGAACAACTCGGCGGGTGACTGGATTATAACACCGGAACCCCTTATGGTTGTTAGGATAGCTAAGAAAAATGCAAGCTACGGAGCGAGGAGACAATTTGTGTGGCGCAGTGGATGAAGTGTTTGGGTAGCAAAGACAACCAAAAACACGAAGGTGGCTATAGGTGGGAGGCTTTTTGTGAAGAAATTCGAAAGGAGTGGAGGAAGGGATAGTAGTGGTAGGACGGCGATTAAGAAGATATGTAGCAGTGGCAAGAGCTTCGGCCCAAAAGGAAGGAGGCATGCTAGCTTGGAAGAGAAGAGTGCGAATAACATTGTTGATGGTGCGTATAGCACGTTCGGCCTTGCCGTTTTGTGGTGACGTGTGAGGACACGAGAGACGAAGAAGAGTGCCATGGGAACCAAGTAACTCGGCCATGCGTTTGTTGACAAATTCACGTCCGTTATCGGCTTGGATAGCAAGAATAGAATGGTTGAATTGTGTTCGGGCGTAGGGGAAGAAATGGCGAAAAATATCAAAAACATCACTTTTGCGCCGAAGGGGATATGTCCAGATATAGTGTGTATAGTCATCAATAATAACAAGGTAATATTGATAACCGGAGCAACTAAGCACAGGTGATGTCCAAAGATCACAATGTATCAACTCAAAAGGTTTAGAGGAAAAAGAACTAGAACGATCAAACGGTAAACGGACATGTTTCCCTAACTGACAAGCATGACAAGGAGTATTGCTGGTCTTATTACATTTAGAAATTTGAGGAATAAAAGATAAAGTCCCATGGCGAGGATGACCGAGACGACGATGCCACAAATCCATGGATGCAAGGAAGGTAGACGCCGGGTAGCGGGTGGGCTGGCGAAGAGTGTAGAGATCGCCTTCACTATTGCAGCGAAAAGTTTCGGTCTTGGTGTGGTGGTCCTTAACAAAAAAACCAAAGGGATCAAACTCGATAGAACAAGAATTATCACGAGTGAATTGTCTAACAGAAAGGAGGTTTTTGATTATGTGAGGAACAATAAGAACATTGTTAAGAGTAAAGGTATGCTTGGGTGTAGAAAGGACGGCATGACCAGTGCTAGCAATAGGAAGAGTGGAGTCATTTCCAACAGTGACAAAGGAAGAGCTATGAGCAGAAGGAAGAGAGGAAGACATCAAAATACCAGAGTTAGACGACATGTGAGAGGAGGCTCCGGAGTCCATCACCCAGTCACCTGTCGAAGCGATGTTCGGCTGCATGGTCATGGCGTTGAGAGCAGCAACAAGTCCTGCCGAATCCCACGAAGGCGGTGCAGCATCGGTGTGTTGAGTAGCATGAGGAGCAGGCAGTGCCGGGGCAAAGGATGCCGCATACGCCTGCTGCTGCCCCATGGGTCGTGGCCCAAGGATCCCAGATGATCCGTTTCGCCATGGTGCTCCCCAGGTCGGCGCGTACGACGGAGGTGGGCCGGCCCATGGATTGAAGCAAAACCACGGGCCGCCACCAGGAGCGCCAGTTGCCGCTGTTGCCCCCCAGAGCAGAGGCGCGCCAGTTGCCGCCGTTGCCGCCGTTGCCACCGCCGGAGTTTCCGCCGCCTTTCTTGTTGTTCTTCCACTTCTTCCCTCCATTGGAGTATTTCCCTTGTTGTGACCCGCCACCACTGCCTCCACCGAAGGTCTGTGATGACTCGGTCACTAGAGCAGTTGTGGCTGCCACGGAAGACTCGTTGGCGGCCTTTGTTTCCGCCATTGCCAGGATGGATCTGGTGCGAAGGAAGCTCGGAAACGGCTCCAGAAGAGGAATCAGTTGAGCCGTGGCGGAGAGTCGGGGACTCAAGCCGCGGAGAGTGTTGAGGGCGAGGGCTTTGTCGGAAATGGGGTGACCGACTTCGCGCAAGGCGTCGGCGGTTTTCTTGAGCTTTCTGCAGTCGTCGCTAACGGACATGTCTCCCTGGACAATGGATCTGAACTCAGCTTCGAGGAAGACGACACGACTCTCCTTGTTGTCGCGGAAGAGGTCGTCAATGGCGACCCAGGCTTGTCGGGCCATCTGTGTGGGCTCGACGATGATCTCGAAGATCTCCTCGGAGATGGATCCGTAGATCCATGAACGCACCGCGTAGTCCTGTTGGCGATGCAGATCATCGAGATTGGGGTCGACAGTTTCGTCGATGAAGCCCATCAACCCGTACTTGCCGACGAAGACGATGAAGAGGGTGCTCCACTACGAATGGTTGGAGCCGTTGGCGTCGAGGGTGATGGGCACATGCGTTTTTATGCTGGCCACATTCACCACAGAAGCCATCATGTCCGGGCCGGCGACCGCCACGATGGCAGGAGGAGGCGGCGCTACTGCACCGAGTGTTTCGGCCGCCGAGGAAACAGCAGTGTCGCTCATGATGAAGATCGCAAGCGTCAGGTGAGGAGCAAGGAACAGGCAGGATTATGCCTGCTCTGATACCATGAAATTGTATAGCGGAAGAGAGAGAAGGATGAGGAAACGCCACAATACAGAGGCGCATATCCATTGATTATATATATGCATACAATAGCTATACATGGTTAGGAGCTAATCTGGGCAATCAGATATACACGGAAGGTCTATACATGGCAGGTGCTGATTGTTTCCAACAGTGGTCTATCTTGGAGAGACAGGACAAGCGGGAGTTGGTGGTGCTGGGAGCTGCAAATGATGTGGTTTTTTTAGCTGTGGTTAATGACTTTTGATTGTAGCATAGGTGTTTGCATAAATAAATTGAATGTCGATAAGCTGTTTTGAAAAGGCTGCCTTGATGAGTCGTTTCAAAAAGTGATGGAGAAATATTTTTGTTTATTTATTTGAAGGAAGCTATGAGTTTTAAGCTGAAAATAACGTGTTGGATTATGACTCAAATAGTTTATCTCCTACATGGAATCTATCTTTAATAGAGTTGTATTCAAATCCATCTCTCTGGGCTATTATAAATACGCCCACCCCTTGTACTTGTAACTCATGCCATTGGAATAAAGATTTGTCTCCCGTGGTTTTTTACTCTCCGCATTGGAGAGGTTTTTCCACGTAAATCTTGTGTCTATTCCTAACAAGTGGTATCAGAGCATTATCGATCTACTATTTTTCGCGGAGCACTGTTCATCTTCCCGACCACGCTCGCGCGAACGGCCGCCCACCGCGCCCCTCCGGCCGCCAGCGTCGCGCGCTCAGCGCCGCGCGCTCCTCCTCCGCGCGTCGCGCCCTCGGCGCCGCGCGCTCAGCGCCCGTCGCTCCTCCTCCGCGTCGCGCGCTCGGCGTCGCGCGCTCCCGCGCGCGCGCGCTCGGCGCCGCGCCCTCCGTCGCCGCGCTGCGCCGCCGTCGCCGCTGCCTCCTCCGGCCGCCCGGCGCGCGCGCCGCTGCGCGCGCCGTCGCCGGCGCCTCCTCCGGCGCGCCGCCGTCGCCGGCGCCTCCTCCGCCGCCACCGCCGCCGGCGCCTCCTCGGCCGCACCGCGCCGGCCACACGATCCACACCAAGAAATCCGGCCACATTAGATCCGGTCGAGCTAACATCATCGCTGACATCAGCAGCGTGAAATTGCTACGCGTACCCAGCCGTGCACACAGGGAGTTCTGTTTTTTCTTTGCTACGGTCACCCAATAACCTTACCAGGATTTTTTCTCCAGAAGTTTTCTTTCAACAGAACTTTTTATATTTTCTTGATCTACACCATGTCATCTACTAAATTTGACATTGAGAAGTTCAATGGCACGATCAGTTTTTCAGTATGGCAGGTTCAGATGAAAGCTGTTCTCACACAGGTTGGCGTACGAAAAGCATTACTTCCCAAACCGATGGATATGGAAAAGGACAAATGGGAGGATTTGGATCAAAAAGCACTCTCTGCCATTCAGCTCAGCTTATCTACAGATGTTCTACGTGAAGTCATCAACGAAGCAACAGCCGCTTCATTATGGACAAAATTGGAGACGTTATACATGAAGAAAAGTCTCGCCAATAAATTGCGCCTCAAAGAACGCTCAGATACGATTCGCATGGCGGAAGGTACATCTATTGATCTCACCTCAATGAGTTCAATTCAATCATCATTGATCTTGAGAAATTAGATGTAAAAATTGATGATGAGGATAAGGCTATTCTTTTGGTTGTCTCTTTGCCTGCTACCTTTAAACATTTTAAGGAGATTATGCTCTATGGAAATAATGATACTCTTAGCTTTGAGAATATTAAATCAAATTTGTTATCTAAGGAGAAATTTGATATTGATTCTCGCTCAAGTTAAGTGAGGATTAATTACTAGAGGTAGATCATCACATAAAGGCAATTCTTCTAGATCAAAGTCCAGATCTAAATCGAGACACCGTAATTCTAAGCTTTTTTGTCGTTATTGCAAGCAAACAACTCATCATATTTCGGATTGCTATAAGTTGAAAAGAAAGGAAGAACTAGGCACTAAAACTCAATCTGTTAAATCTGCTGAGGCTAGTATTGTTCAAAGTGAATCTGATGGGGAGGCTCTAATTAGCACTGCTTTAGTCACTTCTACAAAAACAAGGAATCAAACCGCTTGGGTTATTGATTCACTTGCACCTTTCATATCTGCCCATACAAAGAGTGGTTTTCTACTTATGATCCCGTTAGTAGTGGTGATGTTGTGATTGGTGATGAGTCTCCACTTGAAATTGCTGGAATTGGTTCTGTTCAAATTAAAACCTATGATGGCACTGTTACGACTCTTTCAAATGTCCGTCATGTTCCCAGAATGAAAAGAAATCTTATTTCTCTTGGCACCATAGAATCCTTGGGATATAAATTTGTTGGAGAAAATGGTGTTCTTAAGATTTTGAAAGGCAACCTCGTTGTTTTGAAAGCCAATAGAACAAATAATCTTTATTACTTGCAAGGATCCACGATTCATGTGTATTGCAATTGTTTCTTCCATTGCATCGACTCCTCACATCACCAAACTTTGGCATATGCGTTTGGGTCACATGAGTGAGAAAGGTATGCATCTCCTATGCAAGAAAGGTTCTTTACATAATATTGGCAAACTTGATTTGTGAGCATTGTATTTTTGGCAAACAAAAAGGGTCGGTTTAGTACAAAGAACTCATCAAACTAAAGGAATTCTTGATTATATACATTCTGATCTTTGGGGAAAGTCTAAGTTTCCTTCTCTCAGTGGATGTGAGTACGTGATTACATTTATTGATGATTTTTCTCGCAAAGTTTGGGTTTATTTCTTGAAACACAAAATGAAGCTTTTCGATTTTTCAAGTGGAAGGCTTTAGTTGAAAATCAAACTGGCAGAAAAATCAAGAAACTTAGAACTGATAATGGATTGGAATTTTGCAATGGTGAGTTTGATAAATATTGTGCTGATCATGGTATTGCAAGACATTTAACTATTCCAGGGACACCTCAGCAAAATGGTGTGGCAGAGCGGATGAATCGTACTCTTCTGGAAAGAGCCCGTTGCATGCTTTCAAATGCTGGTCTATGGCAGAAACGCAGTTTGTGGGTTGAGACTGTTTCTACAGCTTGTTACTTGATCAATCGCGCTCCAAATTCCGCCATTGATTTCAAGGTTCCAGAAGAGGTTTGGTCGAGTAACCAGATTGATTATTCCAATTTGAGAATTTTTGGTTGTCTGCTTATGCTCATGCTAGCACCGAAAATTAGAGCCTAGAGCGATTAAATGCATATTTCTTGGTTATGGTTACGTGTCAAAGGATATCGTTTATGGTGTTCGAATCTCATAAATTGATCATTAGTCGTAATGTTACTTTTAATGAAGATGTTTTACTCTCATCGAGTAGTGATATGATGGATAGTTCTTCCACATCCGAATCGACATCACTTGAGGATATTTCAAGAAATGCAAAATTTGAGGTAGTTTTACCGCTATTGATAATGATTCTTGATCTCTGTTACTCTACTCTTGAGATATTTCGATTCAACATCTTCCAAGAATAATGATCATTGCATTGCTCGAGATCGAACGGAAGGAATACTCAATTGCTCGTTAGATATCGTGACACGATAATTTGGCAAATTATGCTCTTCTTCTTGCACAAGATACTCATGATATTATTGAACCTTCTTCTTATTCTGAAGCTATCTCATGTGATAATTCTAATAAGTGGCTGATAGCTATGAATGAAGAGATTGAGAGCCTTCATAAAAATCGCACATGGGATTTGGTTGAGCTTCAGAAGGGTAAGAAACCCTTAAGGTGCAAATGGATTTATAAGAAAAAGGAAGGTATTTCTGGAGTTGAACCTGCAAGATTGAAAGCCCGTCTAGTGGTAAAAGGCTTTGACCAAAGGGAAGGTATTGACTTCAATGAAGTTTTTTCTCCTGTTGTTCGCCACTCTTCCATTCGGTTATGCTTGCTTTTGTTGCTTTATTTGATTTGGAGTTAGAGCAACTTGATGTTAAAACTGCTTTTCTACATGGAGATTTAGATGAGGAGATTTTTATGACACAACCTGAAGGTTTTGTTGCTCCTGGAACAGAGCATTTAGTTTGTCATTTGAAGAAATCTCTTTATGGTCTTAAGCAAGCTCCAAGGCAGTGGTATAAGAGGTTTGATTCTTTTATGATTGCACAAAATTATTCACGCAGCAATTATGATAATTGTGTTTACTTCAAACAATTTCTCAATGGGTCTTTTGTTTATTTGCTGCTATATGTTGATGACATGCTCATTGCCTCTCATGATAAATCATTAATTGATCAGTTGAAAGCTCAGCTTAGCCATGAATTTGAGATGAAAGATCTTGGTCCAAAGAAAGAAAATTCTTGGGATGGAAATTCAGCGTGATCGCAAGGTGGCAAATTATTTCTATCTCGAAAAGTTATATTGAGAAGATTATTGAAAGATATAATCTTAGTGATTGCAAACTGTTTCAACACCTTTTGCTTCACACTTTAAATTATCTTCAAGTCAATGTCCTGTTAATGAAGATGATAAAGACTATATGTCACGTGTTCCTTATGCAAATCTTTGTTGGGAATCTCATGTATGCTATGATTTGCACAAGACCAGATTTAGCTCATGCGATCGGTGTGGTTAGCGATTTATGCATAATCTCGGCAAAGAACATTGGAATGCGATTAAGTGGATTCTTCGTTATTTGAAAGGTACATCCAATTTTGGCTTGATGTTTGATAAGAATAAGGTGAAGACAAATAATATTTTTGGGTTTGTTGATTCGATTATGTGGAGATCTTGATAGACGAAGGTCTATTTAGGTATATTTTCTCTCTTTGTGGTTCAATTGTCGGTTGAAAGCTTCGCTTGCATCGTTCTCGCTCTTTCTACTCTGTAGCGAGAATATATTTCAGCCATCAAGGTGTTAAGGAAGCTATTTGGTTGCAGGTCGATTTACGAACTTGGTGTTCCACAAGACATTAATATCATTTATTGTGATAGCGAGTGCTATTTGTTTGACTAAGAATGATATGTTCCATGCCAAGACCAAACATATTGATGTCAAGCACCACTTCATTCGTGACATTGTTACTCAAGGGCAAATTCATCGTGAAAAGATACATACAGATGACAATCCTGCAGATATGCTTACCAAGTCACTCTCCAATACTAAGTTCAAGCATTGCTTGGGCTTAGTCGGTATTCATGGTGCTTAATACCCTTCGGAGTTTTGGAGACAACTCTTTACTATTTTTTTTTATCGAGTTTTTGAGTCAAGGGGAGGTTTGTTGGATTATGACTCAAATAGTTTATCTCCTACATGGAATTTATCTTTAATAGAGTTGTATTCAAATCCATCTCTCTGGGCTATTATAAATACGCCCACCCCTTGTACTTGTAACTCATGCCATTGGAATAAAGATTTGTCTCCCGTGGTTTTTTACTCTCTGCATTGGAGAGGTTTTTCCACGTAAATCTTGTGTCTATTCCTAACATAACGGGATGGCTCAAAAGATTCCTTGCAATTCGGCTGGCTTGTGTGTTCTTTTTGTTTGGTGTCGGACGTTGTGTCCTAGTAGCTCTAGTTTAACTGATGGTCTGTAATTTGTGACTGGTGTGAACTTGGGTAACAGAGGGCGGAGATGTATCATTGTCTCCAGAATCTAAAAAAAATAGGATATGCTGTAAATAGATTGTAGACCACGTTTTCAATTTATAAAGATAGTGAAAAAAAGAGCAAGGGAGCAGTTCTTGGAGTTCCAAGGCCAATAGTAGTATCATTATATATGGAAAATTGACAGGCAAACTTACTAGTTCTTTCGCATTTTTCAATATATGAAAAACTACACAGCAGGCAAACTTATGTTCTTCCAGAATTCTTTTTTTTTTGAAATTTAAAGATCCTACGGAATTCATAGCCGGAAATCACGAGTGGCCATTTTGGGACCTAATCCGATGAAGTAATAATTCGCGAGGTAATCTTTGACAAGTGTTTCCCTGTACAAAGGGGTATTCTCATCAGACAGTATCTCCTCGATCGGGCCTTACATCCTTGTCGAGCCTGGATGGCTGGTAAAACAAGTAATCGAGAGACCACACTATGCTCCACACTTCTGAACTTGTCATTTGAGATCATCTGGCCATATATATAGTCAGCTCAAATGTTGGTTCTGAAATGATATGTAAGACATGGTACGCACGCAAGCTAGTTCTGAAAATGAATTTCATCCTGGAGAAGCCCGGGCCTGAATGCCGGGTCGTCCCAATGGCGAGCTCGGGCTGGGGACATGGAGGGTAACAATGGCACACTGTCAACCGCCCTTGGTCGCATCCTATCTCTGTCAAGTAGCTCGGTTTGATCCCCAGAGCCTCTGATAGCAATCCGAACAAATTGTCCAATAAATTATTCACGTGTTTGGCGTAGTCACAGAACACATCCCTGCAAATCAACAAAGAAGTGGCTTTCAGAGCAACCTAGTCTTCTAGCTCACTATATAGCTAGTCCATGTTTTGTCAAAAGTAAGCAGGAAGATTGGTACGAATAGATGAAGTTTGCACAGTTTACGACATACACAGGTAAGACTTCGCATGCTTACGACGGTCAAAGAACACGTCCCTACAAACCTTGTTTGGCTGCTACATTAACACCTGTATGACAAAAACTTTTTTCTCTAAACTGAAAAATGACTATTAGCCAAAATAGGTCTTCTTTTTTTTTTCAAAAAACACAAATTAACAAGATGAACTTAACACTTGTTTTTGCCAAACAAGATATTCGCTAAACGCAATTGTTACAAACAACATAATAAAATATATTTTCCCAAAATTTCCACTAAAGTTTGTTCCAGAAACTATGTAAAAAATCCACCATCCAAACAACCCAACGTAAAATCATTATGAAAAAGTGCAAATTACTTTTATTATCTTGTTAGAAAAAAAATCAACAGTTAGCACCAACATCAGTTGCGATTTAGTGGCAACAGAGAAAAATTCAACAAATAAAAAAATTGGTAAGAAAATTGTGTCGCAAATATCTTTCGTAAAAGAAAGAAAACCAATAATAAACTGTTGGATCGTAAGGGCGTTCTCACCTTAAAAGCTAGCTAATGAAATGAGAGACTCTCTTATTTTTAAGTTAGGTCTCTTGCCCTTTCACAACCAATATGAGACTATTCCAACAATTTCCCCCTCACACATTGGTATCTCTCAGCCGTTCACTGCCCCTTCACCGTACACCGACGGTCCCTCAGGGTCAGAGTCCATCAGACGTTCACACACTAGTGTTCATTGGGATAGAGAAGTTAGACTGGACACTGATACCACTTGTTAGACTGGACCCTGAGCCGTATGTCTAGGTTCAACCGGATTTACTCTCTAGGCCACAGGTCTAAATGGGCTGAACACAATTAAGCCCACGGAGCAACAACTTTATAAGTGGTATTGGGCCTTTTCCTCCCAAAAAACTAGTCTAATAGGTAGGAGCTCCCTCACACTTATAAGATATGCTTTAAAAGAGTCCCAATCCAATACGGAGACAAGGATCTACTCACGACAGTGTTAGTATACACAGGTACATGACTACGACGTCAGAGGCTCACCGGCGGTTCTCCGGCATCTGTCGGGGGCCGACGGGGGCGGGCGCCATGTGTAGGTGGAAGTTGTAGTTGTACTTCACCGCCTTCGCCGGCTCCCGCGAGTAGAGCCGCGCCTTGTCGTTGCCCTCCCCGCCATCCGCTTCGTGGACTGCTCTGACTGCCTCCACCACCGTGGTCTCCCCCCGCCGAGGTCGATCACCGGGATGGATGGCGACATTTCTTGGCCGGGGTACCTGGAGGGATCGTTGGACTGTGTTTTGGGGTCGCGACATGGAAGATGCGCGCGGGGGATGTCCGGGGCGCTGGGCACGACGCCGAACGCCGAACAAGGTGATGTCCAGGCTGCAGGAGAGGAGGGTGACGTGGAGATCTTGGTTGTATGATGTGGTAGCTTGCCACGAGGTCGTGATAGTTATTGGCTTCGTTCTAAATAGCTTTTAGTTTTTTAAAAACTAAAAGTTAAAAACTAAAAATCATTTGAACATATTATTTTTTTAATACAGTTTTTTTCCTTTGTATTATCTATAAAAAATATAAATTTTTTATTTTTCTTCATTTCAAAAAGTCATTTCAGCCAAAAGGCTTATTCTAGGAAAGATATACTGTTATCGGGCATCTGGTTTTACCATTCTTGAAAACCACGCAAATTCAATTATTTACGGTTACACCTTGGACAACAGAAAATAGTGCCGTTCTTCAATGGAGTTCTTGGCATCTTCCTCCGTTGCACAGCAGTACAGTCTGTGATCCAAAATGGACTCAGCAGAGGATTCGACACTTCAGTAAGAAGTGTTCAAAGGCCAATAGTACTATGGTACGTAGTACCATTATTTATGAAAAATCGACGAGCAAACTTACTAGTTCATCACCTTTTTCATTATAAGACAAACCTGCATGTATATTGCCCTTATAGTCACCCTAGCATGCTTATTTGGTCCACCTGCTATGTCGAGTAATTTAGCATAAGGGCGTGCATAACACAATGCTCAAGTCTTCCTTATTTCCAAGTACTCAATAATATTTCCTTCGCCAACAGGACCCAAGCTTAAGCTCCCCGAGAATTCTTTTCGAAAAGGTAAAGGTCAGAGGGGACGTTCTTTTGAGTTCTAGTTTATAGCTTTTAATTAATTTATAGACTCTATCTTAAAAGATACTCTGTTTAAAAACTTGTTACTTTTATTGAAAATATATGCAATATTTTAATTTCAAGTTTTACTAGAAGACAAATACAATAAACTAATGACGCAAAACAAATAACTAACAGTAGACTACTCATATTACTTCAGAAAATACACAAGAGAAATATAGTATAAAAGTCGATCAAACGCGCGAACGACTTACTGTTGGGCCTGATGAAGAACAGGAAGCAGCGCAGGCATAATGCAGTGCAGAGCGTAGATATCGTAGTGCAATGAGCGGTTACGCAGATGTGCGCTGCCCAGAAACCTTATTGCCGCCCCCCGTGCAGGTCTTCACGGCAGCAACAGCTCAGAGATACCACTCCTCTTCTTCACGGTGCACGCTGGAAAGAAGAGTTGACAAAACTTAGACAGCGCAGCACAACAACATAAGTTTATAGGAGGAAGAGAATGGAAGTAGTGAGCTACTTGGATATCTACTCTGGACGTCTCTGAGCATATATATATATATATATATATATATATATATATATATATATATATATATATATGCAAACTGATAACTGATATAATTAAAACAGTCATTTACCCACTAGTAACTGGCATATTTAACTAGCCATTTACTTACTGGTAACTGACATATTTAACCAACCATTTACCCACTGATAACTGCCTGTCATCAAAATTCAATAAAGTTAATGTTTGAATCTAATTCAAACTGAGAGAGAGAGAGAGTGAGTGATGCACGATTCAACAAAAATAAAGGTGAACTTAGTCTGAAAGTGGCGTGCCATGTCACGGCACGGTCGCGCGTCGCAAGTCTACGCGCGTGTGTGATTAGCCAAAGCTATCATTATACCATCCACATCTATAATTCAAGGAGTGACATGGACTCTATATTATAAATTGGTCTCTCCCACCTTATCTTAACAATATGGTACTAAACATTGCATGCTTTAGAATTAAAAAAATGAACCTCATTTTATGATCTATTTCTATCAACTTTAGCATAAGTTATAAACCAAAAATAATTCGCCTTTCCAGTGTGTGTGTGTGTGTGTTTGTGGGGGGTTATTTCTCATCAGACAGTAGCTCCATGATTAAGGCCATACATCCCTTGTCGAGGGTGGATGGCTAGCAGGGGCGGATCTACAGTAATTCAAGGATATTCAGCTGAATACCCATTTTTTTGAACAAAAAATCAATATATATAAGGTATAATACATATGCATATATATAGTTGGGCTAAAATCACTATTTTCGGTACCCATTCGGCCTCATCGGCTCACCCCAATCCCCCCATTCGACCCTACCGCCTGACCCCCAATCCCCCCGTTCGGCCCATTCGGCGCCTCCGCCCAGTCCCTGCCTCCGCCTCATCCCCATTCCGCCCCGCACGCAGTCGCTGCCCGCACGCCGTTCCGCGTCTCCCCAAATCCCCAATCCCCAATCCCCAACCCTATTCCCCACTGCGACTCCCCTCGCGGTGGAGCGGCGAGCAGCCCGAGCCCCACGCCGGCACGCCCCCACTGCCCCAGACGCGGACGCCCCCCGGCCCGCCCCCCGGTCGGCCGCGACGGCCAGTCCGGACTCCAGAGGAGAGACTCCGGCCTCCACCGCCGCACCGCTGATCTTCCCCTCCGGCTCCGGCCACCGGCCATCCGCCCTCCCTTCTTCAATCAGTCGCGGCAGCCCGTCGCCATCAGCCTCCGCCACGGCCCACAGATCTGCGCCTGTGCGCCAGCGCCAGCGCCCTCAGCTCGCCTCCCCGGACGCCGGCCGCCGCGGTTGAGTGTTCTTCAATCTTCAGCTACCCTCCGTTGCTGTTAGTGTTGCACGTTGCTGGATAAGTTTGATTATCTGATGAAGTGAGGTTTGAGCCTGAGTGCTTTGCTATTGATCCTTTACTCCTTTTTGTGTGAAAAAAGGTGGAATTTTTGGCTGTTTCAGGGTAAATGTTGTAGAAATTCTTGAAAGTTTAGGGAAGAAACTTGTGATTCTTGGTGTCTTTAGCAAGTACACCAACTCAGTTTTAAAACTGATAGCTTGTGTGCGCTATCCAGCGGCGGTATATTTGGTAAAAGAGTTGTTGATTGATCCTGAGTAGTAGTAGTAAATGGTTGGAATATACTGCATAAAGATACATGATATTATGATAGCTTGTGTGCCGAGTCTGTCTGGCACTCTTCTTGTTGTATTATTGCAGTTTTAGTTCTCTTGTATCATGATATTATCTGTTTTAACTTTGAGTAGCATGCATTCAGTACTTACTGTCTTGGAAACATTGCACTAATGGCTTATTAGATTGGCATCTTCTTAGTCACTGCTTGTTTTTATGGTTTAAATGATCTAGTGAGTTAGCTCAAGTTTCTTGGTATTTACTTGCTTGTAAGAAAAGATTTATAATTTGGTATTCTCGTCTCTTTACTGTTAAATCATGACAATCAATTATTTGATTTTGTAGATCTTTAAGCTTTAAAAAATGAAGGAGTCGACAAATTTGAAATCTGTGGAGAGAACTGAAAAGAGCAAAAAAAAAGTTGGATAAGCAAGGTATGTAACTGCCATTAATCTTTATAATTTGCTATTTAATTCATATCATTGTGCTAGCATTATGTCGCCCATTTTCTCATAAGAAATCATTAATTTCTATATTTTTATTATATCTGTATACACGTATCGTTATATCGGTGTTTTAGAGGAAACGTATATCGCGGTATCGATGTATCGATATCGATCTAACTCTAAAGTTCAAATACCTATTCTAAAAATCCTGGATCCGCCACTGATAACCAGTGAAACACGCGATCGAGACTCTCGGTCCAGCCTTACTTCGCAAGCACTCTATGCTCCGAGCTTCTGAACTAATCATTTGAGATCATCTGGGTATATACATTCAGCTAAATTACCAGGGACAATAAGTAATATTAAGTTGTATGTACTAATTAATTTACTAAAAAATTTAAATTGATAAAGAAAGTTAGAGAATTTATTTATGCTTTAATACTCCCCTCTTTAGTTATACTTCAACACTTCCTTTCACATATAGGTTTCTTCAGACTTATATGAAATAGTAGTAGGCTGTAATTATTATTTTTAAATACTGTAGCTGGGTCTTAAACATAAGATTTTTTTGTTCAGATATCATATTAAGTTATATGTATCAACTAATTTACTTCAAATTTTAAACTAATAAGAAAACAAGCAATATACTTATCCTTCAACAAGGAAAACACTGTAGGCGCACGACACGCAAGTCGTGTTTTGGCAGTTGTATCACGCGTTATCTGAGTCTCAACATAGCTGTAAGAGATCGCCTACATTCACGATGAAGGCTCCGGGGGTCGGCGCAACATCATCCAGCGGTCCTCGTGGAGGAACTGCAGAGTGCAGACCACCGATTTCATCCTGGAGAAGCACTGTCAGGAAGCCGAAGTCTGAATGACGGGTTGTCCCAACGGCGAGCTCAGGTTGGGGGCATGGAGGGTAGAAGTGGCACACTATCTTCTGCCCTTCCTGGCATCCTATTTCTGTCAAGTAGCTCGGTTTGTGCCCTAGAGCCTTTGATGGACCTGTCTTTCTGGCTTCGTTTATGATTTTTAGGTTATTCGTAAGAGAAAGTATAAAGTAATAAAAATTCATGTATAGTTTTAGTTGATGTAAATAAAGTTGTTACAGTATGTACTATAATTAATTTGTAGATTCTATCTTAAAAAGATACTCTATTTAAAAGTTAGTTACTATAAAAAATTAAAAAATAGCAAACCGAACGTAGTTTCCAATAAATTATTCACGTGTTAGGCATAGTCAGAGAACACGTCCCTGCAAATCAACACAAAGAAACTAGTGTTCAGAGCGTCTCACTAGTCTGGCTCACTATCTAACTAGTCCATATTTTGATAAAAGTAGCCATGAAAATAGGTACGAATAGATTCGGTTTCTACAGTGTATGACATAGATCGATAGACTTTGCATGCTTACAACAGCCAAAGCAAGCATATGTCGTGAATAGAGGATTTCAGTAATCTTTGCAGAGAGTTGAGGGCAAATCAGAAGTCCTATGTGGAGTAATTAATTTGTCATATTATTTCGCATGGTCTCCAAGTGTTGATAGATGCACTCTTAGGGTCTATTTGGTAGAATTTTATATTCTTATTTTTCAGTTTCTGCTTTAGATTATTTGAGAATTCATTTATTTGAGAATCTAAAGTTATTTTTGAAAAACGTTTAGCTAATAGACTGGCTCCAGATTTATAAGAGAGAGGATTTGAGAAAAACAAAATATGCTACCCCTAGTTATAACACTCCCATTTCCCTAAGTTTTCTTTCTATTTAGTGATAATGTCACTTGAATATTAAGCATACGAAATTACTATTAAATGCAATATCCATAAAGCGATAGAAACGACAGTGTTTTATTTGTATGACTATGAAAATAGAGAATTCTTTATGTATTGTTGTACTTGAAATAATTCTCTGTTGACTTTTTGTACTATTACGACTAATATGGCGGATTTCATCAATTTTCATCAATTGTCTTTGCAAGGTCATCACAAAACTTATCTATAACTCTGTCCTTGATTGTGCAATTGACACATTCTTTATATTTCTATCAACAACAAATTCTTTTAACTTCTTCCACCGTTGAGTTGTGGTCCTAATTATTTCCTTATCAGGATCCCAACCTAATTATGTCCCATTTGTCATCAATTTCTTCCAAGTGCTATAGTTATTCTTCAGTTTGTCCTATTTATATTTAAATTGTCTATTTGTGTACTTTATTTTAGTCTTCTCCTCAAATTTAGCAATTACTAGAGCGTAACTAGGATTGTTCAGATGGGTTCTTGGGCGATTACCAACAGCTACTTGTTCAGCAAACCATTCACATACTATCTTAGTGTGCTCGTCATTCCACTCAGCATTGTTATCCATCTGCTACATTAACAGCACCCAACAATGAATTTACTATATTACCATAGTTGTAAAAGTATTCTCTATTCACAAAAAGGCATGTTAATGTAAACAACACATTCATGCTGTAAGTGAGAAGTTAGACAAGAAATTAGTCACATCAATGGAAAAATGAACATACTAAGGCTAACAAAGTAATAATTGATGCGTTCTCTATTCACAAAGTAACAAAACACATTTGGTACAGTTCTGCTCTGCTGTTGCATTGAAAATTTTGACCAATACGCAGGTTCCTATATTATAAAATAAAAAGGTAGAGTGGTCGGTTAAGAGCAGTCAACAATTTTCAATAGGTAAAACAATATTTCTGAAAAGGTTATGTGGCTCTCATCTCTTTTTGCACCTTTCCAACTTTACCACAGAGTTTAACATAATGCCAACCTATAACGCTGGATTGCTGGAAGCATGATCACTAATATCTCCAAGACTCTTAATTAAGACATAAGGCACAACTGCACTATTCATTGAAACATCACATAGCTATTTCCATGGTAGAAGCTAACCAAAATTATATGCAATTCTGGAGCAGACGGTGCCACACCGGCCAGGCGAGTTCACCGTCGGCGACTCGTTCTGGTTCTTCCCGGCCGCTGCTCCGATGGTAGAGCATAGCTAGATGGATGGCTTCAAGGCTTTTCTCTATGTCGGCGAGCAACACAAGCACACTAGGGTAAGAAGCAGGATGAGTAAAAACTGAGCATAGTTTAGCTCTATGCAGTTCAATGGCCTAGCTAGTTGAAACATGTTTCAGCTACGCTGATCTGAAGTTAGCAGTATATCTTGCGAAAGATGTATCTCTTTTCTTTTGTTTTTGTCGAAGTAAGAGTTCACTAATATCTCCAAGACTCTTAATTAAGACATAAGGCACAACTGCACTATACATTGAAACATCATATAGCTATTTCCATGGTAGAAGCTAACAAAAAAATATAAGCAATTCTCTTGTGCAGGACGATCTAAACAGCAACACCACCTAAGAAGTTTAATTTTACGTCTCAATAGTGCAGAAGGGAGAATATCATAAGGAACTAGAGGTATAACTCTTTACCTCTGATTTATCTATCTAGATTTACTGTCACTTCAATACCTTGATACCTACTTCATGTTAAGGATAGCATAGCTTATGGCCTTTGGATGTAGTGCTGGAAAGAGCTCAAATGACTAAAAGACTACAGCTTGGAGAAATGTAGACAGCAAAATTGCAATTCTGGTCCTGTGAACAAAAACATAAGGGGGCGTTTGGAATAGCGATGGTTTTTGATTTTTGCTGAAATTTTACTGTAGCTGTATTTTTTTATTGTAGCTGAGTTGGCTTATTGGTCATAATTAAATTTAAAAAAAATGTAAAAATAAAAGCGGCACGCTAATCTATCATAGACAATGCAAAAGAATACGAAAAAAACAAAACACAAAAAAACCAAAAACAAAAAACAAAAGTGCTACAATGCGCTACAGTGTTTCTGTCGCCAACGTCCATCACGCAGCCATACTGAGCAGGACTTTAACTCTCTTAGTTTCACATAGTAATATTGTTATATCACAAACTAACTGGAAAAATTATCACAAATCAACATGTTTGCATGACGAGGCCTGGAGAGGGCTAATAATCCATGTCGTTACAATAATATTAAAGCAAATATGAAGCGCACTTAGCATCGCTCATATCACATAAGGGCAAACCATAAACACATTACACTCAACAGGTTGAGTAAGAAGCATCAAGAGGGGGAAAAAATAGGGTCAATAATATTGTTCAAGTTGGCAGGATGACATGCAGGAGGCCCAATGGTCATGGCACTTACAAAACAAACTATCCCCAATAGTCATGGTTAATGTTTTAAAGCAAAATAACTGTGTTGATCAAGTACATTCATTCCAATTGTCATTTTGGCTTCATTTGATGGGGGTATAGTTCTACCTTTTAATTCATGTGGACCTTCCCCTAGTGTAAGTTCAAACTCCATTAAATTAATTTTATTGATAATGACAAATATAATTATGAGATTAACATGTTTATTAGTTATAATATTGCCTAGTCTCATTTGGATATAATGAATGACAAATGCTATTGTGAGACTAACATGATTGAATGAGTATGATATAGCTTAATCTTATTTGGATGAAAATGTGAAATCACAAAGGTATACATTTGACATCATACACTCATATCTTAATGCATTCCTTAGATCCAAAATATAGATTGAACTCTATCAAAAAGACAAGCTAGAATATGTGCATATACTCTTATGATATATTCTTATATGTACATATTTAGGAGGAGTTCACTCTTGTGGTTTCATTAGTATTGATCCATATTCCTTTTTCTCATATTATGTATTTTTACTTTGAAATATATCCGTTGAGTATATATAGCTTGTGTAGTTCATATATACTCATAATCGGGTTATCATCTAGTTCATCCATTATGTGTTAGTGGTTGGATGGTTAATGACAACTGGATGAGTGAGCTTTGCATAGAAAGCTCATCTTAGAGTATACAAGTGTTGTCTGTATGTTATATACTCATAAATCAATTTATATCTTATTATTTATTGAGATTATTATGAATTACCAAAAAGGAAAGATTGTTGAATCTAGTGCCTCCATTATGAGTTAATGGTGAAGTTTGGTAATTAATGATAATTGATTTGTGGACTAACATTTTTTATGAGTTGGATGAATATGTTAGGTTCTATAAATAAGAATGGCCTGGGATGGCTTCATGTGTTGAAGATCATCAAATCAAGTGAAGGATATATCATGAGTTGATACATGTCTAGAAGGAAATAATCGTGTGTTGATCATCAAGTTAAGAGATGATCCATCATGTATTGATGGAGTTCAAGTGACATGAACTCGGACTTGAAGTGAAGATGTTGTGTCATCAAGCTTCATGAAGATGCTACAGCAAATGTATACTAGCTAGGGCTAAGAATGTGTTTCTAGTTTTTTACCGATCTTGGTGTTTGCTTGGAAGACTGGATTGGTAGTATAGGTTGCTGTATTATTAAGAGGAGTCACGTCTAGTAGCTTGAGTCTTATCGTGTGTTGATAGCTCAACTTCACTTGCTCTAGCTCTCCTTAGTATGATGCTTATATTTGCAAATAGTTGAAGCTCATGTGTTGAATCCTTGTGACATAGGACTATACATTGCGAATGCGTTTTGCAAGTGTTTGAAGTCCATATTTCCATTTCTTGTGGTATGAAGCTTATATTTGTAAATATGTTTTGCAAATGGTTGAAACCCATATAATCCTTGTGTCATGATTCTAAAGTATGCAAATGTGTTTTACAACTTATTGAGAATCATGTTCTATCCTTGTGTGTATGATACTATAGTTTACAAATATGTTTTGTAAAATCTGTTGAAGTATCTGCCCTTGTTAGGATAATCGAAACTACTGTAGTGTAATCTACGGTACTACCGCTGACCAGAACTATCAATGTTGCAATCACGAAACTACTGCATATGTTGGTGGTCAGAAGACTTGTGTGGTTGAGAACCAACATGATCGGGACCAGAGTGGTTGAACTAGAGTGGTTGAAGACTAGAGTGGTCGAGCCTAGGTGGTCAAAGACCTGTGTGGTCGAGGACCAGAGTGGTCGAACCGACTTGGTCAAAACTAACATAGTCAAAACCTACTTGGTTGAGATTTGTGTGATCAAAAACAGCATGGTCGAAATCAGCGTGGTCGAGATCTGTGTGATCAAAAACGACTTGGACAAGACCTGTGTGGTCAAAATCGACATGGTCAAACTAACGTGATTGAAACAACTTACTCGAATATTGACAAGGTGGTTGGAGAATTGTGTGATCAAAGATTGACATAATCGAAGATCGATATGGTCGACATGGTCGAGACTTGAGTGGTTGAAACCAATATGGTCGGTGACCAACGTAGTAAGAGACCTATGTGGTCGAATCCGATAATGTGGTCGGAGACTAGCGTAGTCGAAGACCTGTGTGGACACACTCGATAACGTGGTCGAAGACCAGTGTGATCGAAGATCAGAGCAGTCAGAGACCTATGTGGTCGAATCTGATAACGTGGTCTAGGACCAGCGTGGTCAGAGATAAGAGTAGTCGGAGAACTTTGTGGTCGAACCGGACAACGTGATCAAAGACCTGAGTGATCGAATCATCTGACATGGTCATCGACTAGTGTAGTCGACAGACGGTACTTCCAACTCTATGTGAGTGGTCTATCGGTGCGCGAAACTACTGTCTCTGTGTGAGCGGTACTTTTGATTTTCGGAACCGACTTGTGTAGTAGTACATTTTTTCTAGAGAGACACCTGTGTTGTGATTTTCTCCTCCCTGAAAAAATGGTAGTTCCACATGTGTTGTGTGGTACTTCGAAAAACAAATGACGGAATTACCGATTTTGCTAACTAACGGCTAGTTTTTTTTACCGTTGCGAGGGGAGCAGTAGTACCCTAACGGCTAATTTTCTTGTGTGAGGTATATACACCCTCTTATGGTTGGTTGGGGTAAGACTTTTGGCACTCCATTTCATTGTCTTGAGCTAGTGTAAGATCCTTCTCTCCACTGTATATGTGTTGCACTTTGTGAGCAAGTAGGAAGGATCTAGATTGCATGTGTTGCATCTAGAGGTGGATCGTGTATCCTATTGAGCATGTGCATTAATTGCATGTGGTGAGAGTCAAGTGAGGGGCTTGGCTTATTACTCTTGGAGTTTGCCGAACTACTAAATGGTGTTGGAGGTATCGTGCATGATGATTTTCTCAAGAAGGTTGTGAGAAGACCCAATGAAGTTGTGAAGGTTGGAGCCCACCAACTTGGAGCGAGAAGGAGCTACCACTAGTGGATTTGAGGTGGAAGGATTAATTCGTAGAGCCGATCCAATTCGTTTGGATTTATCTCAACGTGGACTAGAGGAGATTGGTAAGTCTCCGAACACCACTGTAAAAAAGAATTGTGTCAATTGTGGTTTATTTTCTTGTATTCTATTTACATTCAAGCAATTTATATTTATAGAATTAGGGTCTGTTCTTTTCAATTTCTAAAAGTGGCTTTTGACTTTTGCTACAGTACCTAACTTTTAAATGGAGTATTTTTTAAGATGGGGTCTACAAATTAATTGTAGTACACATTAAAAATTCAACATCTGTACAATCCAAAATCGCAAGTGATTCTCTCTCTGTCTGTAATCCAAAACCGGGATGGACGGTGACATTTCTTGGCTAGGGTACCTGGCGGGATTGTTAGGCTATGGTTTGGGATCAGGGACAAGCAAGATGCGGGGGGTGTGTGTGGTGCCGAACGCGACGAGGCCTTGAACGTCGGTAGTGGCGGACCCAAAACCAGATTTTAAGGGGGCTAGTGGGAAATGAATAGGTATGCAATTTGCCGGATTAGCTATGATTTCAATATGACTAAAATCTATCCGAGCCTTCTTTACTTGATTCAAGCTCTCATTAGTATAAGGAGTACTACTTGTATAGCTTGAAAAATATTTATACAATGCTTATTTCTCCATTTCTTGCAAATCTATGAATCGATAAATGATAATATATAAAACTATATTACCAAATAAATTTATCAATCATGATTATGTAAATTAAAAAATTAGATTTGTATTTTAAATTTATACCTTATGGCTTGAGGTCTCTCGGGCAGTCTGGCTTATGGCTTCAGATCATCAATCATCAGAAGACCACAGTCGGCAGGCACTTAGCCAGTCCGCTCTCTAGCAGTACTAGTCCACAGTCACCGGGCACAAGCACACCGCACGCATAGCACACACGACACTCCATTGTCTCCACAGTCCACACCGAGACACACATAGTGAGACAGAGAAATAGATACAACACTACTACACTACAACTCTACAAGCAAGCAAGCAGTGGTGCAGTGGCCTACTAGCCTAGAAAATATCTATACCAGCTCAGCAGCTCGATGGGCGGCGGCTCCAGCTCCAGCCTCAAGGTAGCCTGTAGTCCAGTCAGTCTCCTCCCTGGCTCCATTGTCCGGTTGAAGGTAGGGGGCGTCGCCCCCCTTGACCCCCCGTTTAGTCCGCTACTGGACGCCGGACAAGGTGGCATCCGGCGCTCGGAGCACGGCCAAGCGGTCGTAGGCAGCACCGGCGGCGTTGGCAGTTGAGGAGAAGGACATGGCGGCGTCGAGCCGTCGAGGTACATGTTTTGGTGGTGGTGTGATGGAGACTGACGATGTGTCATGAGTCACGACTCACGAGCAGGGAAAAAATTTTCGGAGGCAAAAAAATTTCGGAGGGGTCCAAAAGAAAAGGTACATGTTTTGGTGGTGGTGTGATGGAGACTGACGATGTGTCATGAGTCACGACTCACGAGCAGGGAAAAAATTTTCGGAGGCAAAAAAATTTCGGAGGGGTCCGAAAGAAACGAATTGGATGAAATTTCGGAATTTCGCCCGAAATTTCGTCCGAAATTTTCAAACGCTGTTTGTATTCTGCAGTGGAAAGCAGGACAAAATCTGAACGAAATGTAAACAAAATTTGCCCAAAATCTGGGCAAAAAAAGACCGAAATTTCGTCCGAATTCCGAGTGTTCTGCTCCTGTTCTGAAGTCTGAACTGAATGGTAGGAAAAGTGCAACTATGGGTTGTAAGGATCCTTTGGCATGTTATAGAATGCAAAATGAGCACATTTGTTAAGTGATATCCATTGTGAAATAATCATATATTCTTAACTTGTTTAAAAAATGCTCCCTTCATCAGGTTGAACATCCGTAGAAAATTCTTCAATGACAGCTTGGACAACAGATCAGAACTAATATCTGTGTCATGTGATGAATCACAGCAACATATTTTCCTAATTTATGTCTGAATTGCATGTACCTGTTTTATAATGCCTATATTTATCCATGCAATTTATCTCAAAAGTAACACAATACACTTGCAAGGAACCTATTGCCGCACCCTTTACATTCTGTTCCTGTAAGCAGTCCTAGACTCCCAGTTAAATTTGACATGGCGTAGTGTATTGGAGTTCTCCTGCCAGAACTCATTTTTTGCTTTCTGCATTTTCCCAAGAAGCATACATATAACAACATAGAAGCTACTAATAAAATGATGATGCAACATTGAACTAAGCTACTTAAACTTGTAGCTACTTAAACTGAGTTGCATGTCAATATATTCTGACAGACTTACCTCAGATTTGGACGATTAAAACTTTGTCTGAAAACAATGCAGTTTGCGAGGCCTAGAGCTTGCACAACATCTTCCTTAACACTAGCGATTCTTTGTTGCGATCAAGGCAGGATCAAGCTTACACAATGAGCTTCATCAATTACACAATGAGCTTCATCAATTACAATTCTAGAACGATGACCTCATAATTTCAAATAGCACATTCATAATTTCAAATAGCATTGCATAACCCAAAAGACCAAATCATCTATTGCATCACAGATTCACAGGCAGCTGCACTGACATAATCCCTTCTCTAGCAACCTGCCATTACGAAGAATGTGAGAAAGAAATGTAATTAATAGAGGTAATTGTTGTGGTGAAAGAATAACTAACTATTGGTGTAAGCTAATTAATAGAGGCTTGCGACGTCTTTCTTCTTTTTCTTTGACCGGCGAGCACATTGCTCCTCAGTATCTGTCTCTTGGGTGTCCTCTATCTCTTTGGTGGCATCTCCTCCACTTCCATTGCCATGACCGTCGTCGTCGTCACTCTTGGATGAGGTCTCATCAAATTCCTCATCGTCATCATCATCGTTTTCCATAAATTCCTCCTCGTCATCCACCACTGCCCTCTTTCCTCTTTTCACATTCTCTTTTCTTCAACTATGAGAGCGCATCCTCTTTGAGTTTTGACGACGTATTTCCTCAAGAACAACCCGAGATGGGCGACCACCCTCATCCAAAATAGGGTTTAATACAAGGGGTGAAGAGATGCACCTGGCCACCTGCTGCTGCTCGCCTGCTCCTCCCTTTGCTCCAAATGGCCGAAGGGGAAATGGGGAGCCGACACCGGAGGTGGTGGCGTCGGTCGGGAGCTATGGTGAAGGGGACTGGCCGCCTGCTGCTGCTCCTCCCTTGGCTGCCGCTCCGTGGAGAATGGCGAAGGGGATGGGCGCCCGGAAGAATTTTCCCTACCCGCCGCTCGGTGAAGAAGGTAGGGAGGGATCAACGGCGGTCGCCTGCCTCCACGAGCCGGCCTCCACGGAAGCCGCCGACCTGGCCGGGATGGCCGCCGCCCGCGCTCTTCTTGGCCGCCGGCGGAAGAAGGGGAGAAGAACCGGAGATGTGCTGTCGCGCGCCGCTGTATCGGGAGTTCGGGTCTTCGGGACTGGGAGGGAGTTCGGGAGTGACAACGTGTTTGGGAGTTGGGGGTTAGGGTTAGGCGGCGCGGCAGATGGGCCTGATGGGCTGCGCAGGTTCGGTGCGGCCCGGCGTGCGGAAAAATTCAAAAACATACGAAATTTTTGCCTGAGATGCCACTTTTTCGGTGAGCAACAAAATTTCGTTGTTTCGGCCGAAATTTCGCCGAAACATTTTTCTCTGCTCACGAGTTCTTGGCTATTCTTATGGCTGCCGGACCGTCGCTCGTTGGAGTCATAGCATGTGGGGAGACCAGGAAAGGGCATGCTGCTGCTGACGAAATTCTCTGATAGCATGTTCATACATTTCAGAGAAAATGCATACCATGTCATTTCTTCCACAATTACTGTTGAAACTTTACTTCAAATAAGGCTTACTCTAGGAACGATACACTGTTATCGCTCATCTGGTTTTACCATTCTAGAAGGAATTTTCGGCCATTTTAGCCCCAGTGGCATGGAAATGCCGCATTTGGCTCCATACACGTGTATTGTAGGTTCGGGCCCCCTCCCGTAGCCAGGGTGCGCGCGAGGGGACGTTGTAACACCCCGACCCTCCAGAGGGCCCAAGATGCTACCACCACACTGTTACTGTCTCACATAGGCACGCCAAAATCTAAATCATATTTTAACTTAGTTGACGTGCCCAGGTACACTCTAGACTTTGACTCCAAACAACCCAAATTACGTGTTTGGGAAACGCTCAGAACTCATTCCTCAGTACGTCCAGAATTTAGTTCCTGGGTACGTCCGAATCTTACGCGTTCGGAAAAGCCACGGACCACACGTCCGGGAATCCTCATATGCAGAAGTGAGGGAAGTCACATAACACTCATGACAAATACACACAAATCATCTGTAAGTCATGCGGATCTCCTCCCGCAACCACAACCATTTATCATCGTTGGAAACTGAACATGACCCTCTCTGAAGTCATGAACTCCAAACGATAATGCGTCGAAACACAAAGCATATCTTCCAAATGCCAATCATGAAAATCTATTAACATTCTTTGCCCCATAACCATGATAAGCTAGTACCTCTTGTACTGCTTTCACAGTTTAGCAAACATCAATTCGCTAATATCTAAGTCATTGACTTTTAGTATCCCATCTTGAACCTTCCCACATTTCGCTAAATACTTTATTCCCACATATTTACTCTATGATTCATCGAACTCCGTCACCTTACTGCACGCAAGAACATAGTCACCGCGACTGTTCAGTGCACAAAACATAAGGTGTGGACAAGACTCTTTAATGAAAAGGGTCACTTATCAACAAATGATCTCACATGCACTTGATTCCAAGGCGCCAACTAAATTCCACCAACTCAACTTTAAGGATGACTATTCATCCAGATTTTAGCACGAATCAACTGTACTCTCAAGAACTGCATTTACTATTATCTTAAACATGGGATCCACTTGCTCTACCTTTGTAGGCATATACATAATTTTCTACAAACGCAACAGCAACATTACCAGCCCATGCTTAGAAATTGACACCAAGTCCTACTAGATCTATACAATTTCATCTCTCAAAAGTCAAGTCCCACGACTCTACAATCATGCTCTGTTTAATTCAGTTGGGAGATTATTCAACATCAAGATCTCCATTCTGATCTTTCCAACTAATACCAATAGAGTTCTCATATCACAATTATCAAAACCCTCCAAGACATCAATCAGGATTGTAATCAATCAATCATCGTGCGAGATTGGTGGTTTTATGGTCATTCACCTATTATCCATGGAAAAGATAACTCCATGAAAGAATTCCACCAAAACAATATATTAACACGCTTCTTAGCATGTCTAAATCACATAGCTAGGCTCATTATTTGGGACCACACAAAACATATCATTCAACGGGGTTCAATAATCTAAATAATCTTAATGACCTACTGGCTCACCAGTATTCTAGGTCCCACTGTTAAGTAAAGATGGGTATGCCCTTCACCACTTCTTATGCAAATACTAAATCCCCATTGAATTCAAATCAATCTCAGTCCCAAAGCATAGCTAAAATCAATTACTCTCCTCGGTTCTCACAACCAGAAATTCCACATCCTACCATCCATCTTCTTTGGTCACAACCTCTCACATGAGCTTGACCCGACATTACTGTAACTATTTGATATTGTCCTCTCAGGACAAAAGTATCAGGCCTCAATATGCAAGTCACTCCAAACATTCGCAGGATCAACCCCCACCGAACATTGGATTTGCAAAGGGCACTACCCATTACCAGTTATAATTCAACGACTATAGGAGTCATTAACCCAAGGATACTCATTATCCAAAATTAGGGCAAAATACCTTAAGAACAACACATCAATATCTCTACGCCTCAAATGGCAGCACGACCTGGCCTCTCTAGCAGCCACGGTCTTTGCCTCTTTTGCATTGCTAAGCCATACAACCATAGCAGTGTCCACTTGGACCCACAAGTGGCAAATTCAACAATTTACCCTCAACACACAAGCATTTATCTCAAGACATTGCAAATCAACAATACAATTTGGGAAAGCTCATATGCAATGCAAGTCTCAAACCCCATCCTACTGTGCAACAAGGTGTGTCAAATTCAACTTAATTATTAGACCTAAACCACGTTTTAGGGAAATAATTAAGCTAAGATGACAAGTTATCTTTACCACAGACCTAACATCCGCTCTGATACCAACTGTAACACCCCGACCCTCCACAGGGCCCAAGATGCTACCACCACACTGTTACTGTCTCACATAGGCGCGCCATAAACAAAGTTAACGCTCGATAGTTGTACTAACAGGAGAGCCCGTTCTCCTATAAATAGACTGGCGCCGGCCGAGAAGAAGGGGTGCCGGCGTGGGGGAACTGGAGCAGGGAGGCGCCGACGTGAAGGGGACGGAGAGAGGGGGGCGCCGGTTTGAGGAAGGCATGAGGAGGAGCCTGCCATGTGAGGAAGAGAGAAGGAGAGGCCGAGCCGGGCGTGAGGAAAAAGAGAAGGAAAGGAGGAGTGCCGGCATGGAGGAGAGGAAGGGAAAGGCCGGCGGGCGTGAGAAGAAAAGAAAGGAGGAGGAGAGGGAGGTGGCATGAGAAAGAAGGGAGGAGGAGCGCCCGTGAGGGAGGAAAAAAAAGGAGCCACTGGCGTGAGAAACCAGAAGAGAAGAAAAAGAAAGAGGGGAGGAAGGGAAAAGAGAGAAAGGACAGGAAAAAAGGGGGGATCTGCCTGATCCGGTGTTAGATCTTCCAGATCGAGTGCCAGATCTGTCAAATCTGGTCCAGGGACGACAGATCGTGGCCTGATCCAGTTTTCGGGTTCGGGTAACGGTTCGAAAACCCCTTTTCAGCTATTTGCAGTTTTTCGTGTAAAGTAGTACGCCGATTAAAACCGGGACAGCGGGACTGTGTCCGATGAGAGGGAGGTCGGCGATACTGGGTTTATGCGTAATAGTGATGTTATTTGTTTGCATGTGTATGTATTGCTTTAGCAAATGAATTGAAATGATTGTGCTTGTTCAGGTGGCGGTTCGAGCTAGGTGCCATTTGCACATCATATGCCAGGCTGACAGGCAAGTGTATGGTAGAACAGTTACAGTGGTTAATGATTGCTATTTATGTTTCCACGACATGATTTACGGTGTTTATAGGTTGAGATGCATGATTTACAGCGTTTACTGAGGTACACGATTACCAGTTAGGTAATTATTGATGATTGCAATTTATAACTAAGTGCCAACAATGGAAGCAAGGGTATGGTAAAGCAATGAAGTGTGTTAAAGGATTGCTAATTGTGTCCATGTTATGATTTATAGCATTAAGAGATGAGATACATGATTACGTGCTAATCATGTTGAGAAGTACTGATTATGAGTAAACAGCCTCATTCGAAAAGCATGCATCATGCAAAGTGCATAAGAGCCAGGTCGGTGAGAAAGTCTTATGACTAGTCCGAAGTGCTCTTGAATAAATCCTACAGAGGTAGGCACCTCCACGAGATGGAGGGAGAGGGTGACATCGACGGATGTACCCTCCGCTATACCGGTATAAGCTTACAATGACATGTGCATTGCATATCATTGCATTGCATGAACAGAGAAACATCAAATGATCTGATTCTGTAAATTTACTTTGATTCTGATTGCATTGCATTTTGTTGCCTTGCTTAAAGAGTGATCTGATTATAGTGGTTTGACTTACGCTTACGATTATCTGATAGAGTTGATTTCTGATTCTGATTCTGATGAGAGTTGACTTATCGTTTCTGACTCTGATGAGCGTTGATTCTGATTCTGACTATAGTAGATGCGATTCTGATCCACAATCACAGAAGTGATTTACAATTTCTGATAGATGTGATATACATCTACAAGTGGATTCTGAAATCTGATGGATTGGATTTCTGATTCACGATGGATTGGCTTACAGGTCATAGTAGATTCATAGGTTACAGTAGATTGGATTTACAGTTCATAGTAGATTTACAGACTACAGTAGATTGATTCACAATACACAGTAGATGTGAGTTCTGATTCTGAGATCGATTTTCTGATTCACACTAGAGGTGGTTTACAGCTTACAGCCGTAAAGTTGGATTACCGTTTGCAAATATGGATTAATATACTGCTTATCGTGTGCTTGCTGAGTTTTCGGACTCACCCTTGCTTTGTTGTTTTTTTAGGGTGATCCGGAATGATGACATGCTTGGAATGCGAGTATTTCCTCTTGCACCGCACATGTGAGATAACTGCTTAGTCATGTACTGAGCGTTATGATTAGTTATATGTTCAGAAGTTTAAGCAAATTTCCTAGTTACAGTCTATTTACAGGAGAACGGGCTCTCATGTTAGTACAACTATCGAGCGTTAACTTTGTTTATGGCGCACCTATGTGAGACAGTAACAGTGTGGTGGTAGCATCTTGGGCCCTGTGGAGGGTCGAGGTGTTACAGACGTGGCGTGGCCAGGGAGCATGCGAGGGATGATGGTGCGACTAGGGCTGTGCGAGGAGAGGTGGCGCGCTTCGGGGCCGCACGAGGAGGTGGCACGCTCCGGGGCCGCACGAGGGGAGTCCCGCCCGAAAAAATTATTTGCATAAATTTTTATAGGAATTTCTAAATATAATAAATGGGCACAAAAAATTATATTTTTTTGTAGAGACTCCCGGCACAGTGTACATGTTTGCGTAATTTGTTTGTAAATTTAACATTTTTAAATTATTCTGAAAAATTTATGTCAGTGTATTATTTGTAGTAATTTTTAATAGAAAATGTGGTCCGAACATTATGAAATTTACTTCGAAGGCTTCTTACACAGAATATTTGGTTCTGTAAATTTTGCAAAATTTTGTATGTTACTCAATTTTCTAAAAAATTGACGGTTTAGATCCCATTTCATGTGCCTGGGCCAAAAACGGTCATCATTTCATGCGCGTGGGCACAGATGCAAATGAGCTACGTCAAAAATAATATCACGAAATATATTGCTTCTAAATTCTTTTATCCTCACAAACTCTAGAAAAACAGAGAGATAAAGATATTAAAAGTTAGATCTTATGATAATCTGGCAGATTTATTTATAAAATTTCTCCCAGCCTTCATCTTCCAGAAGTGCGTTCGAGGCATAGAGATGATGCGAGTTAGAGAGTTACAAGGTTCAGAGGAGTAAACCCCCTGAATCATAGCTCTTATGTAAGATCGGAAGACTTATATGATCCCAAATATTTAATATTGTACTATTTTCCCCTTTGTGAGTTTCTCTCTGAAGTTTTTTCATGTGAAGGTTTTTAACAAGATAACAAGTGCGACATAAGAAACGGATGCGATGTACCATTTTCTCCACCTCTATTTTTTATTAGGTTTTTGGGAGGAGTTTTTAATGAGGTATAAGCATACCGTGGTGTTCATCCAAAAAAGGGGTGTTACCATACCTAGAAAGTTACATTATGGACAAATACTAAAACTACCTTGAAAGGGTTTGACTACAAATAGAGAAACATATGTATAAATAGAAGAGATCTGAAATTAATAAAGACTCCGTTACTTGCTGTTCTCTTTGTTCTCTAGTGTTCATCTGTTAATCGATTGCGTGGATTATATTAGCATTTGATTATTTCTCAATAGAAATAATATTTAGGAAATCCAGGAATTACTGGGTGGCCAAGTGGCAATGGCGGCTAGCAGCCCAGCACACACCGAGGCGTCGCCGTCGCACGCAGGCCCGCAGCAAGCCGAAAAGAACACGCCCACAGGCTCAAGGGCGAAGCGAAGACCGACTCGACCATCCGGGCGAAAGGAACAGCCCACACAAACCCATCCTAATCCCCCGCCCACCCTGCCCGGTAGTCGTCTCCTCTTCGGTTGCTAGTCGCCGTTGCCATTGTTACTAGGGGGGAGGCCGAGAGGGAGAGCGGAGGCCGGAGGGAACAAGGCAAAGAAGAAGAAGGATGGGGTTCATCTCGTTCGTTGGGAGGGTGCTCTTCGCCTCTCTCTTCCTTCTCTCCGCCTACCAAGAGTAAGCACGCCATCACCCCTCAGGCTCAGATCTCGTGTGTGCACCAAGCCAATTGAGCCGCTTCTTGTGGCCTTCTTGGGGACGCCGCCGTCTTGCCGTGCCGGTTTTCTTTCTTGCTGATCTCGAGTAGGTCCTGTCGGTTTGCGTCGGCTGGTAGAATCGAGAGCTCTCGGCGGTGGTACGGTATGATCCGGGCGGGGTGTTCTTGAATCTCGATGTGATAGATCTGGGTGTAGGTAGATGTTGAGTAGCGGTGAATCGCACAAGTAGAGGAGGCGGAGAGGACGTATGGATTTCAGATCAGACGATCGCTACAGCAGCCTGTGGTTCCCCTGACCCCATCTGTCTAGTGTGTGCATCAGCATCCCATTGAGTTCGTGCTGCATTGGAGCTGATTTCCTGCGTAACTGGCTTCACCCGGCTTGTCGGGCTGTCAGCAAGGTGCTGGTGGCCAACTGAGCTGTCCTTCTAACTCGCCTTCGGTCTAATTTCACAACTTAGGTGTGGTTGTGTGTCATCGTTCTAAGAGTTTGTGTTATAAATGGTGAATTTCACCTTGAACGGATTCCAGCTTTCCACTGCACCTAAGGGGTGTAGGCACAATATTAAGTTCGCATGAATGGTGGTGAACATTTGGCATGTTTGTGGTTGTCAGTTGTGAAGTGAGCGTCGAGTCTGATGTCTAGTACTAATATCTAGGAGGCAGGCGACCTAAAATCTAAATAAGGAATTGATTCACAAGAGAAGAAGCGATTTAGAGAAAATCGTGGCACAAACTATGAAAATTGTGTGAACTTACAAATTATATGGCACAATGTTTTAAAAAGGGGTCTACTAGGACGTCTTTAAGGAACAGGCTCCCTCCCTATTACCTTATAATCGACCAGTTAGGCCGCATAATCACTACTAGGTGGGTGGCCAAATGAGTACCAGACACTCATTTTAAGAGCATTGTTGCGAACCTTGCGCTCATGTTTTTATATGATGTAATAATTTTATGTTGGCTATTCTGTAGCTATGTTTTTCTTGTTCAAGGCGTGAAGCATCAAAATTCGTTACAGATATAAAGGAGTGACTAAAACTTGTGCTGAAACTTTCTCCTTTTCCCTGAAGTTGGTATGGTTTGGCACAATATTTCTTTTCCTTTGCTGAATGGAATCATGGATGAAGATCCACTCACAAAATAATTATGTACACTTGCAAAAATCTGTCTACTTTTGTTATGTTGATGATAAATCGGATATTTACATTACTGGAGTTGTAAGCTTTTTCTTTTACAAAGCAAGTTGAATTGCTATCAAGTACCAACTGATACATGTTTTATGAAGTTCAAGATCACCTCCTTTATTGCTAGTAGGGTTTCTCATGCCCCCACATGTTTGCCCTCGTTTTCTTGGCAATCAGGAGTTCAGGACAGTCATATCTTTCTCCTTAAGTTCCACTGTGTTAAGGGTATTAGAGGTATTTCCTACTGTATTAGGGTTTAGTCTTGTGTTCAATTTGTGCCCTATATATATTGTATATTGGGCCTCTTCAATATATGCATAATATTCATAACATAGTATCAAAACTTAGGTTAAAACTCTAACATCGATCTACTTCTGCTGCTGCTGCCCTTGGGAGGATCGATCTCCTCTCCTGGGGGCAGCCATCTTGTTGGAATGGACGCCGCTCGATGACGACAATGTCGCCGCCACCGTCTCCTCGGCCTCCTCCGGTGCCTCCCCGTCTTGCTCACCCTCGCCGCCTGGATCCTCGTCGCCTCCTCTTCTAGATCCGGCAGATCCCACCTGGATCCGGCCGTCGCTGACTCTTCTCCGATCTACGCCGGGACGTTGCCACCCTACCTGGATCTGGTGTCTTCGTTGCTTCCTGCCATCAGAGCCCAGGCTTCTCGTCGCCTCCTGCTCGGGCCGCTGGATCTTGCCCCACTCCAGATCCGTGCTAGGCCGCCGCCACCGCCAGGTCGTCAACAGATCTAGCCTCGCCGAGTCCGCGCGCCCACCTGCTGCCACCGTTAGGCTGCCGTGCGAATCCACTTGGCTCTATTTTATGTTCCTCTCGCAATCAGGTTCTTTCTATTTATCATAGTTTTACCACTATAATTCGCACTCAGTTCGATTTAGCTATTCATGCATTTTGTGCTAACTCTGCTGGCGAGTATCTCTCTACTGCTTTCCGCCGTTTTCTTACTGAACAGGGCACTCTTCCCCAATACTCTTGTCCTAGTGCTCATGCTCAAAATGGTGTCTCTGAGCGTAAGCATTGTCATTTACTTGAGACCGCTCGAGCTCTCATGCTTACTTCTTCTGTTCCCCTTCACTTTTGGGCTGAGATTATTTCCACTAATGCTTTCCTTATCAACGTGCAACCTTCCACCGCCCTTTAGGGTTCTACTCCTGTCGAGCGTCTTTTTGGTCGACCTCCAAAGTACGGTCACCTTTGCAGTTTTGGCTGTCTGTTTCGTTCTTCTTCCACCTCATGAGCGCACTAAGCTAACTGCTTAGTTAGTTGAGTGTGTTTTCTTTGGCTACAGTCTTGAGCATAAGGGTTTTTACTGCTATGACCCTGTTGCTTGTCGAATGAGGATTTCCCGGGATGTCACTTTTGATGAGTCCCGACCTTATTACCCTCGTTCTCTCATAGTTAGATATGATTCTCTTGTTGAGTTGATCTCTTAACTTTTCCTCACTCTTCACCTACTTCCACTACTGCTTCGCCTCACCCACCTCCTTCGTCTTCCTCTCCTCTGGCTGCTCTTCTTCCATCTCCGTTGGAGTCTCCTTCCCACTTTCTTGTTGAGGTTTCACCTTTTCCTCTACACTACTTTCGTCGTCCTTAGCTTCCTCCCTCTCCAGTTGGCTCTTCCTCCTTGCTAGGACCTATTCCCAATTCTTTGCCGTCCTTCTTGGGTCTTGCTTCACCCTCCCCTTCTTGGGTCTTGCTTCACCCTCCCCTCCCAGATCCAGATACGATCTTCATGATCGTCACACTGTTAGGCAAGCGCTATGGCTTTGCAGCCGCTGTCTCTTCTGAGCCTCTAACTTATCGCGAGGCTGTTGTTCACCTTGAGTGGCAGTTTGCGATGTCTGAGGAGATTGCTTTGTAGTATACTGGCACTTGGGATCTTGTACCCTTACCCGCTCAGATGGTTTCCTTGAGCACTACAAGGCTCGTTTTGTGGCACGTGGTTTTCAGCAGGAGCATAGCCATAACTACGATGAGACCTTTGCTTCTGTCGCTCATATGACCACTGTTCGCACTCTCTTTGCTGTGGCTTCTGTTCGACAGTTGCCCATCTCAGTTGGACGTCAAGAATGCCTTTCTCAATGGTGAGTTACGTGAGGTCTACATACAGCTGCTCCTTGGGTATTCTGTCCCTGATGGTATGGTTTGTCGTCTTCATCGCTCTTTGTATTGGTTAAAATAAGCCCCTTATGCTTGGTTTGCCCGGTTCTCCTCTGTCGTCACTGCAGCCGACTTCTCCACCAGTGATCACGACCCTGCTCTTTTTGTTCACACCTCTCTTCGGGGTCAGACGCTCCTCCTTCTATATGTCGATGATATGATTATTACTGGTGATGACTCTTGGTACATTGCCTTTCATCTCCGTGACCAGTTCTTGATGTTTGATTTGGGTCCTTTTCATTATTTTCTTGTGATTGAAATCACTTCTACGCCTGAGGGCTATTATCTCTCTCAGGAGCGTTACATTTAGGACATCCTTACTTGCGCCTATCTTACTGATCAGCGTGTGGTGGATACTCCTATCGATGGCGAGCCTCTTGAGGATTCCACTCGCTACCTTCATCTTATTGGGAGTCTTGTTTACCTTGGGCATCACTCGCCTTGACATTTCTCACCCATTTCACATTTTGAGTTAGTTCGTCTCTACTTCTACTCAGCTCCACTACAGTCACCTTCTTCGTGTTCTGCGATATCTTCGTGGACCCTCACTCGTCGTCTTTTCTTTCCTCGCTCTAGTTCTTTGCAGCTTTAGGCGTACTCTGATGCGACTTGGGCTAGTGATCCTTCTGATCGTCGGTTTCTTTCGGCTTATTGTGTTTTTTTGTTTCTCCTTGATTGCCTGGAAGATCAAGAAGCAGACCGTCATTTCCTGTTCGAGCGTTGAGGTTGAGTTGAGAGCCATGGCATCGTTGACAGCTAAGATCACCTGACTTCGGTGGCTACTTGAGGATTTCGGTGTTTTCACTACTGCACTGACTCCTCTTATCAGATAGTACTGGCGCGATCAGCATTGCTAAAGATCCTGTGAAGCATGAGCTCACAAAACACATTGGAGTGGATACTTCATACATGCGCTCGTAGGTGCAAGACAAAGTTATTGCTCTTCAGTATGTGCCCTCGAAGTTTCAGTTGGCAAATTTTTGCACTAAGGCATAGACTAGAGCTCAGCATTGGTTCTACCATGAGTTTGACGAAGGTGTTGATATGTGTATAGTCTAGAGACTTCTTTGCTTATTGTATATAGATATATATTGGCATGTTGGGCCTCTTTGGTATCAAGACCTCATTAAAACAATCGGTACCCCCACAAAATTGTTTCGATCGTCAAGGTGCACATTCAATTTGAATTTCAACCATCGTAATTGTTGGTGCTTCTGCCTGGCTCTTGAGAGCCGAAATTATGCTCAGGAATTTGCTACACAGATCCCCTGATACTCTCCAGTCGTTGAATTTGTGATTGATACTTCTGAAAATTCTCTCTTTTGGTGGTTACAATAATTCCTTTTGTTCTTTTAATGCACTGTTTCTACAGTGGAAAACCATGAAATTAATTTTTCAAGCACGCATGCAGGTTTAGTGAATTTGGAGCTGATGGTGGACCAGCAGCAAAGGCTTTGAAGCCAAAATTCAATCTCTTTGTCAAGCAAGTGTCCAAGAATTTACGAATCGCAGTGCCACATATTGATGTAGGCATATTATTTTGATCTAGACATCTAGTTACCCCATTCCACCTCATCTTTGTTTAGAATCCATTCTACTTAGTACCTAGTTTTGAAAGCTCTTATTTTGTTCATTTACAGATAAAAACTGTGATTGCTGCTACCATGTTTCTTAAAGCCTTTGGTGGTCTTCTGTTTATCATCAGCAGCTCATTTGGAGCATTCCTACTGGTGGGTACTGTTCTTCTGCAGGCACCATATCTAGAATTTTATATTAAGGGGCTTCTAGGTGCATGATATTGCGACTACCATTTAAATAGTCTTGTTGCACCATGTATTATCAAACTTCCAAAAAATCTATTTACTGTTTGCGATGTATTGTTAGTAATTTTTAAAAAATACGATTTACCAGTTACTGTATTCATTTATTTGGTGCTTCTACTGCTTCGACTTAGGATCTGATCTTTATTCATTTGCTTGTGCAAGATCATGTCCTAGCAAGGTCCTAGGCTCCTAGCATCTGGAAATGGAAAACTTGAACAGTCTTCTTGAAAGACTCCAATGACAGTGTCAGATTGTCAATATAATTTACCCACTTGACAGACACATATGCGATAGATTTTGGAGTGTGACAAGTGATTTGCAGTAGTCCAAAAATCCTGTATTTATAACAATCCTTCAGGACATTAATCCATGCTAAATATATGTAACTTAGATTTATATACATCTATAATAAAGAAACCAAAGACATATTTGTTTTAAGGAATCTGATGGTAAAATGATTGTGCTTTGACTATATTAGTTTCATAGTTGTTCTCTTTTAATATTCTTCATTTTCTTTGTGGAAACATGAAATATTGATGCAGCTCATTTGTGCAGCTTCTTTACTTGGCATTTATAACCCCTATTGTGTTCGATTTCTACAACTACGAAATGGAGACACCGCAATTTGTTCAGCTTTTTGTCAAGTTCTCACAGGTTAGTAAAGCTTTAATTTGGAATTATTTTATCAGTAGCTGTTTTTAAGTGTTACAATTCCCTCATTTATTCTCTATTCAGAACTTGGCACTTTTTGGTGCACTACTTTTCTTCTTGGGAATGAAGAACTCTATTCCAAGAAGGCATTCCAAGAGAAGGACCACAAAGACCAAGACAAATTAAGTCAGCAATTGTAGGAGGGGAAGCTATTAAGCTTTTTGTGGCCCCGTTCTTTTCAGCTTTTCAGCAATTACTATTCATTAGACTAATAAGTTGTAGCTAAAAGCCGTATCTCAAAAGAACACACCCTGTGTTTACGAACTTTACAACGGTATATGTCCCACTTTTGCTCTTTAGATGCCCATTAGAAATTTCGGTACACCGCGATGTGTTTTTATGCCTTGGGTCTAATTTTGCTACAGAACCTGCTTGTGTGTCAATGATCAAAAGATTCATTTTCTCTCTCTCTCTTGTTGCTGATTTGATGTATGCGTCAATGCGCAGTCTTTTGACTCCTGAGTACTCAGTTCCTGAATGCAATTGGTCGAACAACCAAGGTTAAATGACGGATGTTTTGTGCCTGAACATCACTACACATTTTTGTAGGGAAAATTCGATGTATGTTACTGCTTAGTGTGTGTTTTAGAGGTGTGTCACTCTTCGGTTGCTTCTTCGAAACATGTCGCTGCGCAGTAAAGTTGTTTTGAGGAATGTTATTACGGAGGATTACAGCTTATTTTCCATAAATACGCCCCCACGTATAAGCCTCTGTATTTGCGTATGGACCAAAATGCCCTCACTGATGGATGCGTCAAATCGTCTCAACCGAACTAGCTGCTCGCATCTGATCAGATCCTTTCGAACCCATCTCCTCCTTCAAGCCCTAGACCTACGCCACCATGGTCTCACGCCGGTGATCTCCAAGGCGACACTCCACACCGGGAGGGCGATGGCACTCGTTCCCAATTGCTACTCCCGCCAGATCCCCATGGAACACTATGCGGCCACTATGGATGCTTGGTAGAGGCGACCCTGGGCGGTGATCTCCACGACGACGAGGGTCGTGACATCCACGGCGACAGGGTGGCGAGGAAGACGCTAGCACCATTGGATGCCGTGGCGGCGGCGGCGGCAACTAGGAGGCAATATGGAGTCACCGTCCCCCCTGCCGGAATACCAAAGTTCTGGCCGTGGCTACCTCTCCAACATACAGGAATGGCAAGGAAAAAAACTAGGAGCTGTCAGGCATGCTTAGGGCACATACAACAGTTCAGACGGTTGCTGTCTGTATATATATATATATGCATATCACATATAGATAACAAAAAAGATAGCTTGTACAATGGACTGTCTATTTAGTTGTCTGCAATCTCACTAAAAAAGACAATAAAAAAGACAGCTTATAAAAAAGACGGCTCGTACAACGCTCGTAACGCCGTCTCTTCGCCTAGAAGCACGAGCGCAGACCGTCTCTTCGCGAGAGGACGGCTTGTGTCTCTCTCTTCCTTAATTACAGTCCACGTCGGATAATTTTGCTGTATTGGCATGATAAAGACAGTAGTTGTCTGTAGGTTGTACATGCCCTTATGTAGCTCAGAACTATGTTGGTTCTACCAAAGCTTTGTTAATTATAGAACATTTGCGATCTTTGTAGGATCGTATGACGTAATCAGAGAGAGGTGAATGATTGACTCCGTTTTTTGATACATAAAAATAAATTTCAAACTAGAAGAAAAAGCAATCTAAATTACCGGATGTAGATTTTGACCGCAAGTTGTTTGTCTGCTTGCTTGACTTCCTTTACGCGCGCTCGATGAAAGCTTCATCGTTTGACCGCTCGCTACGACCGCCTTTGCACGTGGTCGAAATCTCCCTCCGCTCGAAAGCTTCAGGCGCTCGAACGATCACACACCGAAGACAACACCGTGATCAACTTGGTTGGATTGAGCCAACGACTGAAGACACCGAGCTCGTGACACGCAAGATCGTGATGTGTTAGCACGCTTCCGAAGACACAAGAAAACGATACTCAGAAAACATATCACCGACGCCGACTAACTTTTTCTGGAATAAATTTGATCTATTATTTCTAAATCATGTTCTGTAGTTACAAAGCGTCTTCACGGCATCCATAAAAACTCTAACACAAAAAGCCTCCACAGAGCCACACCAAGCCATAGCTAAAACCTTTAGTCTCTACCTGCTTTTATATGCTAGAGCACTAAATCGTGTTCACCTCCAACATGGATATCTCAGACCGTATCCTTAACAACCTAGATATGTAATCCTATCTCTTTTGAAAATCAAGGGACTTAAAACCCTTTCAAACACGGGTTTTAACCAATATCTAAACCTTTCAAGTTATGGACTATATCCGTAACTCTCCAATATCATCACATGACGAAGCCTCCAGGACTGCACCTCCTGTATGTCGAGATCCGAATATGCAAATCCGGACTCCCTGTGTATACTGCACTAGTCCCAGGATCACGCTAGTACACACAATCAAACATAAATGTAATCACAACCATATACATGATAAAATAAAGGAAAAGCTCAAATATCAATAAATCTCAAAAGGTACGACCTTATAGTCAAACTTACAATAGATTAACCCGAAGGGCTTAACAAAAACTAGCAGCGGAAATCCAAAATAAAGCGTATTGACCAATCAACAAGCCCACAGGCTATCGAGTGGAGAACGAAGCCTAATCTGCGAAGTCGTCGAAGTACTCTCCTTCTGGAACCTCCTGCTGGTGATACTCCTCTTCCTGAACCGAGCAACATTGGGCATAAAGCCGTGAGTACATTGGTACTCAGCAAGTCATTTGTAACAAATGAATGCAATATAGTATGCAAGGCTTACCAAAGGAAGGCTGAAAGGTTAATTTGCATAAAATGACATTTAAAGGTAAATACAGTAAGTAAATTGAAAACGAACTTTAAGTAAAACAATAGCAATTCAACAATCAAAGGAATTGATATAACCACCTGCGGACCTCCCATCCATAAGCTAAACCAACCGCTTATGAACCTCTCATCCATAAGCTAAACCAACAATGAATTAACCATCCACTGTCCAACCACAATCCACAAGTTTTCATAAATAACTACCCCTCGTGTGAAATCACCGAGCATTGTCCATGACCGAGGATGCGGCTATTCGAATAATTTTACACTCTGCAGAGGTTGCACAGCAGTACCCACACGATGTGATTAGCCTCAGCTTAAGGTAATCACAACAAGGTCTTTACAAAGTTCAGTTACAATTCAATCCGCCCACTAGGGTTCGCATCACACCCCCCTTATGCCACATGGAAATCAGCAACCATGTTCATCTCAATGGCAAGATTAAAGTCGAAACATCCCAAATTAATCAGCCAGGTCCATCCCATACTAGACATGTGGTTTGCACGGTAAAGCTCAGATCAATGGCGTACAAAGTTAAGTCCTTACGTGTACCCGGGCGAGACTACCATATCCCTCGAAGTGTTCCAACACTTTCCCCTTTACTGCACGGTCACTCGCCCGAGTGCAAAACCAGGTTTGTATAACCACGCCAATGACACACCAATGCTATGGCCCAAATTTTAATAAATGTGGTACCAACCACAATTCCATGCATCATTAAGCCAAATTGATAATTCACATATGATGATAAACCCAATCGTAATTATAAGCAAAACTAAGCATTCTATCGTACCAAACCATGTGACAAATAACCTAGCATCACTAGTATATTTTTCAACCTATGGTGACAATGGTATCATGGCATTTCGAATTATCAAGGAGGGATGAATTCAATTGGGACGATAACTAACAATACAAGGGTTTGAATAAAAATAGCGATGCAACGTAATTTAAAACAAAATAATTAAATAATAGATTACAAACTGAGTTCAACATGATCAAAGAACACGACTTGCCTTGGTTATGCTCAGCGAGGTACTCTTGGTCTTCGGGCGTAGATCCTGCTCCTTCGGAATCCGAATCTAACGAGAGATAAAACGACCAAAACAGAAAAAACACATAAAATGATAAGCAAATGAACTCGAAAAATCATGAAACCAGAACCAAAAGCTAGAGCTCGATTTTAGATGAATTTAGAAAAAAGAACGGGGTCAATCGGAGTTAGGACAGAGGAGAACGGGCTCTCGAAAAATAAACCCTAAAGGAAATTCGGAAAAATTGAAAAAGGGTACAGTGCTGTGAACCCGGCGTACGGTAGGACAGGTCTACCGTGGACACGGTGCACGAAACAGTGCAGACGGGGAGGGCGGTGCTGACGCGATATTTTAGGCTGACGTGGCAACTGCTGGTGCTGCCACATGGCTAGGGCTGACGTGGCTGCCACGTGGCTCGGGGGTGGATTTTTGCTGATGTGGCGCTGACGTGGCGTGACACGTGGCATGCCACGTGGCCTAGGGCTGACGTGGCTTGCCACGTGGACAGGGCTGACGTGGAGGGTTCCGGGTGCGACGGCGGCGGCTCGATCCGACGGTGGAGGGGGTGGACGTGTGGCGTAATCGGGTCCGTCGGTTCGGATCTGAGCGGGCGGCTGGGATTGAGCGGCGCGGCGGCTGGATCTTTGACACCTGTCTGGCGCGCTTTAAAAATATGCTTAAGTAATTATAAATTAATAAATAAAGTTAAATTATTATTTTTAAAAAATAAATTTAATCCTTTTTCTTATCCCCCGTGGAGACCCTGTGGGGGTCGGGTCCCCACGGGGACCGGGGACGGGGGGCATTTTCCCTCACGAGGCTTAACGGGGCGGGGCGGGGGGCTGGCTCGCGGGGGGCGGGGCAGAGCCGCGGAGGCTTCCCCCGCGACCCCCCGCCCCGTTGCCATCCCTAGGCAAGATTAGGGCTTGAGCAAGGGGATGAGCTCAGCGTCTGATGCTAGTAGTTGGTTCGGTTCAGCTGATTTGATGTAGCTTGCAACAATTGAGTGAGGGCATTTTGGTCCATATGCAGGTACGAGGGCTTATATGTCAGATGTATTTGTGGAAAATAGGCTGTAATCTACCATAATAGTATTCTTCAAAACAATTTTACAATGGCATATTTCGAAGAGTTATCTCTAAAATATACAGTAAGCAGTGGTGTGTGTGTGTGTATATATATATATATATATTAAATTTTCTCTATTTTTATTAGTGATGTGACCATACTATAAACATATACGACCATAACTCCCAAAATTAAACAAAAAGTGAATTCATTTTTTCGACTTCAATTTATTGTAAATGTGGATATGATGCTATCTAATGATGAAAATGTCTATTTGTATAGCTATACAAGGAGGATTGCATTAACACTACACGCTCGTGGTTGGGATCCACCTAAAGAGAAGTTGATCAACACATCAAGATCAAGTCAACATCTCCCCCAACTCTTCCTCAAGGTCCCTAGGTCACCTCTGTCCAAGTCAAAGCAAAGCTCAAATTGGACACATTTTGGAATCCAATTCAGCATCTGGAGACAGCAGCAACTTCAAACATGCATAGAAGTTGCATCCGAACTCTGTTTGGGACGTATGAGTACAGGATGAAAAAATTATCTTGTCATCTTTCCAATGGATCTAGCCCCATCACCAGATTCCTTTTGTGGATGACGCAATCACCAAAACAATCCAGTGCTGATTCAGCCTGACAGGACCGACTTCAAACGCTCATAGAATTCGCATCAAGAGTCCATTTGAAATGTGTGAGTATAATATAGAAAGCTTATCTTTCCCTCTTTCTAACAGACTTAACCCTATCCCAAAATTTCTTTTGTGTGCGTCAGAATCATCAAAACAATCTTTCAGTTTTAGAAACAAAGATATAATCAGATATGACTTGATTACTTTTCGTGTATTGAAAAGTTTTCATAGGCAAGGGTCTACATGCCCCTATAAATAGAGGCTTAATTGGTCATGTAACACAGATTTGTTTAGATTAGTTTTTCACTGTGAAACTTCGTCGTGTGTTCCTGTGCCGACTAAACCAACAACTGCGATTGCAGGGCTCAACTCTTTGTATTCCTCATTTATATTTACAATATTCAGATTGCACTTTATCTTGTTCTTGCTTGTTCCTTGATTGCTCGCAAAAAATTGAACATTGCGTTTAGGTTAATCGCGTTCTTGGCATGGTTGATATCGATCAGGGTATGGTGTAGTGATAACAGAATAGACTTGGTCATTTTGGTCAAATAGTCTCAGCGTTAACATGATATCAATTAATCAAAGTTGTCGTTCTCATCGAAAGATTGGGCCAAAACCCTCTCATCAGTTGGTATCAGAGCATAGCTTTTCCGGTGAGATTTTAGTTTTAGAATTGTTTTTGATAACAACCAGAAAATTGTCCTATAAAAAGAGTTAATTTTCGCTGTTCAAACCCCATTGTACCTTTCAATTTGTCAGTTTCGATTTGCTAAATTGAATTTGCATCCGTTTTTGCTTTGTCTAGTTGTTGGTCATGTCTTTGGTCCCATAAAACTCCAAAAAAAATCCTCATGTCTAAAACCATCAAGAACTCACCAAACCCTAATTTTCAATTTTGGCCAGAAGACTCTCTTCTGCAACCGCCACGAAAAACATCATAACTTTTATTTTTTGATTCTTTCTGAGTGAGACCACCGCCATTAGTCTCACAACATCATTATTCATCTTCCTACAAAATTTCGCTTCATCCAGCAAGGTAATTAGGAGATATCTGCGGTGAAATTTGACCTAAATTTCTATTTTGAATCTATAATACTCAGCACTTGTGATTTTTGTACGAATGTTTCTGTTAGTTTCTAGAAGTTGGCCCCAAAAGGAAAATTATAGAAAAGGCCATCAGAAAACAAGAAAAAAGGAATAATTGAAAATAGGAAATTGACAAAAAGTTATGGCTAAAATACATATGTCTTATCTCGTGGACAGAAATTTGTCATTCTCAAATTTGGGTCAATACTTGTACTTTTCACTGCCAATTGCGTCCAATTGAATAATCCTGTGTCTACCACTCCTATACTTTGTTATACATTTGTTAAAGCCTTGATCTATCTTTTGTTTATTAGTAAAATAAGGCTATGTGTTAGATACGAACTATAATTCAATTCTATATAATTTCTAAAATTAACTGATTGTTTTCCATTGCTACATATCTAGAGCCTTCTAAGCTACACCTACTACTAACCGATACAGGTCTTTACGTACCGGAGATCGCTATACACATCACTTGAGTCAAGTTACTATGAACCAGCCACCAGTTAAACTACCTGTTTTGCATTGGTAAGAACTTGTAAGAGCTTGGTAAGTTGGAGAAATGCATGACCTGTCAAGCTCCACCTTCAAGTAGTTTATAGGGACTTACATAACTCTCGTGTATTTTCTTATTTTCTAGTAACCACGACAAATTCAAGATCACATAGTACAAATTTTTGTAAGACCAACAACATGTTGGATCGGCTTAATAAGACCCTCACCACCATCAACAACAGAGTTGAGAACCTTGATAAATGTTTACCCTCAGCTACTCAGCGTGTACTGTTTCCTCTGAACTCTTTGTCAGGCGAGGATGATAATATCGTCGAAAAGAACAACTACGTCGCCAACACTAAAGTTGATTGCTTTGATGACCGTAATCGTTGTCGACTCTGATAAAATCAACGAGGTATGTGTAGGTTACAAAGAGAGGTACGTGATGATGAGACATTAACTAAAGTTAAGTATGCATTTCGATCCTTTGTTGGTAAAATTGATCTTGATGCCTATATTGATTGGGAGATAATATTAGATAAAAAATTTGAATATTATGATTGATCTGATAGGCAAAAGATTAGAGTTGCCACCAGTGTATTTATTGATGACACAATAATTTGGTGGAAGAATCTTAGTAGATATGGTAAAATACCTCAAACTTAGAATGCATTGAAAAAACTTTTGAGAGATGACTTCATTCCTAAATATCATGCTGATTATTTGCGAGTTAGATTGCAACATTTAAAACAACGAAGTAGAAGTATAAGGGAATACTATCATGAATTAAAGACTCGTTTGTTGCGTTGTGGCTTAAAGGAACATGCTGAAGCTACAAAGAATAGATTCTTAAGTAGACTTAATAAAGAAATTACCTCATGCTTGACACATTTACCTCACGCTTGACAGCCTTATACTATCGCTTGCACTCGTACGCCAAGGAACCTCCGTAAATTTCCTCAATGGTGTGCTTCGGCTCGTGAAAAGGCATGTCACAGTCCTCATCCTCATTAGTTCAAGCGCTCAGCTGCCCCACCTCCTGGGGCATGGGATGCAGCCCCTTGCTAGAGTAGTGATCCTCCAGCTTTTGTTGGAAAACACGGCAATTGCGAAGGTTGTAGCCCTCCTTGTGAAGTGGGCACCACCTGAGCTTGTTGTCCTTTCGGGTGGGTGCTTTACCTTTGATTCGCTCGAAGTATTGCTTGGGGTTGCGTGGCTCTTTATCACCTAGGGCCAAGACTTCCTTGGAACTACCTATAGAAGGTTTCTGTCCTTTGACTCTATTCTTGGACTTCTTGGCCTTCTCCTTGCTCCTACTTCACCTTGCCAACCTTTCTCCTTGAAACTTGGATTGACCTGGTCAATGGTCCTGGTCCATTTGACTGCTTCGGCAACTGTCGCATAGCAGTTTGCCATCTCAAAGAGCTCAGCGACAGTAGTCCAAGGATGCAAAGCGATATCTTCCGTGAACCTCTTATTGCGAACACCCTGCTTGAAATCTAAGATGACTGAAGTGTTAGGGACCTCTGTAATGGAATTACAAACCTTGCTAAAGCACCTGATGAATTACCACAGGGTCTCATTGCTGTACTGTTGCATCCGATGCAGCTCGTCTTCTTTCCTAGGGCGTTGATATGTGCCTTGGAAGTTAGCAATTAGGAGTTCGCAGAGATATTGCTATGAGTAAATTGACTCGAATGGTTGATTGAGCAACCAAGAGTGAGTAGATCCTTCTAGCACGGTCGGAAGGTAATTAGTGTAGGATCAAGAATAACCGACTAGAAGAGGTGAATAAGAGGTTCTAAGAATTCTTGTCTTCTGAAACTAATTACCACAAATTTTGACTAGGCAAGATTTTAATACAATTTGAACCTACTCAACTTTAGTATACCTAAGGCACCATAAGTACTAGTCTCTACAAATATATCTCTAGCTAAAGTAAATTAAACAATCACAATTGTCAAAATATGCTAGACATAAAAGTGCGGAAAGAGAAGATAAAGAAATAACCAATTTACACACGATGTTTTACTGTGGTGTTCGAAAACTTACCAGCTTTTTCTAATCCATGTTGAGGAAAGCCCAAGCGATTTGGATCAGCTCCACGAATTAAGCCTTAACTCATCAATCCACTAGTGATTGTTCTTCCTCCACTCCGAAAATGGTGAACACCAAACCACTCATAAATTGGCGCCAAACTTCTTCACAATCTTCTTGAGGAAATCACTTAGCAAGCTTCCGCCAAGCCGTCTAGGTGCCACAAGCACTAAGAGTAATAAGCCATAGCTTCGTTTGACGGCGATCAAGTGGCAAAGGATCAATATAGATGAATACACCTGATGTTGGCTCAACTACCTTAAATGAATGGAATGAAAGTAATTGAGGTATGGAGTGAATGTTCTATGCTCAAGGATGTTTCAATGTAGTGCCTTACACTATCCTTGAGCTGGTGGGGAAGTATTTATACCCCCACCAATCAAATATAGCTGTTGCATAAAACAATCCTGAAAATCAAGGCGAGCGGTAGTATCGCTGTACAAATCGCGGTACTTCTGCACCTCTACTGTAGTGACAGTAATGGCTATGTCGGAGCGTCAGAGGTAGCCGTTGGAAGTTCGTTGGAAGTTGGCGCAGTACTACCGTCATTATGAGAGCGGTAGTACCGATCTTCGGAAGTTCCAAAATTTTGGCGCGGTACTTCCGTTTAGTTCGAGGCCAAAAGATGGCGTTCTCTGGAAAAAAAATATACCGCTTGGATTTTTCGGAGCTTCCGAGCTCCAAAAGTATCGCTTAAGGGTTACGGTACTACCGCTCTGTGGTAGTTCCAACGTTGAAATTCTGGTACTTTTATTTTCTAGAGAGACAAAGTGCTTCATCGGGCACTCTCCGGAAAAAATGTTCTGCTTGATTTGCCGAAACTTCCGAAGGGCGAAAGTACCGTAGATTACACTTCAGTACTTTCAATATTCCTAACAGTGCACAATTTTGGCTATCAATTTTTAGTTTTAAGTGCATGCATTGATCCAATGACACAAGAACATGCTATCAAGTTACTAGCCATGATTTCTCTTAATACTACATCATTTATCCTATAATCCGGTCTATCGCCCTTTCTCCTTAGATCGGTAAAATAAAAGGGATCCTTAACTACTTATACCTTTGTCTTGAACTACGTTGATCTTCATGTTAACACTTAGCATGCATCTCACAATTATCATCAGGACTAAACCTTTTAAACACTCAGTAAATATGTTAGTCCTATATTAACATAGCGTCATTAATTACTAAAATCATTTTTAGGGGTCTACATACTTTCAATTAGACATAACGTGCTCATCTCCACTTGCCACCCAAACCGTAGTCGTGTAAATCTGGAGGAACTTAATAGGATTCTAGGATCCATCAAATTTCTCCATATTTACTGGTTGAAACCGCGGCGGCCAGCGTACTGTCTGTAGTTCAGGTCTGAATGCTCGACATATGGTGACGAGCTCCTGGCGCCTCCTTTGAGGGAAAGGGTAATTGAGATCACCAGGCGACCCGATCGGTAGTAAGCCTGCTCCATACGAGGGTAGTACTCCTTGTACTTCATCTACTGCTGTAGATTTCTTGTCCGAAGTGGTGACCGAGCATCAAATTGTCTATCTGGAGCCGCTTGAGGTACCCTCCCCCGACTACTATTGCGATCAGGAGTCCGACGCACCCTGTCATCATACCGAACCCAACTGGGTGAGTTTCATGATCGGCTAGATGCGGTCATACCTTGGTGGCTCTCGAAACCACATCGACGATGATGCTCAAATCTGGTCATCAGATCGCGGAGCCTTTGTCCAATGTCTTCTACAAAGGTGACATAGCCCGATGCCGAAGAAAGATTTTGAGTCAGGTTCTCGAGCAAGTCGTTGATCTGTTGAAGCTCTCGAGCCTCTTCGAACCGGTATGGGACACACCCAGGGAAAAACCTCTGGGCGGCCATTCGCCTTCTTCGAGCAGTCTCGAGATCTTCGATCTCAGATGTTGGCTTGGGCCTTCTCAGAGAAGAGCCATTATTTCTATGATTTCTCCCACGCTCATCAGAGTACTGATTGGGCTCATCACTGGATGTCTTCTCACCATCCTCACGAGAGGTGGGAGAGTGTGATTGGTGGGGAGCATCCTCAAGCCCACCTCCGAGAAGGTGATGAGGACCTGAGGGCAGGGCAAAGACCTCCTGTCTAGAATCTCCACTTCTGAGGGAGGTTCCCTCATATGAAGAATCGTCCAGCGAGACTGCAGTGGCCTGAAGTAAACCCCGCCAGGTAGGAGAACTCCGGGTTATAACTGTTCCCAGTTGGATCTGCTCCCTGTGAAAGTGCGGGTGAACACGGAGAGTGCCTACCCATTCTCCTTGCCGATTCGACCGGAGAGTCACCACCATGAACTGGCAATGGATCCCTGGGTTGACAGATTCCAGGGCTCACTAAAACTACACGGGATGTCTTCATGGGGCTCGAAAGCATGGGGGCGGACCCATCATCGTGTTGCGAGTCCTCCTGGTCGGGCTAACCCTTGCCACTCAAGGGAAGTGAGTCCTCCGTCAGACGTACTGGTGTGGAGGATATGGATGGATCTATAGAGACACGCTCACCATTGGAAGCAAGCATGGTCTGCTCGTAGTCGTAGCAGGTCTCCATGTTGATATCCATGTAGTCGGCCAAATCAACCAGTTCTCCTCATTTCATTCTCCTGCCATGAGGACATCAGAGGAAAAGGAAGGAATTGCCAACAATAAGGTTACCGGTGACTTGGAAGAAGATAGCCCCACAGTGGGCACTAACTATCAGTGTTTTAATACTGATCTTATGTATGATTTGTTTGGTTCGGGGAATCTCTTAGAAGACTAAGCTATGGTCATGCGGGACAAAGACACAAGAATTTTTATACAGGTTCGGGCCACGTCAGCCCTAGGCCACGTTAGCCCTAGCCGACGTGGCATGCCACGTCATCACCACGTCCGCCCTCCTCGCCATATCCCTAGGCCACGTCAGCCCTAGGCCACGTTAGCCCTAGCCGACGTGGCATGCCACGTCATCACCACGTCAGCCCAGCCCGCTCGCCGGGTGCCACGTGTCGCCACGTCAGCGGCACGTCAGTTGACACGTGGTAGCACCAGCGCTTGCCACGTCATCACCGCCCCGCCCCTGCGCGCACTGTTCTGTGCACCGAGTCCACCGTGGACCGAGTTCCCCGTGCGCCCGGTCCACAGCACAGTAACTTTTCCGATTTTTCCCGGTTTTCTTTAGATTAAATTTTCCGAGAGCCCGTTCTCCTCCGTCCTAGCTCCGTTTGACCTCGTTCATTTTTCTAAATTCATCTAAAATCGAGCTCTAGCTTTTGTTTCTGGTTTCGTAATTTTTGGAGTTCATGTGCTTGTCATTTTATGTGTTTTTCTTGTTTCGATCGTTTTCTCTCTCGTTAGATTCGGATTCCGGAGGAGCAGGTTCTACGCCCGAAGACCGAGAGTACCTCTCTGAGCATAACCAAGGCAAGTCGTGTCCTTTGATCATGTTGAACCCAGTTTGTAATCTATTATATAATTATTTTGTTTTAAATTACATTGCATCGCTATTTTTATTCAAATCCTTGTATTGGTAGTTATCGTCCCAATTGAATTTATCCCTCCTTGATAATTTGGAATGCCATGATACCATTGTCACCATAGGTTGGGAAACATACTACTGATGCTAGGTTATTTGTCACATGGGTTGGTACGATAGAATGCTTAGCTTTGCTTATAGTTACGATTGGGTTTATCATCACACGTGAATAATTAATTTGACTTAATGAGATATTGAACCATGGTTGGAGCCACAGCAGATTGTGGTTCGTGCCACAGTATTAAAATTTGTGCCACGACGTTGGTGCGTAATCGGCGGTGGTTATACAAATTGGTTTTGCACTCGGGCGAGTGATCGTGCAGTAAAAGGGGAAGTGTTGGAGCACTTCGGGGGATGAAGTAGTCTGGTATGCCACAGTATTAGAATTAAGGACTTAATTTTGTGCGCCATTGATCTAAGCTTTACCGTGCAAACCACATGTCTGGTATGGGACGGACCTGGCTGACTAATTTGGGATGTTTCAACTTTAATCTTGCCATTGAGATGAACATGGTTGCTGATTTCCATGTGGCGCAAGGGGGGTGTGATGCGAAACCCTAACGGGCGGATTGAGTTGTAACTGAACTTTGTAAAGACCTTGTTGTGATTATCTTTAACGTGAGGATTATCACATCGTGTGGGTACAGTTGTGCAACCTCTGCAGAGTGTAAAACTATTCGAATAGCCGCGTCCTCGGTCATGGACAATGCTCGGTAATTTCACATGAGAGGTAGTTATTTATGAAAACTTGTGAATTGTGGTTAGACATTGAATGGTTAATTCATTGTTGGTTTAGCTTAGGGATGGGAGGTCCATAAGCTGTTGATTTAGCTTATGGATGGGAGGTCCATAAGTGGTTTATTGCAATTCCTTTGGTTATTATTTATTATTATGTTACTTAAAGTTTGCTTTTCAATCTATTTACTGTATTTACCTTTAAATGTCGTTTTATGCAAAATAACCTTTCAGCTATTCTTTGGTAAGCCTTGCATACTATATTGCATTCATTTGTTACAAACGACTTGCTGAGTACCAATGTACTCACGGCTTTATGCCCAATGTTGCTCAGTTATGGAAGAGGAGTATCACCAGCAGGAGGTTCCAGAAGAAGAGTACTTCGACGATTTCACGGATTAGGCTTCGTTCTCCACTCGATAGCCTGTGGTCTTGTCGATTGACCGCTACGCTTTATTTTGGATTTTCGCTGCTAGTTTTGTTAAGCCCTTCGGGCTAATCTATTGTAATCTTAACCATAAGGTCATACCTTTTGAGATTTATTGATATTTGAGCTTTTCCTTTATTTTATCGTGTATATGGTTATGATGACATCTATGTTTGACTGTGTGTGCACTAGCATGATCCTGGGACTAGTGCAGAATACACAGGGAGTCCGGATTTACATATTCGGGTCTTGACACGACGTGCGGGTACCAAACCCCCATTTTTCTTTACTTTTTTTCCTATTTTCTTTTCTCTTTTTCCTTTTTCTTTTTTTCCTATTTAATCTGAAGGCTCCCACTCGGGTCCTGAGAAATAGGGCACACTATTCTCGTCCTCTGAATCGCTGTAGATAACCCACGAGTTGCGATCTGGCGGCGACTGCTCTCTGATTGGGACTAGGTTGAATTGTCGAAGATATGATCGACGATCACCGGTGATACGACGTCTCCGCTCTGGGCTCGGCGGTGTAGGCGACGATAGAGATACTGGCGACTGTGGTCGGGGCTGCTTCCTGTCTGGCTCTGGCAGGCTAGGGGTGACTCCATACTGCTCCTTGAACTTCCGGATGAGTCTGGTCATGTTGATCTTGTACAACTTGCAAAGTCGTCGGATGGCCTTGTATACAACCCCTTGTGCTGACTCCTCTCCACTGGCACCGGTATTCTTGAAGCCATGATGTAGAACTTGCTTGCCGACTCGTGTGGTGAAGTACAGCCTGGCGATGCTTCCGATGCGTTGGCCTTTATTCTTCTCATCCTTGGTGAGGCAAACGGGCAATCTCTTCAATCCAAGGCTTCGCAACAGAATGCGAAGAAGTGCTCTCCATCCTCCCGATGGGCTGAAAGAAGCTTGGGACATCTAATGTATTTTATAAAGGAAAGATCAATTTAAAGCTTTATAAAAGCCAATGTTACAAGAGTGGGGCGAAGAACAAGAATCCTTAAAAATAAGGTAAGAAGATAGAGATATTTGCTAAATATCAAATTTTGTTGGTTTGATTTAGAAAATAAGTTTTTGGCTAAACGACCATTCTAACTAGGGCTTCGTCCTACAGTCGATATGGCTCTGATACCATCTTTGTCGAGACCCGAATATGCAAATTCGGACTCTCAGTGTAAGCTGCACTAGTCCAGGATCACGCTAGTGCACACAGTCAAACATAGATGTAATCACAACCATACACACGATAGAATAAAGGAAAAACTCAAATATTAATAAATCTCAAAGGTATGACCTTATGGCCAAGCTTACAATATCTCTAACCGGAAGGGCTTTAAAACTAGCAGCGGAAATCCAAAATAAAGCTAGCGGCCAATCGACAAGCCCACAGGCTATTGAGTGGAGAACGAAGCCTAATCCGCGAAGTCGTCGAAGTACTCTCCTTCTGGAACCTCCTGCTGATAATACTCCTCGCCCTCAACTGAGCAACATAGGCGTAAAGCCGTGAGTACATTGGTACTCAGCAGGACGTTTGTAACAAATGAATGCAGTATAGTATATAAGGCTTACCAATAGAAGACTAAAAGATTAATTTGGATAGAAGACATTTCACAGTAAATATGATAGATAGATTGAAAGCGAACTTTAAATAAAAATGATAATTACAAATAATCAAAGGAATGAGCATAAACCATTTGTGAACACCCTATTCACAAGCTAAACCGACAGTGAACTACCTGTTCACTCCCAACATAAACCACCAATTTTAAAAGACAACACTAACCCTCGTGTGAAATCACCGAGCATTGTCTATGACCGAGAACGCGGCCATTCGAATAGTTTTACACTCTACAGAGGTTGCACAACTGTACCCACACGATGTGATCAGCCTCGATCTCAGAAATCACAACAAGGCCTTTACAAAGTTCAATCTCAACCTAATCTTTCCCACTAGGGTTTCGCATCACACCCCCCTTGCGCCACATGGAAATCAGCAACCATGTTCATCTCATTGGCAAGATTAAGTTGAAATCTCCCAAATGAGTCAGCCAGGTCTATCCCATACTAGACATGTGGTTTGCACGATAAAGCTCAGATCAATGGCGCACAAAGTTAAATCCTTAATTCTACCAGGGCGAAGCTACCACATCCCCTGAAGTGAACCTGCACTTTCCCCTTTACTGCACGATTACTCGCCCGAGTGCAAAACCAAGTTTATATAACCAAACCAATAACACAAAAATGTCATGGTACAAATTTTAGTAAACGTGGCACCAACCACCGTTCCATATGTCATTAAGTCAAATTAATAATTCACATGTGATGATGAAACCATTCGTAAATTTAACCAAGGCTAAGAAATTCTATCGTACCAATCCCTGATGACAATTAACATAGCATTACTAAATAATAACCCAACCTAAGGTGACAATGGCATAAGGGTGTTCCAAATTATCAAGGAGGGATAATCAATCTGGGACATTAGTTACCAATTACAAAGTTTGAATAAAAATAGCGATGCAATGTAACTTAAAATAAAATAATTAAATAATAGATTGCAAACTGGGTTCAACATGATCAAAGGACACGACTTAACTTGGTTATGCTCAGCAAGGTACTCTTGGTCTTCGAGTGCAGCTCCTGCTCCTCCGGAATCGGAATCTAACGAGAGAGAAAACGACCAAAACAAGAAAAACATATAAAATGATAAGCAAATGAACTCTAAAAATCATGAAACCAGAACTAAAGGCTAGAGCTCGATTTTAGATGAATTAAAAAAAACAACGGGGTCAAACGGAGCTATGACGGAGGAGAACGGGCTCTCAAAAAATCTAATCTAAAGGAAAATCGGAAAAATCCAAAAAGTTACTGTTATGTGGACCGGGTGCACGGGGAACCAAGTCCATGGTGGACCCGGCGCATGGAACAGTGTGCGTGGGGCGGGGCGGTGATGACGTGGCGTGCGCTGGTGCTGCCACGTGGCAGGTGACATGGTGTGCTGACGTGTCACCCGGGGCGGATTTTTGGCTGACGTGGCAGGCCACATGGCATGCCACATGTGCTAGGGCTGACGTGGCGCGCGAGGGTGCGGCGGCGGTGGCGAGGATCGAACGGCGCGGAGGTGGGCGCGTGGCTGCATCTGATCCGTCGATCCAGATCTGGATCGACGATGACGATCGAGCGGCTCGGAGGTGAGGCGGCGGGGATCACCGACGCGTGGCCGGCGCGCCGCGCAAAGCGTTGCGCGTCGCGCGCGGCGTGGGTGAAGTGCGGGCGGTTGTCGACACGTGGCGGGCGCGTCGCGCGAACCGCCGCGACGACGCCGAGGCGAGCGGCGACGCGAGCGCGCGGGTCTCGGTGGCGCGCGGACCGAGGAGGCGATGCGGGCGACGGTGAAGGCGACGCGGGCGACGGGGTGCGACGCGGATGCTCACCGGCGGAAGTGGCGACGGCGGCAGAGGACTTCGGTGACGACGCGGGCTCCGACGACGGCGGCGCGTGACGAGAGAGCGGAGGTGAGGGCGGCGGCGTTGGCTTGCACGCGAACCGAGGCAAGAACGCGTATAAAAACACGTGAACCGAGGAAGTCCCGATCGGTCACGGCGCGGCGCAGGATCGAGCGCGGTTTGGACACGTGTACGGCCCGGATGGGCACACGTGGCGCGGGGCGGCATCGGACGGACACAGGTGCGCGCGGGTTAGGGTTAGGGTTAGGGCGAAGCAACGCGAGCGCGGGCAGATGCGCGACACGTGGAGGGTGGGGTGATCGGGTGGTGCGGGAGCGAGGTAGGCGGGCGAGGGAGGCCGGCCGGGCTGCTGCTGCCGTGTGGCGGGGGGAAAAGATCGGACGACGGAGAGGTGATGGGGAGGCGCGTGGGAAAGGGTATGGCAGCGGCGCATGAGCTACCGCGGGATAGCCGACGCGTGGAGGGGGAAGGATCAGACGGCTGAGGATTTTTCCCTTTTTCTTTTTCTTTCAGAAATTCAAATAAACTTCAAAAAGCTCTAGAAAATAGCAAATAAATCCCAAAAATTCACCAAAATTCCAAAAAATTCCTTGAGACCTGAAGAACCCAAAGAAAATATTTCCAACTTATGTTAATGTTTATTTTAATTAGATTAAATCATTTTAAATTCTAAAAATTCATTTGAAGCTTGAATTGATTCCAGAAAAATCCAGAAAATTTATTTTTAAATTCTAGGCTTTAAAAATTGCAGAAAGACATGATGTTACATTCTTTCTCATTTTGGTGCTTCCCCAGGCGGCTTGGATGCTCACGGCCGAGCTTGGGCTCACCGGCCCCAAGCTCACCGCCAACCACCAGCCACCTCTCGTGCGCCTCCACTCTCCTACCTCCTCCCCTTGTCCCTCTCGTTCAAGTGATGCAGTCGTCGCCATCGGGCTCTGCCGCCACAACAAATCGGCCCGAAACTCACTTCCGGCTCCTCCCCGAATCTGGCCAACCGGGACCGTATTTATCGCCTTGCCCTGTGCGCATGTGTGGCGAGGCGCTTGGTGCCGCCGCTCGATTGGCATGACTTTCAACTGCCGCCCTCAACTTCTTAGCCACGACCTCCTACGCCTTCACCCTTGGATTCCTAGCACTAGGCTCTGGAGGGCTTGTGCCTTGCAGCCCGGCTACTGGCACCAGGTTGCTTGGCCTACCTGACCAACTTGCCCCCATCATGCTTGCCAGTCGTAGCCCATCTTTTACATACTTCTACCTTGGCTTGCCACCCTCTTCTACTACTCAGGACAGTCCTCACTTTCTCCCCGCTTACTACGTGCATTCATCTTTGTTTTAGCCGCTACTTTTACCTTTCTTCTGCATGTGTGCACTTGGCTTGGGAACTCTCATGGGGGTCGCCGTGACGGGACTGGGTGGGGAGACATGCGCCATGGAGCATGCTCTCCCTCCCCAGGGCGCACAACGACTCCTATGGGTTCGCCGTCGCTAGTGCACTACGGTGGTGCTACTTTGAGCTTACCTATTTCTTACCTTGTGCTTACCTTATGTCGACTGAAAGGTATGGCTATGTGGGAGGTGAATTAGTGGGGAAATGAAAAGGGGAAGAAATGGGGATAGCTGCTCCCAGGTGCTAGCTCTAGTGATAACAGTTTTTCTTCCTCTCCCCTTTGTTGGTTTTGCTCTCTGAATGAACTTTGCTTCGGTTGGCTCTGTGCTTTGTTTTGGGCAGGGAGAAGAAAATGGGAATACTGGGGAGTGGTTGATGGAGTGCCTGCGCTGGGTGAACTCTCTGTTTGGGGGGAGGAAATGAGGATGGCTAGGTGTTTGCTAGGCTTAAGGGAGGAGGTCACAGATGGCCTCCCTCCCTCCTGTGTTGTGCATTGCCATTTATCCCCTCTTTTATCCTCTCTCTGGTTGTTATTGGCCATAAGGGCCTTATAGTCCAAAAGGGCTATGCACTATTTGGGCTTTTTTTCTACTTCGGCAAGTAAGATAGTGGAAGCATGGGCTTCGGATTTTCCTATTGCCAAATGATGAAAGCCCAAAACGCGAGATGGTGCCGACCGGTCGGGGACGGTTTGGGAACCTCAATGAGCGCTACTTTTATTCGGTATTCTAAAAGCCGATGGGTCCGACTGCAAAATCATTTTATTCTCCCTTGGGCTATTTCATTTCTCACTTTTCTTCTCTTTTGTGTTCTAGTGGTATTATAAGCATTCTCTTGAACCTTTATTGAATACACTTGAGTCCTTGCCTTCATCTTCAACTCCAAAGTATTTAGTTCATCATTTGAGTTTATTAAAAGCATTTAAGTGTATTTCATCCATTGATTTAGCTTTGTGACACTTGAGGACCTTCAAGCAAGTGTCATCAACTTATTATTCTTGGAGGTTGTTGACTCCTAGACAGCTTGCATGTGTAAGAATCAGTGATCACTTCAAGGAGATTGTGAAGAGACCCGATGTTGGTGTGAAGGTTGGAGCTCACCTACCCGGAGCAAGAAAGAGCCACCTCTAGTAGATTGGAGAAGACTTCTTTGCACACAGAACTAGTTTGACTCGTTCGAGCTCCCTCAATATGGATTAGGGGAGACCGGTAAGTCTTCAAGACCACATGAAAAACTCTCTTTGTGTTCATCCTGTGGTTTGCTTTCTTGCTCCTTTGTGCATTTATATTTCTATTGATTATTTGCTTACTTGTCTACTTAGGATTGTAACTTGCTTATACCTAGGTTGTTGGTGCACATAGTGAGACTATACTCTTTAGGCCTTAATTGTGAAAAACCATTTTGACTTACATGTCCGCATAAAAACTCGGTTTAACTAAAGGAATTTTAAAAACCGCCTATTCACCCCCTTGTCGGCCTCCTCGATCTGACATAGTCGTACCACACACAGAGGACCTAGTCAAACTGCATGTAGCTATTAGACCTCTACCTTGTTGCCAGTCAGACTGCTTGGCCAAATTCGCTGAGAAGCACCAAAAACATGCTCTCTTGTGAAAGACTATAGGTATCTAGAAATCATTTGAATTGATCCACCGGTCATACCACTAGTCTGACCACCAGCTAGTAGCCGGTCTAACCGCTTGCTGAAAGTTTTAGAGAGGCACAAAAGCATGCTCTCTAGTAGAGCACTACTGGCAACACATGCCCGATCACACCACTTCACCGGTCACACCACTTAGACAGAGTCGATTAGACCGCTGCCACGAAGACCACAAAACAAAGCCTCTATTGTACTATCCGAATCAACAAAATCGGACAATCCGAATGACAATCGATCAGACCGCCAACCAATGTGCGGTCAGACCGCTCCCACCGGTTAGATTGGCCAACACATGACGGTTTGACCGAATGTGAATTTTTCAACTCGACCAGATTTGCATGCACTCAACAATTCACAAAATTCAGTGCTATGCAAAACAAATGTTAAGGCATGATCCTAAAAAGTTGCAAAATATATTTGTCAACTTTTTAAATCATACCATAAGGATCGGGGACATGGACTCAATTCATTTGCAAAACATATTTGTAAACCTAAGTCACATACGACAAGAATCATGCATGAGTCTCATTTATTTGCAAAATACATTTGCAAATACTAGCATCATACCTTGAAGGGAAGAGCAAGCATAATGAGCTATCAACATATGACACACTCAAGATACTAGTAAAGACCAATCTTAATAGTATGGTAACCTACACTACCAACCCAAGTTTTTCGTCAAACACCAAAACCAGTAAAATGAGTAAGAAACACAATTTTATCCTATGCTAGTTATCCCTTTATTTTGCGCATATTCTTGAAGCATGATGATGAGCATCTCCACTTCAAGTCCGGGTTCTTGACTTTGAGCATCAACACATGACGCTTATTGCTTGACTCGATGACGATCAATACATGAAGTTATCTCAAGTCATCCATCACCATAGGACATAACATGTTCATCTAAATCATAGGAAATGTTAATACCAAAATATAATTATTATTAATTACCAAAAGATGTCATTAACTCATAATACCATTGTTGTCATTGTGTACCTCATCCTCACTGCCATCGCCGGTGAGCACCTCGTAGCCATGGATGTCGATGCTGTATAGCTCTTCCTCGTGCAGCGTCTCTAAGGTGCACCTTGTCCTAACACTGGTTGCTGGATCGGGAGTGGAGGGCAGTGGGCGAGATAGTGATAGTGCGTATGAAGTTGTCGGTGCTCACCCTTATCTTTTCAATCGAAAGCAACTATAGTTCCCACAAAAAACAATTTCTTAGAAGCCATCGCAAAAGTCCACCTAGGGCCTTTTCTTTTTGGCTTCGACTTATAGATTTTGACTGCGGCTTATGATTTTTAGGCTGTTCGTGAGAGAGAGAGGGAGAGAGCACAAAGCACATAAACTTTTGTACGATTTTGACCGATATAAATGAAGTCACTACAATATATACTACAATCAACTTAAAGATTCTACCTTGAAAAGACACTTTGTTTGAAAACTAGTTATCGTAGAAAAAATAAAAAATTGGCTTTTACAAATTAAGAAAGCCCTATTCTAACTGGTTTATGACTTTTGCAAGCCCGATGCGGGTTGGAATGGCGCCTAAGGGGCTGTTTGGTTGGTGGAACTAGGCGTATGTGAATGGGATGGTTCAATATTTGGTGTCATCCCTCCGTTTGGTTTGCGGCATGGAATGAGCTGGTTTGGAATTGAGCAGTACCATCTGGGCGAATATTCCCTCCATATGCCATATCACTTGGTTCGACAGATTCGGTGGAACCACGGCGTTCCATTTGTGAGGCTCCAGTTACTCATATACACAAACAGAGGAGAGGAGTCACTGCAATGCCCAGAATAGGCTTGCCGGTGGCGAGCAGTGGCCGGAGAATAGACGGCGAGCAGCAAAATGGATCGTCGGTAGGTCAAGGAAGTAGGGGCAGCTACATCATGGATAGACCGACACCACGGTGAGTGGGTGGCGGCATGGAGTTGCCGGAGTTGGGGCCGAACAGGGGCGGTGGTGGGTGATTGGAATGGAGAAGAAAGTAGGGAGAGCATGAGCTAGAGGGGAGCTTGGGGAAGGCTTACCAAGCAACTGTGGAGGTAGAGGAGCACTGGAGAAGGCTGACGGCGGATGCCAGGGGTGGCACGAGTGAGGCCTCAGTGGTGGCGGCCTTGGGTGATCGGGCGCCTAGGCCGACGGTTGGGGAAGCTTAGGGGCGCCGAGGAGAAGCTCTGAGAGGAGGGAATTGAGTTGAGACGGAGTAGAGGAGGAGATGGCGGCATCGGAGGTGTCGTCGGCTGGACTTGAGGAAGATGACCAATGCGGTGAGCTCCGGGCATGGGACTGCCATTAAATCGGAGGAGAGGAGGACTTCCGGGAACACGCCGTGATGCGAACGGTTTCAAGAGTAAGTCGCCGGTGCGGCCGGAATAGCGCGGAGGGGTGACATCATCCATCGGCAGACACCGAGGAGAGCGGGGCCGAGGTCACTGTTGATGGAGTCGAGGTCACCGAAGAGAGTGAGGCCGAGGTCACCGTCGATGGAGTTGAGGTCATCGTCGAGGAGAGCAGGGCCGAGGTCGCGGTTGATGGAGCTGAGGTTGTCGAGGTCGTGGTTATCGCCAAGGGGACGGGGTCACGATCATCGTGGAAGGAGCCGAGGGAGCCGCCAATTGAAAGAAGGTCGGGAAAGAATGATAAGGAAAAAAGAAAATAAAAGGAAGAGAAAAAGGACTATTCTACTCTATCCTATTCTCTCATCCAAACAAAATCTCATATCATTTCATCCTCCAACCAAACACTTTAATCGAATCCTTTTATCCCATCCAAAAAAACCCATCCCATTCCACTTGGTTCTACCGACCAAACGGTCCGCAAGTTGCCTCCAAAAGCTGTGATGCCCCTACCATATTAGACATCCGCTACGTCGAGCAGACAGCTGTGGGATGAGTTACTTCGTTACCTTCCAAGATAGACGTGGACCTCTTTCCTAGGTTTCCTTTGAACTACCGGGAGCACGCGAATCCAGCCCCCGCTGCTACGCCATTATTAGACGTTTCGCCTTCGCCTTCAACTCCGGCGCTCCGTTCCGCCGCGCACGACGCCGCCGGCCTCGAGCCGTTGCCGCGGCCCATATGGTAGGCTTCACCAGCTCCTCTCCCCTTCTCCCCCTCCCCGGAGCGGCCAAATCCCGCGAGTTCGACTTGTCCCATAAACCCCCGAGAAACCCTAGCAAGTGGTCGCTCATGCTTGTTTCTTTGCCGCCGCCCGCGTCGCGTCTCGCAGGATTACCTCAAGACGGTGGTGCCATCTCAGCTCATGGCCGAGCGCGGCTCCAACCTCGTCGTCATCAACCCAGGTGCGGCCCCGCGGACACCCTAGCCCTGACATTAATTAATCACCCGTCTTCTCGTTGTACCTTTTCTTGCTGCTGTTTGTTTTTCTTTTTCTTCGCAAATTTATTTTGGCGATTCATGCCTTCTCCGGTCAAATTTGGGGAAAAAATTGTGTGTAGTTCCGAGTTAATTTGGACGATTTGAATGATTGAAGTGTTGAACGGGATGCATATGGTGCAATCGTAAAGTTAAACTTTAGGTATTGTTGTGGTTCTACAACTGAGAAATATCTATTCAACAACAGTTCCTTTTTCTTATCTGGATGTAATTTTTGGTAATTTATTGTCGTTGTTGCCTTGTCGGTTGAGACCAAGTGCCCGTCTTTTGTAGGGTCTGCAAATGTGCGCATGGGATTTGCTAGTCAGGATGTGCCATTCAATATACCGCACTGCATTGCCCGGCACATCACCCAACAGCAGAATGATGCACCAAGGCTGTCTGTGCGAGATCAGGTGATGCAAATACAGGGGAGGTTCTCCCCTAGTGTTGGTTGCACTGTAATTTCAATGTATCGTTAGTAAATGAGAGTTCCTTTTTCTTTGCAGATGCTCAACTGCCATGCTACTTCATCTCAGAATGCAGAACGGGAGAGGGCATATGACATTGTAAAAAAAAATATTTTGCAATTTTCATCATTCCTTTTGGATTATGTTTGCCCCTGGAGCTAACGAGTGGCTATTCTTGCAGATTGCATCACTTCTCAAAATCCCATTTTTGGACGAAGAAATGCCTTCAGCGAACCAGCCCTTACCACCTAAGGTACTATTTACAATCTTGAGTGTCAGGTGCTTTCAATACCTGATTATTAAGTGGTAGGATATTACATTTTGTCATGTTACATCAGCTTAAGCTTTTCATGTTACTTGGGAGTAAGTAACACCCAAAGGTAGGGTTCACCTCCTTTCTTTAGTGATGGCTAAATACACTAGAGTTTTGGGGAATTCATTTTTTTTCTGACTTGTGATTGCCTATGATTAGTTATTGTTATGCTTCTTGAGGAGTTGCTTAGTCTGTCTTATCTAGCTTCAAGGTTATATTTAGACAGTGAAAGGGGAACTAGCCGCTTAGAGCAATTTACTGAGGACATGGTAGCCATTTGTTCCACTCAACGAAATCGGCTACACTATTTTTTGATTGTTAAAATGTTTGCACATTTTTTAATTTGGACACGTTGTCTGTGGAGTTATATGTTAACAAGGTTATCACAGCGATAAGGCGAGACGCTTGACTACCTTCACACCTTTTAGGCGAGTATGGCGTGCGGCGAGGCGACGCCATACTCACATCCTAACATTTTATGATAGCAAATTTGTTGAACATAGAGTGTGACTATTTTAACTATGTAACAAAGCAAATAAACATAAATAATGGTGCAGCTAGAAAAAATGAATGTTGAATGGCATACCTTGATGATATTGTCCATTGTTTGCTGACTTTGCTCTTCTCCCAAGTAGCATGCAGCTCCCACTGTTAACACCTTTCAATAAATTGAAGTGACAAACTTGTTTGATGAAATCAAATATGAAAATTGAAACTAAATATGAAGGTACTGTTGTATATGCCAAGGGCAAATAAGAAATTTCACAATTGCTAAAGAAAAAAAAGGGGAAAGAGGATTGGGCCCACCTATCGGTGGGCCGGATTGAGGATAAGGAAGAGGGAGGAGCTTGGCTCCTCCTCACTCTCCCGAAAGGCTCGACCATGCCGAGCAGACGGCGAAGGAGGCGACGGCACGACGCCACTTCCGGCCAGGCCCACCCGTGCGGCCCGGTTCCCCTACGCGCCCTCTCTCCTGTGCGGCGCACCCAGCGCCAGCGTGCTCGGCAGTGGGCCCGCCCGGCGGCCCAGCCCGCGCGCTCGCCCGCTCCCCCGTGAGGCCTGGTCTTCTTTGTGCGATGCGCTCCCGTGTGCGAGTGGAGGCCTGGAGGGACGCGGCGTGGAAGAGCAGGTCGCCGCCTTGGAAGAGGGAGCGGCGGCGTGGAAGAGCAGGTCGCTGCCTTGGAAGAGGGAGGCGGTGGCGTGGAGGCCCGAGGTCTCCGCGAGGTCGCTGGGAGATCGCCCGAGGTCACCGCTGCGCTGAACTCCCCTCGTCCTCCCTCGTATGTAACACCCCCTCTCTCTCGCACGCCGAGCCCCTTATTTTACCCCCCCTCTCTCTTGCGCCGAGCCCCTTATTCTCCTGTGCTCCCTCTCTCTCTCTTCATTTTCCCGCCGTTGCACAGTATGGCGCTCGCCTTGCTCCTGCGACGCGGCGTCTGTGGCATGGCGACGCCATCCCTTCCAAGGCGGATGCCATACGCACCCGAGGCGAGGCGACGGCCGTGGCGGCAGGTCCAGGCCGCTCCGACGCCAAAGCGTCGCTTAGGCGACGCCTAAACGACGCCTTAACAACCATGCATGTTAATATCAGACCCAAATTCTTTTCCTGTTGTATAGAATGAAAAAACTTATCATTGAGTGGAGTCGTTATGTCACTGATGCTTAGCTTTTGTTCTCACCTCTGTTTGGTGTCTCTAGTTATGTAGATTTTTAGAAGCATTGAACATGGGAACTTGAACATGAGGAAACATTGTTGAAGCTGATGTGAGATGGGTCATTGCAGCTTACGGTTATTTGTCACTGATGTGAGATTTAGTCTTTCCACATCATTCCCATCCATGCTCAACTACAATACTTCGCATCGTGATAACATCCAATTCCCTAGATATATAGGGGGTGGGAGGAAGGGACTTGGGACTTATTTGCCCTATAGAGCTTGAGCTTTTAATCCTAGTAAGCTGAAGCCAGGGACAAAATTATAGCACATAGCTTATTCTAGGGCCTACTTGATAAGCTTAAGGCCACTTCCCCAGGAAATAAGCTTATGGTGCATTGGGGCTTATGAGGTCATAGTTGCTTATAAGCTGAGTTTACCTAGGTAAATTCAGGGCTTACACAATAAGCTAGTGTGTTGTGCACCTGTGCTTGTATATTGTAAGCTTAACTAGCTAGTTTATATGGTAAATCTAACTTTTTCAAATAGGTCCTTATAGCTATCCAATATCCATGAAAAATATGAGAGATTGTCAAATATCTATAAATGTTCTTAAGAGCAAGTGTTGAAAAGAGTATTGGAATGCTGTACAGTAATTATATGACATGCATTGACATGTGAAGATTCTAAAGTGTCCTTAAATGAACTCATTAGTTCATCCAACTCTTCCAAATTTATACAATTACTTTTCAAATTCGCTATCTCTAAGTATGAAAATAACTGTTATTTTTCTAATCTTTGGATACAGCTTCAAATAGCTAAGACTATTAGATAATTTGGCATCGATGTTCTGGACATCAATTTTCTTTTGTTTAAGATAGGTTACAACATAGTTGCTATGTGCTTATGTGGTCACATTGACCTCTTCAGATGGGACGTGTTGATGGTTTTTCTTCACAGCAAAGCAGAGATGATAGTAAATTCGCTTGGACAGATGTGATGGACAAAAGTATTAGATCATCCACACCAATTGGTACTTTCTGATCATTTTTCTTCTTCTTTCAGTGAAGTTATTTATTATTCCTGTTCCATTTCATAGTTGCCTGTTGTTAACAGAAGTTAAAGTGTATACTTATATTTAGGGTACCGCCTCTGTAGATATGCTTGGCTTTTTTTGGAAGCAGTACAGCTATGTTATTTGATGTGGTTTATTTTTTGACATTGTAATTTGTTTGTTATGACTTGTGTGTAACACCCCTTCCCAAGTAATGGTAGCCCAAGTGACCCATATATATGGTTGTGGTTGGTTAAGTCCCACATTGGAAGTTTACATGAGTTTGAACAGCATATATACAAAAAGGGAACCAAGTCTAGCAACTCCAGGTCGACCCATTGGGGCGAAGCAAGGACAAAAGCCCAAGTGAGTTGTTATGAGTGTGTGTGGCCTGTCCCATGTGAGGTTGGGGCTGTAGTGAATTTTGGACCCTGGGGTATTACATTATGACTGGTTTTTGCCGGAGCTATCTAGTTCTGAAGTTTTAGAGGAATTAAGTTGACTTGTTATGTCAGATTTATGCTTTGGTATGAGTATATGGGATCTACATATGTTCGGATTGGCACTTTGGCAGTAACAATAGTGACGAATTTACATTTCATTTCAGAAATTATTCTAATGTTGTGCTGAAAACCTTCAGCATATAATCTAAATCTGCATTTTTTTCTTTTTTCTTTTTACATCTGTCATGTACTTATTAGAATGAGATTCCATTAATGGCCCCATGTTGTCTAGCTGCTTTAGGGCACGTACAACAGTTCAGACGGCTGCTGTCTGTATATACATGCACATCAAACATAGACAATAAAAAAGACAGCTTGTACAATGAACTATCTATTTAGTTGTCTGAAACCTCATTAAAAAAGACAACAAAAAAGACAGTTTGTAAAAAAGACGGCTCGTACAATGTTCGCAACGCCGTCTCTTCGCCTAGGAGCACGAGCACAAGCCGTCTCTTCGTGAGAGGACGGCTTGTGTTTCTCTCTTCCTTAATTACAGTCCACGTCGGATGATTTTGCTATGTTGGTATGATAAAGACAGTAGTTGTCTGTAGGTTGTACATGCCCTTAGCTTATTGGAGTTGGGCACAGGATAGATATTAATGGAATAGTAGGAGTTATTTCAGAATTCAGGGATAATTTTCTAGCGCCCTGCTTGTTTCTATGATCACAGTTGCTCAGTTATGCCCAATTCCTTGTGGAGTTGAGAGTAGATTCTAAGGGCAGTTTTGCATCATAGTGAAGTAGCTTATATTTTACTGATCATTTTGTGATATCAATATTTTGCTGGACTCCTCAAATTGGCCAGGAAAGTCAGTAGACAAGGATGCTGATGAAGATCCTTTGCAAAGCGCATCTGGTGATGTTGAGCCCAATTCTGAAGAAAACAAGTATAAAGAAATGATATTTGGAGAAGATGCTTTGAAAATCCCTCCTTCTGAGTCATACTGTTTGAGTCGCCCAATCAGGAGAGGCCATTTCAATATTTCTCAGAATTATTCATTACATAAGGTATGACTCCAGATTATTGTATGTTACTTTTCTTAAAAAACCATTTAATCATAGTAATGTTTCTCTTGGTATGTACTTGACAACACTGCCCCTTAAATTCTTAAGTTTAGTTTCAGTTCATTTGCTGATGCTTCCCATTGTAGTTTTATAATTATTGAGTATAGGGGGTGTATGTATTATTTTGGCTTCAAATTGATCGGTATGGGACAGGATATTTCTTGCAACAGCTTTTGTTAAGGAAAAATGTGTGAATTGAATTTACGCTAGAATTTCTTGTTAGAAAGGAGCTCCGATGCAAATCTTTGTTGATGGAGAGCAGTAGGGAAGAGGCTTACTCAAATGTATTTAAGAAAGCTTTAACACAATTCTCCTCCACCTGAAACAATTAGCAGGAACACGTTGAAAAATTCGCCTATTTCTCTGCAAGCAAATGTTCCAGCAGCCAATCCTAAACAAACTTCCATGAAGAAATTTCTAGTTCCAGCCCTACATCTTGCATAATCTAACCACACCTTATTTCGATGAAAGAATGTAAGATAATAGATTCTTAATAAACTATGACTTAACTTTCTGGTTTCCAGTTTCGACTTCCTGGTTCTTACTAATTTTGCTGTTGCTTGGTTAACAAATTGAGCAGTTTATGCTGTATATAAGGCAGTAATTAAGTATACAGCCTTTCAATCTTATAGCGTAGAGTTTATATAATGTTACTATATGCTAATGTAGCTTGACAGAATTAAACAAGGAAGGTTTTATGCTAGCCACTGGAGTTTGGATTCAGCACTAAAATTATTCCAAATTATCTGATATTCTTTGTCTCTGTGATTTTTCTTGATTGCATGTATTTGCTGCTAAATGATGAACCGTGAAGAAAGCTAAATTTTGGTTCACGAGGTGAACTCTGGCAGTTTGGTCTGCAAATTTGAGAAAATTTACATTTAAAAAAAACTATGCTCGATGGTTATTTCTGGGCTGAAAACTTAAAATAGACGGTATCTGGCTCCAAATAGGGGTGAAAAAGGATGTGCTAAGTGATAAGTACTTGTTTTGAACTGTTCATGAAACCTGTCAGTCATTTTCTTTCTCTATAGCATCTTAACGCTAGATTATTTTCAAAAATATTTTTACTGCAGGTTTTAGAAGATTTATGTACTATTTGGAACTGGATACTGACAGAGAAGTTGCATATCAACCCAAGAGACAGAAGTCTATATTCTGCAATTCTTGTTCTTGGGGAGACATTTGACAACCGAGGTATTTCTCCTTTCATGCCTCGCTCTGTTTTACTTGTGGACATCAACATGGTTGCCAATGCACACCTTTGACCATTACTTTTCTAATTATATATCAGCACAAATAGGAAATATATAATGATGTGAAGAAAATTTGATGACAAATCCACTAATGTCATTTCCATGTGACAAGTCTGAATACTTTTTTGTATATTAGTGGTCAAAGTTTTAAAATGTTAAGTGTACACATTCTAGGAAGTCATCTATTTGAGAACAGAGGTAGTAAGATATTATAAGGTGCAACGGTGAGCTCGTCTGTTATCTATTAAGCACATCTTGATACACTTTTCCCATGCCAAAGATACAATGGTTTATTTTATTTGCTCCCAGAATAGATCACTTTCTTGGGTTTGTCTTTGACTAAGTTTGTCCCTGGTATACCGTGAGTTGCTTTGCTAGAAATCTAGATTACCTGGTAATTTTAGAAAATAAAACTAACAACAGATGAATGAAGAAAAATGCAGAGTTGCAGACACCTTGTATATGTGGAAATCATGATTTTCCAGCACCTTACTAGGTGTCATGTGGGGTGTTTTGTATTGGTTAAGCCACAATGTCACTATTTGGTTCTTTATCTGTTTTAACTTGAACTGTTCATTCGACATGAATAAGAGGGCTTGAAATTTACACCCGTAGTTCTCTAATAGATTCTTTCATGAACTACATTGTGTAGAAACTATGTGGTTGTAGTCTTTAACAAGCTCTAGTTGGGCCTTGTGATATTTGTGAACACGATGTTTGTGCAGTGGCACCTAACGTATTCATGTTATGATGGCACGTTCTGTGCTATCCTTGGTTTGGTCTGGACTCCCCAAACTCTGCTGGGTGCTGGCTATGAACAGTCCTTTGGGCTGATCCCTCATACTACTGTTGTGCATCGATGTATCAATGATCCATTTAGGCCTTGAATGGATGAATTCATAATTAGGAGAATATTAAACACAGTTGACAGATGTCTCTTATCCACTGTTTGCTTTACCTTTTTTCAGTATATTCTACTGCAAAGTGAGTGTTCTGTTGCATAAGGCAGGTTTGTTAGTTTTTTCTGGTCAATAAAGTTAATTTATCCCATCTATGTCAGAAATAAAAGAGATGCTGTCTATTGTACTTTGCGATTTGGGGTTTAGCACAGCAGTGGTACATCAGGTTCGTCTTTACCTCCAATCACCTAGCATTTTTAATTTACTTTCTTTTACATCTGAATGCAAGGAATCATTTTTTCTTCATTTGCAATTGATAACAAATAATTGGATCTTGATTTGAAAAGGGCATATCTTTTGGTAATTTGGGTAACTGTACTTTAATGGTGCTGAGATAATTTCTTCTATTTTGAGATTATTCTATTAAGTTAACAACTAAAGGTTGTATTTGCCGATTGGATTGCTCTTAAATAGAATCAGCATGGTGCAGTCACCTTGTGCAAATGCTGTAATTAACTACTCCCTCCGATCACAAATACATATTGTTTTGGACATTGATATGGTCTCCAAAACGCCACTTCGACCACTAATTTCTATTGTAATATATTTATAAAACCTAATAAAACTATAATATTATGAAAGTACTTTTTGAGAAAAATCTACATATATGATTTTTCATGTATCTAATATAAATATTTAAAAAGATATCGATAGCCAAAGTTTTAAAAATTTGACTGCATGTATCCCAAAACGGCATGTATTTGTGACTGGAGGGAGTAATTCTATCCATGGGCCCAAAACTAAATATGCTGGCGAGAGAGAGATTGATTTGTTAAAACAACTGAGGTATAGTGTATGCAATGAATTAGAACCCTTCAGATTTCCACCAGAGTGGAAGTTTTCTTAACACCCAAGATATGTATGCAACAGGAAGGTACTGTACCTTTATTAATTAATACTATTTTGTAAGATTTCCAAAGTCTGGTCCAATCCCAAAAGAATGGAGGGCCCATGGTCTACTACCAAATGCGCTGTTGTTAGCCTAGGACAGCTTGACACTGCCTGCAGGTCCTTACTGTTCTGGATTAACACCAGCCCATGTTTTGTTAGCACATAAAATCAGGTACTGATGAACCTTTCATGCTAGTGGGCCAATATTAGATTACAGAAATTAACCTATTATTACACCTGGTGTTAGCCTATTTCTGGAGTTATTTTGGGGCTTGTTGCCAGGTTCCACTTGGTAGTTTTATCTAGTAGTGTACTATTTGACAATTAAGTTTAATGATTATCATGAGGAACTACAGTTTGATACCTTCAGTTGTGTTAGAAAAATATCTGCTTGCAAGACATATATACTTGTAGAGACATAGTTGAGCTTTTTGTTTGATGATTCTCAAATTGAAACATGTACAAACATTGAACATCCCTTATTTACTCTATGTTTATGTTTTATTAGGAAGCTCTAGCTGCAGCATTTGGAAATGGTTTGTCGACAGCTTGTGTGGTCAATATTGGTGCTCAAGTTACACAAGTAGTTTGTGTTGAGGTAATAACCCTAGTATTTTTGTAGCTCATTCAGTAACCACTGAGAAATGTGTGTGGGTGGTTTGGGGGGGAGGGTAGTATTCTGGATGCTAGGGATTAGTTTCTGATGCGGATCAAACCTCAAGGTGAGATTGATCCGATGGGTTGCCCGATGGTGGTAATTCTCTATAGATATGTGGAGCACGAATTACAGGATGCAATTCGCACTACGATAGATATGCCCTCAACCGCGTGCACCACAATGCACGACCTAGGACAAGGGAATTTCACGATTCAACGAGCAAATATCTACACTATAGTACGAACCCTCATGCCAAGATGAAATCTAGATAGGAATTCAACAAACACAAGAACACGATACAGGGATCACCCCCAATGCCATCTTGGCTAAACTCTCAGTTATAACTCAAAATAACCTAAGTTTTACATGACACACACCCTGGCTTTTATAGCCACATGCACAACTCGGCCTAAGGCCTACACGCACGCACACATGCAATAATTGGACTATAATCGAAACTTCCTAAACCATACAAATAAGTATTCCAAACTTGAACTAGGACTTTAGTTCCATTTACATCTTGAACACCTTTTCCTAATACAAGTTGCAGACTAATATTAATAAATTAACTGAAGTATTTTCTGGTGCGCCATCTCCTGTATATTGCACCGGTTGCTGGTGGCCCCCATCCGAATGCATGTAGCGAAAGAAACGTATGAGGGCCAAACTTTCCAAGCTACTTCGGCCGAAACGAACATGGTGTGCTTTCGTCCCGATCATGCTTCCTTTTATCTTTAATGCATGGAAACAAGTAGAACTTGGTCATTTGGCTGGTTCCAAAAGGAAACAAACCTGAGCTTAAAAATAGCATGCATGGATCCTCATGGAAATTGGTTTCCTTTTCCTCTCCTAGTGGCACACACAAGTAGGAGGCATCCGAATTAACCTCCTGGTCACATGCATGAACGTTTGCATGCATGCACGGCTCAACAGAATATGTGTGCAATACCTGTCCATCTTTCTTTTCTTTCTCAACTAGAACATCCAATCCTTCATGCGACACAGGTGGCACGCACAAAATATCGGAAACACAAGCTGAGTTAGTAGGGGGTACTTGTGCTGTATCAGTTTCCTAGAAAACACTACTTAGGTATCATCATATTAATATATCGTCTTCCCTGAATGTTTGCAGGATGGAGTAGCTTTGCCCCACACGGCTTTGGCACTTCCATATGGTGGAGATGTAAGTTCTAAATTATACTCTCTGACCTACACAACCTATTTCCGTTACTTTGGAGAATCTGTTGTTGATGTTCATTCTATCCGTATTTGGTGTCACTACTTTGGAGAATCTGTTCATGGTCATTCTATCTGTATTTTGTCATGGTATAATCTACTTCCATGCATCCAGTCCTGCTTGTGTGTCAGAATAATGGGATCTTCCTTAGGTTTGGTCTGATGTAACTGTAGTGAACGAACTTTGTGCCATTGCACTAGGGGTGAAAACGGGTCAGATTTTTTCCGACCGATCCGATACCAAATCCGATTGGTAACGAATTCGGTAAGCTAATTTAATATCCGATCAGATTCGGTACGGTATCTGAATATTTGTATTCGAATTCGGTAGCGAATTTGGTTTAATTACTATCTGACCAAATAACGTCGGTATTCGGTTAATCGGATAGAATCCGAATAAAATCCGAATAACTATCCGAAAAACTTCTCCATAGACCGCAGTCAACAGTCAGTCTGATAGCCAGCCCATGCACTCGGCGCTGCATGAGAGACTGAGAGCCGGCAAGTACGTTGGATCTGTACCCTTAGCCTCTGTTATATAGCCTCGTCTTCCCCGCGAGCCTCCTCACGTTAGCGGTGTGGTACTAAACGCATCAGCTCTTTCTTTCCCGTGAGCGGTTGGGCCAGTGGAGAAGCTGCTAACATGTCGAGAGGTGGGCCTTAAGCCGGCCCAGCACCAAGCGCCATCCGATTGCGAAATTGATGGCTCGCCGCACATCTTTTTCTTCTTTTCTTTTGGATGGCACGTTCGCTGGCTCAACAAAGGCGTCGTCTGCTCGTTGAATTTCACAAGGCGTTTGTTGGCTCGTTTAGTCGTTTATTAGCTTTTGTTCTTTTTCTTTTCGTGAGCTAATAAACAAGCCCTGTGAAGCCATATGTGACTATTTGGAACAATTTTCCAACTAAAGTATACCAAGCTCCTCTTCAAATATATATAATTCCTCGATTCCACAATATAAATATGATATATATATAAAGCATATTATTTAAATAATATTTAATTAAATTTTACTATAGTTACTCCAATTAGATAAACATAATATTACTCTTTTTATTATAAATAAATATGATATGATTTCATTAAATAATATACCTACCAGTATATGTATCGGACTTATATTGTAGGACAGATAGAGTATTAGCTAAGCAGCTAACTGATTTCGTTAAAACATAATTGTTTTTTAGCCATTAGATTACACCTTTGAGATTCATGATCTATGAGGTTTTCGAGGTCCACCTGGCTGACCTGAATTATTAGTTCACTGGCCATTAGATTATATACAATATCCCAGAATACTGTAATCGTCTGTTTTATCCGCATATATTATCCGTTTCCGAGCCGAATCCGTTATATATCCGTCCCGACGGTACTGTATTCGAAACTCCGAATATTTCGAATTCGTATTCGTATTCGACTCCGAATCCGGGAAAAAAATATGGGTTATGATACGGTTTAAGCAATATCCGTTCGAATCTGATCCGTTTTCAACCCTACATTGCACTTCTTTCCCCAATAGGAGAATTTGCATCTGTTAGTTTCATCCTGTCATAGTATTACCTTATAAATATGAGCAACAATCTGTTCCTTCTGGATAGTTCCTCAGTTGAAAGTCTGCTGTTACTTTGGTGTCAAAAATATAAAAAAAAAGATAATTATGTTAGTGCCATCTCAAAAAATGATATTTCGTAAAATATCATCGCAATTGCCCTTGACTGGCTAGTACCATCGAAAGCCACAAAGAGAGATCCTCTTTCCATAATTTCAAGTCTTTGCGATGGCACTGGCAGTGTTCAAGTAGATGGTAGGCGGATGGCAAGTTGGGGCCTAGTGCCTAGCCCACCTAGGCGGGGCCTAGGCAGGCGACTTGGCCAAGGGGAGCTATGGGAGACATCAACATATATTTGATGTTTGGAGAAAGAAAATTGTTACTTGGACTAAGTTGCAATGATGTAAAATAGAGTTGATGATGATGGACACTTCATCACTTGATGTAAATTCTTGATGTAAATGCTTTATGTGAGCATGTACATTAAGAATTAAACAATGCATGAGACTCTTGGTATTTGGACAATATGCTCCAATTATTGTGCTTCAAACTTCAAAGTAAACAACCTTATCACACAAAATGCACTTCACTTTGTCTAAGCTGTTTGGATTCACCAACACACCAAATTCCCACCCTACATTCCTGACTTCCTCTTGAGGCTTTCGTCGGCGGTGCTCACCTTTGGCGCCAATGCAACGAATGACATCCTACATTACCAACTTAAGATATTAGAGTGACAAAATCAGAAAGTAATCAAAGTATTACCACTTTGACAGTGTACTCATGAACTCTGATTGCAATTGTATATACTAATGAAAGTAGTTGTATATGAAAGCAGCAATCAACATAGTAGAAGCCAGAAGCATAAGAAGATACAGAAGTTGATTGCTATGCTGATTGCTATCGGTAGCAGAGTACAATGGCATAGCATAGCATAGTGCATCGGCATCGGCATAGCATACAGAAGCCATCGGCCATCGCCTATCGGCCACCGATAATAGAGCATACAGAACATAAGCGAAGCATAGCTACGCCTCGAGAGCATCGGCCATCGGCAGTCGGCCCCTCACTGTCTCCTCCCCTCCCCTCACCTTCTCTCCGCCGTCACCCTCCTCCCCCACTTGCCTCCCCTCGTCGGCTCGCCCGCCTCCCCCGCAGATCTGTGGAGTGGAGGGGAGGTGAGGTTGTGAGGCCTGCGGAGGGGAGACGGCTTGGGAGATGGCGAAGGGGAGGAGAGGCGGGGGGTGGAAGGGACTTCGGTGGCAACGCGACAGATTCCAGCGAGGCGGAGGCGGAATGGACCTCAAGGCAGCACGTTGGATTCCGGCGAGGTGGAGGCGGTGATTCCGTGCGACGCATAGGAAACCTAATCCCCAACCCCTTGACTGGGTCTTGGTAAGCCTTAGTCCCTCTCCCTCACTTAGTGTACTCCCTGCTCTTGGTCGGCGCCTAGCGCGCCTAGGCGTCCGCGTGGACACTGCGTGGCCACCGTGCCCGCCTAGCAGACCGCCGCATTGAGGACGCCTTCGCCTGCTTTGGATTGCCTCGTCCCCTCACCTCCCAGGCACCCGAATGAGAACCAAGGCGTGGCGATAGGGCTGTAAACGAGCCGACCTCAAGCGAGCCTGGTTTTTCAGGATTGAGCTCGATAGAAGCTCGAGTCGAGCTCAAGTTGGGATCCGAGCTTGAACCTGGGCTCGAGCTCGGTTCGTTGAAGCTCGATAATAATTAAAATAATTTATTATGCACTAATTTTCAACAATAAGAAAAGTTTGAGTTCAAACTCGGCTCGAGTGAGCTCGATAACGGTCAAAATAATTCAAATATGCACTAATTTTCAACAATAAAAAAGCTCGAGCTCGAGCTTGGCTCGGGTAAGCTCGGTAAGAGTTAATATGAATTACTATTTAAACTCGAATTGAGGCTCGCGAACTATTCGAGCTCGGTTCGGTGAAGCTCGCGAGCTCGAGATCAAGCTCGAATTCGGCTCGTTTAAAGCTCGAGCCGAGCTCAAATCGAGCCTAGAACGAGCTAAGCTTGAGTAGCTCGTGAGCATCGAGTTTTTTTTACAGCCTTACGCAGCGACACCCTGCCTTCCAGCGTCTAGGCAGCCGCCATGGCCGTCTTCTTATACATTGGGCACTGGTTTGTTGAGGACGATTGCGATGGTATTTCTCTAAATATCACTCTTTGAGATGGTACTGGCATAATTTTCTCATAAAACGAACAAAAGAAGCAAACAAATTTTGCATGGATATGTGAAGCACTTTTATATTCGCAGTTTTGAGATGTAGATGACTAGATGCTCAATGGGCGCCTCTTGTTTTATTTTGTTTTATATGTTGGTTAGTCTGTTTTATGTTGTAAGACACTAAGACCGTTTACATTTGTTTCATTGTGGTTTTTTTTCTCAGTTTGCTCTTGCATTCATTTCTTGTTGACCTTAGTTATTTCTTAGTTGGTGTCATCCAATGATGCTTTCGACAAGTGCCATTTATACCTCGTCGTTTGAATCTTCTTGTAACTAGTATTTATATATTTTTCAAAAAGTATTTGTGCAGTTCCTATCTAGTGCATAGTGTGATGGAACATATAATATCATGGTTTTTTTACAATAGTATACATGAACATACTAACTAAAGCATCCAGTATTTAAAGATATTTACTACACTGTTAAGCAGGGTTTGGGAAATCAAAACCGGCCCTAAAATAGTTCCATGGCTGGTTCCATTTTTTGCTGGTCACGACAGTTAGTTGGTAACCACTAAAAAACTACCCAAAAAATGAATTCAAATTTTGAGTTGAATTTGAAAGATGCCCCAAAGCTAATCAAATAGGATAAAAACCGTTCGATATTTAATTTTGCATTCCTAACCTGGGCGACAAGGAAATCCTGGTACTGATCTAGTTACCTGTGGTCTTCTGAACCCTTCTTTTAAGTGGTTTTTGTAATTTGCACCTGATGGTAGTTATAACCTGGTCGTTGGATGGCATTGTTGTCAGTTAACAAATGGTGTATTTACGGAGGATCTCCCTCAGGGCTAGATTGTCCTATCTCTCTTTTACTTTGTATAACTGCATGAGTTACTTTTATGGCTGTTGAGTGGCATTTGCTTGTGCTGTATATCATTCTTTCATTATGTATTGCACTTCCTCTTGATTAACTCATCAAGCCTTCGCCAATTTCATTCTTTTGTAGGACATCTCTAGATGCCTGCTTTGGGTTCAACGTCGTCATTGCACATGGCCGAGCTTTCAAACTGATCCACTGAACAAGCCTATAGATATGCTGATGCTGAACAAAATAAAAGAGTCATATAGCCAAATAAGAGTAAGTGGCTTATTCTAAGCTCTACAAATTCTTAAATGCTAATAGCTGAATAGGATTTCCTAGTTGGATAGTGTGTGCTTTAGTCAAAATTTCGGTGTGGGAAGTAAGATTTGCATCGTCCACATGAGATTCATTATGGTATCATAGAATTGATTAATTTTACCTGAAATTGTAGAAAAAGAGGATAAATTAAGATACTATATGCATCCTGCTTTTGCAAGATTCAATTGTCATGTGCTTTTCTCGGGGAAAGTATTGGATGGGCAGTTAGAAAATCAATATGTTGACAACAAAAAACTGCTACTTTTCTTTTCTTTTCTTTTTAGGTTATCTGTGCGTGCACTGTTCTATTTCATCAAGGCCTAGTAACTGGTCTTCTGGAAACATTTAGAAATGGGGCTTAGACATATGAATAATACTTGCTATCATGGTTATTAAGGCGGTGCGGTGAGGCATGGCGGCTCACCACCTTCACACAACAATATTGCTTATGGTGCGCGGCGTGGCGACGTCATACACACATCTTAACTTAGTTTGGTAGCAAATTAAATCGACAATGTAGTAGAACATATCTTATTTTGTCTATTTTTAACCCCATGTAGCATCATCATCTACCAATGTATCTTCTCCCATATAGCACCTATCCCCTTGTAACTTGCAAGTTGTAACATGTAGCTTGTTACAATACATTACAATAATGAATATTTGATATTACATTTAACTGAGTAAATATGGATTGAATAACATATCTTGTTCATACTTGATAATATGCTGTATCTTCTCATAACCCACAAGCTACATGAAAATGGGTCAATATGAAGTTAATAACTAAGAATCAAAATATACAATTAAAAACAATGAGCAACATGACAGGCATAACCAAGGTTCCAAATACCGGAACTAGAAGAAATCCTGATCGGCGGCCGGTAACGGTAACTGGGCGGTTACCGGTCGGTTACCGGAAAATCCGGTTAAAATTTGGAAATCAAAATTTGAATTTTGAGATGTTTTGAAACCGGTAACCGGAAAAACCAGCCGGTTACCGGAAAAACCGGAAAAAACTGGCCAAAATTCAAAAATTGATACCGGCTAGTTTTTTGGGTTACCGGTCTCCACCGGTAAAAACGGTAACCGGCGGTTATCGGCCGGTAACCGTCGGGATTTTGAACCCTGAGCATAACATAACCAACATAAGTTCACACTCTACAAGCATAGTTATAAGTCCACAACAATAACATAAATCCAACTCTCTCATCTCACAAAAGTCATCCAAGTCCAACTCTCATCTCTCGGAAGTCATCCAACTCGAAGTCATCTAAATTGGTATATGCTACCATATTGTTCCCATCACCATCTTGGATAGCATTGACTGGATCTTCATCATAATCATCCACATCATCGTCATCAAGCTTGAGATGGTGGCCTGGTGGTATTAGGGCACTAGAGGGGGGCGACTGTATGCCGCCTGCGTGGCCCATAGCAATGCGCCGCCCACCCTGGGCTGTGGGCTGCATGTGCGGCCTGCAGGGAGATGCGCATGGAGTGCTATTGGTAGACGGGACTGAGTAAAGACAAAAAAAAGCTGCATTCCTTTAAAGAAAAGCCAAATCAGGGCACATGAATCGAGGCGACATTTTTTGCAATCCAAAACATTCAAATGATGGTATCTTTTAAACCGAGTGGCCGATTAAAGATCCAATCAAACCATCAGGTTCTTTACGACGAGATTTTCAAAACAAGACCCCACTTGTATATGTTTTAACTTAGTAACAAATAAGTGTATCATATGTTCCAAGTGTATCATATGTTCCAAGTAGATAAAATAAAATGTTCCACAAATTACTTTCAAATGACCCATCAGTTCTAGGACGATGTTCCAGTGTGCAGCTTTTTAATTTGGGTAGAGGGAATGAATTGGGTGGGTGTTAGATGCTCCAGTAAGTAAAATAGAATGGTTCATGCATTTGGTTTCATATTCCATGAGTTCATCGACGATGTTCCATGCATTAAAATCCTATGTTCCATGCATTTGGTTTCATTGTTCCAATGATGTGTGGGCCAATGTTTCCACGTGTTTGGTTTCGATGTTCCAACGGCCTGAGTGGGTGTTGGATGTTTCGGTAGGTAAAATGAAATGTTTCACGCATATGGTTTCAATGTTCCAATAATTCACCAAAGGTGTCCTACACTTTTGGTTTTGATTTTCCAACAATTCATTGAAGATGTTCCACGCTTTTGGTTCCGATGTTCCAAAAGTATGTCAACAATGTTCCAAAAAATTTCATCGATGATGTCTGGAAGAAATAAAAAATATTAGTCGAATAATCATGCTCGTGGAACAATTCAACACTACTAGTGAAACAATTAAAACCTATTAGTTGAACAAATAAAAAAATGGTGGAACAATTCAAGGAAATTAGGTGAACAAATAAAAAAATATTCATATACACAATAGTAGAAAATAATGAACACAAGGAACAACAAGAAAAACCCACTAGAAACATTTGGCAAAAATATGTAGCTAAATGAAAAGAAAAAAGAAAGGAAAAAGAAAGAAGCGAAGCATGTACCTCTCCACATGGGTTTCCTAGGTAGCCTACCGCGCATGGGCCGTGGGCTAGGGTGAGCGGCGGGTTGCTATGAGCCACACACGTGGTGCATAGCATTTCCGCAGGAGTGCACGACATAGATGGGTTTTGGGCTTGAGCGGCGTTGTGGAGTGAGTGGTAGTGGCCCATCTCTTATCTATTCCCCATTCTTTTCTTTATATATGGGTATTATATGTGCTGGTTAGGCCAATTTATGTCATAGGCTAATCCTCGCCATGGTGGCCGCCTAGGTGCCTTGGTGCCTTCATGTCGCCGTGACTAGCCAAAGCGCCGTGACAACTATGGTCACGACATGTTGCGGCATGGCTGCGTGCGGGTGGTGAGTTGCTTCAAGATCTAGCCGGTGAACTTAAAGACATGCATTGCTGCACGTCACCAAGTAGACTTCACTATCTTTGCGCAAATTGTCATTTGCTATCAACCATGTTGAATCAGAAGAAATTAATACTGTTAATGAGATAGAGTTGTATTAGGATATAATTTGTATTCTATTCCATATATGCCTTATCTTTATATGACATCCCCTTATACTCTCCTATATATATGGCTCCTTGGGCCTCGTATCAATATACACAATATTCATAACATGGTATTAGAGCTTAGAATAAAATCTTAATCTCGATCTCGATCTACTTCCGCTGCTGCTGCCCCCGGGAGGATCGATCTCTGCTCCCGGGGGCGGCCACTTCTCCCGACGGCCACCTCCTCACCCTGAGCGTCGTCGCCTGATTCGTGCTGTCGCCTGGTTCTTGTACGGCTTCTTCGGCAGCTCAACCAACATCGGGATGGCGCTCACCGGCAGCACAAAGTGGGAGTCGAACTCGAAGACGCCTCCCAGGCGAAGGCGGGTTCGCTGAGGTCGACGTCGACCCCAGATCCCAGGTCGGATCCACACCGATCCGGCTTCCTGTCGGCAGTAGGACAAGCTGTTGGAGATGCTGATCTGCTGCCTGTACCCTCGGTGGGACTGCATCGCGGCGTACCTCGGCGATGGACGCCAGCCCAGGTGTGCGAGCGGTACGAGTGCGTGGTAGCGGAGCTGAGGCGCGTCCTGGCAGTGTCGCAGCACCGTGACCGTGCGTGCGCCTCCATCAAGCTAATCCGCCCGGAGATGCTCCACCTCAAGGCCAGCGAGCCTAGCCGCGGAGCCCGTGTCCCATCACCAGCACCTCGTCGTCGTCGGCTTGGAGCTCGTGATCCGTGGCGGAGAAGCTTCAGCGGGTCATCGGTGGACGGGGCCGACAGAGGGAGGAGAGTAGGAGTGACGCCTTGGAGCAACGCAGCGCGAGGAGCGGGACATCGAGCGCTGGCTTCTACTTGTCCCTATCCATGGCTCTGCGCGCAATGGAGGCTTCTCGAATCTTCTGGAAGGTTTCCAATCCGAGGCGCTGTCGCCGACGGTGTCGCCGCTCGGCCCGCGCATCGTCCCCAGTCGCTGTCGGCTTCGGTCCCCAGGCGGCTCCACGAAGAAAAGTGTCCAGATCGGATCTGGTGTCCAAGTTAAATAGGTAAAAAAAGAAAAAAAAGGTTCTGATCTAGTTCTTCGCTGCCTTCGACGCAGCCCTGGCCGCCGCCGTCGCTGCCCAGGCCGCCGTCGTCTCTACTTCATCCGCTGGATCGTCTCTGATCCAGTCGCCACTGGAGGGATTGAGAAGGTGCTCGCCGTCAGCATCCACACAGAGCTCGGATCCGTCGTTTGGATTTTGAGTTTTTCGTTTGCGTCTATCTAAGTCTGTAGTTTCTATTTTTTAGTTAGTCTAAGCTATGCGAGTCAACAAATTTATTGTCAGTCATAGAAAAAGTAGGTATTTTCTATTCCATGGCAGCCGCCGCCGCTCCTCTTTGAGTCGCGTGTAGATCGTAGAAGTCATTATGATGCCACCGCTTCTGTAACCGCCGCCTCGAGCTTTAAGACCGCCGCGTTTCTTTTGCACCTTGTGCACTGCGCCGCCGCTGTCTCGGACTTCGATCTGCGCCGTCATGCTTCTATCTATTCCTCTTCGGTTTGATTTGACAGTATTTTTCAAGAACTGCATGCTACGATGACATCATCAAGACTCGAACTTCGGAATTATGTTTACTATTTTAGTAACAACTCTTTTTAAATGTAATGCTATTGCATACGTCTTGCATTTGAGGGGGGATGTTAAGGAGATAGAGTTTGTATTTTATTTTATATATACCTTATCTCTATATGGCATCCCTTTGTACTCTTTTATATATATAGCCCCTTGGGCCTTATATCAATATACACAATATTTATAACAAATACCATGTTGGACATTCTTCTATCAACCAGTACGTGCTGGAGCACTTGGTTCCATAGCGATGTTGTGATTGCCGATGGTGGCACTATGGCGGGTAGTGCTCTGGCTGGTCGTGCGGTATCGACGGCCATGGCGTGCGCCCATGCGACTGCGAAGGAGAAGAACTGCTCTCTCATATCCCAATCAATTCAATTGAGCTTTTCTTACTAAAATCAATTCAATTCCAATTTAATTATATATTACATTCCAACCACAAAAGTATGGCGGCCCCAGTTCATTTGTTTTTTGTTCGAAGGATAAGTCATCATCTATCCCTTCGAAGCTTTGAAGGAATAGATGATGACTTATCTTGCTTCTCGAGGTGCATGTTAGACAGCCATATATGGCATCTTATGTATTTATGGTTAGAGAGATATGAGGAGGTGTATTTTTGGTTAGAGAGTAATGAGATCTGGTTGGTGCTATTTCTATAAACCACAAGATCTCCTCACCCCTATATATTTGTACACCAGGTCTCTCAATTAATCAATCTACATTTTCCACACAATCTCATTTGCTTTCATGGTATCACGAGTCTAGGTTCATCACCTGATTCTCCTTCCGCACCCAGTAGCGCCTCTTCCTCAAGGCTCTTTGCTCCCAGGCGCCTCTCCTGGCGCTCCTCCGCCGCCCAATCATCGAGCCCGCCCGGCCAAATGGCCGCCGCCAATGCCGCTGCTGCTGACCTCCAACGCGCGGCGGATGCCCGCGCCGACCAAGCGGCCCACGAGCACGTGGCCCAGATCGCCCGCGACGCCGCTCTCGCTCGTGCACAGGCGGTCGAGTGCGAGGCTGCCCTCGCCCAGAAGGAGTGCGATGTGGTCGACGAGCGCATTCGCGCGCGCTTGAACGCTGCTTTCGCGCGCGCGCGCGCGCAACCCCCAGGACGACAACACCGGCGATGGCGTCGGCGCCGACGCCCCCACTCCCACCGGCGACCCCCCTCTTCTTGAGGCCTTTCACCACGATGCTGCTGCGCTCCTCAATCTGCACGCGCAGGCCGTTGCCGTCGCGTAATATCCGCGCCTCGTGCTCTCCTCGACTGAACTCCCGCCTTCTACGCGAGATGGCGCGAGTCCTTCCTCCTCACCGTCGGCAAGTTCTCCTTGCAGCAGCACGTCCTCTCTGACGATGCCACGCCCCTCTCCAGACTGGGTGCGTATGGACTGCATCGTGTGGACGTGGCTCCTCGGCACCATCTCCGACAACCTCGCCGACGCCGTCTCCGAGCGTGGCGCCACCGCCCGCACCACCTGGCTCGCCATCGAGTCCCAATTCCTTGGGAATCGCACGACGCGTGTGCTCTTCGCCGACCAGGCCTTCCGCTCCTCCCAAGGCGACCTCTCGGTCTCCGAGTACTCTACAAGCGCATGGCGGAGGACCTCCGCGACCTCGGCGAGCCCATCTCCGACCACACGCTCGTCCTCAACATCATCCGCGGCCTCAACGGCGCGCCCGCCTCGGCCGTCACCTCCGGCGCAGCAACCCCCTCCCCACCTTCCTCCAAGTGCGGGACGAGCTCCACCTCGAGGAACTGACCATGGAAAAAACGGCTCCCACCGTGGCACTCGCCGTCGTCGCGGGTCACGACGGTCCTGCGCACTCCACCGCTGCCTCGTCCGCCTCTGCTGCACCGCCTCCCCAGAAAACCCAGCAGCAGGCGGCTGCTGGATATGGAAGCCGCACGCCTAAGCGCGGCAAGCGCGGTGACGGCAGCGGCTCCAACGGCGTTTTCTATTCCGGGGGCGCAGGCGCATCCTCCCCTGCCGGACTGAGCCTGGCCTCGGGTGCTCCGTGGCCCAATTTCTACAACCCTTGGTCTGGGTCCATTCAGATGTGGCCCGGACCACGGGCCCCCACGGCGCCTTCCCGTCATGCTGGGCTGACCTCTCAACCGCACGCCTTCCTGGCCGGACACCAAGGCGATGGCGCCGATGGGCGTGCCTCCCAACGCGATTATGGGTCGCCCGGTTGGGACCAGCAAACCCTCGCCGCCAACTTCCAGATGATGTCCCTCCAGCAGCCGCAACAAAATGAGTGGTATTTTGACTCCGGCGCTACAAATCATATGACCGCCGACGCCGGTATACTTACTCCCACTCCCACTCATTCCTTTCCACATCTCATTATTGTTGGCAACGGGCATTTACTTCCTGTTACCTCCACTGGCGTCGCTCATTTCCCTCATAACCTTCATCTTAATAATGTTCTTGTTTCCCCGAACCTTATTAAGAATCTTATTTCCGTACGCCAGTTCACGTCCGACAATAAGCATTCGTGAGTTTGACCCTTTGGTCGTTACGTGAAGGATCTTCCCACTCGGAGAGATCGCCAGTGTAATGACTCGGTCCACTCTACCCATTGCAGCTTGCGGCCTCCGCCTTCCATGCCACCACGTCCTCTTCACTTTGGCATCAGCGTCTCGGACATCCTGGTCATGAAGTCCTGTCTCAGCTAGCACACTCTTTTGGTCTTCCTTGTAATAAAAGTGCTAGTGCCACCCTGTCATGCGTGTCAGCTCGGTCGTCATACACGTCTTCCCTTTCATGCGTCATCCTCACGAGCCACTCATAATTTTCAGTTAACACATTGTGATCATTGGACCTCACCCATTTTTAGTGTCTCCGGCCATAAATATTATTTGGTTATTCTTGATGACTGCTCGCACTATCTTTGGACGTTGCCGCTACGACTTAAGTCTGACACTTTCTCCACTCTTTCTAATTTTTTTGCTTATGTTCGCACCCAGTTCGGTGTCACCATAAAGGGGATCCAGTGCGACAACGGCCGCAAATTCGATAATTCCAGCGCTCGCGTGTTCTTCCTCTCCCATGGCATCCACCTATGCATGTCCTGCCCCTACACCTCGCTTTAGAACGATAAAGCTGAACGCATTATCCGCACCACAAATAATATTGTTCGCTCCCTCCTGTTCCAGGCTAGCATACCCCCCACATTTTGGGCTGCGGCTCTTAGCACTGCAACCTATCTTCTGAATATTCTTCCCACCAAAACGCTTAATTTCTCTACGCCACATCTTTCCCGTTTTGGGACTCAGCCATCGTATAAGCACCTACGCACTTTTGGCTGCAAGTGCTATCCCAACCTTTCCGCCACTGCCGCTCACAAACTTGCTCCTCGCTCCGCCTTGTGTGTATTTTTTGGCTACTCCCTCCACCACAAGGGCTATCTTTGCCTTGACCGTCACACAAACCGTATTTTCATCTCCCGCCATGTGATCTTTGACGAGTCCTCTTTTCCCTTTTCCGAGGATTCTTCTCCCACTCGCGCGGCCTTTGATTTCTTGGAGGATTTTACTAACCCTGTCTCGGTTCCCTTTGCACCGTCACCTTTTTTATTGCCTGCAGGTACATCTTCCACCGCCTGACCACGTGCGGCACCAGTGCCGGACTCCCGTGCACCACGCCCCGCTCGGCGCCCGCCGGTCACTTCAACCACGCCGCCTGCTGCGTTGCGCAGCCTCGGCGTCCCGGCGGCCTCCCCGCTGCCTCCTGGACGGCTTGGCACCGTCTCTCTCCAGCGCGGATCCGCCGCCTCTGCGATTTGGTGTCGTCTACACCGGCGCCTCCCACCGCACGGTCGGTGGATCGCGCCCATGGCGTCGACCTCGCCGCATCCATTGCGCGCGTGCGTGGCGTGCGGCCGACGCCGCACCAACAATCGCACCTCTTCTGTTGGTGCTATACCAGTACCCCCTGTGACGAATCAGCATGCCATGGTCACACGCGGGAAGCACGGCTTCGATAGGCGCATTGTTCTGTGCCACGCCGTGTCTCCGATTCCGGACTTACCGTGCGCCTCACGATCCAAATTGGCGAGCCGCTATGGAAGCCGAACACTCAGCTCTTCTGTCCAACCACACGTGGGACCTTCCTCGACCGTCTCGGTCCAATGTGGTGACAGGCAAATGGGTGTTCAAACATAAATTCAAAGCTGATGGGTCCTTTGAGCGATATAAGGCGCGTTGGGTTCTTGAGGATTCACACAACGTCCGGTGTTGATTTTCTTTGAGACATTCATCCGGTCGCCAAGCACGCTCATATGACGGATCGTTCTCTCTTTGGCTCTCTCACGCTCCTGGCCCATTCATCAGCTCGATGTCAACAATGCCTTCCTACATGGTACTTTGTCTCAGAGAGTTTACTGCGCTCAGCCCTCCGGATTTGAAGATGCTGCTCATCCTGATTATGTGTGCCGGCTTAATCATTCTCTTTATGGACTTAAGCAGGCACCTCGCGCATGGTACAGCAGGTTTGCTTCCCACCTTCTGCAGCTTGGTTTTGTTGAGGCCAAATCAGACATGTCTCTGTTTGTCCATCATCATGGAACGGACACTATTTTCCTCCTACTCTATGTTGATGACATTGTGATAATAGCCTCCTCCTTCGCTTTACTCCGTACCATTGGCTCTTCGCCAGAGTTCCTATGAAGGATCTCGGCGTCCTTCATAACTTCCTGGGTATCCATGTTCAGCACACGAGCTCGGGTCTCTTCCTCTCTCAGCGGCAATATATGATTGAGATCCTTGAGCGTGCTGGTATGGCTGACTGCAAGCCATGCTCGACGCCTGTTGATGTGAATTGAAGCTCGGCAGATGGTGACCTCAGATTCGATCATACGGAGTTCGCACCTTGCGGTGCTCTTCAAGATGTCGACTTTCACGGGCGGATATCTCTTATGCGGTTCAGCAAGTCTGTCTTCACATGCATGATCCACGCGAGCCACACCTTGCCGCCCTGAAGCGCATTCTGCGCTACGTCCGTGGCACCTTGCACATGGGTCTGTTCCTGCGCTCCTCCCCTCAATCCGAACTAGTGGTCTACTCTGATGCTGATTGGGCCGGTTGTCCTGATACGCGCAAGTCCACCTCTGGCTATGCAGTGTTCCTTGGTGACAATCTGGTCTCTTAGTCGTCCAAACGTCAGAACACCGTCTCTCGCTCTAGTGCCGAGGCTGAGTACCGAAGTACATTTGCAACGCCGTTATGAAGCAACTCGTTACGCCAACTCTTGTCCAGTGCACACTCCCTTGCGCAAGACAATCTTGGTGTATTGCGACAACATCAGCACAGTCTACATGTCTTCGAACCCCGTTCAGCACCAGCGCACCAAACATGTGGAGATTGATCTACACTTCGTTCGGGAGCGCGTTGCACTTGGTGATGTCCGTGTCCTCCATGTCCCTACGACATCTCAGTTCGCCGACATCTTCACCAAGGGGCTGCCTTCATCAGTCTTCACGGAGTTCCGGTCCAGTCTAAACGTTCGTTCCACCGACGATTCGACTGCGGGGGCGTGTTAGACAGCCATATATGGCATCTTATGTATTTATGGTTAGAGAGATATGAGGAGGTGTATTTTTGGTTAGAGAGATATGGGGAGATCTGGTTGGTGCTATTTCTATAAACCACAAGATCTCCTCACCCCTATATATTTGTACACCAGATCTCTCAATTAATCAATCTACATTTTCCACACAATCTCATTTGCTTTCAATGCATGGCCAGAGCCCGCGGATTCAATCTGTCGGCCATTAAAGCGTGCTGGCTTTTGCTTACGAAACGGCAAGGAGAAGGTGGATTTGTAGGGAAGTTAATGGGATTGGATGCTTCAAGATTAGTGTTGCCACATGCAAGTTTAGAGAAGGGTCTAAGTTGATGGGGGTAAAAAACCTGGTCTTATAGGATTTTTTCCTGATTACATCATATTATGTACCACAACATTTTGTTTGAAAATGGTTGACTAAAATGGACACAACTTTGATTTTTTTTAAAGAGAATACGTAGGAGGAATTACATATCTTTTTTTAAAGGAGAATGGGTGCTTGAACCCATGACCTCACACAACAATCTTGTGCTCTGCCACTTGGCTACATGGGTGCCCCCAGAACTTTGAATTTTTTTACTCTTAAATTTTAATGAGATCATGGCCAGTTGAGGTAGAAAGCTTCCATCAAACTTATTCTAGTACATTTTCTTGTTTTTCACAGAGTGGGAGTTTTGATGCTGTTACTCTTGTTCATTCATATGAGCATGAAAAATCTGTCGGACACCAGAAGACCAGGCTATCAGCTCTCAATGTAATTCCTTAAACCAGTACATACTCTTATCTTTTATTTGTTTGCTAATGGTGTGTTTTGAGACAGCAAATGAATCTTTCTGTGGTTTGCTTTGTCTAGCCAAAACAAGAAAAGAAAAGAAATAAAAAAAGCATACAAACATGTGTCCTCTCTCTCCAGTTGTAAAATCTAGTACTAGTGGTTTAGTTGTAGTTAGAGAACAATTCTAGGCTTGTTTTATATAACTATGAATTCAAAATTCTTCTGATCAAATAGGTGCCTCCTATGGGTCTTCTTTATCCAAGGGTTCTTGTCCCAGAAGAGTACCCTCCACCTCCTCGATGTTGGTGAGATTATGCCCCCCCTATTTTGTTGATTGCAGGGATAGAAAAACCGGCGGTTACTGGTAACCGGATTTACTGGTGGGAACTAGTAAAAAAACCGCCCGGGATTTCCAAATGTACATTTACACTTATGACTGTAAAATGCACTTCCTAAGTTGGTTTAACCTTTTTTGTATTAGATTACCTATTGTATGACTAAATATGCATCAATCCCAAGTTTTTTTAGCGGTTTTCAGCTATTTTGCCCTTTTTCCCGTTAACCAGAATCAAGGTTCAAAAACCCGGAACCGGAGGGAATCCCAGCCAGCAGATGGTACCGTTAACCGTCTGGTTATCGGAAAATCTGAAAAAACCGTTCAAAATTTGTGAATCAAAATTTGAATTTAGGTGGTTTGAAAACCGATAACTGTTCCCGCCCGGTACAACAGCAAACAACAACAATAAAGTCTTTTATCTCAAACAAGTTAGGGTACAACAACGACAACAAAATCGGTAACTTTTCCCGCCTGGTAACCACTGGTTTTTTAACCTTGACCGGAATGGTTACCTGTTTGAAAACAGTTCGAATTCAAATTTGATATTTGAATTTCAACCGGTTTTTTTTGGGTAACCGGCTAGTTACTGTTGCTGGCCGCTGAGCGGGAAGTTCCCCGGTAATGGTTTTTCTATCCCTGGTTGATTGTGTGTTTTGATATGATTGCGTCAAACACGTTTGGTGTCTGTTACTCTGTTTACAGGTTCCAAGATTATGATGACATGCTGGAAGATACTTGGCAAACAAGTGATGGTCTTTATCCAAGCGGGAATGGTGGGCTTGGCATGTGGGACAATTATCCGATGTTTCCCACTAGATTAAATAAATTTGATAACATCAGCCTCGTAGAAGCCATTGTTAGTAGTGTTCTTTCAACAGGTAGTGTCTTTCTTAATATCCTGCTTCCCTGATAAAGAAGCTTTTCTAACAATTGCTGATCACAGGTCGTATTGACCTTCAAAGGAAGTTGTTCTGTAGTATTCAGCTGGTAAAGTATCAATATTGTTTTATATCAGTACTGCTCTGTGATAAGGAATAAATTGAGAGGAGTGCTAATGTGCTTTTCAGGTTGGTGGCGCAGCTTCCACAGCAGGCCTTGCACCAGTTCTGGAACAAAGGTTTGTTGTCGCCTTGTTCTGGCATTATTTAATGGAAGACTACTGGAATAATTGTGTAAAAGACTACAAATGTGCCACCATGTGTAACTAGTGCACAAGTGTATCAAGCAACAGTTCTTTCTTGTATTTACCGGTCTTTGTTGAAAGGTCTGCTTTTGCCGAAATGAACATCACGATGGTGTTGCATTAACTAATAGCTACCCTTTTTTTTGGAGAAAATACACCACGATGCATGAAATATTGTCAACATAATACTATTTCCTGAAAATCAATGGAGAATTTTAGTGATCTTTTTTTCCTTTTTGTTCAGGGTTCTTAATACTATTCCATCAAACCAACCAGTTGAGAGAGTTGAGGTATGCCCTCTTGCAAACTAAGGATGTGAATCAGTTTTTTTATAGGAATGCACACTCCATTTCGTGAGATTAACTTGCCTGAATATTATGTGATAGGTTCATTTCTTAGTTTTACATTCAGTGCTGCAGCGAGTCCATAATCTAGATTATTGGTATATTATTTCTTGGTTTTAACATCTCATTTAAAATGGATAGGTATTACAGTCGAGGAGTTATCCATTATTTGTCCCATGGAAAGGCGGCGTGGTAAGTTACATCTCTTTTCAATCTGGCCTCTCTTTTCAATCTGGCCCAATAGGACTTGCAACTGTAGAGAAGTAGAGAAAGATTGAAGTAGACACCACATAGCTAAAGGGCTGGGGTGGCTTGTATATATATTGGACTGGTGTAGGCATACAAAGAAAGTATATACATGGAAAGCGCATATATGGAAAGCGCATACAGAGAAAGATATCTAATTATTCTAATAGCAACGTCTACCTATCTTATCCAAAATCTACAAATAAATTGGTTTAGGCTTGGTAAATCCTATTAATAAGAGCATAAACGTTTTCATTCTAGAAATTTTGCTAAAATCCAAGTTTCTGTGTATCTTGTGTGATGCATTGTCAAGTAGGAACATGTCTTCTTTAGTGTTCCCTATTGCTAACAAGACAAGGTGCTGCAAGTTTTATGTTTCACATGTCAATGGACATTTTATAGCACAATTTCTGCAAATTGTTGAAGCGTTAGATCGCATTTTCTTCCTAAAAGGCACATTTCTTGGGGGAACTTACCCTTCTAAAAATAATTATGATTGATGGTATGGTAATCACTTGATGTTTTTATATGCTTGTGTTCCTTGCTTTTTTTGATTTTAGTGTAAAGGGTTCCTTCCTTGTATTGCAAGAAGGCTAACAGGTTAATATATATACATCTATTGTACAAAGTACAAATAAGCCCCTATGCTATACACATATCTAACACTCCCCTCAAACTTATGATGGATCAACAACACTGAGTTTAGAAAGATAGAACCGATGTTGAGCAACGGTTTGCATCTTGGTGAAGAAATCTGCTAACTGAAACTCCGAGGGCACATACTGAAGAACAATAATTTTATCTTGCACCTATGAGCGCATGTATGAAGTAGCTATTTTAATGTGCTTAGTAAGCTCATACTTCATAGGATCTCAAGCAATGCTGATCGCGTCAGTACTATCTGATAAGAGAGGAGTCGGTGCAGGAGTGGAAACACCAAAATCCTCAAGTAGCCACCGAAGCCAGGTGATCTCGGCTATCAACAACGCCATGGCCCTCAACTCAGCCTCAACGCTCGAACGGGAAACAACAGTCTGTTTCTTGGTCTTCCAGGCAATCAAGGAGGATCCAAGGAAAACACAATAGGCAGAAAGATCGTCAATCAGAAGGACCACTAGCCTAGATCGCATCAGAATATGCCTGAAGGTGCAATGAGCTAGAGCGAGGAAAGAAAAGACGACGAGTGATGGTCCCACGAAGATATCGCAGAACACGAAGGTGACTATAATGGAGTTGAGTAGGAGCAGAGACGATCTGACTTAAGATGTGAACTGTGTGAGAGATGTCAGGAGAGTGATGCCAAGATAAACAAGACTCCTAACAAGATAGCGGTAGCGAGTGGGATCCTCAAGAGGTTTGCTATCGGTAGGTCGAAGATGAGCACTAAGCTCCATAGGAGTATCCACTATACGCTGATCAGTAAGACAAGCGCAAGTAAAGATATCCTGAATGTAATGCTCCTAGGAGAGATAGTAGCCCTCAGGGGTAGCAGTAACCTCAATGCCAAGAAAGTAATGAATAGGACCCAGATCAGACATCAAGAACTGCTCACGGAGACGCTCCTTCACAAAAGCAATGTAGTGAGAGTAATCATCAGTAATGATCATATTATCAATATATAGAAGGAGAAGCATCTGACCCCGAGAAGAGGTGTGAACAAAAAGAGTAGGGTCATGATTATTGGCAGAGAATTCAGTGACAATGACAACAGATGAGAATCGGGCGAACTAAGCATGAGGATCTTGCTTTAACCCATAGAGAGCGACGAAGGCAACAAACCATACCATCAGGGATAGAATACTCAGGGGGCGACCGCACGTAGACCTCCTCGTGTAGCTCGCCATTGAGAAAGGCATTCTTGACATTTAACTGAGAGATGGACCACTGTCATATGGAGGCGACAACAAGGAGAGTGCGAACGGTGGTCATGTGAGCGATAGGAGCAAAGGTCTCGTTATAGTCACGACCATGCTCCTGTTGAAAGCCACGCGCCATAAGACGAGCCTTGTAGCATTCAAGGAAACCATCCGAGTCTTGATCTTATATACCCACTTGCACGTGATGGGAGTGACATGTGCAGGTAAGGCTACAAGATTCCAAGTGCCAGTATGCTCCAAAGCAGTGAGCTCCTCAGACATCGCAAGTTGCCACTCAGGATGAGCAACAGCCTCACGATAAGTTAGAGGCTCAGAAGAGGCAGTGGCTGCAAAGCCATAGTGCTTAGGCTGCCTAATAGTGTGGCGATCATGAAGGTCGTATCTAGGAGCAGAATCTGACAATGATAGAGAAGAGGAACTGGGAACAGAGCCCGGCAAGGAGGGAGAGCCAACTGGAGAAGGAGGAGGTCGAGGACGACGAGAGTAGTGCAAGGGAAAATGTGAAATCTCAACAAAAGAGTAAGAAGAGTCCTTCGACGTAGGTGGAGGATCAGTCGAAGACGAGGTCAAAGGAGGTGGACGAGGCGAAGCATTAGTGAAAGTAGGTGGAGAATGAGGGAAAGTCAGAAAGCAGACCGACTCAACAAGAGAATCAGATTTGATTGGAGAACGAGGGTAGTAAGGTCGAGACTCGTCGAAGGTGACATCCCGGGAAATCCTCATCCGGCGTGCAACAGGGTCGTAGCAGCATAACCCTTATGCTCAAGACTATAGCCAAGAAAAACACACTCAACTGACTGAGCAGTCAGCTTAGTGCGCTCACGAGGTAAACCAAAACTGCGAAGGTGACCATACTCTGGAGCTTGACCAAAAAGACGCTCGATAGGAGTAGATTCCTGAAGGGCGATGGAAGGCTGCATGTTAATAAGGAAAACAACAGTGGAGACAGCCTCAGCCCAAAAATGAGGGGGAACAGAGAAGGCAAGCATGAAGGCAAGCATAAGCATGATGGCTCTAGCAGTCTCAAGTAAGTGACGATGCTTATGCTCAGAGATACCATTTTGAGCATGAGCACCAGGATAGGAATACTGGGAAGAGTACCCTGTTCAGCGAGAAAAGATCGGAAGGCTGTAGAGTGATACTCGCCAGTAGAGTCAGCGCGAAGCACATGAATAGCCAAATCGAACTGAGTGCGAACCATAGTGGCGAAGCATTGATAAATGAAGAGAACCTGACTGCGAGAAGACATAAAATAGAGTTAAATATAACGAGAATAATTATCAATGAAAATTACATAGTAACGATGACTCTCTTTCGAAACGAAGAGGGTCGGACCCCAAACATCAGAGTGCACAAGATCAAAAGGACGAGTAGAAAGTCACTAGAGGGATAGGGAAGCTGCAACTGTTTGCCAAGCTTGCAACCCATACAATGTAAAGAGATATCCCCAGAAACAGACCCAAGAACACCACGACCAACGAGTGACGAAAGACGTGAACCACAAAGATGACCGAGACGATGGTGCCACTGAGCGAAGTAGGTAGTGGACGCACCAAGTCCAGAGGGAGTGGTGGCGGTTGACTGGCTGGTGGAGAGAGCGGAGGGCAGATGGAGCCAGTAGAGCTCCCAAAGGCGCTGCGAATCACGGCGGCGAGGGCCAGTACCAAGCAGAGTCCCCGTGTGACGATCTTGAACAGAACAAGAGTTAGACTCAAGAATAACACGACAGTCATGATCAGTGATCTGACCAGCCGACATAAGCTGCAAATTAAGCTGAGGAACATGAGAAACTGCAGGAACATGAAAGGAGGTAGACAACGTGCCTTGACCTACAACAGACAGAGGGGTACCATCTGCAATCTGAACAGTAGAAGAAGAGATTGTAGGCTGTATGAAAGTGAGATGTGTGGAATCTGGTGTCATGTGAAAAGAAACACCAGAGTCTAAGATCTACGGAGATAATGTACCTGATGAGGGAGGAGGCGGAGGCGAAGGCGTGGAAGACTGCTGAGAAGTAAGAGCCAGACGAGCTGAACCGAAGGAGTTTGAGGATGAGCCGACACCGAGGCGCTGGAGAAGCGAGAGTAACTGCTGTGCGGTATGACTGGTGGAGCCCTGGTGAGAGGAGGAACTGCTGGAGCCCTTCGGGGGACGTCCACCCCGACGACTCTGGTCCCTCCTCTTGTAGCAGTCCTAGTACTTGTGACCACGCTGGCAGAGGTGCAATGAAGACCTGTAGTAGAAGCAGCAGCTACAAGGGCGCTGGGAGCTGGGGAAGAGAGTTTGGTCTTTGAAGAAGCGGCAGCGCAGAGCGCACAAGACTGCTCAGATCTCGAACTATACCACGAAGACGAGTCTCCTCAGCACACACAGGTGTGAGAGCCTCCACTAGGCTCGGGTGTGGGTGGCGAGTCAGGAGCTGAGCTCGCACAGTCTCGAACTCAGGCTGGAGACGCGTCAGGAAGTCGTAAAGACGGTGAGTCTCCTGATGAGCACGGAGCCGCACACAGCAGGGATAGGTTCGGCAAACATCCGGCCCCAGAGAGTCAAGTTGACGTCACACCTCCGACATCTGCTGGTAGAAGTCGTCGACGGTTGCATCAAGCTGCTAAAGAGATTGCGCCTGGTGCACAACTGAGAGATACATAGCATCACTCGTTAGTTGATAGTGAGCTCGGAGACGCTCCCACATAAGTTGTGTCATCGGTAGCTCTGCCACATCTACAGAGATAGCCACGGTTATGCTACCTACCAGGATAGTAGTAGCACAAGCCTCAGCCTCTGCCATAGCTCATAGACATGTAGGGCAGACTGATAGAGCTCTAGGGCCTCCTCTAACACGGCATTGGTGTTGAAGTATAAGTGAATTGCCCACCTTTCCTCATCAGCTTAAACTTTTGGGTGAATTGGTTGGTGCATGCAACTCAACATGGTATCAGAGCCAAGAGGTCTTGAGTTCGAGACCCGGTTGGCGCAATTAAAAAAAATAATTGTAGCCCACTTCTATTCCACGTCTTAGGCCTAAGAGAGCTTACACGTGAGGGGGAGTGTTGAAGTATAAGTGAATTGTCCACCTTTTCTCATCAACTTAAGCTTTTGGATGAATTGGTTGGTGTATGCAACTCAACAATTGGCCTCGTCCTGAGCTGCCTGATCCGCATTATCAGGGAGAGCAGGCTAGATAGGCGGTATAGGATGAGGTGGGCAGAGATCCTCACCAGTGAGATGATCCCACAGACGCTGGCTATTGAGGAGAATCCTCAGGTGCACCTCTCACTCCCAGAAGTTCGTACCATTAAAACAAATAGTGGAGAGTGGGATGGCAAAAGAACCACCAGTGGAAACCATTTTTATTCTTTTTCCCCTTTTTTTTTCTTTTTTTCCTTTTTTTTCTTTTTTTCTTTTTAAGAACCGAACATGGTTTTAAGGACTTTAAATCTCACTAGGCCGAAACAGCGGGTGGGCGGCGGCGGTAGGCGACGGCCCCGGGCGGTGGCTTCGGGCGACAGTAGCACCAGGCGGCGGCAGCACCGAGGCAGATTCGACGAATTCGATGGCTCGGGCCCCATAGTGACTGCAGGCGGGTCGGATCTGGCGGCTCAGGCCGGATCTGTGACGAGGACGGCCGGAACCGACAAGCGGCGGGCCTGATGGTGACTGCAGGCGGGCCGGATCCGGCGGCTCAGGCCGGCTCTATGACGGGGACGGCCGGAACCAACATGCGGCAGGTGGAGGAAGGGGTGGAGAAAAGGAAGGAAAGGGAAAGGATTCCAGCGGCGGCCAACCAGGAATCCTAACCCTAACCACCTTGCTCTGATACCATGTAAAGGGTTTTGGTTGTTGTATTGTAAGAGGGCCAACTGGCCAATATATATACATCCATTGTACAAAATGCAAATAAGCCTCTAGGCTATACACATATCTAACATTTAGAACAGCCATATAGTTTCTGATTATTTTTTATTTTAATCACAAATGTTAAAAGTAACATAGTTAAATTCCGAATCTAACCAGGACTCCAGAGGAAAGAATGTCACACCTGGATTAACTTTCTGCTTTCACAGGGATAGACAAACACTAACCACTAGAAAATAAGACTGATTGAAACTTGTAGAATAATTGAAACAAGATTAAAAAAAAACTTATACGGAAAATAGGTGTATCTGTCTGACTGGAGAAACTGGGAAAAGGGCATGATCACATGAGTGGAAAATTGCTTTAAATATTTTCTTTTACCTCAGTTGGCATTTAAAATGTTCGTCCTAGGTTCTTATTGTTAACAGTAGGCTGCAAATGTGTGAATTGTACCTTGCTCCTTTTTTTTTCCTTGCTCGCCTTTTCGTGCTCCTATATTTCAACTCCTAAATCCTAACTTCACGCTTGGACAGATTTTAGGCGTCCTTGATATTGGTCGTGATGCTTGGATCCATAGAGAAGATTGGATTAAAAATGGCGTTCACATTGGGAGTGGCAGAAAATATAAGGATTCCTATTTTCTTCAGGCACAAGCAATGTGTTACTACAATACATAAAGGTGCTTCTCCTCTCTCTCTCTCTCTCTCTCTGCGTGTCTACGCCAGCACTTGATGACTTATGTCTCTGGTTTGCATGCTCAGTTCTCTTACTAAGCTGTATTGGTGCAGCTTAATACAGTTGGAACGCACATTTGGGCTATCCTTTGCCAATTTGAAGAGGAAGTGGTCGTTGCTTTTATGTTACATTGCCACATCAAATCTATGGTGTTCAGTTTTTTAGGAGATAATTGGGTATGTACCGTCGAAAAATGCCATGTTTTGATATATACCGCAGGAAAAACCTTGTTCACTTTAATATCATCAAAATTTCCCAAACTTCGTGGATATACCTAGGGGTGAACGGATTGGATAGTTTCTGACCGATTTGGACTATTTTCGAATGCAGAATCTGTTGGCTTGGATAGTATCGGATACGAACACGGATTCGGTAGTTCCCTATCCGATGAATACGAATATGGATCTAGATTATCTGGATATTCAGGGGTTTGATATCTGCAAATATATATCCCCTATTTTATTGTAGCTTATTTACATAATACATTAGTAGCCTATTATACATCAATATATACATCATATAATATTCCGTCACCTTCCCGTAACTGACCCTCACTTAGCCTTCTCATTCTATTCAAGAAAAAGAATGGAAAAAAGTTCAAATTAGTACCCCTAAGTATAGTCTAAGTTCAGATAACCCCCTAAGGAATAAAAAGGTTTACTTAACCCCCTGTATTTGCTAAACCAGATCAAAATGCACCTTTTAACTATCTTCAAAAGTGGTTTTGCTGAAGTGGCTGGTTTTATTAACTAGAATTGTGTTCCCTAGGTATTGCGCATGATAATGTTCTCACATACGCTCGATGATACAAACAAAACAACTTAAGAAATCGAAGGCAGTAATCATTTATGTACTGAATAAAACAAAAGCTCGATGTCCTGCCTTATATCGATGGTAGTTTCATCGGGAAGGAGTCTGGGAGGAGCGGTGTACCCATGTTCATACGGCTGCAGTAAGATAATTTTCAACAATAATTCAGCATTGTGATTGGGGGAAGATGTGATAAATTGTTTAAACATAAATTCACCTCATGACAGATTTCACATGTTACATCTCTTTTTTCATTGCACCATCGCTGTACACAAGCGCGATGAGCATACTGCACGACACAAACTAAAAATATGTGAGAACATTATCATGCGTAATGACTAGGGAACACAATTCTAGTTAATAAAACCAGCCATCTCAGCAAAACCACTTTTGGAGATGGGTAAAAGGTGCATTTTGATCTGGTTTAGCAAACACAGGGGGTTAAGTAAATTTTTTTATTCTTTAAGGGGTTATCTGGATTTAAGCTATACTTGAGAATAGTAATTTGAACTTTTTCCAAAAAGAATTGCCCCCAATCTTCCTCGATGGCATGCGGCACAGAGCAAGCCCCTTCCTCTCGCTCCCACATTTGGCTCACCGCGCCACCGCCGCACACGTGCCCTCGCCCCATTCACCGGTGCAACCACTCACATACTTACCCTCACTTTCACATGCAATTCAACAATTTTTGCAAGGCAACAATTCAACAATTTATACAAAGAAATTAACAAATTGACAGAAATAGAGAATAAAGAGAAGCTATTACTTGGTTGGTGGGGATAGAGAATAAACAGAAGCTATTACTTGGTTGGTGGGCACGGGACTACGGGAGTGTAGGTGTGATGGGGATTTGGAGTTTTTGAGGGTCTAACTCCCACCATTTTAAATTCAGGGAGGGCGATGGGAATTCGGAGGGAAATTCTTCCTCAGAAAGTGGATGTATCTCAACCCTTGATCACGAATTCAGATTTTAATATAAGATGTGTATTCTATCCTTGTATAGTTGGACTAAAAACTTGAATCTATGTATTAAGATATTTTGAAGGTATATATTACAAAAAATATATATAAGTATTTATAAATTAATAGCTAAAGTAATATTATCAAGTAAAAATTTGTATTTTAATGACCACGGGACCCTCGTGGGGCTAAGGTCCCCGTCAGGGCCAAGAAACTGGGGCATTTTCTCCTTGTGAAGCTTGACTGAGGCAGAGCTGGGGCACCCCTAGCCTATCCCCCGCTCTATTGCCATCCCTAGATGGAGGTCACCAGTGGTGGAGAGGAAGTAGTAGCTATTCGGAGAGAACCTCGACGGTGGTAAACTTTGGATCTGGTAGCAGCGTGCTTGCTAGTGAGGTAGCGGGCGGCAATGCGGGGGTTGGACAGGAGCTCATCGGTTAGTCAAAGACGAAGTAGCAGGGGATGGAGGCTGCTTGACACTTGACAGTGGCTCAACAACTTGCTGGGACGAGGCAAGAGTTCCGTTCGAACCAAAGAAGGGGCAAATTGGTGATTTCAGTGACAATTTGTAACATCCCAAATTTCGGATATTAAAAAATGCAAAAAATTTGATTTTTTTTTTGTTGCATCTTGTTGGCATTCGATTTTCCTCGGAAAGTCTATTTGGTTTTTTTTTTGAATTTTGTGCTATGCAAAATAATGCAAGTAATACTAAGAATTAAGCAATAATAGTGAAAGAACAGCAAAATTAATTAAAAATAGGAAGTCGAATATGAAAAGATGATCCATGGTTTACAGGAGAATTTAAATGGAAGTGAAAAATTGAAAGCAAAGGGGACGTGAAATTTGAATTTAATTGCTTAACAAAGAACTTGAATCAGGCCTACAAAGAATTGGATGGAATTTTATGCTTTTCAAATTTGGCCAAGCGAAATTTAGAGTTGAATTCAAATTTAAAGATTCAAATCTAAAAACCAAAAGTGCAAAATCAAATTTAATATCGAAACTCAAATTAGGAATTCAACATTCAGAATTTCCAAACCAAGATCAAATTGGAACTCAAAGTTCAAACTCAAATATCAAAAGGCCTTTTTTTTGGGTCAACCCATTATTTTCCTCTGGCCTGGCCCGACCCTCTCTCTCTCTCTCCCTCCTTCCTTCTCTTCCTCTTGTCTCGGCCAAACCAATCAGTTGTGCTACTCACGCTAGCCCAGCACGCACCTGTCGTGCCATGCACCCGACTGCGCATGCACGCCGTGCATGACTTCCTAGCCTGTGTGACATGCCTAGCCCTATCTCGGCCATGCCCTGTACCACGCCATGCACTGCGCCCCTACACTAGTTGCACGCCTAGCCTGCGCCCACGCCTGACAAGTCCCGCCGCATTGTTTGACCGCCAAAACTTCTGACCATTGTGTCACCTTGCGCCAGCACGTCATCTCACCATTTCATGCCCTTATGTAGGATCCACTACTACAATCAGAGAACGGGTGAATTATTATCATCATTTTTTGAAGCCTCCTGATGATCAATGATGCTTTTGACCGCTCGGTGATCAATCGCCTGATCAAATGCCTAGCGTACAACCGCTTTGATCAACTGCTCTGCTCGACCGCTTGCTTCAATTGACCAATGTATTCAACGTCTTCGCTCGAACACTTTGAACGTGGTCGTAAGATCCAAACCGCCAACAATCACTAGCGCACTTCAAGCAAATCAAGAGCCAGATTGATTCAAGATTATCTTTATTACTAGAATCTCATGGATTTACAAAGTGCCCTCACAAGCACCCCTAAGAGCCTTCTTGTCGAAGCCCTATAAAAAAACCACACAAAAGCCTTCAAAAATACGTACGTTAACCCTAAGCCTCTCCCATTTATATAGGCTAACATTTGACCCGTGTTCACCTGAAACACGGACACAACTTTATCTCTTCTAAAACCAAGGAACCCGAAACCCTTCCGCACATGGGTTTTAACCAAACTCTCAATCTTCTCAATTATGGACTCTATCCATAACTCCTAACTCACCGCGTGACAAAGTCTCCAGGACAGCACCTCCTATATCTTCATCACGCACCATATCACATGTTGAAGCATCCGGGACCAAACCTCCCATATCTTCTTCACACATCACCACCTTTGATCATCACGTGCTCCTGTGTGAGCCCGACCACCTCGCGTGACATCATCGATCGTCTGGATCTCAAACTTCCCCATCCTAGTCTCGATCCTCTTTGTCACTGACCATGATCATTTCCATGCCAACCTACACATCAAAGACCAAAGAAATTTCTCCTCGGCGTAAGTTCTTCATAACTTGACTGACATCAACACACACACGTATAACACACCCTCGTCTACCCGTAAACAAGAACCAAACCATCCACGAAGACCAATCAGGTCATCCACGATCATCAACCAGGTCATCCACGACCACACATCCTATCGTTTCCCAGAAATCAACTTCAGATCACTCGATACAATTGTTAGATCATCGAGTACTCAGGAAATATCATAGCTTCGCTGAAAACACTCGGGAATAACAAGCATTGCTACCAATCACAGAGCCATTGAGTACCGACTATCAAGTATCGATTGCTATGACTACCCAGTACCAACCCATACTAAAATACTTCCTACCGAGTATGGAGTATGACCATCTACCGCTACAAAGTACTTACCTGGTACTGTAGCATCGACCACCGATCACCGACCGTCATGCACCAGCTAGTCATATCGCTGCCCTAACACGAGTACTTAAGGTACTCAAAGATCACAAGAAATGAAGCACTCGTACCGATCATGAAGTCTACGAGTACCGACCGTGAAGCCTACAACAACCAATCGCAAAAGTCTAAGACTACCGATTGCGAGGTCTATGACAACCGATTATAGTCTAAGACCACCAATAGTAGACCACAAAGTCTACGAGTATCGACCAATAAAGTGTAACACCCCGACCCTCCACAGGGCCGAAGATGCTACCACCACACTCTTACTCTTCACATAAGCGAGCCACAAACAGAGTTAACGCACGAGAGCTGTATTAACAGGAGAACCCATTCTCCAAAAATATACTTTAACTAGAAATTTACAAAAACCTCTTAACAAGAGATTAAACATAATGCTCAGTGGGGAACTAAGCGGTTATTTCATATGTGCAGTGTAAAAGGGATTACTCCCATTCCATACATGCCGTCATTCTGGATCACCCTAAATAAAACAAAGCAAGGGTGAGTCCGAAGACTCAGCAAGCACACAATAAAGCAATAACACCAATCCATATTTGTAAACTGTAAACCAATTCTATGACTGTAAGCTATAAATCACATCTACTGTGAACTATAGAGCCAATCTAATATAAATTGTAAACTGTAAGTCAAACCTCTGTAACTGTGTCACTATCTGTATCACCCTTTATACAATGCGATAGAATGCAATGCATCTATAACTGTAAACTATAAATTAAATCTCTGTAACTGTATCAATGTCTATATCTCTTTTTGTGCTATGCGATAGAGTACACCCGTTGATGTCACCCTTTTTCTCCATCCCACGGAGGTGCCTACCTCTATAGAACTTATTCAAGAGCACTCCGGACTAGTCATAAGACTTTCTTACCGACCTGGCTCTTATGCATTTTGCATGATGCACTATTCTCCAAATGGGGATGTTTAATCATAAACAATACTCAAGATATCATTAGCACATAATCATATATATCATCTCTCAAAAACTTCAGATCATGGCAAGGAAACACAAATAGCAAGCATCCATCATAATTTATTGTTTTACCATGCACTTGCCTCTTAACCTGGGGAGCGGTGCGTAGACGGCACGGCACCAGACTCGAACCGCTACCTAAACAAGCATTAACCATTTCAATTTGACAACACAATATGTATACATATGAGCAAACAACACCGTTCTTACGCATAAACCTAGTATAGCCGATCTCCCTCTCATCAGACACCTTCCCACTGTCCCAGTGTTTAATTGACATTAATTTATGCGAGAATCAATAAATAACAGAAGAGGGTTTCGAACTGTTACCCTAACCCCAATAACTGGATCAGGACATGATCTGTCGCTCTCTGGCTAGATCTGACGGATCCAACACCGGATCAGGCTTTCCCTTTTTTTCTCTTCTTTTCTTTTCCTCTCTTCTTTTTCCTTTTCTTTTTTTCTCCCCTCTTCCTTTTTCTCACATCCATCCCCTCTCTCTTCCTTTTTTTTCCTTCCTCCAAGGCTGGCGGCTCCTCCCCACTCCTCATGGCCGACGTGCCCTCCTCTCCTTCCTCCCCTCAAGGTCGGCTCCCCCCTTCTTTCCCTTCCTCTCACAACCACCCCTCACTCTCCCTCCCTCCCATCTCTACTCGGCCGACGAGAGGAGGGCCCACGCTGGGCAACAACGGCGCACGAGCTAGGCTTGGCAGTGGCTGGGCAAGGGGTGACGGCAAGGCGGCAGGGTGGAGTGGTGGCGGCGGCGTAGCAGCTGGGGCGGTGAGCAGAGGTGGCGGCGCGTGCGGGCGACAGCAACGCACGGTGCATGCAGGGCTCCGCCAGCAGCGGGGAACGACGAGGTGCAACCGGAGCGGTGGCACTAACGACGTGCGTGCGGGGGAAAGGAAGGCGACTGTTGGGAGAGCTCGGGACAACGGGAGCAGCCGACAGAGCTTATGGAGGAGGAAGAGAAGGCAAAAACGGATTTTGCCTCCCCCCTTCTAGCACTCTCTTATAAGGGGCGAGGACATGGGCCGGGCTGGGCCTAGCCAGTCTGGGTACTACATTTTAAACCCCCTTAACAGAATTCGGCCCCGAATTCTAAAATTCAGTTCTTTACGCGATAAACAAAGTGAACTATATTAAACAACAAACAATTCTAACTCATACCCGTAGAGAACAACTCTGGGTACTCCTCGCGCATGCGAGATTCCAATTTCCACGTTGCTTCTCGCTCCGACTGTTGTGACCATTGTACTTTAACATACTTTAACGTTTTGTGCCTCAACACCTCCGATTCCTCCAGAATCCGAACTGGACGGGACTCGAAGGTAAGGTCTTGTTTAAGGGACAACGGCTCTAGAGCAATCTCATGCTCCGGATCCCTTAAGTACTTTCTCAACATAAAAATACGAAACACATTATGCACTCCTCTCATGGATTCAGGAAGATCCAAACGATATGCTGACTTTCTAATTCGTGCCAGAATCAGAAATGGCCCAATGTACCGTGGGCTAAGCTTCCCTTTGGTACCAAATCGCACAATTCTTTTAGTGGGTGACACTCTCTGATACGGGGATGGGTCCCGATCTTCTCAGTGAGGAACCGTGGATAGTTGATGTGAAGTAGACGATGTCACTAGCTGAACACTCGTGCCCATGCACGAACCCTCAACTCTTCAGAATACGCCCAAAACACACCGGATAATTGTTCGTCGCGTGACCACAAGCGACGAACGCCAAGTCCCCAATTCCCAATGGAACGACGGCTTGACCTTGAACTTCAGAACAAACAATGGATCGCCTAATTCTCTTTCAAAGTCCTCGCATGAACTCTGGTGTGGAAAGAACAAGCAATAGTTATGTTTCAATCTGATGCATAAAACTTGGTCCCCTTCTAAGGATGCCAATACAGGGCTTATATAGCCTCTTGGGACGTGCATAGAGTCCTCCAAACCTACTACAACTCAACCCTATATGGTTTTAGATACGAACTCTTAAAAAAAGGAAACTAGATTTTACAGCCGTCATATTGTTTCAGTCATAACTTTTGATCCGTGTCGAATTTGATGCTGGGGCTGGATCCATTGCGTAGCCCTTCAAATTATCTTTCCAACAAGTCCAAGAACGCCTGAATCGGACTTCGTTTGTGAAAGTTATGACCTTTTTAGTAACTGTCTGTCAGGCTGTCCGAACCGAATCCGAATTGAATTCTGAGTTGAATCCGAGTTTGAATCCAATTGACCTTGTGGGAGGCACGAATTGGGCTTGAATTCCTGGGCTTTTCTCTTCTTGCTTGACCCATGTGAGCTTCTCCTCCCACCCTTTGGCTCCGGCCGCATTCTCCACCCTCGCGGTTCCAAATGCTTCACAATGTTCAAATCTGAGAATGCACAAAACACTTGCATGAGGTAGTACCCAATTCTCATCAATAATAATAGAGTCATTAAGAAACAAAAGCACCTGTTGATTTAGAAGTTTAGCTCTGGCTCTAGTCAATGGACCAACATGTACTTCTGCACTTGTATTACTTGTAGATTCACTTATGGTGTCCATCTCAGTAAGTGCATGACCACCAATAGGAGGAGATGTATAAGTGTTAGGGATGCTCTCATCATCCTCCCCCTCTTGAAAAGGCGTCGTCCTCGATCTTTGGATCGTCACCACCAAAGAAAGGTGATAAATCGCGACATTGAACGTAGAGCTCACGCCATAGTCATCGCCGGAAGCTCTATCTTGTAGGCATTGTCATTGATTTTCGCAAGTACCTTGAAAGGCCCATCACCACGCGGTAGTAACTTAGACTTGCGACGGTTTGGAAAACGATCCTTCACGGTAATGTACCCAAACCAAATCACTGGTTGAAAAACCATCCGCTTCCTTTTCTTGTTCGCCTTGTCGCGTAATACTTGACCTTGCGCTCTATCACTTCTTTTGTCTTGAGATGCAACTTCTTCACATATTCAGCTCGCTTGGACGCTCCATATGAGTATGTTGTTGATAGGAAGTGGCAACAAATCAAGCGGTGTAAAGGGCTTGAAACCATAAACTACCTTAAATGGACACATCTGCGTAGTGGAATGCGGCCCGATTATAAGCGAATTCCACGTGCGGCAAACAATCCTTCCACTCGCGCGATTCTTCTTGATCATGGTCCGAGTAGCATCGAAAGTGTGCGGTTCACCACCTCTGCTTGACCATCGGTTTGGGGATGACAAGTTGTTTGAATAACAACTTCGTCCCGGTTTACCCAAAGTGTCTTCCGAGTAGCTCATGAACTTCACGTCGCGATCGATACAATAGTACGCGCACGCCATGTAGCCTCACAATCTCCCTGAAAAACAAGTCGCAATATGCGACGCATTGTCGCTCTTGTGGCACGGAATAAAGTGTGCCATCTTCAAAAACGATCCACAACGACAAAAACAGAATCGCGCCCCTCTTAGTTCTAGGCAGTCCTAAAACAAAATCCATACTAATATCCTCCCATGGGGCATTGGGAACAGGTAAAGGGGTATACAAACCGTGTGGATGCATCGTCGATTTTGCTTTGTGGCAAGTAATGCATCGTTGCACATACCTCTCCACATCTCGCCTCATCTTAGGCCAATAAAAGTGATCGCTCAGCATAGACAACGTCTTCTCACGGCCAAAATGTCCCATCAATCCACCTGCATGTGATTCCTGCAGTAATAGCAAACGCACGGAGGATTCTGGAACACATAATTTGTTAGTACGAAACAAAAACCCATCATGGCTGTGAAATTTATCCCAGCCTTTTCCCTCTTTGCAATGTGCATAAGGGACAGAAAATTCATGGTCATAAGCATATAACTCATGCAAACTCGCTAAACCAGGGACGTGCACTCCTAAGTGAGTTAAAAGCACACTTTTCCTAGAAAGAGCATCAGCTACCACATTTTCCTTTCCCTTCTTATATTTCACAATGTAAGGAAACGACTCAATAAATTCGACCCATTTGGCATGTCTACGGTTCAGGTTTGCTTGGCCTTTTAAATACTTCAAAGCCTCATGATCCGAATGAATAATAAACTCTTTAGGCCATAAATAGTGTTGCCAAGTTTCTAACGTGCGCACTAACGCATAAAGCTCTTTGTCATAGACCGGATAATTCAATTGAGCACCATTCAGTTTCTCACTAAAATAAGCGACCGGTCTACCCTCTTGCATTAAAACACCACCAATACCCAATCCACTAGCATCACACTCAATTTCAAAATTTTTAGTGAAATCAGGTAAAACAAGCAACGGTGCTTGAGTCAAGCGTCTCTTAAGTTCGAAAAAGCATTTTCTTGCGCTACCCCCACACAAATTCAACACCCTTTTAGTAAGTTCATTCAAAGGGGCAGCGATGGTGCTAAAATCCTTCACGAAACGCCGATAAAAACCAAAGAAGACCATGAAAACTCCTAATTTGACCGACGCTCATAGGAGTAGGCCAATTTTTAATGACTTCAATTTTAGACTCATCTACTTCAACTCCCTGTGCAGAAACAACATAGCCCAAAAAGATGACACGATCTTTGCAAAAAGTACACTTCTCTAAGTTACCAAATAACTTATTCTCACGCAAAACTTGTAGAACTTGTCTAAGATGGTCTATGTGTTCAGATTCAGTGCGACTGTAAATCAGAATATCATCAAAATACACAACCACAAATTTACCAATGAAATGCCTTAAAACATGATTCATTAAGCGCATGAATGTACTAGGTGCATTAGTTAAACCAAAAGGCATGACTAACCACTCGTACAACCCAAATTTCGTTTTAAAGGCTGTTTTCCACTCATCCCCTTCATGCATTCTGATCTGATGGTAACCACTGCGCAAATCTATCTTAGAGAAAATAACAGCACCACTCAATTCGTCTAGCATATCATCTAAGCGAGGTATAGGATGACGATATCGAATTGTGATATTATTAATCACTCGACAATCTACGCACATACGCCATGAACCATCTTTCTTAGGAACTAAAATAACAGGAACAGCACAAGGGCTTAAGCTTTCGCGTACATACCCTTTGGAGAGAAGCTCTTGTACTTGTTTCTGAATTTCCTTTGTTTCCTCGGGATTGGTGCGGTACGGTGGTCTGTTTGGCAGCGACGCTCCTGGAATCAAGTCGATCTTATGTTCTATCCCCCAAAGTGGTGGGAGCCCTGCTGGTACTTCTTCTGGAAAGACGTCGCTGAAATCATGTAAAACAGAAACAACACCACTAGGAAGAGAAGTTAAGTCATTAGTCGAAAGCAATGCATATTTGTACAGCAGCACAACGTGCACCAAATTAGGATCCGCAGAAATCCTCATCTCGATTTGGTGGCTAACATCACTAAATTCTTTGCTCCTCTTGTTTCTTGTTACCACTCGGATGGTTCTCTCGCGCTTGTGCACTCTCAACATGCATCTCAATTTTCGGCATGGAGGAATTGACAATCTGTTGCGGTGTAAGCGGCTTCAAGATGATATCTATATTGTTCCATCGAAATGTGTAGCGATTTGTACGCCCATCATGAAGAGCGGAACGGTCATATTGCCATGGCCGTCCCAAGAGCAAGTGACACACCGTCATAGGCACAACATCGCGATCCACGATGTCGGTGTACTTCCCAATAGCAAATGTCACACGCACCATATAGTTCACCTTCACTTCCTCCTTGTCGCTCAACCATTGCACATGATAAGGACGCGGATGTGGCAAATACTTCAAACCCAACTTGTGACACATATCCTTGCTAGCCAGATTGTGACAATCGCCGCCATCAATGATCACTTTGCATACCTTACCCATATGAAGCTTGGCCCAAGTCTCGAAACAAATTGCACCATTGCTCGAGTGATGGTGATGGCATGACACTAAGCACCTTGGGCGTGCAAACAATGGAGTCTTGCTCGGTGGTAGGGAACTCGGGATCACACTCACATTGTTCTATGTCATCGATGTGCAAGGCGCTGCGTGCATCAGGCGACTCATCATCACTAGTGAAACATAACCGCCATCCTCTCGTGACAAGCATAGTTCGACATTTGGGCGATCCCTCGAAAATGGCCAACGCCCTTACACTTGTGGCAAATAATGTCACGTGAACGCCCTGTCGACCCCATAGACGAGGTCACACTAGCCGCGGCGCCATAGGTTGACACACCGGTGATGGTGTACTCTCGACTTCTTACTTGCGGAATGCGCATTGCCGAATTGCTTGCGGCGAAGTGCTCTTGTTTGGTTGGTCGTTGTTATATGTTTGTCGGATGGCCGATTTAACGTGACCGGCAATAACCGGCGTCTTCAATCACTTGTCGCTCGGCCGCGTGCTTGGTGCAGCAACTCAATCATATCATTATATGGATGGTGATTGACAATGCGCTTGACAAACATGATTCATGCGGCTAGAAATCTTGCCATGGTGCATTCTTCATTCTCGCGAACATCCGCATGTATCATGATAGTCTCCATTTCCTTATGATATTCATCAATTGATTTCATACCTTGTCGCAGCCTCATCAACTTCTCAAAGGGTGGCGCTTGTAGTGGCGCGGTACAAAGCGTGCCGCAAATGCCGCTTCATTTGCTCCCGTGTTATAATTGGCAACTCATGGCGCTCCATGCGCTTACGGATGAACTGCTCCCACCAATGTGTGGCGTAATCATCCAAGCCATTGGATGCAAGCAACAGCTTTTTCTCATTGGAGTAGTTGTTCATCCGAAACAACTTATCAACTTTCAGCTCCCAAGTGAGGTATTGTTCCACATCTGTACCACCTGAAAATATAGGAAGAGTAAATTTGGGCTTAGCAACAAGATCCTCGGCGTCATCGTGGCGAGGACGCTGCACGTTGTTGCAGTGATTGCGTCGTCGTTCATCGTAGTCGTCGATGGGAAGATCATCATTCCAGCGCTCGTCCGCATCAGCACAAGGCACACCTCCGCCGTGGGCACCCTGTGGTATAACTCCACCCTGACCGCCATTGCCTCGGGCCGACCCACGTGCTTGAGGGCGTGCTGCGGCCGCCATCCTGATGTGTGGCGGTACTGCCATGCGACGCGCCTGGTGTTGACGTCGCTCCTCATCCAGACGAATAGCACGTTCCTCCTCAGTCTCATTGTGCAAAATGGTCGGAGGACCGTGCACACTTGTGGCATCAGCGGGTGCATCCCCACATAGATTGTGGTGTGTGAACATGGCACGCAGCTCCAGAAAGTTATTGTTCATGCTCGCACGCAATTGTGTGACTTCCTCTCCAAGGTTGTTCAGTCCAGTTTGAACTTCCCTAAGCTCATCGCGCACGCCATTGTCACCATCATGAAGTTGTTTTTGGAGCATCTCGTGCAACCGAGTGTACTCGATCCATGTAACCGGGGCGTCCGGATTAGGTGGATCCTCCTCGTGACCTGACATGGAAACAACTCACAACCAAGAAACGTAGTTATATCTGGGTTAGTAAAACAAAAGCTCTCTCTATGTCTACAACTAAGCATCACGAAAACAAGGCAAGCTTACTGTTCCAAAGTGAATCAAAGACAAGCGAATCGACACTGTGATAGCGAACGACCTCAACCCGGTAATGTATGAGCGTAACCATGAGCAAGGAGTACACAAACAGTGTAGGTGGAGCTTGGACAGGTATGTGGAGAACCTATGCAATCGATATTCAAGGTATTGTAAAACTAAGTAATGATCCAAGCTAGAGTATTTGCCTATGTGCTGATCCAATTGGTTAAAGCGAAAAGTATGAACGCACACGCAACGATAAATGGGACTTAATGCAAACAAAGGAAATGAGCTAGAAAGAGGCAATCTGAAATTGAGATGAATAACTAGCTCGTTTTGCACTAAGTACAAGGAGAGACGCTAGCCAATTGCAATAGTTATGAATGTAAGGGCACAAGATTGCTCTATGAGAATAAGTGCACAAGCTGAAAATATGAACTAGGTTTTTTTACGAGTTTTGGCCAACACTTTCTATTTTCACTGTTTCTTGATCAAATCGCAGAAACTTTCAGGCTTTCTTCTTTTGTTTTCTTTTCTCTTTTTTTGGCCAAACTCTGTTTTCTTCTTTGCACAAATTCAAGAATTCAGTAAGTGTAAATAATACTCAAGAACAGCCCTAACAAACAATATCAAAAGCTAGTCTCAATTGATGAAAAGATATAAGTGAAGCTCAACTGTAGCAATTCTTTCTTTTCGGTCAGCTAGGGTTTGGCACAAGTAGTGATTTGTTTCTTTCAAGCCAAACCGCAGCAAACTTTCGGTTTTGAAGGAAGTGAATACTATCTCAAACTCTCCCCCAAAGAGAATTTGGATGGATCTCTCGAGAGCAATGTGGACAGTAAGGAATTTAGGATTCAAAAGTAAATGCAATTTACTTTTTTTTGTTGCTAATTGAGGAATTCAATCAACAATTTTGTAGAGTTTATGTGGACACAAAGATCAAGCTACGCGAAGGAAACACATGGATCAGCACGAAAACAAAACTCTAATGGACGAAAACTTAACAAAACGCACAAGAACTAAACAGATTAAACTACGGTTTTTGGTATTGCAATTTTCGGTTTAATGGAAGATAGGACAGAAAAACGAATCTAACTACGGATAAAGAAGTTCTCACCGAGTAAACCTAGAATCTGATACCATATGATACGGGGATGGGTCCCGATCTTCTCAGTGAGGAACCGTGGATAGTTGATGTGAAGTAGACGATGTCACTAGCTGAACACTCGTGCCCATGCACGAACCCTCAACTCTTCAGAATACGCCCAAAACACACCGGATAATTGTTCGTCGCGTGACCACAAGCGACGAACGCCAAGTCCCCAATTCCCAATGGAACGACGGCTTGACCTTGAACTTCAGAACAAACAATGGATCGCCTAATTCTCTCTCAAAGTCCTCGCATGAACTCTGGTGTGGAAAGAACAAGCAATAGCTATGTTTCAATCTGATGCATAAAACTTGGTCCCCTTCTAAGGATGCCAATACAGGGCTTATATAGCCTCTTGGGACGTGCATAGAGTCCTCCAAACCTACTACAACTCAACCCTATATGGTTTTAGATACGAACTCTTAAAAAAAGGAAACTAGATTTTACAGCTGTCATATTGTTTCGGTCATAACTTTTGATCCGTGTCGAATTTGATGCTGGGGCCAGATCCATTGCGTAGCCCTTCAAATTATCTTTCCAACAAGTCCAAGAACGCCTGAATCGGACTCCGTTTGTGAAAGTTATGACCTTTTTAGTAACTGCCTGTCAGGCTGTCCGAACCGAATCCGAATTGAATTCTGAGTTGAATCCGAGTTTGAATCCAATTGACCTTGTGGGAGGCACGAATTGGGCTTGAATTCCTGGGCTTTTCTCTTCTTGCTTGACCCATGTGAGCTTCTCCTCCCACCCTTTGGCTCCGGCCTCATTCTCCACCCTCGCGGTTCCAAATGCTTCACAATGTTCAAACCTGAGAATGCACAAAACACTTGCATGAGGTAGTACCCAATTCTCATCAATAATAATAGAGTCATTAAGAAACAAAAGCACCTGTTGATTTAGAAGTTTAGCTCTGGCTCTAGTCAATGGACCAACATGTACTTCTGCACTTGTATTACTTGTAGCTTCACTTATGGTGTCCATCTCAGTAAGTGCATGACCACCAATAGGAGGAGATGTATAAGTGTTAGGGATGCCCTCGTCACTCTCAAAAGCACATGATCCCCTACTTCAAATTCTAAATCTCACCTCCTAACATCCGCATAGCTCTTCTGCCTACTCTAGGCATCAAGAAATTTTTGTTTAACTTTTGCCACTCGTTCCACTGTCTGCTGGACCCAATCCGGACCTAGAATTGCCTTCTCACTTATGGCATCCCAACAGAATGGCGATCTACACTTCTGCCCATACAGAACCTCAAATGGTGTGGCCCGAATACTGGTGTGGTAACTGTTATTGTAGGTGAATTTTGCGAGTGCCAACTGATCCTCCCAACTACCTTTCCACGACAAAGCATAGGACCTCAGCATGCCCTCTAGTGTTTGAATTGTGCGTTCAGACTGCCCATCCGTTTGTGGATGGAAATCGATACTAAACTAAAGTTTCGTACCTAGAGCATTTTCCAAACTCTTCCAAAACTTGGAGACAAACTTAGTATATCTGTCCGAAACTATTGTCTTGGGCACACCATGCAACCTCACTATCTCACGCGCATAGATGGGTGCCAAATCACTCACCGAATTCATTGTGCGAATAGGGATGAAGTGCACGGACTTAGTGAATCGGTCCACCACTACCCAAATCGTATCTTTACCTTGCTGAGTACAAGGTATGCTGACAACAAAATTCATAATGACATCATCCCATGGCCATAGGGGAACATCTAAAGGCTCCAGTAGCCCAGCGGGAGCTTATGCTCAGCCTTCACTTGCTGGTAAATCCCGCAGGACGCTACATAACGAGCCACATCCACTTTCATTCTTTTCCACCAAAAGCTTTTTTTCAAATCTTGATACATCTTAGTCTCACTAGTATATACCGTGTATGGGGTATGATGAGCTTCTCTCAATATTTCATCCTTGACTTGAGCTTTTTATGACACGCAAATGCGGCTCTTAAACCGCAATGCGCCCGACTCATTAAGAGTGAAATCCCCGTTTTTCCTTCATCAATGCGCTTCTTCACTTGTTGAAGCAGCCAATCATGTCACTGCATTTCTCTCACTCATTCTGGAATTGCTGATTCCAGCAACAACTGTATCTCAACCTGTGCCATACCAGCATAACAATACAAAATTTCCATCCGTTCAAAGTCAGCTATGAGACAGCCTAGAGTGGTGGGTGTCATCTTGCGACTAAGGGCATCAACAACAATATTTGCTTTGCCTGGATGGTACTAGAGAGTAAGATCATAGTCTTTGCTCTGTTCCAACCACCTTCTTTGCCTCAAATTCAATTCCTTCTGAGTGAAGATGTACTTGAGGCTCTTGTTGTCAATAAAAATATCACAGGACTCTATACAAATAATGTCTCCAAATCTTTAGAGCAAAAATCACTACGGCTAGCTCTAAACCATGAGTGGCATAATTCTACTCATGCTTCTTCAATTGTTATCTTGCATGAGCATGCAACCCAAACCCATACACAATGCATTCGAGTAGACCATAAATCGCTTTCCTGGCTTAGGAAGAGTGAGAACAGGGGCAGTTACTAAATTCTCTTTCAAAGTATTGAAACTACGCTCGCTTTCGTCGGTCCACTAGAATTTCATGCCCTTCCGCGTGAGTTGAGACATTAACTTAGCGATAATGGAAAAGTCTTTCACAAAACGCCGATAATAACCTGCTAAGCCAAGAAAACTTCTCACCTCCTTAACATTAGATGGTCTCTTCCAGTCTACTACTGTGGAAATCTTGGTTGGATCTACTAAAATGCCCTCCTGGTTAATCACATAGCCTAGGAAGCCCACTTCAGATATCCAAAACTCAACACTTTTTTAACTTGACAAAGAATTGATTCTCCCTTAGAGTCTCAAGCATGAGTCTCAAATATTACTCATGCTCTTCTTCCGTCTTGGAATAAATTAGAATATCATCGATGAACACAACTACAAAGTCATCTAAATACTTATGTAGCATACTATTCATCGTGTCCATAAAGATAGCAAGGGCATTCGTTAGTCCAAAGGACATAACTTTATACTCCATACCTCATGGAAAAAGATGTCTTTTCAATATCTTGTTCCTGTAGTTGAATTTGATTATACCCAGATTATAGATCAATTTTGGAAAACACCTTGGCTCCCTTCAATTGATTAAACAAGTCCTCAATATGAGGCAACGGGTAATTATTCTTGATGGTCATCCGATTAAGAGCACGATAGTTTATGCATATGAGCCAACTTCCATCCTTCTTCTCAGTGAATAGGACAGGGGCTTCCCAAGGTGACACGCTACAGTGAATCAACCCATTGGATAGCAACCCGTCCAATTGCTTCTTCATTTCTTCTTGAAGTGGTCGTGCTAAACAGTACAGGGATATAGAAATAGGTCAAGTACCCGGAATAAGATCAATTCTAAACTCAACATCTCTTTCTAGTGGCATCCTCGAAAGCTCTTTAGGAAATACGTCGGGATACTCACATACCACTGGAATACCCTCAATGCGCAAAGGCACACTTGGCTTTTCCGCAAGTGGTAGAAGTAACCCAGACTTGAGCATTCGTCGGCCAGGGAACAAACTGGCCAAGACAAAAAAGAGAACACGGAGGTGCATTCCCCTGAAACTTTATCTCCTCTCCTGAAGGGGCTTGCAAAGTGACTATCCTCTAAAAACAAGAAATCACAACCCGGTAACGATGCAACCAATCCATACTAAGGATGACATCAGAATACTCTATCGTTATAACCATGAGGTTGGTCACAAAATCCTCGCCATCTATTGAAACTATGCATCTGGAACAAACCACAGAACTAGCAATAATACCCCCGGAGAACTAACTATAACCGACTGTGAAATCTGTTGCATACTCAATTTTGCCTTTCTAGCAAACTCACAGGAAACAAAGAAATAAGTGGCACCGGAGTCGAAAAGGACAAGAGCACTATGTGAATCCACTAACAGAGTGATAATGGGATCAATTTTGGGATTAAATTGTTGATGTCGTAGTTCGTTGAGGTTGTTTTCCAGAGATTAGGGCTTTAGTATGGGGCCTTTTCATCCTGTTTCATAACTTGTGTATAACATGAAAAGTGTAGATAATTGTCTAATGATTCCATAGAGTCCAAGAATATGTATGGGCGGAAAATAGTACAAGATTGATATTGCATAATTATAGTTCTTTCTTTCACTTAGTTACCAATATTCTTTATTAGAAATAAATTACTATCCATGCAACTCTTAGATGAATAATGATTCTCTTTAGCACTTAGTGGTTTTATATTGTTGCTATTTGCAAGGTTCTAAAACTCGGTACTCGCTCGGTCACCTCACCTTGTAGCGATTATACGGGAATCGGCCCAGTACTCGGCCTTGTAACCAGTTTTATATTTTTAATAACGGATTTATATATATGTATTCATATAAAATCAAAGCCACATTTGATGCAATTGTTTTGAACTTTTGATGTATATAGGTGGTTGAAAAATCAGCAATGAGGTAACAGTTTTATCATATAGAATCAATTAGCATCATTGAACCCATAATACTTAACAAAAACAAGCATTATTTGTTAACATGATCTGAAGGCAACATTCAAGACCATTACCATGCAAGAAAACCAGAACAATTGCCTTGATAATGTAATTATGAGATCACTTGGCAAGTCATGCATGCTAGGTATGCAAGAAAACATTATTTGTTAACAATTGCCAGTAGCCACCATAGAAACTTACAATCTTTGTCCATAGAAAATTGCATTGTTGCGACTCGACGATTACTCGGCCTGGTAGCCGATTATACCGAAATCGGCCGGTTATACCGGTTAAATCGGTTAACTACTCGTTTTGGCCTACTCGTACCCGGTGAGAGGACCTAGTACGAGTATTCGGCCGAGTAAACCTATTTTTAGAACCTTGGCTACTTGCCAAGTAGCCATTGGTTAAATTTATTATTAGTTCAACTTAATGTCAATTATTGATTCCTTTATTGTGAAAGATCTATGTTCATGGTTATCGGGACTGGATTTCCGAATCCAAACCCTTTGTGTATTAACACAACAAGTCCTAGATCAAAACTAGTGCACACAGTCGAATAGCGATGGTTACATAACCAAACAACACTTTATTGTAATAAAAAGAGTACTGACCTTTGGCTACTTATTACAAATGTTGTTACAAGACCTCATAGACTTACAAACTCAAAGCTGACGCAAATAAAGTAAACTTTGAAGATAACTTGTCAATACGCCACAAGCAATTGACTGGGAAAGCGTGACCTAAAACTTTGGAAAGCCTTCGTCAAAGCCACATGCAAAGTTGTCGTAGTCTCTTTTTGTGTCTTCATATTCCTCCGAGATGTTTTTGTAGATTGCAAGATGAGTACATAGGGTACTCGCAAGTCTTGGAAAAAAATGCAATTATATGCAAGGCTTAACAAAGGAATGATAATATGGTTCTTTGGCACAAAGTAGCATTTTTAGTTCAATTACCATTATATATTTTCCAAAGCATCAATTTAACAAGTTAATTGCAATAACTAAAGCGAGATAATTTCTAGCGATGGTTCTAGTTGCCAACACTAGCAGGAAGGCTATAACTACCAAGGTTCAATGAATCTGATTTTGTCTACCTAACTGGTGCTATCTGCCAAAGCGAACACTTGAGTGCTCTAACCACTCCCAGATTCCCAAAAGCTCATTTAAAAACAGAACCATAAATCTACCATGTGACAACGCACCTTACCTGATTTGACCGTGGGCACGGCTATTCGAATAGTTTTGCACTCTATAGAGGTTATACAACTTTACCCACAAAAGACAATTAACTTATACTAGCCATTTGACACACTGCTAAAGGTATGCAACTAAGTGATTATCACAAGGCCTTTATAATGCACCAATCCAACTAGAATCCACCCACTAAGGTTTCATCACTGAATGGGTTCAATCTGCCCAAGTCAAAAGCCCCCTTGTGCGCCATGTGGCAATGCCACTATCTGACATCCCATATTCAACCATCTGGCGGAATCTAAGCTAAGCCATTGTAAATTAATTAGCCAGGTCATACCGATTTAGACTTGTTGTACGATAGTGCTCAATTTGAACAATCACAAGCGTCAGTCTTTAATTGACTAGGCGATATTATCACGAAACAAGTTCTTATGCTCAATCTGCACCAATCCAATCTTACTATCTATCTAAGTCTAAAACAATTTTTTACCATTTTATTTTATTTTATAAACCAATGGCAATACCTATTGCCAAACACATGATAAAAACAATTGCTTAAAGATTTGATAACATTATTCCCACCCATAGGGTTATAGTGACTTGTAAGGTTATAATGGTACATGGATATCAACATGAAATGAGGGTATAACAATCTCGAATTAACCAATATCCTTAAGACAGAAGTTATCATTTTATGTAAAATAGCTATGCACTTAAATTTAAAACAATAAATTTTTTGAAAAACATGGGTACAACATGATCAAGGAAGACTTGCCTTCGTTGACTGTGGCTGGGGTCTCTTCCTGCTGGTCGGGAAGATTTTCAACAGCATCGGACTCTACGCAACAAATGAGAAAGCACAAATAAATAAATAAGTAAATACAAATAAAATCACAAATATACAATATATATATTGGAAGGTATATTAATATTTTAGATGAATTTAGGAACTTGAATCACTCGATTCAAAGTTCAGATGACGGAGAATGAGCGATCAGAAGATCGGTTGAAAAGGAAAATGCTAAAAAAGGGAAACGAAAGAATATTCCTTGGCATCTTCTTTCTGCTGGATTTTTGGAATTAATGGAGAGTTTGACGGGTCGGGCTCGGTTGTCATAGGCTCAAAAGAGAACGAAAGAAGAAGAAGCAAGGGAGCTTGTCATGGAGAAACAGAGCACACACATGCACATAAGGCGATAGCTCTGGTCATGGTATGTGCCTACGAGGGGAGGCCATGGGAGGTCGGGCAAGGGGTAAAATGCAGAGGTGGTGTCCTAGGGGACGGCTGGCCATATGTGACATAGGCCGACATGGCCAGAGGCGACGGTGGTGGCTGGTGGTGTGGGTTGGCAAGGGAGACGAGGCTTCGGTGAGGAATACGGAGAAATAAGGTGAACATGGGCACGACCTTGGCCCATGGAATGCGTAGGTGCGGTCGGCTTGGCTGAAAAGTGGTCGAAACGGCCCAGCGATGGTGGCAGGCATTGAAACCTTGTGGAGTTCCGGTGGTGGACCTCATCAGCGATGCAATTGGTGAACCAAAGTATGGAACACATAGAGTAGGGGATGGCTTGACGAAGATTAGAACCAAGAAAAATGGAATTGATATTTTTTTTTGGAGATCTAAAATTTTTTAGATTTGAATTTTTGAATTTGAATTTGGAATTTCAGACTTCAGATTGGGAATGGGATCACCTTCTAGGATTACCAATAAAATCCAATTAAAATCCAAATGTTTGAAATAATTAATTTGAAAAATAATTTTTTAAAGAAAGCCAAATTTTGAGATGTTACATTCCTACCCCTTAGAAAGAATCTTGTCCCCGAGATTCGGACAGACTGGAAAAAAGAAAGGAGAGGGAAACTCAACCTTGAAATTCATCCTCATGCTCCCAAGTTACTTCTTTTTTTTGAAGCAAATTAAGCTTAGACCTATGCTGAATTAACAAGAAACTTACCAAGCACGATTACTGCATCCAGAGCACCTTTCGCATTGATGTGGTTAACTCGTCCTCTTCCTTGAAATTATGAGGTTCTTGGAGTTTTTCCTGAAGTCTGAGATACTCCCCATCCATGTCTTACAGCTGGAACCCGTGATGGCGTGGTCCTCAAGTTGAAAGAAATTGGAGTGATAGCTTGATGCGTCTGTGGGCAATTGCTACCATAATGCCCCATCTCATGACACCAAAAACATTGCACTCCTGCTACTGACATGTTGATTTTCTAAGGTCGGCTACTTGTATAGACGTGGGGTCCTTTCATCACTTAACAGGGCATTGAACCTGGAGTTCTTGGCGCATCTGTTGCTTCTTGAGCTTTGTTGAACTTGGGTGGATTCTTTTGGGGTATAGAACTGCTTGTATTATACTGCATCTGAAAAGCCATCTTTCACTTACAATATTCTTGTAGTTGATGTTGAACATCTTCCTGAACAAGTGCTTTGTTGACCATGTGCTGGAACATTGGGTAATCGTTTGACACCAATTGCACCTTGAGGTTGGGGTCAAGTCCTTCCATGAAGTGACATATCTTAGCTCCATCTGTTGCAACATCTTTTGGTGTGTACCTTGGCTTATGTGTGAATTGGTTAAGATACTCTGACAAACTGAGATTGCCTTACTGCAGCCTGTGGAATTCTCTCTTCTTCATCTCCATCATTCTGATAGGAATGTGTACAGTGCGAAAAGCTTCTATAAATTCGTACCAAGTGATGGTCTACACATCCTGGTGAGCGGCACAGTAATTCTTCCACCAACTAGCAGCACTACCTTTTAGTTGATGAGCGGCATACATAATCTTCTCCTGGTCATTGTACTAGGCCAAACACAATTTCTTCTAAACAAACTTGAGCCAGTCATCACCTTCCAATGGATCTATTGAACCGGCAAAGTAGGCAGTTTGGTTCTCATGAACTCCGCAAGCTTGAACTGTGGTGTTGGGATAGGTGCTTGTTGAACTTGATTGACTTGGTTTTGAGCAACAGCTTGAAGAAGTTATAGCTGTATTGCCATCATCTGCTCCATGTTAGGTGCTTGAACTGGTGGTGGTGAAATTGGGGCATTGCTCTCTGGGTGAGCATTGGCTCCACAGCTGTTGCTGGCATTGCTTCTTGTGTTCACTATCTGAAGTGGCAACCGTGTTTAGCAAAAGGAAAGAGGGAAGAAATATAGGTAAGAGATCAGGGGAACGACTAAACAACATCCCAAGCAAACACAAAAGAGAGAAGCAAACACCAACTGAAAGAAACTTCGACTGAAATCAAAATAGTTTTTAAGGATGGTTGTACTACAAGTGCACAAAGGCTTGGTACAAACCACAAACTATAATATAAAAGCGTTCTAAGATCATAGAACTTTATTTTGATACTATAGACCAAAAGAACTACTACTCAAACCATTCCTCATTGATCCATATATAGAACTTACAAAGAAAAGATGATCCAAATTACCATTCTGAAAAGGTGAATAAGCAGCTAGATAAGAAAGAATGCTATGATGAAGATAACGATAAAAGACAAGAAAAGATAACTGACAAGGATAGAATAATCCTCATAATTATTATGTCATTATATCTAAAACATATCCCTTGTTAATAAGGGAGAAAGTTCATAGAGTAGTCGTAAATCTTCCTATGACCACATGGTCGTAAGCTCTTCTACGACCACCTAATCGTAAGTCTTCCTACGACCACATGGTCATAAGCTCTTTTATGATCATCTAGTCATAAGTCTTCCTACAACCACATAATCATAAGTTCCCCTACGACCATGAAATCGTAAGATATTCTATGACCATCCCTTAGTCATAAGCTTTGCTACAACATCGCAATCGTAAGTCCTACGACCACATAGTCGTGAGTCCTTTTGCGACCATCTACTTGTAAGATGTCCTACGATCACCTCATGATCGTAGACCTTCCAGCGAGTCATTTATCTTTGAACGACTTGTCTAAATGACGTTCTACTAGATTGTGTGGTCGTCTGACATGGCGGTTAGAATGTGCATTTGTCTCTAACAACCGCACACACGTTCTCTCTGACAACTACTGCTGCACGGCGAACAACCTTCACGTCTCTCTGACAATAACCTCCATCAGATGGTTATCACCCGAAGCGTTGAGGTGTCTTCTGGCACAAGACAATGGCCGTCGCTTCATCAACTATATAAAGGTTGACGTCAAAGAGAGAGGGGATAGATTCTGATCCACACAAGACATAGTGCTAGACAATTTCATTACACTCAGTTGTAATCATTTTCTTTGAGTAATAGCTACACAGGATGTAGAGTTATTATTCTCCCAGGAGAAGGCTTGAACCTGTATAAAAATTTCTGTCTCTTTATTTTGCATGTGCATACATCGAGTCTTTTAGAGTTTCCCCGAATCCAAACAAATCATACGTAAGATTGATATTAAAGCACCGACAATTGGCGTCATTCGTGGGGAGATTCTTCCAAGACTCTGATAATTTCCTCATCGACAAGTTCTCTTTCTTTTGATGTCCTCATGACAGGGGGTGAAACGAGGAGAACTGGTTCAACTTGGCCGACTATGTAGACATTGACATGGAGGCCTGCTACAACTACGAGCAGGTCATGCTTGCTTCCGACAGTGAGGTTGTCCCTAGAGATCCATCCTGGGATCCCGGAGACTGCGCTGCGGGAAACGCTGAGGAGGGATCCGTATCCCCACAGCAGTATGCCAGATGGAGGAACCAGTTCCCCGAATGGCGAGGGTCAATCCAACCATGAGCAAGACTTGCAACATAATAAGAGGCCCGTCCCCAAGTGTTGAGTCCCCCAGCGACCACTCTAGCCGTTTCAGTGGGCACTGGAGTCTGTCATTCCAGGAATCCATCACCAACTGGTGGTCGTAACTCTCCTATTATCCATGCATAGAGGATGGGTGGGCTCCCTGCGAGTCTGTCCACACTCTCGTACGGTTCAACTCCAACAGGAGACGGTTATAACCCAGAATTCTCCTACCTGGTGGGGTTTACTCCAGGCCGTGATGCACTTTCGCTAGAGCATTCTTCAAGTGAGGAGACCTTCATCGGAAGTGGAGATTCTAGACAGGAGATCTTTACCCTCCCTGTAGGTTCTGATCATTCTCTTAGAAGAAGACCTGAGGATACTCCCCATCGGTCACACCCTGCCACCCCTAGTGAGAATGGGGAGGAGACCTCCAGTGATGAATCAGGTCAGTTCTCTGATGAGCGTGGGAGAAAACCTAGAGCTAATCGCTCTCCATTAAGACGGCCACAACCAGCCTTAGAGATCTAGGATCCCAAGATCGCCCGAAGGAGGTGGCTGGCTGCCCAGAGATCTTTGCCTGGGCGTATCCAATACCAGTTCGAAGAGGCTCGAGAACTCCAACGCATCAACGACCTGCTCGAGAACCCAACTCCACAGCTTGCTCGAGCACCAGGCTACGACCACTTCACCGAACGGATTGCGCGAAGCCTTCGTAGCATGATGGATAGATTCAAGCAGCCTCGTCGACATCACTCTGGGAGTCAAACAGGTACGACTACGTCTAGTCGTTCACAGAAATCACCTTGTGGGGTTCGACATGATGACAGGTCGTGACGGTCTCCAAACCACAACTCTAGCCAAAGGAGAGTTCCTCGAACGACTCCGGATCAGCAAGTTAACCTTGGAGGTGATCAATCACCACTTCGGGCAAGGAATCTGTAGCAGCAGATAGAGTATGAGGAGTACTACCCTCATATGGACAAGGCCTACTACAGGTCCGATCCGTCCACTATTGGGCATTATCGTGTACGATCGCCCAGCGATACCAATTATCCTTTCCCACAAAGGAGGCATCAGGAACTTATTACTAGATGTCAGGCATTCATCCAAGAACTCCGGACAGTACGCTAGCCACTGCGGTTTCAGCTAGTAAATATGGAGAACTTTGATGGGTCCCAAATCCTTGAGTTTCTTCAAATTTACATGACCGCGGTTCAGGCGATAGGAGGAGATGAGCATGTTATGACAAACTATCTTCCAACAGTGCTTGAAGGGTCTACTCGGTCTTGGTTGCTCAACCTACCATTCGAGTCGATCTACTCATGGCAACACCTCTGCAATCTTCTATTGGCCAATTTCCAGGGCACATACAATCGCCCTAGAAAAGAACACGATCTACACCGGATATGGCAGAACAACAACAAGACCTGTGACAGTTCATTAGGCGCTTCAGCCAGGTTCATAATATAACACCCCGGTCCAACCCTTGAGCCCGGAATGCTACCACGACCCTAAAACTGTACCATTCACAACCAATACTGCTAGAATCCGACAGCAACCTCTGTTCCACTCAACGATATGATAAGCACACATGCTTACTAGTGAGCGTTGAGGCAACAATTTCCAATTACTAACTACCAAAAGAGGCATAATCCACACTATACGAGATATTTCCAACAAGACACAATTTTAATGCTAACTACCTGAGCATACTATTAAAGTTGGATCATGACAACTAGAGCTAATTTGTGAATTAATGTTGCACGTGGAAATATACGAATGCTACTCCCGCCCATGCATGTTGCCTTCATCAAACACCTAAAAACAACAACAAAGTAAGGGTGAATCTGAAGACTCAACAAGCACACGATAAAGCAGTAACTTCAATTTAGCAATTCAACTAATTCAGTGACTGCGATTTGTAACACAAATCCATGATCAGAATCAGTAATCACCTCCACTTCGTGGAATCAGAATCAATCTCTCCATCAGACATGTCTCGTACATCAGATCACTTTCATGCAATGCAATGCAACTGTATCACTGTCTGTGTCACTGTCTGTATCACTTTCATGCTATGCAATACGATACGATGCATCTGTAACTATAGCTTATACCGGTATAGCAAAGTGTCCACCCGTCGATGGCCCACTCGTTTGCCCCTTTCTCTTTCAAACGGGGGTTCAACCTCCACTCCAGTGGAGTTCTTACCGAAATAGGCCATGTTCCACTGTGTTTGAGTGCAATGCATGATGCACATGTTTCCAATGTCGGCATTTAATCATAAATCACACTCATCAATGTATGATTAACTCGTAATCATGCATCTCAACTCATAAATACTGTAAACATGGCATGGAAACACGAGTGCAAACATTAACTACAATATACTGTTCTACCATGCACTGGCCTGTTAACCTGGCGGACGATGTGTGGACGACACCAAAACCATACCGCCACCTGTACAAGCATCAACCATTTCAATTCATCGCTAACGTGATACATACACATATGAGCAAGCGACATCACTCTTACGCATAAACCCGATATAGCCAATCTCTCTCTCTAGACACCTTCCCGTTTTCCCGATAGTTATCAGGTCCAACAATTTAGCAATTTTGTCATATATACTTATGGATCGGATTCCACATGCTCAACCTCTCTTTGCTCACTATCAGAACGAAAAGACAAGTCATCTACTAGCTAATTTTACCAGATGCTACTACTACTCCAGTACTTTCTAGTAGCAACCCTTTTCTCCATGCATTCCTTCTCTCCCTTTCCCTCTCCTGCCACGGATCAACTAGATCAACAGTGGCAACACCGATTTCACCTTTTAGGCATCCATATTAATCAGCGATATACTAATGGGTACCCGGATCAATCCTAGTAGTTGATATATTAACTTATGTAAGTATCGATGAATAAACAGCGTGAAGGTTTCAAGTTATTACCCTAACCTCGATGACTAGATCAGGGCATGATCTGCCGTTTCTTGGCCGGATCTGATGATGGATCAGACTTTCCTTTTTCTTCCCCCTTTTCTTCTTCTTTCCTCTTTTTCTGTTCTCCTCTCTTCCTTTTCCCTTCCCTCTTCCTCTTCTTCTCTTCCTTTCTCGTCGGCTGGCTCCCCCTTTTTTGTCTCCTCGCCTCAGCCAGCTCTTCTTCTATCACAGACCCCGTCCCTTCCTCCCTCGTTCCTTGACAGCGCTCACCAGCGATGGCCCACCATGGGAAGACGGTGTCGGCGTCAGCTTGGGGAGGCTATGGGCGGCGGCGGCCTCGGGTGCTCAGCTCCCTCTTGGGCGGAGCAAGGCTGATGGCAACTCAGCTGTGGCCGACGACGTAGCAAGGCGGAGGCGACGATAGCAGCAGAAAGGGACAAGGATGAGCAGCCGCCAAAGGGTGACAAGCGACGGCACAGCAAGGTGGGTGACAACGGGGCTACGTGCGGATGTGTGGGTGACGCCGGCACCCGGGCGACGGGGAAGACTAGGCTCAGCCAGAGGAGCGGTGCTATTGGGGGGCTAGCGATGGCACTGGCAGTAGTGGTGGCACCGACCGCTTGAGCATGAGAACGGGCACAGCGTGGCCAAATGCAGTTGGTCGTCGACTTCCTCTCCACCGACGGCGGCGTGGGTAAGGCGAGGGCAGAGTGGCAGCATTAGCAACATGGGAGGGGAGATGGCGTCAGGGCATTTGGCACGGGGGAGGAGTGAGCGAGTTGGCCTCCTCCTCCTAGCTTCTTATGGGGGAGGTGGCTTGGGCTGGGCTGGGCCATAGCTGGCCCAGTCTCAACTTGGGTATCACACGTAATTCAATTTTGGGGGTCTTTGACGCTTCTGTCATTAGGGTGTTCATGCAAGGAGTCCACAATAGGAGGTTCACGGAGGACATCGCCTTGCATCCTCTAACCACCGTCACCGACCTCTTTGAAATAGCTAACCGTTATGCGACTACTACTAAAGCGGTCAAATGGACCAAAACCATCGATCAGGTCATCTAAGCTTCCAAACAGGAAGGAGAAGGCCAAGAAGTCCAACAACAAGGCGAAAGGTCAAAAGCCTCAGGATGATATCTCAAAGAAAGTCTTGGCTGTAGGCTATAAGGAGCTAAGGAACCTCAAGCAATACTCTGATCGGGGCAAAGGCAAAGCACCCACTCGAAAGGACGACAACCCTAGGTGGTGTCCCCTTCACAAGGAGTGGCACAACCTTCACAATTGCCGAGTTTTCCAACAAAAAGTCAAGGATTATTATTTTGGCAGGGGACTACTTCCCACGCTCGATGAGGTGGGGCAGTCGAGTGGTCGAAAGCACTCTAACGAGGGCAAGGATATGCCTTTCTAGGATCCGAAGCACACAATCGAGCATACCTATAGGGGTATGAGTCAAAGCAACAATATAAGGCTGTCGAACGAGAGGTAAATTATATCAACCCATCCCTTGTCAATAATCTTCCTAAGTGGTCGGAGGTCACTATCTCTTTCGAGAAGAATGACTATCCAATCCCTTCAACTCGACCTGGTCAGTTTTCAATTGTGGTCGAGCCCACCATCAACAATTGTCGAGTAAATCTTGTGTTAATTAATGGTGGAAGTTCTTTGAATATTTTATTTGTTAGTGCTCCGGATGAGATGCAAGTCCCTCATACCAGAATAAATCCAGCACGATATTCATTTCATGGAATCATAATGGGTTCTTCAGCCAAGCCCATTGGCCAAGTTTCTCTACATGTGATGTTCGGTTCTCCGAGTAACTTCAGGACAGACAAAATCTCCTTTGATGTGGTCGATTTCGATACGGCATATAATGCCATACTCAGATGACCGATTCTAGCACATTTTTTGATAGTCGCTCACTATACATATCAATGTCTTAAGTTGCTAGGTCTCAAGGGAGTCATCACGGTTCGCTATGATAAGAAAACAGTGCTGACGTGCAACCGCAAGTCCCTCAAGATGGTCAGCCAACTACCTACTCAATAAGCTACCAAGGCGCCACCTTCGAGTAAGCACTTGAAGCCTAAAGCCATACCAAAGCTGAACGAAGAAGTCAAGGAGGTTCCTCTAGACCCAGTAGAGCTTTCCAAGACTGTTCGTATTGGGGTCACCCTCGACCCCGCATAGGAAGACGCCCTCATCACTCTTCTTCGGGCAAACATAGATGTGTTCATGTGGTAGCCATCCAACCTGGTTATACAAAAATTGGTTTTCACTCGGGCAAGTGATCGTGCAGTAAAGGGGGAAGTGTTGGAGCACTTCGAGGGATGTGGTAGTCTTGCTCGGGTAATGTTAAGGACTTAACTTTGTGCGCCATTGATCTGAGCTTTACTGTGCAAACCACATGCCTGGTATGGGACGGACCTGGCTGACTAATTTGGGATGTTTCAATTTCAATCTCGCCATTATGATGAACATGGTTGCTGATTTCCATAAGACGCAAGGGGGGGGTAGGATGCGAAACTCTAGCGGGCGGGATTGAGTTAGAATTGCACTTTGTAAAGGCCTTGTTGTGGTTACCTTAAGCTGAGGCTAATCACATCGTGTGGGTACAGTTGTCCAACCTCTGCAGAGTGTAAAACTATTCGAATAGCCGCGTCCTCGGTCATGGACAATGCTCGGTGATTTCACACGAGGTATAGTTATTTCTGAAAAGTTTGTGGTTGGACAGTGGATGGTTAATTCACTGTTGGTTTAGCTTATGGATGGGAGGTCCATAAGTGGTTGGTTTAACTTATGGATGGGAGGTCCGCAAGTGGTTATATCAATTCATTTGATTATTAGTTATTATTATTTTATTTAAAGATTCGCCTTCAATCTATTTATTGTATTTACCTTCAAATATTGTTTTATGCAAATTAAACTTTCAGCCTTCCATTGGTAAGCCTTACATACTATATTGCACTCATTTGTTATAAACGACTTGCTGAGTACCAATGTACTCACGGCTTTATGCCCATGTTGCTCAGTTGAGGGGGAGGAGTATCACCAGCAGGAGGTTCCAGAAGGAGAGTACTTCGACAACTTCGCGGATTAGGCTTCGTTCTCCACTCGATATCCTGTGGGCTTATCGATTGGCCACTACGCTTTATTTTGGATTTCCGCTGCTAGTTTTTGTTAAGCCCTTCGGGCTAGTCTATTGTAATCTTGACCATAAGATCGTACTCTTGATATTTATCGATATTTGAGCTTTTCCTTTATTTTAACGTGTATATGGTTGGTCGCATGCCTTGAGTTTTGCCAAGACATAGCTTACAACGCATTCGACCACATCCCAAATCAACTCCGCCTGGTCAAACTTCAGTGTCGATAGGTGCTTCTTCAAAGCCTTGACTTGTAGTTCGATAATACTCACGTGGGCAGTAATTGTGTCCTCAGAAGGAGTCATTTTCTCTACACCAAATCCACAGAGTAGATCATTAAGAAGTGTACCATTGTGTTGAAGGGTTGCCTTCATTGACTTAGTCATCTCTTGGCTACGTGTCACGGCTTTAGAAAGATGCTTTATTTCGACCATGGCCTCTGCAAAAGTGTTGGAAGTGGTCAAGGCGATACTTGTTACAAGACTTGTTCGAAGAACTAGTCGAAGGTATAGATCTCCTAACCTGCCAGTTAGGCGTCGAGCTTATCGACTTCAACTTTGCATTGCTCGAGTAGCAGCCTATTCTTCTCCTTTTCCTCCCTGATGATACGAGTAAGTTCTCCGATCACTTTAACCTTCTCTTCAACCTCAGTGCGAAGCTTACTCATTTTAGTTTCATCATATGATAAAAGGAGAGTAAAAGGAAAGAAAGAAAGTCATTTAAACTAGCAGCTTCAAGTTCAGAAACTTACTACTTGTCTTCTCCTACAAATCTCAGACTACAGAGTTGGCCTTCACAAGCTTTATAGATAAGTCAGCATTGTCCATCTTTAGTGTTTGTGAATCCGCCTTTTCATTGTCAAGTGCAGTAGCCAAGAACTCTGCGTCGAGCTTAGACCTGTAATGGTTAAAAGCAGACATAAAGGATTATACAATGTGATCAAAGATGATATCCGACTACATAGTATAGTAACTTATAATACCACTGCCTTCTTGGAGAGATCAACATTCTCTTGTCATAGAAGCATAAGCTGTCTGTGGTACTCAGCCATAGTTGCCATGTCTTCTAATGCTTTCTGGAGAAAGAAGGATAGTGAGAAACAAGAAAAGACTAGGTATGAATGTTTGAGTTCTCGATACCTACATTCATACTCCTACGAGCAAACTTGCCGAACACCTGCCCAGAATCTTTGAGTTGGTCGAGCTCTTCGACCTTGCTCCACCACACCTTCTCAAGATGTTCGTCGTCGAAGATGTACCCCTTATTCGGAAGGTCTTTCGGGTGTGGGACTTGCATCGGAGCTCGATCAGAAGAAGATCCCACCACAAAGGGAGGGTTAAAAAATGAAGAGAAGTTAGGTTGTTCTTCTTCTTCTCTGGCAATACCTTCTTGAAAGCTTAGAGGGACATCCTCGGTGATCTCCTTTTCAACATGATGGTCGAAAAAAATTTTGATTCCTCGATCAGGTACTTCTACCCTATCTCCTGCTGTTTGAACTTCTATTGCTATGATCATTTCCGTGGTCATAGTCTTTGCAGTTGGCCACAACCTTAGTTGTTGTAGTGGTCATCTCCTCGACCACCTTCTCCACTATATCTTCGATTGCGGGTAGAGCCATAGGGGGCTTCTCTGCAGAAGCATCCTTAAGCAACGGAGAGGTCGTGCTAAAATTACAAAGAGTAAATCGACATTTTAGAAGATACAAAGGTAAATGCTATGTTTATGCTCTTATTTTTCATACCTTGGTGTCATTGCCTTTAGTGTGATTTTAGAAGGAACTCTCCCTGAGAGCAGTTTCTTCGACTTCTTTTATGCAACCATGTCTAGTCGCGGAGAGATGAGAACTTCTTCGACCATGCCTGGTCGAGAGTCTTGAACTCCTTTGACCACGTCTAATTGAAGATCTGGAGCAAGAGCTACTGCTCCTTCTCCCTCTTTCCCCTCCTGATGGTCGGTACCAGTTTCAACTACCTGGAGGGTAGTCTCCTTCCCGATCACAAGTGCTGCTGCAGCAGTCTCCTTCACAAAAGATATGAAATTCTTCCATTTTTCCTTTTCAAGTCACTTGATAAAGCCTTGAGATGCGCCTACTAAATAAGTTTTAGTATCGTAATAAAAGGGTACCTTGATCTTAAGAATCAGTTGCTCTAGTATAGCCACCCCTATTTCACTTGCGGTGCTCACGTCCGCAATAAATTGTTGAATGGGAGCGCTTGAAGCAACAGGGGGAAGAACGACACGGGGTAAGAAGCACTTGTGCTCCCTTTGCCCTTGTTGACTGTCTTAACCAGTTGACGTCTCTTAGCCAGAGGAGCTTTAGCTTTCTCTACGTCTCCTCTGACAATCATCAATTCGACCCCTTGGTCGTCTTGACAATGATTCATGCATACACTCTGCGCAAGAAAAGAAAGCTACGTAGTCGTTCCCTATGACCATGTAAGCCAAAAGATGAAATCAGTTCTTTGATTACCTTTAGGCGTTTTTCTTTCTCTTCGATGGACACATCCGCAGGATACGAGGGGCCTCCACCTCAAGTGATGGAGCCTTTTCGCAGATGGCCTTGACCTGAGAATTGATTTCCTCCAACTCAAGGTCTGAACATACAGGCATGATAGTCGTTAAATGGTACTCAAAAATTGTGATCTAACTACGAACATGAGTATGAGTATCACTTACCATGTTCATAGTCTTTGGTTGGGTCTAAGACTCCCGAGTACATCCACATGGCATGTGCATGATGCTTTCGGGGGCTGATGTGGCGAGTGATGAGGTCTTTCACCACATGCCAGCCTATAAGTTCCTTATCCCTTAGCTCTTTGATTGCTGAGATGTAAGGGGCTATGCGTGTAAGGTCTTTGGGGGTTGAGTTCCACATACTATTCTTCTCTGCAGCCTTCACCACGAAAGAAAGGCTATATCGCTAGTCACCTCTCAGTAGAACCACCTCTTCTTCCAACTTGGCCACGAAGACCAAGTGAACATTGCGATGTATAGCCCTGTCTTGCCGTCGTGGAGTTTCAGACTACAACTCCTAGCAATCCCAGTCTACCGGCTCATTTCATAGTAATACTAGAAGAGCTCCAGATCCGGTGGGATACCCAAATATGCTTCACATAGGTAAACGAAGACACTGAGCATCGTGATCGAATTGGGAATCAAGTTCACCAATTCGACCCCCGAAATACTCTAGTACAGTTGTGAGGAAGGGATGAGCAGAGTGGCGAAGGCCACACCCACAATAGGCCTGGAACACCGAAATTTCTCCTATTTGCCCCGACAGCCAATGTTGGCAGGCGGCTTCGAGCCATCTGACAAGATGTCGTGGCGAAATCTTCTCGGTGTTTTCCAAAGCCTTCAGCTTGGCATAATCCTTCTCCAACACAGCCCAGGTAGATGAAGACTTCATCATTCTTTCAAGTGATTGGAGTGATTTGGGCGAGATTGAGGAAGGAGGAAGCTTTGGTCGTTGGCGGAAAGTTCGAAACAATTTGGAGAAGATGGGGAAAGTAGGAAAATAAAATTAACCCCTGGTAAGTTTTTATAACTGTGTGCATCGGTTACCCATCTCAGGAACCAAATAGTTATCTTGGGAACTGATTCGACGGATAGATCAGTGGAAATCAACAGACAACTCAAGTGAAATTACCTTATTGACCAAGCTCTTTCCTAATCAATAAAAATCGAAAAGGCCTTGCTTTTGATCATCTTTCATCTACGACCTCACTCTCTCAAGTAAGTTACTTTCGCTTCAAGTTGGGGGTTAGATGATGAGGATAGAATAATCCTCATAGTTATTACATTATTATATCTCAAACATACCTCTTATTGATAAGGGAGAAAGTTCACATAGTAGTCGTAAATCTTCGTATGACCACATGGTTGTAAGCTCATCTACAACCACCTAGTCGTAAGTCTTCCTACGACCATATGGTCATAAACTCTTCTACGACCACCTAGTCGTAAGTCTTCCTATGATCACATAGTCGTACGTTCTCTTACGACCATGAAATCGTAAGTTATTCTATGACCATCCCTTAGTCGTAAGCTTTGCTACGACCACGCAGTCATAAGTCCTTTTGCGACCATCTACTCGTAAGATGCCCTACGATCACCTCGTGATCGTAGACCTTCCCGCGAGTCATTTATCTCCGAACGACTTGTCTAAATGAAGTTCTACTAGATCATGAGGTCGTCTGACAAAGCGGTTAGAATGTGCATTTATCCCTAATAATTGCACACACGATCTCTCTCTGACAACAACTGTTGCATGGCGAACAGCCTCCACGTCTCTCTAACAATAACCTTCATCAGACGGTTATCACCCAAAGTGTTGAGGCGTATTCTGGCATGGGACAACAACCGTTGCTTCATCAACTATATAAAGGTTGACGTCAAAGAAAAGAGAGGGGACAGATTCTGATCCACGCAAGACATAGTGCTAGACATTTTCATCACACTTAGTTGTAATCATTTTCTCTGAGTAATAGCTACATGGGACGTGGGGTTATTATTCTCCCAGGAGAAGACCCTAACATATATAAAAATTCTCGTGTCTTTATTTTGCATGTGCATACACCGAGTCTTCTAGAGTTTTCCCAAATCCAAACAAATCATACATAATATCGGTATTAAAATATCGACAATGGCGATAGCACATTATTAAATTTTGTTTTATAAAATAAAATTTTGAAGCTTTTCTAATATAGACCATTCTTACTAGGTCACGTCCTACATTCAAATCAGCTCTGATACCATCTTTGTTGGGATCGAATTTTTGAATACGAACCCTATGTGTATTACCGCACTAGTTTTAGATCAAAGCTAGTGCACACAGTCAAACAACGATGATTACATAATCAAACAACACTTTATTGCAATAATAAAGAGTAGCAACCTTATGGCCACTTCTTGCAAATGAGGTTACAAGACCTCACAGACTTACAAACTCAAAGCGAAATCAAATAAAAGTAAACTTCGAAGATAGCCCATCAATACGCCACAGTTAATTGACTAGGGAGGCATGACCTAGAACTCCGAAAAGCCTTCATTGTAGCCACACACGAAGTAGCCATAGTCTCCTTCTACATCTTCATATTCCTTTGAGGTGTTTTTGTAGATTGCAAGGTGAGTACATAGAGTAATCGCAAGTCTTGAGAAAAATGAAATTATATGCAAGGCTTAGCAAAGGAAGGATAATATGGTTCTTTTGCATCAAGCAATATTTTTAGTTCAATTACCATTATATATTTTCCAAAGCATCAATTTAACAAGTTAATTGCAATAACTGAAGCTAGATAATTTCTAGTGAAGGTTCTAGCTGCCAACACTAGTAGTAAGGCTCTAACCACCAAAGTTCAATGAATCTGGTTCTATCTACTTGATTGGCGCTAGATGCCAGAGTGAACACCTGAGAACTCTAACCACTCTCAGATTCCCAAAAGCTCATTTAAAAACAAAACCATAAATCTAACATGTGACAACGCACTTTGCCCACCCTTGACTATGGATACGGCTATTTGAATAATTTTACACTCTGTAGAGGTTGTATAGCTTTACCTAGAAGAGACAATCAACTTAGAGCCTGTTCTTTTTGGCTGCGGCTTATGGCTTTTAGCTGAAATTTTGAATTTTAACTGTTTTGCAACTGAAATTAGTGCTCAGTTTGGACAATCACAAGCGTTGGTCCTTTATTGACTTCGGCGGCACTCTCACGATATAAGTACTCGTGCTCAATATGCACTAATCCAATCTTACCATCTGCCCAAATCTAAGACAATTTTCACCATTTTATCTTACAAACCAATGATAATACCTATTGCCAACACGTGATAAAAACAATTGCTTAGACATTTGATAATATTATTCCCACCCATAAGGTTATAGTGACCGATAAGATTGTGTAAACACTTTTACCATTCTTAAATTAATCAAACAGTAATATAATCTCAATATTGAGACAAGAATAGCCTAAGGTGAAATGGTACATGGATATCAACGTCAAATGAGAGTATAACAATGTCGGATTAACCAATATCCTCAAGACAGAAGTTATCATTTTATGTGCAATAGCAATGCACTTTAATTTTAAATAGTAAATAGTTTTGGAAAACATGGGTACAATATGATCAAGGAAGACATTTCATTGATTGTGGCTAGGGACTCTTCCTACTGGTTGAGAAGATTTTCGATGGCGTTAGACTACATGCAAAACGAGAAAGCACAAATAAATAAATACAAATAAAATCAACAAAAATACAAAAAAAAATATATACTGAAAGGAATATAATGATTTTAGATTAATTCAAGAACTTGAATCACTCAATTTGGAGTTTGGATGACGGAGAATGTGCGATCGAAAGATTAGTCAGAAAATGCTGAAAAAGAGAAACAAGAGAATATTCCTTGGCATCTTCTTTTTGCTAAAGTTTTTTAATTAATGGAGAGTATAACTGGTGGGGCCCGACTATCATATACTCAAGAGAGAATGGAAGAAGAAGAAGAAGCAGAGGAGCTTCTCCCAGACAAACAGAGCATACATGCGTGCATGAGGTGGCGGCTTTGGCCGTGATGTGCACCAGCAGGGGGAGGCCAGGGGAGGTCGGGCAAGGGACCATACGGAGAGGTAGGGTCCTAGGAGACGGCTGGTCGAAGGCGCCGATGGCAGCACAAGAAGTGGCTGGCAGCGCAGGTTGGCGAGGGCGACGAGGCTCCACCGAGGAGCGTGGAGAAATAATATGAGCATGGGCACGGCCTCAGCCCAAGGAACACATAGGTTCGGTCGACTTGGTCGGAAAGTGGCTAGAACGGGCTAGTGATGGTGACGTGCATTGAAACCGTGGGGTGCTCCGGTGGTGGACCTCCTCGACGATGTAATTGGTGAACCTAGGTATGAAACACGTAAAGTAGGTGATGGTGATCGTATGGTAGCAAAGAATTGGGTTTTAGCTCATCGAAGGTGACGAATTGATGATGAAGGATGATGTAGATTGGTTTCAGGAAAAACTCGATTCTCATCAAACGGCTGCACAAAAATCAAATTAACTTCACATAAGAGTGCAAGATACTCAAGAACATGATGTGACACGAAAGGAATTCCAAGAAATTCAATAGAGTGCTCGGAATGTGACTTGGGGCGATGAACAATTTCAGGACTGACGGGTTCTCAGTGATGATGGCGCTTTGGGGTTTAAGGAGGCTTGATGGAGATTAGAAGAGGTTGAGAGAGGTCATGTGGTCGTATTTAAGGGCTCGGAAGAGATAGAAATAGAATCAAAATTGTGGCCTTTGGTTTTGGTTTGGTTTTGGAACGGACAAGATAAAAGGAAAATGAATGAACGAATCATGAAGAAACCAGAAGGGATGGATTCCTCGCATGATTTGGAACATTCTTCATTTTGCACGTGGTGGAGATGAGGTCTGGTTTGGGACTGGCTTAAGGGAGGTTGTGGCGCCATGGCCTGTTCGGTTCAAACTAGGAAGAAGAACAATGGCCAAGAGAAAAGAGAGGAAGAGGAAGGAAGGAAAAAGGATGAAGGGGAAAAAGAATAGAAAGGAAAAGAAAAGATGGGCCAAGAAAAATGGGTTTGACCCAGAAAAATGGAATTGATATTTTTCTTGAGATCTGAATTTTGGAATTTGAATTTGGAATTTTTGATTTTGGATTGGAAATTGAGATTAGAAATGGGATCACCTTCCAGAACTATCAATAAAATCCAACTAAAATTCAAATATTTGCAATAATTAATTTTAAAATAAATTTTTAAGGAAAACAAAGTTTTGGGATGTTACAATGGTTATATTGTGAGTTATAATTGAGGACTAGTTGTTGGTAATTCTTACTAAATGGTTAAAATTAGTAGTGATTATAGCTGTGGACGACATTCTGGGCTTTTGCTAAGCTAAGGTGTCATGATGAATTTCCAGAAATATGAAATCTAACATTAATTCGATAAATTTACACGCATCGTGTGTAGAACCCGCACCACTATCCATAACTAAAAATATTGATCCGCGGACCCTCATATCTTCCGTAGGTCCCATCTAACTTATGAAACTTCCTTAATAAATATAAAATAATCAAGAAGTCACTAAGTTTCATGCAGTAGTATCCACTAGCTAGCTATATGTAACCACCTTCGAATTAGGAATGGAATATTTCTATGAATATTCCTTTATCCTCATTGAACCTACCTTGATATCCTTCTTGTCAGATTTTCTCCTGTCGTCTCCCCCTTCGCTCAAACTTCGTTGACTTTGTCTGTATCCTGTACTAACCAAACCTTTCCTCAGATCACCGACTTAATCATAATAAAGCTTAATTGAGTTCATTCCAATTTATTTGAACTTTGGATTTATTTGGATTCAGTTGTTTATTACATAATCAGAATTTAGAGTCTCGAAGAGGTAGTAGATTGAGCAAGATCAAGATTCAGATAGAGATGAAGACCAAGAGTGTAAGACCATCGGCTGAGAAGGCTGAGAGTGCAAGACCAAACTGCTAAGTCTCATGAATTTCCTATATCTGTATCTCAAAATGGTGGTGTTTTCGCAAATAAAAAGAACCTTAAGCCTCCCTTTAATTAGCCCTTCATCTATTACTATTACATTCTGTGTGGTGACTTACTGAGTAGCTTTACTGTTGCTCAATTACTATTATTAAGACAAAAGAAGCAAGAAAAGTCATGTGATCATCTAAAGGTGTTGGAAGGTGATGAGGCCAAGAACTAGGTCACAAACCCCATTTGGTTGCTTGTGGGTATATCATGAGGGTCCTACCTATGTGAAGTTTTCGTTTCCTCTCCTGCTCTTTAAAAGTTTTGGCTTAATCGGCCCATGTGTAAGTTTTATTGTTGTATTAGTTATGCTTCCACAAGATATGTTTTTGATGTTCAGTAATATATATGTGACTACTATCTTTGATCCAGGAAATAGTATGGTGTAATCACATACAATTCTGGATTGTAAAATCTGGGTCTAGCAAAGTTGGTATCAGAGCATATCGACTGTAGGTCATGACCTTAGTTAGCATGGCCATTAGTTTTATAACTAGAATTATTTCTCCAAACTTCATTTCCAAAATATAAGCAATATTGCTTATTCTCATCCCTCCTAGATGGTCTCCTCTTATTTATATCTTGTCCTGGCAATTTTAATTTTGAAGCTCTCTTACCTTGAAATCAAAATGATAAAATTCCGGGACTCCTCTTATGAACCCTTTTTGAAGGCATCTTGAAGACTTACTTTGCACCAAGATCACAAGGCTTAATTTTGAAATTTCTTTTCAAAAATTGTTTTATCCTTTGAAATTCGATTATCAAATTATTTACAAAATCAATCTCCAAAGTCATTTCTAAAGAACATGATCTTCCGAGGAAAATTTCAAAACTTTAACTTCTTACCGAATTTAGTCCAATATTCGCTTTGGTTTCTCAGATAGTCAAAGCAAAGTTATGTCTCAAAAGTTTTCCTCAAAAAGGATTTCCTTGAAAAGTTAATATCTAGGTTTTTAATGTACTCCCCCATGCTTTGTCTCATTACCCATGGTTAGGGGAAGATTTCACTCCAAGCTCTTAATTTAAAATATTTGAAGCCTATTCTCAAATATTATTCTCGATCTTACCACCGAAAATTTTGAACTCTTACTTCAAAAATCTATTAACAAAAGCTTCCTTCATAATCTTTTTCTAAAACCTGAGGCTTGAAACATATAAGCTGGCCTTCAGGTTTTCAAATGTAGATATACATTTCCATATTTTGTTTTCAAAGCCTATAACTTTCGAAACCCAGTTTCAAAAGGACATTTGTAAAAAATGTGGTTTCTAAATTAACTCTAAAACCTAGACACCAGAATTTATTTATCCAATCTCATTTGCAAGAACTTATTTTCACACCAAAAATTTGGAGATCCATTTTGTTTGCAAACAATGGATGAAACTTCTTTTCGAAGCAAATATTTCAGGCTCGGTATTTCAAATCTCTATTTGAAAATCATACTACCAAAAAAGCTCTATTTCCAAGAAAACATTAGAAAAAACATGAATATTACTACCAATCAAAGTGCTTTTCGATGCTTTTCTTTCCTTTCTTTCGATATGAAAGGCAATTAGTTTTCTCTTCCCTTACCCTTACTTCAAAAACATACGTTCGGATAGACTCACGAAGAGTTCAAGAGCTCGTGAAGATAAGACAGTCTTGTTTTAAACAGTCCATGTGTGCTGAACTATGCATCCTCTTATGTGTGCCCCAAGGAAAGAAGTTGTACTGTTGTTGTTTTCAGTTAGATCCTATGCACTGTTGCCCTTGGGCGTCATATTTTGTTGTCACAGGGAAAGCCTGTTTTTCCAAACTTGTGTGATTTGTGTGCCACCCCAGTTTTTGGTTGTAGTAATTTAAATTTAAAAATGGGAATAGTTATGTATCATCACGATTCTTTCCTTACTCATGCTATTTCCCCCTCACCTTTTGCTGAAAATCCCACCAGGTCTAAAGAGTGGGGTAGCAGATAGCCAAAACAAGACAATCAAGAATAAGTGAAGACCACTCAACCGCCTGATATTAGGAGAAAACGTCATCACCAAGAAGACATTGACTCGAAGGCTCCAACCCGCACAAGGACCAAGATTCGAGTCCCCATCTTGCCATCTTTTTCTCCTTATCTTCACAAAGGACCTATGGATCAAATCTTTGTTAATCAGATGCAATGGCTGAGAACAAGACGACCATCACTGGCGGAAGTAAGAAAAGAGGGTTAATAGTTTCCAGTTGCGCCTTAACCATGTGTTTAGGTAGTCGCCTAACCCTACTCCGCAAGGATTGCCAAGAAGAAGCCGTCGCAATGGAAATAACAGTAGCGCTGCATCAGGCGGACCCCTAAAGGATACCACTTGCTTCCATTGTGGAAATACCAGACACCACACTTATACGTGCCCTCAGAAGAGGCTAGGCAAGGAAGCCAATTGTTTCAATTGCAGCAACCCAGGACAATATGCGAACATATGTCCCCAAAGGAGTCTAGAAAAATAAGCAAAAGGTGCCATCGCCACCAGCCTTAGTTCTGACAAAGAAGAACGTACCAATCACAAGCACCCCAGTAAGAAGCACGCTGTGTTTGTTGATGTTCTACTACCAGATCCAGAAGCTTAACCAAGTGATGTATGCTTTGAGTGCGGTAAGGTAGGACATGCCGCCTAATTGTGTCTTTTAATATGACAAGTTACAGGAGGAGCATGCTTCACATGTGGACAAACCGGACATTACTGCTATGAGTTCCCAATTCTCTACTGTTCTCGTTGCAAGGAACACTATCAACCAGAAGACTGCCTCATGAACCTAATAGAATGTAGGCGATGCGGAGAAAAGGGGCATTGGGCAAGCCAATGTTCCGTAAATTGCCCCAACTACGATGAAGGCCACCAACCCGGTGAATGCCCAATAAGTAAGGTCACATGTTTCCTATGCGAAGGACAAGACTATTAGCTCAAAAATTGCTCCCTGAACTTGTTGCTGACCAAGGCAGCCGAGATACAATCAACAAGTCTCCAAGCCGCCATGGGATTCGTCACGTCCGGAGTTGGAAAAGACAACTAATGTTGTTTGTCATTTAGTTTAATGGGGTGGCAAATATACCCGAAAATGTCGGAGTACTACTAGGATGTACAATTACTATTTGATGGTACGATAACTTATAGTAAGAATAATCAGACTAGTGCAAGAGGATTCGCAAGCCAAGAATCTTATGGTGGTGACGATTTCAAGTGACACATAGAGTTTAAGTTACAATATTTAGCAGGCTAAAGAATCAAAATCGGATTCTAGTAATGACAAGAGGCCACAATAATAGAACTGCCAGTTATCCAATCAACATCCCAAAGGCCATCTATTCCTTCGAATATAGGCCATTACTGTCAAATCATCAATAAGGAAATGGTGACCATCATAACGCTAGTAGACGACACAACTATTCAGTTCTACAATAATATAAAGACAACGATGCCAAGGAACAAGCACTTGGAAGCATACGACCTACCTAGAAGAACAAGGTCTCCCTCTCTTCCCTTTTCCCTTCTCTAAGTGTTAACCCACCCTTGTACATATTATCTCCTTTGCTTCTACTCCAAGGAAAAGGACAACATGTCAAGCAAAACCTAGAACCTACTGCTGGCCAATTTAGCCCCACCTCTTTCTTTCTACTTTATCGGAATTTCAGTGTTGAGATTCATTTTAAGGGGGTAGATTTGTAACATCCCGAATTTGAATGTTTGAAAATGCAAAAAATTTGAAACTTTTTGTTGCATCTTGTTGGCATTAGATTTTCCTCTGAAAGTCTATTAGGGTTTTTCCAAATTTTGTGCTACGCAAAATAATGCAAGTAGTACTAATAAATAAGCAATGATGATGATGATAGCAAAGCAAATTAAAAAGGGAAGCCGACTCTAAAAAGATGATCCATGTTATAAATCAGGAGATTTTAAAATGGAAGTGTAAATTTGAAAATAAAGGAGAAGCGAAATTTGAATTTAATCGCTTAACCAAGAGCTTGAATGAAGCCTAGAAAGAATTGGATGGAATTTTATGCTTTTCAAATTCAGCAAAGCGAGATTCAGAGTTGAATTCAAATTTAAAGATTTGAATCTAAAAACCAAAAGTGCAAACTCAAATCTAATATGTGAAGCAAAATATTTGGTGCACCAGGTTTCTCCAAAATATCAAATTCTACAACATTAAGTACTGAAGCAATACACATCCACCGTACCAGTGGGGAACTATTCGCCTTTTTGAATAGCGATCTTGTGGATCACTGGGAAGATGACTTCAATATTTTGGAATGGTAGCATGAGCATAAGATAATATATCCAATGCTATCCATATTAGTACGGAATGTATTAATTATTCATGTCTTGAATGTTTCTTCTGAGACTGCTTTTAGTTTTTCTGGAAGAATATTGGAGAAGAGAAAAATAAGTCTCACAAGTGAGATAGTGGAACTACTTCTAACAGTGAAAGACTGAGAATAAACTGATTTGCGAGCTCAACATTTTGTAGGAAATACAGAGTTAGCAGCCATGTTCAACAATTTTTATCTAGACGACGATTGATGCAGATACACATGTTGATGTTGATGTGACCACGCCATAAACGCATACGACCATATCTCATAAGAATAAACATGTGAATTCGTTTCTTCGGTTTCAATTTGTCTTAAATGAGAATATGATGCTATCTAATGGTGAGGACATCCTAGCTACTTCCACATCTAATGTGCATGAGAATATTCACGAAGCCGGATCTTTGATACAAGGACCAATGACTCGAGCGCGAACACGTCAACTTAACTATTAAGTGAATACGTTCTTAACTTTGCATACAAATGTTTCGAAGAATGGAATACTATTTAATCCTTGTGATAATTTAATTGTTCTTAGAAACCATGAAGAAGGACCACGTGAGCCCAAATATACAAGTGAAGCCGTCAAGCGCAAACCAAGTTCTACTCATGAGTTCGACTCAGATTCGGCCATCCTGATAGTGTCTATTTCAAACGATCATAACTTTTGATCTAGGAGGAATCTCGGGGTTTATAAGTACTTGTTAGAAAGCTTTTGAAGTCTACTTTCATATGGATCTGGCCTCACCTTCAAATTCCTTCTATGCACACCGCAATTACCAAAACAATCCGACACTGACTTAGCTTAACAGAACCAACTTAAATACTCATAGATTTCGCATCAATAGTCCATTTGAAATGTGTGAGTACAATATGAAAAGTTTATCTCGTTCTCTTTCCAACGGATCTGACTCCATCCTAAAATTCCTTTTGTGCACAACAGAATCATCAAAACAATATTATGTTTTAGAAACAGAGATTGAATCCGATAAGATTTGATTACTTTTCATGTATTGAAATCTTTCCATATGCAAGGGTCAGCGTGTTCTTATAAATAGAGATTTCATTAATCATGTAACATAGACCACTTTTAAGAAAACATTTCCCTGTAACCCATATAATTTGAAAATAGCCTATCGAACTAAATGTCCAGGTCAATGACACGACCCGTCACCTCAATAAGCCATGCTTAGATCTACAACTCCGTCCACAGACCAGCACAATACAATCCATGTACGCTAACAGGATAAGTGGCCGTGCCATCCCCCCGTTTTTCACTCACCTGCCCCCAAAAACCGCCGCGACCGCACCACGATATTTCACTCGACCATCTGAGTTTTTCTTTTCCCTCCCCGCCAAAACATTTCCCTCCCTCGGGACACTCCCTCCCCTCGTCTTCTCCCATCCCGCGCCAAAAACCGCCCAAACCCCTTAAAAACCCCTCCAAAACCCCACCATTCCCCAAACCTCCGCTCCGCTCCCCTCCTTCCCCACCACCGCTCCCTCCCTCGCTCCAATCTCCTCCACCAACGCCGCCGCCGGACACTACTCCCCCGTTTCGCCTCCTCGCCGGTGGCCGCCATGCGGGGCTTTGGCGACGACTCCTCCGGCTGGCCGGAGTCCCCCGCCCAGTCCGTCCTCTTCGCCCATGAGATCGCCGCCGTCCGCGCCGTTCTTGGGGCGGATCTCCCCGAGGCCGACGTTGTCGCCGCGCTCTCCCGCGGCGGCGGCAACACCGAGCGCGCCATCAACGCGCTCCTCGACGATGCCGCGGCCGCCGACCCGGGCGACGACAACCCCAAGAAAGGTCGCGGTGGCTTGCCCGCCCCCACGCCTGCTCGCCCCGTCAAGGCGGAGCGCGACGTTGGCGGTGTAGCCCCGACGCCGCCTTCGGTGAAGGTAAAAGTCGAAGCCCCCGACGAGGCAGTGGGTAGCAAAGGTTCAGATGGCTCCTCCGCGAGAGCTGTTAAGGTCAAGGGGGAGCCGATCGATTGCGATTCGCCAGTCAAAGAACCGTCTTTGATGACGCATCGGGTCAAGAAAGAGGAGAAATGTGACGGCGATTCGTCCAAGAAAGGTGCGGCTCCGATGCGGGACAGCGGCATAAGCATCGTGCCGCGGTCGAAGAAGCGGCCTCGTCAGGACGAGGTGGAGACCGTCGATCTCACGACGACCCACCCTGTGCCGTACCTCAACCCGAGGCCTATCCGGGCGGTGCCGCCGCAGGAGGCCATGGACATGTACGGGCCGCGGCCAGTCAGGGCGATTGCGCCTGCGCCGGCGAGCGATTGGAGGATGGTGGTGGCGCCGCCGGAAGCGGAGTTTGGTGATTTCCCAGAGGAGCGCGATTGGTTCCTCGTCAGTAAGTCCTATGTCACCGGGCTGTCGACGAACCGTGGCAGGAGGAGGATGGACGCCGGCGAGATCGTCCATTTCGCTTTCCCCTCGTACGAGAGGATCTACGGTGGGATAAAAGTGTCAAACAAGAAGGCAGTGGCGTTGGCGGAGATTGTACGCTTCTCGACCAAACGAGCTGGAGAGGTTGTTGTTACTTTTGTAGGTGCATATCATTTTAATGGATGGTTTCTTTGTGCAAAATTATCTTAATCTTGTTTATTCTAGATTGGGAGGCTGTCTCCGGAGTGGACAAAGTGCCTTGTCCCGCTGGTGAACTCTTCGAAGGTTATGATCCAGGGGAAGATCGTGTTTCCGACAATGGAACTGAGGTTGATGCAGGAGATTTTGTTGTATGTTAGGTAATGACTGATGCGATACATGCTTGCTGTTTGTTGTCTGTATGTTGCGCCATTTTGTTTGTTTCTAATGCTAAATGTTGTTTCTACAGCTTCTACATCCACAGGTCTGTGTTCACCGAAGGTGACAATTCAGCTTGGAACCTGCTCGCGCCTGCAAATGTTGATTATTCTGTCAACCCTCTTTATACCCTGTTCAAATTACTCAAGCTAAGGGCATTTAACAAGGTATCGCTCAATTCAATTCCTTGAACTTTGCTGTTCTTGTAGTGTTGTTGATGAATAACGGATCGTTTTAAATGCCGGTGTTTGTCATGATCAGGCTGATTTCACTCCTGATGAGCTCAACACAAGAAAGCGATCGCGAAATCTGAGGGTGAGCTACAAGTTATTTTGTTGCTAGTTACTGTTATTAGCATTCAGTATGTGTCTGTAGTACCTATAATGGGGCAAGCATGCAGTGAAATGATAATGTATATTGCTGTATTCATTTATATTGGTGCACAGATTTATAGCCTTTTCTTGTTATTTCTGCTTGCTTGGCATTCTTCTTTGTTGCTTGGTTCTTTGTATTGATCTTTGATGCTTACTGGTAATTATCTTTTCTGATGCACGAATTAGGGTGATGACGATGGCGAAGATGAATCCACTCCTATAGTTGGACTTGAGAGGCGACGCACAGGTGGCCAAACTTTTCCAGAACAAGGCACTGATGAGCAGGCTATTTCAGAGGCTGCCTTGAACAAAATTGTTGGCACTGCAGAAACAATTGACTTGAAGGTAACAACACAAGTGCACTGTTGTTTGACTCTTCACTCACATCCTACTTTTTGCATAGAAACTAAATTATTATTTTTAAAATAATGCCGGTAAAACAGGAAGCAGAGCCCCCAAGTACTCTCGTCTCGGTTCTAAAGCCATACCAGAAAGAAGCTCTCTTCTGGATGTCTGAATTGGAGAAGGGAATTGATGTTGACCAAGCAACAAAAACTCTTCATCCCTGTTGGAGTGCCTATAATATCGTTGACAAGTATGTGCTTTTCAATGTCATTTGTATAATTCAAAAGAAATGTTTATTAGATGATTGCCAGAACTCAGAATTTGTAATATTTCTTTCCAGGAGAGCTCCTGCAGTGTACGTTAATGTTTTCTCTGGTGAAGCAACAACCCGGTTTCCAAGTTTAAGTCAGACAACACGAGGAGGGGTAAGTCTGTTTTGACTGTTGCTCATGTATGTGCCTAGTTTAGGTTATATTTGAAAATGTAGTGTTGTGCCATTTCCCCCTGATTTGTCTTCCTTCTTAGTACATTTGCCAATGCTGTGTTGTATGTACCCATTACATATTTCACTAACTGACTAAATCAGATTGGCTTTGTTGAGAGGATCCTGGGATGTGGATTGACATGTAAACTATAGCTTTGCTTGTCTAGTATTACAGCGTCTGTCTACTAAGGAGAGGTTTGTTCTAAATTTTTGTGCATGTTTGATGAACACTATGCTTACCACTGATGCTAGTTCTTGTATGATATGAACGTTTGCATTTGCCTAATTGGATCATAGTTGCATGGTGTTATTGCGAGAAGTATTTATGTATTATTTTTGTCTTTGTAGATACTGGCAGATGCAATGGGTCTTGGCAAAACTGTGATGACTATTGCTCTAATACTTTCAAACCCAAGGGGGGAGTGGTCTAACTACATAGAAAGAGAACTGAGGGGTGTGAGGGATCGTGAGATCAAAGCACACCCCTCGAGATCCTCTGTAAGAGGAGGTACCCTTATTGTGTGCCCAATGGCATTATTGGGTCAATGGAAGGTATGCAATCATCTCTGGGGTTACAATTATGTTGTACATTATTCAATGAGCTGTCCTTAACGAACATTATTTTAATGTCTGCAATCAACTTCAGAATAGCTGAAAGGGCAGTGCTAGGTTGCAGTTTATCATTTTTTTCCTGCACCGCAAGCTTAACCAACTTGTTTGTATTTTTTCCTGGTTTCTGCAAGTAACTTTTCATTACACAAGAGAAGTAATAATGTGACCATTGCCCTTTCTCACAGGATGAATTGGAGGCACATTCAACACCAGACGCTCTTTCTGTGTTTGTGTACTATGGTGGTGATAAAACTGATGACCTCAGACTGATGGCTGAGCATAGTGTTGTCTTAACGACCTATGGTGTCCTTCAATCAGCTCACAAAACTGTAAGAGTTTAGCATTTGGCCTTTATCTCCAGTATCATGGTAACAGTTTTCATTGGAGGAAACATGGCCTTATAATTTAGCTAATGAAAATTGGTACCCTTCACAGGATTCCAGCAGTGTCTTTCACAGGATAGATTGGTATAGAATTGTGCTTGATGAAGCACATACAATCAAATCTCCCAAAACCAAAGTGGCCCAAGCAGCTTTTGCATTAACCTCACACTGCAGATGGTGCCTTACGGGCACACCGTTGCAGGTGCGTTTACAGCCACTGCATTTGTAGCTGTTTTTCAATACTTCATTTTTTTCTCGAGAGGGATTCAATACTTCCATTTGAGCTGCCGGTCTGCCAAAATGCAAAATATTTGTGATTTTGGAAAGCTAGCTTATTACGATCACATGTGCTGCAGAATAATTTGGAGGACCTTTACAGTCTTCTTTGCTTCCTACATGTAGAACCATGGGGCAATGCAACTTGGTATGGATATCATCAGATTACTTAATTCATATATTTGTTGGAGTTTTGAAAACCCGACTGATAAGCTGTTTTGATTTCTCTCTAGGTGGCAAAGGCTGATTCAGAAACCTTATGAGAATGGTGACGAGAGGGGATTGAAACTTGTCAGGGCTATTCTTAGTCCGCTCATGCTGAGGAGAACCAAGGAGACAAAAGACAAGATGGGAAAGTATGCATTTTCTTACTTTGTTTTTCTTCGAAGTTCATAATTTCATCAGCAAGCATATATCATGCTTCCCCTCTCTTAGAAGTACTGTTGCTCACAACACTCCAATGCTTGTTTCAGTCCCATACTGGTCCTCCCCCCAGCTCATATTCAGGTTGTGGAATGCGAACAATCTGAAGATGAACGTGATTTTTATGAAGCGCTTTTCAGGAGATCAAAGGTATATTTATGTTAAGTTTTTTCTTGTTTTGGCTGATACGAGAATATGGAAGTTTTGTAAATGTGGTTGGTTTCCCATGTTTGTTTCATGATTGAGCTTTAATTGACATGGGACACTAACATCAGAATTTTGTTCATCTTGTAAGATTTAACTGAACTATGCTTTGGACCATTATTGGCATAGTTCTGAAAGTTCATGGATAATACGTTGTGCATGTCTGACACAAAATGTTCCTTCCAACAGGTTCAATTTGATAAGTTTGTGGCGCAAGGCAGTGTTCATAGCAACTATGCTAATATACTTGAGCTTCTTCTTCGGCTAAGGCAGTGCTGCAATCACCCTTTTCTGGTTATCAGGTTAGCCAGGCATTGCAATTGCAAGAAATGCTGTCTTGGATTCCATCATCTCATCCTCTGATTCCTTTGCTGAATTCTTAATGTGCAGCCGAGCTGATACTCAAAAGTATACTGACCTTGACAAGCTAGCACAACGGTTCCTTGAAGGGGTACAAAGTGATTCTGGAAGACGCAGTGCTCTACCCTCGCGAGCGTATGTAGAGGAGGTTGTTGAAGAAATTCGCCAGGGTGCAACAACCGAATGCCCCATCTGCCTTGAGTCAGCTTCTGATGATCCTGTGCTCACGCCATGCGCACACCGGATGTGCCGTGAGTGCCTTCTTTCTAGCTGGAGGACGCCAGGTGGGGGGCCATGTCCGCTCTGCCGAAGCCCCATCAGGAAAGCTGAGCTGATCACATTGCCTACTCAGTGCCGCTTCAAGGTTGATGCTGAAAATAACTGGAAGGATTCGTGCAAGGTGCGCAAACTTATCATGATCCTGGAGGGCCTTCAGAAGAAGAGGGAGAAGAGCATTGTGTTCAGCCAGTTCACTTCTTTCTTTGATCTTCTGGAGATTCCCTTTACTCAGAAAGGAATCAAGTTCTTGAGGTTTGATGGGAAGCTGAGCCAGAAGCATAGAGAAAAAGTTCTGAAGGAGTTCAGTGAAAGCCAGGACAAGCTGGTATGCGGGACTCATTTCTAGTCATGCTCTTATTTTCATTTCTGCATGTTTAATTCTTGAAGCATCACATTTGCTGATCCTTTGGTGTGAAAATTAGGTCCTATTAATGTCACTCAAAGCTGGAGGTGTAGGCCTGAATCTAACTGCTGCCTCCAATGTTTTTCTGATGGTAATTCTACTATACCATGTCAATCCAGTGAATTACCTCAGCAAAAAGGAAAAAAATCAAGTGAATTGGCATTACTCTACTTAAATTAACTAGTTAGTCACATTAACATTTTCTGTGTTCATATAGGATCCATGGTGGAATCCTGCAGTGGAAGAGCAGGCTATCATGAGAATTCACCGTATTGGGCAGAAGAGAGCGGTCCAAGTCAGGCGATTCATCGTCAAGGTAAGTAAAGGACGTTAGCAATCCTCTTGAGATACATCACTCGTTCAAATTCCCAGGTAACCAGCAAACTCAATGCTTGCTGTCTGCATTTCAGGATACCGTCGAGGAGCGGATGCAACAGGTGCAAGTGCGCAAGCAGAGGATGATTTCTGGGGCTCTGACGGATGAGGAAGTCCGCAGCGCGCGCATTGAGCAGCTGAAGATGCTATTTACATGAGCTTTGCCATGAACTGCAGGACGTGTATAGTTCATATTTTGCATCCCAGACTTGGTAGTATTTAGGGAAGATGACAGGATGCTTTGGAGTTCAGGCCTCTGTGAGTGGGGATGGAATGGGTGGAACCATGTGCCCATCCAATTTTGTGAATATATCCCCATGCTGGTCTGTATATTTTGTCTATAGTATCTTCTTCTGAAGGGCCTCTGCTGAATCCTAATCTATTGTAAAAAAACGGTTACTAACATCGATATATCTTTTCAGTAGAAATTAGCACCTGGACCTAAAATCATGGGATCAAATCATTTGTTTAGGCATCATCGGATCAAATTTCGAATCCAAATCATTGGATCAAGCCTCTCTCCATCCCCCGACCGTGGGCGACCCCCGCTGCCTCCTCGGCGCCTCCATGTTTTGGTAGGAGCGATGGCCGCCGTCGGCTCTTCCCGCTCCTCACTGGTGCGCTTTTCGGCCTCGCCCTCCACGAGGGGAAACTGCCATCGCTATGCTTGGCGTGGTGCTGCCCCTTGCTCTCCTCACCACCCACGACCATGCCCTGTGCGTGTGCTGTCCTCGTTGTCACCGCCGGCCTCGACTCCGCTAGATTGGAGTGCAGGAGGGCGCCGAACGAGGGAGAGCTGACATGGCGTGGGCATGGGAGTAGGTGGTGAAACGGGGGCCGAATCTTGAGAGGAAGAAGGTGGTCATGGATAAGGAAGGAGGCAGCTATGGATGAGACATGGAGGAGGAAGAAGACGGGCATTTTGGTCTTAAATTTTGCATAATTGCATGCATCAAAGAACGGTCACTTCCCGACCAGCCCCTACTCTTTGATCTCCATGCAAGTCCGTCATGTTATGTTCAAACCTGAGAACAAGACATTCCCATTAGCTAGTAAACAATTTTTATCAAGGACATGCATAGGATTATTAAGGAGTAGATTCACCTCTTGCTGTATTTGTTTGGCTCGATCTTAGTCATTGGACCTTTGTAAGCACTCTTCTCAATTTCAGCATGGGAAGCACTTGCAGCGGCATTTGGTGCAATTGGAACATTTTTATCAGCACCACATGAGGGTGAATAACTGTTCTTGCTTTGGATGTTTTTGTTACGAAACCAATTAGGTTTTTGTGTGGGCAAATACCCAAACTGTCCCTAGTGGTTATTATTATAAGTAGAGGGGTAATGCCCATTATAAACTCATTCAATCATTAATAAAAACTACCTCCTAGTGTTCTACTCCTTGTGTGCTTGGTGTTCAAGATTGATTGTCTTCGGTATTTATATTAGTCAATTGCATTGTCGTTCATCGATCTACGTTATTTCTCAACAGTCTTCACAACAAGTCTTGAACTGTCCGGCCACCATGCATCGTCGGGACCGTACGTACGTCATGGGACGTTTTGGACCATCCACCTTGGATGACTTCATCATCAATTCTCGAACCGTTCACCATGCAACGTCGTCCACATACACTACTATAAAAACGTTTATATTAGACGTCTCATCACAGACGATTCAGAAAAACCGCCTGTATTGAATGCAATCACAGACGGTTCTTGATAAGAACGGTTCTTGATAAGAACTGTCTATGATACTATCATAGATAATTCTTATTAAGAACCGCCTGTGATATTGTGGAATATCACAGACGGTTTTAATATCACAAACGGTTCTTAATTAAGGACCGTCTGTGATATATTTCCCGCCTCATACACACATAAAATTTCATAATTTCCTACCTGATTTTGAGTAGAATTCTGTTTTGATACATCTTCAGTAAAACAAGCATAACTTTTGCATATAGTGTCCGTTTTCAACGTTCTTGTACTCGTTGGAAAGTTAATGATGAGCCCAATCCAAAAAAATGACCTGCTTGTGCCAGTCGCCCTCGAAGACCCCAAAATCGGCCATCTTTAGCCTCAAATTCGATTCGCAAGTTTTTTATTTTTATTTTTGCCAAAAGTTTTGATCTTCCCTTCAAAATTTGGGGTTTGTCTCAACTGTAAAGTTGTAGATCTCGTCGAAACCTTTCAAATGAGTATATACAAGTCATACATAACTTTATTATTTTATATTTTGAAACTAGTTATTTATATTGTATCAGTATATATATAGCCAATATCACAGATGGTTCTTAATTAAGAACCGTCTATGATAATTTGTTCTCTGACCGTTGGTCCCGTCAATCCTCATCAACCGAATTTTAGCCAATAGAAATCGACCAACCCACACCCTACGGATCGTAGCTCTCCCTCCTCTTAAATACTCACCCGAACCCATCCGCCACCTCCCTTCAAATGCGTCTTAAACTTTCTTACTCCATTGTTTCTTCTAATATTTGATTCTGTGGGGTTTAGGTCTTCATCATAGCCTCCATTGCTGCCCGGAAGCTTACAGTGAGGCGGCCACTAAGAAGGTCTACCCGAGCTGCATCAAGGATGAGCTTCTCTGTTATTCTCTGTTGCTCTATTGTTTGTAGTATTTGATTCTGATTCTTCTATTTTCTTTCTTCTCTGTTGCTCGAATTGTAATGGAATGGAATGTTCTCTGCTATTGTAATGGTGGATTGCAATCCTATGATGTTGTAATGGTGGATTGTAATATAAATAGAATATTCTCTGCTTTGTTTGTCGTCGTATTTGCTTGTTTTCAAACGGCATAGCTAATATTTTCTAAGACTAATTCAAAAATAGAAAAAAATTTAGGTATAGAATGAACTATCACAGACGGTATATGTTGATCTGCTTGTTTCAGAAGGCATGGCTAGTATTTTCTGAGGCTAGCTAATAAATAGAAATAGATTTAGATGTACAAAAGAATATCATAGACAGTTTTTAAGTAAAAATCATCTGTGATAGCTGATAATCACAGACGATTTTTAACTAAAAACCGTCTGTGATAGCTGATAATCACAGACGATTTTCGAACCGTCTGTGGTGTAAATATCACAGACGGTTTTTAGTTAAAAACCATCTGTGATATTTACACCACAGACGGTTCGAAAATCGTCTGTGATTACCTTCGATTATCACTGACTCATAAATTCAGACGGTTCAGAAAACCGTCTACGATGACGTTTTTGAACCGTCTGTGATGATGACTTTTGTAATAGTGATATGCGACCGTGTAAATCGACGTCTTGATTCAAGCTGAGTTGTTCCTGTCTATCATTGTTTATCACATTTCCCTATTGCCTCAGCATATAGTATGAATCAAACCTACGATTGGGCTCGAGTACGTCCACGTTCCATTTCTATCCGTGGCTAGTCTTCCTTTGGCTCACAATGACTTGATCAAGTCCAGCACACCTACACACATATGCAGAAGGCCGTAGTTGTTTTCTTTTAAATGTAACATAATTAGAGGCTATAATTTTAGTTTTAACCTTGTGCTTCTTATCCAAATAACTATGTGTAGGTGTGAATAATGTACATTCACCAGCTGTGTCCTCATCAAATAACCTCTTGCCAACTTTACTGCGATTGAAAATAACTTTCACCTTTCGTTAGGAAGGAATGAAAAAGGATTATCGTGTTGGTGTTGTAACTGTGATGAGTAAAAGCAAATGGTACTTGGCAGGGAAATACACGTCGATATTTATAAAAATCTTAAGCAAACTTAATTTTGGTTAGACTTAAGCAAAAAAAAACCTCACTTCTTTTCTATTTTTCCTATCTTAATTTTTCCTCTATATTTCACTTTTTTATTTTTTTTGTCCCCTATTTTTTTTCGTGAATTTTATCTCACTGTCCTCTCTATTTTTTTTATTTCGTTCACCTTTTTTAACCCACCCCTACGTCCTGTGCCTTCTCAGCTTCAGGCCTACTCATTGCAAGCGGCTTGAGAGGAGCGCAAAAGATTGTATCGAATTTAAGTTTCAAAGAAAGGTATTTTCTATTGTATAAGATCTTGATTAAAGGTATATTAATTTTAAAATTAGTAATAGAATTTAAATGCATTTATTTTTATTACGTATTTAGAAATAAACGTTCCATTTTAAATTTATTTTAATTTTTTGAAAATGGAATGGAAAAGAAAAAAAAGGAAAATAGCTTTTGAAAAATGAAAAAGATCACTCAGCTGGGCCGACCCCGCGCACACAATGCGCATGGCGCGCGCGCGCACACACACACTTCCCCTTGCTCTCTGCCTCATCTCTCCTCTGCTCCCTCATCGACAGCTCGTCCACCGCCGCAGGCCATCCTCCCTCTCCTTACGATGCACCGACGCCGCTCTATTCGTCCCCACTGCCCTCTCCGTGCACCACCGCCATTGCTCTCCGTCGTTGCTGTCGACTAGCCGGGAAAAGAGAAGTGGGCCCTGATGGTCTAGGTTCGTATCTTTCCATTCGATGGCTGTGAACACTAGAGTCGCTTAATTGGACAGCTCCAGTTTTTGCAATGACGTGGGCCAATGTGAAATCTGGATTCTCAACTGGTTTAATTATACGAGGTTTGGTGATACCTACATCCTTAGGAGCCGTATCACAATAGCTCTGTCCGTATAAAGAGTTTCTTATCACGATTAAGATTACAAAAGAACGTTGATATTTATTTATACCCCGATTAAATATTTATCTCGAACATCTAGTATGTACCACGGGAGGTTTCGCCCCCGCACCATCTAACCCATAATATTTCATAACTTGATACAAACTGTGTTTCCTTCGTGTGTAGAGCTGTGTTTGAAAAAGCGGCACTCCATTTTTTCGGACACAACCGATTTCTTTGCATATACAAGACATATACAGCACAGCCAATAGGCAACAGTACGGTACCAGGGTGGTGGTTGTTCGTGATAAGCCATCGGCATGCCCTTGTGGGCCTGTCCCATTTGGTGCCTAGCTTAGCTTTCATCCTTAACAATGTCTCGGAACAGCCTATTTCTTTTTTGTCTTTTTTTTCTGCTGTGCTGCGCATGCTTTGGTTTGGATACCGCTCAATTTAGTTTCTAACTTTTGACTTTTATTTTTTTTTCACTATTCATTAATTTTGTCTTTTCTATTTTTTTATTTTTATGCTTTTATGCTTTTTCTTTTTTTCTGTATTTCTTTGTATTGTTCGTGATGGGATAACATGTTTTTTTTATTTTTAACTTTTTTAAATTTAATTATACCAAATAAGTCAACCCAGTTATAGTAAAAAAATAAGCCAGCTACAATAAAAAAATAATAAGTTAATACAATTCTGAACACCTCCTTAGGGGGTGATCGGAATAGCGATATTTTTTGGCTTTTGCTGAAAAAACACTGTAACTGAGTTGGTTTATTGAGTATAATTAAATGTATAAAAATATAAAAAAAACCGAAAACAAAAAACGAAAAAGAAAAATATAAGTAAATTTAAAAAAAACGAAATTTTTTTTACTATAGCACGCACAGTACGCGCTACAGTAAAAATATCGCCCGTCGCCCGTCGCCATGATGGGAGAAGCTCTTCTGAGCGGGCCGAGTGTGCTCATGTATCGGCACCAGCAGCTACAGTGGGCAGGAAGGGAGAGGGACGGACCATGGTCCTTCCAAATATCCTCCTCCGACGCCGTGTGCGGTGAGCTTCCAGCAACTCTGGTATAGTAGCTCTCCTCGCTAGTGTCTTAGCATTGAGGTGACCAGTTCTGCTGTCTAGTGTTTACTAAGTTGATTATTGAGATGGGAGGTGAAAGAAGTTTTTCGAAGAAGTATGTCGGGTCCAATGATTAGGATGTTTACTTAACCTGGCAATTTTCGACAGGAAACAGCAACACACATATCCATGGTTCCCTGTTAACACTACATGTTGTGACTGGTGAATACAACTAGAAATACACGGTATGATCCCCTCTAGCTGTAACCACGAACCACCGACGGAAGTTGGAAAAAAAACCGTAGTCTGTACTATTCTGTAGTATGAAATCATGACAAGCATTTTTCTACTTTTCCTCTCTCGTCAAACCCTTGAACATACGTCAGCCAGTAAGTATGTGTTATTTCATGGCATATATATTTGGAACGTATACCATATAAAAGCCCAAGATTCCCTAGCAAGATAGTATATATATATGTGCTTGTGTAAGCAAACTCGTGTTTGCCCATCGTAACATATATATTTGGAACATATACCATATAAAAGCCCAAGATTCCCTTGCAGGATAGTCTATATGTGCTTGTGTAAGCAAACTCATATAACCTAAGTATGTGTTATTTCATAGCATATATATTTGGAACATATACCATATAAAAGCCCAAGATTCCCTTGCAAGATAATCTATATGTGCTTGCGTAAGTAAACTCATATAACCTAAGTATGTGTTATTTCATAGCATATATATTTGGAACATATACCATATAAAAGCCCAAGATTCCCTTGCAGGGCTCTGTTCTTTTCAGATTTTGATTTTTGGCTTTTGGCTTCTGCTACAGTATCTAACTTTCAAATATAGTATTTTTTAAGATGGAGTTTACAAGTTAATTATAGTACACATTAAAAATCTAATATCTGTACCATCAAAAATTACAAGCAAGTATCTCTCTTTCTGCAATCTCTGTTACAAACAGCCAAAAAGCTATCAGCTGTAATTAAAAGCTATCAGCTGTAGCTAAAAAGAACATGCCCTATAGTGCTTGTGTAAGCAAACTCGTGTTTGCCCATATGACCAACAGATGAAATCTGGGTTAGGACTTGGGAGGAGTGCAATTTAGCATGCACTACATTACATGCCCAGGTTCCTGGCGGCCAGTCGGACACACTGTTGCTTCGCTTGCATACGCAAAACATATAAACAACTAGCTGCGTATGCACGGCGACACGCCGCGCAAGCCAGCTTGGAAAGCTGACTGTGTAATAAAGGAAGTAAGCTAAAATGTTATTCGTTCGTTGTCCATGAGCATGTTCGGTATGTTTAACCAACTGAGTGAGGTAATTTCTTAGTTTGTTATTGCTATCTATTTAGGTAGCTATAAATAATGTTGAGTGTATATGGATTAAGTAAATAATTTGTGGATAACAGTATATGAATAATATTGTTTGGAAATTTGCAAACAGGTGAAAGTATAAGGATAAGGTAACATAGTTATATGAATCCAATTGTATAATAGTAGGTTATATGCTGTGAGCATAATGGACTAAATAGACCTCTACACAAATTATTTATTACATGCTTTTTATGATGCTTAAATCTAAGGTCTTTATCAGAAGAAAAAGATGAATGAAGTCTCCATTAATTAATAGAGGGTAAAATATAATAGATTGCTATGTAGGTATGCTATGTTTTTGTTACATATAGCACAAAGCAGCTGCCATTCTGTACAACAAAATAGCTATGGTCGGTGTAGCCTGCAAAATAGCAGTAGTAAATTTTTTGGAAAAGCGGTGCAGCAAACCAATTATGTGTAAATTTAAGTAAGTAGTTGGTAAAGTAAAAAAAGAAAGTACAACAAAGTAACAAATTATAGATTTTAGTAGATATATGAAATATAAGACTAACTTTCTTGTAGAACCTTTTAAAAATAGGATGGTTAACTTGTGAATAGAACTGTAATATCATCTAAATGTTCACAAGGAAACATAATATGTCTGAAGAATTCAAGAATACCCGAGTTTTAATTATTTTCTCAAGATAGTAACCATCAAAGCACTCATCAACGATTCGCACTAACTCAAATTCAAATTGAAGTGTCAAAATAGGGGAAAACGTACAATTGGAGAAAGATTACAATTTATACTATAAAACAATTACTAACTGTATATTTTTAAAGAGGGAAGGCTCATAACGCAAGCATACCAAAATACATTTTTTGCAGCAATGAACAGCAAAATTAGTTGGTTAGTTTAGTTTAGTTTGCACGGTGGCATTGGATACTAATAATTAATTCTTGCAATGCATAGTTATTGCACAAATGTACCGAATTCAATCACTCAATAAGGAATACACAGCATAAAGAGGAACAAAAAATAAATGCCTTCACTGGCTAGATTCTGAGCTGAAGGCATCAAATGGCTGAGCAGAGCGGTAAACGAATGATTTATCTTGCTTTTTGTCCACTCGTGCCACTGACAAGCAAGCAAAAGTCAAGAACATCAGTCTTAAGCACAACATACGTTAAATGGAAGTAATAAATATGACGATGAAAAACTTTGCTCAAGAACTATCTCCTGATCAACTTTAAGATAATATAAAGCGAAAAGATTGAGTTGTGGAAAACTGAGGACAAAAAGACCAAGGTTGAAAAAAAAGCACTTGTATCCCATCCAAAGCACAAAAAAAAGACATAAAAAAGAACACAACACAGTCACAGGACAATAATCTAGAACTCATTTAAGGAAGTGAATGCGTAGGCTGATAGCATAAACGTTCACAACACAGAATAAGCGTGACTGGAGCAAAGCGCGACAAATTGAGATTCCAAAAAGTAAATAAGGGAGTTCAAATGGGTTAGGTTACTGAATAACCTACAGCAAGATATTGAAATAGACCATTTGGTTCTGGGGGCTTCAAATAAATTCCTACAGTAATATATGAAGCCTAGAAAATGAAGCACCAGTATATAATGAGCAAGGAAGTGAAAATGTTATGGGAGTACAACATGTAAATGAATATGTAATCAACAAAATACAAGAGGAAACAAAAGAACATAACTTGCCGTAAGAAGGCGGAGACTTGGGTCCCCATGATATCTTCAAGAATATTACTCTTTGAAGAAAGCGAGTCTTGGGTCCCCACAATACATCACAAAGTAGTCTATTATGCATATTGCAAATGAGGTTGTTCAAGAAAAATCTTATATGCATAAATAAATAACTTGCACATATACAAATCGGTGTTTGCTAACACATGGAGCTAGGTTGACCTGCATGATCCACAACATGTTTAATAAGTGGAACGGTTAACTATAGTAAATCAAAGAGTGCTATGTTTTCATAACCAGGAATCAACGAACTAAATGCAAGAAGGGTGCTTGGATAACACAGAGGTTACATAAGCATGCTCAAGAACTGGACCAAAAACAATGTCAATACTCAATATAATGCCACACTAAAGTTCTTTGGAATAAAGAATAACAGAACACAGTTCAGAATATTTTTATGTTGCTAAGCATTATATTTTGTAGACCTTCTATAGTTTGCGAAATATCTGAATATTGTATTGCCAATTTGTATTGTTTATTCATTTGCAAAAGACTTGTCCTGTCGAGTTTAGTTACTGGACATTCATTTAAACTAAGGCCTTGTATAGAAGGGCTGAAACTTGTGTATAAGCCTATAACCATATAAGTTGTTGGAAAACAAACTGAAAATGAGGCTCAAGCTTATCTGGCACTGAGAGAACTGAGAGTAACTATAATCTGGCACTCAAAAGTCAAAATAACACGTCTGTTCCAGCAATACATATTAAATGCCTTCAAGTCCCAAACAGACATATTTTCCTTTGACAGTTTGTACTCCAGTAGAAGCACTTTTTACAGGACAAACAAATAACTATTATGATCTATGCCATGTTGTCAAATTAGATTATACACTTGTCTTATTGGAGGAAAATCGTCATCAATGGACAGTGTATCTAAAATGGAAAAAATGCATAACCTCAAGCATGTCGGTGTGTAGGATCCACAATTAATGTACACGTGAGCAATACCATGCTTCAGCATACAGACATGAAACATTCATTCCATTATACAGAAACATTCTGATAATATTAAGTCCTAAAAATCTACACATAACATACATTCCTAAAATGTAGTAAGAGAAACAGGGATGCAAAGACTCTAACCTGGTTAATCAGAGCAGCGGAGCGAAAGACAAGCTCAATATCATTGCCATCAAGGATCAGCTCATGCTTGACCTTCTTAGAACGCAAAATCGTCACACCCTCAAGCATATCAACTTTCCTCACCTATTCAAGGAAAGGAAGAGAATCTCAGTAAATTTTATACATGATTTCCAAACTACATATAGCACATACAGGAGTGACGTAACAGGTAAAAACAGCCATAGTAACAATGATACTGCTAGCGATCCCTATTCTGTTACAACAGTATCAGCATGAAGTGTTTTGAAATCTGGATGAACAAACTGTAATTTTCACAGCAACAGCACATGAGATCTTAAAACCCTCAAAAGAATCACTCATGAATTAACATACGACTCTGGTGCTCAAATTGTATTAGCTAAACGTGAAATCTTTACTGCTAAATAGTCAAACACTGGAAACAAAAACCTTACCGTCAGCTAGTCCACAAGAATGCACCCTCATGTAACATAGAAACTATTTCATGTGGCGCCACCTTCCCTTCACCCATAGAGAAGAGACTCACAACGCTAATCCCATGCAGCAACACAATCAAAACAATTAGCTTGTGCAGTCAGAAATGCGCCCTCTATCAATCGACATGACCGCAAAGATTAATATTTTCATTGTATTCCGTGTCGTAATAAAGGATGACTGAACTGTACATGTTCAAGAAAAGCACAGGCCATAGATAATATCTGAGGATGTATGTGAATCCAAATATACATAACACCTGAGGGCAGCTGAACTAAGAAAAGGTTTGCATTCTATTCCAGGCTGAGCACTATTGGGCAGATCTTAACAGGTACTGGAAAACAAACACAACGCAGGTCTGTATTTGCACATCCAATTTTCTGGCTATCATTTTTGTCCATCACTTAACATATCACCGATAGGTCCATATTGTAAACAAAGCAATGCATGACACGTGCTCCTTAATATATGTTGTGAGTGGCGTAAGTTAATCAGACTATCCAAAGATCCACCATGACAAATCGAGGCAGGTATTACGCAGTAATACTATCAGTTCAAAGAATAAAACAAAAAAAGTAACCAGGATGGTAAATAGTTAATATAGCACAAATCACAAAGTAGTATTCCCCTAAAAAATAACAAACTAATATTTAGCATATCAAGACTAAAAAGAGTGCATGCATCAATGCATGTATACTTGACAAAACTCTCTTACAATAGACCAATGTGAAAACCCAACAAAGCCAACAAGAAAGAACTTACGTACCTGTCCATAGCGAATTGGGAAAGATAAATTGGGGTTGGATCAATATCATTTGTAGCACTATACGGCTGAACAAACCCGAACATCGTCAAGACCTAAGATTGCATCTGCATGCTCATGAATCAGAACAATCTGTAATGAATAAAGCAAAAGATGCTAGCGTATGCATAACACTGACATTTTCATTTTACTGTTATAGTGACCCCATAGTAGTTCTGCGTAGTGGTGGACCCTCAGCATCGGAGGCGGCGAGCTCGGCGGAGGCGGCGAGGCGAATGTCGGCGAAGCGGGAGAAGGGGTCGGCGATGGCGGCGAGGTATGGCAAGAAATCGGCGCGGGAGAACGCAGATTTGGTGGGATGGCAGAGGGAAGCAGTAGGGGAAGGGTGGTGACTCTTCATGGCGACAGATCTGGGTGGGGAAGCGGTAGGGAGAGGCGATGACATCGGCGGCGGGAGGGAGGGAAATCGCCGGAACCCTAGCGCGGGAGACTCGCAGGGGTGTGTAAAGGAATACGCGTAGGCTACGGAAGCAGAAAACAAAACTTTTTTACCGCGCACCCAAGAACATCATGCTAAGGAAGGATCATGGATCGTTACCACTTAGACGCGCAGCGCAGCGGAAGAAGAGTTAGAAACCGATCCAATCACGCGCGTCGAGGTAGTAGTGGAAGTAGCCGATCGTCCTGAACAGATCGTCTCCTCCACGCACGCCGATCAACACTGCAACGAGCAGTGCCTCCACCGGTATCCACACGTCCGGGGCTGGAACGCCGATCGCGAGTGTACTAGCACTCGTGGCAGCTAGGGTTTAGCTCGAGAGGTGGCGGCTAGGGTTTTGCTAGATGTTAACAGGGACGAATCCCTCAGCCCCTCGCCTCCATATATATAGACCTCCTCACGTGGGCCTTGCGGACCGAGGCCCATTAGGAGTCTATTCGGATCTTTATCCGAATTGAGTCCATATCCGAATCATATTCGAATCAGTGTTCCAACCCGTTAAGCGTGCGACCCTGTAGGTTCACGTCTACTTGGTCGTGACCCGGAAACGCCTTTCCGGTCACCCTGTTAATAGCGGCCTCTAGTAAGACATATTAACCCCAAAGTATATGTAAAGATCATATCGGCTGAACCTGTAATGTTCTCTCATGTACGAATCCCTTTGCCTCACGATATAGATTGAGCTCAAGGCGAGACATGTGTCATCCTCTTAATAGCTCAATCTCTCTCTCGATTCCGTGATAGATTATAAACTTATGATTGACTCCTCAATCACCTTGGCATGGCCATGCACTTTCATAATCCATTACATCGAGGGGTCCAGAGATATCTCTCCCATAAGGAGGGGTAAATTCTATCTTGATCATTCACATCCCACTACATGTTTCATGGCAAACCCAAAGACTACTTTTATGACTACCCAGTTACGGAGTAGTGTTTAGTAGTCCCAAAATAAGCTACTACTCATGTTGGGAACCATGATGATCTCAAGTCTAAGGATTCTACATAAACACTACTTGAGACCAACTGATGACACATGGAATCTCTGCAGTGTCTCATGACAGGTCTATCCAACATATGTTCACTAACACATGTCCATATTATTGATTTGGTATCACCATACCATGATCCATGAGGCATGATCATCAATCAATACATATGCTGATCTTTGTCTTTGAATCATATTTGTTCCTCATATGATATATGATCAGGGATCATTTAGAAATAGCAACATTTTAGTATCTAAGAGTCTCATGAATAAGTCATATACTCATTGATCAATAATGATGATGTCTATTCCAAGGAACAAAGTAATGTATCATAAACATAGTATGTGATATATACAACATCTCCATGTTGCCTCTAGGGCATATCACTAACAGTGTGAGGGCGGGGCAGGCGCATCGAGCAGGGGAGTTGGAAGGGGCCAGGGGAGCCAGTAGGAGGACGACGAGGCAGAGGGGAGCGGGCTGTTGAGGGGACCCGGTGGAGAGGGAGGAGGAGGCGGTGAAGATGGTGCGGAGGGAGGGCGTGAGGCCATGGCGACGGCGGGATTAGGGGAGGGGAGGAAGCCAGGATCTGGGAGGCGGGGTTAGGGGAGGGGAGGAGGCTGGGATCTGCAAAGCGAAGGATTCCGCGGGCCGCTATCTAGCGGGGAAAAAGCGTAGGGGCGCAAGAGGCCGTAGAGCCACGGCAGGAGCGGGGAGCGGCGCTGACGCAGGTGGTGGACGGAGCTGCGGAGGGGCCAGCTGGTGAGGTGGCGGCGGAGAGCGGAGCAAATGCAGAGCGAGGAGGCCAGCCTACGCCAGATCTGGGGGAGGGGGAGCGGCGCCGATGCAGGGGGTGGAGCCACCGCGGAACTGCGGAGGGGTCAGGTGAGCCGCGCCGTGTGGGGGAGCGACGGAGCTTCTCGGTTCCCTCGCACGGAAGAGAGCCGCAGCCGCAGCTCGATAACAACGGAAGAGAGCCGCAGCCGCAGCTCGATAACAACGGAAGAGAGCCGCAGCCGCAGCTCGATAACAATGGAAGAGAGCCGCGGCTTGCTACGAGCGCATACACGCGGCAGGCGGAGCGCAGGCGAGCGCGAGCGCACGCGTCGGGCGCACGGGGAATCCCTCCGACTTTGTAGAGGGGAGTACTAGTCATTAATCCGTGCATCTGCACAGGTTACGCATTTTACATAATATTTAATATATTAACGTATGTGCAAATCTTAATTAGATTAGAAAAAACATTAAGCACTATCAAATTTTATTTCTTCAATTGTATCATTTTCTTTAGACACATCGTGGTGTTAAAGATTGAAAAGTAAATTTATTTTTATGAAATTTTAGTTTTCATATATATGGGTTCATTTTAAAATTTTGAATTAAAAATTAAAAATTAAATTATCTTAAAACATCTTGTATTTTTCAAAATTTCTTATCCCCAATTTATATAAAATTCAGTGGATATATTTAGGAATATAGTTTTTACACATGTACATGAGGCATTTGTGTACATGTCTATCACCACCACTAAATGTGTCTTGAGATTGACGTTCAAAATTCAAACAACCATGCCATTTTCTAGTCAGGCTAAGACAGTACACGTACCACACGTACACGTGGTTTTACATTTTCCATATATTCATGTATGAAATTTTAATTCAAAATTATGAAACTTTTGAAGTATGGAAAATTTAAAAACTTAACTGTTCTAATTTAAATTCTGATGTACTATAAATAGACCGATGGCACACTTTTATGTTCCAAATATGAATTTATATATCTATCAATGCTAATGTTAGTTCTAACTAAATCTTAATTTCCAATTTAATTAATCAAATTTAATTTACATCTTAAATTTTATTTTTATTTTGATATAGTTTATCTCCAAATTACAATTTATATATTCCTAATTTACCTTTCTTGATTAAATTTTGTTGGAATTAAAGTTAAACCGAGATTTAAGTTTATACATTCTGAATTTAATTTTATTTATTGTATTCTGAATATAATATCAATTTCAACTTTTTTTTATTGCATAGTTTCCATTACGTACATGTATATTCCAAGTTTATCGTTTATTTTGCTTGGTACAATCCAGTCATCAATTGATACAATCGACAAACAATCGGTGTTGGGTGATACATGTTGTGTATATTGTCTTGTGCAATCTATGTTCGTAATTGTATTTCCATCCAAATTTGTTAGATCATGTGGTTGCCATAGATTAGTTGATGACGAATAATTGACTTTTGGTTTTATTGGAATTTGTATCCATGAGTGTCCGGGTCGATGCACTTCTGTGTTTGAGTTCTCAGATTGGTTTTTCAACCATGATTGGCTTTGACCACGTTTGGTTATCGGTGATCCGAACGGCCTTGTATCATTGATCTTAACAGCTCTGTGCTGGGTGGTCCGAACTGCTTTGTATCGTTGGTCTGAATAGCTCTATGCTGGGTGGTCCGAACTGCTTTGTATCATTGGTCTCAACAGCTCTATGCTGGTTGGTCCGAACTGCAGATTTCGACCGTAGCTAGTTTCGATCACGGTAAGGCAACCACTACAAACTTCGACCATGTCTAGCTTCCACCACGACATTTACGACCACAACATTTCTACCATGGCGGCTATCCACCACGGTGGACTTCGACCATGATAGGTTTACGACCACTCAGAGTTGTTAATGACCACGTTGTCCCAGCTGATGTTTACGACCACTTAGAGTCGTTTACGACCACATTGTCTATTGGTTACGACCACATTGTCTGTTCATGGTCGTAGTTATAGTACCTGGTCGATACTCGATAGTCGTAAACTTTACTGGTCGATACTCGATAGTCATAAACTTTGCTGGTCGATACTCGATAGTTGTATATTTTACTTGTCGTACTCGATAGTCGTAGATTTTTCTGATCGGTAGTCATAGACTTTACTGGTCAATGGTCTTAGACTTTGTGATTGGTAGTCGTAGACTTTACTGGTTGGTGGTCTTAGACTTTATAGTCGAAAGTCGAAGACTTTATAGGTTGCCATAGGCTTCATGGTCTATACTTGTAGACTTCATGGTCAGTACAAGTGCTTTAACTCTTGCTATCTTCGAGTACTTCGAGTACTTGTGTTAAGCCAGCGGTAGGACTAGTTGACGGTAATCAGTGAATAGTGTTCGGAGGAACTATACTCATAATCATAGCGATCGATACTCGGTAGTCGGTACTCGATGATTGTAGTCGGTAGCGTTGCTTGTTATATCCGAGTGTTTTGAGCAAAGCGATGGTAATTCCTGAGTACTTGTTGAGCTAGCGGTCATATTGAGTGAACTAAGGTTGTTTTCTGGATAGAGATGGGTTTTGTGGTCGTGGATGACCTAATTGATAACAATGGATGATATGGTTGTTCGTGATGGATGATTAAAGGTGGTACGTGTGTGTACTAATGACGATCAAGTTGGGAAGAACTTCTGCTAGAAAAATATTTCTTTGGTCTTTGCATGTGCAGGTGAGCGTAGAGATTATCATGGTCAGTGACGAGGAGGGCTAGGACTAGGATGGAGAGATCTGAGGTCCAGACGGTTGAGGATATCACACGGGATGTCGGGCTGACGCTGGAGCAAATGAAGATCAAAGGTGGTAATGCGTGGAGAAGCTACAGGCGGTGTGGTCCTGGAGGTTTTGACACGGAAGTTGATGAGGCGTGATGAAGATACGAGAGTTGTGATCTTGAGGCTTCTTATGTGTTGTGTTAGGAGTTGTGGATGGAGTCCATAACGGAGAAGATTGAGAGATTGAATAAAACCCATGTTCAGAAGGGTTTCAAGTCTCTTAATTTGAGAAAGAGATAGGATTTCGTGTTTATGTTTGAGTCTAACATGGTTTCAGGTCTAGCATATAAAAGCAGGTAGAGGCTAAAGGGTTTTAGCCGTGGCTTGTGGAGTCTTTTTGTGCTAGAGTTTTTAGGGGTGCCGTGAGGGCGCTTTGTAGCCACAGACATGATATCAAAGTGAAATATCAGATCTGTTCTCAAAGAGAGAAATTGCCGTTGGTGTCGTCTTTAGCTTGGTCTCGTTTGAGCGGTTGAATTGATCGAGCAGACGGAAGTGTTCGAAACAGTCGAGTCTCCCGGTCACTTGCCTGTGGCGAGATGAGCTCCCTCCTTTTGCTTCCACTATCGCTTTCTCATTTATGTAATGGACTTATTTGGCCTGATGGACCGTTTTGTAAATCCATCCCGATGTGGATTATTTGAACTCTGATATATTGTAATATTAATGAATAGTATGATCTGTATCGTGTATGACATGATTTAGCTATGTATTTGTAAGCACTATCTACTAATTCAGAGAATAGTGCTGTGGTTTCATTGAGAATTCTGGATTTGCTAAATCCGGATCCAACATAGCACGGTAAACACATAGGGCTTGGTTAATTTTCGGGGTCTGACAATTGGCTACATAGAAATTATATAATCAAATTTGTTGCTAAAAGTAATGTCATAATGGAGTTAATTATTGTTTGCACTAGGTAAGTTTACACGAGTTCACTTTATACTAGATTTAGCTAATACTTTTACTTTGCACTACCCTAACCGAAATAATATTTCACTTCGCACTAGCTTTAGTGCAACACCAGCTTCAGCAACGCCAGTTTTGCCGCCCACTTCAGCGTCGCTGGTGCCGGTAGCCGCAACATCACCCCACTCTCTGCCAATGTCTCCACGCCATCCGAGCAACCAGAGATACTTCTTGGATGAGATCGTGCCTCTGACACCGACCAAGAAGGGTGTTGCCTCCACCAAGTTCCTGAGCCGTCTGTGATATGAACGATATCACAGACGACCTTTGTTATTAACCGTCTGTGATATACACAATATCACAGACGTTATTATTCTGAGTCGTCTGTGAAAGTCGACTATCACAGATGGTTTTTTATAACAACCGTCTGTGAAAGTCGACTTTCACAGACGATTTTGCCTCAAAAACCGTCTGTAATGTAAGTTATCATAGACGGCTCCCAAACCGTCTGTGATAACCACCTATTATCACTGATACATAAACACAGACAGTTCTGAACCGTCTATGATAGAACTGTCTGTAGCAATGGCTCCTCCACGCCAACTCACGTGCCGGTAAAACCTCGATAGATACCTCGCAGAGGTGGCCAAGCTCATGGACGGGGGTACATTGCAGAGGTGGCGCCAGACACCAATGTCATGCTGCTCAAGTTGGCGCTCGTTGCGGCTGTACTCAACTACGCACAGGCCGTACGTCGATGACGACATTTACCTCACCATCGACATATACCTCAAGGAGATAGACACATTGCTAGCTACATTAACATTTCATCCTGTGATCTCTTCGATCGCACGTAAATGACACGTCCATGCATGCCCCGACATCAGCTGTGCCGGCTAATGAATTGCCAGAAGATGTTGCTGGAGGCGTGCACTCACGCAGGTGCTCTTCTTGAGCAGCTCCGCCTCCACACACCATTGCGGGGTGATTCTTCCTTCTTCGTGTCCAACAACGCGGCGGCCGGCGGCGTGCACCCGGGATAACGGCACCATCGTCCCCAAGGGCGCTGTCGCTACTGGCCAGACGAAGCTGACGCCGACGCGCCCGAGGGGAAGGGGAGCAAGGCCATCACTGACGTGAAGGAGAGGTCAGGAGCAAACCCAAGTGCCATGTCAAGTGCAAAGTGAAACATAGACATTGTTTTGGTTAAGATGGTGCAAAGTAAAAATTATAGCTAAACCTAGTGCAAAGTGAAACTTGTTTAAACCTACGTGGTGTAAAGTATAATTTACTTTTCATAATATTTTATAATTTTATTAGTAAATCATAGCACAAACTTATAAAAAGTAACGGTTCAAATTATATCTTGGAGACTGAAAAAAAATAAAAAACGATAACTAAAAAGGAACCGTGAGAGAAGGTTGTATTAATATACTTAAATATTTTATATGCTGTTGCAAGTCTTGGTCACCGTACATACTTGTGCTCATGAGACTAAATTTGAAGGACTAGACAATTACAGATTATAGTGACTACAGTCTTCTAGTTAATTCGGTACTCAATGATTGTAGTAGGTAGCATTGCTTGTTATATCCGAGTGTTTTGAGCGAAGCGATGGTAATTTCTGAGTATTCGTTGAGCTAGCGGTCGTATTGAGTGAACTAAGGTTGTTTTCTGGATAGTGATGGGTTTTGTGATCGTGGATGACTTGATTGATGATAGTGGATGATATGGTTGTTCGTGATGGATGATTAAAGGTGTGGTATGTGTGTGTGTGTATCGATGACGATCAAGCATGGGAAGAACTTGTGCCAGGAAAATATTTCTTTGGTCTTTGCATGTGCAGGTGAGTGTGGAGATGATCATGGTCAGTGACGAGGAGGGCTGGGACTAGGATAGAGATATCTGAGGTCCAGACGGTTGAGGATATCACACGGGATGTCAGGCTGACGCTGGAGCAAATGAAGATCAAAGGTGGTGATGCGTGGAGAAGCTACGGGCGGTGCAGTTCTGGAGGTTTTGACATGGAAGTTGATGAGGCATGATGAAGATATGAGAGTTGTGATCTTGAGGCTTCGTCATGTGTTGTGTTAGGAGTTGTGGATGGAGTCCATAACGGAGAAGATTAAGAGTTTGAATAAAACCCATGTTCAGAAGGGTTTCAAGTCTCTTTGAGAAAGAGATATGATTTCGTGTTTGAGTTTGAGTCTAACATGGTTTCGGGTCTAGCATATAAAAGCAGGTAGAGGCTAAGAGTTTTAGCCATGGCTTTGTGGAGTCTTTTTGTGCTAGAGTTTTTAGGGGTGCCGTGAGGGCGCTTTGTAGCCACAGACATGATATCAAAGTGAAATATCATATCTGTTCTCAAAGAGAGAAATTGCCGTTGGTGTTGTCTTCAGCTTGTTCTCGTTTGAGCAGTTGAAGTGATCGAGCAGACGGAGTGTTCGAAGCAGTTGAGTCTCCCAGTCACTTGCCTGTGGCGAGATGAGCTCCCTCCTTTTGCTTCCACTATCGTTTTCTCATTTATGTAATGGACTTATTTGGCCTGACGGACCTTTTTGTAAATCCATCCCAATGTGGATTATTTGAACTCTAATATATTTTAATATTAATGAATAGTATGATCTGTATCGTGTATAACATGATTTAGCTATGTATTTGTAAGCACTATCTACTGATCCAGAGAATAGTGCTGTGGTTTCACAGAGAATTCTGGATTTGCTAAATACGGGTCCAACATAGCACGGTAAACACATATATAGGGCCTGGTTAATTTTCCGGGTCTGACAATTGGCTACATAGAAATTATATAATCAAATTTGTTGCTAAAAGTAATGTCATAATGGAGTTAATTATGCTTTGCACTAGGTAAGTTTACACGAGTTTACTTTATACTAGATTTAGCTAATACTTTTACTTTTGCACTACCCTAACCGAAATAATATTTCACTTCGCACTAGCTTCAGCAACGCCAGTTTTGCCGCCCACTTCAGCGTCGCCCTGCCAATGTCTCCACGCCATCCGAGAGCAACCAGAGATACTTCCTGGATGAGATCGTGCCTCTGACACCGACCAAGAAGGGTGTTGCCTCCACCAAGTTCCTGCCCGGGACGCTTTGAACGGCGATATGATGCTCCTCCACGCCAACGCACGTGCCGGGAAAACCTCGATAGGTACCTCGCAGAGGTGGCCAAGCTCATGGACGGGGGTACATTGCAGAGGTGGCGCCAGACACCAATGTCATGCTGCTCAAGTTCTAGGCGCTCGTTGCGGCTCTACTCAACTACGCACATGCCGTCGATGACGACATTTACCTCACCATCGACATATACCTCAAGGAGATAGACACATTGCTAGCTACTTTAACATTTCATTTTGTGATCTCTTCGATCGCACGTAAATGACACGTCCATGCATGCCCCGACATCAGCTGTGCCGGCTAATGAATTGCCAGAAGATGTTGCTGGAGGCGTGCACTCACGCAGGTGCTCTTCTTGAGCAGCTCCGCCTCCACACACCATTGCGGGGTGATTCTTCCTTCTTCGTGTCCAACAACGCGGCGGCCGGCGGCGTGCACCCGGGATAACGGCACCATCGTCCCCAAGGGCGCTGTCGCTACTGGCCAGACGAAGCTGACGCCGACACGCCCGAGGGGAAGGGGAGCAAGGCCATCACTGACGTGAAGGAGAGGTCAGGAGTAAACCCAAGTGCCATGTCAAGTGCAAAGTGAAACATAGACATTGTTTTGGTTAAGGTGGTGCAAAGTAAAAATTATAGCTAAACCTAGTGCAAAGTGAAACTTGTTTAAACCTACGTGGTGTAAAGTATAATTTACTTTTCATAATATTTTATAATTTTATTAGTAAATCATAGCGCAAACTTATAAAAAATAACGGTTCAAATTATATCTTGGAGACTGAAAAAAAATAAAAAACGATAACTAAAAAGGAACCGTGAGAGAAGGTTGTATTAATATACTTAAACATTTTATATGCTGTTGCAAGTCTTGGTCACCGTACATACTTGTTGTAACACCCTGACTGTTGTAAGAAAATAAAATGTTAAGAGATTAGGCGTCTATTGAATTTGGTATTATTAGCAACTCTTAAATTTTTGGATTTTCAAGAAAGTTCGGCCCTGGATTCCCTAAATTAAGCAAAAATATATGTACATATATATATATATATATATATTATTGTACATATATAATATTATACTCATCTTGTAAATAGTAATAATAATAATAAAAGATCTAGAATATAATTGAATTAAGATCCAGAAGCAAATGGGTAAATAAAAGTGCAAACATAACATGTAATAACCATAAAGTATATGTACTAGCAAATAAAATAATTTGGGCTAGCTGACCGAGCAAAACAGTCCGGCCGACCAGCCCCTTCGCACACGCTCTCCCTCTCTTTCTTCTTTTCTTCCCGCTCTTTGCCGCGTGCCCTCCCTTCCTCTGTTGCTCCCGTGCCCGCGCCCGATTTTCCTCTGTGCCTGCGCACGCCGACGCCCTCTGCTCTCCCCTCTCCGCTCGCCCCTATAGCCATGCGCTGCCGTGCCGCGCCCACGCCGAGCTGCACCCCACCGCATTCGGCGATTAAAGCCGCACCACGGCCCGACGCCCCAAATCTCGCCGCTGCCACCGTGACGCTGCCGCATCTCGCAAATCTTCTTTCCGATCGACAGGTCCCGATTCACTTGCTCTGGCGTGATACCCGCACTCTGAGCTTCACCCCCTCGGCCTCGATGGTTCACCACGTCGCCTCCTCCTCACTGTGGCCGTGCGATTGCAAAATCCAGCCATTCAATGCCGCCGCAAGCTCTCCCCGTAGCTAGGACTGCCCCGCCCACTATAAAACCCGCCGGGACTTCCATCAAGCTTCCCAGACCCATCTCGTGCTCTCCCTGAGAGCAATCGGATTTTCTTGCTCCATAACTCATCGGGGCTCGTTTCTTCTCCAATTCCGGCGATCGGGCTCGTCGCCGATTGGCTCCATCCCGAGCCAATTCCTTCCACCTGGAGCACCACACGGACCCGGCGACACTATCCCGGTCACCCCCTGAAGTTCTCCGTGCCCGTGCTGCTCCCTCACCGTGAGGCCTCCCCGAGCTCCGCCGGTGCACGCCGACAAACCTTCTCGGCTACTCTCAAGTCACCAGACTTCGAGGTAGCTTCACATACACCTATAGATGCTCTTTGCTCGCTTAATTTAATTGTAATGCCGTGGTTCGCCGTGACGGTTTTCCTCGTTCCGCCGCCATTGCTCGCCGGCGACGCTCGTTCGGCCAAATTGGTCGATGAGAGTTCGGCTAATTGAGCATGGGGTTGCGGGTGTTCCATTCCTTGAATTTTCCCGGTCGGCCGTAGCCTCTGTCGCCGTGGGAGAGTGCCGGAGCGAGCTCCTTCGCTACGAGCGCGAGGTAGACGAAGACCCAGCGCCCGCATTTGAAGGGGACCGTCGGATGGCGATCGGTCGGCTCGTGCCCAACCGGTACGCGCGAGCGCGCGCCTGCATCCGGCCCATCCGATCCCGATCGGGCGGCCCACGCGGCTCTGGTGCGTTCTCGCGAGCCCACGTGCGCCCGGAGCCGACCGATCGAGATCGGGTGACCCTCGCGCTCGTTTGCCCACCGCCCGACACGCGTCACTTCTTTGCATTTTCTTGATTTAACACGGGTTGAGAACTTCATACATGAATAACTTTTGCAATTTAAATCCAAATTTAGTGAAACCAATTTCTAAATTTATCTAAATTCACCCTCTGTCCAGGGAAACTGAAAGCAAAGATTTCTGAGCACAAATAAATTCTTGGCACAAATTACTTGGTTAGGTTAAAGTAATTATAATTTTAGAATTCACAATTAACTCTTTTAGAATTTGAACTCGAGGAGAAAATTGTTGGCATACCTTAAAAATAATACTTGCCCAAGGGGATCAAGGCCATAAATTTCTGAGTTCATATGGATCTTTGTTGAGATGTTATTGGCTATGTTAATTTACTTTGCTTTCTTTAAAAAAAATGCGTTCGATGATCGTAGCATACGAGGACCAGGAAACAGAAGCGGAGGCCAACCAAGACCAAGACCCACAAAACCCGGATAATTGCGAACCACGCGAGTCAATACTTTGATCATATTGAATACCCATTTTGCAAGTTATTTAAATTTAAACTATCAAAGTGCATGCTGTTATTTTATGTACTGTTATAAGTTTGTTTTGCAACCATAGTTAAGCTGTCCCATTTAATCGATGCCATTATTATAACTCTTCGGCATATTATCCTGTAAACCTTGTTAACCCTAGTAATAATTATAAATGTAGCTATTTCTGCAAATGGATATTAGATTTATGTCATATGGCTTAGACATGCTTAGTTGTCATGAAGGTCGGGAATATCCCCACGTCATACGCAAAGACAAAGTGAAATTTTGGGAAAAGTGGTAGTTGGAAATGGCTGGGTATGTTTAAAATGACCATTATTTTATGCCCCCAAAAATCTTCAAAAATTGCTAATACATCTGGGCGGATGGTTCGGGGGTATGGTGCAGTGGAGCACGAGTGTGTGGTTTTGTGGTAGAACCGCCCGGATGATCAAGGATGAATCGGTCATGACATCCCATTGTAAAACAGTACAACCACAAGCTGGCAAAGTGTAGGCATGACTAACTAATCTGCATCGTCAGTAAAGGAAGCACTTCGGAATGACCCACGAGTCGTGGTGCTGGGTAAGCCGTCGTGGACACGGGTCGTGTTGCTGGTTAAGCCGCCGTGTGGCGCAAGAGGGGGTCGGGGAGACGAAACCTCAGCGAGTGCAATCCTTTACTAGATGCATTGTAACGGTCATGTGATAATCCTTTTGATCTACATGTCTAAGGAAACGTGTGGAATATACCAACAGGGTTATCTCTTGTGGGTAAAGTTGTACAAACTCTGCAGAGTAAAAACTGTTCGAACAGCCGTGCCTGCGGTCAAGGGCGGACATGGGAACTTAACTTCGATATAGTTCTAATTCAAAATGATTTCTAAAATGGGCCGGAATCTGGAATGGGAAATCAAAGGACGACAGACTGTCCTGGTTTGAGTTGTCCTGGGTGTTGTCCCAGTGATAAGTTAAGTGGCTATAACACTGAAAACTGGTTTATGGTACAAGTAACTTGGATATTGGATGAGATTTGTACATATTCTATAAAATCTTTTATTCAAGAATAATATAAAATTTTTGGTCCAAAGGCTAAGTATAGGAAATTCTATACATAAGTCTTAAGTCTTTTAAAAGTGCAATTATGGCAAAATAAAATAAACCTGAGCCTAATCTTTGTCGGCCCATGCATATTATTTATTTGCATTCTGATTATTGGCTCGCTGAGCACGGGGTTGGAGTGCTCACACTCGCTTAACAAATTCCAGACCCAGGAGAGCAGGATCACTACGCTTACGAAGATACACCGTGTCAAGGAACTGATGAAGGAAATTAGTGCGATTATTAAAATACTTGGTCCTAGGTGGTAGACTTGCTGTAAGGGGACTCGTCTATATGGCCAGAGTCTGGAAATATAGACAAGACCATTTACCCCCAGTCAGCTGCCGATGGATTATGGTACCACTACTTTTGTTATCTTCCGCTGCTATATCTTTTGGATTGTAGTATTTGGCTTGGGCGGCCAATGTGTGTGAAAAGCGCCCGACGTGGTTTATTTTCAAACTCTGATGTAAGTTATACTTTATTTTGACTATATGATCATCATTAAGCGATGTTGGGTCTGAGCAAGCAATGTTCTGTGAGCACTATCTACTGGTCCAGGGAATAGTGCAGTGGCATCACAGAGGATTCCGGATTGAAAATCCGGGTCTGACAGAGCTCGTATCAGAGCCAATGACTGTAGGGTAAAACTTAGGAAGGCTGCCAGGAAAGGCCTAGGACTTAATTTCATAAACTTATGAAAGGAAGATTTTTAAAGAATATAGCGTAATAATTCTTTTTTTCTTACCTTTCTTAGTTCTGCTCTTGCCTATTGTTCTTTTGGTTTTACAAGAAACACTGATTAGTCCTTCTCTAACAGATGGCTGGAGCTGCAGATGGAGCCTGGGACTATTTCTCGCATGGCCAAACGGAGGGCGAGTTTGCGAGCATTCTGCGCAAGCTACTCCATTACCTGGGGTACAAGGACCAGCCTATGTACCGTGGCCGCAAGTTTGGCGAGGGACTCCATGAGACCTGGTTCATGGAAATCTTCCTGTACGCCCGTGAGGAGACGGATCCACCTCACGTATTCAAGAGCCGACATCGGCGATGCAACAGCACTACGGCCTTGCAGGATGCCGCTCGCATAGCTGCAGCCCGGCTTTGCGATATTCACGGGCTGGAACTCCTGTCATCCCCATTCTTTTACTTTCCATCATGCAAGGATGGGGAGATCCATCATGAGACATTCACGCCTGATCTCGAGAACAATCCAATGCTGACTCATCAAGTTCACCTCACTCGGGCATTGGGAGCCACGTACACTGCAGCTTTGGAGGAGATACGCTACCGCGCGCCCCCGCTGATGCGACCATGGTCGTGAGCAGCGCTACAAAGCCGCTTGCAAGCGCGAGCGTGCTCTTGCCGAGGTGGAAAAGGAGAAGGCCGCCGCCGCCGAAGCCGCAGAGGATCGCAGAGCCGCAGCCATTCATGCTCCAGGCCCTGCAGCCTCGCCCATCATCAAGCCTGGTCCTGCCCCATCCCAGCCTGGGCCTAGCAGACCTCGCACCAGGCTGACAGCCCGTAAGAGTGTGCGGATTCCAGGGCCGCGTGATGTTGTCACCTTGGGAGTACCAGTCTACATCCGCAGCCGATCTAGTTCACGCTCCGACACCGATCCTTCTGAGGGTAGTGGCAGTCGCTCCCGCTCGGAGACCGTGGACTACACCCCGTCGTGAGAAGCTTGCCTTGAAGGAAGGAGAAAGACTTTTGGCTAGGTGCTCAACTATGGTAGGAGCCCCATACTCATAGGAGCCAGATGCATTAGGCTCTAGATCGTAGCTGAACTTAATTTGCTCCCGGCCTAAGTGCCAAAGGGGGTTGTAAGAACAATCCACCTTATGTATGAATGCGGCCATGAATAGGCCTTGTATTGCATTTGCTTTGCTGTTTGTCTTACCTTGGTTGGTTCCTACGAAAATTTGGTGTTTGGGCCAAAAAGCCCATGTGTGTTGTGCATTTAATTGAAGCATAGTTAGTATATGCAGATGGCCACACAAAGAGTGACTAGGGCTCAGCCAAGACTATCGCAGCGCAAGCGCGCGCCGGCACCAGTCGAGATGCACCCCCGGCAGGTCAAGAAGCGGATGCCCCACCCCCGCTAGAGTATCCTACCTTGGCCCAAGTTATGGCCCAACAAACTCAGCTGCTGCAGGCCATTCACACTAGCCAGCAAGACGCCACAGGCAGTCACACTACTAAGCTGGGAGATTTCCTTAGAACAAGACCCCTGACTTTTTCATTTGCCGATGAACCACTCGAAGCTGAAGATTGGCTTCGGGATACCGAAAGGAAGCTTAGGCTGGCCAAGTGTACGGAAGAGGACAAGGTAATCTTTGCTACCCATCAACTAAAGGGAGCAGCTGCTGCTTGGTGGGAGAACTATGTTTTAGCCCGTGCTCCAGAAGAATCACCCGCTAGCGATGACTCGGGTGAGGAAGCGGCTGCTGGGCAAGGACCCCGCCAAGCCCCACAAGCTCGTCGTGGCCCTACAGCCATTACCTGGGCGGAATTCAAGACTGCCTTCAAGACCAACTTTGTCCCTGCTGGTGTCATGAGGATGAAGAAAAATGAGTTCCGTACCTTGAAGCAAGGGAGCATATCAGTGAGTGAGTACCTCACCAAGTTTAACCAACTCGCCCGATATGCCCCGAAGGATGTTGCGGATGATGAAGAAAAGATAGATCGGTTCTTTGAAGGTATGAATGAAGAGCTATGGGTGCAGCTGATTGTCCAAGACATCACTAGCTTCCACCAGCTGGTAAACAAGACTCTCATACTGGAGAATGAGAAAAAGAACCTTGAGACTAGCCGCAAGCGAAAGCAGGTCATACAGCGACCACAGGGAAGATTCATTCAGAGGTTTTTCAATAATTCTCCATATAACCGACAGCAGACATCCAATGTGGTGCCTCGCACTGGGGGTAGCACCACCCAAATTCCTAGACCTAGTGGCCAGTCCACTGGGGGAAATTCCGGAGCAAATGGAAATTGCTTCAGCTGTGGGGAAAAGGGACATTACGCCAACCGATGCCCAAGTAGGGTTGTCACACCAATAAAGTTTAACCTGGGCACTACTCCAGCCCGAGGTCAGGCATCAGCTCCAGGAAAAGGGTACCAGACACCGCAAGCCAACAGGACGGCCTCAGCCCCCAACCGCGGTAGGATGAATCATATCACCGTCGAAGAAGCTCAAGAAGCCACGGGAGTCCTGATGGGTACGTTCTCTGTCAAGACTGTCCCCGCACGTGTACTCTTTGATTCCGGTGCTTCACATTCTTGCATAGCAAAGAAATATGTGGACAGGGTGGGATTGCCCACTTATCCATTGAAGAAACCAGTGGTTCTCACTTCCCCTGCGGGAACTATCACAGCCACCTTAGTATGTCCAAAAGTTGAGCTCACCATGGAATATCGCAATTTCTCGGCTGATCTCATAGTATTGCACTCATAGACCCTGGATATTATTTTAGGGATGGATTGGTTAGCCAGGTACCAAGGAGTAATAGACTGCGCTACCAGAGTCGTTAGTCTAACCAAATGCCCGGGGGTGACCATAAGAGTCAAGGTAGACCGTCCCTACCGATGGGGGCGTATGATTTTCTATTGTGAGGATGTACCCCTAGAAGGAATGATAATAGCCCAGACTATCCGTAGTATTTCGGATGAGCCGCCAGCATGCCACCGCATGCAGAGACTGAATTCGTCATTAACCTGAAGCCCGGAGCCGCTCCAATAGCTAAGCGACCCTATAGAATGACCATTGAAGAATTGGAAGAACTCAAGAAACAACTTCATGAGTTGCAAGGGAAGGGTTTCATTAGGCCCAGTTCGTCCCCGTGGGGATCCCCCGTACTGTTTGTCAAGAAGAAAGACGGCACTGCTAGGATGTGTGTGGACTATCGTGCCTTGAATGAAGTGACCATTAAGAACAAATATCCCCTTCCTAGAATTGATGACCTATTTGATCAATTAGGAGGAGCCACTGTATTTTCCAAAATAGATCTGAGGTCGGGATACCACCAGTTGAAGATTAGACCTGAAGACATCCCCAAGACAGCTTTTACCACTAGATATGGGCTGTATGAGTTTACAGTCATGTCTTTTGGATTGACCAATGCCCCAGCATATTTCATGAACCTCATGAATAAAGTATTCATGGAATATCTAGATAAGTTTGTGGTGGTATTTATAGATGATATCCTTGTCTATTCCAAGACCGCCAAGGATCATGCTAAGCATTTGCACCTAGTCTTGGGGAAGCTAAAAGAGCACAAGCTATATGCCAAATTCAGTAAGTGTGAGTTTTGGCTTAGTGACATTAGTTTCCTGGGGCACATTGTGTCGTGAACTGAGTGTGTCAGAGATCCCGCCAAGATTGAAGCCGTAGTAGAATGGAAGCAGCCTACCACTGTCACTGAAGTGAGGAGTTTCCTTGGTTTAGCAGGTTATTACAGAAGGTTCATAAAAGGATTCTCCACGATTGCTAGGCCATTAACCCAACTACTCAAAAAGGAACAGAGGTTTGAATGGACCAAGGCTTGCGAAGATAGTTTCCAGAAACTGAAGATTAAGTTAACCTCCACGCCCATTTTGGTTTTGCCGGACGTTCGAGAAGATTTTGAGGTGTATTGTGATGCTTCCCACCAGGGGTTAGGATGTGTGCTGATGCAAGGAGGGAAAGTGGTAGCGTATGCTTCAAGGCAGCTGCGTTCTCATGAAGTGAATTATCCCACCCATGATTTGGAATTGGCATCAGTAATACATGCTTTAAAGATCTGGCGACATTACTTAATCGGTAATCATTGTGATGTATATACCGACCATAAAAGTCCCAAGTACTTTTTCACCCAACTAGATCTTAATCTGAGGCAAAGGAGATGGTTGGAATTGATTAAAGATTATGACCTAGGCATCTACTATCACCCTGGCAAGGCTAATGTAGTGGCGGATGCCCTAAGTCGTAAAGCCTATTGTAACAACCTTGTGGTCAAGGTGCAGCAACCAGCATTGTGCAAGGAAATGCTAGCCTTTAATCTGGAATTGGTAAAACCTGGTGCAGTAGAATATGTGGCGCTCCAACCATGTATGGATGATGTAATAATAGCTGCCCAAAAGGACAACTCGACAACTACGAGGTTAAGAAGTCAAATGGCAAAAGGGAAGGCTCCTAAAATGACCGAGGATTCAGAAGGGGTTCTGAGATATGGGACACGTCTTTTCATTCCCCATGAAAAGGACCTAAAGGACCTGATATTAAGAGAGGCGCATTGTTCAGCATACTCCCTTCATCCAGGGAGTACCAAGATGTATCAGGATCTGAAGCAATGGTATTGGTGGCCAAGAATGAAAAGGGACATCGCGGAGTATGTCGCTTGTTGCGACGTATGTCAGAAAGTAAAGGCCGAACATCAACGGCCAGCAGGGTTGCTGCAACCATTACAAGTGCCACAATGGAAATGGGAAGAGGTCGGAATGGATTTCATTACGGGTTTACCCCGGACTAAGACTGGGTTTGATTCTATATGGGTCGTCGTAGACAGGCTGACGAAGGTTGCCCACTTCCTCCCAGTAAAGACCACATACAAAGGAGACAAGTTAGCAGAACTGTACATGTCTCGAATTGTGTGTCTACATGGTGTACCCAAAAGGATAGTCTCCGATCGGGGTGCTCAGTTTACCTCGCATTTCTGGGCAAGTCTTCATGGGGCATTAGGCACTCACCTGGATTTTAGCACCGCTTACCACCCTCAGACGGATGGACAAACAGAAAGGGTTAACCAAATACTCGAAGATATGCTTCGGGCCAGCGCCTTGGACTTTGCCATGGATTGGGATAAGTGTTTACCCTATGCGGAGTTTGCTTATAACAATAGCTACCAAGCCAGTTTGAAGATGTCTCCGTTTGAGGCCTTGTATGGGTGAAGTGTCGAACACCCTTACATTGGTCTGAGGTAGGGGAAGGTTCCATTTTCAGCCCAGAAACACTGCGGGAAGTTGAGGAGAAGGTCCGTTTGATTAGGGACCGCCTTCAAGTTGCTCAGTCTAGACAAAAGAGCTACGCAGACAAGAGGCGAAGGCCCTTGCAGTTTGAGGTTGGGGACCATGTATATTTAAAAGTATCACCCTTGAGAGGAGTCAGGAGATTTAAGGTTAAGGGTAAACTCGCTCCCCGGTATGTTGGACCATTTCCAATAAAAGCTAGGAAAGGAGAGGTAGCTTACCAATTGGATTTACCTGCAAACCTTGCAGATATACACGATGTATTTCATGTGTCGCAACTTAAGAAATGCCTTCGAGTGCCCGAAGACCGGACTCCGTTACAAGAGATTGAGGTTGAAAAAGACTTAACATATCAGGAACGTCCCATCAAAATCCTCGACGTAGTGGAAAAGAGGACGAGAAGCCAAGCTATCCGGATGTGCAAAGTGCAATGGAACCATCACACTAAAAAGGAATCAACGTGGGAGCGTGAAGATCAACTGCAAAAGGATTACCCTTATCTATTCGCAGGCTAGGCTGAATCTCGGGGGCGAGATTCCTTTAAGAGGGGTAGCTCTGTAACACCCTGACTGTTGTAAGAAAATAAAATGTTAAGAGATTAGGCGTCTATTGAATTTGGTATTATTAGCAACTCTTAAATTTTTGGATTTTCAAGAAAGTTCGGCCCTGGATTCCCTAAATTAAGCAAAAATATATGTACATATATATATATATATATTATTGTACATATATAATATTATACTCATCTTGTAAATAGTAATAATAATAATAAAAGATCTAGAATATAATTGAATTAAGATCCATAAGCAAATGGGTAAATAAAAGTGCAAACATAACATGTAATAACCATAAAGTATATGTACTAGCAAATAAAATAATTTGGGCTAGCTGACCGAGCAAAACAGTCCGGCCGACCAGCCCCTTCGCACGCGCTCTCCCTCTCTTTCTTCTTTTCTTCCCGCTCTTTGCCGCGTGCCCTCCCTTCCTCTATTGCTCCCGTGCTCGCGCCCGATTTTCCTCTGTGCCCGCGCACGCCGACGCCCTCTGCTCTCCCCTCTCCGCTCGCCCCTATAGCCATGCGCTGCCCGTGCCGCGCCCACGCCGAGCTGCACCCCACCGCATTCGCGATTAAAGCCGTACCACGGCCCGACGCCCCAAATCCTCGCCGCTGCCACCGTACGCTGCCGCATCCTCGCAAATCTTCTTTCTGATCGATTAGGTCCCGATTCACTTGCTCTGGCGTGATACCCGCACTCTGAGCTTCACCCCCTCGGCCTCGATGGTTCACCACGTCGCCTCCTCCTCACTGTGGCCGTGCGATTGCAAAAGTAATGTCATAATGGAGTTAATTATGCTTTGCACTAGGTAAGTTTACACGAGTTTACTTTATACTAGATTTAGCTAATACTTTTACTTTTGCACTACCCTAACCGAAATAATATTTCACTTCGCACTAGCTTCAGCAACGCCAGTTTTGCCGCCCACTTCAGCGTCGCCCTGCCAATGTCTCCACGCCATCCGAGAGCAACCAGAGATACTTCCTGGATGAGATCGTGCCTCTGACACCGACCAAGAAGGGTGTTGCCTCCACCAAGTTCCTGCCCGGGACGCTTTGAACGGCGATATGATGCTCCTCCACGCCAACGCACGTGCCGGGAAAACCTCGATAGGTACCTCGCAGAGGTGGCCAAGCTCATGGACGGGGTACATTGCAGAGGTGGCGCCAGACACCAATGTCATGCTGCTCAAGTTCTAGGCGCTCGTTGCGGCTCTACTCAACTACGCACATGCCGTCGATGACGACATTTACCTCACCATCGACATATACCTCAAGGAGATAGACACATTGCTAGCTACTTTAACATTTCATTTTGTGATCTCTTCGATCGCACGTAAATGACACGTCCATGCATGCCCCGACATCAGCTGTGCCGGCTAATGAATTGCCAGAAGATGTTGCTGGAGGCGTGCACTCACGCAGGTGCTCTTCTTGAGCAGCTCCGCCTCCACACACCATTGCGGGGTGATTCTTCCTTCTTCGTGTCCAACAACGCGGCGGCCGGCGGCGTGCACCCGGGATAACGGCACCATCGTCCCCAAGGGCGCTGTCGCTACTGGCCAGACGAAGCTGACGCCGACACGCCCGAGGGGAAGGGGAGCAAGGCCATCACTGACGTGAAGGAGAGGTCAGGAGTAAACCCAAGTGCCATGTCAAGTGCAAAGTGAAACATAGACATTGTTTTGGTTAAGGTGGTGCAAAGTAAAAATTATAGCTAAACCTAGTGCAAAGTGAAACTTGTTTAAACCTACGTGGTGTAAAGTATAATTTACTTTTCATAATATTTTATAATTTTATTAGTAAATCATAGCGCAAACTTATAAAAAATAACGGTTCAAATTATATCTTGGAGACTGAAAAAATAAAAACGATAACTAAAAGGAACCGTGAGAGAAGGTTGTATTAATATACTTAAACATTTTATATGCTGTTGCAAGTCTTGGTCACCGTACATACTTGTTGTAACACCCTGACTGTTGTAAGAAAATAAAATGTTAAGAGATTAGGCGTCTATTGAATTTGGTATTATTAGCAACTCTTAAATTTTTGGATTTTCAAGAAAGTTCGGCCCTGGATTCCCTAAATTAAGCAAAAATATATGTACATATATATATATATATATTATTGTACATATATAATATTATACTCATCTTGTAAATAGTAATAATAATAATAAAAGATCTAGAATATAATTGAATTAAGATCCAGAAGCAAATGGGTAAATAAAAGTGCAAACATAACATGTAATAACCATAAAGTATATGTACTAGCAAATAAAATAATTTGGGCTAGCTGACCGAGCAAAACAGTCCGGCCGACCAGCCCCTTCGCACACGCTCTCCCTCTCTTTCTTCTTTTCTTCCCGCTCTTTGCCGCGTGCCCTCCCTTCCTCTGTTGCTCCCGTGCCCGCGCCCGATTTTCCTCTGTGCCTGCGCACGCCGACGCCCTCTGCTCTCCCCTCTCCGCTCGCCCCTATAGCCATGCGCTGCCCGTGCCGCGCCCACGCCGAGCTGCACCCCCACCGTACCCGGCGAATTAAAGCCGTACCACGGCTCCGATCGCCCCAAATCCTCGCCGCTGCCACCGTACGCTGCCGCATCCTCGCAAATCTTCTTTCCGATCGATTAGGTCCCGATTCACTTGCTCTGGCGTGATACCCGCACTCTGAGCTTCACCCCCTCGGCCTCGATGGTTCACCACGTCGCCTCCTCCTCACTGTGGCCGTGCGATTGCAAAATCCAGCCATTCAATGCCGCCGCAAGCTCTCCCCGTAGCTAGGACTGCCCCGCCCACTATAAAACCCGCCGGGACTTCCATCAAGCTTCCCAGACCCATCTCGTGCTCTCCCTGAGAGCAATCGGATTTTCTTGCTCCATAACTCATCGGGGCTCGTTTCTTCTCCAATTCCGGCGATCGGGCTCGTCGCCGATTGGCTCCATCCCGAGCCAATTCCTTCCACCTGGAGCACCACACGGACCCGGCGACACTATCCCGGTCACCCCCTGAAGTTCTCCGTGCCCGTGCTGCTCCCTCACCGTGAGGCCTCCCCGAGCTCCGCCGGTGCACGCCGACAAACCTTCTCGGCTACTCTCAAGTCACCAGGACCCCCGAGGTAGCTTCACATACACCTATAGATGCTCTTTGCTCAGTTAATTTAATTGTAATGCCGTGGTTCGCCGACGGTTTTCCTCGTTCCGCCGCCGCCATTGCTCGCCGGCGACGCTCGCTCGCCAAATTGGTCGATGAGAGTTCGGCTAATTGAGCATGGGGTTGCGGGTGTTCCATTCCTTGAATTTTCCCGGTCGGCCGTAGCCTCTGTCGCCGTGGGAGAGTGCCGGAGCGAGCTCCTTCGCTACGAGCACGAGGTAGACGAAGACCCAGTGCCCGCGTTTGAAGGGGACCGTCGGATGGCGATCGGTCGGCTCGTGCCCAACCGACGACGCGCGCGAGCGCGCCAGATCCGCCCATCCGATCCCGACGGGCGCCCACGCTGCTCGTGCGCTCGCGAGCCCACGTGCGCCCGGAGCCGACCGATCGAGATCGGGTGACCCTCGCGCTCGTTTGCCCACCGCCCGACACGCGTCACTTCTTTGCATTTTCTTGATTTAACACGGGTTGAGAACTTCATACATGAATAACTTTTGCAATTTAAATCCAAATTTAGTGAAACCAATTTCTAAATTTATCTAAATTCACCCTCTGTCCAGAGATACTGAAAGCAAAGATTTCTGAGCACAAATAAATTCTTGGCACAAATTACTTGGTTAGGTTAAAGTAATTATAACTTTAGAATTCACAATTAACTCTTTTAGAATTTGAACTCGAGGAGAAAATTGTTGGCATACCTTAAAAATAATACTTGCCCAAGGGGATCAAGGCCATAAATTTCTGAGTTCATATGGATCTTTGTTGAGATGTTATTGGCTATGTTAATTTACTTTGCTTTCTTTAAAAAAAAATGCGTTCGATGATCGTAGCATACGAGGACCAGGAAACAGAAGCGGAGGCCAACCAAGACCAAGACCCACAAAACCCGGATAATTGCGAACCAGGCGAGTCAATACTTTGATCATATTGAATACCCATTTTGCAAGTTATTTAAATTTAAACTATCAAAGTGCATGCTGTTATTTTATGTACTGTTATAAGTTTGTTTTGCAACCATAGTTAAGCTGTCCCATTTAATCGATGCCATTATTATAACTCTTCGGCATATTATCCTGTAAACCTTGTTAACCCTAGTAATAATTATAAATGTAGCTATTTCTGCAAATGGATATTAGATTTATGTCATATGGCTTAGACATGCTTAGTTGTCATGAAGGTCGGGAATATCCCCACGTCATACGCAAAGGCAAAGTGAAATTTTGGGAAAAGTGGTAGTTGGAAATGGCTGGGTATGTTTAAAAAGACCATTATTTTATACCCCCAAAAATCTTCAAAAATTGCTAATACATCTGGGCGGATGGTTCGGGGGTATAATGCAGTGGAGCACGAGTGTGTGGTTTTGTGGTAGAACCGTCCAGATGATCAAGGACTGAATCGGGTCATGACATCCCATTGTAAAACAGTACAACCACAAGCTGGCAAAGTGTAGGCATGACTAACTAATCTGCATCGCCGAAAGGAAGCACTTCGAATGACCCACGAGTCGTGGTCTTTGGGTAAGCCGCCGTGGACACGGGTCGTGTTGTGGTTAAGCGTAGTGTGGCGCAAGAGGGGTCGGGAGACGAAACCTCACGAGTGCAATCCTTTACTAGATGCATTGTAACGGTCATGTGATAATCCTTTTGATCTACATGTCTAAGGAAACGTGTGGAATATACCAACAGGGTTATCTCTTGTGGGTAAAGTTGTACAAACTCTGCAGAGTAAAAACTGTTCGAACAGCCGTGCCTGCGGTCAAGGGCGGACATGGGAACTTAACTTCGATATAGTTCTAATTCAAAATGATTTCTAAAATGGGCCGAATCGAATGGGAAATCAAAGGACTACTGATCGTCTGGTTTGAGTTGTCCTCGGTGTTGTCCCAGTGATAAGTTAAGTGGCTATAACATGAAAACTGGTTTATGGTACAAGTAACTTGGATATTGGATGAGATTTGTACATATTCTATAAAATCTTTTATTCAAGAATAATATAAAATTTTTGGTCCAAAGGCTAAGTATAGGAAATTCTATACATAAGTCTTAAGTCTTTTAAAAGTGCAATTATGGCAAAATAAAATAAACCTGAGCCTAATCTTTGTCGCCCATGCATATTATTTATTTGCATTTCGATTATTGGCTCACGAGCACGGGGTTGGAGTGCTCACACTCGCTAACAAATTCCGCACTGGAGAGCAGGATCACTACGCTACGAAGATACACCGTGTCAAGGAACTGATGAAGGAAATTAGTGCGATTATTAAAATACTTGGTCCTAGGTGGTAGACTTGCTGTAAGGGGACTCGTCTATATGGCCAGAGTCTGGAAATATAGACAAGACCATTTACCCCCAGTCAGCTGCCGATGGATTATGGTACCACTACTTTTGTTATCTTCCGCTGCTATATCTTTTGGATTGTAGTATTTGGCTTGGGCGGCCAATGTGTGTGAAAAGCGCCCGACGTGGTTTATTTTCAAACTCTGATGTAAGTTATACTTTATTTTGACTGTATGATCATCATTAAGCGATATTGGGTCTGAGCAAGCAATGTTCTGTGAGCACTATCTACTGGTCCAGGGAATAGTGCAGTGGCATCACAGAGGATTCCGGATTGAAAATCCGGGTCTGACACTTGTGCTCATGAGACTAAATTTGAAGGACTTGACAATTACAGATTATAGTGACTACAGTCTTCTAGTTAATTTGGTTAACTGGAATCTCCTGTAGTAACAACAGAGATTCTATATGTCTGCATTGTGTTTCTCCAATGTTATGAAGTGTGTATGTCGTTTACGCGTGTTTAGTTATTAATCTTAGTCAAATTTACCCTAGTTGTGCAAATACAACACGTGTATGAAATACGACTTACTCCCCTGTTTCTCAATATCTAAACTACGCTGCGCTTACAGAACACATTGGGCATATAGTTGTTTCAAACAATAGCCTCACTTTACAATCGGCCATGCATAGATCTTTTTTTTTCTTGTAGTAGAAACCATTTCGTCATCTTCGATTATTACATTGTGGTCATTTGAAACGGTAAGGTCCATTCCTAGGAACCAAACAAACCATGTTAAGTTCAGAGTTATTATTAAATTAGGAAAATGATAAGCTACAATCGGTTGTAGCCATATGCACTATCCCCACCATTGGGGTTGCTCCGAGATGTGTGCATTCTCGTCCCCTCCCTCTCCCTCTCTCTCTCGAACAAAAACAACATGAGGTTTCTGGCAGGCGGTGGCGACCGAGGTTTCCTGTGGACAGTGGCGCCGAGGTTTCTGGTGGTGTGGCTTCTGCACGGCGGCGGCGCGGCTCGAGGGATCGGAGGAGGTGGCTTGCCCGTCGGAGCCGGGAGAGAAGGGACTAAGAGAGGGGAGAGAATGCACAGATCTAGGAGCAAATGGACGGTTAAGATAGTGCTTATAGTACCAACCGGTGGTAGAATGTCCACACATTTAATTATTCTTCTTTTTTGAAGAATTTCTAATTACTCTTAACCTATTCCTCAAACCATCAGGAATAGCAAGTGATCATCTCTATTAATACAGAAGGGAAGTTTGTTCGTTCACCACCTCCTTCCCTTCGTTCTAGCATGAGTGAAAAATTTTATGATATGCTTCGAACGTAGGAGTGCCATAAGAAATAATTCAAATATTCTTGTAAAAATTAGAAAATCCAAAAGAAATCTTATTTTATTTTTTATTAAATTACTTAGCACAAGGTAAAATTATCTTGAATTTTGCAAAACATACTATTGAGAAAAAACTTTCACATAACATGAAGTCTAACATAAATCATCAACCTCACATTTGATTATATATATTATTTTTTTAGATATTATTGTAATGCACACATCTTACTGGTTAAAAACGAAACCCGCGATGCCAACTTATTTTCAATATATATTGAAATATATATATTTCAACGGGCACATGGTCATACTCGGCGGTAGATCTCCTACGTGATGTACCTAAGCTTGCGTGTGCCGTGTGCATGAAATATCGCGTCGCGACAAGCAAGGCCTCATGATTGATGTGAACAACAAATGAGGAGGGGCGAGAAATACGCACAGTACATTAGCGGTGTAGAAATACGCACAGTGCACGAGCGGTGGGGATCAACCTAACGTAGCTAGGTGTTGTTGAATTGTAGGGGTAGATGCATCGTTCTACCGTGTGGTAAAAACCGATCGGGCGCACATGACGCATTCATGGGCGCCGGTCGGGCCCAGCTGCGCGCGGCAGCGGCCCACCTGCAATAGCGCCGAGCCCCTCCCGGCACCATCACATGGCCCGGCACGGCAGCAGCCCTCCATTCGCAAACGGCACTAGGGGCGGACTAATGTTGGTTTTCAGCGGTTTTTATTTTTTTCAGTAATTATTATTTATCAAACTAATACGTTAAAATTATAACTTGTATAAAAAAAACAGGTCCGATGATTCAAGGGGCTTCGCTTCAACCTTCATTTTTTAGAGAAAAAACACATTGTTAGTACTAACTCCTCAGCCTAATATCTGCAAAACTAGCCAATTACTTTGTGCCCTTGTACTTTAAAAGACAGTGACATTACGCCGAAAGCAGTTGCGTGAAAATGGCTTCATACAGATGTGATCGGTGTGACGCACTCGCGTACTACTCGTCCTACTCGTATAAAATCTGGTGCATTCGATTACTCCAGTTTAATTATTGTTAAGGTGAATGTGACCGGGTTGGATTTAATTAGGGGGATTCAATTCCAGCGTCCTGTGATGATGTGATCCTCCTCGACGAATCCGGCCCACCGGGGAGCTCTCAGAAGTAACAAACGGAAGCGACAAAAGACCTCGGCTTGCTCTGTCCCCCGAGGGTTTAACAAGAAAAGCTGTTCATCGCATATGCCACGGTCTTTATTCGTTAGGGTTTTAGTGTAGGTAATAAAACGTTTCAACCCATCGTAACAGCTCACTACTCTAGCTAATCGGCTATTTAATTAGTGCAGCTAGTTGTTGTTGGGATTAAACGTAGACTAGACTAATGTAAATTAAAATATTTATTATATAAATCAGAAATATATGCAAATAAGAGATCATGGATCATTATCACTAGACACGCAGTACAGAGAAAGAAAAATTGAAGCAACCTGGTTCAACGCAGTGCATATCAATATAGTTGAAGTAGTCGATCGCCCAACATCCCGATCAACGTCCTTAGAAGGTGATCGTCCTCGAGCAGTAATTGATCTCCACGAGCCGATTGTGTTTTCTCATCGGATCGTACCGATCAGCACCACAGTTGTATCACCATCTCTACCAAAGTCTACATATTCGAGGATGGAACACCGGTGTGCTAGCACTGGTGTGCATAGTAGAGCCTTTTTTGGTAGGAGGCAGTTAGGGTTTTGGTTAGTGTGTATTATCACTTTTTCTTACCTTCTTACTTATAGCATAAGGCTATGGGTGCAATCGGAGCAGATACAAACGGGTATCGCTCATCATGTATCCTATTTAGTATTTTTTTCTTGGAATCAGAGTCAGACATGAATAATACTAGATAATCATTTCTCTATTCCGTATTCGTTCTATAAGCTTTCGAACGACCGGTCAGATAAAAATTATCCGCTTCTTTTGCATTCCTACATAGGGCTTTGGATAGTATGATGCAATCAGAGTGAACACGGAGAGACTAAGCGCTGAGATATCGAAGGAAGAACACTTAATATTCCCTGTCTATTTAGATGTGATAATCTGCTTATATGTTATCTTATTATTAAGTTAAGTCACAACAGACTTCCTTATATTACTTTACATACGGATATATACGGACAGATTGCACTTATCATGTATCCTATTCTATTTTTTTCTTAAAGTCAAACATGGATAGTGCCGGATACCTATTTATATATTCCATATTTGCTTCGCAAGCATTCAGTCAGACAAAAATTATTCACTCTATTTGCATCCATACCTAAGGCGCCCCTTTATATAGAGTCACTGGCTGGATTCTTATCAAATATAAGTAGAGATCGTATCCCCACTTGAAGAGCCTCTGACCAGAACCTCATCCAATACGAGAATAGATCGTATCCCACTCAGAGAGTTTCTAATCAGAACCTCATCTAATACGAGTAGAGATCGTATCCCACTCGGAGAGCCTTTAACCGGTTCCTAACTGGTTCAACCCGTTAAATGTGTGACCCTGCAAGTTCATATATATTTAGTTGTAACTCGAAAATATTTTTTAAATCACTGGTCGGTAGCGGTCCCTAGCAAAATATATCTACCCCAAATATACACAAAGATCAATCTGAACGAAACTTATGTAATATGATCTATAACCAAGTCATATTTCCTCATGATCAGTTCATAACTCCTTATGACTATATCATACCTGGTTACGACCAGTCTGTATCCTCATATGACCAGTTTGTGGTATATCTGACTAGGTCATGACCAGTCAGTATACTCATACTACCCGTTCATATCTAGTTTGACTAAATGACCCATTTGTGTATTCTCCTTTTGCTTCACCATATCCTATCGAACTTTAGGTGAAAAATGTGTCATCTATGGACTGTTTAATCTTTTTTAATCTAGTGATGGATAACTTTATATGGTTGACTCTTTGACCACTCGTAGTATGACCATACACTTTTTTATCCGACCACATCGAGGGGCAAGTGATATCTCTCCTTTATGTAGGAGGGGCGAACCCATATCCAATTAGATACATTCTTTATCATGTTTCATAGTATACCCAAAAGCTACCTTTATAAATGTCCAGTTACGGAGTAATATTTGGCAAACCCTAAGTGCACTATTACACATGTAGAAAACTATACTGATCTCAGATACAAGGATTATACATCATCATTACTTGAGACCAACTTATGACGTACAAAACATAAAAATCTCAATAGTGCCTTAAGGTGGGTCAATCCAATACTATGTTCTCTAACATGTGTCTATATTATTAATTTAATATCTCTATATCTATGACCAGTGAAACATGGTCATCAATTAACATATATGCTAGTCTATAATGCTATCATACAATAAATAAAGAGCTTTGCCAACATGTCCCACACTTGTTAACCTTTATAAATGATAATTCATTCAAGGAAGATAATAACATTTATTCAAAATATCATAAATATAGAAGTAATACAATCATCTCTATTATTACCTCTAGGACATATCACTGATGTTTAGTCTAAATCATTTTCAAGGTGTTATATGTAAACCATCTCAATTTTTACACCAAATCAACTTTAAGAGGAATAAGGGTTGAGGCGATGATCCTTAATTACTAAGATATACATATGTCTAGCCCATCCCAAATGGGTAGCCCGAAACGGCTTGGCATGAGGCCGTTAGGCATGGCCCATTTAGCCCGTTAGCCTGAACGGGCCATGTCATGTCGTCCCATGGGCGGAGGTGGTAGCCCAGGCATGGCCCAGATGGCACTCATGCCATGCTAGGCCAACACATGCCTGATTGGCTTGACGAGCCAGTAGGCATCACTAGCCTGTTCAGGCTAGCTGGCCTAAAATTTTGAAAAAGTAATAGTTTAAAAAATTTATAGAATTAACAGAGGCACAATAAATTATAGAAATATTAAAAAGACACAATAAATTTTAGAAATAGTATAAAAAATATAATAAATTATAGAAATATAATAATGACCTTTATTAATGTTAAAATGGCTACCTCGTTAAAAACTTTATCAAGTAAAAACTCAATTTGAGAAAACCTTGGTAAAGAAAAAGAGTACATGCATCGGTGTCGTCGGTGTCTTGACTGCATTCGCGGTCATCTAGATAGAGATTATTGGACACGTGTTCTAACTTCATATCCACCACGCAGTGTTGAGCTCATGCATCAGTTTGTTCCCAATCTTTCACTGTGAGAAGTATATCCACTATCTCACTTATGAGTCATGTTCTTCTCTTCTCCAATATTCTTCCAGAAATATTGATAACAGACTCGAAAGAAACCAGCAAGATAGGAAAGGTCGTTGCAAGCAAACTCTATGAAACTTATGTTCATACTTCTGATAAACTTCAAGCAATTGTGAATGAATAGTTGTAAAATAGTTAGTATAATCTACCCCTATACCCTCACCTATAATTGAAAGAATATTAGTGAATCCTACAATTTTACCCCTTGGATCTAGAATAAATGCAAATACGTATAAGTACGGAATCTCATTATAATATCTAAATATCTAGTTTTCATAGTGAACACAACCTCTCATAACACTGGATCATTTTCATTAGCTTTCTAGTGACCGGCAATCGTAAGAATATGATATACAATTACAAGAGATGTTAGATAGTACATTCCAGATAAAGCAACAGTGGATTCGTAAAAGAGTTTTAGAAATGCTAGTAATTTCTTAGCAACATACCAATGCTGCTCAGTCAGTAGTGTGTTACTGATATGACTTTGATAGTGCGTGTGGATAAAAACAGAAAATGTGGACTTATAAGGTAAAAGATTTTGTAGCACAAGGTAAGTTGAGTTCCACCCTACCGGCATGTCCACAACAAACTTTCCTGAACATATCCTCATAACAATGCAATAGGTTAATTGCATCATGAAAAGCTTGAAGATATGGATCTAACCTCTTTTAAACTATATTTAAATATAAGATTAATAATATGAAAGGCACATCGCTGATGTAGTAAGAAGGATTCAAAGTATGTACTAAATAAGAGAGTAAGAATATCCCTTACTTGAAGTTTGTAGCAGCATTGTCCAGGGTAACTACAAAAATTTTATTTGTAAGGCCAAAATCTTCCACCACTTTGATAATACATTCTGCTATATTCTTACCGATATATGCTATGTCAATTACTTTGAAACCTATGATTCTCTTTTTCAACACCCAGTCATCATTTGTATAATAAGCGACTACACTAAGATAATCCTCTCTAGACTGACTACTCCATATGTCCGAGGTTAAGACCACCGAAATTGTGCAAGTTTCAGAGCGTTCTTTAATTTTATTATGACCATTATTATAGTATTTAACTAAATCTCTAGTTGTTCTGTGTCTAGAAACGTGGGTAAAGCTAGGATTATAAGTAGTTCTAATGTACTTTTCGAACGCATCTAACGCACCAAAGTTTAAAAGATCTTTTGAGGCAATTAAATGGGCTAAAGATTCTCAAGCTACGTTAGTATTATAATCCTAGTTACGTATCATACTGTCAGGATTGTACTGTAGCTATGTCTGTCTCATGGCTATATCTTGCTTTTCTTTACATCTTTGGGCATGTCTATGCAAGTGTCTAGTTTTACCTAAAGACTTTTGTAGATAATTCATGATGATATATTTTGCAAGTAACAACACTTACCTAATCTCTGGACTCTTCTCGCTTCATTATCTTATCGAAATTTGTCGACATGTTCGACGTGCTAGGTTTGGACCTCTTTGCTCTGATGCTTGCTGACACAGATGTACTGGTAGAGCCTAACGATGGTATAGCCAGGATCTGTTTTAGCATTTGAGGTGGAGGCGAAGGCGAAGATGTTTCATTCCCAATGGATGAAAGTTCTTCCAGATCAATTCCGTGTCCACTCGCAGGAAAATTACCAAAATTTTCCAAAGAGAAATGTGGAAAACTGCAACATACAAGTAGGAAATTACACTATTACCTATTTTATATCACAATACAGAAAATTAAGAATAATATAAGTATATAAGAATCAGTATTGTTACCTATTTTCTTGACTGTTGGCAAGATTTCAAAATTTTGAATTTTTGACAAAATTATTTCAAATTTTGCTAAATTATCACAAAATGTATCAAAATTTTCATAAGAGAATCGGAGAAGAGGTTGCTAGTGAGGGTGTGCGTGAATGAGGGAAGTATGTTGCCTATTTATATAGAAAACAATTTAGATTTTTTATTTTTTTTTCATATTTTTAAACTCACATGCGGTCATAAAATGGCTATAAATTTTAAAAACCAACCATTACTCATCTTAAACGGGCCATGCCCATTATGCCATACCTTGGCCAAACGTGCCTAACGATCACTTGTTCGTGCCAAATGCGCCGTGCCCACCGGGCTACATGTGCCTACGAGCCAAGCGTGTCGAATGGGTTATCATGCCGCACGGGCCACGCCATGCTGCATCGTGTCAGTGCCCAGCCCGCCACTATGCATGCTGTGTTGTGCCAGCACACTCGGTAGGGGTGGCGGCCCAGGCACGACCCACCCCATTGTGCAGTGCTGGCTTGGCCCGATGCTCCTTGTGTCGTGTCGTGTTATGAGCTGTGTCTACAGTAACAGGGACAACACTATGTATGCCTTGATAGCTTGTCTTCGGTCTATGCAAGTGAATAGATTGGGATTTTGGACCTCTCAAACAAGGTCCGAGAGGAAAAAACACAGGTTTAATGTGAACATAGCTTTTGTTTCTTGACATTTGGACTTGTTCGGTTCAATTTCTAAAATCAGTTTTTTAGTTTTTTTATAGTAATTAGTTTTTAAATGAAGTGTCTTTTCATGATAGGGTTTATAAATTAATTGTGTACATACTGCAGCGATTTTATTTATATCGACAAAAAATGCATACGAGTTTCTGTTACTCCTACTCTCTTACACGAATAACTTAAAAGATATAAGTAGTAGCTACCTGACATAAGCTCAAATAAAAAAGAACAGCTCCATTTTATTCTTTTTAATTTATCATTTACCAAAGAGTAAAGGTCTGGATTGAGGTTTTTACTCAAAGTATTTTAGGTTGATTTGATGTGCAAGCCGCACATGCAGCTTTCCCTTGAACAGTGAGCTGATGTCCTACTCCATACACACATGCAGGACGCAGCCTTCTGAGCCCTGACAAAACCCCCTGCCTGAGTGGACCATATCGCCATCTTTATGTCGTTTTTATGGTAGTAATGGGCTCGAGACTTTTCTTGCTGCATTTTCTGTCACCTGTCGTGGTGGGGGCTCTTCCTGTCTTGCATCGCCCTGGCCGGCCCAGCCCTAGAGACAGACGGATAGAGGTCGCGTAGCAGCAGTAGAACAAGTTTGCACGCCAGCTTCGTTTTTTTACAAACATTTCGATTTGTGGTCCCTTTGTACGTACGTGCGTGTATGTGGTGTGTGTATATATGCGTACTTCTTTTAAGATCAAATTGTTTATAGCGTGGAATCATGCCAGCATGCACGGACGCGCACAGGAGCATCGTGCATGCTGGTGCAGCACCAGCGCTACTTTTGCTCACTGCCACTCACATCCGGTGAAGTTATGCGATACCGGCATTTTTACTGTGGGTAAAAGTAATAGTCAATGGATTATTATTTATTTTAACCGATAGAATACCACTTTAATAAGTAATAAATTTATCAAAGTGTTGCAGAAAAATAATAATTAGAGACGATACATTACATATATCCAAATAGCCACGCATGGCTGAAGTTCCATACAACCTGCTCAACAAAACTATTACAATACCAGAAAGGTAGTCTAAGTATTCAAGGGAGAAGAATACAAATACAATACACTAATAACACAAATACCTTAGGGGTCAAGTCCGTGCTCCCTAAAACTCTAGTCGTCTCAGTCCCCGTATAAGTTATCACCCTCATACGGCTCGACCTTGGTACAATCTTCCTTCCATTCGGAGTAAGGCTCCTCCGTGTAAGCCACATCCCCTCCAGCTGTGGATCCCAGCTGGCTATCCTCTAAATAAGGGTAATAATAACAAGAGTAAGTACGAAGTACTCATCAAGCTCATATATAACAATTATGTATTATATGCTTTTATTCTACCTCTTGGGTTACATCTCATTCTCACACTTATCCTCATTATCAAACTATAGAGAAAATAATTGTTTTTAGGTTGTGAAAGATTTCAGATTTATTAACTTTAGAAAACTACTGAACACTGTTATGAACAAATAAAAACTTCCATTGGTTTCCATAGCCTCCAATCCAAGAGACAGGTATAAATTCATGATTTGTATAGCATTGCGTAACTTGTATCACTTTACCCATAATCACTATGATCCTTGTAGTGCATGGATTTTCATATTTCCTTATATATGATGCCCAAATTAGAATACAAAACTTTTACATCTATCTTAGTATATTATATCTTCACCCAACTATTCTCAGTCGGCAGTCTGGGGCGGTCTCTCACTCTCACCTAGCACCCATTAATAGCAATATAGCTGTTGGCTAGGGCAGTCCAACCATCACCCAACACCCCACTGCGTAAAGTATTGCCTCCGCGTACCTCGCTTCTGGTATCTGACCACTCCTGGGTTCTTGCGGTCCATATCCCCCACTTCTGGCCTATGTACCAGTTCTGAGTTCTTGCGGCTATAGATCCCCCACTCCTGGTTTCTCTATCGGCTTTGGGTTCCTCCCCTAAATAATACTTACCCACGTGGAGAATATAATAACCTCGATAGCGCTACTAATTCTGCCCATCTTAAGATGAAAGAATGGTTGATATATTTAGTACGGTCCATTCATATAGATAAAGTTTGTAACTCCTTATACTCTATTCTTATGCAAAGGTCCCAAACCTGCCTCTCTGTCATCTGCCAAGGCAACCTCTGCCCATCTTCTTAAATAATCTAACTAGTCAACTGCTCCATCAGTTGACAGCTCTCTCTTTTCTTTTCTTTCTCATAACCCTTCTTCGATTTGATAGATTTTCCATTTTCATGCAGAGTGATATAAGATTAATAGAGAAATACTTGTTTTACTGAATACACTCTAGACTATTGTTCAAAGGAATATTTGCCTGAGTTTAGATAAAAGCTTTGGGTCCCAAGGTCACTATGGAAGAATCCTCTCTCCACTCCTGTTCCCTCTCCTGCAATTAATATGCATGCTATAAATTAAGCTACTAGTGTCGAAGAAAATAATATGTAGTACTTAATAGAGTGAAATACGCTATAGCGCCTTGACGTGATTCCTAGGTTTTATTTTAGCTAATTGTGGATTTTTATTGCTCAACTGCTATTTTAACTGTCGTGTTAAACTTTAATCATCTCACAAAATTTTTTTAATCGCATATAGGCTTTCAAAACCCTGGATAGTGATTACTTAATTATAGTGGTCCTACAGAATTCCTAATGGCACTACTACAAAACAGGCTATACTGGACGGGTACATCACAGACGGTTCATACGGAACCATCTGTGCTTAAACTATCACAGATGGTTCATATTACCAACCGGCTGTCATATTTTCACAGACGGTTATTAACACGAACCGTCAGTGATAATTGAGACAACACAGATGGTTCGTGTTGATAACCATCTGTGAACCTTCACAGACGGTTCTTAATACGAACCGTTTGTGATAATTGAGATAACATAGACGGTTCGTGTTGATAACCGTCTGTGAACTTTCACAGACAGTTCTTAATACGAACCATCTGTGATAATCGAGACATCACAGACGGTGTGTATAACAAACCGTCTCTGATATTCATTATCACAGATGGTTTGTATTAACAACCGTTTGTGATAAGTCACAGACGGTTATTAATACGAACCGTCTGTGATATTTGGTTTCACAGACCGTTTGTGGTTGGAACCGTCTATGATAATCTGTCTTCATTGCGCTGCATCGGTGGAGCAAGGCGGCCGGCTTTAGGGAGTACGGGGTGAAAACATATCGCTGTCTTCGTAGTGATCTGATCAGAGGTTAGTACTCAATTACTTTTAATAACTTATATGCATGCATGTTTTTGTAATGGAAGGCTAGAGATGATAGCTAGGTTTTTGTTTAATTTAGATCTAGCTAGCTAGGTTTAGAAAGATAATGTTAGTTTGCTCAATTTCAGAATGGGTAAGTACTGGTACGTAGTTCACTAGCTTCAATATATTCTTGCTTAACATTATTATGTCATGAATACGTGGCTAGCTAGCTATATACCTACGTAATATATATAAATGCATGTCATGTACGTGTAAGTATATATAGCTAGTCTGATTTGCTATGTAGTAGCGGTAATAATCATTTTTAACACTCATTTGTTACTTGTGTAGCGTAGATGGATTGAAGCTGAATGTACATTGAGAACCGTGTGAGTGAAGAGTATATTAATGACGTTTCTGCTTTTAGAAGAGCGGCCGAGCTGGATATGTTGAAAAAGGGGATAAAATATATGTACTGTCCATGCATTGATTGTGATAATCTCAAAATATTTAGCAACTCAGCGCAGATCGAAGCTCACTTGATTCGAAGGGGTTTCAGAAAAGGGTACAAATGTTGGACCAGTCACAGTGAAGAGAAGAGTACACAAGAAGGTAGTTATGACATAGTCGAGAGAGACAACGATATACTAGTTGTGGACTGTGCTTTTTATCATGAGAATAGGTCGCAGGATGACAATCTGGATCAGATGCTACGTGATGCAGAAGAAAACTATAGTGAGAGAGTTTGGTAAATTCGAGGGCTTGATGGAGGACTCGGAGAAACCTTTGTTCTCGGGCTGCAAGCCGCAATACATGAGGTTGTCATCAATTCTAGAACTGCTGAAATTGAAGGTAAGCAATGGTTGATCCGACAAGAGTTTCACGGCATTGTTAGGTCTCCTAGTGGACATGCTTCCAAATGAAAATGTGTTGCCGAGAACAACCTACCAAGTCAAGAAGATTCTTTGTCCATTAGGAATGGAAGTAGAAAGAATACATGCATGTCCGAATGATTGTATCCTATACCGTAACGAGTATGGTAGCTTACATATTTGTCCGATGTGCAAAGCATCATGATATAAGCGTAAAAATGACTCTGATGATGGAAAGAGCATCGAGATGAAGCAAGGATCTCCTGCTAAGATGTTGTGGTATCTTCATGTAATCCTCCGTTTGAAGCGTTTATTCGCAAACCGCAAGGATGCAAGATTAATACGTTGGCACTGGGAGCAGCGTAAGAAAGACGGAATGATAAGATATGTTACTGATTCTACCCAGTGGAGGAACATCGATAGGATGTTTATAGATTTCAGTGTGAAACTGAGAAATATAAGGTTTGGGTTGAGTACAGATAGAATGAATCCTTTTGGTAACATGAGCAGCCGACATAGCACCTAGCCCGTGACTCTGTGCATGTACAACATTCCTCCTTGGCTGTGTATGAAGCGAAAGTATATTTTGATGTCACTACTTATCCAAGGGCCAAAGCAACCTGGCAACGATATTGATATGTTCCTAGCACCATTGGTAGAAGATCTCGCAATACTGTGGAATGAAGGGGTACATGTATAAGATGCGGACAAATGAGAGAACTTTACTCTACGCGCCATGTTGTTCCGCATCATTAATGATTTTTCTACCTTTGGTAACCTATCAGGGTTGAGTACAAAAGGAGCCAAAGCGTGTCCGCACTACTTAGATTATACCGAGAGTATGTGGTTGAACAACTCGCACAAAACTGTGTACATGCGTCACCGTAGGTTCCTTCCAAAGTATCACCCATACCGCAAGATGAAGAAACAATTTGACGAAAAAAAGAGGATGACTCAGTACCAAGACCTTTTAGCGGGAAAGAGGTGTATGATATGGTCAAAGATATAAACGTTGTGCTTGGAAAGAGACGTAAACTAAGGAAGAACATGTGAAAAAAGGGTCAATATTTTGAGACTTACCTTATTGAGAGCACTTAGAAGTTCACAATTGCATCGATGTCATGCACGCAGAAAAGAATGTATGTGACAGTTTGATTGATCTCTTACTGAACATTACTGATAAAACAAAAGATAGTGTTAACGCAAGGCGTGACTTGGTCGCTATGAACAGTAGGACCAAGTTAGCATCGATAGAGATCAATAAAGGCTGGACGTACCTTCTCCCAGCTTGCTACACTCTGTCTAAGTTCCATTCGGTCACTCCACCAGCATGAAAGTTCCATCCGATCGTACCGAACTGAACTGTGCTAGTCCTTACATGGTGTGAAAGTTCCATCCGGTCGTACCGAACTGAACTGTGCTAGTCCTTACATGGTGTGAAAGTTCCATCCGGTCACTCTACCAGCATGAAGAAACTTATTTCTATGGAATATTTGAAATTAATTGGCATGAAGTCTCATGACTGTTATGTGCTAATGACACAAATGCTACCTGTTGCAATTAGAAGTATTTTGCCGAACAAGATTCGAGTGACAATCATAAAGCTATGTTATTTCTTTAGCGTAATTGCTCAGAAGGTCATTGATCCCGATGAACTAGATGCTCTGCAACCAGGAGTGTCGATGCTCACCGCGTGACGATCGACCCCACCACCGCTGACGCAACGAGCGACCCCACCGCCGATGCAACGGCTGACCCCGCCCTGCGAGTGACGCCCGACTCCGTCGCTGGTGCGACGGTCCACTCCGGCAGTACCAGCTGGGTAGTAGGGAGCGGTAACGTCGGCGCCCGTGGAGGCGCGACCACCGTTCTTACACCCGATGCGGAAGCGCCGAGTGGCCCCACCGATAACACGAGCCTCGTCATCGACGCCAGAGTCCACCACGCCGGTGCGGCAGACAACCCAGGAGCGCAGGCCATGGTCACTACTGTCCCAACAGGGCGACCAGGTGCGCCGATCGCCTCGGCTACGCCAGCAGTGGAAGACTTCAAATTCCCCAGCGCCATCGCGTCGTACAAGGGCGACACGGACCCCCGGGAGTTCTGCGCGTATACGAGACTGCCATTGAAGCTGTAGGCGGAGACGAAGGGTCATAAATGTCATCTCTGGGGGGCTCCTCACTGGAGGTCACTTCGGCGAGGCAGCGAAAGGCCTACGCGTGGAAACTACACCACGTGGTGGCATACCTGGCACAGGCACTGCTGGACTAGGCGCAGCACGAAATTATCTTCACGACCGCCGACGTCGAAGGCATGGAGTTCCCCCACCAAGATCCCCTGGTCATCCAGGTCGCCATCGCAAGATGCGACGTTAGGCGTGTCCTTGTTGATGGACGATTTGCAGTGACTTTCGACCAGATGGGGATCCCCCGAAGTCGCCTGGGCCCCTCGGAAATTCCGCTGTAGGGCTTCAGAGGTCAGCCACTGAGGGCACTGGGCCAGATATGCCTACAAGTCTCCTTCAGCCGGGGCGACAACGTGAGGAGCAAGGACGCCACATTCGACGTCGTCGATATCAATGCCATATTGGGGCGACCAACCCTCAATTCTTTCAGGGCAGTCCCACACCACGGCTTCCTATGCATGAAACTCCCAGGCCCGTGGGGCATCATCATTGCCCACGGCGACCAGGACATGGCCCGACGCATAGAGCTTAGCACCCGAGGCCCGTACCATGAAGTTCACCCCGCTGGGCTCCCCTGTGGATCGCTCCAGCAGCAGAAGCAGCAAAGGCTCCCTACCTCGCCGCCATGAGAATGACAGTCAAGTGGTTAGTCCCCGGCCTGTAAACGGGAATTTAGTAAAGTTCACCGTTTGCGAGATTAGTCGTGTTTCTTGCACAAACGCGCGGGGGCTCGCATCTACGCACACTTTACGGAGTATAAATAAGACGCGGATGTTGTCCCTGCACACTCTACTGAGTACAAACAAGACACAGATGTCCCGCGCACACATCGGTGCAATCACTACACGTACTCTTTGGAGTATAACTAACGCATGGTCGATGTTCCCACGCACGCTACGGTGTATCAATAAGACGTAGCGTCGAGGTCCGCCTCTGCATGCACTCTACGGAGTATAAATAGGACGTAGTGTCGAGGTTCGCCTCCGCACGCACTATACAGAGTATAAATAAGACGTAGTGTCGAGGTCCGTCTCCGCACGCACTCTACGGAGTATAAATAAAACGTAGCAGGGGGACGCCTTCGCGCGCACTCTACAGAGTATAAATAAAACATAGCGCTGAGGTCCGCCTCCGCACGCACTCGATGGAGTATAAATAAGACGCGAATGTTGTCCCTACGCACTCTACTGAGTATAAACAAGACGCGGATGTATCGCGCACGCGTTGGTGTTATCACTACGCGTACTCTCTAGAGTATCACTAAGATGTGGTCAATGTTCCCACGCAATCTCCGGAGTATAAATAAGATGTGGATATTGTCCCTACACACTCTACTGAGTATAAACAAGATGCGGATGTCCCGTGCACGCGTTGGTGTTATCACTACGCGTACTCTTCGGAGTATCACTAAGACATGGTCGATGTTCCCACGCAATCTCCGGAGTATAAATAAGCTGCGGATGTTGTCCCTGTGCACTCTACTGAGTATAAACAAGAGGCGGATGTCCTGCGCATGCGTTGGTGTTATTACTGCGTGTACTCTTCGGAGTATCACTAAGACGTGGTCGATGTTCCCACGCAATCTCCGGAGTATAAATAAGCTGCGGATGTTGTCCTTGCGCACTCTACTGAGTATAAATAAGACGCGGATATCCCACGCACACGTCCGTGTTGTCACTACGCATACTCATCAGAGTGTAAACAAGACGTGGTTGATATTCCCACGCACTCTGCGGAGTATAAATAAAGCACCGCCGAGGCTTGCCTCTGCGCGCATTCTGCAGGGCGCAGTAGAGGCTTGCCTCCGTGCACATCCCGTGGGGTGCACATAAGGCGCAGCAGAGGACTGCCCTCTGTGCCATCGAGCCCCCAGCATACTCTACGGAGTATAAATTATGCTCGGCCCGGAGACCACCTGTGCTAGCACGGAGGCCAGAGGCTCCGGCGCGGAGACCATAGGCTCCCCATGCACCCCCGCGCTGTTTCCCATTATCGTGGGGCTGATAGCCTCGTACGCGTCGAGGTGAGGGCTGGGGGTCAGAGCATACTCATTGCTTTAACGTGATAGAAATGCAGAACCTTTGCCTTGCCTAGGGCGTGGTCCAGCGAGAGCAGGTAAGAATTAACAGATGGAAATAGCCGGCTTCACAGTACTATGTGCAGTGTTTTGCAGTTACAGGTGCGAGGTACATCGGGAACGATACCCCAGAGTACAAGGGCAGGGAGCTTGTCTGTGTCTCCCGGCTCCGAAACATAAAGGGTATCCTCCTAATGGACTTGGGCGCTATAAAACGAGAGCAGCCTCTGGCAAGCGGGCCTCACAAGGCCCGAAGTACCGGAGGGAAGCCGTGCTAGCGTAGTCACACTGCGGAGAAAGTCATGAAGAAGAGCGGAAGTTCGAGCAGCGAGGCCAAGAAAGCCACTTGTGTTCACGCCCGCGTCGCGGCGCATTGGCACGCTAATTACGGGGGTGGCACAGAAGCTCAATGGCCTACGCTTCTAAAGAAGAGATGGAGAGCGCTCATTGAAGGCGCCCCCAGGGGCATGCGGCCCTGGGACGGGGAAGTCAAAGTCTACGTCTGGAGCTGAAAGACCCCTTGTTGAAGTACAAGTGAATTGCCCAACATCCCCCATCAGCCGGGGCACTTAGGCGACCTGGCAAAGGGAAACCACACCGCACCGTCACGTCCACCTCGTGTTGACGGGGTGTTCGGCCCCGCGGTCGTCCCGGCGGCATTAGCCGTAGTCAGGAGCCCTCGTCGTTTTTGGTGCCGGTAAAGAAGCACCAGAGGAGGCTGGGGCAGACTGGGGGCTAGCTGCGAATTCAAGATAGGAAGTTGGTTGCAGGGGCAGGAAGGTTTGGGAAGGCGAGTGGTGCTTCACTTGGCCACTCGCCCTTTTAAAGAGCCCTAGACACGAGACCCCGCCAATTGCGCCTCAAGCGTCCCATCGGTCGTTCCAGGTGCATGTGATGCAACAGTATCGTTCTGCCTCAAGTACAGGGTTCCACCAATTACGCTTCACGTGTTCTCTTATCTCGGGGGCCCATGAAGCAACGGGGGGACAAGCGATGCCCCCCAACCCAGCTGTAAAGCGGCATGTGCAAAACTCCATTAATCACGCTTCAGGTGTCCCATCGAGTGTCCAAGGAACCCATGAGGCGGTGGGAGCGAGGCATCCTCAGGGTGGAGAAGGAACGCGCGCGCATGGTCCGACGATAAAAACGATGGTCGTCGCCCGTGTGAGACCGCTCCCGCGTCTGCTTCAACTAGACGCCAGCTCCGCTGTCACCACTTCGAAGGATAGGGGACAGAGCGCTCGCGCGTCTACTTCGACTAGGCACCAACTCCGCTGCCACCACTTTGAAGGATAGAGGATGGAGCGCTCGCACGTCTACTTCGACTAAGCGCCAGCTCCGCTACTACCACTTCGAAGGATAGGGGACAGAGCGCTCGCGCGTCTACTTCTACTAGGCGCCAGCTCCGCTACCACAACTTCGAAGGGTAGGGGACGGAGCGCTCGCGCCTCTACTTCGACTAGGCGTCAGCTCCGCTGCCACCACTTCGAAGGGTAGGGCACGGAGCGCTTGCGCGTCTACTTCAACTAGGCACCAGCTCCGATGTCATCACTTCGAAGGATAGGGGTCGGAGCGCGCGTGCGTCTACTTCGACTAGGCGCCAGCTCCGCTGCCACCACTTCGAAGGGTAGGGGATGGAGCGCGCGCACGTCTATTTCGACTAGGCGCCAGCTCCGCTGCCACCACTTCGAAGGGTAGGGGACAGAGCGCTCACGCTTCTGCTTCGACTATCGCGTGAATAGATGGGCCAAACCTCACGAGGGAAACAAGTGTGCCCAAAGAAGTGACGGGGACAAGTGTTTCGGCTGGTCTATTGCGTTCATATATGAGCGCTTACAAAGGTGTCTGCCGATCAACATCCCCTAAGATCTATTACACAAGCGCCTTCGCCCACCTGCGAACGCTGTTCGTTCGGTTCCACCTAGACAACCGCCCACGCCGGAGCCTCGCCTGTCGAGGTTCGACTTGCCCAGAAGTCCAGCGAGTCCTCAGCCCGCCACCAGTGCTGCAGATTGCGCCGGGTTATGGTGTCGGAGATTAGCAACCGATCCCCATCAGGCAGCTACTTGGAACATAAGGGCATGTCGGTCAGAATATGGAGAGCAATTTCCGCTTTATTCATGGAACGGGGCGCACAAGTTACAACACATACCGACACACAAGAACCCTGGTGTCACACTTGCCTCGAGCCGTCGATGCCACCTTCGTCGCGCTGGGGAACTTCATCTAGCCATTGGCCGAGATTCCCCTCGCCGTACATGGTCCGCCGTAGTTCTACCTTCGCCGCGGCCTCCCCGATGTACTCCTAAAAACCCGAACAGCGGGGCGAACAGCGTGCACGGCACCGAACATCACTCCGGCCTCGGCCGACATCTCCAGTTGCGGGTCAGCCAATTCATCGACATGCCGGCAGCCCCGGTGCCAGAGAAGCGCACATGCCAGGCACGAGGTCACGTAGGAGCAATGGTTGCCAAATGACGTCGTGGCGCTGCGAGCAAGATTGGAAGCATCCCCGATTTGGCGAAGTGTCCGTAATAGCTCTTCGGGCTCGAGGCGAGGTGGCACTTCAGCGATAAGGTCTTCGAAGGTGCCCTCCAGGGCCAGCATAGTCCTATGCTGCCACTGAGGCGTCGCCCAGAGTCTGGTCCCGCTACTTCAGAGACGCAGCAAGGCGGCTCTTCTCCTCTTCTAGCGTAGCAACTTGCCAAAGCAGGTCGTCCCCCTCCTCCACTGCCACCTGCCGCGCCGCCGCCACGTGCTCCTCGGCGTATGAAATGGCCCCCATGTGCTCTGCCTCCAGGCGTCGAATGCAGTCGTCTTTAGAGGAATGCGCCTCCTTGGCCGCGTGTAGAGCTCTTCGGTGATGCATAGTCGATCCTCTAATGCCTCCCGCTCACGGGCGTGAGCCGCTTGCAACGCCCGACCAAGGGTGAGGTTCCGCACGACAAAGCGATCAGTAGACCTCCAAAGAACCACGCTCTGCTAAAGGTCAGATACTTGCCCTCATTTTCGAGGCCTCCAGCGCTCTCCCAAGGAGTTCCGACCCACACGTCAGCAGCACCTGCCAATCTAGGTTCGCGGTCGCACTATTTGCGACCCCCTGCCACGCTACCAGCACCTCCGGCTTGGGTGTGCGGCATCCACAACGACAGTTTTGGCGGCGTCGGACGTCCCTCCTGGTGGAACATCCCCGCGCTCTGAAGGTAGCCCACGCCCGAGGAAGCATGCTGCTGCGAGAGGATGCAGCGGTCAGAGCCCTACGAACTCAGCACAGGATCATACCAAACAAGATAGGTTACCTTCGGCAGCAGCCGGTGGACTCCACCGGGGCGCCCCTTCAGCCTCATAAGAAACTGCAAGGATACCTGCGTCCCCCAACGAGACTGGCCCTCCGAGCCGGGGGGCCACTGTGTTGGAGCCTAGTTCCAACAGGCTCCCGCCCTCGGTAGCCGCAGACCCAGAGGGGGTAGCAGGGGTGACGGGGCAGGGGTACTCGGTGTCGGAATCAGAGTCCCATAAGGCCCCGACCTTGCTTGCCACAGCGAACCCCCTCTCCGAGCGAAGGGGCGATAGCGTGCCTGGTCGCTTCGACTTCGGGGAGCAAGGCGGCGACCCCGCCCCGGTAACTGCCATAGGTGGGGGCTCTGCCCAAGTAACCGCCGCAGGCAAGGACTCCGCTCCAGCATCCTCCGCGGGTGCCGGCTCCGCCTCAGCGTCGTCCCGCAGCGAAGATGCTTCCCCCTCCCGATTGCCCACGTTGCACTCTTCATCCTCGCCACTGCCCTGTTAGTGATATGCCCTAGAGGCAACATGGAGATGTTGTATATATCACATACTATGTTTATGATACATTACTTTGTTCCTTGGAATAGACATCATCATTATTGATCAATGAGTATGTGACTTATTCATGAGACTCTTAAATACTAAGATGTTGCTATTTCTAAATGATCCCTGATCGTATATCGTATGAGGAACAAATATGATTTAAAGACAAAGATCAGCATATGTATTGATTGATGATCATGTCTCATGGATCATGGTATGGTGATACCAAATCAATAATATGGACATGTGTTAGTGAACATATGTTGGATAGACTGCCATGAGACACCGCAGATTCCATGTGTCATCGTTGGTCTCAAGTAGTGTTTATGTAGAGTCCTTAGACTTGAGATCATCATGGTTCCCAACATGAGTAGTAGCTTATTTTGGGACTACTAAACACTACTCCAGAATCGGGTAGTCATAAAAGTAGTCTTCGGGTTTGCCATGAAACATGTAGTGGGATGTGAATGATCAAGATAGAATTTGCCCTCCTTATGGGAGAGATATCTCGGCCCTCGATGTAATGGATTATGAAAGTGCATGGCCATGCCAAGGTGATTGAGGAGTCAATCACGAGTTTATAATCCATCACGGAATCGAGAGAGTGATTGAGCTATTAAGAGGATGACACAGTCTCGCCTTGAGCTCAATCTATATCGTGAGGCAAAGGGATTCGTACATGAGAGAACATTACGAGTTCACCGATATGATCTTTATATATACTTTGGGGTTAATATGTCTTACTAGAGGCCGCTATTAACATGGTAACCGGAAGGCGTTTCCGGTCACGACCAAGTATACGTGAACCTGCTGTGGTCGCACGCTTAACGGGTTGGAACACTAATTCGAATATGATTCGGATATGGGCTCAATTCGGATAGAGATCCGAATAGACTCCTATTGGGCCTCGGTCCACGAGGCCCACGTGAGGAGGTCTATATATATGGAGGCGAGGGGCGGAGGGGATTCGTGCCTGTTAACATCTAGCAAAACCCTAGCCGCCACCTCCCGAGCCAAACCCTAGCTGCTCATGAGTGCTAGTACACTCGCGATCGGCGTTCCAGCCCCGGACGTGTGGATACCGGTGGAGGCGCTCGTTGTTGCAAAGGTTGATCGGCGCGCGTGGAGGAGACGATCTGTTCGGGACGATCGGCTACTTCCACTACTACCTCGACGCGCGTGATTGGATCAGTTTCCAATTCTTCTTCCGCTGCACTGCGCGTCTAAGTGGTAACGATCCATGATCCTTCCTTAGCATGATGTTCTTGGGTGCGCGGTAGAAAAATTTTGTTTTCTGCTTCCGTAGCCTACGCGTATTCCTTTATGCCCAAGGACCCCTCTCCTCCGCCCTCGGCGTCCGCGTCTACCTCCGAATTGGCATACTTTGCCAAGTCTGAGTCCACGTCCGCCGCACCATCGGCAGCAGCAAGGCCAACGCGAGCAGCTGCCGGTGTACCAGGTCCAGCTGCGGAGGACCGAGCACCCCGGTGAGACAGTAATCCTTTCCCCTTGGCACCGCGGTGAGGTTGGCTCGGGGCTGGAGTAGCGCGCTCTGGCACTCTAATGCTCAAGGCCTCGCACACACGGTTTATCCACCCCAGACCTACCTCCGCTGTCGCATCTACACGCAGGGTGTGTTCCCTGGCCGTATACAGTCCGAGGAACGCACCCACCGCATGCTCCACGTCCTCTAGGTGAGTACCTGTGGGAGGCAAGGGGCGAGATTTAAAACAAAGGGCCCGATGGATGGTAGGGGAAAACTAAGCTCCACCAAAACTTACGTGGATCGGAGGGTCTCAGCAGTGAAGACACGGATGGGCGAACGTTGTCGTGCCGAAGCCCCCCAGGCGCGACACGCCACCCGGCACCAAGCGGTGCTACGCCGTACATGACGAACTCCTCGGTGAGGTCACTCATGTTGAAGCGGGCGGCGATCCCCACAAGCCTCCGCGCCCTCCACGGTACTCAGCATCTATCGGCGTGCCGGGCGTGGTGTTGAACGCCAACGACCACCTTGAACACTCGAGGCCGCTACCACTCGCCACACGGTGGTAAAACCACCGTCTCATCCACTTTGGCTCCCACTTCGACCGAGTTGAGTTCACGGGGAAGACCTTCTCGCACCGTGACCGCACGATGAAGTTGACGCTACCGAAGTTGGAAAATGTCCCGTCTCTCTGCTCCTTTGGTTGACACCGTGCGTCGTGGAGAAATACGAACAACGACGCGTTGGGCCAGCAGGCTTCCGTACGCAATACCCAGCTGTACACGGCAAAACGGGCTATCGCGTTCGGAATCATCTGCGCCACCTAAAGCCCAAAGGTCTGCAAGACGTCCCTGATAATCATGGCTGCTGGGATGCGCAACCCGGCTTCGAAATAGGTGACGAAGACGATCACCTTTGACTTCTTGGGGTACAGTTCGGTCTCATCGTTCGAAGGCAGTCGCACCTCCCGGTGGTCTGACAACTTCCCACTGGGCAGTAGGCCGTAGATCATCTCCTCCGTCACGAGCGTTGAGCCCAAGACACAGGAGCACAGACCTTTTATTTTCTCTGTCGCCACCCACCATTTGTCCACCAGTGTGGGGTCGTGCCCCTCGAGTGTGTATTCCACCTCGAGCGGCGACGACCGCCGGGAGAAGGCGCTGCTGCCGGCCTGCTGAACACGTTCTTCGCCGTGTGCCATCGTTCTCCATGAGCTAGACGACGACGGGGGCTGCAAGGCAGCAAAGAAGGCAGGAGAGCGGGGCGTACGAAAAGAGACCGAAAGGCGCAAGAGGAACAACAGAGCAAAGCAATGGCAAATGAGCACGAGAAGCGTCCACATGCCGGTGGCGACGCTTTATAAAGACCCCCTCACCTCCTTCACGATCCGAAACATAACCGGCGGGAGCCCAGATCTTCGGCTCCCCACGCTTGGGAAGTGTAACCACCGACAACCCAGAGCAGGCGGTGGCAGGTGGCCGGGCAACGCACGACGCGCCGGTAGCATCTCGCCACGCATCCTGCCCCTATTGGGAAGGGGCGCGCGGTTGCGGTCATGCGACCGCTGACAGCCCACGATGCGCCAACCGTGTCACACCACGTGTACCTCCCTATCGAGACAGCACCTACGGCTGCAGTGGTCCGCCCTAGGCTTTTTAAGGGGTCGGCGTGCGCGCCATTAAGATGCCACCTCCGGCCCGCGGACCTGTCGGCGCATGACGACTTCGGACTGGGCAAAGACCCCCCCACTCAACTCCCCAGCGGAGTACCGGCATCACGCCCAAAGTGTACAACACGTTCGGCTCCACAAGACGACTCCATCGATAACTATGGCACCGCAAGGGATGGCTCCAAGGATGTAGGCCGCCTACGCAGCCAGCCCATCCTGGGCGTCAAGCGGGGACAACTCCCGCACTCCGCGTCTTCCGCACAAAGCGGGGTCGCACTAGCAAATGCACTCCCATCTAAATAGGTCACAGGCCGTAGGGACGGAGGGGGCCAAAGGGCTCGACAACATGGCTTCAGCCTGTGAAGCCCTTCACCATGAGGGCTCCTGTTGTAGGGGTGGCCCCCACCTAAGCCCAGCCGGCCTGTTAGAAAGTTGTAAGCCCCAAGTGGGACATGTGTAATCATGTGATTGTCCTTGGGAAGGATATTTGGATGTAAGGGTATGATTGTAAAAATACTCCCCATGAGGATATATATATATGCGATACAAGCCATGGAGGAGGACAGAGCATTGCTCACCTAACTCTCCACTACTACACACACACTCTCTCTCTGTTTGGTCTGTAACCACAACAGTACCCTTTCGAGTGGTAAATGGGAATTCTCAAGTCCTATGTATGCAATCGATCTTGACCGGATGGTAGCATCATCGAAGGTTATACAACAGAAGAGGTCATTGAATTATGCATCGGCTATATGGCTCAAGTCGAGCCGATAGGTGTACCTCTATCTCGTCACGAGGGGAAGCTAGAGGGTATCAGGACTATCGGAAGGAAAGCAATAACTCCAGATCAAAATACATATGCTTAAATCCATTTTACAGTTTTACAACACATGACTGAAGTGACCCCATATATTGAAGAGCACAAGGACATGCTACGTCAAGAGAATACAGCCAGTCAGAAGTTTGGATCATGAAACAACACAACCATCAGTTCAATGAATAGTTGAAGGCGCAATTGACTAGGAGGTCGTCAAGTGAAACACTACAATGGTTGGCAAAAGGGCCAAAATTTACATTTATGACATGGCAAGGATACGACATTAATGGCTACACATTTTATACAATAGATCAGGATAGAAAGAGCACAGTGTAGAACTCAGGTGTCCGCATATATGCCTATAATGCGCACGTCAGTACCGCTGGCCCAAGCTTGTACTATGGGTTTGTAGAGGAGATTTGGGAGCTTGACTACGTAATTTTCAAGATTTCTCTATTTCGATGTCATTGGGTCCAACTCCTACGGGGTGTAAAGGTCGACAAGTACGGTGTCACTACCGTGGACCTCGAATGTGTAGGATACAAAGACGAGTAAACAAACCATTCGTACTCGCGAGGCAAGTTGTTCAAGTATTTTATGTAACCAACCCAGCAAATAAGAAGCGCCATGTAGTTCTTCAGGGAAAAAGAAGGATTGTCGGAGTTGAGAATATTGTGGATGAGGAAGAGTACAATCAATTTGATAATTTGCCTCCATTCGAAGAGAGCATCAGGCTCGAGGAAGGACAAGACGATGAAGCAAACTATATGCGTGTCAATCATCATGAAGGGCTTTATTTAAAATGAAATAGCCAAGTGTAATAAATATAACTTTATATGTTCCATTGTAATTGTAAAATGACTCATAAACTAAGAAATAGTTATATTTATGATTATGCTTGCATTTTTCATAAATGTAACTATATTCCATTGTAATTGTAAAATAACTCAGAAACTAAGAACTAGGTGTAGTGAACTATCACAGGCGGTTTATCAGAAAAAATCGTCTGTAATAATACATCACAGACGGTTCTAATATCACAAACGGTTCTATAAATAGAACTGTCTATGATAATCCAATATCGGTTCTATTATTGAACCGTCAGTGATATAACTATCATAGACGGTTTCTTTACGGAACCGTCTGTGAGAGTTTCCCTATAAATACCCGCAGCTAGATCGTAGAGTCCGCACTGATGCACTCTCCAGCGCCCCTGCTAGGTTTTGCTCTCTCCCACCACCGTTCCCTCCCGACGCCGCTGTCGGTCCCTCTCTACGCAGCTCCCTCCTGCCGCCGCTCTCTGCCGACGCCACTCCTTCCCGCCGCCGCTCCCTCCCGATGCCGCTCCGACGCCGCTCCCTCCGCGACTCAGGCTACATCGTCGTGACATTCGAAGACTTATTCTTACTATTCAATCTCGACGAACTCGACGCCTAACTTCTACGATGCTGGACACTGTAAGTGTACTGTACAATGAAGTTCTACATTCACGTTATACCGATAAATATCATTACTCTTTCCTTATGTATATGTACTTGATCCAACAAGTCCGGCAATCGCGACAACCGGTGGGTTTCCTCGACCCTCACTTGGTCTCCGAGCAAGCTATCAACGAAAATATATCATTCGTGCAAGATTACATAATAAGGGGATTGATTGCTCACAACAAAAAGAGTACGTCATGGAACCCTTCAACCAAGGGTAAGTGCTTCACTAGTTGCCACACATGTTTCATTTGTACTTTACATGCAGTATGAACTTAGGATAAATCACTATGGCGACACACATGACTAGGCAACACTGGATTTTGATTGTGATTATACCAAAGTGGAGCAAGGTAATATACCTTGATTCTCTACTTAGGAGCAATCACGACTTCAGTCGTGTGTAAGAAGTAATTAACAGGTAAACTCATTTTCTCCATACATAACTCTATTGTAATATTTCCTTCGTTTGCAACGGCTGAGGCTAACTTTTTTGAATCATGCAGGTCATTTATCACTTATGTTGCCCTAGGAGGAAGACACAACAAATCCAGTGACACGCTGCGACACAACACACGATTTCTGGTACCCGTTACAACACAACAATCCTATATCACACTTTGTTATAATGCCTCTAGAATTGATAATACGTTTGTACGTAATTCTAGTTCTGTAGTGCCACCAGCTACAGGGCAACGTATGTGGATTCTACGTTTGCCGCTATATGAAGGAAATCATGGATACTAAGATCAATGATCCAGAGGTTTGTCAGGTCCTTCCAATAATTATTATTTTCTGATTATATATGTATATATACACACACATGCTAATTAATGACTTAACATTGCTCCTAGCGAATGGGTGGACTTCATTTAAAGTACATATGATCTTGGCCAACTCGTCGAAATTCGTGAAAAACTCTCCGAATTCTTACTAGCACAGGTCATAAACAAGGCTGGAGAGTTCTACCCCGACAATGGTGATAATTAGATTTTGAAACATTGGATTCAATTGTACAAATCACTCAATTGTGCTTAATCAAACAATTCATTTGTAAGATCTGTGTAACGATTTTCATTCTATATATGTATATAATCTGTTGGCCGTTTGTTACATTCATAATTCACTTTGAGTTGCAATTAACTTATATGTCATTATGATGAGGACATCACTCCTTCAGATGCAACCGCTGATCCTCCAACCGTTATGCAAGGTCCAATGACCCTACCTTTGTTGTTTTCGGTTTCATCCTAGAAGAAAAAGCCCTACAAAAAAAATTGTAGTCATAGGTTGTTCCCTGTCCCAGATCTCGTTTAGCCTTTTGCACACTTTAATTTCAGAGTCCGTAGTGTTGAGTTTGTGTCCTTAGTCGAGTTGTGTTGCTAGTTTAGATCGTGTTTTGTTTCGGGTTGTCTTGCTTCCGCTACCTCTCATACAAACCCTAGCCGACTTTTGTTTTCCCACCCATATCCCACCCTCTGTTTTTGTCTCGTGATCACCCAGCTTCCCACCCATATCCCACCCTCTGTTTTTGTCTCGTGATCACCCACCACCATCCCCCACCCTTTTCCCGAGCTTTCGCCCCCCAATTTCCACCAATTTCCTCCACCCGATCTCGTTTTGGCCTCCACCGAAACCATAACTCGGAGGCCTATCTTCAAACGGCCGTAACTTTTGCATACGGACTCGAAATCAGGTGATTTTTTTTGAAATTGGGTGAAATTAAATTTTACATCCGATACTCCCTACTTTGTCAGGTTCGGCGAATTTATTTTGCCCAAATTCGGCCTGCAAAGTGCAGTACTCGCGCTCCGAACTTTCGTCACCGAATTTACAGCACATTCATCATTTTCTGTAGGCACACCTTACATCAGATTGAGGTGAAACTTTGTGTGGTTCCTATTTCTGTGCTCTGCTTTGTGAAAAAAATAAAAAAAAAGCAAAAATAAAAAAATTTGCTCATAGTAGAGAGGAGAGAGAAAAACACACAAAAAGTGCTTTCCGTGGCTAAAAAAAAGAAAAAAAAGAAAAAAACAGAGAGAGAGCACAGTTTTAGGTGACAGAGATTCATTCGTTTTGTTTGTCTTTACCAGCCATCTTTGTTGTTGTCTTTGCTTTACTATTCGGTCGATTCCTTATTCATCATATCATACCGTTATAGGACACATTTAGGCCAGCAACTAGGACCGTGCTTTGGACATTTATTCAGCATTACTATCTGTTATTGATTTGTGTTCCACTCACATATTTGGCCTTCCAAACTCCATATACATACTTCCGACAGACAGCTTTTGACCCTTGCAATCGCGGTCACACTCTCGAGGTATCACGAACCGACCACCGGTTGTACCACCTCGCTTATGCGATGGTAAGAACACTTGTAAGAGCTTGGTAAGCCACTTCCTTTGCGGGTTTCCACTGTCCTCCTTTGTAGTTGATAGGGATAATCTTTTGTTTTCCCTGTGTTTCCACTAACCATGGCAGGATACGAAGGGGATGGGACACCGGTCGACTTCAACGAGTGTGTTAGTCGCGCCGCTACAAGCTGCGCCGACAAACAAAATGCTTCATTCATCGATCTCGCGCGAATGGACACCATCGTCGCCGCCATTGCCCGGGCTTGAACACCACGAAGGCATTGAGCGGGTGGAGCGGCGAATGGCTGACCTCACTGGTCGGATGGACACATTGGAGACACGCCTGCCACCTGTCAATGACGGCCATCGTCATGACGATGACACAATGTCTGATGCGGATGGCAACATTGCTTAGCGGGCGACACAAGATGCACGACTACGTCGGCGTCTTCAGCAAAACCGACATGGTATGGGAGGTAATAACCAGAACCGTCATGGTAACGACGATCCTTTTGCTAAAGTTAAATTTACCATTCCATCTTTTTCTGGTCTTTATGATGCTGAAAAATATCTTGATTGGGAGATGACGGTAGAGCAGAAGTTTAATTCTCACTTGGTTCCTAAACAACATAGAGTTAGACAAGCTACTAGTGAGTTTAAGGACTTTGCTATTATCTGATGGAATGAACTGGGTACCATGCGTTTACAACCTGATACATGGGAGCGATTAAAAGAAGCTATGCGTAATCGTTTTGTTCCTCCTTCATATAAACGTGATTTGAGAAAAAAAATTACAGCGCTTAGAACAAGGTGATAGTTCTGCTCGTGACTATTATCTTTGAGCTTCAAAAGGGTATGGTGCGTTGTGGGGTTGTTGAGGAAACGGAGGATAAGATTTGTCGTTTCTACGGGGTTACGCGTGAAATTCAGGACATTGTTGATTATAAAGAATTTACTATCACAACCAGCTTGTTCCACTTGCTATGCTTGCGTAAAAGAATTGCGTGGACGCAAGGAATCAGCAAAGGCAAACACCGGACGACCCCCCTACACGCCGCGAACGACTACATCGACGGGACTGCCCAAGTCTTCTTCGAGTTTTCGTTCTCCTCCACCACCTGCGACCAAGTTTGCAGCAGCGCCACCGAAGCCACCATCCACGACACGCCTTGCAGATTCTACAAAAACTCCTTTGCAGGGTCCAGCCAAGAGCTCTTCTTCCGTGGCTTCAACGGGCCGCTCCTCCGACATTTCTGCCATCGCTGCCATGGGCTTGGTCATGTCCAGAAGAATTGCCCTAGCCAACGGGCATACATCGCCACAGAAGATGGAGGCTACATCAGCACTTCGGATGTCGAGGAGGATGATGATGATGTTGCTGCTGCCTCGGATGACAATGGCGGTGGTGATGACGACTTGGTTCTTGGTGGGGCGTCCACAGCGACGCTACGGAGCATCATTGTGCAGCGAGTCCTCAGCACACAGGTACAACAATCCGATAAGCTTCAACACCATAATTTGTTTCAGACTTTCTTCGCAATCAAGAATCGGCGTGCACGTGTCATCATTGATGGAGGAAGCTGCAACAACTTGGTGAGTTCTGATTTGGTCAAGAAGCTTGGCTTGACCACGCGACCGCATCCACATCCATACCATATTCAATGGTTAAATGACTCTGGAAAAGCTAAGGTAACACAAACATGCCGAGTCTATTTTTCTATTGGTGGTTATTCTGATCATGTTGATTGTGATGTGGTTCCCATGCAAGCATGCTCTCTTTTATTGGGTCGACCTTGGGAATTTGATAATAATGCTTTACACCATGGTAGTAGTAACAAATACACTTTTATGCATAAGGGAAAGAAAGTTACTTTACTGCCTTTGTCCCCAGCTGAGATTATAGAGGCCGATAGGGAGAGAGCTGCTGCTGCTAATGATCCAAAGGAACATGTTAAATCTGAAAAACAGCAAGTAATCAATTTGAAAAATTCTGTTATGCTTGCCACAAAATCAGACCTTGCTGAAATTGATGATGTTAATGATACATGCTATGTTTTTGTGTGCAAAGATGCTTTATTTTCTCTTGATAATATGCCTTGCACTTTGCCTGCTCCTGTCACTAATCTTTTGCAGGAGTTTAGAGATGTTTTTCCTGATGAGATACCTCCAGGACTTCCACCCATTCGAGGGATTGAGCACCAGATTGACTTGATCCCTGGAGCGAGTTTGCCAAACCGTGCGGCATACAGGACCAATCCCGAAGAGACTAAGGAGATTCAGCGACAAGTCCAAGACCTTTTGGACCGTGGGTACGTATGTGAGAGCCTTAGTCCTTGTGCTGTTCCTGTTCTTTTGGTTCCAAAAAAAGATGGTTCTTGGCGTATGTGTGTAGATTGTAGAGCAATTAACAACATTACTATAAGGTATCGTCATCCTATTCCTAGGCTAGATGATATGCTTGATGAGTTGTGTGGTGCTATAATTTTCACAAAGATTGACTTGCGTAGTGGATACCACCAAATAAGAATGAAACTTGGCGATGAATGGAAAACTGCTTATAAAACTAAGTTCGGCTTGTATGAGTGGTTAGTCATGCCTTTTGGTTTAACTAATGCACCTAGCACTTTCATGAGATTAATGAACGAGGTTTTACGTCCTTTCATTGGCAAATTTGTGGTCGTTTACTTTGATGATATCTTGATTTATAGCAAGTCCATAGATGAACATTTGTTTACTTACGTGCTGTTTTTAATGCTTTGAGAGATGCACGTTTGTTTGGTAACCTTGAGAAGTGCACCTTTGCACGGATCGAGTCTCTTTTCTTGGCTATGTTGTGACTCCACAGGAATTGAGGTTGATAGAGCCAAGGTGGAGGCGATATGGAGTTGGCCCACGCCCACGACGGTCTCCCAAGTGCGGAGTTTTCTTGGCCTTGCAGGATTTTATCGCCGCTTTGTCAAGGAATTCAGCACCATTGCGACACCGTTGATTGAGTTGACAAAGAAGAGAGTCGTGTTCCATTGGGGGCCATCACAAGAGGAGTCCTTTAATCTTTTGAAGGACAAGCTTACACACGCACCATTGCTCCAACTTCCGGATTTTGGTAAGACTTTTGAGCTGGAATGTGATGCTAGCGGAATTGGTATTGGTGGTGTTTTGATGCAAGAAGGCAAACCTGTTGCCTACTTTAGTGAAAAATTGAATGGTCCTACTCTTAATTATTCCACGTATGATAAAGAATTGTATGCTCTTGTTCGTTCTTTAGAGACATGACAACACTATTTATGGCCTAAAGAATTTGTCATTCATTCCGATCATGAATCACTTAAGCATATTCGTAGTCAAACCAATTTGAATCGTAGACATGCTAAGTGGGTTGAATTTATTGAAGCTTTTCCTTATGTCATTAAACACAAGAAAGGGAAGGATAATGTGATTGCTGATGCTTTGTCTCGACGCTATACCATGTTGTCTCAACTTGATTTTCGCATTTTTGGTCTTGAAACCATTAAAGGACAATATGCTTTTGATGCTGATTTTAAGGATGTGTTGTTGCATTGTAAAGAGGGACAAGCATGGAATAAATTCGTGATCAATGATGGGTTCTTGTTTAGAGCTAACCGCCTATGCATTCCAGTTGGATCCGTTCGTCTTTTGTTGTTGCAGGAGGCACATGGAGGCGGTTTGATGGGACATTTTGGTGCTAAGAAGACGGAGGACGTTCTGGCCGCACACTTCTTTTGGCCAAAGATGAGGCGAGATGTTGAGCGGTTTGTGGCTCGCTGCACGACATGTCAAAAAGCTAAGTCTCGCTTGAATCCACATGGTTTATATATGTCTCTTCCTGTTCCTTCTATTCCGTAGGAAGATATTTCTATGGACTTTGTTTTAGGATTGCCCAGGACTAAGAGGGGGAGGGATAGCATTTTTGTTGTTGTGGATCGTTTTTCTAAGATGGCTCACTTTATACAATGTCATAAAACCGATGATGCCGTTCATATTGCTGACCTCTTTTTCAAAGAGATAGTTCGTTTGCATGGTATGCCTTCTACTATTGTTTCAGATCGTGACGCCAAATTCTTGAGTCATTTTTGGCGTACTCTATGGAACAAGTTGGGTACAAAGTTGTTGTTCTCTACAACATGTCACCCACAAATTGATGGCCAAACCGAGGTGGTGAACCGCACATTGTCTACCATGTTGAGAGCTGTTTTGAAGAACAATTTGAAGCTGTGGGAAGAGTGTTTGCCGCATGTTGAGTTCGCATATAATCGAGCGGAACACTTCACCACCAAGGTAAGTCCTTTTCAGGTAGTGTATGGATTCAATCCCCGTGCCCCTATTGATATTTTACCTTTGCCTACTAGTGAGAGAGTTCATAATGATGCTAAGGAGCGTGCTGATTTTATTGTCAAAATGCATGAGACTACTAAGGCAAACATTGAAAAGATGAATGAAAAATATAGGATTGTTGGTAGTAAGGTAGAAAGGAAGTTAAACTTGAACCGGGTGATTTTGTTTGGTTGCACTTGCGAAAGGATAGATTTCCAGAGTTAAGAAAGTCAAAATTGATGCCTAGAGCTGCTGGTCCTTTTAAGATAATTGAGAAAATAAATGATAATGCATATAAACTTGAGTTGCCACCGAGTTCGGGTTAGTCCCACCTTTAACATTGCAGATTTAAAGCCATACTTGGGAGAAGAAGATGAGTTTGAGTCGAGGACGACTCCACTTCAAGAGGGGGAGGATGATGAGGACATCACTCCTTCAGATGCAACCGCTGATCCTCCAATCGTTATGCAAGGTCCAATGACCCGAGCTCGCATGCGACAATTAAATCTAGAGGTGAGCTCGTTCTTAAGCGATCCTTTTTATAGTTTTGAGAATAGATTGCTACCTAATGATGTTATCTTGCTTAGGAACATTAGAGAGGGTCATGAAGTACATGGAGAGAGGTGTGGAGGCGGAGAAGACCAGCAAGGACGTCCAAGTCAAGCCGGAGGCCCAGTCCAACTCGAGTTCGCGTCTGCCTCGGCCTTCAGGACCAGCTTGCAGTAAAACGGACGCCTAGGACGCATACGGACTCCGTTTTGGACGTTCCACATATGTATGGAAAGCTAAGAAGGAGACCTTTCCAATGGCTCTAGTCCCATATCAAAATTCCTTCTGAGTCAACGGGAATCATCGAAACAAGTGGATATTTAGAATCTGTCAGGGTGCTGCGCTACCGTATTTTGGGCCGTTCAGCTTTGTATCGTGTTGGAGCCCATTAGGGCGCGTCCAGGGGTTTTGCACGCCCCTCACTCCTTTATATACAGCCGCCACCCCCACCATTAGGGTTGGGTTTTGCTTAGATGAATTCTGTCTTGGACAGTTTCGTCGTTCATCGGTTTGTGAGACCCCAATTTTCGAGTGCTAAATTAATACATCTGCAATTGCGTTGTGTTCTTCCTTGTTCTTGCTTGTGTTCTTCGATTCGCAGGCGAGGATTAGCCTTCTTGGCGAGGTCAACCGGCTGCGCACGGTTGATAACCTGAGGAGACGTGGTGCTGCGATTACGGGGTTCGGGACGTGTTGTTCGGAAGCCGGATCGATTTGTGTCGCGCCTACACCAAATCGAACTTATCCAGAACCTGTTGAAAGGTCGGGACCCCGTCCCCATCACATTATCTGTAATCTGCTTGCTTGCTTTCAGAGGGCATGACAAGCATATCCTGAGGCTAGCCAAAAAAACGGCAAATAAAATTGCTGTTGCAATTGCTATCACCGATGGTTCGTTGTTGCAAATAAATGCATGATATATATATATATATATATATATATATATATATATATATATATATGTATATATATATATATATATATATATATATATATATATATATATATATATATATATATATATATATATATATATATATATATATATATATATATATATATATATATATATATATATATATATCATGATTTGTTTCAAAGATCGAGCTGCTCGTGATATGAACGATATTATGCATTTACCTTTATTATTAATCGTCAGGATATACACAATATCACAGATTTTTTTGTTACTAACCGCTCGTGATATGAATCATATCACGACGGTTAGTAACAAAAACCGTCTGTGATATTGTGTATATCACAGACGGTCTTTGTTATTAACCATCTGTGATAGTCGAGTATCACAGATGGTTTTTTATAAAAAAACCGTCTATGAAAGTCGACTATCACAGACGGTTTTTTCTCAAAAATCGTCTGTAATGTAAGTTATCACAAACGGCTTGGGAGCCGTCTGTGATAACCACCTATTATCACTGACACATAAACACAGACGGTTCGAGAACCGTCTGTGATGACAGTTCCGAACCGTCTGTGATAGGACTGTTTGTAGCAGTGTGGGTCCCTACCATTTCTATGTGATTGAAGAATTAATTTAGTAACTGAAGATGAGAAGAATGAAATTCTTATCGCGCACATTTTTTCCTCTTTTTCCCTTTTCCTTCTCTCCTTTTATTTTCTTCCTCTCATTCCCCCATTTTTTCTTCTTTGACCGAGGCTAGCCATTTGGCCATATACCCTCCTCCTCCCTTTTCTCTCGGTCGCTCCCTCTCTTGATCTGGATTTGACGCCACTGACCTCCGTGCCTCATGCTGCCCCTACCTCGGCTATGTTCCCATCGCCAGCTCCTGATCTCGAGACCTTGCGCCCTCGCCTCGTTGGTTCCCTCTGTCCTCCCTCGTGCGGCTCCTCTGCTCTACCTTGTGTGGCTCCTTTGGCCTACCTCATCGACTCCCTCAGCCTACCTCCATGTGCCTCCCTAGGCCGGTTCTTGGTTGGCTACTCGTCGCCGGCGCCAATTCTTTCCTTGGATCTCTCCTTTTACCTCTCTGCTTGCTCTCATTCTCTCCCCATACTCCTTCCCGTTCTTGATTTACCTAAGTTCATCTTTATGCTTTAACTTGCATTTTCAATTTTTAGACTTAACTGAGGGTGGTGTTTTGTGGTTGCTATGACGAGGCTTGAGATCATTCCATGCGCTTGGGGAGCATGGAGTGATCGTCGGGTGCACGTAGCGTACCCTGCACTACAACTTGACTCCTCAGTAACTTGTTCTTGTCCCTTGCCCTTTACTGCCCTATGCTCTATCTTGTTGAAATGGTGGTGCATTAGTGATGTCATGGTGCCGTGGGCGCTTGTGGTGCTATGGTTGGTTGGCTTGGTTCACGATCTCACTTGTTTGCTATGTTCTTCTAGTTGATTATCAAGTGGTGGTGCTCTAGTGCTTTGCTATTTGCATGTGTGGTCCTGGATAATGAAATCAGGGGGGAGGTGGGCCATTGCCTACCTTAGTTGGTTGGTGGTCAGGTTGAACTGGGAATGCTTGAGGAATGGTCGTGGTGTCACTTTCCTCCTTGTTAGCCTACAGGTGGGGAACCCTTGTCGTGGCCTCCTCCCCTTCAGCTTGGTCTCTAACCTCCTGGTTCCTTGCTATTGGTTGGCTAGTCATATACTTCCTCGTGCTAGATGGTTCACTGTTTGTGGTTCTGAGGGTTGGATCTAGGGGATTTGGGGGGAAATAGGGGAAGGGAATGGTGGTGGCCAAACTGCGGTGTCTCTCTCTTGGTTGTGTGTGCTATGTGTGTGTAACATCCTGATTTTCAAAAGTTTTTAAAACCTTGAATTTAAAAATAAATTTTTGGAATTTTTCTGAATTTTAATCAAGCTTAAATTGAATTTTTAGAATTTAAAAATATTTAATCTAATTAAAATAAACTTTAACATAAGCTAAAAATATTTTATTTGAGTTCCTTGTATCACAAGAAATTTTTTGGTATTTTTGGTGAATTTTTGGGATTTATTTGCTATTTTTCTGGAGCTATTTGGTTTTTCTCAGATTTAATAAAAAGAAAAAGGGGAAAATCTTTAAACCCCCCCGGGCCAAATTCCATCCAGCCCATCCGCTCCCCGCGGCCCACCTCCACCGCTGCCTCCCTTCGGCCCGCTCTCCGCCGCAACCTACCTTGACCGCCAACCATCGGATCCCCCCTTGACACGTGTCGGGTACCCGCCAGCGCCGCATGGCGTCGCGCCCGCGTCGCCCTAGCGCCGCACCTGCTCCGCTCGCATCCCGCCGTCGATCCGGCCACGCGGCGTCCATCCGTGCGCCGCTCATTGCCCCAGCGCGGCCCGCGCCCGGATTCCCTCTCCACCGTCCGATCGGACGCGTGTCAAGACCCCGCGTTCCCGTCTTCGATCAAAACTCGCCCCCGCCCGCGTCGCGTCGTCTCCGCCTGGGATAGCCTCGGTTCGCATGACATAAGCCCTCAGTTCGCGTGCTCTAAACGACACAACCGCCCATCTTCACCTCCCTGTGCGCCGCAATAGTGCCACCCCACTTCAGTTACAGGGCTCTGCCAACTACACTCCACGCGTCCCCCTATCCCGGGGGCCCCAAGCAACGGACGATGGGAAAGGGACACCTCCCTCGCAGCCGTACAACGCCATGTGCAGAGCTCCGTTGATCTCACCTCAGCTGTCCCGTCAGTGTCTGGGACTGCAGGGAAACGGTGGTGCCCGTGAGGTCCCCTATCGACTGCCGGGGATAGGACCTATGGAGTTAGGTCCCTGTTATTCCCCAAGCCTACCATATCTTTATCCTGCCTAGCAGTAGGGTGCGGAGCGCTCATGCGTCTACTCGACAGGCGCGGCTCGCTGCCACCACCGAAGGGTAGGGAGCGGGAGCGCCGCGCCCGACCAGGCGCCCGCTCGCTGCCACCACTCGAGGGGTAGGGGACGGGCGCTCACGCGTCTGCGCCGACCAGGCGCGGCTCGTTGCCACCACCGAGGGTAGGGGCGGGCGCCGCGCGTCTGCTGACAGGCGCCCGGCTCGCGCCACCACCGAGGGTAGGGGATGGGCGCTCACGCGTCTACTCGACCAGGCGCCGGCTCGCGCCACCACTTCAAGAGTAGGGGGCGGGAACGCTCGCGCGTCTGGCCGACTGGCGTCGGCTCGCTGCCACCACCGAGGGGTAGGGGCGGGCGCCAGACGTCTCGACCGACTGGCGCTAGCTCTGCGCCACCACTCGGCGGGTAGGGGACGAGCGCTTGCACGCTCGCCGACTGGCGTCAGCTCTGCTGCCACCACTTCGAAGGGTAGGGGACGGACTGCTCGTGCATCTATTTCACCCGGGCGCCAGCTCTGTGCCTACCTCGAGCGTCTACCCCAACTACCCAACAAACTTCAAAAGACAAGCGCGAGGCGGATGTGCCTAAAAACGACGGCGGGGGTGAACGCTTTGGCTTATCTACCGCGCTGCCATAAAGTGATTACAAAACCCATCAAGCCAATGCTACTCGACTGGCTTCGCCTGGACGGCCCTCCGCGCCGAAGCCTCACCCGTCAAGGGTCGATGCGCCCAAAAGTTCAGTGAGTCTTCGGCCCGCCACCAGCGCCGTAGACGGCACCGGGTCACGGTGTCGGAAATAAGCAGCCGGTCCCCATCGGGCAGCTACTTGGAATAAAATGGCACGGTTGGTCAAAGAAGGAAAGCAATCTTCACTTTATTCGCAGCATGGAGTACACAGCTTACAACACACACCGGCGCACAAGAGCCCCGGGGTCACACCAGCCTCGAGTCGTCGGCGCCGTCATCGTCCAGACGGGCAACTCCATCTAGCCACTCGCCAAGGTTCCTGTCGCCGTACATGTTCCGCCGTAGCTCCACTTTCACTGCAGCCTCCCCAATGTACTCCCAGATCTGTTCGTGAAAAAACCGAACGGCGGGCCGAACAGCGCGCGCGGCACCGGACATCACTCCGGCCCCAGCAGGCATCTCCAGCCGCGGGTCGCCCAATTCATCGACATGACGGCAGCCCCGGTGCTGGAGAAGAGCACACGCCAGGCATGCGGTCATGTAGGAGCAGTGATTGCCAAAGGACGTCGTGGCGGCCTGAGCGAGATCGGCCGCTTCCCCAATCCGTCGAAGTATTCGCGAAAGCTCTTCGAGTCCAAATGAGCGGGGTGGCACCTTGGCAACAAGGTTTTCAAGGGTGCCCTTCAGCGCCAGCATAGCCTCCCATGCCGTCGCCGAGGCGTCGCCCAGCGCTTGGTCCCGCTCCCTCAAAGACACAACAAGGCGGCCCTTCTCTTCCTCCACAGACAATGTGCTGAAGCGGTATCTCGATCCTCTCATCGCCGCCGTCGACTAACGCCACAAGCTCCTTGGCATGTGATACGGCCCCCGCGCGCTCCGCTTCCAGAAGCCGAACGCGGTCGTCCTTAAAGGCATGCGCCTCCTCCGACGCGCGAAGAGCTCCTTCGGCGGCGCGCAGTCGGTCCCCCAATGCAACCTGTTCGCGGGCATGGACCGCTTGTAGCACCCGACCAAGGGCGAGGGTCTACACGATAACGCGGTCAGTACACCTCCAAAGGGCCGCATGCCGCCAAGGGTTAAATACTTACCCTCACTTCGGAGACCTCTAGCACTCTCCCAAGCAGTCCCGACCTGCAAGCCTGCAGCGCATCGCGGTCTAGGGTCATGGCCGCACTATCCGCGACCCCCTGCCATACTGCCAGCACTTCATCTCGAGGGATGAAGTCCGCTAGACGTCGGGCGGCGTCTGCGGTGATAGCTTCGGCGGCGCCGGATGTCCCTTCCGAGCGAATGTCCTTATGCTCCGAGGGCTGCCCCCGTTCGGAGAGCCATGTTGCTACAAGGGGACATGGCGGTCAGTCCTACGAAAGCATAGCGGGTCACACCAAGCAATGTAAGTTTACCTTCAGCCCCGCCCGAATCTGCAAGGATCTCGGCATCCCCGGCCGCCCCGTCAGGCGGGGGAACCTCCGTGTCGGAGCTCAGCTCCACCAAGCCCTCACCCCCGGCAGCCGCCAACCTGATCGGGGCTGCGGAGACACCGAGGCATTCGGTGTCTGAATCGGAGTCCCATAGGGCTCCGACCTTGCTCGCTACAGCGAACCCCCTCGCCGAGCGAGGGGGCGACTGTGTGCGGGGCTGCTTCACCTTCGGGGAGCAAGAGGGCGGCCCCACCTTGCAAACAGCCGCAGGAGGCGGTTCCACCGTGACAAGAACGGACTCCACCCCAGCATCCTCCGCGGGCGGCGGCTCTGCCCCAACGCCGGCTGGCGGAGAAGCAGCACTCACGTCTGCTTCCCAGTCAACATGGTTCGCCGAGTCAGAATCCACGCCCGTTGAACCTCCCTCCCCCGCGGAGTCATGGAGAGGTAGGCTTGGGGTTGGAACAGCGCGCTTTGGCACCCTGATGCCCAAGGTTTCGCACACACGGTTCAGCCACGCGCAGTGTGTGTTCCCTGGTCGTATACGGTCTGAGGAACGCGCCGGCCGCACGCTCCACGTCTTTCAGGGACGCACCTGTGAGTGGCACGGGGGCACGATGTAAACCAACGGCCCTGAGGAACAGCACACGAAAAGCTAAGCTCCATCACAACTTTCGTGGACCGGAGGGTCTCGGCAGCGAAGACACGGACGGGCGGACATTGTCGCACCGAAGCTTCCCAGGAGTAACGTGCCACTCCGCACCAAGTGGCGCCACGCCACACATGATGAACTCCTCAGCGAGGTCGCGCATGTTGAACCGCGCGGTGATCCCCACCAGCCTCCGCGCTATTCGCTCATCCTCAGCATCTATCGGCGCACCGGGCGTGGTGCTAACCGCCATCGGCCGCCCCGAGCACTCGAGGCTGCTACCGCTTGCCACGCGGTGGTAGAACCACCGCCTCATCTAGTTCGGCTCCCACTCCGCCCGACTCGACTCCACGGGAAAAATCTTCTCGCACTGCGGACGCAAGACGAGGTCGACGCTGCCGAGGCCGGGCAACGCCTCGTCCCCCTGATCCTCCGACGCACACCGGACGTCGTGGAGAAATGCGAACAGTGACGCAGTCGGCCAGCACGCTTCCGTGCACAATGCCCAGCTGTACACGGCAATGCCACAAGACGTCCCCGACAAGTCGGGTGGCCGGAATGCGCAACCCGGCTTTGAAATAGGCGACAAACATGATTGCCTCTGACTTTTCAGGGTGTGGTTTGGTCTCGTCGCCCACGGGCACCTCCTGGCGGTCCGACAGCTTCCCTTCGCGCAGAAGGCCACGAATCATCTCTTCCGTCACCAGCGTCGAGCCCAGGACATGGGAGCACGGACTCCCTACTCTCTCCGCCGGCGTCCACCATTTGTCCACATGCATGGAGTCGCACCCCTCGAGTGTGTATCCCACGTCGAGCGGCGACGGCCGCCGGAAGACACCACTGTCATCGGCCGGCTGGGTGCGCGCTCCGTCGTGCGCCATCGTCCTCCTGGAGCTTTGCGACGAAGGAGGCAGCAAGGAAGACAGGAGATTGGAGCGTGCGACCAGGAGCTAGAAGGCAAGGCGACGAAAGTGCAGGTAGCGTAACGCAAGGGGTATTTAAAACCCCTGCGTCCCCCCACACCATCGGTGAGCGTAACTGTTGGGAGGTGAACCGCCCACCTTCCCACGATCGAGACTATAGTGGCACACCTACCCATGCGCGCCAGGCCCGATCAAGCGACGGTCGCATCAATGGGCCTGACAGCGCGCGACGCGCCAATAGCGCCCCATCACGCGTCCGCTCAGGAATCTATGCAAAACAACCTGGCTCCGCCTTCGACGAGACCTTCGCCTCCGCAGGGTAACCCCGGGTCCGTCTTCGGCTCTGGCACTTCGACACACAACCGCGCGTCGTCACGCTAAGCCAGAAGGCGCCCCTCTCGCTCCGGTGGCTTGGGACAACCCCGGCACTCGCGGCACATCATATCTATTCACTCTTAACACAACTGTTTTCGCACCCTAATGTGTCTCATGCCTTCCCATGGATGCTAGGTTGCAGAGAACGCTTGTGCAGCAAGTCAGCCGAAGGGTGTCTACACCAATCGACGTGAAGCCAGCCGTCGGAAAGCCGCGCGCACCCGCGGTCGTCCGACCGCTCGCAGCGCCATGACCACCATCACCTCGGGACACAACACCTCAGCATGCCCCAGGCCTCGGAGGATATCTCAGCAATAAGCCCGACGCCTCTTCCTCAGCGCAGGGCGCAAATCTTTCTGCCAGCTCAAGAATGTACCTTCTTCCGTCCACAAGCATGCATAGAGCGTCCTAACTGACGCTAACCCTGTCGCATGCTCGTGAGCAGAAGAGGCATATTCTCGAGACAAGCCATCCTGGCAATACTTCGTCACGTCGCTGCGCCCACATATATAGCTGTTCTCGGGAAGCGCAACTGGCGGGAGTCCAGCCGATGTGGTCGACCACGCGCGTCCAACCGGCGGGAGTCCAGCCGACACGGCCGACCACGCGCGTCCAACCGGCGGGAGTCCAGCCGACGTGACCGACCACGCGCGTCCAACCGGCGGGAGTCGAACCGACGCGGTTGCTCGTGCGTATGCGACGTCCCAACTTCCCGCGCCTGCCTGCTCATCCTACATCGATGAGGTCTCTACCTCCGCAGCGCAACTGCGACTCCGCCTACGACCACACAGCGCATGACTTCGACATCGACTCCGCGGAGCCACGAGGGGCTACATGCGCCAAATCGTCTTCGCCCACAATCACACAACGTCACAGGCCGCAGGGACGGAGTGGCCCAAAGGGCTCGGCAACATGGTTTCGGCCTGTGAAGCCCTTCACTATGAGAGGCTCCTATTGTTGGGGTGGCCCCCACCTAAACCCAGCTAGCCTGTTGGAAAGTTGTAAGTCCCAAGTAGGACATGTGTAATGACATGAATGCCTCGGAAGGAGGCTCGATGTAAGGTTACGAGTGTAAAGACGCCCCTGGGGGGCGCACATATATATATATATATGTCATACAGAGCTCTTAAAAAAGACCAAGAGGATATTTGCTTACCTAACTCTCCACTACCATACACCTCTCTCTTTCTGTTTGGTTTGTAGCCACAACAGGGATCAATTACCCATCTTTTTTCATATGGAGACTCCCATGGTGATAAATAGGCATCTAAATCTCAACAAAGGAGGTAAACCGGTAGATTTAAAGTTTTATAGATCCATAATTGGTAGTTTGCTTTATCTTACCGCATCTAGACCCGATATCATATTCAGTATTTGCATGTGTGCAAGATTTCAAGCTTCACCAAAAGAGTACCATTTAATGGCCGTAAAGAGGATTATAAGATATTTAAAGTATTCCTCTAGCATGGGTTTATGGTTTTCCTAAGGTGCTAAATTTGTTTTAATTGGATATTCTGATTCCAATTATGCAGGTTACAAAGTGGATAGAAAAAGCACATCAGGTATTTGTCAGCTTCTAGTTAGGTCCTTAGTATCATGGTCTTCCAAGAGACAAAATTCCATAACACTTTCAACCGCTGAAGCCGAATATATTTTCGCGGGTAGTTGTTGTGCCCAATTGCTATAGATGAGGCAAACCTTGATGGATTATGGAATTAAATTTGATAAAACGTCTCTTTTATGTGACAATGAAAGTGCGGTGAAAATAGCCAATAACCCTGTTCAACACTCAAGAACCAAGCACAAAGATATTCGCCACCATTTCTTGAGAGATCATGTGAGCAAAGGGGATATTGAAATTAGCCATATTAGAACCGAAGATCAATTAGCGGATATTTTCACCAAACCTTTAGATGAAAGCCGGTTCTATAAATTGAGGAATGAATTGAATATTTAGACTACTCAAATATAGCTTGAACTCTTGTCGCATGCTTTTGGGTGTTTTTGATGTTGTTTGAGTATTTTTGAGATGAATTTTCAAAGTTTTTTTTGCTAAAATCTCTTATATTCATAAAAAATTATTTTCTTAGGCCTCCCCTAGGTTCACTAATGCATTCTGAATAATTCTTATTTGAATGCAAAACTAGGGATCACTTGCATAAAATCTCAATTCAAGTTCAAATTCTGAAAGTTCCAGAAAAATCGGAACTACCGTAGTTCATTCTACGGTACTATCGACGTTGAAACCGCGGTACTTTCAGAGTGCGAAACTACTAGCGTGTTAACTGCAGAACTACTATTTTTTTGTGAAGTGTGTAGTTACTCTCGAGATCCCCTCCCTATTTCCTTCCTCTCTCTCATTCTCTCTCCTCACATTCAATTGCAACAGAAGCCCTTTCCCTCTCCCTCTCACTCACTCTCAAGAACTCCCCCCATATTCCTCCACCCTAATCTCCAGATCCAACGGAGTTTTCTTCGTTCTAGGGTGATTTTCTGCATCACAAGGGTTCAACACCTCCGATCCTCAATGTATTTTGGATAAAATTTTGTCCTTTATCTCTTCTCCATGAACTCTAGGTGCAAATTAGATTAGTTTTGAAATGTGAACAATGCAATACTATTTTCTCGGGCAAATGACTACTTTTAGCATGTATGATGATACGTCATCTTTTTATTGGATTCAATCTAAGAAAAGCATCATTTAAAATTATACATTAACTACCCTAGAAAATTCAGGGAAATTGGAACTACCGCTCGACAAACGCGGTACTACCGCATGGCGGTACTACCAAAATTTGTACACCGATACTACCGCAGAGCGAAACTACCGGGGATTGTACACCGGTACTACCGCAGTTTGAACGACGGTACTATCGATTTTCCTGAAAAATCAGGATTCTGTTTTCTTTCAATTCCAACCTAATTTCCCAAATTCATATCATATCCTTGACTTCCTTATTCACTTATTTCAAGATGGTACCGAAGACAAGGAACGCCACCAAGAAATTTTATGCTAGGGCCAGTGGTTCAGGCCAAGGATCGTCCCAACAAGGATCCCATGTCCCTGAGTCGCCTTCAGTTGAGATGACTCATGAAGAGTCAACTCAAAGGAGCCAAGAGGGTAGTGGCAATGGGACAATGAGTGACTCTGAGACCGAGACGGAAAGGCGAAGTAGTGCCTCTAGGAGTCTGGTCCATGAGGCAGCTGATGAAGAAATACAACAGGCTGACAATGTGCGTGTGGATATTTTAAACATGACAAGTGATGACTACGCCATCCTCAGGCACCGTAGTCAATATGTGCTTCCCAGAAATTATGATGATCCAAGATTCCACACCAAATTTCAAGACCAAGTCTATGAGGAGATTTACGGTCCCAACAAGCAATTTGCGGATCATAAGTATATGGATTGGGATCACTCGAACGGAATGGACAAGTTTGAGGGCACCTTTCGCTTGTTTCAAAGAGCGGGCATTCATCATATCGTGTCCCTGAAATCAGATTATAATGAGGAGGTTATTAGACAATTCTACGCCACTCTCTATATCTCTCCTAATTTTGAGTTTATATCCTGGATGACGGGGCATCAATACATAGACTCAACCAAGCAAGAATTTGAGGAGGCTCTGAACACACACTCTAGCGCCTATGAGAAGGTTTATGATAGACCAGCGCTTCAGCTTGCCCAATGTGTCGAATACTATGATCAGAATGTCAGGTATGTAGCAAGCAAGCTTCCAGGACTCCTCCCTATTCCAAGCTTGGTGAACAGAATGATCAACCATACCATTCTCCCCAAGAGCGAAATCTTTGATGCCATTCGTGGACATGCTTGGAATATGATCGACTATATAATGAATGGAACTAAATTTGATGTAGTTGATCTCATAATCAGGGAGATGGCAGCGATGAAGAATGATAGGGTCAGAAGGATAAATTATGCTCTATACATCATGGCCCTTATCATTAAAAAAACTGGACCATTCCGAGGAGGGTTGGGTGGAGTTCATAAGCCCTACAAGTCAAGGGAAGGACCTCCAATTTCCTTACCTCCATGCCCTAGAGCGCAATCAGGAGGGTCTTCTTCTAGACAGCAAGGCGAGGATGAGGTAACTCTAACTCAGGTCTATTCAGCTGTCCTGCGTCTTAAGGGTAACATGAATACCCTGACGAACAACGTCTCTTCCTTGACGACTGCCGTTGCATCTCTTGGAGACAGTATGACCACTCTCGAGCATGCGATCGCTCTGGTCCAGTATGGATGCCGTCGCTACCGTGCTGCTCCTCCTCAAGGACCACAAGATTAGCCCTTTTTGGTATTTTGATGCCAAAGAGGGAGAAGTAAGGAGAAGTAACGGGAGAAGATGAACCAATTGGACAAGAAGAAGAAAAAAGATGATGATCAAGATATCAAGATTTGCTTTTGCTCCAATCTTTAATTATTATTATGTAATGAACTACGGTGTAAAGAACCACGTGATGTTTATCGTTTACATTTATGTGTGATGAACTATGTGATGTGATGTCGTTTTATGTCTTTGAACTTCATGTTATGCAATGTTAAACTATTTTATGATTATTAATGCCACTTTGATCTTCAAATGCATTTGTTATTTGCAAATTATGTACTCTCTCGAAGTTCATGATTTAAAAGCTTCGTAAAATGTTATTGTACATATGTGCTAATTGTATCTCGTTTCATCTATGCGCGTATTAAAGGGGAGCTTTCCAAAATAGACTTTAAAAGGAATTGAATTACTTAACTTCTTTTGAAAAAAATGAAAAATTCAATTTCTCTTAAGTCAATACAGAATATGCAACTTGTCCTCATACAAGTGGTATATTTAAAATTATTCTTTATCTCACTTAAAATATGAATGTTGTCATCAATTACCAAAAAGGGCGAGATGGAAAGCATCTAGACCCCTAAAAATTGGTTTTAGTAATTAATGACGATTTCATGAATATAGGACTAATATGTATGTTGAGGATTGCATAGGACAAGTCTCATAAGTGCGCAAGGGACAAAAGCAAGTTGCATGCGAAATGGACATCAAGATGGATAAAAAATAAGGTACATAAAATATAGGATCCCTTTTCGTATTTTACCGGTCTTAGGAGAAAGGTTGAAAGACCGGATTATAAGATAGTCGCTGTACTATTAAGAGGGATCATAGAAAGTACCTTTATAGCATATTCATGTGCCATATGGATCAATCTAGGATCATGCATGCACATAAAATTAAGTTTAAAAACTAACTGTGCTTTCTCAGAAAAATCGGAAGTACCAACGTATAAAACATGGTACTACCGGAGTCTGGTAGTACCGCCATATAAACTGCGAAACTACCGGACATCGGTAGTTTCAGATTTTTTAGCAGTATGTTTTTTCCATAGAGCAACCTGGTTGAGACTTGGGCTTGCCGAAATTGGTAGTACCGTGATTTACACGGCGGAACTACCGCTGTGCGGTAGTACCGCACCAGAAATCAAAACTACTAATCTTCGAAAGTATCGGGAAAAATCAGCGGTATGTTTTTTCTAGAGAGCAACCTCCGCTGAGACCTAAGTGGCGCGAAATCGAAAGTACCAGAGATTACACGACGGAACTACCGTGGTGCGATAGTACCGCACCAACAAGCGGAACAACCGTAGTGTGGTAGTATCGCACTTACAATGGCAGTAGTACCGTATTATTTTTCAATGGCTAGTTTTGACGCTCTGACATAGTCGTTACTGTGTGCTACAGTACATTGCGGTAGTACCGCACTTTGAACACCGGTAGTTCCGATTTTCCTGATTTTTCAGAATAAATTTTTGTAACGACTAGTTTTGGTTGGTGAGGGCATAAATACCCCCCACCAGCTCAAGGACTGTTTGCTGAACTTGCATTGAACACTTTGAGCTTTGAGCATTCATTCCACACCTCTTTTCATTAAGTGCATTCATTTGAGATATATTGAGCCCATTTCAAGTGTATCCATTCTTTAGATTGATCCTTAGCACTTGATAGTCGTCAAGCGAAGCGTGATCTTTTACTCTTGGTACTTGCTGTCACCTAGACGGCCGGGTGGTTGATTGCGAGGTGATCTCTTCAAGAAGCTTGTGAAGAGGCCCGAGTAAAATTGTGAGTGGCTTGGTGCTCACCATCTCCGGGGAGGAGCAAGAGCAACCAATAGTGATCGAGGAGTTGAGGCTTAATTCGTGGAGCCGATCCAAGAGCGCTTGGGCTTTCCTTAACATGGACTAGTGAAGACCGGTAAGTCTTCGATACCACGAGAAAAATGTCATGTGTCTACTTGTGGTTATTTCTTATCTCTTTTAGTGCTTACATAAATAGTTTTGCAATCATCTTATGTTCTTGTTATTGTAGTTTAAATTGTAATCATAATTTCTTATGGTGTTTTAGAATTACTAGAATTGAGTAGGTTGAAATCAACTAGTATTCTTACCTAGCGATCACTTGTTATAGGTTATTTACAAAAGGCGAGTGTTGTAGGGGTGGCCCCCACCTAAACCCATGCAGCCTGTTGAGAAGATTGTAAACCATGTAAATGACGTAGCTTGTCCCCGAAGGGAGGCTCGGTGTAAGGTTACGATGGTAAAGACTCTCCTTACGAGGGAATGCATATGTATCATGACCGGCCCTTGGGAAAGACCCAAGAGTTCATTTGCTCACCTAACTCTCCACCACCATACCTCTCTCTCTGTTTGGTCTGTAGCCACAACAGTTGGCGCCGTCCGTGGGGACGACGAAAGCAAGCCTCAAGACCGCAAGAAGAAGGATGGCACCGAAGAAAGCTTCATCATCGACGGCGAAGAAGAAGGAGGGGGTTGCGGTGAGGCGAAAATGACGACACTCATCGCGCGACCATCGACCCCGCCACCACCGACGCCATCAACCCCACCGCCACCGACGCGACCATCGACCCCGCCGCCACCGACGCCATCGACCCCGCCGCCACCGACGTGACGATCGGCCCTACCCTGCGCATTACACCCCACCCCGCCATCGGTGCAACGGTCAACCTCGACGATACCGACCGGGCGCTAGGGAGCGGTAGCCTTGGCGACCGCCGAGGCGCGACCACTGTCCCTGCACCCGGTGCGGAAGTGCCAAGCGGCCCCGCCGACGACACGAGCCCCACCGTCGGCGCTGAACTCCACCGCACGGACGTGAGGGGCAACCCAGGGGCACAAGTGGTGGCCGCGACTACCTCGGCCGCGCAACCGGGCATGCCCATGGCCCTGTCCACGCCTGAAGTGGAGAACGCCCTGCTGCAGCCCTCAGCACGCTCCAACAGGAGTTGGTGGATCTCCGGGGGGCCGTGCAGAGAATGCAAGAGGCTCGAGTCACCGACCCGCGGTGATCGTGCGAGCCCGTGCGAGAGGGCGGCAACGCGACGCCCCACCTCGGCCGCCGCTACGGCGCGTGGACCGGAATCCCGCCATCTCGGCGGGCCTCGATGGCAGCGTGGCCGGAGGACTTTAAATTCCCCAGCTCCATCACATCGTACAAGGGCGACACGGATCCCCGAGAGTTCGTGCGCGTGTACGAGACCGCCATCGTGGCGGCAGGCGGAGATGACACCACAAAAGCGAAGGGGCTCCCGCTCGCGTTGCAGGGAGTGGCGCTCTCATGGTTCTTCACCATAGAGCCAAACTCCATATACGCGTGGGAGCAGATTTGCGACCGCCTCTACAACAACTTCCAGGGGAACTACATCGAGTGCATCGACGCGGATCAGCTCTTCGCAATCAAGCAAAAACCATCGGAACGGCTCCGCGAGTACATCAAACGCTTCGCGAAGGTCCGCTGCCAGATCAAAGATGTCAATGAGACAACAATCATCAATTCAGTGGTACAGGGTCTCCGCCCGGGGTCGCTGGCTGAGTACAACGTGCGGAAGCCAATCAAGACAGTGGTGAAGCTCTTCGACAAGATGGAGGAGTACGCCCGGGCGGAAGAAGACGCGAGGCGGCGCCAGGACAACGATGCCGACGTCAACCCAGTGGAAGGTGTCGCGAAGAGCGCTGACCCGTTGAAAGCAAGCTCCTCGCAGAGCAAGCGTAGACAAGAGTCGTCAACGAACGCCTCCCAACACAAGGACGCGCCGGCTGACAAGCCTCAGCGCGGCCGTCAGACGTCCCGGCGAGCCCGTTACATCTTCGACGTTGAGGGAGGCTCGGAAGACAACGCCCTCGCTGGCCGCGGGGCCAGGGCTCGATGAAGTCGGGGGCGAGCCCGAGGCCAAGGCCACAACGGTTGGGCCCGCGCGGAGTATGGCGACCAACACCGTCCGCAGTGGTGTGAGGTGCATGGCCAAGACAATCATGACACCCGCTCCTACATGACCATCGCGGCCCTTCAGCAAAGCGTCGCCAGAGACAGGGATCTCGAGGCGCACCCGCCCGTCGTAGCGCACGTTCTGCAGCTGCTGGACGGTCCCCTAAGGATCCGGGATCAGAAGCCGCAGCCTCAGGAGGGTCCCCGGCAGATGCAAGCCCAGGCGCAATAGCCCCAGGAGAGCCCCCTGCGGATCCATGCCCTCGAGGGTGCTCCGCGTAGGGTCATCAACGTATTCTCTGGAGGCTCCTCCTTGGAGTTCGCCTCAGAGCGACAGCGCAAGGCCTACGTGCGGAGGCTACACCATGTGGCGGCGTACCCAGCTCACGCACCGCTGGATTGGGCGCAGCATGCGATCACCTTCATGCCTGCCGACGCCGAAGGCGTGGAGTTCCCCCATTAGGATCCCCTAGAAATCCAGGTCGCGGTCGCCGGGTGCGACGTCCGGCGTGTTCTGGTCGACGGGGGCAGCTCCGCGAACGTCTTGTTCGCACAGGCCTTCGACCAGATGGCGATCGCTCGAAGTCGCCTAGGCCCCTCACGAATTCCGCTGCAGGGTTTCGGAGGTCAGCCGCTATTGGCGCTGGGCCAAATATGTTTGCAGATCTCCTTCGACCAGGATCACAATGTGGCGAGCAGGGATGCCACTTTTGACGTCGTTGATATCCAGTACCCCTACAACGCCATTTTGGGAAGACCGACCCTCAATTCCTTCGGGGCGGTACCACACCATGGCTTCCTATGTGTGAATCTGCCGAGCCCGCGAGGTATCATCACTGTCCTTGGCGACCAGCACATGGCCCGGCACTTGGAGCATGGAACCCATGGCCCGTCCCTAGGAGCCCAGTGAGGCCCTTAGGTCAGGCGCGCCCGTACACACCCTACGGCAGCCCAAGCACCAGAGGCTTCGCATCTCACCACCACGACAACGAGTCCAGTGGTTACTTCATAACCTTTTGTACTCGCTCACCTGCGCAAACGGGAATTTAATAAAGTTCGCCGTTTATGAAGCTATTCATGCCCCTCACCAAAAACCATGCGGAGGCTTGCCTCTCCACGCACTCTGCGGAGTATAAATAAGACGCGGATGTTTTCCCTGAGCACTCTACCGAGTATAAACAAGACGCGGAACTCCGCGCACGCATCGGTATTACTACCACGCGTACTCTCCGGAGTATAAATACGTGGTCGATGTTCCCACGCTCACCGCACGGAGACTCACCTCCGCACGTGCACCGCACGGAGACTCACCTCCGTACGCGCACCGCACGGAGACTCACCTCCGCACACGCACCGCACGGAGACTCACCTCCACACACGCACTGCACGAAGGTCCGCCTCCGCACGCACTCTACGGAGTATAAATAAGACGTAGCGTCGAGGTCCGCCTCCGCACGCACTCTACGGAGTATAAATAAGACATAGCGTCGAGGTCCGCCTCCGCATGCACTCTACGGAGTATAAATAAGACGTAGCGTCGAGTTCCGCCTCCGCACGCACTCTACGGAGTATAAAGAGGGGGGACGCCTCCGCGCGCACTCTGCGGAGTACAAACAAAGACGCGGATGTTTTCCCTGCGCACTCTGTTGAGTATAAACAAGACACAGATGTCCCGCCCGCGCGTTGGCGTACCCTCTAGAGTTTAAGTAAGTCGTGGTTGACAGTACCACGCATTCCCCGGAGTACAAATAAATACGCGGATGTTTTCCTTGCACACTCTACTGAGTCTAAACAAGACGCGGATGTCCCGTGGCGCTGGTGTTATCACCACGCGTACTCTCCGGAGTATAAACAAGACGTGGACGATATTCCCACGCACTCGTCGGAGCCCACATACAACGGCTTACGAGCTCCATGGCCTGCGCCTCTGCAGAAGAGCCGACAAACCAAACGCGCCCGACGAAGGTGCCTACACGGCCGCGGTCTCCCGGCGCGGGGAGGTGCCCCAGCGAACACCATTGACGTTCGAGCTCGGGACGCAGCATCGCCTCAATAAGGCGCCACAAGACGGAGAGTGCCCAAGGCCCCCCTCCTCTCCTCATCCCAAGCGTCTAACGGCTAGGGGAGCAGACTGGGGGAGAGAACAGGCGCCTGCACGGGACAGCACGGCGGGACGTGGCCTCGCCGGTGCACCATAGCAGTCTACTCCTGAAGCTAGGAGCGGCCCTAATGAAGTACAAGTGAATTGTCCACTACCCCGCACCAGCCGCACCTCTTCAACGCACGGGCAAGGGAAACACACATCGCGGCGTCGCATCCCCTCGCATGGATGGGATGTCCGAGCCCGCGATCGCCCAGGTGGCATCAGCCGCGCTCCGGAGCCCTCCCGCTACTGGGCGAAGCTGGGACACACCGACGACGACAATTTTGCCAGAAGTTGTGAGGGTGTGAGGTCTGGGAAGGCGAGTGCCGCTCCACTGGATTGCTCGCCCCCTTTTTAAAGATGCCCGAAAGCAAGACCGCGGACATTACGCCTCAAGAGTCCCATCGCCCGCCCCAGGGGCACGTGGTGCGATAGTGTTGCCCCACTCCAGGGCTACGCCAGCTACACCCCACGCGTCCCCCCCCTATCCCACGGGGCCCGAAGCAATGGGCAAGGGACAAGGGACACCTCCCTCGCAGCCGTACGGTGCCATGTGTGGACCTCCGTTGATCCCGCCTCAGCTGTCCCATCGGCGTCCAGAAATGCAGCGAAACAGTGGCGCCCGTGAAGTCCCCCATCGACCGCCAGGGACAGGACCTACGAGGCTAGATCCCTATCCCTCCTCAAGCTTACTTATCCTGCCCAGCAGTGGGGGACGGAGCGCTCGCGCGTCTCGCCGGCTAGCGCGGCTCGCTACCACCACTTCAGAGGGTAGGGGACGGAGCGCTCGCGCGTCTACTTCGACTAGGCACCAGCTCCGCTGTCAGCACTTTGGATGGTAGGGGACGGAACGCTCGCGCGTCTACTTCGACTAGGCACCAGCTCCACTGCCACCACTTCGGAGGGTAGGGGATGGAGTGCTCGTGCGTCTCTACCGGCTGGCGCCGGCCGGCCGCCACCACCGGGGGTAGGGGCGGGCGCTCGCGCGTCTGCCGACCAGGCGCCAGCTCCACCGCCACCACTCGGAGGGTAGGGGCGGAGCGCGCGCGTGCGTCTCGCCGGCTGGCGCCGGCTCGCGCCACCACTTGGGTAGGGGACGGAGTGCTCGCGTGTCTACTTCGGCTAGGCGCCAGCTCCGCTGCCACCACTTCGGAGGGTAGGGGACGGAGCACTCGCGTGTCTACTTCGCCTAAGCGCCAACTCCGCTGCCACCACTACGGAGGGTAGGGGACGGAGCCCTCGCGCGTCTACTTCGACTAGGCGCCAACTTCGCGCCTAGCCCAAGCGTCTACCCCAACTAACCAACAAACCCCGCTACGAAGGCACAAGATGGACGCATCCAAACAAGACGCCGGGGTCGAATGTTCTGGCTTGTCTACCACGCTGTTACAAAGTTCTTACAAAACCCGCCAGACCGACACTACTCGCCTGGCTTCGCCTGGACAACCTCTCGCGCCGAAGTCTCGCCCACCGAGGGTCGGTTCACCCAGAAGTTGAGTGAGTCTTCGGCCCGCCACGGCCGACGTGCGTGCGCCGAAGTTCTGACGCGGAAATCAGCAGCGTCCCCATCGACGGTGCTCGGAACAAAGTGGCACGATCGATCAAAAAAGTGAAGCAATTTCCACTTCGTTCGCAGCACGGAGTACACAAGGTTACAACACGCACCCGCGTACAAGGACCGGGGTCACACCTGCTTTGAGCCGCCAGCCCCGTCATCGTCGCGCCGGGCAACTTCGTCAAGCCACTCACCAAGGTTCCCCTCGCCGTACATGTTCCGTCGCAGCTCCACCTTCACCGCGGCCTCCCCGATGTACTCCCAGATCCGCTCGTGAAAAAACCGAACGGCGGGCCGAACTGCGCGCACGGCACCGGACATCACCCCGGCCCCAGCGGGCATCTCCAGCTGCGGGTCGCCCAATTCGTCGACGTGACGGCAGCCCCGGTGTCGGAGAAGAGCACAGGCCAGGCATGCAGTCACGTAGGAGCAGTGGTTGCCAAAGGACATCGCGGCCGCCTGAGTAAGATCGGCCGCTTCCGCAATCCGCCGAAGTGTCTGTGAAAGCTCTTCGGGTCTGAATGAGCGGGGCGGCACCTCGGCAACAAGGTTCTCAAGGGTACCCTCCAGAGCCAGCATAGCCTCCCACGTCGTCGCCGAGGCGGCACCCAGCGCCTCATCCTGCTCCCTCACGGACGCAGCGCGGCGGCTATTCTCTTCCTCCAGTACGGCACCCTGCTGGAGCAGCCCGTCACGCTCCACCATCGCTACCTGCTGAGTCGATGCCACACGCTCCGTGGCATATGAGACGGTCATCCTTAGCGGAATGCACCTCCTCTGACGTGCGAAGAGCCCCTTCGACGGCGCGTAGCCAGTCCACCAAGGCCTCCCATTCCTGGACATGGGCCGCCTGTAGCGCCCGGCTAAGGGCGAAGGTCTATGCAATAAAGCAATCAGTACACCTCCCAATGGCTACGTGCTGCTCGGGTCCTGCATTTACCCTCGATTCGGAGACCTCGGCACCCCCTCAAGCGATTCGAGCCGCCGTCTGCAGCGCATCACGGTCTAAGCTCGCAGCCGCACTATCCGCGGCCCCCCGCCACACTGCCAGCACCTCTGCTCGAGGGACGAAGTCCGCTAGACGACGGGGGGCATCCGCGACAATAGCCTCGGTGGCGCCAAATGCCCCTCCCAAGCAGCCGTCTTCGAGCTCCGAGGGCTGCCCGCGTTCAAGGAACCATGTTGTTGCAAGGAGACACGACGGTCAGCCCTGCGAATACCTAGCAGGTCACATCAAGAAATGTTTACCTTCAGCCCCGCCTGAATCCGCAAGGACCTCCGCATCTCCACCCACCTCGCCAAGCGGGGGAACTTCGGTGCCGGAGCTTAGCTCCACCAAGCCCTCACCCCCGGCAGCCGCAGTCTCGGTCGGGGCCGCGGGGGCACTGAGACACTCGATGTCTGAGTCGGAGTCCCACAGGGCTCCGACCTGGCTCGCTACAACAAACCCCCAGACGAGCGAAGGGGCGACCGTATGCGGGGTCGCTTCGCCTTTGGGGAATAAGAAGGCAGCCTCGCCTCGAAAACCGCCGTAGAAGGAGGTCCCACGGTCGCGGGAACGAACTCCATGGGCGATGGCTCCGCCCCAGCATCTTCCGCGAGCAATGGCGCCGGCCCAGCATCCTCCATGAGTGATGGCTCTGCCCCAACGCCGACTGGTGGTGAGGCAGCACTCGCTCCTACCTCCAAGTCCGCATGCTCCGTCGAGTCGGAACCCGCGTCTGCTAGTACCCCCTCCCCCGTGGAGTCGCGGCGAGCTAGGCTTGGGGCCGGAACAACACGCTCTGGCACCTTAATACCCAAGGCTTCGCACACGCGATTCAGCCGCCCCAGCCCTGCTTCCGCGATTGCAGACACGCGCAGCGCATGCTCCCTGGCTGTGTACGGTCCATGGAATGCACCCACCGCACGCTCCACGTCCTCCAGCGAAGCACCTGTGAAGGGCGCGGGGGCACGTTGTAAAAACAACAGCCCCGACGAATAACACACCAAAGCAAACTCCAGGACAACTTACGCGGACCGGAGGGTCTCGGCAGCGAAGATACGGAAGGGCGGACATTGTCACGCCGAAGCTTCCCAGGAGCAACACGCCACTCCGCGGCAATCGGCACCACACCATACATGACGAATTCCTCAGCGAGGTCGCGCATATTGAAGCAGGCGGTGATCCCCACAAGCCTCTGTGCTACCCACTTATCATCATCGTCTATGGGCGCTCCGGGCATGGTGTTAACCGCCACCGGCCGCCCCGAACACTCAAGGCCGCTACCGCTCGCCACGCGGTGGTAAAACCACCACCTCATCCAGTTCGGATCCCACTCCGCACGCCTCGACTCCGCGGGAAATATCTTCTCGCACTGCGGGCGCAGCGTGAGATCGACGCTGCCGAAGACGGGCTGCTCCCCGTCCCCCCGATCCTCCGCCGTGCACCGGACATTGTGGAGAAACACGAACAGTGACGCGGTCGGCCAACACGCCTCCGTGCGCAGTGCCCAGCTGTACACGGCAAGACGGGCTATCGCATTCGGCGTTATCTGCGCCAGCTCAAGCCCAAAGGCCCGCAGGACGTCCCCGACAAGCCCGACGGCCGGAATACGCAACCCAGCCTCGAAGTAGGCAACGAACACGATCGCCTCTGACGTTTCGGGGTGCGGTTCGATCTCATCGCCCGCAGGCAATCGCACCTCCCGGCGGTCCGAAAGCTTCCCCTCGTGCAGAAGTCCTCAAATCGTCTCTTCTGTCACCAGCGTCGAGCCCAGGACGCGGGAGCACGAACCCTCTGCTCCCTTCGCCGCCGTCCACCATCTGTCCACAGGCGTAGAGTCGCGCCCCTCGAGTGTGTACCCCACCTCGAGCGGTGACGACCGCCAGAAGACGGCTCTGCCATCGGCCGGCTGGGCGCGTGCTCCGTCGTATGCCATCGTCCTCGTAGAGCTTTGCGACGTACAAGGTAGCAAGGAAGCCAGGAGATTGGGGCACGTGATCGGAAGCTAGAAGGCAAGGTGATGAAAAGGCAAGTGGCGTAACGCAAGGGGTACTTAATACCCCTGTGTCTCCCACGCCATCGATGAACATAACTGCTGGGAGGCGAACCGCCCATAACTGGCACACCTACCCGTGCGCGCCACGCCCGGTCAAGCGGCGGTCACACCAAGGGCCCTGGCAGCGCACGGCGCGTCAATAGCGCCTCGCCGCGTGTCTGCTCGGGAATCTATGCAAGATAACCTGGCTCCGCCTTCAGCAGCATCTTCGGCTTCACAAGGCAGTCCTGGGTCTGCCTCTGACGTCAACACGCACCCGCGCGCCGGAGAGGCGCGCCAGCAGGCGCCCCCCACCTCGGGGAGCGCTCGCGGAGCAGTCCGTTCAGCGAAGTCTGCGCCGATCAACGCAGGACCAGCCAACGCTGCGCGCCCAAGACGTGCCGATCAGCCGGATCACCGTGCGGCCGGCGCGCTTGTTCTCCGCGCAAAGCAGAGCTCAACAGCTCGCAGCGCAGCGGCCTCCTTCCCCTGCGCGCGCACGGCGGCCGGCGATCGCCAAAGTATTGCGCTCGAAAATAGGCCTCCTTCAGTTCATCAACACAGCAACATTTCTCTGCATGTTCATGAACGGAAGAAAACATATTTTCGAGATCAAAGACCATCTCAGCTAGCACGGAAGATGCTACGGCCCTCCTGGTATGTATTTATACAGCTCTCCTCTGTGTATAGAAGCGTAATCGGCGGAAGTCGAAGCATCGCCCACGCGTCGAGAAGCCCAATCGGCGGAAGTCGAAGCATCGCCCACGCGCGGAGAGGCGCGCCCAGAGGAAGCCGAAGTGGCACGGCCGCTCATACGCGTGCGGCATCCCCGCTGGATTGCACTTGCGCACATGGCCGCATCGACGGGGTCTCCACCCTCGTAGGCCAGATGCGACACTGCCAAGGGCCCACAGACCCGCCTTCCGCGAAGCCTTTGTCTCAGCGGAACGACTCCGACTTTGCCCTCGACGAGACCTTCGCCCCCGCGGCGCAGCCCCGAGTCCGCCATCGGCTCAGGCACAGCAACACGTAGCTGCGTGTCCGCACACCGCGCCACAAGGCGCCCCTTCTAATCCAGTAGCTCGGGACAACCCCGGCACTTGCTGCATATTATACCTCTTCACTCTTACCACAACCGTTTTAGTACTCTAATTATTGGAATACGCGTAGGCTACGGAAGCAGAAAATAAAACTTTTCTACCGCGCACCCAAGAACATCATGCTAAGGAAGGATCATGGATCGTTACCACTTAGACGCAGCAGCAATGAAGAAGAATTGGAAACCGATCCAATCTCGCGTCGAGGTAGTAGTGGAAGTAGCCGATCGTCCCGAACAGATCGTCTCTCCACGCACGCCGATCAAGATCGCAACGAGCGGCGCCTCCACCGGTATCCACACGTCCGGGGTGGGCGCCGATCGTGAGTGTACTAGCACTCGTGGCAGCTAGGGTTTGGCTCGGGAGGTGGCGGCTAGGGTTTTGCTAGATGTTAGCGGGACGAATCCCCTCCACCCTCGCCTCCATATATAGACCTCCTCACGTGGGCCTCGTGGACCGAGGCCCAATAGGACTCTATTCGGATCTCTATCCGAATTGAGCCCATATCCGAATCATATTGAATTAGTGTTCCAACCCGTTAAGCGTGCGACCACAGCAGGTTCACGTATACTTGGTCGTGACCGAAACGCCTTTCCGATTACCATGTTAATAGCGGCCTCTAGTAAGACATATTAACCCCAAAGTATATGTAAAGATCATATCATTGAACTGTAATGTTCTCTCATGTACGAATCCCTTTGCCTCACGATATAGATTGAGCTCAAGGCGAGACTGTGTCATCCTCTTAATAGCTCAATCACTCTCTCGATTCCGTGATGGATTATAAACTCGTGATTGACTCCTCAATCACCTTGGCATGGCCATGCACTTTCATAATCCATTACATCGAGGGCCCAGAGATATCTCTCCCATAAGGAGGGGCAAATTCTATCTTGATCATTCACATCCCACTACATGTTTCATGGCAAACCCGAAGACTACTTTTATGACTACCCGATTCACGGAGTAGTGTTTAGTAGTCCCAAAATAAGCTACTACTCATGTTGGGAACCATGATGATCTCAAGTCTAAGGACTCTACATAAACACTACTTGAGACCAATCGATGACACATGGAATCTCTGCGGTTGTCTCATGGCAGTCTATCCAACATATGTTCACTAACACATGTCCATATTATTGATTTGGTATCACCATACCATGATCCATGAGATATGATCATCAATCAATACATATGATGATCTTTGTCTTTGAATCATATTTGTTCCTCATATGATATACGATCAGGGATCATTTAGAAATAGCAACATCTTAGTATTTAAGAGTCTCATGAATAAGTCACATACTCATTGATCAATAATGATGATGTCTATTCCAAGGAACAAAGTAATGTATCATAAACATAGTATGTGATATATACAACATCTCCATGTTGCCTCTAGGGCATATCACTAACAACCTCTTCCTCTCACGAGCATGCGACAGGGTTAGCGTCAGCCAAGGTGCTCTTTATGCACGATCCATGATCCTTCCTTAGCATGATGTTCTTGGGTGCGCGGTAGAAAAGTTTTGTTTTCTGCTTCCGTAGCCTACGCGTATTCCTGTAGTGGTATCAGAGCCAGGTTGCTTAGTTTGCAATCTGGATCAGCGCATATGTTGATATGAGATAGTAGTAGATTGGATCTATTACAGTCTAAATCAGGTAGCACGGGTTGATGAGATCAATCGGTCATAAGGGGTTGAAATAGGTATGAGTTGATAGCATCATAAGGCCAAAAAGATTAGTTCGTGCTCCTTCTTTGATGTACGCGCGACTTGCCCCTACAATTTGGAATCACCATCGGGGCTAGCTGCGCACAATCGATGAGATCGAGCCAACAGATCGAGGTCTTGTGTTGTCGTCTCCTCAAGTATACCGATCGCGATGATCAATATGATTGATCTAATGAAAATTGAGACATTTTGAATGGCTCGGATCTGGGTTGATTTGATCGGCTCGATAAGATTTTCATAGCGATTTCATAGATGCCCCCCCTCGACCCCCCGCCCGCTGACCGGCCAGCGGGACCGCCGTGTGTATCCCCCCTTTGTATAGCGTCTTGGGTTCATATCGTTAGGTAGAATGCGATTCTACGTCTAACTTGTTTTTGCAGAGAATGATGTGAATAGTATGGCCCTATAGCTTATTTGAATGTATGAGATGTATGTGATGCATGTAACATTCGTTCATGGCCTGCGTGTCATGATTATTTCAGCTATTGTTAGCTGTATATATTGTATTTAACGACCTGCGTGTCGACCTTAATGCTTGAATCTATCTTTGTAATCTTCAATTTCTAGCTATTATAGGTAGTAGCCTAGTTTTGAGGTTACAAGCTTTTAAGCATGGTGGCTTAAAGGAGTGATGTGGAGGATGGAGATCGTCTACACCTACTTGGAGATGGATATCACCATTTTTGGGCCATACTACTTCACAGTTAAATGTGTTTATCTATGATGTTATCTATCTTATTCTTATGCAATGATATATGTGATATGTTGCTTTGGTAGGATAGAATCCCTCTTAAAATTAGGTGTTAATGCCCTTCCATATGTTGCACCAAAAGATAATGATCACCGCATGGTAGGTCTACCAAAGTAGAGTGCCATCGGTTATCATCATCATTTGGGGTAGATGTCGGACATCTACATGCGGAAGCATTTGGTTTACTTAACAAGGTTATCAAAATAGTTTTGGACCTTGGGGCATAGATTGGGGCCGAGGCATACTAATGTCACCCAAAGTAGAGTCACATAGGGATGTGATTAGCAAAGTGTTGCTTACCCATGTCACTAGTTTTCTAGCCGTGATGCCAAAGCTCACTAGGAATTAGTGAAATGAGGATCTTTACCCACTATGTAACTTAGAGGAGTTTTGTTGCAAAACTCATAGTGGGAGTCTTTTGCTAAATAGTTTAATAAAAGATGAACATAAACATAGTGCTAAACTTTGCATATTCTTGTGTTGTAGATCATGTCATTAACGCCGCATCCAAGATACTTTTAATTTGCAATCTGTTCTTGAGAAAGAAAAACTCAATGGAACAAACTTTTTGGATTGGTATCGCAACTTGAGAATTGTTCTCAAGCAAGAGCGCAAGGAGTATGTCCTTGAGTCTCCTTACCCGAAGACTTGCACGATAATGCTACTATGGCTGCACGGAGAGCTTATGAGAAGCAAGCGAATGATTGCCTTGATGTGAGCTGTCTCATGCTTGCCACAATGTCCTCTGAGCTTGAAGCAATATGAGAACACGGATGCCTACAATATCATTGTGGGGTTACGTGGTATGTTTGAGAACCAAGCAAGGGTGAGAGGTTTAATACTTCAAAGTCCTTATTTGCGTGCAGGCTTGCGAAGGAATCCGTCGACCCTCATGTGATTAAGATGATTGGCTACATTGAGAGTCCGAAAAGCTTGGTTTTCCCTTAGCCAAGAGTTGGCTCGATGTGATTCTCGATCGCTTCCCGAGTTTTGAGCCATTCATAATGAACTTTCACATGAACAACTTGGACAAGACCTGGGTGAGTTGCATGGGATGCTAAAATCTGCCGAGAAAGCATTAAGAAAAGCAGAATCATGTGATGATGATGCGAGAAAGGCAAGGGCAAGCCCTATGTCAAGAGAATCGCGGTCAAAAGAAAGAAAGCTCGATGCGATCGCGAGCGGTTCTAAGGCCAAGAAAGACAAGAAGGGCGATGCTCATCCCGATGCGATTGTTACTCTGTAAGCCATCGGGACATTGGAAAAGGAACGCCCAAAGTACTTGGAGGATCTTGAGAAGAAGAAGGAAGTACGACTTCCACTCCGGTATAAATGTTATAGAGATCAATCTTGCTACTTCATCAACTGATTCTTGGGTATTTGATACGGATCGGTTGCTCACATTTGCAAATCGTTGCGAGGGCTAATAAGAAGTAGAAGTTTGAGGAGGAGCGAAGTGGATCTTGGCGTTGGCAATGGAGCAAAAGTTGCTGCGGTAGCTGTTGGCACCATGCCATTGTCTTTACCTTCGAGATTAGTTTTGGAATTGAATAATTGTTATTGTGTTCCATCTCTTTCAAAGAACATTATTTCGCTTCATGTTTGCAAGCGAAGGTTATGACTTTAAATCTATGGACAATGGTTGTTCTCTTTATTTCAAAGATATGTTCTATTGTCATACTCCATTGGTGAATGGGTTATACGTTCTTACTCTTGAAGGGTCACGGTCTATAACATTAATGCAAAGAGGCAACGTCCAATGATTTGAATCCACGTTTATTTGGCACTATCGCTTAGGTTACATAAATGAGAAACGCATGCGAAGCTCCATAGAGATGGTATTCTGCACTCATTTGATTTTGAATCATTAGAGACATGCGAATCTTGTTTACTTGGCAAGATGACAAAGGCACCTTTCACGGTCAAGGTGAGCGGGCAAATGACTTATTGGCACTTGTACATACCGATGTATGTGGACCAATGAGCTTAACGACCAGAGGTGGTTTTGATGCTTCATAACTTTTATCGATGACTTTAGTAGATATGGGTATATCTACGATGAAGCATAAGTCCGAATCCTTTGAAAAGTTCAAAGAATTCCAAAATGAAGTGCAAAATCATTTAGGCAAGACAATCAAGTTTCTACGATCGATCGTGGAGGCGAGTATTTGAGCCATGAGTTTGGCAATCATCTAAAGGATTGTGGAATTGTTCCACAATTGACTCCGCCAGAACACCTCAATGGAATGGGGTATCGAGCGAGAAATCGCACCTTATTAGATATGGTGCGCTCCATGATGAGCCAAAATGATCTTCCGTTGTCTTTTTGAAGTGCGCTCTTGAAACAAAGCCGCGTTCACACTAAGCAGGTTCCATCAAAATCAGTAGAAAAGACACCATATGAGATGTGGACGGGACAACGCCCTAGCTTGTCTTTTCTTAAGATTTGGGGATGTGAGGCTTATGTAAAACGTTTACAATCTGATAAGCTCACTCCTAAATCGATAAATGCTTCTTTATCGGGTATCCTAAGGAAACAAAAGGATATTACTTTTATAATCGAGGAGAAGGCAAAGTGTTTGTCGCTTGGCATGGTGTCTTCTTAGAGAAAGAGTTTCTCTCAAGAAGGGATAGTGGAGCACAAAGTGCAACTTGAAGAAATTCAAGAAACACTGATAACATTTCAGCTCCTCTGAGAACCACAACAGGATGAACAAACCGTTGAAGAACTGTTGTGGACACACCGGCACCACGTAGGTCGGAAGGTCACGTCGTGCACACGAGAGGTACATGTTCTTGACTACTCAACAACGGGACATATTGTTGTTAGACAACGATGAGCCTAAGACCTATGAAGAAGCAATGGTGGGACCGGACTACGAGAAATGGCTTGAAGCCATGAGATCCAAATTGAATCCATGCATAGTAATCAAGTTTGGAACTTGGTTGATCCACCTGATGGTGTTAAAACCATTGAATGCAAATGGGTTTTCAAGAAAAAGATAGACATAGATGGAAATGTTCACATCTATAAAGCGCGATTGGTGGCCAAAGGTTTCAAACAAATTCAAGGTATTGATTATGATGAAACTTTTTCGCCCGTCGCAATGCTAAAGTCTATTCGGATCATTCTAGCGATTGCTGCATATTTCGACTATGAAATATGGCAAATGGATATCAAAACAGCTTTCCTTAATGGAAATCTGAGTGAGGATGTGTACATGACACAGCCCACAGGTTTTGTCGATCCGCAATCCGTTGGAAAGATATGCAAGCTCCAAAGATCCATTTATGGATTAAAGCAGGCATCTCGAAGTTGGAACATTCGTTTTGATGAAGTAATCAAAGGGTTTGGTTTCATCAAGAACGAAGAAGAGCCTTGTGTTTACAAAAAGGCTAGTGGGAGCGCACTCGTATTTCTGGTCTTATATGTGGATGACATATTATTCGATCGGAAATGACATTCCTTTGCTCGAATCATTAAGTCTTCATTAAAAATAGTTTCTCTATGAAAGACTTAGGAGAGGCAGCATATATTCTGGGCATCAAGATCTATAGAGATAGATCAAAAAGGCTAATTGGATTAAGCCAAGATATGTACATTGACAAGGTGTTGAAAAGGTTCAACATGCATGATTCCAAGAAAGGTTTTCTACCTATGTCACATGGTATAAATCTTAGTAAGAATCAGTGTCCTAGTACACCTGATGAGCGGGATAAAATGAATACGATTCCATATGCTTCGGCTATTGGGTCCATTATGTATGCCATGCTTTGTACACGCCGGATGTTTCGTATGCTTTAAGTGCTACGAGTAGATACGATCGAGATCCGGTGAAAGTCACTGGATTGCGTAAAGAACATCTTGAAGTACTTGAGAAGAACTAAAGATGTGTTCCTTGTCTATGGAGGTGAGGAAGAGCTCGTTGTAAATGGTTACACCGATGCTAGCTTCCAAACCGACAAAGATGATTTTAGATCGCAACTGGATTTGTGTTCTGCTGAATGGCGGTGCGGTAAGTGGAAGAGTTCCAAGCAGCAGACGGTTCTTTTCTTCTACGAAGCCGAGTACATAGCAGCTACGAAGGCCGCCAAAGAATTGTTTGGATCAAGAAATTTATTTCGAGCTTGGTGTGATGGCTAGTGCCTCGGCCCAATGGACCTCATTGTGACAATAGTGGGGCCATTGCACAAGCCAAGGAGCCTAGATCGCACTGTAAGTCCAAGCACATTTTACGGCGATTTCATCTCATCCGCGAGATAGTGGAGAGAGGCGATGTTAAGATATGCAAAGTACAAACGGATTTGAACATTGCAGATCCGTTGACAAAGCCGCTTCCCACCAAAGCATGAGGCTCACACTAGGGCAATGGGTATTAGATACCTACATGGTTGACTCTAGTGCAAGTGGGAGCTATTAGTGATATGCCCTAGAGGCAACATGGAGATGTTGTATATATCACATACTATGTTTATGATACATTACTTTGTTCCTTGGAATAGACATCATCATTATTGATCAATGAGTATGTGACTTATTCATGAGACTCTTAAATACTAAGATGTTGCTATTTCTAAATGATCCTGATCGTATATCATATGAGGAACAAATATGATTCAAAGACAAAGATCAGCATATGTATTGATTGATGATCATGTCTCATGGATCATGGTATGGTGATACCAAATCAATAATATGGACATGTGTTAGTGAACATATGTTGGATAGACTGCCATGAGACACTGCGGAGATTCCATGTGTCATCGGTTGGTCTCAAGTAGTGTTTATGTAGAGTCCTTAGACTTGAGGTCATCATGGTTCCCAACATGAGTAGTAGCTTATTTTGGGACTACTAATCACTACTCCAGAATGGCGGGTAGTCATAAAAGTAGTCTTCGGGTTTGCCATGAAACATGTAGTGGGATGTGAATGATCAAGATAGAATTTGCCCTCCTTATGGGAGAGATATCTCTGGGCCTCGATGTAATGGATTATGAAAGTGCATGGCCATGCCAAGGTGATTGAGGAGTCAATCACGAGTTTATAATCCATCACGGAATCGAGAGAGTGATTGAGCTATTAAGAGGATGACACAGTCTCGTCTTGAGCTCAATCTATATCGTGAGGCAAAGGGATTCGTACATGAGAGGACATTACGAGTTCAATGATATGATCTTTACATATACTTTGGGGTTAATATGTCTTACTAGAGACCGCTATTAACATGGTAACCGGAAAGGCGTTTCCGGTCACGACCAAGTATCGTGAACCTCTGTGGTCGCACGCTTAACGGGTTGGAACACTAATTCGAATATGATTCGGATATGGGCTCAATTCGGATAGAGATCCGAATAGACTCCTATTGGGCCTCGGTCCACGAGGCCCACGTGAGGAGGTCTATATATATGGAGGCGAGGGGCGGAGGAGGTGTGCTGTTAACATCTAGCAAAACCCTAGCCGCCACCTCCCGAGCCAAACCCTAGCTGCTCACAAGTGCTAGTACACTCGCGATCGGCGTTCGGCCCGGACGTGTGGATACCGGTGGAGGAGCTGCTCGTTGCGATCTTGATCGGCGTGCGTGGAGAGACGATCCGTTGGGACGATCGGCTACTTCCACTACTACCTCGGCGCGTGATTGGATCGGTTTCCAATTTTTCTTCATTGCGCTGCTGGCGTCTAAGTGGTAACGATCCATGATCCTTCCTTAGCATGATGTTCTTGGGTGCGCGGTAGAAAAGTTTTGTTTTCTGCTTCCGTAGCCTACGCGTATTCCTATAGAGGTATCTTCTTGAGACAGGCCGTCCCAGTAGTCCTTCGTCACACCGCTACGACCGCATATATAGCCGCGCTCGGAAGCGCAACCGGCGGAGGCTCAACCGTCGTGGCCGACCACACGTGTCCTACCAGCGGGAGTCGGACCGACGCAGTTGCTCCTGCGCATGAGACGCCCCAACCTCTAGCGCCAGCCTGCTCCTCCCGCATCGACGAGGTCTTCGCCTCCACAGTACAATCGTCGCGGCCTTCACCTTCGCAGCGCAGGTGCGACTCCGCCTGCGACCACCCAGCGCGAGACTTCGATAACGACTCCGCTGCAGACCCCCGGCTTCGACTCCGCTTCACCCACAATCACACAACGTCACAGGCCGCAGGGACGGAGGGGGCCAAAGGGCTCGGCAATATGGCTTCGGCCTGTGAAGCCCTTCACCATGAGAGGCTCCTGTTGTAGGGGTGGCCCCCACCTAAACCCATGCAGCCTGTTGAGAAGATTGTAAACCATGTAAATGACGTAGCTTGTCCCCGAAGGGAGGCTCGGTGTAAGGTTACGATAGTAAAGACTCTCCTTACGAGGGAATGCATATGTATCATGACCGGCCCTTGGGAAAGACCCAAGAGGTCATTTGCTCACCTAACTCTCCACCACCATACCTCTCTCTCTGTTTGGTCTGTAGCCACAACAGCGAGATTTTAGAACCTCCTATTCATCCCCCTCTAGTCAGTTATCCTTGATCCTACAAGCCTTAGTTCTTGCATGTGATGCTTGGATGGATGCTCTTGTTCTAGGATGCTCTTGGTCTCATAAATAGGCCTGCTTCGGTTCATCTGCATTTTTTGATTGCGCAAACAGAGAATGTTCATGAACTAAAGGAGGCCTATTTTTGAGGTTGAGCGAAACATATCATAAATGGTTTGTAGTAAGAGCCGTCTGCATTAATAGTTATCACATGTGGTTCTATTTAGGAACCGTCTGCGATAATATACTATCATAGACGATTCGTAGTAAGAACCGTCTATAATAATTATTATCACATACAGTTTTATTTATGAACTAACTGCGATAATTGTTATCGTAGACAGTTCAAAAACTATCTGTAATGCACATAGAGTATTGCTGACCCGTAAGCACAGACGGTTCAAAAAACCGCCTACAATGATGTTTTCGAACTATCTATAATGAGCTCTTTTGTAGTAGTGAACTTCTAGTGGTTTACGACCACATGGTCCCTTGGCCTTAATTAAGTATTAAAGTCGTATTTAGGGATTTATTCAATTCTCATTAGCTAGCCCTTGAACTTTCAAGTGAATTTATGATATGAATTCCTCTCTATTGGATTTTAATCAAGAATATACTCTTTTAACAGCAAGAGTAAAGAAGCGGTTCTTATTCATTTTAAAATTGAGAAAACCAACTAGAAAATTGAAAGGTTTTGTGTCTGTTGGGCTTTGAATCGGATAAACCCTGTTTGCAGTTGGAGAGAAACCCATATAAATCCCTTAGTGCATTGCCTCCTGGCTTCACGTTTTCAGAAAAACCTTTCATCTTCTTCTCAGCCTTAGTTTTCTTCACCCATAGCCATAAATCCTTTTTATCTCCTTTACATTCTCCGCCACTTAGCCAAAATGTCAGATCTAATCATCGATTAGCCGGTGTCTGAGCTCAAACCAAAGAAAGTAAAGGCCATGGAAGCGGAAGGGATGCTTCCCAACAGGGTTCTGGTCTTGTGGAGGTTAGCGGTCAGAGAGAAATTTCTGAGTAGGAATGAAGGAAAAATCCCAATCTTTTAGGCATATACTGAGTGCGCATTTGATTGCCAGCACACCTGTTCCTCTTGAAGTCTTGGAGTACTATGAAATCAAATTGGTAAATCTAACTCCCAATTTGATTGCTAATTTAAGCATGTTCGTCTACCTCTATGGAGCGTATTTGTAGATTCCACCAAGCTTGGAACTCCTTCGATACTTATAGAGGATGATGGGAAAGTCCACGAAGTTGGTGGCATCACCCGGAGGTTGCACTTTGTGCCTCCACGATGGGATGGTCGAAGAATACATTGCAATATATTCTAAGTCCTTATGGTCATCATGAAAGAAGTTGTGGTTCTATATGACGTTGAGCAAGGAAGACAACCTTTCTTTCACTGGTCGGATTGCCGTTGAAAACCCAAGGTGGAGGTCCTCCTCGAAGGAGGGAAAAATAGGGTGATGGGTCGATGCCATCACCCGCCTTAGGGAGAGAGGTCTTACTTCATGTTACGTGGTAAAAGATTTCTCCATGCGTCAGATAAGTCCTCTGAAGTTATGTGACCACAATATGCTTTGATACACGAGTGCAATTGACTCAACTAGGGATTCTTCAGAAGGTAAGCCTTGAAAAATTCTTACCAATTGATTTTTTTGTTTGGATGAATATTTTTTACCTTAAGGTTTTGTTTGATTTTATAGCCTTATCCCCTGTTGAGGTGAGGGAGAGGATCAAAATGATATATGCAGGGAGCCTAGCCAAAAAGCAGAGGTGCCCTCGATCGTTGCTCTTACCTCTCCGGAAGACAAAACCAAAAGGCTTAAGGTAAAAATGATAGCCCTTATCATCAACTATATATTTTTTGATCGGTGTGTTGTAATTTTCTTATGATATGTAGATGGTTGGGTCGGAGAGTGGCGAGTTATCAGAGAGCTTGGGGGATGATCCTCCAAGTCCAAAGAGGCGGTGAAGAATGAGGAAGTTGTATGGAGCTTTGGGAATAAACCCTACTCCATCAACTACTACTTTGAGCATTCCTTCGAGCACCCCGCCAACCGTTCCTGCGACCACTCCAACGACCGCTCATGCTTCTAAGAACAAAGTCCCCTTAGAGGTAGGCTTCTACCATGACTCTAAAAGTTTTTCTTATAAGTCTACCCCGTCTTTAATAAGAAGGACAAAGAAAAGGCACTAACAGAAATATATTTCTTGGATGAAGGACTTTGTTGCCGAGCTCACTTCAGTCAGTGACAAGGTGGAACGGAGGGAAGAGACACTAAGCAAAGCCCCTACGACTGTAGAATCAATGACGATTCTAAGTTCATTGGTTGTGGGCTCTGAGGTGGTCATGATAGACCAGACTAAAGCTTTGGTGGTCGTGATCGACCGTGTTGAAGCTTTGGTAGTCATCCCCCAAGCACTAGAGGAAACGACTGCTCCAGCAGTCAAAGAAGTTCCAACCTCTGAGTAGGTGGTTGGAGAAGTTGGTTCCAACCGCCCCATGGAGGATCCAACTAAAGATAAGCTTATATAGTCAGAGGACTCAAATGGTCTGACCAGCCCTACCAGTATAGTACTGGTAAAATCTGTTGGAAAGAAGAAAAGGAAACCAAGAGCTCTGGACTATGATCCAGGGTATTTTAACTTCAAAATGAAAAAGACAAGGTATGTATTAGTCAAAAAGGCAAATAAGTTCATACCTTTGAATTTCTTTGGCATTTTGAAGTTCTTACTTCTGTCTTTTCATTCTTCTTTCTTCATAGCTCCTCTAGTACCCTAACCCCTAACTGTTTAGTAGTAATACTTACTAAGGAAGTAGTAGACCAAGAATTAAAGAGTAGTTTATTCTGACCAATGGACAAAGTATACATGAATTATGTTGTAGAAAGGATCATATTGTCACTAGGAAATTACATTGGACAGAGCCAGTAGATGACTTCAACTAGCCTCAGATACCATTTCCATAATCGAAATACAATATAGTCCAGTATGAGGTAGAAAAATTTTTATGACATGAAACATGTCGATGATATGAATGATAAGAAACTATGCAAGAATGTATTAAAAAATGAGTCTTTTTATTTGTAAATGCTATCTGAACTGGTCATAAGTTTGCTGAGAACTAAAGACATGAACAATACTTCTCAAAATATATTCATACTCAAGTTTTGACTGGTAGCAAAGATCGTAGGAAAAAAGCCATTGCTAGGAAACTCCTTCCGTGGGCATGACCATGTGTAAAGAGGAGAGATTTTGACTAGTAGGTTTTCCGTGTCTTGACCAGGTTTAAACAAGAGAAGAATATAATATCGAAATGGGAAAGAAAGCCTTCAAGCCCCCAAGCATGTAAATAACTATGTTAGTTGCCTGTGTGATTTTTCTTTTACTTGTTTATCTTTAAGAAAAGAATGTGCAGATTATCATAGAACCATCTCTATGAAGGTGTGATAGGAATCCCTTAGAAGGGATTTGGTGGAAAATATATCTTTTCCAAGTAGTTTAGACAAAAAATAGTATGTGACCAAATTTGGCATAATGAAATACAAATAAAATACTCATCGGAGCAAAAATAAAGAATAATGCAAATTTATTGAAATATGGAAATAAAAAGTATATTACACATAGAATTTACGTAATTGATCAATGTTCCAAGAATCGGACATAACACGCCCATCTGACATGGCCAGTCATATTGTGCCTAGTCGGGTGACTTCGACCACAGTGTGTGGACCTTTCCATTTAGGAAAAAGTTTGTTGCAATTTTCCTGGCTTTGAATTTTTTTGAGAACCAGATCACGTACAACTAAGTTGCAAGGCTGCACCTTATGACTGTGGTACCTTCGCATGGCTTGCTGGTAGACTGTCGATTGTATTAAAGCTGCCTTTCATCATTTTTCAAGGAAATTGATGTCATCGATTTGTCATTTTGTTTGATCATTATCATTATAACAATCTGTATCAATAGAGCCAATCTTTAGTTCTAGACGAAACATGGCATCTGCACTGCAAACTAGAAAGAAGGGTATTTCACCGGTCGCACGACTGGTCGTGGTCCAAATAGCCCATAATATAGAGGGGAGTTCTTAAACCCAAGTTTCTGACCGTTGTATTAACTAGTCGAATACTCGGCATTTGATCCCTTGTATTAGTATACCGTTGGCTCTTTCTATTGCCCTTTTACTCTATGGATGAGCCATTGAGGCATAACATATTTTGATACCTAGATTCTCAGAGAATTCCCAAAAATCTCTGCTCGAAAACTAGGTACCATTATCTATGATTATATGACTTGGTATACCAAACCGCATAACCATGTCTTTTGTGATGAACTTCTTGGCAGCTCCAGTTGTTATCTTAATAAATGTCTCAGTTTCTATCCATTTTGTGAATGTATCAATCATTACAAAAATGAATTTAAAGCCCCCGGGTGCTCTTAGGAAAGGTCCCAGAATGTCATAGACCCTAGGTTGTGAAAGGCAAAAAAAGAGATATTGTTTGCAAAGATTATGCAAGTTGATATACTTGTCGACTCTAAAATTGACATTATACCCTTATTAGAAGGCTTTACCAACTAGAACTTTATAGGAACGATGTGCTCTATAGACTCCTCCATATATATCGGATAGTAATTTCAAACCATCCTTTTGAGATATACATCTCATCAACACTCTATGAATTCCCCATTTGTAAAGGGTACATTCGATGAGAGTATATGATTTGCCATTTTGAGCTATACAATCAGCCTCTACGTTATTTTTAGGAAGCGTGCCATGCTGAAGATATTCATAGATTGATGTCATCCAATCATTTTAGGGTCAATCTGAGCAACCTCCAGTGGAGCGTCTTCAGAATGCTCAACTATCGAGGGTTTGTTGAGTTGCTTAAGAAAAACTCTGGATGGGACAGGTGATCTTGAGGAAGCCATCTGTACCAACTGGTCCACTAGAAAGTTTTCCATTCTAGGAATATGTTAGATCTCAAAACTAAAGAAATGCCTTTCGAGTTTCCTAACTTCTGCTAGATAAGACGACATCATAGTACTCAAGCATTGATACTAGTTGAGAATCATCTTTCACTAGTAGTCTGCGAATCCCGAGCACTTCGGTTGCTCAGATTCTTGCTAGTAAACCTTCATATTCTACCATATTATTTATAGCTAAAAAGTTTAACTAAATGGTATATTTTATGTTTTCTCTAGTAGGAGATACTAGGACTACTCCAGCCCTCGAGCCCTTTAACATCAAGGAACTGTCGAAGTATATAATCCACTCTTTGTGGTGTTCATACTCGGGTCATAGGTGGGTTCAGGGTTTTTCCATTTGGTGATGAATTTTGCTAAAGCCTTGGACTTAATTGCTATTTTGCTATATGTTCTGATGATTCCTTGTTTTGGAGAATATGACCTAGAGGGTATCCAATAGGTATAACCACTTTGTGGGCCTAGAAGTAATGCACTAGTTTCCTTGAAATCATAAGGAGGGCATATAAGACTTCACTTGTGGTGTCATGTAAGACTTTTGTACCTCTAGATATCTCTCTTTTGGTCCATGTAAGACTTTGCTTATATAATACATTGGTCATTGGATATTGTCATGCTCAAGGACCAATACGGCACTAACTGCTTGTGGTGTCGTAGCTAGATATAAGAGCAAGGTTTCTCTTGGTCTTGGAGAGACTAAGACTGGGGCACTCATAAGGTACCTTTTAAGTTCTTCAAAGGCATCGTTTGCTTCTTTAGTCCATTCGATTCCATGTTTCTAAAGAATCTTAAAGAAAGGCAATCCTCTTTCTCCCAATCGTGCTATAAAATAACTTAGCGCTGCCATACAGCTGGTTAGTTTTTGGATTTCCTTCTTTGTGTCAGAGGGCTGCTGTCTTTTCTAGATTTGCTTCAGTTCTTCCAGTCAAACTAGAAAACTAAGAAGGTTTCCAGAGAAAACTCTAAACACACATTTCTCCAAATTCAACTTAAGGTTGTCTTCTTAAATTAGTGGATTTTTTTTTGCAGATCAGAGATATGATCTCCGATGTTAATACTTTTCATGACCAAGTCATCAACATAGGCCTCTAAGTTATGACCAATCTGAGGACTAAAGGTTTTTTGCATTAACCTTTGAAAAATAGCACCAATGTTTTTGAGACCAAATGGCATTTTGACATAACACAAAGTTTTGTATGGTATGATGAAGAAAGTTTTTTCTTTATTCTCTTTACTCATGCTAATCTAGTGGTACCCTGAATATACATATAAAAAGCTTAATAACTCACACCTAGAAGTAAAGTCAACAAGTTGATCGATACGTGGAAGGGGAAAGTCATTCTTCGGAGAAGCTTTATTAAGGTATATGAAATCGATATACATTAGCCATTTCCCATTACCTTTCCTAACCATTATAGGATTGGTGAGCCACTCTGGGTGGTCGACCTTATGAATAAATCCAGCCTTGAGAGGCTTGTTAAAATTTGATTGGATTGCCTTCTTCCAGTCAGGTGCAAAGACTCTTAGCTTTTTCTTGATCGAATGTTTGTTAGGTCAGAGTGCTAGCCTGTGCTCGATCATCTCTTTGGGGACACTGAGCAGGTCGAATCCGTACTATGTGAATACAGCCATGTTTGGTTGGAGGATGGAGATGAGAAATTCTTCCTATTTGAGGTTGAGTCTTGCCCCAACCAATATCTTCTGGAAGATGGCACTAGCATTTTTCAGTCCAAACAACGTTCTGACATTTTTCAAAGAATTGTCCTTGTCAACTAGAACCTCCTTGATCTGGTCAAAGGGTTTGCTTGGCCTGCACAGATGGCATGTTAGTATTTTTGGTCGGAAGTTCATCAACCAGTTTTAGGGACTTACGATCACCCATCTTCCTATCCCCTCAAATCGTTATGACCCCTTTTAGTCTTGGCACCTTAAGACTCTGATAACCGTAATGCATGGCTACCAAGAACTTTGCTAATGCCAGTGGATCAAGAATCCTGTTGTATACGGTCTCAAAGTCTACCACACCAAACAAGATTCCTTTTGTTTAGAAGTTGTCTAGATTTCCGAACATAACCAGTAGGGAAACTTGCCCTATCAGTTTGGCAATAGATGCCCGGACTGTGCCATGAAAGGTATACTTCATGGGCTTTACTTTTGACTTGAAAACTTGCATTTCTTCTAAAGGTCTCGTAAACAAAATGTTGAGAGAACTACCACCATCTACTAAAACATGATTGACTTTGTAAGTATTTATGGTAGGTTCTATGACAATAGGGAACCTACCTAGTTGAGTTGAAGAAATGGGACAGCCTTCCCAATTGAAAGAGATGGTTGTTTCTGCCCACCTGGAAGGCTTGACGGTGATTGGAGATTCGGTGAGGTTGACTTCCCACTCCACAGTCTTTAGATGGCGTCTGAACTAGTAGGAGGAAGATCCACCAAAGATCATGTTGACGTGGCTCCTAGTAGTCCATCTCTTCGTTGCCACCCCTGTCCTTCTTGAAGCTCAGTTCTCCAATCTCCTGAATGGAAGATGCTAGGCAAGGCAGTTGTGAAGATCAAGGGCTACCGTTTGATGAAGTGGACACCGGATTTGTTGGTCGGAGCTTTTGCCTTATTCCGACCAGAATAATCCTTCTTGCCTTTGGTGAACTTACGTAAAAATGCAAGAACTTCATTAGAGTTGGGATTACAATTCTTCTTACCATCGGGAGACTTCGTGGACAATTATATGGTGTCTCCAACCAGCTGCTTGGTTTAGGTGATGCCATAGATCACCTTATTCAAGTGTTCATCCCTCGTAAGGAGGAGGAACAGTGGCTTCATTGTCGAAAAGCCATCTTCCCTCATGACTCCCTTGTCGGAATCTTTGAGAGGGTCTTGTGCAAGATGTTGGATTATTTCCAGTCCAACTACGTGGGCTTCTACTGAGGAAGGAATGTTCTGACGAAGCTAGAGTATGACTTTGCGAGTTCCTCTACTCCCTGTGTATCTTTATGCTTTGCATGGTCTGCTAGAGGATTTCCGACACTTGACTTGCAACCTAAGTATATCCCGGAGTTTCTACCAGAGCAAGATCTGGGTTGTTGAAAATATCATAAACTCATGGCAAGTTTTGAATAATTACCAAGGGCCTTGGAGGATTGTTGTTTGCAAAGGGGGTAAGATGATTCGAGTTCCTCTCCAAGTCCCTAGCATGTCCCGTTCGACCTATCACGCATGGTGGAGTACAAGTAGGTGGATTAGCAGATCAATGTCCACCAGTTCTGTTGTTTCCGTCCTTTTGGGGTGATGTATGAGCATTTATATCATTTTGACCAGTGGGTCTTGGCGGGTCCTACTGCGAAGAATCGCGTATAGCATCTTGATCAGTATCATCGATTGCATTAACTTCTGCTTCCAGCATGAATCTCCCGACGAGATCCCCTCGAAACTAAGGGAGAGACTTCCACCGCTTCGTCAAAAAGCCGCCATGATGGGGAGCTATTAGAAATTATCACCTCTGGTGGGCTTTGTGATGAACTCAGCCTGATCTGGCGGATTACCGATCAAATGCTAAGCGTTATCATCTTCACCCGGCTCTCTGCTGAGGGTAATTTCATCAACACCGCGACCAGGTGTCGGTCAACTCTCGGAAATAGGGATTGCCCAAGACAGTATCGAGAGTACCCTGACCCTCAGATCATAGCATCACATTCGTGTTGCCAGGTTTGTCGGTCAGAAGCACCCAGCTTGCAGAGGCATTTGGGTATTTCGATCTAGTCGGAACGACCGATTTCTCTAGGAGTGGTGATGATGGGGGCAATATGTCTTCTTCCATCCGATCGATCTCGCCAGTCTCAGAGAATGATGAGCCCATGGAAGACGATGATGACGAGGCATCATGTTCCATTACGCGGATGCATACATCCATGTCATGGTCAGTATAGTCTGCCAAGTCGAACCAGTTCTTCTCATTCAAGGTCCCTACCATTTATCGCATGAGCAATGAGAACAGGGAACACATAAGGATGAGAATTGTTGAATAAAGGAAAACTTTAAGGATTTAGTGTCTTCTTCCCCACAGATGGCACTAGCTATCAATGATTGAGTCACCAATCTTACAAAATAATATGACAAAGGTGGCTGAAATCCTTGGAAGAGAACAGTGATGCTTTTTGTTGCTATGAACTAGTTACAGGGTGCCTTTAACAAGTGGTGAGACTAGCCCTAATTACATTGAATTGAATAAGGTGTCAATTGTCTTGTCAAATTACCTCCTTTCCCTTCTGTCTTCTCTCGTCCAACCTTAAATACCAATGAAGAAATGCCAATTATCTACACGAGAAGACGCCTTATGGAACTAACACGTTTGGTCACGGAGGAAGTTATTGTCAGATTGTCAGAGATTGGACATCTGATCGTCGGTTGTTGTCAGTGGAAAACAAATGTGGGAAACAACTACATGTTAATTGTTGTCAGAGACTCAGGGCTAAAAAATCATGTTGTTTGAAGTGGATAAAGCACGTGTTTTATCCACCGCATGAAAGGAATATCCTGGAATCCGATCCAGGTACCAATTCACAAAATCTCTGAGTGGTCATGAGATTAGGCAACATGCATAGTATTTTTCCAACCAGAGTACTCGGGGAGCAAAGTCTAGAGGTTTACAACCACGGGGTCTATTGACCTTAATTAAATATTAAAACCATATTTAGAGATTTATTCAATCCTCGTCAGAACTAAACTACGAAAAGATAAATGATCATCAAAGGTCATATTTATTGTGTTCAAAATTTTACTATAATCTGTGGAAGGTATGTGCCCTTGGCCAATCCGTTCATGCACCTCTTCTCCTTTAGGACAATATTCAATCTCCGAATATAATTCATCGTGCTGAGTGCATTGCTCTTTCTCACTTTTTAGTTCTTTAGGTAAAATAGTCTCAAAATATTGTTGATAGCATAAGAAAAAATTTCATAATCCTCATGCCATTCTTATTAAATATTTCATAAGATGGTAGGAGGCTGCCTTAGTGGTCGTTCGAGCTCGTGGAGGTCTGAGGGAGGCTGTCGGGGTGTAGTGGCGAAGTTCTGAGGGGGCTTCACGGTGAGAGAGGAGCTAGGCATGCAGGGCTTCGAGGGGTGGAAGGGATGACATCACTGAGCTCCTGTGGTGCTCCTGACGCAAGGAATTGGCCTGAAATGTCCCCAATCGCCGATGAGCTCGATCGCCGAATTTGGGGAAGAAGGAGGGTATGGCGAGTTAGGGGGCACGGGGATCCAATCGGAAGTTGTGGGAGTGAAAGGGCGTTGCGGGGAGATGATCGGGGCCTTCGGCGGGCTTTTATAGCTACGGGTGCAGTCTGGCCACGCGGAGGGCATGCAGGCGACAATGGCGGATGACCGGGGGGGAGTGCGGCCATGTGGGGGAGGTGACCGGTAGGGTGACGAGGCCGGGCTGGCGATCGTAGGAGATGGCAGCTGGCGTCGAGGTGGTTGCACGTCCTATTGGCACAGAGGGGATAAGGCAGCGGCATGGGGAGGCCTTTGACTGTCGGGCGCGCGCAAGGGGAGGAAAGAGAGGGTGCACAGGTCGGCTCGGTCAATGGATAAGGCGGTTAGGCACGCCAAAGAGAGAGAGACAAGGCATGTGCACACGTGCGCGCGAGAGAGAGAGAGAGAGAGAGAAGAAGTAGGGCGGCTCGGAGGAATGAAGGAGAGGCAGAGGAGCGAGTGAGGGAGCCAGGGAGAGTGAGGCCAAGTGAGAAAGGGGGCTGGCTGGGCCGAAGGCCTGGCTGGCCGGCTGGCTCTCCTTTCCGATTTTTTTATGTTAAACTTCCTTTGTGGTGGGTGTCATTACATGATTTACTTTGAGCATATATATACACACATGAAATATCAATATTTCCATTTTAGTATTACTTTTCTTCTTGGTGTATATGTATATGTATGCTTTTATCGATTTTAATGGAACCTTAACCAGAACTTTGAAAATTCAGAAAATTCCAAATACCAATAAAGGCCAGGATTTCCAATTAGCACAAAATACTCATTAATTCCTGTTTCAAAATTTGGAATGTTACACCAATCTTACAAAATAATATGAGAAAGATGGTTGAAATCCTTATGAGAGAATGGGGATGATGTTTATTGCTATGAACTAGTTACAGGGTGTCTTTAACAAGTGGTGAGACTAGTCCTAATTACATTGAATTGAATAAGGTATCAATTGTCTTGTCAAATTACTTCCTTTTCCTTCTGTCTTCTCTCGTCCAACCTTAAATACCAATGAAGAGATACCAATTATCTGCCGGAGAAGACGCCTTATGGAACTAACATGTTTGGTCGCGGAGGCAGTTATTGTTAGTGATTGGAAGTCTGATCGTCAGTTGTTGTCAGTAGAAGACAAATGTGGGAAACAACTACATGTCAGTTGTTGTCAGAGACTCAGGGCTAAAATGTTGTGTTGTTTGAAGTGGATAAAGCACGTGTTTTATCCACCACATGGAAGGAATATCCTGGAATCTGATCCAGGTATCAATTCACATAATCTCCAAGCAGTCATCAGATTAGGCAACATACAAGTATTTTTCCAACCAGAATACTCGGGGAGCAAACTCTGGAGGTTTACGACCACAGGGTCTGTTGACCTTAATTAAATATTAAAGCCATATTTAGATATTTATTCAATCCTCGTCAGAACTAAACTAAGAAAAGATAAATGATCATCAAAGGTCATATTTATTGTGTTCAGAAATTTACTATAATCTGTGGAAGGTATGTGCCCTTGACCAATCCGTTCATGCACCTCTTCTCCTTTAGGACAATATTCAATCTCCGAACATAATTCATCGTGCTGAGTGCGTTGCTCTTTCTCATTTTTTAGTTCTTTCTGTAAAATAGTCTCAAAATATTGTTGATAGCATAAGAAAAATTTTTCGTAATCCTTATGCCATTCTTCCATCGTGGTTTCCTCTTGGTGTTTCCTTCTTTGCTCATTGATCTTTTCTGATTCCTACAGATGCTTATTTTCTTGCAACTTGGTGGTTCTAACCCGCTCATCGTAATTGATTACAAGTGGATTATCACAGATAAATTGAAAACAAAGCATAAGTAGGAAACACCGCTGCACAACCCGTGTTAGTAAGACACGTTCTCTGTTTGTTCTTCTAAGCACATCAAGTGTATGGGATATTTCCTCGATCCCAACATAAAGAATAAATTCCTCTGTTTGTTCGATAGCATCATAATTAAATTCGTTTCTTCTATAAGATGTACGGCACCGTTTAATTTAGTTTTTAGTTTCTGACTTTTGCTTTTTTCACTATTCTTTAATTTCGTTTTTCTAGTTTTTTTATTTTTTGAGCTTTTATGTCTTTTTTTCCCTGTACTCCTTTGTATTGTCTGTGATGGGTTAATATATTTTTTCTATTTTAAATAATTTTACTATAGAAAAACTAAAAAAATAGTTTTTAAAAAATAGTTAGAATCGACTGGCATGCAGTAATCATTTGCTACCTCCGATGGGCCCATTTACAAACTTTACTTTTGAAAGATGTTGAAATTTATATTGTACCACAGCTCTAAAAAGGACCGCATCACATGCTTTCACGGAGGTCTTGTAAACAGACTATACTGACGAGATCAACCATGGAAGCGGAACTTGTAGCACTTGACACAGCCACTGTTGAGGCTGAATGGCTAAGAGAGTTTCTGATGGACTTGTCGTTGGTTGAGAAACCAATACCGGCAATCCTGATGTAATGTGATAATCAAACTGTGTTGGCCAAAGTCACAAGTACAAAGGATAATATGAAGTCCTCTGACATGTGAAGCGGAGGCTTAAATCTGTCAGAAAATTGAGAAACTCCGGAGTGATAGCTGTGAACTATATTAACACTGAGAAAAATCTGGCAGACCCTTTTACAAAGGGATTAGCATGGAAAGCGATTTCTGTTGCTTCTATGGACATGGGAATGAGGCCTCTTTAAGTTACATCACAATGGTAACCCATGCTTTCTTTATCCGAGATCCTGTGACATAGATAATGGGAAAAACAAGTTCATGTTGTAACAAGAGAGTACATATTAATTGTACCTATGTCCTAATAAATAAAATACTCTCAACTGTATGGAAGGTTGGCACAAAGCCTTAATGTATTCGCGTTAATGTACTCCCATTTTCTTAAATTCCAAAGCATGTAAGGTTTAGTACCATATTGTTTAGGCAAAGTGGAGGAGACCAATTTATAAGGTGGAGTCCATACCACTCCTTGAATTATGGAAGTGGATGGTGGCTTTGGCTAAACACACACACGCGCACGCGCGCGTATTCGCGTATTTTTGCGTGAAAATCGCGTGACTTGTGACTTGCGACACGCGACCGTGACGTGACGTGGCGCGCCACTTGGCAGACCATGTCCACCTTATTTTGCTGAACCTCGCATCATCTCTCTCTCCTTTTAACTGGTCACGAGACTGCTTAATTACCATTATTTGGTTTTAAATTTTAGCGCACGGTGAATAATAGAGTCGGTTACTTCGATCGTAATGAGACTGCGTAAATATTTGGTTTGAATATCAGCAGTTACCAGTGAATAATGGAGTTAGTTACTTGAGCATTATTTCAGTCTAATGGTGTCAGTTACTAGAGAGTATTAGCACGTCTATAAAAGGCCTGGAGACGTCCAGGTTTGTGACTGAACTTCTCCATTCTTCTCTCCCATTGTTTTCTTCCTCTCTAGTAATATTGTGCGGTAGTACTGTGCTGTCTGAACTTCGCCGACCTTTACTAGAAGGAAGGTGAGCGGTATCTTCGAACCATTGCTGTCGTGAAGACCTGCACAGGGACGGCAATAAGGTTTCTGGGCAGCGCATATCTGCGCGACCGCTCCTGCTCTACTTCATCTACGTCCTACACTGCATCAAGCCTACACTGCATCGAGCCTGCGCTGCTTCCTATCATTCATCAAGCCCAACAGTAAGTCGTTTGTGTGTTCGTACGACTTTAACATTATATTTCTCTTGCGTATATTTCGAAGTACGATGAATATCCTACTGTTAGTAGTTAGTTGTGCATCAATAGTATTTTGCTTTTGTCTCCTACTAAAACTTGGAATTAAAATATTGCCTATATTTTCAACAATCCAGAAACCTTATTGCGAAATTTGTTGCAATATAGAAATGGTTAGCGCTTCTGATGCGATGAAACCTGAGAGGTTTTGTGGTCAGAACTTTCGTAGATGGCAGACTAGAGTCAAGTTTTGGCTCATGTCTTTGGGGCTATGTTGGGTTGTCCACCCGCAGTATCCATTTACGATCGAGCAGTACATGCAGTTTGATAATGCAAACAACACTGCTCTTGGTTGCATCTTGACTGTTCTGGCAGATCAACTCTACGATGTGTACATGGACTATAAGTCCACCACAGAGTTGTGGAATGCACTAGAGCACAAATATGCAGAGACAGAGGCTGGTCGTTGGCTCTACATGTGTGAGCAATTTTTCGACTTTAGTATGGATGAGGCTAAGTCCATAGTTGGACAAGCTCATGACCTCCAGCTACTAGTCGGTGAGATTGCGCACCTGGGCTGTGTATTACCTCCTAAATTTGTGGCTGCGGGCATTGTTACTAAACTCCCTCCTTCTTGACGGGATTTTGCCACTAGTCTGAAACACAAGAGGGAAGAGATTTCTGTTGAGGATCTCATTGCTGCCCTCGATGTGGAAGAAAAAGCAAGAGCAAAGGATGCACCAAGCACATCTGGCCAGAACAATGCAAACTTCATTAAGAAAAAGACTATAGCAAAGAAGTACAAATTCAACAAACCGAACAAGACAATTAGCTTTAAGAAGAAGAAAACTGAGAAAAAGGATTTCAAAGACATCACCTGTTTTGTGTGCGGAAAAGATGGTCATATGGCGAAGGACTGTCGCTTCCGCAAAATCAGATATGGTGAACAGCCAAAGAAGAAGGCTGTCAACGTGATCATAGGCGAGGCCTCGACTTCAGGAGGGTATGGTAATCCACCTGTTGTTTTTTCAGCATGTCAATCCACTGATTGGTGGGTGGATACTGGTGCTAATGTTCACGTATGTTCTGATATTTCCTTGTTTTCTTCTTACCAGCAAAGAGGGCTTCTCCGTCCTAATGGGAAACGGCTCGCATGCTTCTGTTCTTAGTGTTGGCACGGTGGATCTGAAGCTTATTTCAGGGAAGATTGTCCACTTAAAGAACGTGCAGCATACTCCTACAATAAACAAGAACCTCATTAGTGGTTCTCTTCTATGTAGGGATGGTTATAAGCTAGTTTTTGAGTCGAATAAAATTGTATTGTCTAAGTTCGGAAACTTTGTTGGTAAAGGCTATGAGAGCGGAGGCTTGTTCCGCCTAAGTACTTTAGAGTATTGTTATAATCTAAATGCTGCAAAAAATATAAATAAATGTGAGTGAAATGTTTAGCATTCCCGTTTCTGTCATATTGGTTTTGATAGTATTGTGAGAATATCCAAATTAGATTTAATTCCAAAATGTGAAATTGTCAAAGGATCAAAATGCCAGTCATGTGTGCAAGCAAAACAGCCTCGAAAACCTTTTAAAAGATTAGAGGATGAAAAGAACTTATCACCGTTAGATCTTATTCATTCAGATTTGTGTGAAATGAAAGGACTATTAACAAAAGGAGGCAAAAGATATTTTCTAACTTTTATTGATGATGCAACACGCTACTGTTATGTGTATTTACTTAAAACTAAGGATGAAGCTTTAAACTACTTTAAAATTTGTAAGGCCGAGGTTGAGAACCAACTAGAAAAGAAAATAAAAAGATTAAGATCTGATCGTGAAGGAGAGTATGTCTCTTATGAGTTCTCCCAATTCTGTTCTGAGCATGGAATAATCCATGAGTTCACACCACCATATTCACCCCAATCAAATGGGATAGCTGAGAGGAAAAACCGGACATTAACGGACTTGGTCAATGCCATGTTAGAAAGTTCTGGAATGCCTAAAGCATGGTGGGGGAAAGCTATACTGACAGCAACTTTTGTCCTAAATAGAGTAATAACTAAAAAGAGTGAAATTACTCCATATGAGGGATAGAAGGGGAGAAAATATAATGTTAATTTTCTGCGAACTTAGGGGTGTTTGGCAAAAGTCAATATACCATTGCAGAAAAAAAAGGAAAATTGGACCAAAAACAGTTGATTGTATTTTTCTAGGGTATGCTCAAAATAGTACGGCCTATAGATTTTTAGTAGTTAAATCAGAAACTCCTGAGATTATTGCTAACACAATAATGAAGTCTAGAGATGTTTTATTTTTTGAGAATATCTTTCCTATGAGAACAGTAGGCAATACTTCAACACGAACTGAGAATGTCCAAATCGATAATATCAAAAATGAGAATAATCAAACTTCTGAACTTTCCACCATTTCTGAACCATTTTATGATATCCCTAAAGAGGACAATAGTTTAGTCGCAGAAGCTCCTCGAAAGAGTAAGAGACAAAAGGTTGAGAAAACCTTTGGTGATGACTTTATTGTATACCTCGTGGATGATGTGCCAAAAACTCTTTCGGAAGCTTATGCATCTTCTGATGTTGAGTATTGAAAAGAGGCAGTTCATAGCGAGATGGATTCAATCATAGCTAATGAGACTTGGGAGATCACCGATCTTCCTAGTGGGTGCAAACCTGTTAGATGTAAGTGGATTTTTAAAAAGAAACTGAGGCCCGATGGTACTATTGAGAAGTATAAAGCAAGACTTGTAGCTAAGGGTTACACTCAGAAAAAGGGAGAAGATTTCTTTGATACCTATTCTCCTGTCGCTAGATTAACCACCATCAGAGTACTTCTTGTATTAGCATATTCCTATGGTCTGTATGTTCATCAAATGGACGTAAAGACAACTTTTCTTAATGGAGAGTTGGAGGAAGAAATCTATATGGATCAACCTGATGGTTTTGTGATTTCTGGACAGGAAAATAAGGTATGCAGATTATTAAAATCCTTGTATGATTTAAAGCAAGCACCTAAACAATGGCACGAAAAGTTTGATAAGACTTTGACAACCACTGGCTTTATTGTGAATGAAGCGGATAAATGTATATATTACCGTTATGGTGGGGGTCAAGGAGTGATCTTGTGTTTGTATGTGGATGACATACTTATATTTGGAACAAACACTGCCGTAATTGACGAGGTCAAAACATTTCTATCACGCTGCTTTGATATGAAAGATTTAGGAGAGGCAGATGTTATATTGAATATTAAATTGATCAAGAATGAGAATAGGATTACTTTGAACCAATCTCATTATGCAGAGAAAATATTGAGCCGTTTCGGCTTTGAAAATTCTAAAGTTTCTCCAACGCCCTATAATGCGAGCATTAAGCTTCGAAAGAATCAAGAGTTAGGAAAAGATCAATTGAAATATTCACAAATTATTGGGTCACTTATGTATTTAGCTGGTACCACAAGACCTGACATTTCATTTGCTGTGAGCAAATTAAGTCGGTTTACTTCTAACCCAGGAGATGATCACTGGGAGGCACTTGAAAGAGTGTTGCGCTACTTGAGGGGCACAACATCTTATGGAATTCATTATACAGGATACTCTTCTGTATTAGAAGGGTACAGTGACTCCAATTGGATCTCTGATGCTGATAAGATCAAAACTACAAATGGTTATGTGTTTACTTTAGCTGGTGCTGCACTTTCATGGAGGTCTTGTAAACAGACTATATTGACGAGATCAACCATGGAAGCGGAACTTGTAGCACTTGACACAGCCACTGTTGAGGCTGAATGGCTAAGAGAGCTTCTTATGGACTTGCCGTTGGTTGAGAAACCAATACCGGCAATCCTGATGTACTGTGATAATTAAACTATGTTGGCCAAAGTCACAAGTACAAAGGATAATATGAAGTCCTCTAGACATGTGAAGCGGAGGCTTAAATCTGTCAGAAAATTGAGAAACTCCGGAGTGATAACTGTGAACTATATTAACACTGAGAAAAATCTGGCAGACCCTTTTACAAAGGGATTAGCACGGAAAGCGATTTCTGTTGCTTCTATGGACATGGGAATGAGGCCCCTTTAAGTTACATCACAATGGTAACCCATGCTTTCTTGATCCGAGATCCCGTGACGTAGATAATGGGAAAAACAAGTAGTTGATGTTGTAACAAGAAAGTACATATTAATTGTACCTATGTCCAAATAAATAAAATACTCTCAACTGTATGAAAGGTTGGCACAAAGCCTTAATGTATTCTGTTGTCCAAATGAGGAAAAGGTATTAGCCTGCAGGATATCCAGAAAGAATACACCTACTTGAGCTTAACTGTTTGGTCGCAGTTCACGAGAACGGGGCATTCTCTAGAAAGCTCATGAGCAGATAAGGGAGCATGACCATATAACGCTCCGTTTAGGCGTGGTTCATTGGCAGCCTAGTACTAGTTGAGATTTCAAGTGAAATCTAATCACAAAAATCTATGAATTCAAGGCATAGTCCATTCATTAGTTGTGAGAAGATGAATCTTGTTGTTCTAGGTGCAAGTTCAACCCGTACGGGACTTACACTAAAAGACTAGTATATTAACAGTACGTCAGCATAATATCTTTGATGTCCTTTTGCTTCTTACTTTGGAATTGGTGGGGGATTGTTAGAAATTGGCCCATTATTTGTGGCCCATTTTCTTAAATTCCAAAGCATGTAAGGTTTAGTACCATATTGTTTAGGCAAAGTGGAGGAGACCAATTTATAAGGTGGAGTCCATACCACTCCTTGAATTATGGAAGTGGATGGTGGCTTTGGCTAAACACACACACGCGCACGCGCGCGTATTCGCGTATTTTTGCGTGAAAATCGCGTGACTTGTGACTTGCGACACGCGACCGTGACGTGACGTGGCGCGCCACTTGGCAGACCATGTCCACCTTATTTTGCTGAACCTCGCATCATCTCTCTCTCCTTTTAACTGGTCACGAGACTGCTTAATTACCATTATTTGGTTTTAAATTTTAGCAGTTACCGGTGAATAATAGAGTCGGTTACTTCTCTGACTGGTAATGAGACTGCGTAAATATTTGGTTTGAATATCAGCAGTTACCAGTGAATAATGGAGTTAGTTACTTGAGCATTATTTCAGTCTAATGGTGTCAGTTACTAGAGAGTATTAGCACGTCTATAAAAGGCCTGGAGACGTCCAGGTTTGTGACTGAATTTCTCTATTCTTCTCTCCCATTGTTTTCTTCCTCTCTAGTAATATTGTGCGGTAGTACTGTGCTATCTGAACTTCGCCGACCTTTCTTCCCGGCGTGCACCTGAAAGGAAGGTGAGCGGTATCTTCGAATCATTGCTGTCGTGAAGACCTGCACGGGGGGCGGCAATAAGGTTTCTAGGCAGCGCATATCTGCGCGACCGCTCCTACTCTGCTTCATCTACGTCCTACACTGCATCAAGCCTACACTACATCGAGCCTGCGCTGCTTCCTATCCTTCATCAAGCCCAACAGTAAGTCATTCGTGTGTTCGTACGACTTTAACATTATATTTCTCTTGCGTATATTTCGAAGTATGATGAATATCCTACTGTTAGTAGTTAGTTGTGCATCGATAGTATTTTGCTTTTGTTTTCTATTAAAACTTGGAATTAAAATATTACCTATATTTTAAACACTTTCGTCCTATGATGCGTTTTTTTCAGTTGTCATAGATGGTTTTAATTGCAGTTGATGATTTATTTATATAGATAAATCAAATATTAATAAATTAATAAATTATTTTAAAAATTATTATAATAAATTATTTTGAAAAGACAACCAAGAAATCTCCTTACAAACTTTACTTTTGAAAGATGCTAAAAATTAGAGGCCAGCCCAAGTCTCTGGACCAGTCCTACTTTACTTCAAACTTTACTTTGAAAGATGTTGAAAATTTACCACAGCTCGCCCCGATCAGATGGGCTTCTCTCATCGCTGGCGATAGCGATTTTTGCATCAGAGGTGTAATCGTAGCTACAAGACTGCCATAAAGAAAATTATTTTTTCGATTTTTTTCGTTTTTTTTTAAATTTACTTATACTTTTTTTCGGTTTTTTTACATTTTTCTACATTTATTTATACTCAATAAACCAACTCTGCTACAGTGTTTTTTTCAACCAGCTACAGTGTTTTTTCAGCAAAAACCAAAAACCATACTATTCCGATCACCCCTAAAAAATTGACCGCATCCCATGGCTGCACTGTGCACTCACATGGAGCACTGTGCTCTGCGCGCTCACATGGTTGCTCTGCGCACTCACATGTAGCCTGAGCTAGCCCAAGTCTGGATGCCGTCCACGCGGGCTATGTCCTGCGGTAGATAACGCACTGATCATCTGAAATGGCGAGGCGCCCGTATATAAAGGGGCCTCGCAGCTCGCACTTTCGTCACCAGTTACTCCACTCATCCAGCAAACTACTACAAAAAATGAAGATGTTCATCACAGCGAGAGCTGCAAACCTGGCCATGAAGGCCCTGGCACTGTGCGCGCTCGCACTTGCCTATGCTACGGTGACCACGCACGCCCAGAAGTGCGGCAAGCAGGGCAACGGTATGGAGTGCCCTAACAACCTCTGCTGCAGCCAGCACGGATACTGCGGCCTTGGCGTTAACTACTGTGGCAACGGCTGCCAAAGTGGCGCCTGCTACACTAGCAAGCGGTGTGGTAGCCAAGCTGGCGGCGCGACGTGTCCCAACAACCAGTGTTGTAGCCCGTACGGGTTCTGCGGCTTCGGCCAAGAATACTGCGGCGACGGTTGCCAAGGCGGTCCGCCTTGCCGCGCTAACAGCAGGTGTGGCAGCCAGGCCGGTGGCATACTCTGCGGCAACAACCTCTGCTGCAGCCAATATGGGTATTGTGGCCTTGGTAGGGAGTTCTGTGGCACCGGCTGCCAAAGCGGCGCTTGCACCACAGACAAGCCTTGTGGCAGCCAGGCCGGTGGCATACTCTGCGGCAACGACCTCTGCTGCAGCCAATATGGGTATTGTGGCCTTGGTAGGGAGTTCTGTGGCACCGGTTGCCAAAGCGGCGCGTGCTACAACAACGTCGGCGTGGGCCTGGCTGCCGCACTGAATGTCACTCTGCAAGAATTTTAATCTATGGCCTGGGAAATACTGCAGCGACAAAGTAATCTGTGGTAATAGCTAGCACTGTTGCCACAGTTTTAACTTTCGCAACGATAAATAATCTGTGGCAATAGGTAGTATGCCACCGTTTTAATTTTCGCAATGAGAAATAATCTGTGGTAATAGGTAGTACTGTTGCCACCGTTTTAGCTTTCGTGGTAATTATTACGTTTTGTTGCCACGATGTACCGCTGTTATAATACTTTGTAATTTTGTTGCAATATAACCTGGTTATGGCAGTGGAAAAAATAATTCTTGCAATGCACAAGTACAATTACCATGCGGCGAAAGCAGTCGTTGCTCGTTGGCATATCAATCTGATTTCCCTCCCAAAACACATTATCTCCAAGTCTAATCAGGGACTCCAAAATTTCCTGGGTACGCGAAGCTAAAAAAAACCCCTATTTCTTTCACGGTACAGAAGCGGCAGCAATTCCTCGCCAAAAAAAAGAAGCAGCAAGCATTTTTTTTTAGCTTATGGCTATATAGCTTATGGTTTTTTATCTATTCATAGAGATAGTATGGAGTACCAAAAACTCGTGTGCGGTTTTGGTCGATATAAATGAAGTTATTACAGTATATATATGATAATCAACTTATAGATTTTATCTTAAAAAGATCCTCTATTTAAAAGTTAGTTATTATATAAAAGTTAAAAAAATAATTTTTAAAAACTGAAAAGAAGAGTCCATGATTCTTCTGAACTGGTTTAGCCAAATAGCAAACGTTCAGAAAGTCAGGGGGGTGTATGTAAAAACCGTAATCTGGTAGTAGTCCTGGAGGCGCCAGTCCGTCTAGCTATTTGACTCAAACAAGCACGAGGAAAGAGTGCAGTTAGTAGTGAACCCTGATCAACTATAATAGCAGCACCAGCAATATTGTCTTCGGTTTACATATTACCCAGCGAACGATCCCGACTTATGTATAGCTTTTGTATTAACTTTTGTTGATAATTTTTTATTATAGTTTTTAGATAAAAATAAATAGTAATAGTTTAAAAAAATAGTTTTTAAAATGAAGAGTTAGTGGTGAAAAAAAAATAAGAGAGAGATACGTGTGTATGACAGGAATGATAAGAGTAGGGTGTGGGATGCACACTAACTCTCTGCTGTACCTTTGAAACAAGACGGTAACGAGAGGAGTAGAGAAGACACTCCAATAAATTAGATATTTATATTAATTTTTGATTTTTTTAAGTAAAAATAAAAAATAGAAACTAATAGGAGCAGTGGCTCCCATGGGAAAACTGGGGGATTCCGCATGTGCTATACACAGACTAAAGATGGCAACGGGTACCCGAAACCCGAATACCCGATGGGTTTTACCCGATAAAGAGGCGGGTATGGAAAGATATCTTCACCCGCGGGTATGCTAATGGGCAAAACATTCTACCCATCGGGTATACGGGTACGGGTACGGATATATACTACCCGTACCCGCATACCCGCGGGTAAAATATACCCACCCGTACTCCAAATCCCGCCCACCCACCGCGCCCAAATATCCCGCCCGACCCGACCGGCCGACCCCCGCGCGCAATCCCGCCCTCCCGCCCGACCCCGCGCGCAATCCCGCCCTCCCGCCCGACCCCGCGCGCAATCCCGCCCTCCCGCCCGACCCCCGCGCCCAATCCCTAATCTCGGCCCCGCGCCGCGCTAAACCCTAATCCTCGGCCCCTGCCGCGGCCGCTCGCCGCGCCCGCCCGCCCACCACCGTCCCCTCGCGCCTCTCGCCCCCGCCGCCTCTCCCGCCCCTCCACCTCGTCCCCTCGCCGCCCCACGGCCCCACCCGCCGCCCCACTCCTCCCTCCTCGCCCGCCCCGCCCTCGCCTCCTCGCTCCGCTGTCTCCTCGCGCCTCCGGCGCTGTCGCTGCGCCTCCGCTCCGCCTCGCCTCCTCGGCTCCGCCGTCTCCTCGCGACCTCCGGCGCCGGCGCGCGCCTTCCGGCTCCGCCCTCGCCTCCTCCTCGCGGCCTCGGCGCCGTCCTCGCCTCCGCCGGCTCCGCCTCCTCCTCCGGCTCCACCTCCTCCAGTCCTCCTCCGCTTCCGGTCAGTCCTCGCCGCGGCTTCACCTCCTCCTCTGGTATCGGGTATGGGTTACCCGTCGGGTACAAATACCCGCGCGGGTGCGGGTATGGGTAAGTTTCTGTACCCGTGTGCGGGTACGGGTATTGTAGCGGGTACGGGTATTGTCTGTCGGGTACGGGTATGGGTTGGCTATACCCGACGGGTATTTACCCGTTGCCACCTTTAACACAGACTCACCAGGAAAGATTAATTAATTGATGCGTGCCTCATGGTCCTCCAAGTATCCAGTAAAGAATAAACAGCAGCAAATTTGATGGATAACTCTCTCGGTTACAAGTGAAAACAGCAATGCCCTGATCAGATGCAAACAAAGATAATGAAACTCACGACCCACTCAGTAGAGAAAGAATCATGAGGGGAAATCACAAGGATTCAGCAGCAAATTGAAAGAACAGCAGCACTCCAATTTGGCCTACACATCAGATCCTAGATGGGAAACACGTCGCTAGAAACCCTCAACTCGCCATGCATGACAGCGTTCTGGAAGAAGTCACGAAAAAAATAGCGTTCTGGTTTACAATGTCAAAGCCGTAGGCCTTTTATGTGGCCTCAAGCACGAACAGAATTTCGCAAACTAGTTGCAAATCCGTGCATTTGCACGGCCTATAGATATATTAAATGTTGTGTAATTTCAATGAAATGTATCATAAGAAGAAAAATGTATCATAAGAATCTTAACCTTATTACTAATTAACAAACTCTTGGGTGATACAAATTCTAAATTTACTATATTGGAAACGGCAGACCACATGAATCCAATAATTAAGGTGCATTTACTATATTGTCGGATTTGCATTTGAAAATACTTTCTTGTGGTTATGATTTCGTAGTTATGTACAAAATATTCTAAAAATTTTACAAATAGATCTCATTTTGTTAGACCGCACTAAGTTAAATCGCGTCTTATAAAAACGATGGAGGGATCAATGCACTTCGCAACTCCATATCGATGCATGCGAGCTTTTCTTTTTGGGACGAATGCATGCATGCTTCTTAATATATACACTAGTCGTCAGGTCCATCTTACGTTATATACGTAAAAATAATACTTTTTTCATATATATTTCGCTGACCTTCTTATTCTCCCAAATACATGCGATGTGAAACTTATTGCTTGCCACAATAAATAATTTTGAACATGGAAACTGCTACTTATTCACATTTTAATTGATAGAGAAACAATTCCAGTTTTTTCCTCTAGTTTTTCTTTAATTTAGTTAATCTCAAATTTTTTATGCTTGATACGAAAAGGTATGTATTACTTATTTCCAGTCTTTTACTTTTATATTCTGTGGAAAAAAACTTTTATTAATTACGGAAATTTCATGTACCTGGTACTTGTTAAATAACTAGTTCCTCTATTAATTACAATTGAATCAAATGTTTGAACATCTAATCATCAGCGACAGGGTTAAACTCTCTATTTGGTTGAATGACCTCTGCCATGAAGAATTCAGAGAGCGTTCCTCGAATTTCGACGAGTTTGTCAAGATTGAATGCACTTTCATTGAATTCCACACTTTGTCGCTAGAAGTGTTAAAGTCATTAGCATATATATATTGATAATCATGAAATAATTTCGTCTTGCTGGCCATGATTTTCTACATATGGCAGCAAATGTAGAATCTGCATACGTTGCTTGTAGCTGCTGGTAGAACTATAAAAATAGAATTATATACATAGATATTGTCAATTCTAGAGGCATTATTATGAAGTGTGATATAGAATTGTTGTGTTGTAGCAGGTACCGCAAATCACGTCATGTGTCACAGTGTGACGATGGATTCCTTGTGTCTCCCTTCTCGGGCAACATAAGCGCTGAACGATCTACGTGATTCTAAAAAGTTAGTCTCGGCCATTATAAATTAAGGGAAGATTACAATAAAATTATTTATAGAGAAAATGAGTTTACTTGTCAATTGCTTGTTGCATACGGGTGAAGTTGTGGTTGTTTCTAAGTAGAGAATCAAAGTATATTAACTTGCTCTATTTTGGTACAATCACAATCAGAATTCAATGAGACTTAGTCATGTATGTCGCCATAGTGATTAATCCTAAGTTCATGTTGTGTATAAAGTAAAAATAAAACTTGTATGACAACTAGTGAAGCATTTACCCCTGGTTGAAGAGTACTAGGATGTAATCCTTGTCACTCTAAGCAAGCAATCATGTCGTTATGTAATCTTCGATGAAGGATGAGTTTTTTGTTGATGGATTGCTTAGAGACCAAGTGTGGGTCAAGAAAACCGATCGGTTCTCGTCGTCATCGGACTTGTTGGATCATGGATCTATACATAAGCAATGAGTTAAGAGATTTATAGGTATTGCGTGAATGTAAGAATAAGTCTTTGAAGGTTACAATGAAGTAGCCCAAGTCATGGAGGAAATACGTCTTCGTGTATCTCACGGTAATTGCGCTTTACCAGTTTGGCTTCCTGTTGGACCTCTGCATGTACCAGGCATGCAAAGTCCTACAAACTAATCCAAGGTTGGGTAATTGTGACTCAGAGACCAACGGCACTGTGAGCTTGTACTTTGATGGCCTGGCAGGCGACTTAATCTTCTTCGGTTAAGCCTTAACATCTCACTTATGATACATCTTCGGCGTTGTCTCCACGGAAGCCGATGCGATGGCCTTCTAAAGTAGAGTTTGAGGTAGAGTTATAGAGGGTTCTATTTAATAGGCATGATCGTGTAGAGATTGCGGCACAGAAGGGTCCTGGGTGATGTCCCTTTTGGGCTACTGGACGAATGTGTGGATGGCATCCACTAGTGTCATGATTTCTCCATTTGGGGGCCTCTCCAGTGGGATGACCCTTAATCATGTCCACTGGGACCTTCATGAAACTGGTCCCTAGTTGGGCACCGTGCACCAACATCTCTAGCGGGCATGGATATGCCATCCCTTGCCCAGTGTCAATGGAAATGGAGCCAACAAGCCTGACTCTAAAGATGCACAGCGTGGGCTCCTACATAACAATAGAAGATGAGTTAAGGCGTCCACCAGGTATATGTATGTAGCATTCTAAAGATGTATATTACCTAGATGTTGTCGATAGATGAGCTAGTGTCGCTATGTTCAGAAAGTGGCATGGATGCGCATCTACTTCAACGTTGAGAGGGACTGGGTACCACAATAAGAGGGGTGGCTTGCCAGTGGTTGCAGACTTCTCCTAGTTCTTCCCTTAATGAATCTATCTGTTCTCGAAGTGAGGCAGTTATCTCCTAAAGTTTTGCATCAAAGTCCTGTTTAATACATTCATCGCGATAGGCCTTGGATCTCTTCCTACTCCTATACGCCACGGAGTTATTTGGGAATCCGTGCCTCCAAGATACGTAAACCCCTAGGCCTCATGTGCAACCTAGGTGCTTCTTGTTTCCCAGGGTTGTGGATAGTATATTCTTCTCACTGACTACTTCGAAGGAGCCTTCAGAAGATTCAGTAGTCAATATTTGTTACAAGAGGCAATCATGTTATTTTATACCCCATGAAGTTATAGACCTATTAACAACTAGGTAGTTTAAGATATCTTACCAAGTGTTGGGACACTTCCTCGTCTATAGGGTTTTTGAAAGAGATGAAACCCGAAGATGTGGTTGATGACCTCACTCTTAACCAGTTTCAGGCGCGCTTATTTGTGATCCTAGCAAATGCTGGGGAGGCCTCCGATCGGATTGCAACATCATCCTCCATCCTCTATTACAGGATTTTACCCCTGTATCCAGCGGTCCTGAGTCTGTAGAGGTGAGTGTTTTGTGCCTGGAGAGCCTTATGAGCCGCATTTCCCTGTTGAAATTTGGTCGTTGTCTTCATCCGCACAAAGGCCTTCTATATTTTCAGCGACATGAAAGGATACCTTGTAAAGGGCGTGCGATCTTTGATGACGTACTTCAAGACATGTATGATCTTGAAGGTCTTCAATGCTTTTACCATCGTGAGGAGCGTCTGCTGTCGCCCGAGTCCCTGGACTTCTGTTGGGATCTCGAACGAGTTTGAAATTTCTATTCACAGCTAATTTTTCTCATTTTTTGTCAAAGCTTTCTAGTTTGCTATGGTGATGAGGACCCATTGACTTCTAGGTATACCGCAAGTAGTCTGAAATGCTACCGCTGCTTTCTTTGGTTCCAGAGAGACCATATTCAGAGAGACTGCTGTGATGGTCATTCAGCCCTCTACCCTTTTGACACTCCTTTACCATGCTTAGTTACCCCGGTCTTTGGAGTGTTAGATCCATTCAACAACGTCGATGGCAATGATGATGAAATCATCTCTCTTATAAGAAAAAACTAATTATAGTGAGCTGTGAGCGTAAATATTGTCACATGGTTGATCTTACAAGAAATAAGAATATTCGACGATGTATATTATTGCTACAAGATCTCTTTGCAATACTGACATAGTAAATCACACAGCCTAGTGAATCACAGATGACATTAGAGTGTGTGATTTGCTTCATACCCTTTGAACGTCTCTTAGGCATATATTATTGCTACAAGGTCTCTTTGGAATACTAACTTGCTAATCCAAATAGATTTTATAGCAATATCTCTAAAATCATTCCCAAGCTATTTATTATTATTTTCACCACAACTTCCATCCTCATACTCCCTCACAATTTGCTTCTCCCCCAACTAGGATTTTGAGTGATATGATATTTATTTTTCAACAACTACAAGACGAACAATAAGGCACCATACACTTGGGCTTGAAAAGTGTATTGTGTTGTAATATTCCACTTGTACAACTACTACTCCGACTCACAATGTTTCATGCCCTTTGTTTTTTACAAGGGAGCCGAAGGAGAGTGTGGACCACTAGGGACCCAGAAGGCCGACCATGAGGGCCACATGAAGGCGACATTTTTGGCAACCACAAGAGACCACCATCCACATCTTCATCTGCGTGAGGACCACATTGAGACCACCCCCAACAACCTTACCACTTCCAACCCGACACAACCGTGATGGAGGGAAATACATCTCAAAATGATATAGTCGTCACCACTTCGGTCTACAGAGCATCTAATTCATCGGGATCGATGACTTTCTAAGCAATTGCGTTAAAAAAATAAGACAACCTCACGATTGTCGTTCGAACTTTGTTCAGCAAAATACTTTTAATTGCAACAGGAAACAATTGTATCATTAGTACATGACAGTGATGAAATTTTATGCCAATTAATTTCAAATCTTTCATGGAAACAAGTTTCTTTATGTTGGCGGAGTGACTGGGTGAAACTTTCACACCATGCAAGCACTGACACAGTTCAGTTCTCTTGGACTTAGAGTGTAGCAAGCAAGTGAAGGTACGTCTGGCCTTTATCAGTCTCTATCGGTGCTAACTTAGTCCTAATATTTATAGCGACCAAGTCATACCATGTGTTAATACGATCCTTTATTTTATCACGAATGTTTAGTAAGAGACCAATCAAGCTATCAGATACATTCTTCTCTACATGCATGACATCGATGCAATTGTGAACTTCTAAACGTTTATAATAAGGCAAGTCCCAAAATACTGACATCTTCTAATTAGTGCGGACAGGCTTTGACACCTTTTTTACCCAATCCTGACAGGTTAACAAGGGCAGAAAAATAATTGATGATGTAGAACAACATGACATGCAAAGTGAAGTTCTCTCGTTTGTTAGCATACCATACCTGTACCCATTCATTCCATAGTATCATAAGATCCTCCAGTAATGGTGCTAAGTACACATCAATATCGTTCCCAACTTACTTCGACCTTTGGATAAGTAGTGACATCAAAATATACTTTCGTTTCATACATAGCCAGGAAGGAAGGTTGTATATGCATACATTCATGGGCTAGGCGCTATGTTGGCTGCTCATGTTACTGAAAGGATTCATTCCATATATACTCAACCCAAACCTTATATTCCTCAGTTCTATACTGAAGTCTACAAATATCTTATTGATGTTCCTCCACTGGGTAGAATCAGTAACGTTTTTATCATTCCATCTTTCTTATGCTCCTCCGAGTGCCAACACAGCAATCTTTCATCTTTTTTGTTCGCAAAGAAACACTTCAAATGGAGAATTACAGGCAGATACCACAACATCTTAGCAAGAGGTTCTTGTTTCACCTCGATGCCCTCGTTGTCATCGGAGTCATTCTTACGCTTGTATAGGGATGCTTTACACACCAGACAAACATATAATTTTGCATACTATTTATGATGGATGATACAATCATTTGGATATGCATGTATTCTTTCTACTTCTATTCTCCATGGACAAAGAATCTTCTTGACTTGTTAGGTGGTTCTCAGAAACACATTTTCCTTTGGAACGATATTCGCTAAGAGACCTAACAACGCCGTGAAACTCTTGTTAGACCAACCATTGCTTACCTTCAATTTTAGCAGTTCAAGAATGGATGATAACCTTGTATATTGCGGCTTGCAGCCTGGGAACAAAGATTTCTCGGAGTCCTCCATCAAGCCCTTGAATTTACTAAACTCTCTCTCACTATAGTTCCCTTCTGCATCGTGTAGCATCTTATCTATATTGTCACCATGCGACCTATCGTCATCAAAAGCATAGTCTACAACTGGCATATCATTGTCTCACTTGACGATGTTATAATTACCTTCTTGTATAATCTTCTTTTCACCGTGACTGGTCCAATATGTATACCCCTTTTTTAAACCTCTTCAAATCAAGTGAGTTTTGATCTGCACTGAGCTGGTAAATATTTTCATATTACCGCAATCAATGCATGGACAATACATATATTTTATCTCCTTCTTCAACATATCCTGCCCGGCCGCTCTTTTACAAGCAGACACGCCATTAATGTACTCTTCATTCACACGGTTATCAACATACATTCAGTTTTGGTCCATCTATGCTACGCATATAATAAATTAGTTTCAAATTAGATTATTAATGCTACTATAGCTAGCCAACCTAATACTTACACATAATTGTCATTCACCTTATAACAAAATGTCTACATCTAAATTAAGTAGCTCGCTATGTCTATTCATGAAGCAATATATATATATATATATATATATATATATATATATATATTTATATATATATATATATATATCATGCAATAATATATTGAAGAAAACTAGAAGTGGTAACCCATTTTTAAATTAGAGCAAACTACCAATTAAGCTAGATCTAAACCTAGCTATCATCTTTCTTTATTATAAGGCATATAATTAGAAACAAATACTAACTTCTAATCACCAAGAACAAATAGATCTACATGCTAGATCTACAAATGGTATTCTTTCACCAAACCCCCAAAGCCGGCCATCTCCTTCAATGCAGTGCAATGAAGACAAATCTATTGGGACCCCGTTGGCTAAGCATTTAATAACGTGGATATCCTAGACACGTCCAACAATGAACTGTCTGTGATACATAATTATCACAGATGGTTCTCATTAATAACCATCTGTGCTATATCACAGACAGTTCTGAACAAGAACTGTCTATGATAATGGGAGATTTCACAGATGATTATTAATATGAACCATCTGTGATAATTAATATCACAGACGGTTCATTATAATTACCGTCTGTGAATACACATCACAGACGACTCTAAAGTAGAACGGTCTATGATAAATATGGTTATAAATTCATTCTTATATACATAAATGCAAATTCAATAATGGCTCAGGAGTAAATATGTATTACTTAGTTGTTTTTTACCCGTTAGTAATGCTGTCATGTCGTTATACCGAGACCGTTTGAATATGTAGAAGAAAGTAAATACGTATTCAACTGCTTGATTTCACATAGCTTCTTACAAAAGATAACAAAAAATAGAAACCTAACTATTTTGAAGTTTTTTCTAGTAGCGGAGGTAGCATGCTATCTCACTATAATAGAAACCTAACTATCTCTGTCTTCAAAACTTTGTAGGCAACATTGTCGGCATCGGATGGTTCAAGGTCATCAGCGAACGAAGCCCGAAATGCATCCACCCACTAACGTGCTCGTTCGAGTATCTCTCGAACACCCTTTGACTGAACAATCAAGTTGTATTGAGCCTATAGGCTCTCTTTCCTTTCTTGAGGGGTCTCGGTAAGGTTGACTCAGTCACCCGCTGTCTCGACTAAGCACTCCAAGCGATGGCAAGTCTCCTAGAGACATTCAACGTCGTTGTGGAGGACCACGTCATGGCGAGGTTAGCTTGTCGGAAGCGGGAAACCAACCGGAAGACACGACGGAGGAGGATGTCAAAATAGCATAAGATGACCTTCAATTGCTTTAACAAATTCTCGGACATAGGAGAGAGGATACTGTTGGCATAGTGTCCTTCTGTAGTATCTGCCAACGTACGGCCAGCGAGGTGTTTGTCCAGGATGGCTAGGTTGGCCATCAATACCGATGACAAAGAAGTGTAGGGAGCCATTTATTTGTGCTTGGGGGACAAGGAAGACAACCGGTGGGCGAGATGCTCGTGCAGTATATATAAGTGATGTGGAGATTAGTCTATAGTGACGGACGATCATTTTTATACAATAAGGATATATTCTGCACGTGAGACGAAGAAACGCATTAGAGAGCCAAAACAATCGAAAGGCGCTTGTAAAAGACGAAGAGACGCATTGGGGAGACGATCACAGGCGATTATTAATAAGAACCATTTGTAATAGTTATGTATCACAGACGGTACACAGTCACGCTTGTAAAACCGTCCATGATAATTACAGCACAGACGGTTTCCAATAAATCGTCTGTGATGAAGCATCCAATATAGCTTATTTTGTAGTAGTGTTGTCTATTACTTTTTATAATTATGTGTTCTTTAAAAACTTTAAAATATGATTATATGAAATAATTTTTATGATAAATCTAGTAATAAGATGTTCACATGACAAATCCAAATACTCGTGTGTTAGCAACCAAAGTTTTAAAAAGTTAACTTCATGTATTTAAAATGACATATAAAAAAGTTGGGTGGTAGTAATTTAACCTCTCCCGGATACGTGGATGTACAGTTAGTTCCGCTAATCAACCAAAGTACCATGCTTACTTTGAATAACTAAGTGAAGGAATAATTAATTCCTTAACTATGTATGACGCAAAATAGTGAGAAAATATGAAAATGAATTTTCTTTTCTCCGTTAGCCCAGCCTAAGCACCGTGCTTAATATGAGTAACTCTGTGTTAATCTTAGAATGATGCAAAATTGAAGCACAACATCAATAAAATTGATGAATATATGCTTGTATGCACAAAGTTCATGGAGAAATCTAACTTGGCGACTCTTGAAAGCTACTTGCATGATGTTGTAAGCTTGCTGGACTGGTGGTGGAATTGGGTTTGGGGTGAAGAAGTGACTCCACAAAAGGAAGGTTGTTGTTTTTTTTATATATATTCTTAAGAAAACAATGAAAAAAGAAAAACAGTTTGCATACGAGAAGCGCTAAATTTAAAGTCAAAAGCTAGGGTACTTTGTTAAAAAAAAATTGTACTTGGCATCAGTTCCATCGGGTTGAGGTACCGTCGAGATCATGCAGTGGTGTTGTCTCTGTCCTCAGTTTGGGCTGGAATTTGGGCCGTTCGGCGCCCATGTGGTGTGCCAGGCCCACGCCCATGTGGTGTGCCAGGCCCACATGGGCCTATATACGCCGACGCGACGACGGAGGCATGCCACCTCTGCCTAGACACGGCAGCGCGGAACGTGCACGCCGCCGGCGACTGCCTCCTGCGCTACGCCAACTCCAGCATCTTCTCGCTTCTGGATTTGACGGCGAGGCTCTCGTAAAGAGCACGATGACGACGCGCTCCGGCAGCGACACCAGCGTGCTCGTGCTCGATCATCTTATGGACCAGCTCGTGGCCACAACGCTGTCAACGCCTCGCTGCCTCGTTACGCATGTACGTACCAAATGTTTCCTTCTTAATTCACGTGCTGGATACGCATTGTGAAGGAAAGATAGAAAATGCCATTTCTGATCCGTTACAGGTTTCAGCCATTACATTTCCCGATCAACATGTAAGAAATTTTTAACGATATGTATATATATAAGAATTCTCCTTTCTATTTCCGGGAGTAGTTACTTCCTATATCGTATTTCATAACATGATAAGTATCTCACGTAACAGATGGTATGTACGTGTAGTATATGAGTACATAAAACTATCTAGGTGGCATATACATTTTCTAGGTGGCATGAAAGCTATAGATTCCTTTCGAAATTTTACGTGTGTTCACATTGAAGAAGTATTTCAAATTTATTTAGATGATATATCAGAGAAGGGAGTAACTATACTTAGGAATAGAAAGTATTTTTCCTATATATATACTTAGGAATAGAAAGTATTTTTCCTATATATATATATATATATATATATATATATATATATATATATATATATATATATATATATATATGTGTGTGTGTGTGTGTGTGTGTGTGTGTGTATACACACACACAAAATTGGTTTTATACTCCTAAAAGTACGTACTCCCACTTCAAATATGCCCTTTTAATAGTGTTGTTATACATCTTTATCTATTTGAGTATACTCTAATAATGATTATAAGATATGCGCGCGTGCACACACATATATAAGATTAGGTGGTAGCAACCCTACGAGAGTGATGAGTATTTGACATTGCTTGTGCTTTGTTTTTGTTGTTTGATTTTGAGAAATTGCATTTTGAGTTGCTGTTGTTTGGAACTAGCGGTACTACCAGCTTTGAATCATGGTATGATCGCAAAACAGTAGTACCGGTTTGTATTGCGGTATGACTGGCTGAAGCGGTAGAATTGGCTTGTAGTCACTGGTAGCTTTTTTCAGAGAATGTCTTTTTGGAGTTTTTGGTCTAGGACCTAGTGCGGTAGTACCGATGTTGAAATCGCGGTGCGACCAGATGGCGGTATGATTGACGTGTGAGCTATGGTCATACCGGCTTTGCTGAGTTGTGTTAAGTAAAGTCTGTTATGTGGTTTTGTGTGTGAGTCACGGCGGGTGTTGTGCAAGTGTTAGTCATAGGGAGTCCATACATGTGTTAGTCATGGCATGTATCATGTATACGGTTTATTAATGGAGAATCAAGTGCATGTTATTTGTGCTTGGATCGATTGCTTTGTTCTTTGGTATGAAGATGCTTTGATGATTGTGGTGGCCAACGGTAAGACCGAGGCTATGGAAGGAGTTCTAAGGCCATGGTGTGTCTTGTAAGTCCGAGAGCAATATCTCAAGCTGAAAAGCATAGGAGAAAGCAAGGGTCGTAAAGAGACATTGCATGCATGTGATGTGTGTCGAGACTCGAATCTGCAAATCCGGACTCTCTGTATATTCTGTACTAGTCTAGGATCACGCTAGTGCACACAGTGTAACATAGATGAAATATTGACCATATGCATGATTAACAAGGAAAATAAATACTTAAATATTATTAATTATCAGAGTACAATCTTATGATCAAGCTTACAATTAATAGCCTGAAGAGTTTAAGAAATTAGTAGCGAAAAACATCAATAAGCCTAGAAGCCAATTGATATGCCCACAAGCAATCGATTGGGAAGCGAAGGCCTAGTCTGTGAAGTTGTCGAAGTATGCTCCCTCTAGTACCTCCTACTGATATGGCTTCTCCTTCTCAATAGAGCAACAGTGGTATAACAAGTTGTTTGTAACAAATTAATGCAATATAATATGCTAGGTTTACCAATATATAGCTAAAAAGTTATTTTACAAAAAGCAATAATTTAAAGGAAATACGATAAATAGAATGAAAGCAAACTTTAAGGAAAACTATAATGAGTAAATAATCAAAGGATTTCAATTACAAGGAAAAAACCCAACACCATGATTCAACACATACAACAAATGTCTATTGCAACATCAACAAATACCGACCACAACAAAACTAAAAATTCTCTAGCTTCAAAAATTAACATAATTGACGTAACAATAAACATTTCTGTTGCAACAAAGGGATATGATAGTTGTAACAAATAGTAAATATGGTTACAACAACAGTTTTCTTACTAAAAACAATTTTAGGTGAGGTACACAATGCTGCAACATTCAAGAAAATAACTGCAACAACTTGATTTACCTATTGCAACAATCGACAAGCTTATAGGAGAAGATGAAAAGTAGTCACACCACCACCTCATCATAAGCACTGACTCGTCACTGGTCCTTAGATGAGAGCGGCGTTGCTAGGAGTAGCCTTTAGTAGTAATAAGGTACGGATAGTTGGACCACACCGAGCGGAGGCGGATCTCAGCTAGCCTCAGCGGCACTCATCGTGGCCTTGAACGCCTTGCTTGGAGGCAGGACAGGTCTGCTTGCTTTAGCGCTCATGGAGGCCACGTTAGGCTGTGGCAAAGCTCAGTCGTGCATGTAGAGAGCGGGAGAGGACAGAAAGGAAGTCACTTGGTTGTGCATGGCAAAGGCACACTGAGCCATATATAGCTCGTTGGAGAGCTCAATGGTGGTAGCTCAAGTCAAATTTTGTTGGAGCAATCAAGTCTCAAGACGGAGAAAGAGGAGAGTTGTGGGTGAGAAAGACCGAGAAGGACAACCGAATGAGGATTGAAGAACGAGTGGCTCAGAGCAGTGCCTGAATTTTTTTAGCCATCCGGATGTATGGGTGTTGTAAATTGCCAAAAGAAAAAAAAATCAAGAGTTTACTTGGACGATCTGCTCGACCGTACACAATCAAAGTTGATGCCGTGCTACCGAACACATGTTTGTATTCCATATTTCGCCGGCAGCGACGTGCGGGTTGCCATCCAGTCGAGTTAATACGAGGCCCGAAAGCTCTATCCATCTTTGCAGAAGTGCGTCGTGATGGCCGTGCATGTAAACAAGAATGGATCACATATTCACATCAGATGCATGCATTCATTGTATTGTCTACCCTACCCTGACAAGCAGACAAGTTTACTCTATTTTAGGTTCCACGAGAGATGCATTCACACAAAAAATTAGATGTACCATAGCTCTAAAAAAATTGATCGCGTCACATGCTTTCACTGTGCACCCTCACACGTAGCAAAGAGGCTAGCCCAAGTCTCTGCATGCCGTCCACACGTCCTATTTCCTGCAGTAGATAACGCAGTGATCTTCCGAAATGGCGAGGAAGGCCTGAACGACTGGAACTCCTATATAAAGGGGCCTCGCAGCTCGCACTTAATTTCATCACCAGTTACTCCACTCATCCAGCAAACTACTACAAAGAATGAAGATGTTCATCACAGCGAGAGCTGCAAACCCGGCCATGAAAGCCCTGGCACTGTGCGCGCTCGCACTTGCCTATGCTGCGGTGACCACAAACGCCCAGACGTGTGGAAAGCAGGCCGATGGTATGGAGTGTCCCAACAACCTCTGCTGCAGCCAGTTTGGGTACTGCGGCCTTGGCGACGACTACTGCGGCGCCGGCTGCCAAAGCGGCGCTTGCTGCGCTAGTAAGCGGTGTGGCAAGCAAGCTAACGGCGCAGCTTGTCCCAACAACCTCTGCTGCAGCCAGTATGGATACTGCGGCTTCGGCGAAGAATACTGCGGCGATGGCTGCCAGAACGGCCCTTGCCGCGCTAACAGGAAGTGTGGCAACCTGGCCGGTGGAGCACTATGCCCCAGCAACCTCTGCTGCAGCCAATATGGGTATTGCGGCCTCGGCAGCGAGTTCTGTGGCACCGGCTGCCAAAGCGGCGCTTGCTGCACTGACAAGCGATGTGGCAAGCAGGCTGGTGGTGCAGTGTGCCCCAACAACTACTGTTGTAGCCAATATGGATATTGCGGCCTCGGCGGCAATTACTGCGGTGCTGGCTGCCAAAGCGGCGGGTGCTACAAAGGCGCCGGAGTGGTTGCGGCGCTGAACTTCACACTGCAAGAACTTTAAACTATGGCAATGGAAATATTGCAACGAGAAATAATATGTGGTAATAGGTAGTATTGTTGCCACTTTTTTAATTTTCGCAACCAGAAATAATCTGTGGTAATAATTAGCATTATTGCCACAGTTTTAGTTTTTGCAACGAGAAATAATCTGTGGTAATATGCACTATTATTGCCACAGTTTCAGTTTTCATGGTAATTAGCACGTCTTTGTTGCCACGATGTATCACTGTTGTAACTCTGTTGCAATATAACCTAGTTCTCGCAATGGCTTTACGTTGTTGTAATAAGCACTGATTTGCAACGAAAGCAGTCGTTGCCATACTTATTTCCCTCCCAAAACACATCGTCTCCAACTCTAATCACCGACTCCAAAATTTCCTGCGCAACGGAATCTAAAAAACAATATCCCACCCAAACACTTCATGCCCTGTGTGAAAATTAAGTGTCCTGCTCAATCCTATATTAATACTACCTCTGTCCCGTGTGAAAAAAGAAGTGAACATTGACAGTCTCTACTCTCCAATACACATTTGATTATTTTGAATTATATGTTTGAAAAAGTTATTAAACTATAATGAAATGAAAGTAATTCTTATAAAAAAATCCAGTAATATTATTTCCACATGGCAAATCGAAATACTTTTGTAAATATTAGATGTCTAATTAAAAGGTTGACCGCATGTGTTGTAAAATAACAATTAAAAAAGAATACGGTAAATATCTATACAAATGGTTCCAACAATAATTGCAATTAGTTCTAATTTCTTCTTCTTTGGTACAACCACATCATCGTTATTTTCATTCATTTGTGTGAATGCTATATATCTATGCATATGGTCACCGGTAATTACCTCATCTCTGCCACAACCGTATCATTTCCGCTAATTATTTCTTTCCTTTGGATGTACATGGGTGGTTTCTTTTATACAGTGACTTATAACTTTTGACTTATAATTTTTGAATTCTTGCTATTCACAAAAACAATACGAAGCGGAAAATAGTCATATGCGATTTTGGCTAATATAACTGAACTTGGGATAGTGGGTACAATAATTGACTTGTAGACCACGCTTTAAAAAAACACACTATTTGAAAGCTAGTTGCTGTAACAAAAAATGATAAGACAAAGCTAAAGCCAAGCCAAATCTACCCATATCCTATATCGTGGCCTGTCCTTTAGTTGGACGCACTACTATATAGAGAAGATTATAATGGACACCTTATCACAAATGGTTCTACAGAATCTGTCCATGTTGAGCTGCAGCATAGTTATCTCAGACGGTTTTACTAGCGTGACCGTCTATATTGCAACCGATGGTAAGAACCATCAGTGATGACCTACTTATCACGGACAGTTTTTTACACAAATTGTCTACAATACATCATAGTCTGTTAGGCGGCGCCTTTGAGGTGATTTGGTGAATGGAGACCAGAGATTTGGAAGGATGCTTGTGTATCCATTTATTCTTGGTGATCTAAGGTTCGCACTTTTTAGTTGCAAGGAAAGAGTGATCCAGCTTGGTAGTTTTTGCTCCAATTTAATAATGGATCTCACTCCTGTCTATTTTAATTCTTATTGGATTGGTTTACGTGTTTTATCCACCACATGTAAGAAATATCCTGGAATCGGGTCCAGGTACCTATTCATACTCTCTGAGCAGTCATCTAGTTGGGCAACATGTATAGTATTTCTCCGACTAGGGTACTCGGGGAGCAACTTCTGAAGGCTTACGACCGGGATCTCTTGACCTTAATTAAATATTAAATCTATATTTACGGATTCATTCAATCCTTGTCAGAACTGAACTAAGAAAAGATAAATGATCATCAAAGATCACATTTATTATGTTCAGAAATTTACTATATATAATATGTGAAAGGTATGTGCCCTTGGCTAATCCGTTCATCCACCTCTTCTCCTTTGGGACAATATTCTTTAGCCATGTAAAATTGATTGTTAGCTCGCTCTTCTTCAAGATAAATGGCCCTGTTCTTTGCAGCTTCTAGAAGCAGCTTTTGACTTTTGCTACAGTAACTAACTTTTAAATGGAGTATTTTTTTAAGATGGGGTCTACAAGTTAATTGTAGTACACGTTAAAAAACTAATATCAGATCATCAAAATCGCAAGCAGTATCTCTCTTTCCGCAATCTGCGCAAAACACCAAAAACCATCACCAAATTGCAAAGAACAGGCCCAAAATACAGCATAATCCAATCTTGAGGTAGACAACTCAAAGTACAAGTTGCCTCTAACAATAATATATCTTTTTTAATATAAAAAACATCAAGTAAAATAACAAAGATAAATTTTGAAAACTAAAGTAATACTACACAAAAATTCTAACACAAACATCATAGCTCTCTAGCCACGGCGCCAGAAAATGCTTGATGACCTGCGAGCGCGCTCGATCAGTGCAGCACTTTCCCTTAGAAGGGTAGTCCCAATGCTTGAAACTATGACTAGTTTCTAGTCTTCTAAGACACTATGATACGAACTACAACTCTAATCCATAGTTTCTTCGTGTGGGACCAGATCGAATTGTGACCAATCATTTTCATCCCCTTCCTGCACATGCATTGGCTGTTTCTTCTAAGATACTATGATAAGAAATTAGGTTCGCTGCAGCGCATCTTTTGCTGGTTTCCTCGGCTTTGGACCTCGTGAAGAAATAGTTTCCTCATGAAGAAACTATTTCCTTATCTCTCCTCTTTAATTACTATACCATGTCATCGAAATGCTTATGTGGCAAGCTTAATTAATGTAAGAAACTACAACATTAGGACTGCCCGAAGTATTCCAAGGTGAGCTAATTTGGGGATGTGCTTCGAGTCTAAGTGTTGATAATTACTAGCAATAATATAAATATCTGCTGAAAATAAACTAAAGGATTAAATGCAAATTATGTAAGATAGACAATAGACTGTGTAATAGTGGTTCCTAGTCTTCCGGTTATTGAACACTTCAAAGGGCTTAACTAAATATGATAAAGGTTTTGTTTAACATGAGGTTAGAGCCAAAGATGAATATGTATGTCGAACACATCCCCTGTAACCCCTGCTTGTAAGTACAACTTCAACAATACGAGATGGATTTAAGGATGGTCTTATCGTAGAGCTTATGCTATAGCCTTAAGTGGATGGGTCTCCGTAATTCGCTGGCATGCGTCAACTATCGCCTGATTCACTCCTCATCTTTGCACAAGTGCGTCGTGATGGCCGTGCATGTTAACAAGAATGGATCACATCTTCACATCACATGCATGAATTCATTGCATTGTCTACCCTACCCTCACAAGTAGACAAGAAGTTTACTCTATTTTAGGTAACACGAGAAATGCTTGCACGCAAAAATTGGATTGTACCACAGCTCTAAAAAATTAACCGCATCACATGGTAGCGCTGTGCACCCTCACACGTAGAAAAGAGACAAGCCCAAGTCTCTGGATGCCGTCCACGTGGGCTATGTCCTGCAGTAGATAACACATCGATCGGCGCAGGCAAGAAGCAACTTGTGTGCATACAAGCATGTTTAATTACTCTATTTTTAGTTCCATGTTTGCATGCATCCAAGGGATGGCATCACTGCTTTCAAAAGAACAGATCACATCACATCCGAGGACTTCAGTTACATATGCTTCATGACCAAGATCAGCATCACTGACGTCGACACTTCTGATTATGATAAGCTCTACAGTGATCCCAATGAGGTATATCCCTCTTCTAAAGAAATAAAATATGCTCTTATTACAACTGATCAAACATAAGCTAAAATAATCAAGAACTATGATCTTATGATTGACAACTTAAATCTAGAAATGGTTAGACTCAAATCCATAACTCCTGATGAAAAAAACTGTAAATCTTACTTATTCTTGTATGGTCAATTGTCTGAACGTATAATTGCTAATTCTTCTATTGTCAACCAACTTAAAGATGCCCTTGATGAACTAATGGCTCTTAACTCTAGTAATGAAAATAATTGCATAGATGTTATTGTCTTAGATGTTATTCCTTCATAATTCATAAATTGTCTTTTGCTTGAACTGAAATTTGATAGTGCTACTAAAGAATTGCTCAAGTTTAATCATAATCATACTTTCTTTCATTGTGAGGATAGCAAACTTAAGTTGATAGAGATGACTGAAATACTTCATTCTAGGATTGAAACTTGTGAAAAACTGGTCTAATCCCTCAACTAAAATTGATGTTGTCAAAAAGACACTGGAGGAAAAATATAAAAATGAAGAATCCCTATCTATTGCTACATCTAAGAAAGCAATTGACTCTATTTCTTGTGTATTTTGTGTTAAAATTGAAACTAATTTAGATGTGTTTCATTAAGCTTTAGAGTCAAGTTCAATGAGCAGTTAGGTAGAATTAGAGAAACCCTTTGTGTGTGTTATGAGGCTTTGAAACTTGAGTTAGCTGTCCACAAAGAGAGAGATGCTAAGGCAACCAAGACCTCTAAGTGTGCCACATGTGAAAACCTAGCTAAGGACAATAATTACATTAAAAAGACCCTTGAGAGATTCTCTAGTAGGAAGAAAAACTTAAATATAATTCTTGACCAATCTATGACGAGTGTGAAGAAAAGTGGGCTAGAATTCAATTATCTAGAGTATTTCAAAAACCACCCACTTCAAATTATGAGAGTTGTAGAGAGTAACAAGTTTAAGGTTAGACCCCCATGAGCCTTCAAAGACTGTATTTAGCTCAGTTGGATTTGTCCAAACACCTTCTAACAAGTCAAGTACTTTTACTTCAGCAAGTTAAACCCTTCAAAAGGTCAAGTACCATCACACCTTCTGCAAGAAGAACGTCCATATTGTTGAGTTCTGCTTCCGTAGGATCAAGTATAAGAGGAAAATAGAATGTGTGCTTTAAGATCCATCAATGAAGTTTCTTTACCTATTAGTATCCCTAGAATCAGACCATTAGTCTTTCCTCCCTAGATATAAGCCTATATTTACTCTACCCTACGCTTGCATGTAAACAAGTGCTTTACTCTATTATAGGTTCCACGAGAAATGCATGCACGCAAAAAATTAGATCTACCACAGCTCTAAAAAATTGACCGCGTCGCATGGTTGCACTGTGCACTCTCACACATAGGAAAGAGGCTGCCCAAGTCTCTGGATGCCGTCCACGTGGGCTATGTCCTGCAGTAGATAAACCTGGCCAAAGTGGCGCGAGCCTGGAGTTTTTGGTATTTTTGGCTCTTTTTTTAGGTTTATTTATAGTAACAACGTCAATTACACAACAATACCAAAATAATACTTTTACCGTCTAGCTACCGTGTGACGGAGCCAGAGGTGGCTTCATGTCAAAACGTCAAAGGACTACACGGGGGCCGTACGTCCAGAGCCTGCCGCACAGACACCATGCAGCCGAGCTCACTGCCTCACGGCCACCGTGTGGCAGAGGTTGACGCCACATAGCGATCGTGCGGCAGGTGATTAGCCTCCATCATTAATTAGTTTAATAGCACAATTAGGGAATTTATTTACCTATACTACATGTTGAAAATTTTATATATAGTAAATAGGCTCAAAAACTTATGAATTTTTTGTGGAGCTTCCTGACGCAACATAATTCAGTGTATAATTTATTTTTAATTTATCCTTTCTAAATTTTACTTGAAAATCATTTAATAAACTATTTATAGGTATTTTTTAAGTTAGCAAATGAGCACCAGAAATTATGATTTTTTTTAAGGATCCTTACATAGCGAACTTGATTGTGTAATTTTTGCATAATTTTATATTATAAAAAATTGTACATATATAGCAGTACAAAAAATGCCCTGAAACGTGATGTGATATGGCTCACTCATTTGAGTTGCTACTGTCTTCATACCGCGCCTGCATCCATGGGCGCAGCCTTGTCTTTTGTCAAGCATATCCCGTGGCATAGGACAGCTGGTCTAGAGTGTGCATGTCAGATCTGAGGAAGTACAAAGACGGTTCACTCTATTGAGTGGCCGACAGCGCACCAGTAGGCCGAGTTAGAATAGCCTAGGTCTAGTAAGCTTTGTTGTGCTCCTGCTAAGACATGCCAAACTAGGGGCCGTCAGAGATGAAGTCCTAAACAAGGGACTCTAGAAATGTAACATCCTGTTTTTCAGTTGCTTTTAAAGCCTTGAAATTAAAAATGAATTTCTGGAATTTTTTGGACTTTAATAAAGCTTAAATTGAATTTTTAGAAATTAAAAAGGATTTAATATGACTAAAATAAACATCAACATAAGATAAAAATATTTTATTTGGATTCCTTGTGTCTCAAGGATTTTTTAAATATTTTTGGTGAATTTTTCGGTTTTATTTGCTATTTTCTAGAGCTCCTTTGAATTTACTTGATTTTCTGAAAAAGAAAACCCGAGAAAATCCTTTGAACAGTGCTAGGCTCGGCCCAATACTATTCATCCGGCTCGGCCGCGCCACCGCCGCACGATTCCACCCCTGCCACACGTTGGGCATCCGCACACCCGCACCCGCTGCCTCGCCCGTGGCTGTCCAATCCCTTGCACACCCACATCCGCCCATACATGTGTTGGCTCCTCATGCGTCGTGTTCCGAGCGGACTTCCGCCGTCGCCACCGCCCACGCATTGTGTCCGAGTGGGATACCCTCGGTTCCTGTGCATAAAACCGCCCGCGCCCCGTCGCCTTTGCACCGCCGAACTCACCGCCATTCCTCGCCGTGCCACCGTCAAACCCGAGCCCATTGCCATCGCTGGAAGCCACACGTTAGCCATCCAACGGACCGAAACTCCCATCACCACCATCGAGCCAGATGTCGATCAACGGTCCCAATCTCGCCACGTGTCCGAGTCGTCGCTGTCGGATCACGCTGACGTCAGCCCGCACCCACGCGACACCGACGCTTCGCCTCCTCGGTGCACCCAGTCCACCGTGCGCCAAGCCACTGACAACCCGATCCCACCGATCAGTCGCACTGTTCTGCAGACCCGTGGACCCGTCCCAGCAGAGTCAGCATGCCACATCAACCTTAGCTGCCACGACCCCAGATGCCACATCAGCACGCCACGTGTCAATGCCACGTCAGCCTAGGTGCTACGTGTCAGTGCCACGTTAACCCTAGCCGCCACATCAGCAACCCCCCTGTGTGCACTGTTCCATGAGACGAGTCCACCGTGAACCGCTTTTCCGTGCACCGAGTCCACAGCATGGTAACTTTTCTGATTGTTAGAAATTTTCAGCCCATTTAATCTTCTAAGAGCCCGTTCTTCTCTGTCCTAGCTCCGATTGACCCCGTTCTTTTTTCTAAATTCATCTAAAATCAAGCTCTACATTTTGATTTTAGTTTCATAACTTTTGGAGTTTATTTGAATTTTATTTGATTTTATTTTTATTATTTTGATCGTTTTCTGTCTCGTTAGATCCCGTCTTCGAAGGAGTAGGGGCGCCGCCAGAAGATCCCAAGTACCTCGTTGAGCCAAACCAAGGCAAGTCTTTGGACCAAAGTGGAGCCTCTGGCGCCGGGGCGACCAAAGTGGGGAGGCTTGCGAGATGGCTCTTGAGCTCGTCGAAAGCCTTTGTGCAGTCATCATCCCAATGAAACCCATCACAGCCGCGAAGGGTCTTGAAGAATGGCAAGCCCCGCTTCGCTGCCCTAGACAGGAAATGGCTCAACGCGGCCATGCGGCCAGCAAGTCTTTGGACTTCCCTTGTCGTCTTGGGTGGCTCCATGACGAGGATCGCATCGACTTTGTCGGGGTTGACCTGGATACCGCGTCCAGACACCAGAAAGCCCAATGCCTGCACACCGAATACACACTTGTCCGGGTTGAGCTTGATGCCCGCCTTCTTGAGGTTGTCAAAGGTCTCTTGGAGATCTTGGCCGTGGGAGGCTAGCTGCCTGGACTCGCGGATGTTGGACCTCGCGGATGACTTTGGCCTGGAGAAGCTTCGCTACTTCCACCTTGGTCGCTTGTTACCGGTCAACAGACATACGCCGAAGTCTTTGCCTGACCGGCTTAGCATCAGGGCAGACCGCTAAGTTGTGCTCGATGAGGGAGCGATCCACGCCTTTGATGTCCTCCGAGGACCATGTGAAGACATCCGCGTTGCTCCGGAGAACCCGGAGCAAGTCCTACTCCACACCCGGGGGAAAGCCTTCACCGATGGACACGAATTGACCTTCGGCATAGAGAGGTATCCTCTTGACCCCACCCTCCGGTCGGGGATTGGGAGTCCACCCTAGAGCGGACAGCGGGTCCGCCTTGAGTTTGTCGGTGAGAACATGCACCTTGCGGTGCGGGCTTCTGGCACGAGCCTCCACGCGTCGGGCGAGATTCTGATCGTCGAAGATGGTGATGACACCCCGCGGGCCCAGAAGCCTCATACACAATAAGCCATGATGCGGGATCGCCCCGAAGTAGTTGAGGATAGGGCGGCCCAATATAGCGTTGTACGGGTTCGGAATGTCTGCGATATCGAAGACGATGCCCTCACTCCTGGCATTATCGCCCTGACGAAAGAAGACTCGGAGATATATCTGGCTCAATGCCCTTAGCGGTTGGCCCCCAAAACCTTGGAGCGGGGTCCCTGATGGCTCCAAGCGACTTCGAGGGATCCCCATGCGATCGAAGGCCTCTGCAAATAGGACATTTGCGGAACTGCCCCCGTCGACGAGGAGACGCCTGACGTCACAGCCTGCGATGTCAGCTTGGATGACCAGAGGGTCCTGGTGGGGAAACTCCATGCCCCAGGCGTCGGCTGGCGTGAAGGTAAATTCACCGTGCACCACTCCCGAAAGCGGTTGCACCGAGGTCCCCAACGAGGAGCCTCTGAAGATGACGTTGATGATGTGGTGCTAGGCCTCCGCTAGGACCTCAACTCACGAAGGGCTCCCCTGCGGCTGGTGCACGCGGGCCACTGCAGGGGGCGGCACTTCCGAGGTTCGAGCTCTGAGTCCCCTCGCCTTCGTGGTGTCATCTTCACCTGCAGCTTCGACGGCAGCCTGCTGCAGGCCCGCAGATAGTGGGGACTCTAGGTCCACGCGCCGCAGCGAGGCGCGGCTGGATGTGGGGGCGTCACGGCCATCCACCTATTCTGGCGTGGGCTCTGGCGCAACCCCCGGTGGGGTCTGCTGACCTCGAGCCTCTTGCATACCCTGCACGGCTCCGCAGAGATCCGCTAACTCCCGCTGGAGCGTGCCGAGGGCTGCCAGCATGGCGTTCTCCCCTGCCAGCGTAGCCGAGGCGACCGGCGCACCTGGTCACGCTACCAGGACAGCGGTGACCACGACTTGCGCTCCTGGGTTGCCCACCGCGTCGGCGCGGTGAACTCCGGCGTCGACGACAAGGCCCGTGTTACTGCCGGGACCGCTCGGCGCTCCTGCCCTGGGTGTAGGGACAGCGGTCGTGCCTCCACGGGCGCCGACGTTACCGCTCCTTGCCATTCGATCAGTACCACCGGAGTTGACCGTCATGCCAGCGGTGGAGTCGGGCGTCACTCGCAGGGCGGGGTCAACCGTTGCATCGGCGGTGGGGTCGATTGTTGCGTCGGCGGTGGTGCGGTCGATCGTTGCGTCGGCGGCGGAGTCGGGCGTCACCCACAGGGCGGGGTCGATCGTTGCATCGGCGGTGGTGGGGTCGATCGTTGCGCGATGAGCATCGACGCTCGTGGTTGCCGCGCCCACATCGTCGTTCGCACCCGCGACCGCCGACGCCGAAGCCCTGGAATTGACGTAGGACTTCGCCGCGTCCCCCTCCTTCTTCACCACCGATAATGAAGCTTTCTTCGGTGCCATCCTTCTCGAAATCCTGAGGCTTACTCTTGTCATCCCCACGGACGGCGCCAACTGTTATAATTACAGACCAAACAGAGAGAGAGAGTGTGTGTAGTGGAGAGTTAGGTGAGCAATGCTCCTCCCTCCCCCATGGCTTGTATCACATATATATATCCTCAATGGAGGTGTTTTTACCATTATACTCATTCAAGGGTATTCACGTCATTATACATGTCCCATTTTGGGCCTTATGACCTTCTAACAAGTCTGCTGGGCTTAGGTGGGGGCCACCTCTACAACAGATGTATATGTACATGTTGATCTGCTTGTTTCTGAGGGCATGGCTAGTATTTCCTGAGGCTAGCCAATAAACAGAAGTAAAATTAGGGGTAGAAACGAATATCACAAAACCGTATGTGATTATCCAATATCACCACAAACGGTTCAAAAACCGTCTGTGATAACCTCGTATCATTACTGACCCATCAATTCAGACGGCTCACGAAACCGTTTGTGACGACGTTTTCCAACTGTCTGTAATACAGTTTTCTGTAGTAGTGGAGGGAGTACATGCTTTCATAGATTAATTGTAGAATGGACACAATTTTTGTTGTACTAAGAACCAAACAATAAATACACTACATCTAATTATTAGATTATGTAGAAACCGGACCGAAACAGTACTTTAATGCCGATTTTGGCTTTACATTGGATTAATCTTGATTCCAAATTTAATTTAATTATGAACATAGTTTTAATTGCGTTGTGTAGTGTGGTATAGTATAGCATATAAAATTTTCTTTGTGGATTTCATATGTTAAAATTCCTATTTCGCAAATAAAATACAATTGAGATAGTTGATTTCATATTTTATTATTTTAATTTTTTTTGAAATATCTCCTGCTATAAGAAAAGAGGATTGCATGGTGGGACAATCTAGCAAATTTGCATATTCTCAACCTTTAAATTATAGGTAGTGCTACTTGTCTTTTTTTAATACTTTTTTAAATTAATATATCTACAAGCTAATTATGAAATCTAAGCCTTTAAAACATGTTCTTGTTTTCATTTATTCCATATTTAACAACACTTTATATGGAACTCTATTTCTAAATTTAATTAGAAGTTTAAATATAGAATTAATAGGAATACTATTTTAATTTTATCTTTGTTTCAAAAATGTAATAGAGCTCCAAATTTCTCTACATGTGAGAGAAAATCGTCGCTTAGATAGAGGTATGGTTTCCACGCAGCATGGCATGTAGGAATTTGGTGCGATAGATTGCAATCAAAAGCTGTAAAAGTATTTAAATTTGATAAAAAAATAATATTAAAACATAAATAGCATATTTGAACATGTGGCTCGCTGCCTATAAACAAAACAACAACAAATTTCTTTTAGCCATCAAGTTATGTATGAATTTCTTACCTATTTATTTTCGGAACATTTTAAAAAACAAAATGCTACTTACGGTTTCCACGCGACATGGCATGTAGGGATTTGGCGCGTGGCGACGACACCAGTCCGATCCCATCAGTGATGACTTGTGGCGCGATGTTTGCGTGGCGCGATGTTTGCGCGCGGTTCCCTAGGAAGGTTGAACACCACACGATTTTCCCTCGTGGACAGCACTATTTTCACACGAGACTCCTCACATGCACTTGGCTAATATAGTTTTGAAATTAAGTAATGAATTCCACCTCTGTGTCGGCTCGCTTCAACGCCTCTGTGTCCGACATGCCAAGACGTTTAATTGACGGCCATCGCATGACATGACATTACTGGCACCCGATGTAGTACTTGTTGATTCCTCATTGTGCGCGTTTGTTTGGATCGTATAATGGTTTGCTCTATTAAAGTTCACTATTAGTACAATGAAAGTTCAATTGTCAATTTGTAGCCACTTTTTCCGACAAATTTAGGTTTCAAACTTGAGTACGGATCTGTTCTTTTTGGCTACAGCTGATAGTTTTTTATTGTGGCTGATGATTTTTTGGCTGTTTACGACAGAGATTACGGAAAGAGAGATACTCGCTTGCCATTTTTGATGATACAGATATTAGTTTTCTAACGTATACTATAATTAACTTGTAGACCCTATTTTTTAAAAAATACTCCGTTTAAAAGTTAGTTACTGTAGCAAAAATCAAAAGCGATTTTTAGAAACCGCAAAGAACAGAGCCTACATATACATTCTCACAAATCCTTATGTTCTTCAAAATTTGAGTGCAAAATAAGTGCTAAAAAAGAATGACATCTTCTTCCAAAATTGAGTGTGAAATAAACATGTGATCTATTTCTCGTGGAACCTAAAATAGAGTAAACTTCTTGTCTGTTTGCTTTGTGCGACAAGCTTCTTGCATGCCAGGGTAAAGATAAAGTTTTGGTTTATTACAATCTTGCCATAAGGCTGTTACAATGAAGAGATAATAAATTCTATGCCACTGAAGAAAAGTTAATTCGACAAACTATTATCGGTGAAAGGCCTAACTACTGTATGCCACTCGTTTCAACTAAAATTCTATTATGTGACATTGCCATCAGCTAGCGTATGGTTGCCCCTGAAAAATAACAGTTTTGCTCTCAGTTCAAATCTGTCCTTATTATAAAAATTAAATATAGGGCAAATTGGCTAAGCCAAAAATATTTTAAAAAAACCTTTGGTGTATCATTGGGGGCAGTGTACAACTCAAATATAAAATTTCATGAACTGAATCTTCCATTTATTCTATTTTTAAAATTGAAATACAAAACCAGCCTATTTGAGCTTTTGTTCAAACTGGGACAAATTCAATGTATAAAAATAGAAAATAATTTTTTTTGAAAGCTATGTGACATCTTAGGAGCATGTGAGGATTTTTTTTTTCAGAATTTTTAGATTTTATTTAGTCTCTATTTGTAAATAGTAGCCTTTATTAGCATTTAAATTAAAAATCTAAATATTTTCTTTTAACAGTGCCTTAAAATAAAAGAAGGGCTTTAGTGGTGTTTGTGAGTGCACTTTGTAAACATCAAAATTCTGGAAATAAAGAATTCCTCGAATCAATCTGATTCGTGGTGAGTAGAATTCTGGTGATTGTTGTTCCAGCAAAAATGTACAACTAGGAACATCGTAGATCGATGTGTTCTCGATCGATCTACTGAAGAAGTCGAGCGACTAGAGTTAACGATCGGTAGTCGACTACGATCTCATATTAAGGTGGCTACTGCGTCGAGTTGAGCAACAGGCGTAGTCGATATACAGTAATAACTATCGTGTTTCATCTTCTAGTTTGAAGTCTGGTTTGAGATGTTGAAGCGGAAACGATCATTCATTTCTCTTCTAATTACATCATACGATCGTACAAATTGAGACCCTTCAGTAGAATTTACTTCCCTCTGTACAATGGCTTCTAGATAAGGCCTAATGCCTATGGTTGCGTAGGTGTGTGTCCTGGGGTTTTGAATCATGTGCTCTACCTCGCGCTTGATGCACAGTACACAGGACGGGTCGCAAAAACAACTAGCTAGTAGCATACCGCCGAACTCGATCGCTACGGGCTCCGGTCTACGGGCGCATGATTGAAATATATATATTTCATCGCTGCCGCCGAACTCGATCGCTACTGGCTACGGTGCACGTTAGGGAAAGTCATCACCGTGCCCTTCGCAAACCAAACCAAACATCCGTAACGGTAGCAAAAAAAATTAGCTGTTGTTTAATTTACTACTAAAATCCGAGAATAAGGAAATCGCTCATCAAAATATTGGTAACCCCAAAATTTAACTTGGCCATACTCCAAACAACGTTTTTTCTATCAAGATTTGATTTTACCCAAGTTTTAACTATGTAACATTTTGGCTTAACTCGTCTTGGCTGTCAACCGAACAGCCCCAGATCAGGCAGAGCTCGCGGTTCCAGATCAGGCAGAGCTCGCGGTAAAAGAAAAAGGCCTCGAAATGTACAGTGACGCTGAGAGGGAGAAGTGGGGGAGCAGTGCAAGCGCCAACGCAGCTGCGCAAGAAGCCATGAATGAACAGCACGGCTGTGTGGCAGTGCCAGGGCCAGGCCGCTGCAGTTATTAGATGTTCCCCTTGGGCCCCTATCTCTACCTCCAGATCTCTCTCGACCAGTAACACAGCAGACACCAGGATCAAATCCAAGGCATGAAATGGCACTGCTCACCCTGGTCACAGTGGGGTAATGTGGGACCATGCATGTGGTGTAGGTGGCAGAATAGGTGGTGATGGCTGGGGACCTGGTGTTGGTATTGGACAGGTGGTCTGGTAGGAGGGATGAGAGAGAAAGTTTACTGTCCGTATGAGGAGTTACCTCAGGGTTAAAAAAGGACCGCCTCACATGCCTGCACTGTGCACCCTTACACGTAGCAAAGAGGCCAGCCCAAGTCTCTGGATGCCGAAATGGTGAGGCGCCCCTGAACAACTGGAACTCCTATATAAAGGGGCCTTGCAGCTCGCACTACCATCACCAGCTACTCCACTCCTCCAGCAAACTACTCCTCACATGTTCATCACAGCGAGAGCTGCAAACCCGACCATGAAAGCCCTGGCACTGTGCGCGCTCGCACTTGCCTTTGCTACGGTGACCACGCACGCCCAGACGTGCGGCAAGCAAGGCAAAGGTATGGAGTGCCCTAACAACCTCTGCTGCAGCACATTTGGGTACTGCGGCCTTGGCGGTAACTACTGCGGCAACGGCTGCCAAAGCGGCGCCTGCTACACTAGTAAGCGGTGTGGCAGCCAAGCTGGCGGCGCGACGTGTCCCAACAACCAGTGCTGTAGCCAGTACGGGTTCTGCGGCTTCGGCCAAGAATACTGCGGCGACGGTTGCCAGGGCGGTCCGCCATGCCGCGCTAACATCAAGTGCGGCAGCCTGGCCGGTGGCAAACTCTGCGCCAACAACCTCTGCTGCAGCCAATTGGGGTATTGTGGCCTTGGCAACGAGTTCTGTGGCGCCGGCTGCCAAAGCGGCGCTTGCAGCACAAGCAAGCCGTGTGGCAGCCAGGCTGGTGGCGCAGTGTGCACCAACAACTACTGTTGTGGCAAGTATGGGGCCTGTGGCCTCGGCGGCGACTACTGCGGTGCCGGTTGCCAAAGCGGCGCGTGCTTCAAAAACGTCGACGTGGGCCTGGCTGCCGCACCGAATGTCACTCTGCAGGAATTTTGATCTATGGCCTAGGAAATACTGCGACGACAAAGTAATCTGTGGTGATAGCTAGCACTGTTGCCACAGCTTTAAGTTTCGCAATGATAAATAATCTGTGGCAATAGGTAGTACTGTTGCCACCGTTTTAATTTTCGCAATGGGAAATAATCTGTGGTAATAGTAGTACTGTTGCCACCGTGTTAGCTTTCGTGGTAATTATTACGTTTTGTTGCCACGATGTACCGCTGTTATAATACTTTGTAATTTTGTTGCAATATAACCTGGTTATGGCAGTGGAAAAAATAATTCTTGCAATGCACAAGTACTATTACCATGCGGCGAAAGCAGTCGTTGCTCGTTGGCATATCAATCTGATTTCCCTCCCAAAACACATTATCTCCAAGTCTAATCAGGGACTCCAAAATTTCCTGGGTACGCGAAGCTAAAAAAAAAAATCCCTATTTCTTTCACGTACGTTACAGAAGTAGCAGCAATTCCTCGCCAAAAAAAAAAAAGAGTAGCTGCAATCAATATTCTTCTGGACTGGTTTAGTCAAATAGCAAACGATCAGAAAGATTGTAGTGAACCAAAAATTTATCTTAACCATGGCATGCAAGAAGCCTATGGCACAAAGCAACCAGCGGGTCTATTATTTTTGATTTTGGCTTATAATTTTTTATTATGATTTATAGTTTTTAGACTGTTTATAAAATAGAATACGAAGAATAAAAACTTAAGTACAGTTTTAACCAATATAAATAAAGTTATAATAGTATGTACTATAATTAATTTTTAAATTTTATTTAAAAATTAGTCACTATAGAAAAACTAAAAATAGTTTTAAAATTGAAAACAACTGACTCGCATGCAATAATCATTTGCTACTTCCGATGGACCCATTTACAAACTTTACTTTTGAAAGATGTTGAAAATTATATCACAGCTCTAGGGGGGCGTTTGTTTTAACGATGGTTTCTGGCTTTTGGCTGAAATTTTACTGTAACTGGTTTTTTTACGGTAGCTAATTTGGCTTTTTAGGCATAATTAAATTTAAAAAATGTAAAAATAGAAAAAATATGTTAACCCATTATGGATAATGCAAAGGAATACGGAAAAAAATGCAAAAAACTTAAAAACTCTAAAAAGTATAAAAAAATAAATTACTGAATAGTAAAAAACTGATGGTAGGAACTGAAGCTGAAAAAACTGAAACGGAATGGGAAAACGGACCGCATCACATGCTTGCACTGTGTATCCTCGTACGTAGCAAAGAGGCTAGCCCAAGTCTATTGATTTGTAGGATGTGACATTTCTACCGTTTTATTAGACCATTTCTGTCGTTTTTGTTCACCTTACGGTGCACTCCACTTTGGCACTCTAGCACGACAGTTCTTTCGTCCTATGATACGTTTTTTTTTCAGTTGTGATAGATGGTTATTAGGCACAGTTGATGATTTATTTATATAAATAAATTAAATATTAATAAATTAAATATTAATAAATTAAATATTAATAAATTATTTTAATAAATTATTATAATAATTTATTTTAAAAAGACAACGAAGAAATCTCCTCACAAACTTTACTTTTGAAAGATTACTGGCATGTGGCGCAGTGTGCACCAACTAGGGCTGGACAAAAAGCTTGAAGCTCGTGAGCTACTCGAGCTCGTGGTCGACTCGGCTCGGCTCGAGCTCGAGATTTTTCTCAGCGAGCAAAACTCATGCTCCAGCTCGGCTCACTAACGAGCTGAGCCCGAGCCGCTTGCGAGCCGAACAAGCCAAGGGCGCTACCATTGATAACACAGCCAAGGGCGCTCGCGAGCTCATATTCCCCTCGTTCTCTCCGCATTCCCCACCGCCTCCTCCCTCAGTCCCCGGCTCCCCGGCTCCCCACCTCCTCTCTCCCCGCCTCCCCGGCATCCCCACTCCCCCGCCGCCTCTTCCCTCCCCGTCCCCGCTGCCTCCTCCCTCCCTGCCTCCCCGCCTCCTCCCTCCCCGCTCCCCGCCCCATACCACCGCCGCCTCCTCGCTCCCCCGCGCCTCCTCCCCCCCGCCGCCGCCTCCTCCCGCTCCCGCCCCTGCCGCCTCCTCCCTCCCGCTCCCCCGCGTCGCCTCCCTCCCGCTCCCGCGCCGCCTCCTCCCCTCCATTTGCTTGAGGCGAAGCGAAACAGCGAGACCGGATCCGGCGATGGTGACGAATCGACGATGGTTCATGTGCTTGTCGCCTCCTCCCTTCCCGCCTCAACCGGACCGGATCCGCCGCCTCCTCCCGCCTCAACCGCCCGGTCCCGGATGAAGTCGCGCCGAATGAGCGGTGGTGGTGGCGATGGTTCATGTGCTTGTCGCTTTTAAGGTGGCGCGGCCGGAGGCGACGGCGAGCACCTTCGCGATCCGGTGGCGCGCCGTCGACGCCCGCCTCTCCTTCTCGATGCGAGGTGAGCTTCCGAACACGCTGAGGCGGATCCTCCACCAACGAGCTTCTACCGCAGCTCGCGAGCCGGCTCGAGCCAACTACCGAGCCCGAGCCGAGTCTGCATTCTAACTCGTTTTGGAAACAAGCCGAGCCGAGCCATGGCTCGACTCGGTGCGAGCTCGGCTAAGTCTGACTCGAACCAGCTCGGCTCGGCTCATTTCCACCCCTAGCACCAACGACTACTGTTGTAGCAAGTATGGGGCCTGTGGCCTCCGCGGCGATTACTGCGGTGCCGGTTGCCAAAGCGGCGCCTGCGTCAGAAACGTCGACGTGGGCCTGGCTGCCGCACCGAATGTCACTCTGCAAGAATTTTGATCCATGGCCTAGGAAATATTGCGACGACAGAGTAATCTGTGGTAATAGCTAGTACTGTTGCGACAGTTTTAATTTTCGTAACGATAAATAATCTGTGGTAATAGGTAGTACTGTTGCCACAGTTTTAGCTTTCGTGGTAATTATTACGTTTTGTTGCCACGATGTACCGCTGTTACAATACTTTGTAATTTTATTGCAATATAACTTGGTTATGACAGTGGAAAAAAATATTCTTGCAATGCACAAGTAGTATTACCATGCGGCGAAAGCAGTCGTTGCACGTTGGCATATTAATCTGATTTCCCTCCCAAAACACATTATCACCAAGTCTAATCACGAACTCCAAAAATTCCTGGGTACACGAAGCTAAAAAAAATCCCTATTTTTTTCACGGTACAGAAGCGACAGCAATTCCTCGCCAAAAAAAAAAAAGAAGCAGCATGCATTTTTTTCTTTGGCTTATGACAATATAGCTTATGGTTTTTGATCTATTCGTGAGAGATAATACGGAGTACCAGAAATTTATGTGCGATTTTGGCTGATATAAATGAAGTTATTATAGTATATACAATAATGAATTTATAGATTTTATCTTAAAAAGATACTCTATTTAAAATCTAGTTATTATATAAAAACTAAAAAGTAACTTTTAAAAACTGAAAAGAAGTCCAATATTCTTCTGAACTGGTTTAGTCAAATAGCAAACGTTCAGAAAGTCAGAGGGGGAGGGGGGCGTGTATGCAAAAACCGTAATCTGGTCAGTAGTCCTGGAGGCGCCAATCCGTCTAGCTATTTGACAAACAAGCACGAGGAAAGAGTGCAGTTAGTAGTGAACCCTAATCAACTATAATAGCAGCACCAGCAATGTATTCGGTTTACATATTACCCAGCGAAGGATCCCGACTTTGTGTATAGCTTTGTGAAAGCGAAGCGAAATTATCAAAAATTTGAATTTTTGGCTCCTTTTGAATCCTTGCAATCCCAGCCTTTCGTTGACCCAATCGCCGTGTTCGGTCCGTCCATCCCAAATCACTCGCTGAACCGCCTTGAGTGATATTTTTGCGCGTTCACTTGTTCATGAACCGAAAATATCACCGCGCCGCAGATTTTACCACCACCCGAGTTCTCTCGTCACTTCCACCGCAATCCAGCCCTGCCACGCCTTCTGTACCCAGTCAATAACCGTACCTTTGCCTGGCGTGCCGCTGACAACCCTCCTGACACCCCTTGGCCGCGCGTCATGTAGCTCGGACGAGAATTCCGCTGCGCGCCGATATTCTCGCCGGCCGACCACCTCACCTCTCCGACCGACTTGACAAGCTCCAGACACAATTGGCCGCTGCAACTTGTTCTCCAAGGACACCAGTACCTTCCCCCACCCGCTAGAGCCAAGCCTCCTCGAGCTCTCCCGAAGTCCCTGGCTCTCTCCTTGCCGCCGGACCAGTGCTTAGCCAAAACCACCATTCACTGCTATTTAAACCCTGGCAATCACTCCCTCTCCGAGCGCACGACCACAGCAGCCCCTAGCCACGCCCAATTGCTCCGAGCTCCACCCCACTGCCGAGGATCGCCAGAATACCCGAGGAGAGCTCCGATTCTCAATCTAGCAATTCATCCAATTATAATTCAATTGCTTTCGTGTGAAGCATTCTTAGGCCCTCGCAAACCCGTCCCCAAGCCTCACCCATGGTTCCCGAGCCCCCACATCTCCATCCTCGAACACCACCGCTCGATCATGGAGGCCGCCGTGGGCAGCCCAACGTCGGCATCCCTTGACCAAGCCGCCGCTTCCCCAAGGTCCCTCTACCCCTAGTGATGCTCGAAAACCGAAGCAATCCCTTCGCTAACCCCGATTCACAAATTGCCATTCAAAAATCCGAAAGAACTTTCGAGTGTCGCCACCAGCGATCGCCGGAGCTACCGCCGGTAGAGACCCCCAAAATGGGTTCCCTAGTCCCCCTACTACCCGTCCATGCCCTCTGATCTCGTCGCAAAATCCTAAAACCCCGCCAGAGCGCGCTACCTCCCCTGTTTCTCTCGCGCGCGCCAAGCAGGCGAGGAGAAGAACGAGAACGGGCTCGTTTACTGTAGTGACCGCATCCGCGATGAACAGTGCCCCGAGACCCGATAACTGTTCACAGACCGGTTAAGCTTAAAAATAGCCATTTTAACCATTTTGAGCCCATTAAATCCATTTCCAAAGTCTAAATTTCCATACCAAGCCTCTCAAAACCCTAAACCTTTTATTTAGAATTTCATTTGAATTTATTTTGTTTTGTTTCTTTTTGGTCCAAATTCAAGCCTTGGAATGCAGACCTAATTTGCTTGTTTTCGCTTTAGCTTACGACGCCGCAAGTCCACCATTCAAGGAGGAGAAGAGTCGGCTCCAATTCAGGATTTCGACGAATACAAATTAATCGAAATCATTCCGCAAGGCAAGTCGCATGTTCTTGAACATTTTGAACCCATGTTCCCTTAATTATCTAATTACCAGTATTTCCATTATGTAATTCATGCATTGTTATTTACGTATGAATAAATGTTAAAATGACACGGTATTAGTTATATCCCACCACCGACAAAAGCCCAATTAATTTCAATAGCCACATTCACCTTGACAAGATTTAGAAATATTATTCATACTATTTAATTAATCATAATAGTGTAGGAAATTCGATTGTCACATATTGTTAAGCAAGGGCATTTTGCCAGTGAAATTTGAAAAAGTGAAAAGTAATATCCATAAAGTAAAGAAAGTGATACTTTATGTGATAGTTACACTGTCGTCGGGCAGTGGAAAATGTGTAAAAAGAAAAAGGGAAATGGTTTGAAGTAGATGGGCCCGATAGATTGAAGAGACTTGTGCTCAGGAAGAACATAGTGATCGCTCAACCACAAGTTTGATTTATCAATCCTGGTTTAGTACCTGCTCAAATCGGTTTAACACTCCAGGCATGTACAGAAGGAAGGATTTGGTATGAGAAGGGGTAAAATCATACAAATCAGGTAGGATCCACTCGGGACGGGAGAAAAACATTCGACTTAGCTAGTGGATGTTCGGGTCCGTACTGGAGGTCTACCGAGCGGAGGTTAAACAAAGAAGTGAGCAGTGAACAATCTTGTTTTCTTAACTCTGTCGTGGGAGTTATGAAATCTTATGGGTAAAGCTGGGCAAACTCTTCGGAGTAATCACTTACGTATCTTTGATACTCCGTGCTTCCGGTTTACGAAGCTATGTTCAATGGGTGATTTCGTTGTTGATGTATAAGTAGAGTCGAAAAGGTTTTAATGGTTTTGGTAATGATAAAGTATGGAAAGTCAAGTAAAGAAACCCCCATTTATTAAATATTATATGATTTTATTGTTTTAAACGTAAATGTTTACGAAATAAAACTGTATCCACATAAAATAACTGAACCGTTATACCCAGTTATTGGAATTCTTTGCATGTAATTATTTAGCATCTCCACATGTGACTTGTTGAGTACGGTGGTTGCACTCATACTTGCAAACAAAAATTTATCAGAAAATGCGTCGCAAGATCAAGGAGTCTACGAAGTCGAAGATGAAGGCGCTTTCGACGAGTACAACGTGTTGTTTTAGAGTTGTTCTACACTCAGCCCGCTGTGGTGCCTTTTGTTTTTCTGTATTGTAAAGGTCTTTGTCCCATTGTAAGTTTCATTTGCCAAGTTACTATATTGTAATAAAATTGACTTTCTTGAGCAAATGTTGGCTATGATGTACACTCAATTCTGATTGCCTCGCAGATTGAGCAGTCTGGCGTGCGGGATGAATGATAAGTACCACCTCCGAAGCGGGGTGTTACAGAGTGGTATCGAGCCGGCTTGCTTGTTGTAGGGCGACCCTAAGAGTTAGATTTTGTGAAAATTATTTTAAAAGTAAAAAGGAGTTACATAAAATATAGATATTATTCTTGTATTAATTCTTCTCTTGTCTACCTTACCAAATTCTGTAGTAAGTTGTTTTGATTTCAAAAATGATTATTCTTCCCCTCGCCTAAATATCAAAATGTCGATGTATATAGATGGTACACGGCAAGTAATCCAAAAGATGAAGCTGTGTACATTATAGATTACGATAGTATAGAAGCAGTACCCCTCGGTATTAGAATCTTTCTGATTTTGTAACACAGGTTATAATATATACCTCCTATGAATGGTATATGTTTGACTTGTTTAATAAATAAAAATTATGTTTGCGTATGTGAATAATTTGATTGCCATTAAATATCTTTATCTTACCTCTGCAAAAATTGCTATCTACCTTATTCACTCTATCTTCTTACCTTGCTCTATCCGTTCTTATCTAAACTCCAAATCTTACTTATCCATCTGAACAGTAAGTACCGCCCCTGGAAACGGGGGTGTTACATTTTGTATTAACTTTTGTCGATAGTTTTTTATTATAGTTTTTGGCTAAAAATAAAAAGTAATAGTTTAAAGAAATAGTTTTTAAAATGAGGGGTGAGTGGTGAAAAAATGAGAGAGAGATACGTGTGTACGACGGGAGCGATAGGAGTAGGGTGTGTGATGCATACTAACTCCCTGCTGTACCCCTGGAACAAGACAGTAACAAGAGGAGTAGGGAATACACTTCAATAAATTAGATATTTATATTAACTTTTAATTTTTTTAAATAAAAATTAGAAATAGAAACTAATCCGAGCAGTGGCTCCCATGGGAAAACTGGGGGATTCCGCATGTGCTATACACAGACTCACCAGGAAAGATTAATTAATTGATGTGTGCCTCGTGGTCCTCCAAGTATCCAGTAAAGAATAAACAGCAGCAAATTTGATGGATAACTCTCTCGGTTACAAGTGAAAACAGCAATGACCTGATCAGATGCAAACAAAGATAATGAAACTCACGACCCACTCAGTAGAGAAAGAATCATGAGGGGAAATCACAAGGATTCAGCAGCAAATCTTACGCATATCAATTCGGGGGGAGTTCCCGTCTCCTCGCGTGTGCCACGTCGGCGTGCTTCGCTCGTTCGGCGACGCGTGGGGTGTGAGCGAGGTCTCCTTTCCTAGTTAGCACGGCGCGATCTCCTCTGCTTGTGCGTTTGGTGCTGTCTTGCGTCTTGCAGTTTGTTTGTCGTCTCGCCCGCTCGGTTGTGCCCGATTGCCGACGTGTGCCGTGGGGAGCTGCTTTCCCTTGCTGGTTGGTACGTTGCTTGGCGATGCGCTCTGCATTATATGAGAGCTTGTTGGGAGCTTCCAGAGGAGGCAACCCGTGTTGCGCCTTGGCTTTCGTGCGGACTTTGCTGCCTTCTATATCTTGTGTTTCAGTGTTTACGTTGCGTCCGCTGTCCTTGATTTGTTCATGGTTTCAGTTCTTCTGTTGTGCTCTTCCTGTTCTCAGTTCGCCTATGTCTTCAGTTGCCCCTTCGCTTCCTCTTGCATTGGCTCAAGTTTGTTCGTCTTGCTGGTTTTCCCGTTCGCGGTTTTTTGCAAGGTACGGCTTGGGTTCCCATACGGTGAGATGGTTTTTTTTTGTTTCAAATTTCATGGTTGTTGTTTTTGCGAAATGTGCGATTAGGGCGCGATTTGGTACGTGTTCAGACCTTGCCCCTTTGGGTTTTGGATGTTACTTTTTGGATGTTGCTTCTGCTCGTTCTTTTTCCCCGTCGTATCCAGTTCTTGCCCCTTTGGGTTACTTCTTGGATGTTACTTCTGCTTGTTCTTTTTCCCCATTGTATCCAGTTCTTGCCCCTTTGGGTCTTGGATGTTATTTCTTGGATTTGTTTCTGCTTGTTCTTTTTCCCCGTCTTTTTTTTTTGAGTTTTTCCCTGTGCATGTCTGATCTGTTCTTCGGAAGGTTTGTTTGCGAGCTGTCCAGTGGAGATGTGCTTTAAACGGTTCTACGTTGTTTGTTTTTTTTGCTCTTAAAATGTTATTGGTTGTTCTTACGTTATTTGTTACTCTTTTAATCCTTCTCAGTTTTTCTACCCTTTTTGATGCGTACCCCCTTTACTATTCTCTCAGTCTTTCCCTTTTTTTGGGGTATAGGTTTCTTTTTCCTTCTCCTTTTGTTCAGATCCTTTTTTGTGGTTTTCCCCTTTCCCGGTTTTCCCTTATCTTCTTCGATGTCCATTTGCGCTTTCTTCCCCAGTGTTCTTACGGTTTATGTATGTGTTTGTGCCTTTGGTTTCCGTATTTCGGTTCAGGGAATTGCTTACTAATGTCTGCGTTGTTTTCACAGGTAGCTTCTTATTTCCTCTTCGGAGTTAGATGAAGTAACCATCTATGTTTCTTCCTATGCAGCTTTCATTGAACGCCTCACGTTATGGTTCAGCTGTGCTGTTAATAGCTTCACATAGCAGGACGGGAATTCTATCGAAATAAATAGATTCACAGATGTTATGCATGTCGTTTTACCACATAGGTTCCTGATTTATTTTCTGTTGCTGCTTTCTTATAGGTAGTGTTTTTTATTTCTTTTCCCCGTGCTAGGATCCTTTCTAACACCGTTTTTTTGTTCTGCTTTTCGCTTAGTACCAGTGAGTTAAATACATGCTGAGATATTATTTATCTTCTTAGTGCGGTTTGTATGCCGTTTTCACAGAGAGATGTTCGCTATTTTCGCTTTTTTTCTCCCTTGTATTTAGTGCTCTTTATTGATTACGTCCATAGTGGGTCCTTCTTTAATACAGTTTCTATATGTTTTGGTGTGCTAGATCTTTGTTTGCATACTCGTCTGTGCTCTGCCCATAATAGTTCTTGCTTCTGTCAGTGTTTTGTTTATTGCGTTTTGTAGAGATCTTTTTTACCGTCCTTTTCTTTCGTTATTAGCCTTTCGGCTAAATGATTGCTCTTTCGTTCCACATTGATGGATTAAATAGCTTTCCCGGCGCTGTGTAGTTTCCTCGTGTGCTCTTGATACTGTTCTGACGAGGACATTCCTAATTAAGTTCTTGTTACTGCTTTTTTTACTTCTTGTATACATAGTAAGTTCTGCTCTAGGATTGTTTCTATATGTTTCTGTGTGCTGTTTGCTTGCCTGTGTTATTGCCTATGCGTTGGTCGTGATATTTTTTAGTCTTAGTGATCTCCTACTTATTGCGCTTCATAGAACGTTCTTGTATATGTAATTCAGATGCGCTTTTACTTTCCCCATACCACTATGCATCTTTTTTACTGTTTTTTAATCCCCCCTTTTGTTTGCGCTTCTTGCAGCTTTTCCGTCTCTCTTTCGCTGTTACCTTCCTGGTTGGATGGCTGGTCTGTGCCTTTTGCTATTTCATTTTATGGATTCTGCGTATTCTGCTAGAGTGCATCGTGAGGAAATCTGTCGTGGGAACCAACCAGCCGATTCAACGGTGCCGCTACTGTCTTCTAGAAATGTTTCGCCTCCTGCTTTTCCACTGCCACTTTCACAGACAGCAGTACATCCATGTATGCCTGTTATTGATATTGTATATTCTCTAGAGATTAGATTCCTTCCTTTTCTCAGTTTGGCCAGACATTTTTAGTTGCCTGCTAATCTCCGAATCGGTTTCCGTTGTTGCTCTACAGTGCCTCCCACGTCCATTAGAGCGCCCTTTCCATGGAAGCGCCAGCATGGTTATTTATGCTCCTTACGATTTTTCCCTTTCTCGTTCTTTGTTATCTTCCATTTTTAATTCTCTATTTGTTCCTCTTCTCCCCCCCTCAATTTGCTTACGTGCTAGGAACCCATTTTTGCCCGTTGGTTAGTTCTTCTGAGGCAGCCGCCAATAGGAAAAAGAGGAGGTTAGCCAATTTGCTCCGCGCAATTGGTAGAACAGGTTCCTTCCTTTTGTTATTCCATTTGAAACTATCCTTTACTTTTCTTTTTTTGTTTCCAATCATGGATGTTTTTGTGCCCTTTATTTTATCCTTTCTCTTGTGTTCCCTAAATATTTCAGGTGGTCCATGTTCTTTTAGACCGAATTTGCTTAGAGAGCCAAACACTCCTCTTTCTAAGGAACAGATTTCTTACCTAAAAGGTTTGTCAATACGATTGATTTTACGCTGCTTGTTGTTTTCGCTTCCTTGCTCTCATTTGTATATGTATGTATTCGTAGTCCGCATAGTCGCTTGTCCTTTATTGTTTAGCACCTTTTTCCTTGTACTCTTTCAGTCATGTATGCCGATCGATCGTACTATGGTGGCCCAGATTATGAATGTAATAAATGTGGTGCTATTTTTTGGTTCCAAGAAAGATCTCATCATAGGAGCTCCTCTAGACAGCAGCGAATTGTTTATAATAAATGTTGTCGGGTGGAAAAGTTTCCCTTCCCCCACATGAAGAATTCCCTTTTCCGCTCCGAGAACTTATTGGTTTTAGTAAGGGCCCTCAGTCAAATGAGTTTATGCGCTTGATACGCCACTACAATTCCTTGTTCACGTTTACTTCGTTGGGCGTAGACGTTGATAGATCCATTAATACTGGTGATGGTCCGTATGTTTTCCGTATAAATGGTGTCGTTCATCATCGTATTGGTTCATTGCTTCCTGCAGCAGGGCAAAAACCTCAGTATGCTCAGCTTTATATTTATGATACATTCAACGAAGTTGGCAATAGATTGTCTGTTTTCAGTGAAGATAGTGACGTCCACAGTAAAGGGGATCCTAATTTTATTTCTGCTTTGATTAGTATGTTTGACTGTTGCAACTTATTGGTGAAAGAATTTAGAATGGCACGTGATCGATTGTTTTCTGAAAGAAGTCCAGAAGTTTATATTCGACTTATTGGTTCATTTGACAGTCATGGTGATCGATATTCTTTACCGGTTGTGCCTGAGCTAGCTGCTTTGGTTGTGGGAGACTTATCTGTAGAGACCAGCAGATTTGACATAGTTGTTGCAACTCATCGTGGTGAGCTAAAACAGATTTCGCCTTTGAATCCTGCTCTGATGTCTCTTCAATATCCTTTGTTATTTCCGTATGGTGAGAAAGGCTTCCACCTTGGCATTAAATACAAAGAGGTTGACACTGGTGTGTGCTCATCTAGAGATGAGGTCTCTATGCTTGAGTATTACTCTTACGAATGTCTACTGAAGAAATGAGCTAAATCCTTATACATGTTGCGGTCGCTTGTCAAATCAGATAGAGGTTGACTGTTATTCATGTCTTGAAGCAAATTGTCTTTCATTTCACTATTTCAACCAAGATGTTCTAAGATTAGAAACATACCAAGGCATTTCAGATGCACTCGGTCAAGGCACATCTCAGGGCAGAAATATTGGTGTCAAGGTTTTGCTTCCTGTAAGCTTTACATGCAGTCCTCACTATAATGCAATAAATTGTCAAGATGCTATGGCTATTTGCCGTGAATATGGTGCTCCTGATTTATTTTCTACCTTCACATGTAATTCAAAGTGGCCAGAAATTATAGACGCACTAAAATATGAGCCTGGTCAGAAATACATAGATCATTCTGATATTGTAACTCGAGTATTCCATATGAAGCTCACTGAGTATATTTCTGATATTAAAGCTGGTTATACTTTCGGTGCCGTACATGCAGGTAAATTTACTGTTTTCGCTATTAATATGTTGTTTATTCTGTAGTGTTTTCCTTTTCCCTTCTACCTCTAAGTTCCTTCTATGCTTCTTACCAGTACTGTACACTATCGAATTCCAAAAAAGAGGCTTGCCCCATGTACATACTCTTATATGGCTTTCTACCCACAATACGGACATACATGCTCAGTTTATAGATAGTGTCATACATGCTGAGATACCTGATCCAAGTATTGATCCTCTTGGTTATTCTCTTGTTGAAGAATTTATGATGCATGGTCCATGTGGAGATCTTAATAAAAAGTGCCTGTGTATGAAAGATGGACTGTGTTCAAAACGCTATCCTAAACAACATAGCTTAGAAATGATTATTGACAAATCTGGCTTTCCAATGTATCGTCGCAGATGTGATTATCATTTCGTTACCAAGAATGGAATTAAATTGGACAATCGATGGGTTGTTCCATACAATATTGGCTTGATTAAGAAATTCCAAGCCCACATCAATGTTGAATAGTGCAACAAAACGAATCTTGCGAAGTATCTATTTAAATATCTAACTAAAGGGCAAGATAGAGCAAGAGTGACCTTTTCTAATGTTGCTCAGCCATCAGATTCATGTAATCCGCAAACTAGACAAGGAATAGATGAGATTGCTGACTATATTAAGTGCAGGTACTGTTTTACTTATAGATCAAGTTCTATTTTCTTATAGTACCTTATTTAAAACCATTTTCTTTTTTTCCTCATGCTGTTGTTTTTCTTTAGGAGCCCTCCCTATAGCAGCCTATTGATTATTCTGTTCCGTTTCTTATAATATTAGGTTTCTTTATGGAATTATATGTATTTGTCTTTGTTTGCCTGTTTCTGTACTTGTTTCATATTGGTACTTTACGTATAAAATTGTAGGTACTTGTCTTCATGTGAAGCACTCTGGCGCTTATTTGAGTTTGAATTGCATGGCCGAATGCCTTCTGTTGAGCGCTTAGCAGTGCATATGCCTGGTATGAACAGAGTGATGTACCATGAAGAAACAGATTTGCAAGAGATTGCTGCTAATCCAAGATTTTACAAGACTACGCTAACCGAATGGTTTACTGCTAATCAACAATTCGTAGACGCAAGAGCCTATACTTATTATCAGTTCCCAACCAAATGGACATGGGATCCTGTTAACAGAAAGTGGATAAGAAGAAAATGTAAATCATAAAAAATTGGACGTATATACAGTGTTCACCCAAGCACTGGTGAGCTGTTCTATCTTAGGATGCTTTTGATGGTTGTCTCTGGTGCTCAAAGCTATGAAGACATTTAGACCTTCAATGGTGTGTATTACCTTACTTTTAAAGAAGCTTGCAGAGCTCGTGGCTTAGTTGGGGATGATACAGAGTGGTTCCTGCTTTTTGATGAAACAATTGTTTGGGCTACTGCACGCCAACTTAGACAGCTCTTTATGGTAGTGCTCTCTTTTTGCAATGTAATTAGTCCACAAAATTTGTTTGATAGATATTGGTTTTTCCTTGCTGATGACATAGCATACAGAATATGCCAAGGATTACAAAATCGAGCATACCCCATACCAAGTCACTATTTACTGATCGTTAATGAATGACCTATCTGCTATGTTTTCAAGAAATGGACATAACTTTGCTACATATAACATAAACAGTGAATCAACATTTACCGAACCTGTTCCTGGTAATAGACTTGTTACCGAAGAGCTTGCACATGACATAATTTTTCCGTAGAACGATCGAAATATTATCTCGCTAGGCTAAATCTTTGAGCAACTGTTATATACAACAAGATCATAGCATGTGTTGCTCATAAAAGGGGGCTTTTATTTTGTATCAAGTCATGATGGTGCTGGGAAAATATTTCTTTGGAATGCCATCATAGTGACATTGAGAGCTCAAGCTCAAATAGTTCTTCTTGTAGCAAATGCGGGATTGCTTCACTTTTACTTCCGGTGGACGTACTGACTCATTCCCGCTTTAGGATACCTCTTGACATCAATGAAAGAAGCTTATGTGGTATAGCACGTGGTACAATGCTTGCTGAGCTTATTGCTAAAACCTCTTTGATTCTATGGGATGAAGATCCTATGATACACAGACATAGTTTTGAAGCGTTAGACAGAACATTGCATGATATTATGTCTGTTGAAGATATTAATTGCATGAATATGCCTTTCGGTGGAAAGCTTGTTGTCCTTGGAGGAGACTTCCGGCAAATTTTACCTGTTATTGAAGGTGGGACAAAATCAGAAATTATTGAAGCTTCACTTATTAGATCCCCAGTCTGGCAGCACATTGAAGTACTAAGACTTTCTGCTAATATGAGACTTCAAAATCCGAACCTCCCAATTGCAGAACGTGAAGCTCTTTCTATATTTGCTCAATGGGTACTTGACATTGGAGATGGCCAAGTACAAATGGTAAAAAAACACAGGCGAACTATGTCCAACTTGGGTAACTATACCAAGAGATCTTTTATTGCTACCACTTGATAACAATCTGGATGCGATTGTAAAGGCTATTTCGAATTCATTTTCGATAAACTATCAGAATGCTCACTATTTAGCAGAATGTGCTGTTATCTGCCCAACTAATTCCATTGTTGATGAATTAAATGAGGCTGTCTTTGATAAGGTCCCTGGTGATGCTAAACAGTACCTCAGTTCTGATTCAATATCACAGTCTGACAATCACATTGGTGATGCTGATCTCTTATATCCACATGAGTTCTTGAATTCTATAACAGTAAATGGTTTTCCACAGCATAACATATGCTTTAAGATAGATGTTCCAGTGATGCTACTGAGAAATATAAATCAGTCTATAGGTCTTTGCAATGGAACACGCCTTATTATAACAAGGCTTGGCGATCGAGTGCTTGAGGGTCGCATAATTACTAGAAGCAATATCGGCCAATGTGTTCGTATTCCTAGAATTGTGTTAAATGCAACAAGCCCTCGATGGCCTTTCACTTTACAACACCGGCAGTTCCCAATTAAGCTTTCATATGCAATGACTATCAACAAGAGCCAAGGCTAAACCCTAAGCAAAGTTGGAATCTATCTAAGGAATCCAGTTTTCTCTCATGGGCAATTATATGTAGCAATATCACGGGTTACATCACATTCAAGCCTGAGAATGCTCATTGAAGATGACAAGGGTGTTGCTTGTGCTGTGACAAAAAATATTGTGTACAGAGAAGTGCTTACTTTTGTTTAGTGTTCTTTGCTGCTGTTGCTCTTCGGTTTTCTCAGCCATCCTCCTCACGTAATAGTTTTTTCCCTATGCCTATCTGTACTGGTTAAACACAATAGCTATAAAGATTACTTTTAGTAAATATACTTTTCCTATCACAGTTGTCGAATTGGCACATATCTCTGGAGTATTCCATTGTTATGAAGATACTTCTCCTTTATTCCTGCTGTTCACATTTGGTCCCTTCTCTAGAATGGTCTCAGAATACTACAACACAGATAGCATTTAGCAATCTCAAATCTATTTCCTTTTGCTGCAGTGCACACTACATCCCCATCTATTTACTCTTACATAGTACATAGCCCCTTTTTTTCTGTTACCTCCCATGTGCATTTCCTATATGCTTCATATAGTTTTTCGCTTTGTTCTTTGCGTTCAGGTTTTTTTCTACCTCTTCTCTTTTTTTATATAATCGTGCTTTGTTTTGCTGTAAACAAAATAAGTGCTTCTTTTCCCTTTTTTTCTACAGATTCTACCTACTCTACTGTACCCCAAAAATAGTACAGCAGATATGAGCTTTACCAAATGTATTTAGATTATATTATACCAAATAGTATAGCGCATCTATGGTTACTCACCGAAATATATTATGTGTCTTGTTCCTTCCTTTTTACTTGTGTTTACCGCTTGTGTTATCCTATTTGTTTCCGTTTTTCTTCCCTTTTTTCCCCATTAATATATTCTGCATTGTTTACGGTATATTACACAAGAAACTTCTCTTTGCATTTGTGGTATATCACACTTACTTGTATAGCGCTTACTGTAAAGCTCTTTGTGTTACGCAGGTTCGAGATGGCATATACGCTATTAAACCATATCAACCAGAGTTCCCATAAATAGAAAATACTTGTTCGGGTAGCTCGACTTTGGGAATTTAGAAACAGATATATATCATTTGGATTTTGTTCTTCTTGATGAACAGGTTCTAAATACTCACTTCAATCGATGCTTTAATCCGTACAGCTAATCCTCTTCCTTTTAATGGTTCTTTTACTCTCAACATACACAAAGTTACTACTACGTCTCTGTTATTGAGACCGTTTTTCTATACATATTGTGCACCACTTCTTTACCATTTAAAATAGAATTTAATCCTTTTTAGGCCCATGTCATGGAAGGAATGGTTCCACAAAGATGGCTTCACAAATTTACGTCTTTGTTAAAGGAAAGATCTATCTACGAGTTTGAATACTTTGAGGTGCTCGAGGCAAAACAGACATATAGAGCGGTTGATGTCAGCACTACAATTCGGTTTACAAAATACACAAAGGTTACCGAAGTGTTACCAGAACCAAATAATTTCCCGCTCTATGCATACAATACCGTTCCATTTTCTGTAACATATGATCGTATTGGGAAAAAAACTTTATTATTAGGTACATTATTCCTTATACTTGTTTTATTAATAGTAACCTTTTTTTAGTATTTTAGAACAACAAATACGAATAGTTTTGTCTTACTTTTTTATAACCTCTTCGTTTACCCTCTATGGATACCAGATGTTGTCGCTCTTATAACTGCTGTTTCATCACTCGTTGAAACAACACCAAAATTAGGTCCAACAGTTAAGCGCACTGTTACTATAACAGATGGAAGGTATACATATTCTCTACAATTTACCTTCCTCTGTGCCCACTTATAGTTTGTTGTTTATAACTATATAGTTTCTACATTACCTTCGCTAAATCAATGTATTTTGTTGGTTGTTCTCAGCCAGACAGGAATTGTTATATTATGGGGGCAGCATGCCGAATCGTTTAACACTGAAGTTCTCCTTACCACTTCACAGAATAAACCAGTCATTGCTTTATTTGTTGGCATGACAGTTGGCACATACTTAGGTTTATTACATTTGTCCCTTCATTTAGTTATCAGTGTACAAAACGCATGTGTACCTTGCGTCAATACTTTACTTTTTGTATTGTTATCTCTAACTATTTTTTTATACATGTACATAGGTCAGCTTGCATTGCAGAGCAGCTCAGCGACAAAATGGTATATCGACATAGCAATTCTAGAAATATGCGCTCTGCAAAATATGTACGCTTATTATTCCCGTTCTTACTAATTCAATGATCACTAAGCATAAAGCGTTATCTTTGAATATAGTTTTTACTCGTTTTTTGCTTCTGTTGGTACCGTCCTTTATAAAGTAATCAACTTATTACACGCTATGACCAATTCATCAATCATCAAGCACATAGTATTAGCTTTGAATATAGTTCTTGCACTCCTTTTACTCCTGTTAGTAATGTGCTTTACAGAATATCCAGCCAACCCCATCAGATTGAATGGCGAGAAGACAAACACACCACCAATCCAGTTGTCACCACAGTATCTGAATTGATGAACCTCATACCTCATGAAGCTTTGGTACACCCAAAAAAAAACAATACTTCGTTCATATATTTCCATTTTATGTTTTACATACACAGCCTGTTAACTATTCTCGGTTATAATGCAACCAGGGTCAAGCTATAGACTTACCATACTTATTATAGACTTAGTACCATCACAGTCATGGTGGTATATAGCATGTTCTTCATGTTGGAAAAGAACTTTTCCAGATGGAGACGGATACAAGTGCCAAACATGTAACGGCACAACAGTGGAACCAAGGTGTGTAGATGTTTCCACACCTATACAATTTGGACCTCTTATAAAATCGATTGCTGATCAGTAAAAAAAAATGTTACATAACAAGTTTTCCGTTCCTTGAAACAGATACAAGAAAAATGTCTACGGCGTTGATCCTGAAACCACTCAACAACACACAGATACGTGTGTACAGTTCATGTTTTTTTGGTAATATGGCCCAAGAACTCATTGGGAAACCTCCCATGGTTTTGGTTGCAGCAGTTGAAAACCAAGAACAATATATTCCACTTGAGATAAAAGCAATCATTGGTTGAAAATTTGAAGTCATTGTTCAGATATCACAAGGATCGTTACAAAGCGATGTTCTAGCATTTCATATCCGATCAGTGACAGCCCAACCAGATCCCACTGTATTGCTATTGTTAGCCAACCCAGAGGCTTCATCGTTAGTGCCCAAAGAAATGCAAACAATTACGTACCATGAAGAGCAGCTAACTGCTATTCCATTAACATTACTAGCTGCTTCTACTACATGTGCAGAAATAGCTGCTCCCTCAGCTACGCCAGCTCTTAGTATTCCAGAGGTGAAAAAATAACTCCTGTTATTTCTTATTTTTTTTAATTCTAGATACGGTAACTGCTTTATATGCAGAATGTTTCCCCTGTGCATTACCTTACGATGAACCATTTACATATCTTTTACAAGGATGAACCAGCATTGCACCATGATAAAACACCACAGCAAACTCTTGCATCTCCCACGGCTTCGCCGCTTGCCTCATCAACGGAAGCAGCTAAAAGGTAATTATCTTTTACTCCCCTCTTTTATTGTCAGCACTTCTACTCTAAAACCAAAACAGGAAACATAGATTCTAATTCTGAGTTTTTTTACGCTTGTTTGCTTTTCTTGCTTACAGAATACTTCGCCCTTCGAAGAAGAGCAAAACTACAAGACAATTATTCCCTGATACAAAACAGTAGGCCACTACAAAAGCTACAAGTAATGCATTTGTCAATACACTGCTTGCTCCTGCGAACAAATTAGTAAGGTACCGCAGACTCAACTATTTCCGCATCTTTTTCCCCTTCCAGGAAAACTGTACAACTTCCTCTCAGCGAAACTCGAGCCTGTGCAACGCGCTACCAACCTACAATACTTATTACAAGTGTTGCCACAAAATACAATGGCGTTGATGCAATCTTTGTTCCCACCAGACTGTGCTTCTATTGGCCCTACTTGTTTTGTCATACGCCATGCCATCAGCTGTTCTACTTTTACCAGCAAAGCTACTCTGCCTAGATAGTACTCTATTATATCCAGCGTTTTGCTACCTATCCTGACCGTATTCAGAAATCTCTTCGCTTTGTTCCTACTTTAGAGCATGCATCCCTTCCTTCATAAATCGGTTTGCTACTTCGCTCTTTTCAGTTTATCTAGCACTTTGCTCCGCTGTTAGTTAACTGCCATCTCTTATCGTCCACTAGAGCTATACTATCAACATAAACACATTAAAATTAGTGATTCATTCCTCAAAAAAGTTCCTTATTATAGCCAAATACTTCGCTAAACTATATACAACAATGAAAATGCCTCCTGTACCAAACATACTCCGGTCAATCTTTGCTTTCTTCCACACCTAAAGAAAACTAAGCTAGCCCACATGTACAGAAAACATAATCCAGTAGTTATACCGCAAACAAGCCTTACTTGCTTCACTAATCTTATACTATACATAAACACACCTTCTATGGCCTTGCTCGAAATGCATTACGATTAGCTCTTCTACATAAACACTGCGTTTTACACCGAATTAAAAACAAATATGTTTTTTTGCCATCCTATAGATTACAGTTTTAAGATTCCACACATCGAAACCAAAAAGCTCTCTTATTATCCACATTTATCGCATAAATTCCATGTGCCCTTCGCTTATCACAGCTACCTCTACCTACCTTCATAGCTTCCCTCTTAACTTGCGCACAAACAATATGGCCTGTTCTTTTCGGTTGCGGCTGATAGCTTTTGGCTGCGACTGATGATTTTTTGGCTATTTACGATAGAGATTGCAGAAAGAGAGATACTCGCTTGTGATTTTTGATGATACAGATATTAGTTTTTTAACGTGTACTACAATTAACTTATAGACCTCATTTTAAAAAAATACTCCGTTTAAAAGTTAATTACTATAGCAAAAATCAAAAACGACTTTTAGAAACCGCAAAGAACAGGATATTTTACATTGAGTTGTTCCTGAGATAAAGGTCCATCGCACAATAGTTGTAGAAAAAAACCCCTTCGTTCATCTGCGCGCCAATCCTCACTAATCGCTGTATGACACCTGTAATCTATTATCTCCCTCTAATGAATTCCTTTCTGGATGCTTCCTCGCCGTCTCATCGTTTTGTGCAATAGGTACTAAACGCTGGACTTTGTCAGACTGCTCTAAAATTTTGCTTCTACATTTTGTTACATCCGTTTGCCTTCGCATTCTACTCTTTCGTCTTCTCTTCCTTCTTCCGATCATCGCCTTGCTCAACCATACACAACCTAGATGCAGTAATTTTATTCCCTGCTCAGCATTGTGTTCTTCTTTAAACGCACTTAATGTTTGTCCATCAGGTGCTGCCCTCTGTACTCATCTTTTTATTTGCTAGAAAAAATGGTTGTTCTTCTCTCAAAGTTCAGCCAATGGAACTCGTACAAAATTAAGCTGTAAATCCTTTCTTTAAACAACCATCTGTACAATTTCTTTACAATTCCCTTTTACGTTTTTCGTCATTCCCCTATTTCAGCTTGGGCGCTTCGCTTTCCAGTGCGAACATTTTTCCCTCCTTGCTCCATCAACGGATATAAAATCTTTATGCTTTTCCCATTTGTACTTTCTTCTCTGTACACCTCTAAGAACAGAACTAAAAAACCCCAATTTGTTTACCGTTTCTTCTTCCCTATTAGCATAAGATTTACATATAAAGTTTTACCATTTCCCCTCCTCTATGCTTTACGCATCTACTTTCATCGCGAAATCATTACGTCGATAATTTAGTGCCTGCTTTCTGTATTTACACGCATTTTTATTATAAAAAACCCATCTTCCCCCATACCAACCACTCTGTTCCCTTTCGCTCCTTTGTTCGTCTTCCCCCCTTTTGCTTATGTTTTCCCAAATGACTCTCTCTTTTAGAATAATTTCAAATTCTTTACAATCATACGTACTGTACCTTACGCAAATAAGCTCGAGGAGGCTTTACGTTTCCCTGATTGCTAAACACACCGCTTTTGGAAATGCGTACAAGTACACAACCTTTACCTATAACACAAAAAAATTGCTTTATTACGAAATTATTAGACTACAATTATACATTAAACACAACACGTTTCGCTTGGATTTGCATTCTTATTACCTACAAGCTACCTACTTCCCTTAAACTTAATACCATATATTCTTTCTTTCCTTTATTTTTTTTCTTCGTGTTTACTGCTTATTGTGCCATACAAGACCATCTTCAGATAACTCACTACGATGCGTATTGCTGAAATACAATTGTTTTCTCATTATGTTTTCAGCCATCAGTTCAAGCTATTGTACCAGCCTTTTGTTTCTCCTCTTCGTAAAACACTTTCTTTAACCTTCGGTGAGCGCTGCTTCCTCATTACTCTTTAGTTCATACTCCTGTCATGACATCCTTTGTTTTCCTGTTCTACACAAAAAATGCTTTCGCATAGCTTCCTAATTTACAGTATGTATTACGATTTATGTGCAACTTCAAATACTACAGTTTGTTCACAAGATATCATTCAATCTCATAATAAATTCCTTTCAATGCCACCTTTTCCATAGTCCTACCATCTTTAATTTCCTATTACGATTTACGTGTTATAATTCTTCCTCCCCTTTCATACTTATTTTGCTTTCGATTTACAATAGAATAGTTTTACTTTACTTTCAGCTTACTTTTACCTCCTGTCAGTTATTTAAACTTAATTCCAACTAATCCTGAATTTATATTGCCCACCAGATGGTTTACTTGGTTTACTTGGTGCATTCCAAACCAGAAGACCTACCGGGATGGCCTACACAGTTATAGGAAATGTAACAATACTTGGGAGTCACTGAGCAACATCGACCCGCTTTCCATTCAATAACTCAGTACGTCAACGGTGAAAAATACGAATGGAAAACATGGGTGACTTTGAAGCCACTACCCATACGACCTGATGAAGAGCAGATATTTTATGGCAACAGAATTGAAGAAGAAGATGCTATACAGGACGCTGCTAAACGAGCAGTGTGCTATCCTCGCCGCTATTACGATGTGGAATTCAACCAATCACCATACGATCTAATTCCTCGAATAACAAGCCAAATGATGTACCTCTACGCGCCAAAAGCAGCAGATAAGAATGACCCACGTATAAACGTAACAGCACAGCATATTATTAATCAAGAAGCGTTGTATTCAAGAACATTAGATGAGAATGAAGAGCTACACCATCAACTTCACAAATCTCAACAAAAAGTGCAGCAGCTTATGCAAGAGCTTCAACGCTTTTACACGATAGAAGCAGGAGAAATATAGATTCTGGAGAATCACCCGGTATTCCCACCGGCCCTCTACAACAACAATATCAACACAAGAGACTAACCATCCGAGAATATCAAAAGAAATTCCAAACTGTTGAGGAACTCTCGCTGGCGACCAGTCCGAGCAATTCCTCTGCTTAGAACAAGAACGAATCAATCACAAAGCGACAGAATAATAGATTGAACACAGAGAGGTAGAGAGAACTCCTGATCTTTCTTTTATTGCTTCATATGCATTGGGTACAAAATCAGCCATATGGCTCTCTATTTATAGGAGAGGGTGAGGTGCCAAATATGGATAGAGATTCGTTTAAACGGAAAGAATCCGTTTAAACGGAAACCCTTATCCCTGGTTTCCTAATACTCCCCCTTGGGCACTCATCCGACATACTCATGCCTCATTAAAACTCCATAAAAATCCAGTGGAAAAAATTTGGAGAAAGAGTACATGATGCATGTTATGCTGCGATTGCACGAATTGCCTCATTAAAAACCTTGGTCGAGAAACTTCAGGAAAACTCGTCAAGGGAAAAAGAGTACAATTCACCCAGTTTCATTTAGCCTTCAGGACTTTTATCCTCTGGGTACTTGATCTTCAGGATCAAGATTCACTAACGAGCTTGAGATAATTTTCCCCCTGAATTTTGCACTTCTCTAAGTCTCATCATACCAATCCCTCGCACGCACCTTTCAAAACTAGATGCGGGGAGGGACTTTGTGAATAAATCTGCTAGATTTTCACAAGACTTAGTGTGCAGTACTTTAATCTCGTCCATCTTTTGCAATTCATGAGCATAGAAGAACTTGGGGTTGATATGCTTTGTGAGATTACTCTTCACATAGCCCGTTTGTACTTGTGCAACGCAAGCGGCATTATCTTCATAGATAATAGTGGGGGTTTACACAATGTTCATCCCACATGACTGCTGGATGTGGTGAATCATTCGGCGTAGCCAAGCGTATTCACGTGCGGCTTCATACAGCGCTATTATTTCTGAGTGGCTCGTCGAGGTAGCTACAAGGTTTTGCTTAGACGATTTCCAGGAAATTGCAGTTCCACCACACAGGAATACATAGCCTGTTTGTGACTTTGCGGTATGTGAGTCAGACAGGTACCCAGCATCTGCATAGCCAATCAAGTTCAGATCTTGATTTTTTCTGTAGAACAATCCAAGATCCTTGCTTCCTTGGAGATATCGGAATATGTCCTTTATGCCCTGCCAATGCCTTTTGGTGGGCTCTGCACTATACCTTGCTAATAGGTTCACGGCAAAGGCAATATCCGGTCTAGTGCAGTTCGCTAAGTACATGAGTGCTCCAAGCGCACTCAAGTATGGGAATTCGGTCCCAGACTTCCTCCCCTCTTCCCTAGGTCGGAAAGGATCTTTTCTTGTTTGTAAAGATCTCCGATCATCGGTACTTTTGATGGAAATGCTTTCTCAAAGCCGAATCTTTCTAGCACCTTCTGGGTGTAGGTCGACTGATGTACCAAGACTCCTCCAGGGACATGCTCAAACTGCAGGCCTAAGCAAAACTTGGTTTTGCCTAAATCTTTCATTTCAAACTCGACTCCAAGTAGGAGCTTGCTTCTTTTATATCTTCCATTGTCCGATGATATTCGGATCATCTACATCATCGAGATTATCTGAGAATCCATTCAGGATCGCCGTATAAATACACAAGGACATTCTTCATTGTTCGTGTAGCCTTTCTTGCAGAGAAAGTCGCTTAAGCGATTATACCACATTCTCGCGATTGCTTGGTCCATACAGGACTTTCTAAGCTTCACACTGCATGATTTCTATTTGCTCTGTCTTGGTTGGAGAGGAATTCCTTGAGGACTTTCATATAAATCTCCGAATCCAAGTTACCATAAAGGTATACAGTTACAACATCCATCAATTTCATTTCTAAATTCAAGTTCACTGCCATTGAGATCAAGTATCTAAAGGTAATTCCACTCATGACTGGGGAGTATGTTTCTTCATAATCAACTCCAGGACGTTGAGTGAAACCTTGTGCTACCAGCCTTGCTTTGTATCTCACTACTTCGTTTCTTTCATTTCTCTTTCGAACAAATACCCACTTGTGCCCTACAGGGTGCACATGGGGAGGAGTGCGGCATACGGGCCCAAACACTTCTCTTTTGTTCAGAGGTAGCAATTCGGTTGCTTTTGCCTTCTTCCAATCTTCCCAATCTGATCTTTTCTTACATTCAGCGAGCGATGCAAACTCGGGATCAAGATCAATGATTGTGGCAATTTTCTTTGCGAAGTAGATATTGACATTGGCCGTTGTCCTGTTCAGGGACTCTCCCGTGTGCACATAATTTATAGCTATTTCTTCATGAGTTGCTTCTTCTGGAGTTTCATCTTGCGCATCGCTTTTTTCAATTGCGGTGCCAAGTCTCTTTAGTTTTTCGGCTCCGATGTGTGCGCACACATCCATGCCGACGGGGATATTCAGATCCGGTATGCCCTCTACTGGAGGTGTCATACTTGTGCCAGGTCTCAACTGGCTCCCCTTCTCATTCTGGGGGACTTCGGTGATCGGCTGTGATAAGTCCTTCTTATCCTTTTTCGCCAGGCGTCCCCGGTTACTTTGGATTCGAGGGGCCGGAGTTCTCGTCCTTTTATTCTGAGGCCTTTGGACGGGATTAGGGATACCTTCAATTTTCTTTGGTATTTCGACCCTCTCCGGTGCATTGCGTGCAGGCACATGCGACTTAGTCACGCTCTTCAAATCACTAAAGTAATCAGGCAGTTGATTTGCTAATGCTTGCAAATCGATGATCTTCTGGACCTCTTTTTCAGTTTCACTAGTGCGCAGGTCATGTGCAGGAATTCCGTGGCTTCCACGTAATTTCCGACATTTTTCATCAATGGGTTGATTTCCTCCCTAATGTCGGAAATTATCCTCATCAAAAATGCGATCGTGGCGGCAAGTATGTAAATCTCCGACATGGGTTCCAAATACCTGATTATGGATGCAGTCTCATAACCAACGTATATCCCAGTCTTACGGAGAGGACCCATTGCAGTTCGCTGTGGAGGGGGTATAAGTACATAAACCTTGCATCCAAACCTCTTGAGATGAGAAATTTTCGGTGGTGACCCTTGCACTAGTTGCATAGGTGAAAGGATGTTGTAGACCGAGGGTCTAAAGTTGATGAGATTTGCTGTATGTAGGACTGCGTGTCCCCAACATGTAGCTGGCAAATTACAATTCTGCAAAAGTGGTCGGGCAATAAATTTAATTCTCTTGATCAATGCCTCTGCCAAACCATTCTGGGTATGGACATACGGTACCGAATGCTCAACTGCAATCCCCATTGCCATGCAATAATCATCAAATACCTTTGAAGTAAATTCTCTGGCATTGTCCATTCTGATGGACTTGATGCGATGATCAGGGAACACATTTCTGATGCGAATGATCTGCGAGATCAATTTGGCGAAAGCATGGTTTCTTGTGGATAATAAACCCACATATGACCATTTTGAGGAAGCATCAATGAGCACCATGAAATACCTAAATGGCCCTGAGATGGGCTGAATAGGACCGCAAATGTCTCCCTGGATGCGTTCCAGGAATGCAGGGACTTCATCCTTCACTTTCAGAGTGGAAGGTCTAATAATTAATTTCCCGGTGGCACATGCAGGGCACACAAAATCTTCATGATTCGGAAAATTCTTCACATTAATGTTATGCCCGTGAGAATTGTTAATTATATTTCTTATCATCCTAAGACCTGGGTGGCCTAATCTGTCATGCGAGAGAGAATAGTTCGAGCTTCGAATCGTCTTGGGATGATGTATGCTGCAGCGCCTTAATGTTGGTATAATATAGCTCAGTTTCTAGTGAAGGAAGTTTTTCTAATACCCTTTTGTCATTCTCTTCGCGCTTCGTGATGAGTAGGTATTCCTTACCGTACTCTTTTTCAGTCTCAACATGGAAACCATTTACGCGAATATCCTTAAAGCTTAAGAGAGTTCTAGTCGAATCTGGGTACAATAATGCGTCTTCAATGACCAAAGTTGTGCCCATGGGAAGTATAATTGTGGCTCTTCCGGAACCAATTATACATGCATCGCTTCCGGCGATTGTCGTAAGGCTGCCATTGCTCTTACGAATCGACTGAAAATACTTAGTCTCTCTTAAGATGGTATTCGTGATACCACTGTCGGCAAGGCATATTTCCTCCATAGGGCGCCACACGTGCTCTAATATAAGGTATTTTATTAATATGTATTAAAATACATACATCACGTAAATAAAACACACAAATATTAGAACATATCATGCCATTGTAAACTGAATAAATGAATGAATTATTCCAAAATTATCCAAGCATTATGAGAAAATAAAACTAGAGTACCATTCATGCAAGATCTAACTTGTCCATTTAATGCAAAATAAATGACAATTAACGTCTTATGCATTCTGTGCATCAGACGGAATCAACTAGAAAATCGTTGACTTCTTTGGCTATCTTTTCAGGCGTGATGTTCTCTTCGAGAGAAATCATGGAGGTGGCTGCCTCTAAGTCGTAAGGGGGTGCTGTTGCCGGGATGGACTCAACCTCCATCATTTCAGGCAGCGGCTCATGATACTCCCCCTCAACAGCTGCAAAGTGAGCTTCAGGCTGCCCTTTGCCATTGTTCTTCTGGGCTTGGTGGGCATCAATGACATGTTGCGGTGCTTTACAGATCCGCGACCAATGTCCCCACTTGCCACACTTGTAGCAACCTTGGTTCTGCTGGCCATAGGTTTTGCCACTCTCCTTAGCCCTTTTGTCATTTGGAGCATCTGACTTGCCTTTCTGGGCAACGGTCTTACCCTTCTTTCCCCTTCGTTTCATCAAGGGCTTTCGCACCTTATAGCTTCCAGCGTTGGCTTCACGGCCAGCGGAGCTGCCTGGTGGCTGAGTGACGTAATTCTTGCGGAGAAGTTTGTCCTGAGCCTCCGCAATCTGCATCATATCAATCAATTCGGCGTACTCCTTGTAGCCATCTTGACGATAGTTGCGGGCGGATTGTGCAGCATTGGGGTGAAAGGTGGACAGGGTCTTCTCAATCTTACGCTCATCGTGATCCGCGCCACGAGTTGAAGATTGGTACAAATTCTGTGCAAGGCAGAATTGTACTCCCCGACCATCTTGAAATCGGCAAAGCTTAGTCCGATCCACTCCTGCTCTGCTTGAGGAAGAATGGTGTACTCTAGCCTCTCAAACGGCTTCTTGAGTGCGGTCCAGAGTGCTAGCGCGCTTTTCTCCGCCATATACTCATTCTTGAGAGTAATGCAGAGGTGGTGCCTGAGGAAATGAAGTGCCTGATCATTTTCCTCAGGTGTGGGTTTGGCGTCATGCCGTCCGCCAATCCCAATAGCTGCGCGGAGCTTCTTGGCTCCAAGTACTATCTCGATATCGGATGCCCACGTCAGATAGTTCTTGCCATGCTGGGCAAGCTCCTCGAACTCCCGGTTCGTGATGCCATTCATCTACATGTGATGAATGGAACATATAAGTTTACTTCAGGTAAACATGCATGAAATTATTTACTGCAGGTAAATAAATGATACAATAGGTTCTCATAATGTCTCATAAATTTCTATGCATTTTCCATAATTTACTGCTAATTTTCAGTGATTAAAAGCAATTAAATAATTACAATTAATCAAAACAGTAAATAATTGCAGAAAATACATAAAATAATAATAGCATAATGTGCGGGCGGCGGCCGCGCGGGCGGCGGCGGCGCGCCATGGAGCGCGGGAGGAGGCCGTGACGGGCGGCGGCCGTCGCGGGGCGGCGCGGGCGGCCATGCGGGGCCCGGCGCGAGGCGGCCATGCGGGCAACGGCCGCGGCGGGGCGGGCGGGGCGGTGGCCCGAGGCCGATGCAGCGGCGGCGGCGGCGGCGCCGGCTGTTCGGGCGCGAAGAGCCGCGCGGCGGCGCGCCGAGGCGGCGGAAGTGCCATGCGGGCACGTCGCGCCGAGCCGCGGCGGCGGCGCCATGCGGGCGCGCGCGAGGAGGCCAGGCGCGGGGAGGCGGTGGCGGCGAGCGCGCGTGCAGGCGCGACGCGGGGAGCCGAGGCCGGTGAGGCGGCGCGCCGTTCGGGGCGCGGGCGTGGCGACGACGGCGGTGCCTCGTGCGGGAGGCGGCGGTCGGTATGCGCGCACGAGAGGCCAGGGCCAACCAAACAGAAAAGGCAATGCAAAAGAAATTTTGTTTCTCATCTACGATGCAATCAACATCTACCCCGTTTCATAATCTACCGATCGACATTGTGTCGGCGACTTCGTGTCTGCTCGCGGTAGATTCGGGCGGATTTGCATCGTTTTCTACAGTGCAATCAACATCTACCCCGTTTCGCAATCTACCGATCGACATTGTGCCGGCGACTTCGTGTCTGCTCGCGGTAGATTAGGGGGATTTGCGCCGTAGAAAAAACCAATTTAGAACGCGAAGAAAAAGCAAATTCAAAGCGATCTAGAAAACCAATCTATTAAGTGCTTCGATGATTACCTTCGTTCACCGGAGCGATTCGTGCTGATAACGTGTTGAGGAACTCTCGCTGGCGACCAGTCCGAACGATTCCTCTGCTTAGAACAAGAACGAATCAATCACAAAGCGACAGAATAATAGATTGAACACAGAGAGGTAGAGAGAACTCCTGGTCTTTCTTTTATTGCTTCATATGCATTAGGTACAAAATCAGCCATATGGCTCTCTATTTATAGGAGAGGGTGAGGTGCCCAATATGGATAGAGATTCGTTTAAACCGAAAGAATCCGTTTAAACGGAAACCCTTATCCCTGGTTTCCTAATACAAACATCTACGTCCAGAGCAACACCATCAGCTGGCACCAATTAGAGACAACAAACATCCAACGGTATTACCCTAATTAGTCTTGATTGCTAAAAAAAACCTGTTACGTGCTTAATTCCCATTACGGTAATAAATTCATTCATGCATTTTACTATTTACATGCAACAGAACTTTTACTCTCTCCTTCCTGTCTGTTTACCGTTCCTGGTCAGTAACTAGAATACGCTCTCTAGATTATTTACTCTCTTCGTAGCATGAAATCATTTTTCCCCTGTTCACCATTCTACTCTAAATGCATTAACAGCTGTATACAAACCATTTGGAGATCACCACCTTTATTTCATTGTAATTAGCTTTTTTACCTAATATAGCTTTGCATACACTTAGATACATTGCATACCTTTTCCATTCCTAAATACACTATTTATAGTTCGTTACTAAATTGTTCGCTACTGCTCCATTACTAAATTTGACTACACTTCTGTCCAAGGTAAGCCCCCCTGAGTACTTTCACAATTTACTATACAATTAAAAATTTATGAATACCTACCTCCTTACTCTTACAAAGTTTCCCTTTAATCATATAACGGTTCCTACAATAATTACATCAGTTTTTTTGGTTCATCAGCTACGTTTTTTTATCGCTTCCTACCTATTCTCCTCATGCAAACACCATGATCCTTAGTTACCATTTCATGACTACATTCCGACAAAAGCTGTATACTTTTTTATACCTTCCTAACAACGCCATAAAAAAAACCATCCGCTTTTGTTACCACCGCGACTTTTGTTACCACTTGTTTACTATACTAGCTACATTTGCGTGGCGGCACGCCACGCAAGCTATCTTTTTGCAAGTGCTTGTTTTATGCCTGAAGGTAATAATTTTTTTTATGTGGTGTGTTCTGTGTTTGTTTGGTTAGATATAGGGTGAGAAAAGCTGCGAAACAAAGTAAATAATATAAAAGAGGTAGTTAGGAAAATAGGGAGGAAATGGTAACACGCGATATGTGTGAATTAAAAAAATGGGGGTTTAATGCATGTTTTACCAAAAGGAAATGTAAGCTTGTCTTGTAAAGGATATGAATGTTCTATTATGTTTAAAGTATAGCAAAGTAGGGGGGAAATGTGTAAAATCTTTAGAAAGGAGACTCTATTGTATACCGAAGTAAGAGCATATAAGCTTGAACTATTATTTGAGGGTGTGAAAATGTAGATGTTTCTGGTAAAAGCGTTTTTTATAGATGTTGTTTTTAGCTGGTATGAAAAGGTGTGAAATAAACTTTTTCTAGGTAGGAAAGGTGAAGCGAAAGAGGTAAGAAAAGTATCAGGAGACAGAGAGTAAATAGAGGCAGGTATTTTGCTAGTAGATAACCAAGGAACAATCCCACTAGGAGTTTAATGCTGAAAGAGAGAAAATAGAAGGATATAAAGAGTAAAAATGAAGAAACACATAAAAAAACACAAAAAGAAGGGCATCGTTGCAAGAAAAAAATGGAGGGCGGCAAAAAACACAAGATAAATAAACAACAAAGGAACAATTTCACTAGGAGCGTAATATTGAAAGAGAGAAAATAGAAGGCTATAAAGAGAAAAAACGAAGAAGCACATAAAAAAATACCAAAAAAAGGGTATGATTGCAAGGACAAAATGAAGGGCGGCAAAAAACACAAGGTAAATCTACCGTAATGAAAACCTAAAAGGATGCCTAAACTATGCACGCAAGGAACGTCCATGGAAAGCAAGGAGCAAAGCACCAGAAAAGAGGAAGGAAAAAGGCAGGACCAGTATCAGGGCAAAAACGGCAATATTTGAAAACCACGCTGGTAAAAACTGCAGAATCACAGAAGACTTTGTAGGTACGGTAACAAAAAGCAATATGAAAATAGAGATTCTTCACAGGTTTCATATCTTAGTCCAAACAGTAGGTAACTAATATGTAAAGATATGTGCTAGTCTAGGTAGCGACAATATCTGGAACCGGTGAATTGAAGAAAATGTTTACATTCTAGTAAACAGAATACTTCGTAAGAACATAAAAATCATCGAAAAGCTACGCACCTAACCGAAGAAGACATTCGTATATCAACATAAGCGGTATTAAAAATATGTATGTAAATAATAATCGAAGATACCTGCGAATACTAAGCAGATCATATTCGAGGTTACCTAACCTAAGAAAGGATCTGCATTCTAATATGGATTAGGCACAACTGCGTAAACCATAAGAACAACAGAAAAGAAACAGTACCTTCGATAAAATTGCAGGTAGAAGAATCGCAACCCCGAAGAAATTGGAGCAGAATGTAGAACAGCTAATCAAGGCGATGCAAGACGGGTGGCCGGCGCAGAGGAAGACACGGAAGGGAAGAGGAACAGACAGGGCAAATAAACGAACGCAATCCGTAAACTAGAAAACAAAATAGATAACTTCCTGCAAAAAAAAGAGGAACGTTAGAACAACAAGCAAGTCAAAAAAGTAATATCTTGAGAGGGTAGCATTACACGGATTGCAAGAGTACAAGTCAAAGATGCAACTTGAATCGTTGGTTTTCATCACAATATGACGACATATTTTTAGAGGTATGACATAACAAAAGGATTTTTTATGACAAATTAATGCATACCATTTTCATGTGACCAATCTAGATATATATGAAGTTCAAAAGGTTTGACTACACACTTCACACGATGACAAGTTTTTGTGACAATATGGAGTATCAAACTATATTATAAGACTAGAAGAGAGAGCAAAAACCTCATAATAAATGAATCTGCAACCACTAGATGCAAATCCCAGACCCTGACAGTTGAGTTCAACTCCAAGTATTCTCTTGCACCACTTGAGCATGTCCCTATAAATGAGGATTATGAAGCGTCTGCTCTTATGGATGAAAAAATAAGCAATATGTTACAAGAAGTATGTACCTTAATGAATATCTGTGCAGAATACCATCAGATAAAGCTCCAGCTAAGTTGAGCCCACCAAATTGGTAAGATACCAGAGAGTTGACCTTTTCAAAGCTATCTACATGACAGATGATGGCTTAATTACACAATTCATAGCACAACAAAAAAAGATAAGATTTTATCTACCTATGAGCCTAGAAGAGATAGGCTCCAAGCATGGGTAGCACCCATTAATTATACTAATCATGTTTTTCCGGTTAGGTTCTCCCACTATCACTTTTCTCCATAGAGCACTATAGGTTAGGCTTCCTGGTGGGGAAAGGACAAACAATGAACGAACATGAATTAGCACAGACCACTATTTTGCACTCTGCCATCCGTTTGCTCGTCCATGTGAATAAAAAGTGCTGCAAATATAATTAGTAATTAGCACTTAGTATAGATATGAATAGAAGAGTAGCAGCGTTATGAGGACGACTTGATTAGTTCCAAAAGTGCTAAGAAGATGTAGTTTCTACTGGAAAAAATGAAATGAAAGAACAATTTCATTCAAGACATTGTGAAATGTGCAAATCATGGGTTTGACTAAATTGAACTACTCAATGACAAATCGAGAAGTTCAGCTGACTACTGCAGGGAAGCAATATTTCTATGAGGTTACTATGGAAACTGGCCTTCATGAAACCAGATTGACAAGGAAACTTTCCTTGACCCTGCAGACCAACACTGGTCCATTGCATCTAGCAACCATTCACAGGTTCCATTCTACACCCTTGGAAAATTTCCATGTTGACAAATTTGATCTGAACTCATAGCGAGATCCGAGTTCAACCAACTTTTTTTTTCCACTCTAGGACTATTGGAACTGTTGTCTTGTCATGATCTAATCGTCTAACTGAAATCTGGTTACACATGCTTGTGTGGAATACAAAGACCACCATGTATGAAGCAAACTTCAATTCAGAAAATATTAAACAACACAATGCTATACCAAACATTATAATGGTATAGTATGATATGCAACAGTGTTCATTGTTGTGACAAATACTCCATTTATACACTTATATTTAGCCAATTAGCCATATAACCCTATCAATTGGACTGAACCTTCTGAGTATATTTTTTAGCTTGCACAAAATTTTCTGGCAGAGTTCTTAAACATAGTTTATAATAGCTGTAAATCATAAAATATATACCTCGATTCCCACCGATCTGTGCCAATTTGTTAATAAGTGCAGTCTTTACAGCGCCAACAGGACCATAGAGAAGAATAGGCCACTTCTGGCTAACAGCCATCAAAGCCACCTCATAACTCTTTCGCATAGTAGCAGTGAGCACAAACGGGCTAACAAAGAAAAATAGTTCAAAATTAGTATACGCAAGATGAACTCAGAGAATTATTTTCTAAAAAAATAGATCAAGAAACAAAGAACAATGGAAATATAATGGAATGCCCACACCATATATCACTTCCAATGCTATGCTCTTCGACTCGTGTGGCTTGAAAATTCTTGCATTTGGGCCAGAATGGCTTTCATGGAGATGGAGATGCAGAATGCCTATGTGGGAGGTATTTTCGTCCACTCAGTTCTGAAACAAGCGAACATTACCTGTCAAAGGGTATTGATTGATGGTAGTGGCAAAAACAAAACTAAGGCAAAACTTTCATGACACAAATGAATTACACGATTTGCGATGGCATAACTTAGGTTGCACATTTTTTCAGTGGCACTAGTAAAATTTTCCCTAGATATTACGTTCATTTAGTCCAATACAATTCTTCAAAACAACTCTATAACACTAATATTCATGCTAATACTTAATTTCTTATCACACAGCTTTACAAATCATTAAATGATTATGCTCTTCTCCAAAAGCATACTTCATCAAGTGACTCAAGCATCTCAATCATCAACTTCAAGTAGGATGTAGCCCTGCCATTCTAGTATAACGGGCATTAGCAAAACAAGAATCACACAGCCACAGACATATGTTATCAGTGAAAGAAACATCACTATTTCCTCACAAAGAGATTCATTTGTGCTTAACCTTGACTTACAACTATAGAACAGTAACTACAGAAAATTGGTGATTTTTATCACTGCAAAAGCTGAAACATGCACTTGATTAAGTTTATAAACCTACTTATAAGGTCTAGGAGACTGACCTTGAAGGAAAGGTCTCCTGGGCTGAGAGTCCACTTGAGTAACACAACGGGAGATAGAGAATATGACTGCTCCTTATCCTTGTTCACAGTATGCACTAGCTTAATTTTAGAAGAAAAATATTCAGGCCTTCCAATTGACAAGAATGCATGCAGCTAAGGTTGGTTTGTGGATAATCTTGAGAGGACAGAACATGACAAGTACTATACTAAACTGGCCCCTCATTTTGTTCTCTCTTGATTAGCACCTGCAGACACACACATATGTTACTCTTTATATGTGTATCGATCATTCAGATGGCAAGTAAGCGTATCGCCTGAGAAATCAAGAAATGATGAAAGTATGTTAGTATAAAACTACACACAATTACTTGGGGTACCTAAAAGAAAAAAATCTCGCATATAACACAAGATAATGCATCCATCTATTGCAAAGTGAATATTAAGTTCTGGATAAAGACTAAGGCTGCTCAGATCCGGATCTTGGACTGAAGGGGAGCAAGATCTAGCTAGCTTTCTCTAAGGAAGTCCCTGTGCAAAACTCCTTCCATCTAAGAGGATAATAAGTTGTCATGATAAACTCATGTTGATCTACGTCCAGAGGAAGCCATAGCAAAAAAAAAAAGAGTAAGAAGGAAACTCAGGAAACATATAAATCCTTCATCTGCTCCCAGACCAAAACTATCAATAACCCTATCACTTGCTTTCAGAACCACCATGAGTATTTTGTGAACAGATCTAAGACGCTCTCACGTTCTTACCTGGTGCAGGTTGGGGTGAAATGGAACACCACCCAATCCAGCTACGCGTCGGGCTTCTTTGCGGAAGATTGCACGCAAGAACCATTCAAGAACCTCTCCCCTCTTGTGTTGCCCCTCTTTGTATCAGATCTTGCCCATAGATTTAGCCAAAAAGGAGAGCAAAAACTGCAAGAACCGGGGCTTCGCTTGCGTCAGGTGGTAACCTCCACCGAGAGGGGACGAGACAAGCAGAAAAGAGAGTAAACTTTCAGCTAGAAATCTCGTGAGAAAATGCAGCAACTTCTGCTGTGGAGTGAAAAGAAAAGTAAGAGAGGGGAAATGGATTTCGTACCTGGGGTTCGCGCATCTCCTCGTCCCCCGGGCGCGGCCGGCGGTGGTGGTCGCGGGAGCCGGAGGAGGGGGGCTCCAGGCGGCGGCGCTTGGCAGCGGGGGCGGGAGCGGGCGCATCACTGCCGCAGGGCCGCCTGCGGAGGGCATCGCCGTCAGCGGCTGGGGTTTCGGTCCCTATCGCGTCTTGTGCTTGCGGCTTAGTCGTGTTTGGGTACAGAGCCGCGGCTCGCTAACCACGGAAGAGGAAGTTGCGGTTTGCTATCGAGCGCCTACACGCGTCCGACGGAGCGAAGGTGAGCGTGCGCGCACGCGTCGGGTGCGCAGGAAGCGAGGCCGATGTGGACACGCTGGGGAGGCCGAAACGCCCCCCCGGGTTTACTATACGTATGATTACGCTGCTATGCAAAGCTGTTAACTATATTCTTGTACGATTCAAGTTCCTTTCTACAATGTATTTGCCTACTTTATTATACTACTACTTAATGCAATCATTTATACCTCGAAAATTATTTTGTACCAGACATTCATATTCCGTACATCTTATTACTTAGAATATCTATTTAATTCCTCAATTCATTATGCGCACCCTTTCCTCTTTTGCTCCTTTACTTGCTACACTGTTCATATTTCGTTACTATACTGCCGTCACTGTTAGTTTTTCCAAACTAACTATGTTCTTCTTTAGACCAATTTGCTAATTCTTCGTTAATACCTTCATAGATTCCACTTTCTTAATGTTACTACGACTATTTATTTAATACACTTTATTACCTTCGATATTCGTTTATTCTATCCATCTATTAATCATATTTTCTGTCCCTACAGTTTCTAGCACCTCCCCCCCCCCCCCCCCTAAAAATCAGATACTTTAACAATTGCCATTTTCTGCCTGCTGTGCTTACGTGAATTCTCCATTTTCCTCTTACAGTATTACCTCCAGAACTAAATTCATAGTCTACTTTAATTACGTGCTATCTTCCGCCCCGCTAATTTCCTCCCTTACAATACTACTTTTTTAGCTACGCCCACAGTGCTGCAAAAGAGATAATATTGCACAAAAAAGAGGCCACTAATACAGCTACTAATACTATTTCTCTCATAATTTCCTTGCAGTGGGACTCAACGCCTTTCCTTCGCCATGCATGACAGCGTTCTGGAAGAAGTCACGAAAAAATAGCGTTCTGGTTTACAATTTTATGTGGCCTCAAGCACGAACAGAATTTCGCAAACTAGTTGCAAATCCGTGCATTTGAACGGCCTATAGATATATTAAATGTTGTGTAATTTCAATGAAATGTATCATAAGAAGAAAAATGTATCATAAAAATCTTAACCTTATTACTAATTAACAAACTCTTGGGTGATACAAATTCTAAATTTACTATATTGGAAACGGCAGACCACATGAATCCAATAATTAAGGTGCGCATATTTCAAGAATCAAACTCTGTAGTTGTGACCAACAATCGATTCAACAATGTATGTTATGTGAAGTAGTATTGTCGGATTTGCATTTGAAAATACTTTCTTGTGGTTATGATTTCGTAGTTATGTACAAAATATTCTAAAAAATTTACAAATAGATCTCATTTTGTTAGACCGCACTAAGTTAAATCGCGTCTTATGAAAACGATGGAGGGATCAATGCACTTCGCAACTCCATATCGATGCATGCGAGCTTTTCTTTTTGGTACGAATGCATGCATGCTTATTAAGGGCCTGTTTGGTATAGCTTCTGCTCCTAACTTCTCAGTAGATTCTTATGGAGCTGTGCCAAATATCCAGCTTCCCAAAATAACCAGATTCTACTTCTCGCGAGGAGCAAAGTCCAAAATGACCTAGCCATGAGAAGCAGCATTTTGGTGGATTCTCGTGGGGAGCTGTCCACTCTACATCAAATCTACCTATTGAAGTTAACACAAATTACCTGCTTTTTGCCATCGAACTACCCCTAGCCGAACGCCCTCGCGACTCCCCCACCCGAGCGACACTCACAACTCCCCCTTCCCCTCTCGCGCCCCTCGCCCTCCCCCTGATCGCGTCGCTGCCTCCCGCTTCCCCTCTCGCGCCGCCGCCTTCCCCTCTCCCCTTCCCCTCTCACGTCGCCGCCTCCCCCTTCTCTCGCACCGCCGCCTCCCCCCTTTTCGCGCCGCTGCCTCCCTCCAGATCTCGCCCCGCCGCCTCCCTCCAGATCTCGCCCCGCCGCCGCCTCCCTCCGGTCCCCAGTACCACCGCCGCTGCCTCCCTCCGGTCCCCAGTACCACCACCGCTGCCTCCCTCCGGTCCCCAATACCGCCGCCGCCGCCTCCCTCCGGTCCCCAGTACATGCCGGTGTAAATAATTTCTTGCTGCCATTTATGTATATATACACTTCATTATTTGATTGTTGTATACTAGGTTCGTGTTTCACATTCCTCTTGCTGCCATTATTTGATTTGTATACTAGTTGATTGGTATATCAGAGCTAAATTTGGATTTGCAAACAGATACTAGGTTCTTGCCGCTCAGAGAATGAATGATATTGCTTGCTGTCGAATGAAGTAATGATATTAGTTGATTTGTAAATTTGCAGTTGATATGATATTATTTACAATGTAGATTATGGTCTTTCCTTTGATGTTTTTGTCTAGGAGAAATACTCTATTACCCTGGTGCTTATGCCAGTTCATGTGCTTTGCAGGTTTGTCGAGAATCTGAATGGTGTTGAACAAAAGATTATGGCAGTTCTGAGCATTTTCTGAGCTAATGCTGGCCGGTGTGATCATGCTCAGGTTTTAATCTATGTTCCATGAATTTCTATGTTCTGCAATGAGGTACAATCTGTTCTCAGAATTGCATGACTTGCTATGAATGAATGGGGCTATGCACTGTTTCGATTCTGCAATGATTGTTGCTTCTGGTTTGTGCAAACTACTAGTCTGTAGTCATCTGTAGTGCTCAGAAGTGCTCTGAAAGCATCCTCTAGTTGTAAATCTTCTGTAATCTGGAATGAGTTTGTATGTACAGACTTCTGCTCAGAAATGTGTTCAATGGTTTTGTTTTCAACTCAACTGGAGGTTTCATCAGATGCAACGCTGTAACTGTGTTTAGTTCAGCTCAAAAATGTGGTTATGATGTTTTCCAGCCCCTGAACGTGCAAATACAAAAATGAAAGATGTTCTGTGAATTTAGCCATTTACCTATGACTAATTGACTATGTTATCGTTGGTATGAATTGCTGGATGTTTTTCTAAAGGGAATCACGGTATGTTGTTGAGAATCTCATGTCATGTTTTTGCATTTTGAGAAACTTCAACACGGTTGGGCTTGATTCCATCCTTGTTGTGTTTGAAGATCGAATAGAAGAATTACAATCAGCCAACTATTTTCAGCTTCAAATTATAGCTGTTCAAATTGATGTCTCATAACTCACAAAAAAAGAAGAAATTGTGTCAGTACATTGTAGTCGGAGACACTTGGAAAATCCGTTTGGTCCACTTAATAATCTTAAGCTGACAAGGCCAGGGGTATCATGGTCTATTTGCCCGTAATCCTTCCTCTTATGGTTTCTGGAGCCAACCTACTAGCCAAACACTTTTTAGGGGTAGCTCCAGATTCTCAGAGAAGTGAATTCTTAGAGAATCAGGAGCAGAAGCTAAAAAATGAGAATCTAGAGCTCTACCAAACAAGCCCTAATATACACTAGTCGTCAGGTCCATCTTACGTTATATATGTAAAAATAATACTTTTATCATATATATTTCGCTGACCTTCTTATTCTCCCAAATACATGCGATGTGAAACTTATTGCTTGCCACAATATATAATTTTGAACATGCAAACTGCTACTTATTCACATTTTAATTGATAGAGAAACAATTCCAGTTTTTTCCTCCAGTTTTTCTTTAATTTAGTTAATCTCAAATTTTTCTATGCTTGATACGAAAAGGTATGTATTACTTATTTCCAGTATTTTACTTTTATATTCTGTGGAAAAACCTTTTATTAATTACAGAAATTTCATGTACCTGGTACTTGTTAAATAACTAGTTCATCTGATCTTTTTTACATGTATTTTGAACATTGACACAATCTTGGACACACCTTTGCACTACGACCAAAAGGTCATCACAATCGATTCAAAACCATCATCATAGACGGTTTCTGAACAGTCTGAATTTATATGTCTGTGATAACAAGTACTTATCACAGACAGTTTGAGAACTGTCACAAACCATCCGTGATAAGTTACAACACAGACCGTTATATCACAGACGGTTTATAGAAATAGTAAATCAGTGATATCGACATATCACGAGCGATTAATACTAAAACCGCTGCGTGATATAAGGCATATCCTGCATACTAATATCAAAAACCATCTGTGATATTTCATATATCACTGACGGTTCTTAAACATTGCCATCTGTGATATTTTACATATTACAAACGGCTAAAAACCATCTGTGATATTTCATATTTTATATATCACAGACGGTTTGATGTTGCAAATCGTATGTGATAGTTATTTTCAGCCCATTTTGATATTTAGGTTTTGCAAAAACACAAAATGACTTAGAAGGGAGAGTTTTAAATCTTTATAAATTCCTGAAAATTATTATAATTACATATTTGACTTAGCAAAGTAAAATGCATTTAATTTGACCTTTATAACATGAAATAACTTTATTTTGGTTTTTATGAAATGAACATTTTAACCTCTCTCATTTCAGGGTTTGGAAATAAAATCCAGGAAAATCCAATAAATTCTAGAAAACACTTTTAACAAGAAAATAAAATTTTTGGGATGTTACAAACCTACCCCCCTTAAAAGAAATCTCGCCCTCGAGATTTGCACTGGCTAGCAAAAGAGATGGGGATGATTGGCCTTCAAATCCTCTTCTCACTCCCAGGTGGCTTCATCTTCGATGTGGTTGCTCCACTGAACCTTGCAGAATCTGATGGTTTTCCTTCTGGTCTGACGCTCTGTAGTTTCAAGGATCTTGGTCGGCTGCTTCTGATAGGTAAGGTTATCTTGAAGATCCAAGGTTTCCAATGCAGCTTGCTCTGTGGGTACTCGGAGGCACTTCTTCAGCTGAGAGACATGGAAGACGTTGTGCACTCCTGACATGCTTGGCGGCAACTCTAATTGATAAGCAACTTCACCTCTTCGGTTCAGAATTCTGAAGGGTCCCACATATCTTGGTGCAAGTTTTCCTCTAACTTGAAACCTTTTGACTCCTCTGAGTGGGGATACTCTGAGATACACATAGTCCCCGACTTCAAAGGGCAGGTCTCGATGACGATTGTCCGTATAACTCTTTTGTCGAGATTGAGCTACCTTCAGTCTGTCACTGATCTTTCTGACTTTATTTTCGGCATCTTGAAGTAGATTTGGACCGGCTTCTTGAGGTTCTCCTTGTTGTTCCCACAGCAAAGGCGTCCTGCACTTTCTACTGTATAGGGCTTCAAAGGGTGCCATCTGCAGACTGGCTTGGTAGCTATTATTGTACAAGAACTCTGCATAGGGCAATGAACGGTCCCAACTGCTTCCGAAGTCCAAGGTACAAGCTCTTAACATATCTTCGAGTATGTGGTAAGCTGTACTGAAACTGAACTTACTCCCCAACTCTTCATGCAGTTTCTGCCAAAATCGAGAAGTGAATTGGCTGCCTCGATCTGATACTATTTTCTTGGGAACTCCATGCAGGCAGACAATTCGAGACATGTACAGCTCAGCCAATTTACTTCCGGAGTAGGTGGTCTTGACTGGTATGAAGTGAGCCACTTTAGTCAATCGGTCGATAATTACCCAAATCGAATCATAACCCGACTGAGTCCTCGGAAGTCCGGTTATAAAATGTATACCGATTTCTTCCCACTTCCAATCTGGGATTGGTAATGGTTGCAGAAGTCCAGCAGGCGTCTGATGCTCTACTTTAACTCGTTGACAGGTGTCACAGGCTTCAATAAACTCTGCTATCTCTTTTTTCATACTAACCCATCAGTATCTTTCTCTCAGGTCCTGATACATCTTAGTACGACCTGGGTGAATGGAGTATGGGGTGTCATGAGCTTCTTTGAGAATCAGGTTTTTGATTTCTTGATTATTGGGCATGCAGATACGGTTCTCGAACCAAACAGTGTCCTGCTCATCTTCACTGAATCCTGGTGCTTTGCCTCTTCTCATATTCTTTCTGATTTCTTGAATATCCTCGTCAACCTTCTGAGCTTCTTTGATCTGATCAGGCAAGGTAGGTTGGATTTCCAATGTTGCGAGAATGCTTGGATTCACCGGGTTCAGACTTAGACGGGCGATTCCGATAACACCACATTCGCATAAGACTTCCTGCTCAAGGCATCAGCCACAATATTTGCCTTTTCGGGATGGTAGTGTATACCAATATCATAGTCCTTTATCAATTTCAGCCATCTTCGCTGCCTCAGGTTGAGTTCCGCTTGGGTGAAGATATACTTCAAACTTTTATGGTCCGTGTATACTTCACAGCGGTTACTGATAAGATAGTGGCGCTAGATTTTTAAAGCATACACTACGGCTGCTAATTCCAAGTCATGAGTAGGATAATTGCACTTATGAGGCCTTAGTTGGCGCGATGCATAGGCCACTACTTTGCCTTCTTGCATCAAAACACGGCCTAGGCCAAGACGAGAGGCATCACAGAAAACTTCGAAGTCTTTATGCACATCTGGCAAAACAAGTACGGGTGCGGAGACTAGCCTTTTCTTTAGGGTTTGAAAACTCGCAAGCCTTCGTCCATTCGAACTTCTTTTCCTTCTTTAACAACTGTGTCATGGGCTTGGCTAATTCGGAAAATCCTGCTATGAACCGGCGGTAATAACTCGCAAGTCCAAGAAAACTCCTTACTTCTGTTACAGACTTTGGTTGCTTCCATTTCATGACTGCTTCTATCTTGGAAGGATCCACAGCTATTCCTTCAGCTATCACAATATATCCGAGGAAGGCAACTTCCTTTAGCCAAAATTCACATTTACTGAATTTGACGAAAAGCTGATATTCTCGAAGCTTTTCTGAAGTTATCCGGAGATGTTGCTTATGCTCTTCTTCATTTTTGGAGTAGATGAGGATGTCGTCGATGAAGATCACCACAAATTTATCCAGGTACTTCATGAATACACTATTCATCATGCTCAAGAAATAGGCAGGTGCATTGGTCAACCCAAACGACATGACAGTGAACTCATAATGTACATATCGGGTGGAGAATGCAGTTTTGGGGATGTCTTCTTCACAGATCTTCAACTGGTGATATCCTGACCGCAAATCAATCCTGGAGAAGATGCCGACTTCTTTTAACTGGTCAAGTTGGTCGTCGATCCTGGGCAGAGGGTACTTGTTCTTGATTGTGACATCATTGAGGGCTCGGTAATCCACACATAGCCTCAAACTTTCATCCTTTTTCTTGACGAACAGCATTGGTGCTCCCCAAGGTGACGAGCTTGGATGGATGTATCCCTTATCTTCCAATTCTTGAAGCTGCTCCTTCAGTTCTACTAACTCGTTAACAGGCATCCGATAAGGTCTCTTGGAAATTGGGGTGGTGCCTAGGACTAGGTCAATCACAAACTTGATTTCCCTATCCGACGGCATTGCGGGTAACTCCTCGGGAAATACATCTGGGTATTCCCGCACCACTGGCACTTCTTCCAAAGCCTGGAGATGATAAAGGGCACATTTCTCTCCAAAGCCTGGAGATGATAAAGGGCACATTTCTCTTCTGCAGGGATTTTCGGGGAAAAGACAACTTCTAATCCTTGGTCATTGGTGAGGGTGATGGACCTGGTAGCACAATTAATCTGGCCTTGATTCTTGGCTAACTAGTTCATCTTGAGAATAACATCTAACCCTTGAGATTCCAAAACCAAAAGATCGGCTAGGAATAGGGTTCCATTTATGAGCAATTCTACTTTTGGGCACAAAGTCCCTGCTCTCATCTCTGCCCCAGGGGAGTGAACTATCATAGGGTTGCTAAGGGTCACCGTGCCCAACCCACACTTATCCACAAAAGCCTTTGACACAAAAGAATGCGAAGCTCCGGAATCGAAAAGAACTGATGCTGGTACTGAGTTAACAAGGAACATACCTAGCACGACATCCGGTGCACCCTGAGCTTCTTCAGCCATCACATGGTTCACTCTCCCCTTGATGAAGGTCTGCGACTTCTGCTGCCCCTGGCTTCTTGTGTTGGCCGCAGCTTGCATCTTCTTGGGGCATGCCTTGGCATAGTGCCCTATTTCCTTGCAATAGAAACAAATCACTCCGTCCGAAGGAGGACTGCTCTTCTGGATTTGACCACTGGCAACCGGGGTGCGGTTGGCCTGGAACTGCGAGCGGTTGGCTTGAAATGGTGGCCGGCTGGCTGATGGCTTGAACTTGCTTGACGAAGTCTTGAAGTTGCTGGCTTGGGGCTTAAACTTGTTCATATGGGGAGGAGTGCTGCGAGCCTTATGAGAACCTCTAGAGTTACCTTTCCGATCAGACATCCTTCTCTTTCGGCTCTCCATCTCCACGTGCTTGCCCTCTTGGCGGATGGCCTTGCTGACTAGCTGGTGGAAGTCAGCGTAGTCGCCCGATATCAGCTGAATTGACAAATTGTCATTCAAGCACTCCATGAACCTTTCCTGCTTGGCCTCATTGGAGGCCCCATCTTCTAGGGCATAGCGAGCTAGCTGGTTGAATTTTTGCATGTACTCGTTGACTGTACGGCTTCCTTGGCGAAGGGCTCGGAATTCCTTCTTCTTCAGGGTCATGGTACCGGTGGGTATATGAGCTTTGCAGAAGCTCTGCACAAACTCATTCCATGTCACGGCCTGGGGTTTGGCATGTGAGGCCGTGAAGGTATCCCACCACTGAGACACAGGTCCATTCAGCTGATGAGAGGCGAACAGGACTCGCTCTCGATCAGTGAACTGCAAAATGTCCAGCTTCTTGCCGATTGCCCGGAGCCAGTCATCGGTGTCCATGGGCTCCGAGCTGCCTGCAAAGGTCGAAGGCTTAATTCTTAGGAACTATGATAATCTGTTGGGCGGAGCTTGAGCCGGTTGGTGATGGGCTTGATGAGCGGGGTTGTTGATAGCTTGAACTAGTAGTTGGATCAGCTGATTCCAATTTGGTCCTGCTGCTGGCGGGGGCGGAGGGATGGGAGCAGACTGGCCTCTCTGAGTTCCAGGGTTGGAATCGTCGTTGAGGTTCCTCCTTGTGTTCACCATCTGTCGAAGCTTCTAGATTTTAGAGGAGAGAAAGAGAACTAAAGGAGAGGTTTTCTTGTAACAATCCCATACCCGAGAGCACACAAAAGCAACGAAGAAATCACAAATAAGAGCCAATAAAAACTTCTTTTATTTTATTATAATAGTCTTGCGGCTGTTAACAAAGGACTACAGCTTGCAGATAGCGCTTAGAAACTAAGACTCAGGGTTCTCTAAACACTGGCGCTATGCTTAAGCCTCTTCGGGGGTGGCTCGGAGGTAGTGGAATCTTCATCCTCTGCACGGAGGTCGGCCAGTTCTTCCGCTGCACGGAGCTTCTGAGTCGCGGTGTGCAGCTCGTCTAAGGTGGTCTGGTACATGTAGTCCATAGACTTAGTGAATTCCACCTGTCGTACGAGGCGAGGGTTGCTCTCGTATTCTATGGATGAGAAGTTGCTGGCAGCACCAAGAGGAGTCTTCAAGGGGTAGTAGCGGAAGTCTGTGCGTTGTAGTTCGAGCACATAGATGTTCCTTAATTGGCGAATGGCCTCCCAGGCTGCATCCTGTACACTGTCGAAGAAAGTCGCTCGTGGTATGGGGCGTCGAAGGTGTGGATGGTCGCTTCAGCTGCAAAACAATCGAAGATCTTCACTTCGACCCTCCAACGCTCCTCATCTCCGTACAGGCCTAAATATCCTTGGTAGAGGGGACGAGGTTGGAAGTTCAGCTCCCGCATGAGGTTGTAAAGATCGTCAGTGAAGAGTCTGGCGAGGGTTGCGCGGGTGACGTAGGTAGGTTGCTCCATCTATAAGTTTGAAGAGGGGAAGAAGTTAGTAAACAGTTTTGGTAAGAGACTGAGCAAAGAGGGAAATGATTTTTAAAAGAGATATTTCTTATCAAAATATATCCTTAAGATTGGTCTCTATCTAGGGTTACGTCTTAGGGTCATTATTGCTCTGATACCATTTCTGTCGGGACCCGGAACAACAACTCCAAGTCCCTCTGTGTAAATCGCACTATCCCAGGAAAAGCTAGTGCACACAGGGTCAACAGTAATGTATATCATGCAAAATTTCCACAGAATATTATTAATCGAAGGTACGACCTTATGGCCAAGTCTTACAATAAAATGGCATAAGGCCAACTGAAAATAAAAGCAGCGAAAAACAATAGAGGTAGCAGATCAGTCCATCCAGCCTCCCACAGGCGAATGACTGTAAGACGCATCCTACTCGCTGAAGTAGTCCTCACCGTCGTAGTCGCCGTCGAAGTCTGACAACAGATTTTAGTAAGGTAAGTACATAAAGTACTCTCAAGGTAAGCACATTAAGTACTTACGTAAGTTACACTAGGAGATTTAATAGAGTGAATGCATGCATAGAGATAACAAAGGAAGGCTTAATAAGTTATTTGCTTGAAAAGCGAGATTTGAGTTTTAAATACAATAATGTAAGTATGAAAGTGAAGTTTAATACAATATATGAAACAATATTTGTAACAAGTAATTTCATTAGTGTAGGCTCCGACCTACACTAATCTATCCACGGGAATCTACCCAGACCATTATCAAAACCACTGTTGTTTTGTCAAAACCATGTTTTATAAAAACCAAGTCTAATCTGTGAAGACTCTACTCAATATGTTCATGACCGTGAACACGGCTATCCAGATAGATTTTTAACTCGCAGAGGTGTACAGCTTTACCCACAAGACATTCTCTCTCACTTAAGCCACGCGATAAACACACTTGCCTTAGGTGTGCGGCGGAGTTTACGATAAGGTCGTTTCAATGATCCATAGTCAAAATAATCACGCCGCCACTAAGGTTTCACCACAACTCGAATCCACGAGTTGGAGCCCCCTCTGGTGCCATGTGAGACTACTCGCGGCCTATGCTACGCTCACATTCAGCTTATAGCGAAACTATATTTGAAACTTCACAAATTACTTAGCCAGGTCCGTCCCATACCGGACTTGTGGTAGTCTGAAAAGACTTCAGAAATGAATCACAAAACGGTCCTTAATTCGACTTAGGCTCAACTACAAACCCACATGCACGACAATCCACCAAGTGTCTCCAAACACGAGGCATGCCGGCACCCACCACCTAACCATTAACCTAAGTACAAAATATAAGTTTCTATTTTTATTTTTAAAATCATTTCATAAACTATCCTTGACTCACCGAAGTCAAGAATTCATTTAAAGAGACTGTCATTTCATGTGAAATAGTTGATCCCACTTAAAGTTATACTAAGCCAGGCTAAACAATTCTATAAAATTTTCTAGTTAATACTAAAGTACTAACTAGTTTTCAGCTAGGGTGACAAGGTATATGAATTCGAGATTCAAATTGGCTATAATCAAAGGATTATGGGTTTAACTAACATTTAAATCAAATTTAAATTACGTTTGAATAAAGTACACATGCATATATAGTAAAACAATATAAATACATTTGAAATAATAGGGTCAAAATGGTCAAAGGTGTAACTTGCCTTACTCGAAGTCCTGCTGGAAATCGAACTCTCCGGACTCGTCGAAATCTAACGTGAAGATTCAAATTCACATTCAAAATTCAAATAAGGTTCAAAAATTCAAGAGGATGCCAGAATTGGAAAGCTCATAATTTTAGAAAAATTTAGAAATTTGAATGGGTCAATTTGGAGCTAAAATGAAGAAGTTATGACCTTCCAAATTTTTAATACAAATTAAAAGAAAAATCCCATTTTCTGGAATTATTTTTAAATTGAAAAAGAATTTATGACGTCAACATGAATTATTTTTCTAAAGGAAATAACAGATTATGACTTCAGCCTCCTAAATCATTTTCGGGCGAATTATTTTTAAATAGGAAATTTGGGTTTATGACGCAAGCACGACGTCAGCCCTATGATTTTTAAAATCGTGCGTGAGACTAACAGGTGGGATTGGTCTACGATGGATCTGGTCCACGGGCCGGTGCGGGCTGATGTGGCACGCGAGCGCACAGAAGGGGTGAGATGGCACTGGCGTGGGTGGCCTGGGGTGCGCGTGGCGCTTGGGTGGCAGCCACATTGGCTACCACGTCGGCGCGGCCAGCTAACGTGGCTTGGCCGCCGCCGGCGGCGCTCGGGGACCGAGGGTCGCCGGCGATCCAGTGGGCGGCGGCGTCGGCCGAGGGGGTGCAAAATGTACAGGAGAGCACGGGGTGTGCACCGGTACCTGGCGCGGATCCCGAGGATGGCCAGAGAGGATGATCGGCGGGAAGGGGCGGCGGTCGGAGGAGGGGTTCACGGTGGCGGAGGAGCTTCGGTGGCGCAAATGCTCAGGGCAGAGGGGGCTTCTGGTCGCCGGGGCACGAGCAAGGTGTCGGCGTTGTCGGCGAGGAGCAGGGAGGCCCTAGGTGGCGGCAATCGCTCGCCGGAGTAGACGAAGACGACGGAGGGAAAATCGTGCTCGGGGAGGCTCCGAGGCTTATTTGCTCAAATTGAGTAGAGAGGGAGAGGCGATGTGAGTAGGGGGTGCTCGGGGTGTTCCTTTTATAGGTGGGGAGGGGAGGTAACGGCCGCGCACCGTACACCAGAGTTGAAACGGGCAGGGAGGTAATTGCGATGGTGTAAACGGGTATAATTAAGGGTAATTATGCCGGAAACGGACGCGGTGTAATCGGGGGTTCAATTTGCCGTTGGCGCGGGGAAGCAATCGGGAAGGAAACTGAAGCTTTAAAAGCTTCGGTTTTCGGCATCAATGGCGGTAGCGGCAAGGATCGTGCGGAGAAGAAAGGAAAGGGGGCGGGGACGACGCTCCTGACGGGTGGGGCCCACCGGTCGGCGAGAGAGAGGAAAAAGGAATGAGGCGAGGGGGTCAGTTGGATCTGCGACATGTGGCAGGAAAGCGAGGGCGAGGCCGTTGGATCGGGGCGAACCGGTAAGTGAGCGAGGACGGGTGAGATTCAATCCGACAACAAAGTGTAAATCTGAGCCGATCGAGTGAGGCGAAGGGGTAAGTGGTAGGGAGTGGACGGCAACAGGGAATGGCGCAGATTAGGCCACCTGTCGGGCGGAGGGGAGAGGGAAACGACAAAGCGGTAAGTGGTTGCGGGCGGAGAGGTGGGTGGTCGGATGCATGACACTTGGCGACAGGGGGAAAGGGAAGGCGGGGTAAAGGGGTAAGTGAGATCAGACGACTCGGATTAAACCTGGCGGCGTAGGTTGGCCCGATGAGCAACACTTGTCAGCCTAGAGTGGGATTTGAGATTTAAAATCCTTTTTGATTTTCAGAAATGATTAAGAGGCTTTAAAAAGCTCAGAAAAATACCAAATAAAATTTAAAAATTCCAGAGAAATTTGGAGAACCTTCTGGAACTATTTTAGACTTAATAAAAATATTTTCAACCCATTTTGAAGTTTAGGTTTTGCAAAAACACAAAATGACTTAGAAGGGAGAGTTTTAAATATTTATAAATTCCTGAAAATTATTATAATTAGATATTTGGCTTAGCAATGTAAAATGCATTTAATTTGACCTTTATAACATGAAATAACTTTATTTTGGTTTATGTGAAATGAACATTTTAACTTCTCTCATTTCAGGGCTTGGAAATAAAATCCAGGAAAATCCAATAAATTCCAGAAAACACTTTTAGCAAGAAAATAAAATTTTTGGGATGTTACACCCTCAAACTCTCCCTCTCAACACAAAAGAAGTAATTTAATATCTCCAAAACGTCACCGAACTCTCAAATTTCTCTCCTCATTTGGTAATGTAATCATCAAGAAAATTTAAAGGATAATTCTAAAAAGGAGCAATAAGAATAAAGATCTAGAAGCGTTGTAGATTATCCAATTCACGTTGCATTGGTTTAATAAAGTAACTAAGCCAAAATTTTGAGTAGAGATATCTAGATCATATAAAGCCATATATCTCATAGCAAAGTCAAAACAAGTCCGTCAATATAATTAAGCGATTTATATCAATGACAGGCATCGCAACAATAACCAGACTAATTATAAAGAGCACAATAAGATATCACAACGAAAAGTCAAACCCTAAAAAATAAAGCAAATTTTAACTCTAGACGGTCTAGCAGTTTCATGTAACAACTTATTGTTCCACACTCAGTTCTTAGGCATGTGGAATGCTTGAAGCATACTTCTTTTCACAAGGATATACTCTTTTTTTTTTATGGTGGCATGTTTGAAGCATACTTCTTTTTATTTTGCGCACTTTTGTACCTTTTCTTTTTGTTTACCATGGTATGCTTGAAGCATACATCTTTTCAAATGTCTCTTTCTTAATTTTTTTTTAACATGCCAAACTGAGTGATTATAAAAAAATTATAATATGAAACATACGAGCCTTATTGCCAAGAGTTAAAATAAGACTCACAATCAAGCTAATCCTTTTCAATGGACATCGCAAAATAAGAAATATAATCAATCTAGTCAAAGTATTCCGCCATGTCATACTTTTAATTCACATGTAGCAATTTAATTATAAACAGTTATGATTAAAGCTACACAATATGAATTTATATGATAAAGAGAGATCTACTATTCAATTGATTTCAATGACTTGGACTTGATGAGTTATTTGATAAGGATAATAACCAAAGCTTCTAAAATTTTAAAAGACAAGCTCCCCCTCAGAATAATCCCATAGAGTGCAACATACCCAACTCACTTCGCAAATGAACAAACCGAGAAATATCAAGCAGTTTTATGATAGTATCAGCAATATCAGAATTTAACTTCATAAGATATAGGACAACATTACCTTTGCCACATGGTCTCTCAAAAAGTAAAATCTCTTGTAAGCCATCATAAAGAATAAAAAACTATAAGTGTTCCAATCAAGCAATGATGTAAAAGACCGAAACCCAATCAGGCTCATGTTCTCCATCCTCGTCAGCTGTTCTTAGCAAACATCGATCTCACAGTACCGGGATTAGTGACATAAGATGTAGGAATCTAGTACTGAGATACACGATGTGGAGTAACAGTATCAAAACTAGAACCAAAATCACGTGCATGTGGTTGATCAAAACGCCAAAAAGAACGTGAATTATTTGAATTAAATCCCAAACCAACATATGAAACAGATTTAAAGTCATTATAAAAGTTCTCTAAAACCTAGCTTTCGGATAAGTTCTAGGAACAAAAGATGGCACATATTTTTGTCTTATTGCATTTAATCTTTCTCTCCTGTCTTTTTTAGCACGCCTAAAGCAAAATTCATATAAGTGTCCATTTTTTTCACAATAGGTGCAATGAAATCTAATACAATTATAATTCTTTTTAGATGATGAGCTAGTACCTACAGCATTAGCAACTGAACTTTGCACAAAACCAACAGATTTAAAAATAGTTTGTTTCGGTTCAGATTTTACTTCAATTTTTTCAGGTTCAAGAAATTTAACAATCTTAGGAGAATTATTCTTAGCAAGCTCAACATAATTAAATCCTAGACCACGATTTTTCACATTTATTTTTGACTTGTATAGAATCATATTTAAATTTTTCTTTCCAAAAGAGAATCTCTCTAAAGTGTCCTTAAGGTACTCATTTTTTTAGCTAAAGTAGGACAAGTTGAGCACTTTAAAAGTTCATTCATAAGATTCTTAGAAGCACTAGACGGAGTCAATCTTTCTTTTTCAGCAAAATCATTAAATTATCTAATCAATGCTTCTATTTCTATGTTTAGGGCAAAAAAATATCTGCTGGTAAAGCATCTGTTAAATTATTTTTTGAGATGAACTAAGTCTAGCTTCTAACAATTTACACTTAGAACAAGTTTTAGATTGAGCATTTAAATTACTTAACTCTAAACATACAGAAGAACTAGACTTGAGTTTTTCAATTTCATCATTTGCAAGTTTTAATTTTTTCATCACAAGAATCATGTGCCAATTTTAATTCGTCAAATTTAGCAGTTACATCGTTAAGTTGAACTAAGTTTGATGCATTGATTGTTCTAGCATTTTCTAACTCATAATGTAAAACTTGACAGGACTCACAAGATTTATCATCAGGAATATAAGCTCTAAATCTATTGATTTCAGAATTTAAGCTCTTAACAACAAAATTGTGATTTTTAATTTTCTTTTTATACTTTTTGAGCTCCTCTGTCAATCTAAGCACAGCACGAGATAAATCAATATAAAAAGATTTTACCTCATTAGGATTACTATAAAGATCATAATCGTTAAGTTCCTCAATATTGTCCATAAAACACATCCCTGTGAAGTCTACACCTTTGCCTTCTTGCCATTGTCCTCATCGTCGCTTTGAGAATTATCATCACTCAAAACAATCTCATCAAATGCTGAAATTATCTTGTTAACCGCCCTACGATAATTGCGCTTCTTGTTTGGATCAAGCTTGACTTGGGAGCGACGAGTTGATATCTTGTCATTCTTGACCTCCTTGCTCCTTAGTTTGGGGCAACTCATCTTGATATGGTTTTGCTCACCACATTCATAGCATCTGAGTGGATCTCCTCTCCATCTTGCCCTGATATTGCTAATTGCCTTTGTCACCCTATTGGAGAGAAGTACAAGCTGCTCTTCTGGAATCTCTTCTAATTATTCATCTGAAATAGAGCACAATGCATGCAAAGAAACAATAGAGAAACTAGAAGGACTGTCAGCTTGGTTAATCACTAAGCCCAAAGAATTATTCTTATTTATCTTGGCCAAAACATCAATCTCATGTGTTTTCATCTTAGAATAAAGATCATTCAAAGTAAGTGTTTTCATATGAACAGAATGATTAATAGTAGTGACTAACACATTCCAAACAGACATATCTAAAGCATTTGAAATTTGACGTGTATTATCAGAATCAGAATATGTAACATCAACAGATTGTAAATCACTAATAATTTTATTAGAGCGGTCAAAAAGAGCATCTACTGATTCCCCTGTTTTCATCTCAAATTTGGAATAATCCTTTTTAAATTGGTTCTGACGAACACCTTTAATAGATTTAGAACCTTCATGATAATCAGCTACAATAATCCAAATTTTATTTGCAGATTTAATATGAGCAATTCTAACAAATTTGTTTCTACTAAGACCTTGCAACATAATACTCCTAGCCTCAGCATTCACTTCAATATCAGCAGTATTTTCAATAGTAACAACAGAAGGAACAATATATGGATTTTCAACTTTTTGCTAAATTGCATTACCTTGTGCTTGTAGAAAGACCTCCATGCATGTTTTCTAATAAAAATAATCGGATAAAAAAAGGTGGTTTACCTGAGAAACGATCTCAATTTGATGCCATTGCAACCTTACTCTGATACCACTTGTAGGATCGTCGATGACAATCAGAGAGGGGTGAATGATTGCGGTGCTAAGCAAACAATGACAAGAACAATAGCGATTTCTCTCCCGACATCGTAGCAATAGTGATTCGCATCAGAGCTACCGTTAAAAGTTATCAGAGCGTTGAAAATTATGCATGCAATCCCAAGCGTGCTACAATAGATGGATTTGCTAGTAGTAATAATGTTGTATGTGATCAACCAATATATAACAATAATATGATCTACTGGTCAAGTAAGCTAGCAATGATATGTGGGCCTGTTCTTTCCGGTCATACGATGGCTTTTGGTCATACGATGGTTTTTTGTCGTTTGCATGAGATTGCGGAATGAGAGATACTCGCTTGAGATTTTTGATGATACAGATATTAGTTTTTTAACGTGTACTACAATTAACTTGTAGACTCTATCTTAAAAAAATACTCCGTTTAAAAGTTAGTTACTGTAGCAAAAGTCAAAAACGACTTTTAGAAGCCGCAAAAAACAGGCCCATTATATTCTAGCATAGTAGCATGCAAGAAGCAAAGCACGAATTGGACATCCAGATTACTCACCTCAAAACAAAAAGAAACATTGCTGATGTCTGATGCGTGACGGCTGCTATTCTCCTTCTATGCACCCCTATTTTTCTTACCGAGATTGGATGAGTGAATCTAGTCGGCTCGGCGTGGCTATGTTACATTGGCCTACGGGCGTCCTGCACCTGCGCGAGCACCCAGGGCAAGTCCGGCAATCATATCACGATGAGACTTGATCTCAGAGCGATGACAAAAGCGGTCCAAAAATCACGGCATCGCCCTCCTTTTTCTTTCGAGAATCCCCTGCCTCTGCTTTTCTTTTTTCCTTTCGTATTATGGCAAACCAATGAACTGCCATCAACACATCAAAATTATCTAGTCGCCTTGTTCTTGTTTCCAAAAGCCACGACCGAACGAAGCCACAAACCCTCTCTATTTATATTTCTAAAATCCTCAACCTACTCCAATACGTTATTAACCCTAATACAATTTATTCTAGGCCTTTTTGCATTAACCAGGCTTTTTGGCCCACTACTTTTTAAGGAACCAAAAATCCTTCCTAACATGAGTTTTTTAATTCTTTTTATGCTTCCGATTTTTTCAGCCTTCCACGTGTCAAAGCCTCTAGGATCACACCTCCTGTATCTTCTCCACGCATCATCTCCATGCGCATTGTTCTCTAGTCTGAATATCCCGCATGACATCCTTGACCGATATAACCTTAGTTTCCCCCTGAACTTAGTCCCGAAACCTTAGTTCCATCCGAACCTAGTTTCAGTCCTGTCATCGACCATGTTCCGCCTCAAGCAACACCTGCACACGAATAAACACACAACCGCGTACGAGCACAAGTCCATGACTTAACTCAAGTCAATCCGCACAATACCTCACACGTGCATATCATGCAACATTATCCAAAGTAATATCATAACTAATCATAACCAACGTTGTCAATTATTCATCATCTAGCCTAGACCTGGCCACATGGTCTAACAATTTCCCCCTTGATGAATACATTGACAACACATTAAATTAACATGACTTCCAACAAATCTAAGTGAATAATCAAGCCAAACCTCAAACTCTCCTCTCAACACAAAAGAAGTAATTTAATATCTCCAAAAAGATACCGAACTCTCAAATTTCTCTCCCCATTTGGTAATGTAATCATCAAGAAAATTTAAAGGATAATTCTAAAAAAGAGCAATAAGAATAAAGATTTAGAAGCTTTGTAGATTATCCAATTCACGTTGCATTGGTTTAATAAAGTAACTGTTGTAGGGGAGGCCCCCACCTAACCCCGATAGGCCTGTTAAAGAGGTTATAAAGCCTAGAGTGAACATGTGTAACGATATAATTACCCTTGGGAATGTTTGGATGGAAGGGTACGATTGTAAAGACACTCCCTGTTGGGATATATATATACATAATGCTAGCTATGGGGAAAGCCCAGGAGACAACATTGCTCACCTAACTCTTCACTACCATCACTCTCTGTTTGGTCTGTAACCACAACAGTTGGTGCCGTCCGTGGGGACGACGGAGCAAGCCTCAAGATCTCAGGAAGGATGGTACCGAAGAAAGCTTCATCATCAGCGGCCAAAAAGAAGGAAGGGGTCGCGGCGAAGTCCCGCATCAACACCAGGGCTTCGGCATCAGCGGTCACGGGCGCGAGCGACGACGCTCACCACGTGACGATGGACCCTACCACCGCCGACGTAACGGTCGACCCCGCCACCGCCAGCATGACGGTCGACCCCGCTAGTACTGGCCGGGTGGTAGGGAGCGGTAACGTCGGCGCCCGTGGAGGCACGACCGCCGTCCCTACACTCGGTGCGGGAGCACCGAGCGGTCCCAGCGGCGACACAGGCCCCGTCATCAACGCTGGAGTCCATCGCATCGACGCGGCGGGCAGCCCAAGGGCACAAGCCGTGGTCGCGACTATCTCGGCAGCGCGCTCAGGTGCGTCGATCGCATCATCTACGCCAGCAGTGAAGAGCGCCCTGCTGGCGGCCCTCGGTACGCTCCAGCAGGAGTTAGCAGATCTTCGCGGGGCCGTGCGGAGAATGCAAGAGGCTCGGAGTCAGCAGACCACACCGATGGTCACGTCGGAGCCCACGCCAGAGCGGGCGGATAGCTGCGACACCCCACATCCGGGCCACACCATCACGCGCGCATGGACCTGGAGTCCCAAGTATCTGTGGGCCTACAACAGGCGGTATGGCCGAATGTAACATCTTATTTTTCTGAAGTTTTTAAAGCCTGGATTTTAATAAATTCAAGCTTAAAATGAATTTTTAGAAATTAAAATAATTTAATATGATTAAAATATACATTAACATAAGTTGAAAATATTTTATTTGAGTTCCTTGTGTCACAAGGAATTATCTGGTATTTTTGGTGAATTTTTTAGATTTTTCTGCTATTTTTTAGAGCTTTTTGAATTTTATTTGAATTTTCTGGAGAGAAAAAATTAGGAAATCCCTCAGTTGCCCTATCCTCCCCTCTCCACGCGTCGCCCATCCGGACGCATCCCGCTCGGCCGTCCTCGCTCCCGCCCACCTCACTTCCCCATCGCCCGATCTCGATGCATCGCCACCTGGCGCCCATCCCGCGCGGTCACGTCTGCCCGCGCCCTTCGCCGCTCCGCGCCGCCTGATCACCCCGCCCCGTCCACGCGTCAAGCATCCGCGCCCGCACCGTGCCACGCCCGCACAATCCTAACCCTAGCGCCGCCCTTCCCGTGCCGTCCGATCCTCCGCGACGACCGGGCCGTGACGCGTGTCCAAACTGAAGTTCCGCCAAGGCCCGCTATAACCGATCAAGCCCTTGGTTCGCGAGTTTTAATCAAGGCGGCCGCATCGGTTCGCGCTCAACTCGCCGCCGACTCACCCCAACCTCACGCCGCGCGCAGCAGAGTCCGCGCTGCCGCCGAGCCGTCCCCATCGCCGCCGTCCCCGACATCGCCGGTGAGCTCCCCGCACTATCCCCGTCGCCACGTCGCCTCCCCGTCGCCTGAGTCACCGACGCGTCGCCTGCGCTTGCCGGACCCCTCGCCCCGCTCCGCCTCGGTCCTCGAGCGCGCGCGACCGCAGCAGCCGCGCGACGCGCCGAGCCACGCTGCCGCCATCGCCGCCGCCCCGCCCCGACCCACCCGACCGAGCCGCCATCTAGATCTGCCGCCCGATACGCCACGCGTCATCATCCCCGCCGTCCGATCCCGCGTCGCCGTTGTGTCCAAGCCGTGTCGCGTGGCGAGCTACGTCAGCCCTAGGTCCACGTGGCATGCCACGCGGTCCACCGGAACCGACTGGTGCCACGCCACCGTGCACGGTCGGCACCACCGCCGCCACGCCACCCTAGCTTGCCACGTCAGCGCAGCCGCCCGTAAGCACTGTTTCATGCACCGGGTTCACCGTGGACCGGCTCTTCCGTAGAACGAGTTCACAGCACAATAACTTTTCTCGTTTTCTGTAATTTCTTAAGGGTTTATTTTTTGAGAGCCCGTTCTCCTCCGTCCTAGCCCCGATTGACCCCCTTCTTTTTTTTCTAAATTCATCTAAAATCGAACTCTATCTTTTGGTTCTAGTTTCATGATTTTTGGAGTATATTTGCTTATCATTTTATATGTTTTTCTTGTTTCAGTCGTTTTCTCCCTCGTTAGATTCCGATTCCGGAGGAGCAGGAGCTGTGCCCGAAGACCAAGAGTACCTCACTGAGCATAACCAAGGCAAATCGTGTCCTTTGATCATGTTGAACCTAGTTTTGCAATCTATTATTTAATTATTTCATTTTAAATTGCATTGCGTCGCTATTTTAATACAAACCCTTCTACTGGTAGTTATTATCCCAATTTGTATAATTCCCCGCCTTGATAATTTGTTTTGCCATGATGCCATTGTCACCCTAGGTTGGAAAATTTACTAGTGATGCTTAATTTAGTAGGTTAGTAGGTTTAGCCCTGCTTAATTTACGATTGGGTTCATCATCACATGCGAATTATTAATTTACGATTGGGTTCATCATCACCCTCGGTAGATATGGAACAGTGGTTGGTGCCATGTTTATTGAAATTTGTGCTATGACATTGGTGTGTCATTGGCGTGGTTATACATACTTAGTTTTGCACTCGGGCAGTGATCGTGCAAGAAAGGGGAATCAGAGGTACACTTCGTGGGATGTGGGCACACCATGATAGGTTGAAATTGAACTTTGTAAAGGTTTTGTTGTGATTTCCTTAGGCCGAGGCTAATCACATCGTGTAGGTACAGTTGTGCAACCTCTACAGAGTGTCAAATTATTCGAATAGCCGCGTCCTCGGTTATGGACAATGCTCGGTGATTTCACACGAGGGTTAGTGTTGTCCTTTAAACTTGGTGGTTTATGTTGGAAGTGGACAGACAGGTAGTCCACTGTTAGTTTAGCGTGTGAATGGGATGTTCATAAGTAGTTTATTTTAATTCCTTCGATTACTTATTCATTACTGTTTTAATTAAAGTGCACCTTCAATCTATTTATTGTATTTACCTTCAAATATTGTTTCATGCAAATTAACCTTTCAGTCTTCCATTGGTAAGCCTTGCATATTATATTGCATTCATTTATTACAAATGACTTGCTGAGTACCAATGTACTCACGGTTTTACGCCTACGTTGCTCAGTTGAGGAGGAGTATTACCAGCAGGAGGTTCCAGAAGGTGTTTACTTCGACGACTTCACGGATTAGGCTTCGTTCTCCACTCGATAGCCTGTAGGCTTGTCGATTGGCCGCTATGCTTTATTTTGGATTTTCGCTGCTAGTTTTAAAGCCTTTCCGGCTAGTGATATTATAAGCTTGGCCATAAGATCATACCTTTGATATTTATCGATATTTTAGTTTTCCCTTTATTTCATCGTGTGTATGGTTGTGATTACATCTATGTTTGACTGTGTGCACAAGCGTGATCTTGAACTAGAGCAGTTTACACTGGGGGACTTCAAATTCCCCAGTGCCATCACATCGTACAAGGGCGACATGGACCCCCGGGAGTTCGTGGCGCAGATATGAGACCGCCATCGAAGCGGCAGGCGGAGACGATACCACGAAGGCGAAGGGGCTCCCCCTCGCGTTGCAGGGGGTGGTGCTCTCTTGGTTCTTTACCATAGAGCCGAACTCCATCTACGCATGGGAGCAGATCCGCGACCGCCTCTACAACAACTTCTAGGGGAACTACGTCGCGTCGATGCAGATCAAATCTTCGCGATCAAGCAAAAACCATCCGAAAAGGTTTGGGAGTACTTCAAACACTTCGCGAAGGTCCGCTACCAGGTTAAAGATGTCAACGGGACAACCATTGTCAACACAGCAATACAAGGTCTCCGCCCGGGGCCGCTAGCCGAGTACAATGCGTGGAAGTCAATCAAGACGGTGGCGAAGCTCTTCGACAAGATGGAAGAATATGCCAGAGCGGAAGAAGACACGCGGCGGCGTTAGGGCAATGACGCCGACACCGATTCAGCGGAAGGCACGGCGAAGAGCGAGGACTCGCCGAAGGAAAGCTCCTCGAAGGGCAATGTCCGAATAATCAAATTCGGACTCTCTGTGTAAACTGCACTAGTCCAGGATCACGCTAGTGCACACAGTCAAACATAGATGTGATCACAACCATACACACGATATAATAAAGGGAAAACTCAAATATCGATAAAAATCAAAGGTACGACCTTATGGTCAAGCTTACAATATCTCTACCCAGAAGGGCTTAACAAATAGTAGCAGAAATCCAAAATAAAACATAGCGGTCAATCGAAAAGCCCACAGGCTATCGAGTGGAGAACGAAGCCTAATCAGTGAAGTCATCGTAGTACTCTCCTTCTGGAACCTCCTGCTGATAATACTCCTCGCCCTCAACTGAGCAACATAGGCGTAAAGCCATGAGTACATTGGTACTCAGTAAGTCGTTGATAACAAATGAATGCAATATAGTATGCAAGGCTTACCAATAGAAGGCTGAAAGGTTAATTTGCATAAAAGGCATTTCCACAGTAATTATGAATAATAGATTGAAGGTGGAATTTAAATAAAACAATAATAAGTAAATAATCAAGGGAATGAAAATATACCACTTGTGAACATCCCATTCACAAACTGAACCAACAGTGAACTACCTGTTCACTTCCAACATAAACCACCCAGTTTAAATGAAAACACTACCCCTTATGTGAAATCACCGAGCATTGTTCATAACCGAGGACATGGCTATTTAAATAGTTTTATACTCTGCAGAGGTTGCACAACTGTACCCACACGATGTGATTAACCTCGATCTCAGGAAATCACAACAAGGCCTTTACAATGCTCTATCTCAACCCAATCTTGCCCGCTAGGGTTTCGCATCACACCCCCCTTGCGCCACATGGAAATCAGCAACCATGTTCATCACAATGGCAGAATTAAAATTGAAATATTACAAATTAATTAGCCAGGTCTATCCTATACTAGACATGTGGTTTGCACGATTAAGCTCAGATCAATGGCGCACAAAGTTAAGTCCTTAACATTACCCGGACGAGGCTACCACATCCCCTGAAGTGCACCGGCACTTCCCCCTTTACTGCACGATCACTCGCCCGAGTGCCAAAACTAAATTTGTATATCCCCGCCAATTACACACCAATACCATGGCCAAAATTTTAATAAACGTGGCACCAACCACAGTTCCATATATCATTAGGTCAAATTAATAATTCACATATGATGATGAAGCCCTTCGTAAATTAAGCAAATGAAAGCAGCCTAATCGCACTCAACCCATGTGACAAATAATATAGCATCACCAGTATGTTTCCTAACCTAAGGTGACAATGGCATAAGGATGTTCCAAATTATCAAGGAGGGATAAACATACTAGGACGATAACTACCAATTACAACGATTGAATAAAAATAGCGATGCAATGTAATTTAAAACAAATTAATTAAATAATAGATTGCAAACTGGGTTCAACATGATCAAAGGACACGACTTGCCTTGGTTATGCTCAGCGAGGTACTCCTGGTCTTCGGGCGTAGATCCTGCTCCTCCGGAATCCGAATCTAACGAGAGAGAAAATAACTGAACCAAGAAAAATACATAAAATGATAAGCAAATGAACTCTAAAAATCATGAAACCAGAACTAAAAGCTAGAGCTCGATTTTAGATGAATTTAGAAAAAAAACGGGGTCAATCGGAGCTAGGACAGAGGAGAACGGGCTCTTGGAAAATTTAATATAAAGAAAATCAAAAAATTGAAAAAGGTTACTGTGCTGTGGACCGGGCGCACAGGGAACCAGGTCCATGGTGGACTCGGTGCACGAAACAGTGCGCGCGGCCGGCAGGGAAGAGCTGACATGGCGTGCGCTGGTGCCGCCACGTGTCAGCTTACGTGGCGCTGACGTGGCGACACGTGGCACCCGGGGAGCGGGCTCAGCTGACGTGGCGATGATGTGGCATGGCCACGCGGGCGGCCGACGTGGTTTAGGCCGACGCGCGCCGGCACGTAGCGCCGCAAGATCCGGCGGCGGGGCGACGACGCGCGGCTTCATCTGGGCCGCTCGCTCAGATCTGGATGAGCGGCTCGGATTGGGCGATGCGGAGGCGGGGCGGCGGCCAATGGGCGACGCGTGGCGGCTCGCCGCGCGAAGCGTCACGGACGCGGGCGCGGGCGATGGTGCGGTGCGGCAGCTCGCGGACCGAGGCGGGGCGCGGGGCGACGAGGGAGGCGACGCGGCGACGGGACTCACCGGCGACGGGAACGGCGGCGAAGACGGGCTCCGGCGACGGAACGGACGACGGAGGCGCGAGACAGAGCGGCACGGACAGCGGCGGTGCAGGGGCGAGAACGGGCGAGGAGCGGCGGTGCGAGGGTTCGGCGAGGCAGGACGCGAACCAAGGATGAGCGGCGGGTTTTATCACACGAACCGAGGCGAGTTCAATTTGACACGGCGCAGACGCAAAGCGGGCACGGTTTGGACGGCACGGATGCGGCCACGTGGCGAGGTCCGGATCGGACGGCGGGCACACGCGGGAGCGGGTTAGGGTGACGCCGCGTGGACGCCGCGTGGCAAAGCGGGGGGATCCGGCGGCGCAGAGCGGGCGAGGGCGCGCGCGGGCGCGGACCGGGCTGGTGCCGCCGCGTGGCGGTGGTGAGCGGGCGCGATGGCTGCCACGTGGGGGCGGTGGGAATCGGGTGGTCGGGAGGGAGGCGGGGCGGGAAAAGGTACGGCGGTGGCGGGCGAGGGGCCGGATGGCCGACGCGTGGAGGGGGGTGAATCGGGCGGCTGAGGAGGCTCGGGGTTTAATTCTTTTTCCAGTAAATCAAATAAACTTCGAAAAGCTCTAGAAAATAGCAAATAAATCCCAAACAATTCTCCAAAAATACCAAAAAATTCCTTGGGACTTGAAGAATCCAAATAAAATATTTTCAACTTATGTTATTGTTTAGTTTACTTATATTAAATTATTTTAAAAATCAAAAATTCATTTGAAGCTTGATTTAATTTCAGAAAATTCCAGAAAATTCAGTTTTAAAATCCTGGCTTTAAAAAATTACAGAAAAATAGGATGTTACCGGCAAGCACAGGCAGGAGCCATCGAAGGACGCCTCCCAGCACAAGGACACATCGGGCGACGGGCCCAAGTGCGGTCTTTGACATTGAGGGCGGCTCAGAAGACAACGCCCCCCTGGCCGCGGTGCCAAGGCTCGCCGGGGTCGGGGTGAGGCCGAGGCCAGGGTCGCGAGGATAGGGCCCTCGCGGAATATGGTGACCAACACCGCCTCGAGTGGTGCGAAGTACACGGCTGAGGCAGCCATGACACGCGATCATGTACCACCATTGCGGCACTTCGACAAAGCGTCGCCAGAGACAGAGACCTCGAAGTGCGGCCACCCGTCATGGCACACGTCCAGCAGCCCCTGGACGGCCCCTATGAATTCGGGATCAGGAGCTGCAGACTCAAGAGGGTCTCCGGCGGATGCAAGCTCATGTGCAGCAGCCTCAGGAGAGCCCCCTGCGGATCTACACCCCGGTGCGCGCCTGTAGGGTCATAAACGCCATCTCCGAGGCTCCTCCCGAGTTTGCCTCGTAAAGGCAGCGAAAGGCCTATGCGCGAGGCAACACCACATGGCGACATACCCGCACAGCACCACCGATCGGGCACCGACACGAGATCACCTTCACGCCCGCCGACACCGAGGGTGTGGCGTCTCACCATGATCCCCGGTCATCCGGCTGCCATAACAGGATGCGGCGCCAGCGTGTCTCCGTTGATGGAGGAAGTTCTGCAAACATTTTTTTCGCAAGGGCATTCGACCAGATGAGGATCTCTCGAAGTCGCCTAGGCCCTTCGAAAATTACGCTGCAAGGCTTCGGCGGTCAGCCGCTGATGGCGCTGGGCCAGATATGCCTACAGGTTTCCTTCGGCCGAGGTGACAACGTGAGGAGCAGGGACGCCACCTTCGACGTCGTCGACATCCAGTACCCCTACAACGCCATATTGGGACGACCAACCCTCAATTCATTTGGGACAGTCCCACACCACGGCTTCCTATGTGTGAAGCTTCCAGGCCCGCAGGGTATCATCACCATCCGCGGCGACCAGGACATGGCCCAGCGCATAGAGCTCGGCACCCGAGGCCCGCACCTGGAAGTCCGGAGAGGCTCCTAGGCCAGGTGCGCCAATACAAGGGCTCCGGCAGCAGAAGCACCAAAGGCTCCCCGTGCTTTCCGCAAGCTGCGGGCCGCGCCACATGGACAGTAGACCACGGTTACAATTCAAGATACACGGGTGCGGCACCAAGGGAGTTCCCCTCAGTTCGGAGGCAGGGGAAGCTTCATTCTGGCGCCATAGCTCGCCAATAGTGACTTACAAGATGAGCTGGACTGTGGCGCTATGGAGAAGAGGCGACGCAAGAGCTCAACCGCCCACCCTTCTAAAGAAAGGATGGAAAGATGAGAACCCTCATTGAAGGCGCCCCCACGGTTGCGTGGCCCCGGGACAGCGAGGTCCAAGTCTATTTTCGGAGCTGAGACCCCTTGTTGAAGCACAAGCGACAAGCCCCCCCTCATCAGGAGCGTCCTCGAGCTAGGGAAGGAGACTGGAGGGGGGTAAGGCACCTCTGAGAGGCACCCCCCACGAGACACGACCTTGCTGGCAGGCAGTGGAGGTCTACTCCCAAAGCTAGCAGTTTCCTTGCTGAAGTACAAGTGAATTGCCCACCACCCCTCATCAGCCCCAGTCCTTAGGCGAGCTGGCGAGGGGAAAACACACCGTGGTGTCGCATCCACCTTGTGTTGGTGGGATGTCATACATTGCGGTCGTCCCAATGCATTAGCCGCGCCGGAGCCCTCGTCACTATCGGCACCGGTAAATAAGCACTGGAGGAAGTTGGGGCAGAGTAGGGACTGCGAGTTCTAGAGGCGAAGTTGCGGGGGCACGAATGCTTGGGAAGGCGAGTGGTGCTTCACCTGGCCACTCGCCCCTCTTTTAAAGAGCCCTGGAAGCGAGACATTGTCAATTGCGCCTCAAGCGTCCCATCGGCCGGTCCAGGTGCATGTGATGCAATAGTGCCGCCCCGCTTTAGCTACAGGGCTCCGCTAGTTATGCTTCACGTGTTCCCCCTATGCTGGGGGCCCCCGAAGCAATGGAAGACAAGCGAGGCCCCCCTTTCCAGCTGTGAAATGCCATGCGCAGACCTCTGTTAATCCCGCTTCAGATGACCCGTGAACATCCAGAATTGTGGGGGAACAGTCGTGCCCGTAAAGTCCCGCATAGGTCGCCAAGTCTAGGGGCTACGGAGCTAGGTTCCTGTAACCTTCCACGCCTACTTTGTCCTTATCCTATCGTAGGGTGGGGGATAGAGTGCTCGCGCATCTACCTCGCCTAGGCGCCAGCCCGCTGCCACCACTGGCGGGTAGGGGATGGCGCGGTCACGCCGCTCGACAGGCACCAGCCCGCCGCCACCCTTCAAGGGTAGGGGACGGAGCGCTCGCACGTCTACCTCGCCTAGGCACCAGCTCCGCTGCCACCACCTCGAAGGGTGGGGGACGGAGCGCTCGCGCATCTACCTCGCCTAGACGTCAGCTCCGCTGCCACCACTTCAAAGGGTTGGGGACGGAGCTCTCGCGCGTCTACCCGCCAGGCGCCGCCCGCCGCCACCACTTCGAAGGGTAGGGGACAAAGCGCTCGCGAGTCTACCTCGCCTAGGTGCCAGCTCCACTGCCACCACTTCGAAGGGTATTGGACAGAGCGCTCGCGTGTCTACCTCGTGTAGGCGCCAGCTCCGCTGCCACCACCTCGAAGGGTGGGGGACGGAACGGTCGCGCGTCTACCTTGCCTAGGCGTCAGCTCCGCTGCCACCACCTTGAAGGGTGGGGGACGTAGCTTTCACGCGTCTACCTCACCTAGGCGCCAGCTCCGCTGCCACCACTTCGAAGGGTAGGAGATGGAGCGCTCGCGCGTCTACCTCGTCTAGGCGCCAGCTCCGCTATCACCACTTCGAAGGGTATGGGTCGGAGCGCTCGTGCGCCTACTTCGACTAGGCGCCAGCTCCGCTGCCACCACTTCGAAGGGTAGAGAACGGAGCGCTCACGCGTCTACTTCGACTAGACGCCAGTTCGCTACCACCACTTCGAAGGGTAGGGGATGGAGCGCTCGCGCGCCTACTTCAACTAGACGCCAGCGGCCAGCTCCGCTACCGCCTCTAACGGAGAGGGGACGAAGCGCTCAAGCGCCAGCTTCGATTAGGCACCGCTCGCGCGTTTACCTCGGATAGGCGCCAGCTCCGCCGCCACCGCCAAGCATCACCAACGAGTCACAAAAGCATGCCAAAAGAAGTGATAGCGACAAGCGTCTCGGCTGGTTTATTGCGTTCGTACACGGGCGCTTGCAAAGGTGTCAGCATGTCGACATCCCTTGAGCTCTATTACAAAAGCGAACGCTATTCGCTCGACACGCTGACGCTCGATCGCACGACGCCGTCGCCGAGGTTCGGCTCGCCCAGAAATCCAGCGAGTCCTCAGCCCGCCACCAGTGCCGGGTTATGGCGTCGGAGATTAACAGCCGATCCCTGTCGGGTAGCTACTTGGGAACATAAGGGCATGCCGGTCAGAGCGTGAGAAGCAATTTCTGCTTTATTCTTGGAACAGGACGCACAGGTTACAACACACACTGACACACAAGAACTCCAGTGTGACACCTGCCTCAAGCCGTCAGCGCCACCTTCGTCGTGCCGGGGAACCTTATCCAGCCATCGGCTGAGGCTCCCCTCGTTGTACATGGTACGTTGTAGCTCTACCCTCGCCGCGGCCTCCCCGATGTACTCCCAAATCCGCTCATGAAAAAACCGAACGGCGGGCTGCACGACGTGCACGGCACCGGACAATACACCGGCTCCGGCTGGCATCTCCAGGTGCGGGTCAGCTAGCTCGTCGACATGCCGACAGCCCCGGTGCCGGAGAAGCGCACATGCCAGGCACGAGGTCACGTACGAGCAATAGTTGCCGGCGACATCGCGCGCTGTTAGCAAGGTCAGCATCCCGATTCGCGGCGCCCGTGATGCCTCTTCGGGCCCGAATAAGCGAGGTGGCACTTCGGCGACAAGGTCTTCGAGGGTGCCCTCCAAGACCAGCATAGCATCCCATGCTGCCACCGAGGCGTTGCCCAAGGCCTAGTCCCGCTCCTTAAGAGATGCAGCAAGGCGGCCCTTCTCCTCTTCTAGCGCAGCAACCTGCCGGAGTAGGCCGTCCCGCTCCTCCACGGTCGCCTACCGCGCCGCCGCCACGAGCTCCTCGGCGTATAAGATGGCTCCCGCGCTCTCCGCCTCTAGGCGGCGGATGCGGTCGTCTTTAGAGGAATGCGCCTCCTCGACCACGCGAAGAGCCCCTTCGGTGGTGCGCAGTCGGTCCTCTAACGCCTCCCGCTCACGGACGTGGGCCGCTTGCAGCACACGGCCAAGGGCAATGGTCTGCATGAGGAAGTGATTAGTACACCTCTAAAAGGCCACCTGCCTCTCAGGGTCAGATACCTACCCTTATTTCTGAGACCTCCAGCACCCTCCCAAGAAGTCCCGGCCCACATGTCTGCAACGCCTGGTGGTCCAGGTCCGCAGCAACACTATCCGCAACCCCCTGCCACGCTCGGGGGGGCATGCCCGCGTTCTGAAGGTTGCCCACGCTCGGGGGGGCATGCGGCTGCAAAGGGACAAGGCGATTACAGCCCTACCAATGCACCATTGTAAGTTCAAACTCCATTATGTTAGCTTTGGTGATAATATCAAATACTTTTTTGAGACTAATGTGCTTGATTGATTATGATATGGTTTAGTCTCATTTGGATGAAAAGGTGAAATCAAAGAGGTATGCATTCAACACTTACATTCATTTTATATCTTAGTGCATTCCTTAGATCCAAAATATAGATTAAACTCCACCAAAGTCAAAGATGAATATGTGCATATGCTTTTATTATATATTCTTGTATGCACACATTTAGAGAGAGTTCACTCTATGTTTTGTGGTTTAACTCATATTGCTTTTATACTCAATTGTTTGTGTTTGCAAAAGGGACTAATATGTATGTCAAGTGATTGAAAGGTTTAGCCCCGAAATTCATTTGAGTATTTGGAGATGCATGCAAAGATTGATAAGAATATCAATATGGCTCGAGACAAAGGTCAGCATGCATTTGAATTTAAAGTCTAAACTCAACTGTGCTCTCTCAAGAAAATCGGTAGTACCGCATCCACCAGCGGTAGTACCGCAGCGCGGTAGTACCAGTGTGTAAACAGCGGTATTACCGTAGGGCGGTAGTACCGGATTATATGCGGTATGCTTTTTCCAGAGAGCACCTGTTTGGGGGACTTCAACTCACAGAAATCGGTAGTACCGAAAACTGAACGGTGGTACAACCGCAGTATGGTAGTACCGCATGGTACTGCGGTAATACCGATGTTCGGAATATTTTTTTCAGAGAGTTCCCAAAGAAAAACTTAACTGGCCAGAAATCGGTAGTACCGATTTCAGCACGGCGGAAGAACCGCAGTGCGGTAGTACCGCACTTTAAGTTTAAAATTTTATATTCAATTATTTGCAATAATGGTGGTTATCATCAATTACCAAAAGGAAGATTGGAGAATCTAGATACACCATTATGAGGTAATGGTATATTTTGGTAATTAATGATAATCGCATTATGGGACTAATATTTTTCATGAGTTGGATGAATAGGTTATATTCCAAGATGATGAAAACTTTGGATGACTTCATATGTTGAAGATCATCAAGCAAATATTCGTGATGAAAATGGCTTCATGAGTTGAAGGCCATCAAAAGATGATGCATCATGTGTTGATGCATATCAAGACATCGAAAAAGGATGATCATGAGTTGATCATCAAGTCAAGAGAAGACAATGATCTAGACTTGAAGTGAAGATGTTTATCATCAAGCTTCAAGGAAATGTTTAAGGCAAAAGTATGACTAGCTGGGGCTAAGGATGTGTTCCCAGTGTTTTACCGGTCTTGGTGTTTGGTTGAAAGACCGGATAGCTAGTATAAGTTTACCGTACTATTAAGAGGGGTCTTGTCTAGTAGCTTGAGTCTCATCATGTGTTGATAGCTCAATCTTGCTTACTCTAGCTCTCTATGGCATGATGCTAATATTTGCGAATGTGTTTTGCAAATAGTTGAGGCTCATGCATCTAATCCTTGAAACATGTGACTATACTTTGCAAATATATTTTGCAAATGGTTGAAGTCCATGTATCTTTTTCTTGTTGTACGATCTAAGTTTGCAAATGTGTTTTACAAATTGTTGGAGGTTATACAATGTCCCTTGGCATGGTCTAATATTGTTTTTCTCGAACTTAGACCGTGATAGTGACTTCTTGGATCTCTTGTATTTTCTGCATTGATCTAATATGTTTGAGATTATGCAAATAGATAGGTTGTGTAGCCCTCTGAATAAGCTTTCTATAGAGTCCAAGATCACTCAATTCCGACATCGGAGTCAAAAGTTATGACCTTTTCTTGAGTGTTGTCTGTGCTGAAAAATAGAGGTGCGGTAGTACCACAAATTATGCGGTAGTACCGCACATAACTGCGGTGGTACCGCACCTACCTGCGATAGTACCGCACTTTGTACAGCGGTAGTACCGATTTCCCTGATTTTTTTAGCGGTTTGACTCCAATGGCTAGTTTGACATAGCCGTTACTTTATGCTACAGTAGAAATCGATAGTATCGCACTTATAACGGCAGTAGTACCGATTTCCCTAATTTTTTCAGGGGTTTAGCTCCAACGGCTAGTTTTTGTGTGTAGGGTATAAATATTCACTTGTGACCGGTTGGGGAGTAATCTTTGGCACCTCTTTTCACTCTCTTGAGCTAGTGTAAGTCTCTCCACTCTATTGTGTATGTGTTGTACTTTGTGAGCATGGAGAGAGGTCTCTAGTTGCATGTGTTGCATCTAGAGGTGGATTTAGCATCCATTTGAGCTTGTGCATTCGTTGCACGTGGTGGCAGTCAAGCGAGGGGCTTGACTTATTACTCTTAGAGTTTGCTGACTCCTAGACGGCGTTGGATGCGTCGTGCACGGTGATCTTCTCAAAGAAGGTTGTGAGAAGACCCGGCGTGTTGTGAAGGTTGGATCTCACCTACCCAGAGCGGGAAAGAGCTACCACTAGTGGATTTGAGGTGGAAGGCTTAATTCGTGGAGCCAGTCCAATTCGTTTAGGCTTACCTCAACGTGGATTAGGGGAGACCGACAAGTCTTCGAACACCACGGTAAAAAGTAATTGTGTCAATTGTGATTTGTTTACTTGTGCTCAATTTACCTTCAAACAATTTAAATTCATAGAATTATATTGATTGCTTGTCACCCTAGGATTGCAAACCTTTGACATAGACTTAGATTGTTGGTGCACTTAGGCAAACCTAATTGTTTTAGGCAATATTTGTGCTAAACCAATTTAAGTTAAGCTTCTGTATTATATACTTGGTTTAGACAAATAGATATTGTTTTAGATTGTAAGATAATTTTAAGACCGCCTATTCACCCCCTCTAGTCGGCCTCCTCGATCCTACAACCATAGAATCATACCAAACCATGTGAGTTTACCTTCGGCAGCAGCTGGTAGACTCCATGGACCATCCCTTCAGCCTCACAAGAAGCCGAAGGGATACCTACGTCCCCCGACGAGATCAGCCCTTCGACCTAGGGGGCCGCTCTGCCGAAGCCTAATTCCAACAATCCCCCACCCCCGGCAGCCGCAGACCCGGAGGGGGCTGCAGGCACGGCGGGGCACGGATACTCGGTGTTAGAATTGGAGTCCCATACGGCCACGACCTTGCTCGCGACAGCAAACCCCCTCTCCGAGCGAAGGGGTGACAGTGCGCGTGGCCGTTTCGCCTTCGAGGAGCAACGCAGTGACCCCGCCTCAGCATCGGCCATAGGCGGGGGCTCCACCCGAGTAATTGCCGCAAACAAGGACTCCACTCCAACGTCCTCAACGAGCGACGGCTCCGCCTCAACGCCAGTCGGCAGTAAAGAAGCTTCCCCCTCCTGGTAGCCCACGTTGCACTCCTCACTACCGCCACCGTCCACGACCACCGGCGTAACAGGTCCGGCGACGGAGGACTGGGCGCCCCGATGAGACGATAATCCTCCCCCACAAGCACCAAGGCCAAGTGGGATCGGGGATGGAGTACCGCGCTCCGGCACCCTAATGCCCAAGGCCTCGTACACACGGTTTATCTGTCCTAACCCTGCCTCCGCGGTGGCAGCTACGCGCAGGGTGTGTTCCCTGGCCGTATACGGCCCGAGGAACGCGCCCACAGCGTGCTCTACGGCCTCTAGGCGAATACCTGTGGGCAGCAAGGGGCGCGATTTAAAGCAAAATGCCTGATGGATAGTAGAGGAACACTACACCAAAACTTACGTGGATAGGAGGGTCTTGGCAGCGAAGACATGAACGGGCGGACGTTATCGTGACGAAGCCCCCCAGGTGTGACACGCCAATCATCAGCAAGCGGCGCTATGCCATACATGACGAACTCCTCGGCGAGGTCACGCATGTTGAAGCGGGCAGTGATCCCCACAAGCCTCTGTGCCCTTCGCCGGTCTTCAGTATCTATCGGCGTGCCAGGCGCGGTGTTGAACGCCATCGGCCGCCCAGAGCACTCGAGACTGCTACTACTCGCACACGGTGGTAAAACCACCGTCTCATCCACTCCGGCTCCCACTCCGCCTGAGTCGAATCCGCAGGGAAGATCTTGCCGCACTGCAACCGAAGGGCGAAGTTGATGTTGCCGAAGTTGGTGAACTCTCCACTCCGTTGGCTGACACAGTGTGTCATGGAGAAACGCGAACAGCGACACGCTGGGCCAGCAGCCTTCCGTACGCAACGCTCAGCTGTACACCGCAAGACGGGCTATCCCGTTCGGACTCATCTGTGCCAACTCAAGCCCAAAGGTCCGCAAGACGTCCCCAACAATCATGGCGGAAGGGATGCGCAGCCCGGCTTCGAAATAGGCGACGAAGATGATCTCCTCTGACTTCTTGGGGTGCAGTTCGGTCTCATCGCTTGCCGGCAGTCGCACCTCCCGGCGGTCCGATAGCTTCCTTTCGCGCAGCAAACCGCGGATCGTCTCCTTCATCGCGAGGGTTGAGCCCAAGATATGGGAGCACAGACCTCCTACCTTCTCCTTCGCCAACCACCATTTGTCCACCAGCGTGGAGTCGCGCCCCTCGAGTATGTATTCCACCTCGAGCGGCGCCGACCGCTGGGAGAAGGCGCTGCTGCCGGCATGTTGAGCATGTGCTTCGCCGCGTGTCATCGTTCTCCGCAAGCAGGCGAGGCGGCAAAGAAGGCAGGAGAGCGAGCCGTACGAAAAGAGACCGGAAGTTGCGAGGAGAGCGTAGACGTGGTGCCACAGGGGGTATTTAAGGCCCCCCACATCTCCCACGTCACCGGCAAAGGTAACCGGTGGGAGACAAACCGCTCGCCTCCCCATAAGGGAAGCCGAAGCGGCGCAACCGCCCACGCGCGTCATGCCTGTCGCGCGATGCGCCAATCGCGTTCCGCCACGTGTCCGCCCCCTCTGAATGTAGTTCGCGCGGCGTGCCATATCCTATCTCCGTACGGCAACCTAACCCTCGGGGCCATCGCTGCAGTAACGGTGGTCCACCAACCGGTCAATCTCGATAACAACTTTGGCGGGGTCTCCGCCTCCATGGGGTAACCCTGGCTCCACCTTCGGCTCCGCCCTCATGAAGAAACTTCGCCGCACACCCACGCACCGGTGCCGTAGCCCGAAGACGCCCCCCATTTTGATGGCTCAGGGCGACCCTGCCACCTGCCTCGGCCTATACTTCAGTGGTCCAACCCGACCTCCGGCGCACCCTTGCGCACCAGGGACGGTTTCGCATCCTGCCCTATTACGTCTAACATCTTTTCCGTGGCAAACAGCTCGCAGATAACGCCCGCAGAGCAGTTCAGCCGAGGGAAGCCCACGCCGATCGACGCAAATGCAACCAGTGGGAGGTGACACGTCGCGATCAACGAAGGGGCGTGCTCCGCCGACAACAGTGACGCCACGGGGGATGGCTCCAAGCTCGAAGGCCACCTCGGGGGCCAGCCCGACGCCCCATCCTCGATGTGAAGCAGCGTTCAACCAGCCGAAGTCTAACAATCCCTTCACCCCGTGGGTGGAAAGCGCGGCCGAGGATCGCTGTTAAAGTTTTGATCATCCGCTCAAAAATAGGCCTCACTCAGTTCATCAACGTTGGTTGATCGCCCTAATTGGCGATACTCTTGCTACACATGCACAAACTGACGAAGGCCTATTTCCGAGAGCAAGATCATCTCAGCCATACCCAGCTACGCGCCAGCACAACCAACGGGAGCACCGAGCGACTAAGCCACCGACAGAACTGGGCAAGGACGGCGCCACAACGCCGTCAGTATATATATAGCTGTTTCTCCCCATGGGGAAGCGCAACCAGCGGGAGTGGAAGCGATACGGTCGCCTAGGGGCGCGCGACGCCTCGATCTTGTGTGTCTGCGTGCCTCTGCATTTACACACGCGGGGACGGAAGGGGGCCAAAGGGCTCGGCAACATGGCTTCGGCCCATGATGCCCTTCACCATGAGAGGCTCCTGTTGTAGGGGAGGCCCCGACCTAACCCCGGTAGACCTATTAAAGAGGTTGTAAAGCCTAGAGTGAACATGTGTAATGACATAATTACCCTTAGGGGATGTTTGGATGGAAGGGTACGATTGTAAAGACACTCCCTGCTGGGACATATATATACGTAATGCTAGCTCTAGGGAAAGCCCAGGAGACAACATTGCTCACCTACCATCTCTCTCTGTTTGGTCTGTAACCACAACAGTAACCAAGCCAAAATTTTGAGTAGAGTTATCTAGATCATATAAAGTCATATATCACATAGCAATGTTAAAACAAGTCCATCAATATGATTAAGCGATTTATATCAATGACAGGCATCGTAACAATAACCCGACTAATTATAAAGAGTACAATGAGATATCACAATGAAAAGTCAAACCCTAAAAAGTGAAGCAAACCTTAACTCTAGACGGGCTAGCAGTTTCATATAACAACTTATTGCTCCACACTCAGTTGTTAGGCATGTGGCATGCTTGAAACATACTTCTTTTCACATGGACATACTTTTTGTTTTTTTATGGTGGAATGCTTGAAGCATACTTCTTTTTATTTTGTGCACTTTTGTGCCTTTCCTTTTTGTTTACCATGGTATACGATTTATTCATATGCAGGTTCTTGTTATTTTATCCTTACTGCTTTATAATATGCAAGCTATTCATTTTGTCTTAGAATTGTTGGACATTATGGAATCTTGCTTGGAGCGAGGTAAGTTCTACTCCCTGTTTTTCTTGTTGGTATATATATTAGTTTACATTTAAGTTGGGAGACTTTGGTTGCCACTCTTTAGTTGTTGTGCTTGTAGTTCCTTGCTGATTCCTTTTCCTTTTAAATGTAGTGCTATTCGGAGTTGAATTGCCAAAATTGTGAGATGGAGTCTGTGTTTCAGAATCAGCAAAAATAAAGCGTACTTGTGTATTCTAGATATGTAAGTTTTCGTTTGCCAGCCATGGTTTGAAACGTTAAGCAGTATGATTTGTTGTTCGAATACTAAAGGAAGGTTACCTAATGCTTCAGTGTTGGAATTTCTTCCCAGTTAGAAATTCTCTGCATGAAGATGACAATGGTTCGCATATGACAAGCCATTGCATTTATTATGAATCTGAACTCAGATCCATAGCATTTTTGTGCGTTTAGTAACAGAGGACATTGTTGTTTGTGCTATTTAAGAACAACAGATTATCTTGCCTACTTTAGTTTCATAGTTGGTGTTGTTAATGATTTATTCATATGCAGGTTCTTGCTATTTTATCCTTACTGCTTTATAATATGTAAGCTATTCATTTTGTCTTAGAATGTCATATTTCTGGCACTAATTGGATGATAGAATTGTCGAGCATTACGGAATCTTGCCTAGAACAAGGTAAGTTCTACTCCCTGTTTTTCTTGTTGGTATATATATTGGTTTACATTTAAGTTGGGAGACCTGTTGTTATTTCCATGACTCCATAAGAGGTTAACATGCTGGGAACAATTTTACAGCTGATATATATATGACTTTTTGCCCACTCCTTTTTGCTATTACGGTCCCACTCCTTTGTGCTGTTTAGGTTCCTATGGACGGAATACTTAAGGGTTCCTGTATTTGTGATCGTTTTTTATTATTAGGATACGATGTTAGTGAATGGTTTCTGCGCTTAGGTTCGTTTTGGATTAGAGTACTAATTTAGTGAATCTCTTTTTCGTTTACATACGTTCTTTTTAGTTTTGGTTCCTGCCGTGATGTTCCTTAATGCCTTTAGAAATGCATATGGATATACAACTTACAGTTGTAGGACACAAAATAAATTGTATTACGGAATTGTCAAAGTATATTTTTGCGTTAGAGAGAGCCTACAGAATGAATTTTCCCCCGATTTTGATACCGTGTATTCTTTTTTGCCTTTGTTTTTGTTGTCAGGTTTGCTTCTTCTGGTGTTATACAGGGGTGCCTCGAGAGAGCTCACTGAATTGTATTTTGTCAAAGCGCAATCGTCTTCCTACTAATCTTACAGTGCTTGGTTTAATTTACTCTGGACATCTTCTGTTCCTTCTATTCGTAAGGTACCTTGCTTGAACTTCGGTAAGTGCTTTTTCCCTATTTCTAATTATGCCATACATTGCTTTTTTATTTGAGTTCCTACCGTGATGTTCCCTATTTTTTTGTACAGAAGTGCCTTCACATATCTTGCTGAACTATATAGGTAAAGCGCAATCGTTTCCCTTCTGCTTTTCTATTCGTAAAGTCCTTATCATCGTCTTTATTTGTCCAAATAGTCTTCTCTTTTAGACGTACCTCAATTTATTCGTATCTATAGATTGGCCTTTTTCCCGATTTTGATGCCGGGTATTCTTTTTTGCCTTTGTTTTTGTCATCATGTTTGCTTCTTCTGGTGTTATACAGATGTGCCTCTTGAGAGCTCACTGAATTGTACATTATGGAAGTACGATCGTCTTCCTTCTGATTTTAGAGTGCTCAGCTTAATTTATTCTGGACGTCTTCTGCTCTTCCTATTCATGAGGTGCTTTTGTTGATCTCCGATGAGTACTTTTTCCTCCCTTTTAATTATTTGATGCCCCATTGTATTTCACTATTGCTACATTGCAATTATTATTAATGCTTTTCCCAATTTTTCCCTTTTTATGCTTAGCCTCATAATACATCTCCTGTAATACTACTTATATGCTTTTATCCTTTTTATGGTTAGCCTCATAGTAGATCCCCTGTAATAGTGCTTATATGCTTTTACGTACTGTATATTTGCTTATGTATAGATTTCCCATGTCTTTTTTACCATACAATACGAGCCTCTTCTTGAATTAGGTGGCAATAGCGCTTATATATTCCCGTGTTTTGCACGCTAACCTATCTGCAGACCCTTTATAATTTTTGTGTTCTCTACATTAAGATGTAAACTTCTTCTTAGATTGTGTAGTCTGTTTGCTTATACACCATCTAAAAAATTGCTCATTTTTTTGTTACAGTTCCAGTTATCCTTTTTGCTCTCCTCCAAATCTCATACACCATTTCTATTTCGTTATTGGTACATTACCATTGCTACTATTGCCTTTTCAAATTTGATTCGTTTTATGGTTAGCCTAATAATAGATCTCTTATAATAGTACTTATATGCTTTTGTGTTCTGCGTATTTGCTTATGTACAGATTCTTTATGTTTTTTCCTTATTTTTCTAGCTTACAACGTGAAACTCTTCTTATATTACGTAATAATAGCACAGCTGTGCTTCCGCGTTTTCCTCGCTTAGCTATGTGCAGTCCCTTTATATTTTTTACATTCCTTAGATTAGAACGTAGATTGCTTCTTAGATTATGTACCTTTACATATTATTTATGTAGTGATCACGCTTTTTGTACTTCAAGTTATCGAATACAATATTTATATTTCGTTATTATTGCGCTCCCATTGTTGTTATTGCCTTCTTAACTTTTATTCTGCATATGCTCAGACTTACAATAGACCTCTTGTGATAACACTTATGCTTTTCACGTTTTTTATGCTTGCCTATGTATGTACAAACCTTTCGGGTTCTTTTCATTATTTGAATTACAATATAAATCTGTTATTCGATTACATAATAATAGCGCTTATATACTTCTGTGTTTTACATTCTTGTTTACATACAAACTCTTTATGCTTTTTTGTGTCCCCTGCATTAGAATAGGAATTTGTTCTTTGATTAGATGATTTCACATATTACCTATGTAAGTTCTTCGGACATTTTTACACTCTTACAAAATACCTAGCATTTCCTATATCTGGAATCATTTTTTTATTAAGGTACGATCTTAGTGATAAGTTCTTATCCTTTATGGTTTGCATATTTAAATTCGTTCCCGATTAAAATGCAAACTTAGTGAGGAGTTTTTACATCTATGTGCATTGTTTTTTATTTTACTTACCTGGTTGCTTGTATGATTTCTCACTGCTTTTGCTACCTTCAGCCTTAATGTTATTTCGCTTAGTTCCCATAATAGTATATTCATTGCTTTATCTATAGTTATCTATCTATATTGCATTCCTGTTTGTGTGCCTTCAGATAGCTCAGTATAATTTGTTATAAAGCGCAATCATTTCCCTTTTAATATTATAGTGTTTCCCCTGGTTTCTTCTGTGTCTTCTATTTGTAAGGAAATGCCTTTTTAAAGTCTTCGGTGCGATAACCGTTTTATCTTAGAAAGTTACATCCTTATGTTCTTAGTCTGCTATTTACAGAAACTCAAATGTTTTCTATTCTATGCTTTTCTTTACCTATAATTGTTTCCATCTTTTCTTTGTATGTCTTGTTTGCTTACATACCATGTAACAATTGCTGGTCTTATTTCATTATAGTACCGTTACTGTTTTTGCCTTCCATTAGGTACGTACCAATATAGTCGTCAGCGCTACCGCTTATTACCAGAGACAAAATGACAAACTGATATATATACTCATTACTGCTTCCATATTGTTTTTATTACAGAAAAGCTGCATGCTTTGCTCGCACCTATGATGTATCTGCTTCCCGGCTCAACAGCTTATGGTGATTAACAAGCATCTTGCTAGACAACATATTAACGCCACTGAGATCTTCAATTCAACCAAAGACTATTTCTGCCAGCCACAACTATTTTGCTGTACACAATGCTGCAAGCTATGTTATACTTGCGAACAGAACTACCATTGCTAAATAGTACTCTGTGATACTTACCTATATACCAACTGATGTACACATATTCGACAAACACTTCTTTCTTTGTTCTCCAGTAGATGATAACACATTATATATGAATCTATTTGCGAACTTACCCTTGTCGATTTATCTATGCAATGTAAAGCAAACTGGTCCTACCAACCCAGCCCATATTAAACTCACTACATCCACCATCTTCACCAAATTATACCAAAATAGCAGAACTTACATACCGTCATACAGAGTAGACCTACATATCCAATTAAAATTCTTACTGCCTAAACTAATGTGAATACCCTAGCAACAGATTAAATCAGCAAAAATGAGACACATCAATTATATCAATAAACAACACAATAAAGAGTTTTTACATTTCCTTTACATAATAACAAATTGTTTATACAAGATCGCTTGCGTGGCGTGGCGCCACGCACACGAACCTAGTATTATCAACACGCTACCAGAACTATTGACACTGTTAATTTTAGTCATATCACGTGGCGACGACTACTTGACTAGTACTCTTTGTAAATAGGGGATTCCTAGTCTTCCGATTATTGAACCCTTCAAAGGGCTTAACTAAATATGATAAAGATTTTGTTTAACCTGAGGACGGAGCTAAGGATGAATATGTGTATTGAACACATCCTTGTAACCCCTACTCATAAATACAACCTCGATAATACAAGATGGATTTAGATATTGTTTATTTGGATTTAGACTTCTAGTTTATTTTTTACTATTTATAAATTTCATCTTTTTCTAGTTTTTGATTTTTTTAGTCTTTTGCCAGTATTTTTTTCGTATTCGTTTGTATTATATGTGATGGGCTAACTTTTTTATTATTTTTTTAAATTTAATAATATCAAATAAGTCACTATTAGTAATAATATAATTTTAACTGACTATAATAAAATTTAATTATAAATTACTAAAATTCAGTTCAAGCTCTTAGAGATGGCCTTATCATGGAGCTCATGCTATAGCCTTCAACGGATGGGTCTGTGTAACTCCCTGTAGGGCTGTAAACGAGCCGAGCCCGAGCGAGCTTGCCCTGGCTCGGCTCGGGCTTGGTAGAAACTCGAGCCGAGCTCGAGCGAGCTTGAAATTGCCGTCGAGCTTCAAGCCGGGCTCGAGCTCGGCTCGGACGGCTCGTGTAGGCTCGGTGCCGAGGGCGTACCTGCTTGGGGGCGGGCCGGCGAGGAGGGGCGCCGGCGGCGGGGGAGAGGAGGGCGCCGAGCGGTGGCGGCATCGGGCGGCGGGGCGCAGAGGTGGCCTCAGCCGGGGGCGATGAGCCGAGGAGGGGCGGCGGGGGTGGGCGAGCCGGCGAGGGGAGAGGAGGGGGACGGGGGGCGATGAGCCGAGAAGGGGCGGCGGCGGGGGCGAGCCGGCGAGGGGAAGGAGGGGGACGGGGGGGGCGAGCCGACGAGGGGAGAGGAGGGGCCCGTGGCGGTGGGGGGCCGGGGGGCGAGGAGGGGGACGAGGGGAGAGGAGGGCGGCGGCGGGGGCGAGGAGGGCGACGTCGCGAGTAGGTGATGGGGAGGGGCCGTGGGGACTGGGGAGAGGGAGGGAGAGGGACGGGGTGGCGTGGGGCGCGAGGTAAATGGGCGGGGGGCGCGAGGAGCGGGGCGCAGGAGAGAGGAGCGGGCAGGATTGGGATTTGGGAACGCGCGCGTGGGGAGGGAGGGGGCGCGGGATCTGGGGAATGAGGGCGGGGGGAGGTGTGGGATAAAAAATTTTTCAAGCTCGCGAATAGTTCGTTAGGCTCGATGAAAGCTCGCGAATCCGAGGATAGGCTCGAGTTCGGCTCGTTTGGAGTTCGAGTCGAGCTCGAATCGAGTCTAAAGCGAGCCGAATTTGAGTAGTTCACGAGCCTCGAGCTTTTTTTACAGCTTTAACTCCCTGACATGAATGTTCTGCGAAAGAAGTATGTGTCGCTTGTCGCCTGGTTCACTCCTCCCTTCTCGTTTTTGCAGAAGTGCATCGTAATGGCCGTGTATTTTAACCTCACACGTAGTAATGAGGCTAGCCCAGGTCTATTGATTTGTAGGATGTGACATTTCTACTGTTTTATTAGACCATTCCTATCGTTTTTATTCAACATACGAAGTAGGGGGTGAAAAACGATAACAGATAATCTATTTTATCTAATACTTATATCAAAAAAAAATATAAATATAATAAATAAAATCTATATTTAAAAATATTTATATTCGTATTCGAAACTATTCGATTCGTATTTGATCTGTTTCATATACCTATCATCGGTAATCGGTTAAAAACTAGTGAAAAACGGTAAAACCGATAGAAATTTGTTCTACCGAGATTTGTTACAGAAGTTGTAGGAGGATATTCGTATTTGACCAAATTTAGTACATATCCAATTCGAATCCGTATCCGTATTCGAGAATATTCGAATTCGTATTCGTATTCATTTTAAAAACATAGATTTGTATTCATTTTGTAGACTATTCGATTATATCTGATGCGTTCCGATCCCTAATATGGATCACTCCACTTCAGCTTTCTAGCATGATAGTTCTTTAGTTTTAGGTTGCGTTCAGTCAATGGCTTTTTATTCTAGCATAAATGTTCATACGAATAAATCAAATACCAATAAACTAATAAATTACTTAAAAATAGCAGATAAATCATTCTATTTATTTATTCGAGAGAAACAATAAAACATAAACTAAAAAGAATAAACCTTACTTATCACATCCGTTTCTTCCTACATATTTGCACTGTTTAGCGTCCTAGTCAATTCTCAGATCCTCTGGAAAACGCCAGAGGTGGCCACCGAACACAAAGCAGGCTGCCCGTCCAACTCTCTTTCACCATACAGTTAGAGGTTAGCCAACTCATACATCTATCTGGAGATCTCATACATCAATCCCAGTCAGCCTTTCCTTATAACAGCCTTACGGCAAGATTGTAGTGAACCAAAACTTTATCTTAACCATGGCATGCAAGAAGCCTGTCGCACAAAGTAACCAGCGGGCCTATTATTTTTGGTTTTAGTTTATAATTTTTTTGGTATACCTTATAGTTTTTGAGCTATTTATAAAATAAAGTACGTGTATTTTAACCTCACACGTAGTAATGAGGCTAGCCCAGGTCTATTGATTTGTAGGATGTATCGATCCTCCGAAAACGCCGAGGTGGCCACCGAACACAAAGCAGGCTGCCCGTCCAACTCTCTTTCACCATACAGTTAGAGGTTAGCCAACTCATACATCCATCTGGAGATCTCATGCATCAATCCCAGTCAGCCTTTCCTTATAACAGCCTTACGGCAAGATTGTAGTGAACCAAAACTTTATCTTAACCATGGCATGCAAGAAGCCTGTCGCACAAAGTAACCAGTGGGCCTATTATTTTTGGTTTTAGTTTATAATTTTTTTGGTATACCTTATAGTTTTTGAGCTATTTATAAAATAAAGTACGTGTATTTTAACCTCACACGTAGTAATGAGGCTAGCCCAGGTCTATTGATTTGTAGGATGTATCAGATCCTCTGGAAAACGCCAGAGGTGGCCACCGAACACAAAGCAGGCTGCCCGTCCAACTCTCTTTCACCATACAGTTAGAGGTTAGCCAACTCATACATCTATCTGGAGATCTCATACATCTATCCCAGTCAGCCTTTCCATATAACAGCCTTACGGCAAGATTGTAGTGAACCAAAACTTTATTGATTTGTAGTAATGAGGCTAGCCCAGGTCTATTGATTTGTAGGATGTGACATTTCTACCGTTTTATTAGACCATTCCTATCGTTTTTATTCAACATACGGAGTAGGGGTGAAAAATGATAATAGATAATTATTTTATTTGATATTTATATCTAAGAAAATATAAATATAATAAATAAAATTTGTATTTAAAATATTTATACTCGTATTTGAGACTATTCGATTCGTATTTGATCTGTTTCATATGTCTATCGTCGGTAACTGGTTAAAAACCAGTGAAAAACTGGCAAAACTGGTAGGAATTTATTCTACCAAGATTTGTTACAGAAGTTGCAGGAGGATATTCGTATTTGATCAAATTAAGTATATATCCAATTCGAATTCGTATCTGTATTCGAGAATATTCAAATTCGCATTCATATTCATTTTAAAAACATGGATTTGTATTCATTTTTTAGACTATTCAATCGTATCTGATCCATTTCCATCCCTAACATGGATCACTCCACTTCAGCTTTCTGGCATGACAGTTCTTTAGCTTTAGGTTGCTTTTAGTTGATGGTTTTTAATTCTAGCATAAGTGTTTACGTGAATAAATCAAATACTAATAAATTACTTAAAAATAACAGATAAATTATTCTATTTATTTATCTAAGAGAAACAATAAAACATAAACTAAAAAATAAACCTTAACTATCACATCCGTTTCTTCCTATATATTTGCACTGTTTAGCGTCCTAGTCAATTCTCAGATCCTCTGGAAAACGCCAGAGGTGGCCACCGAACATAAAGCAGGCTGCCCGTCCAACTTATCTTTCACCATACAGTTAGAGGCTAGTCAACTCATAAATTGTAGTGAACCAAAAATTTATCTTAACAGCCTTACGGCAAGATTGTAGTGAACCAAAAATTTATCTTAACCATGGCATGCAAGAAGCCTGTCTTACAATGCAACCAGCGGGCCTATTATTTTTGATTTTAGCTTATAATTTTTGTTACGGCTTATAGTTTTTAGACTGTTTATAAAATAGCATACGAAATAATAAAAAATTATGTACAGTTTTAGTTAATATAAATAAAATCATAATAGTATGTACTACAATTAACTTATAAATTTTATTTTTAAAAAAATTTTATTTAAAAATTAGTTACTTTAAAAAAACTAAAAAATAGTTTTTAAAAATTAAAAAGAACCGACTAGCATGCAATAATTATTTGCTACTTTCGATGGCCTATTTACAAACTTTACTTTTGAAAGATGTTGAAAATTATATCGTACTACAGCTCTAAAAAGGACCGCTATTGATTTGTAGGATGTGACATTTCTACCATTTTATTAGACCATTTCTGTCGTTTTTGTTCACCATACGGTGCACTCCACTTTGGCATTCTAGCACGACAGTTCTTTCGTCCTATGATGCGCTTTTTTCAATTATGATCGATGATTTTAGTTACAGTTGATGATTTATTTATATAAATAAATTAAATATTAATAAATTAATAAATTATTTCTAAAAAAAATTATTTTGAAAAGATAACGAAGAAATCTCCTTACAAACTTTACTTTTGAAAGATGCTAAAAATTAGAGGCCTGCCCAAGTCTCTGGATCAGTCAAACTTTACCTTGAAAGATGTTGAAAATTATATCGTACCACAGCTCTAGAAAAATCGATCGCATCACATCTTTGCACTGTGCACCCTCACACGTAGCAAAGAGGCCAGCCCAAGCCTCTGGATGCCGAAATGGTGAGGCGCCCCTGAACAACTGGTGAACTGGAACTCCTATACAAAGGGGCCTTGCAGCTCGCGCTACCATCACCAGCTACTCCACTCATCCAGCAAACTACTACAAAGAATGAAGATGTTCATCACAGCGAGAGCTGCAAACCTGGCCATGAAGGCCCTGGCACTGTGCGCGCTCGCGCTTGCCTTTGCTACGGTGACCACGCACGCCCAGACGTGCGGCAAGCAGGGCAACGGTATGGAGTGCCCTAACAACCTCTGCTGCAGCAAATTTGGGTACTGCGGCCTTGGCGGTAACTACTGCGGCAACGGCTGCCAAAGCGGCGCCTGCTACACTAGTAAGCGGTGTGGCAGCCAAGCTGACGGCGCGACGTGTACCAACAACCAGTGCTGTAGCCAGTACGGGTACTGCGGCTTCGGGGAAGAATACTGCGGCAACGGTTGCCAGGGCGGACCTCCTTGCCGCGCTAACATCAAGTGCGGCAGCCTGGCCGGTGGCAAACTCTGTGCCAACAACCTCTGCTGCAGCCAATTGGGGTATTGTGGCCTTGGCAACGAGTTCTGTGGCGCCGGCTGCCAAAGCGGCGCTTGCAGCACAAGCAAGCCGTGTGGCAGCCAGGCTGGTGGCGCAGTGTGCACCAACAACTACTGTTGTGGCAAGTATGGGGCCTGTGGCCTCGGCGGCGACTACTGCGGTGCCGGTTGCCAAAGCGGCGCGTGCTTCAAAAACGTCGACGTGGGCCTGGCTGCCGCACCGAATGTCACTCTGCAGGAATTTTGATCTATGGCCTAGGAAATACTGCGATGACAAAGTAATCTGTGGTGATAGCTAGCACTGTTGCCACAGCTTTAACTTTCGCAATGATAAATAATCTGTGGCAATAGGTAGTACTGTTGCCACCGTTTTAATTTTCGCAATGAGAAATAATCTGTGGTAATAGGTAGTACTGTTGCCACGGTTTTAGCTTTCGTGGTAATTATTACGTTTTGTTGCCACGATGTACCGCTGTTATAATACTTTGTAATTTTGTTGCAATATAACCTGGTTATGGCAGTGGAAAAAAATAATTCTTGCAATGCACAAGTACTATTACCATGCGGCGAAAGCAGTCGTTGCTCGTTGGCATATCAATCTGATTTCCCTCCCAAAACACATTATCTCCAAGTCTAATCAGGGACTCCAAAATTTCCTGGGTACGCGAAGCTAAAAAAAAAAATCCCTATTTCTTTCACGTACGTTACAGAAGTAGCAGCAATTCCTCGCCAAAAAAAAAAGAGTAGCTGCAATCAATATTCTTCTGGACTGGTTTAGTCAAATAGCAAACGATCAGAAAGATTGTAGTGAACCAAAAATTTATCTTAACCATGGCATGCAAGAAGCCTATGGCACAAAGCAACCAGCGGGTCTATTATTTTTGATTTTGGCTTACAATTTCTTATTATGATTTATAGTTTTTAGACTGTTTATAAAATAGAATACGAAGTAATAAAAACTTAAGTACAGTTTTAGCTAATATAAATAAAGTTATAATAGTATGTACTATAATTAATTTTTAAATTTTATTTAAAAAATATTTTATTTAAAAATTAGTTACTATAGAAAAACTAAAAATAGTTTTAAAATTGAAAACAACCGACTCGCATGCAATAATCATTTGCTACTTCCGATGGACCCATTTACAAACTTTACTTTTGAAAGATGTTGAAAATTATATCACAGCTTTAGGGCGTTTGTTTTAACGATGGTTTCTGGCTTTTGGCTGAAATTTTACTGTAACTGATTTTTTTTACGGTAGCTAATTTGACTTTTTAGGTATAATTAAATTTAAAAAATGTAAAAATAGAAAAAATATATTAGCCCATTATGGACAATGCAAAGGATACGGAAAAAAATACAAAAAACCTAAAAACTCTAAAAAGTATAAAAAAATAAATTACTGAATAGTAAAAAACTGATGGTAGGAACAAGAAGTGAAAAATCAAACGGAATGGGAAAAGGACCGCATCACATGCTTGCACTGTGTATCCTCGTACGTAGCAAAGAGGCTAGCCCAAGTCTATTGATTTGTAGGATGTGACATTTCTACCGTTTTATTAGACCATTTCTGTCGTTTTTGTTCACCTTACGGTGCACTCCACTTTGGCACTCTAGCACGACAGTTCTTTCATCCTATGATACGTTTTTTTTTCAATTGTGATAGATGGTTATTAGGCACAGTTGATGATTTATTTATATTAATAAATTAAATATTAATAAATTATTTTAATAAATTATTATAATAATTTATTTTAAAAAGACAACGAAGAAATCTCCTCACAAACTTTACTTTTGAAAGATTACTGGCCTGTGGCGCAGTGTGCACCAACTAGGGCTGGACAAAAAGCTTGAAGCTCGTGAGCTACTCGAGCTCGTGGTCGGCTCGGCTCGGCTCGAGCTCGAGATTTTTCTCAGCGAGCCAAACTCATGCTCCAGCTCGGCTCACTAACGAGCTGAGCCCGAGCCGCTTGCGAGCCGAACAAGCCAAGGGCGCTACCATTGATAACACAGCCAAGGGCGCTCGCGAGCCCGTATTCCCCTCGTTCTCTCCGCATTCCCCACCACCTCCTCCCTCAGTCCCTGGCTCCCCGCCTCCCCACCTCCTCTCTCCCCGCCTCCCCGGCATCCCCACTCCCCCGCCGCCTCTTCCCTCCCCGTCCCCGCTGCCTCCTCCCTCCCTGCCTCCCCGCCTCCTCCCTCCCCGCTCCCCGCCCCATACCACCGCCGCCTCCCTCCCCGCTCCCTCCGCCGCCGCCTCCCTCCCCGCCCCCCGCCGCCGCCTCCCTCCCCGCTCCCCGCCCCCTGCCGCCTCCTCCCTCCCCGCCCCCGTCGCCTCCCTCCCCGCTCCCCGCCGCCGCCTCCTCCCTCCCCGGCTGCTTGGAGCGAGCGGGGAGACGGCGAGACCGGATCCGGGCGATGGTGACGAACTGACGATGGTTCATGTGCTTGTCGCCTCCTCCCTCCCCGCCTCAACCGCCCCAGTCCCCAGATGAAGTCGCCGCCCAGAATGACGGTGGTGGTGACGATGGTTCATGTGCTTGTCGCTTTTAGGGTGGCGGCGACCGGAGGCGACGGCAAGCACCTTCGCGATCCAGCCGGGCGCCTTCGTCGACGCCTCGCCTCTCCTTCTCGGTCTGGAGGTGAGCTTCCTGGAACACGCCTGTAGGCCGGATCCTCCGCCAACGAGCTTCTACTGCAGCTCGCGAGCCGGCTCGGGCCAACTACCGAGCCCGAGCCGAGTCTGCATTCTAACTCGTTTTGGAAACAAGCCGAGCCGAGCCATGGCTCGACTCGGTGCGAGCTCGGCTGAGTCTGACTCGAGCCAGCTCGGCTCGGCTCATTACCACCCCTAGCACCAACGACTACTGTTGTAGCAAGTATGGGGCCTGTGGCCTCCGCGGCGATTACTGCGGTTCCGGTTGCCAAAGCGGCGCCTACGTCAGAAACGGAAATTTGGACACATGTGGCTTGTTTATTCTCCGAAATTCCAAAAATAGCCCCTAGATCACCGGAATTCTAAAACTAGCCCCCTTCCCGACCGCGGAACAACGGGAGAGCGACACGTGGGCCGGTGGTGCGCCCGAGGGCCGCACCACCTGGGTGGTGCGCCCGGGGGCCACACCACCCACTGTAGCGCGAACTGGTGGTGCGCCCCCCGGCCGCACCACCCACTGTTCATGCGCGGTGGTGCGGCCCCCGGGCGCACCACCCACAAATCCCCTCCGATAATTGGTGCGCGTCTGCTTCTCTCCCGCGCGTCCGCTCGCCTCTGCTCCGATAATTGGTGTCGCCCGCGCCAAGCCAAGAAATGATTCCATGCATGCATGCAACATGTGGAACAGTGGTGCACTGTGCATCTTTACGTCATATCACTTCTCACTTTCCTGCCGTGGCATGCGATAAAATCATCGCTCTCATTCCTCCGTTGCTCATTTCCTTCTCCTCCGTTGCTCATTTCCTTCATTTCCTACGTTGCGTCTGAGAGAGTGAGAAAGAGTGAAGAAACTCAAGGTTTAATCGCGGCGCACAGTTAATTCCGTGTGCAATTAGGAGTTTGTGCAATTGAGAAAGTTATAGATCGTCTCGTGGGCTTCAAGAGGAGGTAATTTTTTTATGTCACTGTAATTAAAATTTGTTTTGTGTGATTATTAGTAATTAGGCAAACTCTCGCTTGTTCGTTTGCAATTAGGAGTTTTTGCGATTCTGTAAAGGTGCAAATCGTCGCGTAGGTTTCAAGAAGAGGTAATTTTTTGTCCAAATATAACTAAAATTTTTCCATGTGATTATTACGTAATTAGGCAACCGATGCTTTTTTGTTTCACTTAGGAGTTTTTGTAGTTGCGAAAGTTGTAAATCGTCTCGTGAACTTCTAGAAGAGGTATATTATTTTTCCCCGTGTAACTATAAATTTTTTGGACATGTCATTTTAGTTTTAGCAATGTGTTTATTTTGTAGTTAGTGAATGACGTCTTCTTAGTGTAGAAATATAGTATTAGCCTTGTGTAGTTGGTCTGTGCCCATAGTTAACTTAGAAGAGCAAGTGTTATTATTATCATTAATTAGTTAGTAGTCACTATGACTTAAATTTAGGTAAATGACTTTGCATGCAGACCAAGTAGTTGTATTTGGTATTTAGATTGTTATTCAATATTTAGAATGTTCTTTTGTACATAGGACTTAAAAGTCAGAAAACTAAAAATGTGAAACATTATTAGCTGAAAATACACAGGCTATTAGATGAAAAATTTTACCAGAAATTTTAGTAATTTCAAACATTAGTACAAATAAATAATTTTTATGTTACATGATAAATAATATGCAATGTGTACTGTGTAAAATTTATTTCAAGTATATATGTTGAAAGGTATGCATATCATTATGATAGGTTATTGATGGATTTATATTGTAAAACTGATATTAATAATCACGGTGCCCTGAAAACATGGTGGCCCTGTTGGAAGGGTTCACATAAACTATTATAATTTTTGGAAATCAGTTGTTATATGTAACAACTTATATCATGTTCATATCGGATAAATTTGTGCAAAAATTACAAAATTATGTACGTTGTATCGGAGTACTGCACCTAAATTTTTAAAATTTTTGTAGATTGTGTACTATATTTAAAACTCCAAACAAATAATACACATAAAATGTGCAGTGTTTATTTGTTAAATTCTTTGGTGTGAAGTTATTTTGTACACATATGATGCATAGAGAATTAGTAGTGCAGCGTAGAGAATTTTGTGGGCTTTTTGTTTTGTTAAATTTCGTTGTGTACTAAGGTATTTTGTACGGAATAATCATAGGTACCCATGACTAACATTCAAGACTTACTCGTGTTCTTTGGGAGTGGGCTCGTACGCGATGGGCCGTGCGGGGCGGACGTGTCAAATTGTGAACGGACTGTGATCCATGCACCCGGTTTGAACACCATGACCCTGCATGATCTTCGGAGGTGTGTCCGTTATGCGTTCGATCGGGAGACCGGTCGGAAGAAGTTGCGGATCGAGGCGTTGTATGCTACTCCGGGAGATGGGGTTGGAGAGATTGTGTGGCAACTTATAAAGGTGACCAGTGATGTTGCATGGGCCCGGTACATGGAGGTCGTATGCAACCCTGCCGCATCGATATACGGCAGGCCAATGGTGTACATTCACTTCGTGGACAGGACGGAGTCATCTGTCGTTGGTGGTTCTAGTGGTTGTGGTGGTGGTGGCTTGTTCATTTTTTCTGCGCGTGCCCACCCAACCGAGTGAGGGCTACCCACTGCAAATACTGCACTAGGCCACCTTTCCGCATCGACATGACCACAGACTGCAAAGATAGGACTGCGCACCTTTTTTGCAGTAAGGGGAAGCGATGTCAGCTTTACGCAGCGAGTAGACAGGGAGTACGGCAGACTTGGCGGCTTTATGCAGCGAGCGGTATGGGTTGCCTGCTTTAAGCAGCGGCGACAAGGCGAGACGGTCGGCTTTGGGCAAGGATGAAGACATGAGTAGATAGCTTTTCGCGATCGGGGAAAGATTAGCTGCTTGCCGCGGCGACAAGACAATACGGGCCAGCTTTGCACAGTGACAACCCAAGCCGGCGCAGCTTTCTGCAGTGACAGGACAAGACATGACGCGACGGGACGAGGGTGGCCAGCTCTACACAGTTTCATTAATTCCTGGACCAGATTTTTGCAGCGTGAAGTAACCTCTCCATACCATCCCCTAATCATACATAAGGAGGTGTAGGGGATTGGGAAGAAAGCACTACAGCATCCAAACCCCACACTTTCAAGATGGACAAGAAGCAGAAAGCACAGTGGGAGAAGATGCAGAAGCAATGGGAGGATACTCGCGACATAGCAAGAGCTGCGGCGGCCCGCGACGAACGGGTGAGGGCAGCTGCGGCGCGGGCCCAAGCAGCGGTGCGTGCAAGGACGACAGCTCCCCGAGAAGATATCCCGCGTTGCACCGACCCCATCCCGGCGGTTCCAACAGAGCGTTCGCCGTAAGACCCGCCAGAGGGGGAGATGCCACCCCTCTGTTGGTGTCAAGACCTATGTAAGTTCTTCAAGTCGAAGCACCCGCTCAGCTTGGGTATGCGCTACTGGGGTTGCGCAAACTACTCAGCGACTATCCCGACCGACGTTGGGACACAAGAACCTATCGACGGCGGTAAGAACCACTTACGGTGTGTTTCTCCCACTACTTCTCTCTTCATATGCGCACTAACATTTCTTGTGTACTCGTAGTCCCGGAACCGTGTGCGGTATCGCAAGTGGATCGATCTAGAGATCCACCCATACGACCGATGGACTCGACTTCGGCGGTGGGGTGTGACGTAGGGTATCGAGAGACGCGAGGCGGAGCGCCGGAACGACGAGCAGGCCGACCGTATACGTAGGGAGACGCAAGCTCATTCCGAGGCGTGCGCGCCAGAGACAGTATGGCTTCGCGAAAGGGCGCGAAAGGAAGAGGAGCTAGCGGCCAAGGCAAAAGAGGCAATGAGGAGTTCGACGCAGAGGTCGTTAGGAAGGAAAATGGCCCGGTCTCACGCGATGGTGGGGCTATTCCGCGCTGATGCAGTGAATGGCCCGGTTATTAGGTGTGTGTGTTGGGTTTGTTTTCGTCCGCATAACAACGCGCACATGTATCGTAGGAGTATGTCGGTTTATTTTCTATCGTGCTACGCATGTAACCAAACTTTGTGTGCTATGTTATTTCCATGTTTATCACTTAGCATCCCATTCAATTCCATATGTTCAATATTTTTTTATGACGACATTAAGATGAATGATTTAGTATCAATCTCCATATGTTCAATATGTTTCAAATATCTTTTTACGTTTCAGTTACAATACAACGTAGTAGTACCAAATTCGAAAACATAAATTCACATCAAATCAATATTTGGTACTTTATGTATTTGTAGGTAATCTTTACGTGCACATACGCATTATAAGCCAATGTGTCATACAGTGCGTATGTGTACATACAAATCCACATATGATGCATGCTTCATTGTAGTGTACATAATGTCGTGGTACGAGGCATGTGTAGGTACGAGGCAGCTTTGCCCAGTGACTCGACAAAACGGGCCAGCTTTCCGCAGTGACATTACAAAAGAGTCCAGCTTTCCGCAGTGACATGACAAAAGAGTAAAATTTGCAGGCTCTGACAAGCCTTCATAGGGACATTTATTGCTACACTGCTATCCTGACTATCCTCAAAAGCTTCCCATGTCGTCCTCTCCATGGACTATGCCCACTGCACCAGATAACCTGCCTACATAAAGGCCTCCTATGTCTTCCATACCACATCTCCTCCTCAAGCCATCACAAAATCCTACTACACAACAATGTCTTCCTGGAGGTCCGACCCATTTGGAGTGCCGGAGTGGCATGACCGCCCGAAGTGCCATTGCGGCTTTAGGACGATGTTGCAAGTCTGGACGGATCGAGTACAACGAGCCAAATACGGCCGTAGGTTCTTCAAGTGTCCAGACCTAGATGACGACTTCGTGGTAACAATGACAACTAAATCATTTGTTTCTCGTTATCGTTTTTCAACTTGATCCATGACATCTACCACGCCACACATAGGCTTGCACATTCATCGAATGGGTGGATCGGGTGTCGCCGGCATGGCCAAATAACCGGGCAGTGCAGGTGGAAAACAAAGGACAATACTTTGTCAAGATGACTCAGGCTCGCGAGGTGGAACGACAGATGCGGCTTGAGCAAGAGCGCCGCGTGAGAGTGGACCAAATCCGTCTGAAGGGCAAGGAGGATGAGCTGCAAAGGAGGCGGGAGCGGTTAAGTCTGCGTGAGGCAGCCATCAAGCGTCAGGAGGAAGAGCTTCAAGCTCGTGAGGCAGCTCTCAAGACCAAGAGTGACAGGAAGAAGGATGCAGCGGAGCCATCTTCAAGGCGCGACAAAAAGGGAAAACAACCACGCTACACCCAGTAGACGAAATGTAATAGACCCAGCAAGTTATTTTCCCTAAGGCATGCATGTTAGGACTAGTGGTGGAGAGTTCCACACATGCCACATGCCAATGGTCACATCACTTACCACTTTATGTATCGAATCGTTCCTAAAAAAATTTACCCAATTTTTTTATGCATCTACAACTTACATTGAACATAAACTTCTATTACACCTTTATCTTATTTTCCCGCAGTTTATAATTACAAAATTGACAAAACATACAAACATCACGCGGATTGCAAACCCTTAAAACAAACCAAACCTAAAAGTCACTTACCACTTTATATATCGATCGTTCTACGCACAATCGTTCCTAAAAAAAATTACCATCATTTTTTATGCATCTACAATGAGCCAATCAACATAAACTTGTTTTACAATTTTAACAGATTTTTTTCTGTTTCACAACTACAAAATTAACAAAACTTATAATCATTACAGTTCCTGCACTCATTCCCACGTGTTCAATATCACTTTCATTCATTTCGTCCAATTATTCATATCACATTTGTGCTCAAAAATTTTTTCATTAAATTGCTTCTAATAAAACAACATACCATGATTGAAATTTGTTATTGTCACTTCAACACATTTTTCACGGTCAGCAATATATGAAAATCACAAATACACTAATCGTTACTTCACACAAATTTCGTTCGTACTCTACCAAACAATATTTTAAATTTTCAAAATTGCACAAAAATTAACACAACTATTACAGTGGACTCCACTTCAAATTTATATTTTTCCACTCATTTTATATATGCACATAAATTTTTTTTAAATAATTACTTTATATATGTATAAGTAAATATATATTTTGGGTGGAGAATGCATTTCAGGAGAGAGGAATAGCAAAAACCGGATGAAAATGGGGTGGTGCGCCCGGGGGCCGCACCACCGCGCATGAACAGTGGGTGGTGCGGCCGGGGGGCGCACCACCAGTTCGCGCTACAGTGGGTGGTGCGGCCCCCGGGCGCACCACCGGCCCACGTGTCACTCTCCCGTTGTTCCGCGGTTGGGAAGGGGGCTAGTTTTGGAATTCCGGTGATCTAGAGGCTATTTTTAGAATTTCGGAGAATAAACAAGCCACATGTGCCCAAATTTCTCAGAAACGTCGACGTGGGCCTGGCTGCCGCACCGAATGTCACTCTGCAAGAATTTTGATCCATGGCCTAGGAAATATTGCGACGACAGAGTAATCTGTGGTAATAGCTAGTACTGTTGCGACTGTTTTAATTTTCGTAACGATAAATAATCTGTGGTAATAGGTAGTACTGTTGCCACAGTTTTAGCTTTCGTGGTAATTATTACGTTTTGTTGCCACGATGTACCGCTGTTACAATACTTTGTAATTTTATTGCAATATAACTTGGTTATGACAGTGGAAAAAAATATTCTTGCAATGCACAAGTAGTATTACCATGCGGCGAAAGCAGTCGTTGCACGTTGGCATATTAATCTGATTTCCCTCCCAAAACACATTATCACCAAGTCTAATCACGAACTCCAAAAATTCCTGGGTACACGAAGCTAAAAAAAATCCCTATTTTTTTCACGGTACAGAAGCGACAGCAATTCCTCGCCAAAAAAAAAAGAAGCAGCATGCATTTTTTTTCTTTGGCTTATGACAATATAGCTTATGGTTTTTGATCTATTCGTGAGAGATAATACGGAGTACCAGAAACTCATGTGCGATTTTGGCTGATATAAATGAAGTTATTACAGTATATACAATAATGAACTTATAGATTTTGTCTTAAAAAGATACTCTATTTAAAATCTAGTTATTATATAAAAACTAAAAAGTAACTTTCAAAAACTGAAAAGAAGTCCAATATTCTTCTGAACTGGTTTAGTCAAATAGCAAACGTTCAGAAAGTCAGAGGGGGAGGGGGGCGTGTATGCAAAAACCGTAATCTGGTCAGTAGTCCTGGAGGCGCCAATCCGTCTAGCTATTTGACAAACAAGCACGAGGAAAGAGTGCAGTTAGTAGTGAACCCTAATCAACTATAATAGCAGCACCAGCAATGTATTCGGTTTACATATTACCCAGCGAAGGATCCCGACTTTGTGTATAGCTTTTGTGAAACGAAACCGAAATTATCAAAAATTTGAATTTTTGGCTCCTTTTGAATCCTTGCAATCCCAGCCTTTCGTTGACCCAATCCTGCCCGTGTTCCAGTCCCGTCCATCCCAAATCACTCGCCTGAACCGCCTTCGAGTGATATTTTTGCGCGTTCACTGTTCATGAACCGAAAATATCACCGCCGCCCGCAGTTTTTACCACCACCCGAGTTCTCTCGTCACTTCCACCGCAATCCAGCCCTGCCACGCCTTCTGTACCCAGTCAATAACCGTACCTTTGCCTGGCGTGCCGCTGACAACCCTCCTGACACCCCTTGGCCGCGCGTCATGTAGCTCGGACGAGAATTCGCTGCCGCCGCCTGATATTTCTGCCCGGCCGACCACCTCACCTCTCCGACCGACATGACAAGCTCCAGACACAATTGGCCGCTGCAACTTGTTCTCCAAGGACACCAGTACCTTCCCCCACCCGCTAGAGCCAAGCCTCCCCGAGCTCTCCCGAAGTCCATGGCTCTCTCCTTGCCGCCGGACCAGGGCTTAGCCAAAACCACCATTCACTGCTATTTAAACCCCGGCAATCACTGCCTCTCCGAGCGCACGAACACAGCAGCCCCTAGCCACGCCCAATTGCTCCGAGCTCCACCCCACTGCCGAGGATCGCCAGAATACTCGAGGTGAGCTCCGATTCTCAATCCAGCAATTCATCCAATTATAATTCAATTGCTTTCGTGTGACGCATTCTTAGGCCCTCGCAAACCCGTCCCCAAGCCTCACCCATGGTTCCCGAGCCCCCACGTCTCCATCCTCGAACACCACCGCTCGGCCATGGAGCCCGCCGTGGGCAGCCCAACGTCGGCATCCCCTGACCAAGCCGCCGCTTCCCCAAGGTCCCTCTACCCCTAGTGATGCTCGAAAACCGAAGCAATCCCTTCGCTAACCCCGATTCACAAATTGCCATTCAAAAATCCGAAAGAACTTTCGAGTGTCGCCACCAGCGATCGCCGGAGCTACCGCCGGTAGAGACCCCCAAAATGGGTTCCCTAGTCCCCCTACTACCCGTCCATGCCCTCCGATCTCGTCGCAAAATCCTAAAACCCCGCCAGGAGCCGCCGCTACCTCCCCCTGTTTCTCTGTCGCGCGCAGCGAACGGGCGAGGGAGAAGAACAGTAAACGGGCTCGTTTACTGTAGCGACCGCATCCGCGATGAACAGTGCCCCGAGACCCGATAACTGTTCACAGACCCGTTAAGCATAAAAATAGCCATTTTAACCATTTTGAGCCCATTAAATCCATTTCCAAAGTCTAAATTTCCATACCAAGCCTCTCAAAACCCTAAACCTTTTATTTAGAATTTCATTTGAATTTATTTTGTTTTGTTTTGTTTCTTTTTGGTCCAAATTCAAGCCTTGGAATGCGGACCTAATTTGCTTGTTTTCGCTTTAGCTTACGACGCCGCAAGTCCACCATTCAAGGAGGAGAAGAATCGGCTCCAGTTCAGGATTTCGACGAATACAAATTAATCGAAATCATTCCGCAAGGCAAGTCGCATGTTCTTGAACATTTTGAACCCATGTTCCCTTAATTATCTAATTACCAGTATTTCCATTATGTAATTCATGCATTGTTATTTTATGTATGAATAAATGTTAAAATGACACGGTATTAGTTATATCCCACCACCGACAAAAGCCCAATTTATTTCAATAGCCAAATTCACCTTGACAAGATCTAGACATATTATTCATACTATTTAATTAATCATAATAGTGTAGGAAATTCGATTGTCACATATTGTTAAGCAAGGGCATTTTGTCAGTAATATTTGTGAAAGTGAAATTTTAAAAAGTGAAAAGTAATGTCCACAAAGTAAAGAAAGTGATACTTTATGTGATGGTTACACTGTCGTTGGGCAGTGGAAAATGTGTAAAAAGAAAAAGGGAAATGGTTTGAAGTAGATGGGCCCGATAGATTGAAGAGACTTGTGCTCAGCAAGAACATAGTGATCGCTCAACCACAAGTTTGATTCATCAATCCTGGTTTAGTACCTGCTCAAATCGGTTTAACACTCCAGGCATGTACAGAAGGAAGGATTTGGTATGAGAAGGGGTAAAATCATACAAATCAGGTAGGATCCACTCGGGACGGGAGAAAAACATTCGACTTAGCTAGTGGATGCCCGGGTCCGTACTGGAGGTCTACCGAGCAGAGGTTAAACAAAGAAGTGAGCAGTGAACAATCTTGTTTTCTTAACTCTGTCGCGGGAGTTATGAAATCTTGTGGGTAAAGCTGGGCAAACTCTTCGGAGTAATCACTTACGTATGTTTGATACACCGTGCTTCCGGTTTACGAAGCTATGTTCAATGGGTGATTCCGTTGTTGATGCAAAAGTAGGGTCGAAAAGGTTTTAATGGTTTTGGTAATGATAAAGTATGGAAAGTCAAGTAAAGAAACCCCCATTTATTAAATATTATATGATTTTATTATTTTAAATGTAAATGTTTATGAAATAAAACTGCATCCACATAAAATAACAGAACCGTTATACCCAGTTATTGGAATTCCTTGCATGTAATTATTTAGCATCTCCACATGTGACTTGTTGAGTACGATGGTTGTACTCATACTTGCAAACAAAAATTTATCAGAAAATGCGTCGCAAGATCAAGGAGTCTACGAAGTCAAAGATGAAGGCGCTTTCGACGAGTACAACGTGTTGTTTTAGGGTTGTTCTGCACTCAGGCCTGCCTATGGTGCCTTTTTGTTTTCTGTATTGTAAGGGCTGCTGTCCCGCTGTAAGTTTCGGCTGCCAAGTTACTATATTGTAATAAAATTGACTTTCTTGAGCAAATGTTGGCTATGATGTACACTCAATTACAGTGCCTCGCAGTTGAACAGTCCTGGGCAGCTACGGGATGAACAGTAAGTACCGCCCTTGGAAACGGGGGTGTTACAGAGTGGTATCAGAGCCGGCTTGCTTGACTGTAGGGCGACCCTAAGAGTTAGATTTTGTGAAAATTATTTTAAAAGTAAAAAGGAGTTACATAAAATATAGATATTATTCTTGTATTAATTCTTCTCTTGTCTACCTTACCAAATTCTTTAGTAAGTTGTTTTGATTTCAAAAATGATTATTATTCCCCTCGCCTAAATATCAAAATGTCGATGTATATAGATGGTACACGGCAAGTAATCCAAAAGATGAAGCTGTGTACATTATAGATTACGATAGTATAGAAGTAGTACCCCTTAGTAATAGAATCTTTCTGATTGTGTAACACAGGTTATAATATATACCTCGTAAGTATGGTATATGTTCGACTTGTTTAATAAATTAAAATTATGTTTGCGTATGTGAATAATTTGATTGCCATTCAATATCTTTTTCTTAACTCTGCAAAAAATGCTATCTACCTTATTCACTCTAGCTTCTTACCTTGCTCTATCCGTTCTTATCTAAACTCCAAATCTTACTTATCCATCTGACCTTTCCAAAACTGCTGCAGAACTAATTCTGAATCTCACTAAACTTCAGATAAGATGACTGAAACTGGATCCCAAGGAAAAGCGAGCCCTCGTACAGAAGAAATGAGACCGCCTAGTATAGCAGATATATTAGCAAAAATGGAAGAAAACCGCTCTCAAACAAAAGTGAACCAAGCAAAAATAATGGAACAATGTACAAGGTTACTGGAACGAACACATACAAAAATGGAAGAGGCATTGACAGCTAATCAGCAAGGAATGTCACAATGGGCAGATTTTCAGAAGACTCGACCCCCAGTCTTTTCGGCCTCACTTGATCCTATGGTGGCAGAAGATTGGTTCAGGGATGTCGAGAGAAAGCTGAATACGGTCCAGTGCACTGAAAAGGAGAAAGTACTTTATGCATCTTATCAGTTACAAGGCCCAGCAGCGGCCTGGTGGATGAATTACCAAACTATGCTCGAAGGTCGAGATATAACTTGGAAAGAATTTGAATATTCTTTTCGTCAAACACATGTACCTACTGGTGTGATGGAAGCTAAGCATCGAGAGTTTCTCGCGCTAAAGCAAGAAACCCGTACGATCACAGAGTATCTCCATCAGTTCAATACATTGGCTCGTTGTGCCTCTGATGACGTAAGAACTGAGGAGAAGAAGATGGAACGATTCAAGGAAGGATTGCAGATAGCTCTGAAGCACCATATTTCAGCTATGGATTTTAAAGATTTACTTTCAATGGTAAACAAGCTTATCATGTCAGAAGAGACTCAAAAACAGTTGGAAGAAGCACAGAAAAGGAAAATAATACATGTGTTTTCATCACAGGAGACACTCCGGAAACGGATGTTTATAGCCCCGCAGTCCAAAGGACAGTGAGGAAAGAAATTTATCTTCAAGTCAAGGCCACAATTTAATGATAATCATACCACTTCGACACCTCAGTTTATCATTACACCATATTCGGCCATATGGTGTTATACTTGTGGAGAAAACCATTATCAGAGAAATTGTCCACTAAAATCCAGTGCATGTTACCATTGTGGTCAACTTGGACACTTAAGGGATCAGTGCCCGAAGAAACGATTGCCTTCTGATGTGGCAAAAAGATTGACAGAAACACAAGCCAAAGCTTCCCGTCAGATTATCACACTACCAAGACAAGAAGAAGGTAATCAAGTGCGATGTATCATTACAAGACCTACTGGGACTACAACAGAAACGTTAGCAAAAGTGACACCAATAGTAAAGAAAAGAAAATGGATACTAAAGCCAGTTCAAGGAGGAGTGAATTACATTTCAACTGAAGAAACAATTGGAGCCAACGACGTCATCGTTGGTATGTTTCTAATGCCTTTAGAACTCTCATTGCTTTTACCTTGGAGCTGTATATTCGTTTCTTCATTGGATTTTATTGTGAAAATCAAGTATTGTTTACAACTCGGCAAGAATCCTATACCTTTCAAACCCCTGGATATAAAGTAGAATACCACTTTGGAAGTAATGACATAGATATAAGAATTCGAGGAATCAAGTCAGGATAGCACAAGAAAAGGATAAAGGAAATACAATAGCTTGAGAAGTCAAGAAAAGTCAGAAAGTCGAGTGGATTGCATATTAAGATTTATGTCATAAGGCCAAGACAGACTATTGGAGACCCTCAAGAATGTTACAACTCATACCAATATCAGAAAGGAAGTGGAAAGAAATGGACACGGATTTATTTATAGTTCAAAGATGAATATGATACAATTTAGATAATTACAACCGGGTCCGCAAAGACAACATACTTATACCAAACGGACAGTCTTACTACAAGAACAGATCGGTGAAGTTATACCGGACTAAGATTGTGATGTTACAAGGTTTTCAAAAAAAAATCAGATAAAGGAACACAATTTACGCTTTGGAAGAAATTATATGATACTACAAGGATGAATCTAGCTTTCAGTGCAGCACACCACTTGCAAATCGGAGAATTATAATATCTCAGACTACAGATTGTTCAGGACCCAAAGACTCATGTCAAGATAATAAGAGATAAGTGAAAACAGCATCGGATGGACAAAGGAATTATATGGACAACCACAGAAAGGATATCAGCATTGACATTGGAGGTTACATATATTTTAAAATCACACTTTTTGATGAATTCAAGTGAAAAGGAAGCCACCTCTTGAGACAAAACCATTAAAAGGATGAAAGAAGTGACCAACGAGCTACAACTGATATCAGACCTAGTCAGAATGCAATGTATTTTAGGTGTCACAGATTACAGAAGTATCTACATCGACATACAGACCAAGTTCCAACAGAAAGCATAAAGTCACAAGATGACCTAACATATGAGACACTAAGATTGATTTTGGAAATCACAGAGACAGTTGAAAAGTACAGACGTCAGATTTCTCAAAGTTCATTGACAGAACTATACGGCGGATGGAGTGACGTGGGAAAAAGAATTTGACCTGCAGCAAAGGATTTTCGAACCAACTCTTGAGCCCTGTGAATCTCGAGGTCGAGATTCTTTTAAGGGGGGTAGGTTGAAACAAAACCGAAATTATCAAAAATTTGAATTTTTGGCTCCTTTTGAATCCTTGCAATCCCAGCCTTTCGTTGACCCAATCCTGCCCGTGTTCCAGTCCAGTCCATCCCAAATCACTCGCCTGAACTGCCTTCGAGTGATATTTTTGCGCGTTCACTGTTCATGAACCGAAAATATCACCGCCGCCCGCAGTTTTTACCGCCACCCGAGTTTTCTCGTCACTTCCACCGCAATCCAGCCCTACCACGCCTTCTCTACCCAGTCAATAGCCGTACCTTTGCCTGGCGTGCCCCTGACAACCCTCCTGACACCCCTTGGCCGTGCATCATGTAGCTCGGACGAGAATTCGCTGCCGCCGCCTGATATTTCTGCCCGGCCGACCACCTCACCTCTCTGACCGACTTGACAAGCTCCAGACACAATTGGCCGCTACAACTTGTTCTCCAAGGACACCAGTACCTTCCCCCACCCGCTAGAGCCAAGCCTCCTCGAGCTCTCCCGAAGTCCCTGGCTCTCTCCTTGCCGCCGGACCAGGGCTTAGCCAAAACCACCATTCACTGCTATTTAAACCCCGGCAATCACTGCCTCTCCGAGCGCACGAACACAGCAGCCCCTAGCCACGCCCAATTGCTCCGAGCTCCACCCCACTGCCGAGGATCGCCAGAATACCCGAGGTGAGCTCCGATTCTCAATCCAGCAATTCATCCAATTATAATTCAATTGCTTTCGTGTGACGCATTCTTAGGCCCTCGCAAACCCGTCCCCAAGCCTCACCCATGGTTCCCGAGCCCCCACGTCTCCATCCTCGAACACCACCGCTCGGCCATGGAGCCCGCCGTGGGCAGCCCAACGTCGGCATCCCCTGACCAAGCCGCCGCTTCCCCAAGGTCCCTCTACCCCTAGTGATGCTCGAAAACCGAAGCAATCCCTTCGCTAACCCCGATTCACAAATTGCCATTCAAAAATCCGAAAGAACTTTCGAGTGTCGCCACCAGCGATCGCCGGAGCTACCGCCGGTAGAGACCCCCAAAATGGGTTCCCTAGTCCCCCTACTACCCGTCCATGCCCTCCGATCTCGTCGCAAAATCCTAAAACCCCGCCAGGAGCCGCCACTACCTCCCCCTGTTTCTCTGTCGCGCGCAGCGAACGGGCGAGGGAGAAGAACAGTAAACGGGCTCATTTACTGTAGCGACCGCATCCGCGATGAACAGTGCCCCGAGACCCGATAACTGTTCACAGACCCGTTAAGCTTAAAAATAGCCATTTTAACCATTTTGAGCCCATTAAATCCATTTCCAAAGTCTAAATTTCCATACCAAGCCTCTCAAAACCCTAAACCTTTTATTTAGAATTTCATTTGAATTTATTTTGTTTTGTTTCTTTTTGGTCCAAATTCAAGCCTTGGAATGCGGACCTAATTTCCTTGTTTTCGCTTTAGCTTACGACGCCACAAGTCCACCATTCAAGGAGGAGAAGAGTCGGCTCCAATTCAGGATTTCGGCGAATACAAATTAATCGAAATCATTCCGCAAGGCAAGTCGCATGTTCTTGAACATTTTGAACCCATGTTCCCTTAATTTTCTAATTACCAGTATTTCCATTATGTAATTCATGCATTGTTATTTACGTATGAATAAATGTTAAAATGACACGGTATTAGTTATATCCCACCACCGACAAAAGCCCAATTAATTTCAATAGCCACATTCACCTTGACAAGATTTAGAAATATTATTCATACTTTTTAATTAATCATAATAGTGTAGGAAATTCGATTGTCACATATTATTAAGCAAGGGCATTTTGCCAGTGAAATTTGAAAAAGTGAAAAGTAATATCCATAAAGTAAAGAAAGTGATACTTTATGTGATGGTTACACTGTCGTCGGGCAGTGGAAAATGTGTAAAAAGAAAAAGGGAAATGGTTTGAAGTAGATGGGCCCGATAGATTGAAGAGACTTGTGCTCAGGAAGAACATAGTGATCGCTCAACCGCAAGTTTGATTTATCAATCCTGGTTTAGTACCTGCTCAAATCGGTTTAACACTTCAGGCATGTACAGAAGGAAGGATTTGGTATGAGAAGGGGTAAAATCATACAAATCAGGTAGGATCCACTCGGGACGGGAGAAAAATATTCGACTTAGCTAGTGGATGTTCGGGTCCGTACTGGAGGTCTACCGAGCGGAGGTTAAACAAAGAAGTGAGCAGTGAACAATCTTGTTTTCTTAACTCTGTTGCGGGAGTTATGAAATCTTGTGGGTAAAGCTGGGCAAACTCTTCGGAGTAATCACTTACGTATCTTTGATACTCCGTGCTTCCGGTTTACGAAGCTATGTTCAATGGGTGATTTCGTTGTTGATGCATAAGTAGAGTCGAAAATGTTTTAATGGTTTTGGTAATGATAAAGTATGGAAAGTCAAGTAAAGAAACCCCCATTTATTAAATATTATATGATTTTATTGTTTTAAATGTAAATGTTTACGAAATAAAACTGCATCCGCATAAAATAACTGAACCGTTATACCCAGTTATTGGAATTCTTTGCATGTAATTATTTAGCATCTCCACATGTGACTTGTTGAGTACGGTGGTTGCACTCATATTTGCAAACAAAAATTTATCAGAAAATGCGTCGCAATATCAAGGAGTCTACGAAGTCGAAGATGAAGGCGCTTTCGACGAGTACAACGTGTTGTTTTAGAGTTGTTCTGCACTCAAGCCTGCCTGTGGTGCCTTTTTGTTTTCTGTATTGTAAGGGCTGCTGTCCCGCTGTAAGTTTCGGCTGTCAAGTTACTATATTGTAATAAAATTGACTTTCTTGAGCAAATGTTGGCTATGATGTACACTCAATTACTGATTGCTCGCAGATTGAAGCGATCTGGCATTGCGGGATGAGCTGATAAGTACCACCCCTGGAAACGGGGGTGTTACAGAGTGGTATCAGAGCCGGCTTGCTTGACTGTAGGGCGACCCTAAGAGTTAGATTTTGTGAAAATTATTTTAAAAGTAAAAAGGAGTTACATAAAATATAGATATTATTCTTGTATTAATTCTTCTCTTGTCTACCTTACCAAATTCTGTAGTAAGTTGTTTTGATTTCAAAAATGATTATTCTTCCCCTCGCCTAAATATCAAAATGTCGATGTATATAGATGGTACACGGCAAGTAATCCAAAAGATGAAGCTGTGTACATTATAGATTACGATAGTATAGAAGCAGTACCCCTCGGTATTAGAATCTTTCTGATTTTGTAACACAGGTTATAATATATACCTCCTATGAATGGTATATGTTTGACTTGTTTAATAAATAAAAATTATGTTTGCGTATGTGAATAATTTGATTGCCATTAAATATCTTTATCTTACCTCTGCAAAAATTGCTATCTACCTTATTCACTCTAGCTTCTTACCTTGCTCTATCCGTTCTTATTTAAACTCCAAATCTTACTTATCCATCTGAACAGTAAGTACCGCCCCTGGAAACGGGGGTGTTACATTTTGTATTAACTTTTGTCGATAGTTTTTTATTATAGTTTTTGGCTAAAAATAAAAAGTAATAGTTTAAAGAAATAGTTTTTAAAATGAGGGGTGAGTGGTGAAAAAATGAGAGAGAGATACGTGTGTACGACGGGAGCGATAGGAGTAGGGTGTGTGATGCATACTAACTCCCTGCTGTACCCCTGGAACAAGACGGTAACGAGAGGAGTAGGGAATACACTTCAATAAATTAGATATTTATATTAACTTTTAATTTTTTTAAATAAAAATTAGAAATAGAAACTAATTCGAGCAGTGGCTCCCATGGGAAAACTGGGGGATTCCGCATGTGCTATACACAGACTCACCAGGAAAGATTAATTAATTGATGTGTGCCTCGTGGTCCTCCAAGTATCCAGTAAAGAATAAACAGCAGCAAATTTGATGGATAACTCTCTCGGTTACAAGTGAAAACAGCAATGACCTGATCAGATGCAAACAAAGATAATGAAACTCACGACCCACTCAGTAGAGAAAGAATCATGAGGGGAAATCACAAGGATTCAGCAGCAAATCTTACGCATATCAATTCGGGGGGAGTTCCCGTCTCCTCGCGTGTGCCACGTCGGCGTGCTTCGCTCGTTCGGCGACGCGTGGGGTGTGAGCGAGGTCTCCTTTCCTAGTTAGCACGGCGCGATCTCCTCTGCTTGTGCGTTTGGTGCTGTCTTGCGTCTTGCAGTTTGTTTGTCGTCTCGCCCGCTCGGTTGTGCCCGATTGCCGACGTGTGCCGTGGGGAGCTGCTTTCCCTTGCTGGTTGGTACGTTGCTTGGCGATGCGCTCTGCATTATATGAGAGCTTGTTGGGAGCTTCCAGAGGAGGCAACCCGTGTTGCGCCTTGGCTTTCGTGCGGACTTTGCTGCCTTCTATATCTTGTGTTTCGGTGTTTACGTTGCGTCCGCTGTCCTTGATTTGTTCATGGTTTCAGTTCTTCTGTTGCGCTCTTCCTGTTCTCAGTTCGCCTATGTCTTCAGTTGCCCCTTCGCTTCCTCTTGCATTGGCTCAAGTTTGTTCGTCTTGCTGGTTTTCCCGTTCGCGGTTTTTTGCAAGGTACGGCTTGGGTTCCCATACGGTGAGATGGTTTTTTTTTTGTTTCAAATATCATGGTTGTTGTTTTTGCGAAATGTGCGATTAGGGCGCGATTTGGTACGTGTTCAGACCTTGCCCCTTTGGGTTTTGGATGTTACTTTTTGGATGTTGCTTCTGCTCGTTCTTTTTCCCCGTCGTATCCAGTTCTTGCCCCTTTGGGTTACTTCTTGGATGTTACTTCTTCTTGTTCTTTTTCCCCATTGTATCCAGTTCTTGCCCCTTTGGGTCTTGGATGTTATTTCTTGGATTTGTTTCTGCTTGTTCTTTTTCCCCGTCTTTTTTTTTGAGTTTTTCCCTGTGCATGTCTGATCTGTTCTTCGGAAGGTTTGTTTGCGAGCTGTGCAGTGGAGATGTGCTTTAAACGGTTCTACGTTGTTTGTTTTTTTGCTCTTAAAATGTTATTGGTTGTTCTTACGTTATTTGTTACTCTTTTAATCCTTCTCAGTTTTTCTACCCTTTTTGATGCGTACCCCCTTTACTATTCTCTCAGTCTTTCCCTTTTTTTGGGGTATAGGTTTCTTTTTCCTTCTCCTTTTGTTCAGATCCTTTTTTGTGGTTTTCCCCTTTCCCGGTTTTCCCTTATCTTCTTCGATGTCCATTTGCGCTTTCTTCCCCAGTGTTCTTACGGTTTATGTATGTGTTTGTGCCTTTGGTTTCCGTATTTCGGTTCAGGGAATTGCTTACTAATGTCTGCGTTGTTTTCACAGGTAGCTTCTTATTTCCTCTTCGGAGTTAGATGAAGTAACCATCTATGTTTCTTCCTATGCAGCTTTCATTGAACACCTCACGTTATGGTTCAGCTGTGCTGTTAATAGCTTCACATAGCAGGACGGGAATTCTATCGAAATAAATAGATTCACAGATGTTATGCATGTCGTTTTACCACATAGGTTCCTGATTTATTTTCTGTTGCTGCTTTCTTATAGGTAGTGTTTTTTATTTCTTTTCCCCGTGCTAGGATCCTTTCTAACACCGTTTTTTTGTTCTGCTTTTCGCTTAGTACCAGTGAGTTAAATACATGCTGAGATATTATTTATCTTCTTAGTGCGGTTTGTATGCCGTTTTCACAGAGAGATGTTCGCTATTTTCGCTTTTTTTCTCCCTTGTATTTAGTGCTCTTTATTGATTACGTCCATAGTGGGTCCTTCTTTAATACAGTTTCTATATGTTTTGGTGTGCTAGATCTTTGTTTGCATACTCGTCTGTGCTCTGCCCATAATAGTTCTTGCTTCTGTCAGTGTTTTGTTTATTGCGTTTTGTAGAGATCTTTTTTACAGTCCTTTTCTTTCGTTATTAGCCTTCGGCTAAATGATTGCTCTTCGTTCCACATTGATGGATTAAATAGCTTTCCGCGCTGTGTAGTTTCCTCGTGTGCTCTTGATACTGTTCGACGAGGACATTCCTAATTAAGTTCTTGTTACTGCTTTTTTACTTCTTGTATACATAGTAAGTTCTGCTCTAGGATTGTTTCTATATGTTTCGTGTCTGTTTGCTTGCTGTGTTATTGCCTATGCATTGGTCGTGATATTTTTAGTCTTAGTGATCTCCTACTTATTGCGCTTCATAGAACGTTCTTGTATATGTAATTCAGATGCGCTTTACTTTCCCCATACCACTATGCATCTTTTTTACTGTTTTTTTAATCCCCCCTTTTGTTTACGCTTCTTGCAGCTTTTCCGTCTCTCTTTCGCTGTTACCTTCCTGGTTGGATGGCTGGTCTGTGCCTTTTGCTATTTCATTTTATGGATTCTCGCGATTCGCTAGAGTGCATCGTGAGGAAATCTGTCGTGGGAAACAACCACCGATTCAACGGTGCCGCCATCGTCTTCTAGAAATGTTTCGCCTCTCGCTTTTCCACTGCCACTTTCACGCAGACATGCAGTACATCCATGTATGCCTGTTATTGATATTGTATATTCTCTAGAGATTAGATTCCTTCCTTTTCTCAGTTTGGCCAGACATTTTTAGTTGCCTGCTAATCTCCGAATCGGTTTCCGTTGTTGCTCTACAGTGCCTCCCACGTCCATTAGAGCGCCCTTTCCATGGAAGCGCCAGCATGGTTATTTATGCTCCTTACGATTTTTCCCTTTCTCGTTCTTTGTTACCTTCCATTTTTAATTCTCTATTTGTTCCTCTTCTCCCCCCCTCAATTTGCTTACGTGCTAGGAACCCATTTTTGCCCGTTGGTTAGTTCTTCTGAGGCAGCCGCCAATAGGAAAAAGAGGAGGTTAGCCAATTTGCTCCGCGTAATTGGTAGAACAGGTTCCTTCCTTTTGTTATTCCATTTGAAACTATCCTTTACTTTTCTTTTTTTGTTTCCAATCATGGATGTTTTTGTGCCCTTTATTTTATCCTTTCTCTTGTGTTCCCTAAATATTTCAGGTGGTCCATGTTCTTTTAGACCGAATTTGCTTAGAGAGCCAAACACTCCTCTTTCTAAGGAACAGATTTCTTACCTAAAAGGTTTGTCAATATGATTGATTTTACGCTGCTTGTTGTTTTCGCTTCCTTGCTCTCGCTGTATATGTATGTATTCTGTGGTGCTGGCATAGCTGCTTGTCCTTTATTGTTTAGCACCTTTTTCCTTGTACTCTTTAGTCATGTATGCCGATCGATCGTACTATGGTGGCCCAGATTATGAATGTAATAAATGTGGTGCTATTTTTTGGTTCCAAGAAAGATCTCATCATAGGAGCTCCTCTAGACAGCAGCGAATTGTTTATAATAAATGTTGTCGGGGTGGAAAAGTTTCCCTTCCCCCACATGAAGAATTCCCTTTTCCGCTCCGAGAACTTATTGGTTTTAGTAAGGGCCCTCAGTCAAATGAGTTTATGCGCTTGATACGCCACTACAATTCCTTGTTCGCGTTTACTTCGTTGGGCGTAGACGTTGATAGATCCATTAATACTGGTGATGGTCCGTATGTTTTCCGTATAAATGGTGTCGTTCATCATCGTATTGGTTCATTGCTTCCTGCAGCAGGGTAAAAACCTCAGTATGCTCAGCTTTATATTTATGATACATTCAACGAAGTTGGCAATAGATTGTCTGTTTTCGGTGAAGATAGTGACGCCCACGATAAAGGGATCCTAATTTTATTTCGCTTTGATTAGTATGTTTGACTGTTGCAACTTATTGGTGAAAGAATTTAGAATGGCACGTGATCGATTGTTTTCTGAAAGAAGTCCAGAAGTTTATATTCGACTTATTGGTTCATTTGACAGTCATGGTGATCGATATTCTTTACCGGTTGTGCCTGAGCTAGCTGCTTTGGTTGTGGGAGACTTATCTGTAGAGACCAGCAGATTTGACATAGTTGTTGCAACTCATCGTGGTGAGCTAAAACAGATTTCGCCTTTGAATCCTGCTCTGATGTCTCTTCAATATCCTTTGTTATTTCTGTATGGTGAGAAAGGCTTCCACCTTGGCATTAAATACAAAGAGGTTGACACTGGTGTGTGCTCATCTAGAGATGAGGTCTCTATGCTTGAGTATTACTCTTACGAATGTCACTACTGAAGAAATGAGCTAAATCCTTATACATGTTGCGGTCGCTTGTCAAATCAGATAGAGGTTGACTGTTATTCATGTCTTGAAGCAAATCATCTTTCATTTCACTATTTCAACCAAGATGTTCTAAGATTAGAAACATACCAAGGCATTTCAGATGCACTCGGTCAAGGCACATCTCAGGGCAGAAATATTGGTGTCAAGGTTTTGCTTCCTGCAAGCTTTACATGCAGTCCTTGTTAGTGATATGCCCTAGAGGCAACATGGAGATGTTGTATATATCACATACTATGTTTATGATACATTACTTTGTTCCTTGGAATAGACATCATCATTATTGATCAATGAGTATGTGACTTATTCATGAGACTCTTAAATACTAAGATGTTGCTATTTTTAAATGATCCCTGGTCGTATATCATATGAGGAACAAATATGATTCAAAGACAAAGATCAGCATATGTATTGATTGATGATCATGTCTCATGGATCATGGTATGGTGATACCAAATCAATAATATGGACATGTGTTAGTGAACATATGTTGGATAGACCTGCCATGAGACACTGCAGAGATTCCATGTGTCATCAGTTGGTCTCAAGTAGTGTTTATGTAGAGTCCTTAGACTTGAGGTCATCATGGTTCCCAACATGAGTAGTAGCTTATTTTGGGACTACTAATCACTACTCCGTGAATCGGGTAGTCATAAAAGTAGTCTTCGGGTTTGCCATGAAACATGTAGTGGGATGTGAATGATCAAGATAGAATTTGCCCTCCTTATGGGAGAGATATCTCGGGCCTCGATGTAATGGATTATGAAAGTGCATGGCCATGCCAAGGTGATTGAGGAGTCAATCACGAGTTTATAATCCATCACGGAATCGAGAGAGTGATTGAGCTATTAAGAGGATGACACGAGTCTCGCCTTAAGCTCAATCTATATCGTGAGGCAAAGGGATTCGTACATGAGAGGACATTACGAGTTCACCGATATGATCTTTACATATACTTTGGGGTTAATATGTCTTACTAGAGACCGCTATTAACATGGTGACCGGAAAGGCGTTTCCGGTCACGACCAAGTATACGTGAACCTGCTGTGGTCGCACGCTTAACGGGTTGGAACACTAATTCGAATATGATTCGGATATGGGCTCAATTCGGATAGAGATCCGAATAGACTCCTATTGGGCCTCGGTCCACGAGGCCCACGTGAGGAGGTCTATATATATGGAGGCGAGGGGCGGAGGGGATGTGTGCTGTTAACATCTAGCAAAACCCTAGCCGCCACCTCCCGAGCCAAACCCTAGCCGCTCACGAGTGCTAGTACACTCGCGATCGGCGCCCAGCCCCGGACGTGTGGATACCGGTGGAGGCGCTGCTCGTTGCGATCTTGATCGGCGTGCGAGGAGGAGACGATCTGTTCGGGACGATCGGCTACTTCCACTACTACCTCGACGCGTGATTGGATCGGTTTCCAATTCTTCTTCGCTGCGCAAGCGTCTAAGTGGTAACGATCCATGATCCTTCCTTAGCATGATGTTCTTGGGACCGCCGTGTATCCCCCTTGTATAGCGCCTTGGGTTCACATCGTTAGGTAGAATGCGATTCTACGCCTAACTTGTTTTTGCAGAGAATGATGTGAATAGTATGGCCCTATAGCTTATTTGAATGTATGAGATGTATGTGATGCATGTAACATTCGCTCATGGCCTGCGTGTCATGATTATTTCAGCTATTGTTAGCTGTATATATTGTATTTAACGACTGCGTGTCGACCTTAATGCTTGAATCTATCTTTGTAATCTTTGATTTCTAGCTATTATAGGTAGTAGCCTAGTTTTGAGGTTACAAGCTTTTAAGCATGGTGGCCTAAAGGAGTGATGTGGAGGATGGAGATCGTCTACACCTACTTGGAGATGGATATCACCATTTTTGGGCCATACTACTTCACAGTTAAATGTGTTTATCTATGATATTATCTATCTTATTCTTATGCAATGATATATGTGATATGTTGCTTTGGTAGGATAGAATCCCTCTTAAAATTAGGTGTTAATGCCCTTCCATATGTTGCACCAAAAGATAATGATCACCGTATGGTAGGTCTACCAAAGTAGAGTGCCATCGGTTATCATCATCATTTGGGGTAGATGTCGGACATCTACATGCGGAAGCATTTGGTTTACTTAACAAGGTTATCAAAATAGTTTTGGACCTTGGGGCATAGATTGGGGCCGAGGCATACAGATGTCACCCAAAGTAGAGTCACATAGGGATGTGATTAGCAAAGTGTTGCTTACCCATGTCACTAGTTTTCTAGCCGTGATGCCAAAGCTCACTAGGAATTAGTGAAATGAGGATCTTTACCCACTATGTAACTTAGAGGAGTTTTTGTTGCAAAACTCATAGTGGGAGTCTTTTGCTAAATAGTTTAATAAAAGATGAACATAAACATAGTGCTAAACTTTGCATATTCTTGTGTTGTAGATCATGTCAGCTAACGCCGCATCCAATACTTTTAATTTGCGATCTGTTCTTGAGAAAGAAAAACTCAATGGAACAAACTTTTGGATTGGTATCGCAACTTGAGAATTGTTCTCAAGCAAGAGCGCAAGGAGTATGTCCTTGAGTCTCCTTACCCAAGACTTGCACGATAATGCTACCGTGGCTGCACGGAGAGCTTATGAGAAGCACACGAATGATTGCCTTGATGTGAGCTGTCTCATGCTTGCCACAATGTCCTCTGAGCTTGAAGCAATATGAGAACACAGATGCCTACAATATCATTGTGGGGCTACGTGGTATGTTTGAGAACCAAGCAAGGGTGAGAGGTTCAATACTTCAAAGTCCTTATTTGCGTGCAAAGCTTGCGAGGGAATCCGTCGACCCTCATGTGATTAAGATGATTGGTTACATTGAGAGTCCGGAAAAGCTTGGTTTTCCCTTAGCCAAGAGTTGGCTATCGATGTGATTCTCCATCGCTCCCCGAGCTTTGAGCCATTCATAATGAACTTTCACATGAACAATCTTGACAAGACCTGGTGAGTTGCATGGGATGCTAAAATCTGCCGAGGAAAGCATTAAGAAAAGCAGCAATCATGTGATGATGATGCAGAAAGGCAAGGGCAAGCCCTATGTCAAGAGAATCGCGGTCAAAAGAAAGAAAGCTCGATGCGATCGCGAGCGGTTCTAAGGCCAAGAAAGACAAGAAGGGCGATGCTCATCCGATGCAGATTGTTACATCGTAAGCAATCGGGACATTGGAAAAGGAACCGCCCAAAGTACTTGGAGGATCTTGAGAAGAAGAAGGAAGTATGACTTCCACTCCAGTATAAATGTTATAGACATCAATCTTGCTACTTTTTCACTAATTCTTGGGTATTTGATACCGGATCGGTTGCTCACATCCGCAAATCGTTGCGGGGCTAATAAGAAGTAGAAGTTTGAGGAGGAGCGAAGTGGATCTTCGCGTTGGCAATGGAGCAAAAGTTGCTGCGGTAGCTGTTGGCACCATGCCATTGTCTTTACCTTCGTGATTAGTTTTGGAATTGAATAATTGTTATTGTGTTCCATCCCTTTCAAAGAACATTATTTCGCTTCATGTTTGCAAGCGAAGGTTATGACTTTAAATCTATGGACAATGGTTGTTCTCTTTATTTCAAAGATATGTTCTATTGTCATACTCCATTGGTGAATGGGTTATACGTTCTTACTCTTGAAGGGTCACGGTCTATAACATTAATGCAAAGAGACAACGTCCGAATGATTTGAATCCCACGTTTATTTGGCATCGTCGCTTAGGTCACATAAATGAGAAACGCATGCGAAGCTCCATAGAGATGGTATTCTCGCACTCATTTGATTTTGAATCATTAGAGACATGCGAATCTTGTTTACTTGGCAAGATGACAAAGGCACATTTCACCGGTCAAGGTGAACGGGCAAATGACTTATTGGCACTCGTACATACCGATGTATGTGGACCAATGAGCTTAATAAACAGAGGTGGTTTTCGAGACTTCATAACTTTTATCGATGACTTTAGTAGATATGGGTATATCTACGATGAAGCATAAGTCCGAATCCTTTGAAAAGTTCAAAGAATTTCAAAATGAAGTGCAAAATCATTTAGGCAAGACAATCAAGTTTCTACGATCTGATCGTGGAGGCGAGTATTTGAGCCATGAGTTTGGCAATCATCTAAAGGATTGTGGAATTGTTCCACAATTGACTCGCCAGAACACCTCAATGGAATGGGGTATCGAACGGAGAAATCGCACCTTATTAGATATGGTGCGCTCCATGATGAGCCAAAGTGATCTTCCGTTGTCTTTTGGGGTACGCTCTTGAAACAACCGCGTTCACACTAAACAGGGTTCCATCAAAATCAGTAGAAAAGACACCATATGAGATGTGGACAGGACAACGTCCTAGCTTGTCTTTTCTTAAGATTTGGGGATGTGAGGCTTATGTAAAACGTTTACAATCTGATAAGCTCACTCCTAAACTGATAAATGCTTCTTTATCGGGTATCCTAAGGAAACAAAAGGATATTACTTTTATAATCGAGGAGAAGGCAAAGTGTTTGTCGCCCGGCATGGTGTCTTCTTAGAGAAAGAGTTTCTCTCAAGAAGGGATAGTGGGAGCACAGTGCAACTTGAAGAAATTCAAGAAACACCTGATAACGTTTCAGCTCCTCTGTAAACACAACAGATGAACAAACTGTTGAAGAACTCGTTGTGGACACACCAGCACCACGTGAGGTCGAAAGGTCACGCTGCACTGAGAGGTACATGTTCTTGACTACTCAACAACGGGACATATTGTTGTTAGACAACGATGAGCCTAAGACCTATGAAGAAGCAATGGTGGGACCAGACTCTGAGAAATGGCTTGAAGCCATGAGATCCGAAATTGAATCCATGCATAGTAATCAAGTTTGGAACTTGGTTGATCCACCTGATGGTGTTAAAACCATTGAATGCAAATGGGTTTTCAAGAAAAAGATAGACATAGATGGAAATGTTCACATCTATAAAGCGCGACAGGCCAAAGGTTTCAAACAAATTCAAGGTATTGATTATGATGAAACTTTTCGCCGTCGCAATGCTAAAGTCTATTCGGATCATTCTAGCGATTGCTGCATATTTCGACTATGAAATATGGCAAATGGATGTCAAAACAGCTTTCCTTAATGGAAATCGAGTGAGGATGTGTACATGACACAGCCCACAGGTTTTGTCGATCCGCAATCCGTTGGAAAGATATGCAAGCTCCAAAGATCCATTTATGGATTAAAGCAGGCATCTCGGAGTTGGAACATTCGTTTTGATGAAGTAATCAAAGGGTTTGGTTTCATCAAGAACGAAGAAGAGCCTTGTGTTTACAAAAGGGCTAGTGGGAGCGCACTCGTATTTCTGGTCTTATATGTGGATGACATATTACCGATCGGAAATGACATTCCTTTGCTCGAATCATAAGTCTTCATTAAAAATAGTTTCTCTATGAAAGATTTAGGAGAGGCAGCATATATTCTGGGCATCAAGATCTATAGAGATAGATCAAAAAGGCTAATTGGATTAAGCCAAGATATGTACATTGACAAGGTGTTGAAAAGGTTCAACATGCATGATTCCAAGAAAGGTTTTCTACCTATGTCACATGGTATAAATCTTAGCAAGAATCAGTGTCCTAGTACACCGATGAGCGGGATAAAATGAATACGATTCCATATGCTTCGCTATTGGGTCCATTATGTATGCCATGCTTTGTACACGCCCGGATGTTTCAGATGCTTTAAGTGCTACGAGTAGATACGATCGATCCAGTGAAAGTCACTGGATTGTCGTAAAGAACATCTTGAAGTACTTGAGAAGAACTAAAGATGTGTTCCTTGTCTATGGAGGTGAGGAAGAGCTCGTTGTAAATGGTTACACCGATGCTAGCTTCCAAACCGACAAAGATGATTTTAGATCGCAACTGGATTTGTGTTCTGCTGAATGGCGGTGCGGTAAGTGGAAGAGTTCCAAGCAGACGGTTCTTGATTCTACAATGAAGCCGAGTACATAGCAGCTTTCAAGCGCCAAAGAGGTTGTTGGATCAAGAAATTTATTTCGAGCTTGGTGTGATGGCTAGTGTCTCCAGCCCAATGGACCTCATTGTGACAATAGTGGGGCCATTGCACAAGCCAAGGAGCCTAGATCGCACCAGAAGTCCAAGCACATTTTACGGCGATTTCATCTCATCCGCGAGATAGTGGAGAGAGGCGATGTTAAGATATGCAAAGTACAAACGGATTTGAACATTGCAGATCCGTTGACAAAGCCGCTTCCCCAGCCAAAGCATGAGGCTCACACTAGGGCAATGGGTATTAGATACCTACATGGTTGACTCTAGTGCAAGTGGGAGCATTAGTGATATGCCCTAGAGGCAACATGGAGATGTTGTATATATCACATACTATGTTTATGATACATTACTTTGTTCCTTGGAATAGACATCATCATTATTGATCAATGAGTATGTGACTTATTCATGAGACTCTTAAATACTAAGATGTTGCTATTTTTAAATGATCCCTGGTCGTATATCATATGAGGAACAAATATGATTCAAAGACAAAGATCAGCATATGTATTGATTGATGATCATGTCTCATGGATCATGGTATGGTGATACCAAATCAATAATATGGACATGTGTTAGTGAACATATGTTGGATAGACCTGCCATGAGACACTGCAGAGATTCCATGTGTCATCAGTTGGTCTCAAGTAGTGTTTATGTAGAGTCCTTAGACTTGAGGTCATCATGGTTCCCAACATGAGTAGTAGCTTATTTTGGGACTACTAATCACTACTCCGTGAATCGGGTAGTCATAAAAGTAGTCTTGGGTTTGCCATGAAACATGTAGTGGGATGTGAATGATCAAGATAGAATTTGCCCCTCCTTATGGGAGAGATATCTCTGGGCCCCTCGATGTAATGGATTATGAAAGTGCATGGCCATGCCAAGGTGATTGAGGAGTCAATCACGAGTTTATAATCCATCACGGAATCGAGAGAGTGATTGAGCTATTAAGAGGATGACACAGGTCTCGCCTTAAGCTCAATCTATATCGTGAGGCAAAGGGATTCGTACATGAGAGGACATTACAGGTTCAGCCGATATGATCTTTACATATACTTTGGGGTTAATATGTCTTACTAGAGACCGCTATTAACATGGTGACCGGAAAGGCGTTTCCGGGTCACGACCAAGTATACGTGAACCTACAGGGTCGCACGCTTAACGGGTTGGAACACTAATTCGAATATGATTCGGATATGGGCTCAATTCGGATAGAGATCTGAATAGACTCCTATTGGGCCTCGGTCCACGAGGCCCACGTGAGGAGGTCTATATATATGGAGGCGAGGGGCGGAGGGATGTGTGCTGTTAACATCTAGCAAAACCCTAGCCGCCACCTCCCGAGCCAAACCCTAGCTGCTCACGAGTGCTAGTACACTCGCGATCGGCGTTCCAGCCCCGGACGTGTGGATACCGGTGGAGGCGCTGCTCGTTGCAGTGCTGATCGGCGTGCGAGGAGGAGACGATCTGTTCCGGACGATCGGCTACTTCCACTACTACCTCGACGCGCGTGATTGGATCGGTTCCAATTCTTCTTCATTGCGCTGCGTCTAAGTGGTAACGATCCATGATCCTTCCTTAGCATGATGTTCTTGGGTGCGCGGTAGAAAAGTTTTGTTTTCTGCTTCCGTAGCCTACGCGTATTCCTTTAGTCCTCGCTATAATGCAATAAATTGTCAAGATGCTATGGCTATTTGCCGTGAATATGGTGCTCCTGATTTATTTTCTACCTTCACATGTAATTCAAAGTGGCCAGAAATTATAGACGCACTAAAATATGAGCCTGGTCAGAAATACATAGATCATTCTGATATTGTAACTCGAGTATTCCATATGAAGCTCACTGAGTATATTTCTGATATTAAAGCTGGTTATACTTTCGGTGCCATACATGCAGGTAAATTTACTGTTTTCGCTATTAATATGTTGTTTATTCTGTAGTGTTTTCCTTTTCCCTTCTACCTCTAAGTTCCTTCTATGCTTCTTACCAGTACTGTACACTATCGAATTCCAAAAGAGAGGCTTGCCCCATGTACATACTCTTATATGGCTTTCTACCCACAATACGGACATACATGCTCAGTTTATAGATAGTGTCATACATGCTGAGATACCTGATCCAAGTATTGATCCTCTTGGTTATTCTCTTGTTGAAGAATTTATGATCCATGGTCCATGTGGAGATCTTAATAAAAAGTGCCTGTGTATGAAAGATGGACTGTGTTCAAAACGCTATCCTAAACAACACAGCTTAGAAATGATTATTGACAAATCTGGCTTTCCAATGTATCGTCGCAGATGTGATTATCATTTCGTTACCAAGAATGGAATTAAATTGGACAATCGATGGGTTGTTCCATACAATATTGGCTTGATTAAGAAATTCCAAGCCCACATCAATGTTGAATAGTGCAACAAAACGAATCTTGCGAAGTATCTATTTAAATATCTAACTAAAGGGCAAGATAGAGCAAGAGTGACCTTTTCTAATGTTGCTCAGCCATCAGATTCATGTAATCCGCAAACTAGACAAGGAATAGATGAGATTGCTGACTATATTAAGTGCAGGTACTGTTTTACTTATAGACCAAGTTCTGTTTTCTTATAGTACCTTATTTAAAACCATTTTCTTTTTTCCTCATGCTGTTGTTTTTCTTTAGGAGCCCTCCCTATAGCAGCCTATTGATTATTCTGTTCCGTTTCTTATAATATTAGGTTTCTTTATGGAATTATATGTATTTGTCTTTGTTTGCCTGTTTCTGTACTTGTTTCATATTGGTACTTTACGTATAAAATTGTAGGTACTTGTCTTCATGTGAAGCACTCTGGCGCTTATTTGAGTTTGAATTGCATGGCCGGATGCCTTCTGTTGAGCGCTTAGCAGTGCATATGCCTGGTATGAACAGAGTGATGTACCATGAAGAAACAGATTTGCAAGAGATTGCTGCTAATCCAAGATTTTACAAGACTACGCTAACCGAATGGTTTACTGCTAATCAACAATTCGTAGACGCAAGAGCCTATACTTATTATCAGTTCCCAACCAAATGGACATGGGATCCTGTTAACAGAAAGTGGATAAGAAGAAAATGTAAATCATAAAAAATTGGACGTATATACAGTGTTCACCCAAGCACTGGTGAGCTGTTCTATCTTAGGATGCTTTTGATGGTTGTCTCTGGTGCTCAAAGCTATGAAGACATTTAGACCTTCAATGGTGTGTATTACCTTACTTTTAAAGAAGCTTACAGAGCTCGTGGCTTAGTTGGGGATGATACAGAGTGGTTCCTGCTTTTTGATGAAACAATTGTTTGGGCTACTGCACGCCAACTTAGACAGCTCTTTATGGTAGTGCTCTCTTTTTGCAATGTAATTAGTCCACAAAATTTGTTTGATAGATATTGGTTTTTCCTTGCTGATGACATAGCATACAGAATATGCCAAGGATTACAAAATCGAGCATACCCCATACCAAGTCACTATTTACAGTCAGTTAATGAATGACCTATCTGCTATGTTTTCAAGAAATGGACATAACTTTGCTACATATAACATAAACAGTGAATCAACATTTACCGAACCTGTTCCTGGTAATAGACTTGTTACCGAAGAGCTTGCACATGACATAATTTTTCTGGTAGAACAGTCTGAAATATTATCTGCTAGGCTAAATGCTGAGCAATCTGTTATATACAACAAGATCATAGCATGTGTTGCTCATAAAAAGGGGGCTTTTATTTTGTATCAAGTCATGATGGTACTGGGAAAATATTTCTTTGGAATGCCATCATAGTGACATTGAGAGCTCAAGCTCAAATAGTTCTTGCTGTAGCTTCGTCTGGGATTGCTTCACTTTTACTTCCAGGTGGACGTACAGCTCATTCCCGTTTTAGGATACCTCTTGACATCAATGAAAGAAGCTTATGTGGTATAGCACGTGGTACAATGCTTGCTGAGCTTATTGCTAAAACCTCTTTGATTCTATGGGATGAAGATCCTATGATACACAGACATAGTTTTGAAGCGTTAGACAGAACATTGCATGATATTATGTCTGTTGAAGATATTAATTGCATGAATATGCCTTTCGGTGGAAAGCTTGTTGTCCTTGGAGGAGACTTCCGGCAAATTTTACCTGTTATTGAAGGTGGGACAAAATCAGAAATTATTGAAGCTTCACTTATTAGATCCCCAGTCTGGCAGCACATTGAAGTACTAAGACTTTCTGCTAATATGAGACTTCAAAATCCGAACCTCCCAATTGCAGAACGTGAAGCTCTTTCTATATTTGCTCAATGGGTACTTGACATTGGAGATGGCCAAGTACAAATGGTAAAAAAACACAGGCGAACTATGTCCAACTTGGGTAACTATACCAAGAGATCTTTTATTGCTACCACTTGATAACAATCTGGATGCGATTGTAAAGGCTATTTCGAATTCATTTTCGATAAACTATCAGAATGCTCACTATTTAGCAGAATGTGCTGTTATCTGCCCAACTAATTCCATTGTTGATGAATTAAATGAGGATGTCTTTGATAAGGTCCCTGGTGATGCTAAACAAGACCTCGATTACGATTCAATATCACGATCGACAATCACATTGGTGATCTTTGATCTCTTATATCCACATGAGTTCTTGAATTCTATAACAGTAAATGGTTTTCCACAGATAACATATGCTTTAAGATAGATGTTCCAGTGATGCTACTGAGAAATATAAATCAGTCTATAGGTCTTTGCAATGGAACACGCCTTATTATAACAAGGCTTGGCGATCGAGTGCTTGAGGGTCGCATAATTACTAGAAGCAATATCGGCCAATGTGTTCGTATTCCTAGAATTGTGTTAAATGCAACAAGCCCTCGATGGCCTTTCACTTTACAACACCGGCAGTTCCCAATTAAGCTTTCATATGCAATAACTATCAACAAGAGCCAAGGCTAAATCCTAAGCAAAGTTGGAATCTATCTAAGGAATCCAGTTTTCTCTCATGGGCAATTATATGTAGCAATATCACGGGTTACATCACATTCAAGCCTGAGAATGCTCATTGAAGATGACAAGGGTGTTGCTTGTGCTGTGACAAAAAATATTGTGTACAGAGAAGTGCTTACTTTTGTTTAGTGTTCTTTGCTGCTGTTGCTCTTCGGTTTTCTCAGCCATCCTCCTCACGTAATAGTTTTTTCCCTATGCCTATCTGTACTGGTTAAACACAATAGCTATAAAGATTACTTTTAGTAAATATACTTTTCCTATCACAGTTGTCGAATTGGCACATATCTCTGGAGTATTCCATTGTTATGAAGATACTTCTCCTTTATTCCTGCTGTTCACATTTGGTCCCTTCTCTAGAATGGTCTCAGAATACTACAACACAGATAGCATTTAGCAATCTCAAATCTATTTCCTTTTGCTGCAGTGCACACTACATCCCCATCTATTTATTCTTACATAGTACATAGCCCCTTTTTTTCTGTTACCTCCCATGTGCATTTCCTATATGCTTCATATAGTTTTTCGCTTTGTTCTTTGCGTTCAGGTTTTTTCTACCTCTTCTCTTTTTTTTATATAATCGTGCTTTGTTTTGCTGTAAACAAAATAAGTGCTTCTTTTCCCCCTTTTTTTTTTACAGATTCTACCTACTCTACTGTACCCCAAAAATAGTACAACAGATATGAGCTTTACCAAATGTATTTAGATTATATTATACCAAATAGTATAGCGCATCTATGGTTACTCACCGAAATATATTATGTGTCTTGTTCCTTCCTTTTTACTTGTGTTCACCGCTTGTGTTATCCTATTTGTTTCCATTTTTCTTTCCTTTTTTCCCCATTAATATATTCTGCATTGTTTACGGTATATTACATAGGAAACTTCTCTTTGCATTTGTGGTATATCACACTTACTTGTATAGCGCTTACTGTAAAGCTCTTTGTGTTACGCAGGTTCGAGATGGCATATACGCTATTAAACCATATCAACCAGAGTTCCCATAAATGAAAAATACTTGTTCGGGTAGCCCGACTTTGGGAATTTAGCAATCCACAGGATCAAACAGATATATATCATTTGGATTTTGTTCTTCTTGATGAACAGGTTCTAAATACTCACCTCAATCGATGCTTTAATCCGTACAGCTAATCCTCTTCCTTTTAACGGTTCTTTTACTCTCAACATACACAAAGTTATTACTACGTCTCTGTTATTGAGACCGTTTTTCTATACATATTGTGCACCACTTCTTTACCATTTAAAATAGAATTTAATCCTTTTTAGGCCTATGTCATGGAAGGAATGGTTCCACAAAGATGGCTTCACAAATTTGCGTCTTTGTTAAAGGAAAGATCTATCTACGAGTTTGAATACTTTGAGGTGCTCGAGGCAAAACAGACATATAGAGCGGTTGATGTTAGCACTTCAATTCGGTTTACAAAATACACAAAGGTTACCGAAGTGTTACCAGAACCAAATAATTTCCCGCTCTATGCATACAATACCGTTCCATTTTCTGTATTATATGATCGTATTGGGAAAAAAAACTTTATTATCAGGTACATTATTCCTTGTACTTGTTTTATTAATAGTAACCTTTTTTTAGTATTTTAGAACTACAAATACGAATAGTTTTGTCTTACTTTTTTTATAACCTCTTCGTTTACCCTCTATGGATACCAGATGTTGTCGCTCTTATAACCGCTGTTTCATCACTCGTTGAAACAACAACAAAATTAGGTCCAACAGTTAAGCACACTGTTACTATAACAGATGGAAGGTATATATATTCTCTACAATTTACCTTCCTCTGTGCCCACTTATAGTTTGTTGTTTATAACTATATAGTTTCTAAATTATCTTCGCTAAATCAATGTATTTTGTTGGTTGTTCTTAGCCAGACAGGAATTATTATATTATGGGGGCAGCATGCCGAATCGTTTAACACTGAAGTTCTCCTTACCACTTCACAGAATAAACCAGTCATTGCTTTATTTGTTGGCATGACAGTTGGCACATACTTAGGTTTATTACATCTGTCCCTTCATTTAGTTATCAGTGTACAAAACGCATGTGTACCTTGCGTCAATACTTTACTTTTTGTATTGTTATCTCTAACTATTTTTTTATACATGTACACAGGTCAGCTTGCATTGCAGAGCAGCTCAGCGACAAAATGGTACATCGACATAGCAATTCCAGAAATATGCGCTCTGCAGAATATGTATACTTATTATTCCCGTTCTTACTAATTCAATGATCACTAAGCATAAAGCGTTATCTTTGAATATAGTTTTTACTCGTTTTTTGCTTCTGTTGGTACCGTCCCTTATAAAGTAATCAACTTATTACACGCTATGCCCAATTCATCAATCATCAGGCACATAGTATTAGCTTTGAATATAGTTCTTGCACTCCTTTTACTCCTGTTAGTAATGTGCTTTACAAAATATCTAGCCAACCTCATCAGATTGAATGGCGAGAAGACAAACACACCACCAATCCAGTTGTCACCACAGTATCTGAATTGATGAACCTCATACCTCATGAAGCTTTGGTACACCCAAAAAAAACAATACTTCGTTCATATATTTCCGTTTTATGTTTTACATACACAGTCTGTTAACTATTCTCGGTTATAATGCAACCAGGGTCAACGCTATAGACTTACCATACTAATTACAGACTTAGTACCATCATAGTCATGGTGGTATATAGCATGTTCTTCGTGTTGGAAAAGAACTTTCCCAGATGGAGACGAATACAAGTGCCAAACATGTAACGGCACAACAGCGGAACCAAGGTGTGTAGCTGTTTCCGCACCTATACAATTTGGACCTCTTATAAAATCAATTGCTGATCAGTAAAAAAATATATATGTTACATAACAAGTTTTCCGTTCCTTGAAACAGATACAAGAAAAATGTCTACGGCGTTGATCCTGAAACCACTCAACAGCACGCAGATACCTGTGTACAGTTCATGTTTTTTGGTAATATGGCCCAAGAACTCATTGGGAAACCTCCCATGGTTTTGGTTGCAGCAGCTGAAAACCAAGAACAATATATTCCACTTGAGATAAAAGCAATCATTGGTCGAAAATTTGAAGTCATTGTTCAGATGTCACAAGGATCGTTACAAAGCGATGTTCTAGCATTTCATATCCGATCAGTGACAGCCCAACCAGATCCCACTGTATTGCTATTGTCAGCCAACCCAGAGGCTTCATCGTCAGTGCCCAAAGAAATGCAAAAAGTTATGTACCATGAAGAGCAGCCAACTGCTATTCCATTAACACTACTAGCTGCTTCTACTACATGTGCAGAAATAGCTGCTCCCTCAGCTACACCAGCTCTTAGTATTCCAGAGGTGAAAAAATAACTCCTGTTATTTCTTCTTTTTTTCGAATTCTAGATACGGTAACCGCTTTATATGCAGAATGTTTCCCTTGTGCATTACCTTACGATGAACCATTTACATATCTTTTACAAGGACGAACCAGCATTGCACCATGATAAAACACCGCAGCAAACTCTTGCATCTCCCACGGCTTCGCTGCCTGCCTCATCAATGGAAGCAGCTAAAAGGTAATTATCTTTTACTCCCCTCTAAAACCAAAACAGGAAACATAGATTCTAATTCTGAGTTTTTTTACGCTTGTTTGCTTTTCTTGCTTACAGAATACTTCGCCCTTCGAAGAAGAGCAAAACTACAAGACAATTATTCCCTGATACAAAACAGTAGGCCACTACAAAAGCTACAGGTAATGCATTTGTCAATACACTGCTTGCTCCTGCGAACAAATTAGTAAGGTACCACAGACTCAACTATTTCTGCATCTTTTTCCCCTTCCAGGAAAACTGCACAACTTCCTCTTAGCAAAACTCGTGCCTATGCAACGCGCTACCAACCTACAATACTTATTACAAGTGTTGCCACAAAATACAATGGCGTTGAAGCAATCTTCGTTCCCACCAGACTGTGCTTCTATTGGCCCTACTTGTTTTGTCATACGCCATGCCATCAGCTGTTCTACTTTTACCAACAAAGCTACTCTGCCTAGATAGTACTCTATTATATCTAGCATTTTGCTACCTATCCTGACCGTATTCAGAAATCTCTTCGCTTTGTTCCTACTTTAGAGCATGCATCCCTTCCTTCATAAATCGGTTTGCTACTTCGCTCTTTTCAGTTTATCTAGCACTTCGCTCCGCTGTTAGTTAACTGCCATCTCTTATCGTCCACTAGAGCTATACTATCAACATAAACACATTAAAATTAGTGATTCATTCCTCAAAAAAGTTCCTTATTATAGCCAAATACTTCGCTAAACTATATACAACAATGAAAATGCCTCCTGTACCAAACATACTCCGGTCAATCTTTGCTTTCTTCCATACCTAAAGAAAACTAAGCTAGCCCACATGTACAGAAAACATAATCCAGTAGTTATACCGCAAACAAGCTTTACTTGCTTCACTAATCTTATACTATACATAAACACACCTTCTATGGCCTTGCTCGAAATGCATTACGATTAGCTCTTCTACATAAACACTGTGTTTTACACCGAATTAAAAACAAATATGTTTTTTGCCATCCTATAGATTACAATTTTAAGATTCCACACATCGAAACCAAAAAGCTCTCTTATTATCCACATTTATCGCATAAATTCCATGTGCCCTTCGCTTATCACAGCTACCTCTACCTACCTTCGTAGCTTCCCTCTTAACTTGCGCACGGACAATATATTTTACATTGAGTTGTTCCTGAGAGAAGGTCCATCGCACAATAGTTGTAGAAAAAAACCCCTTCGTTCATCCGCGCGCCAATCCTCACTAATCGCTGTATGACACCTGTAATCCATTATCTCCCTCTAATGAATTCCTTTCTGGATGCTTCCTCGGCGTCTCATCGTTTTGTGCAATAGGTACTAAACGCTGGACTTTGTCAGACTGCTCTAAATTTTGCTTCTACATTTTGTTACATCCGTTTGCCTTCGCATTCTACTCTTTCGTCTTCTCTTCCTTCTTCCGATCATCGCCTTGCTCAACCATACACAACCTAGATGCAGTAATTTTATTCCCTGCTCAGCATTGTGTTCTTCTTTAAACGCACTTAATGTTTGTCCATCAGGTGCTGCCCTCTGTACTCATCTTTTTATTTGCTAGAAAAAATGGTTGTTCTTCTCTCAAAGTTCAGCCAATGGAACTCGTACAAAATTAAGCTGTAAATCCTTTCTTTAAACAACCATCTGTACAATTTCTTTACAATTCCCTTTTACGTTTTTCGTCATTCCCCTATTTCAGCTTGGGCGCTTCGCTTTCCAGTGCGAACATTTTTCCCCCCTTGCTCCATCAACGGATATAAAATCTTTATGCTTTTCCCATTTGTACTTTCTTCTCTGTACACCTCTAAGAACAGAACTAAAAAACCCCAATTTGTTTACCGTTTCTTCTTCCCTATTAGCATAAGATTTACGTATAAAGTTTTACCATTTCCCCTCCTCGATGCTTTACGCATCTACTTTCATCGCGAAATCATTACGTCGATAATTTAGTGCCTGCTTTCTGTATTTACACGCATTTTTATTATAAAAAACCCATCTTCCCCCATACCAACCACTCTTTTCCCTTTCGCTCCTTTGTTCGTCTTCCCCCCTTTTGCTTATGTTTTCCCAAATGACTCTCTCTTTTAGAATAATTTCAAATTCTTTACAATCATACGTACTGTACCTTACGCAAATAAGCTCGAGGAGGCTTTACGTTTCCCTGATTGCTAAACACACCGCTTTTGGAAATGCGTACAAGTACACAACCTTTACCTATAACACAAAAAAATTGCTTTATTACGAAATTATTAGACTACAATTATACATTAAACACAACACGTTTCGCTTGGATTTACATTCTTATTACCTACAAGCTACCTACTTCCCTTAAACTTAATACCATATATTCTTTCTTTCCTTTATTTTTTTTCTTCGTGTTTACTGCTTATTGTGCCATACAAGACCATCTTCAGATAACTCACTACGATGCGTATTGCTGAAATACAATTGTTTTCTCATTATGTTTTCAGCCATCAGTTCAAGCTATTGTACCAGCCTTTTGTTTCTCCTCTTCGTAAACACTTTCTTTAACCTTCGGTGAGCGCTGCTTCCTCATTACTCTTTAGTTCATACTCCTGTCATGACATCCTTTGTTTTCCTGTTCTATACAAAAAATGCTTTCGCATAGCTTCCTAATTTACAGTATGTATTACGATTTATGTGCAACTTCAAATACTACAGTTTGTTCACAAGATATCATTCAATCTCATAATAAATTCCTTTCAATGCCACCTTTTCCATAGTCCTACCATCTTTAATTTCCTATTACGATTTACGTGTTATAATTCTTCCTCCCCTTTCATACTTATTTTGCTTTCGATTTACAATAGAATAGTTTTACTTTACTTTCAGCTTACTTTTACCTCCTGTCAGTTATTTAAACTCAATTCCAACTAATCCTGAATTTATATTGCCCACCAGATGGTTTACTTGGTGCATTCCAAACCAGAAGACCTACCGGGATGGCCTACACAGTTATGGGAAATACAACAATACATAGGAGCCACCGAGCAACATCGACCCGCTTTCCATTCAATAACTCAGTACGTCAACGGTGAAAAATACGAATGGGAAACATGGGTGACTTTGAAGCCACTACCCATACGACCTGATGAAGAGCAGATATTTTACGACAACAGAATTGAAGAAGATGCTATACAGGACGCTGCTAGACAAGCAGTGCGCTATCTTCGCCGCTATTACGATGTGGAATTCAACCAATCACCATACCATCTAATTCGTCGAATAACAAGCCAGATGATGTACCTCTACGCGCCAAAAGCAGCAGATAAGAATGACCCACGTATAAACGTAACAGCACAGCATATTATTAATCAAGAAGCGTTGTATTCAAGAACATTAGATGAGAATGAAGAGCTACACCATCAACTTCACAAATCTCAACAAAAAGTGCAGCAGCTTATGCAAAAGCTTCAACGCTTTTACATGATAGAAGCGGGAGAAATATCAGATTCTGAAGAATCACCCGGTATTCCCACCGGCCCTCTACAACAACAACATCAACACAAGAGACTAACCGCCCGAGAATATCGAAAGAAATTCCAAACATCTACGTCCAGAGCAACACCATCAGCTGGCACCAATTAGAGACAACAAACATCCAACGGTACTGCCCTAATTAGTCTTGATTGCCAAAAAAAACCTGTTACGTGCTTAATTCCCATTACGGTAATAAATTCATTCATGCATTTTACTATTTACATGCAACAGAACTTTTACTCTCTCCTTCCTGTCTGTTTACCGTTCCTGGTCAGTAACTAGAATACGCTCTCTAGATTATTTACTCTCTTCCACTACTACAAAACAGGCTATATTGGACGGGTAAATCACAGACGGTTCATACGGAACCGTCTGTGCCTAACTATCACAGACGGCTCATACTGCCACCCGGCTGTGATACTATCACAGACGGTTATTAATACAACCTGTCTGTGATAATAGATACATCAAAGACGGTTCGTGTTAATAACCGTCTGTGATAGTTCACAGACGGTTTGTATAACAAACCGTCTGTGATAGTAGGGACATCACAGACGGTTCAGTTAATAACCGCTCGTGATAGTTCCTGACGGTTATTAACACGAACCGCCTTTGATGTCCCTACTATCACGACGGTTCGTATAACAAACCGTCTTTGATACGAATTTTCGCTGCACGCACGTGTTAATAACCGTCGTGATAATTGCCCTATTAATACTTGGACTTGGACGGGTCGACGGATCTGTTTTTTATTGCATGCGCTGCGTCGGTGGAGCAAGGCGGCGGTTTTGGGAGTTCGGGGTGAAAATATATCGCTATCTTCTAATTAGTGATCTAATCAGAGGTTAGTACTCAATTACTTTTAATTATGCATATATATTTTTGTAATGGATGGCTTAGAGATGATAATGGATCTTCTTAGTTGCGGTAATAATCATTTTTGGCAACCATTTGTTACTTGTGTAGCTAGCGGAAATGGATCGAAACTGGATGTACATTGAGAACCGTGTGAGTGAAGAGTACATTACTGGCGTGTCTGTTTTTAGAAGAGCGGCCGAGCTGGATATGTTAAAGAAGGAGATAAAATATATGTACTGTTCATGTATTGACTGTGATAATCTCAAGATGTTTAGCAACTCAGCGCAGATCAAGCTCACTTGATTCAAGGGTTTCGTAAAAGGGTACGAATGTTGGACCAGTCACGGTGAAGAGAAGTGTATACAAGAAGCTGGTAGTTATGACATAGTCGATGGGGACAACGATATGCCAGTTGTGGACTGTGCTTTTGATCATGAGGCCACGGATGGATCACAAGATGATAATCTGGATCAGATGTTACGTGATGCAGAAGGGAACTATAGTGAGAGAGAGTTTGGTAAATTCGAGGGCTTGATGGAGGACTCGGAGAAACCTTTGTTCTCGGGATGCAAGCCGCAATAAATGAGGTTGTCATCAGTTCTAGAACTACTGAAATTGAAGGCAAGCAATGGTTGGTCCGACAAGAGTTTCACGGCATTGTTAAGTCTTATAGCGGACATGCTTCCAGAGGGAAATATGTTGCCTAGAACCACCTACCAAGCCAAGAAGATTCTTTGTCCATTAGGAATGGAAGTAGAAAGAATACATGCATATCCGAATGATTGTATCCTGTACCGTAAAGAGTATGCTAGCTTAAATGTTTGTACGGTGTGCAAAGCATCCCGATACAAGCGTAAAAATGACTCTGATGATGGAAAAGGCATCGAGGTGAAGCAAGGACCTCCTGCTAAGGTGTTGTGGTATCTTCCTGTAATCCCCCGTTTGAAGCGTTTATTTGCAAACCGCAAGGATGCAAGATTGATGCGTTGGCACTTGGAGCAGCGTAAGAAAGACGGAATGATAAGACATGTTGCTGATTCTGCCCAATGGAGGAACATCGATAGGATGTTTGTAGATTTCGGTGTGGAACCGAGAAATATAAGCTTTGGATTGAGTACAGATGGAATGAATCCTTTTGGTAACATGAGCAGCCGACATAGCACCTGGCCCGTGACTCTATGCATGTATAACCTTCCTCCTTGGCTGTGTATAAAGTGGAAGTATATTTTGATGTCACTACTTATCCAAGGGCCGAAGCAACCTGGTAACGATATTGATGTGTTCCTAGCACCATTGGTAGAAGATCTTGCAATACTGTGGAACGAAGGGGTACATGTATGGGATGCAGACAAACGAGAGAACTTTACTCTACGCGCTATGTTGTTCTCGCACCATTAATGATTTTCCCGCCCTTGGTAACTCGTCGTGGTTGAGCACAAAAGGAGCCAAAGCGTGTCCGCACCGCTTAGACAATACGAGAGTGTGTGGTTGAACAACTCGCGAAAAGCGTGTACATGCGCCACCGTAGGTTCCTTCCAAAGTATCACCCATACCGCAAGATGAAAAACAATTTGATGGAAAAAAAGAAGATGACTCAGTACCAAGACCTTTTAGCGGGAAAGAGGTGTATGATATGGTCAAGGATATAAATGTTTTGCTTCGAAAGGGGCGTAAATTGAGAAAGAACATGTGGAAAAAAGGTCAATATTTTGGGACTTGCCTTATTGGGAGCACTTAGAAGTTCGGAATTGCGTCGATGTCATGCACGTAGAGAAGAATGTATGTGATAGTTTGATTGGTCTCTTATTGAACATTCCTGATAAAACTAAGGATGGTGTTAACGCAAGACGTGATTTGGTCGCTATGAACATCAGGACCGAGTTAGCACCGATAGAGACCGATAAAGGCCGGATATACCTTCCCCCAGCTTGCTACACTTTGTCTAAGTCCGAGAGAACTGAACTGTGCCAGTCCTTACATGGTGTGAAAGTTCCATCCGGTCACTCCACCAGCACGAAGAAAATTGTTTCCATGGAACAGTTGAAATTAATTGGCATGAAGTCCCACGACTGCCATGTGCTAATGACACAAATGCTACCTGTTGCAATTAGAAGTATTTTACCGAACAAGGTTTGAGTGACAATAATAAGGCTGTGTTATTTCTTTAACGCAATTGCTCAGAAGGTCATTGATCCCGATGGACTAGATGCTCTGCAAACCGAGGTGGTGACAACTCTATGTCATCTAGAGATGTATTTCCCTCCATCATTTTTTGATATCATGGTCCATCTCATTGTCCACCTTGTGAAAGAGATAAAAATATGCGGCCCCGTGTTCCTACGTCATATGTACCATTTCGAGAGGTACATGGGAATTCGCAAGTCCTATGTACGCAATCGATCTCGACCGGAGGGTAGCATCATCGAAGGTTATACAACAGAAGAGGTCATTGAATTCTGATCGCCTACATGGCTCAGTCGATCCGATAGGTGTACCCGTATCTCGCCACGAGGAGGTTAGAGGGTATCGGGACTATCGGAAGGAAAGCAATAACTCCAGATCAAAATACGTATGCTCAAGCCCATTTCACAGTTTTACAACACATGACTGAAGTGACCCCATATATTGAAGAGCACAAGGACATGCTACGTCAAGAGAATGCAGCGCCGTAAGTTTGGATCACGAGACAACACAATCGTCAGTTCAACGAATGGTTGAAGGCGCAATTGACTAGGAGGTCGTCAAGTGAAACACTACAATGGTTGGCAAAAGGGTCAAAATTTACAATTGTGATATGGCAAGGATACGACATTAATGGCTACACATTTTATACAACAGATCAAGATAAAAAGAGCACTGTGCAGAACTCAGGTGTCCGCATAGATGCCTATGATGCGCACGTCAGTACCGCTGGCCCAAGCTCGTACTACGGGTTTATAGAGGAGATTTGGGAGCTTGACTACGTAATTTTCAAGATTCCTCTATTTCGGTGCCGTTGGGTCCATCTCACACGGGGTGTAAAGGTCGACAAGTACGGTGTCACTACCGTGGACATTGAATGTGTAGGATACAAAGACGAACCATTCGTACTCGCAAGGCAAGTTGTTCAAGTATTTTATGTAACCGACCCGGCAAATAAGAAGCGCCATGTAGTTCTTCAGGGAAAAAGAAGGATTGTCGGAGTTGAGAATGTTGTGGATGAGGAAGAGTACAATCAATTTGATGATTTGCTCCATTCGAGACGGCATCGTGCTCGAGGAAGAACAAAACGATGAAACAAGCTACATGCGTGTCGATCATCGTGAAGGGCTTTATTTAAAATAAAATAGCTATGTGTAATAAATGTAACTATATATGTTTTATTGCAATTGTAAAATGACTTAGAACTGTATTTGTGAATTTGCATGCTGGTAGGAGTAGTTATATTCGTTACACTCGTGATGAGTCTTATTGAATGCCGTAGTGTAGTTACAACAAACCACCGCAAAGGTTTATTACAGATCGACAAGTGGTGGGCAAGGCTTATTACGCAGACGGTTATACACTTAGAACCGTCAGTGATAGTTATCACGCACGGTTCTCCACTTATAACCGCTCGTGATATTATATTATCACGCACGGTTATAAGGTAATAACCGTCAGTGATATGATACTATCGCGCACGGTTATAAGTGAAGAACCGCTCGTGATAGTATGCCTATCGCAGACGGTTCTTCACTTATAACCGCTCGTGATAGTATCATATCACGACGGTTTATTTATAGAACCGTCTGTGATAGAGATATCACAGACGGTTTCTTAAGGGAACCGTCTGTGATAGTGTTCCTTATAAATACCCCCAACTAGGGCACAGATTCCGCACTCGCACTCTACATCTCTAGCGCCCGATATCTCGCGCGCGCCCTACCCTCCGACGCGCGCCGCCACCGGCCGCTCCCGATGCCGCGCCTCCCGCCGACGCCCTCCCGACGCTGCCGCCGGTCGCTCCCGACGCGCGCCTCCCGCCGACGCCCCTCCCACCGCGGGTCGCTCGACGCCGCCCCTCCCGACCGATGCCCTCCTACCCCGACGCCGCTCCCTCCCCCAGGCCCGGCTCCTGCCCCGACTCTAGCTCCCTCCACCCCCGCGAGCCCGGCGCCTCCTCCCGACTCCGTGCCCTCCTCCCGCACTCTAGCTAGGTTTTAGATTTATCATATTGATATATATGCTACATTGTCATATTGATATATATGCTACATTGTCATATTGATATATATGCTACATTGTCATTGTCATATTGATATATATGCTACATTGTCATATTGATATATATGCTACATTGTCATTGTCATATTGATATATATGCTACATTGTCATATTGATATATATGCTGGCCGAATTTACACATGCTGGAAATTTGTATTGATACATTGTCATATTGATACATTGTCATATATGCTACATTGTCATATTGATACATTATCATATTGATACATTGTCATATATGCTATATTGTCATATTGATACATTGTTATATATGCTACATTGTCATATATGCTACATTGTCATATTGATTACATACATGTTATGACATTTGTATTTCGATTGATGTCATCTTTGTGCTCACATAATCATACTAGAATTATATTGCTATATATGAATTATTAGCAGCTAGCTATAGCTAGAGATATACCACATAGACCTTCAAAGGGCATGAAGCTAGTGACACACTTTGTTTAGGCCCACACCTCACAGGCTAGTGACACACTGCAGTTATTTTTTTCTTAGAAGAGAGATGGCGTCCTCACAGTGCTTCGCTGCCGCTATCCTGGTCTCACGCTCCCAAGATTGGGAAAATTAAGCGTGGCCGAGGAGTATCGAAAGGCCGATGGCCGAATGACCATCACGGTGGTCTTTCCGGATGGGGTCCTCTACAACCGAAGAAAGCAATTGCATCATTTCGAGTACTGCTGGATAATTGGAAGGAACGGTCCCCATCACCATAGCAAGTCGGAGAGATTTGTCAAACGATCGTAAAAATCAGCTATGGGAGGAAGTTACACATCTGCTCGAGATCCCAGCAGGCATGAGGACTCGTGCGACGACACGCGATCCTCGCAATGGGAAAAGGATGGAAGAATTTTAAGAGCACTCTTGTGACGCGGTACGTGGCCAAGGATCTTACGCCCTTCACAAAGTATCCTTTCGTGTCGCCGGAAGCATGGGAGGCCTTTGTGCAGATGAAGACAACGGCTGAATTTGAACAACAAAGTGCGGCGCACAAGGCTATCCAATCACAAAACACTCACCCTCACAGACTTGGCACCGCTGGGTACGCAGGTAAAATCCCGCAGTGGAGGATGCAGGACGAGGTCGCACTCCGATCGGAGGCCTCCCCGCCATTTGTCGGGATCGCAAACGAGCGTGCTCGAAACTAGTTAAGAGCGAGGTCATCAACCACATCTTCGGGTGTCTCTTTCAAAAACCTCGCAGATGAGGAAGTGTCCCAACGCCTGGTAAGATAAGTTAAACTATATAGTTGTTAACACCTCTTGAACTTAATGGGTTCAAAAATAACATGATTAATTGCCTCTTGCAGCAATCATTGACTACCGAATATTCTCGTGGAACCTTTCAAGAATACAGGGAGAGAGATTTACTATCACAGGCCCTGGGAAACAAGGAGCACCCAGGTCGCACACGAGGCTTGGGGTTTACGATCTTGGAAGCACGGATTTCAGATTACTCGAGACATATAGGAGTAGGAAGATATCCAAGGCGCACTGCAACGACCAAATGAAACAGAGCTTCATGCTCAACTTCAGAACAACTCTCGCCTCACTTCAAGAGCAGATCGCTCACTTCGTGGAGAGATAGATTCATTGAGGGAAGAACTCGAGACAAGTCCGCAACCAATCGCAACCCACCCCTACTACTCCTACTATCGCGGTACCCGGTCCCCTCAACGTCGCAAAGAGTGTAAGGCCCACACCAAATATCGAACATAGCGACGCCACTTACCTATCGATGACATTCGTAATGCACCTCTTTAGAATCTGCATAGATCTCTCCGTGGACGCCTTAACTCATCTTGTGTCGTTATGTAGGTGCCCATGCCTTGCATCCTCAAAGTCGCTTATTGGCTCTATTCCGCTGACGCTGGCGGGGATGGTGTATCCATTGTCGCTCAAGTACTGGTACACGGTGTATAAGTAGAGACCGGTTTTATAAAGGTCCAGTGGACATGATTAATGATATTTTTAACACCGTCCCTCTTGAGAAGCCCCCAAACGAAGAGATTAAGACATTAGGGATGCTATCCACACATTCATTCATGGCCCAAGAGGACATTGCCCTCGACTTGTCCGTGCCTCCAAAGTGTCCCAAGAGGGACATCACCGACCTGTCACATCGGCTCGGTGGCTCCACCTCCCGATGTCGCAAGAGGACATCGCTCGACCTGTCACATCGGCTCGGTGGCTCCACCTCCGTCGCAAGAGGGACATCGCTCGACCTATCACATCGGCCCGTGGCTCCACCTCCAGCTCGGTTCGAAGCCTATTGCACGGCTCCCGCCGAGACGCCACCGAACGATCGTAGCGAGGACATCGCCTCGACCTGTCACATCGGCTCGGTGGCTCCACCTCCGATGTCGCAAGAGGACATCGCCCTAGACCTATCACATCGGCCCGTGGCTCCACCTCCAGCCCGGTTCGAAGCCTATTGCATCGCTCCCGCCGAGATGCCACCGAGAACGATCGTAAGCGCAGGCTATAAGACTCAAGGGAAGAAAAATAAGTCTCCCGTGCCATGGAAGTTCACTCTAGGAGTGTCGTTGGTCCTCGAGTCACAATTACCTGTGCTTGGCATGATTTGCAATACATTGCATGCCCGTACATGGAGAAGTCCAACATGAAGCCAAACCGCAGAGTGCATTCATCGTGAAATATACGGAGCAGCATTTCCTCCACGACACAAAGCTACATCGCCGTGACATTCGATGACTTATTTTTATTATTCAATCTCGATTTAACTCGACGCCGCGCTACTACTGCCGACACCGTAAGTGTATCTGCATAATGAAGTTCTACATTCACGTTATACCGATAAATGTCATTACTCTTTCCTTATGTATAGATGCATGATCCAAGGAGTCCGGCGATCGCGACAACCGTTGGGTTTCCTCGACCCTCACTTGGTCTCCGATCCAGTTATCAAAGATAATGAATCCTTCGTGCAAAATTACATAATGAAGGGATTGCTTACTCACATGGACAAGGAGTACATCATGTTTCCTTTCAACCAAGGGTAAGTGCTTCACTAGTTGCCACATATGTTTCATTTCTACTTTACATGCAGCATGAACCTAGGATTAATCACTATGGTGTGTACATGACTAGGCAACACCGATTCGATTGTGATTATACCAAAGTGGAGCAAGGTAATATACCTTGATTCCCTACTTAGGAGTAACCACGACTTCAGTCGTGTGCAAGAAGTACTTAACAAGTAAACTCATTTCCTCCATACATAACTTTATTGTAAAATTTCCTTCGTTTGCAACGGCCGAGGCTAACTTTTTGAATCACGAGGTCGCTTGCCGCTTATGTTGCCCAGGAGGAAGACACGACAAATCTAGTGACACGCTGCGACACAACACGCGATTTCCGGTACCCGCTACAACACAACAATCCTATATCACACTTTGTTATAATGCCTCTAGAATTGACAATACCTATGTACGTAATGCAATTTTTGCAGTGTCACCAAGAACTACTGTGGCAACGATGTGGATTCTATGTTTGCCGCCATATGAAGGAAATCGTGGATAGTAAGATCGATGATCCAGAGGTTTGTCATGTTCTTGCAATAATTATTATTTTTTGATTATATATGTATATATACACACATGCTAATTAATGACTTATTGCTCCTAGCGACAGCGGGTGGACTTCGACGTAAGTACATATGATCTTGAACGACTCGTCGAAATTGCAACACTCTCCGGTTCTTACTAGCATAGTGTATAAAAAAGGTCGAGAGTTCTACCCCGCAATGGTGATAATTAGATGTTGAAACATTACATGCAATTGTACAAATCACTCGGCCAGCGCTTAATCAAACATTAGTCGAGCAGTGTGACGATTTTCATTCTATATTTGTATGTCATCCGTTGGACGCTTGTTACATTTGTAATTCATCGATCGCTTGCAATTAACTTATCTCGTAACTTTTAGTTGCAAAATTGTATGTGATTCTTTTGTCGATCCGTATCCGCAATGTATGTGATCTTGTTACACGTTGTATATATATGTTGTAATCTTGTTGCTTGCTTTGAGAGCATGGCTAGCATATCCCGAGGCTAGCCAAAAATGGTAAATAGAATCTGCTGTTGCAATTGCTATCACAGACGGTTACACACAACAACCGCTCTGTGATAGATTTACTCACTGACGGTTACACACAACAACCGCTCGTGATAGACACTATATCACAGCGGTTCCTGTTTCGCACCGTCTGTGATACAGGAAATATCACAGACGGCTTGTGTCAGTCTGTGAAAGTCGTCTATCACAGACGGTTGTTGTGTGTAACCGTCTGTAATGTGAGTTATCACAGACGGCTCGACACATAAAAACAGACGGTTCGAAAACCGTTTGTGATGACGGTTCCGAACCGTCTGTGATAGACCTGTCTGTAGCAGTGTTCGTAGCATGAAATCATTTTTCCCCTGTTAACCATTCTACTCTAAATGCATTAACTGCTGTATACAAACCATTTGGAGATCACCACCTTTATTTCATTGTAATTAGCTTTTTTACCTAATACAGCTTTGCATACACTTAGATACATTGCATACCTTTTCCATTCCTAAATACACTATTTATAGTTCGTTACTAAATTGTTCGCTACTGCTCCATTACTAAATTTGACTACACTTCTGTCCAAGGTAAGCCCCCCCCCCCTGAGTACTTTCACAATTTACTATACAATTAAAAATTTATGAATACCTACCTCCTTACTCTTACAAAGTTTCCCTTTAATCATATAACGGTTCCTACAATAATTACATCAGTTTTTTTTTGCTTCATCAGCAACGTTTTTTTATCGCTTCCTACCTATTCTCCTCATGCAAACACCATGATCCTTAGGTACCATTTCATGACTACATTCCGACAAAAACTGTATACTTTTTTTATACCTTCCTAACAACGCCATAAAAAAAACCGTCCGCTTTTGTTACCACCGCGACTTTTGTTACCACTTGTTTACTACGAGAGACATGGGGAAAATGCAGAGAGGAACATATCATTACAGAAGCAAAAGAGAATAGGAGTTCTAAAAAAAGAAGATAAATTAAGTACAATGTAAGCATGGAGAAACAAGCTGTAGACAGAAGAAACATTTATAAAAAGTAACAAGTATAATGTTAGCAAATAGGAAAGCAAAAGGTAACGAAAATATTTGGCCAGAAATAGGAGTATCGTGAACTCAAATTGGTAAGGATAGTAGTAATGCAAAGGAGATTGTAAGCATGGAGAAGGGAAAAGGTGCAAATGTAGAGATTTTATAATGGTTTCATATTGTGCTGAAAGTAGTACGTAACCAATGTGTGGTAGCAGTAAGTAAAGCCCTTTAATTCGTCTACGGAAAATGATTTTTTTTTAGGAATAACGGTGAACGTTGTCAGAAAGCAGGTAGCACAACATTAAAAAAAATAAAAGCAGACGGTAAGTTCAATGGTAGGGGCGGAACATTAACATATGGGAGATATGCTGATAAAAAAAACAGCAGGGACAAAAATGATGTATGCAAGAAAAAGAGCAACATAAATGTAGTTAATTTTCACTGAGGTACGATCTAAACATGAGTAACGTACACTTAGCATATAAAATTATGCTCTGCTTTATTAGGCAGTAGACATATGTAAAATCGATGAATCTTAAAGCATGGTACATTACTATTTAGTGAAGAAATGCAGCTCAGCTAAAATACGTGATAGGATTGGGATCCAATCATGAACTAAACACAGTAGCATAGAGTAGAAGAGGCACGAAAAAGAGGTACTACTATACCATTACAAAAGTAAACAAAGGTGGGAGCTATAAAAAAGCGAGATAAATCTAGTACACTGTAAGCACGGAGAAACAAGCAAGGTGGAGACAAAAGAAACATTTACAGAAGGTAACAAACATAATATCAACGAATTGGAAAACAAAACATAGGGAGAATATTAGGGCAGAAATAGTAACATGGTGAACTCAAACCGGTAAGGGTAGTAGGAATGTAAAAAAGATTGTAATCATGGAGACGAAAAAAGGCGTAAAAATGTAGAGCATTTATAATGGTTCCATATGCTGATGGAAACAGCACGTAACCAATATGTAAAAGCAGTAGGTAAAGTACTCAGACTTGTCTATCGAAAATAATATCTCTGAGGAACAAGCGGGAAAAAATGTTGGCGTAAAGCAAAGACAAATTCAATGGAAACAGAAGGAGAAGATAAGTTTAATGATAGGGACGAAATAGCAACATAAGTTCAACTCAAGTATTCTCTTGCACCACTTGAGCATGTCCCTATAAATGAGGATTATGAAGCGTCTGCTTTATGGATGAAAAATAAGCAATATGTTACAAGAAGTATGTACCTTAATGAATATCTGCGAAGAATACCATCGATAAAGCTCAAACTAAGTTGAGCCCACCAAATTGGTAAGATACGGAGAGTTGACCTTTTCAAAGCTATCTACATGACAGATGATGGCTTAATTACACAATTCATAGCACAACAAAAAAGATAAGATTTTATCTACCTATGAGCCTAGAAGAGATAGGCTCCAAGCATGGGTAGCACCCATTAATTATACTAATCATGTTTTTCCGGTTAGGTTCTCCCACTATCACTTTTCTCCATAGAGCACTATAGGTTAGGCTTCCCGGTGGGAAAGGACAAACAATGAACGAACATGAATTAGCAGGACCACTATTTTGCACTCCCATCCGCTTGCTCGCCCATGTGAATAAAAAGTGCTGCAAATATAATTAGTAATTAGCACTTAGTATAGATATGAATAGAAGAGTAGCAGGCGTTATGAGGACGACTTTGATTAGTTCCAAAAGTGCTAAGAAGATGTAGTTTCTCGAAAAAATGAAATGAAAGAACAATTTCATTCAAGACATTGTGAAATGTGCAAATCATGGGTTTGACTAAATTGAACTACTCAATGACAAATCGAGAAGTTCGACTCTCGCAGGAAGCAATATTTCTATGAGGTTACTATGGAAACGGCCTTCATGAAACCAGATTGACAAGGAAACTTTCTTGACCGCAGACCAACACGGTCCATTGCATCTAGCAACCATTCACGTGTTCCATTCTACACCTTGAAAATTTCCATGTTGACAAATTTGATCTCGAACTCAGCGAGATCCGAGTTCAACCAACTTTTTTTCCACTCTAGGACTATTGGAACTGTTGTCTTGTCATGATCTAATCGTCTAATCAAATCGTTACACATGCTTGTGTGGAATACAAAGACCACCATGTATGAAGCAAACTTCAATTCAAAATATTAAACAACACAATGCTATACCAAACATTATAATGGTATAGTATGATATGCAATGTTGTTCATTGTTGTGACAAATACTCCATTTATACACTTATATTTAGCCAATTAGCCATATAACCCTATCAATTGAATTCAACCTTACGAGTATATTTTTAGCTTGCACAAAATTTTCTCAGTAGTTCTTAAACATAGTTTATAATAGCTGTAAATCATAAAATATATACCTCGATTCCGATCGACCATGTAATTTGTTAATAAGTGCGATCTTCTGGCGCCAGCAGACTATAGAGAAGAATAGGCCACCGGCTAACGACCATCAAAGCCACCTCATAACTCTTTTTCAGATAGTAGCGGTGAGCACACGCAGGCTAACAAAGAAAAATAGTTCAAAATTAGTATACGCAAGATGAACTCAGAGAATTATTTTCTAAAAAATAGATCAAGAAACACAGAACAATGGAAATATAATGGAATGCCCACACCATATATCACTTCCAATGCTATGCTCTTCGACTCGTGTGGCTTGAAAATTCTTGCATTTGGGCGGAAGGCTTTCATGGGAGATGGAGATGCAGAATGCCTATGTGGGAGAGTATTTTCGCCCACTCGCCTCAAACAAGCTAACATTACTCACAAAGGGTATTGATTGATGGTAGTGGCAAAAAACAAAACTAAGGCAAAACTTTCATGACACAAATGAATTACACGATTTATGCGATGGCATAACTTAGGTTGCACATTTTTGATCAGCACTAGTAAAATTTTCCCTAGATATTACGCTCATTTAGTCCAATACAATTCTTTCAAAACAACTCTATAACACTAATATTCATGCTAATACTTAATTTATCATCACACTTTACAAATCATTAAATGATTATGCTCTTCTCCAAAAGCATACTTCATCAAGTGACTCAAGCATCTCAATCATCAACTTCAAGTAGGATGTAGCCTGCCATTCTAGTATAACTATGCATTAGCAAAACAAGAATCACACAGCCATTGCATATATGTTATCAGTGAAAGAAACATCACTATTTCCTCACAAAGAGATTCATTTGTGCTTAACCTTGACTTACAACTATAGAACAGATAACTACGTAAAATTGGTGATTTTTATCATCGCAAAGCTGAAACATGCACTTGATTAAGTTTATAAACCTATTTATAAGGTCTAGGAGACTCCACCTTGAAGGAAAGGTCTCTGGCTGAGAGTCCACTTGAGTAACACAACGGGAGATAGAGAATATGATCTGCCTTATCCTTGTTCACAAAGATGCACTAGCTTAATTTTAGAAGAAAAAATATTCGGCCTTCCAATTGACAAGAATGCATGCGGCTAAGGTTGGTTTGTGGATAATCTTGAGAGGATGTAACATGACAAGTACTATACTAAACTGCCCCTCATTTTGTTCTCTCTTGATTAGCACTCGCAGTACACACACATATGTTACTTTTATATGTGTATCGATCATTGAGATGGCAAGTAGCGTATCGCCTGAGAAATCAAGAAATGATGAAAGTATGTTAGTATAAAACTACACACAATTACTTAGGGTATTTAAAAGAAAAAAATCTCGCATATAACACAAGATAATGCATCCATCTATTGCAAAGTGAATATTAAGTTCGATAAAGACTAATGCTCTAGATCCGGATCTTGGACTCGGCGGGAGCAAGATCTAGCTAGCTTTCTAAGGAAGTCCTGTGCAAAACTCCTTCCATCTAAGAGGATAATAAGTTGTCATGATAAACTCATGTTGATCTACGCCCGGAGGAAGCCATAGCAAAAAAAAAGAGTAAGAAGGAAACTCAGGAAACATATAAATCCTTCATCCGCTTCCCTGCACCAAAACTATCAATAACCCTATCACTTGCTTTCGTAACCACCATGAGTATTTTGTGAACAGATCTAAGACGCTCTCACGCTCTTACTCGTGCAGTTGGGGTGAAATGGAACACCAGGTTTACTATACGGAGTATATTACGCTGCTATGCAAAGCTGTTAACTATATTCTTGTACGATTCAAGTTCCTTTCTACAATGTATTTGCCTACTTTATTATACTACTACTTAATGCAATCATTTATACCTCGAAAATTATTTCGTACCAGACATTCATATTCCGTACATCTTATTACTTAGAATATCTATTTAATTCCTCAATTCATTATGCGCACCCTTTCCTCTTTTGCTCCTTTACTTGCTACACTGTTCATATTTTGTTACTATACTGCCGTCACTGTTAGTTTTTCCAAACTAACTATGTTCTTCTTTAGACCAATTTGCTAATTCTTCGTTAATACCTTCATAGATTCCACTTTCTTAATGTTACTACGACTATTTATTTAATACACTTTATTATCTTCGATATTCGTTTATTCTATCCATCTATTAATCATATTTTCTGTCCCTACAGTTTCTAGCACCCCCCCCCCCCCCTAAAAATCAGATACTTTAACAATTGCCATTTTCTGCCTGCTGTGCTTACGTGAATTCTCCATTTTCCTCTTACAGTATTACCTCCAGAACTAAATTCGTAGTCTACTTTAATTACGTGCTATCTTCCGCCCCGCTAATTTCCTGCCTTACAATACTACTTTTTTAGCTACGCCCACAGTGCTGCAAAAGAGATAATATTGCACAAAAAAGGGGCCACTAATACAGCTACTAATACTATTTCTCTCATAATTTCCTTGCAGTGGGACTCAACGCCTTTCCTTCGCCATGCATGACAGCGTTCTGGAAGAAGTCACGAAAAAATAGCGTTCTGGTTTACAATTTTATGTGGCCTCAAGCACGAACAGAATTTCGCAAACTAGTTGCAAATCCGTGCATTTGCACGGCCTATAGATATATTAAATGTTGTGTAATTTCAATGAAATGTATCATAAGAAGAAAAATGTATCATAAAAATCTTAACCTTATTACTAATTAACAAACTCTTGGGTGATACAAATTCTAAATTTACTATATTGGAAACGGCAGACCACATGAATCCAATAATTAAGGTGCGCATATTTCAAGAATCAAACTCTGTAGTTGTGACCAACAATCGATTCAACAATGTATGTTATGTGAAGTAGTATTGTCGGATTTGCATTTGAAAATACTTTCTTGTGGTTATGATTTCGTAGTTATGTACAAAATATTCTAAAAAATTTACAAATAGATCTCATTTTGTTAGACCGCACTAAGTTAAATCGTGTCTTATGAAAACGATGGAGGGATCAATGCACTTCGCAACTCCATATCGATGCATGCGAGCTTTTCTTTTTGGTACGAATGCATGCATGCTTATTAAGGGCCTGTTTGGTATAGCTTCTGCTCCCAACTTCTCAGTAGATTCTTATGGAGCTGTGCCAAATATCCAGCTTCCCAAAATAACCAGATTCTACTTCTCGCGAGGAGCAAAGTCCAAAATGAACTAGCTATGAGAAGCAGCATTTTGGTGGATTCTCGTGGGGAGCTGTCCACTCTACATCAAATCTACCTATTGAAGTTAACACAAATTACCTGCTTTTTGCCATCGAACTACCCCTAGCCGAACGCCCTCGCGACTCCCCCACCCGAGCGACACTCACAACTCCCCTTCCTCTCGCGCCTCGCCCTCCCCGATCGCGTCGCGCCTCCCGCTTCCCCTCTCGCGCCGCCGCCTTCCCCTCTCCCCTTCCCCTCTCACGTCGCCGCCTCCCCCTTCTCTCGCACCGCCGCCTCCCTCCCTTCTCTCGCGTCGCCGCCTCCCCCCTTTTCGCGCCGCTGCCTCCCTCCAGATCTCGCCCCGCCGCCTCCCTCCAGATCTCGCCCCGCCGCCGCCTCCCTCCGGTCCCCAGTACCACCGTCGCTGCCTCCCTCCGGTCCCCAGTACCACCACCGCTGCCTCCCTCCGGTCCCCAATACTGCCGCAGCCGCCTCCCTCCGGTCCCCAGTACATGCCGGTGTAAATAATTTCTTGCTGCCATTTATGTATATATACACTTCATTATTTGATTGTTGTATACTAGGTTCGTGTTTCACATTCCTCTTGCTGCCATTATTTGATTTGTATACTAGTTGATTGGTATATCAGAGCTAAATTTGGATTTGCAAACAGATACTAGATTCTTGCCGCTCAGAGAATGAATGATATTGCTTGCTGTCGAATGAAGTAATGATATTAGTTGATTTGTAAATTTGCAGTTGATATGATATTATTTACAATGTAGATTATGGTCTTTCCTTTGATGTTTTTGTCTAGGAGAAATACTCTATTACCCTGGTGCTTATGCCAGTTCATGTGCTTTGCAGGTTTGTCGAGAATCTGAATGGTGTTGAACAAAAGATTATGGCAGTTCTGAGCATTTTCTGAGCTAATGCTGGCCGGTGTGATCATGCTCAGGTTTTAATCTATGTTCCATGAATTTCTATGTTCTGCAATGAGGTACAATCTGTTCTCAGAATTGCATGACTTGCTATGAATGAATGGGGCTATGCACTATTTCGATTCTGCAATGATTGTTGCTTCTGGTTTGTGCAAACTACTAGTCTGTAGTCATCTGTAGTGCTCAGAAGTGCTCTGAAAGCATCCTCTAGTTGTAAATCTTCTGTAATCTGGAATGAGTTTGTATGTACAGACTTCTGCTCAGAAATGTGTTCAATGGTTTTGTTTTCAACTCAACTGGAGGTTTCATCAGATGCAACGCTGTAACTGTGTTTAGTTCAGCTCAAAAATGTGGTTATGATGTTTTCCAGCCCCTGAACGTGCAAATACAAAAATGAAAGATGTTCTGTGAATTTAGCCATTTACCTATGACTAATTGACTATGTTATCGTTGGTATGAATTCTTTGGATGTTTTTCTAAAGGAATCACGGTATGCTGTTGAGAATCTCATGTCATGTTTTTGCATTTTGAGAAACTTCAACACGGTTGGGCTTGATTCCATCCTTGTTGTGTTTGAAGATCGAATAGAAGAATTACAATCAGCCAACTATTTTCAGCTTCAAATTATAGCTGTTCAAATTGATGTCTCATAACTCACAAAAAAAGAAGAAATTGTGTCAGTACATTGTAGTCGGAGACACTTGGAAAATCCGTTTGGTCCACTTAATAATCTTAAGCTGACAAGGCCAGGGGTATCATGGTCTATTTGCCCGTAATCCTTCCTCTTATGGTTTCTGGAGCCAACCTACTAGCCAAACACTTTTTAGGGGTAGCTCCAGATTCTCAGAGAAGTGAATTCTTAGAGAATCAGGAGCAGAAGCTAAAAAATGAGAATCTAGAGCTCTACCAAACAGGCCCTAATATACACTAGTCGTCAGGTCCATCTTACGTTATATATGTAAAAATAATACTTTTATCATATATATTTCGCTGACCTTCTTATTCTCCCATGAGAGACCATGTGGAGGTATCCCCATGTTTGTGATGAGATATTGACAGTTGGTTTAGTGAGTTAGAGTTTGTTTTGGGTATTCTAGGGTTGAGTACCTTTATCTGTGCTAATGTGGAATATACTGTTTCGTGCGGTGCTATGTGATGGTTTGCTTGTCTGTGTGATTGCAGGACTTCGGAGCTAGGTCATGGTGAGGCGAGGTGGACTGGGACTAGGCACAGGAGGTGTCGAGGTCCAGACGGTCAAAGATGCCGAAGATGATCGAGGCGGCTGAGGTCGAGCCGGGAGACGAGGAACCAGAACTGCCCATGATGGACACGACGGGCGATGACGAGCGGACCGGGACTAGACTCAGGGAGGAGTCGAGGTCCAGACGGTCGAGGTATCGGATGCGGAAGTTTCCGGGAAAGTGCTTGAGGGCATTTTGGTAAATTGACTCAAGCAATGAGAGGAGGGGCTGATTCTTCCTCCAAAATCTGGTCATGTTGACTTTGTCTCTTGCCTTAAGTGTATATGGGGCAAGGGAGTGTGTCAGGGCTGCCATTTCTTGAAATTCCTCTTGAGGAGAGGTGCTGGCTTCCCTTGAGGTTGGAGGCGCAGGAGAAAAGCTTAAGTGTGTGTGCCTCCTGTGTGCCTGTCTCTCCTGCTGGGTGTATGCTGCTGGGAAGCAAGAAGTGCATGTAGGAGTGGAGAGTGCTCGCTGCCTGGTGTGCTTGAGTTAGTACTTCAGTGGGTGAGTCCCCTCCTTCTTGGCAGTAGTGAGCATGTGCTAGTGAGAGTGCTAGTTCGTGTGTTCTTGTGTTAGGAGAGAGAGAGAGAGAGAGTGAATTGAGAATCCATGTAATCAATCTTCTTGTTTCAATGTCCATGTGTATCGGGACTCCTTAATGTATTCAGTCATCTTGTTGAAATGAATCCTTTTGAGATGGGTTTTATCTGAGTTGATTTGATTTCCTCTGTTCTTGTCCCTTTTAGGGTTCCTGGTAGGAACTGATAGAAGTTTCCTTTTTCCCTTCCTTAAGTTGGTGTGAGCTTGTGGCTTTCATGTTCTGAGTATATTGCTAAACTCCCTGCAAGATATCATGTGCAAAGGTTTAGAGATTAGAGAGAAATGTAAAAATGTATTCTCTCTTCGCTCTCTCTCAGATTTCAGCAAAATCTTCAGATTCTTGATTTGTGCTGAAATCTTTTGAACTCTGATATCTTGGTGATATTTAGTTTAAAGTTCAACTTGTTTGACCCAGAATCTTCAAGGCTTCACTTCTCAATTTCATTGTTTTTGGGCTGCAACAAGATGCACTAATTTCAGTCTGTAGTATGGGTTAGTCCGTGTAGTTACTGTCTGCTTTTTGAGCTGTTCGGCCCTGCTGAAAAAGGAACAGAAGAGGAGGCATTCGGATGCAGCAGCCGTGAGAGTACAATTTTTAAAGAAAAGGGAAACTGCTCGGCCAGCAACAGGTAGTCTTGTCAATTTATTTGTTGGTAGCTGTTCGGTTAGCATCCTGTCGGGCATCAGTGTGTAGGTGTGGTGTTTTCTGCAGTCTGCAAATTTCTTCTAGCCGATTGCTGCAATGTTCACTGTTTTTAGCTGTGTGCTGTCCGAACTGCAGCTCCCCTATGCAATCCGAACTGTAGCAGAGTAAAGTGTTTTCGGTACTGAAGGTTATGGTTGCAGATCTTCAATTTGGGTTCGGCTGCAGCACTAAGATTTCAGTTTGGCTATGCAGAGTGTTACTGGTTCTTCAGTTTTCTTTTTCTGCTCGTTAGTTTAGCAGCCGAATAGCTTGTGTACTGCAGAAGTGAAAGCACTAATTCTATACTTTAATCCCTTGCAGCCGAACTGCAGCAGAGTAAACAGTCATTCAGATTTCATTTCTGCTGAACTGGGTTAACTTCAGTTTGCTGCTGCAGTGTCTACTGCTCTCGGCTGATCTCAGTTTGCAGCATTTTCTTCTCTACCGAATTACTATCTGACAGCTGCTCTTTTCTTGCCGAACTGGTTTAGTCTCTGTTTTTCCCTGCCTAAAAATCCTTCGGCCGGTAGCATCTCTTGGGAGCAGTCGGTGCTGTGTCTGTTCTCTCGGCTGAGACCTTGGGCGCAGGTTCAGAAATGCTCCTCTGATTTCAGTTCTGCAGTTGTCACCTTCTCAGTCAGTTCCCGGTTTCCAAGTCTTCAGATTTCAGCAGGAATTCAAGTAGTGCAGATTATTGTTCTCTCTGGTTCCCTTCTTAGCAGCAAAGTGTTTATTGTTTTCGCTTGTTGGATCAGTCTCTTGGCTGCAGTCTCAGGTTGTTTTGCTCCTTCTTTTGTTGCTGCTGCAGAATCCTTTTTTGTGTGCAATGAGCTTTGCTTTTGTATTTGAGCAGTGACTGTAGGCTTTGGATGATGGTTGTGTTTTGCTAGTACTATTTGATATGCATTCTCTCTGAGGGTTGTTGGAGTTGTTCAAAGAACTTAAATCATCCTCTTCGTAGCTTTTGTAGCTATCGGAGAGTTGAGTTTTTGTGGATACTTGGGGGCAAATTTTAAAAAGGCACCATTCACCCCCCCCTCTGTTGCCATTTCCGATCCTACATCCCAAATACATGCGATGTGAAACTTATTGCTTGCCACAATATATAATTTTGAACATGCAAACTGCTACTTATTCACATTTTAATTGATAGAGAAACAATTCCAGTTTTTTCCTCCAGTTTTTCTTTAATTTAGTTAATCTCAAATTTTTCTATGCTTGATACGAAAAGGTATGTATTACTTATTTCCAGTATTTTACTTTTATATTCTGTGGAAAAAACTTTTATTAATTACAGAAATTTCATGTACCTGGTACTTGTTAAATAACTAGTTCATCTGATCTTTTTTACATGTATTTTGAACATTGACACAATCTTGGACACACCTTTGCACTACGGCCAAAAGGTCATCACAATCGATTCAAAACCATCATCATAGACGGTTTCTGAACAGTCTGAATTTATATGTCTGTGATAACAAGTACTTATCACAGACAGTTTGAGAACTGTCACAAACCATCCGTGATAAGTTACAACACAGACCGTTATATCACAGACGGTTTATAGAAATGGTCGTCTGTGATATCTGACATATCACAGACAGTTAATACTAAAAACCGTCTGTGATATAAGGCATATCACAGACAGCTAATATCAAAAACCATCTGTGATATTTCATATATCACAGACGGTTCTTAAACATTGCCATCTGTGATATTTTACATATTACAAACGGCTAAAAACCATCTGTGATATTTCATATTTTATATATCACAGACGGTTTGATGTTGCAAATCGTATGTGATAGTTATTTTCAGCCCATTTTGATATTTAGGTTTTGCAAAAACACAAAATGACTTAGAAGGGAGAGTTTTAAATCTTTATAAATTCCTGAAAATTATTATAATTACATATTTGACTTAGCAAAGTAAAATGCATTTAATTTGACCTTTATAACATGAAATAACTTTATTTTGGTTTTTATGAAATGAACATTTTAACCTCTCTCATTTCAGGGTTTGGAAATAAAATCCAGGAAAATCCAATAAATTCTAGAAAACACTTTTAACAAGAAAATAAAAATTTTGGCATGTTACAAACCTACCCCCCTTAAAAGAAATCTTGCCCTCGAGATTTGCACTGGCTAGCAAAAGAGATGGGGATGACTGGCCTTCAAATCCTCTTCTCACTCCCAGGTGGCTTCATCTTCGGTGTGGTTGCTCCACTGAACCTTGCAGAATCTGATGGTTTTCCTTCTGGTCTGACGCTCTGTGGTTTCGAGGATCTTGGTCGGCTGCTTCTGATAGGTAAGGTCATCTTGAAGATCCAAGGTTTCCAATGCAGCTTGCTCTGTGGGTACTCGGAGGCACTTCTTCAGCTGAGAGACATGGAAGACGTTGTGCACTCCTGACATGCTTGGCGGCAACTCTAATTGATAAGCAACTTCACCTCTTCGGTTCAGAATTCTGAAGGGTCCCACATATCTTGGTGCAAGTTTTCCTCTAACTTGAAACCTTTTGACTCCTCTGAGTGGGGATACTCTGAGATACACATAGTCCCCGACTTCAAAGGTCAGGTCTCGATGACGATTGTCCGTATAACTCTTTTGTCGAGATTGAGCTACCTTCAGTCTGTCACTGATCTTTCTGACTTTATTTTCGGCATCTTGAAGTAGATTTGGACCGGCTTCTTGAGGTTCTCCTTGTTGTTCCCACAGCAAAGGCGTCCTACACTTTCTACTGTATAGGGCTTCAAAGGGTGCCATCTGCAGACTGGCTTGGTAGCTATTATTGTACAAGAACTCTGCATAGGGAAATGAACGGTCCCAACTGCTTCCGAAGTCCAAGGTACAAGCTCTTAACATATCTTCGAGTATGTGGTTTACTCTTTCAGTTTGACCATTTGTTTGAGGATGGTAAGCTGTACTGAAACTGAACTTACTCCCCAACTCTTCATGCAGTTTCTGCCAAAATCGAGAAGTGAATTGGCTGCCTCGATCTGATACTATTTTCTTGGGAACTCCATGCAGGCAGACAATTCGAGACATGTACAGCTCAGCCAATTTACTTCCGGAGTAGGTGGTCTTGACTGGTATGAAGTGAGCCACTTTAGTCAATCGGTCGATAATTACCCAAATCGAATCATAACCCGACTGAGTCCTCGGAAGTCCGGTTATAAAATGTATACCGATTTCTTCCCACTTCCAATCTGGGATTGGTAATGGTTGCAGAAGTCCAGCAGGCGTCTGATGCTCTACTTTAACTCGTTGACAGGTGTCACAGGTTTCAATAAACTCTGCTATCTCTTTTTTCATACTAACCCATCAGTATCTTTCTCTCAGGTCCTGATACATCTTAGTACGACCTGGGTGAATGGAGTATGGGGTGTCATGAGCTTCTTTGAGAATCAGGGTTTTGATTTCTTGATTATTGGGCATGCAGATACGGTTCTCGAACCAAACAGTGTCCTGCTCATCTTCACTGAATCCTGGTTCTTTGCCTCTTCTCATATTCTTTCTGATTTCTTGAATATCCTCGTCAACCTTCTGAGCTTCTTTGATCTGATCAGGCAAGGTAGGTTGGATTTCCAATGTTGCGAGAATGCTTAGATTCACCGGGTTCAGACTTAGACGGGCGACTCCCTCCTGAAGTCGGGTCTGGTCTTCTTCCGATAACACCACATTCGCATAAGACTTCCTGCTCAAGGCATCAGCCACAATATTTGCCTTTCCGGGATGGTAGTGTATACCAATATCATAGTCCTTTATCAATTTCAGCCATCTTCGCTGCCTCAGGTTGAGTTCCGCTTGGGTGAAGATATACTTCAAACTTTTATGGTCCGTGTATACTTCACAGCGGTTACCGATAAGATAGTGGCGCTAGATTTTTAAAGCATACACTACGGCTGCTAATTCCAAGTCATGAGTAGGATAATTGCACTTATGAGGCCTTAGTTGGCGCGATGCATAGGCCACTACTTTGCCTTCTTGCATCAAAACACGGCCTAGGCCAAGACGAGAGGCATCACAGAAAACTTCGAAGTCTTTATGCACATCTGGCAAAACAAGTACGGGTGCGGAGACTAGCCTTTTCTTTAGGGTTTGAAAACTCGCAAGCCTTCGTCCATTCGAACTTCTTTTCCTTCTTTAACAACTGTGTCATGGGCTTGGCTAATTCGGAAAATCCTGCTATGAACCGGCGGTAATAACTCGCAAGTCCAAGAAAACTCCTTACTTCTGTTACAGACTTTGGTTGCTTCCATTTCATGACTGCTTCTATCTTGGAAGGATCCACAGCTATTCCTTCAGCTATCACAATATATCCGAGGAAGGCAACTTCCTTTAGCCAAAATTCACATTTACTGAATTTGATGAAAAGTGATATTCTCGAAGCTTTTCTGAAGTTATCCGGAGATGTTGCTTATGCTCTTCTTCATTTTTGGAGTAGATGAGGATGTCGTCGATGAAGATCACCACAAATTTATCCAGGTACTTCATGAATACACTATTCATCATGCTCAAGAAATAGGCAGGTGCATTGGTCAACCCAAACGACATGACAGTGAACTCATAATGTACATATCGGGTGGAGAATGCAGTTTTGGGGATGTCTTCTTCACAGATCTTCAATGGTGATATCGACCGCAAATCAATCACGGAGAAGATGCCGACTTCTTTTAAGCGGTCAAATTGGTGCGTCGATCTGGGCGAGAGGGTACTTGTTCTTGATTGTGACATCATTGAGGGCTCGGTAATCCACACATAGCCTCAAACTTTCATCCTTTTTCTTGACGAACAGAATTGGTGCTCCCCAAGGTGACGAGCTTGGATGGATGTATCCCTTATCTTCCAATTCTTGAAGCTGCTCCTTCAGTTCTACTAACTCGTTAACAGGCATCCGATAAGGTCTCTTGGAAATTGGGGTGGTGCCTAGGACTAGGTCAATCACAAACTTGATTTCCCTATCCGACGGCATTGCGGGTAACTCCTCGGGAAATACATCTGGGTATTCCCGCACCACTGGCACTTCTTCCAAAGCCTGGAGATGATAAAGGGCACATTTCTCTCCAAAGCCTGGAGATGATAAAGGGCACATTTCTCTTCTGCAGGGATTTTCGGGGAAAAGACAACTTCTAATCCTTGGTCATTGGTGAGGGTGATGGACCTGGTAGCACAATTAATCTGGCCTTGATTCTTGGCTAACTAGTTCATCTTGAGAATAACATCTAACCCTTGAGATTCCAAAACCAAAAGATCGGCTAGGAATAGGGTTCCATTTATGAGCAATTCTACTTTTGGGCACAAAGTCCCTGCTCTCATCTCTGCCCCAGGGGCGTGAACTATCATAGGGTTGCTAAGGGTCACCGTGCCCAACCCACACTTATCCACAAAAGCCTTTGACACAAAAGAATGCGAAGCTCCGGAATCGAAAAGAACTGATGCTGGTACTGAGTTAACAAGGAACATACCTAGCACGACGTCTGGTGCAGCCTGAGCTTCTTCAGCCATCACATGGTTCACTCTCCCCTTGATGAAGGTCTGCGACTTCTGCTGCCCCTGGCTTCTTGAGTTGGCCGCAGCTTGCATCTTCTTGGGGCATGCCTTGGCATAGTGCCCTATTTCCTTGCAATAGAAACAGGTCACTCCGTCTGAAGGAGGACTGCTCTTCTGGATTTGACCATTGGCAACCGGGGTGCGGTTGGCACAGGCTATGAGCGGTTGGCTTGAAGCGGTGGCGGTGGTGATGGCTTGAACTTGCTTGACGAAGTCTTGAAGTTGCTGGCTTGGGGCTTAAACTTGTTCATATGGGGAGGAGTGCTGCGAGCCTTATGAGAACCTCTAGAGTTACCTTTCCGATCAGACATCCTTCTCTTTCGGCTCTCCATCTCCACGTGCTTGCCCTCTTGGCGGATGGCCTTGCTGACTAGCTGGTGGAAGTCAGCGTAGTCGCCCGATATCAGCTGAATTGACAAATTGTCATTCAAGCACTCCATGAACCTTTCCTGCTTGGCCTCATTGGAGGCCCCATCTTCTAGGGCATAGCGAGCTAGCTGGTTGAATTTTTGCATGTACTCGTTGACTGTACGGCTTCCTTGGCGAAGGGCTCGGAATTCCTTCTTCTTCAGGGTCATGGTACCGGTGGGTATATGAGCTTTGCAGAAGCTCTGCACAAACTCATTCCATGTCACGGCCTGGGGTTTGGCATGTGAGGCCGTGAAGGTATCCCACCACTGAGACACAGGTCCATTCAACTGATGAGAGGCGAACAGGACTCGCTCTCGATCAGTGAACTGCAAAATGTCCAGCTTCTTGCCGATTGCCCGGAGCCAGTCATCGGCGTCCATGGGCTCCGAGCTGCCTGCAAAGGTCGAAGGCTTAATTCTTAGGAACTATGATAATCTGTTGGGCGGAGCTTGAGCCGGTTGGTGATGGGCTTGATGAGCGGGGTTGTTGATAGCTTGAACTAGTAGTTGGATCAGCTGATTCCAATTTGGTCCTGCTGCTGGCGGGGGCGGAGGGATGGGAGCAGACTGGCCTCTCTGAGTTCCAGGGTTGGAATCGTCGTTGAGGTTCCTCCTTGTGTTCACCATCTGTCGAAGCTTCTAGATTTTAGAGGAGAGAAAGAGAACTAAAGGAGAGGTTTTCTTGTAACAATCCCATACCCGAGAGCACACAAAAGCAACGAAGAAATCACAAATAAGAGCCAATAAAAACTTCTTTTATTTTATTATAATAGTCTTGCGGCTGTTAACAAAGGACTACAGCTTGCAGATAGCGCTTAGAAACTAAGACTCAGGGTTCTCTAAACACTGGCGCTATGCTTAAGCCTCTTCGGGGGTGACTCGGAGGTAGTGGAATCTTCATCCTCTGCACGGAGGTCGGCCAGTTCTTCCGCTGCACGGAGCTTCTGAGTCGCGGTGTGCAGCTCGTCTAAGGTGGTCTGGTACATGTAGTCCATAGACTTAGTGAATTCCACCTGTCGTACGAGGCGAGGGTTGCTCTCGTATTCTATGGATGAGAAGTTGCTGGCAGCACCAAGAGGAGTCTTCAAGGGGTAGTAGCGGAAGTCTGTGCGTTGTAGTTCGAGCACATAGATGTTCCTTAATTGGCGAATGGCCTCCCAGGCTGCATCCTGTACACTGTCGAAGAAAGTCGCTCGTGGTATGGGGCGTCGAAGGTGTGGATGGTCGCTTCAGCTGCAAAACAATCGAAGATCTTCACTTCGACCCTCCAACGCTCCTCGTCTCCGTACAGGCCTAAATATCCTTGGTAGAGGGGATGAGGTTGGAAGTTCAGCTCGCGCATGAGGTTGTAAAGATCGTCAGTGAAGAGTCTGGCGAGGGTTGCGCGGGTGACGCAGGTAGGTTGCTCCATCTATAAGTTTGAAGAGGGGAAGAAGTTAGTAAACAGTTTTGGTAAGAGACTGAGCAAAGAGGGAAATGATTTTTAAAGAGATATTTCTTATCAAAATATATCCTTAAGATTGGTCTCTATCTAGGGTTACGTCTTAGGGTCATTATTGCTCTGATACCATTTCTGTCGGGACCCGGAACAACAACTCCAAGTCCCTCTGTGTAAATCGCACTATCCCAGGAAAAGCTAGTGCACACAGGGTCAACAGTAATGTATATCATGCAAAATTTCCACAGAATATTATTAATCGAAGGTACGACCTTATGGCCAAGTCTTACAATAAAATGGCATAAGGCCAACTGAAAATAAAAGCAGCGAAAAACAATAGAGGTAGCAGATCAGTCCATCCAGCCTCCCACAGGCGAATGACTGTAAGACGCATCCTACTCGCTGAAGTAGTCCTCACCGTCGTAGTCGCCGTCGAAGTCTGACAACAGATTTTAGTAAGGTAAGTACATAAAGTACTCTCAAGGTAAGCACATTAAGTACTTACGTAAGTTACACTAGGAGATTTAATAGAGTGAATGCATGCATAGAGATAACAAAGGAAGGCTTAATAAGTTATTTGCTCGAAAAGCAGTACTTGAGTTTTAAATACAATAATGTAAGTATGAAAGCTGAAGTTTAATACAATATATGAAACAATATTTGTAACAAGTAATTTCATTAGTGTAGGCTCCGACCTACACTAATCTATCCACGGGAATCTACCCAGACCATTATCAAAACCACTGTTGTTTTGTCAAAACCATGTTTTATAAAAATCAAGTCTAATCTGTGAAGACTCTACTCAATATGTTCATGACCGTGAACACGGCTATCCAGGATAGATTTTTAACTCTGCAGAGGTGTACAGCTTTACCCACAAGACATTCTCTCTCACTTAAGCCACGCGATAAACACACTGTCTTAGGTGTGCGGCGGAGAGTTTACGATAAGGCTGTTTCAATGATCCATAGTCAAAATAATCACGTCGCCACTAAGGTTTCACCACAACTCGAATCCACGAGTTGGAGCCCCCTCTGGTGCCATGTGAGACTACTCGCGGCCTATGCTACGCTCACATTCAGCTTATAGCGAAACTATATTTGAAACTTCACAAATTACTTAGCCAGGTCCGTCCCATACCGGACTTGTGGTAGTACGAAAAGACTTCGTAAAATGAATCACAAAAACGGTCCTTAATTCGACTTAGGCTCAACTACAAACCCACATGCACGACAATCCACCAAGTGTCTCCAAACACGAGGCATGCCGGCACCCACCACCTAACCATTAACCTAAGTACAAAATATAAGTTTCTATTTTTATTTTTAAAATCATTTCATAAACTATCCTTGACTCACCGAAGTCAAGAATTCATTTAAAGAGACTGTCATTTCATGTGAAATAGTTGATCCCACTTAAAGTTATACTAAGCCAGGCTAAACAATTCTATAAAATTTTCTAGTTAATACTAAAGTACTAACTAGTTTTCAGCTAGGGTGACAAGGTATATGAATTCGAGATTCAAATTGGCTATAATCAAAGGATTATGGGTTTAACTAACATTTAAATCAAATTTAAATTACGTTTGAATAAAGTACACATGCATATATAGTAAAACAATATAAATACATTTGAAATAATAGGGTCAAAATGGTCAAAGGTGTAACTTGCCTTACTCGAAGTCCTGCTGGAAATCGTCATCGAAATCGAACTCTCCGGACTCGTCGAAATCTAACGTGAAGATTCAAATTCACATTCAAAATTCAAATAAGATTCAAAAATTCAAGAGGATGCCAGAATTGGAAAGCTCATAATTTTAGAAAAATTTAGAAATTTGAATGGGTCAATTTGGAGCTAAAATGAAGAAGTTATGACCTTCCAAATTTTTAATACAAATTAAAAGAAAAATCCCATTTTCTGGAATTATTTTTAAATTGAAAAAGGATTTATGACGTCAACATGAATTATTTTTCTAAAGGAAATAACAGATTATGACTTCAGCCTCCTAAATCATTTTCGCGCGAATTATTTTTAAATAGGAAATTTGGGTTTATGACGCAAGCACGACGTCAGCCCTAGGATTTTTAAAATCGTGCGTGAGACTAACAGGTGGGATTGGTCTACGGTGGATCTGGTCCACGGGCCGGTGCGGGCTGATGTGGCACGCGAGCGCACAGAAGGGGTGAGATGGCACTGGCGTGGGTGGCCTGGGGTGCGCGTGGCGCTTGGGTGGCAGCCACATTGGCTGCGTCGGCGCGCGCCGGCTGCGTGGCTTAGCGCCGCCGGCGCGCTCTGGGACCGAGGGTCGCGGCGATCGATGGGCGGCGTCGGCGGGGTGCAAAATGCGAGAGAGCACGGGTGTGCACGGTACTGGCGCGGATCCCGAGGATGGCGAGAGGATGATCGGCGGAAGAAGGCGGCGGTCGGAGGAGGGGTTCACGGTGGCGGAGGAGCTTCGGTGGCGCAAATGCTCAGGGCAGAGGGGGCTTCTGGTCGCCGGGGCACGAGCAAGGTGTCGGCGTTGTCGGCGAGGAGCAGGGAGGCCCTAGGTGGCGGCAATCGCTCGCCGGAGTAGACAAAGACGGCGGAGGGAAAATCGTGCTCGGGGAGGCTCCGAGGCTTATTTGCTCAAATTGAGTAGAGAGGGAGAGGTGATGTGAGTAGGGGGTGCTCGGGGTGTTCCTTTTATAGGTGGGGAGGGGAGGTAACGGCCGCGCACCGTACGCCAGAGTTGAAACGGGCAGGGAGGTAATTGCGATGGTGTAAACGGGTATAATTAAGGGTAATTATGCGGAAAGCGGTGCGTGTGTCGGGGTTCAATTTGCCGTTGGCGCGGGGAAACAATCGGGAAGGAAACTGAAGCTTTAAAAGCTTCGGTTTTCGGCATCAATGGCGGTAGCGGCGGGGATCGTGCGGAGAAGAAAGGAAAGGGGGCGGGGACGACGCTCCTGACAGGTGGGGCCCACCGGTCGGCGAGAGAGAGGAAAAAGGAATGAGGCGAGGGGGTCAGTTGGATCTGCGACATGTGGCAGGAAAGCGAGGCGAGGCCGTTGGATCGAGCGAACGGTAAGTGGCGAGGCGGGTGAGATTCAATCCGACAACAAAGTGTAAATCTGAGCCGATCGAGTGAGGCGAAGGGGTAAGTGGTAGGGAGTGGACGGCAACAGGGAATGGCGCAGATTAGGCCACCTGTCGGGCGAAGGGGAGAGGGAAACGGCAAAGCGGTAAGTGGTTGCGGGCGGAGAGGTGGGTGGTCGGATGCATGACACTTGGCGACAGGGGGAAAGGGAAGGCGGGGTAAAGGGGTAAGTGAGATCAGACGACTCGGATTAAACCTGGCGGCGTAGGTTGGCCCGATGAGCAACACTTGTCAGCCTAGAGTGGGATTTGAGATTTAAAATCCTTTTTGATTTTCAGAAATGATTAAGAGGCTTTAAAAAGCTCAGAAAAATACCAAATAAAATTTAAAAATTCCAGAGAAATTTGGAGAACCTTCTGGAACTATTTTAGACTTAATAAAAATATTTTCAACCCATTTTGAAGTTTAGGTTTTGCAAAAACACAAAATGACTTAGAAGGGAGAGTTTTAAATATTTATAAATTCCTGAAAATTATTATAATTAGATATTTGGCTTAGCAATGTAAAATGCATTTAATTTGACCTTTATAACATGAAATAACTTTATTTTGGTTTATGTGAAATGAACATTTTAACTTCTCTCATTTCAGGGCTTGGAAATAAAATCCAGGAAAATCCAATAAATTCCAGAAAACACTTTTAGGAAGAAAATAAAATTTTTGGGATGTTACACCCTCAAACTCTCCCTCTCAACACAAAAGAAGTAATTTAATATCTCCAAAACGTCACCGAACTCTCAAATTTCTCTCCTCATTTGGTAATGTAATCATCAAGAAAATTTAAAGGATAATTCTAAAAAGGAGCAATAAGAATAAAGATCTAGAAGCGTTGTAGATTATCCAATTCACGTTGCATTGGTTTAATAAAGTAACTAAGCCAAAATTTTGAGTAGAGATATCTAGATCATATAAAGCCATATATCTCATAGCAATGTCAAAACAAGTCCGTCAATATAATTAAGCGATTTATATCAATGACAGGCATCGCAACAATAACCAGACTAATTATAAAGAGCACAATAAGATATCACAACGAAAAGTCAAACCCTAAAAAATGAAGCAAATTTTAACTCTAGACGGTCTAGCAGTTTCATGTAACAACTTATTGTTCCACACTCAGTTCTTAGGCATGTGGAATGCTTGAAGCATACTTCTTTTCACAAGGATATACTCTTTTTTTTTATGGTGGCATGTTTGAAGCATACTTCTTTTTATTTTGCGCACTTTTGTACCTTTTCTTTTTGTTTACCATGGTATGCTTGAAGCATACATCTTTTCAAATGTCTCTTTCTTAAATTTTTTTTAACATGCCAAACTGAGTGATTATAAAAAAATTATAATATGAAACATACGAGCCTTATTGCCAAGAGTTAAAATAAGACTCACAATCAAGCTAATCCTTTTCAATGGACATCGCAAAATAAGAAATATAATCAATCTAGTCAAAGTATTCCGCCATGTCATACTTTTAATTCACATGTAGCAATTTAATTATAATGATTATGATTAAAGCTACACAATATGAATTTATATGATAAAGAGAGATCTACTATTTAATTGATTTCAATGACTTGGACTTGATGAGTTATTTGATAAGGATAATAACCAAAGCTTCTAAAATTTTAAAAGACAAGCTCCCCCTCAGAATAATCCCATAGAGTGCAACATACCCAACTCACTTCGCAAATGAACAAACCGAGAAATATCAAGCAGTTTTATGATAGTATCAGCAATATCAGAATTTAACTTCATAAGATATAGAACAACATTACCTTTACCACATGGTCTCTCAAAAAGTAAAATCTCTTGTAAGCCATCATAAAGAATAAAAAACTATAAGTGTTCCAATCAAGCAATGATGTAAAAGACCGAAACCCAATCAGGCTCATGTTCTCCATCCTCGTCAGCTGTTCTTAGCAAACATCGATCTCACAGTACCGGGGTTAGTGACATAAGATGTAGGAATCTAGTACTGAGATACACGATGTGGAGTAACAGTATCAAAACTAGAACCAAAATCACGTGCATGTGGTTGATCAAAACGCCAAAAAGAACGTGAATTATTTGAATTAAATCCCAAACCAACATATGAAACAGATTTAAAGTCATTATAAAAGTTCTCTAAAAACCTAGCTTTCGCATAAGTTCTAGGAACAAAAGATGGCACATATTTTTGTCTTATTGCATTTAATCTTTCTCTCCTGTCTTTTTTAGCACGCCTAAAGCAAAATTCATATAAGTGTCCATTTTTTTCACAATAGGTGCAATGAAATCTAATACAATTATAATTCTTTTTAGATGATGAGCTAGTACCTACAGCATTAGCAACTGAACTTTGCACAAAACCAACAGATTTAAAAATAGTTTGTTTCGGTTCAGATTTTACTTCAATTTTTTCAGGTTCAAGAAATTTAACAATCTTAGGAGAATTATTCTTAGCAAGCTCAACATAATTAAATCCTAGACCACGATTTTTCACATTTATTTTTGACTTGTATAGAATCATATTTAAATTTTCTTTCCAAAGAGAATCTCTCTAAAGTGTCCTTAAGGTACTCATTTTTTTAGCTAAAGTAGGACAAGTTGAGCACTTTAAAAGTTCATTCATAAGATTCTTAGAAGCACTAGACGGAGTCAATCTTTCTTTTTCAGCAAAATCATTAAATTATCTAATCAATGCTTCTATTTCTATGTTTAGGGCAAAAAAATATCTGCTGGTAAAGCATCTGTTGAATTATTTTTTGAGATGAACTAAGTCTAGCTTCTAACAATTTACACTTAGAACAAGTTTTAGATTGAGCATTTAAATTACTTAACTCTAAACATACAGAAGAACTAGACTTGAGTTTTTCAATTTCATCATTTGCAAGTTTTAATTTTTTCATCACAAGAATCATGTGCCAATTTTAATTCGTCAAATTTAGCAGTTACATCGTTAAGTTGAACTAAGTTTGATGCATTGATTGTTCTAGCATTTTCTAACTCATAATGTAAAACTTGACAGGACTCACAAGATTTATCATCAGGAATATAATCTCTAAATCTATTGATTTCAGAATTTAAGCTCTTGACAACAAAATTGTGATTTTTAATTTTCTTTTTATACTTTTTGAGCTCCTCTGTCAATCTAAGCACAGCACGAGATAAATCAATATAAAAAGATTTTACCTCATTAGGATTACTATAAAGATCATAATCGTTAAGTTCCTCAATATTGTCCATAAAACACATCCCTGTGAAGTCTACACCTTTGCCTTCTTGTCATTGTCCTCATCGTCGCTTTGAGAATTATCATCACTCAAAACAATCTCATCAAATGCTGAAATTATCTTGTTAACCGCCCTACGATAATTGCGCTTCTTGTTTGGATCAAGCTTGACTTGGGAGCGACGAGTTGATATCTTGTCATTCTTGACCTCCTTGCTCCTTAGTTTGGGGCAACTCATCTTGATATGGTTTTGCTCACCACATTCATAGCATCTGAGTGGATCTCCTCTCCATCTTGCCCTGATATTGCTAATTGCCTTTGTCACCCTATTGGAGAGAAGTACAAGCTGCTCTTCTGGAATCTCTTCTAATTATTCATCTGAAATAGAGCACAATGCATGCAAAGAAACAATAGAGAAACTAGAAGGACTGTCAGCTTGGTTAATCACTAAGCCCAAAGAATTATTCTTATTTATCTTGGCCAAAACATCAATCTCATGTGTTTTCATCTTAGAATAAAGATCATTCAAAGTAAGTGTTTTCATATGAACAGAATGATTAATAGTAGTGACTAACACATTCCAAATAGACATATCTAAAGCATTTGAAATTTGACGTGTATTATCAGAATCAGAATATGTAACATCAACAGATTGTAAATCACTAATAATTTTATTAGAGCGGTCAAAAAGAGCATCTACTGATTCCCCTGTTTTCATCTCAAATTTGGAATAATCCTTTTTAAATTGGTTCTGACGAACACCTTTAATAGATTTAGAACCTTCATGATAATCAACTACAATAATCCAAATTTTATTTGCAGATTTAATATGAGCAATTCTAACAAATTTGTTTCTACTAAGACCTTGCAACAGAATATTCCTAGCCTCAGCATTCACTTCAATATCAGCAGTATTTTCAATAGTAACAACAGAAGGAACAATATATGGATTTTCAACTTTTTGCCAAATTGCATTACCTTGTGCTTGTAGAAAGACCTCCATGCATGTTTTCCAATAAAAATAATCGGATAAAAAAGGTGGTTTACCTGAGAAACGATCTCAATCTGATGCCATTGCAACCTTACTCTGATACCACTTGTAGGATCGTCGATGACAATCAGAGGGGGGTGAATGATTGCGGTGCTAAGCAAACAATGACAAGAACAATAGCGATTTCTCTCTCCTGATACTGTAGCAATAGTGATTCGGGTACTGTAGCTACTGTTAAAAGTTACTGTAGCGTTGAAAAATTATGCATGCAATCCCAAGCGTGCTACAATAGATGGATTTGCTAGTAGTAATAATGTTGTATGTGATCAACCAATATATAACAATAATATGATCTACTGGTCAAGTAAGCTAGCAATGATATGTGGGCCTGTTCTTTACATTTGCGGTGATGGCTTTTAGTGCGGTGATGGTTTTTGGTAATTTTGCATGCGAGATTGCGGAATGAGAGATACTCGCTTGAGATTTTTGATGATATAGATATTAGTTTTTTAACGTGTACTACAATTAACTTGTAGACTCTATCTTAAAAAAATACTCCGTTTAAAAGTTAGTTACTGTAGCAAAAGTCAAAAACGGCTTTTAGAAGCCGCAAAGAACAAGCCCATTATATTCTAGCATAGTAGCATGCAAGAAGCAAAGCACGAATTGGACATCCAGATTACTCACCTCAAAACAAAAAGAAACATTGCTGATGTCTGATGCGTGACGGCTGCTATTCTCCTTCTATGCACCCCTATTTTTCTTACCGAGATTGGATGAGTGAATCTAGTCGGCTCGGCGTGGCTATGTTACATTGGCCTACGGGCGTCCTGCACCTGCGCGAGCACCCAGGGCAAGTCCGGCAATCATATCACGATGAGACTTGATCTGTAGCGATGACAAAAGCAGTCCAAAAAATCACGGCACTGCCCCTCCTTTTTCTTTCGAGAATCCCCTGCCTCTGCTTTTCTTTTTTCCTTTCGTATTATGGCAAACCAATGAACTGCCATCAACACATCAAAATTATCTAGTCGCCTTGTTCTTGTTTCCAAAAGCCACGACTGAACAAAGCCACAAGCCCTCTCTATTTATACTTCTAAAATCCTCAACCTACTCCAATACGTTATTAACCCTAATACAATTTATTCTAGGCCTTTTTGCATTAACCAGGCTTTTTGGCCCACTACTTTTTAAGGAACCAAAAACCCTTCCTAACATGAGTTTTTTAATTCTTTTTATGCTTCCGATTTTTTCAGCCTTCCACGTGTCAAAGCCTCTAGGATCGCACCTCCTGTATCTTCTCCACGCATCATCTCCATGCGCATTGTTCTCTAGTCTGAATATCCCGCATGACATCCTTGACCGATATAACCTTAGTTTCCCCCTGAACTTAGTCCCGAAACCTTAGTTCCATCCGAACCTAGTTTCAGTCCTGTCATCGACCATGTTCCGCCTCAAGCAACACCTGCACACGAATAAACACACAACCGCGTACGAGCACAAGTCCATGACTTAACTCAAGTCAATCCGCACAATACCTCACACGTGCATATCATGCAACACTATCCAAAGTAATATCATAACTAATCATAACCAACGTTGTCAATTATTCATCATCTAGCCTAGACCTGGCCACATGGTCTAACAATTTCCCCCTTGATGAATACATTGACAACACATTAAATTAACATGACTTCCAACAAATCTAAGTGAATAACTGAAGCCAAACACTCAAACTCTCCCTCTCAACACAAAAGAAGTAATTTAATATCTCCAAAAAGATACCGAACTCTCAAATTTCTCTCCCCATTTGGTAATGTAATCATCAAGAAAATTTAAAGGATAATTCTAAAAAAGAGCAATAAGAATAAAGATTTAGAAGCTTTGTAGATTATCCAATTCACGTTGCATTGGTTTAATAAAGTAACTGTTGTAGGGGAGGCCCCCACCTAACCCCGATAGGCCTGTTAAAGAGGTTATAAAGCCTAGAGTGAACATGTGTAACGATATAATTACCCTTGGGAATGTTTGGATGGAAGGGTACGATTGTAAAGACACTCCCTGTTGGGATATATATATACATAATGCTAGCTATGGGGAAAGCCGGGGAGACAACATTGCTCACCTAACTCTTCACTACCATCACTCTCTGTTTGGTCTGTAACCACAACAGTTGGCGCCGTCCGTGGGGACGACGGAGCAAGCCTCAAGATCTCAGGAAGGATGGTACCGAAGAAAGCTTCATCATCAGCGGCCAAAAAGAAGGAAGGGGTCGCGGCGAAGTCCCGCATCAACACCAGGGCTTCGGCATCAGCGGTCGCGGGCGCGAGCGACGACACTCACCACGTGACGATGGACCCTACCACCGCCGACGTAACGGTCGACCCCGCCACCGCCAGCATGACGGTCGACCCCGCTAGTACTGGCCGGGTGGTAGGGAGCGGTAACGTCGGCGCCCGTGGAGGCATGACCGCCGTCCCTACACTCGGTGCGGGAGCACTGAGCGGTCCCAGCGGCGACACAGGCCCCGTCATCAACGCTGGAGTCCATCGCATCGACACGGCGGGCAGCCCAAGGGCACAAGCCGTGGTCGCGACTATCTCGGCAGCGCGCTCAGGTGCGTCGATCGCATCATCGCGCCGGCGGTGGCGCCTGCGGCGGCCTCGATGCGCTCGGCGGGAGTTAGCAGATCTTCGCGGGGCCGTGCGGAGAATGCAAGAGGCTCGGAGTCAGCAGACCACACCGATGGTCACGTCAGAGCCCACGCCAGAGCGGGCGGATAGCTGCGACACCCCCACATCCAGTCGCGCCTCACTGCGGCGCATGGACCTGGAGTCCCAAGTATCTGTGGGCCTACAACAGGCGGTATGGCCGAATGTAACATCCTATTTTTCTGAAGTTTTTAAAGCCTGGATTTTAATAAATTCAAGCTTAAAATGAATTTTTAGAAATTAAAATAATTTAATATGATTAAAATATACATTAACATAAGTTGAAAATATTTTATTTGAGTTCCTTGTGTCACAAGGAATTATCTGGTATTTTTGGTGAATTTTTTAGATTTTTCTGCTATTTTTTCGAGCTTTTTGAATTTTATTTGAATTTTCTGGAGAGAAAAAATTAGGAAATCCCTCAGTTGCCCTATCCTCCGCCCTCCACACGTCGCCCATCCGGACGCATCCCGCTCGGCCGTCCTCGCTCCCGCCCACCTCACTTCCCCATCGCCCGATCTCGATGCATCGCCACCTGGCGCCCATCCCGCGCGCTCACGTGCCGCGCCCGCCGCGCTCGCGCGCTGATCACCCGCCCGTCCACGCGTCAAGCATCCGCGCCCGCACCGTGCCACGCCCGCACAATCCTAACCCTAGCGCCGCCCTTCCCGTGCCGTCCGATCCTCCGCGACGCATCTGGGCCGTACGCGTGTCCAAACCGAGTTCCGCTCGCGTCCGCGTCATAACCGATCGAAGCCCTTGGTTCGCGTGTTTTTAACCGTGCGGCCGCATCGGTTCGCGCCCGAACTCTCGCTGCCGACCTCACCCCAACCTCACGCCCGCGCCGTTGCAGGAGTCCGCGCCGTCGCCGGAGCCGTCCCCATCGCCGCCGTCCCCGACATCGCCGGTGAGCTCCCCGCACTATCCCCGTCGCCACGTCGCCTCCCCGTCGCCTGAGTCACCGACGCGTCGCCTACGCTTGCCGGCGACGCGCCCGAGCCACGCGTCGGCCATCGGCCGCCGTCCCGCCTCCGACCCACCGGATCTGAGCCGCTCATCTAGATCTAAGCCAGCGGCCCAGATACAGCCACGCGTCATCATCCCCGCCGTCCGATCCCGCGTCGCCGTTGTGTCCAAGCCGTGTCGCGTGGCGAGCTACGTCAGCCCTAGGTCCACGTGGCATGCCACGTGTCCACCGGAAACCGACCCTGGGTGCCACGTCACCCGTGCCACGTGTCGGCACGGTACAACGCCACGTCGACCCTAACTTGCCCGCGTCGTATGACGCCGCCGTGCCTTCATTTCATGCGGGTTCACCGTGGACCGGCTCTTCCGTAGAACGAGTTCACAGCACAATAACTTTTCTCGTTTTCTGTAATTTCTTAAGGGTTTATTTTTTGAGAGCCCGTTCTCCTCCGTCCTAGCCCCGATTGACCCCCTTCTTTTTTTTCTAAATTCATCTAAAATCGAACTCTATCTTTTGGTTCTAGTTTCATGATTTTTGGAGTATATTTGCTTATCATTTTATATGTTTTTCTTGTTTGATCGTTTTCTCCCTCGTTAGATTCCGATTCCGGAGGAGCAGGAGCTGTGCCCGAAGACCAAGAGTACCTCACTGAGCATAACCAAGGCAAATCGTGTCCTTTGATCATGTTGAACCTAGTTTTGCAATCTATTATTTAATTATTTCATTTTAAATTGCATTGCATCGCTATTTTAATACAAACCCTTCTACTGGTAGTTATTATCCCAATTTGTATAATTCCCCGCCTTGATAATTTGTTTTGCCATGATGCCATTGTCACCCTAGGTTGGAAAATTTACTAGTGATGCTTAATTTAGTAGGTTAGTAGGTTTAGCCCTGCTTAATTTACGATTGGGTTCATCATCACATGCGAATTATTAATTTACGATCGGGTTCATCATCACCCTCGGTAGATATGGAACAGTGGTTGGTGCCATGTTTATTGAAATTTGTGCTATGACATTGGTGTATCATTGGCGTGGTTATACATACTTAGTTTTGCACTCGGGCGAGTGATCGTGCAGTAAAGGGGGAACTGTAGGTACACTTCGTGGGATGTGGGCACACCATGATAGGTTGAAATTGAACTTTGTAAAGGTTTTGTTGTGATTTCCTTAGGCCGAGGCTAATCACATCGTGTAGGTACAGTTGTGCAACCTCTACAGAGTGTCAAATTATTCGAATAGCCGCGTCCTCGGTTATGGACAATGCTCGGTGATTTCACACGAGGGTTAGTGTTGTCCTTTAAACTTGGTGGTTTATGTTGGAAGTGGACAGACAGGTAGTCCACTGTTAGTTTAGCGTGTGAATGGGATGTTCATAAGTAGTTTATTTTAATTCCTTCGATTACTTATTCATTACTGTTTTAATTAAAGTGCGCCTTCAATCTATTTATTGTATTTACCTTCAAATATTGTTTCATGCAAATTAACCTTTCAGTCTTCCATTGGTAAGCCTTGCATATTATATTGCATTCATTTATTACAAATGACTTGCTGAGTACCAATGTACTCACGGCTTTACGCCTACGTTGCTCAGTTGAGGAGGAGTATTACCAGCAGGAGGTTCCAGAAGGTGTTTACTTCGACGACTTCACGGATTAGGCTTCGTTCTCCACTCGATAGCTTGTAGGCTTGTCGATTGGCCGCTATGCTTTATTTTGGATTTTCGCTGCTAGTTTTAAAGCCTTTCCGGCTAGTGATATTATAAGCTTGGCCATAAGATCATACCTTTGATATTTATCGATATTTTAGTTTTCCCTTTATTTCATCGTGTGTATGGTTGTGATTACATCTATGTTTGACTGTGTGCACAAGCGTGATCTTGAACTAGAGCAGTTTACACCGGGGGACTTCAAATTCCCCAGTGCCATCACATCGTACAAGGGCGACATGGACCCCCGGGAGTTCGTGCGCGTATATGAGACCGCCATCGAAGCGGCAGGCGGAGACGATACCACGAAGGCGAAGGGGCTCCCCCTCGCGTTGCAGGGGGTGGTGCTCTCTTGGTTCTTTACCATAGAGCCGAACTCCATCTACACATGGGAGCAGATCCACGACCGCCTCTACAACAACTTCTAGGGGAACTACGTCGCGTCGATGCGGATCAAATCTTCGCGATCAAGCAAAAACCATCCGAAAAGGTTCGGGAGTACTTCAAACACTTCGCGAAGGTCCGCTACCAGGTTAAAGATGTCAACGGGACAACCATTGTCAACACAGCAATACAAGGTCTCCGCCGGGGCGCTGGCGAGTACAATGCGTGGAAGTCAATCAAGACGGTGGCGAAGCTCTTCGACAAGATGGAAGAATATGCGAGCGGAAGAAGACGCGGCGGCGTTAGGGCAATAGCGCCGACACGATTCGGCGGAAGGCACGGCGGCGATGACTCGCGAAGAAAGCTCCTCGAAGGGCAATGTCGAATAATCAAATTCGGACTCTCGTATGCTGCACTAGTCGAGGATCACGCTAGTGCACGATCAAACATAGATGTGATCACAACCATACACGATATAATAAAGGAAAACTCAAATATCGATAAAAATCAAAGTACGACCTTATGGTCAAGCTTACAATATCTCTACCCAGAAGGGCTTAACAAATAGTAGCAGAAATCCAAAATAAAACATAGCGGTCAATTGAAAAGCCCACAGGCTATCGAGTGGAGAACGAAGCCTAATCAGTGAAGTCATCGTAGTACTCTCCTTCTGGAACCTCCTGCTGATAATACTCCTCGCCCTCAACTGAGCAACATAGGCGTAAAGCCATGAGTACATTGGTACTCAGTAAGTCGTTGATAACAAATGAATGCAATATAGTATGCAAGGCTTACCAATAGAAGGCTGAAAGGTTAATTTGCATAAAAGGCATTTCCACAGTAATTATGAATAATAGATTGAAGGCGGAATTTAAATAAAACAATAATAAGTAAATAATCAAGGGAATGAAAATATACCACTTGTGAACATCCCATTCACAAACTGAACCAACAGTGAACTACCTGTTCACTTCCAACATAAACCACCCAGTTTAAATGAAAACACTACCCCTTGTGTGAAATCACCGAGCATTGTTCATAACCGAGGACACGGCTATTCAAATAGTTTTACACTCTGCAGAGGTTGCACAACTGTACCCACACGATGTGATTAACCTCGATCTCAGGAAATCACAACAAGGCCTTTACAATGCTCTATCTCAACCCAATCTTGCCCGCTAGGGTTTCGCATCACACCCCCCTTGCGCCATATGGAAATCAGCAACCATGTTCATCACAATGGCAGAATTAAAATTGAAATATTACAAATTAATTAGCCAGGTCTATCCTATACTAGACATGTGGTTTGCACGATTAAGCTCAGATCAATGGCGCACAAAGTTAAGTCCTTAACATTACCCGGACGAGGCTACCACATCCCACGAAGTGCGGCACTTCCCCTTTCTGCACGATCACTGCTTGAGTGCCAAAACTAAATTTGTATATCCCCGCCAATTACACACCAATACCATGGCCAAAATTTTAATAAACGTGGCACCAACCACAGTTCCATATATCATTAGGTCAAATTAATAATTCACATATGATGATGAAGCCCTTCGTAAATTAAGCAAGGCTAAGCAGTCTAATCGTACCAACCCATGTGACAAATAATATAGCATCACCAGTATGTTTCCTAACCTAAGGTGACAATGGCATAAGGATGTTCCAAATTATCAAGGAGGGATAAACATACTAGGACGATAACTACCAATTACAACGATTGAATAAAAATAGCGATGCAATGTAATTTAAAACAAATTAATTAAATAATAGATTGCAAACTGGGTTCAACATGATCAAAGGACACGACTTGCCTTGGTTATGCTCAGCGAGGTACTCCTGGTCTTCGGGCGTAGATCCTGCTCCTCCGGAATCCGAATCTAACGAGAGAGAAAATAACTGAACCAAGAAAAATACATAAAATGATAAGCAAATGAACTCTAAAAATCATGAAACCAGAACTAAAAGCTAGAGCTCGATTTTAGATGAATTTAGAAAAAGCGGGGTCAATCGGAGCTAGGAGCCAGAGGAAACGGGCTCTTGGAAAATTTAATATAAAGAAAATCAGAAAATTGAAAAAGGTTCTTGTCTTTGTGGACCGGCGCCTGAGGAACCAGTCCATGGTGGACTCGGTGCCGAAGCTTGATGTCTTGTGGCCGGCGAGGAAGAGGCGACATGGCGTCTTGTTGGTGCGCCGCGTGTCGGCTACGTGGCGCGGCGTGGCGACACGTGGCACCGAGGCGGGCTCGGTGGCGTGGCGATGATGTGGCATGGCCACGTGGCAAGGCGGCGTGGCCTAGGGGCGGCGGCGCTTCGGCGCGATAGCGGCTGCAAGATCCGGCGGTGAGGCGGCGGCGGCGCGGCTTCATCGGGCGCTCGCTCGATCTGGATGGCGGCTCGGATTGGCGGTGCGAGGCGGCGGCGGCCAATGGCGGCAGCGTGGTGGCTCGCCGCGCGGCGTCACGGCGCTGGCGCGGCGATGGTGCGTCGCGGCAGCTCGCGGGCCGGCGAAGCGCGGGGCGGCGAGGAGGCGGCAGCGGCAGGACTCACCGGCGGCGAGGCAGCGGCGAGCGGGCTCCGGCGGCAGAGCGGGCGGCGGAGCGCGCGCAGAGCGGCACGGACAGCGGTGCGAGGCGAAGCAGGCGAGGCGGCGGTGCGAGGTTGGCGCGGGGCGCGAACCAGGATGGCGGCGGGTTTTATCACACGAACCGGCGAGTTCAATTTGGACCACAGCGCGAGCGCCAGCGAGCGCGATTTGGGCGGCGCGGATGCGGCCACGTGGCGGTCGGATCGGACGGCGGGCTGCGGAGGCGGGTTAGGGTTACGCCAGCGTGGGCGCCGCGTGGCAAGCGGGGATCCGCGGCGCGAGCGGCGGCGCGCGCGCGGGCCGGTGAGTGCCGCCGCGTGGCGGTGGTGAGCGGGCGCGATGGCTGCCACGTGGGGGCGGTGGGAATCGGGTGGTCGGGAGGGAGGCGGGGCGGGAAAAGGTACGGCGGTGGCGGGCGAGGGGCCGGATGGCCGACGTGTGGAGGGGGGTGAATCGGGCGGCTGAGGAGGCTTGGGGTTTAATTCTTTTTCCAGTAAATCAAATAAACTTCGAAAAGCTCTAGAAAATAGCAAATAAATCCCAAAAAATTCTACAAAAATACCAAAAAATTCCTTGGGACTTGAAGAATCCAAATAAAATATTTTCAACTTATATTATTGTTTAGTTTACTTATATTAAATTATTTTAAAAATCAAAAATTCATTTGAAGCTTGATTTAATTTCAGAAAATTCCAGAAAATTCAGTTTTAAAATCCTGGCTTTAAAAAATTACAGAAAAATAGGATGTTACCGGCAAGCACAGGCAGGAGCCATCGAAGGACGCCTCCCAGCACAAGGACACATCGGGCGACGGGCCCAAGTGCGGTCTTTGACATTGAGGGCGGCTCAGAAGACAACGCCCCCCTGGCCGCGGTGCCAAGGCTCGCCGGGGTCGGGGTGAGGCCGAGGCCAGGGTCGCGAGGATAGGGCCCTCGCGGAATATGGTGACCAACACCGCCTCGAGTGGTGCGAAGTACACGGCTGAGGCAGCCATGACACGCGATCATGTACCACCATTGCGGCACTTCGACAAAGCGTCGCCAGAGACAGAGACCTCGAAGTGCGGCCACCCGTCATGGCACACGTCCAGCAGCCCCTGGACGGCCCCTATGAATTCGGGATTAGGAGCTGCAGACTCAAGAGGGTCTCCGGCGGATGCAAGCTCATGTGCAGCAGCCTCAGGAGAGCCCCCTGCGGATCTACACCCCGGTGCGCGCCCAGTGTAGGGTCATAAACGTCATCTCTGGAGGCTCCTCCCTGGAGTTTGCCTCGGAAAGGCAGCGAAAGGCCTATGCGCGGAGGCAACACCACATGGCGACATACTCGGCACAGGCACCACCGGACTGGGCACCGACACGAGATCACCTTCACGCCCGCCGACACCGAGGGTGTGGCGTTCCCCCACCATGATCCCCTGGTCATCCGGGCTGCCATAACAGGATGCGACGTCAGGCGTGTCCTGGTTGATGGAGGAAGTTCTGCAAACATTTTTTCGCAAGGGCATTCGACCAGATGAGGATCTCGAAGTCGCCTAGGCCCTTCGAAAATTACGCTGCAAGGCTTCGGCGGTCAGCCGCTGATGGCGCTGGGCCAGATATGCCTACAGGTTTCCTTCGGCCGAGGTGACAACGTGAGGAGCAGGGACGCCACCTTCGACGTCGTCGACATCCAGTACCCCTACAACGCCATATTGGGACGACCAACCCTCAATTCATTTGGGACAGTCCCACACCACGGCTTCCTATGTGTGAAGCTTCCAGGCCCGCAGGGTATCATCACCATCCGCGGCGACCAGGACATGGCCCAGCGCATAGAGCTCGGCACTCGAGGCCCGCACCTGGAAGTCCGGAGAGGCTCCTAGGCCAGGTGCGCCAATACAAGGGCTCCGGCAGCAGAAGCACCAAAGGCTCCCTGTGCTTTCCGCAAGCTGCGGGCCGCGCCACATGGACAGTAGACCGCGGTTACAATTCAAGATACACGGGTGTGGCACCAAGGGAGTTCCCCTCACTTCGGAGGCAGGGGAAGCTTCATCCTGGCGCCATAGCTCGCCAATAGTGACTTACAAGATGAGCTGGACTGTGGCGCTATGGAGAAGAGGCGACGCAAGAGCTCAACCGCCCACCCTTCTAAAGAAAGGATGGAAAGATGAGAACCCTCATTGAAGGCGCCCCCACGGTTGCGTGGCCCCGGGACAGCGAGGTCCAAGTCTATTTTCGGAGCTGAGACCCCTTGTTGAAGCACAAGCGACAAGCCCCCCCTCATCAGGAGCGTCCTCGAGCTAGGGAAGGAGACTGGAGGGGGGTAAGGCACCTCTGAGAGGCACCCCCCACGAGACACGACCTTGCTGGCAGGCAGTGGAGGTCTACTCCCAAAGCTAGCAGTTTTCTTGCTGAAGTACAAGTGAATTGCCCACCACCCCTCATCAGCCCCAGTCCTTAGGCGAGCTGGCGAGGGGAAAACACACCGTGGTGTCGCATCCACCTTGTGTTGGTGGGATGTCATACATTGCGGTCGTCCCAGCGGCATTAGCTGCGCTCGGGAGCCCTCGTCACTATCGGCACCGGTAAATAAGCACTGGAGGAAGTTGGGGCAGAGTAGGGACTGCGAGTTCTAGAGGCGAAGTTGCGGGGGCACGAATGCTTGGGAAGGCGAGTGGTGCTTCACCTGGCCACTCGCCCCTCTTTTAAAGAGCCCTGGAAGCGAGACATTGTCAATTGCGCCTCAAGCGTCCCATCGGCCGGTCCAGGTGCATGTGATGCAATAGTGCCGCCCCGCTTTAGCTACAGGGCTCCGCTAGTTATGCTTCACGTGTTCCCCCTATGCTGGGGGCCCCCGAAGCAATGGAAGACAAGCGAGGCCCCCCTTTCTAGCTGTGAAACGCCATGCGCAGACCTCTGTTAATCCCGCTTCAGATGACCCGTGAACATCTAGAATTGTGGGGGAACAGTCCTGCCCGTAAAGTCCCGCATAGGTCGCCAAGTCTAGGGGCTACGGAGCTAGGTTCCTGTAACCTTCCACGCCTACTTTGTCCTTATCCTATCGTAGGGTGGGGGATAGAGTGCTCGCGCATCTACCTCGCCTAGGCGCCAGCTCCGTTGCCACCACTTCGAAGGGTAGGGGATGGCGCGGTCACGCGCCTGCCTCGAATAGGCACCAGCTCCGCTGCCACCCCTTCGAAGGGTAGGGGACGGAGCGCTCGCACATCTACCTCGCCTAGGCACCAGCTCCGCTGCCACCACCTCGAAGGGTGGGGGACGGAGCGCTCGCGCATCTACCTCGCCTAGACGTCAGCTCTGCTGCCACCACTTCAAAGGGTTGGGGACGGAGCTCTCGCGCGTCTACCTCGCCTAGGCGCCAGCTCCGCTGCCACCACTTCGAAGGGTAGGGGACAAAGCGCTCGCGAGTCTACCTCGCCTAGGTGCCAGCTCCACTGCCACCACTTCGAAGGGTATTGGACAGAGCGCTCGCGCGTCTACCTCGTGTAGGCACCAGCTCCGCTGCCACCACCTCGAAGGGTGGGGGACGGAACAGTCGCGCGTCTACCTCGCTTAGGCGTCAGCTCCGCTGCCACCACCTTGAAGGGTGGGGGACGTAGCTTTCACGCGTCTACCTCACCTAGGCGCCAGCTCCGCTGCCACCACTTCGAAGGGTAGGAGATGGAGCGCTCGCGCGTCTACCTCGTCTAGGCGCCAGCTCCGCTATCACCACTTCGAAGGGTATGGGTCGGAGCGCTCGTGCGCCTACTTCGACTAGGCGCCAGCTCCGCTGCCACCGCTTCGAAGGGTAGAGAACGGAGCGCTCACGCGTCTGCCCGACTAGGCGCCGTTCGCTACCACCACTTCGAAGGGTAGGGGATGGAGCGCTCGCGCGCCTACTTCAACTAGGCGCCAGCGGCCAGCTCCGCTACCACCTCTAACGGAGAGGGGACGAAGCGCTCAAGCGCCAGCTTCGATTAGGCACCGCTCGCGCGTTTACTTCGGATAGGCGCCAGCTCCGCCGCCACCGCCAAGCATCACCAACGAGTCACAAAAGCATGCCAAAAGAAGTGATAGCGACAAGCGTCTCGGCTGGTTTATTGCGTTCGTACACGGGCGCTTGCAAAGGTGTCAGCATGTCGACATCCCTTGAGCTCTATTACAAAAGCGAACGCTATTCGTTCGATCTGTTGGGACGCGCGACGCGGCGCCTCGCCGCAGAGTTGGCTCGCCAATCGGCGAGTCCTCGGCCGCCACGGCGCGGGTTATGGCGTCGGAGATTAACAGCCGATCCCTGTCGGGTAGCTACTTGGGAACATAAGGGCATGTCGGTCAGAGCGTGAGAAGCAATTTCTGCTTTATTCTTGGAGCAGGGCCTTACGAGTTACAACACACACTGACACACAAGAACTCCAGTGTGACACCTGCCTCAAGCCGTCAGCGCCACCTTCGTCGTGCCGGGGAACCTCATCCAGCCATCGGCTGAGGCTCCCCTCGTTGTACATGGTACGTTGTAGCTCTACCCTCGCCGCGGCCTCCCCGATGTACTCCCAAATCCGCTCATGAAAAAACCGAACGGCGGGCTGCACGACGTGCACGGCACCGGACATTACACCGGCTCCGGCTGGCATCTCCAGGTGCGGGTCAGCTAGCTCGTCGACATGCCGACAGCCCCGGTGCCGGAGAAGCGCACATGCCAGGCACGAGGTCACGTATGAGCAATGGTTGCCGAAGGACATCGCGGCGCTGTTAGCAAGGTCAAAAGCATCCCCGATTCGGTGAAGCGTCCGTGACAGCTCTTCGGGCCCGAATAAGCGAGGTGGCACTTCGGCGACAAGGTCTTCGAGGGTGCCCTCCAAGACCAGCATAGCATCCCATGCTGCCGAGGCGTTGCCCAAGGCCTAGTCCCGCTCCTTAAGAGATGCAGCAAGGCGGCCCTTCTCCTCTTCTAGCGCAGCAACCTGCCGGAGTAGGCCGTCCCGCTCCTCCACGGCCGCCTACCGCGCCGCCGCCACGAGCTCCTCGGCGTATAAGATGGCCCCCGCGCTCTCCGCCTCTAGGCGGCGGATGCGGTCGTCTTTAGAGGAATGCGCCTCCTCGACCACGCGAAGAGCCCCTTCGGTGGTGCGCAGTCGGTCCTCTAACGCCTCCCGCTCACGGACGTGGGCCGCTTGCAGCACACGGCCAAGGGCAATGGTCTGCATGAGGAAGTGATTAGTACACCTCTAAAAGGCCACCTGCCTCTCAGGGTCAGATACCTACCCTTATTTCTGAGACCTCCAGCACCCTCCCAAGAAGTCCCGGCCCACATGCGCAGCGCTGGTGGTCAGTCGCGGCAACACTATCCGCAACCCCGCCACGCCGCCGCTCCGGTCGAGGGCATCTGCTGCGCGCGGCATCCATAGCGAAGGTGGCGTCGAGCGTCCTCGAAAGAACATCGCGTTACGAAGGTTGCCCACGCGGGGCATGCGGCTGCAAAGGGACAAGGCGATTACAGCCCTACCAATGCACCATTGTAAGTTCAAACTCCATTATGTTAGCTTTGGTGATAATATCAAATACTTTTTTGAGACTAATGTGCTTGATTGATTATGATATGGTTTAGTCTCATTTGGATGAAAAGGTGAAATCAAAGAGGTATGCATTCAACACTTACATTCATTTTATATCTTAGTGCATTCCTTAGATCCAAAATATAGATTAAACTCCACCAAAGTCAAAGATGAATATGTGCATATGCTTTTATTATATATTCTTGTATGCACACATTTAGAGAGAGTTCACTCTATGTTTTGTGGTTTAACTCATATTGCTTTTATACTCAATTGTTTGTGTTTGCAAAAGGGACTAATATGTATGTCAAGTGATTGAAAGGTTTAGCTTGAAATTCATTTGAGTATTTGGAGATGCATGCAAAGATTGATAAGAATATCAATATGGCTCGAGACAAAGGTCAGCATGCATTTGAATTTAAAGTCTAAACTCAAGCTGTGCTCTCTCAAGAAAATCGGTAGTACCGCATCCACAGTGTAGTACTGCATGTGTAGTAGTACCAGTGTGTAAACAGCGGTATTACCGTAGAGGCGATAATACCGGATTATATGCGGTATGCTTTTCGAGCACTGTTTGGGGACTTCAACTCACGAAATCGGTAGTACCGAAAGCGAGCGGTGGTACAACGCGATGGTAGTACCGCGTAGTGCTGCGGTAATACCGATGTTGAATATTTTTTGAGAGAGTTCCCAAAGAAAAACTTAGCGGCGGAAATCGGTGAGTACCGATTTCAGCGCGATGGAAGAACATGATCGCGGTAGTACCGCACTTTAAGTTTAAAATTTTATATTCAATTATTTGCAATAATGGTGGTTATCATCAATTACCAAAAGGAAGATTGGAGAATCTAGATACACCATTATGAGGTAATGGTATATTTTGGTAATTAATGATAATCGCATTATGGGACTAATATTTTTCATGAGTTGGATGAATAGGTTATATTCCAAGATGATGAAAACTTTGGATGACTTCATATGTTGAAGATCATCAAGCAAATATTCGTGATGAAAATGGCTTCATGAGTTGAAGGCCATCAAAAGATGATGCATCATGTGTTGATGCATATCAAGACATCGAAAAAGGATGATCATGAGTTGATCATCAAGTCAAGAGAAGACAATGATCTAGACTTGAAGTGAAGATGTTTATCATCAAGCTTCAAGGAAATGTTTAAGGCAAAAGTATGACTAGCTGGGGCTAAGGATGTGTTCCCAGTGTTTTACCGGTCTTGGTGTTTGGTTGAAAGACCGGATAGCTAGTATAAGTTTACCGTACTATTAAGAGGGGTCTTGTCTAGTAGCTTGAGTCTCATCATGTGTTGATAGCTCAATCTTGCTTACTCTAGCTCTCTATGGCATGATGCTAATATTTGCGAATGTGTTTTGCAAATAGTTGAGGCTCATGCATCTAATCCTTGAAACATGTGACTATACTTTGCAAATATATTTTGCAAATGGTTGAAGTCCATGTATCTTTTCCTTGTTGTACGATCTAAGTTTGCAAATGTGTTTTACAAATTGTTGGAGGTTATACAATGTCCCTTGGCATGGTCTAATATTGTTTTTCTCGAACTTAGACCGTGATAGTGACTTCTTGGATCTCTTGTATTTTCTGCGTTGATCTAATATGTTTGAGATTATGCAAATAGATAGGTTGTGTAGCCCTCTGAATAAGCTTTCTATAGAGTCCAAGATCACTCAATTCCGACATCGGAGTCAAAAGTTATGACCTTTTCTTGAGTGTTGTCTGTGCTGAAAAATAGAGGTGCGGTAGTACCACAAATTATCTTGATAGTACCGCACATAAGCTATGATGGTACCGCACCTACTGCGATAGTACCGCACTTTGTACAGCGGTAGTACCGATTTCCTGATTTTTAGCGGTTTGACTCAATGGCTAGTTTGACATAGCCGTTACTTTATGCTCTGATGAAATCGATAGTATCGCACTTATTGCGGCAGAGTACCGATTTCCCTAATTTTTGAGGGTTTAGCTCCAACGGCTAGTTTTTGTGTGTAGGGTATAAATATTCACTTGTGACCGGTTGGGGAGTAATCTTTGGCACCTCTTTTCACTCTCTTGAGCTAGTGTAAGCCTCTCCACTCTATTGTGTATGTGTTGTACTTTGTGAGCATGGAGAGAGGTCTCTAGTTGCATGTGTTGCATCTAGAGGTGGATTTAGCATCCATTTGAGCTTGTGCATTCGTTGCGTGGTGGCGATCAAGCGAGGGCTTGACTTATTACTCTTAGAGTTTCTTGACTCCTAGGCGGCGTTGGATGCGTCGTGCACGGTGATCTTCTCAAAGAAGGTTGTGAGAAGACCCGGCGTGTTGTGAAGGTTGGATCTCACCTACCCAGAGCGGGAAAGAGCTACCACTAGTGGATTTGAGGTGGAAGGCTTAATTCGTGGAGCCAGTCCAATTCGTTTAGACTTACCTCAACGTGGATTAGGGGAGACCGACAAGTCTTCGAACACCACGGTAAAAAGTAATTGTGTCAATTGTGATTTGTTTACTTGTGCTCAATTTACCTTCAAACAATTTAAATTCATAGAATTATATTGATTGCTTGTCACCCTAGGATTGCAAACCTTTGACATAGACTTAGATTGTTGGTGCACTTAGGCAAACCTAATTGTTTTAGGCAATATTTGTGCTAAACCAATTTAAGTTAAGCTTACGTATTATATACTTGGTTTAGACAAATAGATATTGTTTTAGATTGTAAGATAATTTTAAGACCGCCTATTCACCCCCTCTAGTCGGCCTCCTCGATCCTACAACCATAGAATCATACCAAACCATGTGAGTTTACCTTGGCGTGGTGGTAGACTCCATTTGGACCATCCTTGACCTCACAAGAAGCCGAAGGGATACCTGCGTCCCGAGCGAGATCAGCCCTTCGACCTAGGGGCCGCTCTGCGAAGCCTAATTCCAACAATCCCCACCCGGCGTGCCGCGGGACCGGAGAGGCTGCGAGAACGCGGCGGGCACGGATACTCGGTGTTAGGGTGGAGTCCCATACGGCCACGACCTTGCTCGCGACAGCAAACCCCTCTCGGCGAAGGGTGGCGGTGCGGCGTGGCGTTTCGCCGCCGAGAACGCGGTGACCCGCCTCGGCATCGGCCATGGCGGGGCTCCACCCAGTAATTGCGCAAACAAGGACTCCTCCAACGTCCTCAACGGCGGCGGCTCGCCTCAACGCCCGATCGGCGGTAAAGAAGCCCCCTCTTGGTAGCCCGTTGCACTCCTCACCACCGCCACCGTCCACGACCACGGCGTAACAGTCCGGCGACGGAGGCTGGCGCCCGATGAGCGATAATCCTCCCCACAAGCACCAAGGCCAAGTGGGATCGGGGATGGAGTACGCGCTCGGCACCCTAATGCCCAAGGCCTCGTACACACGGTTTATCTGTCCTAACCACGCCTCGCGGTGGCGGCTACGCGCGGTGTGTTCCACGGCCGTATACGGCCGAGAGCAGCGCCCACGGCGTGCTCTACGACCTCTGGCGAATACATGGGCAGCAAGGGCGCGATTTAAAGCAAAATGCACGATGGATAGTAGAGGAACACTACACCAAAACTTACGTGGATAGGAGGGTCTTGGCAGCGAAGATATGAACGGGCGGACGTTATCGTGACGAAGCCCCCCAGGTGTGACACGCCAATCAGCAGCAAGCGGCGCTATGCCATACATGACGAACTCCTCGGCGAGGTCGCGCATGTTGAAGCGGGCAGTGATCCCCACAAGCCTCTGTGCCCTTTGCCGGTCTTCAGTATCTATCGGCGTGCCAGGCGCGGTGTTGAACGCCATCGGCCGCCCAGAGCACTCGAGACTGCTACTACTCGCACACGGTGGTAAAACCACCGTCTCATCCACTCCGGCTCCCACTCCGCCTGAGTCGAATCCGCAGGGAAGATCTTGCCGCACTGCAACCGAAGGGCGAAGTTGACGTTGCCGAAGTTGGTGAACTCTCCACTCCGTTGGCTGACACAGTGTGTCATGGAGAAACGCGAACAGCGACACGCTGGGCCAGCAGCCTTCCGTACGCAACGCTCAGCTGTACACCGCAAGACGGGCTATCCCGTTCGGACTCATCTGTGTCAACTCAAGCCCAAAGGTCCGCAAGACGTCCCCAACAATCATGGCGGAAGGGATGCGCAGCCCGGCTTCGAAATAGGCGACGAAGATGATCTCCTCTGACTTCTTGGGGTGCGGTTCGGTCTCATCGCTTGCCGGCGATCGCACCTCCCGCGGTCCGATAGCTTCCTTCGGCGCAGCAAACGCGGATCGTCTCCTTCATCGCGAGGTTGAGCCCAAGATATGGGAAGCGGACCTCCTACCTTCTCCTTCGCCAACCACCATTTGTCCACCAGCGTGGAGTCGCGCCCCTCGAGTATGTATTCCACCTCGGCGGCGCCGACCGCTGGGAGAAAGCGCTTTGCGGCATGTTGAGCATGTGCCGCGCGTGTCATCGTTCTCATAGCGGCGGCGGCAAAGAAGGTAGGAGAGTGAGCCGTACGAAAAGAGACCGGAAGTTGCGAGGAGAGCGTAGACGTGGTGCCACAGGGGGTATTTAAGGCCCCCCACATCTCCCACGTCACCGGCAAAGGTAACCGGTGGGAGACAAACCGCTCGCCTCCCCATAAGGGAAGCCGAAGCGGCGCAACCGCCCACGCGCGTCGTGCCTGTCACGCGATGCGCCAATCGCGTTCCGCCACGTGTCCGCCCCCTCTGAATGTAGTTCGCGCGGCGTGCCATATCCTATCTCCGTACGGCAACCTAACCCTCGAGGCCATCGCTGCAGTAACGGTGGTCCACCAACCGGTCAATCTCGATAACAACTTTGGCGGGGTCTCCGCCTCCATGGGGTAACCCTGGCTCCACCTTCGGCTCCGCCCTCATGAAGAAACTTCGCCGCACACCCACGCACCGGTGCCGTAGCCCGAAGACGCCCCCCATTTTGATGGCTCAGGGCGACCCTGCCACCTGCCTCGGCCTATACTTCGGCGGTTCAACCCGACCTCCGGCGCACCCTTGCGCACCAGGGACGGTTTCGCATCCTGCCCTATTACGTCTAACATCTTTTCCGTGGCAAACAGCTCGCAGATAACGCCCGCGAGCGATTCACCGAGGAAGCCCACGCCGATCGACGCAAATGCAACCAGTGGGAGGTGACACGTCGTGATCAACGAAGGGGCGTGCTCCGCCGACAACAGTAACGCCACGGGGGATGGCTCCAAGCTCGAAGGCCACCTCGAGGGCCAGCCCGACGCCCCATCCTCGACGTGAAGCAGCGTTCAACCAGCCGAAGTCTAACAATCCCTTCACCCCGCGGGTGGAAAGCGCGGCCGAGGATCGCTGTTAAAGTTTTGATCATCCGCTCAAAAATAGGCCTCACTCAGTTCATCAACGTTGGTTGATCGCCCTAATTGGCGATACTCTTGCTACACATGCACAAACTGACGAAGGCCTATTTCCGAGAGCAAGATCATCTCAGCCATACCCAGCTACGCGCCAGCACAACCAACGGGAGCACCGAGCGACTAAGCCACCGACAGAACTGGGCAAGGACGGCGCCACAGCGCCGTCGGTATATATATAGCTGTTTCTCCCCATGGGGAAGCGCAACCAGCGGGAGTGGAAGCGATACGGTCGCCTAGGGGCGCGCGACGCCTCGATCTTGTGTGTCTGCGCGCCTCTGCATTTACACACGCGAGGACGGAAGGGGGCCAAAGGGCTCGGCAACATGGCTTCGGCCCATGGTGCCCTTCACCATGAGAGGCTCCTGTTGTAGGGGAGGCCCCAACCTAACCCCGGTAGACCTATTAAAGAGGTTGTAAAGCCTAGAGTGAACATGTGTAATGACATAATTACCCTTAGGGGATGTTTGGATGGAAGGGTACGATTGTAAAGACACTCCCTGCTGGGACATATATATACGTAATGCTAGCTCTAGGGAAAGCCCAGGAGACAACATTGCTCACCTACCATATCTCTCTGTTTGGTCTGTAACCACAACAGTAACCAAGCCAAAATTTTGAGTAGAGTTATCTAGATCATATAAAGTCATATATCACATAGCAATGTTAAAACAAGTCCATCAATATGATTAAGCGATTTATATCAATGACAGGCATCGTAACAATAACCCGACTAATTATAAAGAGTACAATGAGATATCACAATGAAAAGTCAAACCCTAAAAAGTGAAGCAAACCTTAACTCTAGGCAGGCTAGCAGTTTCATATAACAACTTATTGCTCCACACTCAGTTGTTAGGCATGTGGCATGCTTGAAACATACTTCTTTTCACATGGACATACTTTTTGTTTTTTTATGGTGGAATGCTTGAAGCATACTTCTTTTTATTTTGTGCACTTTTGTGCCTTTCCTTTTTGTTTACCATGGTATACGATTTATTCATATGCAGGTTCTTGTTATTTTATCCTTACTGCTTTATAATATGCAAGCTATTCATTTTGTCTTAGAATTGTTGGACATTATGGAATCTTGCTTGGAGCGAGGTAAGTTCTACTCCCTGTTTTTCTTGTTGGTATATATATTAGTTTACATTTAAGTTGGGAGACTTTGGTTGCCACTCTTTAGTTGTTGTGCTTGTAGTTCCTTGCTAATTCCTTTTCCTTTTAAATGTAGTGCTATTCGGAGTTGAATTGCCAAAATTGTGAGATGGAGTCTGTGTTTCAGAATCAGCAAAAATAAAGCGTACTTGTGTATTCTAGATATGTAAGTTTTCGTTTGCCAACCATGGTTTGAAACGTTAAGCAGTATGATTTGTTGTTCGAATACTAAAGGAAGGTTACCTAATGCTTCAGTGTTGGAATTTCTTCCCAGTTAGAAATTCTCTGCATGAAGATGACAATGGTTCGCATATGACAAGCCATTGCATTTATTATGAATCTGAACTCAGATCCATAGCATTTTTGTGCGTTTAGTAACAGAGGACATTGTTGTTTGTGCTATTTAAGAACAACAGATTATCTTGCCTACTTTAGTTTCATAGTTGGTGTTGTTAATGATTTATTCATATGCAGGTTCTTGCTATTTTATCCTTACTGCTTTATAATATGTAAGCTATTCATTTTGTCTTAGAATGTCATATTTCTGGCACTAATTGGATGATAGAATTGTCGAGCATTACGGAATCTTGCCTAGAACAAGGTAAGTTCTACTCCCTGTTTTTCTTGTTGGTATATATATTGGTTTACATTTAAGTTGGGAGACCTGTTGTTATTTCCATGACTCCATAAGAGGTTAACATGCTGGGAACAATTTTACAGCTGATATATATATGACTTTTTGCCCACTCCTTTTTGCTATTACGGTCCCACTCCTTTGTGCTGTTTAGGTTCCTATGGACGGAATACTTAAGGGTTCCTGTATTTGTGATCGTTTTTTATTATTAGGATACGATGTTAGTGAATGGTTTCTGCGCTTAGGTTCGTTTTGGATTAGAGTACTAATTTAGTGAATCTCTTTTTCGTTTACATACGTTCTTTTTAGTTTTGGTTCCTGCCGTGATGTTCCTTAATGCCTTTAGAAATGCATATGGATATACAACTTACAGTTGTAGGACACAAAATAAATTGTATTACGGAATTGTCAAAGTATATTTTTGCGTTAGAGAGAGCCTACAAAATGAATTTTCCCCCGATTTTGATACCGTGTATTCTTTTTTGCCTTTGTTTTTGTTGTCAGGTTTGCTTCTTCTGGTGTTATACAGGGGTGCCTCGAGAGAGCTCACTGAATTGTATTTTGTCAAAGCGCAATCGTCTTCCTACTAATCTTACAGTGCTTGGTTTAATTTACTCTGGACATCTTCTGTTCCTTCTATTCGTAAGGTACCTTGCTTGAACTTCGGTAAGTGCTTTTTCCCTGTTTCTAATTATGCCATACATTGCTTTTTTATTTGAGTTCCTACCGTGATGTTCCCTATTTTTTTGTACAGAAGTGCCTTCACATATCTTGCTGAACTATATAGGTAAAGCGCAATCGTTTCCCTTCTGCTTTTCTATTCGTAAAGTCCTTATCATCGTCTTTATTTGTCCAAATAGTCTTCTCTTTTAGACGTACCTCAATTTATTCATATCTACAGATTGGCCTTTTTCCCGATTTTGATGCCGGGTATTCTTTTTTGCCTTTGTTTTTGTCATCATGTTTGCTTCTTCTGGTGTTATACAGATGTGCCTCTTGAGAGCTCACTGAATTGTACATTATGGAAATCGATCGTCTTCCTTCGATTTTAGAGTGCTCACTTAATTTATTACGGGCGTCTTCTGCTCTTCCTATTCATAAGGTGCTTTTGTTGATCTCCGATGAGTACTTTTTCCTCCCTTTTAATTATTTGATGCCCCATTGTATTTCACTATTGCTACATTGCAATTATTATTAATGCTTTTCCCAATTTTTCCCTTTTATGCTTAGCCTCATAATACATCTCCTGTAATACTACTTATATGCTTTTATCCTTTTTATGGTTAGCCTCATAGTAGATCCCCTGTAATAGTGCTTATATGCTTTTACGTCTTGTATATTTGCTTATGTATAGATTTCCCATGTCTTTTTACCATACAATCTGAGCCTCTTCTTGAATTAGGTGGCAATAGCGCTTATATATTCCCGTGTTTTGCACGCTAACCTATCTGCAGACCCTTTATAATTTTTGTGTTCTCTACATTAAGATGTAAACTTCTTCTTAGATTGTGTAGTCTGTTTGCTTATACACCATCTAAAAAATTGCTCATTTTTATTCTGATTCGATTATCCTTTTGCTCTCCTCCAAATCTCATACACCATTTCTATTTCGTTATTGGTACATTACCATTGCTACTATTGCCTTTTCAAATTTGATTCGTTTTATGGTTAGCCTAATAATAGATCTCTTATAATAGTACTTATATGCTTTTGTGTTCTGCGTATTTGCTTATGTACAGATTCTTTATGTTTTTTCCTTATTTTTCTAGCTTACAACGTGAAACTCTTCTTATATTACGTAATAATAGCACAAGCTGTGCTTCAGCGTTTTCCTCGCTTAGCTATGTGCAGTCCCTTTATATTTTTTACATTCCTTAGATTAGAACGTAGATTGCTTCTTAGATTATGTACCTTTACATATTATTTATGTAGTGATCACGCTTTTTGTACTTCAAGTTATCGAATACAATATTTATATTTCGTTATTATTGCGCTCCCATTGTTGTTATTGCCTTCTTAACTTTTATTCTGCATATGCTCAGACTTACAATAGACCTCTTGTGATAACACTTATGCTTTTCACGTTTTTTATGCTTGCCTATGTATGTACAAACCTTTCGGGTTCTTTTCATTATTTGAATTACAATATAAATCTGTTATTCGATTACATAATAATAGCGCTTATATACTTCTGTGTTTTACATTCTTGTTTACATACAAACTCTTTATGCTTTTTTGTGTCCCCTGCATTAGAATAGGAATTTGTTCTTTGATTAGATGATTTCACATATTACCTATGTAAGTTCTTCGGACATTTTTACACTCTTACAAAATACCTAGCATTTCCTATATCTGGAATCATTTTTTTATTAAGGTACGATCTTAGTGATAAGTTCTTATCCTTTATGGTTTGCATATTTAAATTCGTTCCCGATTAAAATGCAAACTTAGTGAGGAGTTTTTACATCTATGTGCATTGTTTTTTATTTTACTTACCTAGTTGCTTGTATGATTTCTCACTGCTTTTGCTACCTTCAGCCTTAATGTTATTTCGCTTAGTTCCCATAATAGTATATTCATTGCTTTATCTATAGTTATCTATCTATATTGCATTCCTGTTTGTGTGCCTTCAGATAGCTCAGTATAATTTGTTATAAAGCGCAATCATTTCCCTTTTAATATTATAGTGTTTCCCCTGGTTTCTTCTGTGTCTTCTATTTGTAAGGAAATGCCTTTTTAAAGTCTTCGGTGCGATAACCGTTTTATCTTAGAAAGTTACATCCTTATGTTCTTAGTCTGCTATTTACAGAAACTCAAATGTTTTCTATTCTATGCTTTTCTTTACCTATAATTGTTTCCATCTTTTCTTTGTATGTCTTGTTTGCTTACATACCATGTAACAATTGCTGGTCTTATTTCATTATAGTACCGTTACTGTTTTTGCCTTCCATTAGGTACGTACCAATATAGTCGTCAGCGCTACCGCTTATTACCAGAGACAAAATGACAAACTGATATATATACTCATTACTGCTTCCATATTGTTTTTATTACAGAAAAGCTGCATGCTTTGCTCGCACCTATGATGTATCTGCTTCCCGGCTCAACAGCTTATGGTGATTAACAAGCATCTTGCTAGACAACATATTAACGCCACTGAGATCTTCAATTCAACCAAAGACTATTTACGCACCACAACTATTTTCTTTGTACACAATCTTTGCAAGCTATGTTATACTTGCGAACAGAACTACCATTGCTAAATAGTACTCTGTGATACTTACCTATATACCAACTGATGTACACATATTCGACAAACACTTCTTTCTTTGTTCTCCAGTAGATGATAACACATTATATATGAATCTATTTGCGAACTTACCCTTGTCGATTTATCTATGCAATGTAAAGCAAACTGGTCCTACCAACCCAGCCCATATTAAACTCACTACATCCACCATCTTCACCAAATTATACCAAAATAGCAGAACTTACATACCGTCATACAGAGTAGACCTACATATCCAATTAAAATTCTTACTGCCTAAACTAATGTGAATACCCTAGCAACAGATTAAATCAGCAAAAATGAGACACATCAATTATATCAATAAACAACACAATAAAGAGTTTTTACATTTCCTTTACATAATAACAAATTGTTTATACAAGATCGCTTGCGTGGCGTGGCGCCACGCACACGAACCTAGTATTATCAACACGCTACCGGAACTATTGACTTTGTTAATTTTAGTCATATCACGTGGCGGCGACTACTTGACTAGTACTCTTTGTAAATAGGGATTCCTAGTCTTCCGATTATTGAACCCTTCAAAGGGCTTAACTAAATATGATAAAGATTTTGTTTAACCTGAGGACGGAGCTAAGGATGAATATGTGTATTGAACACATCCTTGTAACCCCTACTCATAAATACAACCTCGATAATACTAGATGGATTTAGATATTGTTTATTTGGATTTAGACTTCTAGTTTATTTTTTACTATTTATAAATTTCATCTTTTTCTAGTTTTTGATTTTTTTAGTCTTTTGCCAGTATTTTTTTCGTATTCGTTTGTATTATATGTGATGGGCTAACTTTTTTATTATTTTTTTAAATTTAATAATATCAAATAAGTCACTATTAGTAATAATATAATTTTAACTGACTATAATAAAATTTAATTATAAATTACTAAAATTCAGTTCAAGCTCTTAGAGATGGCCTTATCATGGAGCTCATGCTATAGCCTTCAACGGATGGGTCTGTGTAACTCCCTGTAGGGCTGTAAACGAGCCGAGCCCGAGCGAGCTTGCCCTGGCTCGGCTCGGGCTTGGTAGAAACTCGAGCCGAGCTCGAGCGAGCTTGAAATTGCCGTCGAGCTTCAAGCCGGGCTCGAGCTCGGCTCGGACGGCTCGTGTAGGCTCGGTGCCGATGGCGTACCTGCTTAGGGGCGGGCCGGCGAGGGCGCGCGGCGCGGGGAGAGAGGCGCCGGCGGTGGCGGCATCGGGCGCGGGCGCGAGGTGGCCTCGGCCGGGCGATGAGCCGAGGAGGCGGCGGCGGGGTGAGCGAGCCGGCGAGGGGAGAGGAGGGGACGGGCGATGAGCCGAGAAGGCGGCGCGGGGCGAGCCGCGAGGGGAAGGAGGGGGACGGGGCGAGCCGACGAGGGGAGAGGAGGGGCCCGCGGCGGTGGGGGGCCGGGGGGCGAGGAGGGGGACGGGGGGAGAGGAGGGCGGCGGCGGGGGCGAGGAGGGCGGCGTCGCGAGTAGGTGATGGGGAGGGGCCGTGGGGACTGGGGAGAGGGAGGGAGAGGGACGGGGTGGCGTGGGCGCGAGGTAAATGGGCGGGGCGTGAGGAGGGCGCGGGAGAGAGGCGGGCGGGATTGGGATTTGGGAGCAGCGTGGGGAGGGGAGGCGCGGGATCCGGGAATGAGGCGGGGAGGTGTGGGATAAAAAATTTTTCAAGCTCGCGAATAGTTCGTTAGGCTCGATGAAAGCTCGCGAATCCGAGGATAGGCTCGAGTTCGGCTCGTTTGGAGTTCGAGTCGAGCTCGAATCAAGTCTAAAGCGAGTCAAATTTGAGTAGTTCACGAGCCTCGAGCTTTTTTACAGCTCTAACTCCCTGACATGAATGTTCTGCGAAAGAAGTATGTGTCGCTTGTCGCCTGGTTCACTCCTCCCTTCTCGTTTTTGCAGAAGTGCATCGTAATGGCCGTGTATTTTAACCTCACACGTAGTAATGAGGCTAGCCCAGGTCTATTGATTTGTAGGATGTGACATTTCTACCGTTTTATTAGACCATTCCTATCGTTTTTATTCAACATACGAAGTAGGGGGTGAAAAACGATAACAGATAATCTATTTTATCTAATACTTATATAAAAAAAATATAAATATAATAAATAAAATCTATATTTAAAAATATTTATATTCGTATTCGAAACTATTCGATTCGTATTTGATCTGTTTCATATACCTATCATCGGTAATCGGTTAAAAACTAGTGAAAAACGGCAAAACCGATAGAAATTTGTTCTACCGAGATTTGTTACAGAAGTTGTAGGAGGATATTCGTATTTGACCAAATTTAGTACATATCCAATTCGAATCCGTATCCGTATTCGAGAATATTCGAATTCGTATTCGTATTCATTTTAAAAACATAGATTTGTATTCATTTTGTAGACTATTCGATTATATCGATGTGTTCGATCCTAATATGGATCACTCCACTTCACTTTCTAGCATGATAGTTCTTTAGTTTTAGGTTGCGTTCAGTCAATGGCTTTTTATTCTAGCATAAATGTTCATACGAATAAATCAAATACCAATAAACTAATAAATTACTTAAAAATAGCAGATAAATCATTCTATTTATTTATTCGAGAGAAATAATAAAACATAAACTAAAAAGAATAAACCTTACTTATCACATCCGTTTCTTCCTACATATTTGCACTGTTTAGCGTCCTAGTCAATTCTCAGATCCTCTGGAAAACGCCAGAGGTGGCCACCGAACACAAAGCAGGCTGCCCGTCCAACTCTCTTTCACCATACAGTTAGAGATTAGCCAACTCATACATCTATCTGGAGATCTCATACATCAATCCCAGTCAGCCTTTCCTTATAACAGCCTTACGGCAAGATTGTAGTGAACCAAAACTTTATCTTAACCATGGCATGCAAGAAGCCTGTCGCACAAAGTAACCAGCGGGCCTATTATTTTTTGTTTTAGTTTATAATTTTTTTGGTATACCTTATAGTTTTTGAGCTATTTATAAAATAAAGTACGTGTATTTTAACCTCACACGTAGTAATGAGGCTAGCCCAGGTCTATTGATTTGTAGGATGTATCAGATCCTCTGGAAAACGCCAGAGGTGGCCACCGAACACAAAGCAGGCTGCCCGTCCAACTCTCTTTCACCATACAGTTAGAGGTTAGCCAACTCATACATCCATCTGGAGATCTCATGCATCAATCCCAGTCAGCCTTTCCTTATAACAGCCTTACGGCAAGATTGTAGTGAACCAAAACTTTATCTTAACCATGGCATGCAAGAAGCACATCGCACAAAGTAACCATGGGCCTATTATTTTGGTTTTAGTTTATAATTTTTTGGTATACCTTATAGTTTTTGAGCTATTTATAAAATAAAGTACGTGTATTTTAACCTCACACGTAGTAATGAGGCTAGCCCAAGTCTATTGATTTGTAGGATGTATCGGATCCTCTGAAAACGCATGAGGCGTGGCCACCGAACACAAAGCAGGCTGCCCGTCCAACTCTCTTTCACCATACAGTTAGAGGTTAGCCAACTCATACATCTATCTGGAGATCTCATACATCTATCCCAGTCAGCCTTTCCTTATAACAGCCTTACGGCAAGATTGTAGTGAACCAAAACTTTATCTTAACCATGGCATGCAAGAAGCACATCGCACAAAGTAACCAGGGCCTATTATTTTGGTTTTATTTTATAATTTTTTTGGTATACCTTATAGTTTTTGAGCTATTTATAAAATAAAGTACGTGTATTTTAACCTCACACGTAGTAATGAGGCTAGCCCAGGTCTATTGATTTGTAGGATGTGACATTTCTACCGTTTTATTAGACCATTCCTATCGTTTTTATTCAACATACGGAGTAGGGGTGAAAAATGATAATAGATAATTATTTTATTTGATATTTATATCTAAGAAAATATAAATATAATAAATAAAATTTGTATTTAAAAATATTTATACTCGTATTTGAGACTATTCGATTCGTATTTGATCTGTTTCATATGTCTATCGTCGGTAACCGGTTAAAAACCAGTGAAAAACTGGCAAAACTGGTAGGAATTTATTCTACCAAGATTTGTTACAGAAGTTGCAGGAGGATATTCGTATTTGATCAAATTAAGTATATATCCAATTCGAATTCGTATCTATATTCGAGAATATTCAAATTCGCATTCGTATTCATTTTAAAAACATGGATTTGTATTCATTTTTTAGACTATTCGATCGTATCTGATCCATTTCCATCCCTAACATGGATCACTCCACTTCAGCTTTCTGGCATGACAGTTCTTTAGCTTTAGGTTGCATTTAGTTGATGGTTTTTAATTCTAGCATAAGTGTTTACGTGAATAAATCAAATACTAATAAACTAATAAATTACTTAAAAATAACAGATAAATTATTCTATTTATTTATCTAAGAGAAACAATAAAACATAAACTAAAAAATAAACCTTAACTATCACATCCGTTTCTTCCTATATATTTGCACTGTTTAGCGTCCTAGTCAATTCTCAGATCCTCTGGAAAACGCCAGAGGTGGCCACCGAACATAAAGCAGGCTGCCCGTCCAACTTATCTTTCACCATACAGTTAGAGGCTAGTCAACTCATAAATTGTAGTGAACCAAAAATTTATCTTAACAGCCTTACGGCAAGATTGTAGTGAACCAAAAATTTATCTTAACCATGGCATGCAAGAAGCCTGTCGCACAATGCAACCAGCGGGCCTATTATTTTTGATTTTAGCTTATAATTTTTGTTACGGCTTATAGTTTTTAGACTGTTTATAAAATAGCATACGAAATAATAAAAAATTATGTACAGTTTTAGTTAATATAAATAAAATCATAATAGTATGTACTACAATTAACTTATAAATTTTATTTTTAAAAATATTTTATTTAAAAATTAGTTACTTTAAAAAAACTAAAAAATAGTTTTTAAAAATTAAAAAGAACCGACTAGCATGCAATAATTATTTGCTACTTTCGATGGCCTATTTACAAACTTTACTTTTGAAAGATGTTGAAAATTATATCGTACTACAGCTCTAAAAAGGACCGCTATTGATTTGTAGGATGTGACATTTCTACCATTTTATTAGACCATTTACTGCGTTTTTGTTCACCATACGGTGCACTCCACTTTGGCATTCTAGCACGACAGTTCTTTCGTCCTATGATGCGCTTTTTTCAATTATGATCGATGATTTTAGTTACAGTTGATGATTTATTTATATAAATAAATTAAATATTAATAAATTAATAAATTATTTCTAAAAAAAATTATTTTGAAAAGATAACGAAGAAATCTCCTTACAAACTTTACTTTTGAAAGATGCTAAAAATTAGAGGCCTGCCCAAGTCTCTGGATCAGTCAAACTTTACCTTGAAAGATGTTGAAAATTATATCGTACCACAGCTCTAGAAAAATCGATCGCATCACATCTTTGCACTGTGCACCCTCACACGTAGCAAAGAGGCCAGCCCAAGCCTCTGGATGCCGAAATGGTGAGGCGCCCCTGAACAACTGGAACTCCTATATAAAGGGGCCTTGCAGCTCCCGCTACCATCACCAGCTACTCCACTCATCCAGCAAACTACTACAAAGAATGAAGATGTTCATCACAGCGAGAGCTGCAAACCTGGCCATGAAGGCCCTGGCACTGTGCGCGCTCGCGCTTGCCTTTGCTACGGTGACCACGCACGCCCAGACGTGCGGCAAGCAGGGCAACGGTATGGAGTGCCCTAACAACCTCTGCTGCAGCAAATTTGGGTACTGCGGCCTTGGCGGTAACTACTGCGGCAACGGCTGCCAAAGCGGCGCCTGCTACACTAGTAAGCGGTGTGGCAGCCAAGCTGACGGCGCGACGTGTACCAACAACCAGTGCTGTAGCCAGTACGGGTACTGCGGCTTCGGGGAAGAATACTGCGGCAACGGTTGCCAGGGCGGACCTCCTTGCCGCGCTAACATCAAGTGCGGCAGCCTGGCCGGTGGCAAACTCTGCGCCAACAACCTCTGCTGCAGCCAATTGGGGTATTGTGGCCTTGGCAACGAGTTCTGTGGCGCCGGCTGCCAAAGCGGCGCTTGCAGCACAAGCAAGCCGTGTGGCAGGCAGGCTGGTGGCGCAGTGTGCACCAACAACTACTGTTGTGGCAAGTATGGGGCCTGTGGCCTCGGCGGCGACTACTGCGGTGCCGGTTGCCAAAGCGGCGCGTGCGTCAAAAACGTCGACGTGGGCCTGGCTGCCGCACCGAATGTCACTCTGCAGGAATTTTGATCTATGGCCTAGGAAATACTGCGACGACAAAGTAATCTGTGGTGATAGCTAGCACTGTTGCCACAGCTTTAACTTTCGCAATGATAAATAATCTGTGGCAATAGCTAGTACTGTTGCCATCGTTTTAATTTTCGCAACGATAAATAATCTGTGGTAATAGGTAGTACTGTTGCCACCGTTTTAATTTTCGCAATGAGAAATAATCTGTGGTAATAGGTAGTACTGTTGCCACAGTTTTAGCTTTCGTGGTAATTATTACGTTTTGTTGCCACGATGTACCACTGTTATAATACTTTGTAATTTTGTTGCAATATAACCTGGTTATGGCAGTGGAAAAAATAATTCTTGCAATGCACAAGTTGTACTATTACCATGCGGCGAAAGCAGTCGTTGCTCGTTGGCATATCAATCTGATTTCCCTCCCAAAACACATTATCTCCAAGTCTAATCAGGGACTCCAAAATTTCCTGGGTACGCGAAGCTAAAAAAAATCCCTATTTCTTTCACGGTACAGAAGCGGCAGCAATTCCTCGCCAAAAAAAAAAGAAGCAGCAAGCATTTTTTTGGCTTATGGCTATATAGCTTATGATTTTTGATCTATTCATAAAGATAGTATGGAGTACCAGAAACTCGTGTGCTGTTTTAGTCAATATAAATGAAGTTATTATAGTATATACGATAATCAATTTATAGATTTCGTCTTAAAAAATACTCTATTTAAAAGTTAGTTATTATATAAAAGCTAAAAAGTAACTTTTAAAAACTGAAAAAAAGAGTCCATCATTCTTCTGAACTGGTTTAGTCAAATAGCAAACGTTCAGAAAGTCAGGGGGGTGTATGTAAAAACCGTAATCTGGTAGTAGTCCTGGAGGCGCCAGTCCGTCTAGCTATTTGACTCAAACAAGTACGAGGAAAGAGTGCAGTTAGTAGTGAACCCTGATCAACTATAATAGCAGCACCAGCAATATTGTCTTCGGTTTACATATTACCCAGCGAACGATCCCGACTTATGTATAGCTTTTGTATTAACTTTTGTTGATAATTTTTTATTATAGTTTTTAGATAAAAATAAATAGTAATAGTTTAAAGAAATAGTTTTTAAAATGAAGGGTTAGTGATGAAAAAATAAGAGAGAGATACGTGTGTATGACAGGAATGATAAGAGTAGGGTGTGGGATGCACACTAACGCTCTGTTGTCCCTCTGGAACAAGACGGTAACGAGAGGAGTAGAGAAGACACTCCAATAAATTAGATATTTATATTAATTTTTGATTTTTTAAGTAAAAATAAAAAATAAAAACTAATACGAGCAGCGGCTCCCATGGGAAAACTGGGGGATTCCGCATGTGCTATACACAGACTCAGCAGGAAAGATTAATTAATTGATGCGTGCCTCATGGTCCTCCAAGTATCCAGTAAAGAATAAACAGCAGCAAATTTGATGGATAACTCTCTCGGTTACAAGTGAAAACAGCAAATGACCTGATCAGATGCAAACAAAGATAATGAAACTCACGACCCACTCAGTAGAGAAAGAATCATTAGGGGAAATCACAAGGATTCAGCAGCAAATTGAAAGAACAGCATCACTCCAATTTGGCCTACACATCAGATCCTAGATGGGAAACACTCACGTTGGTAGAAACCCTCAACTCGCCATGCATATGACAGCGTTCTGGAAGAAGTCGCGAAAAAATAGCGTTCTGCCAAGTCCCTAGCGAAGTCTGTGAAATAGCAGCGAAGTCTCTGAAATATTTCTTCGAAGTCCTTGGCGAAGTATACTCAACAGCGGAGTCTGCGGATAGCGAAGTCCGTGAAATGTTTCTTCGAAGACCTTGGTGAAGTCTGAGAATTTGCTGTGAAGTCCTTGGCAAAGAGTATAAAGCAGCGGGGTCTGCGGTGTCTTTGAGGTCCGCTGCGGAGTCTGTCAAGTCTTCGACTTAAAGCAGTCTACGAAGTATTCGGCTAGAAAGCAGTCTACGACTAGAAGCAGTATGCGAAGTCTAAGACTAAAAAGCAGTCTTGCTAAGTCCACGACTTCAAAAAGCAAGCTGCAAAGTCTACGACTTTGAGAAGCAGTATTTAATCTAAAAAAAATACTAAAAAATTCAGAAAAACTACTGTGCTGTAGACTCGGTGCACAAAAAGGCTGGTCTACAGTGGACTTAGCTCATGGAACAGTGCACGAGCGACTGGGCTGCTGACACGGTGGCTCAGGTTGACGTGGCGGACAGGAGATCGACACGTAGCTGACAGCAAAGTAGTATTTAATCTAAAAAAATACTGAAAATTCGAAAAAACTACTGTGTTGTGGACTCGGTGGACAAAAAGGCTGGTCTACAGTGGACTTGGCTCATGGAACAGTGCACGGGCAACTGGACTGCTGACGCGGTGGCTCAGGTTGACGTGGCGGACAGGAGGTCGACACGCAGCTGACAGCTGGACACTAGGGCTGATGTGGCATGGCTGACATGGCATGGAGGTCAAAGGCTTCGAGTCGGAGGTCGTAGTCGAAGTAGTCTCCGATCGGTCAGAGTCTAGAGGACCCTCCGATCGATCGGAGTCTAGGGGACCCTCCAATCGGTCAGGGTCTAGGGGATTGGACGGCTGGGACGTCGACGCGTGGCACGACACTTCGGCGCGAGGTGACGCTTTAGCGCACGAGGTGTTGCGGGAGGTGAACTTGCCAGAGGTGGTAGAGCTGTGGGGTTCGGCTGACCGGCGAAGGCGACGACTGGTTGGAAGACGAGGTCGAGGCGGCGGGTAAACTCACGGCAACTACGAAGGCGGCGGCAGCGAGAATGACGAGGCAGGCAGGCGGCTCAAGGATGCAAAAGATGGAGGTGACAATAAGGTTTTATGCACGGACGTCGAGGGAATCCAGCTCAGAGACGGCAAAGAATCCCGGTTGGGCACACACGTCGAGACGCGAGCGAAGCAGACGATGGCGGTGGAGTCTGGAACGAGGACGATGATGAATAGTAGCTGGCCTCGCAGATGAGCCACGCGTGGTGAGGAATGGATTGGATGGCGACGGGAGGTGGACAGTGCACTCCCTTCCGGATGGCTGACACATGGCTTGGGTTGGATTGGACGGCTCAGCGACCCACATGGTCGAGCGACCGACGAATGGTTGACACCTGGCGCTGGGGAGATGAACAACTACGGCTTGATGGGTTGGGATGAACAGTGGTGGGCTTGGCGCATCGCTGTTCCAAGGGTTTTTTTTGTGCTTTTCTTTTTCAGAAATTCAAATAAAATAAAAGGAGCTTTGAAAAATAGTAGATAAATCCAGAAAAAACAAAGAAAATTCCAGAAAATTCCTTGAGACTCAAGGAATCAAAATAAAATATTTTTAGCACATGTTAATATTTTATTTTATTTATATTAAATCCTTTTAATTAATAAAAATTCAGTTTAAGCTTTAATAAATTTCAAAAAAAATCCAAATGGTAAATTTTATTTTAAATCTTCAAAAAGGCTCTGAAAATCAGAATGTTACAAACCTCCCCCCTTCAACGGGATCTCGACCCCAAGATTCACGGGCTCACTAAGAGAATAGGTTTGGAAACACTGCTCGGAGATCCTCCTCACGCTCCCAGGTGGCTTCTTCCTCGGAAGAGTTGCTTCAGTGAACTTTGCTAAAGCGGATGATATTGCTCCTAGTCACACATTCTAAAACTTCCAAGATTCTGACTGGGTGACACCAAGGTTACCAAGGAAAGACAGAATAGCAAAGGCAAGAGATAAACTCGTCTAAGGGGATACTCTAGTGGTAATCCTAGATAAAACTCTCACTTAGCTGAAAAGGCTAACAAAAGAAGCAATAAAACTCCACAAATAAAGATTTGACATGACTGCAACATAATGTTAGGAGCAAAACTGCAGCTCACATCACACACAACTGTAACAGGGTTCTAATTCGATGCTAAAACTATAACAGGGTTCTAATTCGAAGGCTCCAATTCTTCACAGTAATCTTTAATCTTGTCTTGGAATATTTTGGGTGCTCCCTTGATACTAACTTCACCACGAATCTTCAAGAATTTCAGGCCAACCTTCGCTCTGATTTTGAAATACTTGAGACATCTACAGATGTTATGGAGATAAGAAGTCAATTTAAGTTTTGAAAGAGAAGGCAAAGATTAAGAATTCTAATAATGAGGTAAGAATAGATTATTACTAGATAATCATTTTTGTTGATTTATTTTAGAAAATAGATTTTGAAACTTTGCTAAGCTGACCATTCTAACTAGGGCTTCGTCCTATAGTCGATATAGCTCTAATATCACCTTTGTCGAGACCCGAATCTGTAAATTCAGACTCTGCATATTCTGCACTAGTCTAGGATCACGCTAGTACATATAGTGTAACACAGATGAAATATCGACCAGATGCATGGTTAATTAAGGAAAACAAAGACTCAAATATTAATAATCATCAAAGTACGACCTTATGACCAAGCATACATTAATAGTCTGAAGGGTTTAAGAAACTAGCAGAGAAAAACAACAATAATTGTAGTAGCCATTCGATATGCCTACAGGCAATCGACTGGGGAGCGAAGTGCTAATCTGTGAAATCATCAAAGTATCATCCCTCGGGTACCTCTTGCTGATATGGCTCCTTTTCCTCAACTGAGCAACAGTGGGCATAAAGGCATGAGTACGTTGGTACTCAGCAAGTCGTTTGTAACAAAGATGCAATATATTATGCAAGGCTTACCAATGGATGGCTGAAAGGTTATTTTGTAGAAAGCAATAATTTAAAGTAAATACGATAAATAGATTGAAAGCGAACTTTAACAAAAAAAAACTACAATAAATAAATAATCAAAGGAATTGAATAAACCATTTGTGACCTACCCATTCACAAGCTAAACCACAAATGAACTGATTATTCACTCCAATGAACCACACATGAACTAACTATTCACACAATGAACCAGTAGTGAACTAACCATTCACTTCCTACAGCTCACCCAGCCAAGTTTTTATAAAATAACAACCACTCGTGCGAAATCACCAAGCATTGTCCATAACTGAAAACACGGCTATTTGAATAGTTTTACACTCTACAGAGGTTGCACAACTTTATCCACATGACATGATCATCTCATATTGCTACGCGATTAACACACTTCCTTTGGTGTGCGGTGGAGAGTTCATTATAAGGCCTTTACAATGTTCAACCCCAACCTAGTTCTGTCCGCTAATGTTTCGCATCACACCCCCCTTACACCCCGTGGAAATGTCTACCCGATATCCACTGACATCTCAATGATGGAACTATCACAAATTAATCAGCCAGGTCTATCCCATACTAGATATGTGGTTGCATGGGAAGGCTCAGATCAATAGCTCACAAAGTTAAGTCCTTAGACATTATCCAAGCGAGACTTCCACATCCCTCGAAGTGAATCCACACTTCTTTCTTTACTACATGATCACTCGCACAAGTGAAAATCAGTTTTGTATAACCAACACCTATGACACACCAATGTCATGGCACATAAATTTTATCACTATCGCTACAACTACGATTCAATAATCACTGTGGCTACAACCACAATTCAATATCTCATTAAATCTAATTAATTAATTGATCTTATGTGATGATAAACACATCGAGGCTATAAGCATGGCTAAGCAAATTAATCATACAATCCATGTGACAACTAGTATTGCATCACTAATTAAATTTTCATCCTATGGTGACAATGGTAACATGCATTCAAATTATCAAAGGAGGGATTAATCAATTTAGGTAGTAACTACCAAGTTCAAGGGTTTGTAATAAACTAGCAATGCATAATAATTTAAAACAAAATAGCTAAATAATAGATTGAAAACTGGATTCAACATGATCAAAGAACACAACTTGCCTTGGCCTTGCTCAGTTATGAAGTCTTGATCTTCTGGTTGTGCTCTCGCTTCGTCGAAGACGCAAACTAACGAGAGGGAAAACGAATAAGGTACAAAATAAAATCAAACAAAATTCAAATGAACTCCAAAAACTACAAAAATAGAACCAAAAGGTAGAGCACGATGTTAGATGAATTTAGAAAAAAAGAACGGGGTCAATCGGAGCTAGGGAGGAGGAGAACAGACTCTTGAAAAATTTAATCTAAAGGAAAATACTGAAAATTCAGAAAAGCTACTGTACTGTGGACTTGGTGCACGAAAAGGCTGGTCTACGGAATAGTGCACAGGTTGACGTGGTGGACACGTGGTCGACATGCGGTTGACAGCTGGCCACTAAGACTAACGTGGCATGACTGACATGGCATGGAGGTCGAAGGCTTCAAGTCAGAGGTCAGAGTCGAAGTAGTCTCTAATCGGTCGGAGTCTAGAAGACCCTCTGATCGGTCGGAGTAGGGATCCGACGGCTAGGACGTCGATGTGTGGCACGACGCGAGGTGCGAGGCGATGCTTCAGCGTGTGAGGGGTTGCGAGTGGCGAACTGGCCAGAGGGGTGGAGCTGCGGGGTTCAGCTAGCTGGCAAAGGCAACGACTGGCTAGACAGCGAGGTCAGGGCGGCGGCTGAACTCGCGGTGACTACGAAGGTGGTAGCGGCGAGAACGACGAGGCAAGCGGGCGGCTCGACGATGCAAAAGATGGAGGCGGTGACAGGGTTTTATGCACGAACGTCGAGGGAATCTGGCTCGAAGACGGTGAAGAATCCTAGTCGAGTACGCACGTTGAGACACGAGCTAAGCGGACAACGCATGGCCTCACGGATGAATGACGCATGGCGAGGAATGGATCGTACGGCGACGAGAGAAAGCATGGATGGACAGTGCACTCCCTTCCGGATGGCTGACAAGTGGCTTGGGGAGGATCGGACGGCTCAACGATGCACGCGGGCGAGCAACCGGCGAATGACAGACACTTGGCACTAGGGAGATGAATGGTTGCAGCTTGATAGGGCAGGATGAACAGTGGTGGCTTGGCCCGTCACTGTTCTAAGGGTTTTTGGGTGCTTTTCTTTTTCAGAAATTCAAATAAAATAAAAAGAACTCTAGAAAATAGCAAATAAATCTGGAAAAAAACCAAGAAAATTCTAAAAAAATCCTTGAAACTCAAGGAATCCCAATAAAATATTTTCAGCATATGTTAATGTTTATTTTATTCATAGTAAATCATTTTAATTAATAAAAATTTAGTTTAAACTTTAATTAATTCTAGAAAAATTCAAATGGTGAATTTTATTTTAAAAGCTTCAAAAGGCTCTGAAAATTAGGATGTTACAAGTTGTCTTAGTTTGAGTTTGGTTTTGTGTGAGTTGCAGGGTGTAACATCCCAATTTTTGCTTTTATTTTGAAGAAATAGTTTTAAATTAATAATTTCCAATTATCTGGAATTTTTAGAATCTAAAGTTTCTGTTGAAAAGAAAATTTAATATCAAAATAAGTTGGAAATATTTTTAATATGTTTAAAACATTATCGATGAATTATGTGAATTTTTCTGGAATTTTGGAATTTATTTGGTATTTTTCGAGTATTTTAAAGTCTCCTATTGATTTTGAAATATATAAAAGATTTAAATATCAAAATCTCCTCGGCCGACACTTGTCAAGCATCCGAGCCCTTCCTCCCGGCCCGAGCTAATCCCGCCGCTCACGCCTCATCCCGCCCCTCTCTCGCGGCGCCAAGTGTCGCGCATCCGACAACAGACTCGGCCATCCCAAATGATCGATACTCAAAGGGTTAATCGCCCTTATTGGGTAGGTTGATCCTCCCGCCCGACCGTTACCGCCGCCCGCTCTCTTTCCTCCCCACTCCTCGGCGCGCTGCTCGAGCCCGCTCGCGCGCGCGAGGTTGAGTTTCTTTTTGGGTTGCGCGACAAGCGGGCCCCACTGTCATAGACCGATGCAGTGTGGACTCACCGCCGTGGTCCCACTGCCGAGCCGTCGCCCCCGACGCGTGTCGTCATCTTGACCGCTCATGATTGCCGATTAGATCGCGCCGCACCGCTGCCACTCAAGACACTCCATCGGCCAGATTTAATCAAGGTTGCGGATTGAATCTCAACCGCATCTTTTCACTTACCCTTCACTCATCATCCTACGGCCTTGATTACTTTCCTCTGCCGCGCGTCGTGCATCCGAGCCATCGCCGTCGCCTTCTCTCCTTTTCCTCTCTCACTGACATGCGGGGCCCATCGGCCAGTCGTCTTCTCCGCCACCTTCTTCCTCCCCGCGTCTCGCCGCTGCCGCCATTAAACAGAAAAACTGAAGCTTTAAAAGCTTCAGTTTCTTGGCCAATTATTTCCCCGCACTACTGCACATTCAAATAGCCGCATTCCCGCAACCGTTTCTGGCATTATTTCATTTAATTATGCACTGTGCGCCGTCGCCTCCGCTCTCCGGGCAGTTCCAAGTCCGGCGAGTTTCCGCGCCGCCGTTACACCCCATCCTCTATAAATTTCGCCGCCCGAGCCGTGTCTCGATCCCCTTCGCTTTCTCCACCTCCAATTGCCCACCGCCGAGCGAGAGACCTCTTGCGCTTGATTTCCTCCGTCGGCCACTTTCCACTCCGGCGAGCAATCGCCGCCGCTTCAAACCTTCCCGAGATTCACCGGAGCTTCCTCGACGTTGCTGGTACCCAGGCGATCTCAGGCGACCATTTTGCTGAGTTATTGCGACCCCGGAACCCCTCCGCCGCCGTGAAGCCTCTCCGACCGCCGCCCATTTTTGCCGTCTCGCCGATCCGATCATCCTCAGGCGCCGTGCGAGGTACCAGCAGATTCTCCTTCCCTCCCTCTCGCTTTTGCGCACGCCGGTTGGCGCCGCCGCCCGCCGGAGCGCCGGCAACCTTCGGGTCCCGGGCCCCTTTTCTCCGGCGACCGTGCCACGTATGCGACCGCGCGCGTGTGGCAGCTGCGTGGCGCCAGGTGGCCGCCAGTCGGGCGCCACGACTCGGCCCCGCAAGCGCCCCATTGCCACCTCGTTCATGCCCGTACACACGTGGCGCACCGGTGGCAGCCACGTGTATGCCACGTTGCTTCGCCGGCCTCCCCGCAGATAACCCTCAAGAGGGTTACCTACCCATTAGGGGTAGGCAGTGCCTCCCCGCTCACTTGGCTAGCGCCGCTCTCTTCCCCCTCCCACTCCCTCGGCGCGCGTTCGAGCCCGCTCGCGTACCGAGGTTGAGTTTTCTCCGTTTAATCATGGCTGGCTGGTAGGCCCCACCCGTCAGCGACCACCCCTCTGCGCTAGTCACTGACAAATGGGTCCCGAGTTCAGTGGGTCCCACATGTCAGAGACTTATTCTAAATAAAATTGCTGACCAGTGGACCCCACATGTCAGAGATTTCCGAATTTCTAGATTTATTCAAATCTAAGATTTTCAAATAGCCATATCTTTCTCATTTTAGCTCCAAATTGGTCCATTCAAATTTCTAAATTCATCTAAAATTTCAATCTTTCATTTGGTATATTTATTTTCAATTTTTGAATTTTTATTTTATTTTATTTATTTGGAATTCTCGATTTACGTGTAGAGACCGATTTGTCCGAGCAACCTCAAGAGCAAGTTGTGGAAGATTTCAACCAGACACAGGAAGGCAAGTCTCCTTTGACCATTTTGTTCCTATGTTTTGCAAGTTTCCTTTGATCAACTTGCTCCAATGATTTATAAAATGATTAGGAAGTTATTTTAAAAATTAATGCATGCTTATGTTATATCAAGTGATAATTTGATTTAGAAAATTTAGTTAAATACCCAATTTGCTATACCTTCCATTGAAAATTGTTTATCTTGTACCATTGTCAACTTAGGATATCCCTTTGACTCAATAATGAGTTAGTGTTACAATTGTTGAATGTTTAAATACTAGCAAATGCTTAGCGTAGCAAATTAATGTATTAATACTCAAATGAGTAGCATGATTATCAATTGTTTTGGTGAATGATTTGTTTGAACATTGGTAATGGATGTTACCATTGTTAAATGTTTTGTTTGAAAAGTGGTAATGGGTGTTATCACTGATAATTTAAAAGTAAAAAAAATGGATTTTAAAGGGAAAAGTTGACAAGGGTGGATGGAAGGTTTGGTGGTGCGCTTAGCACGAGAATGTTTGGAATTGTGAATGAGCCACCCTAGTCGTTTAAGGACCGACGCTTGTGTTTGTCCAAACTGAGCAAAACAGTACAACCACAAGTCTATATGGGTACGACCTAGCTAACTACCCTATAATAGTGTAGTTTAGATATCACCAGTGGTGTATTGAGTGCCGTGGTGTCTGGTTACTCATAGTGAGGGACAGGGTTTCATCAGACTCATATGGCGCAAGAGGGGCTCCAACTCGTGGATTCGAGTTGTGGTGAAACCTTAGCGGGTGGTATTTAAACTATCTTTGGAGTAGGCGAAAGGCTTTGTGATAATTTATCCGGTCTCATGCCAAAGGAAGCGTGTTGACTATTAAGATAATTTATCTCTTGTGGGTAAAGTGTACAACCTCTGCAGAGTTAAAACTATTCGAATAGCCGTGCCCACGGTCAAGGGCGGGCAAGGAATGCATTCACATGGTAGAAGTTTTAGTTTTGATTTCAAAACAAAATGAGTTGGAGAAAAACTCGGGAGTAGTATAACTCTCGTGATGTTGAGATCGGGGTGTAACTCGAGGTTTGGAAAATTGGTCGTGATGGCACGAGATATTAGTGTTGGTAGTTTAACCTTCACTAAAGCACTTATCCAATTTCGTTTATTAAAAACAAGTTGTTTACAAAATGGCTTTTAAAGTAATTATGTAGATTTGAAATAAAATGCTGATGTTGCAAATAAACCATATAACCTTCCTTTGTGAAACCTTACATCTATGCATTTTTCCCAAGACTTGCGGAGTACATTTTTGTACTCACCTGTTGCTCTATAAATATAAAAGCAGAGAATGGAGAAGATCAAGCTGGAGAGTATGACTTCTGCGCCGAATGTGGATGCGGTGGTTTATTCCGGATGCCTAGGATTCGCTTCCCACCAATTGCCCGTGGCGATTGATGGGTCGATCAAGTTACCTTTGCTTCCATTGTGTTTATTTTTGCTTGTGGTTCTGTGAACCTTAGTAAGGCAATGGCCTTTGTAAAACTTCAGTCACTATTGTAATAAAGCGTTGTTGGCAATATATTATCTTTTCTGTTTGAACTGTGTGTACTAGCATTGATCTCTGGGACTAGTACAAGAATACATGTGGGGTGCAGGAGTTTCTACTCCGGTCTCACGTATGGTATCGAACCATCTTGATCAGAGGACGAGCCCTAGGTTTTGGGAAGCTTTAAGGATTTATATTTAATAAAAATTTATGTACAAAAATATAAGTTTCTTTTGCTTCTACTCTTTTCTTACTTAGTATCTTGTTCTTGTCCTACTCTCATTATTTAAAAATCTTTACTAATCTCTCCTTATTCTCAAACTTATAGATGGCAGGTTCTTCGTCGTCTTCACCCGTGGGATCACCATTCTCATGGCGAGAGTGAGGAGCTTTGCGACTCTTCTACGACGATTAATGCAGCATCGAAATATAATCAACAGCCCATTTTCAGAGGGCGGAACACGAGTGATGACTATGGATTCATGGACCATGGAAGTATTCATCTATGCTCCAGATGGGCAGCTTGACCCGCTTCATCGCAGATTGAGCACCCTCGGACCCATCATGCATGACGCTATCCAAGATGCAGCCAAGATGGCGATAGCGAGTTGTGCAAGAGGCACAAGGAGAGTTACGATCGCCTTTACGCTTCTTTCCGACTACCAGAGCGGGACAGACCCATCCCGAAGCTTTTCAGATCGTGGTGGACGACCCACGCCTGTCTCATCAGGTGCAGTTCACCCAAGCATCGACCGCGACTTACGCCAGAGCTCAGCAGGAGATAGGACTTCTCCGGATGCTTTTGACGTCGAGCTACGACCACTCCGACACTCTCCGAGCACAGCTGCTGCAGAGTCAGACCGCCCACGCCGACGCCAGACAAAGCGAGGAGGACGGCCGAGGCGAGGTGGAGCGTCTTCGAGCTGCCACCACTACACCGACTCCACCAGCTTCTGTTGCTGCTCCGGTCAGACTCTCAGGACCTCGCACTAGGCTCACGGCAAGGAAGAGTGTGCGACGCCCCAGTCCGCTACCCGACCTCGACATCGGCGGATCCAGCCGAGGACGCCAGCATTCCCGTTCCAGATCACCTACTTTCAGCCAGAGCCGATCACGGTCGCGTCACGAACAACCGCCGTGATTGTGGACAGAGTCACTCGTCGGACTCAGAGGAGGATCCCGAGGAGGAGCCAGAGGAGCGTATCATCATTGAGGATAATTAGATGTTAGATAGGCTACCCTTTTTCAATCGTTTATCGATACTAGAACGCTTTTATAATGATATGATGTAATAAAATGGATTGTACCGAGCCTTGTGCATTTGTGGTACAGCCATTTCAAAAGTTAATTTGAATTTCAAAAGTTGAGTTTTCTCATTCTGTTGTGTTAATCTTGTGTGTGGTTTTGGGATGATAAATTGCCCCGTCTCTCATCTATGCTTTTCCCTCTTTTCTGTACTTTTCTTGATGGAGCTTCAGATGGTGAACACGAGAAGCAACATCAACAACAACCCAGCGCCCAACAACAATGAGGCCCCAATTCCACCTCCGCCAGCCCAAGCTCCCAACATGGAACAAATGATGGCCATGCAACTACAACTTCTTCAGGCTTTGGCCCAAAATCAAGTCAATCAAGCTCAGCAAGTACCTGTTCACCCACCGCAGTCTAAGCTCGGGGAATTCATGAGGACCCGACCTCCGACCTTCGCAGGATCTGCCGATCCGTTGGAGGCGGATGATTGGATTAAGGAAGTGGAAAGGAAGCTGAGTCTAGCTCAATGTGCTGAACATGAGAAGGTTATATATGCTGCTCATCAACTCCAAGGAGTTGCTGCCAATTGGTGGGACAATTCTTGTCGCACACACGGGATGCCCGAACATTGGTTGGGCGAATTTTTGGAAGCCTTCCGTAATGCTCATATTCCTATGAGTATTATGGAAATGAAGAGGAAGGAGTTCCATCATCTACAAAGCAGGAAACCGAGCGTTTCCGCTTATTTAAGCAAATTCATTCACTATCTAGATATGCCCAGAAGATGTGGCGATCGATGCCGCAAAGATTTGGAGGTTCATGGGAGGATAGACCCCAACCTCAAGGTTCAATTAGTCTCCAATGACTACCCTACTTTTCAGCATCTAGTGAATAAAGCTTTATTGCAAGAAGATGCTCAACGCCAACTCTTCGACTCCGGAAGAGGAAGTTCCAAGCTCAAGCGATCATGAAAGCGGTTCACGATTCACGCCACCACAAGTACAACCGACCTCCAGACATAATCATACAAGGATACCGATTTCGCACCTCGCCCTTACCTCAAGCTCCTAGAACTGGAAATGCAGCCCAAGCTGCAAAGAAAATGTAAATGTAGCAGCAGGAGTGCAATGCTACAATTGCAAGAATATGGGACACTATGCCAAAGAATCGCCCACGTAAACGCTCAGCGGTAACCCGGTTCGTTTCAATCTTGACCCTACACCAGCAAGAGCTCCAACCAATGGTCAAGGTCGTGGAAGCCCTCAAACTCCCAAGACTCCACAGAACATTAATCGAGGGCGATCAACCATGTTACCGCAGAGAGGCAATGAATATGCACCGCACGTAGTTCGGGTAAGTTTCTAGTGAACTCGCATCAGCAATTATATTATTTGATTCTCGAGCTACACATTCTTTCAGTAACAAAGGTTTTTGTTGAAAAGAATAATTGGAAAATTTGTTTGCTAAAGGACCTTATGATAGTCCAATCTCCGAAAAGAATTGAGGACTAATTTGGTTAGCCCTAGTGCAACCATAATTATAAATGGAGTAAAGTTCCTAGCGAACCTTATTATAATAGACTCCAATGGCATAGATATAATACTTGGTATGGATTGGTTGATCAAGTATAAAAAGGATGATAGATTGTGCCAATCGTGCCATTATCCTTACCAATTCGATGGAATTCAGATAAGACATGAGGCGCTTATGCACTCAAAGAAGGACGAGATGTTAACCAAACCTAAAAGGGAAAAGTTTGGAAGATGTGTCGATAGTCCGCGAGTACCGGATGTTTTTCCGAAGATTTGCCAGATTACCACCAGATCGAGAAGTTGAATTTGTTATAAATCTGGTGCCTGGTACAGCTCCAATATCAAAAAGACCCTATCGGATGTCAGCCGATGATTTGGCAGAAGTCAAGAGGCAGATTCAAGAATTGTATGAGAAAAGATTCATCAGACCAAGTTCTTCGCCTTGGGGAGCCCCAGTGCTCCTAGTAAAGAAGAAGGATGGTAGTCAACGGATGTGCGTTGATTATCGAGCTTTAAATGAAGTCACTATAAAGAATAAGTATCCCTTACCTCGGATCGATGATTTGTTTGACCAACTCATAGGATCAAGTGTCTTTTCCAAGATTGATTTTCGATCAGGATATCATCAGTTGAAGATTAGAACTGAAGATATACCAAAGACAGCCTTCGCCACAAGATATGGATTATTTGAGTATACGGTGATGTCTTTTGGTCTGACAAATGCACCGGCATACTTCATGAATTTGATGAATAAAGTCTTCATGGATTATTTAGATAAGTTTGTTGTTGTTTTCATAGACGACATTCTTATCTATTCGAAGAATAATAAAGAACATGAAGGTCATCTAAGGATAGTGTTGCAAAGACTCCGTGAACATCAGTTATATGCCAAATTTAGCAAATGTGCATTTTGGTTAAAAGAAATTGAGTTTTTGGGACATGTGATATCAGCAGAAGGAGTATCTGTAGATCCTGGAAAAGTTAAGGATGTATTAAATTGGACTCCACCCAAGACAGTAACCGAGATCCGAAGTTTTCTGGGATTAGCCGGTTACTATCGTCGATTTATTGAAGGCTTTTCCAAGATTGCCAGACCTTTAACCCAGCTGTTAAAGAAGGAGAAGAAATTTGAATGGAGTAAATCCTGTGAGGATAGTTTTCAAGAGTTAAAGAAAAGGTTAACTTCAGCACCGGTTCTGAGGTTACCCGATATTCGAAAAGATTTTGAGATATTTTGTGGTGCTTCAAAACAAGGTCTTGGTTGTGTACTAATGCAAGAAGGAAGGGTGGTAGCTTATGCATCAAGGCAGTTAAGACCGCATGAAGAAAATTATCCCACTCATGATTTAGAACTAGCTGCTGTTGTGCATGCTCTAAAGTTATGGAGGCATTACTTAATCAGTAATCGGTGTGAGATATATACAGATCATAAAAGTTTAAAGTATATATTCACTCAGCCTGACCTTAATATGAGACAAAGAAGATGGCTCGAATTGATAAAGGATTATGATGTGGGAATACACTATCATCCCGGAAAAGCTAATGTGGTAGCTGATGCTTTGAGTCGAAAGAGTCATATGAATAATCTGTCAATTCTAGATAAGCAGTTAACCCTCCATGAGGAATTCCAAAGATTAAATTTGGAAATAGTTAACGAAGGTATTCATCAGATTGAAGGTTCATCCTACCTTGGAAGATCAAATAAAGGCAGCCCAACGAGAGGATGAATACGTTAAAGAAATTAAAGAGAATATGAAGAAAGGTAAATCGCTTGGATTTTCAGAAGATGAAGAAGGGACTCTTTGGTTTGGAAAGAGAATACTAGTACCTGAGAAAAAGGAAATAAAAGATTTAATTTTAAAAGAAGCTCATGAATCAGGATATTCAATTCATCCCGAAGTACAAAAATGTATCAGATTTAAAGGAAAGTTCTTGGTGGAACAATATGAAAAGGGAAATTGCGAATATGTAGCCTTGTGTGATATATGTCAAAGAGTTAAGCAGAGCATCAAAGACTGCTGGTCTTTGCAACCTCTGCATATACCGAATGGAAATGGGAGGAAATTGGAATGGATTTCATAACGGACTACCAAGAACCAAGTTAGGTTATGACTCAATTTGGGTTATAGTTGACCGTTTAACAAAAGTTGCTCATTTCATACCAGTGAAGACTACATATTCGGGAGATAGATTAGCAGAGCTTTATATGTCAAAAATTGTGTGTTTGCATGGAGTTCCAAAGAGGATCGTGTCGGATAGAGGAACACAATTTACCTCAAGATTTTGGCAGAAGCTTCATGAAGTTTTGGGCACCAATTTAAATTTCAAGATCGCTTATCATCCTCAAACAGATGGTCGATGTAACGGTAAATCAGATATTGGAAGATATCTTCGAGAGCATGTGCTTTAGCCAATAAAGCCGCTTGGGATAAAAGTTTGCCCTATGCGGAATTCTCATATAATAATAGTTATCAATCTAGTCCAAGATGTCTCCGTTTGAAGCCTTGTATGGCGTAAAATGTAGAACACCGTTATATTGGTCGAGACCGAGAGAGTCAAGTATTCGACCGGATGTCTTAAAGTTAGCGGAAGATCAAGTTCGCTAATCCGAGACCGATTGAAAACAGCATGCACTGCATAAAAGAGTTATGCCGATAATCGTCGAAGAATGTTGGAATTTACGCCAGGCGATCATGTGTATCTGAAAGTGTCACCTATGAAAGGGATGCGTCGATTCAAAGTCAGTGGTAAGCTTGCCCCAAGGTATATTGGACCATTTCTAGTTATAGCAAGAAGAGGTGAAGTCGCTTATCAGCTAGAACTTCCTCCTCAGCTGTCAGGTATACATGATGTATTTCATGTATCACAGTTGAAAAAGTGTTTGAGAGTACCAGAGGAGTTGATACCTTTTGAGGATGTTGATTTAAAAGAGGACTTGACATATTCAGAATTTCCTGTCAAGATTTTAGAAGAGGCAGAACGTTGCACAAGAAACAAGACTATCAAATTCTGTAAAGTGCAATGGAGCAACCGTCCAGAATCAGAAGCAACCTGGGAACGAGAAGAGGATCTTCGAGCAGAGTTTCCTAATCTATTTCTCAGTTCATCCGAATCTCGGGGTCGAGATTCCTTCTAAGGGGGGTAGGTTTGTAACATCCCAATTTTTGCTTTTATTTTGAAGAAATAGTTTTAAATTAATAATTTCCAATTATCTGGAATTTTTAGAATCTAAAGTTTCTGTTGAAAAGAAAATTTAATATCAAAATAAGTTGGAAATATTTTTAATATGTTTAAAACATTATCGTGAATTATGTGAATTTTTCTGGAATTTTGGAATTTATTTGGTATTTTTCTCGAGTATTTTAAAGTCTCCTATTGATTTGAAATATATAAAAGATTTAAATATCAAAATCTCCCTGGGTGACACTTGTCAAGCATCCGAGCCCTTCCTCCCGCCCGAGCTAATCCCCGCCGTCACGCCTCATCCCGCCTCCTCTCTCTCGCGGCGCCAAGTGTCGCGATCCGACAAAGAGCTCGGCCATCCCAAATGATCGATACTCAAAGGGTTAATCGCCCTTATTGGGTAGGTTGATCCTCCCGCCCGATCGTTACCGCCGCCGCTCTCTTTCTCCCCACTCCTCGCGCGCGCTCGAGCCCGCCCGCGCGAGGTTGAGTTTCTTTTTTGGGTTGCGCGACAAGCGGGCCCCACTGTCATAGACCGGTGCGTGTGGACTCACCGCGGTGGTCCCACTGTCGAGCCGTCGCCCCGACGCGTGTCGCCATCTTGACCGCTCATGATTGCCGATTAGATCGCGGCCGCCGCTGCCACTCAAGACACTCCATCGGCTCGATTTAATCAAGGTTGCGGATTGAATCTCAACCGCATCTTTTCACTTACCCCTTCACTCATCATCCTACGGCCTTGATTACTTTCTGCGCGCGTCGTGCATCCGAGCCATCGCCGCCGCCTTCTCTCCTTTTCTCTCTCAGCGACATGCGGGGCCCATCGCCGCCGCCTTCTCCGCCACCTTCTTCCTCCGCGTCGCGCACGCCGCCATTAAACAGAAAAACTGAAGCTTTAAAAGCTTCAGTTTCTTGGCCAATTATTTCCCCGCACTACTGCACATTCAAATAGCCGCATTCCCGCAACCGTTTCTGGCATTATTTCATTTAATTATGCACTGTGCGCCGTCGCCTCCGCTCTCCGGGCAGTTCCAAGTCCGGCGAGTTTCGCGCTGCCGTTACCAGCCCCATCCCTCTATAAATTCTGCCGCCCGAGCTGTGTCTCAGTCCCCTTTCGCTTTCTCCACCTCCAATTGCCCACTGTCGAGCCGAGAGACCTCTTGCGCTTGATTTCCTCCGTCGGCCACTTTCCACTCCGGCGAGCAATCGCCGCCGCTTCAAACCTTCCCGAGATTCACCGGAGCTTCCTCGACGTTGCTGGTACCCAGGCGATCTCAGGCGACCATTTTGCTGAGTTATTGCGACCCCGGAACCCCTCCGCCGCCGTGAAGCCTCTCCGACCGCCGCCCATTTTTGCCGTCTCGCCGATCCGATCATCCTCAGGCGCCGTGCGAGGTACCAGCAGATTCTCCTTCCCTCCCTCTCGCTTTTGCGCACGCCGGTTGGCGCCGCCGCCCGCCGGAGCGCCGGCAACCTTCGGGTCCCGGGCCCCTTTTCTCCGGCGACCGTGCCACGTATGCGACCGCGCGCGTGTGGCAGCTGCGTGGCGCCAGTGGCCGCCAGTCGGGCGCCACGACTCGCCCCGCAGCGCCCCATTGCCACCTCGCTCATGCCCGTACACACGTGGCGCACCGGTGGCGACCACGTGTATGCCACGTTGCCCACGGCCTCCCGCAGATAACCCTCAAGAGGGTTACCTACCCATTAGGGGTAGGCAGTGCCTCCCCGCTCACTTGGCTAGCGCCGCTCTCTTCCTCCTCCCACTCCCTCGGCGCGCGTTCGAGCCCCGCTCCGCGCGCTGAGGTTGAGTTTTCTCCGTTTAATCCGCGGCGGCTGTGTAGGCCCCACCCGTCAGCGACCACCCCTCTGCGCTAGTCACTGACAAATGGGTCCCGAGTTCAGTGGGTCCCACATGTCAGAGACTTATTCTAAATAAAATTGCTGACCAGTGGACCCCACATGTCGAGATTTCGAATTTCTAGATTTATTCAAATCTAAGATTTTCAAATAGCCATATCTTTCTCATTTTAGCTCCAAATTGGTCCATTCAAATTTCTAAATTCATCTAAAATTTCAATCTTTCATTTGGTATATTTATTTTCAATTTTTGAATTTTTATTTTATTTTATTTATTTGGAATTCTCGATTTACGTGTAGAGACCGATTTGTCCGAGCAACCTCAAGAGCAAGTTGTGGAAGATTTCAACTGGACACGGAAGGCAAGTCTCCTTTGACCATTTTGTTCCTATGTTTTGCAAGTTTCCTTTGATCAACTTGCTCCAATGATTTATAAAATGATTAGGAAGTTATTTTAAAATTAATGCATGCTTATGTTATATCAAGTGATAATTTGATTTAGAAAATTTAGTTAAATACCCAATTTGCTATACCTTCCATTGAAAATTGTTTATCTTGTACCATTGTCAACTTAGGATATCCTTTGACTCAATAATGAGTTAGTGTTACAATTGTTGAATGTTTAAATACTAGCAAATGCTTAGCGTAGCAAATTAATGTATTAATACTCAAATGAGTAGCATGATTATCAATTGTTTTGGTGAATGATTTGTTTGAACATTGGTAATGGATGTTACCATTGTTAAATGTTTTGTTTGAAAAGTGGTAATGGGTGTTATCACCGATAATTTAAAAGTAAAAAAATGGATTTTAAAGGGAAAAGTTGACAAGGGTGGATGGAAGGTTTGGTGGTGCGTTAGCACGAGAATGTTTGGAATTGTGAATGAGCCACCCCGGTCGCTTAAGGACCGACGCTTGTGTTTGTCCAAACCGAGCAAAACAAGACAACCACAAGTCTATATGGGTACGACCTAGCTAACTACCCTATAATAGTGTAGTTTAGATATCACCAGTGGTGTATTGAGTGCCGGGTGTCTGGTTACTCATAGTGAGGGACGGGGTTCATCTTGTACTCATATGGCGCAAGAGGGGCTCCAACTCGTGGATTCGAGTTGTGGTGAAACCTTAGCGGGTGGTATTTAAACTATCTTTGGAGTAGGCGAAAGGCTTTGTGATAATTTATCTGGGTCTCATGCCAAAGGAAGCGTGTTGACTATTAAGATAATTTATCTCTTGTGGGTAAAGTGTACAACCTCTGCAGAGTTAAAACTATTCGAATAGCCGTGCCCACGGTCAAGGGCGGCAAGGAATGCATTCACATGGTAGAAGTTTTGGTTTTGATTTCAAAACAAAATGAGTTGGAGAAAACTCGGAGTAGTATAACTCTCGTGATGTTCAGATCAGGGGGTGTAACCTGAGGTTTGGAAAATTGGCTGTGATGGCCTGAGATATTAGTGTTGGTAGTTTAACCTTCACTAAAGCACTTATCCAATTTCGTTTATTAAAAACAAGTTGTTTACAAAATGGCTTTTAAAGTAATTATGTAGATTTGAAATAAAATGCTGATGTTGCAAATAAACCATATAACCTTCCTTTGTGAAACCTTACATCTATGCATTTTTCCCAAGACTTATGAGTACATTTTTGTACTCACCGTTGCTCTATAAATATAAAAGCAGAGAATGGAGAAGATCAAGCTCGAGAGTATGACTTCTGCGCGAATGTGGATGCGGTGGTTTATTCCTGATGCCTAGGATTCGTTTCCCACCAATTGCCCGTGGCAGATTGATGGGTCGATCAAGTTACCTTTTGCTTCCGCTGTGTTTATTTTTGCTTGTGGTTCTGTGAACCTTAGTAAGGCAATGGCCTTTGTAAAACTTCAGTCACTATTGTAATAAAGCGTTGTTGGCAATATATTATCTTTTCTGTTTGAACTGTGTGTACTAGCATTGATCTCTGGGACTAGTACAGTAATACACAGGGGGTCTGGGAGTTTCTACTCCGGGTCTCACACAGGGTTTGCTCTTGTTGGCTGAGTGAGGTCGGTCCGACCAACTTTTGTTGGGTGGTCAAATCTATGTGAGTGATTGCACTGGTTTGGAGTTGGCGGTTGCTTTTTAATAGAGAGCTGTATTTCGGTGTTGAGGCCAAGTGGTCTGATCAGCTTGTGGTTGGCGACCTGACCACCAGCGGTTAGACTGGTGTTAGATCGTAGTCAGACTAGTGTCATGTTATCGAGGAAGTCTTGAGTTGGTTCAGGGATTAAGTTGGTGCAATCAGACCGGCCAATTATTGGTAGTTTGACTAGTATGGTGGCTACGGTTAGGCTGGCTATGGTGTTCTAGGACATAGTGAGCTATGGTCTTGAGCTAAATTTTGAGTGTTGGTCGAAGGAGCTTGGGTTTAGTGCATATGGATTGCATTATGCATATTTGGACTAATGTGGATCAAGTTGTAAAGAACTTGTGCCTGAAAATGGTTGCTTCATCTATTGCTGTGTAGGTGGTTTGGAGTCAACTATGGTCAACAATGTGGAGGATAGAGCCTTGGTTATGGAAACCAAGGTCCAGGATGGTCATGGATGCCGACGAGATGGTTGCACTCAAGTAAGGTAAAAGATGGACAAGAACCATAGAAGATAAAAGTTTTAGCAAAGACCTATTGAGGTGAAGTGATGCTTCCAGGAGCGAAGTAAGAAGGTATGTGTTATTGGTTTATCAATTGTGTCAATTGATAATTTTGTGTATTGTGCAGAGCTACATGATAGGTTTGCGTGTTTATGATGGTTGTGGGACTTCAAAGCTTTCGAAGCGGTAGACACGATGGGCAATGACAAGATGAGCCAGGACTAAGCTCAAGAAGGATTTAAGGTCTAGAACAGTCAGAGAAGCTAGATGCCATCATAGTGCAAGGCGAGGCATGTAGCATGCCAAGTGATTTGTGCCCATTTGCATGTCAGGACAATTCGATGGAATCCACACGTATGAAAGGCTTGTTGGGAAGTCATTGGAGCCTAATGTAAGGTGACGGAGCATGGACGATGCTTGGGGATGAAGGATTTGGGAAATGTTGGTGGAAGGGCATTTTAAACATTTGCCCAATGCAGGAAAAGTAAGCAGTTTGGAAAATCACGGCGGAAGGCCTAAGTGGTTTTGGTCTAAAAGAGTTTGTAGGAGACAAGACACAATGGATTCAGGCTATTGGATCCAAGATTGAGAAGACGCTTTGAGAGGCATGCGTGTATGAGTGAAAACCCCGTTATGTGTTGGGCATCGGGTTTGCCCATGTGTTGGTGGATGAAATCCACTTTGTATCCAGGTTTTAGGGTTAAGAGTGGTAGGTGGGGGAGCCTCTACTATAAAAGAACAGGGGGAGGTGTGTCTCCTCAACCCACCATGAGAGAGATTAAAAGATAGATCTTTATGGAGAGGTGAGAGTATTTGTGTGTGTGTTGTCCTTAGGGTTTTGTCCTCTATATGGAGTGGCTATAAATATTCATCTCCAAGTATCAATAGATATCTAAAATTTGTCCAAGTCTTCTCTTTGCTCAAGTGTTAAAATTTTGATTTGACTTAGTTTTTGGTGTTTCCTTATTCCATCTTGTTTAGTGCCAAGGATATGTAAGTGATAGAGATCTCTTGGAGACTAGATCCCCATCTATCTAGGCATCTTCCTTTGCAAGTTCTTGGATTTGTCTGGTTTTAGGTTGAGAAAGGTCGAATATTGGGTTCTTTGGTTTAAGGACTTATGGCTTTCGTTCTTGTTGTTCTTAGGCTTGATAGGATGCGTGAGATTAGATCTAAGATCATCTTGAACATGTTTTACCCATGAGCAAGTTGTGGTTTAAGTTCTTGTGTTTTACTCAGTTTTGGTGCAACCTTCCTTTAAGCAAAAAAGGTGAGAACTTTGGGGATGATCTTCTTGATCTTTAATTAGAATATGTTCTTGACATCCTAGTTGTCGAGACCGGATTTCCAAATCCGAACCCTCTGTGCACTACCGCACTAGTCCCAGATCAAAGCTAGTGCACACAATCAAACAGTGAATAACTAGAGAAGCGCAACTAAGAATTCCGGAAAGCCTTCATCGAAGCCACACGCGAAATAGTTGTAGTCTCTTTCTGTGTCTTCGTATTCTTTTGATATATTTTGTAGATTGCAATGAGATATCAGACCCCTCAGGCAAACAAAGCAGCCTCGACACCCAATCATGGCCATATGAACCATATCACTGTTGAGAAAGCTCAAGAAGCCGTAGGAGTTCTGATGGGTATGTTCTTTGTCAAATCAATACCTGCACATATTCTCTTTGATTCTAGTGCTTCGCATTCTTTTATAGCTAAGAAGTACGTGGATAAACTTAACCTAGTTGTACTTAGCTCACTTGGAGGATTTATCACTGCTACATCAGTGAGCCCTAGCATAAAAATTACAATTGAAGAATTTGGATTCCTAGAAGACATGACAGTACTAAATTCCCAAACCCTGGATATCATACTTGGAATGGATTGGCTAGTAAGACATCAAGGTGTGATAAACTATACCACTAGAAAAGTAAGCCTAAGCAAATGCCCAGGATTAACCATACAAGTTAAGGCGGACAGAGCATACCGATAGGGTCGCACAGTTTACATTATTATAGAAAGAGTCATCACAAATAGTTCAAAATTGTCATCACAAACGGTTTCTGAATCATCTAAATTTATGTGTCAGTTATAATAGGTGGTTATCTGAGACAGCTCTTATAAATAGTTGTATTTCTTATTTTGAGTAAATTTCGCAAAACTACACATACCTTAATAGAAAAACTACACGTAAAAGAACTACACATACTTTGTCCACTGAGAAGTGGGCCCTACATGTAAATTACAGACTGCCACCTGTCAGATTTAACAGGAATTGACATATGCGTAGTTTATGGAAATGTTTGTTCATAGTACATGTAGCTCAACGAAATTCACCTTGAAACTTGTAGTTCCTTCACTACTATACCAAAATACTTGTAGTTTTCCTTCTTCCAATGGAATAGCTCCCACCCATTGGATCAGCCAATCAAATAGTCGGTCCTGTCCATTATCTCTTCAAGGATTTTCCTCACCTCCCTGCAACAAATGCCACCTCTCTTCCCCACTCACCCTTCTCCCCAAAACCAACCTTTTTCCCACTTACACCTTCCTACCAGAGTTGCCATTTGCCAACATAACCAGCGCTAGAAGCGTAGCGCCACGTCCATATCATGTCATATTCTTGTATGAACCGCTCTACATATCCACGCAACTTAGATGCCCCTGAGCCTGCCACCTCTCATGTCTCAGGTTCTACCATTAGTGTTTGGCATGCTTTGTGGCCTTCCTCCCTTCCTCCTACTCACTGTACCACTAGTTGGTGCCTAGCTGCCATGCCAAAGAACCACCTAATCTCTGACCTGCTACCATTCTCACTCCATTTCCCCACCATCATTGCTCGCCAACCGCCAGTTCTTTCACAGCCCTGCCACCCCATCACCACTCACCGTCAGGCACTCCGCTGGGTCGGGCTAGTGAACCTGTCAGGGGTTTGTGCGAAAGTAGGATAGTGTTTTCATATTTCTTTGATACTATGTGTCCAGTGCTAAACTAAATGGACAGCAACCTATGAGATGTTCCCAGTACAAAAACAATGTACAGCTGCTGGACACAGGAGTAATTATCAGTCAGAGTCTATCAGGAAACCTTGGTTAAAGAAAACTTACAAGTTTAAGTGCTAAAGGAGATGCAACTATGATGTCAGAAGAGTAGAAGTTGCTGTACAGTTTAACAGCTTTCCTGCAAAAGCATTAGTTCAAAAATTAACTTTTAAAAGTCTTCTGTATGTAAATATAGAATCCTAAAAAATGTCAATGTACTACCAAAAATGAATTTAACGGCATATATTTTGCTAAGGCATAAGATTTCACATTGCTGAACATCAAAGAGTAATCATAAGACATAGACATTGAAACATTTTGAAACATCCATTTTGTCAATTGATAATTTGTTTACTAGAAGAACATTGCTTTCCAACAAAAGCATAGTAACTTGCTTTAATGGAGAGAAGAAGCTGAATGTGAACTGTCCTGAAGTCACTACTATCTATGAACAGGCATTCCTTTCATTAAAATTTCCTAAGAGATCTTAGTTAGAAAAATGTATCAAAAAGCAGGCTACCACAAAGCTATAGTTGCTTCTGAGCCAAGATGTTCTGCCTGTTGGAGTAGGCTTATCTCTTTTGTGTTTAGTTCTATGTGTAGGGTTATCTCTGCATATAGTCTCTTGTACTCTCTATATATATTGTTCATTGCGCCTTATGAATATATACACAATCATAACACTGCTATCTTAAAATTTTACCCTATCACAACTGCTATTGCTTTATCGCGTAGTGTAAATTACAACTATTAAAGTGCTAAGTGCTTTAGATAAGAGCGCATGGAAGTTAACAATCTATGTGCGAATGTTTAGGGGCGGTGTTTTAGATTCTCTGCTTAAATGATTTAGGCAGGATACGTGTTTAGGGTTTTGTCTTATAGGTTTTATTACAAGACTCTCGTTTCTTTGATCTTAAGAAGGTTTCATTTTTAATCATGCTTATTAAGTCGTCGACTAGTCGATAAGTCGGTGGCGAAGAGACGACTGCAATGTTCAAGTAGGCGCTAGGCGGGCGGCAAGCAGGGGCCTAGCGCCTAGGCCACCTAAGCGGGGCCTAGGCGGCTGATTTGAGTATAAAGTCCTAATGGTGATGTCAAGACATATATGATGTTTGGAGGAAGAATTGTTACCTGGAATAATTTGTAATGTTGTACTTTTGATAGATGATGATGGATATTGCATCATTTGATGTAAATTCTTGATGTAAATGCTTCATGTAAACTTGCACATTAAAAATTAAGCAATACATGAGATTCTTGGTATGTGGAATTGTGGATAAATTTATTCAACTATTGATCTTTAGACATCTATGTAAGTATGAAAGAATGAAAGAAATAAGAAATGACTGCAAGACAATAAAAGTATAAACCATAGTCACATATATGAAATAAAAGTGTAATAAGTTCACAACCATACATAAACATAGTTCACAACTTCACATCATAAGTTCATAACATCTCACACCAAAAGTTCTCAACCATACATAGCAAAATAATTCTTAAAGAAACTTTAACAAAGTAGCATGCATAGATAAAATGATCAATCTTCATCCTCTTGACCGTAATCTTTTGTTGGAATCACTTCATCTTGATCGGATTCGAACTCAACATTCTCAAGTTCCTCGTTCACCTCCTCTTCCTCTTCACTTTCGGATTCGAAATCATCCTCATGAAGTTCTCTCACTCTTGTGCTCCTACGAGGTTGTGTGACTTCATTAGCCCCACTTGCTTCTTCAATGAGCTTCCATGAAAGACCCGTCTCAGGGTCAACCTCCTCATCCCCACTTTCAATAACCCATCCTTGAGCAAAAGTAGCGTGTGAAGCTAAAAGGACATCTATATTCTTTGATTTGCTCTTTTCTTTTTTGTTCATAAGTCTTACATTGAATTGGACATAGACAAGATTGTTGAGGCGGTGAACATCTAATTTCTTTCTCTTCTTGGTATGTATCTACGAGTTGCAAAGCAAAAGTTAGTACGTGGAATAGTGATATAAGAGATAGGACTTGAGAGTTAGTCTCAAACCATGTCAAAAGTACTCCAGTTTTTTTCACATCCGGATGAACATGAGGTCAAGGAAAGAATTCTTATAGCCAATCTTTGTAAGCGAGGAACATGATATCCATACTTAGACCACCAATTGGCTACATAAGAAGCAAAAATATTAGTAATGGACAAAAGACAATTTGCATGTATTGGCTCATTAAATTTGAGAAGTGAGAACAACTTTACCGGGAATAAGATCAAACTTTTGACATCCAAGTCGTGCAGGAGTTTTCCCAAAGGTTTCCTTTTTATACTTGAAAATGTCAAAGTCGACATTAAGCACTTGATCCATTGCTTCTTCATCACCATAATAAAAGATTTCGACACATTCAATGAAGCCATCCATTATGGTTTGTTCCAAAAAGATTGATCGATCACGATAACTATAATATGGATTCAATAGGTATGCCGCCATGTGCAATGGAGAATCAAGTCTTCCCCTCATTTTAGCATCAATTGTTTCAATTATCAACTTGTAGTTACTCTCCGCATTATTCAAGGACTCTTTGATTTGCTTCTTAGCTTCTAGAATTTCTCCATAAAGAAAGACCATGGATGAACCATCCCCATCAACCATGCGGAGAACTTTGACCAATGGCTCAAAAACCTTCAAGTAAATGAGCAAAATACAAGCATTATCAAATAGTGAAATAGCAGTATAGCACACAATAGAAGATATACAAATATAAAATTAGAAGTAAGCTATACCTTCAACATATTGCTCACACCATTCCAAAAGGACCTACTAATGAGTGTCCCCGTTGCCGCGATGCCTTTGCCCTTTTTAGTATGAGCAGATTCTTCCCATTCCTTACTTAGCGCCATCGCTCTTAGTTCAACCTTCTTCTCAATCAAACTTTGCAAAGTAAGAAAGGCCGAAGCAAATCTAGTCACCCCGGGCCTTATTATATCTCTCCTCTTTGTATGTCGCCTCATCAAGGCCAATGTCTTGTGATGTGAATAAATAAAAACGATCAAAGATTTCGCTTGCTCAAGTGTCGTTTTATACTTTGCCATGGTACCAATTCCTTGAAGCATTAAGTTTATGGTGTGTGTTGCACATGAGCTCCAAAAGATATTTGACTTTTTGGCCTTCAACAATTCTTTTGCTCTCATGTTGTTGGAAGCATTATCCGTCACTACTTGCACAATATTTTGTGGACCTAGTTTTTCAACACAAGCATCCACATACTCGAAGATGTACTCACTTGTGTGTGCATCTTCCGAAGCCTCCTTTGATTCTAGAAAACATGTTCCCAATGAGCAATGTACACATAAATTCATTATGCTCCTCCTTCTTTGGTCCGTCCAAGCATCGGTCATAATAGAGCACCCGATCATAACTCTTTCTTCCTCATGTGCCTTTAAGTGGTTACTTGTTCTCGCTACCTCCTCCTTCAACAATGGCTCTCGACATTCATATTGGGAAGGACCTATGAATCCTGGGCCAAATCGACAAACGGCTTCCATCATTTGCTTGAATTCATCATTGTTTATGGCATTGAAAGGTACACCTAAGGTAGTAAGGTGTCAACATGATACAACAAGGTTAATGCATACATGAATTAATATTTAAATGAAAATATGTTACAAGGTATACCTGATACATAAAGCCATCTCGCCACATATTGCTTCACCTTATGAAGCCTCTCTTTCCAAATTGCCTCTGTGATTTTTTGTTGCCGCTTAAGCTCTTGAGTGCTTAAACTACTAGCTTGAGGATCAATTGGATTGGAAAACTTATCCATAGGGCCTAACTTTCGAGGTGCCGATCCTCCAATTTCTTCGAGCCCTTCATCATCCTCACCATCACCTCGAATGGTCACATCTTCCCTAACCTCATGTTCATGAGCTTTCTTACTCTTCTTCTTGTTCTTTGCCTCCGCAATAGAGTTTCGACATTTCTCTTGGTCTTCCTTTGTGGATTTGGGGCATCTCGCAACATTCCCACTAATGTGTGCAATATGTTGCTTGATTCTATAAATCCCACCGGAAACAACCTTATCACACAAAATACATTTTACCTTGTCCAGGTTGTTCGGATTCACCAACACACCATATTCCCACCCTACATCACCCGATTTTCTTTTGAGGCTATCTTCAGTGGTGCTCACCTCCGGCGCCGAAGCAACAGATGACATACTATACAATATACATACATAGCATAAATAATTAAATATTAACAAAGTATTAATAAAACTGTATGTGAATATATGATGCATCAAATTACTCAAATACTCAAATTACTGAATTAGTCAATATATGATGCATCAATTTACTCAAACTACTCAAATTAATAATGTAAAATTGTGATTTGTGAATAAACTCAAATTACATTTATTCTCATCATCTCCTCTCCTGTGCCGACAGCCGGCTCCAGCCGACTGCTGACACCTCACCTCACAGGCTCACAGCCGACTGCCGTTCCACTCCACAGTCCACACTAAAGCGGCCCGTCACTCCGTCAGGCGTGCGGCCGTCCCACTGACTCCCCTCCACTCGCCTCTCTCGGTTTCTCCGCTCTCGCGTGGGGGAGACGCCGAGACGGAGGGGGACGTGGAGGCCGGAGGCGGAGGGGGAGGCGAAGGGGAAGAACCGAAGAAGTGTGGTACCTGGGGTCCGGTGAAGGGGGAGGCCAGAGGCGGAGGCGAAGCTCAGGCTGCTCAGCGATGACGACGCGAGGCGGAGCCGTGGAGGGATCCGGCGAAGGGGGATCCGGCGTGGGAATCAGGAATCCCTCGAGCACGAGCAGGCGGCGCCGATGGCTGTGACTTTGTCTCCCCCAACCCTAGCTTTTCCCTTTTGGCTTTTGCCGTTTCGCGCACTCTGTGGATTGTGGTCTCGCGCGGTCGCGCCCTGCTTCTTATGTCGCCGTCCCACGCATAGGCGTCCTCGGCGGCCGCCTAGCCGCCGCGCCTCCGCCGCGACCGCCTAGTTTGACGCCGCCTCACTCCCGTCTTTGACCGCCTACTCCTGCCTGCGACCGCCCAGCCGCCTTGCCGATGGACCACCCGACTATGTGCCCAGGCGCGGCGGCACCCAACCGCCCAGCGCCTAGGCGTCCACCCAGCCCGCCTTCTTGATTATTGGACGACTGGAGCTGGCGACTCTATTTGCACCGGAAAGTCGGGCGACTGGTCGACTAGTCGACTAGGCAACACCAAGTCGGGCGACTTGGGAGGAGGGACGTGGGCCCGGTTGTCAGAGGAAGTGAAGTGATGATTAAGTGGATGACTCTGTGACCGAGTCACTGAGTGAGAGCAGGCAGTGAAGTGAAGACGCAGTGAACCCTCATAGGCAGCTCCGACCACCGCCACCCTCGGAGGCAGCTCCGAGCCTCCGACCGCCAGATCCGCCGCCCACAGAGGCAGCAACAAAAGCGGCGAGCCTTTTCGTCGCCACCTCGCTGCCTCGGCTCCTTCGCACGCGCCCGCTTGCTCGCTAGCGCGCACACCGAGGAGGCGCTGCTATACTGTGCAATTTTGTCGGTTGTGTAAACAATAACAACACTTTTATCCTAGTACATGTTAAAAAATTAAAACCCTCAAAACAAATATGCAAATTAATGACACGCAAACCACTACTGAGTACATGTTGCCCACACTAATACAGATATCATATCATTGACCATGGAAAATGTACTGTCCTCCATTGCCTTTCATGTTTGCTGTCTAGTGAGTGTACACTTTCTGTCCGCCAAGGGAGACTACTGAGTACAAGTTGCTTACACTGATACAGATCTCATATCATTGACCATGGTGTTAGTCGCTCGATTCTTGCTCTTGGTGATAGCAAGATCCTTACTCTCATCGAGAGGATGACACTTGGAGATGGGGCAATTTTCTAGGATTATTTCTCACACAATGCCATGCCAACCTGAGGGGTTGGGGATACAAATTTATAGGCTGTTAACCAGCCAAGCATATGCTAAGATGCTAGTCTAAGATGCTGTCCTAGATGCTAGTCAAGATGCTGTCCTAAGATGCTTGTCCTAAAGACTAGTCAAGATGCTGTCCTAAGATGCTTGTCCTAAGATGCTGCAAAAGCAAAAAGCAACACAGAAACTTATCCATCACTCTCCCCCTAAGTCTTGTGTGTCTCCTTGTGGGGAATCTGAGCCATCCCGATCCTGGCGCGAAGCTCCTGGAACTTGATCCGCCCAAGAGACTTGGTCAGGAAGTCGGCGAGCTGGTCTTGGGTGTTGATGTAGTTGGCCCGGACACTCCCTTCATCCAGGCAGCTTCTGATGAAGTGATACCTCACCCGGATGTGCTTGCTGCGCTCATGGAAGACAGGGTTCTTCGCCAAGGCCAAGGCGGACTTGCTGTCCACCCTGAGCTCCACTGCCTCCGCGTCTCTGCCAAGGAGATCGCCAAGCAGCCGAGCCAGCCACAGAGCCTGAGTAGAAGCGGTAGTGGCTGCAATGTACTCTGCCTCGCAGCTAGACAAAGCCACCACCTGCTGCTTGACCGACTGCCAGCTGATCGGACATTTGCCGAGGAAGTACAGCATCCCGCTGGTGCTCTTGCTCGTGTCGATGTCGCCGGCGTGGTCGCTGTCGCTGTGATGGATAAGTCTTTGTTGTTGTTCTTTTTGCTTTTGCTTTAGAATCTCTTTTGCTTTTGCTTTAGCATCTCTTTAGGACAGCATCTGCTTTTTGCTTTTGCTTTAGCATCTTGACTGACAGCATCTGCTTTTTGCTTTTGCTTTAGCATCTCTTTAGGACAGCATCTGCTTTTTGCTTTTGCTTTAGCATCTTGACTAGCATCTAGGACAGCATCTTAGAGGATGCTCTTAGCATATGCTTGGCCCATCTTGGCCTATAAATTTGTATCCCCAACCCCTCAGGTTGGCATGACATTGTGTGGGAAATAACAAGAAAATTGCCCCATCTCCAAGAGTGTCATCCTCTCGATGAGAGTAAGGATCTTGCTAACACCAAGAGCAAGATTCGACCGCCTAACACGCTGTACCAGATGAAGTGCGCCGCGCCGGGGCACCTTGGGTGGTGCAAGCCGTAGTCGGAGGTGCCCGCGACGTAGCGGAGGATCCTTTTCACGGCCTGCTGGTGCTCCGTCGTCGGTCGCTGCATGAACCGGCTGACGTAGCCGACGGCGAACGCCAAGTCCGGTCGCGTGTGGACAAGGTAGCGAAGGCTGCCCACAATACGCCGGTACTGCGTCGCGTCCACCTTCTCCGCCGTACTCTCACGACTCAGCTTCAGCCTCTCCTCCATAGGAGTGTGGGCTGGGTTGCAGTTGGTGAGGCCGCCCAGTTCCACGATACGCTTGGCGTAGGCAGTCTGGCGAAGAGAGATGCCGGAGCTGTCCTGGTGGACCTCGATCCCGAGGTAGAAGGAGAGGGGCCCAAGGTCGCTCATCTGGAAGGTGGCCTTCATCTCCGCCTTGAATGCCTCAATCTCCTCTTCCTTGGTACCGGTGATCACAAGGTCGTCGACGTAGACGCCTATCAGCAGGGCATTGCCTCCCTTGCCCCGCCGGTAGACCGCGGCCTCGTGAGCGCTCTGCTGAAATCCCATTTTGCTTGAGGGTGGAGTCCAGCTTGGCGTTCCAAGCTCGCGGTGCCTGCCGCAAGCCGTAGAGGGCCTTGTGCAGGCGGAGGACCTTGCTCTCCTTGCCGGGGATGATGAATCCCGGCGGCTGGCGGACGTAGACCTCCTCCTTCAAGTCGCCGTTGAGGAAAGCAGACTTGACGTCCATGTGATGGATGCACCAGCCCTCCTGGGCTGCGAGGGCAAGGAGGAGACGACGGACTCCATCCGCAACAGCGCTAAGGCATCGTCGAAGTCGACTCCTCTGTCAGACGGCCACGTGCCACGAGACGCGCCTTGTGCTTGATCACCTCTCCAGCCTCGTCTTTCTTGAGCTTGAAGACCCACTTGAGAGAGATGGCGTGGTGGCCGGCTGGAAGATCGGCCAGCTTCCATGTCTTGTTTCGCTCGACGGCGTCCATCTCCTCCTGCATCGCGGCACGCCATGCCGCGTCTCTCTCCGCCTCGGCGAAGGAACGAGGCTCGCCGTCGTCCTGTGCGAGGTGCAGCTCCGCCTCGAAGTCGCGCTGCGCCAGTTCAAGGACCGGCTGCTCGCCGAGGAGGTCTTCCACGGTACGGTAGCGCAGAGGCTCGCCGCCGTGGTAGGCGTCGATGCGATCCTCGTCGTTGGACAGCGGAGTGGCGAACTCCACCGTGCGCTGCTTGTCGTGGGCCGAAGCTGCCGGTGCCGAGCCTGAGGGAGTAGGCGCCGGTGTAGGAGAGCGAGGCGTGGCCGGCGGTGGACTCGCCGGAGCCTGTGGGCTTGCCGGAGCTGGTGGTGGCGGTGGTGAAGGACTCGCCGGAGGTGGTGGCGAACGAGGTGGTGGGGTAGGCGAGCTCGGTGAAGACGAGCTGCTGCCCCCCCCGCCTCCTCGAAGTGGACGTAGTCGACGACGAAATCGCTGGTCGTCGGAGTCGAGCCGTCATCCACCATCTTGCCCCACGTCCAGCCTCGCCCTTCGTCGAACACGACGTCACGCGTGATGCGCACGCGCCGTGTCGCAGGGTCGAGGACGCGGTAGGCCTTGGCGCCCTCCGCGTAGCCGATGAAGACCCCTGGCGTGCTCCGGTCGTCGAGCTTGCCGACGTGGTTGAGCTCCTTGACGAAGGCCAGGCAGCCGAAGACACGGAGGTGGCTCACCGCGGGCTTGCGCCCGTGCCAGGCCTCGTATGGCGTCTTGCCGTCGAGGGCCTTGGTGGGGGAGCGGTTGAGCGAGTGGACGGCAGTCATCACCGCCTCACCCCAGTAGAATGCCGGCATCCCTCTCTGCTTGAGGAGGGCGTGGGCGGTGGCAACCACCGTCTGGTTGCGGCGCTCGACGACGCCTGCTGCTGCGGGGTGTACGGCGCGGAGAAGTGACGATGGATCCCCTCGTCGGCGCAGTACGCCGCGAACTCGGCCGCCGTGAACTCACCGCCGTTGTCCGTGCGTAGGACCCGAAGCTTGCGGCCGCACTCCGCCTCCGCAGCAGCTTGAAGGCGCTTGATGGCGTCCGCCGCGGCTGCCTTGACGTCGAGCAGGACAGCCCACATGTAGCGGGACACGTCGTCGACGAGGAGGAAGTAGCGCCGGCCTCCAGGTGTAGCCGGTGTCACGGGGCCACAGAGGTCACCGTGTACGAGCTCCAGCTTCTCCTTGGCGCGGAAGCTCGCCTGGCGAGGAAAGGGGAGCCGCCGCAGCTTGGTGAGGACGCAGGTGTCGCAGAACTGCTCCACGTGGTCGACGTGCTGCATGCCCCGCACCATCTCCTTGCTGCCGAGCTGCCTCAGGGCCTCAAAGTTGAGGTGCCCAAAGCGCTCGTGCCACCTCCAAGCGTCGTCGTCGCGGCGGGCTGCAAGACACAGAGGTTGCGCCACCTGCACGTGATGGACGTAGAGGCGGTTGCTCCTGTTGACCTTGACGAGGAGCCGGCGGCGATGATTCCAGATGCGCAGCACCCGTGCTCGATCTCCACGCGCGTTCTCATCCAGCTGTCCCAAGCTGATGATGGAGTTCCTCAACACGGGGATGTAGTAGACACCGGTGAGCAGCCGGTGCTCGCCAGTCTTGGCGACGAAGACGACAGAGCCGACGCCCTTGATCTCCACGGCGGAGGCGTCGCCGAACTTGACGGTGCCTCGAACGCCTGAGTCGAGCTCGGAGAAGAACTCCCGCCGCCCGGTCATGTGGTGGGTGGCGCCGGTGTCAAGGCACCACCCGTCGGTCTTGTCGTTGCCGGAACTGTCGCCGAGGAGGGCGTGTGCTTTTGGCTCGTCAAGGTGGAGGAGAGTCGCTGCGGCCGGTGCCGCTGGAGGTAGTTCCATGCTCGCATGAGCAATGAACAGAGCCGGCTGCTCCTCCTCCTTCGCCTGCGCGACGTGGGCCTGGCCGCGTCGTGGCTGTCGACAATCCTTGGCCCAATGACCAGGCTTGCCGCAGTTGTAGCAAGCGTCGTCTCGTGCCGACTTTTGCTTGCCAGCGTCGCCGCCCTGGGCGCCTCCACGGTCATTACCCTCGGCACGTCCTCGCGCCCCTGCCTGGGCGTCTTTGCGCGGCTTGCCGCGCTTGCCACGCTTGCGGCCGCCTGTCGTGGAAGAAGGCTCCCCCTTCTTCCTGTCACCTTGGCCGGCAGCCCACTGCTCCCGAGTGAGGAGCTTCCCGCCAATGGTGGCGGGTCCCGAGAGGCGCTGTGGCTCATCGCTGTCAACGACCTTGAGGCGACCCAACGCCTCCTCGATCGTCATTGTGGAGAGGTCCAGCAGAGACTCGATCGGCGAGCCATCCGCTTGTACTTCTCGGGACGCAGCGGAAGAGCTTTTCCACGGCTCTCTCCTCGCCGTAGGTGTCGCCGCCAAACCGCACCATCTTCTCGCAGCAGAGTGTTGAGACGGAGAGCAAAGTCATCAATGTCCTCACCGGCTTGAAGGCGGGTTCTCCCCTCCTTGCGTAGTGCCCGTAATGTAGACTTGCGGCGCGGTCGCTGCCGATGCGTCTTTGCAGCGATGACATCCCAAGCCTCTTTGGCGATCCGCTTGTTAGTAGCGAAGCGCATCTCGGCGGGGCTGCGGCGATGAGAGCATCCGGTGCCGTCGATCTGGTCGTGGTCGGCGTCGCCGCACCGGACTGCATCCCACATATGCCGCACGGAGCTTTACCCTCATCACGCAGCCCACTCGGCGTAGTTGGTCTTGGTGAGTGTAGGCCACCGCCGCCCGGGCGGCGTCCCGGCGACGATACGGTACTCGTGGTGACCACGGTGCCGAACCGGGAGAGAGCGCGTCGCTGTGAAGGCGCGCTCTCCGTCGACCGCACGCCGCCGCGCGTGCCTCCTCGAAACGCCGCCCGCGCGTCCGCGCTATCAGGCTGCCCCGGCGCTCGTGGCGTCGCGGCGCCCTGCGCCGCTTCGCCCTCGCCGCTGCCTCCCTCTCCGGCAGCTCAAGGTCCGCGTCGCGTGCCATCGCAGACACGAGCTGCTGTTGCCGCGTAGAACCTCGACCTCGGCGCCGCCGCGCGCGCTGCATCTGCCGCCGCGCTACTTCCACCTCCGCTCGGCGCTGCCGCCTTGCCAGCGCCCTTTCGCGCCAGAGCGGCTCGTGCCGCCGCTTCGCTCGCGTTCCTCTGCCACAGCGAGCTCGGCTTCTTGCCGCCGCCGCATGCTCGAGGCAACCGAGCGCTGAGACTGTCATGCGGACATGGCGCGCCACCGGGGGACTGCTGCGTGGAGAGAGAGCTGCCTCTGATGAGCTGCTGCTCGTCTGAACAGGGGGGAGGAGTGAGCAGAGGCAGCCGGAGCTGTTGCTGCTGCTAGTTGGGGCTACTGCGAGGCTGGAAACGACACTGGAGAAGGGATTGAGCAGGAGATGCTCAGGCTACAGGATAACCTTGCTCTGATACCACTTGTTAGTCGCTCGATTCTTGTTCTTGGTGATAGCAAGATCCTTACTCTCATCGAGAAGATGACACTTGGAGATGGGGCAATTTTGTAGGATTATTTCTCACACAATGCCATGCCAACCTGAGGGGTTGGGGATACAAATCTATAGGCTGTTAACCAGCCAAGCATATGCTAAGATGCTAGCCTAAGATGCTGTCCTAGATGCTAGTCAAGATGCTGTCCTAAGATGTTTGTCCTAAGATGCTGTCCTAAAGACTAGTCAAGATGCTGTCCTAAGATGCTTGTCCTAAGATGCTTGTCCTAAGATGCTGCAAAAGCAAAAAGCAACACAGAGACTTATCCATCACATGGAACTTGTTGTTTTGTATTTTAATTTGTATAATATTAGGTTTTGCAAGTTATAGTAAAGCTTTAATTGCACATTGGACAGCTTAAATTTTGTTTCACTAGTATCGCATTAATTAAATAGAAGAAAGCTATGAAGAAACATTTACATAAATGACATTTTTAAATTAACACTGAAATGTACAATAGCTTCCTTCTATGACAGTGATCCACAAAAGGTGCCACCATGACACCTAAAACATTGGTAAGCATAAGGTTTTTTGGGAATAAAATTATTTGCAAAAGTGAGTTTTAAGAACGAGGACTATTGAAGTGAAGGTCCAGTTCTAAAAATAGAAGATTAAAACATTACAAGAGCTGAAGAGCATAAGTCAAGCAAGTGGCATATTATGCTTCAATGCTTGTTTTGTGGATGTAAAGATTCAGTAAAATCCAGTTAATTAGATAATTAAAGGACATTATAAAGATGAGAACAAGAACAATGACACACAAGTTCATTTCCAAAGAAGGAATAAGCCAGAAGCTACTGAGCAAAACTCTCAAGAAAAAGTAGACCAATATGAATATTATATTTGTGCAATTGGTTCTGCTGATGGGTTTGTTTATTCATTTAATACTCATGTCCACTTCAGAGGCTTGTAATAGGCAACAACAGAAGGAGAAAAGACTTTCTTTTTAAACTATACAAAAAAAACTGTGGGCAGTAGAGTGCACACACTTGAGTCTCCACTACTAGAAAATTATTACGAGCAATCATAGACAGTCTAGCACACTCACTTTGTATATTTTATCCCAAAAAGAAAGTGATCTTCAGTATCTCCAGCGAAAAGAAGGTCAAAGTCCGTGGGTTTTGAACTATGTTCAGGTTCCTCCAGTTCATCATCTGATTCGCCAAACTCTTCTTTGAATTGTCCCATGGCATTCTCCTATAAAAGAAAGAAAGCAATCCCTTAGCACCAGAAGCAAAATAATCTCAGTACCAGCTATCCAAAATTAAATTTACAACGATGGACAGATCTGAGTGGAGTTCGTATATAAGTTTGTTGTGTATTTTGTAAGAAATTGAAATTCAAATGTCTGCCTTCAAAAAAACTGTACCTTTTGCGACAATGGGGAAAGTTGGATCAATCTCTTCACAATGCGTCGTGCAATGCTTTTGAGAGGTAACAAGAAAAGTACCTAAGGACATGTTTATAATACAAAAGAAAAGAGAAATAAGATGAATAGATAATGATAAAAATGACAAATTTTGTATAAACTATCGAGGTGACAGTCTGCTAGGTAAATTCACTGACATTTAACATTTACTTAATTAAATAGTGCAATTAATAGTCAACGAATTACCTATAGCACAGCACAAACATCTATGTCATGCATATTGTCAAATTAGATAATGTTTGCTGCAAAGCCTGCAATGTGTTCGATTCCATCCAAAGACCTTTTGTAGTGATGCTATTTAGTGTGTATGTTGTGTGCCTGTGCCCGCTATAATAACAAAGAACACACTTGATGTGAGTTGTGGCCAATGAAATTATTTCTTATTGAAATTTTAGGGAAACAAATGAAGATCAAATGTATCTTATGCAGCATGCTAGTTTTGGTTTATCATTAATTCAATTCTACACTTGGGTATAATGTAGTCAACTATACAAATCCCCGCCCCTCCCCCCCCCCCAAACAAAAAAACAATTTGTTATAAATTGACATGAATTAGTGCAAGTATCATGCATGCTTAAAGCTTTTTTATAAACTCAACCATCTCACATCATCATGGACTCATGGTTATTTTTCAATGCCAACACGTGCTGCAATGAAGAAACAAGACATTGTACATGTAAATAAATGGCAGGTCAGGTGTAGCATACTAAAATACAGCTAGATAGTGCTAACTATATTTAAGTGTATGCATCACAACAGAAGGGATTCCTGATTTTTCAATATATGTGTGAAAAATACCTTTGGACATGTAAAACCCTGATCAAGGTATGAGTTATCATCCAATATCTCCGTTAGCACCATTCCTAAGCTTCGCATCATTTTTAATGACAACATCTCTTGTTCTATGAACATGATTCAACTGCGAATGTAATAATATGACCAAATAGTAATAGTACAACAGATTCAGTAATAATATGACCAAATAGTGATAGTACAACTTACAGCATGCATAAGATATGCATCCATAGTACTGGAATCCACCGCACTACCCTTAAGATAAAATGGCATCTTATTACAGTACATTATATCACGATAACTATTACCTGCAATAAATAATTAGGATTAGAATTACAATTAATATAAGTGGAAGTGTGCACCATACATCATTTTAGTGAGGAAATATGACATGAAGCCCTAATTTGGCTTAGTTTTGCTCCAGTATAGGAGAAACTAGGGATGGAAATGGGGTTGGTGGTGCTAAAACCACATTGGTAACCATTCTTTTCCTCAAATACGGCTAGAACCTGGATCGAATACAGACACACACAAAATAATCTTTATGATGAGGGAACCGCAAAAGGTACATTACGTTTCTATATGCCAAAATTAACAACATCAACACCTAAAGAGGTAGAATTAGTAGATATACCACTTCTCAGGGGCATTTCTAACATTACCTGTTTTAAGAAGTAATGTATGGTATTTGCTGGTTCAGCAAAGGCAAAAAATAGAACCTAACTTTTTTCTAATAAAGTATTTTCTAACTAGTTTCCATTGGATACAAGTGATGGAGTTGTAGCAAACATAAATCATGTAAAAGAAGTATTTTGATGTGGGATTTGTGTTAAGTCATGATCCAACTAAACTTATGGTCACATTGTTGTTGCTGGGATGTGCTGCAAAATATAGTCAGTAATAGGAATCTTTACTAATTCTAGCAAAATAGTTCTGTTATATTCTTCTAAAGAAGCAATTATTGATTAGTTAATATACCCAAAACTAGTAAAACGTAAGTGCTTTTAAAAGACTCCAATGCAATTGGAAAACTCAGCAGCCTTAATGTTTTTATTGAGTCAAGTTGTCTGTGAAATAAGGCACTAATTGTCAGACAACAATGAAGAGAAATTACAAAGTGAGAAGAACTTCAGTCTAGAATTCAAGTGGTCGGATAGGGTATTTTGCCAATGGTCCCTCAACTTTCCTTTGACACCACCAAGAATATCACCATAAACTCCCTGAAAGAACAAAGCATTAAGGAGGGGTAGTTTAACTACTTACAAAATCATCTATGCACTAGTCATAAAGTGGTTGAATAACTCAGCTAAAATCATTTTGAGTAGTATGACATCCACTATGGTGAATCAAAGAGGCAAACACATTACCTCAAAGCCAAATTGAAAGGAACAGGAACTAATATTCCAGTAGGCCCTGCCTTAACAAAGCGCAATTTGCATAACAACAAAAATCTATAAGAAATCAGGAAAACATGGGGATGGCTGTGGTGCAAACACAGGCACCATAGTCACTGCTCAAAAACATAGGTAAGTTCCAGAACTGAATATAGATCATAAGGTGATCTAAACACATGCTAAACTTGAAGAGTAAAAAATCTTGAAAATTTTGACTTGAACTACACATACGACTATCAAGGACCAAAGTTCAGTAACCCGCATTTCAAGGAAAGATAATATCATAATAACCTTTCAGTTTATATGATGTACAAGGTCTGATCTAGTCTTCAAACTTGGAAACCCACAAAATATTACCTCACATGGAAACCCACAAAATATTATCATATCATGTGCCTCATCCTCAGTGGAAACGTTGTACTCATCTTCTATGTCATTTTCATCGCTCTGCTCTAGGCCTTGAAAGCTCCTATTGGATTGTTTCTCACGTTGAGCAGCCTTCACTGCCCTAGATTCAGTACTTAAGATTTCAGCTGCATGCAGTGCTCAAGTTCAGTAACAATAGATGCAAGCTGAACTATTTTGCTACATGAAGAAAGAAAGCATCGGGAAAGGAAAAAAGGCCTGATGGTGCACTTGCACAAAGGTTATCAAGGCGTCGCCTAGGCGACGCCAAGTTGTCCAGGTGGCTGGAGGTGGCCAATCGTCCAGCGCGGGATGGTGCTAGGTGACGCCCAAGCATCCAGTCGTCTCCCAGCTCGTTCCGGTGGCTGCCTAGGGGTGGGGGGGGGAGTGGGTGGGAGGCTTCAAATGCTTACCTGATCTGCGCTTCCGCAGGCCGCCGACGCCGATCTGCACCATCTTCGTGCCTCCTACAGTCCTCCTCCGGCACTGATCTGAAGCCTCCTCCTCCCGCCGCCGATCTGCAGCCTCCTCCACTCCTCACGCCGCCGATCTGCTGCAGCCTCCTCCAGTAGATCAGCGGGAAGGGGAGGCGGCGGGGAGAGCAGCAGAGGAGTCGAGGGAGAGAGGAGTCAGGCACGAGAGGAGATGGAGAGAGCGGGAGAGGGGCTGGTTGGCGGCTAGGGTTACAAGGTTTTGGTCTTTATGTGATTAAGTTCTCAGCGTTTCCGAACATTACAAACAGATCCTTCTTTTCATGGATTTCTTCTAATTTAGACCTCCTAAGACATAATTATTTAGATAATTTATGCTATTATGTTGCGTGGTTATTTAATTTTTGGTCATATAAGGTATTATTTGTCATCTAAGTACTATCGTTTAATTGTCGCCACGACATACGCCTAGTCGACTAAGCGTCTAGGCGTCCAGGCCTCGCCGCGACTTGCCGAAGCGCCGTCGCCACCTTGCTTGCACATAGGGGTGAATAGATCAGATAGTGCTTAAATTATATTCGTATCCATATATTTTTCTTGAATTCGAATATGAATCGGACAAACGTCGGATACAAATATGGACTAGACAAATGTCGGATATGAATTGGATTGGACTATACTCAAAATCGGATCGGATTATATTATTTTTTAGATTCCAATAATTATTTGTGGCATCTTCTATTTAAAAACATGGCGCCAAATTGTTTTAATATTTTAAATTGATAAATAGATGACTCTAACCTGTAATTGCACATTAAATATTTACAGCAACAAATAAATCATTCATCTCACATATTTGTATAATGCAGTTTCTGAGGACAACTTCATATCCTATGGCACAATGAAGTTTAGCAAATTAACACCGATTTTGTAGTAATATTTATGCCCCTTTTTCTCTAATTTATCATGTAATTGTTGATCATTGGTGCCATTTTGCCACTAATACTAACTAATTCTAGACATATTGCAAATAAATCGGTTATAAACATATCAAATTTGGTTGAAAAGAGCATGCAAAAAGCATTATTGGAGGATGTGCCAAAATGAAAACATGAAATGCCAAATTAGAGTTCCACCATGATGACAGGCTCGTTGAGATGATCGAAATGCATATATAATATGCCCAATTTAAAGGTTAAATACAAAATATACGTATTAACTAGCCGTTGCTATTATATCAGTCGAATCAGGATATAATCAAGATATCTGACTTCGAATCCAGATCTTATTCGGATACCCATCACCGAATCGTCGTTAGGCCTTACCGGATTCGCATCCAACATCCGGGACTTCGCCAATTCAACATCCGAAGTTGGATCTGTTTTCTATTCAAAATTGGATATTAAGTATTCGAATTTGACAAATCCAAATTCGGTAGCCGTATAATCCGATCAAATCTGGCTCTGTTTTCACCCCTACTTGCACATCATTATGCAAAGAATAATTTGACCCAGTCATAATGTCTTCAAAAACAACACAATTGTAGTATTAGTAACCTCCCCATAGAACACACGGCTGGGCAAACCAATGCTAACAACTTGCCTTTTTGTGTAATTAGATGCAAAGGGTTGGTGATGCATAAGCCAAAAAGACCCATAGAAACATGCAAAAATATAAGTCACCACAAAAGTACAACGCTTGAAAAATGCCTAAATTTCCCAAGTAAGATAGTTAAGACCTTAGGAATAACTGGGAAAAACAAAATTTTCATGCAGCAAATCTTAGATATCTAAGACAGCTACAAACTTACTTGGACTGCTGAACGTATATCTAGATACATAGCACTACACTACAACAGTACCTTAGCTTCTAAGTATAAGATGAACTACCCGAACTCGGTATTGAATTGTCATTTTCCTCTGTGACTCATACATCACCCAAAGCCTCATCATCAAACCCCCTGCATCCAATCCCATGAAACCCCTGGTTCCATGACCAATTCGTCGTACTACCCATTAATGCCTGTTCTACTAATGCTACACTGCCACTATTTGCTGTAGAGAAATGATTAACATGCAATAAGAACCGAACCTGAACCAGAGTCTGGTGACACCACTGCCGGCAGACTACCGTCAAGCTCCCACCTTTTGGGCTTCTCCTAGCGCAACTCATCTCCCTACTTCGCGGGCCTTGTCTTCTTCGCCCGCCTCTTCTTCCCTGAGACAAAAAGTGACAGCAAAGAGAAGAGGGGAGAGCAAATAAGATACAGATTCGAAGTTTCCAACAAAAGACGACGGTGGGATTGGACAACCAGGCTTTCGTACCTCGAGGAGTAGCAGTGGCGGAGACGGGCTTTGGCTTCCCCATTGGCCAGCGAATTGGGGGGCGTTCTAGTGATGCCTTGGAGTTAGTGAAGAGGGGCACCGCAGAAGAAGTAGGGTTTAAGGAGGAGGGACGCGCTGAGGCGACAGCGGTGGTGACCGGTCAGATTCAAGGGGGGAGATTAAGAGGAGCCTGGCCGAGTGTTAGGCTGTGGTCTTTTGGTTGTGTGTCTTGATGGGTTTCGATTCTTCGACGCTTGGGGCAAAAGTCGGTGATGGTTCATCTGCCATCATTCATCCACTTAAAATCCAGCTGTTCATTGTCAATCCAAAGATCCAGACCCACAGGCACCTCACCCCACGCTTCCCTCCCCTCCCATCCCAAAAATCTTCTCCCCCTTCCCTCACCCACCCTAACCCTACCCTCGCACCGCCTCCTCCCCTGTTTGGTTAATCTTGTTGCATGTTCGTAGTTGTAGTTGTGATCGAGTATAGGGATCCCCGAGTGTTTGAGTAGATCCCTGAGTGTTCGAATACTCATGGTTGTAGTTGAGTGCTCGTGGTCGTAATTGAGTACTTGTGGTTGTGAGAGTGATCGTAGAACCATGGTCGTGGCACCTATGTGTGTGGTCATAGCGCCATGGTCGCGGCGCCTGTGTGTGTGGTCGTAGCACCGTGGTCGTGGTGCCAGTGCGTAGTCGAAGTGGTCGTGGTCGTGAGAGTGGTCGTAGTGGCCGAAATCTTGTGCACTGTGGAAGTCATACTCGGTGGAGTACTATAGACGTCATACTCGGAGCAGTACTGTAGACGTCATACTCGGAGGAGTACCGTAGACGTCATACTAGGAGGACTACTAAAGCAGCTGTAGCTGAAATGGTCGTATGATCATTGTAGCAGTCGGAGGTCTACTGAAGCGGTCGGTGCTCGGAAGACATGTGTGGTCGAAGTGCCATTCTCAAAGGACTTAAAGCCTGTGTGTGTGGTCGTAAGCGTCTGAGTTGGTCTCAGCGAGACCGAGTCTACCGGGTAGTGCGCAGTGTGTGTGAGAGTCATAGGGAGTGTGGCCGGCAAAACCGGATCACAGTGAGTCATGGGTAGTCGTGGGTGAGTGGTCTGTATGTGCGGCCGGTTTGTGTCTATTTAAGTCTTGTAATTTGTTGAGCATTAAGAGCAAGAGAATAACAGAGAAAAACATAGAAAAGGTGCGAGCAGTTTGCACCACAAAACTCGTGCCTCGGTTCTTTTGTGTTCAGTCTTGTTATTAGCTCCATCTTCTTGTTCTCAACTTCAGAAAACCACTCGTGTGCGTCAGACCACTGCGAAAGCGTGTGTTTGAGAGACTCTAGTTCCAACATCCCCCATTCCTCCTCCTCCCCTCTCCACGTGCCATTGCCACCCCTACTGCCCCTCCTCTATTGGTTATAATCTTGACATGTAAGTAGTTTAACAGCATGTGTTTGATTACATGTGGCAATCGAGTACTCATGTGGTAGTCGTGAATGGATGTTGTCGTAAACTGTAGTGGTCATATAAACTACAGTGGCCCTGAGTGGACGTGGTCAAAGAGAACTATAGTAGTTGTAGCGGTACTATAGTAATCGTAGCAGGAACTATATCACTTGAGAGTACTGTAGCAGTCGTGGTGGTACTGTAGCATTTGGGGGAATTGTAGCTACCAAGTGATGTGCTCGTACTCGGAAGCCATGGTAGGAGCAGAGTCGAAAGTTGTGGTCGTACCGTGTGGTCGTAAGACTATGTGTGGTCATAGCCTATTAGGCTGGGCCATTATGACCATTTTAGCAGTTCAAGTCGCATGCTAGGGATTTGACACTAACCCAGTAGATAGATTAGAAATCCACCGAGACGGGGAAGGGAAAAAATTTCCTAATCTATTAGTACCCTAAATAACTACTTTCTTATAAGGGCACGTCTGCCTGTCATGCAGAAATCGATCAGGCTCCAACCGAGGTAGCAGAGTAAGTTGCCGTTGATTCTACCATTTACTATTACTCAGGCAAGCTAACTCTTAATCACAAATATAGTTATGTCAAATATACAAATTACTTTCTATATCTTGTAACATCACAAAATTTGCCATCTTTAAAAAAAATTCCAAATTAATTATTTAATTTTTTGGGTATTTTAATTGGATTTTATTTGGATTATTTGAGTAATATTGAAAGAAAATATCAAAATCTCGATTTCAATCCGAATTTTCAAATTCAAATTCCGATTCTAAAAATTCAAATCTTCAGAAAAATATCCATTCAAAATTTTCTTGGTCCAATCTTTTTTTCTCTTGGCACTTCTCTCGTGCTCCAACAAGAGCACACTTAACATTTATTCTTCTACCCAATTAGCTGGTAGGTTGCCTTTTCTTCTTTCTTGGTTTCTTCTCCCTCTCTCTCTCTTTTTCCTTAAGCCTTGCCACTTTATCTCCTTCCCCAAGATGTTGTTTCTCCGTGTTGTGTTGTGCAAACTGAAAACCAACAGCCCTTCTTTCTTTTTTCCTATTTCTCCTCACTCAAGCACCCGAATTTAAATCCGTCTAAAGCACTACGAGCCCATCAACACTGTGCTTTCATCACAGGAGTCAATGCGTTCGTTACCACATTCCATCAATACTTTCTTTGCCATTTTATTCATCACTTTTCTAAAACCGAACCATCGCCCAAAATCACTCACATTCCCAGCAATTCGAATCATAAGAGAGGCTATAAATTGGCACACCAACACCTCTTCCATCCCTTTCCATTCTCTCAAAATCTCAGAACCTCCGGAGCTCCAATAGCGATGAATTTCTCTTTTTCCCGACCATCGGCCATCACAGACGATTTAGGTATTCCTCATTCCGGTGAAAATCTTCAACTTTTGCTTATGTCATCTCCTATCTTAGCATCCAAGCAACTCATCTCGTTCACCATGTCTCTGGCCACCTCATGCACCGTGTATTTCCTATGGAAACATTGCCGGTTTGGCGGAACCCGTAGGAGCCATGCCACCCGTCACTTATGCTCATGCTGCCACCGTCATCGGCTGCCGTTCACCGCGCCACAGCTGACCATCCGTACCTTGGGCCCTTGCAGACCCCCTTTTTCCCATCAACCGCGCAGCTCCTCCCTTCTCACGCTGGTGAGCCGCCCTGGCCAGAGAGTGCCCAAGCACCTATGTGAAGGATCGAAAATGGCAACAGAGGGGGGTGAATAGTGCCCTTTTAAAATTACCCTGAGTATTCTCACAATGTTCCTTTTTCTTCTCGATAGCAATAGTAACTATGAAGTCAGAAAGTAAACCCTAACTGAGACAGAAGGAACCACTAGTTTCTGCAAATAAATATACACAAAAAAACACTAAGGACCAGACTACTTTTGACAGACTGAAAACATAAGGCAAACTACAGATTGAAAAAGAAAACCAAAAACCAAGAGTACTTAAGAAATGCTAGAGCTTTAGGACATGAACTCAGCTGAAAATCATACTAGCAGACAGCACAAAAGAAGCTAACAATAATTAACTGGAGCCAACAACAACTGCTACAAAAGAAGATCAAGGTGCTGTCCAAAACTGGCTGGAAGGAGCAGTAAAAACAGCACACAGCAATCTGGCCTAAAACAGTCTCTAATAGCCACGAAACAGCACTGAAAAGTGAAGATTTTTGCTGCCAAAAACCTGAAAAGAAACCTACTGGCTGAACTGAAAAGGGAACTAAAACAGGGAGCAAACTGCTGCCAAAAACAGGAACATTTAACCTGTACCGAGCTAGCAAAACAGACCTGCAACCGTTCAGATTTCTGCAGTTAATCAGCAGGTTGCACAGGAGGACAGCCAACCGAAAACAGCAAGGAAGAACTGGCCGAAAGCTTCTGGAACAGCAAGAAGCAAATGCAGACTAGCAGACCAACAGTCTGAGCCAAAAAAATGAAGATTAAAACCTGCTGCAACCGAAAATGCAGACTACTACTAACTGAGATCAATCGGCAAGGAAGCTCATGAACCGAAAGGTAAAGGCACTCTGTCCGAAATTGACAGGAGAAGAAGCACCAACTGCAGATAATAAAATAGAAGAGGAAGAAAAACAGCACTTTCCTACAGAGAACCGAAAGTCTAGTGATTGCAGCTGCTGCCAAAAGATTCCTGCCAGCACTAACCGAACACAAGCATTACTTGCACCTGTACCAAAAATCTGACCGAACAGACTGGACACCAGAGGGCACAGATGTTGGCCGAACCACCAAGAACCAGACTGGAAAGAGAACAGAGAAAACAAATGCTGCTGCTGGCCGAAAATAAAAGAGGACAGTATTGTGAACCTGCTACCCAAAACTTCAGATTTGCGCAAGAATAAAAAAGGAGAACCTGCTGCTCTCTTCAACCGAAAACTGAGGGCTGCACAGAGGAACTGAAATCCTCAAAACTGGACGCAGCAAGCAGTGACGAAATAAGGACTTAAGAGTTTGCTCTCGGACTTAACTGGCCAAGGGAGCCTTGAGACACTATTCCGATCAAAGCAAACTTAAATCAAAAGACATACTTCAAAAATAGAGATTCTTTGAGACAACTACTTTGCTCATGGGAGTTGATCGATCAACTAATCTTGAGACATTTTCCCATCACAAGCACATATATTGCAGCTATACGATCAATGAAACAAAATCAAAACATGATAATAGAGATCAATAAATAAATTAATAGAAAATAAGAACTTCATATTGAGACGAAGAGCGATGAATGATTATAACAGATGAATGTTTACATCAACTCTTCCATGTCTCACTAAAAAACACACACAAGGAGAGAAATAAAATAATTACCCTCTCATAGAGCACAAGCATTAGGAAACCATAACACTCACACCCATCTCTCTTTTTCTCTCACTCAAGTGCGCTTCTCCCACTAAAGAGCACTTCTATTTATAGCCTTCACTAATGGGTTTACAAACACTTTACCCATTAGGTCACACCAACTATTCACTAATGGGTTTACACACCATTTTACCTATTAGGTCACAACACCTCTCCACTAATGGATCATCTCCTAACAAAGTCCACTTTGCCCATTCTTTCTTAATCCAATCCGCTTCCTTTTGTGCAGCCTTGCACATTTACCAAAATACCAGTCTTGCACCTTCCTGGAAGCTTCCTCATTTCTTGCCGCGTACGCCTCGCAACCACTTCGAGTCCTCGCCGTCTTCGACACATCCCGACCGCTCTGACCTCAGCACCGCCTGTGCCTAATCCGGTCACCCGTGTCTCGCCACGACTCCGTCTCAAAGTCCTGCAGTCATCACCGACAAGAAAACACATCACATAGCACCACACAAAATATTATAATTAAATTGTTAGCATCCATCAATAGCACAAAATGTCCGAAACAAATTCTAACTTTCCAAAACACGAGTCAATTACTCATCACACAACTGGGATTACCTCCAAATGGTCTCTCAATCTCCCCCTTGATGAGTATATTGACAAACACAGAAAAAGCATAAAGTTGAGTTTCAGAGTCAAACATGGTCTAAAAGAAAATCAAGATAACTAAAACCATATCGATAAAAGAGAAAACTGGAGCAGAAACTGAAAGAGCAAATTTTTCTGCAAAGCTCTAGAAAGCTTTTTCTCCAAAATTCTCCCCCTTTTTGGCAATAAAATCATCAAGATGCTCAAAAGAGAATGAAATGAATGTATTTTATTTATTTTAAACAATCGGAGCCATGAAGATTATCTTAAATGACTTTTTGAGTATTACACTAAGCCATAACTCATAAAAATGCTATCAAGATCATGACGATTTATATATAGAAAAGCTAAACCAAATAAGTCATAATATGAAAATTAGTCCAATTGCTTAGCATGTCAAGTCAACAAGGAATATAGTTTAGCTAAAGGTATCCAACGATGATGCAAGCCATGTCAAATAATCTAAGTGGAATTAAGAAGCTAATATTGAGCCGGTTGAAAGTGCTACTAGTCCAAGAATGACTCAATTACTTAAGTACTTGGTTTTTTTGTAAATAAGCAAATTTAGCACAATTGACTTTTGCTGAAAATCATTTTTGGCTTTATCTTAGCAAGGCAAGTCCTGGACTAGGAGCCATCCATAACTGCCTCCTAAGCTTCAACCATTTTCACAAAATTTTATTTTCTTAGCCATGTGCTAGATCTCAAGTCTTATGTGATCACTCCAAGCGAGAAGCTTAAGAAGGTGATCTTGGTCAACCAAAACTCTCCCTGAGTTCATGCCTAGTGCAATGGCAAGCAGTCTCATGAGAAAGAATTGGTGAGATCAGTTTTTTCGCACAAAAGAGATCTTTTTGCTTTTGCTAATTTTAGTTCAAGTACAAGAGTTAACCCACGTTTCACAAAAAGAACAAGCATAGCTCACTCTAAAGCTCAATAAAGATTCAAGACTCAACTCAACCTATTTGACATGGCACGAATCATAAAAGGATAACTAAAGACAGACTAGTCTCAAGAGCTAACTATGACAAGATTTAATTCAAGTTAAGCATTTTTAATTAACTTATCATGGCAAAGACTAAACTACACATATAAAGTCATGATAATTCTAGCAATTTAGCACAGATCATGGCAAGATGTAATGCATTGTAAACAGATCATAAAAGGATAATAATTAAGGCTCCATGTTGTTATATTACAATGCAGCATGAAGAAATGCAAGAAAATCCAGCTCCCCCTCAACATGAGATGCACTTTTTAGTTCAAGTGGAGTTATGATAAAATTAAATTCTAGCATACCCAAATAAACTCCCCCTGAACCAAGGAAATAAAACGAGAAGCTGGTAAAGAAATCAGAAAGGCAGTCCTTAAAGCATAGACAAGATATAGAGGATACTATAGCTCAGACTGACTCTCATCTACCCCATATGACTCTAGGACTATCAGCTGGTCTTCTAACACACTAGGGAGTAAACACGTTCCCTGTCTACCCAAGGGTGGCCCAACCCTCGCTAGACCTATAAAAAGTGAGTAAACATAACCTAGTGAGAAGAGAGACAGCTAATAAGCAGCATCCTAGCGTCACAAGATGAGAGGAAGAAGACTGAGCAACTAGACGAGAGAAGCACTCTAATCTATGCTGAAAAGACTAATCCCGAATGCACCCTAATGCAATGAAAAAGGATAGAAGCATGTAAACAGGATAGAGTAAAAAACACAAAGCTCCCCCTCACAACAGTCCATAAGGACATACCACCCCAAGCTCTCCTCGCAAGGCTGAAAACCTATAGCTATCCAAAGGTTTGGTAAAGATATCAGCCAACTGGTGGTCACTCTCCAAAAACTGGAGCACTATGTCACCCTTCTCCATATGGTCTCTAAGAAAATGATATCTGATATCGATGTGCTTGGTCCAAGAGTGCTGCACTGGGCTCTTAGCAATGTTAATAGCAGAAGTGTTATCACAAAAGAGTGGAACACTGTCTATAACTAACCCAAAGTTCCGCAAGGTCGAAGCCATCCAGAGTATCTGGCTACAGCAACTAGCGGCAGCAACATACTCGGCCTCTGCGGTGGAATGTGCAACACCGGACTGCTTCCTAGATGACCAAGAAACAAGAGAAGTGCCAATGAATTGGCAGGTGCCAGAAGTGTTCTTCCTGTCTATCCTACAGCCAGCAAAGTCTGCATCGGAGTAGGCTCTAAGAGAAAGATAAGAAGAAGAAGAGTACTAGATACCATAGTCTATGGTAGCTCGAAGGTACCGGAAGATGCGTTTCACCGCCTGACGGTGAGATACGCGAGGTGAAGCCTGAAATTGAGCACACAGACACACAGAGAAGTGTATGTCCGGTCTCGAGGCAGTGAGGTACAAGAGGGAACCGATTATGCTTCTGAACTCTTTCTGATCAATTAGCTCGTCATCCTCATCTGGATCAAGTGAAGTCGTTGACGCCATCGGAGTTGACACTAGCTTGCCATCACTCATGTCAAAACGCTTCAGGAGGTCTCGAGTGTACTTGCCCTGATGCAAGAAGGTACCCTCCCGAGTCTGCTTGATCTGGAAACCAAGAAAGAAGCTCAACTCGCCCATCATGCTCATCTCAAACTCTGAGTTCATGACAGCAGAGAACTGGGAAACAAGAGCATGAGAGGAGCCACCAAAGATGATGTCATCCACATAAATCTGGACGAGTAGAAGGTCATTGCCATGCCTGCGAATGAACAAGGCATTGTCTACCTTACCCATCTCAAACCTATGACTCAACAGATAGGACTTAAGCCTCTCATACCAAGCTCTAGAGGCTTGCTTAAGTCCATATAAGGCTTTGGAAAACTTGTAGACATGGTTTGGGTAATTGGGGTTCTCGAAACCTGGAGGCTGCCTAACATAGACCTCTTCCTCAATATACCCATTAAGGAAGGCACTCTTGACATCCATCTGGTAAAGCTTGAAGCCTTTAGACGCCGCGAAAGCAAGCAAGATTCTAATGGTTTCTAGCCTAGCTACAGGGGCAAAGGTCTCCTCAAAATCTAAACCCTCAACTTGGGAGAAACCCTGAGCTACCAATCTAGCCTTGTTTCGAATGACTACCCCATCCTCACTCTGTTTGTTTTTGAACACCCACTTGGTACCTATGACATTATGACCTCCAAGGGGCTCGACAAGCGACCACACCTTATTTCTCTCAAAATTTTTCAACTCCTCATGCATGGCATTTACCCAAGACACATCAGAAAGAGCATGACTGACATCCTTGGGCTCGAACGAGGCAACGAAGGCAGAGTGGAGACAGAAGTGAGACATGCCAGACTTTGAGCGTGTGGCGCGCACAAAGAGATCTCCTATTATCTGCTCTGAAGGATGATCTTTTTGGATATGATGGGGAGGTCCTGGATGAGAAGAAGTAGTGGTCTCTACCTCATGAGCTGATGAGGTAGGAACAGAGCCACTAGCTCCTGAGGATGCAGAAGGAATGGGCTGATCTCCTTGAGGTGCGATGGGAGAAGCAAGCACCTCAAGAGGAGGAGAAACTGGAACGGGTAGACAACCCTCATCTTCGTCCTCCTCATCGTCCACAAAGATGGGCTTGGATTGCTCTACTGAACCTGAGATATCGGGCCCAGTCCCCGGACTGGCCTCATCGAAAGTCACCTCGCAGGTCTCTACCATTTTGCTAGACTCGCAGTTCCAGACCCTATACGCCCGCCAAGAAGTCGAGTAACCCAGAAAAATTCCATCACAAGATCGTGACTCGAACTTATCTAGGTTCCCAGACTTCAGAATAAAACACTTGCAACCAAACACGCGAAAATGTGAGACGCTGGGCTTTCGCCTATATCTCAACTCATAAGAAGTGCGATGCAAGTGTGCCCTCAGAAAAATTCTGATTGAAACATGGCACGCGGTGGCTATCGCCTCAGCCCAAAACTTCCTAGGTGTAGAATATTCATTGAGCACCGTCCTGGCCATCTCGACCATGGTACGGTTCTTCCTCTCCACAACGCCATTTTGTTGAGGGACGTACAGAGAAGGGAACTGGTGCTCTACACCTGTCTCATCGCAAAACCTCTCAAAGTAGGAATTCTTGAACTCCATGCCATTGTCACCGCGGATCGCTCGTAAGGCACCCGGGAGCTCAACAGAAAGCCTACTAAAAAGACCCCGAAAGTGGGTAAATATCTCATCCTTCGAGGCTAAGAAAAACACCCAAGAGTACCTCGAGAAGTCATTGACTACGACAAGAACATACCACTTCCCTCCTGCTGACTGCACTCTAACAGGTCCAACTGTGTCCATGTGGAGCAGCTGTCCTAGTGCATCAGTCATAGTCACTGTGACCGGAGGGTGAGAAGCGGCAACCATCTTGCCATGCCGGCATGGAGCGCAAACAATATCTTTGACCATCTTGAGTTTCGGTAGACCACAAATAAGATCGTGGCCGCTAACTCGGGTCAAATGGTCAAATCCAATATGACCAAGTCTCCTATGCCAGAACGTAAGATCACGGGACTCAGAAGCAACCAAACACCGGAGAGGATCACCAGAAGACTCAGAAAAATCAGCACGAAAGATCCTCCCATAACGAGAAATCCCGCAAACCAAACTCCTCGAAGAATCAAGAATTTTGCAATTATTTTTCTTAAAGCTTACCTCGAAACCGGCATCGGTAAGCTGAGAAACTAAGAGCAAATTGTACTGCAGCTTACTCACTAAGGCAACATCTTTTAAAATAAATCAATCATTAATGCTCACAGTAACTTTAGCGATGACGCGTCCAAATGAGGTGTCTCCGAAGGTGATCGTCTCATCACCTAGAGCTCAGGCTAAGGAAGAGAACCAACGGGAGTCTCCGGTCATGTGTCGAGAACAACCGGAGTCAACAAGCCAAACCTCTCCCTTCCCTGCCCGGCGAACCTGAGTCAACGAGAGAGAAATAGCTCAGTACTGGGATAAATCAAAAGAGATTTTGGAACCCAATACTGAGTTACACGAGCAGAAGAAGTAGTCACACACGACTGACCTCTAAATACCCTACGCTCTCTCTCACTCAAAGACAGTCTATGTGTAGACCTAAAGCTGTTGTTGGGCATGACTGCTACAGAGGAGCGAGTCAAAACACCAGCAACATGCTGATCACGCCGCGGGTAGCTATCTCGACGGGGGAACGAGATCTAGCCTCAGGACGGCGGAAGTCATGACCAAAGGGAGCATTAGGATGAAAACCAGAAACCTCGGAAAAACCAAGTCCTCGATGCTACCCAAAACTATCTGAAGCATCTGAAGCACACCTAGACCTCGTGTTGGTCTTAGATGCACTCAAGGTTTGCGGCTGACCCTGAATATGCCTACGAGCTGTAACACGGTCTCTCTGCACAATCCTGGCGTGCTTGAAGCATCGATCGATAGTATGTCCATCCTTCTGACAGAAGGTGCAATGATACTTCGCCTTCTGAGAGGCCGAAGTTGCAGGTGGAATTACCTTCCTGTCAGAAATCTCTTGGACAAAGCCCGCAGACTTAAATTGGACTTTCTCAGTTCTGGGCTCAGTCTCAATCACACCTGGTGCTATGGGTCTGAGCACGGCAGGTGGATGCTTCCTCATGTCCTCATAGAAATCATATCCTAGACCCTGATTAAATCTGCAGATCTTAAATTGGTCTAGAATAAGATTGAGCTTCTTCTTACCTCCTACAAATCTCTCGAGAGTGTTCATAAGATACTGACACTCCTGAAAGAGAGGTGCAAGAAGAGCAGGGGGAAGGAGAGACAGCAGAATGTAAGGGAGTAGAAGACGAATCAACAGCAGAGGAACAAATGGCATGTACACGCACAGCTGCCTCAGAAGGGACAATCCTACTGCTAGGCATTTGGTTCACGTCGCTAGGCGTCTCTACCTTACCCTTCGGCTTCTCCCCAACACCAGCACACACATTACAAGCAGATGGTTGCTTCTCTAGAAGGTCCTTAGTTAGCTTCACATATTTTTCATTCAAAGCAACGAGTTCAAATTTTAGTTTTTCACAATTATTGAATGGTGAGCTAGCAGGGTCCTTAGACGCATATTAAGCCATTTTCTTGTCATGATCAATCATTTCTTAAAACTATTTTGAGAAAGATTCAAGCTCAGCAGTCAATTTAGGACAATTCAAGCATGAAACAATAGGCTCAAGCAAAGAAGCATGCAATTCAGCAATTTTATGATCTGCTCTTTTTAAGTTCATTTTCAAGTTATTGCAATTTTCACAAGTTTCAGGCAGATCAATAAGCATAGTGTAAAGACCTCTAAAAGCATTGTCCTTATCCTCACATGAGGTGCAAGAAGTAGTCTGAACAGTAGAGGAAATAGAAGCAACCCTACTCATCTCTAGTTCAGCAAGCAGACTAACATTCTTCACCTTAAGCAAATCAAGCTCAGAAGTCAAACTATCATGAGAGGTTCTTAGCTTCTCCCTATCTCCAAGCAGGGAAGAACATACATCACATTCGTCACAGGAGGGAGCAGATATAAGTGAAGTATGCTCCTGTGACAATCTCTCTACTTATTTCTCAAGATCCACAACCCTAGCTCTAGATCTAGCATAGAACTTTCCTAGCTTCAAAAATCCATCATAGAGCTGGTCGTAGGCGGGACCTACCTCATCGGAGTCGTTGTAGAGCTCGCTGTCGCTAACGTCGTCGTTGTCGTTGGCCATGAAGCACATGCCGATGAACTCGTCGCCGTCCTTGGAATCTTGATCATCCTTGTCGTCGTCGTCGCTCCACCCCTCCACGTCGCTGAAGTTAATATCGTCGAAGGCGGTGAGGACGCGGTGGAAGAGCTTCTTGGCTTTGCCAAAGTTGCGAAACTTCTTCTTACCTTGAGCGTGAGCTGGGGGGCTTCTTGTTGCGGTTCTTGTCGATATAGTCGTTCTTGCTCACACCGCCGTAGTCGTTCTTGCCCTTCTCCAGCTTCGGGCAATTTGCCTGAATGTGGTTGGGGCCACCACACTCGAAACAAATTATCGGCCCACTCCTCTTTCTATCCCTTACTCTCTTGTAGGCATGCGAAAACTTTCTGGCTAAAAGGGCTAGCTGGTCCTCTGGTAGCTACTCTAATTGATCATCGGTTACTTCACAGAGAGCAGTTAGGGAATAACCAGTAGCACTATCCGAGAAAACACCAGAAGCCGGACTGGGATCAGTAACCAAAGCCATTGACTGAGACTTCGACTTGCGAGAGACAATGTCAATCTCGTGAGTCTTGAGGCGTAAGTACAACACATCAAGAGTCAATGTCGAAAGGTCAGTGGTGTCCTTGATGGTGGTCACATTCATCTCCCAAACTCGCAAATCCAAGGCCGAGAGCATCTGACGAGCGTTGTCTGAATCGGAGTATGTGAGACCGACGGCTCGGAGGTTACTCAGAATCTTGTGAAATCTTGCAAAACACTCATCCAAGGACTCACCAGTGAGCATTTCAAACTTGTTGTAATCTCGCTTGAACTAGTCCTGTCGTACGGTCTTAATCTAGGTGGTGCCCTCATGGTATGCACCGAGAGTCACCCAGATGTCGTAGGCCGACGAGTGATGTGAGATGCGATCGAACTCATTCCGACTCAGACCCTGGATTATGATGTTCCTTGTCTTAGTATTTGCCTCAACATCAGGCATGTTATTAACAGTGATGTTCTCATCGGCAGGAACAACAAAATGAATCTTTACTTTTTGCCAAATCGCGTAGCCTTCTCTTTCAAAATGGATAGTCGACCCCATCAAAGATAGGAGGCTTGGTGGAATACCTATCTGTCACCATGGCTCGCAGACCGGTTAAGATCTATAGACGAGAACTAACCATGCTCTGATACCAATTGAAGGATTGAAAATGGCAACAGAGGGGGGGGTGAATGGTGCCCTTTTAAAATTACCCCGAGTATTCTCACAATGTTCCTTTTTCTTCTGCGGTAGCAATAGTAGCTATGAAGTCAGAAAGTAAACCCTAAATGAGACAGAAGGAACCACTAGTTTCTGCAAATAAATATACACAAAAAAACACTAAGGACCAGACTACTTTTGACAGACTGAAAACATAAGGCAAACTACAGATTGAAAAAGAAAACCAAAAACCAAGAGTACTTAAGAAATGCTAGAGCTTTAGGACATGAACTCAGCTGAAAATCATACTAGCAGACAGCACAAAAGAAGCTAATAATAATTAATTGGAGCCAACAACAACTGCTACAAAAAGAAGATCAAGGTGCTGTCCAAAACTGGCTGGAAGGAGCAGTAAAAACAGCACACAACAATCTGGCCTAAAACAGTCTCTAATAGCCACGAAACAGCACTGAAAAGTGAAGATTTTTGCTGCCAAAAACCTGAAAAGAAACCTGCTGGCTGAACTGAAAAGGGAACTAAAACAGGGAGCAAACTGCTGCCAAAAACAGGAACATTTAACCTGTACCGAGCTAGCAAAACAGACCTGCAACCGTTCAGATTTCTGCAGTTAATCAGCAGGTTGCACAGGAGGACAGCCAACCGAAAACAGCAAGGAAGAACTGGCCGAAAGCTTCTGGAACAGTAAGAAGCAAATGCAGACCAGCAGACCAACAGTCTGAGCCAAAAAAATGAAGATTGAAACCTGCTGCTACCGAAAATGCAGATTGCTACTAACTGAGATTAATCGGCAAGGAAGCTCATGAACCGAAAGCTAAAGGCACTCTGTCCGAAATTGACAGGAGAAGAAACACCAACTGCAGATAATAAAATAGAAGAGGAAGAAAAACACCACTTTCCTACAGAGAACCGAAAGTCTAGTGATTGCTGCTGCTGCCAAAAGATTCCTACCAGCACTAACCGAACACAAGCATTACTTGCACCTATACCAAAAATCTGATCGAACAGACTGGACACCAGAGGGCACAGATGCTGGCCGAACCACCAAGAACCAGACTGGAAAGAGAACAGAGAAAGCAAATGCTGCTGCTGGCCGAAAATAAAAGAGGACAGTATTGTGAACCTGCTACCCAAAACTTCAGATTTGCACAAGAATAAAAAAGGAGAACCTGCTGCTCTCTTCAACCGAAAACTGAGGACTGCACAGAGGAACTGAAATCCTCAAAACTGGACGCAGCAAGCAGTGACGAAATAAGGACTTAAGAGTTTGCTCTCGGACTTAACTGGCCAAGGGAGCCTTGAGACACCATTCCGATCAAAGCAAACTTAAATCAAAAGACATACTTCAAAAATAGAGATTCTTTGAGACAACTACTTTGTTCATGGGAGTTGATCGATCAACTGATCTTGAGATATTTTCCCATCACAAGCACATATATTGCAGCTATACGATCAACGAAGCAAAATCAAAACAAGATAATAGAGAACAGTAAATAAATTAATAGAAAATAAGAACTTCATATTGAGACGAAGAGCGATGAATGATTATAACAGATGAATGTTTACATCAACTCTTCCATATCTCACTAAAAAACACACACAAGGAGAGAAATAAAATCCTTACCCTCTCATAGAGCACAAGCATTAGGAAACCCTAACACTCACACCCCTCTCTCTTTTTCTCTCACTCAAGTGCACTTCTCCCACTCGAGAGCACCTCTATTTATAGCCTCCACTAATGGGTTTACAAACACTTTACCCATTAGGTCACACTAACTCTCCACTAATGGGCTTACACACCATTTTTTCCACTAGGTCACAACACCTCTCCACTAATGGATCATCTCCTAACAAAGTCCACTTTGCCTATTCTTTCTTGATCCAATCCGCTTCCTTTTGTGCAGCCTTGCGCATTTACCAAAATGCCATTCCTGCACCTTCTTGGAAGCTTCCTCATTTCTTGCCGCGTACGCCCCGTAACCACTTCGAGTCCTCGCCGTCTTCGACACATCCCGACCGCTTTGACCTCAGCACCGCCTGTGCCTAGTCCGGTCACCCGTGTCTCGCCACGACTCCGTCTCAAATTCCTGCAGTCATCACCGACAAGAAAACGCATCACATAGCACCGCACAAAAATGTATAATTAAATGGTTTAGCATCCATAAATAGCATAAAATGCCGAAACAGATTCTAACTTTCCAAAACACGAGTCAATTACTCATCACACAACAGGGGTTACCTCCACATGGTCTCTCACTATGCGTGCTGCTACTCTGTTGTTTTTTAAATAGAGAAACTCTTTTCTTTGCTTCATCTTGTTGGCATTGAGTTATTACTACATGAAATAACATAGCCTGGTGGTAAGTCTCCTTGCATGAATACTTAAGGTCTTGTGTTCAAATCCTAAGCAATGCAAATCTTTTCCCTGTTAGCTCTTGGCCATAATTTACCTTTAGTCAATGACAAGCGGGGCCCACTTGTCATACTCTATTAGAACAATCTCTACTCATTGACAGCCAGGCCCCACATGTCATACACTCACATATATTGAAAAATAGCCAAAATAAGATTCCAGATAATATTCCTTTCGTTTTATAATTTTCTGGAATTTCCAATTCGTTCGATCTTCCACATGTTCGTTCTCCCTCATACGAACTCCGAATTCATTGATTCTTTTTTTAAATTCATCTAAAATCGTAACCTTCATTCTAATATATATTTTATATTTTTGTGCTTTTATTTGAATTTTTTATTTATCTAGTTGTTTGTTCTTCTCAATTCACGTGTGTAGAATCCGACGTCGCCGACCCTAGTTTGGACCAACAGGAAGCGTCAAACTCCAACTTCAATGAAGGCAACTCGTAGACCTTTGATCATATTGAACTCATTTTATAAAAGTATATTGTTTTAAATTAACATGCATTGCTAGTTTATATTAAATGTTTTCGGGACTAGCTCAATACCTACTTGATAGTATGCCACCTTGAATAATTATGAATGACATATATTCTTGAACACCATAGGATGGGTAATTTTAGTTGGTCATATTTTAATACCAACATGGGAATCAAAGCTATGCTTAGTCATACTTTAGTTGTGCGATGGGTTCCTTCATCATGTTTATTATGAAAAATTTGACTTAACCATATATGAAATTGTGGCGGGTAGCCACTGTTAATAAAATTTGTTATTCCATGGCAGGGGATGCCATTGAGCTTAGTTAAACAAAAATTAATTTCATACTCAGGCAAATGATCATGCAGTAAAGGGGGTGTGGGAAGCACATTTTGGATGAGGTTGTTTTGCCTGAGTAGCCACAAAGGACTTAATCTTATGCGCCATTGATCTGGATCCTATCGTACAACCACATGTCTAGTATGGGATGTACCTGGCTTATCAAAACAGAGCTTTGCAAAGACCTTGTCATGATCTTTCTGCCACACACCCAAGAAAGTGTGTCAATCATGTGGCAATATGAGATGATCATGTCTTGTGGGTAAATCAGTACAACCTCTACAGAGTGTTACAAATTATTTGAATAGCTGTGTCCCCATTTATGGATAATGCTTGGTGATTTCACACGGGAGATAGATTTTATCTAAAAGTTGTGGTTGGTGAATGATTAGGAAGTGAACAAGTAGTTCACTAGTTGTTTCAAAGTACTTGTTTACTTATGTATGTAACCTTTTCAAATGTGCTTTTCAATTTATGTATTGTACTTGTTCTCAATACTACTTTCTGCAAAATAGCCATAAAGCCACTCTTATTCAAGCCTTGCATGAATACTATTTGCATACATTTCCCTATGACTTGCTGAGTACTTTATATACTCACAACTTTACGCCATTGACCATAAGGTCCACGACTTTACGCCATTGACCATAAGGTCCGTTGTTACTATTTAATTAAATTTGCTAATTCTTAGCTGTTTCATTGCATGGATATGATTTCATCAATGTTGATACTGTGTGAACTAGCTGCTAATCTTGGGACTAGTTCAGAATACACAGAGGGTTAGGATTTGCAGATTCAGGTCCCGACATATCATTACAGTATAATTGCATCAGAAAATGTATTTGCAAATTGTTAAAGAAGATGAAAGATGTATGAATGAGAAAGAAAAGAGGAGAAAAAGAAAGAGAATGAAAAGAGGAAGAGATGAGGTAAAGTAGTAGTTCGGTTGAGAGGAGAAACAAGACTATAAGTATATGTATAAAGGAGGGTAAATGGGACTATGAAAAGGCAGGGAGAGGGCAGATAGGACCCCTTTACATATGGCTAGTATATAAGGATCTACCAAACTCTCACTCGGAACAGGGATCATAAATAAAGTGCCAACCATTTTTCCATTTTTGACGGGCACGAAATAGTACCCCATTACATTATTCATCTCTCTACATTTGGTAAGTAATTATGTGTGAGTAGAGATAGATGAAACTCAAGACCAGTAACGCCAGTCTGGAAGTGAGTAAGTCCTGAAACGCTATATGCATAGGTGGAGTGTTGGGCCGGGAGTCAGTACCAACCAAACACTATTGGAAGTCGGTAGAACCCTGATGAGCGACCCGGTATACCGATGGATAATAGATGGGCTGGAGAATTGAGTAACGTAACTCAGGAAAAGTTCTATACTTTGAGCTTGACCCACACTAAAGGAAGTGTGGAAAGCCTAGTTAAGATGATTCAGAGTAGCTATGGGTGCAGTAGCAAAAGCCTGCGCAATGCTAAATAAAATCATGAGTTCATGCCAGTTTCCTGGATTGGGGACTACGATTGTCACTAGGGATCTTTCTTTACCCGAGTGAAACATTGAAAATTTCACAATTAAATGATGTCAATTAATTTGGTAAAGCTAATTTCTGAAATTGGATGACTAGAACAGGATTTAAGGACAAAGAGATGCATATAGTGCATTTTGTTACTACTATGCTTGTTGAGTATGTTAGTACTCACCCTTGCTATTATTCTCCTTTGTTAGACCCCACCCCGACTGAGGAATACTTTGAGTCGGATGAAGGGGCAGCAGGCACTGTCGAGTTCACAGGAGAGGAGGTCGGCGATTACGAGGAGACAAGGGAGGTGGACCCTCTATACTATGGCTGGGATGAGTAGGCATCCCACTGAACCAAGCAAGAGAGTCCTAGGATATCAGTCAATATCTTTTGCCCCTTGTGTATTTGTAATTAAGACCATAGCCCTCATGGCAAGTGTTGTAATAATAGTACTATTTCTAAATTACTGTTCTGCCATGTGACTTTGGTAAAGACTTACTATTCATCAAAATAGTGTTCTACTGATTAGACGAATAATAATCCACATGCTTTTGTGTCATTATCCTTGGGATAACGACACAGGGCGCCATAGGTGGTATCAGAGCAGTAAGTAGGGCCACGCTAGTAATGTAGATTCTGCAGTAGGACTTAAGTGGACTTTCTTACTTGCTATATTGCACTAAGTATTTTGAATTAATCCTTGTCTACATATCAATTTCTATCTTGCTCTATTTCAAAATTAATATATTAAAAACTCATCTTTCTTAAAGGTATACCTATACTGATATAGAAATTCTACTTTTGTAGGATGGCCTTATTTAATATCCCATCCGATAGGATCCACGGGGAGCATGTGTTGATGCTGGGGAGGCTACTACATTTTTTAGGAGCTCCTTTTTCGGAGTATTTTCAGGAGTTTCTCGTGAGTGGTGGTGCACCAGTTTAGGAGTCTTAGTGTTAGGGATTCCCCTGAACCTAGCGTATAGTTTGGAGTGTGTTGAGGAGTGGCGCTTAGCAGACGATTACTTACCTATTCAGGAGCAACCCGTAAGGCTACACATGCACTTCGAGGACATTTTAGTGACCAGTTGAGAAATTCACCCTTTCGAGAGATCCCACTTATTGCCCTGGGTAGCCAGGGTGTACAGTTTGGTCCTATTCCTTCTACCTGATCTACCGAGATACCCTCCCTTACCACAGCCGCACTGTAGAGGGAGACAGCTAGCACGATGCTGCTAGCTAACACCCTACTCTATAACACCACCTATGGAGCCTTAGCATGAGCAGAGGAGACCTCGGAGTTTTGGAGGAGGCGCTGTAGTGACCTAGAGCTGGAGTCCTTGAGAGGTTCCCACCAATCCACCACCTTAGGTGCCACCTCACAGCCTTCAATGGATATTCCCTGGACTAGTCACGCGAGTGCCCCCACCACTAGCCCCAGCACCACATTGGTTCTACCCACCACCACCTCCACCACCATCTCCACCACCTCCAGTTGGGACTTTTGAGGGAGATGACTACATTCCCATGCCTTCCCCAGACTATGCCCCAGACACCTACTTCTTATGCCCCAGACCCCTACTTTGATTTCTCTTCCAGTATTCCTACTCCACTTTACAACCCCTGCCCTCACCATCCTGCACCACCACCTTAGGGAGACCTAGGAGGTACCTTAGCACCTAGACTTTTTCACCCCCGCCCCCACCGTCCTAGAGCAGGGACTAGAGTAGCCCGTATCACAGTGCACCTAGACCCCTTCTGAGACACAGCCACTCTTGAGGAGCTCTACCGTTCTTGCTTTGAGGACCTAAGTAGTAGTCGTGAGAGGGAGAGGAGAGTGATCCAGGGGAGAGGGAGCCATGGAGCACTTAGCCCATGAGAACCCCTGGGCGTATGTCTTGTTTGCTAAGCGGTACTATTATCTTGTGCATGATTCAGCATGTTTAGTTTGTGGTTGAGATTGTAGTATCAGTATCTTGGTCTGTATCGATATGCTTGTTAATTCTGATCTGCATTCCTATTTTAGTCAGAGTCTGTTATATTTCCCTATGATTTTGTGTAACCTGGTGGGCTTACAACTCAACCTAGGGTAGGTTGTTTGAGAATTAGGTTGGCAGACTCAATTTAAGGTAGAGGTAGTAGTGCTTAGGTTAGAGGCATGAAGTTAGAACTCTGATGTGGACCTCCTTCTATCTTCGGACAAGCCTAGACCATGCCCATGGCTTTCTTTCCTTTTCTTCCGTCACACTGGAAATGGTCATCAGCCGTTGAGAGATGCACTAATTAATATTGAATCAAAGATAAGTTAAAGAAGGATGATGATACAAAATGATTTAACCCTCATGCTGAACTTCAGATTTCCCAAACGAGTGGTCTGTGGCGCTCCTAGGCACGTAGCTCGGGCATATCTAGGAGTGAAATCCTAGGCATACTCAGGGATAAGCCCTGAGCATAGTCCTAAATGCGTAGTTTTGGGCGAACCTGAGAGCGAGTTTTTGGGCACACCTGGACACGTAGATCCAGGGTAGTGTAGGTTCGCACTCAAGGGCAAGCCTTGAGTGTGTCCCAAACACGTAGATTTGGGCGGTTTCAAGAGCAGGTTCTCAAGCGTGGTTGGGTACAATAATCCCAAGTAGAGTTGTGTGTGCTTTAAAAGCAAGAATAAGGCTTGAGAGTGAGGTTAATTCACCATTCTGCAAACTAGAAGTGGAACCTACTTTTAATTGGATGCTGCTACACATTAAATAGAAGTGGCCTCTATAATAAATAGAATAACTTTTCTTCTGCCCAAAAGATTGCTAATTAGAAAAAACTAGAGAGATAACCCTGTCGCTCCTCTGGAGTAAAAGCCGCTAAGGATTAAAAATCACCAATTAAGAACCTCTGCCTTTCCCCTGCAGGATGGAAGGCCGTCAGTAGAATGAGCAAGAATTAGGGTTGAGACTTGGTCTTCTTCCTCAGGCCTCACCAGGAGAGATCCCAACTACTAATCCTCAGAGTACAACCCCAGGTCAGACCCCTCTAGTCATTGTGCAAGGCCCCAGTAATCTAGCATCAGCTAGTAATGCAGATCCATTGTGAGTCATGGGGTAAGTCCTCAAATATTTAGAAAACTCTAGAAAAGAATCCCAAGACAGCCAAAATCGCTTTATGGAAGCATTGTTGACCAGAGTAGCAGCACCTCACCACCCACCCACCCATGGAGTTAGCCTTGGAGACTTTCTCCAGACTCGTCCCCCTACCTTCGCAAAAGCAATTGATCCTTTAGACGCAAGTGACTAGCTAATCGAGATAGGAAAGAAGTTGGATATAGTGGGTTGCTCCAATGAAGAGAAACTCCGTTATGAACCCTAACCAATTTAGACATACCTCTCCAAGAAGACTTAACCTATGAAGAACATCCAGTGAAGATTATAGAGACAAGATTAGTGGCTACATAATCGAACTATTTGCTTTTGCAAAGTATTATGGAAGAATCACTCGGTCTGTGAGGCTACGTGGGAGAAAAAGGAAGAATTGAATGAAGCCTACCCCAACCTGTTCAAGTGAGCACTCGATTTCAGGGATGAAATCACTCTAAGGGGGGAAGGCTGAATGAACCCTAACCCTAATTACCTTTAAACAGTACAATTAGCAATAATTAAAATTTTAATTAAGGGTTATTACAAGCAGTAATTACAAAAATGAATTACAACCTTTAGCTCAAAATCTCAATACTTAAACTAAAGCTCATCATTACAACTGTTTTACAAAAATTGGTACATAAGAAAAGAATTAATTTCTAAAATTTCAATTGCAGTAAGCTACAAGCTAAGTAAATTAGTGCATTGCATTCTAGTGCCTTGTAGTAAATTAGTGCATTGCATTCTAGTGCCTTGTTCCTGCAATTAGCCCACGTTAGTATCCCAAGATGGCCACCTCAAACCATCTATTTTCTTTTGTAAGCGGAGAGCAAATCAAATAATAATCCAAGGGAGAATAAGAGAAAGAGGGGAAGAGTTGCCATCAGTACTCTTGGGCTACTAGAGCCAAATAGAATGGCGTTCTTAGAGCTTCCTAGACCATCCCGAGCTAGTCGACGCCCCTCACCATTAGTGGGTCTCATCATTTGGCAATTAAAGTCCAAAGCCCATATTTTTCCTACTTACCTTAGCCCTCAGAAAATCCCAAAATAGTACTCAGCCCACGTTTAGGACCTTCGGTCCGAAGCAACAGAGAACCAAGACTCAGGGAAGGATAAGAGTGGCATTGCACAGCTATGCACAACCCAGCTCCAGCTACAATAAAGAGAGAAGGCCCAAACCCCCTCCTATATAAGCTCCAATCCAGCCAATCACCCGCATTGCCCACTGCATTCCAGAAACTGAAGGATCGAAAATGGCAACAGAGGGGGGGTGAATGGTGCCTTCAATAATCGCCCCGAGTATTCATTCGAATTTCTTTTCCGATAGCAATGGAAGCTATGAAGTAAGAAACAGAGAGCTCACTAAAAGCTGAAGAATCAATAATAGCTGACAAAAGAACATACCAAGCTGAGAGAACTAGCTTCTGAAAAAAGAACCAACTTGAAGCAATCTGTAAACATTACACCTAGTAGCTAATAATTGCACCTACAAAAACTAGAAGGATCACTATTAAATTCATAACTGAAATAGACTGCAGTTGGCCAAAAATATTTGACTGCCGAAGGACTAATTGCAACAAATAGATTGGCCTGTCCGGGAACTAAACAAAGAACAAGGAATGCAAACCTGCCAACTACAAGTGTTACACACCAACAGCAAGAACAGAAACAAAACAGGGAAAATAGTTCTTGATGCCAAATCTGCACTGGCCGAAATCTGTAGGCACTCCTGTCCAAAAGCAGCCTTTAACAGCCACACTTGCTGCCGAAACTGAGCAGGGAACAACCACAAAAAGCAGATCAAGGTGCTGTCCAAAACTGACTGGAGTGAGCAGTAAAAACAGCACACAACAATCTGGCCTAAAGCAGTCTTTAACAGCCACACTTGCTACCAAAACTGAGCTGGGAACAGCCACAAAAAGTAGATCAAGGTGCTGTCCAAAACTGACTGGAGAGAGCAGTAAAAACAGCACACAGCAATCTGGCCTAAAGCAGTCTTTAACAGCCACACTTGCTGCCGAAACTGAGCAGGGAATAGGGACAAAAACTGTAGATTAAAAAGGAGGCACAGCCTGGCCGAACTGCAGCAAGGGACAGCACTAAAACTTGAAAATCTGCAGACTAGAAACTGCTGCCTAGCAGGCCAAACGAAAGAAGAAACTATAGATTAAAAAGGAAGCACAAGCTGCAGCCTACAAACCGAGAGCAAGGAAGACAGAAAGAATGCCAAGAACAAGTCATAGCAAGGCATGCTCGGCAGAAGAACAGAAAGTAAACTTGCAGAAAACTGAACCAAGAAAATAAGAACCTGAAACCCCAAAAACTGCAGGAACCAGACAGCAGAAAGATTAATGAAATGCTGCAGTCTTTTTTTGTTTAAACCTTTGCTTTCGAGATGAGCTAGCCAAGAGGTCTTGAGATGATTCCCAGTTCAAAGCACTTGTTTTGCAGCAATAAGATCAACGATTCAACTTCTAAATCAAAAGGAGCAGCACAAACATAACCAAAAGAGAAAATCACGAAGAGAAGACAAGTGACCAAAATATCTCACACACCAGAATTTTCATATTGAGACAAAGAGAGAAATGATTACACAAGGTTTGCTACAACCAAATCAACCCCTCTCTAGCTCAAAAACCCACACACACATGGAGAGAAATAGAAACCCAAACTTTTACCATAACTCTCTCATGTTTCTCTACTAGAGAGCACCTTCTATTTATAGCCTCCACTAATGGGTTTACAACACACTTTACCCATTAGCTCTCAACAACTCATAACACTTTGTAGGATCGATACACACTAAGATAGGCAATCAGAGGGGGGGTGAATGATTGCGGAAGCTAAAAATAAATTTTAAGACTCACCCCTAGAAACAAAACCTATTTAAGCCGCGTTTAAATAAACCGGACAGAACACTGCGACCTCACTAAAAATGATCTCAATAAAAATCCGTAACTCCGATGGACTTCAAACTTTGTCAGAATAAACTAGAGAAAGTTATTGAACTAACCCAACTGGAAGTATATCAATCGGAGGTCTAGAACTCGAGATATAAAATAAACAAGATTGCTGCTGTAGAAGTGACGAGAATTAATTAAGCATATCTCTAGCAAAATTAAGAAAGAAGTTAAACATCACAAAGCTTAACAGACCATACTAAGAAAAATTATACTTAATGGCAAGAAAACAAGATAGAAGCAAAACAAACAAACTCATTGTGTCCACACCGTAAACTGCAAACCAGATTTCTAGTTGCCCTCACGTCCCATAATGCATGCATGCAAACTTTGCTAATCTCTTTTTCCTCTCTCCTCACCTAATCTCTTTTTCTTCTCTCCTCATCACAAAGCTATGGACTGCTCACGTGTAGTTACAGGTCTGCATGAACCAAGGCAAAAAACAAGAAGAGAACTTACAGACCAAAATAGATCGAGGCGCACTTTTTTTTTGTTTTCTCGGGTCGCTCCGTTTCTCCGTTCTTGCTTGCCACTTCTGTTTCTCTATTCGCTAATCACCTTCCCTGTCTCCTGGCTTTTCTTCCGTATGAGAAAATCATGCAGCGCCGCCAACTATTTTCTTCGAGAAAAGAAACACGCAGCGCCGCCGGCCTCTGCTTCAAACGCTCGCCTTCACGTGAACTCCCCAGATCAAAGCCGAAACACAGCCGCCAGGACAAAACGCCAGAGATGCAAATTTTTCTTTCAAAAACTACGGCGAACCAAAAAAACCGCAGCCCTCAATCTATTATCTCACCCCGTTACAAATCACGGCTCGCATCCACAGCTCTATATCGTTTCGTATACGCTTCATATACGTGCCGTCCGCATCTGCAGCCTTCTCGCATGCCTCCGCCATAACGATGCATCTCCGCGTCTCCAACGCCGCATCATCTCTATGCGCATTGTTCTCTAGCCTGAACGTCTCGCATGACATCCTTGACCGATAGGACCTCAGTTCCTCCCTGAACTTAGTCCCGAAACCTCAGTTCCACCTGAACCTAGTTTCAGTCCCGTCATCAACCACGTTCCGCCTCAAGCAACACCTGCACATGAATAAACAACCAACCGCGTACGAGCACAAGTCCACGACTTGACTCAAGTCAATCCGCACACACGCAACACATCAAAGTAATATCATAACCAATGTTGTCAATTATTCATCATCTAAAATAACCGAGACCAGACCACATGGTCTAACAATCTCCCCCTTGATGAATACATTGACAACACATTAAACTCACATGACTTTCAACAAATCTAAATGAAAAACTAAAGCCAAACTCTCAAACCCTCTCTCTTAACACAAGAGAAGTAATTTTAATTCTCAGAAGACTCTCCAATCTCTCAAATTTCTCTCCCCCTTTGGCAATGTAATCATCAAGGAATTTCAGTGAATAAGAATAAATCTAAGAGAGAGCAATAAAAATAAAAATCTAGAAGCTTTGTAGATTATCCAAGTCATGTTGCATTTGTTTAATAAAGCAACCAAGTCATATTTTTGAGTAGAGCTATCTAGATCATATAAAGCCATATATCACATAGCAATGTCAAAACAAGTCCGTCAACATGATTAAGCAATTTATATTAATGACAGGCATCGCAATAATGACTAGACTGATTATAAAGAGCACAATGAGGTATCACAATGAAAAGTCAAAGCCTAAAAATGAAGCAAACTTTAACTCTAGACGGGCTAGCAGTCTCATGTAACAATTTATTGCTCCACACTCAAATTTTTAGGCATGTGGCATGCTTGTAGCATACTTCTTTTCATAATGACATACTTTTCTTTTCTTTTTTTTTTGTTGATGGTGGCATGCTTGAAGCATACTTCTTTTCATTCTGCGCACTTTTATGCTTTTTTTTTTGTTGACCATGGCATGCTTGAAGCATACATCTTTTCAATTCTCTCTTCCTTGTATACTTTTTTTTAATAACATGCCAAATTGAGTGACCATAAAAATTGTAACATGAAACATGCGAGCCTCATAGCCAAGAGTTAAAATAAGACTCACAATCGTGCTAATCCTTTTCAATGGACATCGCAAAGTAATAAATATAATCAATCTAGTCAAAGTATTCCACCATGTCATACTTTTAATTCAAATGTAGCAAATTAATTATAACCAGTCATGATCAATGCTACACAACATATGAATAAATATGATAAAGAGAGCTCTACTACTCAATTGATTTCAATGACTTGGATTTGATGAATTATTTGACAAGGATAATAAACAAAGCTTCTGAAATTTTAAAAGATAAGCTCCCCCTCAGAATAATCTCATAAGCTCCCCCTCAGAATAATCATATAGAGTGCAACACACCCAATTTACTTCGCAAACGAACAAACTGAGAAGTATCAAGCAGTTTTATGAGAGTATAAGCAATTTCAGAATCTAACTCCATAAGATAAAAGACAACATCACCTTTGCCACATGGTCTCTTAAAAAGTGAAATCTTTTGGAAGCCATAAAAAAATGAAGAACTATCAAGTGTTCCAATTAAGCAATGATGCAAAAGACCGAAACTCAATCAAGCTCATGTTCTCCATCCTCGTCAGCTGTTCTTACATAATAGGAAACATCGATCTCACAGTACCGGGGTTAGTGAAATAAGATTTAGGAATCCAGTACTGAGATACACGACGAGCAAAAGTAGGCGCAACACAAATACTCTTATGTACACATTCAGGTTTAGTATTACTCATATTTCTAGTCACAAAAGAACGTGCATTCCTCAAATTTGACCAAACCTTAGCCTTTTCTTTCATTTGTTGTTTGGCTAGTCTAAAGCAAAATTGCACAAGATGTCCATCTTTACCACAATGACTGCAAGTGTATTTCACTTTATATTTAACTTGAGAAGTAGAAACAACATTTGTATTCACTTGATTAGTAGATGACATAATACCAGCAGACTTAAAAACAGTTTGTTTTGGTTCAGATGTTATTTCAATTTTTCCAGGTTCAAGAAGCTTAACAATCTTAGGAGGATTATTCTTGGCATACTCAATACAATTAAATCCTAAACCTTGATTCTTCACGCTTATTTTTGACTTGTCTAGAATCATATTTAGATTTTTCTTACCAAAAGAGAATCTCTCTAAAGTGTCTTTAAGGTACTCATTTTCTTTAACTAAAGTGGGACAAGTTGAGCACTTAAAAGATTCATTCACAAAATTCTTAGAGGCACTAGACTGAGCCAATCTTTCTTTTTCAGCAAAATCATTAAGTTGTCTAGTCAATGCTTCTATCTCTATGTTAAGCTTAGGACAATTAGAACAAAAAGATGTCTCATGATAAAGCATCTGTTGAATTGTTTCTTGCGATGAACTAAGTCTAGCTTCTAACAATTCACATTTAGAACAAGTTTTAGAATGAACATTTGAATTACTTGATTCTAAACATGTAGAAGAACTAAACTTGAGTTTTTTAATTTTATCATTTGCAAGTTTTAACCTTTCATCACAAGAGTCATGTGCCAATTTTAATTCATCAAGTTTAGCAGTTACATCACTAAGTTGAACCATGTTTGACGTATTAATTTTTCTAGCATTTTCTAACTCAGAATGTAAAACTTGACATGACTCACAAGATTCATCATCAGGAATAGAAGATCTAAGTCTATTGATTTCAGAATTTAAGCTCTCAACAACAAAATCATGATTTTTAATTTTCTTTTTATACTTTTTGAGCTCCTCTGTCAATCTAAGCACAGCATGAGATAAATCAGTATAAGAAGGTTTTACCTCATCAGGATCACTATAAAGATCATCATCATTAAACTCCTCACTGTTGGCCATAAAACACATCCCTGTGAAGTCTACCTCTTTTGCCTTCTTGCCATTGTCCTCATCATCGCTTTGAGAATCATCATCACTCAAAACAATCTCATCAAGTGCTGAAATTATCTTATTGACTGCCCTGCGATAATTGCGCTTCTTGTTTGGATCAATCTTGACTTGAGAGCGACGAGTTGGTGCCTTGTCATCCTTGACCTCCTTGCTCCTCAGTTTAGGGCAATTCATCTTGATGTGGTTTTGCTCACCACATTCATAACATCTAATTGGACCTCCTCTTCGCCTTGATCGACGTTGTAAATTGCCTTGGTCACCTGTTAGAGAGAAGTACAAGTCGCTCTTCGGAATCTCCTCTAATTGTTCATCCAAATAGAGCACAATGCGCATAAAGAAACAATAGAAGAACTAGAAGAACTGTCACTTGGTTAGTCACTAATCCCAAAGAATTAGTCTTATTTATTCGCCAAAACATCAATCTCATGAGTTTTCATCTTGGAATAAAGATCATTCAAAGTGAGTGTTTCCATATTAATGAATGATTAATAGTAGTGACTAACACATTCCAAGCAGTATATATCCAAAGCATTTAAAATTTGACGTGCATTATCGAATCGAATATGTGACATCAACAGATTGCAAATCACTAATAATTTTATTAAAGCGGTCAAAAGTGCATCTACCGATTACTTTGGTTTCATCTCAAATTTGGAATACTCCTTTTAAATTGATTCGCGAACACCTTTAACAGATTTAGATCCTTCATGATAATCAGCTAGAGTAGTCCAAATTTTATTTGCAGATTTAATATGAGCAATTCTAACAAATTCGTTTCTACTAAGACCTTGCAACAGAATATTTCTAGCCTTAGCATTAGCTTCAACATCAGCAGAATTTTCAGTAGTAACAACAGAAGGCACAATATATGGATTTTCAACTTTTTGCCAAATTGCATTACCTTGTGCTTGCAGAAAGACCTCCATGCGAGTTTTCCAATAAAGATAATCGGATCCATCGAAAAAAGGTGGTTTACCTGAAAAACGATCCCGATCTGATGCCATTGCAACCTTGCTCTGATACCACTTGTAGGATCGATACACACTAAGATAGGCAATCAGAGGGGGGGTGAATGATTGCGGAAGCTAAAAATAAATTTTAAGACTCACCCCTAGAAACAAAACCTATTTAAGCCGCGTTTAAATAAACCGGACAGAACACTGCGACCTCACTAAAAATGATCTCAATAAAAATCCGTAACTCCGATGGACTTCAAACTTTGTCAGAATAAACTAGAGAAAGTTATTGAACTAACCCAACTGGAAGTATATCAATCGGAGGTCTAGAACTCGAGATATAAAATAAACAAGATTGCTGCTGTAGAAGTGACGAGAATTAATTAAGCATATCTCTAGCAAAATTAAGAAAGAAGTTAAACATCACAAAGCTTAACAGACCATACTAAGAAAAATTATACTTAATGGCAAGAAAACAAGATAGAAGCAAAAACAAACAAACTCACTGTGTCCACACCGTAAACTGCAAACCAGATTTCTAGTTGCCCTCACGTCCCATAATGCATGCATGCAAACTTTGCTAATCTCTTTTTCCTCTCTCCTCACCTAATCTCTTTTTCTTCTCTCCTCATCACAAAGCTATGGACTGCTCACGTGTAGTTACAGGTCTGCATGAACCAAGGCAAAAAACAAGAAGAGAACTTACGCACCAAAATAGATCGAGGCGCACTTTTTTTGTTTTCTCGGTCGCTCCGTTTCTCCGTTCTTGCTTGCCACTTCTGTTTCTCTATTCGCTAATCACCTTCCCTGTCTCCTGGCTTTTCTTCCGTATGAGAAAATCATGCAGCGCCGCCAACTATTTTCTTCGAGAAAAGAAACACGCAGCGCCGCCGGCCTCTGCTTCAAACGCTCGCCTTCACGTGAACTCCCCAGATCAAAGCCGAAACACAGCCGCCAGGACAAAACGCCAGAGATGCAAATTTTTCTTTCAAAAACTACGGCGAACCAAAAAAACCGCAGCCCTCAATCTATTATCTCACCCCGTTACAAATCACGGCTCGCATCCACAGCTCTATATCGTTTCGTATACGCTTCATATACGCGCCGCCCGTGATTCGCAGCCTTCTCGCATGCCTCCGCCATAACGATGCATCTCCGCGTCTCCAACGCCGCATCATCTCTATGCGCATTGTTCTCTAGCCTGAACGTCTCGCATGACATCCTTGACCGATAGGACCTCAGTTCCTCCCTGAACTTAGTCCCGAAACCTCAGTTCCACCTGAACCTAGTTTCAGTCCCGTCATCAACCACGTTCCGCCTCAAGCAACACCTGCACATGAATAAACAACCAACCGCGTACGAGCACAAGTCCACGACTTGACTCAAGTCAATCCGCACACACGCAACACATCAAAGTAATATCATAACCAATGTTGTCAATTATTCATCATCTAAAATAACCGAGACCAGACCACATGGTCTAACACACTTTATCCATTATCCCCTAACCAAATGCACTTCCTTTTGTGCAGCCCTGCGAATTCACCAAAACGCCACTCCTGCACCTTCCGAGAAGTTTCCTCATCTCTTTCCGTCCAAGCCTCGCAACCACTTCGAGTCCTCGCCGTCTTCGACACATTCGACCGCTCCGACCTCAGCATCGTATGTGCCTAGTCCGGTCACCCTGTGCCTCGCCACACTCCGTCTTAAAGTCCTGTAGCCATCATAGATAAGAAAACATATCACATAGCACCGCACAAAATATTATAATAAAAAATTAGCATCAGTAAATAGTACAGAATGCCCGAGACAAACACAAACTTTTCAGAGCACATGTCAATTACTCATCACACATCACACAAACTTTCCAGTACACGGATGCCTGGACTAGGAGCCATCCACAACTGCCTCATAAGCTTCAACCATTTTCACAAATTTTATTTTCTTAGCTATGTGCTAGATCTCAAGCCTTATGTGATCACTCCAAGCAATAAGCTTAAGGAAGTGATCTTGGTCATCTAAAACTCCCCTTGAGTTCATGCCTAGTGCAATGGCAAGCAGTCTCATGAGAAAGAATTGGTGAGATCAGTTTTTTCGCACAAAAGAGATCATTTTGCTTTTGCTGAATGTAGTTCAAGAACAAGAAGTTAACATATTTTTGCTCATGCTTCACAAAGGAACTATCATAGCTCAATCTAAAGTTCAATAAAGATTCAAGACTCAACTCAGCCTATTTGACATGGCGTGGATCATAACAGGATAACTAAAGACAGACTAGTCTCAAGAGCTACCATGACATGAATTAATTCAAGTTATGCATTTTTAATCGACTTATGATGGCAAAGACTAGACTACACATATAAAGTCATAATAAATCTAGCAATTTAGCACGGATTATGGCAAGATGTAAAACAGTTAATTCATGTCATAACAGGGTAATAATCAAGGCTCCATGTAGTTATATTACAATGCATAATGAAATGCAAGAAAATTCAGCTCCCTTTCAACATGAAATGCACTTTTAGTTCAAGTTGAGTTATGTCAATATTAAGATCTAGAAGCTCCCAAAAGAACTTTTCCTGAACCAAAGCAATAAAAACGAGAAGCTGGCAAGAAAAATAGCAAAGGCAGTCCTTAAAGCATAGATAAGATATAGAGGATACTATAGCTCAGACTGACTCTCATCTACCCCATATGACTCTAGGACTATCAGCTGGTCTTCTAACACACTAAGAAGTAAACACATTCTTTGTCTACCCAAGGGTGGCCCAACCCTTGCTAGACCTAAAAGAAGTGAGTGAACTCAACCTAGTGAGAAGAGAGACAGCTAATAAGCAGCACCCTAGAATCACAAGATGAGAGGAAGAGATCTAAGTAACTAGATGAGAGAACCACTCTAAACTATGCTGGAAGGACTAGCCCGAATGCACCCTTATGCAACAAAGAGAGACAGAAGCATATAAATATGATAAAACATAAAGCGCAAGGCTCCCCCTCACAATAATCCATACGGACAGACCACCCCAAGCTCTCCCCGTAAAGCTGAAAACCTAGAACTATCCAAAGGCTTGATAAAGATATCAGCCAATTGGTGGTCACTCTCCATAAACTGAAGCACTATATCACCCTTCTCCACATGGTCTCTAAGGAAGTGATATTTTATATCAATGTGTTTGGTCCGAGAGTGATGCATTGGGTTCTTAGCAATGTTAATAGCAGAAGTGTTATCACAAAAGAGTGGAACATTGTCTATGACTAACCCAAAGTCCCGCAGGGTCGAAGCCATCCAAAGTATCTGGCTACAGCAACTGGCGGCAGCAACATACTCAGCCTCTACGGCGGACTGTGCAACACCGGACTGCTTCCTAAAAGACCAAGAAACAAGAGAAGTGCCAATGAATTGGTAGGTGCCAGAAGTGCTCTTCCTATCTATCCTACAGCCAGCAAAGTCTGCGTCCGAATAGGCTCTAAGCGAAAGACAAGAAGAGGAAGAGTACGAGATACCATAGTCAATGGTAGCTCGAAGGTACCGAAGAATGCGCTTCACCGCATGATTGTGAGACAAGCGAGGAGAAGCCTGAAATCGAGCACATAGACACACAGCGAAGTGTATATCCGGTCTCGAGGCAGTGAGATACAAGAGAGAGTCAATCATGCTTCTGTACTCTTTTTGATCAACTGGCTCGCCATCCTCATCTGGATCGAGTGAAGCTGATGATGCCATCGGAGTTGACACTGGCTTGCCATTACTCATGTCAAAGCGCTTCAGGAGGTCTCGAGTGTACTTGCCCTAATGCAAGAAAGTGCCCTCCCGAGTCTGCTTGATTTGGAAACCAAGGAAGAAGCTCAACTTACCCATCGTGCTCATCTCAAAATCTGTGCTCATGACATCAGAGAACTAGGAAACAAGAGCATGAGAGGAGTCGCAAAATATGATGTCATCCACATAAATCTGGATGAGTAGAAGGTCATTGCCATGCCTGTGAATGAACAAGGTCTTGTCTACCTTACCCATCTCAAACCTATGACTCAACAGATAGGACATAAGCCTCTCAAACCAAGCTCTAGGGGCTTGCTTAAATCCATGCAGGGCTTTGGAAAGTTTGTAGACATAGTTTGGGTATTTGGGGTTCTCGAAACCTGAAGGTTGCCTAACATAGACCTCTTCCTCAATATACCTGTTGAGGAAGGCACTCTAGACATCTATCTGGTAAAGCTTGAAGCTCTTAGACGCTGCGAAAGCAAGCAAGATCCTAATGACTTCTAGCTTAGTTACAGGGGCAAAGGTCTCCTCAAAATCTAGGCCCTCAACCTGGGAGAAACCTTGAGCTACCAATCTAGCCTTATTTCGAATGACTACTCCATCCTCACTTTGCACACACATCAACCAGGAGATCACAACACACACAAAGCCCCCAAGAACAACCAATAACAGCCCAAAACACCAGACCCGAAGCCAAGCCAGCCATTTCCATCCATCTTTGCTCTCGACTATAGGCCAGAGAGCTAAGCCACCAAAGCTGTAGCCATCGAGTGAGAAGAGAGGAGTGTCGGAGGAGGGGAGGCAGTACGTAGAGGAAGACAAAGGTGAACAAGGACAACGGGACAAGGAGGCCGACTGGGTGGAGCACCACAAGATGATGTCCCCGACCACAACAGGTACCTCAATTGCACCTTCATCCACGACTACGACCGCATGAGGACCACACTACAACTCCCACCATCTGAACACTTCCCATTCTCAGCCCAACAAATAAGTAGGCCCACATCCATCCCATCTTTTCTTCCCTTTTTGGTTCGTCTCGATTAAGCAGGCAAACAATCAGCACTACTCCTCAACTCATCCAATCGAACTAGGCAGTCTAGAAGTAGGGAGAGCACGCCAAGCCCAACTGGTGGCTACCAAAGTGACTAACAGTAGTCCTAGCACCGTGAGCACCCTCGAGTTTGGAGAACCACTCCCGGGCGCGATAACCCCAAGCCTGAATTCCGTCATCATAGCCACTAGGATTCCCTAAGACCGGGTGTGGTAAAGGATATAAAAATGTAATAAAAATATGAACTAAAATCAAAATATGCGAGCATAGTCGGAGGTAAGAGGAGGTAGAACTAGAGAGTGGTTGCAACCGAGCCTCAGCCCCAGCCAAGCCCACTGAAGTAATCCCCAACTAGCAGGATCCTATTATGGGTAAAGAAGAGAGGATGTTGAGGGAGAAGGAGCCAAGTAGTCGTAGTCAGCATCGAGTAGCAAGTCGTAGTCGGCATTGAGTAGCAAGTCATAGTCGGCATCAAGTAGCAAGTTGTAGTCGGCATCGAGTAGCAAGTCGTAGTCAATATCGAGTAGTAAGTTGTAGTCAACATCATGTAGCAAGTCGTAGTCAGCATCAAGTAGCAAGTCATAGTCGAAGTCGCAGTCGTAGTCGGCATCTAGTAGTAAGTCATAGTCGTAGTCGAGTACTCGAGTATGTCGTAGTCGAAGGCCTCATAGTCATAGTCAAAGTAGTCGAGTAGTCGTAGTCGGAGTAGTCGTGATCGTAGTCGGAGGCTGAGTAGTTGTAGTCGAAGCCCGAGCAGTCGGAGTTGATTCGCTCAAAGTAGTCGGAGTAGTTAAGTGGTAGCGAGAGCCGAACCACTGTAGATCCAACGAGTAGCCACCAGATCCAGTGATAGGGAGTAATGATAGCGGTAGATCCGACGAAGAGTGACCCGGAGGAGATCAGATCCGTCTGGATCCGAGCTAAAGAAGGGTGAGTGTGCAAGGTAGCTGCGGAGTAGCATACCTCAAGAATGGAGGGAGAAGGAAGCAAGCACCGACGCTAAGAAGGGAGAGCGGAGTAGGAAGAGAGCAATGATCGGAAGCAAAAGCATCAATAGAGAGCGTTTTAGGCAAGAAGGAGGAGTGCGAGTGCCGACCGAGAGAGGAGTGTGAGTGTTGGCAGAGGAAGAGGAGTGTGAAGCGTCAACCGAGTGTGAGGCGTCGACCGAGTAGAGGAGGTTAGCGAGCGTCGACCGTAAGGCGAGAGTGGATCTGGGCCGAAAGGCCTGGGCCTTTATGACCATTTTAGCAATTCAAGCCATAGGCTAAGGATTCGACTCTAACCCAGTAGATAGATTAGAAATCCACCGAGACGGGGAAGGGAAAAACTTTACTAATCTATTATTACTCTAAATAACTACTTTCTTATAAAGGCACGTTTGCTTGTCATGCAGAGATCGATCAGGCTCCAACCGAGGTAGCAGAGCAAGTTGCCTTTGATTCCAGCACTTACTACTACTTAGGCAAGCTAACTCTTGATCACAAATATAGTTATGTCAAATGTACAAATTACTTTCTCTATCATTACAATATAATCGCATTAGAAAATATATTTGCAAAGTTAAATCATTAAAGAAGATCAAAGATGTATGAATGAGAAGAGAAAAGAGGAGAAAAAGAAAGAGAATGAAAAGAGGAAGAGATGAGGTAAAGTAGCAATCCGGCTAAGAGAAGCAGCAGGACTATAAGTACGTGTATAAAGGAGGGTAAAGGGGACCTTGAAAAGGTAGAGAGAGGGCAGGCAGGACCCCTTTACATATGGCTAGTATATAAGAATCTACCAAACTCTCACTTGGAACGAGGACCGTAAATAAAGTACCAACCATTTTTCCATCTTGGACGGGCATTAAATAGTACCTCGCTACGTTATTCATCTCTCCACATTGGGTAAGTAATTATTTGTGAGTAGAGATGGATGAAGCTCAAGACCAGTAACACTAGTCTGGAAGTAAGTCCTGAGACGCTATATGCGTAGGTGGAGTGTTGGGCCAGGAACCGGTACCAACCAAATACTATTGGAAGTCGATAGAGTCCGAGTGAGTGGCTCGGTATACTGATGGATAATAAATGGGCTGGAGAATTGAGCAACGTAACTCAGGAAAAGTTCTGTACTTTGAGCTTGACCCACACTAAAGGAAGTGTGGAAAGTCTAGTTAAAATGGTTCAGAGTAGCTATGGGTACAGTGGCAAAAGCCTACGCAGTGCTAAATAAAATCATGAATTTATGCTAGTTTTTTGGATTGGGGACTACGATTGTCACTAGGGATCTTTCTTCACCCGAGTGAAACATTGAAAATTTCACAATTAAAAGATGTCAATTAATTTGGTAAAGCTAATTTCTGAAATTGGATGACTAGAACAGGATTTAAGGACAAAGAGAGGCATATAGTGCATTTTGCTACTATTATGCTTGCTGAGTACGTTAGTACTCACCCTTGTTATTATTCTCATTTTTTAGACCTCACTCCAACCAAGGAATACTTCGAGCCGGATGAAGGGGTAGCAGGCACTGACGAGTTCACAGGACACTATGCTAGCAAGTGCCCCTAGAGGTAAGCTCCGACGCCAGTTCGCTTCAATCTGGGAGCCACCCCAGATAAGACTCTTACCTCAAGAGCAGGACGAGGAGCACCCCCAGCATCAGGTCAGGCCAGCAGGACACCGGTTGTGAGAGGCTAGGTGAACCATATCACTGCAGAGGAGGCCCAAGTAGCACCAGAAGTTGTGATCGGTAAGTTCCTAATCCATTCAAGCCCTGCTACAGTTTTGTTTGATTCTGGAGCATTGCATTCATTTGTTTCTCGGAGTTTTGCTTTAAAGCAACGGTTGAAAACTGTTGCTCTTGGATCTGTTCTTTTGATTCAATCCCCGGGTTCCGAGTTGAGTTCGAACCTAGGTTGTCCAGGAGTTAAGATAACTATTCAGGGAGTTGAGTTCAGTGCAGATTTGGTCATCTTGAATATCCAGTCTTTAGATGTGATCTTGAGTATGGATTGGCTCCAGAAGCATTAGGCAGTGTTAGATTATGAGAGCAGAGCAGTGACCTTGACCAGTTCTGATGGGAGTAAGGTACAGTTTGCAGCTAGCATGTGTCAGCCAGAGGAAGTCATGGTTTTCCAGAGCAAAGTGATCGGGTTAGAGGATGTGCCAGTTGTCAGAGAGTACCCCAACGTATTTTCAGATGATCTCCCAGGTATGCCGCCAGAGAGAGAGGTTGAGTTTCTGATCGAGTTTGTACCAGGTATCACTCCGATTTCTAAGAGACCCTATCGGATGCCTACCAATGACTTAGCAGAATTGAAGAAGCAAATTCAGGAGCTTTTGGACAAGGGTTATATCAAACCGAGTTCATCCCCGTGGGGGAGCACCAGTGTTGTTTGTCAAAAAAAAGGATGGTAGTCAGCGCATGTGTGTGGATTACCGAGCTCTCAACGAGGTCACCATTAAGAACATGTACCCTGTGCCCCGGATTGACGACTTGTTTGATCAGCTTAAGGGAGCAAGAGTTTTCTCCAAGATTGATTTGAAGTCAGGATTCCATCAGATGAGGATCTGAAAGGAGGATATACCTAAAACAGATTTCTCGACTCGTTATGGTCTATACGAGTTCACAGTGATGTCATTTGGTTTGACCAATGCTCCAGCTTACTTTATGTATTTGATGAATAAGGTGTTCATGGAATATTTGGATAAGTTTGTCATTGTGTTCATTGACGACATTTTGATCTACTCCAAGAATGAGAAAGAGAGCATGAGGAGCACTTGAGGATGGCATTACAGAAATTGAGGGATCATCAGTTGTATGCTAAGTTCAGTAAGTGTGAGTTATGGATGAAGGAAGTCACCTTCCTAGGCCATGTGATGACAACAGAAGGAGTTGTAGTTGACCCTAGAAAAATGAGAGATGTTTTAGATTGGCAGTCACCTACATCAGTGACCCAGGTCAGGAGTTTTTTGGGTATGGCAAGATATTACTATCGCTTCATAGAAGGATTTTCCAGTGTAGTCAGACCCCTTACATAGTTGCTCAAGAAAGAAAAAAATTTTACTTGGACGCCAGAGTGCGAGAAAAGTTTTCAGAAACTAAAGGAGAGTTTGACCACAGCCCCAGTGCTAGTGTTGCCTGATATAAATAAGGATTTTGATATTTATTGCGATGCTTCTCGCAAAGGGTTGGGTTGTGTTTTGATGCAAGACAAGAGAGTGGTAGCTTACGCCTCACGCCAGTTGAGATCGCATGAGAACTACCCCACACATGATTTGGAATTAGCAGTCATAGTGCATGCTTTGAAAATTTGGCGTCATTATCTGATGGGTAATAAATGTGAGATCTACACGGATCATAAGAGTCTGAAGTACAACTTCACCCAGTCTGAGGTTAACCTCAGGCAGAGGAGGTGGTTGGAATTAATAAAGGATTATAATGTTGGCATATATGAGAATTCTCAAGTCCTATGTACAGAATTGATCTCGGCCAGAGGGCAACATCGTCGAAGGTTATACAACCGAAGAGGCTATTAAGTTCTGTGCCGATGACATGGTTCATGTCGAACCGATAAGTGTGCCTCGATCTCTCCATGAGGGGAGGCTCAAGAGTATCGGGACCATCGGAAGGAAAGCAATCACTCTAGATATGGATGTGTATACTCAAGCCCATTTCACGGTCTTATAATACATGACTAAAGTGTTCCTGTATATCTACCAGCACAAGGACATGCTTTGGCAATAGAATCCTGAGTGACCAAATGTTTGGATCACGAGACAACATAACAATTGGTTTAACCAATGCTTGAAGGAACGACTCACTAGGATCTTATCAAGTGATATGTTGACATGGTTGGCAAAATGGCCGATATTTACAGTTGTGACATAACAAAGATATGACATAAATGGGTATACATTATATACAACTTTGGTTAGGTATGGCTGGAGGGTTCGGTTGGCATCATCTGGCAAGTTGTCATGTCATTGCTAGATGGAGCATGGTCGGATGTCAATCAGTCGGTATGGTAGATTAAAATATGAAACTGCTTTCTAATCCATGAGGCTATCTCAAGAAGCATTAATTGGGAATGTACATGATCATCCATGTGGCCTAATGCATGAATGTATCTTAAATGGGATAGTCAACACATTAAATTAATATTAATGGCTGTAAAGATTTTCTTCTCCAAATACTTGCATTTTCCCAACACCATTTTCTGAAAATGCTACAATTAATTCATCACATGTCCACCAATTTTCCACCTCTTTTTCTGTGCTAGTGATATTACTGAAAGGTGTTTTGGTCACATTTCATAAAAAATGATTTCCATGGTATACTTGCTATGGTCAAAAGTCAAAAGTGTCATGTATTTGAAAAATGTACTGAGTATTTTTCCATGAAATTAAGGAGGATGAGATAGATATGTTTTTTATTTTGAAATTTGCGATGGACAGTATCAATATTCCTTATAGAAGCAGCTTTGGGAAGGAGAGAGAGAGAGACCGGCGGGCCCAAAAGTGATGGAGATGCTCTGAGACATGCATCGTACCATTCAGAGTCACCTTGAAGGTGTGAGACTTTAGCAGTGCAATATAAACAATCGGTCATTTCATGCAGGCTCAATAGCACATCCTTTTTCATATAGGTGGCCTTAATTTGCACTTCTGTGGGATGCACATGTCTATTCTTCTCTATATCTTATATCGGCATAGTGGAGTGAGCACCCATCGATACTCACCCAAACCTGCCCTCTTTCATGTGGGCTCAATAGCCTGTCTTCTTTCATATGGGCAGCCTTAAACTCCATCCCTGTGGAGTGCCTACTGAGGTAGGTCTTATTTTTCCCACTCCTATAGGATGTCCACACAAGTAGACCATATGTGCCTACAATGGCCATCTCTTTCCATGATACCTTGATATGAATGCATTATAATGCAACATTTCTCCTTTAACATTTCTCATGCATCATTAACCATTATAAATTCATCATGTCATCATCAAATAACTATATTATTTACCATTACCACATGATCATCATTATTTATCATACTCCAATAAAATCAATTAACAAACATCATCACTCATTCATCGTTAGGTGTTTCCATAGATATCATAGACAACAAGATTAGTAGGAACAATCATATTAGCAGCAAGGTAAACATGGCATAAGTAGAAAGATCAACACAACCTAACCATCTAATGTTCTACCTTGCACTTGCCTATTCAACCACAGGGATAATGTGTGGTGGAACCGATCCTGAGCTTCCACTTGAACAAGTATCATCTAGTCTCAATACACCATAGTGATACATGCATGTACTCTTAAATGACATCGCTCCTAAACTCCAAGCTCAAAATCCTCAATTGGATCCTACCCTAACTTTTACACAAATCAATGAACCAGCATGGGAAAAGGGATTTGAAGTGTTACCCTAGTGAGGAACAGCTAAATCAGTGCGCCTTCTTCCTCATCTTGGACGGAAGGATTGATGTCGAAGGAACATTTACTAGAATATTCTGCTTCAGGTTGGAACATGACTAGACATCACCGATTGTAGGTTACCAGGGCTTGATCTTTAATTAAATGACTTCTTGTATTATTTTATATTTATTAAGAAAGTTCTGTGAATTAGGTTAGACCTATGGAATAGGGGTTATATTTAACACGGTTCTCCTTTAAGGTTGTGCCTTGAATTATTGCTACACTAATTGTTCTTAAATACCATTGGCGATTTTAAATCTAGAGAAAATTATAGTACGATTGTTATTTAGACACGAATGTATTTTTATCAAGACTTCTAATTATGTTTGAGAATTTCTTGACCATGTACAAGGTAAGCTTTTAATTTTCAAATGATTTACCTTAACTATTTAAGCATTATTTGAAAAAGGGGCAATATGACTTTTGAAATATGCAAACAATATTTATTGTTTTTACATGGCTTAACTTTATACTATTTATTCTTATATAATAATTAGCTTGCTAATCCATGCAATTGATCAAGATTAAATCTCTAATATTTTTATCTTTCACAAACCTTTATACTAATTTCATAACTCAATTTTTATCCTTGTTTTTATTTATAAATCATGTTTTTATCAAAATTCTCATTTGAATAATTCTTAAATATTTGAATGGTTGTTAGTTTCATGAGATGAGGGAGCTAGGGGAGAAAATGGCATAGCCAGTCGTGCACCATGGCGGGTTGGCAGCGGTAGGGGCGGCTAGCATGGGGAGGGAGAATGGGGAGGCGGTTCCATGGGTGAAAAGGTAGAAAATGGAGGGGTGCATGAGCATGAGAGAGCTGGGGGGAACTCACTGGGGTGATTGAAGAGGCCAAGGAGGAGCCGAGGTAGGCTGGCGGCATAAATTCAGGGGCGGCTCAGGTAGGTCGCTGGTGGCAGTGAGCTGGGGTGGAGGAGAGCTCCCATCATCAGTTGGGGAAGGACAAGGGCACCGTTGGGATGCTCTTTGGGAGAGTAATTGCATCAGAAGTTTTGCCGAGGAGGAAGTGGCGGTGGTGATGGCAATGTTGGCCAGAGATGAGGAAGAAAAGGGCGCTGACAGGTTCCTATGGTGGAGTTCAGAAATTAACCAAGGGGAAGTGAGGAAGAAACTTGGGAACACATTTTGATGCGAATGGTTTCAGTCGGGACTCAATAGTTAGCTGACACACGGGAGCTCGGGGAGGGGAGAAAAATAGGGGAGAAGGTAAGGTATTGCCCTGGGCTTTTACAGCTAGAGGACGTTGTGGTGGAGCTGTTGCTCAACAGTTGAAGTCGACACAACACGGGAGCAATAGGTGGCATGATGCGATGTGTGCACGTGGGGATACAAGTACGCGACGCAGCGTGCGGCGCAGGCATGCACGTGCAACACAAAGGGCATAGGACCGAGTGGTGCACGTGCGTGATCGGTGCAACATGTGCACTAGGGATGGGTTGCTGCGTGCAAAATAGAAGAGGGGGAAGAGAAAGAAAGAAGAGAGAAGGAAAGGGGTGTGGCCACATTGATAGATAGAGGAAGAAAGAAGGAAGGGAAAGCTAGCAAATTTTTGGAATTCAGCTTCTAATTTGCATGTCCATTTTTGGGATTTGAAATTGCATTTGAATTCTCAATTCAAATATTTGGATGATTTTAATTAATTTGATTCCCAATTTCAAATTTTGATTTGAAATTCAATTTTGAATTTTTGCTCAATTCGATTCCAATTATCTTGATCTCAGATTTCATTTTTATTATTTGATTTGAATTTGGCAAAACCGAATCAAGGTTCTCAAATAAACGCTGAAAAATTTGAATAACACTAAAAGCAACCAAAGATTTAAAATTCTTCATATATTCAAATGCTCCCAATTTTGGGATGTTACACATTCCAAGACAGAACACAGGACCTCAACATATCCTCTAGTGTTTTAATGGTACACTCAGACTACCCAACTATCTGCTGGTGGAAAGCAGTACTAAATTGAAGTTTCATGCCCAAAGCACTTTGTAAGCTCTCCCAGAATTTGGAGACAAAATTGGCATATCGGTTTGAAATGATAGACATAGGCATACCATGTAACCTCACTATCTCCTTCACATAAGTAGGTGCCAAATCACTTGCTGTGTTCATCGCGCAAATCGAAATGAATTGTGCGGACTTACTGAAGCAGTCCACCACTACCCAAATAGCACCCATACCTCGTTGGGTACGAGGTAAGCCAACTATGAAATCCAAGGTAATATCATCCCATAGCCACTTAGGAATATCCAAAGGCTGCAATAGTTCAACAAGACACTTATGCTCAATCTTCACTTGCTGGCAAACCCCACAAGATGGCACATAATGAGAGATATCCACCTTCATTCTCTTCTACCAGAAGCTCTGTTTTAAATCTCGATACATTTTGGTCCTGCCAGGATCTACACTGTACGAAGTACAATGAGCATATCCCAAGATATCATCTTTGAATTGAGCTTTTTTTGGCACACAAAGCTGGCCTTTGAACTGCGATTGAAAATTTCCCTTTTCCCTTCATCGAGGCACTTCTCACTTGTTGAAGCAACCAATCATTTTGTTGTGCTTCCCTCACTCGCTCTGGGACTGCCGACTCTAGCAACAACTATGTCTTAGCCTATACTATACTGACATAACAAATAAAAAATTCCCATCTGATCAAAGTCAGCAATAAGACAACCTAGAGTAGAGGGTGTCGTCTTGCGACTAAGAGCATCAGCAACCACATTCGTGTTGCTCGGATGGTACTGGATAGTGAGATTATACTCCTTCACCACCTCCATCTACCTTCTTTGCCTCAAATTCAAATCCTTTTGAGTGAAGATGTACTTACTTAAGGCTCTTGTAATTAGTGAAAACATCACAAGACATTTCGTACAAGTAATATCTCTAAATGTTTAGAGCGTGGATCACTGCTGCTAGCTCTAAATCATGAGTGGGGTACTTATGCTCATGTTTTTTCAACTACCATAACACATAAGCAATCACTTTGCCATCTTATATGAACACAAAACCTAAACCGACTCATGAAGCGTTAGAGTAGACCTTGAAGCGCTTATTTGGTTCAGGGAGCATGAGAATAGGAGTAGCACTAACTTCTCATTTAGGATACAGAAACTACACTCGCATTCACGCCTTTCTGCATGAGCCAAGACATTGGCTTGTCAATGATAGAGAAGTCCTTCATGAAACATCGATAATAACCTATTAAGTCTAGAAAACTTCTCACTCCTTGACATTATATAGTCTGTTCCAGTGCATTATGGTAGAAATCGTGCCTTGAGCAACTAAAAGACCTTCCCAATTAATTATGTGACCTAGGAAGCCCATTTTGAAAATCCAAAACCAACACTTCTTTAATTTGGCATAGAACTGACTCCCCCTCAAAGTCTTAAGCCAAGCCTCAAATGCCACTCATGCTTTTCCTCTATCTTTGAATAAATCAGGATATCATCAATGAATACCACCACAAAGTCATCAGGATACTTATGCAGCATACTGTTCATTGTCTTCATGAAAGCGGCAAGAGCATTCATTAGTCCAAAGGATGTAATTTTATATTCATAATGCCTATACCTTGTAGAGAAAGTTGTCTTTTCAATATCTTCCTTTTGCACACGAATCTTATTATACCTCGGCTATATATCAATTTTGGAGAACACCTTGGCTCCATTCAATTAATCAAATAAATCTTCAATGCGAGACAAAGGGTATTTATTCTTAAGGGTCACTTGATTGGGGGCACGATAGTCGATGCACAAGTGCTAACTCCTATCCATCTTCTCTGTGAATAGGACAAGGGCTCTCCCAAAGTGGCACACTATGTCGAATTTACCATTTGGATAGCAAATTATCTAATTGTTTCTTCAACTCCTCTTGAAAAGGATGTGCCAAATGATACGAGGACAAAAAGATAGGTTGGGTGCTAGTTACAAGATCAATTCAAAATTCCATATCCCTTTCGGGAGGCATTCCTAAAAGTTTTGTAGGGAATACATCTACATACTCACACACCACTGGAATATCCTCAATGCATAAAGGTGCACTCGACTTTTCCGCAAGTGCTAAAAGTAACCCAAACTTCACCACTCGTCTACTAGGGAATAGACTGACCGACATAAAAAGGGAATACGGAGGTGCATTCGTCCGGAAGAATTTAGATCCTCCAATCTGCAAGGTAACAATCTTCTAGAATCAAGAAATCAAGGCCTGGTAAAGAAGCAACAGGTCCATGCAAAGGATAACATCAAAAAGGTTTTATCAGAATGACGAACCATGGAGCTAGCAATGATACCTCTTAGATAACGAACTATAATCGATTGAGAAATTTGCTGCATACCCAAACACTACTACAAAAAACCGTGTCACAGACGGTTCAAAAACATCATCACAGACGGTTTTCTGAACCGTCTGAATTTATGGGTCAGTGATAATCGAAGGTTATCATAGACGATTTTCGAACCGTCTGCGAAGTAAATATCACAGACGGTTTGTAAATAAAAACCGTCTGTGATAGCTATCATCGCAGACAATTTGTATGAAAAAATCGTCTGTGATATAGGCATATCACAGATAGTTTGTTACCAAAAACCATCTGTGATATAAATATCACAGACGGTTTTTGGTAACAAACCGTCTGTGATATTAATATGTCACAGACGGTTTTTGCATACAAACCGTCTGTGATGATAGCTATCACAGACGGTTTTTAGTGACAAACCATCTGTGATATTCTTTCCTGCCCCTAAATCTATTTCTGTTAATTGGCTAGCCTCACGAAATGCTAGCCATGCCATCTGAAACAAGTAGATCAACATGTACATGTATACAAACAATTGACATCTCAATTCATTTTAGAAACATATAACATCCAATTCACATCTCAATTCATTTGACAAACATAAAACATCCATTTCGCAAATCAATTAATTGAAATAAAGTAAAATATCCATTAACAAATACATAATTACAAAAGATCTACATTGCATTTGCAGATCAACATGTACATTGTTGTAGGGGTGGCCCCACCTAAACCCAACTAGCCTGTTGGAAAGTTGTAAGTCCCAAGCGGGACATGCGCAATGACATGAATGCCCCTGAAAGGAGGCTCGATGTAAGATTACGGATGTAAAGACGCTCCTTACGAGGGCGCACATATATGTATCATATCGAGCCCTTGGGAAAGACCAAGAGGACATTTGCTTACCTAACTCTCCACTACCATATACCTCTCTCTCTGTTTGGTCTGTAGCCACAACAGTTGGCGCCGTTCGTGGGGAGCGGCAAGAGCAAGCCTCAAGATCTGAAGGATGGCACTGAAGAAAGCTTCATCATCGGCGGCAAAAAAGAAGGAGGGGGTCGCGACGAGGCCTCGTGTCAGCATCAGGGTTTCGGCATCGGCGGTCACGGGTGAGAACAACGACGTTCACCGCACGACGATAGACCCCGCCGCTGCCGATGCGGCCACCGACCCCACCGCCACCGATGCGGCGGTCGACCCCGCCCTACGCGCGACGCCTCACCCAGCCGCTGGCGCGACAGTCAACCCCGACGGCACCGGTCGGGTCAAGGCGCGGCCACTGCCCCTATTGGTATGGGAGCATCAGGTGGCCCCGTAGGTGCCACAGGCCTCACCGTCGACGCCGGAGTCCACCGTGTCGACGTGATGAGCAACCCAGGGACACAAGCGGTGGTTACGGCTACCCCGCCAGCACGACCAGAGGCACCTATTGCCTCATCTACCCCCGCAGTGGAGAACGCCCTGCTGGCGGCCCTTGGCACGCTCCAGCAGGAGTTAGCGGATCTCTGGGGGCTGTGCGAAAAATGCAAGAGGCTTGGAGTCAGCAGACTCCGCCGGTGGTCGCGCCGGAGCCCATGCCCGAGCGGGCGGATAGCCGTGACACCCCCACGTCCAGTCACGCTTCGCTATGACGCGTGGACCCGAAGTCCCCGTATCGGTGGGTCTGCAGCAGGCGACCTGGCTGGAGGATTTTAAATTCCCCCGCTCTGTCATGTCGTACAATGGTGACACGGACCCCCGGGAGTTCATGCGCGTGTACAAGACCGCCATCGAGGCGGCAGGCGGGGACGACACCACCAAGGCGAAGGGGCTCCCACTCGTGTTGCAGGGAGTGGCGCTCTCTTGGTTCTTCACCATAGAGCCGAACTCCATCTACGCATGGGAGCAGATCCGCGACCGCCTCTACAATAACTTCCAGGGGAACTACGTCGAGCGTGTCGACGCGGATCAGCTCTTCGCAATCAAGCAAAAACCATCGGAAAGGTTCCGCGAGTACTTCAAACGCTTCGCGAAGGTCCGCTACCAGGTCAAAGATGTCAACGAGACAACAATCATCAATGCAACGGTACAGGGTCTTCGCCCAGGGCTGCTAGCTGAGTACAACGCGCGAAAGCCAATCAAGACAGTGGCGAAACTCTTCGATAAGATGGAGGAGTACGCCCGAGCGGAAGAAGACACGAGGCGGCGTCAGGGCAACGATGCCAATGCCGACCCAGCGGCAGATGCGGCAAAGAGCGCTGACCCATTGAAAGAAACCTCCTCGCAGAGCAAGCATAGGCAGGAGTCGCAGAAGGATGCCTCCCAGTCCAAGGACGCGCCGGTCGACAAACCTCAGCGTGGCCGCCAGAACTCGCGGACAGCCCGCTACGTCTTCGACATTGAGGGCGGCTCAGAAGACAATGCCCCCGTCGGCCGTGGGGCTAGGGCTTGACGGGGTAGGGGGTGAGGCCAAGGCTGGGGCCGTGAAGGTTGGGCCCGTGCGGAGTACGGCGACCAACACCGCCCACAGTGGTGCGAGGTCCACGGCCAAGGCAATCATGACACCCGCTCCTGCACCACCATCGCGGCACTTCGATAAAGCGTCGCCAGAGACCGGGATCTCAACGCGTGGCCACCCGTCGTGGCACACGTCCAGCAGCCCCTGGACGGCCCCCAACGAATTCGGGATTAGGAGATGCAGACTCAGGAAGGCCTCCGGCGGATGCAAATTCAGGTGCAGCAGCCTCAGGGGGAGCCCCCTGCGGATTCACGCCCTTGAGGGCGCCCAGCGTAGGGTCATCAACATCATTTCCAGAGGCTCCTCTCTAGAGTTCGCTTCGGAGCGGCAGCGCAAGGCCTACGTGTGGAGGCTCCACCACGTGGCAGCGTACCCGGCATACGCGCCGCCGGACTAGGCGTGGTATGAGGTCACCTTCACGCTCGGCGATGCTGAAGGCGTGGAGTTTCCCCACCAAGATCCCCTGGTTATTCAGGTCGCAATCACCGGGTACGACGTCCGGCGTGTCCTGATTGATGGAGGAAGTTCCACGAACGTGTTGTTCGCAGAAGCCTTTGACCAGATGGCGATCCCTCGAAGTCGCCTAGGCCCCTCAAAAATTCCGCTGCAAGGCTTCGGAGGTCAGCCATTGCTGGCACTGGGCCAAATATGTCTGCAGGTCTTCTTCGGCCAGGGCGACAACGTGGCGAGCGGGGATGCCACTTTCGATGTTGTGGATATCCGGTACCCCTACAACGCCATCTTAGGGAGACCGACCCTCAATTCCTTCAGGGCAGTCCCACACCATGGCTTCCTATGCGTGAAGCTTCCGGGCCCGTAGGTTATCATCACCATCCTCGGCGACCAGCACATGGCTCGGCATATAGAGCATGGCACCCGAAGTCCGCGCCCGGAAATCTAGGGCGGCTCCTAGGGCAAGTGCGCCTGTGCACACGCTACAGCAGCCCAAGCACCAGAGGCTCCCTACCTCACCGTCACGACAACGAGTCCAATGGTTAGTCCCTGACCTCTTGTACTCGCTCACCCGCGTAAACAGGAATTTAATAAAGTTCGCCGTTTACGAAGTTATTCGTGCTCCCCACTAAAACCGTGCGGAGCCTTGCCTCCGCACGTACTCCCCGGAGTATAAAAAAAGACGCAGATGTTTTTCCTGCACACTCTACTGAGTCTAAATAAGACGCGGGGTTCCGTGCACGCATCGGTGCCACCACCGCGCATACTCTCCAGAGTATAAAGACGTGGTCGATGTTCCCACGCACTGCACGGAGGTCCGCCTCCACACACATGCTGCACGGAGATCCACCTCCGCACAAGCACGGCACGGAGGTCCACCTCCGCACAAGCACTGCACGGTGGTCCGCCTTCGCACACGCACTGCACGGAGGTCCGCCTCCGCACACGCGCTGCACGGAGATCTGCCTCCGCACACACGCTGCACAGAGATCCACCTCCGCACAAGCACTACACGGAGGTCCGCCTTCGCACACACTCTACAGAGTATAAATAAGACGTAGCGTCGAGGTCCGCCTCCGCACGCACTCTACGGAGTATAAATAAGACGTAGCATCGAGGTCCGCCTCCGCACGCACTCTACGGAGTATAAATAAGACGTAGCGTCGAGGTCCGCCTCCGCACGCACTCTGCGAAGTATAAATAAGATGTAACATCGAGGCCCGCCTCCGCACGCACTCTACAGAGTATAAATAAGACGCAGCGGGGGGACGCCTCCGCGCGCACTCTACGGAGTATAAATAAGACACGGATGTTTTCCCTGCGCACTCTACTGAGTATAAACAAGACGCGGATGTCCCGCGCGCGCGTTGGCGTACCCTCCGGAACTTAAGTAAGCCATGGTTGATAGTCCCACGTATGCTCCGGAGTATAAACAAAGACGCAGATGTTTTCCCTGCGCACTCTACTGAGTCTAAACAAAACACGGATGTCCCGCGCACGCGTTGGCGTACTCTCCGGAGTTTAAGTAAGCCGTGGTTGACAGTTCCACACTCTTCGGAGTACAAACAAAGACGCGGATGTTTTCCCTGCGCACTCTACTGAGTCTAAACAAAACGCGGATGTTCCGCGCACGCGCTGGTATCATCACTGCGCGTACTCTCTGGAGTATAAATAAGATATAGATGATATTCCCATGCAATCTCTGGAGTCTACATACAACGGCGCACAGGCACCAGAGGTTCCCCGTGTGGTCAAAGCTTCCTCCTGGTGCTATGGCCCCAGGGCGACGGGGGCGACGTACGAGCTAAATGGCCCACCCCCTGACGAAAAGCTAGACAGCCAAACGCGCTTGTCGAAGGCGCCCACACGGGCGTGGGCTCCCGGCACGGGGAGGTGCCCCAACAGCCGCCCGGGACCACGGGCGTTCGAGCTCGTGTCGCGGCATCCCCCCAATAAGGCGACACAAGCTCGATATCAGGCCTCCGTTACCAGCCAAGCCGAGGGAACGAGAGCGCAAGCGGCAAGACCCCCCACCCCCAACACACCACAGCTCGCCACCAGCTTCTCGCCAGACGAGCTGAACTGCGGCACCGAGGAGGTGGGGCGGCACACGACCTCAATGGCTTGCGCCTCTGTAGAAGAGGCGAGGAACCAAACGCGCTCGTTGAAGCCAGCCCATCCCCTGTCGCACCGCAAGCGCCAAGACCCCCCTCATCCCAAGCATCCAATAGCTAGGGAAGGAGACTGGGGGAGAGGACGGGCGCCTGTGCAGGAAAACACGGTGGGACGCGGCCTCGCGGGTGCGACGTAGAAGTCTACTCCCAAAGCTAGGAGCTGCCTCGATCGTGCGTCACGCTCGGCTTTGTTTCTCTTCCTACTCTGATACAATTCGGGGTTATCTGAGAAACCTTAATTCCAACGAACATAAAACCCAAGGCCTCTCGTACGACCCGGGTGCTCCTTGTTTCCCAGTGCTGCGGAGAGTATATCTTTCTCCCTAATTAACTGGAATGATCCCTGGGAAGATTCGACACTCAGTGTATCTTGCAAGAGCCCGACATGTCATTTAGTTTTCAAGGAAGTTGTGGAGTAATTACAAGCTATGCAGTTCGATATCGTACCAGGCGGTGGGACACTTCCTGGTCTGCAGGGTTCCGGAAAGAGATGTCCCCCGACGACGTGGTAGATGACCTCACTCTAATCCAATTTCGAGCGCGCTCATCCGGGATCGTGGCAAATGGCGGGGCGGTGTTCCGCAGGATTGCCTGTTTGTCCTCTTACCTCCACTGCGGGATTTTATGCGCATACCTAGCTGTGCTGAGTCTGTGGGGATGTGTGTTTTTTGCCTGGAGGGCCTTGTGCGCCGTTCTTGCACTTCTGAAAGCTTCGGTCGTCTTCATCGCCTTAAACTCGTCCCATTGTGGTTCTAGGAATGGATACCTGTCAAAGGGCGTTAGATCCTTCTTCACATAGTCCTTGACAAGTACGCTCTTGAAGTTCTTCCATGCTTTGCACACCGCAAGCAAGGCATGATGTTGCACAGAGTCGTGGTGCTCTTATGGGATCTCGAACGATACAAAAATCTCTGTCAGCAGCTCACGTTTCCGAGTCTCACTCACGCTCTTCCACGAATCGAATGTGATCTTAATTCGTTCTCGTGCAACTATTCCGATCGTTCTTCGAAATGCCCTTGCTGCTTTGTGAGGAAGGAGAGGGGTCCCAAATCTATCGACCTCTGTGATGGTAAATCGGCCCTCAGGCTTTTTCGATAGTCCTCTTGCTTTGCGTGTTGATTTTCGAGCGAACACTTCTGGCGATGATGTTGAAGAATGCGCGGATGACATGTTGGCCTTCTCATATATATGTAAATAGTGTGGAATAAGCACATACATAAATTTAATTCCAATATATGTATACATATATTCAAGAATACATATACATATCTAAGTTCATTAGCAACATATATATACATATACATATGCATATGCATAACAGTAAGATTTAACAACAATAAGATTTATGAAATAACAAGAATATATGTTCAAGTGCCTATTCTTTCCTAGATATACAACATGCATGATACCAGAGGCATAAAAATGACTTAATCAACATATACGCATATAAACATTTTAAGTTATTCAAGTAGAAATTTATGCCCAACATAAATATCATGTATCTAAAATCAGCATAATGCTATGCAACAGTTATATGACAACTATATATTAGATCTTGAGCTTAAATCAAAATTTTTTATTAAAAGAAACTAACAGATCATGAATATAACTTACTAGACAACAGAAAATATCACCATAATCAATCTAACATTCATTTGATATGAACAATATTGATTATAACAGAAAAGATCAATACGTAGAATTGAAGATGGACTCACCGAAGGGATTCCGGCGATGTGAGAGGAGCTCGAGCGTGGACGGAGGCGGTCAACGGGCTCGACCGTCGACGGAGGCGGACGTCGACGGGCTCGGGGGGACGGAGGCGGCCGGCGACGGGCCCGAAGGAGGAGGAGGGCGACCGGTTCAGGGGACGACGACGGGCTCGGGGGCTCAACGGAGGCGACTGGCGATGGGCTCCAGGACGGCAACGGCCTCGAGGGGACGGAGGCGGCTAGTGACAAGCTCGGGGACCGGAGGCGGCTGGCGAAGGGCTCGGGGGACGGCGGCGATGACAGGCTCGGGGGATCGGGAGAGCGACTAAGTCTTGGTTGGTATTGCTAATAACTGGCAGTGTACGCGCAAAACCCTAGCTGGGGTTTTAAATAAAGGCTTATTACAGATGGTTCTAAGATTAGAACCGTCTGTGATAATAAATATCACAGACGGTTATGAGATAAGAACCGTCTGTGATATCTATGATCTCATAGACGGTTCTGAGTTTAAAACCGTCTGTGATACTAACTATCAAAGACGGTTCTAAGCTTAGAACCGTCTGTGATAATAATCATAGACGGTTTTAAACTTACAACCATCTATAATAAGCCTTTGCTCGGCTGTAGTTAATAATTAATATAACTGCACCAACCAGCATTTAATAAGCCTTTGCCCAACTGTAGTTATTTATTTACAACAACCCAGTATATTTCTTTACAATAGCCCAATGAACATAGAGATACATTTGTATGACTCATACATTCTCAAAATTCACCTATATATGACACATTTTCACTTATACATAAATACCAATTCACATATATATCCCATACATGCATTGTTATATACATTAATGCAAATGCCCACATATATGTCGTCATTCTCATTCCACTTGGCTATTTCCTTTAAAAATTAACCCTTCATGATGATCAATGTGTACGTAACTAGTTTCGTCACGTTGTTTGTCGTCGACCCTTATGCCATTTCCAAAAGGAGGTAACTCGTCAAATTGATTGTATTCTTCCTCGTCCACTGCATTCTCTACTTCGACAATTCTCCTTTTTCCATGAAGAACTATATGTCACTTCTTATTTGCCGGGTCGGTTACATAGAAAACTTGAACAACTTGGTTGGCGAGTACGAATGGTTCATCTTTGTACCCGACACGTTGGAGGTCCACGGTAGTAACACCGTACTTGTCAACATTCACCTGTGGGAGATGCACCCAACGACAGCGAAATAAGGAGTTCTTGAAAACTACGTAGTCGAGCTCCCAAATATCTTCTATGAACCCATAGTTTCTCACCCCATCAGTACTAAACGCATCTATACGGACACCGCTATTCTGGTTAGTGCTCTTTACATCCTGAGCCTGTGTGTAGAATGTGTACCCATTTATGTCATATCCTTGCCATGTCACAACTGTAAATGTTGGCCCTTTTGCCAACCATGTCAGCATCTCACTTGACGAGTTCCTAGCGATTTGCTCCTCCAACCATTGGTTGAACCGACTGTTGTGTTGTCTCATGATCCAAACATCCGGCCGCTCCGGATTCTGTTGCCGAAGCACATCCTTGTGCTGGTCGACATAAGGGGTTACTTCAGTCATGTGTTGCAATACCGTGAAATGGGCTTGCGCATACACGTCCATATCTGGAGTGATTACTTTCCTTCCTATAGTTTCGATACCTTTGTGTCTCCCCTCATGACGAGATTGAGGTACACCTATCGGTTGAATCTGAGCCATATAATCGACACAAAATTCAATGACCTCTTCGCTTGCATAACCTTCGATGATGCTGCCCTCCGGCCGAGATCGATTCCGTATATAGGACTTGAGAATTCCCATGAACCTCTCAAACGGGTACATGCTATGTAGGAATACGGGCTCGCACATTTTTATCTCCCACACAACGTGAACAATGAGATGGACCATGATATCAAAAAATGAAGGAGAAAAATACATCTCAACATGACATAGAGTCATCACCACCTCGTCCTGCAGAGCATCTAGTCCTTCAGGATCGATGACCTTCTGAGCAATTGTGTTAAAGAAATAACATAGCCTCATGATTGTCTCTCGGACTTTGATCGACAAAATATTCTAAATTGCAATAGGGAGCATCTGTGTTATCAGCACATGACAATCATGAGACTTCATTCCATTTAACTTCAAATATTGCATCGAAACAAGTTTCTTCACATTGCCGGAGTAACTAGACAGAATTTTGACACCATGCAAGCACAGGCACAGTTCTGTTTTCTCATCCTTGGACAGAGTGTAACACGCAGGGGTAAGGTACGTTCATCCATTATCTGTTGTTCTCGGTGTTAACTCACGCCTGATGTCCATATCAGCCAAGTCAACCCGTGCGTTGACGCCGTCCTTTGTTTTATCACGAATGTTCAGTAAGAGACCAATCAAGCTGTCACATACATTCTTTTCTATGTGCATGACGTCAATGCAATGTCGAATATCTAGGTACTCCCAATTTATGTCCCAAAATATTGATCTCTTCTTCCAGATGTTTTTCTCACGACCCCTCAATTTATGTCCCTTTCCGAGGACAACATCTAAATCCTTAACCATATTATAAGCCTCTTTTCCGCTTAAATGCCTTGGAGCTGAACCGTCCTCCTCTCCGTCAAATTGTTTCTTCATCTTGCGGTATGGGTGAGCCCTCCGAAGGAATCGGTAGTGACGCATGTACACGGTTTTGCGTGAGTGTTTCAGCCACACACTCTCGGTACCATCTAAATAGTGAGTACGAGCTTTGGTACCTTTTGTACTCTGGCACGATAGGTTAGTAAGGGCAGGATAATCATTTATGGTGCAGAACAATAAGGAGCGCAAAGTGAAGTTCTCTCATTTGTATGCATCCCATACTTGTACCCCTTCGTCCTACAGTACTTTTAGATCTTCCACCAACGACGCTAGGTACACATCAATATCATTCTCAGGTTGCTTTGGCCCTTGGATAAGTATCAACAGCAAAATATACTTTCGCTTCATACACAACCAAGGAGGAAGGTTATAGATGCAAAGAGTTATGGGCCAAGTGCTATATCGACTGCTTATGCTACTGAAAGGATTCATTCCATCTGTACTCAATCCAAACCTTATATTCCTCAGTTCTACACCAAAATCTGCAAAGCACCTATCGATGTTTCTCCACTGGGTGGAATCAGCAAGGTGTCTCAGCATTCCATCCTTCTTGCGCTCCTCCGAGTGCCATCGCAGCAGTTTTGCCTCCTTTGGATTCGCAAAAAACCGCTTCAAACGGTGAATTATAGAAAGATACCATGCCACCTTTCTAGGAGGTCCTCTTTTCACCTCTGTTCCCTCGCCATCATCATCTGATTGATTGTTACATTTGTATCGGAATGTGTTGCACACCGGACAGACATGCATGTTTGCATACTCTTTACGGTAGAGGATACAGTCGTTCGGACATGCATGTATTCTTTCTACTTCCATTCCAATGGACAAAGAATCTTCTTGGCTTTATACGTGGTTTTAGGCAACTCATTTCCCTCCGGAAGCATGTCCGCTAAAAGACCTAGCAGCGTCGTGAAACTCTTGTCGGACCAACCGTTGCTTGCCTTCAATTTCAACAGTTCAAGCACAGCTGACAACTTCGCGTACTTTGACCTGCAGCACGTGAACAAAGGTTTCTCTGAGTCCTCCATCAAGCCTTGTAATTTAATATACTCTCTCTCATCATAGTTCTCTTCTACATCACAAAGCATCTGATCCAGATTGTCATTGTGCAACCTATCCGAATCTGAACCACAATCATCATCCGGCGGCATATCAGTGACTTCACCGGCGATGTTATCCGGTGGTATATCATTGACTTCACCGGCGATGTCATCCGACAGCATATCATTGACTTCGCCATGACTGGTCCAACACGTATACCCCTTTATGAAACCCCTCCGAATCAAGTGCGCTTCAACCTGCTCTCGATTCTTAAATATCTTTAAATTCTCGTAGTCAGTGCATGGACAATACATATATTCCACCCCCTTATTCAATATATCCTCCTCGGCAGCTCTTGTAAAAGTAGACACGCCACTAATATACTCTTCACTCACATGGTTTGCGGTATACATCCAGTTTCGGTCCTATATTATGCACATATATAACAACTAAGTATTAAAATTAATTTAATTAATTATTACTACATATATACCACATGTATTGAGGCTAGCTAAATCTAAATTAGCTAGATCTTCAAAGTATATATATAACAGTTCACCGAAAATTAATTAGCTAGATCAAACTTATTTTGATATTGCAACCAAAAACAAATTTCATTACTAACTATATCTAGGGCAACCAAGAACTCAATGAATCTCCTGCCAAATAAGCTTCCTTCCACCAAAAAATAGCCTGAAAGCCTTGCCGCCTCCAGCTGCAGCACCGGCTAGATCTGAATCGAAATGAAGACCGATGTGGTCTGAGCGGCGCAATAAATACACAGCAGCAGTATCACAGACGGTTTTTAGTTAAAAACCGTCTGTGATATCACAGACGGTTTTTACTAAAAATCGTCTGTCATATTAACCATCACAGACGGTTTTTAGTTAAAAACCATCTATGATATTCCCGATTATCACAGACGGTTCATTGGTAAGAACCGCCTGTGATGGTTGACTATCACAGACGGTTCGTTGGTAAGAACCGTCTGTGATACTCAGCACAGACGGTCTCTAAAATAAAATCGTCTGTGATAGCTCGATCGGGACTCGGGGGAGCGACTATCGAAGCATCTATATCGGCATACGAACCGTCTATATCATTACTGTTTGGTATACGAACCGTCTCTGCTAAAGGTTAAATATGCGCGCCTGTTCTAATCCTCAACGCAACGTACAATATGGCTTCTATGATCTCCTTCCTCTCATTTGTTCATCAAGAGTTGTTCGGCCGGAACCTTACACAGGCGGCCAGCAATTTACATCTGGAGCAGCTTCTCCGCACACGCCCTGCTCTCCTTCCCCAACTTTCTTGCATCCATCAGCTCGACCTGATCATCCGCCGTCGACGGAGACGTCTCGCTGCCGCTCAAGAAAGGGAAACAGCCCTCAACCTGGTTCTTCTCAACAATGTGCACAGAGCGGAAGAAGCTCTTGTGGCATTGGAGAGACTGATAGATAGCATTGCCGATCAAGCAGAAACGGTAGATTCTGAGAAATCTTGTAATGCTATCCTCTACGACTGATCATTGCCCAGGCTAGAGGAGGAAGTGCTGAGGGCAAGGACAATCTTAACGGCGTTCAAGAACTCAACGACTGATCCAACTCCCAAAGTCAAAGAAGAAGCGTACGAAGCCCTGAAGATTAGAATTTGGGAATCTCTTTATCTGTGCATGCGACTTTTGTAATAAATTTGCCTTTAATTTATGATCTCTTGTCTCAGTAGTTCTGTAGATAAGTTATTAGAAGCAGTGTGTACTTATATATTAACTAGTTCTATAGTTAAGTTATTAGAAGCAGTGTGTACGTACTTATATATTAATCTCTAACAGAACACATCACAGACGGTACGATTATCACAGACGGTTTGTAATACAAACCGTCTGTGATAATCAGCTTATCACAGACGGTTTTAAATAAAAAACCGTTTGTGATAATTCCAGATTATCACAGACGATTTTTATTAAAAACCGTCTGTGATACTGAAATATCACAGACGGTTCATTGGTAAGAACGGTCTGTGATACTTGTTTTCTCCGACGCTATTAACACAGACGGTGTCCAAATTAAAGCCGTCTGTGTTAATGTCGGTCACAGACGATTTTGTCAAACCGTCTGTGATTTAGCGTCTAATATTAAGCTTTCTGTAGTAGTGAAATTCACCTTTCTAGTAAACTCACATGACACAAAAGAATAGATAGTTCCCAAATCGAAAAGAACTAGAGCATATTGGGAATCCACGAGTGCCATGTCTGGTCGACCGTGGACTCAACGACCGGTAATGCGCTGTCAAATTTTATTAACTTTGACCTTTAGTATACACACAACTATCTAGATGGATAATGTGAAAAATAATACCACTAGATTTGCTTGAAATGTACTTTCATAACATAGTATTTTTTATAATTTTATGCTAACACATCACAATAGAAATCATGGCAGTTTGAATTACTCGTTTAAAAAATTAAACAGCCTAAATATTTTCAGACAATCTCCACGAAAGGGAATGAATTATGTACCTGTCGCTATATTTCACTGTACTTGTGAATATTTCTGGATGGTCTATCTAATTTTATTCTACATGTAAGATTGAGTAATGCAAAGGTAGTCGACAGTATATGTACTCCCCACCCAGTGTACCTAGAAATGGGTACTGCATCATCAATCATGGTCCCATGTCCAGTGGGCTGCCTAATGCTGCCGCCAACAGTGCCAATCTGACCCAAATTGACCAATCATGTCTGCTAACCCGCGCGTGTGCAGCCAAATGATTGATTCATGCGAAACAGCTGTAGCCATGCATGCAATAACAAAGTTCATGTTGGCCTTCAACCATGATGAAACGCCTGGATGCGACGACCGTGCATGTGTTAAGACGACACACTATATTTTGTAACGCTCATGGTATGCAAGCGTGCCTGCTTACCAGTATACTACTTATGATTAATTGCTATCCTGTAATTGCTATCCAGTATACCACCCCTCAAAATAATAATGTTGCAAAACAATGCACTCCAAGGTTAGGTCTTGCGGTTGGCTTATGCAAAAGGCCAAATGTCACGACTGACGAGTTCGATGTACTCTTGAATGCACCAGAATCAGATCAATATGCAAATTTCCAAAATCTGTTCGACGAACGGCTTCAAACTGCACCTGAGGCTGTATTAGATCATAATTGTTGCAAATCATAGTCGTGCATTAACTAAAGTACGTAGTAAATTATAATTATATGTAACAGAAAAGCTATACCTTTTTTTGATCCAGGGAAACCCATTTCCCGTTAAACGGAAACAGTCATTTTATGGGGGAAATATAAGTTCAGAGCAAGCAGAGAATGGAGAAGACATGGCAGCACGCAAATGTTTTACAAAACAGCATTATCCTACACCAATCATCCCAATTCACATAGCGACTGACATTAAGCTAGTGTTGTCATCACAACCCAGATCAGGGCACTCCTGCACTCTTGAGGGAGCGTCAGACTTCATCTTCAATCGGACTAGTTGGAGCCGGTATCGAAGGCAAATGTGCGGTGGCCAAATGTGCTGCTTTTAGCGCTGCATGAAGCAGTTGATCTGCAGGAAAGTTGAGACATGTGCACGAGTATTACATTGCGTTGCATCAATAGAAGTAAAGAGATGTTCATAAATGCTTAATGTTATTGTTACATAGTTAATGTGAATGCTATGGAAGGATATGTGTGTTTGCTATGCTTATGATTATTTATATTGCTTCAATGCCAAGAATGAGTTAATGAATTGTGAATTAAGATGATGATACATATATGCGATAATTAATGTTTTATTATACACTTGCTGAGTCCTTGGGCTCGCCCTTGCTTATGTTATTGTTTTTAGGTGAACAATAAATACGACATGTATAGGGAGGAGGTAGCACATTATCAGTTCATATACCAGCATTGCTTCACTTATCATATAGACAATAAACATTCATTATTAGTGACTTGGTTTATGCAAACTCACGCAATTAGTTAATTATTTCCTTTAGAACATAAGGCTATTAGTATGGTTACAATCAAACAAAGTAACACTGACTAGACTTAATAAATTGGACAATCTCTATTATTGTTATTGCTATGTTAATCCTTGCTATATTTACTATCGGTCATGTTTATATTTAGTTGATTATTTGTGAAAGCAGGGTCTATGTATTGATGTTGGAAGCTGTTGAATATGTTTTAAATTAGGAGGAAAATAAGGCAGTGGTGACATTCTAGGTTCTTCTCAGGCGTAGTTGCTACAAAAAGCCCATTTTCCATTAAACAACGGAAACCAGACTTTATACTTGGGGGTATCAGTCAGAGCAAGCAGATAAGGGAGAAGACAAGGCAGCACGCCAATGTTTTACAAAACAGCATTATCCTACACCAATCATCCCAGTTCACATAGCGACTGACATTAAGATAGTGTTGTTGTCACAACGTCCCAGACTTCATCTTCAATCGGACTGGTTGGAGCTGGTATCGAAGGCAAATATGCGGTGGCCAAATGTACTGCTTTTAGCGCTCCTTGAAGCAGTTGATCTGCACCCTCCAGCCACCCCAAATCTTCCCTAATTATCGCCCTGCTTCCTCCTCCTCTCCGGCGAGCCCGCATCAATTTAATGCCACCTCCCCGATGTTTCGGTCTTCCACCACCAGCCCAGCTTCGACCTCCCAGATCCCTTCTCTTTCCTCCAGTGAGCTTCTACTCTCTCCTAGTAAATCCCCTCCCTTTAAATTGGCATCTAGAGCACCATAGCTCCGCTGAGCCCTAACCCCTATTCCCGCCATCGCTGAGCTCACTGCCGGCAGCTCGTCGGTCCTCTTCAGCCTATGCCAACTGTTGGGATACGGGTAGACTACACTAGCGCGAATTAAAATTTCTACTGTATAAACCAGGAAGCCATACGAGTAAAGAGATCATAGATTATTACTACAAGACGCGCAGTGCAGCGGAAGTAGAGTTGAAGCAGCCGATTCAACGAAGAGCGCGTCGGTGTACGCGAAAGTAGTCGATCGTCCTCCGGCCAAACGTCTCCTCCTCGCGATCGTTCCGATCAGCACCGCAGTCGTAGCAGCGCCTCTACCGAGGTCCACACGTCCTAGGAGGGAACACCGTGCGTCGGTGTGCTAGCACCAATGCGCACGGCAGGGGTTATGAGAGGTGGTGGCTAGGGTTTCTTCAGATGTATCCCTCAGCCCCCGCACCTCCCATTATATAGCCTCCAATCGGATCTATATCCGATACGAGTGGATATGGAAGCCCACTCGGAAACCATCATCCAGATCCTTATCGTTCCAGTCCATTAAGTGTGTGACCCTGTAGGTTCATGTATATTGGCCATAAGCTGAAAACTCCTTTCCGGTCCATAGGTCGGTAACAGTCCCTAGCAGGACATAACGACCCCCAAATATATATAAAAATCATATCGGACGAACCTATATAATGCTTATGTACGGATCTCTTTGCCTCACGATATCAGATCGAACTCAAGGCGAGAAGCGTGCCATCCTATGATAGCTCGATCCTTTACTCGAATCTGTGATGGATTACTCAGTTGTGATTGACTCTTCAACCACATTCGGCATGGCCAGGCACTTTCTTAATCCAATCGCATCGAGGGGCTCAAAGATATCTCTCATGTTATATAGGAGGGGCAAATTCCATATTGATCGCTTATATCCCTCCGCATATTTCATAGTAAACCCGAAAGCTAACTTTATGACCACCCAGTCACGGAGTAGTGTTTAGTAACCCCTAAGTAAACTATTACACATGTAGGAAACAATGAAGATCTCAGGTCTAAGGATCCCACATACACTATATATGAGACCAACTGATGACACTAAAGAATATAGCAATTCCCGTAGTGTCTCATGGTGGGTCAATCCAATACCATGTTCTCTAACATGTGTCCATATTATTGATTTGATATCCCATATCTATGACCTGTGAAACATGATCATCAATCAATACATGTGCTGATCTGTAAATCATAATTGTCCCACATAATGATATAAGATCAGGGATAATTTAGAATAATATAAAAAACATAAACAAAAGAGTTTCACGAACAAGTCACATACTTGTTGATCAATATCAAAGACATTTATTCAAGAGATAAAATAATATATTATTCAAAAGATCATAAATATAGAAGTGATACAATCATCTCCACGATTGCCTCTAGGGCATATCACTAACACCAACTCGCCTAGAGATGCGCATGAGGCCAAGCATCCATTTTGGCCATCGTAGGTGACCACCACAGTACCTCTCACTGTCATTCAGCCAAGGAGGGAACTGTTCCGTGTCATTAGTGCTAAGCATGATTATTAGTGAACTAATGATCATGGTTAGCAAACGCTAATGAGTGGTTGATTGGTGGGTCCCGTACTGGTTTTAAAAAATATTAGACTAGCAAGTGGGCACACCCATTTTCAATTCTTTTTTAAAACCGGTTTTTAAAAATGGGTCATTGACATGTGAGCCCAAGTACTGTTTGCATAGTACTGGGCCCCACATGTTAGTCTCTGGCCCCTTTGCATTTAAGAAATTATTTTCTTTAATTTAAATAACCATGGCCCCACAAGTCATTATATGATATTTTCTAAATAAAAATAATTCTAAAATTAAATTAAAATTTGTGGGCCTCACCTGTCAGAGATAGAATTCTCTCTCTTTTGTCTATTTTTGGAGTTTAATTTTCTAAAAATAAACATTGGAGAGCTTGTTCTCCCTCGACTTAGCTCTAAATTTAATGAAACTTATTTCTAAACTTTTATAAAATCAAGATCTATCTATTGGTGCTGTTTTTTTTCAATTTGGAGTTCATATGTATTTTCTTTGGTATTTATTTGTTGTTGCTTGTTTGTTGTTCACTTTTCGATGCGCTTGTTGAGTAGAGTTCGAAGACGTGAACAAGCCTCAGATTGAAGCGTCGCAAGAGAATCAAGACCAACCAGCTTTTGACCTAGCGAGTCAACATTTTGATCCTATATTTTATATGAATTATGTTCATTTAAATTAGCAAAAATTGCATGCTTAATTTCACATGCAAATGTATGTCAATCTTAAGGTAGTTACACATCCACTTGATGATGTAGTATTACCATTATGCCATCCTTATACTTGAAATCCATGAACTTTGTCCCCCTAGATTTAAATGGTAACCTTACTAGTTATAAATCGTATTTAAGTGCCATGCTAGTCTTACTTAAATATTGAGGCATTAAGTTTCCCTAATCATCATTTTTTTAATCTTGAAATTTTGTTTTGGGACAACTATAGGATGTAAGTGGCTGATAATTTGAGACAACTTAGTTTATGCTTCTCAAAACCCTAAAAACTAAACTAAGGACTTAATCCTGTGATGGTCTCCTATTGTAAAATAGTACAACCATAAGTCTGCAAAATGCAACTGGGCCAAGTAGGATTACTATACCTCGGAGTTATTTCACTGGTGGGGGAGTGGAGTAGTGCATGTAGAGACAAAAATCCGGTATGAATGGGACACCGCCGAAGGTGATGTGTACCCACTGTGCTAGACCTATGGAACCGTCCTAGTCCAGCTGGCCTAGTGACTAGAGTATGACTTCCCGCACAACTTACGAGACCTACTTTGTGTGGAATAAGCTCATATAGGTGAACTGGCAATGGGATGAGGTAACTACGAAAAGTTATGTGACAGTCCCTCAATCTACATGACTAAGGAATTGTGTAGAGCTATTGGGTCGATTGTCTTTTGTGGGTAAAGTGTACAGTCTCTGCAGAGTATAAACTGTTCGAACAATCGTGCCCATGGCCAAGGGTGGACATTGGAACTTCTTCAAGTTAGTTCTATTTCAAAAACCTTTGGGGGTGGGTTACCTTAATGATCAAAACTTAGCATAGGTGGTGGAACCATGTAACAGGTGAATGAAACATACACCGCTATAAATATTGCACAATTTTAATCTCTTTAATAAAACATGTTTTTGGTTAAAATACTAAGTCATAGGAGTTTTAATTATGATAATTGTAACTATAGCCTAAAGCAATTAAAAAGAACCCAACCATCCTTATTAAGCCTTGCATCTATAATTACATGCATTCTATATGTTAGCTCGCGGAGCACCGTTGTATATACTCACCCTCGCTCTCAACCCCTTCAAAGTCTGTGAACCAGAATCAGTATGCTTACTATGAGGACCAAGGAGATAAAGGTGGTGAAGATGGTGGAGATTAGATTAGACCCTAGTAGGCTAGCATCTCATCTCAGTCGAGCCAACCAAGCTGACGTTTGGGTGATTCCAATATTAGCCAGGTTCCTGGTTAATATTGGTCACACCTAAGTCTTCCTAGTCTCTTGCCTGTGGCGAGATGTGACTCTCCCTTTTGTTTAGCTTCCGCTATCGCTTTCTCATTTATGTACTCATTTGGCCTGACAGTCCCTTTTGCAAACTTGATCTGATGTTGTCTATTTGAACTCTGATATATTGTAATATTATTGTATGGTATGGTTTACAACGTGTATGAAATAAATCAACTATGTGTCTATAAGCACTATCTGATCTACTAATCCAGAGAATAGTACAGTGGTATCATAGAGGATTCTGAATTTACTAAATTCTGGGTCCGACACTTTCCCATTTATGTTTTGTCATAATTGCCTAATAAAAACCAGTGACACACACACACATATCTTAATTTTTGTAGGAATTTTGGCTCTCTACTTCAGTTTATTAGCACTACCTGACATTGATTTTGTGATGTATTTATAAACTGATTTCGCATAAAATATTCTTCTGGGTTGCAAGTCCATATTGCACTGTCATTCCTTGCCACAAAATGAGCTGACCTCACTCCAAGATGCAAGGCATTCCAGGTACACTGAAGTTCAGGGGGACAACCATCTCCTAAAGGAAAGATCACGGTCTTTCTCATTGTACAATGCTACAGATACTTCTGTCTCATTGCAAATTTAATACAGCTCATGATACAGTGTTTTTTTCAATGGTTTGTTCCCTAACCATAAAATGGGATGTTTGACATACGTACATATGATATTCCCCGTTATCACTTAACATACTTATGGCATTGAATTTACTTACAAGAACAACAATACCAACAATAAAATAAATGAGGGGCCGCTACAATATATGTTCCGTGAAACGAAATGGGAGTGTTTCACGGCTTCTCGTCATTTTTCTAATCTTCAATGACAATGTAGAATGAAAGAAAACATAGAAGACAATGATTTGTGGTTGTTGTATAACCAAGGATCTTGCATTGTTCAGTATATAAATTCATACATCATACAAGAAATCTCAACTTGAAGTTATACCATGAAGCTCAAGTTTGTACGTAGTGTTAAAAATATAAAGGAGACATAGCTGCAAAATATACTAAATAAGTGAAAAAAATGCAAAATGTAAAACTCACTTGCTAAATTTTTTTAGCAGCATGGGACTGTGCTTCTTGTCTTGCTTCTCCAATGCCAATTCCGTTTTCTTCGTTACTAGATAGAATCTGGAATTGTACATGAATATAAAGATAAGAGATATACATTGCTATATATAAGTCTAAGGATACATCAGCCGCAAGCAAGGAAACTAAGCTTATTCAAAGCACCATTAAGTCAGGTGGAACCCGCTCTGGCTAGACAGAAAACGACCTTGGCGAGCGTGGGTGATTTAAAAAAAATCTATATTAGATGATGATCCCGAGATCCATCGCTAGAGATTGTGATGAGGACATGGCCCCAGTGATTACAACCATACGAGCTCGCAGTTGGGATCTACCAAAAGGGAAACCAACCAACATGTCAAGACCATGTCTACGTCTTCCCCAACTCTTCCTTATGGTCACCACGTCACTTTTGGATCAATTCAAGCAAGAGTTCAAGTGGGATACTTTTTGGAATCTAATTCGGCCTCCAAATCAGTTCGAATTCAGCATGACAAGGTCAACTTCAAACAAGCATAACTTTCACATACGGAGTCCGTTTGAGGTCTATGAGTACTTGATGGAAAGCTTTTCTCGTCCTATTTCCAACGGATCCGACCTTGCCTGCAAATTCCATCTGTAGCGCCCGCAATCGTCAAAAGAACTCACTACATTACCTATTTGGGCCAAATTGAGCCTTGTAACGTATGTGCCAAAGAGGAAGGTGCTACCCTCACAAATTTATGGGCGTGCTAATGTTCATGTGAACAGTAAATTTGTACCACCCCCTGTTTTCTTAGTTTGGTGTGGCTTCCACTCCCCTATTTAAGGAGGCCGCACCCCTCTAGTTTTCTTGTATTTCGTTTATGTTTAGTTTACATATGTTGCAACTTGTATATTCAGTTGTGTCGGACGACCACCTGTTAAGATCCTTATTCGGAATCCCACCAAATTCAAGTATTTCAATCCTATTTGCAATTTGAGATTGCTTTTTATCTTGTTCCTGCGTGTTCTTCGGTTGCATGCAAGAATAGACCTTCGTGGTCAGGTTAACCGCATTTTTGGCACGGTTGATAACAACTCAGAGTGTGGTTTAGCGATTGTTGGCGTTCTGGTCGTGACCGGTTAGTAGCCGCATCGTCAAAGTCGTTCTCCTCTAAATCGAAGTTATCATCCTATCGGAAGATCGGGACCCCGTCGCCTTATCAGGCTGTCTTACGAAATTGCAATAAAGTTACAATTAACAAGAAAAAGAGTAAAAGATTTTGCAAGAAATACCACCCTGTTAAACATTCTTATCAATTGTGCTTGTGTTGAACTGGTTGCCTCTAAAACCATTAAATTTTGTCAGATTTAATTCAGTACATTGTCACCTATGCTATTAATGGTCAGATTGTTTTTGTTGTTGATTTTGGTTGGTCGAGTTAATTAAGTAGCCAGTCATGTGGAATATCCTTAATTGGCTACTGTACATGTTCATCCAGGTACACTAGTTATCCAGTCAATTCATATGCCGCGAAGATTGGGCCACCATATTAACCTCGACACCTACCATCATATGGTGCTATATGTAAGTGCTTGTCTATGGAAAGTAACATGTATATCTTTAACTTGTTTCCTCTTGTTGAAGAGGGTATGGAGTATCCATTAATCGAAGCAGAAAGAAGAGAGCAAAGCTCACCTGCCCTTTCAAGCTCCCCTCTACTTCAGCTCCAATCATGGCCCCAGGTATAGGGGAAGGGTCAATGTTTGATGCAGAATTATTGTCCTGGACAGATCCGACATCAATGTAGCAAGAAAATACCTTGGGCACGTAGTCTCCAACATCTGGAATATATGGAAGATCCAATAGCTCATTTTCGTACATTAGTCCATGTACTTCTCTCAGTAGATTTCCATCAAACTCTCTGCATAAGCATAACAAGTTTACTGAATAGATATGATGACCTAAATATATATAATATTGAAGAATATAAGAGAGATCAGGAGAGCGCAGACACTATATGATATCATGTTTTTGTATATAAACCTGTAAAATCCACCACGGGCAAGGCAAGCAACATTTCTTATAATACGAAGCACCGGAAGAGCATTCACCTCCTGAGAGAGTAGTACAAAATGCACGCATGCTTTCAGAGTGCATATTTGTTCAGGAAGAAATATGTAAGCATTAATATACAAAGAAATACCTTGTCTTCTACGTTATGGTATGGATTGTAAGCCGGGACAGGATGAATACGATGTTGATCTTTGAAATGCCAAACCTCAGGCCGGTCATCAATCACCATGGCCATATTCGGATGGCATACACTCTCTTGAAACACACGCTGAAGTGACTTCTTAATTTCGGAATCTGACAGTCAATACATAAAAGGGGTGCAACACAGACAGGAATCAGTGAACTTGACCGTATAGAAACATGATCCATAACTGAACCAGCAAAGTAATATGAATGTACCAATATTACTCTTGCATCCAAACAATAGTATTGTGTTATATATGTCTCATTAACTCGTATACAAGGATGTTTTACGGTTACATTGTGAACAACATACATCAGAATATAAATGCAATGTAACACACTAACGGAATGACTAAGGATCTGAAGTTTTTAAGTTTATTTGATCTAACAAAATATTAAAGTTTAGTTATTACTTATTAGTACTGCAATGCAATGCTCACTAGGGAAAAACACAAATATATGCCATCTTTGCTTTTTGTTGTTCAAGAAACACCAGGTAATCAACTTAACGCTGATATTATTCTACCTGTCTATATTTTGAAAGTGTTTGTTCGGGAGTTTGTAGTACATGGAAAAATATTTACAACACAGACCATATTTCGTGGAGTGCATGCAGTGACTATGTAAAGGTAACAGAAGAAACACTGCTAAGGGAATATATTGCATATTAGATGGAAAGGTGCACTTCTCAATGTTGAGAACTTACTTGGCTTTACACATACTAAGCGTTCTGAAAGCTCCTCTGAGCTGATCAAATTGGCTTCTGGATCAAGAAGTCTCCACATCTCAAGAGCATAATCTCTTCCAGCCATTGTACATACGTAAACCTTAAATCTTTTGCGTCCATTGGCAGTTAGATAACTTTTCAAATCATCCCAACCAGGCCTTATGTTTACAAAGACACTAGAATCTGGAACCTGAATGGTATAGAACAGTGCAGCAGGTAAGAAGATAAGGCAAATTAATCATCTCAACAGTAAATTAATGACAAAAGCTATATAAAATAAAAGAAATTATTTAATACAAGAAAGAAGAAGATATCATTAGTTAGAACTTAGAAGCCATATTCTGTCCAGAGAAACTAAATGGATCGTGTCATCCAAGCTGGGAGAAAACATCGATATTATTGAAGTTAACAATTTTCTGTAAGAAGGCTTGAAATACCCTGCTACTAGCATATGTATTATGCCATGTCCGTCCGAAGGCCTTTGTGACATTGTGCAATCTACTCGTGTTTGGTACTATACTCAGGTTGGCTGTCCTATATCTATACATGCAGTAAATAACTTGTAACATGACAAAAGTTATAGCCATTTGATCTCATGGGATACACACATACAGTATCAGTTACAATTAGCTCAATAGAGAAATTGCGTAACAGACTGAAAGCAGCAGCGAAGAAATGACAACATAAGGGAAAAGCATAAATGAAGCTGATCCCAAATTCTTTTATCACAATCTCGTAACACTAGGGGAGATTGTCACAATCTTCTCAACCTTTATATATGGACCTTGAGATTCTTGCTGTATGCAAAATCCATTATCTATCCTTAGTTGCTTCTACCATGCTTTGGATTTGCCATTATTGGACTGCATACACATCTAGGTGATTCCAGGTAGAAGTACAGAAAGAACCACATAAAGAAATTAACGCGAACAGTATTTAGACGGGCAGCAGAAAGATTAACACTAAGGATGCTTTAAAGAAAGGTTAATATCAAGTTCAACTAAATCATACCATTGGATTGATGCGGGTCAGAACCACATTCCTTTGCGGAAGCCTGATAACAGGTCGGACAACAGGCTGCTGGTCACCAGGCGTAGGCAGCAGGACCCCCTCGTTCTGGCTTCTTAAGGTTCTGGCATTGACAGTGATAGAATCCATCTTGGCAAACTCCTCGAGCAGGTCCCTGTCCTTCCAAACCTGTTCGAATTCTGCAAACATTACTGCTAATTTCCCAGCGTCATCCTCGGAACTAATGCAGTGGCGAAGCTTATCGATGCGGTCGTCGAACAACTTCCTCGTGTAAGAAACCACAAGGGTTTCGTCTAGATCAAATACAATTGCCAGGCATCGCTGGTTGAACATCCCAAGGCACGCCGCGTAGAGCCCGGAGCGTGCCGACCAGCACCAGAAGCAAGGCACGCACTCCACCCTGCTCTGCATGGCCACTAGGTGCAGTTCCTCCTCTCCGGCCTCCACCACAGCGGTCTGCACAGCACAACCAAGGGGAGAATTACGATTTCTCCTATTGATTTCACCCAAAATGACGGAAAAATCTGACGGCCTCTCCTAGATCTAAATTCTTTCAAAACTCTCCACCCAGAACAAAAGTTCCACAGTAAAATATAAAAATCATGGCAAAATTAAAGATCGGAGATTGTTGAGGAACAAACAGTTATACTCGTACCATAGATTCCTTCAAGCAAGCGGAGTGCAGCAAGTGGAGGGGGGACCCTGGAAGGAGCGGCTTTGCTCTGAGCTTGCAACGCAGAGATTTAGGCTCGATCGCCTGCAGGACAGCTAGCGGTGCGCACCGATCGCTAGGCGGCGAGTGGCGGCTGATCCGGATCTCATTGCTCGGGAATGGGTGGTTGCCTCCAAGGCTCGCCGGGAACACCTCGACTTCGCCGAGGAACGCGTCCCCGTCGAACATCGGCATCAGCATGCTAAGCACGACGGCTGGACTGTGCGCCGCCATGCCGTCTTGTGCTGCAGCTGGGGGATTGGAAGGCCGAGAGAGATGGGGAGTGTGAGAGAGCGTGGGGCGCGTGTAGGGTTGCCCTGGGAGTGTGCAGCGTGCTTATATACAACTTTGGTTAGGGATGGCTGGAGGGCTCGGTTGGCATCGTCCGGCAAGCTGTCGTGTCATTGCTGGATGGGGCACGGTCGGATTAGGCCAGACTGTCAGTCAGTCAGTATGGTAGATTAAAATAGGAAACTGCTTTCTAATCCAAGAGGCTATTTCAGAAAGCATTAATTGCGGATGTACAATGATCCGTCCACGTGGCCTAATGCATGGATGTATTTTAAATGGGATAGTTAACACATTAAATTAATATTAATGGCGGTAAAGATTTTCTTCTCCAAATACTTGCACTTTCCCAATACCATTTTCTGAAAAATACCACAATTAATTCATCACATGGCCACCAATTTTCCACCACTAGTGATATTACTGAAAGGCGTTTTTGTCACATTTCATAAAAAATGATTTCCATGCTATACTGCTATGGTCAAAGTAATGACTACTACAAGAAGGCTAATACTAAACGTCACATCACAGACGGTTAACCAAAATTGTCAGTTTTATATACAATCACAGATGGTTTTGGTTTAGAGACGGTCTATGTTGCTGCCAGCGCTAAAAACCGTTTGTGAAGAGATAACTCCGCGAAAACTCAGAAATTCTGTGTATTTGGACCAATTCAAGGTGAAAAAGGGGATTGCTCCCTCGGCAGAACTATATCGCAAACGATTCATGGTGAAAACCATATGTAAAGTATCACAGACGGTTATTAATAAGAACCATCTGTGATATTACCAATATCACAGATGATTTTTTTCTTTGAACCGACTGTGATACTTTAGATGGTTTGTATTAAAAATTATCTGTGATAATTAGGTCATCTCAGACAGTTTGTATTAAAAACTATCTATGATAATTTCACTTATTAATTGTAGACCCGTTGACCATCACATATCTTTCTTAAATTCTATATCTATTCTCACAGCTCTGCTGCTTTTAGGAGGTGGGGCTTTGATGCCATTTCGTGAAAGGAGACAGTGGATTTGACAACAATGATTGTAGATTCATTAAGCTCTTGACTATCTATAGTTGGTAATTTGTTCCTAATTGTATTATATTTTAGATCTAGTTTTTGGTCAAAGGAGAATTGAAGATGGTTTAGATCTAGCTAGTTTGACGTAGAGAGAATATTATTTACATCTAGCATAGTTTAGGGTTTAATCAATTCATAATCTATTTCTACTTAATTCAATTTTATTAATTATTGTTGCTACATATAGCTACTTTTGATCGTATATATCTAGTGTATTAATTAATTAATTTAATATTTAATACTAAATTATTATATGCGTAACATTGGACCTACGCTGGGAACCGTGTGAGTGAAGAAATTAATGACGTGTCTGTTTTTACAAGAGCTACCGAGAAGGATATGTTGAAAAAGGGGGTGAAATATATGTACTGTTCAAGTATTGACTGCAAGAATATGAAGATGTTTAAGAACCGAACGCAGATTGAAACACACTTAATTTGAAGGGGTTTCAAAAAGGGGTATACACGTTGGACTAGTCATGGCGAAGAGTAAATTTATAAGAAGATAGTAATACTGACATCGGCGACGAAGTCAATGATATACCGCCAGATGTTGTCAATTGTGGTTCCAATTTGGATAGGCTGCATGATGCCAATCTAGATTTAATGCTTCGTGATGCAAAAGGGAATTGTGATGAGAGAGAATAATTTTGGGGCTTGATAGAGGACTCGGAGAAACCTTTGTTCACGTGCTACAAGTGAAAGTACACGAGGTTATCAGCTATGCTTAAACTACTGAAATTGAAGGCAAGCAATGGTTGGTCTAACAAGAGTTTTACGGTGCTGTTAGATCTTTTAGCGGACAGGGAAACGAGTTGCCCAAATCCACCTACAAAGTCAAGAAGATTCTTTGTCCATTAAGAATGAAAGTAGTAAGAATACGTGCATGTTCAAATGACTGTATACTCTACCGTAAAAAGTATACAAACATGCACGTATGTCCAATGTGAAATGCATCCCGATATAAACGTAAGAATCGATCAGATAATGGTGAGAGAATAAAGGTGAAGAAATGACCTCCTGCTAAGATAGCATGGTATCTTCCTGTAATTCCTTATTTGAGGTGATTTTTTGCGAACCTAAAGGAGGCAAAACTGCTACGTTGGCGCTCGAAGAAGCATAAGAATGATGAAATGCTAAGTCACCTTGCTGATTTCACCTAGTGATGTCACATTCCAAATTCTAGGGTATGAAAAAATGAGAAAAATTTTAAACTGTTTGAATGCATTTTGTTTCCTTGGCTCTTTATTGGAGTTTCTTTGAAAAGTTTCAATTTCAAAAACAAAACTGCTTAGAATGCAATTCAAAATAGAACTAAAGAATCATACTAAAAAGAGGATCAAAAGTTGGCATGAGAAAACTTACGGTGGAAACCATCCTAAAAACTCACAAGTATAATCTTGGCACTAAAAATAAATATTGAAGTAAGTTATGAAATTATCTAAATCGAATAAGTATATTTAAGTTCAACCAGAAGTCTTCTCGGATTTTTCTAGAAAAATTAAGAGAAGATAAAACTCTAAAAAAACACACAATCAATTCTATGTTAGGAGCATTCGCAAAGATTTTCATAATCTTTCGAGCTCATCTGATGTGCCCAACAATTGCCCAAACCTCTCAACTCACCTCACCCTTTCTCTCTCCCTCACTGCTAGTTTTTGATGCCATACTCATCATTTCAATACCACACCCATGGTTTCTCCTCTCTGCTGACAGCCCATGCCCTGTGCTCCCACCTCATCATGTCTCCATCGTGAATTCCATCGGCCACACCCCGCTCTGTCGTGCCACTCAGCCGGGCCATGCGTGATGCACCATGCTGCACCTTTCCTCCATACATCCTGCCTTTTGCCTAGCTTTGCACCATGATCATTAAGTCGGTCGCTTCGTACTTGGATCTTCGATCGGTTTGCACTTACTCAAGAGCATCGACCAGTTTGCACTAACTCGAGAGCTTCAACCAGTCGACTGTCAATTTGTGGCTTTGCGCGCACACCCATAAATGGCTAAATGACCAAACCTTAATCCGCGTTCAGCGAAACGCACGGACGCACCATGACAAGGCCCACCAGGTCTTCAGCCACACTGGTCTTCACCATGTTAGTTTCGACCATGTTGTATCGACCACATTCTATTGACCAAGTTGTGTTGACCATGTTAATCTCTTCGACATCAGTTTTAGGAGGTTCTACATGCTCACTCGTGCACAAACGCCTCATGATGCATGCTCCCCGAGCCAACGGCGCTTGAAAACGTCTGTTACGTAGAGCCAATACGCACACACACGGTAACAAGCATTTTAACTAAAACTAACTATGACTCAAATAGAGGGTGGGTTCTTTTGGGCTGATGGCTTATGCTTTAAATATTTGAATTCTGGCTATTCACGAGAGGCATTACCTAGAGGAAAATAGTCGCATGCGATTTTAGCCAGTAGAGCTGAACTCGGTACACTTTTTACTATAATTTTCCTATTAACCCCATCTTAAAAAACGTGCATGCCCAAATGAACATAAGAATAAGTCAACTTTAAACCCAAAAGAACCTAGCCAGAATCCAAGTAACAGCTTGCACCCATGCCCTACGCCCATGCTGTGCCAGCCACACGAATCCCATCAGGCCGTCTCTCTGCACTCGCTAATGCACCTGGCCCGTTGGTAGGGTTCGTCTTCCACATCACGCGTCTGCGCCAGCTCCACCGTGGTCATGGCTTGTGTTGCCCCTAGTTTCAAATGCCACATCCATAGCTCTTCTCTGCTGCTGCCAACCCCCGCCTACCCGTTGCCTTAACGCGACGCATCTCTTCCCCCTTGTCTTCTTCCATGCCTCATATTCCATGACGAGAATTCAACTGCGCTTCTTGGTTGCACTCACGAGAACTTGCATTTTGTGTCAGCTGTCTATACCTAAAAATTCCCCCCAACCATGCCTTTGCTCTTCAGCTCACCCTCTCGGTCTCTTTCGTGCGTTTCTTGAGCACCTTGGTCACTGGAACACTAAGAAACTAAAATCGTTTGCGATGCCAGCGAGCATGCCACCATGTTCTAGCTACTCTAGTGAGCTTCTCTCCTCTTCCACTCTTTCACAACGTGCCTTACCTCTTCCTTAACCATCCTACTCATTTGATTGACCTTTTGTGCAGTGGATCACTCGAGCTAGGCTTTCTTCCTCATCTCTGACCAGGACGCCCACCGTATGCCTTCCTTTCTCTGGTAAACTGTACTTCAATTCCATTCGCCCATACCTCTGCATGCATGCATGCATGCTTGCAAGATCATGTGCACCCTTTTGTAGCTTTTCTACTACCGAAAATCGTTATCACTGCGGACGCCTTCGCCGCCAATGAGGTCTCTAACCCCAGTCTCCTCCACTCCTTCCTGAGTGACATCATCACTTTCGGTGAATTCCTCTTCCCCCATGGAAGCTCCCCTAGCACAGAATCGAGCCCTAGTAGCTCATAGCTTTGTAGTGCCTTTCCCCTGCCTCCACCATCGTAGGACCACGCCGCTGACCACCCTACCCTCTATGTTGCGCCGCGATATGGTGGATTGAAATATGAAATTGCTCTCTAATCCATGAGGCTATCTTACGAAGCATTAATTGGGGATGTACATGATCTGTCCATGTATCCTAATGCATGAATGTTTCTTTAAATGGGATAGTCAACACATTAAATTAATATTAATAGCTATAAAGACCAAGAAAAGGATTTAATGAGGATAGATATGGTTGAATCGCATATGCTCCATGACAGATTACAGGATCTTCAAATTAAAGGAGAATTAAGTTGGTTGCTGTACTAAAAAATGATTACTCTACGTTGTGAAATACTTGGCATGCACCTTTGATCAAATTTTCTTCTCCGAATACTTGCACTTTCGCAATACCGAGATAATTTTTCTGAAAATGCAACAATTAATTCATCACATGTCCACTAGTTTTCCACCTATTTTTCTATGCTAGTGATATTATTGAATGGTATTTTGGTCATATTTCATAAAAACTGATTTCTATGGTATACTTGCTATGGTCAAAAGTCAAAAGTGTCATGTATTTGAAAAACAAGCAAGTATTGTTCCATGAAATTAAGCAAGGGGAGAGAGATATGTTTTTTTTTAAATTTGCGATGGTGAGTATCAATATTCCTTAAAGAAGCATCTTCGGGAAGGAAAAAGGGACTAGTGGGCCCAAAAGCAATGGATATGCTCTGAGACATGTATCGTACCATCTAGAGTCGGCTTGAAGGTATGAGGCTGAAGCAGTCCAATATGAACAATTGGTAGTTTCATGCGAGCTCAAATAGCCCATTCTATTTCATACGGGCCACCTTAATCTATATTCCTATGGGATACACATATCTATTCTTCTCTGTATCTTATACCAGTATAGCGAAGTGAGCAACCATCAAAGCTCATCCAAACCCGCCCTTTTTCATGCAGGCTCAATAGCCCGTCTCTTTTATTCGGGAAGCCTAAATCTCCACCCCTATGGGAGTGTCTACAAAAGTAGGTCTTATTCTTCCCACTCCTATAGGATGTTCACACAAGTAGACCATAGGTGCCCACAATGACCATCTTTTTCCATGATACCATGATATGAATGCATTATAATGTAACATTTCTCCTTTAACATTTATCATGCACCATTAGCCATTATACATTCATCAAGTCATTATAAAATAACTATATTATTTATCATTACCATGTGAACATCATTATTTATCATACTCCAACAAAATCAATAAACAAACATCATCACTCATTCATCGCTAGGTGTTTCCATAGATAATGTGGACAACAGGAACAATCATATCAACAACAAGGTAAACATGACATAACTAGAAAGAATCAACATAACCCAACCATCTACTGTTCTACTTTTGCACTGCCTGTTCAACCACAGGGATAACATGTGGTGGCACCGATCTGAAGCCTCTACCTGAATAAGCATCATCCAATCTCAATACACTGATACATGCACGTACTCTTAAATGACATCGCTCCACTAGATCAGTGCACCTTCTTCCTCATCTTGGCTGGATCTAGCATCGGCTTGGCCTCCTCCTCTCCTCCTCTACCCCTCTACATTTCTTTCCTTCCTTCTCCTGTTCTTAACTGGGCCCTTGCCTTCTTCTTCCCTCTTTCTCTTCCTTCCTCTCCTCAGTCGGCCCTCTTCTCCCATCTTTCCTTCTTCCTTCTTTTTCTTCCTTCCTCTTCTTGGGCAGCCCTATTCGCCCTTATTTCCATCTTCTTTCTTCCTTGTCGGGACCCACCCTCCCACTTTCCATCTCCTCGGCAATAGGGATGGCAATCGACGGCGGTGTCGGTGCTAGAATGGTGATGGCACAGGCAAGGGGAGAGCGGCATGGGCCGAGAAATGGAAATAGCGGAGCAAGACTCCTATTTCTATGTCACTTCTTATTCAGTTTGATGTGACCAGAGCACCTTGACATACTTTAATGTCCTATGTATCAACACTCTCTTCGATTCTTCTAGAAAGTGCATAGGATGAGACTCGAAGGTGTGGTCTTGCTTAATGGTCAATGGTTCTAGTGCAATCACATGCTCCATATACCTCAGGTACTTTCTCAACATAGAAATGTTAAACACGTTATGCACTCCGCACATTGACTTGGGAAGGTCCAAACGATTACTCTAGGATAGATTAGAGGATCTTCAAATTAAAGGAGAATTAAGTTGGTTGTCGTACTAAAAAATGATTACTTTCCATTTTCAAATACTTGTCACCTTTGATCAAGATTTTCTTCTCCAAATACTTGCACTTTTCCAATACAGAGATAATTTCTGAAAATGCCAAAATTAAGTCATCACGTGTTCACCAATTTTCCATGTCTTGAAAGGGTTTTGGTCACATTTCATAAAAACAGAGCGAGTATTCTTCCATGAAATTAAGGAGGAGAGAGAGTATGTTTTTTATTTTGAAATTTATGATGGAGAGTATCAATATTACTTAAAAAAGTAGCTTTGGGAAGGAGAGAGAGACTAGTGGGCCCAAAAGCGATGGAGATGCTATGAGACATATATTAATTGTACCATCCGGAGTCAACTTGAAGGTGTGTGGCTGAAGCAGTCTAATATGAATCATACACAATAAATTTAAACAAGGTAGTACATATGGGTAACAACCGAGCATGTGCCTACACAGCGAGGTTTATAGCACATGGGCCGACCGGCCAAATAGAGCTTACAACATAAATGGTTCAACGGAAATGAAGATAAAAGAGCCATAAAAAACCAGCGAGTATGCCTCAACCCATCCACACACAACTAACTAGGGTAAGACCCTAATAACTGGTGTCTTCATCACCAAAACCTGCTGCGTAAAAGTAATAGTATGACAGGCCTTCTTCCGCATCCTTTGAATATGTTCAACACGCAATCATGAGTATGAAAAACATACTTCATAAGACTTATAGCAAAGTTATATAGCATGTAAGGCTGTGCCAAGAGAGATGGCTATCCTACCAAGTTTTTCATTTTTACATAAAGCAAGCTTTCATTTGCAGCAATGAGTAATAGATTTCAATCAGAATTTGTAAGAGTATTTAACATTGATAATCAAATTGTAAAGCAAAATTAACAACACAAATTAGGAGGCTTGCTGCCCCAAAATAATAAAACCGTGGCAAAAACCCTTTTTTCGATCAAGTAATGCATGGATTTCCTATTCATATGTACCCTAAACCGTTTTGCAAAACATAACACTACTAAGGTGGAGAATTCACCAAGTTGTCCATGATAGAGGACATGACTATTCGAATAGTTTTACACTCTACAGAGGTTGTACACTTTACCCACATGACATAAACATCCCACCATATTATACATATCACACGATACCATTGGTACCCGATTTGAGAGTTCATGGCGAAGCTTTTCATTATCGGTCCTAACAACCACCGCGCTATGAAACCTTCTTAAGATGAGGAGTGCCCTCCAATGTCCCAAGACTCATATGATGTGTTGGTAAACCTTACCTACGCAGTAAGGTTCCTCCGAACATGGATACCCTCCATGCCCACACTAGTCCAATTAACCTACAATCTACCACCTATGGTTGAGTTGCTAGAACACAGTAACTTATTATGCTAAGGCCTTCCCATAAAGGAATGCGTGGTTGTATATTGTATCTTGAGTCTAACTGCACCATAGACTCGATCCTTAGCGACCTGGGCAAGACAACCACAAACTAAAGTCTTGTGCTAATCGCACTGGTCTCCACAACAACTCGTCCAAGTCTAAAACAAAATTTTCATTTTCATTTTCTAACCAAAATAACATAGACACCACCTCTGGACCATTTTTAAGTTTTTCCCACAACTTGGAAATTTTTGATAATTTTACCAACCAAGCATAACGAGTATCGATGAGAATGGCTAAGCATCAACTCCTTTGTTTAATCTACAAGTTCCACATTTTACCAACAGTGGATAATGATGCTAAGGTGACAACAGAAAGGGTATCATGTTATCATGACAACTAAAAGGGTATCATCTTATCATGGTGAGATCAATGCAACAATTGGATATAACTACCAACCTTACCAATACAATGATTTTTATCAAAAGTACACTCATGTATAATAGTTTTGAACACAACATACATAACAATAAAAATATAGGATCAACATACATAATAGTAAAATATAGGATCAGCATGAAGAAATTGGTTGGGGGTTTTTTTTGAAGAGGAGAACATAAGAAACACTTTGACAGGGATGGTAAGGCTAGGGCTCACTAGAAGCAATGGTGGAGTGCATGCACCAGAGCCAAGAACGATGACGCATTCTGGGTGACTCAAAGGAAGAAAATTTCGACCAAGGGGCAAAATGGAGATAGTGAAGGATGGGGAGGAAGATGACATGGTCAGGAGGGGCTTTTATAGTGAGAGGAGGCCACTGAGCTTGCTAGACCTTCATGGGTCTAGGCAGCCATGGCATCACATTGGTGCTAGTGGGGATGTGATGCCTCGGCATGTGCAACAAAGGACAAGGGCGTGGCAGTGTGCTGTGCGATGTAGCGACGGGGACACGACTTTGGCAGAGCTTGCTGCGGCATGCTTGGCATGGCACTGGCATCGACATGTTATAGCATAGCAAGAGGTGGAAGATGACTGCTGACAGGTGGGTCCCGAACCCGCAAGACAGAGAGAGAGAATTAACAAGAGAGAAATGATTTCAGCGAAAGGCGCTTTCGCACGAAGAAGACAGAAAAGAGGAGGTAGCTTAGAGGGAATGGGATGGAATAGTGATAGGCTAGGCCAATAGGAGAAGATTTGGCCCACAGACAAAAATAAATTTAAATTTTGTTTTCTAATTGATTTAATTGCATAATTCAAGTTTGAATTTTTTAAATTAGCAAACCAACTCTACAACTTATGGAAATTGTTGGAGAGAAACTTTACATTATTTAGATCTCAAATAAATTATTTCTAGGAACTAGTCAAGTTTTAATAAATTTTAGAAATTCATTTTTAGCTGTTGAGAAATGGAAAACATTTTAAGAAATTGCTAAAAAAATCTAAAAAAAATCCCAAAAATTTATAAATAATGACTTTTAAAATAATTATATTGGTTTAATAAATTTTGGGATGTTACAGACTGACCCCCTTAAGTAGAAACTTTTTCTTGAGATTTGCATGGTTCAGGAAAAAGATACGGGAATTCAGCTCTAAGACGGTCTTCACACTCCCAAGTTGCTTCATCCATGATGTGATTACTCCACTGCACCTTGCATATCTTCATGATCTTACTCCAAGTGCAATGCTCGGCTCCCTCCAAAATCCTAATCGAGTGCTCTTAATAGGTTAGGTCTGGTTGCAACTCAATCTTTTCCAATAGAGTTTGCTCAGTAGGAACTCATAAATACTTCTTGAGTTGAGACAAATGGAACACATCATGCACATCTGAAAGTTTGGGTGGTAGTTCTAACTGGTAGGCAACCTTTCCCTTTCTTGCAACTACATGGTATGGTACAATGTATCTCAGTGCTAATTTTCCTCGAATTTGGAAATGATAGGTGCCCCAGAGTGCCATAACTTTCAAGTGCACATAATCATTTGGCTCAAAACTCAGTTCTTGATGTGGAAGGTCAGCATAGCTTTTCTGTCTGGATTGGGCTTCGTTCAATCGAATCTTAATAAATTGAACTCATTCTTCATCTTCTTTCATGACTGGAGGACTAACCATTTGTCTTTCTCTGGTCTCAGACCAGGTTAGAGGTGTCCTACCTTTCCTCCCGTACAAGGCTTCGAAAGGTAAGTGATTAGTGGCTAGCACACATATTCAACAATATTCATATCATATCCATGCATAATAAATTTAAAGCGAAGTATTGTATATAGGTAGCAACTGATCATAAACCTACACTGAGAAGTTTATAACACATGGACCTACCTGCCAAAAAGAGCATAAAATATAAAAGTTCAGTAGAAACGAAGATAAAAGATGCAAAAAAAAACCAAAAAGTATGCCTCAACCCATTGACGAGTAACTGACTGGAGTAAGAGCCTAGAAAACAGTGTCCTCATAACGAAAACCTGTTGCATAAAAGTAACTGCAAGACTAGTCTTCCATAGTGTGGGGACCATATTTGACAACCTGAATGTCGAGACCTAGATATGCAAATCTGGACTCTCTATGTATACCGCACTAGTCCAGGATCATACTAGTGCACACAATTAAACATAGATGAAATATCAACCATATACACACTAAAATAAGGAGAAAACTCAAATATTAATAATTATCGAAAGTACGACCTTATGGACAAACTTACAATCTCACTAGCCAAAAGGGCTTAAACTCTAGCAGTAGAAAACAGAAATAAACGTGTAAGCCACTCGACATGCCCAGAGGCAATCGACTAGGGAGCAAAGTCCTAATCCGCGAAGTCACTGAAGTATCCTCCCTCTGTGTAACATCCTGATTTTCAGAAGAGTTTAAAGTCATGAATTTAACAATGAATTTTTGGAATTTTTCTGGAATTAATAAAGCTTAATTTGAATTTTTAGAAAGTAAAAAAAATTAATATGATTAAAATAAACTTTACCATGAGCTAGAAATATTTTTTTCGAGTTCCTCAGGTCTCAAGGAATTTTTTTGGTATTTTTGGTGAATTTTCAAGATTTATCTGCTATTTTCTGGAGCTATTTTGATTTTATTCGGATTTTGAAAAAGAGAAAAATCAGAGAAAACCCTAAAAGCCTTTTGGGTCGGATTTCTGGGCCCATCCCGCGCCACGTGTCGGCCCCTCACCACGCCCGCGCGCCCGAGCCAGCCCACCTCCCTCAGCCCGTTTTCCCCCCGCCACGCGTCGGCCCGACGCGTCACCCGCACCACCCGCCTACCCTAGCGCCTCGCGCTGCCACCCGCGCTCGCTCCCCGCCATCGATTCGTGCCACACGTCGTGCATCGCACGACCGCGACCACGCCCTCGTCCCGGACTCGCCTCAACCGTCCGATTCCGCGCCTGTGCCATGCTTCGAACTCCCCGTCTTCGTCTCCGATTTGGTAACTGTCGCGCCCGTGTTCTTCCCGAACTCCACCTCGGCTTGCGTGCTTTTAAGCACCGCCGCCCTTACCACCTCCCCTCACTCGTGTCGCCTCCACCCCGCCGTCTCGAGCCAACCTTGCCGCCACGCACCAGGCCGCCATCACCATCGTCCCCGCCGTCCTCGTCGACGCCAGGAGCCCCGCCATCAGAGTCACGTCCGCGCCCGTGCCCGTCACCGCGAACCGCCGCCGAACCCATCTCACCGGTAAGCCTCGCCGCCGGACACCTCCGCCCGAACCCTCTCCGCCGCTGCACCTGAGTTCACAAGCCCGATCGCCCGCGTCGCCCCCAGTCGCCGCCCATGTCGGCCCCTCGGCCGGCGCGCCACCACGCGTCGGCCATCCAACGGTCCGACCACCCGATCGTCACCGTCAATCCAGATCTGGATCGACGGATCAAATCTTGCCACACATCAGTTTCTCAACCGTTCGATCTTGCCGTCGCCGCCGCATCCAAGCCGTGCCACATCAGCCCTAGCCACATGTCATGCCACGTCAGCCCTAAGGCCACATCAGCAGCCACGTGTTGGTGACACATCAGCCCTACTGCCACATGACAGTGCCATGTCAGCAAAGGCCGACCCCTCAGTGCCACGTCAGCGCGCCACATCAACTGCCACGTCAGCTGTGCCACATGTCAGCACCTGAGCCCGCCACGTCAGCCCTAACCCACCGCGTCAGTGTACCCCCGCGCACTATTCTGTGGACCAAGTCCACCGTGAACCTACCTTTTCATGCACCGAGTCCACAGCACAGTGCAATTTCTGAATTTTCAGCATTTTCTTTAGAATTATTTTTCCGAGAGCCCGTTGTCCTCCGTCCTAGCTCCGATTGACCCCATTCTTTTTTTCTAAATTCATCTAAATTCGAGCTCTATCTGTTGGTTCTACTTTCAAGGTTTTTGGAGTTTATTTGAATTTTATTTAATTTGTTTTTGTTGTTTCGGTTGCTTTATCTCTCGTTAGATCCCTATTTCAGAGGAGCAGGAGCAACGCCGGAAGACCCCGAGTACCTCGCTGAGCACAACCAAGGAAAGTCGTAACCTTTGATCATGTTGAACCCAGTTTGCAATCTATTATTTAATTATTTTATCTTACTTTATCCTGTATCGCTATTTTAATACAAACCCTTGTACTGATAGTTATCGTCCCAAATTGAATAATTCCACCTTGATAATTTGAATGCCATGATGTAATTGTCACCATAGGTTGGGAAATTTATTAGTGATGCTATGCTAGATGTCACCTGTGTTGTACGATTAGAATGCTTAGCCTGCTTAATTCACGAAAGGGCTTATCATTGCATGTGAATTATTAATTTGACTTAATGAGATATGGAACCGTGGTTGGTGCCACAGCTATAAAATTTGTACCATAACATTGGTGTGTCAGTGGCGTGGTTATACAAACTTGGTTTTCACTTGGGAGAGTGATCGTGCAGTAAAGGGGAAGTTTGGATTCACTTCATGGGATATGGTAGCCTCGCCCGAGTATCATTAAGGACTTAACTTTGTGCGTCATTGATCTGAACTTGATCATGCAAACCACATGTCTAGTGTGGGATAGACCTGGCTGATTAATTTGGGATATTAGAATTTCAATCTCGCATTGTGATGAACATGGTTGTTGATTTCTATGTGGCGCAAGGGGGGTGTAATGCGAAACCCTAGCGGGCGGGATTGGGTTGAAATTGAACTTTGTAAAGGCCTTGTTGTGATTTCCTTATATTAAGGCTAATCACATCGTGTGGGTACAGTTGTGCAACCTCTGCAGAGTGTAAAATTATTCGAATAGCCATGTCCCCGGTTATGGACAATGCTCGGTGATTTCATACGAGGGTTAGTGATTTCATAGAAACTTGTGGTTTATGGTTGGAAAGTGAACAGGTAGTTTACTATTGGTTTAGCTTATGGATTGGTGGTTCATAAGTAGTTTATTTCAATTCCGTTGATTACTTATTAATTATTGCTTTCCATTAAATTTCGCTTTCAATCTATTATTCGTATTTATCTTAAAATGTCATTTTATGCAAATTAACCTTTCAGCCCTCAATTGGTAAGCCTTGCGTACTATATTGCATTCATTTGTTACAAATGACTTGCTAAGTACCAATGTACTCACGGCTTTATGCCCGTGTTGCTCAGTTGAGGAGGGCAAAATCCATAAAGGCAATGACCGTTAGGAGTCACTCCCACCAATCACAATAGAAATCCACCTACCAATCTATTGCATAGGATTCACACCGAAGCTAAGCAAATTAGTGGGCCAAGTTTGTCCCATAACTAGACTTATGGTTTCATGATTTGTGTATAGAAAAGATGAGCACAATGATTTGGTCCTTAAAAGACTCGAGCGATACCAATCATAAACCCAAAGCTCGTGCAATCCTTGCATAGCTATTTAAGGAAGGACACGTGCAATCTCTGCACAACCCATCCAAACATGACACATGCAATCCCTATACGGCCAATCTAATATGTGCAATCCCTGCACTAGTCTCCAACCAACCACTCGCCTGAGTCTCCACCATTTTAGAAAATATTTTCTTGATTCCAGTGGTAACACATGTTACCGTTCATTATCATATTTTTCAAGTTCAGCTGGCAATGTTTGTGTCGTAGTTCATTTTACCAGTATGGCATTTTTAAGCACAACTATAATCTACTATAGTATGACCAATTGTGAAGTTATCATTTTTTTAAGTATCCTAGGGTGGCATGGCAAGGGAATATCAATAATTAAGGAAGAGGAATACTAAGTATCAAGTGCATGTATAACTAGGCAATCAACCTTTAACATATCATTTTAACAATTACTAATAATAAGCATGCATGTATATTTGAGAGCAAAATACTTGTATTTGAAAATTAAGTTCAACATGATCAATTATAAGGACTTATCTTGATCAAATGGGGCTAGTGTGGGATTTTGTTCATCAACAACAGGAGCGTCCGACGCATCAAAGTCTATACACACAAAACCATCTATATTCAATCAAACATTCAAATAAAATTCAAATGGTCTCCAAAAATTATGATTTTGGTACTATTAGAAATGTTTTAAATTTACATGAATTTAGAAATAAGAATCACTATATTTGGATTTAAAATGAAGAATTTATTACCTTTCAAATTTTGAACCAAATGAATTCTAGAAATTCAAAATTTTCTAATAGGTAGGGCTAGTTGGAATTTCTTTTTTTAGTTATTTTCTTAAGAAAATATTCAGTGGCTGACAGGTGGGATCAACTAGGGGTTTTATTTTCTTTTCCAATTATCTCTACTTGGTAAAACAAGATAGGCTGAAATGTGGGGTCGTCTTTCACATGGACTTAGTCCACAGGGCTGCTTCCAGAGAGTGGGACCCATATGTCAGCGACATGTAATGGGTTAGATGGTCCACAGGGCTGCTTCCAGAGAGGAGGTCCACACGTCAGTGACTTATAGGTTTACATACTAGGTTAATTAAGAGTCCCAATCTTGGGAAGCCCACATGTCATAGTAAGGTGAAGGGTATACTTAACAGTTATCTTAATCCTGACTTTAATTAACTAACTGATAGTTGGGGTCTACTGGTCAATGAGACTAGACGCGTCCATAGAGAAGTCCATGGCGGAGCTCCCTGAAGAGATCACCAACAATGATGTGGAGGTTGGCAAGCTCGGCCATGGGCAAAAATGGAATGCCTGGATCGAGAGCTAGCTTTGGTGGTGGTGGGCACTGTGGTGGTGGCTAGTCGGCGGTGAGTGGCAGTGCAATGGTAATGGCATAGAATTATGCTCAAGCCAAAATTATGAAAACTAATAGGGCATTGCTCGTGGCTTATCACGTGGTGTGTTGTGCTATCCATGGTGGCCGATAGTGGAGAGGATATGTGAACATGGCCGGAGGGCTACGACTGGTTTCTAAGGTCTGATGGCTAGCCTATAAGGTTGGCCTTGAGCTGAATTGCAAAGAGATGAAGGGCTTACCAGGATTTCAGTCGGGGTGTGAGAACGGCGAAGGTGAAGATGTTAGCCGATGTCACAGGAGAAGGATGTGTCCCGGCAGCTCTGGGCATGTCAAGGCCATCCAAGGGGTGTGTTAGCATAAGGGGGTCAAGGCGAGAAAGAATGGCATGATTGTAATGGTTGGAACTAACCTAAGCAAAGAGAATAGGTGGTAAGGACAGCGATGACATAGGGCTCGATGACAAGCACATCAACTTCAGTTTTCCTGAGGCCAAACAGGCAAGGAAAGTTGAGCACGGGTAGAGAAGGGTAAGGCAAACTCAACACGCATGATGGCATCAACGAAGACTCACTGGATTGCGGGGAATCGAGCGGCGGAGCTTGCGGCCAGACTTAGAGAAGATGGAGAAATCTATCTTCTCTAAAGGCACTGGTGTTGTGTGAGCTTGGGGAAAAGTTTGAGTGAGTGAGTGTGAAGCTTTTGACCCACAAGGTTGGGCTTATACAGGGGCGAGGAGGGGGAAAGGGCTCAGGAACCATGAATGTCTTCGGGCATCGAGTGAGAGAGCATGAGAGAGCGAGGAAAAGGGTATCTAATGATAGGACAAGCTCACAGCGATGAGACAAGGTTGCGATGCACAAGGCTCGAGGCGTAGAGGTCTTCAATGCTTTCTTGCATGCGAACACACGAGTGGGTAAGCTCGGGCGTAAGTATGAGAGAGAAAGGAAGGAGGAAGAAGCACATTGTCACTCGATAGGTAGGATTGGGGCCCACTAGTCAGTGGCGGTAGTGAGAGAGGGCGCGGTTGTGCTAGCGAGCGTGCGGGCGTAGAGCAGACTGGCTCTGCTAGGCCATGTCCAAAAAAGGAAAATGGTGAGTGGGCTGAGCCGGTGGATTGGATTTAGCCCGAAGCCAAGGAAGGGAATTAAATAAGGTTTAAACTTTATTTCTGGTGCCCAATTTGAGTTTAAATTTGTAGTTTGAATTATAGGAGGAATTTGCACATGAAAATTTTAGGAAAAATTCCTCAGCATCCAATTGAGATTTAGTAATTTTAGATTCAAATTTTGGGCTAAGGAATTTATTTTAAAAATCTTAATCTCCAACAAGGCTTTGGAAAAAATTTTAAAATGCACCAAACAATTTTAAATTCATGGAAATCATGCATGTTTATTTGGAAGATAAAATTGGGTGGTTACAAAATCTACCCCTTAAAAGGAATCTTGTCCCTGATATTTGAGCTTGTCAGCAAAGAGGTAGGGGTATTCTGCCTTAAGGGTTTCTTCAGGCTCCCAAGTGGCTTCTTTTGTATGGTTGCACCATAGAACTTTGCATAAATGAGTTACTCGTCTCCTCGTATGACGTTCTACCATGTCATGAATTCATACAGGATACTCCCTACAGGTGAGATCTACATCAAGGTTGATGATTTCTAGTAGGGTTAACTCTACCGAGACTTGAAGACATTTCTTCAATTGTGACACATGGAAAACATTGTGGATATTGGCATCTCTACTGGTAGGTCTAGCTGGTAAGCGACTTCCTCTCGCTTAGTGGTGATCTGAAAGGTCCAATGTATCATGGTACCAACTTTCCATGAACCTTAAATTGCTTCATGCCTTTCAGAGGTGAAACCTGGAGATAGACAAAAACTCTAATTTTGAAACTTAACTTCTGTTGATGATGGTCTACATAGCTCTTTTATCTGGATTGGGTTGCCCTAAGGTTCTTCAGGACTAGATAAACTTGTTCTTCAACCTCCTTAAACATGGCTGGTCTAATGATAGTTGGCTCTCCTGTCTCTAACCATAGGAGGCGGTTTCTACATTTTCGTCCATAGAGGGCCTCAAAAGGTGGCATTTGTAAGCACGCATGGTAGCTGTTGTTGTAAAAAAAATTCTACATAAGGCAAACTCTTTTCCCAATTAGTGCTAAATGTGAGTGCACGTAACATCCTGAAATTTGGAATGAGCAAAATTTCCAAAAATTTAAAACTTTTAATTGCATTTTATGGGCATTCAAATTTCCCTTGCAATTCTAATTGAGTTTTCCAAAACATTGTGTTATGCAAATTAACATTGGAGCATAACTCCCAAGTTTAATTAATAAAAATAAAAGAAATATAGCAGATACAACATAAATTGAAATGCAATATATGAAAGACTAAAATCGGAAGTAAGATAGTAACACAAAAGGGTGTAATCAGATCCTAAGATCAAGAATGATGTTTTTAAAATCAAAGTCAATCTTCCTACTTCCCATCTAATGCTTATATGTAAAAATTTAAATTCCAAAAATTACACACTACTTTGCGGAACTCGACATTTTCGAAACCGTGCACCGAACATTGAACTAAGGTTTCGAGTTCGAAGCCTAATTACAAAAGTAAATTAACAACAGCATGCAATCTGTAATTCAAATCAAGCTTAGGTTTAAAATTGAAAAATCCAGATTTCCTCAATGGGGCAGTCTTTCCTTCTTTCTCCCCTTCCTTCTTCTCTCTTTTTTCCCTCACTTCCACACGGGCCCGCCTCCTCTCTCTTTTCCCTTTTCCCCTCCCTCTCTTTGCCCTGTCTTTTCTTCCCCCCCCCCCGCTATGCCTCGCCCCTGGTTTCACCGCACGTCACCCCGGTTTTCCCCCCGCCCTCCACGGTCCTGTGTGTGCATCACTTTCCCCATCCCCCTATCGCCTCCCCGTCCCGAGTCATGCCGCACCCATGCTCTGCTCTCAACTGTGCCCATCCGCACCCACACCCTGCTCTGTCGCCGCCTCCCTATGCCTGTGCACGGGTCACCGCGCTGGCCGTGCACCATGCCACGCTGTGCTCCGAAGACGTCAGCGACCACACAGCCTCCTCTCCTCCGCAGCTATATGAAGCTCCCAAGCTCACCACTACTACTGCACTTTCCCCTCCTCCTCTCCCCCTCCCGCTCTACCTCCCCGTGCACGCCCCCACACCGCCGTCGCCACTCCCGGCCGCTCTGGCGAAGCCCTCCCCTCTCCACCCGTGTCACGGTGCGCCATGCTTCCCTAGGAGCTCCCTCCAGCGGCCGATTGGGTTTCTTCGGAGCCAAACTCGCCGCACAGCCTCCCCCTGTCTCCGGCCAAAGCCGCCGCCGCCCTCGCCATTTCTTCCTCGGCCTACTTCGCTTCGATTCCCTACGGCGAGAGCATCCCCACGACATCCTCTAACCTCTCCAACTGCTACCCGGACCTCTCGACGCCCAAGCTCCTCCCTCCATGCGAACCTCACCTCGCCGCGCAGGCTTACGGTGCTGGCCCGCCTCGGACCCCCTCCAGTTTGACCAAAAGCTCGATAAGTCTCCCTCTACCTCCTGCACGCTCGTGCTCACCGGGATTCCCCCTTCCTCCCCCTAATCGCCGATGGCTTGTTCCACCCCCGTCACCGGCCACTTGCGCTGTCATTGGCCATTCTCGACACCACTTTGACCCGTGCTACTGCCCCCAGCAGGTTCCCAGCCCCTGGGGGAGACCATTTTTCCAGCTGCACCTGCCCCTTCGGCCGTCGGTCACCGACGACGGCCAATGCCCCCCCCCCGCGTAGCCCTCCTCTGTTCGGTTCAGCCGAACTCATCCCTCTCTGGCTTGCGCTTCTGTTAAGTGGCACTACAACACAACCAAGATTTGAGGGCGTTTAGCAAACCCGGCGTTTATACTTAACCCGGTGTTTATTAAGATTTAGGGGCGTTTATACTTAACCCGGCTGTGCTAGTTGTTACCTTGGAACGGCAAAATTCAAATTAAAGCACAAAACGTTCTACATGGGCCATCGAAGATACCTACCCAACAATCACAGGTTTAGGTTTGATGCACATGCATTTGATGGTACTCAAGAACTAAGAGATGCACATGTCCCTATAACTAGATTTGATGTGTCATAACAAATAAAAGACTTGAAAACTATTTTTTGGAAAACCTAAGATACAAAAATGCTTGAAAAAAGGTAAGGAGAATGTGGTCGAGCCCAAGTGGAAGAAAAGAAATATTTTTTTCCAATTACCGTATTGGGAAACTCTTTTAGTACGCCATAACTTAGATGCAATGCATATTGAGAAGAATGTTTTTGATAATATAGTGAATACATTGTTAAGTGTTGACAAAAAGTCCAAAGACAACCTAAATGCCCGTGTTGACCTTCAAAATATGGGCATAAGGCCAGAGCTTCACCCGGTAGAACGAGGAAATAAGACTTATCTACCTCCAGCAATTTTCACACTGAGCACAAAAGAGAAGAAATTGTTCTGTCAAACATTGAAACAAGTTAAATTTCCCGATGGATATGCTTCTAACCTGCAAAACAAGGTCCTTGTTGATCAAAGAAAGCTAGTTGGACTTAAGAGCCATGACTGCCATATTATTATGCAAAACTTGCTTCCTCTTGCAATTAGTAGAATTTTGCCAGAGAAGGTCTGCACAGCACTGATTCGTTTGAGCAATTTTTTTAAGAAAATATACTCCCCTGTTATTTCTATGAGTGACATGCAACAATTAGAAGATGAGATAGCTGAAGTACTTTGCCTCCTTGAGAAGGTTTTCCCACCAGCCTTCTTTGATGAGATGGTTCATTTATGTGTCCATCTCCCAACAGAAGCTAGGCTAGTTGGGCCTGTGCAGTACCAAAATATGTACCCTATTGAGAGGTAAATTATTAAATCATCTCTACAACTTTCTAAAGTAACAAATGACTTTCTAATGGGTTGAATATTTACTGTACACATGCAATAGGTACTGGTTAAAATTAAAATCAATGGTTCGCACTCGAAGTCACCCGGAAGGTTCAATAGCTGAAGGATATGTGCTAGATGAAAGTCTTACTTTTTGTTCGCGATATTTGCACGGTTGTCAAACAAGGTTCACTCGTAGAGAACATGAAGATGGGAATGACACTACTACAAATTCTACTAAATTTTCATATCTAAGAAGAGTAGGGCGTCCATTGTCGGGAAGTTGCATGATCGAATTGGATCATATATCTTGGATGCAAGCTCATCGATATGTATTGATCAATTGTGAAGGAGTTGCTCTGTATATGAAGTATGTTCTATGACTTCACAGTTTTTTATTTGTTTTTGTGGCAAGCAGCTCATGCTGTTTAAAAAAATATGTAGAAAGCACCACCAATTTCTATGTTTGGGGAAACGGCAAAAGAAGCGAGATGTTGAACGCATTCAACATGAAACTTTTCACATATGGTTCGAAGAACATGTAAGTTGTGAAGTGGTTTACAATATGATAGCTACACATGTGTTCTGTATTTTTGAAATGATTTTATTAATATTTATCACATTGTTAGGTTCAAAATATGGTTTCGAATAGGATTGAAGTTCCTGAGGAACTAAAGGTCTTGGCTAACAAGCCATACAGGATGGTGTCCAAATACAACACTTATGCTATAAATGGGTATAAATTCCAAACTCAGAGCTACAACAGGGGAAAAACTACCCAAAATTTTGGAGTAGCTGTTGTTGCAAGTACATCAAGCTTTTCTAGTGCAAAAGACAAGAACCCAGTTATAGGTGAAGTTACATATTATGGCATAATCAAGGAAATTATTGAGTTAAAATACTCTAACAAAGGATCTGTTGTGCTGTTCAAGTGTGATTGGGTTGATACTATCCAAGGTAGAGGCATTCAAAAGGATAAGTATGGAATAACACTTGTAAATTTCAATCATTTACTCAATACCAGTGACAGCTTAAGTAATGAGCCATTCATTCTTGCAACTCAAGCTACACAAGTTTATTATGTGCAAGACTCTATCGATGAAGAATGGCATGCAATTGTCTTTTCAAAACCAAGAGATATGTTTGATATGGGAGCAGGCAACGAGGATGACCATGAAAATATAAATTGCTACCAGGAGCCTATTGAACCTTTAAGTAATGGCTTGCTTGCTGATTTGGGAGATGATATTTGTGCTAGGTCTGATATAAATGGTGTGACTATTGATGGGCCATTAAATGAAGCTACTAAGGCTAAAGGGTATAGCCTTATAAATGGATATGTTAATGCTGAACTTTAATTTACTTTAATAATCTACTACTTATTATCAGTATATACTAAAGGAATTTCTTTGTTAAGAAATGTTTTCTACTGTATTGCAGAGGAAAAAATGGCAGCAAGGGAAGGAAACGACCAAGGAGGTGAATGTTCGTATGGCATGGAGCGTGTGAAAAAGATCACAGCTAACAATTTAAAGCTAGCCAAGTTGAAACTTCCTCCTATACCGTTTCAAACACAAGTTGGTATTGCTCCTGAGCAACAAAAGATGGGAAGAAAGGTAATAACACATAGAGTTTTTATAAAACTTGATTTCGGCATTTACATAGACACATTAATTTTTTAAGTTTTACTATGTAGAGAACAATTCTAGCTAAAATAGATGATGAAGAGACAAATCCTAATTATGTTGCAAATGATGAGGCTGAAATGGTTCATGATGACGACGATGATTATGTCAATGACCTTGATGGCCTTTCTGATGAACCTAATGAGGAAGTTGATGTCTGTTATGAACTTGTGCAAAGGAAGTCTTGTGGTATGTCTTATTTAATTGTTAAGTGCTATTACAATATTATTGTGTAATTTAAGGTCTTTACACTTCCCTGGTTATGCTACATGGTCTCAACCAAAGAAAAGAAGGTTAGGGGGCCAACAAAAATGAGTTCTATTTGGCATGGGGATAAAGAAGTCAAGATTCATGTGAAGGTTAATAAATATAGGCAGCCCTGTGGAGTGAAAACCAGCAATTTTACTAACTTCATTGCCACTCTAGTAAAGGGAGGACACATAACACTAACGCAAAAGGATTGGAGAGTTGTTCCAGGAAAAGATATAATTTGGAAAATAGTCACGGTAATAATTTTTCCTTTGTGTAGCATTTTATTACTTATGTGCAAACATGAGATCCTTTTTTTATATGTTCTTGGTGGTATCTATTGAAACATTTCATTTGCTTTGCATCAATTTTTTGACATAGATCCAATATGTGAAGAATGGGTGCTAGCATCTGCTGGAAAGAAGTGGCGGGATTTCAAAAATACTTTGAAGAAGAAATACTACAAGGAAGAAATTTCAGTAGAGGAGAATATTGCCAATGGATGTGGCAATAGGATCCCTCCACCAGATTGGAAGTGGCTGGTTGAACATTGGTCAAAGGAAGAAACAAAGGTCTCAATATTCTAAAAAGCCTATTCTAAATTTGTTATATAGATGCATACAATTCTAAGGATGAACTATATTGTAGACTAAAGCAAAAAGGAATGCTGGAATTCGTGCAACACAAGAAAATGCCCTTCATACTTGTGGATCACAAAGCTTTGCTGTAGTGAATAATGGACTGGTGTGTACTAACTTGTGCTATATATATTGGTTATTAAGTCAATGTGGAAATGACATTTCCTGATTTCTGTCATATTGTTCTAGGAGAGATTACTTGGTGGTGAACCTTGTAGAGCGGAAAGCTATATTGCTACACATAAGAAGAAAAATGGAGAAGCTATTAGTGCTGCTTGCAAAAGAGAAGATAGTATGTTTATCTTCCTTTTCTAGATTTTATATTTAACTTTACCGTAGTTCACTTCAAAGCTTGTAATCTTTGCATATATTTCATTTAAATTCCAGGATGAGATTGAAAAAAGGTTTGCAGAAGATGAAACCCTTCGCTTCAAATCAGTAGATGATGGTGATTTGTATGACGATGTGCTCCCACAAGATAGGAAAGGAAGAGTGCGTGGCATGGGATTGTTACCTAGGGGTTCCAAGGCAATAACTCTTTCAAAGGCTGTAGCTGCACTAAAGCAGGTTGAAGAAGAAAATGCACAACTTAGATCCATGGTGGCAAATACTAACAGGCAATTTGCAGCATACAAGGAATGTTCCGAGAAACGATTTGAAGCATACAAAGAGAGGCAAGACAAGCAGTATGAAGACCTTAAAAGCATGTTATTAAGCTTACATGGAGCTAGTAATAGTGAAAACAGAGAACAAGCTAGGGAAATAACCCAACCTAACATGTAGGTGAGCATGTATATAGTTGTTCAATTCTAAATATTGTGCCTTCATATTACATTTTTTACTTTTAATTTTGTGTATGCAATTTGATATCAGCTTGAATCTAATCTAGAAAAGGATACAAGTAGTGGAAGAGGAAGGCTACTAGAATCATCTTCTTCAGAAAATCGGATAGATGGTGTACTCCCATCAAGAACCAACAAGGTTTTAGCAAGAAAGCACCAAAAAGTGGTATGACCAACTTCCACATGAGAATAACTTAGAGTTTACTTACAACTAGTTTATGGGTCCAAATCATGTAGCCCCTTGATTCTTGGTATTTCTAGGCTGGTAGAGAAGTTGCATTGCGTAACCTTGGTGGCTCCAATATAGTAGCACACGGAAGACTCCAATGCATCGAAAAGACAGCATTAGGTGTCAATGGATTAGCCTTAGGGGCCTTTTACGAGGTTCTTATTGATGTTGTCATTGACAAGAATGTCTTACTCCCTCGACCACTACACCAGGCCAGCAAGCTAGGCGCTACTATTGGTCTTTGCATCGCTTGGCCACATCATAGTGTATGTACTTGAGATCCACCCTATCATTTTATCTCCAAGTTGTGATAACTGACTTGATATTTCTCTTGTTGAAATCATAGGTTCTAGAACGTGATGGATCACCTCTAAATCTCATCAGCGTTCTTTGGGTATGAGATAGAAAGTTTATTTCCTGTTTATTAAAAATGTTGTAACTACCCTAATTGCTGTTTTGTTCTTTGCTTCTCACACTTTCAGATTTCTGTACCAAGACATAGAGTTATTTCTAAGACTAGTTGTGCAAAAATGTAAGGTACTTTATTTTAGCTACTATTAACTGTTGATTTCTGCTATTTTATTTCAACTACTTTTAAGTATGCCAGCTTGATGAAGCTTATAGAAATAGGGCATTTTTCTATTGTAATGTAGTTGTAGTGATGGTAGAAAATGGGATCTTTAACACTATATAGCTAATATCTTGCAATGCATTGTGGGCTAGGTATTGCTCCTAAATACTTGCTTTGTAAATAACCATGATAGCCCAAAATGATTTCACTTGGGTTACCAATTTTGTAAGAATTTTTGGTTTCCAAATGGGATCTCTCTCCTGGTTAACCCAGACTCGCCATTAGCTTTCTTGAATGCGTGGTAGTAGCACTCATTGCTGCTACTTGGGTTAGATTGTCCAACTACAATAGCATATTCATGGTTCTCATTAATGTGTGATGGCACTCATAAGTGATTGAAATTTCAAAGGTTTGTGAAACATAGAATGACATTAATACAGACTTAAATTTGTCCCTTACATAATGTTAATGCAAGCTTCAATGAAATTCTTTGTCCTTAACTTATTTTTCAGTTCTCTAATTATGGGCTTGAAAGGATTATGGAAACACATTATGATGATCCTAAAATATGCGGCTTGCTCAATTTTGTTGTTGAACAATGGATCTTTTTGAAACGTGCATGATTATTATGAGGTATTTTTCAGCACATACTAAATTGCCTTTTTTGTTTTTTACTTCTATTCTGTCCAGTTCCTTCTTGTTATCTGATTTGGTTTGGGAGTAGAACTCCTGTGGGACCTAATAACATTTTCTGTTTTACATTTTGCTACACTTGCATCATGCAAAATCAGAATGGCTCTCATTTGAAATCCTTCTGGGTGTGTGGTGTGTTCTTTCATGTGGATTTGCTTCCAATGTTGTTGATGAATTCTTTTGGCTTTTGGAACAACTGTGGGCTAGCTAATATCTTGCAATGCATTGTGGGCTAGGTATGCATTGTGGACTGTCAACTTATTTGATTGCAACAAAAAAAATATATTCTGGAATGTATTAGGTTAACACTAGTATATATATTTCCTTGCGATGCTTGAAGTAACAGGATTGTTCTTTTCCCCAGAAACATGTGTGCAGTGTGCTTAGACTTAGCTAATTTTTCCTATTTGAGCACTAGCTCTCATATATTGTGTTCACTTGATTGCAGGCTGCAGAAGATATGATGGTGTTAACTAGTTATTTATCAAGACCTTTTGTGCAGCGTTTAACTTAAGCAAATAGGATCCTGTGATGTTCAAACTATGAATATTTTGTTGAATATAAGTTATCGCACTCCTGTTCTACAATTCTATATATGTGATGTCGTCTTTTGCTGAATAATGTAATCTGTCGGCTGATATGGAAGTACTGCTTGTAAATTTTAGCTGCCATTTGACTTTTTGTTTAACAATGTGATTCTATCAGTTATAGTGATAATTATGGAATTAAAATCTATGATGTTAGTGTGTTGTCTACTACTAGTGAATAAGCATATATGTACAAACTGTGAAAGAAGGTATTTATAGATGGCAGACTGTTAAAAACATTTTTTATTAATTTAGTTTGGTAATTTGTAACCGCCGCCATAGCTAGAGCAATAGGGGCACACATAAATGCCGTAGAAAAAGCCGAAATGAGGGCAATTGCAGATGCCAGCTTATCCTCCTTTTGGGGCGTCTGTAAACGCCACAGATAATATCAATTGGGGCGTTTGTAAATGCCGGGGTAGATTACTCTAGAAGGGCGTTTGTAAACGCGGGAGTAGATTACTCTGGAAGGGCGTATATAAACACCAGGATATAGACTATTCTGGGGCGTTTGTAAACGCCGGTTTAACTTTGTGTATGGCGGCATTTCCTAAACGCCGAGGTTGCTATCAACGCCGGGAAAAACCTTTGCCGATGGCACTTATGTGGTCGTTTGGTAAACGCCGGTAAAAATTCCTTCCTCAGCATTTACACACATTCTAGGGCATTTATAGGTGCCCTAGCAAGTTGGTCGTGTTGTAGTGTGGGAGGGCTTCAACTCCTTGAGGGTATGGCATGTGGGCCCATCGTCTTAATGTAAAGAGGCAATCCCATTTGCAGCTTCTTAATTCATCCTTTAAGTAAAAGCTAGCCCTATTTATACATTGTGTAAACTATAGGTAAGTAAAAATTTAAATGTCATGTAAGCCTTTTTAAATGGTAGCTAATACAAGTAATTAGCATAAACTTAAATAAAAAGTATAATGGCATATAATCTAGTTATAGCTATACATATGATAAGTAATAGAAAGAAATAAATAAAAATCAAATAAGATTTAATATTGGCAAAAATTACATGTTAATTATGATTAACAAATTAATGACCTTACAAGGATAAGAAATTGCTTTTGGAATTATAATGAATAAGGTTGGCACAAAATTTTATGACAATAAAGATTAATGAATTAATCCTTATATAAAAGTTAACTAAAACAAGATCGTGCATAGACTAATTTCCCAAATAGCAAGTAGATGTCATGTACTCAAAATTTTAGTTAGTAATATTAGTTAAAGGACTATAAAAGTAATCCTGAATGGTTGCCAACCAAAGAATAACAAGTCAAATGTCAGGAATAATTAATGTAAAGATATGTGTGTGTGTGTGTGTGTGTGTGTGTGTGTGTGTGTGTGTGTGTGTGTGTGTGTGTGTGTACATGTTCTCATAAGTTCGAGACTTAAATCTATGAAAAGATCGTTCCAAAGTTCCTAGGTAGGCCTTGACAGACTAAAAAGCTAAATCCCCCAGATAATAACTAGTCCCTCCCCAATCCGAATGTTCAGTGTAAATTGAACACAAAATGGTGTAACGAAATTTCACCACATGAATTATCAATGGCAAAATAACATAGTTTTGCCAATTATGTTTTAATGAACAAGTTAGTATTAGGACCACATAAAATAATATAGCTCCAATTGCTAGAAGTATGAACTATAAGACTAATTCGATAAATCAAAAGTCGCATACATTTTATATGTAACGCATGCCTTAAATTCGTAAATGTTAGCCCTCACGATAAAATAATGTCGCCAATCTATACTTGAATAAACCAATTGATGACAGGACCAAATAGTTAGACCATAATTAAAATAACTTGCTAACACACCGATGAATGGTGATTTAAATTCTAGTCATACTCAGACTTTATCTCAGAGGAACAATTTACCTGAAAGTGGATGTACACCCTAGAAAGGCTAAGTAGTCACCGATCCTTAGTAAATAATAATTTAACAAAAGTAAAGTATTAATTAGTAATTGGGCAAATGAGCAATCCCATTCTGCAGTAATTTATTGGTCATGCATCAAAATCCTTTGCTTATTTGGCAACTACACCACAAAATAATAATATATTGTGAATCCCTTGAAGATAAGGATTAAAAAGATGGATATAGATATACTGATGGTCCTCAAATCTATGTGTCCGTAGGTCTGACCTGACTAATGGAACTTTCTTAATAAATATATAGTGATAAAAGAAATTGTTAAATAAAATAGGTCAAGTCATGATATTCTACAGTCGGCTATACCTAACCATCTTTGAACCCAAAGCGAAAGGTTCCGGTGAATACTCCTCCTACCATAATAATTCCTTTTCCTTTTCGCCATTCATCGCTCCGCTCCAACCCCGTTGACTCCGTAAATTCTCTACGTCTAATCAATCCAACCTAAAATCACCCTTTAACTCATAATAAAGTTAAGTTGAATTTATTTGGATTTACTTGGACTTCTTGAGTTATTTGCATTCCATTGTTTAGCGCGTAATTAGATATTGGAATCCTGGAGGATCAGTGAATCCAGTGAGACCAAGATCTAGAAGACAGAGACAACCAGAAGCTCAAGATCAACAACGAGAAAGCTTTGAGTGAGCTCAAGACCGCGGTAAAACCGCGCTAGGCGAGTTAATACTTTGATCATTTTGAATACCTATTTTGCAAATTATTTAGATTCAAATTATCAAATACATGCTGTTATTTTATGTGTAATTTTATGTCTATTTTCATACTTAGTTAGCGGCCCTTTTATCCAAGTGCCCATATTATACCCTCCTGGCACATTAAACAGTAAACCTTGTTATATCCCTAGGAAAAGCTATAATGATAATGTTTCAAAAATAAATTATGATTATGCTTATGGCTTAGCCCTACTAGTTTTCGAGGGTGCTTAATTACCCCAAACATCATATGCAATTATAAGAAGCAATTTTGGGAAGTTGTAAATGGAATGGTCATGTATGTTTGAAATAATTATTATTTTATGCCCCCAAAAATCCCCAAATTACTTATACGTCTAGGCAGATGGTTCGGGGGTATGGTGTATTGGTGTGCACGAGTGTACGATTTTGTGGTAGAACTGCCTAGATAACACAATGACCGAATCGGGTCATGACCTCCCATTGTAAAACATTACAACCACTTGGCTAAGTAAACCTATCGAACCTCGGACTCATCTCACAGGTTGGGGGAAAGAAGTGCTGAAAATGCCAGGGCCTGTTGTGGCTAAAGGGACACCGAGTGGTGGGTGATTTGTTTCTCTATCCTACTAGCATTATAAGGAGTGGAGCCCAAATGTGCTAGTATAGTAATTAACATCCCATGCAACGTATGGGACCCACCGTAAGTGGGAGCAGCCCATAGGATTAGATGAGACCCCGAGGCTAGGTAGTTTTGGAAGGTTACTGTGAAGATCTACTCAACTGCATGAGTAAGAAATCATGTGGGGGCAACGAGCGGATTGTCTCTTGTGGTGAAAGTGTGCAAACTCTGCAGAGTCAAAAGTATTTGAATAGCCATGTCCATGGTCAAGGGCGGACATAGGAACTTAACTCTAATATAGTTCTATTTCAAAAATAATTTTTATGGTTGGGACATGGAATGGGAAAAAGAAGGACGATGGACAGTCCTAGTTTGTGTTGTCTTGGGTGTTGTCCCAGTGGTAAGTTAAGCAGCTATAACGCTGAAAAGTGGATATATGGTGCAGGTAACATGTAACGGTGGATACAAGTCTTTTCTTAAAAGCATTATGATTCTAGTCCAAATGGCTAGGTCATAGAGAATTTCTTAAGTATTATATTTAAAAAGCGATTTTCGACAAATAAAATAATCGGTGCCTCTCCTTTGACAAGCCATACATGTTATATAATTGCATTCTGTATATTGGCTCGCGGAGCACGGTGGTTAGTGTGCTCACTCTCGCTCACAAAATCTAGAATCAGGAGTCGAATCGCTGCACTTCAGCAATGCGCCAAGTCGTGATGGAGAATAAGACAAACAGGCCAGGAACTAGGTCGCGAACCCTAGTGGCTGCCTGTGGGCATGTTCTATGGGTCCCACCTGTGTGCTTCGTTTCTACTACTGCTTTCGTTGTTTTCGGCCTAATTGGCCCATGTGTAAGTATTTTATTATTACACTTCCACTTGATATGTACTTTGATATTCAGTAATGTATCTATGAGTACTATCTACTAATCCAGAGAATAGTGCGGTGGAATCACAGAGAATTCTGGATTATAAATCCAGGTCTGACAGTGCACAAGCACATAGCATATCCTCAAGAATCTGATTAGCCCATTCTGTCTATCCATCTGTTTGAGGATAATATGCAGTGCTGAAAGCTAGGTAAGTTCCTACTGCCTCATGAAGACTTATCCAAAATCATGAGGTGAATTGTGTTGCTCAATTTGATACAATTCATTTTGGGACTCTATGTAGATGAACTATATGAAGCATGTATAGTTCGACTAACTTGTCTCCTTTATAAGTGGTTTTAACTGGAATGAAGCGGGCTACTTTGGTTAGCCTGTCCACTACGACCCATATGGAATCATATCCTGTCTTTGTTTTGGGCAAACCAGTGATAAAATTCATACCTACTTCCTCCCATTTCCACTCTACGACTCCTATGGGTTGGAGTAGTCCGGTGGGTCTTTGGTGTTCGGCCTTAACATGATGGCATATGTCACACATGGCTACATACATAGCATCGGTCTAGATTTTATAGTCCAGAACCTCTATACTCTACCGCATTATTCTCTAGATTAGTAGATAGTACTCATAGATACAATGTTGAATTATTTCATACATTGCATACCTTACATTAATATTACATGTCAGAGTTTAAATACACCTCATCGGGTGACTGTTTACATAGGGACCGATTAGACCAAATATTTACAATACAAAAGCAGAAGCAGAAGTAGTGAACAAAAAGGTAGGACTATGAATATCAATAGGCAAGCGACTGGGGGTAAAATATGAATGACAGATATTATCTAAGCCTAGATAACATATGTGCATACAATCTCCACCAAAGTCTACTTAACTAGGACAAGATACTATAGAAGTTCATTCTAATTCTCTTTGTCTTCTCCTCCATTAGGACCAAGTGCGTCACCGTAGGCATAGTGATCTTGCTCACCTGTTTCTAATTTTATTGAACAAGTGTGTGCACAAACTACTGTGCTCCATGAGCCAACACACATAATACAATTATATATATGCATGGCTTATCAAAGGATAGCTCGGGTTATTTTATTTGCTAAATGCCCAAGTTGAGAATTACAATAACAAGGAATTCCTGAGACTTAGAAATTTTAACTCAAAACATGTTTTCTAAATGTGTGAAAAATTACAATAATAATACCATATGCTAATTTCCTAGTGTTACATTCGCTCAACATTATCATTGGGACCGACCACCTAGGGCAACACAAATTAGGGTTTCAAGTGCTTGACACTTTCCATTTTACCCACAAGTTCATTTTGTAAATAGAACTATATCAAAGTAAGTTCCTATGTCTGCCCATGACCATGGGCATGGTTATTCAAATAGTTTATATTTCACAGAGATTGTACACTTTACCCATAAGAGACAACCAACCTGATAGGCTCTACATGATTCCTCGGTCATGCAGATCGAGGAGATCATCATGAAGCATTTTTAAATACCTCGCCCCTTTGTTATCTCATCCATATGGGCTTATCCCTGACACAGTGGGTCCTATAAGTTGTGTGGGATATTCTTTCCCAATGACTAGCACAGTTGGACTACAACTTTTCACAATTACTAGCGTAGCGGGTAAACTTTACCTTTACATGGTGTCCCATTCAAGCTGGAACTTATCCACTCCCCACCCACGAGATGACTCTAGGATTTGGAAACTTTACTTAGCCAAGTTGTATTTTACAACTTATGATTTTAATATTTTATATTGGGAGGTCATCATCAAATTCAGTCCTTAGGGTTATTGGGCGGTTCTACCATAATCCACACATTCTCATGCACCCACTGCACCAACGCCACTTACCATCTGCCCAGATATTTAAGCATGTTGGGGTTTTTAGAAGCATAAAATAATTATGCTACAACATACCAGCCACTATCCACCAAAGACTGCCCAAATCAAATTTTCATGCTGAGATGATGACGGGGTAGGTTAATGCCCCTGAGTATCTAAATAGTAGTAAGCATGACATTTGAATATAGACTTATCACTAGTATATTACAATTATAATTCCTAGGGTGACAAGGATTGATTTTCAATTATCTCAAGCAATGGGGGTTAATTATATGACAATGATTTATAGGCATGTAACTAAAATCTTATAGAGAAAATAAATTTGCTTAAATAACAACGTGCAATTTGATAATATAAATAGAAATAATTCACGTAAAATGTAGGTTCAACATTATCAAAGTATTGACTCACCTTCCTTACTTGTCACTTGATCTTGCGAGTCTGACTTGCCTCAAATTCGTACTCTTCTTGTGCTTCATAAGCTACTAAACGATTGCATGAAAATTTGGATAAATACCATAAAATTAGATCTAAATTCAAATGAAACTTCAAATGGACTCCAAATTCATGATTTCAATTCCATTGGATAGATCTTGATTTTAGATAAATTTAGAAATAAATTGCACTTAATTTGGACTTAAGATGAGTGAGAACAGGTTCTTTGAAGTTTTAGTTTTAAATAAATTCCAGAAAGTAAAAAAAGGAGAGAGATTTTCTCTCTTTGATAGGTGGGTTCCACTGGGGTTTTAATTTCATTTCCTATTTCTTTTTCTATTGAAAATACCACTATGTATGATAGGTGGGGTCCACTAATTTTAATTTCTTTTTGGCATTATTTCTTAATTAGGAAAGATCACCGTGACTAACAGGTGGGACCCATGCGCTGTAGTCGCAGTGATTTGGGCCCACATGTCAGTAGCTCATATGCTTTTAACCAGTTTTAAATGAGATTTTAAACTATAGGGGGGGCACATGTCATAGGTACTATGCACTAATTAAATCAGGAGGGCCCGCATGATAGTGAGTATTTATATAATTAAATGATAGCCATTAGGTTTAATCTAATTACATATTTAAATTAACCCCACTGCTATAGTTCTTCTTTCTCCCACCGAGGAGAGCAACGCTCATTGTCGGCGAGACAGTGGATGGTGATTGGTGAGCATGTCCAAAATGGAATCCTCACCACCAGGCGCACCTCTGGGCCAAGTCTCATGGGTTAATTCGGCCAATGCAGTGGTTGAAGGTGAGCCCAAGCAGCGGTAGAACAGGACTCATGACAACACGACGATCTATAGCACTAGAGTTTAATTCCTTGCTATGAGAGCATCTAGGACTACTGTCAGGCTACATAGTGGAGCTCGTGGATAGCTGAGGAAGTGTGTCATCGGAGACCCAAGGCGGCACGAAGGGAAGCATGGCATCGGAGGTGTATAGGCGATGGAAGCCCAAACCGTTAGTGGGGATGGATTGGCATTGCTACGGTGACATACTTAATGGGTTAGAATGATAAGAGTCCAGATGATAGTCTCTGAGTGGGATATGATCTCTACTCATATTGGATGAAGATCCATCCTGAGGCTTTCCAAGTTGGCTGCTTCCAATGAAGAATGGTTTCTACCTTAGACAAGTCTACAACAACTCCTCCTGTATACATAACGTATATTAGGAAAGCGACTTTCTTTAACCAAAATTTATACTTGCTGAACTTGACATAAAGTTTACGCTCCCTGAGTTTCTCCAAAATTAGTCTCAGGTGTTCTTTATATTCTTCCTTAGTCTTGAGTAAATGAGGATGTTCTCAATAAAAATGACCATGAACTTATCTTTGTATTACATAAGATAGTCGTTCATTAGGTGTGATCTAATGGTAGAGTGAAAAGTACTAGGAAAGGACGTAACAAAGATGATGGAAGGAAATGCTGTTGGTAATTGGGTAGGGTGGCGGCGGTGTTAGGAAACAGAGGATTTGGCCCATCAATTAGAACATCGATGTTCAATTCTTCGAGCAATGGTACTTACAGAGGTATGTATATATATAGTTCTCATGGAACCTCAGTCACCATTTATAAATACATGCCATGCATAACCGGGATAGGAAAACACCAGCACCTGCCTGCACTTCGTGTGACGGGGCCATCATTCCACAAGGACAGAAATCAATGGCTTCTTCCGTTAGCCTCTCAACGTCCTTTGACGTCTCGTCCTTGACGAAGCGCGCCGTCGCTCCCATCTCGGATACAGATGATTAGCACTCCTTTCATTATTTTTTATTTAACGTTTTTTATTTTTTATTTTTAACAGTCTCTAAGATACGACTTTGATCATTATTTTTTATAACTTTACACTAAAATATATTAATAAAATTGTAATATTATAAAAATATTTTTAACGATAAATATAATGATATAATTTTGTATAGCCGATCTAAATAGTTTGATGGATAAATTTGAAGTCCATTAGTGATTAAACTTTAAAATTTTTGACGGCATGTATTTTAGAAAATCAAATAAAAAAGAACAGAGAGAATAGCGTAATATCGTATCATTACCGATGTATATAATAGGAAATGACCCTGTAGGAGAGTATGAAGTGCCAATAGATGGTGAGGACGGAGCAGCGGCGGCAGAAAAATGGCACTGGACTGCTGAAGCGCAAGGCTTGGTACGAGACGAAGCAAATGCACCGCAACTGCTATATATAGCAGCGTAGAGGCGGTAAATAGTAATGGCGGCGTGCGGCGCCGAAGTAGCGACGGAGTGGATGTTGTGGCGTGCGCAGTCCGGACCGACCAAGCGGGAGTAGCAGTAGTAGGAATGAAAACAGATCGAATATAATCGAATAGTTTTAAATATAAATATGAATTTATATTTTAAAATAAATTTGAATATTTTTGAATACGAATACGAATTGAATATCATAACAGATACGAATTTAAATTGAATATGTATATCCTCTTATGATTTCTGTAATAAATCTCGAGAGAACAAATTTCTAGCGGTTTTTCCGATTTTTGACCGGTTACCAGAACGGTTATAGGTTTCAAACCGTCCAAATTCAAATTTCGAATCACAAAATTCATCCAGATTTTTTTTGGGATTTCGCCAGTTACCATTAGGCATAAAAAACGGATCGAATACAAATTGAATAATCTCGAATACGAATATGAATGTGAATATAAATATTCTCAAATACGGATATAAATATTATCAAATACAAATACAAATATTTTTTAATAAAGATTTTATTTATTATATTCGTGCTTTCTCATATACGAATAGCAGAGGAGCAAGGGGAGCAATGGCAAGGGAGCAGGTGCGTGGCAGTCTCCATAATGTTGCTACGTGCGTCAATTGAGCAGGTGCTGCCGTGTGCACCCTGCTCTTTTGCAGCATATGGCACAGTGTGCTCGGTGCATTGCAACGCGACGCACGCGCATGCAATGAATTGAGGGCAGGCAGAGGTGTAGACGAGACGAGTGTGAGGCGAGCGACAGGTAGGGAGCTAAGGAGGTTTTTTTGGGGATGGGACTCGGTCTGCTGGGCCGGGAGGACGTGGACTAGCAGTGGAGGTGGATCAACCTACAGCTGTAGACTAGGGCCAGAATTGCTCATGTTTCAAGGCTAGAGCGGCCAAAGAGATGGGCTAGGTCAACAACAGCTGGGTTGGCCCAACAAGATGTTCCCGAGATTTAGGCAGTTCTAGGAGTTTTGAGGCAAAATAAATTTCCATGGATTTTGAGTAAGATTTTCTATTTGTAAATAAATCAAATAAAACCAGTAGAACCAAGAAAAGCCAAGTAAATTGCAATAAGTTAAGAAATATTGATTGGGTTTTAATTTTAAACTAAAAAATGGCTCAAAAATTGGACTGTCACAATAACATCACTAATTTTTACTTAACATTCTAACAACCAAGATTTAAAAATAGTCATTTAGAATGGTGGACAACGATTAAAGGGGATAAATGGTGCCAAAATCTTTTCTCCAGATATCCCAAAGTTTTTTCACTTCGATAGCTAAGAAAAAAATATGAAGATCAGTACCAAAACACACAACGGATATACCACAAAAAAAATTAGCAAAACAAGCCAACACCCAGTTGGATGGTCCGACTTTTTGTTTGTACAATCCAAAGCACATCAAGTTGGATGATCCGATTGAAGATACAGGACACTCGGATCTGCACGAGAAGAAAAACTGCAAACAACAATCAAACAATAACTTGCACAACATTCACACCGATGCTCCAACTCAAACCAAACTTAGCCTAGAACAAGAATAAGACCACATGAACTTAGAACAAGAGATCGAACAAGATAATAAGAAAGTTAGGATGTTTTTGCTTCCAAAGCCAAGTTATACTAAAACCAAGGTAAAACTAAAATCATGATTATAAGTAGCTCGTGGGAGAATTCAAGTCAACATAATTGTTGGGGGAGTAGCCCCTATCTTGGCCCGGTCTGCCCATTCCGCCAGCAGATTGCATTGACAGACAGATCAGTAACCATAGGCCATAGAAATGATGAGTTTACCCCTGCAAGTGATGAGCACATCCCTATTACATACATATCTTCCACTCCAAGTATGCATGAAAATGTGCAAAAACCTAAGGGCCTAATGACGAGAGCAAGAGCCAAACTTTTGTTTCTTAAGGAGTTTTCTTTAGTTGATGATGAACTTGGGATACTATCTCATGCTAGAATTTTATGTATTCTTAGATATGACTCATGTGAAAACTTCGGAAGCAAAGCTTAGGCAGGAAACCTAAAGGAAAGAGTTCACGAGATTGCTATGCGGCCAGGGAAGTTCAAAACTAAACAGCCACGTGATCACATATTCCATGGCGTGAGAAAGATGTGGCCTGCGTGTCAAAACGTGTCCGAACCCATCTAAAGTTTCGGTCTTGTATTCAGTAAGGGTTTAGCTCGAAATTAAAGGAGTTCGAATAGCTAAATTTAAGGAGTTAGACTAGAAGACCATGACCAAATAAGAGATTGATTCGGGCAAGGTTTTCCTTACGTGTGCTAGAGAAGGCACTATAAAAATCCTTGTACTCTTCCATTATGGGGTAGACCACCTTTGAAAAAAATCAATCTGCTAAAAATTCTTGTTCGAGTTCTTTATGACTTCCGAAGTTCTAAGGAGAATTAGGCGTGTTCTTCAATCAAGATCGTTCAGCTTGTCCACTGAGAATTGGGTGTACGATAGATTTTCGCTTGGTGGTCGGTGAAATCAACGTGAGCATGTTTTAACGGATTAAAGAGTGTTCATCCCTTGCAGTGGCATTGGAGAATCATTGCAATTCATCAAGACTCTCGTGAGTATCCATCCTACGTCGAGAAGATCGGGCAACCCCGTATCAGCAAGTGTAGATCCATATTGAAAGACTGAATATGGCAACAGAGAGGGTGAATAGAGCCAACTTAGAATTTTTCCTCATGTAGGCAAGATTCTATTCTCAGACACCTACAGAAGTGTAACATCCTGATTTTTAGTAGAATTTAAAGCCTTTATTTTAAAAATAAATCTTTGAAATTTTATGAAATTTTCTACAAATTAATAAAGCTTAAAATGAATTTTTAGAAATTAAAAGCATTTAATATGATTAAAATAAATATTAAGATAAGTTAAAAATATTTTATTTGGATTCCTAGCGTCTCAAGGTTTTTTCTGAAATTGTTGGTGAATTCTTGGGATTTATTTGCTACTTTCTAGAGCACCTTTTTAATTATTTTGGTTTCTTAAAAAGAAAATTGGGGGAGATCCGGTAAACAGTATTGGGCCGGCCCAACACTATTCACCAGCTTGGCCGCCTTGTTGCCGTCCGATCCACCCCGTGCCACGTGTCACCTGATCCCGCGCCCGCCTCCCGCTGCCCCTCGGCCACTGTAAGACCCCGGAGCAGCAACTCCAGAATCTTCTGTGTATTACCGCACTAGTCCCAAATCAAAGCTAGTGCACACAGTTAAATAGTGATGATTACATAACCAACAACGCTTTATCACAATAATAGAGAGTACAAGCCTTGGCCACTTTATTACAACTGAGATTACAAGACCTCTCAAACAAAAACACAGCGGAAGCAAAAATAAACTTTGACGATGGCCCATCAATACGCCACAGGCAATTGACTGGGGAATCGCAACCTAATACTCCGGAAAGCCTTCATCGAATCCACACGTGAAGTAGTCGTAATCCCCTTCTTGGGCCTCATAATCCTCTGAGAGTTGTTTTACAGTGTAGCATGTGAGTACATAAAGTACTCCGCAAGTCTTGGAAAAAGATGCAGTAGATGCAGGGCTTAACAAAGGAAGATTTTATGGTTCTTTTGCATAAAACAGCATTTTATTTCAAATACCATTATGTAATTTCAAAAGCAACAGTTTAACAAAATAATTGCAATACTGAAACTAGTTACAATTTTCTAGTGAAGGTTCCAACCACCAACACTAGTACAAAGGCTCTATCCGCTAAGGTTCAAGACTACAGTTACATCCATCCACACTGGTTCCATCCACCAGGCTATACTCTCGAGAGTTCCAACCACTCTCGAGTTCCCAAAAAATTTTGTTTTAAAATCAAAACCAAAGGTCTACCATGTAAATGCATTCCTTACCCGCTCTTGACCGTGGGCACGGCTATTCGAATAGTTTTACACTCTGCAGAGTTTGTACAGCTTTACCCACAAGAGATAAATTATCTTAATAGTCAACATGCTTCCTTTGGCATGAGATCCAGATAAAATATCACAAAGCTTTTACCTTACTCTAGTCTAGTTAGACACCACCTGCTGAGATTTCACCGCTGAAGGGTTAAATTCACCACAGTCAGAAGCACCCTCTTGCGCCATATAAGTACAATAAATCCATGTCCCTCACTGTGAGAAAACCAGTAAATCCCTGGCACCCACTAACCACTAGTGATACCAAAACTAAACTATTGTAAGTTAATCGGCTAGGTCACACCCAAATAGACTTGTGGTTGTACGGTAGTGCTCAGTCTGGACAATCACAAATGTCAGTTCTTAATTGACTAGGGCGGAACATACATTTTACAAGATCTCGTGCTAAATCTGCACCAATCCAATCTTACCATCCGCCCAAGTCTAAAACCAATTTTCACCTTTTTATTTTATTTATAAACTAATGGCAACACCTATTGCCAAACACTTGGTAAAAACAATTGTTTAGAAATTTGATAACAATATTCCCACCCATAAGATTTTAGTGAGCAATTAGCTTGTCTAAGCAATTACTACCGTTCTAAAATTAACAAATAGCATAATAATCTCAATATTGAGACAAGGAAAACCTAGGGTGACAAAGGTACATGGTAGTCAATGTCAAAGGAGGGTATAACAATTTTGGATTAACTAACAACCTTACAATAAAAGTTATCATTTTATGTAACACAGCAATGTATTTAAATTTAAAATAATAAAATGATTTTAGTAAACATAGGTATAAGATGATCAAAGGAGACTTGCCTTCTTGCACGTGGTCTGGAACTTCTTGCTGCAGATCGAAAAATTCTTCGGCGACGTCGAGTTCTACGCGCGAAACGATAAATACAAAAAAAAGAATAAATACAAATAAAATCACAAAATTATAAAATATATACTGGAAGGAATATATTGAATTTAGATGAATTTAGGGAAAAGAATCAATGGATTAGGAGTTCGAATGAGAGAGAACGAGCAGCTGGAAGTTTGTCACAAGAAATAATGAAAATGTGCACTTTTCTGGTTTGGCTGCTCGCTACAGTGCACCGACGGAAGTTCGGCCATGTGATGACTCTCTGGTGAGGAAAAGGAAATGGAAAAGGAACCAGGGAGATTGGCCAAGGGCAAAACGGATTGGCGGCTCACCAGTGAGTAGCTGACTAGAGGTGGTGCGGCGGCTGGCGACCAACAGCGGTGACTGGCAGCACGAAAATATGGAGAACTCTCTGGAATATGCTTTGTGATGACGACGGTGCTCTGGATGTTTGGAGAAGTGGTGAAGGGTTGGGAATGGTCACGAAGGCCGTATTTATAAGGTTGGAGGGAGAGGAAACAGATTGAAACGGCTCAATTAAGGAAGTGTCACTTTTGAAGATCAAAAGTTTAGAAACTGAAGAACGGATGATTAAATGGCTAACAAACGGGTATAATTGATTGCTTGATGTAAATGAGGACGTCCCTTGCTGCACGTTATTAATTTTGGTTGGGTGGTTTCGGTTTTAGTAGGCTCTATTACTCTTTGCTTGCTCGGTTGATGAAATGAAGAGAGAGAGAAGCAGCAGCCCGCATGGGAAGAAGATGAACAGGGACGGCTTGAGTAGGGAATAAAGGAAAGGGAGGGAGAGAGAGAAATAGGAAGGAAAGAAGGGAATACTGGCTGTCCGCAGTTGGAAATGAGTGAGTTACGCGTGCTGTGTGTGGGGAAATTCTTGGATGGGAGACCATTCGGGAACTTTGATTTTTTTATCTTTTTTAAAAAATAGAGAAGTGCAAAGAAGGAGAAAAAAATAATAGATTGGACCTAAGCAAATAAAATGGATATTTTTCTGGAGATTCGGATTTTTTTGAAGATTTGAATTTGAATTCAAATTTTGGAATTCGAGGTGGGAATTGGAATTTGAATTTTGGAATCGGGATTCGAATTCGGATTGGAGTCTGGGACTTCATGTTTTTCTCCAGTATTACACAAATAATTCAAATAATATCCAAATATTTTTAAATAATTATTTTGTAATTAATTTTAAAGAAGGCAAATTTTTGGGATGTTACAGCCGCCCGATCGGAGCTGCGCCACGCGTCGCCCATCGCGCATCTGCGCCCACGCTGCACCCAAACTCGCTCGTCGCCGTTCGATCCACCACGCATCGTCCTCCCAGCCTCTGTCTTTGATGTGTATTCGCCGCAGATATGAGCTTTATCGTGCAAACCACATGTCTAATATGGGTTAGATCTGGCTCATTAATTTGGGATGTTTCAACTCCAATCTTGCCATTCTGATAAACATGGTTGCTGATTTCTATGTGGCGCAAGAGGGGCGTGATGCGAAACCCTAGTGTGTGGGATTGGGTTAGAATTGAACTTTGTAAAGGCTTTGTTGTGATTTTCTTAGGCCGAGGCTAATCACATCGTGTGGGTACAGTTGTGCAATGTCTACAGAGTATAAAACTATTCGAATAGCCGTGTCCCCGGTTATGGACAACGCTCGGTCATTTCACACGAGGTATAGTGACTTCATGTAAACTTGTGGATTATGGTTGGAGAGTGAATGGTTAATTCACTGTTGGTTTAGTTTGTGGATGGGAAGTTCACAAGTGGTTTATTGCAATTACTTTTATTATTTATCTATTTGTTATTGTTTTATTTAAAATTCGCTTTCAACCTATTGATCGTATTTACTATCAAATGTCATATATGCAAATTAACCTTTCAGCCATCCATTGGTAAGCCTTACATATTATATTGCATTCATTTGTTACAAATAACTTGCTGAGTACCAATGTACTTACGGCTTTATTCCCATGTTGCTCAGTTGAAGAGGAGGAGGAGTATTATCAGCAGGAGGTACCAGAGGGAGAATACTTCAGCGACTTCACGGATTAGGACTTCGCTCCCCAGTTGATTGCCTGTAGGCATGTCGAATGGCTACTACGCTTATTTTATTTTTTTTCTACTACTAGACTTTGAGCCCTTCAGGCTAGTGATAATGTAAGTTTGGCCATATGGTCGTACTTTGGATATTTATCAATATTTGAGTCCCTCTTAACTTTTAGCGTGTGTATGTATGATATTGCATCTGTGTTTGACTATGTGCACTAGCGTGATCCTGGACTAGTGTTGTATACACAGACAGTTCGAATTTGCATATTCGGGTATCGACAAGAAGTACAGAACATAGAATCCTTAGTTAAAAATCAAACCAACTAGCTCAACTCAACAAAAGTTGGAATCTAATCCTTCCCGGTGGTCTGACCGGCCTCCAAAAGGCGATATGACCGCCACGGGCAGTCTGACCGGCCTCTAAATGGCAGTCTGACATATTGCTACAGTAAAATCAGGGCATAGTGCTTTCAACCTGACTTCAAAAACCATAATCAAGATAACTTTTGATCTGTAGATCCAAGTAATATGAAATTTTGCACGGATCTTCTTTAGGTTATTGTGAACCTATTCCAACAAATGATCATGAAAATCATGGGCAAAGTTGAGATCTTTTTTAGTTTATTGAAAGGTTGCACCAAAACTGAGTCAAAACCCCAAACGGTGAATGCAACTTGCTCATGGGTAGATGATGACCAAGATGACTCTAGATGTATTCTCACATATTACAGCAAGTTAGATCACCATAGAAACTAAGCCAAAAACTCTCGAATCAAGAGATGGACTAAAGATGCCAAAGTCAAGCAAAACCGGATTTTCTCACGAATCTTGCTATCAAAGTACCTAGATGGGTGGAGATGTATTTCCAGATATTATCTCTATCTTTTACATGTTTTGGGCATAGTAAGATCACAAAAAGGAAAGAAGAGAAATCAAAACCAATCAAAAGATAAGCACATCAATCAAAAACAAGATAGACACAAGAGTTATATAACGATTGATGTATTGCTTACTTGAAAAGATAGATTTTATAGTCACTTCACTTGGGAGAACAAAGAGCACACAAGGTACTCACTTTCAAACCCTAACCCTAGTAGTGAGAGCACACGAGATAGGTTAGATGGTTAACAACACATGTCTCCATCCCATCCCCTTTCATTGTGGCCAACCAGCCACATACACTCTTTAATGGATCCTATCCACTATTACAATGGGAGAAATCCATTAACCCCACACACACATGTTTCACTCGCACAAGTTCACTTATGCATGCTTTTCAAAACGCATAAGTGTGCATCCGCTAAATCCTTTAGCCTTGATCCAACCAGCTCCACCTTAATCTAAACCACTCTTCAACGCATCGCCCATGTGTCGCGTTTTGATCTAACATGGTTTCTGGTATTTTGGTCAAACTACTAAAATACCATTTCTTGACCCAGTCATCATTAACCACTGCAAGCAATCGCCATACTTCCCATGTGTAGGTGCACCACTAGTTTGCCACACGCTGCCAAGTCTCTCCCGTCCCAGTTCCATTGAACCACGGCTCACTTGATTGGTGCAAGCTACATGGCACTATCCCGCCGTTCGAACTCGCCTTCAACATTTCCTGTCTTTCTCGTACCATGCTTGAGCTCACCATCTCACCAGGCATTCTCGATCGTTCTGGGTTTTAACTCCTCCACAAGCTTAGCCCCGATCATTACCGTTGACCACAGTTGACTCCAAGTGACCTTACACATCCAAAGATAAAGAAATCGTTTCCAAGCACAAGTTTTTCACAACTTAACATACATTAGCCAAGACACGCATCATGCAACCTTAATCCAATGATCCAGGTCATCCCACCTCAATCCATGACACAAATTCTAAAATCTTCAATTTTTGCCCAAAGCCAATCTAGACAAAAGTGCAACCTTTGCGATATCACTTGACCACTTCACAAATATTGCAATGATTTATCACAATACTAAATTAGACCTTCTCACATAGTCCTTCACATATAGAGGTATTTGTGTAATTATAGATAGGAAAAACGGCAGGTTTACTCAGATAAGGACATGTGTGTAACAAGCCTTCTGATAGTTATAAGTAAGTGCCTTTGGGTACCGTGAGAGGAGGACTCTCCTTTTTAGCCAAAATGCAAACAACACAAGCTTCTAATATACTAGCACAAACTTCTACTGTCATCTCCGTGGTGTGTAAGGCTACGAGCAGCATCTCTATGTCCTCCCCGTAGCTTCCCTTCCTTCACTATTTGACTTATAACCACAATTATAACCAATGATGATTCCCATACATCCTAGCACTCTAAATCACAGCAAGAACCAAGTTAAAACTCCTTAAAACAAGAAATCCTAGATTTTACCCTTTTCAACTAAAAACCAAACAACTTCAAGAACTTGTCCTAACAAGTGCGCGCATAGATTGATGGGATCTGACCTCTTAGAGGTAAAACCATCTCTTACGTGTCCATGGCATAAGAACAAGATCGACAAGAGATAAAGGAAATGTAAAAGCACAACCAAATCAAAAGAGTAAAATCAAGAACGAGAGCATGAACATTTTGGACAAGAACTCCATGGGAATCCCCAAAATCTCACAAGTTTCTATGTATTCTAAGCTCACCCTCTCTTCCTATTCATGACCATAAAGATTGAGGAGACCTGAGTCTCTCTCTTCCTTTCATCTCTTTATATAGAGGAGGCACACCTCTCTTTATTTCTCTAAATCCTAGATCTGAACCTTTAGTGGATACTATCAATTTAGCTCATGGTCAAACCTGAAACCCCTAAACTAAAGGGTTTTTCACTCACACCTAGCTTATGCACACTTCCGAAGCATCATTCACCATGAAGCTCCGTTACCTAGATCCACTTGACTTTTCCTTCATGACTTGACCTAAACAATTTAGACCATCGTTGTGATTTTGCACTTCACCATTTTTTTGGTATTTTGCCGATGACCACAATACCCATGTCTTGACCAACTCATCACCTTCACCATTGCCTAAGTCCAATCATCTCACCCAACATCCATGATCATACTGAACCTTGGATCCAACCATCTCCCTCCTCCATGATCAAGGAGGGAAACGGATTGTAGAAAAACCATTCTCTGTGCATTAAACAAACTACTATAAAAACAATAGAAATAGAAATAGCTCAAATCACATGACTAGATGAACTCAAGCCAGGGAAGAATAAGGGTGTACATGCATGAAGCCAAACTCACCAGAATGGCTAGAACGTAATGGTGTAGAACAGCGTACTGCAGGAGGCAAAGAAGATGACTGCGATGAGGTCCATCATGGCTCCAATTGTGGAAACAAGCATGGGAAGAGGATGAGGGATGCTCAAGGTGGAAAAGGACGCGCGTGCGTCTGTGTCATTCCCGACAAACCCCAAGACTTTGAGCTCCAGTTCTTGGAGGGGAAGCCAAAAATAGTGAGCTAGAGATCATGACATGGACAACTTGGTTTATATAGCAAGGAAAAGAGTGGTTGGACTAGCTCGTGACTTCTCGTGAGCGCGGCGCGACGGGGTGAGTTGCTCTATCTCCCTATCTCACTCGACGTGTAGGGAAAGCCAAGGTGGCAAAGCGAACGCAATGGCCGTGGAGCCAATGAGCTCATGTGGTAGCGATTTTGGTCAGAACAGGCGAATTTGGTCGGATTTGGTCATGACGGTGTCGGCGTCGTGGGCGTGGCATGTACTCATGCGGCGATTGGTACTCGAGGGTGGTAGCAAATTGAGGTGGGTGATGATGACTATGGTACGAGCCCGAGTCCACTGGGTTGCAACTCAGTTGAGGTGAAGCAGGCGCTTGTGTCGGCATGTGGCGAGCACATGCGGCCACGGTGGCAAACGGAGCGGGCACGAGGTGGATGAAGGGGTCTGATGGGTGGGACCAGGGCCCATCGATCAGCTACATCGAAAGAGAGCGATGGAGAGAAGGCACATTCCTTAAAAAGGTGCTTCCATACATAGGAAACGGTAAAAGGCGAGAGCTGAAGGCGGCTCCGGCCGGGGATAGCTCGTGGGACAGAATTGGGCCGAAAGCGGTGATGGGTTGGGCTGAGGCTACTGTTACGACCCAAGATAGATTATGGGTTTATAATTATTCTTGTTTAATTAAATCCAAAAACCAAGCTTCAATTCTTAAAATTAGCAAACTAATTCCGAAAATTATGAAAATTTTTGGGGCACTAGCTAGCACCTAACAAAATTATTTCCAAGATTTTACCAGGCTTTTATTGTTCTTGAAAATTATTTTTAGGCACTGAGTCAATAGAAAAAGATTTTAGAAATGGCCAAAATGCAAGAAAAACCTAGAAATGCATATATTTAATGTTTTAAACACAACCAAACAGTGAATTAGATTTTTGGCTGTTATATTATCCAAATATATAAAAGTTTATATAGAAAATTGTAGCAACTATGGTATTGGAATATACTCTGTTCAAGAATATATCACATTTTGGACATTCACACAATCTCCAACATAAAATTTTGACAACTATTTTTTACATGAACATGATCAAAATAATTTTACATTATAAAATATTTTTCTTGAATAATCTAATGATATCAATTTCACATGACCAATCTAAATAATTTTGTATATATATTAGTAGTTAAAGTTAAATAAGTTTGACTGCATGCTTTCTAAAACACTATATAATTCTAAACTGAGGGAGTATATTTTTTTGAACAAAACCTATCAAAACATAAAATCCAAAAATACTCTTCTAGAAATGTTTGAACTTCATGTTTTTAAAAATTAAAAGGTAAATATTAATTTTAATTAGGATAAAATGATCTAACTAATACTGATTTGAATTAGTAATTCCAAGAAAAACTATGGAATCTAAATATATTCAAATTTGTAGATACAATTCTGAAAACATCCTAATATATACAAGCTATTTAACTTAAAATTAAAAAAGGTTTGGTTTGAAACTAGAATTAGAAATTTGTTAGTTTTAATCCCAAATTTTAGAATTATTCTATTTAATTCCTTGTTTTGAAATTAAAAGAATTCAAATATATGATTTCCAATATTGTGTTTCCATACCTAAGAATATATGTCCTTCGGGAGCCTAATCATGTAGATATTCTCATGTTTTTGTTATGAGTTCAAAAACGAATCCACATGTCATAATTGAGATCGCATTAAACAAATTATAATTAAAGTATGAATTTTAAAAACAATTTTTGAAAAATATAAAGCACTATTTTCCCAACATATACGTAAGTTTCAAGTTATAAACTTAAAGAGTGGCACCAAAAGATAAATAAATTCGTAATTATCTTCGTTTTTCAAAAGTAAAAAAAAAATAAAACTTGGATTAAAATATCCAATGTAACATTATACACAAATCTGTAAAAATTTTAATTTTAATTAACAAAAAATCCATTTCAGCATCAAAAATACAGGAAGCCCGTGTGGAGGACGGGTTGATGAATCTCCCTTTTAAGACATTTGAATGCCACACATGAACCACACGTTTGTTGTGACGTAGGCTGCAAGTTGTCATCCAAGCTCGCCCTTGGTGCCATCCTCCACAGCTCGTTGTCATCCAAGCTCGCGTGTTCCCCATCGACCCCGATGGTTCGCCGACGGTGGCGGTGGTGGCTAGGGCGGCCATGGAAGAGGAGGAGGAGGAGGGGAGGGGGCTGCATCTGAGGCTGTGCCTGCAAGGGAGGGATGGGAGGTGTGTGGTGATGGAGCTTGACTATGGTGTTGTGCGAGAGGCCACTACCGGTGGTGGGAGCAAGAGGATTGAGTTGGATGGAGTGGAGTAGAGGTGGGAGACGGGTCGTGCTTTTCTGGGCCAGCCCGAGGCCCAGCTAGCCCAACACGGCCTAAGCACGACACGGGCACGCTACGTAGTGGGCCGTGCTTGGGCCGGCCCGGCATGGGGGGCACGATAGGCACAGGTAGCACGACGGGCATGCCGGCGCCGTTGGCCTCAACCTCCCGCCTTTCGTTGCCCTCCCATCGCCAACCTATAGATTCGATGCCCATAAGCCATCACGCATCACAGAGCAAAGAGAGAGAGAAGGAGTAGAGGGGAAGTAGTATACTGTCGAACCCGGATTTTAAATCTCCGAATCCTCTGTGATTTCATTGCACTATTCTCTGGATCAATAGATAGTGCTCACAGATACATAACTAGATCATTTCATACACGATACATTCTTATTACAGTACTGAAGGTAGAGTGCTCCTTCATTAGGCTGTCAGGCCAAAGAGTTCATATTACAACAAAAGGCAGCGGAAAACATGAAAACAGGAAGGCACACTCCCCGCAGGTAGCGACTGGGGTCAGCCTAAGTGAATTCTACATTGGTCAATTTGACCAGTATAGAATCCCTTTGATAGCTAGAAAGGTCGACTGACTGCAAGAAAGGAATGTACTATTAACTAATCCTAGTTGTTGTTATCTCCTTAGTCTTGTCCTTGCTCTTCGCAATATTCATAGTGACCTTGTTGCTCACCTTCTGGGAAAAGGGGGGTGAGAGCGAGGGTGAGCACATGCAATGGTGTTCCGCAAGCCAACACACAAAATACAATAGTATAGAATGAATGGCTCTTCAATAGATGGTTTGGGTTTCTTTTAGTTGCAGAAGGCAGCATTTTCAAATATTCTTATGTAATAAAATCCTATGACTTAGCAGATTTTGATAAACATGAGTGGCATTTAAATATGCAATAAGTATATTGTAGATGGTTTCAACCACCGATTATATGGCTCTATCCACAAATGCTAGTTTTTGTTTACTGGGTTACATCTACCCTAATTAGACATCGCTGGAGTACAATATCCCTCTTGAAAAAGTCAAAAGTGAAGTATCTCCCTCCACTTATTTTTGTTCCCACCCATGAAAAGATTTTGGAAATAGAACTAACTCGAGAAAGTTCGCATGTCCGCCCTTAACCGTATACTCTGCAGAGATTGTACATCTTTACCCACAAGAGATAATCCAGTTACTTTATTCCACATGTTTCCTTAGACATGTAGATCAAAAAGGATTATCACATGACTTTTACAATGCACCTAGTAAAGGGGTCACACTCGCTAAGGTTTCGTCCATGGGATAGCTATGTTGCTTCACCCAGACCCCCTCTTGCGCTACACAGCGGCTTAAACCCAGCGACACGACCCGTGTCCACGACGGCTTAAACCAGCACCACGACCCATGGGTCACTCCGAAGTGCTTACCTTTACTGGCAATGCAAATTATTTGGTCATGCCTACACTTTGTCAGCTTGTGGTTTGTACTGTTGTACATGGAGAGGTCAACACATGATTAAGTCCTTAATTTATCCAGGCGGTGCTTACCGCAACCACAAGTTCACGTATTACATCCACACCATCCTTTTCTTACCATCCGCCCAGATAGAGAAGCATATTTTTAGGGTTTTGAGAGGTATAAGATAAGCTTATACCGAACTATCAATCATGTACATACCATGATTGCCTAAAAGTTGATTCTTGTATTTTTGAGAAGAAATGATCAAGACAATCTAGTGCCCTCAAAGTTTAGTTGGACTCGCTTAGCCATTTATATAGCTTATTTTGAGAAAAATTTAATAATAGCAATAACTAGGGCGACAATGATAGAGGATAACAATTTCAACAAGGAAGGTGTAGGTAAGTACTGCTGTAATAACGAATTGGGTATTTAACTAATAAAAGAATAGTAAACTAGTGTACATAAAATAACACATGCAGGTTGAATACTTTTAAACAACATAAGTGATGAAAATTAGGGATTCAATATGATCAAAGTGCTGACTCACCTAGATCGGAGGTATGGAAGTCCTGAGGATCTGGTGAGGCATCAAAATACTGCTCGGGGGGTGTCCTTGTAATCTACCCGAGCAAAAGTACCGAAAAGTAAACAATAGGCAAGAAGGCAATAAATACTAAAATAAAAATTCAAATAAACTCCAAATTGAACAAAACTTGAACTAACAGAAAGATCTTGAATTTAGAAAATTTTAGAAACTAGTTTCACGCAAATCGGAGTTACAGTGAGAAAGAACGGGCTCTCCAAAGTTTATTTCCGGGAAAAATCCCAAAAATAAAAAGAGGAGGGAGAGCTCTATCTCTGACATGTGGGTCCCACCGGTTTTATAAAAAAAATTTAAAAGTCCAGAATTTAAATACTGGGAGTATGACACGTGGGGTCCACTGATTAATTAAATTTTGGAAATCAAATAAATGTTGGAGGCTGACATGTAGGCCCTGGTACGGCTACCTGTACGGTGGGGTCCACCTGTCAGTGAGACAAAGTTTTAAAATCCGGTTAAACAGTTTAACGGAGGTGGGGCCCAGATGTCAGCGGTATTTAACGGTTAAACCGTTACAGACCCACCTACCAGTGAAACATTAACGGTTATTAATTATAGTCATTAGCATTTAATGAGGATTTGGCTTATTAATGGTGTTGGAACAGGGGCGGCTCGGCCGAATGGCGACGCGGCCTGCCGGCGGCAAGGGAGGGTGCGGCCTCACGGGAGAGTTCCAAAACTGGCTTCACCGGGCTCTGGCGCATCCCTTAGGGAAGTGGCGCGGCCTCATCTGGCCCGGGCCATTGCCGGTGGCGAGCTTGGAGGCGGCGGAAACAAGGCAGATGACGCGACGATCAAATCGACAATGAGAGTTCAATTCAACGCTAGGGGAGCATCTCGGGGATGGCAGTAGCTCACCGAGGGAGGTAGACGAGCTCGAGGTGGCTTGGATTGAGCTGGCGACGGTGACGGCCAGCGGTGAAATGGGGGAGCTCGGCGTCGGAGAAGAAGGGTTGGTGAGCTTCCAAATTGGTGCCAGAATTGACATCGCCTCGGTCCAGGGAAGGTTCTGGCGAGTGCAATTGTCCCAAGGTTGTCGAGCTCGTCGGGGAGGCGAGATGGCCGGAGTTGGGGAAGAAAGGCGGGCCGGTGAGCTGCACGATGATAGGGACCAATTAGACTTCACAGGAGCATCAGAGGGGTCAAGGAAGCTTGTGGGGGTCCTGAGGCGGCTGGTGTCGAAGCAACGTCGGGGATGGCCGAGAGGGTGTAGGGCGACGGTGTTTTCGAGCGGGAGGAGATGCGAGTGAGTACTAGGTGAGCCGAATCAGGGTGAATTGCTGTAGATTTATATCCAAATCGCGAGTGGGGAGCGTTAGCGGTATTAAGGCGAGTGGCGACGAGGCGACACACGTTCAATTGCTCCCTACTGCCGCTAGGCGGAAGAGGGGCGAGGGGGAAGCGCGAGCGCAACGTCACGATGCTTCAATGTTCCACAGTGGGGTACAGTGGAAATGCTGGCGCTGAGGCGACGAGGATGGGCTACGGGCGGCAGGGGGCGCGAGGCTGGCGTAGAGGAGCAATGGCAGGGGAAGTTTCAAGACCCCGCCTCGAGCACAGCAACATCGACACGACGGCGAGTCTCGTGGGGCGGAGTGGCGATGCGTGACAGCGGTACGGCAGAGCGTCCGGGCGGCAAGGCTAGGGGGAAGGAGTCATCTAGCTCGGCGGAGAAGAGTGTACAGGGCCGCTGTAGCGGCGCCACGGGGAAAAGCTCACGCCAAAGTAGGGGGGAAAAGGAGGCGACGAGGATGACAGAGGCGTCGTCAACAGTGGGCACGCGCGAAGGAAAACTAGGGGCGCGGGCGGCTGTTTCGGCCGAGAGGAGGAAGGAGGAAGAAGGGGGCAAAGAGAAGGGGAGGCGAGCAGGCCGGCTGGGCCGATTGGGCCTGGTTGGGCCGCTAGGGGGGTTTCTCTTTTTCTTTTTCTTTCTTTTCCAAATTCTTTTCTTTTTTCCTATTGAATTTTTGCAAAGAGGAGAAAAGAGATTTTTAGATAAGCACAAAAATCTAATAACTTCAAAAATGAAATCCAAAGCATCCAAAATTTCCCAAATTAAGACTGAATTTTTAGCTTGACAAGAAAATAAAATAAAATCAAAAATCGGGATGTTACATATACCGTGCTAACTGCCAAGGGGAGGAGCCATCGGTCCACGTCCTGCATCACCACGCACCAGCTGTCGTGCTGCAGGCGAAGGCAGCGCTTGTGTAGCGGCGTGCTGTTGCAGCTAAACTCAACCTCGTGGGGGCGGTACTGGTACTGATACACAGCGGCGGCGGGGTCCATGGACCGGCACAACAGCGAGGAGAGCCTGAAGGCGCCCCGCCTCGCTGGTACGGGTGCACCATAACTGCAGCTGGGTCCATGGACCGGCAGGAGAGCGCTACTGACAGGTACGTCAGCGCCGTGTGCTCCCGCACGGTGGCGACGAGGCCGTGGTGGTGGTGGCGCTTGGATAGCAGCTGGTATTGCTTTGCTATCATTTTTTATCCTACGAAAAAGTTAGCAGGTTTACAGGTTGGCATAGAGGGAATAGGTGAATGTCTTAGTCTTGATTATTTGGAGACTTTCGCACATATCAAAGAGGAGTTTTTTTGTGTTTTCCTTATATATCATGATAAATTGGGCAGCAACGTAAGATCGGAGGCCTCACAGTAGACCCACCAAAGGAAGACAAGCTTGACATCACACTTATGGAAGAAGTTGAATGGCAAGTCTACTTCTTTGTCCTCTTAGCCTCAGGTAGCCTCTAAGTGGAATCCTGTCTCGGAGCTGAACCACTACTTAGAGCATAATTTTACAAATGTTGATCTAGATCTTACTGGTGGAGGCAACATAAACTTGCTCGAGTGGTATAAGAACAATAAGCGGATATTTTCTATACTGTCACATTTCGCACAGGATGTTCTCCTAGTGCCGGTGTCCACTGTCTCTTCAGAAGCGACGTTCAGTATGGTAGGAAGAATAATCGAAGAAAGGAGATCATCCCTCACGCCCAGGATGGTGGAGGCAATCACATGTGCCAAAGACTGAGAATTAGCTAAACAGCGGCAACAGTTTCAACTGGAGGATCCTAAAATCGTGCAGGCGTATGCTGATCTCATACGCATGAATGACCTAGATATTGATGAGTAGCTACTATGTACTATGTTGTTATACTTAGTATGTACATATATTGTTACTGTATGTTTTTCCTTACTCGGGGAACCCCACTCTGGGGTGTAAGATTTTTAACGAAACAGTAACATTGTATTTTAAAATATCAATGAAATTTCACTTTTTCTGAAATATTTATGTCATTGTGTGTCTATGTTTTTATACAAGTAATTCAATTTCAATTAATTTTCAATGAGGCGGGTGTGAGAGAAAGGAAGATGGCTAACGTCGCCACAATTATCGCAGCCGTCTTCGTCGTGCATTGTTACTTCTGGCTAGACTTGGGCTGATACGGCACGAACGTCGGCACGACGGGCTTTGGGCCGTGCTTAGGCATGGCCGGAGGTGAGGCGGGCTGGCACGATACGGCACAGTGGGATGACTGGGCCGAGCCAACACGGCACGAATCGTCCTGAAGCACGGTGGGTACAGGCCGTGCCAGCATGGCACGGCCCAACTCCCACCTCTAGAGTAGAGACGAGGAAGGAAGAAGAGAAGGATAACAGGCTTACACGTGGGGTCAATTATTTTTATTTGCTGATTTAATCAATAGCTTTGCTGACCAATTAGAAGCTCCTCCGAAAACCCTACGTTAATCCTAGGTGAAAAAACTAGAAAGTCCCATATTAATTAGAAAGATAATAAAATTTAAAATTTCTACATTAATCTACAAAAAAGAAAACATCATGATCATCCAATCCTTTTATAGTGCACCGTACGGCTTGGATGTAGTTGATGTTTACGTTGCAGATGGCATATCACAATTGTGGAATCCGATGTGAACTGTATATTAATTGACCACAGCCAGAACAGACTCGGAAAACACACAGCCAGACATGAATTACGTCCATAATTAGCAAAAGCATAGTAATTACGTGTCAACATGCATTAATGTCCCATTTGAAACATGCATGGGAAATTTTCTTGATTTTTTAGAAAATTAACTCAAAGGAGAAGGTCAAGCTATTGATCAACTCCGTTGGTTCCAACTATAATGGTTATGATTATCCATAAAAAAGCAATACTACTGATATAGTCCGTTAGTTTCATCTCTTACTAGAAACCAGTTCTTGCAGTTCTTGGTAGGGTGGTAGAGTTGTTGCTGTATGACTCTACCATGTCAAAAACAATGTTCCAAAAATAGGTCTACTAGGCCATGGATTTGCCCATTTTAAGTAATGGGTGCCCATACCTTTTGCTTTATAATTGCCAATTAACAATTTATACATATTCATGAAATATAATCAAATACAACGTTAACAATTTAGACATATTCACGAAATAGTCTGTAGATTGTCTACATGCAAATAAATATTGAGAAGTCAAATAAATATCGTATATCATCCCTATTGTAACAGAAAAGAATTAATTTTTAGAACTTGATATAAATACAATCGTTAAAAGCTACAATGCCCAACTTAATCCTAGAAGCAAAATGAGGCAAACAATTCATTTATCAAAGAGAAAAAAATAGAAAATTCTCACATTAATCAGATAAAAAACTAATTGCTCAACCCAAAGGACAATTATATGTAACCTAACAAGTACAAGTATCAATGAAATTTTTCTTTCTTATTTTTCTCACTCTTTTGATTTTTCAAGTGTTCCAAATAGTTGCAGTATCAACCATTATAAATATATTAATTTACAAAAGTAAAAAAAGAACACTACCCACACAAAATCATCAGGTAATACAACTTTATAGGTTCAATTAACAACAATTGCTAAAAAAAAGCACTATCCTATTTTTAGAAATAATTATTAGAAATATCAAATATTTCTTTGAATATATATTGTCATTCTCAATTTACATAAAAAAAGTGTAAAAATATGATGTTTCAAAATTTGCTAGCCCGTGCAAGCACACAGGTTGATGACTAGTATTGTCTAATTAATCTTGAAATAAGGCTAAGATCTAAGCCATACATAATGACTTCCCAGCACTTTCTACAAAAACTCTATATTGTCTAAAAAACTAGAACTCAATAAGAGACCCATTTGGGCATGAAAGCCTTATTGTTTCTATGCATTGAAAAATGGAATTTCTAAAAACTATCGAATGTTTTTTGGAGAAAACTATCAAATTTTTTATCTTACAATTATGCTTGGAGATTCATCCTCCGGCTGGTGGGTTCTTCCTCTCTAGCGGCGGCAACAAGTTAGGGTTCACTAAGACCTGGATTTAGAGGGACGCTGGAGCAGCCGAGGACTGGCAGTGGGTGGCGAGGGGGCAACGAGAGCTGACTGGCAATTAGGAGGTGGGAGTGGTGGTGGACGCCAGAGATGAGGAAGAAGACGGCGGCGAGGGAATGGGGTGGTACCAAGGGGCAATGAGAGTCGACTGGCAATTAGGAGGCAGGTGTGGTGGTGGACATCAGAGATGGAGAACAAGGCAACTGTGAGGGAATGAGGTGGTGCCGGCGGAGGAAGAGGAGACGATAGTGGCAGGAGGTGGTAGCGGCAGTGGGGGTGCTCGTCGGCGCCATAAGCGGAGGCGTGCTGGGGAAGGTGGGGGTGGTGGCTTTGGGAAGCTAGGGTTAGGGTTGGGGATGGAAGAAGTATATATGATTTGGGGGTTGGATTGGAGCGTTGGATCTCCATCCATTACTATAAAAAGGCTAATACTAGACGCCTCATCACAGACGGATAACCAAAACCGTTAGTATTAAACATAATCACAAACGGTTTTAGTTTAGAGACAATCTATGTTGCTACCAACAGTAATAACCGTCTGTGAAGAGAAAATAGCACAGACAGTTTTTAATACAAACCATCTGTGAAGTATCACAGACAGTTATTAACAAGAACCATCTGTGATATTACCAAATATCATAAATAGTTTTTTTCTTTAAACCATCTATGATACTTCATAGATGATTTGTATTAAAAAATTGTCATTGATAATTAAGTCATTATAGACGGTTTGTATTAAAAATTGTCTGTGATAATTTCACTTATCAATTGCTAACCCATTGACCCTCACAGATATGTCTTAAATTCCAGATCTGTTTTCTCTCATGCTGTATGCTTTGAGGAGGTGGGGTTTTGAGGCATTTGGTGAAAGGAAACCGCAAATTTGGCAATAGTGATTGTAGATTCATTCAGTTCTTGACTATCTATGGTTAGCAATTTGTTTCTAATTGCCTTATATTTTAGATCAAATTTTTGGTGAAAGGAGAACTGAACATGGTTTATATCTAGCTTGATGTAGATAGAAGATTATTTACATCTAACATGGTTTAGGGTTTATGGTTTAGCCAATTCATAGTCTATTTCTATTTAATTCAATTTAATTAATTACTCTTGCTACATATAGCTACTTTAGATTATATATATCTAGTATACTAATTAATTAATTCAATATTTAAAACTAAATTGTTATATGCATAACATAGGACCGAAGCTAGATATACGCTAGGAACCATATGAGTGAAGAGTACATTAATGGCGTATCTGCTTTTACAAGAGCTGCCAAGGAGGATATGTTGAATAAGGGGGTAGAATATATGTACTGTACATGTATTGACTGTAAGAATCTGAAGATGTTTAAAAATCAAACGCAGATTGAAGCATACTTGATTCGAATAAGTTTCAAAAAGGGGTATGCACGTTACACAAAAAAGCAGATTACACAAAAATCAAACGCAGATTGAAGAGCAGATTACATAGAAAAATAGTAATAATGACATCGTCGACAAAGTCAATGATATGCTACCAGATGATGTCGATTGTGGTTCCGATTCGAATAGGCTGCATTATGACAATCTGGATCAGATGCTTCACAATGTAGAAGGGAACTATGATGAGAGAGAGTACGTTAAATTCTGAGGCTTCATGGAGGACTCAGAGAAACTTTTGTTCATGAACTGCAAGTCTAAGTACACGAGGCTATCAATCGTGCTTGAACTGCTGAAATTAAAGACAACTAATGGTTGGTCCGACAAGAGTTTTATGGCACTGTTAGGTCTTTTAGCGGACATGCTTTTGGAGGAAAACAAGTTGCCCAAAACCACCTACAAAGCTAAGAAGGTTCTTTGTCCATTGGGAATAGAAGTAAAAAAGAATATATACATGTCCGAACGACTGTATCATCTATCGTAAAGAGCATACAAACATGAATGTATGTCCGGTGTGCAGCACATTCTGATACAAGTGTAAGAATCAATCAGATGACGGCGAGGGAATAGAGGTGAAAAAAGGACCTCCTGCTATGGTGGCTCGGTATCTTCCTGTAATTTCCAGTTTGAAGCGTGTTTTGTGATCCCAAAAGAGACAAAATTGCGCTGCATTGCCGCTCGGAGGAGCATAAGAAGGATAGAATGCTAAGACACCTTACTGATTCCACCCAGTAGAGAAACATCAATACGAGGTTTGCAGATTTCAGTGCAGAACAGAGGAATATAAGGTTTGGACAGAGTACAAATGAGATGAATCCTTTCGGTAACATGAGCAGCCGATATAACACTTAGCCCATGACTCTTTGTATCTACAACCTTCCTCCCTGGTTGTGTATGAAGCGAAAGTTATTTTGTTGTCGATACTTATCCAAGAGCCAAAGAAACCTAGGAGTGATATTGATATGTTCCTAGCACCATCGGTGGAAAATCTAAAAATACTATGGATCGAAAGAATACAGGTATGAGATACATACAAATGAGAGAACTTCATTTTATGTTCCTTGTTATTCTGCACCATAAATAATTATCCTGCCTTTACTAACCTGTCAAGCTAGAGTACAAAAGAGGGCAAAGCTTGTACTCATTACTTAGATGATACCAAGAGTGTATGGCTAAAGCGCTCACATAAAACCATGTATATGCGTTACCGTAGATTTCTTCGGATGGCTCACCCATATCGCAGGATGAAAAAACAATTCAATGGAGAGAAGGAGGACAGCACAGCTCCAAGGCATTTAAGTAGAAAAAGGTCTATGATATGGTTAAGAATTTAGATGTTGTGCTTGGAAAGCGATGTAAATCGAGGACCCGTGAGAAGAGCATCTGGAAGAAAATATCAATATTTTAGTACATACCTTATTTGGAGCACTTAGACGTTTGCCACAGTATTGACGTCATGCACGTAGAGAAGAATGCATGTGATAGCTTAATTGGTCTCTTACTGAACATTTATGAAAAAACAAAAGATGGTGTTAATACATTACTTGACTTGGTTGATATGGACATCAGACCTGAGTTAGCACCGACATAGACTGATAAAGGATAAACGTACCTTCCTCCTGCTTGTTATACCCTGTCCAAGGTCAAGAGAACTGAACTGTACCAGTGCTTACATGGTGTGAAAGTTTCATCTGCCAACATGAAGAAACATATTTCGATAGAAGATTTAAAGTTAATTGGCGTGAAGTCTCATGATTATTCTGTGCTGATGACACATATGCTCTCTATTATAATTAGAAGTATTTTATTGATCAAGGTCCGAGAGACAATCATGAGGCTATATTATTTCTTTAACACAATTGCTCAAAAGGTCATCGATTCTGAAGGAATAGATGCTCTGCAAGACAATGTGGTGATGACTCTATATCATCTTAAGATGTATTTCTCTCTATTATTTTTTTGATATCATAGTCCATCTCATTGTTCATATTGTGTAGGAGATAAAGATGTGCGGACCCATGTTCCTACATAGCATGTTTTCGTTCGTGAGGTTTATGGGGATTCTCAAGTCCTATGTACAGAATTGATCTTGACCTGAGGGTAACATCATCGAAGGTTATGCATCTGAAAAGGTCATTGAGTTCTTTATCAACTACATGGCTCAAGTCAAACCGATAAGTGTGCCTCGATCTTGCTATAAGGGGAGGCTCGAGGGTATTAGAACCATCAGAAGAAAAATAATCACTCCATATATGAATGCGTATGCTCAAGTCTATTTCATGGTCTTCCAACACATGACTGAAGTGTCCTTGTATATCAACCAGCACAAAGACATGCTTCAACAATAGAATCCGGAGCGGCCAGATATTTGGATCACGAGACAACACAACAGTCGGTTCAACCAATAGTTGAAAGAGGGACTTGCTAGGAGCTCGTCAAGTGATATGCTGACATGGTTGGCAAGAGGACCAATATTTACAGTTGAGATATGGCAAGGATATGATATAAATAGGTACACATTCTATACGCAGCCTTTAGATGTAAAGAGCATTAACCAGAACAGCGGTGTCCGTATAGATACGTTCAACACCGATGGGTTGAGGAGTTCCTACTATGGGTTAATAGAGGATATTTGGGAGCTCGATTACATGCTTTTCATAATCTCTTTGTTTCGATGTCATTGGGTCCATCTCCCATAGGTGAAGATCGATAAGTACGGTATCACTACTATTGATCTCAAACGTGTTAGATACAAAGATGAATCATTCGTACTTGCTAACCAAGTTGTTCAAGTTTTTTATGTAACCAACCAAGCAAATAAGAAGCGCCACGTAATTCTCCATAGAAAAATGAGGATTGTCATAGTTGAGAATGTAATGGACAAGGAACAATACAATCAATTTGATGAGTTACCTCCTTTCAAAAATGACATAAAGGTCGAGGAAGAACAATGTGATGAAAGTAGCTACATACACATCGATCATCATGAAAAGTCTATTTTTAAAGGAAATAAGTAATTGGAAGATGAATGAAATGTTTATGTGTCATATGTTCTGTATTTGCATTTATGTATATGAGAATGTGTGTGTGTGTGTATATATATATATGAATTTGTATTTATGTATATGTTGCATATATATATATATATGTGTGTGTGTGTGTGTGTGTGTGTGTGTGTGTGTGTGTGTGTGTGTGTGTGTGTGTGTGAATGTACATTATGTATATGAGAATGTGTGATCTATATGCAAATTTGCATTTATGTGTATTAGAATGTGTCATATGTATGTGATTTTGCTTTTATATTTGTATATGAGACTGTGTCATATATATGTGAGTTTGCCCTTATGTATATGGGACTGTCTCATATATATGTACATAACATCATAGACGATTTTACTTTAGAATCATTTATGATAATATATTCATAGAGGGTTATACTTTAGAACCACCTGTAATAATATATTCACAGATAGTTATACTTTAGAACTGTCTGTGATGTTTAATTTTCACAGACGGTTCTAAAGTAAAACCGTCTGTGATGTTTACTTTTCACATACAGTTCTAAATTAAAACCATCTATGATATTTGCTTATTATAGATGGTTATAATTAAGAACCGTCTATGATGTTAGATTATCACAAAAGGTTATTTTGAAAAATCATCTATGTTTATTCCCATATATATATTGCGCTATAGGGTTTGCCCCCACTGTACTAATGCTACTTCCCCAGCCCCTAGTCTAACGTCGTTGCCTCCCCTTAGCCTGTCGCTGCCTCCCCTGACTCCGGCGGCCCTCCTTCCCCGCGCCCAGCGCCCTCCTCCTCCACCAAGCACGCCGCCTCCCCCGAGCCCGGCGCCACCTCCTTTCCCAAGCTCGGCACCGCCTACTCTCCAATGCTCGGCACCGCCTCCTCCCTCAAGCCCAGCGCCTCTCCTCCCCAAGGCTGCCGCCCCTCCTCCCCAGGCCCGAGCACGCCGCCTCCTCACATTTGTGCCTGGTATCTTTCTTTATCTATTCAATTCATGTTTCATGGGCATGATCTAGTAGATGGATGTTCTATATATTTGTGTGTAAATGCAGCGTACTGTTGTCACATTGATTTTTGAAACATATTTAGAAATAATGAAGCTTTGTTGTTAGATATGCAAAAAAAAAATGAAGCTTTGTTGTTACATATGTAGAAATAAATATGAAGCTTAGTTGGCACATCTGCATTTTTGAAACAATCATATATATAAATATGAAGCTTTGTTGTTACATATGCAAAAACAAATATGAAGCTTAGTTGGCACATTTGCATTTTTGAAACAATCCTATATATAAATATGAAGCTTTTTTGTTACATATGCAGACATATGTGTGGCCAAAATGTTACTGCATTTTTAACAAAGAGCACTTTTAAGTTGAATTAATTCATATATATCTATACTTTGCCTAATTTCCAACAATCCAAGCCACAAGAAGGCAGTAGGGGCTGGGGTCGAATTGATTCTTATTGTTATTTGTTACTAGCAGCCAATCACTAGTACTCTTTGTTTCTTTATCACTTGAATTATGTTTTGAAGATGTTGTCCATTCATACTTCGTCATCATCGCTGGATGCATATGATGCACTGTCCTCTAGAAAATCCAAACGCTATGGAAGAGGACTATCGAAAAGGCTAAAAGGCCGATTTACCATCACAGATATCGATGCGTCCAGGACCCCTCTCAATCCTCGCTGAAAAAATGTCCGTATTTCAGAGAATGGTCAGAATAGTTGCATGAAAACAAATTGAGATCATGTACAATTCATGGAAGAATGTGAGTGACAATTCGAAAAATGTGCTACTAATGGAAATTTTTTGACTGTTCGAGATCCTAAAAGAACACCAGGCCTACGTGCGATGATATGCATTGCTATCAGCATGCAAAGCATGGAAAAACTTCAACAGCATGCTTTTCAAGCAATACATGGAGAAGGATCTAACGCCCTTTCAAAAGTATCCGTTCCTAGAACCGCAATGGCAAGAGTTCATGGCAAAGAAGATGACAAATAATTTTAGGAGTAAAAGTGCGGGGCATAGGGTCCTCCAGGCAAAAAACACGTACCCCAACAAACTCAGCACCGCTGGGTATGCAGGTAAAATCCCGCAATGTGGAAAGAACAATAAGCAGACAATCCTGTGGGAGGTCTCCCCACGATTTGCTTGGATCCCTGATGATGAGCGCACCTGAAACTGGATAAGAGTGATATCATCTACCATGTCATCGGGGGCCATCTCCTTTTGAAACCTCGTACACGAGAAAGTGTCCTACCGCTTGATAAGATATGAAACTACCTAGTTTGTAATTACTCTATGACTTCACAGGAAGTGAAATGACATATCAGACTCTTGCAGGAAGCGCTGAGTGTAGAATCATCCTAAGGCTCATTTTACGCAGTTAGGGAGAGAGATATACTCTCCACGGCTCTGAGAAATAAGCAGCACCCAAGTAACATGACATGTTCTGGTCTTTATATCCCATAGAAACATGATTTCTGAGAGGACTCCAAAGCGTACCGTAGTAGAAAGTGAGCCAAAGTCGAGCGTGAAGCACAGCTACAAGAGGAGCTTAAGGCATCCTTTAGAGAAGAGATCGTTGATACCATCAGAGATGTGATGCAACAGTAGATAGAGCTGGTAGGAAAGGTTTAGAAAAAATCAGTTGGATGCCTCCGCCGTTCCTGTGCTAGCCAGTCCCCCAACCATCAGAGTAGTTGTACGCCAACAATACCTCAGAAAGTGACCATAGATTTTCTGTCGATGATATCCTGGTAAAAATTGTTACCTTTGAAATACTCGATCCATTGATAGGACTGTTGGAGTAGCTAATTTTGTATCGTTATGTAGGTGGCTATGAAGTGCAAAGTCCAAGTGAGATATACCTCTATTGCCCTATGCGCTTCTTGGGGCTAGGCATATCCATCCGATGCCGGGGCCTTAGTTTACGATGTAACTCTAGTGCTAGGTTTCACAAAAATGAATGTGGACAGCGTTCATGCCAATTTCGAGGTCATTCTACTACGGACACTCCCAAACCATAAGGTCGTAACTCTAGGGCAAGCCATTGGAACATTCATCTAGTGACCCTAGAGGGATATCTGCCTGGTAGCTCTTGCACTGGTGCAAGTCCACAGAAGCTATCTGCACCGATGCTAAGTCCATAGGAGCTATCTGCACTGATGCCAAGTCCACGGGAGCTATTTGCATCGGAACTATCTACACTGACGCAGCAAGGGTGCGGTGCATCTACATCCTGTGCCCAGTCGACTACTGTGAAATCGACCTCTAGCAACTGAGACGGCAAGTGCAAATTGAAGAAGACCAATGATATCCATTACTTGTCGTTGGCCCAAAAATTCATGCTAGGCGAGCCGTTGATCATCCCAATAGAGATCCTTCAAACACTAGGACTGGCTTGCCAAAGATTGCATGTATGGTACATGGAATAGGCCAGCAAGCTAAAGGGACAACAGTGCTCAGGTGTCAATGTTAACTTCAGGTCACATCATCTTTAGTATTATATTTATGATTGTTTCTTCACGGTGACCTTCGAGGACTTGTTCTTCTTTTCAAACTCGACGCCCTCGATATCTCACTCATTCGATGCTGGACACTGTAAGTGTGTACAATCATAGTCCACATTTATGTAATATCGATAAATATCATATATAACTCATTGCTTTTTGTGTGTGTATATATATGTACATGGTGACTGAACCCACATTAAGAAAATCACCGATATGTTTCCTCAACCCAGACATGCTCTCCATGGATATCATCAAGAAGAATACATCATTCGTCAAGAATTGCATGACGAAGGCATTGGAGGTTTACCACAACAAGGAATTCATACTTATGCCCTACAACCAAGGGGTAAGTATTACACTAGTGACTATATTAGTTGATTTGTACTTTACAAGAAACACGAACTTAGATTTAAAGACCGTGACGACATACCTGTGTAGGTTTCACTGGATTCTAATTATAATTATACTAAAATGGAACAAGATAATATACCTTAATTCCCTAAAGAAGTCTAAAACCAACTTCACAGTTATCCACACAACTAATCGACTGGTAAATATATTTCTTTCATAGATAACTCTATTGTAGTCTTTCCTTCCTTCGCAATGACAAAGAATAACTTTTTCGAATCACATAGGTTGTTCATCTCATACGTTGCTACTGTACGAAAATCTAAGAGAGGGATCAACGCCTAGCGACATGATTTATATTTTTTGGTATTCGTTAGTACACATTAATCCTATATAACACTTTGTAGTAATGCTTTTTGATCTAACAAATTATTTTTTTGCATTGCCACTAGCAGCTGTTGGACAACACCTATGGATTCTATGTATACCACAACATGAAACTACTCGATTCCGCGAAGACCAATGATCCTCAGATTTGTCAATCTTGCAATAATTATTTCATACTTATCAATTTATATGTGTACACGACATTAATCTTCCTACCAATAGGTTGCGACTATCTCTACAACTGCGTTGAAACAGACCGAGCTCTAAAAAATTCAAGAACAACGTACGTACTTCTTGATATCTCAGATCATAAGAGAAGATGGGGAGTTCCATAATGTAGAGTGAGCTTGTTTGGAATAAGATTGAACTTAATAATACATGTGTATTTGTTTATTCATGGTTAATTTATTTTATTTTAGTTAATTGCTTTGTGAAAATGAATATTCTTGTTTCTAAAATAAATGTGAATTGAATATATACATGTACTTGTTGTGTTTGTATTTGTTTCAGATAGCATGACTGGTATTTCCTGAAACTAGCCAACAAACATAAATAGATTTGAGAATACGAAAGACGGTTATTAACTCATAACCGTCTATGATAGTCAACTATCATAGATAGTTATGAGTTAATAACCGTCTGTAATGACTTTATATTATTACTGATCCAAAACTTAGACGGCTTACGAAACCATCTGTGATGATGTTTTTAAATCATCTGTGATGACCGTTTCTACAGTAGTGATCGGACGGTTCAAAAATCTGATTGTTTTCTGGAACAAAAGCATTCAAATGTTGTGTAGACAATCCCTTGGAAAAAGTCCTTTAATTTCACTTCTTACACTCAAAAGGCTAGACGAGAGAAATTATCATATCTAGACCAAATGATACGGATCATTGGAAACATATTCCCATATGTCGGTCTAAGAAACTCTCACATTTCCTAGTGGTGTTAGGCTGCTATGCCTTTTCACATGCGCACAGCACCATAAATTGACTCACTCTCACGCCAGACGCCTACACGTACAGAACGCGGGTGCTCACATTGCCGAGCTCGAGCTAAGCGAGAGCCACTCGTAAGACCGAGTTAGAGATGGCTCCGCGGCCGCACTTTCCGCTCCAGGGCCACATCGCCCCGGCGCTGGGGCTCGCCAGGCGCCTGCTCGCAGCCGCGCCTACGCATGCTCCCGAGGAAGTAGTAGGGCCCCGATGACGATGACGAGCGCCTCCAGTTCCTCCCGTCCTCCAACGGCATGAGAGCGGGCACGTCTGGAGCGATGATTCCGCCGCATTCAACGGCTACACGGCGCCCTTGCACGCCGCGGGGCTCTGCAGCGTCGGGGAGCATGTCGATGCGCTTGTTGTGTTGGCACACTAAGAAAAACTTACGCGAACACAGTGGACACAACCAACACTTTCACATGACACTCAATAAAGGAGAACACACAGAGCCTTTTTGGCACTACACTGTTGAGGAACCGTCTCTGACGAGTTCAATCCGATCGATTCCTTCTAATCCAGAGAGAAAGATCAAACACAAATAATGCAAGAAATAATAAATTGAACACAAGAGTTAGGGAACTTCTTTTTCCTTTCTTTATTACTTTTTTCTCCAAAAGGTACACTTTACAATGATTAGAATCTCTATTTATAGACTAAGTGGATAGTACCCACCAATGGGCCAGACATGCAGGCCTAGGTCCAGATTCCTAATACTCCCCTTTGGATATCCGACACGTTCATACCTTATTAAAACTCCATAAAAAGCCTAGAGAAAAAAAATTTGGAGAAAGAATACATAATACATGTTATATTCTATTGCACGAATTGTCTCATTAAGAACCTTGGCCGATAAACTTCCAAAAACTCGTCAAGAAAAAATGAGTACAATCTATCCAATTTTATTTAATATACAGGATTTATTCTTTGAATACTCGATTTTCGTGATCAAATTTTAATAGTGAGTTCGAGAAGTATCTTCCCATGAGTTATACACTTTTCTTAGTCTCATCATTACAATTCCACGCACACATATTTTAAAACTAGATACTGAAAGTGGGTTAGTGAATAAATCTGTAAGATTTTCACACGACTTAGTACGTGGTATCTTAATTTCGTCCATCTTTTACAATTCATAATCATAGAAGAAATTGGGGTTGATATACTTTGTGAGACGACTCTTTACATAACATGTCTGTACTTATGCAACACAAGCTGCATTATCTTCATAGATAATGATGATAGCTTGCACGATATTCAATCCACATGATTGCTCGATCTGGTGAATTATCTGTCGAAGTCAAGCACATTCTCGTGCGGCTTCGTACAGCGCTATGATTTCTAAGTGATTTGCCAAAATCGATATAAGATTTTGCTTAAACAATTTCTATGAAATTGCGGTTCCACCACATAGGAACACATAGCCTATTTATGACCTAACTGTATATGGGTCTGACAAATACCCTGCATTTGTATAGCCAGTCATATTTAGATCTTAGTTCTTTCTATAGAACAATCTAAGGTCTTTACTTCCTTAGAGGTATCAGAAGATATCCTTTATTCCCTATCAATACCTTTTGGTAGGTTCTGCGGTATGGGTGCTAGGTACACATTAATATCATTCCCAGGTTGTTTTGCCCTTTGGATAAGAATCGAAGGCAAAATATACTTCCACTTCATACACAATCAAGGAGGAATGTTGTAGATGCAGAGAGTCACGGGCCAAGTGCTATGTCGGCTGATCATGTTACCGAAAGGATTCATTCTATCTGTACTCAGTCCGAACCTTATATTTCTCAGTTTTGCACCGAAGTCTGCAAACTTCCTGTCGATGTTTCTCCACTGGCCAAATCAGCAAGATGTCTTAATATTCCATCATTCTTACGCTCCTTCGAGTGCCAACGCAACAGTTTTGCTTCTTTTAGGTTCGCAAAAAACCACTTCAAACAGAAAATTATAGGAAGATATAATACCACATTAGCAGGGGTCCTTTCTTCACCTCTATTGCCTCGCCGTCATCTGATTGATTCTTAAGCTTATATCGAGATATGTTGCACACCGGATATACATGCATATTTGCATACATGTCATCGATCTATTTAGTACATCAGAATTTAAATTAGAGAAGTTAAGCTTTAAATTTTCTATACTTCAAAAGTTTCATCATTTTGAATTAAAATTTCATACCTGAATATATGGAAAATGTAAAACCGTGTGTACATGTGGTACATGTACTGTCTTAGAACGACAAAGTGTCTTAGCCCGACTAGAAAATGGCGTGGTTGCTTGAGTTTCGAATGTCAATCTCTAGCACATTCAGTTGTGGTGATACTACATGTATCCAATTGCCTTATGTACATGTGTAAGAACTATATTCCTAAATATATCCACTGAATTTTATATAAATTTGGGATAAGAAATTTGAAAAATACAAGATGTTTTAAGGCACGATAAAATAATTTTTTTAACTCAAAATTCAAAATTTAAAAATGAACCCATATATATATAAACTAAAATTTCATAAAAAAATTTTGTCTTTCAATCTTTAACACCGCGATGTGTCTAAAGAAAATGATACAATTGAAGAAATAAAATTTGATGGTGCTTAATGTGTTTTTCTAATCTAATTAAGGTGGTGCCCATTTCGACTTCTTTTACACTGTAACTGCTGACGATTTTTTAAAATAATTAAATTTAAAAAATAAAAAAGCATATTAGTTCATCACAGATAATACAAAGAAATATAGAAAAAAATCTAAAAAACCAAAAAATAAAATTAAAAAATTAGAAGTTACAACCAAAAACTAAAATCCAAACGAACGGGGTCTTAAAATTTGCACATACGTTAATATATTAAATATTACCTGAAATACGTAGCCGTGCACCCGCACGGGTTGATGACTAGTAGCACTACTGCACTAAATAAGAGGTGAGGTCTCTGGTGTGTTAGATGTGATTGTGTCTCGGCCACGGTCTGCGAGGAGGCAACACTTGGTGCTGTGCTTCATGCGGGCCACTAATACAGCCTACAGCAATAATATTAGGTAGAAGATTCAGGTGCAATAATATTTGGATCTGTTTTTTACTGTAGCTTATAGATTTTGATCGAAATTTTTAAATTTTAACTGTTTACAATAGAGATTATAGAGTGAAAGATACTCGTTTGCGATTTTGGATGGTATATATATTGAGTTTTTAATATGTACTATAATTAACTTGTAGACTTAATTTTAAAAAAATATTCCGTTTAAAAGTTAGATACTATAACAAAAACTAAAAATCTTTTAAGAAGTTGAAAAGAACATACCTTTTTCACACCGATCCCACATGTACGTACCTCAACTGTTCGATGGGCCTACTGGATCGCTACTTAGCCCAACCCAGCCCAATATACCTGGATTGGGCCTTATTGACTCGGTTAGAGGCTCTTCTTCTGCCTTCAACACCGCCAGGGATACACGCCATGACACTCTCCGTTGCCCCTGTCCTTTCGGCCTCCGCCCGTCTCCGGCGATCGCCGCTGCCGAAGCCCCATCTCCATCGCCTACTTCCACGTCCATCCTCTATGCCTCCTCCCCCATGGAGTGCGCCCGTGGGGACGGGAGATTTGGGCAAAGGGATATGTGGTTCGACTCGACCATTGAGCAAGCTGCATGGGTACAAGTGATGTTGCACGTGTGATTCTCAGGAGAAAAAAAAAAGAGAACGGCCAAAAGAGTAACAGCAAGGGATGGAGTGGTAAAAATGAACGAGTGATCTTTCGGTGGTAATATTTTCTAAAATTAATTTGAAATCACCTTGATGTACACATGGTTATTACCACGCACAAATGATGTTAAAGGGCATTGAGAAACTTTATTTTGCGTTTCACAACCTGCTTTATTATATCACTAAAACAAACAATCACAATTTGCATAGTGAAAATGCCAGCATTCTCCGTGCATACACGTGAGAATGAAAACCACGTACTACGGCTCGATTCTTTTTAACTTATAATTTTTCTCAAAAAAAAAAAAAGAATAGCTTCTCTGCCGCTATTTCAAAACGATTTATCTGCATTCGGTCCGTTCGAGCTCGTACTAAAGCCAAAAGTCATCAGTCACAGTTATAAACCATAACCATAGCCGAAAAGAACAAGACCTAATACTACCTCCGTGTCAAAAAATAAATCATTCTAAAATCCATGTTGGTCAAAAAATTTTAGGGAGCAATTTGTATTATTTAACCCTTTTTTAAATTTATTTTTATTAATAATCCCTTGTCCAACTTATTTTCAAATGTAACCCTTTTGTTCCCACCAATATTCGTGACGTGGCAAACTGCATTGCTACATCACAGGATAAGTCTATCTCTAAGCCAAAAAAAATGATCCATTTTGCCACCCCCGTGGTCGTGATGTTGCAAAATAGCACTGCCATGCCAATCGGCGTGGAGTGATAAGACTTGTCACGCCATGATGACTGGTATGGTAATGTTATTTGGTCACGCTATGGTCAATGGTGTGGTCAAAATCATCAAATTTAGAAATAAGTTAAGTAAGAGGTCATCAGTAGAAATAAATTAAAAAAGTTAAATAATTTTAAAAATTCCATTTTTAGGTTCAATCATTAATATACGAAGAATTACATAGACTAACAATATGAAACTAATGTCACTAGGTCCATCACAAAATATATTTTGTAATATATAATTCCTTTTTATTTAAAATAATATATTTTTATAGAAATCGCTGATGTCACCTTAGAGACTATATATCAACAACGTAAACTACCTATGTCTTGATACGGAGCGAGCATAGCGCTACCGCAAGCGCGGAGCGACAGCGTGAGTCCAAATCGTGAAACGCCTAGCTGTGCACGCCCTGCCTGCTCCTGAAGGAACTCATCGGTATAACGATGCCACTGGAATAACAAAACTCTCGGTAAAGAGAGCGCATACGTCCAACGGAACCGGCTGCTCGGAAACGCGACAGGTGAAGACCGTCCGCGCACGGCCGCCTGCATTGGGATCCACTGTGTTTTCATCGAGACGTTTGCTTGCCTGCACGGCTTGGAACGTTTGCTAGTTTTCCCTTTCGATCCGCGCGTGCGTTGCTGTGATAACAACATGAGCATGCGCCAGAGATTCCTACGCCTCCTCTGCTTATCTTCATCGGGCTGGACAAGATGCTTGCCATTGCTCTCGATGTCTAGTACGTAGCAGTAGGAACACTAGCTTCCTGCGTTATCTTTTTAGAGAGAGAATCTCATTTGGTTGCTGGGTGCGTGTGTGACTTAAGGCGTTCGGAATAGCGATGGTTCTGACTGATATTTTACTATAACTAACTTTTTTTACTGTAGTTGAGTTGGTTTATTGAACATAATTAAATTTAAAAAAATAGAAAAATAGAAAAAAAATATGTTTGTCCATCATAGACAATACAAAAGAATATAGGAAAAAAAGAAAATACAAAAAAGTCTAAAATATTTAAAAATAGAAAAAGATGAATTACTGAATAGTAAAAAAAATTAAAATTAGAATATAAAACTAAAAAAAACCGAAACGAGCAGGAGGACAGGCTGCAGCGTTGGAGGTGGAATGGTACGCCAGATTGCTGAATGGCTTCTTGTTAGGTTTGATCTTGGACCATCCGATCAAAGAATTGACGGTCAAATGTGTCTCTGTTTCTTCACTGTGATGGTTAATTCAATCCAAAGCATCATTTTTTCCGTACAAGGCTTGTGTTATGTGATTGCGAAGCGCTACACAGGATTGGTTCTAGAGCTAGCGCTAATTTGTATAACGGTGATAATGAGCATGCTCCGCTGAACTACGACGTACGACTGGCCTAATAAAACTGCACTAGAGATCCTTCTGCACGTACGAACTTAGCTAAGACCCGGTTTGCCCTCAAATTAATTACATCAGATTTTCTGCAAGACATGCAAACATGCACGTCGCACAAGACAGAGCAGATACTACGTGTAATTACTTGTCAAAAGCTACATGTCGCAATTAAGCTTGTGCTTATTTAGACTTAAAAAGCTCATATTTATATTTTTTTACTATAATAGCTAAAAAATGATAGTTTTTAGCGTAAATAAATTTTAAAAATAAAAAAGTTATATCAATGCAAATGAATAAAACAAAAAAGAAAAGAAAAAAATAAAAAAAAACGAAATTAAGAAACTAATGGCAGAGGCTCAAAACTTTTGCTCAAACCGGGAGTCCCAACGGAATAAGCAGGACCCTAGAAAGCAACAAAGGCGAAGTACAAGAAATCGACGTCAATAGCAACAGGGCACTTTCGGTTTGTTGACGCTGGACTTTCAGCGAGATCTGAACCGTATATTGCTCCGAAGAAGTTTCGCGGCATATTTGGTACAATGATGCACCAGCATCGCACTAGAAGACAACACCAGCGACGTTGATGTATCAAAACGGGACATGGATGCGTGTACGTAGCCTTTGCTATCTTTGACCGACCACCGCTGTCCTCCCTGCTCTCGGAATGCGTGATCCCGAATGATTAATCTATTGTCTACGTTCCAAATTAATTCCGAGACAACCACTAGCAGACGAATCTCGATTGAAAATGCCAGCACAAAGGATCAGTACCAAGTTTCTCACATGTATGCGATGCGTCCACTTAGATGGATTGTCCGTCCAACTCGCATTCTTATCGTTACATTCAGAATCTTTGAATTCCCTTAGTCGGTGGTTATGTTCTCTTGTAAGGCTTGTTTATATACATTGTGATACGACTAAATTCTTTCGGAGGACAGGGAATTTGAACTCCGACCCTTCTAATTCGAAGGAATTGGATATTTGGGCGTTTGGCTATCTGCTTTTTTATGATCAAATTGCAGACGAATACATCTTTGCATTCCAAAAAAGATGAAATGGAATATGGAAGGAGAACATGTGAATGCAAAAACTAATTATATTCAATCCAGTTTACTAAATGGAACACAGTAATCACTTTTCACAAGTTTTAATTCATAGCAACTTTAAAAATAAAAGACAACACAGTAACCGTAATCTGAACCCTAGTCTTGATCAATGCTTGAGAATCTACAAAAAAAAGTCATTCCCTTGCTCGAATTTCTAAAATGATTAAAATTGAAATTGTTGCACTAGTTTTGTTACCAGCAACACTCGGAAAAAAATAAACTAGAAAACATCCAATTTAGATTTTCAAGTAGCGTGGTTGGAACGAACACGGCGAGCCTGCCTGCTGCTCGTACCTGGATCATAAAGCAGGCGGCGACTGTGCCCTTCGCGCCACTCCGTAGACACGTTCCACCTGGAACGCGGCGGCTCAAGCGTTACCGGCCAGGGCATCCGGCCCAGTGGTGCAGGTGGACCGGCTCCACAGAGAATCTCTCCTCGCCGTCGTCCACCAACCACCCTACCTGAGTTGGAAACTCAGAACGTAAAGCGCCGCTTTTGGTACCGGAGCGAATTGTTTAGAACGGGAAGGTGCCGCGAGGTTTGATTAGAGGAGTCACTGACGCGTGGGTCCGAGTGCCAGTGGGCCAGGCTCCTCCTCCGACGATGACTCGATGATGCGTCGGCAATAGATATTTTTACGTGTTTGCAGCCGCACTGTCGTCTGGGGAGACTTTGCGTTTTAGCCCCTAAAGGTTGAGGTTTTCAAGTCTTAGGTGCATAATTTCATTCACATTTTCACGAGAAGCACTATCATTCCTCCTAAAATTTATATGGTTATTATGTTCTCAACTGGGAAATGGAATTTCATACAAGTTATCTTGTAGCGACGGATGGACGACAACATATCTTGAATCCGCAAATGCGTAGCATAATGGTAAAAGTGTGGAATACCTCCTTGATCATCAGGTGGTTCACATATGGTTTAAGAAGTGTTTAGATTGACATTAGCTTATAACATTTTTTACTGTAACTAAGTTAGTTTATTTGATACAATTAAATTTTAAAAAATTAAAAATAGAAAAAAAAATATGTTAACTTATCACTGACAATGCAAAAAAATGAAAAAAAAAAGAAAAGACAAAAAAATCTAAAATAAAATAAAATAATCAGAAAAAGATAAAAAATAAATAGTAAAAAAAATACCGAACGGCTGATCGCTACTCTAAGAAGCACCTAATTAAGGGTCTGTTCTTTGCGGCTTCTAAAAGCCACTTTTGACTTTTGCTATAGTAACTAATTTTTAAATGGAGTATTTTCTTTAAGATAAGGTCTACAAGTTAATTGTAGTGTACATTAAAAAACTAATATCTGTATCATCAAAAATCGCAAGTGAGTATCTCTCTTTCCGCAATCTCTGTCGTAAACATCCAAAAAGCCATCAGCCGCAGCCAAAAGTCATCAGCCACAGCAAAAAAAACAGACCCTAAATAACTACATATCTACATGCTCCTCTCGTTTTCGAAAGGTCTAATGCTTCTCCAGTCATATGGTTTCAATGAGACGAGAGTTTGTTTTTATTGGGGGACGTTTGTTCAGGTTGTACAATTTTTTTTAGTTGCGTGCATATTTGCTAATTAGAGACTCCTTCCAAAGCCCCCACATTAATCCTAGAGGGAAAAAAAGGTAGAATTTGCCACGTTAATCATGCAAAAAGTAAAATAGCTAGAAATTCAAATATTAATCTGAGAAAAAGAAAATATTAGTCATAAATTGATACAATCAACGGCTTAGAGTAAGAATTGACGTTGCAATCTTGTGTACACCGAACACTAAATAATGCAAAGGAGTATGAATAGAGATTGGACATGCAACAACAGGAGAGACATGCAGGTTGTATACTTAGAGCTTAGGAATTCGGATGGAAATCCAATTACGAACATAGATTGCACAAGACAATATATGCAACATATATCACCAAACGCCAATTGTTTGTCGATTGTATCAACTGATGACTGGATTGTATCAATCAAAATAAACAATAAATTTGGAATATATATATATATATATATATATATATATATATATATATATATATATACTCCTTACATTGTGAGATACGATATAGTAGTATACGAGTATTTAAGATCATCTAGGTGGTATGAACAATTTTCAGAGGTAGTATGTACAATTTTTAGACATACTCCTTTTTATGTGCGTATATGAAGGTATTTAGAAAATACGTTAAAAACTATGGACTCTCTTATAATTTTTTCATGTGGTTCACATTGAAGTATCTTATAATTAGTATATGAGTATATACAAAGTGATAAAGGAGTATTTCAAGTTCGTTTAGGTAGTATATTAGAGGTGGGTGTAATTACACTCAGGTGTAGAAAGTATTTTTCCTATACACACACATACATATATGAAGCCTCTTTTCTACACCCGGGTGTAATTACACTCTATGTCGTATCTCACAACGTAGGGAGTATTTCGCGTAATGGAGAGTACGTACGTGTAGTATACGAGTATTTAAAACCATCTAGGTGGTATGAATAATTTTTCAGATGTGGTATATACATTTTTTTGACATACTCCTTTTTATATGTATATATAAAGGTATTTATAAAATACACTAAAAACTATGAACTTCCTTGTAATTTTTTCATGTGATTTACATTGAAGTATCTTATAATTAGTACATGAGTATATTAAAGATGATAAAGGAGTATTTCGAATTTATTTAGGTGGTATATTAGAGGTGGGTGTAATTATACCTGAGTGTAGAAAGTATTTTTCATATATATATATATATATATATATATATATATATATATATATATATATATATATATATAGACACACACACACACATAATGCAAACTACGCAATAAAAATAGTTCAAATTGAAATTATATTCGGGATATAATAAATAAAATCAAATTCAGAATGCTTAAACTTAAATCTCGATTTAACTTTAATTCCGATAAAAAATTAATCGAAAAGGTAAATTAGGAATATATAAATTGTAATTTGGAGACTAACTATATGAAAATTAAAATAAAATTTTAAGATGAAAATTAAATCTGATTAATTAAATTGGAAATTAAGAATTAGTTAGAACCAAAATTAGCGTTGATAGATATATAAGTTTATAACTTGAACTTAAAAGTGTATCATTGGTCTATTTTTCAAAAGTTTCGTCATTTTGAATTAAAATTTGTACATGAATATATGGAAAATGTAAAACCACGTGTACATATGGTACATGTACTGTCATAGCCCAACTAGACAATGGCGTGGTTGTTTGGATTTTGAACATCAATCTCGAGGCATATTCAGTTTTGGTGATAGTATATGTACCCAAATGCCTCATGTACATGTGTAAAAACTATGTTCCTAAATATATCCAGTGAATTTTATATAATTTTGGGATAAGAAATTTTGAAAAATACAAGATGTTTTAAGACATAGATGATAAAATAATTTTTTATTCAAAATTAAAAAATGAACCCATATGTATCAAAACTAAAATTTCATAAAAGTAAATTTGTCTTTCAATCTTTAACATCGTGATGTGTCTAAAGAAAATGATGCAATTGAAGAAATAAAAATATGATGGTGTTTTTTTCTAATCTAATTAAGATTTGCACATACGTTAATATATTAAATATTACTTGAAATACGTAGTTGGTGCAGATGCACAGGTTCTAAAGTGTTTCAATGTCCAATCAAATATATATAAATTAATTAACAAGAAACAACAAAGAGTATAAAGACTGGGAATGCCTGATGCGGTGATGCTTATGGTCTTCCAGGTTAGCTACCTTTCCACGGATCAACTTTGCAGATGAAGGAAAATATTTTTGCTTTTAACTTCAGAAAAGGCAACACTATCGTCGCACTTAAGATGAGTAAACCACTCAGTTGTATTATAAACTAGTCATTTCGAATCATCTAACAAAAGCAACTCATTCTTCACCTAATCGCAAGAAAAATAAGTAAAGTAATGGCAGCTCCACCAAACAACAAAAATTACTTCTTCTTTCCACATTTTGTATTCTATTATTATTTAGACTAATAACAATCATACATGACATTTTTCTCATTGAAATGTCAAAAGTTTCTAACCAATTAGAAAGCAACGGAAAAAAACTATGTACAAAAACACTCACATGTGCATCCGAACTGTTCGAGGTTCAGAGCACACTACTATAGAAAAAGTTATCACAGATGGTTCAAAAATATCATCATAGACGATTTCATAAATCATCTGAGTTTATGGATCAGTAATGATATAGGATCATCACCGATGGTTTTCGAACCTTCTGTGATGCATACTATCATAGATAGTTATTAACTCATAACCATATGTGATAGTTGACTATCACAGATAGTTTGTAATAGAAATTATCTGTAATATCTGATGTATCTCATACGGTTTCAACTATAAACCGTATGTGATATTAAACTATTATGGACGGGTTGTAGTTGAAACTGTATGTGATTCATGAGATGTCATAGATGATTTCGACTACAAACAGTATGTGATAGGCAACTATCACATACGCTTATGAGTTAATAAATGTATGTGATATTCTTCTTTTTCTAGATCTATTTTTGGTTGTTGGTTAGCCTCAGAAAATATTAGCCATGTCTTTTGAAACAAGCAGAGACATAACATGTACATGTATATATCCAATTCACTTTCATTTCAACAACAAGAATATCTATTTCACAAATCAATTAACTCAAATAAAATAAATTAACCATCCATGAACAAATACTCACGTATACAATTAAGCTCAATGTTATCCCAATCAAATTTATTCTACATTGTGGAACTCTCCATTTTTGTTTATGACATAAGACATCAAGAAGTATATACACTGTCCTCTAATTGTTTGGAGCTTGGCTTGTTCCAACGTAATTGTAGCGATAGACGCAACCTGTCGATAGGAAGATCAATGTCATGCATACATATAAATTGATAAGTATGAAATAATAATTACTGCAAGATTGCCAAACCTAAGGATCATTGGTCTTCACGGAACTGAGTAGTTCCATGTTGTGGCAAACATAGAATCCGTAGATGTTACCTGGCGACTGCTGGTGCCACTACAAAAATAGAATTTATTAATTCAAGAGACATTATTATGAAGTGTTATATAGAATTAATGTGTACTAGCAAATGTTGAAAAATCTAGATAATGTCACAGGGCATTGATCCCTCCTTTGGATTTTTGTGCAATAGCAACGTGCTCGATGAATGACCTCCGTGATTCCAAAAAGTTAGCCTTTGTTATTGTGAAGGAAGGAAGATTACAATAGAGTTATCTACGAATGAAATGTGATTACCTATCGATTAATTGTTAGACAACTGTGAAGTCGGTTTTAGCCCTCTTTAAAGAATCAAGATATATTAGGTTGTTTCATTTTAGTATAATTACGATTAGAATCTAATAGAATCTACACAGGTATATTGTCATGGTGATTAAATCTAAGTTCGTGTTGCTTATATAGTACAAATCAACAAGTATAGCCACTAGTGTAGTACTTACTCTTGGCTGTAGAGCATAAATATGAATTCCTTGTTGCGATGAGCCACCAATGCTATCATCATGTAACGCTGGACGAAGGATGCATCCTCGTTAATGGTATATAAGGAGACCAAGTGTGGGTCAAGGGAAACCTACTAGTGATTTCATTAATCTAGCTACAGTCGCCATGTATGTATGTATATATATATATATATACAAAAGTAAGGAGTTATATATGATATTTATCGATAAAACATGAACATAGACCGTGATTATATACACGTAAAGTGTCCAGCATCGAATGAGTGAGGCATCAAGGACGTTGAGTTTGAAGAGAAAGAATAAGTCCTCGAATGTTACCGTGAAGATATAGTCATGAATATCATGCTGAAGATGATACGGCCTGAACTTGATAGTGACACCCGAGTGTTGTTGTCCTTCTGGTTTGTTAGCCTATTCCATGTACCATGCATGTAATCTCTAGCAAGCTGTTCCTAAGGTTTGGAGGTGCCCTATCGGGACGATCAATGGCTCGCTTAGCTCAAAATTTTGGACCAACGACAAGTAGGAGATATCATCAGTCTTCTTCAGTTTACCCTTACCTCCTCAGTTGTTAGATGTTGACTTCACGCTAGTCGACTGGGCACAAGATGTAAATGAATGTTATCCATCACGCACTTGCCACGTTAATGCGGGTAGCTCTGGTAGACTTGGCACCGGTGCTAGTAGCTCCTGTGGACTTAGCACCGATGCAGATAGCTCCGGTGGAGTTGGCATCGGTGTAGGTAGCTCCAGTGGACTTGGCACCAGTGCAGATAGCTCTTATAGACTTGGCACTAGTGCAGGAGCCTCTAGGCAGATGTCTCTCTTGGGCCACTGGATGAATATTCTAATGACTTGCTCTAGAGTCACGACCTCATCGTTTGGGGGTATATGCAGTGGGACGACCTTGAAATTGGTATGAACACCGTTCACATTCATTTTTGCAAAACCTAGTGCTAGAGTTACACTATACACCAAGGCCTCAGTACCGGATGGATATGCCTAGCCCCAAGCAACGCATAGGGCAAAGGAGGCATATCGTACTTAAAGTTTGCGCTTCGTAGCCACCTATATAACGATACAAAATTATGTACTCCAATGTACAGACCTATCAATGAATTGAGCATTCTAGATATAATAATTATTACTAGGATATCATCGATAGGAAATCTGTGATTGCTTTATGAGGTAGAGTTGGACGTGCAACTACTCCGACGATTGGGAGGGCTGGCTAGCATAGGAGTGACGGGGCTTCCAATTGATTTTTTCTATACCTTTGCATCTCATCTCTGATGGCATTAGCAATCTCTCCTCTAAGGGATGCCTTAGATCCTCTCGTAGCCATGCCTCGCGCTCGGCTTTGGCTCTCTTCCTACTCCGGTACGCTTTAGAGTCCTCTGACAGAGTAACCAAATGAAACTTTCACACCATACAAGCATTGGCATAGTTCAATTATCTTAGCCTTGGACAGAATGTAACAAGCAAGGGAAGGTACGTTCGTTCTTTATCAATTTTTGTTGGTCTAACTTAGGTCTGATATCCATAGCAACTAAGTCAAGCCGTGTGTTAACATCATCCCTTATTTTATCATAAATATTCAGTAAAAGATCAATCAAGCTATCACATACACTCTTCTCTACGTGCATGATGTCAATGCAGTGGTGAACTTCTAGGTGCTCCCAACAAGGTAAATCCCAAAATATTGATCTCTTCTTCTAGATGTTCTTCTCACGGGTCCTCAATTTACATCCCTTTTTGAGCACAACATCTAAATCATTAATCATATCATAGATCTCTTTTTCGCTTAAATACCTTAGAGCTGCATTGTCCTCCTTCTCTCCGTCGAATTATTTCTTCATCCTATGGTATGGGTGAGCCCTCCGAAGGAATTTACGGTGACGCATGTACACGGTTTTAATGAGTATTTTAGCTACACTCTCGGTATTATCTAAGCAAAGCAGTGATTACAGGCTTTGGCCCCCTTTTGTACTCTAGCCCGACAGGTTAGCAATGGCAGAATAGTCATTTATGGTGTAGAACAACAAGAAGCGTAAAGTGAAATTATCTCATTTGTACGTATCCCATACTTTTTCACCTTCGATCCATAGTATTTTTAGATTTTGCACCAACGGTGCTAGATATACATCAATATCATTCCCAAATTGTTTCGACCCTTGGAAAAGTATCGATAACAAAATATACTTCTTCTTCATACACAACCAAGGAGGAAGGTTGTAGATACAGGGAGTTATGGACCAAGTGCTATATCGGCTGCTCATGTTACCAAAATGATTCATTCTATCTGTACTCAATTCAAACCTTATATTCATCGGTTTTGCACGGAAGTTTGCAAACCACGTATCGATGTTTCTCCACTGGGCAGAATCAGTAAGGTGTCTTAGCATTCCATCCTTCTTACGCTCCTTCGAGTGCTAATGTGGCACTTTTGCCTCCTTTGGGTTGGCAAAAAACTGCTTCAAATGGAAAATTACAGGAAGATACCATACCACTTTAGCAGGAGGTCCTTTTTTCACCTCTATTCTCTCGTCGTCATCTCATTGATTCTTACGCTTATATCGGGATAAGTTTTACACCGGACATATATGTATATTTGCAAACTCTTTATGGTAGAGGATATAGTCGTTCGGATATGTATGTATTCTTTCTACTTCCATTCCCAATGGATAAAGAACCTTCTTGGCTCTGTAGGTGGTTTTGGGCAACTCAATTCCTTCCAGAAGCATGTCTACTACAAGATCTAATAGTGTCGTGAAACTCTTGTCAGACCAATAGTTATTTTCCTTCAATTTTAGCAGTTCAAGCACGGCTAACAACCTCATGTACTTTGACTTACAACACATGAATAAAGGTTTCTCCGAGTCCTCCATCAAACCTAGAATTTAATATACTCTTTCATCACAGTTCACTTCTACATCACGAAGCATCTGATCCAGATTATCATCATGTAGCCTATCCAAATTGAAACCACAATCGACATCATCCGGTGACATATCGTTGATTTCGTTAGTGACATTATTATTACTACCTTCCTATGTAATCTACTTTTCCCCATGACTGGTCTAACGTGCACACCCCTTTTTGAAACCCCTTCAAATCAAGTATGCTTCAATCTGTGCTTGGTTCTTAAATATCTTCATATTCTCATAGTCAATGCATGGACAATATAAATATTCCACCCACTTATTCAATATATCGTCCTCGGCAGCTCATGTAAAAGCAGACATGCCATTAATGTACTCTTCACTCACATGGTTTTCATCGTACACCTAGCTTCGGTCCTACATTATGCGTACAACAATTTAGTATTAAATGTTGAATTAATTAATTAATTAGTATACTATATATATGTGTGATATAAAGTAGCTATATGTAGCAAGAATAATTAATTAAATTGAATTAAGTAGAAATAGACTATGAATTAGCTAAATTCTAAACCCTAAACCATGCTAGTTGTGAATAATCTTATCTCTACATCAAGCTAGATTTATCTAAATAATCTTCAACTCTTCTTTCACCAAAAGCTAGATCTAAAATATAATGCAATCAGGAATAAATTATACTAACCATAGATAGTCAAGAACTTAATGAATCTACAATCACTCTTACCAAATCGATGGTTTCCTTTCATAAATGGCCTCAAAGCCCTACCTCCTCAAAGCAGCAGCCAGTTGTGAAAACAGATTTGGATTTTAAGATAGATTTGAGAGGGTCAACGGGTTTGCAATTAACAATGAAAATTATCACAGGTGATTTTTAATACAAACCGTATGTGATGACTTAATTATCACAGATGGTTTTTAATACAAACTGTTTGTGATATCTGGTAATATCACAGATGATTATTGTTAGTAACCATATGTGGTACTTCACAGACGGTGTTCACCATAAACTGTTTGTGATATTATATCTTCACAGACGGTTGTTAGCGCTGGCAACAACACAAATGATCTCTAAACCAAAATTGTATGTGATGGAATTTAATACTTATGGTTTTGGTTAAACGTCTGTGATGATGCGTCTAGTATTAGCCTTTTTGTAGAGTGGCATGTACTCACGTAAACCATGGTCGTCACTACTGAGTTCAGTTGCCGGACTGATCTTTTAATTTTTCATGTATATTATTGGGGAGTATATGGTGTGAGTCATGTTAATAGAACAAACAATACTTGATATAGTCTTGTTGTTCAAATAATACGTAAAAAGAAAAATTAAGAGCAAATTTCACAAAACCACACTACTATTGTTAAAACTATCATAAAACCACAGTTTTAAAATTTGTTTCACAGAACCACACTGTTTGTCGCAAAAGAACGTATTGGAAACTTGCATTTTTGTCAAATGCTATCATCCTAATATCATGGACCCACTTGTAGTGTCAAAAGACAGGCATGTTCGCTTGCTGATGTGGATCAATCGTGCCAGTCATACATGACGTGGCCCATGAAGTGACCATCTGTTGACACAAGATTTACACATATGTTACCCTAAAATCTAGCAAAAGGCACAGTAAAGTGATGATTTAAATCTTGATCGTCTCATTTATGCCATTATTTCCACACATTTTGCACATCAACACATTTTGTGAGAAAATACGTAAAAAGAGGGAAAACACTATAAAATTACTAAAAAGAGCATCAGACCCCACTAGTGGGTTAGCTAGCTAATTGGTCAGTAGCACTACAGCATGGGCCAGGAGGGCCCACTAAGGTGCCTGGCTAAGGCTCCACTGGTGTTGGACCACAGATTTAGCAACCCAGATCCTCTGTGATTCTATCGTACTATTCTCTAGATCAGTAGATAGTGCTCACAAATATATTACTGTATATTAAAAACATATTATGCAAAAACTTAATACAGTAATAACTTACTTATGGGCTAATCGGGCCGAAATTAATAAAATGCAACAGCGAAAACTTTACACAAGTAGGACCCTCAGGACTTGCCCACAAGCAGCCAATTGGGGTTCACGACTTAGTTCTTGGCCTTGTCGTATTCCAGCTCTGTCGATCTCTTTTAAAATATCGTAGGGTGTGAGCTTATTTTCCTGACTGACTGAATGATGGTAATTAAGCAAAAGTGAGTACAATGGAACTCAGCAAACCACCACACAGGATGCAATAATAATACATGCAAAGCTGTCAATAGAGGCTTGAGGATCTTTTAGTTACTAAAAGCAGTATTTTGAAAGTACAATAAGTAAAAAACTCCTGAGATTTAGCAGTTTTAACTAAACCAGATTTTCTAAAGTTGATTGTGAGGATGTAGTAATAATAGTAGCGCAGGTTATACCCACCTTTTACAGTGTATAGTTATCTCCACCGATGCTAATTTTTATCATCACTGGAGTACGTTTCTCTAGGAAAAGCTAAAATCAGAGTATCTCTCTGATAGATTTTTATCCCATCCACAAAGGCATTTGGAAATAGAACTAACTTGAGAAAGTTCCCATGTCTACCCTTGACTATGGGCACAGCTGTTCGAACAGTTTATACTCTGTAGAGACTGTATATCTTTACCCATAAGAGACAATTAACCCGATGGGCCTACGTGTTTCCTCGGTTATGCAGATCGAGAGATTGTCATGAGGCCTTAATAATACCTCGCCCTCTAGCATCTCACCCTTATAGGGTTGCTTCTATAGGTTATGCAGGATGTTTTACCATAGCAACTAGCGTAGTTCAGACTCCCCTTTCTGTAACGCCACCCCATCTAGCAAGCATTACCCTCCACTTGGTGTCCCATTAAGGCCAGACCTTCAATGTCCTCCTGCAAGTTCCCTCCTTTCCCATACCTGTGAGATGACTTCAGGGGTCTAGTAAATTATTCAGCTAAGTGTACACTTTGCGAGCTTGTGGTAGTACTATTTTACACGAGAAGGCCATCACAAGATTAAGTCCTTAATTTGTTTAGGCGGTGCATACCACAAACCATCAATTCTCATGCTACATCCACACCAATCTCTCTTACCATTCGCCTCGATAGGTATAGTAAGTTTTTAGGGGTTTTGAGAAGTATAAACTAAGTTGCCACAAATTATCAGTCACATACATCCCATGACTATCTCAAGATAAGTTTTCCTATTTGATGAGTAATGAGCAGTGCAATTTAATACCCTGGACTTGACCAGACTAGCGTGCCATTAAATATGACTTATAGCTAGTAAAATTATTATTAACATCTAAGATGACAAGGGTTAGGTATTTCAAGTATCAAGAAATGGCATCATAATAGAATTACTACATCATCAAGTAGGTATATAGCTACCTTAAACTTTGACATATATTTGTATAATAAATTAAGTATGCAGTTTGATAATTTAAAGGAAACATAATTTTGCATAAAATATATGATTAATATGATCAAAGTGATGGCTTTCCTTGCTTGATTTACCATGGCATTGATGTACTTCAAAGCCGGCCCAGTCAGTAGTCTTAAATCTTTAGGTCTTCGTCTTTCACTTGAATCTTGACCCCGCTTGAATTTGTCGCTTCACCGAGTCTTCAGATTCTAATACGTGGCAAACAAGCAAAGACAAAATAAATCCAAATAACTTCAGAAGTTCGAATAGATTTAACTATGCTTGCTTATTCTCGGCTATGATTGAGCATTTAGTGAGTGTGAAGTAGGCACTGAGCTAAAATAATTGGGTACAAGGAGGTGGCTAAGCAACTTCACCATGAGGGAAAATTAGGATAAGATAGGATCAAAAGTAAAGGAATACCCATAGGAATATTCTGCTTTGGAAATTATGGTGGCCAAACATAGCCGATCAGGGAATGCTAAGGCTCAATCTTTTACTTGATAACTTTCTTTTTATTGATTTATATTTATCAAGGAAGTTCCATGAGTTAAGCAGGACCTATGGACATATGGGAGAGATTATCCGTGGTGATGGGTATTATTCCTGAATGTTATCAACTCAGTGATTTTTGGATGCGGTTCCACATATGATGAGTATAATTTTAATTGGTTGAATTTAAATCTAGAGATAATGATTGGATGATTCCTAATTAGGAAAGACTGTATTTTGTAGGATTCTTTAACTAAGGATTTTATTTACACATGTAGCTTATTTTATATATCTTTTTGCAAGATATGGGCTTAAGACAAGTATTAGTGGCTTATAATTATTTTTGAGAACCAATTGATTAGTGATAGGATCTGAGGTAAGGGTTATTGATGCACTAGAAGGTTTTAAATAATTATAAGGTGACCATTGATTTAAATTTTTGCATTTTATAGGTAATCATTGGAGACTTTGCCAACAATTATTTGAAGTACTTAACTAAAAGAGAGGTCACATGATTTTAAAGATGAGCAAATCTTGAATATTATTTTGTGTGCCAAAATATAGTTAAATTAATTAGCTTGACTTGCATTACTAGATTTAGATCCAGGGATAAAAGTATGACGGATATTATTTAGACCACTCGCGTTTTGAGAGGATTTGAAATTAGCATTTGTGTTGTAGAACAAGTATTGAGAGCAAAAAACAATCAACCTTGGAAAGCTTCAAATCTCATTTTATGATAACATGCAAGTTCCAATTTTTACCTTAGTTACTCTCATTATCTTGCAAATTTCTTGACATAAAAATTAATCAAGATTTAATTGGCATGACATTTATTATATTTTCATATTTGATTTTTTTTCTAAACATGGGATTCACAGATTAATCAGATGCAAAAGATACTGACGTATGAAGCATTAGTTGCACTTTTAACTAATGGGGCCCACTAGTCATAAGAAGAGAGGGAGGGAGAAACAGGGGGTGCCACTGTCGGCTGGAGGGGAAAACAGGGGAGGAGGGGACGCCTGGTCAGGGGAGGGGCAGCGCTAGCGACAAGCAACTAGGGAGGCGCCAGCGTCATCCAAAATGGAACCCCTGGGAGAGCAGGGGGCTCAGGGAGGCGACGTCGGGGCTATAGGCGGAGCAAGGTGGTTCGGGCGGCAACTTGATGCAACCGACGATGGGAGCCGGAAGAGACGTTGATGGCTGGAGAAAGGGAAGGGCCAAATGGTGCGAGCACAAGCACAAAGGAGGTGGAGTGAGGTCACCTGCATAGTTGAGCGGCCGGAAAGATGGCGAGGCAAGCCGGTGGTGGGCACAGGTGGTGACGCAGTTGAGTCACCGTGGTGGGGTTGCCTGAGCAAGGGGAGCTCTGACCGGCAGTTGGAGTGGCTTCGGGGTGGCTTGGTGATGCTCCCGTCACGAAGGATTGGAGGGAGGAGCCCGGTGGAGGAAGGGGTGGCAGTGGAGGAAGTTTCAGCTGGTGGTGAGGTAGAACAGCTGCTGCGGCGAGCTCAAGGCATGATAATTAGAGTGTAGGGGAGGAAGAAGAGGTCAGGGGCGCACTTTGATATAGGGGGTGTAAGATCAAGAATGACCGACTAGAGGGGGATTGAATAGAAAGTAATAAAATTTTTGTAAGGTAAAGATAATTTAACAATTTTGAAACATAATTTAAACCTGCACAATTCTAGTAAGCCTAAGTCGCCTTAAGAACAATAACTACAAATGGCTCTAACACAATTATGCACAATAAATTGAATATATAAGAGTTAAAGAGAGACAAAAATAATGTCAATGTGACACACGATGTTTTACCAGGGTGATCAGAAACTTGCCGGTTTCTCCTAATCCACGTTGAGGTAAGCCCAAACAAATTGGATCGACTCCACGAATTAAGCTTTCCACCTCAAATTCACTAGTGGTTATCTTTTTTTCGCTCCGGAGATGGTGAACACCGAAACACTCACAAATAGTCATAGGGTCTCTTCATAAGCTTCTTGAAGAAATCACCTCGCAATCTTTCGCCCAGTCGACTAGGTACTGATAAGCACCAAGAGTAATGAATCGTAGTTTCGTTTAATGGCAATCATGTGCCAAGGATCAATCTAAAATGGAAATGCACTTGATGTGGCTTAATCACCTCAAAATGACTGCACAATGAGAAATGAGGTGTGAAGTGAATGCTCATGGCTCAAGAATATTCAATGCAAGCTCTTCTATCTGTCCTTGAGAAGGTGGGCGGGGGTATTTATACTATCGCCAACCAAAACTAGATGTTACATAAAACAATTCTGAAAAATCAGAGAAAATGGTAGTTCCGCTGTGTAAACTGCGGTACTACCGCAGTACACTGTAGCACACAGTAACGGCTATGTTAGAACGTCAGAACTAGCCATTTAAAAGTCGGCGCGATACTACTGTCGTTGAAATCACGGTAGTTTTGATTTCTAACATGGTACAACCATTTGCCTTGGGGCCAAAAATCGGCCTTCTCTGGAAAAAATGTACCGCTGGATTTTTTCGGTGTTTCTGAATTTCAGTAGTTCCGATTTGGAATGCGATCCTACCACTTTGTGGTAGTTCCATTGTTCAATTTTTGGTACTACCGATATCTATAAGCCTAAGTCTCAAAGAGGGTGCTCTCTGGAAAAAAAACATACCGCTCAGGATGCCAGTGCTACTGAGTTCTGGTAGTACCGCAATTAACATGTCGGTACTTTCGGACACCAGTAGTTCTGTAAAATACACTTCGGTACTTCTGATTTCTCTGATAGAGCACAGTTAGTTTTCAAACTTAATTTTAATTACATGCATAATCCTAGATTGATCCAAATGGTATAAGAATATGCTATCAAGTTACATTCTATGATCCATCTTAATAGTATGGCAACTATCCTATAATTCAGTCTTCCAACCTTTCCCCTAAGACCGATAAAATTTAAAAAAGGATCCTATGCTACTTTTATCTTTGTCTTGAACCATCTTGATCCTTATTTTGTTCTTTACCATACATCATACCTTTGACATGCTCAATTTGGGACTTAACCTATGCGATACTCAACAAACATATTAGTCTCATATTCACATATTGTTATTAGTTACCAAAACTATTTTTAAGGGACTAGATGCTTTTAGGCGGCTTGTGGGGAACTTCATCAGAGCAGCCGGGAAGTAGTGGTGGCCGGCGCAGGTCTGGAGGCGGCTCGACTGTGCTCTACTCTGGGAAGGAGACGTCGGGTTTCTTATAGCTCAGGAAAGGTGGGTGGTCGTTGGCGCATTGAAGGTGAGTGTGGCAAAGGAGTAACACCAAGTGGTGGTGTTGGTGTGCCGTGCGGGTTTGGTGGCCATAGGCCGATGCGAAGGCGTAGGCGGAGATGCGCAGAGGAGTAGAGAAATAATGCTGGGCAGCAGTATTGATCACGCGCAGCAGGGCTAGCAGAGGGGAGGATCTAGGGGAGGGGTGGAGCCACACGATGTCAATGCTATGAGGTGTCAATGCGGCTGAGGGATGCGGCGCTTGGGTGCGTCTTCGCTCAGCGATGCCATGAGGTGAAGCTAGGCAAGGGTGACGCGAGCTCGGTGCAGGCGGAGCCAATGTGGGGTGGTATGAATGCCATCATCAATGCTCGCAGCTTCCCGGATGTGACGGAAAAACCATGGGCGGCTTGGCTTGATGTGGTGCGGTGTGGTGCAAGGGGGAGAAACCAGGGCGGGATGGTCTCAGCTGCGGGAGGCGACGTGCGGCAGAGCTGGGTAGAGGCGAGGGGAATCTAGCACCGGGAAAGGGGAGGAGCTAGCTCGGTGGCTGATGTGGGTGGGCGTGGCATAGCAGCAGCTCACTGTGAGGACAGCACAGCAAAACAGGGGAGGAAGAAGGAGGAGGTGCCCGGCTAGGCCAGATGGGCCAAAGGCCAGCTGGGCCGGAGGGAGGAAATGGGCCAAGGGCCCAATGATTTCTAAAGAGCTCCAAATTTTTGAATTTAAGACTTAAAATTGTAACTAGGTTTTGAATTTGAAACTTAGCTCAATTCAAGTTTGGATTTCGAGATTGTCCCGTTCTAAGATATAACTTTTGAATTTCAGAATTTTGACATTTTGGTTATAAAGATTAGATGGAAAGTTTTTAATATCAATTTTTTTATTTTTGTTTTGATCTAGATTGTGATTTGAAAATTTTAATTCAAGATTTTGGCTCAAATTAATTTTCCAGATAGTTGGCTCTTAATACATATTTTTATTTTTCTCAATTGAGTTTGGCCTCAAAAGTCCAATTCAAGAACTCAGATAAATGCCAATTTTGAAATACACAAGAAAAAAGAAAAAAAGATTTTATTATTTTTCATAATTACACTAGTTCCCTTTTTGGGATGTTACAACCAGCCAGCCAAGCCCACCAAGCCTTCCGACCCACATCTCCACCAGCTTCGGCCCAAGCCGCCAACCACTTTAACCGAGTCAAGGAGACTTGGCAACCTAGCCAACTTAGCTCCTCGGGCGGAGCACATGCATGGACTTGGCTTTGTGCCAAAAGGGGGAGATCTTTGCCATCCACACCTGGCTAGCCAGCCCATCAACGCTCCTCGCCTGGCTACACATGGATGACACCTAGTTGGTTGGCTAGCCAAGGGTACAAATAGGGGTACCACCTCCTATTCAAGGACTCAACCCCATCCAATCACTCCATCACACCACTCCACTCTAGAATAAGTCATATGGTAGTATAGCGATGCTAGAGTAGCTAGTAGCCTAGTAGAGTAGTAGGAGAAAAGTCAGCCTATGCGCCAACGGTTCTGGAGTCTTCCTCTTCAGTATCCCATTATGTGGTGAGCTCCATGTACCTACTTTACCTTATAAGAGCAACTTATCATTTCAAGAAAGTGATTGTTATCTAGTATCTTGTTATCTTTTTCGTGGATTAACATATGACCCAATTAGTAGTACCGGTATATTCTGTAGTGAAAGGGCTGAGCTACCCTTAGGCCCGAGGCATAATGCCTTTGTTTTATAGTTGCTTACGAGCCTTAGCGCTAGGGGCTATACACACTTTAGGCTTTAATGCTAGCGCTTGATATCGATTCACTACTTTTAATCATATATGGGCAGAGCTTATACTCTTATAGTAGTGTATGACTATAAGGTGTTATCCAAAGATCCTTCAAGATTAGTCCAACTGCATCCCTGCGAGTTAGGCTAAGTTGGTGACAACACTTAGTCTGGCTTCCGTGAAAATGGTTATTAGTGTGTTGCATTTTGCTTCCATAGATAGATTTCATTTTAGTTTGTTTAGAAAAAAACAAGACCACTATTCAGGAACCTCAACTAGCTACAGATTCTTGGCTAGCTATCTACTAGCAAAACTTATCTAGAGTTGTTACTTAGTGTTTAAACGACGCCCAGTTTTGGAGAGTCGGGAGATAAGTAGTTATATAGTTAAGTTGATATCTCTGAGCCACAAAGCTTCCCAAGGACAAATACGATACCCTGGAATACTCCAAGGTGAAGTGCTACGCGATGATTTCAACATACCACAAATCTTTTGAGATAACCTTGAGGTCAATTTGGAGAGTCCTTAGGCATATCTCAACAAAAACAATAATAACCCCCAAAAAGATTCAAAACCTATGACCTATGACTAGTCTAGCCTCATCTATGCGACATTCAATATGAAGGGATTTACTCCAGAAGCTATATAGATGTGATTGTTCCCTTTCTCACTTATGGGAAAGGCGAAACAAAGGTTTTATTCACTCCCTACAAAAGAAGCAGAGACATGGAATAAGTGCTATGATGTCTTTTTGACCAAGTTCTTTCCTACTGAAAGGCGAATATTTTACAGAACAAAATCTCCAACTTAAATCAGTCCACTGAAGAATCTTTTGCAGAAGCATGGGAGCGATCAATAATATATCTGTCACTGTTTTAATACCGATCTTACGTATGATTATTTGGATTTAGGAAAACTCTTGAAGATCTGGCTATGATCACACAGAGAAAAGATACAAGGATTTTTATACAGGTTTAGGCCTTCTCCTAAGAGAATAATAACCCTACTTCTATGTAGCTATTGGTCAAAGAATTGATTACAACTGGAAAAATAATGCATAATGTCTTGTACTCTATCGGGTCTCTCCCGTCTCTCTGGCCCTCCCTCCTCCTTGACAACAACTTTTATATAGCCTACAAAGTGACAATAGTTATTCCATGTCAAGAGACACCTTAACCCTTTAGATGATAACCGTCTGATAGGAGTTATTGTCAGAGAGACATGGTATCTCACTCGTTGTGCGGCAGTTATTGTCAGAGAGAAGATATGCGTAGTTATTTCAGAGAATAAGTGCACATGCTAACTACCTTGTCAGATGGACCCATGATGTAATAAGTTGTCATAGACAAGTCAGTCAAAGCTAGGATAGTCGCAGGAAAATCTACGACCATAGGGTGGTCACAGGACAACTCACGACTACATTATGCTTGTAGGAGAACTTACGACCATGAAGTGTTCGTAGAAGGACTTACGACTATGAAGTGGTTGTAGAAGAGTTTACAACTAAGGAATAGTCGTAAAATAGCTTACGACTACCCTGTGAAATCTCTCCCTTATAGATAAAGGGTATACTCAAGGAGTATAATGATATAACAATACCATTTATAGATAAATAATAATTCGAGGATTGTTATACCCTTATCAATATTCTTGCCTATCCCTACCATGGCATGGAGGACTAGCTCCTAATTCAGAATTTCTACAGTTGTCTTGTGGTAAGGACCCACGAGCACCTGGACACAGCTACTAGCAAAGCTTTCATGGGACTGGGAATAACTAGTACGAAGTCACTCATCAAGGTTGAAAGATGCGCCGATCACTGCTCCCATGAATAGTCAATGAGTACATCAAGTTGAAGGGTTACATATTATTGCATCTAAAGTAGACGCTCTGGTCAGGAGGATAGAAGCATTGCTATGCACACTATGCATAGTCAAGGCCCTAGATTCTCGGATGACATGTGAAGAGTGTTGAAAATGGGGACTTATGGGAAGCCAATGCTAAGAATAGGACGCTAACTATGTCAACAATTTCCACCCCCAGAACTAATCTTACACACTTGGATGGAACAACCATCCCAATCTCAACTATGACAATAAAGGTATAACTTTCATCCTTCAGCTCCTAACAATTTATCAGTTTCTCTCTCTTTGGATTCTTTGCTCAAGGAATTCATCGAGGCCCAATCTAAGATAAATGAGAGCATCGGTAAGAAATTCTATACAGGTGAAAGGTCTTAGAAGGCATTGATTCCAAGATCAATGGCTTAGCATCAACTATTCAATAGTAGCTCAGCTATTTGAATATGTTAGAGACACATATTACACAACTGGCAACCCTAGTCCCTAACAATCCAACTAGACAATTACCGTGATAGATAGAACCAAACCCTGAGGAACAAATCAATGCTCTCACCACCAAGTTTAGAAGAAAAGCTATTGTACAATCAGAGGCCCCCAAGGAGACTGAGACTGAGAAGAAAAACGAGGAGGTGGACACTTGAATTCAATAAACACCCTTATCAAAAAGCAGCTTGCATGAATATATCAACACCAATTTACTGCCATTCCCCCCATAGACACACAAGCCATCCTTCGATGAACAATTCAGTAAGTTTGTTGAGGTATTTAGAAAATTATATGTCAATATCTCGTTGCTTGACGTAATGCAGGTACCCACCTATGCCAAATATCTTTGGAACATTTTACTCAATAAACATCCCATTCCAAGTTTGGAGATGATCAAACGAATGGAGGAATGCAATGCTACTATTTTGAACATTGCCCTGGATAAGAAGGATCTCGATTGTCCAACCATCACATGCTCCATTGGCCCACAAAATTTGAAAGAGCACTATGTAATCTTGGAGCAAGCATTAGCGTCATGCCCAAAATGGTATTCGAGAAACTCAACCTTTTAGAAATTACTCCTAAAGCTTGAAGCTTGAAAATACGAGATATCTAGCTCAATCTTGCAACTGAAAGATCAAACCATCAGATATCCAACTGGGATTGCTGAGGACCTTCCCATGAAAATACAAGACTTTGTTAGACATGTGGATTTCATAGTCCTTGAGATGGAGATGGATTAGAAAACACCGTTGATCTTGAGAATGCCCTTCCTAAGTACTGCCAATGCCAACATTAATGTTGGCAAGGGAGAAATCCAGTTCACCATCAATGTGAAGGCGGAATGATTTACATTTAAGCCTCACATGGAGAATTGCTCAAAAATATCACATCATGCCATGAGTAACTATTTGCCGCCACCAATGCAGAAAATTTCAGAAGGTACCAGGGTCAGAAATACTATTGTTGCAACCTTGATGGCATCTCCAACATCTGGGGTTAGCATTGGAAATTAAAAGCACGAAGAATGTCAAGCTAATGACCTTAAACAAGCACTACCAAGAGGTAACCCAATTTCCATAATTTAATTTTGAATTTTCCTTTTTAATATGTATTCAAAAATTACAAAAATAGTTTTATTCATGCAAATAAAAATAGTTGTAATTCAATAAAAAATCTGGGATAGAATTTTCTCCTCATCAAAATTTTCAAAAATCAAACTATCGGAAGCTTCTTGCCATACATTCATTGAATTCTCACGCGATGAAATTTCACCACACAAACCCTCCTTCTGCCTGGCCAAAGCCAGACCATACCCTAGCCAGGCCACACTGGCTGGCCAAGGGCATGGCATCGGCCGGCCAAGGGGCACCGACAATGGCTAGCCAGCCACCACCTCAATCATCACCATCGCTTCATGGAGAAACCACCAAGGAGACACCCAACCACCCTTATCCACCAACTTGAATGACGAACGTTTGGCTGCTTTTTTCACTACTCAAATTTTGACTCGGGTGTGATGACGTCTACAACTTTTGGGACCCCGTTGCATGAGTCACCTTTGTCCACGATTCTTCATCCATGTCATGTTAGGTAATGCCACCTAAAATTTTTGGCACATCATTTTTCAGCTAACCTTTACATAGAGCACAATGCACAAGCTGTTCAAGGATACGAAAAGGACAGGCGTGCCCACATCCACCAACCAACAATCAACCTGAGCCTCCAGTCGAGCGTCATCCACACCTTCATATGAAGAAGTGGATGATAATATCATCATGCTGAAAAACAAAATTGAGGAGGATCGGCATGGCCAATTGATAAAATGCACATTCCATTCCATGAAAGTATGGGATGACAAGACACTAGACCTCATTGGCATTAAGGGTGACTTCACCAAGTGCCTGCAAACATTGGATGGACAAAGTTCGCAGAAATCAAAGAACCAGGTTCGCCTAGGCTCACTCTTGAATTTCTTTCCACATTTAAATTCAATCGCCTGGTAGACAATAATTCCATTTAGTTTTGTCTTTTCAACTACGCATACACTTTGACAATAGCTAAAGTAGCTACAATCCTGGGCTTTGATCCTAGCTAGCCTGTAGACTTAGAGGAAGTCAAGGAATTTAATTTTGGCAAATTTTGGGCCAGCATCTCTGGTCGAGAAAACAAAAACCCTCTCACCAACTAGATACACAGCCCTACTTGTTAGATTAGTAACACAATCATAGCCAGAGATGATGCTTGAGGTATAAAATTGCAGAATGCTCAATTCATGTGGGCCATGTGGAAGGGCAAGAAATTGAACCCTACCTACATCATGTTAGAGCATTAGGAATATTGGAGAACCAAAACTGTACACATCCATTTCACCTCCTATATCATTGTCATTGCTAAGGCCCTAGATGTGATAGATGGTAGGGACATCGAAATCATTGGAGGGGTACACCCCCATCGTAGATATGGCTTACCTTATGTAGGGACATATGATACTGTACAAATTTGAGGAGACAAGGTGCTTCATGAGTATCCTTTCACTGAGGTCACAATTCCACTCCCTGCAAAGAGGCTGAGCGTCTTCAAGCTTTAGGGTTTCATCATGCCCATTATTCCCAATGCGTAAGACGATGATGAAGGAGATGGAGAAGAAGCACCACCACTATGATCAGTTAGACACAATGTAGCAGTCCCTCCGTGGGCCTCCATGTGTACAAGCCAGACTAGCAAAGGATCCGATCGTGGCCAACATAATACATGTAACGATGCATCCATGCATTCCGTCAACAGGTCATCAAGCCAAGCCATGTTGGACCACCACCATGACTTACACAGTCAATGTCATCTGTCAAGCTATCAACCAGGAGTAGGCTCATCCTCCGGACATAGGTATGCCACTCACGAAGACTTCAATATATTACACAGTAGTATACAAAAAATTGTGGAGACCATGTAGTAGAACCAGGAGAGAGCTGATATGATACTTGACTACCAACAGAGACACCAGTAGGCCCTCTGGGTGTGGAGAGCAGTGTCAATGTGAACGATAATCGCATTGGCAACCTCACGAATGCTTTCCACCATTGGGGAATTTATGAGCCAAACCAAACATATCTAGACCCCAATGGAGCATATTTCTGGGGAGGCCATCCTCCACCACCCCTAAGGCATCATTAGTAATAAAAAGGTTTGACTCATCCCCCAAGTACGTCAGAACTATAGAATTTGAGCACGGGGGAGAAACTTGTGAGTACCCACCTTTCTTTACCGCTAATAATTTTCACTTCTTGTTGTCTATTCATTTTCGTATCATGCTCTTGTCTTTCCTAGAAGAAGGTAATCTGCCCTAGAGAAGAAGTTGTTTTGCCCTAGTGATTAGTAGCAATAATAATAAAAAATCTAAAATATAATAATAATAATAACATGAGCTTTGAAATAGTTTAATTCACCATTGCACCTGCCATGTTTAGTTTTACTTGTTCTAGAGGATTTTTTTTTTGTAAATAACCTCGTCATAACTCAAAATTTTGTGCAGAAGAATTTAGAATAACTTGGCAATATCGTGGTATGAACCCTTGTGTTGAGTCACTAGTAGGAATGATTGAACTTGAAAATAAGATTGTTGAAGATCCTGATATTGCACTATGTGAACATGATTTGCAAGATTCTTAATGTAATATCCTGAACGTCGTTTCGGCGTCGGTTTCTAAATTAATCACGGAGTTGCCCGGATTTTCGATAAATCGCGGGAGGTAAAAATAAATTCTTCGAAATAGTCTAAAATAATAAAAAAGAGAATTAAAATAATTAATTAAGAGATTTTGGATTATCCGGAGGGGTGGGCCAGCTATTTTGGGCCAGACAGCCCAAACGGGGGCCCGTACCCCCTCCCAAACCCTAGCACCCCCTTTATAAACCCCCTCCCTTGGCTCCTCTCCCCTTTTTCCCCACCTAGCCGCCACCCCCCATCTCCTCCCTGCGTCTCCACCTCTCCCCATTGCTGCTGCCCACGGATGCGAAGGAGGAGAGGAAGGAGAAGAAGGAGAGGAAGAGAAGGAGGAGAAGAAGGGAAAGAGAAGAAGTGGAAGAGAGGGGTGATTCCAAATACTTAGGTAATTTTTCTCCATCCCAAAACCCTCTGTTTTACTATAATTAGGGTTCATAGCACAGGATTTGATGGGGATTAGCAATTAGATTCTCCAATTAGAGAGTTCCTGCTGTTTGTCTGTAGATCAATTCACGCAGCGCGGCTGTTCGTGCGGTTTAGACCCCTAAGACGATTTTCCCTAGGGTCTCCCCAAAATAAAAAATGTAGAGGACGACGATACGCATCTACTGTATTTTTTCAGATTTTTTGGCCACGTCATGTAGACGTGCAGTGGTCTGAATCCCGCTGTCTGCCGGGGCAGATCGGGGCTGTTTGCTGTTCAGAGGGGAATTAGGGGTAGAAGATGATTTTTAAATTTTTGGTCATAATTGAGAAAAAGATAGGGAATTCAGAAATCTAGCTGCTGTAAAAGAACTAGAATTTTTAGAGCCTTGATTTGTTCTGGGGACGCGTTTCAAGTCGGCTGTCCGAACAGATAGAACAGAGGATGTTCTCTGTTTTGAGCATTTTGTTACACCTTGCTAAGAACAAAATAAAAATATGTGATCTACATGAAAAATATAGATATTTAAGTGGGGAATCTAGATATATATCTTTTTCTATGATTAGTATTATATTTTTAAAGATAGAAAAATGTTAAGCAGTGCCGCTGCAGTGGGAAGATTGTAGAACCGTTATGCTGGGAAGGTTGTTGCGGGATGTTGGGGCTTAGCAATAACTTTTCTTTGAGAGTCGTGATTGTATTGCTGTTTGTGGTGGTGAGAGATACCTTTTTGGACAGGCGGTTTTGCTTCTGAACGCGCGTGATCTCGTCGCTTCGCCGGTAGAGGCAAGTAAACGTAGCGGATGTGCTACCGTTTAACCCGTTATTCTTACTACTTGCAATATGCATGATTTTCGTAATATTAAATGATATGCCATGATTACATGCTTTCTAAGTAAGAATGTGGTAGCAAGATATTAATTGCTTGCCATGTTTGGATGAGTTTTGATAGTATTGTTGTAATTTGCTTAATGAGCTAATTGTGGTTTATACGAAGTAATATGCCATGGATGGATAACTTATAAATGAGATGATATTAGCAATTAATAGTTGAATGTTATGCTTTGAATGACTTGCTCTTAGTCATGAGGTAGTTGCCATATGTGCCAATTGTGGAAGAAGTTTATATACTCATGGTGGTTATGTTGATGTTTCTTTGAGGGTATGTTCATGTTAATCATGTTGATATCCCTTCGAGGTTGAAATTTATGTGGTTGACCTTCGTGGTTAAATCCTTGTGGTTTATGATTATCATATCATTCATAACATGTCATGACATTACATTGTGGATGTCGCCGCTTATAGCCGCGATCAGACGTCTGACAAAGATGCATTGTCAGAGCACGATGCACACTTTTACCTTGTTGGGTAAAGGTGCAGTGGAGCATAGCATGCATATGCATTGCATTGTGGAAAGATCATTTGCATTCTTATGTAATATATTGTGGTGAAGTCATTTTACAAACAACTACAACTTCATAGTTGTAATGTGGAATTGGCTTATGAGGGCCACTTGTGGTATGAGAAAAGTGGCTGTGGTTGTAGATTGTTGTTCATCCCTTGTGGTATGATAGGGGGTTACGATTGTGGCACGAGATTCTTTTCTCTTGTGGTAAGTGGTGATAGCAGTTGTGGATACGAGGAATAATAAAGTTAGTGAGGTAACTCATGTTAATGCTTTATTGTCATTGGTAGTGGTGGTGGTGGATGATATGAAGTAGTTAATCAAGATTCATTTGCTAATGTTTTACTAATGCTGGTATAGTAAATATGGTTGAGGCAATAATTGTGATCATTTGGGAAATGGATATTGATGCTTAATATCATTGTAGTTTAATTAGCTTGTTAATGAATATGGATGCACATTGTAGATGTGGAGATGTGAATACTTTGATGATGTTGCATATTTGTTTGTAGTCTGAATAGCCTGTTAAACAATTTGCTTGCTGAGATTTTTATCTCACCCTTGTTTCCCCCCTACAGGTGATTCTTGAGCATTCATGGGATGGGTAGAGCGGCACCACAATAATGCACTTGGTTCACCAATTCATGCTGTAATAAAGTCGATGGAATTCTAGCCAAATGCCTAACTATCCGTGGATGATTGTTTTAGTTAATAATGATGAACTTGTGATCTACTCTTTGATTAATCTGCTAGAGGTTGTTTCAATTATTGAACTTGTTATCGTTATCTTTATTCTCTTAGTTGATTATGCTTCCGCTTAATGCTTCATGTCTAGAAATTATTGCCGGGATAAATTATCTTGAAATTTTTGGGCCAGCTGTAGAGTGGTTTAGTGGCATTCCAGGGTAATATGGGTCCTGGGGTGTTACACTTAATAAGGTCAATACCTCATAAATCATTTTCGGTACCCACTTTAAAACACCTCTTGTTACAGTCATACTTGAGAGGATAAGGCATGCTTTTATTTATCCTACCACATCCATAAATTTTTTAAATATTTGAACCCCCTCAAATTACCATCTGTAGTTTTGGTGAGTTAGGGTAAGTTTGAAATCCTTTTTGGGCACTGGATCTCCAAAGCTGGTCATTTTCCTTTCTTGTACCTCTTAATTGCTAGCCTTTCATATTCAGCAATGCAGAAGTCACATAGACATCTAACATGCCCTGCTGAATATTCCATCCTAAAAAACCAAAACTCTCCTGATGTGTCCACTACCTATATAGTCAGTCAAGGTTTGACAATATAACCGGTGACAAAAAGAAGCACTCATATAAGTTTGGGACTCCAACATTATATCAAGTAAAAAAAATAGGCTTTGGTCTTTCAACATAAGATAAACTATTCTACAAAAGATAAGATGCTAGGATTCCCAACTCTGTAACATCAAGAAAATAGAGCTATATCCTGAACTCAATACCGATTAGGACCTGACCGCTCCTCCTTGTGCAATTATGATAATAGGGACTTCATTTGTGCCCTGATATCCTTTGCATTGCACAATCTTTCTAATTTCCTTTTGCATGAGTCCATCTTCCCCCTCTCCATTAGCATCACGTTCCAATGACTAGAATGATGAAATCCAGAAGAACTAGATTGGATAATCTCTTGCCCCTACAAAATTCCAAAACACAGGTGAGTACAATTAAATTCCTTCCAAGCACCACAAATTAGCCTTCAAATTTTATTAGCACTAGGTCACACCTATGAGTGATACTGAGAGAGAGCCAAATCCTTAAGAGTATTTGTTGCATCAAGAAACTTTTTTGCCACTGCGCTTAAAAAACCCTAAGGGAAAGACTATAATAGAGGATTCTAAGCACACAGATCTCCTTGCTTTTTGAGTCGTCAACTGCTTTGCACCACTTGAACTAAACTATCACATAGGTAACCAAACTCGAGTAAGTATGTATTCATGCTGAGCCATTCTCATGTCTTCCTTGTGCAAAATATTTTGTTGTGCCTTGGACATTGGCAAAACTCCTCATTTCAAGCAAATCCATCCTCACTAGATGTTTTGTTCGGGACGAGCAAAAGTCTGACCGTATGGGTATGTGTTGACACAAGATTTATGGATATTTTGCCCCCAAAACCCAGCAAAAGACATGGTAAGGTGATGATTTAAACCCTAACAAGGCTCATTTATGCCATTATTTCCATACATTTTGCATGTCAACACATTTTGCAAGAAAAATACATAAATAGCATAAACACCAGAAATCACTATAAAGAGCATTAGACTCCACTAGTGGGTTGACTAGCCCAACCCTAGGGTAGCCGACCAACTGGTCAGCACCACGACGGCATGAGCCAGGAGAGCCTAGTGGCAGGTCGACCACATCTCCACCGCCTTTGTCCCAAGCCTCTAACCGCCTTAACCAAGTCAAAGAGACTTGGCCGCCTGGCCAAGTTGGCTCCTCCCTAGGTGGAGCATGTGCTTGGACTCGTCTTCATGCCGAAAGGTGATCTTGTCCATCCACACTTGGTCAACTGGCCCATCAACGCTCCCTAGGCAGCCATGCATCCCTCTCTCCACCGACCTTTGGCCTTAGTCGTGCATGGATGACACTTGGCTAGTCAACCATGGGTATAAATAGGGGGTCCACCTATTCAAGGACTCAACCCCATCCAATCACTCCATCACACCACTCCACTCTAAAATAAGTCCTATGGTAGTATAGCGACATCGGAGTTGCTAGTAGCCGGATAGGGTAGTATGAGAAAAGTCGACCTTAGCGCCAAAAGTTATGAAATCTTCCTCTTTGGTATCCCGATATGTGCTAAGCTCCATGTATGAATTATCATTTTAATAAAGTGGTCATTATCTAGTATCTTGTTATCTATTCATAGATTAACATCGGACCTGACTAGTAGTACCGGTATGTCATGTAGTGAAAGAGCTGAACTACCCTCGAGCCCAAGGTATGGCCCCTTCATTATATAGTTGCTTATGAGCCTTAGCGCTGGGGGGCTATACTCACTTCAGGCTCTGCTACTAGTGTTTAATCCTAATTTGTTGCTTTTAATTATGTGTGCGGAGCTTATACTCTTATAATAGTACACAACTATAAGGTGTTATCCAGAGATCCTCCAAGATTATTCCAGCCACATCCCTAAGAGTTAGGCTAAGTTGGTGACAATGCTTAGTCTGGATTCCATGAAAACAGTTATGAGTATATTGTGTTTCACTTCCATTGATAGATATCACTTTACTCCGCTTAGAAAAGAACAAGACTACTATTCAGGAACCACTCACTCCTACCCCTACTAGCCACAGACTCCTTGCTAGCTATCTACTGGCAGAACTTAACTAGAGTTGTTACTTATCATTTAAACAACGTCTTGTTGTGAAGAGTTGGGAGATAAGTAGTTAAATAGTTAAGTTGATATATCTAAGCCAAGGTTAAATACAATACCCTAGAATACTCCAAGGTGAACTGCTATGTAACGATTTGTGTGTGCTTGCGAATAACTATTTGTAAAGCATAAGAATAGTCAACACCATCTTTATGGTGGACCCTATGTGTCATAGGTGGAGGTGGAAGGGAGATGAAGGCATCGAGATGGGCATCTTTGTGGTGGACTCCATGTGTCATAGGTGCCATGTCACACAACGGGGCATGGCACTAGCGCGTTGCGATATCCTGGTGCAGCAAGCAGTAACATGTTGGCATCCAACATTTCAAGTACCACCCCACTATGTCAGCATCTAGTGTGTCAAGTACCTACACCTCAGCAAACTGGAATGGTCAGGCAAGTGAAATTGACGTGTGGGCCTTGCCTGTTAGAGCTTCTGCATCTCAAAGCATTGCCTAAAGTGTGGTTTTGTGAAATATTTAGCAAAATAAGGTGTGGTTTTGTGAAATAGTTTCTTAAAAGTGTACTTTTTTTGGATAATTTTGACAATAGTAGTGCAATTTTGTGAAATTTACACAAAACTAATACTTAAATAAGAAAATTAATAGTAAGGATGAGGAAAACATAATTCCTTAGTAAGAGTTTGGCCAGGGGTGGGTGCACATTCTTAAATGAGTGGGCATAGGCCCCCGCGTCAATTTTAATTTTTGTTATTTAGAGTCCAAGGTTACACAGTGTGTGCACCCACATGCTAAAAACTATTGCCCCACATGTCAAGAACTATATTTATCTAAAAGCAAGAAGGCTTAAACACGTTGACAAATAGAAGAAGAAAAGAAAAGAAAAATACGCAGGACATTGACAAAGCAAGACACTAAAAAATGCGTGTAAGTTGAAGTTAGCACAACACCAAATATCAACCGATAGTGAAAAGAGAACAAAATAATAGGGGCTACTTGAACCCATCGAGCATGGTCCACTAGCTGATCAGACCCCAAACCAACACTAGCCCAAAGCCCAAGCGTCTAAGCCAGCACTAGTCCCAAGCCAAATAAGTAAGCAACACCAGGTCTAGATGACGCCTTACCTACCTTCCCCTATTCCTCACATCGCGCACACAACCTTTGGTAAGTTTGTCCTTTCGTCTGAGCAGCGATGGGCCCAGCGCCGAAGCTGCGGTCATATGAGAGCACATCAGTCGCTTCTTGACTATGCTTGTGTGCGTCAGACTCAGATGGTATGGTTAAATTTCTCACCGTGTTGATCTCACTGCACGCACATGTAAATAGAGTAAATCTCTGTGTATGCTTCAACGTATGCAGTATGGCCGACGGTCACGACAATATGTGAGGTCGTCCACTGACCCATTGTCATCTCATCCTGGCTAACTGGCTCGTTACTTCAAAGTTCAATGATCTTCATAGCTAATGAAGTAACAATCAGACGACTAAAATAGGTACTAAATTTTGTGATTTAGATTTTAGAGCTTCAATTCTATGATCTTTAAAATATTTGTGGGTTAGGGCTTTAATATAAGATTGCCCTGTTTTAATTTTTGCAACAATTGAATTAGGAGATTTTTCAATGTGTTTCAATAGCTAACCATCTTTTGTTCTCAGATTTATCCTAAATCATTCAGTAATAATAGGTTTCTTAATTTTGGTATGTTATCTGATAAATAGTTACTTACCATTGAACTTTGTAATAAAATTAGTTGATGTTCTAAAATTTAGAATGCATTACAATCTACTACATTATTGATGATTGCATTGATAAGTATATACACGGAGCATGAGGCCCTCCATATCATTTTTGTTCTAGATCGGCCACTGAGTTTGGTTAACAATGCTATCCTATTTTTATGGTGAGACCCACTTGATAGTCAACATTCATAAGGGTATGTACAAGAGTATAGACAATTATTATCTATAATATCATCTATATCATCTATAGCAGCTCATATAATAAGTTATCTTTTTGTATGATTCTATAGACAGCTTCTGCATAATATAATATGTCTTATTTATCGTGTTACAGTTGATTACTGCATGAGAGATGTCCCAATTTTTTATGCCTCTCTCTCTTCTCCACATAATCTCGTACCTACGTAGCAAAATTTATAGACATCTGATATTACATCATTGTACATTACCTTAAAGACGTGTGTGTATATATATAGAAAAAATATCTTTTACTCCTGGGTGTATATATATGTATATACTCATACAGAAAAATACCTGGTACGTATGGAATTTTGTGTTGATTAGAATGTTACACCGTCCGTTCTAAATTGTGATGTTTCGGTTATTGGTATTTGTTCTAAATTATGTGACGTTCTAGGATTCCAAGGTTAGTTTTTGCCCATTGTTCGCAAACTATAATGTTCTCCTTGTTTTTTTTTTGGGACTAAGAATTTCTACACGGCTCTAAGAAAGATGAATTAAATATAGGTAGACCAGTCCTTTCATATTAGTCCTTAATTCACGTGCAAAATACTAAAACGTCACTTAATTTAGAATTAAGGTAGTCCTACACTGTGTTTTTTGTCGGTATTTTCGTCGCATTACATCGGTTAAGTTGGCGTGTCATTCTCATACTCATCTAGAAGGAACTTCCTTGAGAACCATGTCTCAAAAACACTGATCTCGTGTACGAGATACGCATGGAATTTGTTAGGAAGCTTAGCCTGGGTTTGTAAGTTTGTCTATTGGTGGGCATTTCTCACTTAGTTTAAAATAGAGATTTAATCATTGTAAAAAGCACAAAAGGCAACAGAGAAAGCAATAAAGAAATGAGTTCCCATTTTATTTCTCTGTGTCAAATTTATTGTTTGCAATATTACCAATATTTGATCTATTTATTTTGTATAGGAGAGGAATCGCTTGGATTGGACTCGCCAGCGACGGTTTCTCAATACGTTATTAGCATGAATTTCTCCAGTGGATCCAAAGTAATAATCAAAGCACGATATTTCCATATCTCGATCGTTCTAAATTACGTAAATTTTCACTTTCTAGATGATTTTCTATGGTACAAATCTACTCTAATCTACCGCGAGTAGACTAGAAGTCGTCGGCATAATATCAATCGGTAGATTATATGGAAAGGAGTGGATGATGATTATACTGTAGATTGATTAGAAAGAAACCGCAACACCCACACGCGTCGCATCGGCCCCTCCACCACGTGTGCCGCCAGCACGCTGCCGCACCGTTGAGCTAGCGGGCCGCAGGGCCACATGGCTGCGCCACACCGCGCATGACCACGCCACGCCTTTTACGGTTCATGCGTCCCACACCATCGAGCAGAATAAAGGGACGAGAACTCCACCCCCTCGAATCCCAAGTAACCGGGGACGCCTGGTAAAAAAAGGTAAGAAGGAATTGACACAGCCAGTCATTGAAGTTCCCTAGAACTAGCAGAGGAGTCAGTTAGACCTGGCACTGGTATGGCACCTTCAGAAAAAGGTATACCAGATCTAAATATTCCCATAGAGCGAAACCAATATGAATATGTGCATACACATAGGAGCTGAAAACTAAAGGGACTTGCCCCCGTAACTAGATAGAGCGGTGAACAAGCAGAAGAACTACAAGAACCATCCCTTGATGAAATAGCTATAAACTATGTAAACATGGGAGAATCCATGAATAGGACAACAACCAATGTTGATATCTATTTTGCAAAGAAAATTACCACAATCATTAATCTTGATCCAGAACCTGCATCACTCACTGAATGTAAGAAAAGATTAGATTGAGAGGATTAGAAAAAAGCAATAAAAACTGAATTGTTATCTCTGAATAAAAGAGAGATGTTTAGGTCTGTAAGCCGCACGTCTCCCTATGTGCACCCCGTAGGGCACAAATGAGTATTTGTTCGAAATAGAAATGAGAAAAATAAAATTGTAAGCTATAAAGTAAGGCTTATTGCACAAGGTTTTTCTCAACAAGCAGGAATTGATTATGAAGAAACATATTCTCTAGTCATTGGTGGTATTACTTTTATATATTTAATCTTGATGGCAGTAAACCTGAATTTAAAAATAAAATTGATGGATGTGGTAAATGGGATACTTTTATGAAAACTTGGATTTAGACATTTATATAAAGGTATCTGAAGGTACCCCTATCTCAAACAAAGATAGAGTAAATAGAAACCTGTACAGTGTAAAACTCAAAAAATTACTGTACATGCTTAAACAATCAGGCAGAATGTGGTATAATCGCTTAAGTGACTTTCTATACAAGAAAGGCTACATGAACAATGAGAATTGTCTTTGTGTATTTATACAACGATCCTAGAATGGATTTTGTATAATCTCGGTGTATGTAGATGATCTAAATATCATCGGAACGCTAGAAAATATAAAAGAAACAAACTTTTACCTAGAATTAGAGTTCAAAATGAAAGATTTGGATAAAATCAAATATTGCTTAGACTTGTAGTTTGAGCATATCCCGAAAGGGATATTAGTGCATCAGTCAGGTTACACTTAGAAGGTGTTAGAAAGGCTTGGCTTTAAAAAAGGCATACCTTTTAAAAGTTCCAATGGTTGGAAGATCTTTGCAGCAAAAAAAGGATCCGTACAGACCCAGAGAAGAGTGGGAGGAAGTATTGGGATCAGAATTCCCATACTTAAATGTAGTAGAAGCACTTCTGTATGTAGCAAATTGCACTAGATTGGATATAGCATTTACCATAAATCTATTAGTAAGGTATAGTGCAGAACCTATCAAAAGATATTGGCAGGGAATAAACGACATTTTTTGATACCTCTAAGGAAGTAAAGACCTTGGATTATTCTACAGAAAGAACCAAAATCTGAATATGACTGGTTATGCAGATGCCGGATACTTGTCAGACCTGTATATCGCCAGATCACAAACAAACTATGTATTACTGTGTAATGGAATCATAATTTTATAGAAATCATCTAAGTAAAGTCTTGTATCGACTTCAACGAACCACTCAAAAATCATAGCACTATACGTAGCTACACGAGAATATGCTTGGGTTTGATGAATGGTTCACCACATCTGGCAGTCATGTGGATTGAACATCATACAAGCTTCTATAATTATCTATGAAGATAATGCAGTTTGTGTTGCACAAGTGCAAACATGTTAAATGAAGTGTCATCTCACAAAGCATATCAACCCCAAGTTCTTCTATACTCATGAATTGCAAAAGATAGACAAAAATAAGGTACTACATACTAAGTCATGTGAAAATATTACAGATTTATTCGCTAAGCCACTTCCAGCATCTAACTTTAAAAGATGTGTATGTGAAATTAGAATGATGAGATATATAAAAGTGCATAATTCAAGAGAAAATTCTTCTCGAATTCACTATTAAAACTTGATTATGAAGATCGAATATCCATGGAATAAATCCTGTAGATAAAATGAAATTGGGTGAATTGTACTCTTTTTCGCTTGATGAGTTTTTCTGAAGTTTCTCAGCCAAGATTTTTAATGAGGCAATTCGTACAACACAACATAACATGTATCATATACTCTTTCTCTAAAATTTTTTTCACTGGGTTTTTATGAAGTTTTGATGAGGTATGAACATGACGGATGAGTGTCCAAGGAGGAGTGTTAAGAAACCTAGATCTGAGCCTGTAATCCTAACCCATTGATGAGCATCCTCAACTTAGTTTATAAATAGATGTCTAATTATTGTAAAGAGCACAAGAAAATAGAGAAAAGTAATAAAGAAAGAAGTTCCCCCCTCATATCTAGGGGTGAAAACGGATCGGATAGTTTCCGACCGATCCGAACGAATACGGATATGGATTGTGTCAGATCGGATTTTTTTTCGGATAATTCTCGGATCGGATACGGATACGAATTTTTTTATCGGATACGAATACGAATATAGTAAGCCTGATATCCGTCGAATATGAATACGAATACGGATTATCCGGATATTACGAAAACAAATATTCAGGATTTTAGCCCAATAACGGAATAGCCATCCAACCCAATACATATAGCCCATAATCCGGCCCAGCTCCCGCGATTGCTACCGTCCACTCCCGCTCCAGCGATCTCTGTCGTCTGCTCCAGCCTAATACATCCGGATCTTTCTCGGGCCCCGGCGCAGTCCGTACTCCGTCCGCGCGCGGTGTGGCTAGGGTTCCGCACTCCGCTGGCGCCTTCTTCGGCTCCCCCTCGCATCCACCGCCTCCGTCGGCGGCCCGCCTCCGCCCTCTGACCCGCCTTCGCCTCCCCCTCGCATCCACCACCTTGTCCGGCTCCCCCTCGCATCCACCGCCTTCTCCGGCTCCCCCTCGCATCCACTGCCTCCGTCGGCGGCCCGCCTCTGCCTCCCCCTCGCATCCACCGCCTCGCATTCCCCCTCACCGAATCTCGCCCGCCTCCGCCAGCGGCCATCTCGCCTGCCTCCGCCGGTGGCCCTACTCCTTCGCCGACTACCCCTCACCGCCTCACGGCCTGTTGCCTCCGCCGGCTCCCCCTCACCGCCTCACAGTAGGTTTATATGAAAATTGGTTCTCGTATGATGTTGCTGTCATCTTCAATTCATACCGTGACATCTTCAATCCATTAATGTTTACTAGTTGTTACTAGCCGGTTTATCTTAAGCATACTCTAATTTTAGTATCAGGTTATGATCCTGGTTAGAATCTCCATGTTGGTGTTGACAATGCCCAACTGATGTTGATGTCATTAGTTAAGAGTTCTTTGTTCTCTGTATACTTCAGATCTAATTTGGCAGCATTGAACTGATTTTTTTTTGTTTTGGTTGCATCAAATTTCATCTTTTAGGATTTCTTTTTGTAGGTTATATCCAGGGTTATATCCACTCGATACAATCATTTTACAGGGTTATATCCAGGATTTCTTTTTGTAGGTTACTGATTTATGCATTATGAAATTGCACATTATACTCATGTCAAAATTATACTTGTATGCCTGAAGGACATGAAAACATGCTTGTGTAACATGTTAGCTAAAAATCAGTTGAAAGCGTAAAAGATCAGAATATTGGTTGAGCTTGGAAAGTATTGGCTCTAAATCACCACCAGAACAAATGCATACATAACAGTAGAAGTAAAACATTTGGTTGTTGTGGAACTTAGATCAGTAAACATACTGAGCTTAAAGTAAACAGTGCAGCATTCTTAATTTTGGATGTATAGTTTAAGGGGTTTTCATGTTCCGATAAATATTCGTAACCGTATTCGTTTCGATTCGTATTCGATCTGTATCTGTATTCGATATTATTCGTATTTGTATTCGTATTCGAGTTATCCGTATTCGTATCCGTATCCGAAAAAAATATGAAAACAAATATGGTAGATGCATTATCCGTCCGCATCCGATCTGTTTTCACCTCTACTTATATCTTTGTGTCAAATTTATTATTTGCAATATTACTAGTGTTTGATCTATCTATTTTGCATAGAAAAGAAATAATTTAGACTAGACTCACCAGCGACGGTTCCTCAACAGAATTATCTAGTGGGCCTATGGGCAACATCAAAGGACCCATTTGGGAAAGTCAATAAATACGAGGACTAAACTGCAAAATGTCGGAGTGTTACGTGATGTTGCAGTAAGTTTACTTGCTCCAAAGTCCACCATCCTTTTCCAAATGCAACTACTACTCCTCTCCTCTTCCCAATAACAACCCAACCGCACCAAGCACACCAAACCTCAAAACTACTGACAAGTGGGTCCATGGGTACTACAACTCAGCGCGTGACCCCACTTATCAGTTTAAGGAGAGAGCGCCCGTTTACACGGGAAAAATATTAAAAGGCGCCGGGAAAGTTACCCGGCCCGAGCCAACCACTGCACCACTCTGGCGAGCGAGCGAGGCGTCTAGCTGAACCGAGCCTGAGCTCGTTGCTTTTGTTGCTTTGCTCCACTCCAATTTATGGCCGATTTAATGCCACCAGCGAAGAGTTGGACGGCCAAGCAGTGAGCGCATCAATGGCGTTGGTGGCATCGTCACCCAAGCCCAAATCTTCCCCGCCTCCCTCCCCGTCCTCCACCTGAACTCGTTTCCACGTTTCTATCCTCCTCTTTGGTTTCTTGGAACACCACCCAAGAAATTCTCTCTTCTTTTTCTATATTTTCTTTGGTTGATGGTGGTTGTTGTGGTACAAGCACTGTCTTGATGTGTTGACAACTCTGCTTGCTCTGCTCTGCTCCGCCATTAATTCCTCCCTGCTGCTGCTGCTGACTTGCTGCTAGCGAGACACGAAATCAGAGGGTTTCAATTCAAATCGGCGAGGGCAAGCGAGCTGTTGAAGAAGGGTCACGTTTCTTGGCTCCTCGTTTGACTGTTCCTGGTTTCTTGATTCGCTATCCAGTTGGCCAGATTTGCTGCAGAAGTAAAGATTTTTCTTGCAGAGTTGACGCGCAAAGGTTTACGATTTTGTAGATTTTCTCTTCCCTTTCTTTTTCCGTGGTTTTTGCTAGCTTGTGCTAGCGAATCTTTGGTTGGTCCAAGAATTCCAGAGGAAAGTTGGCCATGGTGGCCGAGCCGCTGGTGCACAAGGTGCTCTCCATGGCGACGTCGTCGTCCACCTCGTCGTCCTCGTCCAGGAAGGTGAAGCCGGTGGTGAATGCGAAGGGCGCCGCGCCGGAGGACGGCAGGGTGGGCATCCTGTCGTTCGAGGTGGCCAACGCCATGTCGCGCGCGGCCAACCTGTACCGCTCGCTCTCCGGCGCCGAGGCGGCTCGGCTGCTCGGCCCGCTCTGCCTCGGCTCCCACGCCGTCCGCGCGCTCGTCGCGGGCGACGACGCGCGGCTCCTGGCTCTCGCGCTCGCCGAGAAGCTCGACGCGCTCAACCGCGTCGCCGCCGTCGCAACCCGCCTCGGCCGCCGGTGCACCCTACCGGCGCTCCTGGGGTTCAACCACGTCTACGCCGACCTCCTCGCCGGCCGCTCCGACGCCGCTGCCGCCGCCTTCGCCGTCGCCTCCCCATCCGAGGCCGCCACGCTCGTCCGCAAGCTCGAACGCCTCGCGGCCGCCACGGCCGCTCTCTACACGGAGCTCGAGGCTCTGGCCGAGCTCGATCAGTCCGCGCGGAAGCTTCCCACCGACGAAGCGCGCCGCGCGCTGGAGCAGCGCACGCGGTGGCGCCGCCACGACGTGCGCCGTCTGAGGGACTCTTCACTCTGGAACTGGACCTACGATAAGGCCGTGCTCCTGCTCGCCCGAGGAGTATGCGCCATCTATGACCGTATCCGCCTAGTGTTTGGCGATCCGATGGTCGGGCTCGACTTGCTGGCGGCTAGCCGGAGCTCACGGCATTGTGACCAAAGCCGGCAGCTTTCCGGTCCTGTCACAGGGAATTCAGGCCCTGTCCAGACCAATCTCAGTGATGCCAAGTCAGGGCCGATCACCAAAGTCGATGTGGAAACGCCGCGTTCTGTGAATTTTCGGTCGAGTTGTGGGGCAAGCCCACGGAAGATGTTCATGGAGTGCTTGAGCTTGAGTAGCTCGGTATCGTGGAAGGATGGGTTTGAGGATGAGTTCTTGGAGGATGCCAGCTGCATTAGCACAATCAGGTCGGGGATGCTCGTGCCATTTAGCGGTGAGCAGGGGGTGTCCACGATGGCCGCCAAGAGTGGCAAGATTGGCAGAAGGGTGCGGTTTGGTCCGAAGAGCACGGTGACATCGCTTGCGCTGCCATCCACCATTGGAGGATCAGCGCTCGCATTGCATTATGCCAATATCATCATCATCGTTGACAAGTTGCTCCAGTACCCACATCTTGTTGGTGAGGAGGCGCGGGATGATTTGTATCAGATGTTGCCGTCGAGTTTGAGGGCATTATTGAGGAAGAATCTGAAAACCTATGTCAAGAACATGGCAATCTACGATGCATTCCTCGCGCACGATTGGAGGGAGACGCTTGAGAAGACACTGGCATGGCTCGCTCCAATGGCACACAACATGATCAGGTGGCAAGCTGAGAGGAATTTTGAGCAACAGCAGATCGTGTTGAAGGGAAACGTGTTGCTGCTCCAGACATTGTATTTCGCGGATAGGGAGAAGACGGAGGCGGTGATATGTGAATTGCTTGTCGGGCTAAATTACATCTGCCGGTATGAGCAGCAACAAAACGCACTGCTTGAATACTCGAGTAGTCCCGACTTCGATGATTGTATGGAATGGCAGCCGCAGTAGAGTCCAAGGTCAGGTTTCTGCTTTGTTCCATAGTGTACAAGTAATATGAAACAACAAAGGGTATTTGTGTCTTGGTTTGGATTTTTTTTTCTTTGTGCCCCTTTCCTTCTTTTCTTTGTGCATGTTGCACATGAGATCATCTATCTATTCATGGATGAAATATAGGATTGCCTAATGCTTTGTACACTGGAAAGATGCTCAATCTAACTCCTGTTGTGTACATACTTCCTTGAATCGTTGTATCAAGCATTCTGAAAAGAGGTTTGTTCCATACTACACTTGAATGGGGTGTGTTTGTGGTGGGAAAGATTTGTGGATAAGGCCTGTTCATATTGGCTTTTGCTAATAGCTTTTGGCTGCGGTTGATAAATAGTTGTGGCTCATAGAAACGGGATAAATAGTAGTGTATTATATAAGAAAAACGATGCAACGAAAAGCACTACAACATTCGGATCACTATACAACTTATGAAATTGTTATATAATAAAATACAAACTATGTTACAATATGTGAAAGCGAAAAATAGTGGCTGATGAATAATAGTAGCTGATAGACGCGGTTTATGAAAGCTGAAGCGCTCGTATTGGCTTTTACTTCTAGAATTAGAAGCTAGAAGCTAATATGAATAGTCCCTAGATACAGTTATCCAAGTAGGTAATGAAGTCACAAAGTTACTCCTATGTTTAGCTATTGAATTATAGCAATTGGAATGTTCAGACTTATGATTATTAAGCCAGTGCCTTAGTCATTGTTTTTCGTCAGCATGCGACTTTGCTAAAAGCACATTATGACGATCTAATATATTGATACACAAAGGTATAACATTAGACCTTAATTTAGGGGGTATTACATCAGGGTAGTAGATGTTGATGCTAGCCCACTCATCTTAAATGCAAATAATATCATAAGCTGCGTATCGTAAAGCGGCGAGTTTAGTTAGGTCAATTAGTTTACCTTCTCTGAAGGATTTTGCACTTTTGTTCAGTATTACTTGCTCAAAAGGTACAAGTGATATTGAAGATGGCAACAAGACAATAGGAAAAAAATGTCATAGATTGCCCGTTTCAAAACAAGATCAATCAATCGATTCAACCTGCTATTATACACGCTGACATGAACTGTGAGTGCTACTCTGCACCAGAATTCCTCTTCTGTTTCAGAGGCATATGTATTGCTCATCTGTTTATAGCAAGTTGGTAAAGGATATACAATAAACATTCATTAGCAATCAGTAAATGTAAGTCGGTCCTTTTCTTAGGTACTGATGGTGATAGTACAGGCTACAGTCTTATTTGTTGCTCTGCTCTTTAAACTCGTTCTGACTTTTTTTTCACACCCTGCACTTGTGATTGCTATGCTGGCATACGGATTTCTTTGCAGTTTGCATTATTTCATTTCAATGCTTTTTTTTTCCAGATTGCAAGTGCCGTCCTCACTGTGTATCTTGTAATGACATTGCAAGTGAAATGGTTCTGAATTGAACTCTCCATTGGTTCATTCAAGTTACACAAACACCGATACAAACACCGATACGCATTTTGCCAAAGTTCTTTTGTAATAGTTACAGCTACCACTCTTTGATCCTTCTTTTAGATACCTGATCTTGCAATCTGAATTTACAGTTAGTGCCTTTGATTCCCTAAGCTTCTGTCTGTCTGAAGATGCAGACTTTTCCTCGTCTCCTTCGGCTATGAAAAGCGTTGCTATTGCCATTGATGCACTTAGCATTTGCTTGTCTCAGCTTTTTCTAGTGGTACTTGCACAACTTGATTGCAGCTTTCAGGTGTGGTTGTAAATTTATTGTGATGCGTTTGCAGTACTTGACATTTAGCGCTGCAAGCTCATCGTCATCTCTGTGGTCCGAGCAACGGTGGTGCGACTTGTGTGAGTTATGATCTGTGACGACTTTTTGTTAACAACCGGTGTTCCGTTCCTTCGTATACTGGCAGGCTAGTAGTACAGGGAAGGATTGAATCGGCAAGGTGAATCCACTTCTTGCTCCATTTGTTTACCCGATCCATACTAATTCGTTCTGTATTTTTCAGTTTGTGATGACCTGACACCGGATGATGAAAATAGGCTTTGCTGAAAATGCTGAATTGCTGGTGTACAATATGCAGGGTCAGTGTTCAGGGTTAAGGTCGGAATCAGTTGGTCTTGAGCTTGGAACTGAGCTCAAATTCGCCACAAATAGGCTCAAACTCGGCTCGAATGTGCTCGGCGTTAATTTAGTAGTCTACATTACAGGATCAATAGCTCGAGCTTTTCTCAAATCAGGGTTCGAGCTCGAGCCGACTCGGATAGCTGGTCGAGCCCAAGCTATTTTGACAGCCCTAGTGATCCATACGGCACGAATCCGAGCTATTTCGACAGCCCTAGTGATCGACATGGCACCAGCACTACATGTGATTATCAATGCATTTTGAGGCAGGTATACGAGTACAATGTATTACTACTAATGTAGTACACCATCAGAAGAGGCGGATTGGGGCAGACGTCAACAGATCTTGGGAATAGTACAGCTGATGATGCTGGCAAGGTTAAAAAGTGGAGCGCATGGCTTGCAGCTTTCGAGACTCACCACCCGCTGTTAAAAAGGCGGTGTCAGCTTTGATCAGGGCTGCCCCGTCAAGCCATTTCCTGCTGACAGTTTGGCTCAAAAGGTAACTAAGCTATCCTAACGATCAGAAAGAGAATGAATGAGTACAAATCCCCATACTCTTTGAAAACAAAGCAGCTCCTAGCACAAATTCTTAAACAAAAACCCTAAATATGATAATTTCATGCTAGGAATAAGCAACAACACAATGTTAGTCGAACTCTTACCGAGTTTACTTAAGTCGAACTCGAACTTGAGCTTTTCTTATTATTAAAAATTAGTATATATTTAAATTATTTTAATTATTATCGAGTTTACTCGAGTAGAGCTCGAATTCAAATTTTTTATTATTAAAAATTACTATATAATAAATTATTTTAATTGCTATCAAACATCAACAAGTCGAGTTCAAGTCCAGATCTAAACTTGGACCACCGTGCTCAGCCTTGAGCATTGAGTCCTGATTAGACGGCGTTCATGGACTCCCAGGTCATTACGCCGTGCAAATTGCGGAGGACGCAGCAAGAGCGCGTCCACACCAATCAATCCCTTGCTGCTGTACGGACACAGCCAGACTTTGAATTTTGGCTACTTGGCAGGACAGCGGGAGAGTTTAAGGCTGCGATGAGAAGAAGATATTTCCACTGTTTAGCGATTGGAATACTGTAGCAGCGATAGAATCACTGTAGTACTTTTGTCATGTAGTGATTTTTTTTTGTTTTTTGGTTTTTTTGCGTTCCATTTTTTTCTCATATTCCTTTGCATTGTCCGCACTAGACTAGCGAGCCGTTTTTATTTTTACATTTTTTAAAATTTAATTATGCCTAACATGCACTCACTACTGATGTTTTTTCACAACCACATGTGTTTTTTCAAAGAAAAGCCAAAAGCCATCGCTATTCCGATCACCCCCTAAGAGGGGAAGGGAGAAGGCAGGTGTGTTTGTTGGATGGGGAGGTGAGCTTTGCAGACATGCCGAGCTATGGCTCTTTTCGGTTTAAAGATACTTTATGTTTATACTGTCTATAATAACTAATTTTTAAATAATATATTTTTTAAGATGGAGTTGATCGAAAAATTATAGTAAAAAATGTACTGAATTCAGCGGTATGGACTAAAATCACTTGCGACTATTTTTCTCTACGTACTGCCTTTTACGAACAATCAGAATACCAATATTTAAACCATAAACCATCAACCAAAAAAATCCACCCGTCGGCTTTTGATGCTGCGTTGCATTGCAGTGCGGTCAATGAGCACACAATGAATCACTCACTGTTGGACAACAGTGGCTGCAATCCTTGCTCATGAGCTTTTTGGCGGCTGCTGCTGATGACTTTCCTGCAGGGAGGAGATGAATGGTTTTGAGCTTATGGACCCCCATTTCTCAATTTTGAAACCGGTTGGCTGCCCCCCGAATATACCGCATGGACAAATCCTTGTGAAATCGTTACGAACCGTTACTGACATATGGCCACCCCTTGAATTCAGTTCCGTCTGGGGGCCCACCTATCGGCCAGTGTTTGCGACAGCATTGCGCCAAATTTCATCCATAAATTTAGCGGCACTTTGTTTGAAATCGTATTTATTGAGTTGTGTGTATCAGTTAATTCACTTAAAATTTTTAAGCTGATAAAAAAAGATTAGTAATTTACTTATACTTTAACACCCTCTCACATGTAGACTATCTTAGGACTAAGATGTGGAATAAAAGTGGCTATAATTATTTTTTTTAATTGCACCAACCGGGTCTTGAACTTAAACCTCTTGGCTTTGATACCATATTGAGTTGTATGCATCAGCCAGTTCACCTAAAAGTTTAAACTGATAAAGAAAGATAGATAATTTATCCTTCAACAGTATTATGTGGCAAGTTGGATTCTAAACAATGTTTTGAACAATGATCAGAGAGCCAGATTTAAGCGCACTTATGCAGCTCTGTGGACCAACGATGTGCTCCAATGGTTCAAAACTTGAAATATGGAAGAACCTGAACTCAACTTTCAAAGCTGTTTTTTGTTTCATTTACTGCCTAGTGCCCAACATTATGGCTCAATGCCAATTGACCCAGCAGTGTACGTGTGTGAGCGTAACCTTATCGGTAGCTAGCAGTGTACTTTTTGGGACCATCAGGGGTAACAAATCATGCACCGTGATGCATCTTTTGTTCCCTTCTCAGCTTTTGCTAGGGCACTACGTGCCCTTGAATCTTGCAGCAATAGACACCTGCATTTGGAGACAGTGCTCACGAACCATTCATCTTATGAAATCCGTCCGAAATGGACTCTTCCCAGAGCCTAAAAAGAACCACATCCGTTGGTGACCTCCATTTTTCAGCTCAAAATCATGCGAAGCATGGGCTTTCCCTGAGACTGTCTTGGCAAAAGAACGTGATCCCATCATGCGTGTCTCCTCGTTTCAGGGCTAGGCGTGCTCTCGTGCGTATGGATGATTGACGAGCTTTATCCGGTGCTTATTGAGCAATGAACCCTACCATCACGAGGGCTCATCATCGTCGCCATCGCAGGCGAATCATCGTGCTGCGTTCCTCTTCTCCTGCATGCATACAACTGTTTCCTGCAGCTACGTGACGCAAAAGAAGCCATCATTTCGTTTGGCGCCATGTATGTACGACAGAAATCATGCTCATTGACGTCGTTGTTCCTGTTTATCAGGATGGTGCATCCAAGGATCCGTTCTCTTGTTCACTGCACGTTTGCTGATTTTTTTTTTTTGGTTACACATGTGTGGCATGTACTCCCCTAAAAAGAATAAGAAGTATGCGACATGTACTGCTGCCCCCACAAAAAATTAATCATTTTCATGCTCCTTTTTCTTAAAAGCAGGGCAAAATTATAAAAAATAACTGTACTGCTGCCCTACAAAAAATCATTTTCATGTTCCTTTTTCTTAAAATAAGGGCAAAATAAAAATAACTCCCACACAAATTAGGGATTTTATATAGAAAAACTATATATAATTATTTTCGTCATTAGTCCCAAAGTGTCTTATTTTTTTTAAAAAAAATACCGCTATCGTGATTCCCTATTATATATAATGGTAAACACTAAAAAAAATGAAAAACAAGCATTGACTAACATGTGGAGCCCACATGCTATATTGATATAATATATTCTCCTGACGTCACCTCTCATGTTCGTGTCCTTCTATCCCCTAAACATCTCTTCGTTGCCTACGCACGCCACATGTGCTACTAGGGATGAGGCGCTCAATGCTGATCTTGTTAAAGTACTTGATAACATATCTTATCTCTAACCTTAACTCCTGCAATGTAATCTAGGATGTACAGCTAGAGGATCGGTAGTTCAGGCACTATGCGCCATCCTTTCTGTTGTCGCCCTACTACAGCCAATACGGCAAGTATATAATGCAAGACACCAAGCAATCCCAGGTTGCGGATTATCTCCAACACTTTTCAACTCTCTTTCTTCTTCTATCTAATTTTATATGGTATCAGAGCCCATGATCAATCTTCCATGATGATGACCGATGCTCTCACCAATGCAACTGCTGGTGCGCTCTCCTCAAACGCTGTTGGACTTCTCCTGACTCCCTCGTTCAGCCATCTCATCAATGTGTGAAGTTGGATTGGGATAACTATCTGGTTTAGAAGGCTCAGTTCCTTCCATATCTACATAGCTAGCAACTGTTGGGCCATGTGGACAGCTTGATCATTGCACCAGACAAGACAGTCACCCAGACTGTGGAAGGTACGGCTACGTTGGTGCCAAATCCAGATTATGTCACCTAGCTGTAGAAGGATCAACTGTTCCTGAGTGCATTGTCGTCGTCCCTCTCCTCATATGTTCTTCCTCAAGCCATGCTACTAGACACTACTGTAGTAGTGTAGGGGGCGCTCAAGCACATGTTCTCATCCTGTTCTAGGGCGAGAGTCATGCAAATGCGACATTGACTGGCGCTTGCGAAGAAAGGAAATATGTCTACATCAGCATACTTCAACTATTTCAAGAATCTCACCAACACCCTTGCCACGGTCAGCAAACCCCTGAGCGATGATGAAATCATCTCATATCACCTTATTGGATTGGATTCAGACTATGATTCTCTGGTGACCTCTATAACCATGAAGACCGAGTCCGTGTTTCTCAATGACACGTGTTGTTCATCTATAGGCTATGACATGCGGGTAGATGTAACATCCTGATTTTCTGGAGTTTTTAAAGCCTTATTTTTAAAAATAATTTTTTGGGATTTTTCCGAAATTAATAAAGCTTAATTTGAATTTTCAAAAATTTAAAAGGATTTAATATGATTAAAATAAACTTTAACATAAGTTGAAAATATTTTATTTGAGTTCCTCAGGTCTCAAGGAATTTTTTGATATTTTTGGTGAATTTTTTTGGGTTTTATTTACTATTTTTGTGGAGCTCTTTTGCTTTATTTGAATTTCTGAAAAAAAAAGAAAAAGGAAAAATCACAAAAAAGCCCTCGGACCGAAGCTTCCTCCAGCCTACTCCCCTCGGCCCACCTCCACCGCCGCCTCCCCTTCGGCCCACTCTCGGCCCAATGCCACACCGCCGCGCCTCGCCTCTTCCTTGCCGCCTGATGCCCCGCCTGCCACACGGTAGCCATCCCGTCCTCGCTCGCGCGCGCCCCCCGCTTGCCCTAGAGCCGTGCCCCGTTCTGCTCTCGGCCGCTTGATCCTCGCCTCGTCCACATGGCGACGATCCGCGCCCGCGCGCCCCCGCACTCCGCTTTCGATCCGACCGCACCCTCGTCTCGGCCGCAGTCGTCCGATTCTTACCCGTAACACGTGTCGCGCATCCAGGAGTGAGGGAACTGTTCATCGTCGTCTCAGAGATGAACTCTCCGCTGTGTCCTCGCCAGTTTCCTCGGTGTGCGTGCTTTAAAAACCCGCCGCCGCCTCCCTCTGCTCCTTACCAAACACCGCCGCCAGAACCCTCTCCGCCGCCTCCCAAGCGTCCTCGCCGCCGCCGTCCCCGTCGCCGTCATCGGACGCGCTGTCGTGCCTTGTTGGGCCATCCCGTTCTCCGACGCTGGTAAACCGTCACTGGGCCCCGCCAATCTGAGCTCTACACCGTGCCGCCTCCACCGCCGCACCGTGTCGTCAAACCCACCGGAGCCGCATCGGCCGCGCCGCCACTCGGACCATCGCCACGCATGCACGCTCCGCCCCTCGGTCGCCGTGCTGTAACCGCGCGCACCCGCGCTCTGCCTCGGTCCCAGTGCTCGTGTCCGCGCCTGCTCCCGCCTCACGTCCACGCCGTGGCCCTCTGTAAATCGCGCCGCCACGCGTCGCCAATCTGACAGCCCGATCGCCCCATCCTCGTCGTCCAACCCGATCTGGATCCAACGGTCCGTATCGTGCCACGTGTCACCTCCTGAGCCATCGGATCTAGCCGCCGTCGCGCCCGAGCACCCGCCACATCAGCCCTGCCCTGCCATGTGGCATGCCACATCAGTGCCACGTTAACCAAAATCGAGCCCCGGGTGCCACGTCAGTAAATGCCACGTGTCAGCACCTCGGCGTGCCATGTCAGCTTTAGGCCACCACGTCAGCACCGCCCCTCCGTGTGTACTGTTCCGTGGACCCGATCCACCGTGCACCCCTCTCTCCCGTGAACCCAATCCACAGCACAGTAGCTTTTTCGATTTTTCACAATTTTCTTTAGAATTTATTTTTCGAGAGCCCGTTCTCCTCCATCCTAATTCCGATTGACCCTGTTCTTTTTTCTAAATTCATCTAAAATCAAGCTCTAGATTTTGGTTCTAGTTTTAAGATTTTTGTAGTTCATTTGCTTATCATTTTATGTATTTTTATTATTTCAGTCGCTTTCCCTCTCGTTAGATTCCGATTCCAGAGGAGCAAGAGCGACGCCAGAAGACCCTGAGTACCTCGCTGAGCATAACTAAGGCAAGTCGTGTCATTTGATCATATTGAACTCAATTTGTAATCTACTATTTAATTATTTTATTTTAAATTATCTTGCATCGCTATCTTATACAAACCCTTGTAACATACCATTGTCACCATAGGTTGAGAAATTAAATAGTGATGATACGCTAGATGTCATATGGGTTGGTACGATTAGAATGCTTAGCTTTGCTTATTTTACGAAAGGGTTCATCATCATATGTGATTAATTAATTTGACTTAATGAGATATTGAATCGTCGTTGGAGCCACAAGGAACCGTGGTTGGTGCCACAGCTTAAAATTTGTGCCATGATATTGATGTGTCATTGGCGGTGGTTATACAAAATTGATTTTTACTTGGGTGAGTGATCGTACAGTAAAGGGGGAAGTGTGGATTCACTTCATGAGATGTGGAAGTCTCGTCCGGGTAATGTTAAGGACTTAACTTTGTGCGTCATTGATCTGAACTTTACCGTGCAAACCACATGTCTAGTATGGGATAGACCTGACTGACTAATTTGGGATACTTCAATTTCAATCTCGCCATTGTGATGAACATGGTTGCTGATTTCCATGAGGCGTAAGGGGGGTGTAATGCGAAACCCTAGCAGGCGGGATTGAGTTGAGGTTGAACTTTGTAAAGACCTTGTTGTGATTTCCTTAGCGCGAGGCTAATCACATTGTGTGGGTATAGTTGTGTAGCCTCGACAGAGTGTAAAACTATTCGAATAGCCGCGTCCTTGGTCATGGACAATGCTTGCTGATTTCACACGAGGGGTAGTGATTTCATTTAAACTTGTGATTTATGATTGGTTAGTGAACAAGTAGTTCACTATTGGCTTAGCTTGTGGACGGGATGTTCACAAGTGGTTTGTTTTAATTTCATTGATTATCTATTATTGTTTTCCATTAAAATTCGCTTTCAATCTATTTATCATATTTATCTTGAAATGTCATTTATGCAAATCAACCTTTTAGCCCTCCATTGATAAGCTTTGCATATTATATTGCATTCATTTGTTACAAATGACTTGCTGAGTACCAATGTACTCACGGCTTTATGCCCATGTTGCTCAGTTGAGGAGGAGGAGTATTACCAGCAGGAGGTTCCAGAGGGAGAGTACTTCAGCGACTTCACGGATTAGGACTTCGTTCTCCACTCGATAGCCTGTGGGCATGTCGATTGGCCACTACGCTTATTTTTGGATTTTCACTACTAAATTTAAAGCACTTCCGGTTAGAGATATTGTAAGCTTAGCCATAAGGTCGTACCTTTGAGATTTATTATTATTTGAGGTTTCTCTTTATTTTAGCATATGTATGGTTGTGATTACATCTATGTTTGACTGTGTGCACTAGCGTGATCTTGGACTAGTGCAGTTTACACAGAGAGTCCGAATTTGCATATTCGGATCTCGACAGTAGAGCTCAACAATTTTGCGTTCCAGATCCAAGGTGCTTCGGCTAATGCTATGTACCATGGCAATAACAACAATGGCCGCAACAAGAACCTCAATTGGCGCAACAATCACAAAGTTCCCTAGGACGGGAGTGCGATCCAAAGCACGAACCAGAACCAGGCAGTGTAGCATGGTTCATCCAGTGGCGACAACAACTCCAAAGGTGGTAATCAGTTGGTGTATCAGGTTTGTAGCAAGGTTGGGTATGTGGCACTTATGTGTTACCACCGTTTCAATCACTCGTATCAATATGATGACACCAAGATGGCTGCTACTTCACTCATGCCATCATATACCATCAAATCAAACTAATATACAGACACCAGGGCAACTGATCATATCACGAGCGAGTTGGATCACTTGATGATGAAGGAGAGTACCAAGGGAAGGATCAGGTGCACATGGCAAATAACACATGTATGCACATTAATCATATTAATTATTCCAAGATTTATACCTTACACCATGTTCTTTCTCTAAACAACATTCTCCATGTTCCTTCATCTTCTAAGAATATTCTTTCTGTTCATAAGTTCACTTCAGATAATTATGTCTTCTTTCAATTCCATCCTCATTTTTTTCTTGTTAAGGGTCGAACAACAAGAACTTCTTTTGTGAGGGACATGTGAGCGTGGTCTCTATCCCATAGTGTCAAACCACAAACCAGTGCCAAAGATAGCTTTCCTAGCTACACTAACACTAGAGCAGCGACATCAGTGCTTGGGACATCCTTCCACGCTAGTTGTTCAACAAGTTCTTAGAGACAATCATCTTCCCTGTTTACTGAATTCCAATAATACATTGATTTGCGATACCTGTCAACAAGGCAAAAGCCATCAATTTCCCTACTCTCTTTCTAATAAAATTTCTTCATCTCCATTAGAGCTAGTTTTCTCAAATGTATGGGAGCAGCTTCTATTTCTACCAAAGTTTTTAAATATTATGTTAGCTTCATTGATGATTTCAACAAATTTATGTGGATATACTTTTAAAGAGTAAAGCTAATGTGTTTGTTGTCTTCACACAATTTCAGTCCCTTGTTGAACGCTTGCTGAGTAAAGGCATACTTTGCATGCAAACTGATTGGGGTGGCGAGTATCAAAAACTTCATTTGTTCTTTAAATGTGTTGGGATTGCTCATCATGTTTCATGTCCATATGTGCACCAACAAAATGGGGCAGTTGAGCAAAAGCATTGGCATATTGTTGAGGTTGGGCTTTTCCTTCTTGCTCAAAACTCAATGCATATAAAATTTTGGATAAAGCTTACCTCACAACATTTTTTCTTATCAATCACCTCCCTAGTAAGGTTGTTCAATCTGTTATGACTCTCAAACATCTTTTAGGATCACAACCCGACTATACCTTTCTCAAAATCTTTTGGTGTGCCTACTGGCCAAACCTTAGACCGTACAATAAACACAAACTAGAGTTTCACTCCAAGTGTTGTGTTTTCTTTGGTTATAGTCCTCTCCATAAAGGCTACAAATGGTTACATATTCCCACAGGCCGAGTGTACATTTCCAGAGACATCATGCTCAATGAAGATGTTTTTCCATTTGCTCAACAAACACCTCTGCCACATACATCTCAGTTGCCACAATTTTCTGTTCCCCTACCTTCCTTTTGTTCACCTACTATTCCTTCCTATCACACTTTGGAAGCTAGGGGCTACCAAATGGTTTATGAGCATACCAATTTCTCTGTGTCGACTAATGCTACTAATGCATCTTTGTAGCATGATTCAGTTATTGAAAAACAAGAAGTACATGAAGGTTCTCTTGTTGGAGGTGTCAAACCTGATGCAGCACCAGTTCCTATACAATCCTATGCAAACTTGTGCTAGAGATAGTGGTTGTCATGCCCTCAGTGCTATGGTGGAACCTACAGACTACACTGTAGCCATGAAAGATGATAGTGAAAGAATGTAATGGATGAAGAATACAATGTGCTGATGCGTAACAATACTTGGAAGCTTGTCTCATCATGTCAACAATAGAATGTTATTGATTACCGATGGGTTTACAAGGTCAGGAAAGCTTATGGCTCGATTGATCTGTACAAAACACATTTAGTGGCTTAAGGATTCAAACAACAATATGGTATTAACTATGAGGAGACTTTTAGTCCTATAGTCAAGCAAGCCACTATTTTGCTTGTGCTATCAATAGCAGTCTCTAGAGGGTGGAGTCTCAAACAGCTTGATGTGTAAAATGCTTTCTTCATGGCTTCCTCGTAAAAGAGGTTTATATGAAGCAGCTGCCAAGATATGTGAATCCACAATATCAAAACCACTTGTGCAAGCTTGTCAAGGCATTGTATGTCTTGAAACAAGCACCTCAGGCCTGGTACTCAAGACTAAGCTACAAGATCCAGGAGTTAGGTTTTGTACTTTCTAAAGTTGACACTTTGCTTTTTATATATAATCAAGGTAACACAGTCTACATGTTAGTTTATGTTGATGATATTATCATGGCAAGCTCATTGGCAATAGCTGCTAGTGAGGTACTTCAATAATTACAAAAAGGAGTTTGCTGTTTAAAGACCTCGGTGATATCCATTTCTTTTTGGGCATTGAGGTTGAGAAGAAACTAGGAGGAGGCATTGCTCTTACATAGAAAAGGTATGTCCTTGACTTGCTCAAGAAAGCCAACATGGAAGGGTGTAAGTCTGTCACCATACCTATGTGTGCATCAGGAAAATAATAAAGAACAGAAGAGGAAGCAACCAATTATTGAAGTATAGTTGGTGCGCTATAGTATTTGACTCTCACCTATTATGATATATCTTTTCATGTCAACATGGTGTGTTAGTTTCTTAGTGCGCGCACAACTCAACACTGGTTAGCAATCAAGTGAATTCTTCGCTATTTCAAGCACACTACATCAGTCGCATTTTGTGCTCATCAGTGTGTTCTCCGATGTGGATTGGGCTGGATGTCTAGATGATCGCAGGTCTACTGGAGGTTATGTAGTGTTCTTCAGCTCAAATTTGACCTCTTGGAGTTCACGCAAACAAGCCACAATGTCCCATTCAAGCACAGAGTCAGGGTACAAGGCGCTGGGAAATGCTATCACTGAAGTGGTGCGGTTGTAGTCCTTGCTTGGTGAACTGAGTATTTTTCATGATCGGCCTCCTTGCCTTTGGTGTGTTAACTTGGGTGCAACATATTTCACATCAAACCTAGTTTTTCATTCTCTAACAAAGCACATCAAAGTTGATTTTCACTTCGTTCATGAAAAGGGTTGCATTGAAAGCATTTGAGATAATATTCATATCCTCTCAAGATCAAGTAGCTGATGAGTTTGCAAAGCCACCGCAAATTCAACAGTTTTCAGTCATGCGACGCAATCTCAACCTAATAGGCTATGATTGAGGGATGGTGTTAAACTACTTGATAACATATCTTATCTCTAATATTATCTCCTGTAATCTAGGATGTATTGCTGGAGGATTGGTTGTTCTATTGTAACATGCGATGTTCGTCGTCCTTTGTATTGTCGCCCCTACTATAGCTGATACGACAAGTATATAATGCAAGACACCAAGCAACCCCAGGTCGCGGGATTATCTCCGTCTCTTTCCAACTCTCTTTCTCATTCTATCTAATTTTATAGATCTAAGGCTGGGAGCCTAGGATTTTAGATTGATAATGTTGAATAATATTAAACATTTATTGTTGTTTATGTGCATATAATATAACACATATCATTGATGGTTGTCATAGTTTTTTTTGAATGTTTTATTATATTTAATAAGAAATTAACAGCAAGGGCACATTTCAATATTTAGAAACTTACAAAGTTGAAATTAATGTATCGTACGTTTTATTAGTTTTCCATGGTTTCTAACCTATGACTGATAGCAGTGGCGACCAAGCAGTAAGAGGTGATGGGTAGTAGGGATGCAAATGGGTTGGGTTAATCCCGACCGATCCGGTGTCGAATCCGGTCGGTACTGGATTCGGGAAGGGAATTTGGTATCCAGTCGGATTCGGTACCGGATAGTTCATCTCAGATTCGGTAACGAAATTGGGAGAGCTGCTATCCGACCGAATAGTGTCGGTATCCGGATATCGGATAATTATCCGGTTGGATATCTAGATCCGGATATCGGATAATTATCCGGTTGGATATCCAGATCCGAATATCGGATAATTATCCGGTTGGATATTCGGATAACAGTTATTTTGTATGGAGGCACTTATTTCAAATATTATTTAGTGTAACAGTTATTTTGTATAGGTTTTCTTTCCTACAATGTGCTTGTTGAAGGTTGATGGCATTGTAGTTTCTTATGTTCCATTTACTGATATTGGTAAATGCTTTTTTAATAATATTATTACATTTACTACAAGTTCACAGTGAGAAAACTGTATACTAACTTCAATGTCTTATTGGAGGAAATCTGGAAACAGTGAGAAATTTGCCACAAGGAAAAATTTCAAATGCACCCTTTTAATCACCCTACTTTTTTCAACAATACATCATCTAATAATTTGGACCATTAATCGTTGTGTTGAATTTGTGTTGTGTTAGACTGTTGGTTAATGAATTATATATCAATTTACCATTTATGTTGAACTTGTATTGTGCCAAAAACTTATGTTGAATGTATCATTTTGTATGAGCGTGCTATCCGTTTATATTATCCGTTGTCTGATTCAAATCCATCAAGTATCCGCCCCGATGTTACCGTTTCTGAAAATCCGCATATTCCAAATTCGTATTTGTATCTGGGCTGACTGTATTCGATACTAAATCCGAGAAAAAGATATGGGTTAGGATATGGTATAAGTAATATCCGTCCAAATCCGATCCGATTGCACTCCTAATGGATAGCAAACTAGCGAGGGTACTACCGACCACGGCAGGAAGGGGTGATGAACCGAAGATGAAGAGTGTCTGAAGAAAAGAAAAGAAAGAATAAATGAAAACGCACATGATTGTTAATACGGTATCATCAAACTAATTTATGCCCAAGCAATCCAACTTATCCCTGACTTTGATTTATAAAAATTTATAATGAAGACCACTGACTAAGAGATGACCAAGGATAAGTTTTGGTCAAACACTTCTCTAAGAGAAGGTGTGAGGTACATAATTTATAGGAGCAGTTTTTTCTTCCGATGAATATAGGAGTAGTTTTTTCATCATTGGTCAAACTCTACTCACCAACGACGTACATAGAAATAGACCCCAGCTATTTGGCAATTTTAGGATTTGCACTTGTATTCTTGCTACAGACACATGTGCAACCATCTCTGCGTGATACAAACATGAAGTTGTAACTAGAAGACGTAGATACCTAAAGTTGTAGCATCAAATATCAATAAATTAAAGACAAATACTCCTTGAAACTAGCAGAATTAACCGTGCAATTGTATGATTAGATATTACAATATATTGTATTTGGGAAAATTTTATTATTTGCCACACTAAAGAATAGTCTTCTAGTATTTTCCACTATTAACATTGTAATCGATAATATGCCACCCCAAATATTTGTTCCTTGATAATATGATATTTTGGTATTTTTAGCACTTTTTGCCCTTTCCCGACATGAAATGTCCATTTTGCCCCTCTCTTCATTTAGCCCCCCGCGTGGCCATCCGGTTCTTTAGCTACGTCGGGAGGGGATCTGGTTGAAGCGGTCGTCCCCATTCTTAGCTACGTCGGGAGGGGCGACAGCGACGACGACGGCTTCTCCCTCAACATTGATGGCGGCTGTGCTGCATCTTCTGAGGTAGTGTAGGTTTCCTTCCCATTTGGTAGTGTAGGTTTCCTTCCCATTTGGTCCCCCTTCTTCGTCTTCATGGTTTGATGAATTTTGTTTAAGCTAGGTTGGTTGATGGGGAAGGATTGAGTCGGTTGGAATCTTGAGATTTCTTCCTCGCGCCATGGATCCCTCCAAGATCCCCGTTGGGTATGTTGACATCCCCTTGATAATGTATCGTTTTGTATACATCTGAGAATGATGGCGATTTCAGCCACGAGACAAGGACGTAGCATTGTAGCAACACCCTAACTCGTAATTTCTTCTTTTTTTCCCCTCACATTCCGATAGGATTCACCCTGAAAGAGCATTTAGTTTAGGCGTTAGAGTTGCGGCGTACACTGCAAAGCTTGACAATGGCAGCGAGACCAACATTCATCGCCAAGACTTGGAATGGGTGGTTGATACTGTCGGGTACAGGTTTGAAAGATTCATCCAAGATTTAGGAGAAAAGATAATATGGGGTTCATCTCAGGAGCCAGCCATGTGGTGCTTTGGTGGGAACTGTGGAGAACAACTCAGAATATTGACCACATTCGAGCTCCAAAATGCATTCAATGAGCATTCGAGTCTGAAGTGGTTGTGCGTATTTGTGGAAATTGTTGACAAGGATGGGTACTAATGTAACCAATCCAATGTTACCCAACTAAATATTGTTGATCTTGATGAAGCAAATACCTCCAATGTAGCACATTTCTCCAATGTATCAGATAGCTAGTAGGTGCATCCAATGACCAACCTACAGGCATAGCACCTGTGGATGCCCAAGAGGGTAGGGTTGTTGATTGTCATCTATTGAAATTCAAGTAGGCCCTGATGTTGGTGAAGATGACAGAGATGTTGCCGTGACCGAGGAGCAACTGTATGCTATTATGGGCTTGAGGGATGATGACGCCAGAGATCAGGTAAGGAGATGTGCATCACCAATCAGTACTCCAAATGTGACCAATGTTGAAGAAGATGATATTGTTGGAGCTGCTATTCCAGTGGATGATCACTCTGGAGATTTGGATGATACTGTTGGGTATGACAAGGAGGATCCAGAGATGAAAGTTGGCATCACGACAAGGAGGATCCAGAGATGAAAGTTGGCATCACATACCCTAGAATGGCTGAATTCAAAATGGCTACCAAGTAGTATGCCATTATGCATGAATTTGATATGGGGACAGAGAAATTAGACCCAACAAGGCTTAGGGGATTTTGCAGAGGTGAAGGATGTGAATGGCGAGTTGTTGGTATTTTGATGCCGGATAAGAAAACCATAAGGGTACTCACACATTGCTAACATCTTTTGTCAGGGATGTAGGCCTTGGGCTCAAGGCCTAGTCGAGTTATTATTAGGAACTAGAGATTAGATTCTATTTGAGTTAAAAATTAGAATCCTTTTATTAGAGATATAATTAGAGATATGATATGAGTTTCTATATTTGTTAGAGATAGGATTGGAATTAGATTCTATCTGTTAGGGCGGGCTCATCTATATAAAGAGAGCCACCGCATGCTATTGAAATCAATTAGAGAAATATTATAGTCTTCCTCGTCTAGTCTTTCCCTCTCCCTTCTACGCCGACGCCATCCGGCCATCTTCTTGGTGGTGTTTACCTCGATTCATGACAACTTGGTATCAGAGTAGTCGATCCCTTCCCACGACTTCTGCTACCATGATTCCTGCGACTCGTCCTCTTGCCGAGTCAATGGCCATGATAAAAGCTAGCGCTGATAAGATGGCCAGCTACAACAAAGAGTGGGCGGACGACCATCTCAACATGTATGCCTTCTTTGAGAAGATCTTAAAGGAGCGAGAGAAGGCGCAACAAGAGGCTGCTTATAGAGCAGAGGAGACGGTAGATATCAACTTGCTGGTTGAGAAAGATGAAAGTCGCTCACGGCCGCTCCGCAGTCGCCGCTTCCATCGCCATCGCCGACCCTACCCCTTGCCGGATCACGGTTGACAAAGAAAGACGATAACTCCCTCGCCAAGATCGCCGACCACTTCGAGGAGCTTGCGCGGATCAATGACGGAGAAGAACGCCGGCCGATCGAGAAGGCGCACGGCGAGACCTCGGAGTCCCTCGTCGCCTGGGACACCGCCGACCTGCGCCGCCTCAACCCACCGCCGTCGTCAGGCGTCGGCCAACACCGCCGACCCCTGCCATCAGCCGCAGTCCCCGCTGCCGCCACTGGATCTGGCGTGCTCCGCCGTCCATTCGCCGCTGCTCACTGCCACCGCTCCGTAACCGCCTCGCCGCTCGCTACCTCCGTGCTTCGGCGACGCCGACCGCCGCCGTTCAGATCCGCCGGCCAGCCACTCGCGCGTCGCGCGCGATCCGCGCCGGGACCACCTCTCTCGTGGACGCCGCCCGCCGGGCCACCTCGCCGCTCCTCGGCGCCGCTGCGCCGCCGTGCCGCCGCCGCCTCGCCAGCGCGGTCGCCGCCGCCGAGGTCCTGCGCACGCCGGCCGCAGCCGCTTTGCGCGCCAACTGCCGGCCGCCGAGACCCGGCGGGACGCCTGGCGCCGAATACGGAACCGCCTCGCCCGACCGCGCCCGGATCCGCCCCAGCCGACCCCGCCGCCTCCCCCGGGTCGCTTCTCCATCGACAAAGCCGCCACTCTCTCACGCCGACGCCGCGAGCCGCTCATCACACCGCCGCCGCCGCCCCAAGCCCTCTCAATGCCGTCTCGTCTGCGTCGCCGCCTCCGCCCGGGGTAAACACCACCCAGAAGATGGTCGGATAGCGTCGGCGTAGAAGGGAGAGGGAGAGACTAGACGAGGAAGACTATAATATTTCTTTGATTGATTTCAATAGCATGCGGTGGCTCTCTTTATATATATGAGCCCCCCTAACAGATAGAATCTAATTCCAATCCTATCTCTAACAAATATAGAAACTCATATCATATCTCTAATTATATCTCTAATAAAAGGATTCTAATTTTTAACTCAAATAGAATCTAATCTCTAGTTCCTAATAATAACTCGACTAGGCCTTGAGCCCAAGGCCCACATCCCTGACACTACACCCCTCTCGGACATGCAGCTCGTCCTCGAGCTGCTAGGCGGCGGTCATGACGCCAATGGACAACCTCTGATGTCGGTGTAGAAGACGAACGATGGCGGAGTCTTTGCAATGGTGGAGATGGCGACCGCTCCAAGCTTTAACAGGTTAAATGATGCCTGCAAAAAAAAATAATTTTTTTCCTTTGTTTTTTTTCTTTTCTCTCTTTTTTTTTAAAAAATTTTTTTTCTTCTTTTTTTTTGCAGGCATCATTTAATCCTGTTCCGCTTGGAGCGGGTCGCCATCTCCACCCGCTGTAGCACCCCGCCATCGTTCGTCTTCTACACCGACATCAGAGGTCGTCCATTGGCGTCATGACCGCCGCCTAGCAGCTCGAGGACGAGCTACATGTCCGAAAGGGGTGTAGTGTCAGAGATGTGGGCCTTGGGCTCAAGGCCTAGTCGAGTTATTATTAGGAACTAGAGATTAGATTCTATTTGAGTTAAAGATTAGAATCCTTTTATTAGAGATATGATATGAGTTTCTATATTTGTTAGAGATAGGATTGGAATTAGATTCTATCTGTTAGGGGGGCTCATCTATATAAAGAGAGCCACCGCATGCTATTGAAATCAATCAGAGAAATATTATAGTCTTCCTCGTCTAGTCTCTCCCTCTTCGTTCTACACCGACGCCATCCGGCCATCTTTTTGGTGGTGTTTACCCCGGTTCATGACATCTTTATGTTGTGATGCATAAATGAAGATTGTCATGATTATTTTGTTTGTATGTGCAGGTTAGCAAGATGATTAGTAATCATACCTGTGTTTCAACTAGTCATGTGAAGACCAGCATGGCATCGCAGGCATGGATTGCCGAAAGGTCACTAGGGATCTTGAGGAATACTCCAAACTTGGGTGCTAAAGAACTCTAAGAAAGACTACAAGATCAACACAATGTTACTCTTGCATATCCCACAGCTTGGGCTGGAAGACAGAGAACTAGTACTGTTGTATTGCCCCTGGGAGAAAAGCTTTCACATGTTGTAGAACTTAAAGGCAGAGGTAGAGCTTAGGTCACCTGGCAGTGTTGTGGAGATAGAAACCAAGATTTGTCAATGGTTGTAGACCCTACTTGAGTATTGATTCCACAGCACTCAATGGGAAGTGGTATGGGCATCTAGCTGCAGTTACTGCTCTTGAGGGCACAATTGGATGTTTCTAGTAGCAGTTGGCTTCATAGACTCTGAGTCAGCTGATAACTGGACTTGATTCATACAACAACTCAAAAAAGCAATAGGTAATCCTCCCATTCTTGGTATGTGCACGTATGCTTGTAAAGGTCTTGAGAATGCAGTGAAGAAGGTTTTCCTTAGCACAAAGCAAAGAGAGTGTTTCAGGCACCTGATTCTCAACTTTGCAAAGAAGTTCCATGGAGAGGTCTTCGGCAACATATGACTTGCAGTAAGGGCTTACACACGAGAAGTTTGAGTACCATATGAACCAAATTTTGACATCATGTCCTGATGTAGCTGATTATCTCAATAGACATCACAATTTGTTGTGGATGAGGTCAAAGTTCTCTTGTGAGATCAACTGCGACTACATTAATAATAATCTTGCTAAGTCATTCAACAATTGGATCAAGGATATCAAAGATTTCCCTAGGGTTGATCTAGCAAATAAGCTACACGAGATGATAATGGAGTTTTTTGACAAGAGAAGAAGGATTGGTGAGAGGCTAGATGGGTACATACTCCCTGCTATTGTGCACCAGCTGAATGCAAGGACAAGAGGGTGAGCCAACTTGACTGTCAAACACTCGGCAAATTATAGTGCATAGATACAAGCCATGCCCACATGCATTGGCATTTATCACCACCGAAAGGAATGCAAGCATGGAATCATTTATTCATAAGTACTACACTCTGTCCAAGTTTAGGGCAGCATATGAGGAGGTGATTGAACCAATGACTGACAAATCCAAGTGGCCTCAAGTGGATCCTGGCTTTGAGCTACAACCACCTCTCAAGAATAGGTCATCTGGAAGACCAAGGAAACTTAGGTTTGAAAACTGTTTCGAGAAAGGGGCGGTCTAGCTAAGACACAACATAGGTGCAAAAAGTGTGTAGACCTAGGACACCTCCACTGAATGGGCCAAAGAAAAGGTATTACATAGCATCATTAAGTTCTTCCACTAAAATTATACAAATGTGCTCACATTCTTGTGTATTGTTTTCACTCAAATTGTACATATCTATTTTGCTATTTTCAGGAAGAGAGAGAGCCAGAAGAAAGCTCAAAGCAAAGAGGTACACACACCCAAGAAAAGGAGGCTAAGCTTGGCTCCAACCACAACCGAGAGTCCTAGGCCCATGGCTAGAATGTATGCTGCAAATATACCAAGTCCTATTTTCAGCTGCCTTTTGGATTGCATACTTATGGCTAATAAATATTGTAGGCAACTAGCCTTGTCGATAGGAGACGGAGCTTCACAAAGTTCAGTCACAACACCACGAGGGACAGCCACTGCAAACAAGAAATTAACTCCAAGGAGGAACAAAAACTAACCTATGTCGTAATATGATGGAATTCCTTGTGTGAAATGAGTGGTTGTGAGATATGGCTTTTCCCAGAGCGCTTTCTTTGGTGAAATTTGTTTCAGTTGCTGAATGCTACCTTTTGTAATGGATGCTACCTTGTCTGTGGTTGCTGGTGAAATTTGTTTTATGTTCAGTTATGGATGCTACCTTATGTAATGGATGATTAGCTATGTTATGAACAAGTTTATCTGAATTTGTCATCTCTGTATCAATGCATTGATAAGAGGTAGGTTGAATGTGTTGAGATCCGAATATGCAAATTTGAACTCTCTGCGTATACTGTACTAGTTCAGGATCACGTTAGTGCACACAGTATAAACATAGATAGAATATCTGCCATAATCACGATTACCAAAAAAAGATTTAAATATTATTAATTATCAGAGTTGCGACCTTATGGTTAAACTTACAATTAATAGCCTGAAGGGTTTAAGAAACTAGTAGTGAAAACACAATAAAACAAAGTGGTCATTCGACATGTCCATAGACAATCGACTGGAAAGCGAGACTCTAATCCAAGAAGTCATTGAAGTATTTTTCTTCAGGTACTTCCAGTTGGTACGGTCCCTCTTTTTCAACTAAGCAAATGTAGATATAGCTGTGAGTATATAGAGTATTTAGCAAGTTGTTTGCAACAAGAATGCAATATAGTATACAAGCTTACAAAATGATAGCTGAGTGATTATTTTACAGAAAGTAATAATTTAAAGTAAATATAATAAATAGATTGAAAGTGAATTTTAATGGAAATGATTAAATAAATAAATAAATAACCAAATATGTTGCATAGACTATAAGTAAATTAACCATTCACCCAATGAATCACATGTGAATTAACTATTCACGTAATGAACTACCAGTGAACTAATAATTAACTTCCCAAGTTATCATAACCAAATTTTATGAAATATCTACCCCTCGTGTAAAATCACCGAGCATTGTTCATGATCAGGGACACAGCTATTCGAATAGTTTTACACTCTGCAAAGGTTGCATAACTTTACTCACACGATGTGATCATCTCTACGTAAAAGAAAATCACAACATGGCTTTTACAATGCTCATCCTTAAACTCAATTTCGTCTGCTAAGGTTTCACCATTGAGTAGATTAACCATCTAGTCGATAATTGCCTCCTCTTGTGCCTCATAGAAATGTCTAACCAACAGTCATGTTCATCACAATGGTGAAATTGAAATTAAAATATCATAAATTTATTAGCTAGATCTATCCCATACTAACTTGTGGTTATACGATAAGGCTCAGATCAATGGCGTACAAAATTAAGTCCTTAGACATTACCTAGGCGAGATATCTACATCCCTCGAAGTATTAACCAACTTTCTCCTTTACTGCAAGATCACTCGTCCAAATAAAAACCATTTTATATAACTAATATCAATGACACACCAATGTCATGACACACAAATTTTATGACAACCACGTTTCAATATCTCACTAAGTCAAAAATAATTAATTGATCACATGTGATGATGAACCTAACGTAACTATAAGCATAACTAAGCATACTAGACATATGTCAAGACCCGAATATACAAATCCGGATTCTCTGTGTATACCACACTAGTCTAAGATCATGCTAGTGCATACAATGTAAACATAAATGAAATATCGACTATAAACATGATTAATAAAGAAAAAGACTCAAATATTATTAATTATCAAAGTACGACCTTATAGCCAAACTTACAAATATTTGCCTGAAGGGCTTAAGAAACTAATAGCAGAAAACAAAAATAAGTATGGTAGCTATTTGATATACCCACAGGCAATCAACTAGGAAGCAAAATCATAATCCGCGAAATTGTCGAAGTATTCTCCTTCTGGTATCTTCTACTGATATGGTTCTTTTTCTTCAACTGAGCAACAGTAGGTATAAAACCGTGAGTACATTGGTACTCAGCAAGTCATTTGTAAAAAAAGATGCAATATAATATGTAAGACTTACTAATGGATAACTAAAAGGTTATTTTTGCAGAAAGTAATAATTTATAGTAAATATAATAAATAGATTGAAAGCAAATATTTAAAGAAAACTATAATGAATAAATAATAATAGGAATTAAATAGATTATAAGTGAACTAACCATCCACTTAATAAACCACTACTGAACCACTTGTCTACTTTCCAAAGTAATCCAACTCAATTTTATGAAATAACTACCCCTCATGTGAAATCACCAAGCATTATCTTTAACCGGAGACATGGCTACTCGAATAGTTTTACACTCTGTATAGGTTGCACAACTATGCCCACATGATGTGATCGTCCCCACGCTAAAGGAAAACACAATAATGCCTTTACAATGTTTAACCTTAATCCAATTCCGTCCGCTAAGATTTCGCCGTCGAGTAGGTTAACCACCTAGTCGATAATTGCCCCCTCTTGCATCTCATGAAAATCAGCAACCATGTTCAACTCAATGGTGAAATTAGAATTAAAATATTATAAATTAATCAACTAGTTCTATCCCATACAAGATATGTGGTTTACACGGTAAGGCTCAGATCAATAGAACACAAGTTATGTCCTTAGACATTACCCAGGTGAGACTTCCACATCTCTCAAAGTGCTAACTGCACTTCTCCCTTTAGTACACGATCACTCTCCCAAGTGAAAATCAATTTTGTATAATCAGTATCAATGACACACCAATATCATAGCACAGAAAATTTTATAATTATAGCACCAACCATGATTCCATATCTCATGAAGTCAATTAAGGCATATTCTTTTCAGCTTTTCAAAACAACTTTTGGCTTTTGTTACAGTACCTAACTTTCAAACGGAGTATTTTTTTAAGATAAAGTCTACAAGTTAATTATAGTACACGTTAAAAGTCCAACATCTGTACCATCTAAAATCGCAAGCGAGTATCTCTCTCTCCGTAATCTCTGTCGCAAACAGCTAAAATTCAAAAATTTCAGCCAAAAACCATAAGCCGCAGCCAAAAAGAACAGGCCCTTAATTAATTAATCATATATGGTGATAAACCCACGAGATTATAAGTATGGCTAAGCAAATTAATCGTACAACCCATGTGACAATTAGTATTACATTACTAAATAAAATTTTCATCCTAAGGTGACAATGGTATCATGACATTCAAATTATCAAAGGAGTGATTAATTAATTGGGACAGTAACTACCAAATACAAGGGTTTATAATAAATTAGCAATGTATGATAATTTAAAATAAAATAAATAATTAATAGATTAAAAACTATGTTCAACATGATCAAAGGACACAACTTATTTTGGCCTTGCTCAGTTATTAATTCTTGATCTTTTGATTGTGCTTCTGCTCCTTCGAACGCGCGATCTAACGAGAGAGAATGAATGAGGCACGAAAATAAAATGAAATAAAATAAAATAAACTATAAAAACTTTAAAATTAGAATCAAAAGATAGCATGATTTTAGATGAATTTAGGAAAAAGAACAGGGTCAATCGGAGTTAGGATGAAGAAGAATCGGCTCTTGGAAAATTAACCCTAAAGGAAATTACTGGATATTCAAAAATTCTGCTATACTATGAATTCGGTGCATGGAAAGACTAGTCTTTGGTAACCCTGTAATAAAGTCCATGCCAACTTCTTCGAACTTTCACTTGGGAATCCTCAGCGGTTGTAGTAAATCTGCTGGTCTCTAAAACTCAGCTTTTACTCTTTGGCATACGTCACAAAGTGCAACATACTCTGCTATATCACATTTCATGCTTGACCACTAATATTTATCCTTTATGTCCTGGCACATCTTAGTACTATCTAGGTGAATCGAGTACAACGACTTAAGAGCTTCCTTGAGTAACAACTCCTTTAACTCCCTCTTATTTGGCACACACAAACACTCTTTGAACAATAAGGTACCTTTATCATCCATGGTAAATCCTGATGCTTTACTCTTACCCATATTGACATTGATCCACCGAATATTTTTATCCTCTACTGAGTTTGACAAATTTGACAGTTTAATATCGGCTGTAACTCCATCGTGGCTAAGAATCTTTCCTCAACTAATTCCAAGCTAAGCATCTGAAATTCCTTATATAAAACTAACTGACTCTCCTTGATCATCACTATATTGCAATAAACTTTTCTGCTCAAAGCATCTACTACTACATTGACCTTTCTTGGGTAGTAATATATTCCAATATTATCAACTCCAACCACCTTCTTTGTCTGGGATTAAGGTTAGCTCGAGTGAAGATATATTTTAAACTCTTGTGATCCGTATAAATCTCATATCGATTACCCATAAGATAATGATGCCAAATCTTTAAAGTATGCACTACGGATGCTAACTCTAAATCATGAGTGCGGTAATTTTCTTCATGTGGCCTCAACTGACACGAAGTATAAGCTACCACTCATCTGTCTTGTATCAGCACACATCCCAAACCTTTGCAGGAAGTATCGCAATAGATCTCAAAATTCTTGTTAATGTCTGGCAATACTAACACTAGGGTTGTGGTCAAGCACTCCTTTAACTTTTGAAAACTCTTCTCACTTTCTAGCGTCCAAATAAATTTTTTTTCTTTAACAGCTATGTAAGGGGTCTGGTTATACTGGAGAATCTTTCAATAAAATGATGGTAATAACCTACCATTCCTAGAATACGAAGCTAGCCCATGGGTCTACGGCACCATGCCACTGGCAAGTAGGACTAAGGTGTTAGTCACTGGGTGCACTGGGGACTCAGTTCACCGAGAATGCGAAGCGGCACATGGGCGTGGTGCGAGGTGATGTCATAGTTGACGTTGGTGAGGTGCTTGAACTGGGGCGGTGGTTCGCGAACTGAGGTGACGTGCGGCGGTTGGAGCGAGGTGGTGGACGATGGCTGGTTGGTGGGGACTCATCGGCAATGCAGGCGAGCGGCAGCCAAGACAACTCGGGCGGTGGTGTCCGACGGCGCACGGTGGGGACGATTGCGAAGACGAAGGCGACGACAACCGGAGTGGGAGATGACGACGCATGGCTCAGCATGAACGTCGAGGCGCATGGGAAACTAGGCTGCGGGGTGCAGAGAATGAGGAGGCAGCATGGCTTTATAGTATGGACGCCAAGGCGTGTCCTGCTCGAAGATGGCTGAGAGTCCTAGGTAGGCACGGATGCTGAGGTGGGACTTACACAGGCGGCGGCAGTGTTCGCATCGGAGACAACGATGAACAGTAAATGAAGCGGCCGATGAATGACACGTGGCTCACGAAAGATCGGACGGTCGGTAGCAGATGGCATGGATGAATAGTACGGTGGCCTCAAATGCTAAACATGTGTCCTAGGGCGAGATACAACGGCCGGTGTGGAGCACGGCTCGGATGACCGACACGTGGCAAGGGGGGGGGAATTGGATTGCTGAGGCTTAATGGGCTGGAGAGAGAAATGGGTTTCGACCCATTTACCCTTTTCAGATTTGTAAGGATTTTCCTATTTCAGTAATCGGAAAGAAATAATTGAGTTCTAGAAAATAACTAATAAATCCAGAAAATTCCTTGAAGGTCAAGGAACCCAAATAAAATACTTCTAGTAAATGTTAATGTTTAATTTAATTATTTACATCCTTTTAATTACTAAAAATTTAATTTAAGGTTGGATTAATTTCAGAAAAATTCAAATGAAGAATTTTATTTTTAAAAGATTCAAATAACTCTGAAAAACAATATATTACAGAATGCCTCACAAATTCTTCCGAGGATTTGGTGAGCTTGATGATGTTGGTGTTTTGCTTGCTTTCGATTAGAAGGTTTGATTCTCTTTGTCCCTGCATTTTGATGAAAGGTAGCTGATTAGCTGATTCTTGCTGTCCATGCATTCATCAGGCGCGAGCTGGGTGCAATGAATAGAGGGGCAAAATGGACATTTCGTGTGAGGAAAAAGGGAGAAAGGTGCTGAAAATGAATTTAAATGGCCAAAATGTCATGTTATCAAGGAACAAATCTTTGGAGTGGCATATTATTAATTACAATGTTAGCAGTGCCAAATGCTAGAACATTGTTCTTTGATGTGGCAAATAATCAAATTTTCCTTGCATTGGTTGTATAACTCTTATACCTTGGAAATATAGTTAGATTTGTTATACAATTATAATAGTTGTAATATCTATACATGATTATCTACAAAGTTATAATTCTGTCCCACCGAAATACGTGGTGCAGATCTTGTCATTTTCCTATATAGTTGTATTTGTTATACAATTATAGTAGTTGTAATATGTGTATGTGATTAATCTGTTTTGTTATAATCTGGTTTTACTGAAATAAGTGGTGTAGATATTTTCTTTTTTCCTCGATTAATGATGGAATTTTTAGGAATTTTTTTTTCTGATTTAAGGATTATTATAGGATTTTCTAGACTTCTGAAGCAAAGAAGGATCATTGAATATCAGTAGCTGTTTGTAGATATAGATTCAGGTGGTTAGATTTTGGTACATATATCTGATTTTGGTCGATTCTTTCTTTCAGTAAAAACTTTCCACATTGCATCTACTTTCTTTCTTTTTTGTTGAGAGAATGCTTCTATTTTTATGGAAAACGTGTGGGAAATGATGACGTGGACCATGTGCTAGTGAGCCTCAGAGATTCCATTTGCACCAGAAAAGTGGGCCGTAGTCGGCTTATTTTGGCCCATAGAGGTTCGGCTTTTGGTAATGAAAAACCAAACTTTCGGCCTAAGTAAGCTTTTATTCGAAAAGATTTTCAGACAACACAGATATTCAAATGTTGCCTCCATAATGCTAATTTCATCTCATCTTGCAAAGTACTTAATTCCATTTTTGTCATCATGTGAACTGCTCCAATTCTCCAGAATCATACAATAAAGTCCATTCTTTCTTGGTCCAGTTGTCTGCATTCTGTTTATCTTCAGCTCTACAGCTTAGACATTTTCCAAGGCAGGTAGTAGGTAGTGTAGGTAGGACTTAGTCTTGAGCCACATTTTATTTCATATGCATCCAAGCAGTGGGCAGTATCCGTACTATCCACAGAGCAATGTATTTGGTCAGGGGCAGTAAAGGCAGTAGGCACACACAGAAAGCAGATGGACGTATGAATGGATCAGCATCCTGCATTGTAGCCACAGTAGCAACATTAACAAGGCACACTGGATGTGGCAACCTACAGGCATGGACAGCTCATGCAGGAAAGGAAAAGGCGAACAACCTAGAAACATCGTTTGACAAACAGGTTTTGCAAAAGTTAATAAGTGGGCACTATAATAGTCCATGAGCAGATCACTGTGCATCTTGAATAGTTGTAAACGTGAGTATGGATTGGTGCAGTACGGGTGCAAGGTCAATATCGACAGGAAGGTTTCCCAACTTGGTCCTTGTTTCCTCGCATAAAGCCATCATGGGAGCCTTTTTTTCCTTGGTTTTTTGTTTTTGGAACACATGGTCACACGGATGGCTTGTTTCTGCCACCCACTAGCAGTCCATAATCCTAATTTTCAGCTGAAAGAAACTTCACTTAGGTTTCAAATAACACTGGGGGACTGGACCTGGTTTCCAGTTTCAGTTTTTGTGAAGAGAAACTTCAGAAGCTAATGATTTATCTTTTCTTAGAGATGGACATAAAAGTCTGACACTTCTAAAGAAGGTCAGGTAAATTGCAAGTAGATAATTACAGCAATGGTCACTAGCTCTATGTTGAGTTTGTCCCATTGCGAAGCCTTCACCTGAGCATCTTTTGTACATTTTTCAGTAAGGAAGAAATGTACCCTTGTCCAGGAGAATGGAATGCTTGGGATTGAAGAAGACATGTTGAGTTGTTATAGCCAAAGTTAAAGATAGAACTAATGACAAGGGGTTCAAAATGTCAACACCAAGGGACTCTGAAATTTCATGCACCTAAAAAAGAAGGAACTTGTCTATCAGCTTGATTTTCCCCATGCAAAGCTACATCTGTTTGCAGATTGCCCCGTAAAAATGAAATTATATTTCTATTTTTCTCATAAGAGAATCCACCATGTTGCTTGGGATCTTACAAATAGAATGGTGGAAGTTGGAACTAGAAAATGGCAACCACTTGCATGGCATGATAAAAACAGCACCTAATTTAGACATTCTACCATGCTGTCTACATGTCATTCACATTTGATAATTCATAAACAGCTCTTGAGATGACCTCAGAAACTTCAGCACCCAAGTTACCAGATGTTTAAGGTTATTGGACTGTGTCATTAGAGAGTTACTGTTCTTAAAGTGAATGTTTTTTATAACATGGTATGTTTTTTTTTAGGTTCAGATCAAACACTCCAAGGACTTCAATTTCAATCTATGATTCAGGGAAGAAAATCACATGTACCCACATGTCACTGCTAGAAAAATGGCAACGGCAAACACAAGTATGAACGCAGATGTAGTGCATCTGAAACATGGCCCTTGTTGGCTTTTTAGTTTGTTTTTTTTTTTGCTTTTTACCTTCTTTTACCCTTATTTCCTTTGCATTATTCATGATGATATAACTTTTAAAAATTTTTAAATTTAATTACGTAGAAAAAGCAAAAGCCCAGACTCGTAAGCCCTTTTGAGCACTACCTTAATTGTACCTACTTTTCATCAAGGGTGGATCTAGGTAGGTGCATGGGGATGCAATTGCACCCCCAAATGTTCATGAGAAAAAACAAATATATGATAGGTATATTATGTTGGAACACACACAACCACACAAACGTATGCGAGTACCTTGTACTTGTTTACAATTACGGCACAAATGACTATGAGTACCTAGTATTCGCTTATGACTACGGCACACTCGACTACTCTCATGACTACAGTGGTTTTATGACTGCTACAGTGATTTACGACTGTACAGTACCACTACGACAGCTACAGTGAATTACGACTGCTACAGTACCACTACGGCTACTACAGTGATTTTATGTCTTCTACAGTACTACTGCTACAGTGATTCTACGCCTGCTACAGTGCCACTTCTATAGTAATTCTACGACTGCTACAGTACCACTGCTAAAGTGATCTTACAACTGCTATAGTTCCGCTGCTGCAGTACCACTACGACTTCAAGCAGTCACCTACGACCACGAGCACTCGAACACTCGATAACAACTATAAGAGAATGGAGTTTTGTACTACGCTAAAACTGTGTAGCTTTTCTTAGCTTTCTTCTCTGATTTATATGATCCAAATACGTAGCAAAACTAAAACTTATTGCCTATTCTTACGCTATGATCTGCTTCAGTCGTGCTATTCCACGTCCAACTTAACCACATCTCCACTAACTAACAGTCTAACTGAGAATCACGGCCACGACGTGAACGTGAGCACGTCTTAGGCCACTAGCTATGACTGAGTAAAATATAAATATGCAGTGCAACAGACTTAAGTCCAACAAATTACCCCCTAAGCCTATTGCGTAGACTTCACCTCAACGACGCTGAACTTCTGTCTCATCTCGATGAACTTGACTCACCCAAGCACCTTGGTGAGTATATCGCCGAGTTGTCCTTCCGTACCGACATGGTCGATGTCTATCGTGCTATCTTCAATGCATTCACGAATAAAATGAAAACGGGTGTCGATATGTTTACTCCGTTCGTGATGCACTGGGTTCTTAGCATGATGGCTGACTTGTTATCCACCAGAAGCTTTATCATCTTTGGTGCTTGTCCGACTAGCTCACCATATAGTTGGCTCAGCCAAACACCTTGACATGCTGCTGTTGTCGCCGTGATGTATTCCACCTCATAGGACGAAAGCGCGACAACCTTCTGCTTCTGGGATGTCCAAGTGATCACACTCGTGCCGAGGAAGAACACAACTCCAGCAGTGCTTCTGCGATGTCGATGTCACTAGCAAGGTCACTGTCACTAAACCCCACCAGTGCAGTCTCTTGCATTCCTGCCTTCTTGTAGCAACACTCGTAGCTCATAGTGCCGCTAAGGTAGCATAAGATCTGCTTCACCGCCGCCCAATGTGATGCAGCTAGTGCCTCCATAAACCTGCTCATGATCCCTACCGCATAAGTGATGTCGGGCCTCGTATTATAGAGGTATCACAGACTCCCAACAATACTCCGGTATCATGTTGCATCCACAATGGCACCAGTGTCCTTCTTACTCAGTTTCAACCGATTCTCCATCGGTGTGTGACATGAATTGCATCCTGCCATGCCAGATGACTCCAATATCTTCCCGGCATAGGCACTCTAGCAATGTGTGATCTCACCAGCGTCTTGCTTGACCTCGATTCCCAAGTAGTAACTCAGGAGTCTGAGATCGCTCATCTCGAACAGGTTGTGCATTTGATCTTTGAACGCGCTAAGGTCATTTATGCTGGTGCCGGTGATAATCAGGTCATTGATGTAGATGTCTACTAGCAGTGATGACATGCCACTGGTCCTCCGGTACACAACATGTTCCAGAGGGCTACGCTCAAACCCAAGGGAGGCAAGTGACTCGTCCAACTTTGTGTTCCATGCCCGTGGCGCCTGACGAAGACCATACAGAGCCTTGTGCAGCTTGAACACCCTGTGCTCGTTGTTGGCATCAACGAAGCCAGGCGATTGGTGCACATAGACCTCCTCGGCTAGATCACCATTCAAGAACACCGACTTGACGTCCATGTGGTGCACCTCCTAGCCTCTGTCTGCAGTGAGTGCCAGCAAGAGCCGCACCATTTCCATTCACGCCACCGAGGCGAAGACTTCATCGAATTCCATCCCCTGCCGTTGAGCATATCCTTTAGTGACTACACGTGCCTTGTGCCTCATCACCTTACCTGCAGGGTCCTTCTTAACCTTGAATACCCATTTGAGCCTGATGGCCCTATGTCTGGCTGGAAGTGCGATGAGCTTCCATGTACCGTTGTTGTGGATGGCAGTTAGCTCTTCTTCCATTGGTTGCTTTCAGCATGCTTCTTCGAGCGCTTGGTTGACGTTGGCCGGCTCCTCAGCAGCTAGAAGACAAATCCTGCTCTGCTCGATGTCAACTTCCTCCGTAGTATCGTAGATGTTCGATAACTCCTGGTAGCGATGTGGCTCAGTGTCAGTGTCGAGCACGTCATCATGAGTTGGTGGCGTCGCCCACTCAATGCCCGTATATGCCGGTGGAGGTGTCGTTTGTGGCTTTACCGCCTGCGGGGCCATCGGATCTACTTCGGGTGTCGATGTCGTTGCTTCTCTAGTATCGACGTCCGCAATGTCTTGCTCCGTGGTGTATGTCATGGTGAATGTGGTAGCTGGGCAATCCAACACTACATTCGCCTGACTCCCAGTCCCATCGCTTATGTTCCTCGAACATAATATTGTGAGTCACATGAAGCTCCTTCGTCGCTGGATTGTACATACTGTACGCCTTTGCTCCTTCCTCATAGCCGATGAACACCATCGGCGTCAAGCAATCCGCTAGATTATTCACACCTAGCTCGACATTCTTTACGTGCGCAATACACCCAAAAACTCGGAGATGGTGCACCTTCGGTTTCCTCTTATGCCATGCCTCATATGGTGTCTTGTTGTTGAGACTCCGTGTCGGCGCCCTATTGAGGATGTAGACTGCAGTTTTCACTGCCTCGCCCCAGAACGTCGCCGACACACCCATGGTCTTCAATAGACAACATGCCATCTCCACTACAGTCTGGTTGTAGCGCTCGACAACCCTATTCTACTGTGGTGAATATGGTACAGTGGTACAGTGCTTGATGCCGAGTTTATCGCAGTATTCATGGAACTTAGCGGAGTTGAACTCCCTACCACGATCGGAGCAGAATGCCCTAAGCTTGTCACCGTGCTCAGTTTCCACTAGAGTCTAGATTTCTTGAAAAAATTGAACACCTCGTCTTTGGACCTAAGCACCTCGAGCCACATATATCTATTATGATCATCTATGATCAACAGGAAAAACTTATTACCTTCAGTCATCATCAGTGTGATCGGTTCACACAAGTCACTATGCACCAAGTCCACTGGGCGCTCGGTGCGGTAAGTCATGGCCTGCAGGAACGTGGTTGGTGTGGTAAGTCATGACCTGCGGGAACATGGCTCGGTGCTGCTTGCCAAGAGCGCACCCATCATAGTACTGCTCGGCGTGATCGAATAGCGGAATCCCAGCAGCCATTCCCTTAAGCGCCAGGTTCCGCAAGGCTCGAAAATTAAGATGGCTGTAGCGTCCATGCCACTGCCATAACACATAATCCATACGTGTGAGCAAGCACATAGGACAAGGAAGGTTCAGCTTCAGAGTGTAGCACCGGTTCCTGGTTCAATTCAACCGTGCTAGCAATTTTCACTCATAGTTGAACATGAGAAATTCTCCATCTTCAATCGTCAACTTGCACCTGCTCTCATCCAATTGCCCAATTGAGATTATATTACTACGGAGATACGGGATGAAGTATATCTCTGTGAGAAGCTGATGCTCCCCATTTCGGCATTGGAACATGACAGTTCCCTTGCCGCAGATGTCCACGAGCGAACCATCGCCAAATTTGACTGTCCCTTTCACCGATTCGCCAAGTGTTCTGAACATCACTCGAGATCCGGTCATGTGACTGCTCGTTCCCGTGTCGAGGTACCAGATGCCGTCGCCTGCGTCCATTGGGATCACCTTCTCCTCATTGAGGAGCACCGTCTGCTGCTAGACCTTGATGTCGACTTGTGACAGCTCGCAATGCTCAACTATGAGCAGTGCGGGTTCTTTATCTTGCATGTGTCAGGTGCACCTCCTCCTTACGCTTGTGGCGAGGCTTGCGATAGTTCCTGGAGAAGTGCCCCATGTGGTCATAGTTGTAGCACTTTACTTGTGACATATCACGGTGCGTGCTCGACGAGCCACCGCCCCGAGCATCATGCCTGGCTTTATCGTGCCCACGGCCTTGCCGCCTGCCATGGTGGCAATTGTCACTGCTGCTGTCGCTTCTCTAGTCTCCACCTAAGGAGTTGTTGCCCTGCTCCTATTTCTTGGCACGCGTGAGCCACTCCTCCTTAGTGAGGAGCAAGCGCCCTCCAGAACCGCCTTTGTCATCGACTCCATATCGCTCCTCCACCACGCAGAGCTGTCCGGTGAACTTGTCGACCGAGAGTCTGCTTAGGTTGAGCGTCTCGATGGAGATAGCCACCTGCGTGTATCGTGAGGGTACGACTCGTAGAAATTTTTTCACAATCTTAGATCCCTTGATTGCGTCACCGAGGATGCGAAGATTATTAATGAGGCCTGTAATCCGCATCGAGAACTCGTCGACGTTCTCACCGTCCTTGAAGGTGATGTCCTCAAACTCCTTGCAAAGCTTTTGCGCAATTGCCTCGCGCACGCGATCAACGCCCATCCGCTACACCTTCACGGTGTCCCACGCTTGTTTTGTCGTGTCCTTCACGGCGAGCATTGATAGCATGTTGGACGGCACCATGCGAAGGATCGCGGACAGTGCCATTCTGTCGTCACGAAAGTCAGAGTCACCCGGCTTAATTGCTCTCTATATGCCCTGCGCCTGCAAGTTGACTCTCATCACGAGAGCCCAGTCGAAGTAGTTTGTGCGCATCAGCATGGGTAGACCACCGTCCCCTCGCTCTCCCTTGTCACCTGCTACACCACCACCTCGCGGCCGCGCACCCTTGTCTTGCTGCGCCTATGGATCCTCGGTGGAGTAAGGGATCTCAAAGGAGACTCTGATCTGTTGCCAGACATTGTCGATAGGATCTCTTCACCGATCTGATACCAATTGTTGAAACACACACGACTATGAGTACCTTGTACTCGTTTACGACGACGGCACAAATGACTACGAGTACCTAGTACTTGTTTATGACCACGGCACACTCGACTACACTCATGACTACAGTGGTTTTATAGCTGCTACAGTGATTTATGACTGCTAAAGTGATTCTACGACTGCTACAGTGATCTTACGACTACTACAATACTACTACGACTTCGAGCAGTCGACTACGACCACGAGCGCTCGAACACTCGGGGATCTACTCAAACACTGGGGATTTCTATACTCGATAACGACTATGAGAGAATAGAGTTTTGTGCCGCGCTAAAACTATGCAGCTTTTCTTAGCTTTCTTTTCTGATTTATATGATCCGAATACAAAGCAAAATTAAAACTTATTGCTTATTCTTACGCCATGATCCGCTTCAGTCGTGCCATCCCATGTTCAGCGTAACCACATCTCCACTAACTAACAGTATAACCGAGAATCACAGCCACGATGTAAACATGAGCACGCCTCAGGACACTAGCTATGATTGAGTAAAATGCAAATATACAGTACAACGGACTTAAGTCCAACATATTATGTATATATACACATACATGTGCTAAATACTCAATATTTGCACCCACATGGACTAAATACTCAATATTTGCACTTACATGGGTAGAATATTTGTGATTTCAATTATTGTTTAAATGATATATGTAATTTGTTATATTTAAAAAATTAAACTTTTTTGTGCTACGTACTTTAAACTATTTCACACCCACACCGCCAAAATCCTAATCCGCCACTGCTTTTCATCATATTAGAACATCGAGCGCGCGTCGCGCGTCTTGCCATGACTTCAATTGCAGAAATTAATTCACGCTTCAATACAGACACTTCAAGCAAATGACAGATAGAGGTCATCGCATAAATTAATCTCTACTTCAATATAGAATTCCCATTTCAATATAGACACTTAAAGGAGATGAATATCAGTATGGAAAAAGCATTGAAATAGATTATGCTATCCCAATTCAGCAGTGTTTAAAAGCTGAACGTTAAAACACACCATCAGTCAAAGCAAGCTAGCAGCAAAGTGTATTCATAAATTAGCAACCAGTACTCCTTGATAGACTTGCAGAGTTTACCTTAATGCTGAGTTTACCTTAATGCAAAATGCACTGGCAAGATCAATGATTGGTAGCTTGGCAGGACACACTAAAGTCATGTAATATGAGCCAGAGATGAGGTTTACGTTTATATTGGACTACAAATTTTGATGGCTATGGTCTTGTCATTGATGGGGACACAGTCATATACCAGCTGGGTTTCTTTCAAATTATGGAACCTCAACAAATGTTAGCTCAACCACAGTCAACATATCAATATTCCCAAAAAGCAGGCAACGCTATACCATCATGGAGAACATACAAACCCATGAGTACCTTGATATCCCTTCTGGTGTAGTTTCTGCTCCTAGCTGCTCCAACAGCTCCCTGGTTGTGGTTACATACTGCAATTAGAGGATGTCAGTGCTAGCACACAATCCATTCAAAATGACTAAGATTAAAGACAAGATTCATTAAATACCACTTATCAAAATTGAATACAAACAAAACGAATCCAACAATATCCCATCACCCAATTTTCCTTATATCCCAATATCCCATCAGCAATTAGTCTGAGAACTTTCCAATCCGCGGTGCAGATGAACTTGAGCCATTTCAAAGAAGCCCTTTCTTGCGTAAAAAAAAAGTGTCAAAATATCAGGTATATACATCATCTTATGTGGAGGTTGATCAATATACATATTCCCTCTTTATTTAATCCAGAATACAGAAGCTCGAGTGACCTTAACACACTTTTTTCTTTTTGAGAATCAAGAATAATGAGACCATACATACTTGTAAATATGCCTCGTCATCCTAAAAATAGTTAAATTGTACCTTGAAGCAATGTTCGATTCAAGAGCAGCTCGAAGGGCCTTTGATGATGATAACATGTGGAGCAACATAGCAAATGCCTCAAAAGTAGAAAGATCGGATGGCACATCCAAGCCCAAAGAGTTATAGTAGTAGGCAGTAATGGCGGTAACACTTGTCTTTAGTAGTGATATTCCTTTTTGCAAGTCTGGATGCCTCTCCATGGAGTGAGAAGATGCAGCAGAAAAGTTAAAGCAATTGCTTCTCTTGGAGTCAAAAAACGGTTTCTTGTCAGAGTCCACAGAGTCAACACCAAAGTTACCCTAACCACTTTCTGTCCATGAATTTTCCTCACCAACAGAGCAATTATTTTCCCTAGGTATAAAAAGGGGGTAAAACTTGCTGAAAAGAAGAAAACAATCTTATGTCAGCAAGGATTCTATATATTGATGATAGAGAGATGCTGCCTTTTCCCAGAGATAGTACCTCTGGGACTGTCTTGTGCTCCAAAGAGGAACTCATTGCCATACACGTGAACATGAAGCCTAATATACCACATGTATAAATATATTAGCCATGCAACCAACCTGGATAACCAATAGAAAGCTCATGCTGCTACTCATGTTATCATGAATCTAAACAAGCAAAATATGAAGAATATATATATGCACATAGTTTGCATAAAAATGGCATGTGAAGGATAGATCCTGACTAAGTGCAAGGTGCTATGCCTATCATGCTATGCTCAGACAGGTTAAGAGTCTTAAGAGAAACTCCAGAATCCAACAACAGAGGGATTCTCAACAAAAATAACCATATTTATAGGACAAGAATTAAAATTACAGTTCAAGCTACAGCTAGAGGTTCATACTATTTAACCATCAGGATTAGCTAATTGAATCTGTTAATGTTGCATGGCATGCTAACTTCAAGGGTAGTCTTGTGATAATAGATTAAGGGCACTGATTGGATCTTACCCCAAAGCCGGATATATGAAGGGCTGGTGCAGATAGGATAGGGACTACAATATTGAGGAGTTGTAAAATGTACCTGTAACAAGGAGAAACTTAAGTTCCACAAAATTTAGAACCAAATGCATAAATTATTATTTGCAAACTGCTCTACCAAATGATCTGTCCAGCCCAATAAAAAACAATATTACAATAACAACTCAAATAGTTGTAATCTTCATAACAAGGATGTCCAGTGAAGTTGTCACCAAGAATATCAAAAGTATATATACAGAAAAAAAAGAAAAACACTAAACAACCAAGACAATAGAACTTACTCGTCGCATTGGGGACAATCTGCAAAGCTGTTTGATAGATTTTGACTGCCTTTTCAGACGTTCTGAGGTAGTTGCCATCTGCCAACAAAGTATGAATATTTCAATTACAGGGGCAATACACATACAAATAATGGATGAATTGTTACAGCATCGGTGAGTTGTTACGGGTGAATTTGCTTTTAACCAAAGGGAAACACTAAGAAAGAAATATTTATACCATGACAAAAGCCAGATTCAACGAAGCAGTTCTCGCCCTAAGATCACTCGATGCCCGCTCAACCTTATTCTCTGTGAAAACATCAATAACCAAAACACATCATCGGTAAATGGCAACTGGTAACAACATAACATCCATGAAAAGAGATTAACCTGTCGCATTTTGCCTTGTCAATTCACTGAGCCGATCCCTCAACACCTTGATATCCTGAGCTTTGCTCACTCTCCAGCTCCTCTGCTCATCCGCTTTCCTCTGTCAAACATACACAAAACAGGCCAAAGCTATGACCTTTCTGCACAGTTGGGCCATCATCATTCTAGGTTCAGGTGTATACTACGCCTGTTGACCCACACGCTATTTACCCATGCAATATAGATTTTAACCGGGTAATAATTCCATGACTGACATCAACCTAGGCCTTGAGGCACGCGGCGATGCGGGAGTGCAGGGAGTCGCGGAGGTTCCTCATCATGCGCAGCCTCGCGTGGTACTCGCCTATGTTGAAGTATAAGTGAATTGCCCACCTTTCCTCATCAGCTTAAGCTTTTGGGTGAATTGGTTGGTGCATGAAACTTAATATGGTATCAGAGCCAAGAGGTCCTAAGTTCGAGACCTGGCTGGCGCAATTAAAAAAATAATAATTGCAGCCCACTTCTATTTCCACGTCTTAGGCCTGAGGGAGCCTACACGTGAGGGGGAGTGTTGAAGTATAAGTGAATTGCCCACCTTTCCTCATCAGCTTAAGCTTTTGGGTGAATTGGTTGGTGCATGAAACTTAATAGCCTAGACTGTAGTAACCCAACCCAAAGTGACGGGGTGAAGTTTACACCGAAAATAGGCGAACTTGGATCGAGTTGGGAGAGCGAGACGAAGGGCGTACTTCGCGTTGACTCATGCGGAGCAGCAAGAGGGGAGGTTGGATCGCTCGTAGAGCGCCTAGTTGCTGCTGCTCCGCCGAGACGCCATCCTATCGTGCCCAATTCAGCAGGGGACGGGAGGGATATCTGGGAGCGGCGACGGAGGAGGGCAGATCACTGGCTGCGCATCGAGGAGGCCGGGTGACCGTCAGGGAAGCTCGAGGGCGCCGGGGTGAAGCTCTCACCGCGAGGAATCGGATGGGGATCGGCCGAGGAGGTCGCGGCGGCGGAAATGACGGCGACAACCAGATTTGGGGAAGATGGAGGAAGAGAAAAGCGAGGAGAGTACAAGCACAAAGAAAGCTCGAGGAACCTCACCGTGCAGTCGGCGGAAGCGGGGAGAGGCCGAGGCGGCCCGACGGCGTGAACCCATGGCGGCGTGGGGTGGTTGCCGTGGAGGGGGAAGCTCGGGCGTCGAGGAGGTCGAGCGACCGTCAGGGAAGCTCGAGGGCGCCGGAGTGAAGCTCCCACCGTGAGGAATCGGATGGGGATCGGCCGAGGAGGTCGCGGCGGCGGAAATGGCGGTGGCAGCCGGATTTGGGGAAGATTGGCCGTGCGACGTGCTGTGCTCCGCGGAAACCAAATCGAGCAGTGGTGGAGGTCCCTAGGAGGGAGGGGCGCTCTGCGACGCGGGTGATTGGAAGGGAACCTCGCCGAAGCGGCCGGGGCTGCGGCGGCGGCGTGGAGCGCGCACGGGCGAGGGGGAGCGGGTGAGAGAAGAGGGCACGGAGGTGGAGCAACAGCGACTCGGGAGTGTCTACTTGCAGTTGTGGAAGAGGGGAGAGAATAGCGGGGCTAACGAATGGAGCAGGAGGCGACACGGCGTGGCATAAGGAAGATGACGTGACCGGGCGAGGGAGCAGGGCATGGGAGGCACGGGAAGGTGATGGCGAAGAGACGCGAGAGAGAGAGAGCGGGGTGACGCACGCTCTAAACCAGGGGCGATGGGGAAAGCTCGGCACCGCGAATCTGAGGCAAGGGGGCACGGACGGCATGGGCGAAGGGAGCAGAAGGCGGGGAGCGAGCGCAACCACGCGTCGCCGCGCGAACGTTGCTGAGGACGCGTGAAATGCTCTCGCGCGAGCAGAACGAAGGAGGTTTTAATAGCTTTAGATATCTAACCAATAATAAGATCCTTTAGACATAGACATCTATGTTGCATTCACTGGATCTATCCATTCATCTCAAAAGCACAATTGCCAAATCAACAACCCCACAGATTTTCTGCTCCAAACAATTCTGCTTTCCCACTCTAAATAGCTTCTACTGCTTTTAGCTTATGGCTTATTGTTTTTCATCTTTTTCTAATTTTTTGGTTTTTTAAGCTTTTTTTTCTCTTTTCTCTTTTATTCTTTTACATTGGCCGTGCTGATATAACACTTTTTTATTTTTACTTAATTACGTAGAATAAACCAATAGCATCTACAAAGCAAAACAAGCCATAAGCTCTAACTTATAAGCCAGTTAGAGCAGGTCCGACCAAAACAGTATCTAGTGCCAGTTCATGGACCTAAACTATCATAAGCTAACTGCTATGAATAATTTACCTCATAAATGATTAATAATCTACGAGGGTTTACAAATGAATAAGTCTAAATTCTGAATGTATGATCTCAAAATTTTCCACCTTCCTCCAGCAAATGAACCAAGCAAAAGGCAGGCAGTATTCACCTTCCTATACATTTCCTTTGTGCAAATGTTTTGTGATTGTATGGACCTAATCTGGCAGGAACTAGTAGCGAAGTAACTATTGATCAAGCTACAGCAATCTATTGAGATCGAAATAAATGAGAACCATCAGGCTCTTTCATTTTTTCTGAAGGAGTCTATACAGTTCATCTCCCAGTGCTGCTAATGTGACTGGTTTCTGGATCAGACCGTTTATTCCTGAACGCTGGCATCGATCCCGCACACTGTCGTTGGTGCTTGCTGCGAGGGCAACAATCAGTGGCGGCCAACAATTGCTCCTGAACTTCCTTATTGCGAGAGCTACTTCAAATCCATCCATTGTATGCATGGTGAGGTCAAGAATGACCAGCTGGAAAGACGACTCAGGACTGGCAAAGGAGCTCATGCACTGGATGCCGGAAGAGACCGAAAAGACTCGGCAACCAAGCTTCTCCAGGAGCTTGTGAGTAACGGCTCGGTTGGTGTCATCACTGTCCACAAGAAGGACATGGAGTCCGCTAAAGTTGGGAATCGGTGATGGTCGGTATAAGTCCGAGGATGCTCCAGATACCGGGGTCACATGTTGCAGCTGAAACTGGAGGGCGAGCATGATAGTTTCTCCGAGGCCTTTCGAATCTGATACTGACCAAATATTGCCATTCATCATCTGCAGCAGAACAAAAGGGCTCACATCAGCAAAAAGAAATTATTTGGATTATACATCAGACCAAGAACAGATTGGTAACTCAAATAATTTATTGAACATATTGTTGACAAACCCTAAGTGTCACAATTAGATTTGTCGAGAATTTGATTCACAAGCATCACAAAATATATTAATGGAAAAACATTGCAATTATTTGCAGCCAATCACATAATGCTCAACTAGTAGTTCAAACAACAGGAAGAAGTAGCCTACGATGATTTTTTGCTAGAGCATCACTACAACGAAAGGAGCTTTGAACGCAAAGTATGTTGGAAGAAAAAACCTGAGTGGTTTGACAGTTTGAGACTAATGTATAACCATATATGCTAAGCTTGAATTGTTAATAACAGTATGAAAACAAGAAAAACTGCAGGTTGTAACAAGTTTCATAGCACCCCACATTAAACAAATTCTAGTACTTTCTAAGATCTACCAATGTTTCCATGTCTCATGGAAACATTGGTGAAATGAGTCAAGAAAGTTACGGAAAACTTCGGATCAAGAAATAGTTCTCTGGCAACATAACCTTGAAGAAATGTGGAGTCTAATCCACTACTATCGGCAATATGACATGAGAAGCAAGAACCATGAGTCATGTAATGCATGACGTGAATCCAGTTTGCTTCCTATTGGATATAGAAGGAATTATTCATCATATACCCTCCCCTTAGATTGAAATTCAAGATTTACTCTCTGGCCCACGTGTCAGTGACTCATCCCGACCCCACATGTCATTGAGTGGGGAGGGTAAATCCTGAAATTCTCAAATGTGGGGAGGGTATATGATGAAGTTTCCCGATATAGAATGCTCAAGAGTTGTTTGGTATACCTGGACGATCTTCTTGCACATGTTGAAGCTAAGCCCCATCTCAGAACTGTTAGAGTTGGGCCCTCGACTTATTTGGCTGGAAGATGAACTCAAAAGATTGCCTTTTGATTCTCTAATCCTAATCTCAAACTTCACACATACATAGCTGCCAGAGAAGTTTGCTCTTCGCAGCATCCAGTCTTGGTTATGCCTCTCTTCTTTCTCATTATAACTATTCACATATAAGGAGAGACAGCCTGCATTACATCGGTGTATTAGCGTACCTACCATGTGCAAGACAATATGGAAAACCCTCTTCTCATCACCAACGACCCTTTCGGGCAAAGAATTCTCAACTTGAAACACAAAATCAACTCCCTTGCAACCAGTTAGACATCTTACAACACTAATTGCTTCCTTAATCAAGGAATGAAGGTTAAATGGCCTCCTCACCAAAGATAAATGCTCACGATTCGTCGTCGATGTTTGCATAACATCATTCATCAATGTTGAGGCAACACTACTTGTCTTGACAATGGCATCCATTACAAGCCTTTGCTCAGGATTCATACTTTCATGTTGCATCATTGAGACAAGCCCAAGGATTGAGTGCATTGGCCTTCGCATTCCGTCATACATAGCACTCTGAAAGGAATTCCTAGCTTCAGTTGCCATCATTGCTTCATGCTTGGCCCGCAGTAAGTCTCTATGTTGCTCAACAAGCTTCTCTCGCATCAATTGAGACTCCTCCAGAACTGCAGCATGCGATAGGGCGACTGCAACTTGATCAGCAACTACTTCAACAATCTCCAACTCCTGTTGACCCCACCTTGGTGAACCATCCTTGGGTAAAACCAAAACCAAAATAGCATATCTTGTTTCCATCACTTCTGGAGTCCCTCCTTTGAAATTTGACACCCTTAACATTGGCATCCGTATTGCAGCTACAGCCCCTGCTTCAAGCTTTCCTCTGCTTGCAATCCCAAGTGATGACTCTGCCCCGAGAACCTTTGCATCCTGTGTTGCCTTTATTTCAACCACATCCGGGTCATCGATTGGAATTGAGCCACTGTGCGACTCTGTTATCTCCCTTTCTCTCAAATGATGTGTCAAGATCATCTCAGTCCTGCTCTCATTAGGCATCCATACAGCACAATTCTGCAGCTCCAGCGTCTTAGAGAGTTCGACCATGGTGGTGTACAAGATTGTGTGCCTGTCTAGCGACTTGCGTATCTCTTGCGTGAGCATCCGCACATGCCAGCTTGCCTCCTCTTGCCTCTTCATCATCCCCACTTCCCGGTCCAGCTCGCGGGCCTTAATCCACAGGAAGTTCTCTCTGACCTTCACCCTCAACAGCTGCGGTATCAGCGTCAACAGCGTGATAGCCGTTGCGAATGACACAAGTGCAGTCAAGAACTTGGCAACTGTGAGGGCAAGCACAACATGGAACGAATGGGGCTCATAAGTGAACACCGTGATGAGATGCGACAGCCCGCAGAGAACAATGAAGGCCCCGAACTGCAGGACGATCCATTTCAAGGGGAAGAGATCGGAGCACGTCGCAAAGTAGAGCAGCTCCAGAGGGATGGAAAAGTAGGCCGCGGCGATCAGGAAGTCGCTCACCTTCTGGCATTGCAATATGTTCTCAGTACTCCAGAGGCTACCGTCGCCATCGTCGCAGCCGCCACAGTGGCTGAAATCAACGGCCACCGCCGGCACTGACAGCAGCAATGAGAAGAAGAACAGGCGGATCCACAAGAAGGGGATCCTCTGCAGCACTGCTCCTACCATCGGCTCTACCAGGCTTCATTCAGACCCACATTTGCGCAGGTGTGTTGGAGTTGTTCATGGCAATTTCTGCAGCAATACAAGGTACCAATTCTTGATTCCCCGCCGAACACATCGATCTGACTGCAATCAAATGTAAAAGGCGGTTAATATCAGAAACTTTTTTTTGTTGAGGAAAACACACCAAGATCTGGGCAATCAAATCGAATCCTCAGGTCGCAAATCCCCCCAAAGAAAACGTGATCAAAATCTTTCGCCCAAAATTGATCCAGTGAATTTTGGAAGATAAATATCATTGAACAGGAGATCAAAAAGCACCCAAAATTCAAGAACCCAGGAACTCTAAACCCACACCATCTCAATTCGACCATTTCAAGAAAGGAGAGGCCAATAACCAGCAACAAAACATGAAATTAAAATCTGAAGAGAAAAAAATCAAGAAATCCTGCTTCCTTACTGTTTCTTCCTACAATCCTGGTGCAACAAGCATCAAGAACCCCATCTCTCTCAGGCAGGTCTCAAGAAGAGGAGGAGGCTCACAGGGCCATGCGAGGAGACAACAAACCTCCCAACTCTACCACACGAGTGCTACCACCTTATGGCCCGCACGGTGGCCATGGATCGAATCAAGAAAGCTCGGCATTAGGAGCCCAGAACCAAGCCGATCCATACAAGCAAGAAAAGAGGAGAAGAGAAGAGAAGATTCGTTTTCTCCTCCTTTCCTTTCCAGGCGGGGGGAGGAAAGCAGGGAGGGGACGCGAGCGAAGGAGAGGGGGAAGGTGCGGCAGCCGGGTGGGGGCGGGTGGGGGCGGGTAGACCAGCGGCAGCAGGGTGCGAGTGCGAGGAGGGAGGGAGGGGGCGGAGAGGAGCCGAGGACGGGCGAGGAGATGTTTTCGACGAGTCTCCTCGCTCTCACGTCGGACTGGATCCTCTGCATTACGTGTTGCTACTGCAGAGGAGCACTTTTGTGCATTACTCCGAATCCGAGCCGCTCATCCAAAAAGGGACGGCAGTGCTGGCCTGGGCACTCCTTCCATTGAAAAAAATCAGCACAAGCCCCCACAAATACGGTGTAATCGGGTCAGATTTAGACGGATATTATTCATATCATATCATAATCCATATTTTTTCCCCAGATTCGGAGTCGTACACCGTAAGGCTAGATACACATACGAATTCGGATTATTCAGAATTTCGAATATGGTACCTTTGGGGTGGATACATATCAGTTTCAAATCAAAAACGGATAATATAAGGGGATAGTATATGCATACACCGTCATCACTTCAAACCTTTAACTAACAATAAATTCATCTAGATTACTTAAGTACGATAGCCGACACAACACAAGCTCAACATAAGCGATAAATTTATATATAAGTTCAAAAACCGATAAATTCATACATAAGTTCAACATAAACGGGAAGAATTGGTGGCGACTAGCTAAAGTAGCTGGACTCTAGAGTTAGGTTAGAATTTGGGTAAAATCTAGACCGATTGGTGTCGATGGTTGATAGATTGAGCCGGTTGGGTACTAACTTGCTTGTCAAATATATGGTCAGATAGTATCCAGTTTACCATTTATCAATGCTATTCAGTCGGATTTTAGCTCTCTCATTTTCGCTACCTTATCCGATAGCAACTATCCAGTATGGATCGGATTCGGTACTAGATGCTAAATTACCTTCCTATATTCGGTACCAACTGGATTCAGTACCGGATCGATCGGGATTAACCCATACCATTTGCACCGCTACCCACAAATCTTCCCTCTCTAGCCATGTCCTCACGGGACGACAACCTTGCTGCCCTTCCCAACAAGCCATTCTAGTATTCTACACCACCGTTGAGCTTGACCTCGCCTTGTGCTAGTTAGACAGGGAAGACTTGTGGGTGCCTTACATTTTTTTTTAAAATGTTGTAGGTGTGAAACCCAAACACAAGTGAGAGGGTGAATATCAGCCGCCTTACAGGCCGTCGTCCATGAAAGTAAAAAATGACACGGGCATTTATACATTTTCGAGGGCCTGAGGGGACCGCACTACCTGTCGGTAAGCCAACAGAGGTTACCTCTGGGGAGGGAGTCCATGAGGGCTCACCAATTTGAATATATTTCTTTTGTTGCTTATGAGAGCTTAAGAGAGCCCCCCACAAATGAGAGATACATGGTGTATTTATAGACTCTTGAGGTTGTACAAATGACCAAAATACCCCTTAGAGGTAGCTACTCTATGAGTACAAATATGGATACAATCGTCCTTTACGAGTGTAACTGTATTTCTTGATCTATATGTAGGTGTATTTTGTAGAGTGGGTCCCGCATCGGTGAAGGGGTAAAATTGTTCTTCCAACATTTAATAAGTCCATTTTATCTCTTAACTTAAATCCGAATATCACTCTTAACTACGAAATTATTCCCTTGAAGACTCGTGGGATCTTTGCTGATTTTTCCAATTGAAAAAGTGCCCGGGCCAGCACTGCCGCCCCTTTTCGGATGAGCGGCTCGGATTTGGAGTAATGCACAAAAGTTCTCCTCTGCAGTAGCAACACATAATGCAGAGGATCCGCGTCCTTTCGGGTTTTGTTTGGTTTGGCTTTGGCTTCTACTGTTGCAAATGCTAGGTCCGGCCGCCAGTCTGCCGGAAAACCGCTGCCAGTCTCGTGGTTTTCCAACTGGCCACATCACAGTCATCGGGCCTGCCAACGCCACAACGGCTCTGGCCTGCTTATCCAAACTATTTGTTCTTTTTGTCATCGCTGATTATTATGGATTAGGGCACTTTAGCAATTAATTTAATCTATAATATATAGAAATAATTCTATACTTTTAGAAGTACATATTCTCATATTTAGTATACTACTTCAAAGAATATTTTATATCTCTTTATCACTTTCAGTGTACTACTTATATATATATATATGAGCTAATATAGAGAGTGCTATGACAAGATTTATGACTAAATAAAGTGCACAAAGCACTACTAATGAAAATAATTTCATCATGTACACAAATGAGATGGTACAACTTACAGACAACCGCTCCGATGATAGCTACGATTGAGTCAGGAATAGATGCACGACGAGGAGGACGAAGGCGGCTGCGAGCAACTGCATGGAGACGCTTTCCAAAAACCTTATTCGCTCCAACTTGTATAGGACCAAAAGGAGCGACAGCTTTGGAGACACTTGCTCTTCCCACGAACGGTAAAAACGAGTAGGTCGCAAGAACAAAGTAGCCGAGTTAGCACAGTGAAGGAAAAGAGGCAAAAACGAAGAACACTAAGTGGCGAATTCTCTCGGGGGTATTGCCTATGAGGACATCTCCTCTAAATAAATAGAATGCCAATACCACAGGAGGAAACCATATTAACTATCTCCGTCTCATATAAATACTACGTATATTAAAGATAGGGATTCTCCGGTTAGCACTTCTATCCATGTGGATTTTATTTTCTCTTGGGCTGACGCGTGTGCACGCATTACCGTGCTCCTAACCACTAGTTAATGGCCCACAGTCTCGGCTTCTATGCGATGCGCACCCAACCAGCTTTCTGCTTCGGTCCACATGGTAAGTAGCGCGGCATGGCACTATAGGAAACAACATTAACTCTCTCAGCAGAATTGGAAACAATGTTAACGCATACCATAATGACACCACTTAATTAGCGTGATTCCAACATTCAAAAGTTGGACCGTTCTTACCTTTTTTTTCCACCTTAAGACATGTTACCATGTATCTCTACTACTTAAAAAAATGAGTTAGTGATGGTTCATCCCGTGATTCATCTGCCATCACCCTCCGCTTGAAATTCAGATGTCCATTGTCAATCCAAAGGTCCAGATCCACAGGTGCCACACCCCCGCGCTACCCTTTCCTCCCCTCCCAAAAATCTACTCCCCTTTCCCTCACCCACCCTAACCCTACCCCCTCCCCCGCTCGTGCTTGGTTGCCTAACCCTACACCCGCGCCGCTACCTTCCCCCACCGCGCAGCCCCCTCCTCCACTCCTCCACTCCACCCCCACGCTGCCCACCTCCTCCATCCCACTCTACCCCCGCTGCTGCCCCTCTCCTCTTCCACTCCGCCCCCGCACCACACCTCCTACTCCAGCCCGTGCATCGCCTCCATCTCCCCTCTCACCACCACGCGCTCGACCTCACGCCCTCCCCTCCATGCCCGACTGAGCTCCTTCCCTCCCCTCCCAATCCGTGCTGCCGCCTCCCATTACTCCATCTTCTCCCTAACCCTCCCCTCTCTTTGGATCCGGTCGAGGTGCGCCGCCTTCAACCAACCCCTTTGCCCCGATTTCCCTACGCGCCTCTCTTAACCCTGTGACCCTCTCGTCATTGTCCCACTGGATCCTGCTAGATCCAGGTGTTATAACATCCTGATTTATAAAGCCTTTTTGAAGGTTTTAAAATAAAATTCACCATTGGAATTTTTCTGGATTTAAAACAAGCTTAAATTAAATTTTTAATAATTGAAAGAATTTAATATGACTAAAATAAATATTAACATATGTAAAAATATTTTATTTGGATTTCTTGTGTCTTAATGAATTTTTTGTAATTTTTGTATAATTTTTTCAGATTTATTTGTTATTTTCTAGAGCTCATAAGGATTTATTTGAATTTCTGAAAATAGAAAATCCTAAAAATTCTAAAAATATTAACGGGCTGAGCCCCTTACTGTTCATCTGGCCCACTCCACATCAGTCGTCTGATCTTCCATCTACCACATGTTAGCCATCCGGCCAAGCCTTGCATCAGCCGTTGGTGTCCACCCGAGGCCACGTGTCAAGCATCAGGGCAATCAAGCGCTATTCATCTGTGCCTTAAGCGATTACTATTCAATTGTCTAGGGGACATATGTCATCCATGCGATGGTTCAGGCAATATTCATCGTCGTCTTCGAGGAGGACTCTGTCGTCGCCGTCGTATCCGTGTCGATCTCACCTCGGCATTTGCGCTGTGGCCGTGTGGGACACTGCATCGTGCCTGCCCTGAACTCCTCGGCATCTGTGCCTTAAATAGTGCAACCAAGCCATTGGGTTCCTTGTCCCACAGTGCATCAGCCACCACCATCACGCCTCTCATCTTCGTCGGAGTTCGCTCGCGCCATTGCCTCCGTCTTCGTCTCCGGCAGCAGGTACCTTCGTCTTTGCCTTCGCCTCATGTCGCAAGTCATTCCACTACCGCCCGCTAAGCGCTGCCGCTCAACAGGTTGCCGCCGTCATCGTCAGCCACTGCCGATGAGTTCTGCCCCACCTCGTCCCGCCATCCTCGTCGCACTGCCCTCACTGGCCGAACCCTATCGCGATCCTCGGTCCGCGTGCAGCTCGCCCGCCGTCGTGACCCCTCGTGCATAAAAGTGTCGCCCCGAACCCTGTGCCTTACCATGCATCAGCCCATCAGCCGTCCGATCACCATGGTGATCGTTTGATTGATCCACACCATCACAAAGAGCAAATGGTCGAGATCCATCCACGTGGACCATTGACAGCCATTGGATCACCGTGACATCACCCCGCACCACGCCTACGTGCCATTTCAAATTCTCCATGAACTGAGCTCACTGTGCCCATATCACTGACACCATGGACCCACCTGTTAGCCGCCACTGTTCCGTAGACCTGTAAGCTGCCGAGCCGAGTCAGCCACATGCTCGGCATGCCACCTCAGCCCTAGAATCCACGTGTCACCACGTGTCGCACCACGTCAATGCCACGTCAGCTCCTGAGCTGACCTGAGTGCCACGTCAATCCTACTTGCCACCTGTTAACCACGTATTTGCCACGTCACTGCCACGTCAACCCTAGCCACCACATCAGCAAGCCCAGTCGTACGTGCCCAATTCTATGAGCTGAGTCCACCGTAGATGAGCTTTTTCGAGCACCGAGTCCATAGCACAGTAATATTTTCTAATTTCTAGTATTTTCTTTAGATTTAATTTTTCAAGAGCATATTCTCCTTTATCCTAGCTTCAATTGATCCTGTTCTTTTTTCTAAGGTTATCTAAAATAGAGCTCTATATTTTGGTTCTAGTTTTATAGTTTTTTAAGTTTATTTGAATTTTATTTACTTTTATTTTGTGCCTTATCCGTTTTGTCTCTTGTTAGATCGTGTCTTCGAATGAGCGGGAGCATCACCAGAAGATGAAGATTTTATAACTGAGCAAGGCCAAGGCAAGTTGTGTCCTTTAATCTTGTTGAACCTAATTTTAATCTATTATTTATTTATTTTATTTTAAATTATCATGTATTGCTATTTTATTACAAACCTTCGTATGTGGTAGTTACTGTCCAAATTGGATTAATCCCTTATTTGATAATTTTGAATACTATGTTATCATTATCAATATAGGATAAGAAATTATTTAATGATGCGTTGTCACATGGATTGAACAATCAATTTGATTAGTCATGCTTATAGTCACGTTGAGTTCATCATCACACGAGATCAATTTAATTAATTTGACTTAATGAGATACTGAATCATGGTTGTAACCACAGTTATAAAATTTGAGTACTATGATATTGGTATCTCATTGGTGTTGGTTATACAAAATTGGTTTCTACTCGGGCGAGTGATCGTGCAGTAAAGGGGGAAGTGTGGATTCACTTCGAGGGATATAGATGTCTCGCTTGGATAATATTTAAGGACTTAAGTTTGTGTGCCATTGATCTGAGCCTTATCATTCAAACCACATGTCTAGTATAGGATAGATCTAACTGATTAATTTGTGATGTTTCAATTTAAATCTCACCATTGCGATGAACATGGTTGTTGATTTCCATAAGGAGCAAGGCGGGTGTGATGCGAAACCTTAGCCAACGGGATTGAGTTGAGGTTGAGTATTGTAAAGGCCTTGTTGTGATTTTTTTAACGTGAGGATGATCACATCGTGTGGATACAGTTGTACAACCTCTGCAGAGTGTAAAACTAATCAAATAGTCGTGTCTCCGGTTATAGACAATGCTCGGTGGTTTCACACGAGGGTTAGATTTCGTAAAGACTTAGTTTGGTTAAATTTGTAGAGTGAATGGTTAGTTCACTGGTGGAGCAACTTGTGAATAATTAGTTCACAAGTGGTTTACTCAATTCCTTTGTTTATTTATTTATTATCATTTTCTTTAAAGATAACTTTCAATCTAATTGTTGTATTTACTTTAAATTATTGATTTCTATAAAATAACCTTTCAGTCATCCATTAGTAAGCCTTACATATTATATTACATATTTGTTATAAACGACTTACTGAGTACCAATGTACTCATGACTTTATGCCTACTATTGCTCAGTCGAAGAAGAACAATATCAGCAGGAGGTATCTGAAGGAGGATACTTCGACAACTTCGTGGATTAGGACTTTGCTTCCTAGTCGATTGCCTGTGGGCATGTCGAATGGCTACCATGCTTAATTTTGTTTTTCGTTGCTAGTTTTTTAAGCCCTTCAGTCTAATATTTGTAAGCTTGTCCATAAGGTCGTACTCTGATAATTATTAATATTTGAGTTTGTTTCTTTATTCATATGATCGATATTTCATCTATGTTTACACTGTATACACTAGCGTGATTCTGGACTAGTGCATTATATATAGAGAATTTATGTTTGCATATTCAGATCTCGATAGGCATCCAGATCCCCAAGCCCTACGCCTCCCTCTCCCCGAAGTAGCTTTGTCGCCACTACTGGAGAGGCCAGGAGAAGGCCACGCGCTCTTTGGCAAGTGCAGTGCTCAGCTACAGTGTGTCCGATGGAAATGGGGATGCCTGTGAGCTGTCCCGCGCAATGCTACTCTGGAGGGCGGTCAAGTTGCCCATCTACTCCGTGGCGCTTGTGCCATTCTCCATGAGTTCCTTCAGGACCCTTCCTTCCCAATGTCAATGCATGCAGATCCTTGTGAATTTTTCAATTTTTACGGCAACCAAACCACAAAATTAGATTCATTTTTGCAATTCAGAACTAGAATTCTAGAACCGTAAGTGTGGTGTCATGCTTGTTCATATTATTGTATAAGATCTGATCAATCCACGCTCAATACTCCAATTGAGAATTGACTGGAGCAATGGAGCTATAGTGAGAACAAGCCAAATCAATGGGCACAACATTTCGTGGTATGCAGTTATGGATGCCTTACACTATTACATTTATGTATTTTGCGGTTGGCTGCAGGTAGGGAGTGCTTTTGCTTATCATCATGTGGGCTTGTTCTTTGCCAAATGCTACTTTGCTCTCTTGGCTGCAGTAGTCCTTGTGATCACTTGGCTCAATCTAAGGTAACATAACATAGAGCAAGAGATTGTTATGAGAAGCATTGTTCATCCATTAATGTGCTTTTTTTGATGAAATGATCAATCATGTTTCCCTGTTCTTGAGAGAAAGAGACTTACTATATTTGACTTCATTGCAGCAATGATGTTTATGATTTAGATGCCAGGGCTAATAAGAACAAGAAAAAATTGTTGTTAACATTATTGGCAGGTACTACTTGTTTCCAATTCCAGTTAGTATTCTAAATGATATGCATGCTTTGTTCTAGAAGTAAAGCATGTTACATTATAATATATTGTTTAGTCGAATAGTGGCGCAATATGCTACAAACATTTCTCTTCTGCTTGGCTTTGTGGGGTTATTTTGGGCTTGTGCAGAAGCTAGGGATATCAGGCTTATTTTATTGGTGATATGTGCAATCCTTGTGGCTATGTTTGTCAGGTAACCTCGCTGGTGCCCGCACCTACCACCGCCGAGGCCACCGCTGAGGGCTGTGATGGCCTCCTCTGGTGTTGAGATCAATAGGGGTTGAAACACACGCAATATAACATAGAATGGGTCAAACCAAAGTTCAGGCTTTCTAAACCATTCAGTAGGCCTATATTAAGTGCCAACCCATCTATCATCTTGCACAGTCTTCAACCAAGTGATTGTTTCATCATATTTGCCTAAGATGGTTTGTGGAAACATCTGAGTAATCAGAAAGCTGTTGAGATTGTTCCAACCATTAACATTCTGTAAGATTCTGCATATCTCTTTCCCTTCATTCAGCTTTATCACTAGCACTTTTTGTTTTTCTGCATATTAAAGCTTCATGCTTTCAACCTTGCTATGCAACTCTTTTCACATTGTAACAATATTTTAATGTATTACAAGTTTTGATCGCATTAAAAAAAATAGGAGTACCTAGGAGGCTAGGATTGGAATTATTGTTAAACTCTTTCCTAACCTATTTATCTACCAGTCAGAGTAAATGTGGATAAGGTGTAGGTTTATTTGTTAATGTAACTTATTTGGAAAATAATAAGCTGATAGGTTTTTTATTTCTAACCATCATAACATTGCTATTTACTTAAAAGTAAAGGAGAATATGATTTTGCCGTATTAAAAATCCAGATGGTACTCTGATTTTTTGTTGGCACCAACATGGTAGCACACACCATTAGTGTTAAAAGTTGTGTCATCCGCTTCTGCTAATAGTGTTTGCTATTTTCTTTGCAAATTCAGCATTACAATGAACATAGTTAGCAATAAACCAGAAGAAAATTAGCAAAAATACCCTATTCCCGTGTTAGCCAAGAAATTTTAGGAATTTAAAAGGCAAGTGTTTAATGAAGAAAAGGTTATGTCAATGTCATCGCAAACATATAAAATTATGATAATACCATTGGAGTCGTCCTCGACTGGCCAGTGTCATCGCAAACACTCAAATTATGGAAAATACCATCCTCAACTGGCCTAGTCCTCTTCTTCCATAGGCCATAGCTATAGGCTGTTGCAGAACAAGCATGACCCTATGTTCTATGATGGTTTTTAGCCCTCTAGCTACTTATGATATTGTTGGTACTTAAATTAGTTAGAGTTAAGTCCTCTCATGTTAGGTGAGCCTGATACTATTAAAAGATACATCAGTTCTTTATATTTGTAGATTTCTACCAGCTTCACTATCTTTTTATCTCTACACTGTATCTATTTCTTGGGAAGACTATACCAAGACTTTAAGAATTGTCCTATTCATTTTCTGTTGTTGCTAATGTGGTTGTAGATGCAGAAAATCCACAATTCACTATTCTAAAATTTTGGTGCCATCAATTTTTTTTTATGTTTGAGGTTTCATTGACATCTACTTGTGGTTCAGTTGAATACGTGACTAGCAAGAGTCTAAAGGTATCCCTCCTGGTAAAGATGTCTACATAATTCTCTGTCTTCATAGTCCTGTGAGAAGATCTAGAAGGATAATTCTTCTTCTGTGGGTTTTATTTAGTTACAATGAAATATATTACTTCATGGTAAATAATAGTGAAATCATAAAATTCTATAACTTGAACGAATCAAGAGAGTATGAATGACACTAATCTAACAGTAGAAGTAATGTAACTAACCAAACACATGTGCCTTTTTTTGGTAGGGTATGCTAAATTGGAACGACATTTTGTAGGAACTACCACGGCTTGAAAATATATTGAGCAAACTTGAATGATGAAAAAGGTGAGTATGTAGCTGCAATTTGACCATCCTATGGTTCCTCTATTTTATTATTCATGCCCTTATTTATGTGAAGACCAGGCCATTGTATTTCTTTTTAAAGATACTGAACATCCTGCTCTATGATAGTTGCAGTTTCTTTAAGCTTTTCATTTATTTGTAGACACCAATATGGAGGACTTAACTCTAAAAGAAGTGGCTTTTATGTGCCAGAGATTAAATGAGACCCAATATTTTAGTTATAGGAGATGAGTAGGATATATTAACAAGCCTAATGGTTATATATATGACCACATGGGATTTGTGCGTATTTCTCTGTGTTTTTCGCACATTGACTACGTTTTAGAGATTTTTTTTTATGAAGTGTGATGGATCAATTTATGCTTAATTTGTTTCGGAAAGGAAAATTCACATACAACTTTATGGCGGTGGTGTGATAGTTAGCCATTAGATCATAATCTAATGTATCTTAATATCTTATCGTATTTGCCTTAAAGGCATCGCCAACCTTCCATCCATACCCATCCAATTGTGCTACCACCTCACACCTTATTTGTCCCTCAACACATCTTTATCTCACGCCTCACCTCACATAACTCCTCAATTGTAGCCATTAACATTAGACCTAATTCTTGATTGATCTCCTTCCTTCCTTCCCTCCCCCTCTCATGTCCATGTGTCATGTCCGCCACTAGGCCAGCCACCAGCACAAATGGTGCTCCATGACTTCGCTACCTCCTCATCAATTCTATGCTTTTCTCCTTCTCGATTTTCCCAAACCACCATTTCTACCATCGTCCTCCTACAAAAAACACCACGATGGCTTTTCTCCATCATCAACGTCCCTCTAGCCTAGATATAGGGTTAAGGGAGATGGTGAACATGTAAGAAGAGTTGGTGCGTCTTCTAGCCCTCGCCGCCGCTGCCGCTCAATGACCGTGCCGTCATGTCTGTCCCTCGACTTAAGAAAAAGGTACCCTACTGTGTTTTACCAATTTTATTTCTACTTACTAACTAGTCAATATTTTCGCACACCAACCATCAACATGAAAATCTTGCATGAAAAATCCTAGAAATGCATAAACAAGGAAAAATAAAAGGCAACATGTTCTTTAGCAAATTCCTCATTTTAGCACTAGTTAGTAATCTGATACCATTTCCACACACCAAATACCAAACACCAAACATGCCACTCACAAATGGGAAAAAATCATAAAAAGGCATGCATTAGAGCCAGGTTAAACAATTTCTCTCTTATACACTACTACGAAGCTGTCAAGCACAGGTCACAAAGATTAAAGTAAAACACAAAGTCAGACAAGGTTAGTCGCATAGTTAACGACTACCAGCGAAAGCGCGGCGTCATACCGCGCTAGCTACCATGTGGACAGAAGCAAAATAGCTGACAATTCATGGGGAGGTTTATCTAGAAAAATCAAGGACCCGTACATAATTTCAAAAAAACTAAAGATCTTTTTCGCAAAAAATCAAGGACCCATACGTAATTTTGGGAGAACCGCGGGGCTTTATCCAACACAACAAAAGGAGAGGCTCCCTAAAAAAACTGAGGACCTATATGTAATTTGGGAAAAGCAGAGAGGTTTTTCATGAAAAAAATGACATGGCAAGGGCCTTTATGCAAAAATTAAGGACCCGCACACGATTTTGAAAAGGTAAAAGGGTCTATTCACAAAAGCGTTGACGTAGAAGGTCTTCTCGGTGCAAATCCCTCCGGGCTTTATGGCACTGCTCATTTCAGTTTAAAGCCAGCTTTTATTTCTGGTTTCTGCTTTTTTTTTTACTATTCAGTAATTTCGTCTTTTTCTGGGTTTTTTTAGATTTTTGGGGCTTTTTTGCCTTTTTTTCTCGTATTCCTTTGCATTGCCTGTGATAGACTAATATGTTTTTCTTTTTTAAATTTAATTATGCCAAATAAACTAACTCAGTTACAGTAAAAATTAAACCAACTACAGTTAAAAAAAAGTGTAAGACATCGCTATTCCGAATCTTCGTGTTTCAAATAAACAGGCCCCAGTTAAATCTTCCACCAATCGTCCTCGAGATGGATGGAGATCAACATGTCCCTCACTGTTCCTTTTTCTCCGGCCAGCTGCGTGCTGACACCCGTGCATACAAAGACACAACGATAGGTAGGAACACATGCGTCCGGCCGGCCTCCCGTTCCCACTCATGGATCGTCCAGAACAAGATGCGCCGGCCGGCCGGCCGACCGTTTCACTGCGAAATGTACATATCGATCGACACATCGATGCGAAAACGGCACAGGTGAGACACGTTAGGCTGCCTGTAAGCATCTCCGAAGCCAAAGGGGCCCTACAAAAATTCCATCAGGCATGACAGGAGCATTTAGGGTATTCCCAAGGATAAACATCTTAAGCTATATTCATACTTCACATCACCGAAAAATTCATTGTAGACGCTACTATATTAGTGGATCATATTTATATGTGGACCTAAGCAATAAATATTATAATTCCATATTCCTCTCTCTCTCCCCTACTCTCTCAAAAGTTGATATAGAGACCATAGTTTCTCCCCAATATAAGTTTTTGTTGATTTCTTGCTATTTGAATTTTGTGCCTATGTGATATCTTACATAAGACGTTACTTTTCTCTCTTTCTTCGTTAATTTCTACTCCATCTCATTCTAAATCTACTCTATAGACATTGCTACCCTTAAGCTGGAGGTCACTGACGACGCTGACCGAGCCGACACGCACGGGAGTCTGACCAGACACAACACATGCAATGCACGAGCCCGATCGATCCCTGCATGCATGCATGTCCAGTTGGACTCCTCGAACCCGGCACGGCTTCGCGGGAGCCACACCACGCCATGGCCCATGGCCTTGCATTCCCCATGTTCCTTGCGTGTTTTGTTGGGGGCATATATATCCTGTCAAGTCTCAATCATCTTGCGAACAAAAGGAAAAGCAATGAAATGGAAAAGAAAATAAAAGAAAGTAGGAACAGCCGCAGTGTACAAGTGGGAGTACAACACTAATTAATTAAGCTAGTCCGGGCTCATTATTTTCGGTTATGTATATAGCTTATGGTTTTTAAATTCTTACTATTTACGAGATAGAATGAAGAGAGATGGTTACGTGCGATTTTAGTCGATATAGCTGAATACGATATAGTGTCTACTATAATTAATTTATATTCTATCTTAAAAAGATATTTATTTAAAAGTTAACTACTATGGCATAAGACATAAAAGAAGAATGGTTCAGTCATTTGTTGGGTCCCGCTTGAGTTTCGGTGTACAAGTAGGAACAGGCGTCTGTCCGTGCTGAGAATTAAATTGATGCTGGACTCTCTTAATTTGCAGTAAAACTTACAGGGTATGTAAAAACCGGGCCCTAAAAAATAAACAGATTTTGATAAGCTATGTTAGTCAGGTGTGAAGCTAAAGCAAGGTGTGTTCTGTCAAAAAGATTTTGATATCCAAAGCCAGGGGCATAGCCAGTCCACTGAAAATCAGTAGAAGCGACACATTCTATTATTTGTTGCAGTACTATGAGTACTCCGAAGCGTCCTTTTTGCAAGTAAGAAAACATTGCAAGCAAGCTAGCATGTTCGTGATAAAAAGGTGTTCTCGCATGCTTGGAAGATGGGGTTCGGGCCCTTTGATTATGAAGGAGATGAACTGACACAAATGTTTCTTGAATGTGGGTTGAGGCATTTATCCATACGACAAGTAATTTGGAGTAATGCCTTGATTACCTTGGGGCTTAGTTAACTAATATGTACCATAATTAATTTATAGATTCTATTTTAAAAAGACATTCGATTTAAAAATTAGTTACCGTAAAAAAATAAAAAATAATTTTTAGAAACTAAAAAGAAATACTTTGTCACCACCAACAAGAAGTGACGCAGACGTTTTCCCCAGACGTGACCACAACCAGAGAAGAGGTGACACATGATGTGGCGAGAGGCTGCCATGTGGGCCACACGGTCAGCTGTTACAGGTGAAAATCAGCTTTAAAACCAATAGTTCTGAGATACAACATTTCCTAAAATATGTAGTTTCGCAAAATAGATCCTTAGTTTCTTGATAGTTTGCACAACTAATATGAAGCTCTGTGAAATGTACTCTTTTTTGGTAGAGAGAAGGATGTCCCATGTTATGTAAAGGCCAACTGAAACTTAATATGAACAATAAAATATAACAATCTAACTTATTAAGATTAAATAAGGTTTGTAAATGTTACGGATTTCAAAAGAGTTAAAGCGTAGTATATTGTTATGAAAGTAAAATAAATTAATATAGTAAAAAGAACATTTCAATTGTGCTGATGTTTTGAATTTTGTCGATTTTTACACTTAGCTTTTTCCTATTTTCAGTTGAAATAATATGCATCACTCTTTCTTTACTTTTTGTACATATAGATCTTCACCCACTAGAAGGCAGGGCAGCGAACGGAGGGCAGGAGGGGCTCAGTTTCTTTTGGATTTATATTTAGACTTTAATTTTTATTTCTATAGTAATTCGTTGTTAAACGGTATATTTTTTAAAGCGATATCTACAGATAAATTATAATACAAACTGTACCGGCTAAAATCATATGCTACTATTTTTCTTTACATATTACCTCTCACAAACAGGCCAAAATTCAAACACTACAGCTAGAAGTCATAAGCCTTAGCCCAAAAAAAAAACCACCCTAACATGAACAATAGCTACAATCCAATATTTCTTAATCCTCCTATTTTTGACACATGAGAATCACTTTGCTTACAATTGGGGTGACCCTTTTCTTTTGGATTTTTGGTATCGGACCTGAATTTTACTAATCCAAAATCTTTTACGATTTCACCGTACTATTTTTTGGATTAGTAGATAGTGTTTATATATATATATTACTGAGCATCAAATACATATCTTGTAGAAGCATAACTAATACAATGGTGGACTTACATATGAGTCGATCAGGCCGAAACCATTAAAGAGCAGCAGGTAGAACGGAAACTTCACACAAGTGAAACTCTCAGGATATGCCCACAGACAACTAACTAGAGCTTACAACCAAGTTTTTGGTCTTCTCATCTTCTAGTTCATGTCAACTCCTTTAGATGACGTGGGGCATGACTTTCTCCTTCTTACTTACTGAATATAATAATTAGCAAAAGTGAATACAAAGATACTCAGCAAACTACTACACAGAATGTAATTATAATAGATGTAAGGCTAAACAAGAGAGGATTGATGTTCTTTTATTTACAAAAATACCACTATTTTAATATACAAATATAGAAAATTCCTATTACTAGTATTTTGACTAAACCATATTTTTCTGAAGTGTGTAAAAGTATGTAGTAATAATAGTAGTATATGTTACATCCACTTGTTACGGAGTATGGTTACCTCCACCATATGTTAATTTTTTATTAGAGTTATGTCCATCCACTATTTATCACTAGGTTACGTTCACCTTGGAAAATTCTATCTAGGATTACATCAGCACGTCGTTTTTTCATCTCACCTATAAAGATTTTAGAAATAGACACTAACTTGAATAAGTTTCTATGCCCACTCATGATCTTAAACACGCCTATTCGAATAGTTTTCACTCTACAGATGTCATACACTTTACCCATAAAAGACAATTAACTTATTATATTACATATGTTTCCTCAGTTATACAAATCAAGAAGATTTACGATGCATCTCCCTAGTGAGACCACACCTACTACGGTTTCCACTGTTGTGGGGTTACGTCCACCCACTTCAAAAGCTCTCTCTTGTACCACACAAACTAATACATATTTGTCAACTAAACATGGTTATCAAGTGCATTATATATTACCAAACCACCATTGCGTTAATGAAACACAAATGGCATATTAAGCGTATTGCTTGCAGGTGAATGAATCTACACTAATTTCAATTGTGAAATCTTCTATATAGCAGCAAAACCACCTTGAAAACTAATTTAAACTCTCTTCTACTCTCTCTTTCTTCTCTCTCAACTCTCTCGCTTGGCAAGAAAGAAACTCAATTATGCAGCTTCGAATGAGAGGGTGGAGAGGAATGTGAGCTATTTTATACGCACAAGGAGGCATTGGTGACTGACAGGGCCACACGGGCATAGGGCCAGTGCCAAGGCTTGATGAAAGCCACGAGAATTACTATCGAGTGCGTCCAACCGATCGACCACCGAGCCATCTACCGAGCAAGGGCAACTCGACAACACCTGTTGAGCCAAGGCAGCTTGGCAAGAGCTATCGAGTAACGGGAGCTCGGTAGGCCTATGGGCCCTACTAGCTCCCGTGCACCGTCCTCGCTTGTCGCGTTTGCTTGGGCTGCCGCTGTCACACCATCTTGCCAAGCTTCGGTGGTGCGACAGGAGACATGTGTCGCCTGCAGCATATACCGAGCTCGACGATAGGGCTAGAATTGCAAAAAGGGATATCCAGAAGCTAAATTTGAAAAAAAAAGTGCTATAGTACCAAACATACAAACAGCTCTAGATCTTCACCCACTTGTAGGCAGGGCAGCGAACAAGGGTAGTTGGGTCCAACATGGGCAATAGCTACAATCCAATGTTTCTTAATCCTCCTATTTTTGACACATGAGAATCACTTTGCTTAGAATTGGGGTGGCATCCCTTCAACCGAAGCAACTGCCACCCCTGCAACGTTACAAGAAGACTGGTCGGACAGAGACAACATTGTGAGACAATCGACACAGTCACAAGCATTTGCTCTGCCATTGTTGCAATCTTTAGCAATGGACTAGACACTTTGATCTTGCACATTTGTCTCCTGATTGGGGCCCAAGAACACCCATTGTACTCTGTTCGTCGTCATAGCCAAGAGAGAGCCCAGACCTGAATAAACGCTGTGTGTGTTCCTTGTGCCTTTTCCTATGATCGTTTGCTCCTACACCGTATTCATTCGTAAGATGACTCTCAGAACGTCGAGAACATGTAGTCCCTTTCCTTCTTGAGTGGCCTGTTAGTTTGATCCTTTGATTACTGAATATCTTATCTTCTTATACTTTATGCTCAATCTTCTAAATTTATATTAATCTTGTATTGTGTTCATATTAATCATGTGTTACCATTTGCCATGCTAGGTTAACATATATATAGTCTAGTATAGCTAATGGAAATATATGATTAATGTGAAACATAAGATTAATATGAACATAATATAAGATTAATGTGAACTCAAGAGATTGAATATAAAATACAAGAAGACGAGACGTTTGATAATTAAAATATCAGACTAACATGACCGAATAACATGATTAAAAAATTCGACTATCAACCAAGCTAAGAATCTAGCTACACCTCTTGATCGCGACTTTATGTGCTTAATTAATTTCGATCGTTTGGTATCATGGTGACAATTGTCCGGTCTTGCGCAGTGTATGTACTATCAAGTAGCACAGCTCACACCCTAGAAAATGACATGTTCATGCACTTGCTGTTAGAACTGTCTCCGTAGAACCACTGGCCACTGCCTGCCTATAGTGCTTGCATACATGTATGAAGACAATGGGGCAACCATAGGATAAACCCTTGGAATAATCATCCCTTTTTCTGGCAACGACGTCATTGGAGATACATATACTATCGTGACTATTATGGCTCTATTATAAAGTGCTGTAGCTTTTAACTTTTAGTTAAAACAATATTATAGCTGTTAGCTTTTTCGAAGATATTCAATTAAAGAAAAATAAATAAAAAATGGTTATATCTTTATAGATAATATAAAGGAAAAAAGAAAAAAAAACTATGTTAAGAAGTTAACATGTTTCGAATAACTTTTGGTATTTAAAAATCAGAAGTTATCGTTGTTTAAAATGATACCTATATTCAATGAAAGAGATGAAGTGACAGACAGGAGGAGCATGCATGAATGCATCGCTTTCGCTTGGCAATGGCAGGACTACCGGCATCAGAAAACATGAAGTCTTCTAACTTGTTGGAAGACTGTCAAAAGGTTCGACCGGGTCGCCTAATTAGGATGGCGTTTCTTTTCCTAAATGTACAGCTAGCCCGCGAGAACACGGCAAAATCTGGACTGGAACAATTGGTTCTCAGCATCATTGATAAAAACAGCAACTTGAAGAGTTTCGAACTTAAGTTGGAGCACTGTCAGAAGGTCGATCGACTAGTTCGTCTCTTAAGTTTTTTTCTATGTTCTAAGGGGCTGCTCAAGTTGGCTTAAAAACTAGTTTTTACTTTTAACTTCTGCTTTTTTCACTATTTAGTAATTTCGTCTTTTTCTATGTTTTTTTAGATTTTTTAGGTTTTTTTGTCTTTTCTTTTTTTCCCATATTCCTTTACATTGTCCGTGACGGACTAACATATTTTTTCTATTTTTACTTTTTTAAATATAATTATACCAAATAAATCAACTTAGTTACAATAAAAAATAAGCTAACTATAATAAAAAAATAATAAATCAACGTCAAACTGAGTGCTACCTAAATACTAATGTAACTAGGCACTAGGATCTAGACTGCTAGAGGGTTGCTCGGAAGAAGAGTTCGGGTCTGTTCTTTTTTGCTGTGGCTTATAGTTTTTGATTGAAAATTTTGAATTTTAGCTGTTTGCGACAGAGATTGCGGAGAGAGATACTCGCTTGCGATTTTGGATGATACAGATATTGGATTTTTAACGTGTACTATAATTAACCTGTAAACTTCATCTTATAAAAATACTTCGTTTAAAAATTAGGTACTGTAATAAAAGTTAAAAGCTGTTTTGAAAAGCTAAATAGAATATGCCTGAATTTTCGAAGAGCTCATAGGATCGCATGCCCATCTCAATCTGGTTGGGTGTTTCTCAGGCAAAGGAGATGGCTTGGTTGACCCGCACACCTTTATTCAACTTCTTTTCCACGGACTTAAACGTGAGAAATTTTAGATCTAATGGTAGTCAATGGGACTGGAGGTGACGCCAAGGGGTTTCCCGGATTTTTCCCCAAGAAACAAGCAATATAACACCATATTTTCCTATTAGATGCCATACCATTTCACTATTTTTCTTTCAGTGGGAAGAAAGGTGGCAAAAGGACTCAAAATTCCAAGTTGCTTTCTTACAGCGCACTGTCCGCTGCTTCTCTTGACAAACTGTGCATTGCAGCGACGGCCTCTTTCCTGCACGCGTGCACACACATATATACACATATATATATGTATATATATATCGCCGAATTTTTATCACCTTTAGTACTATTTGGTACTGTATTTATAGAAATAACCGTATAGAAAATGTATTAGAAAAAAAATAACCTTTTTGCCGTCCGATGGATGGACAGCAGCGCGGTGGAGCGGATGCGTGACCCTGTCGTCCCGTGGTGGACAGCTGGCCGCCTGTCGCCTGGTGGGCAGACGGCAAAGGGCCTACCGTCCGGTGGTGAGACGGCAGGTGATTAGGCTAGCTGAATCACCTGTTATTTTTTTTAATTTTATGTAAAATCTATATAAATATTTTTAATCTAGTAAATGAGCTCAAAAAATTATGAATATTTATGTGCAGCCTCCAGACACAACGTAGTTGATCGTGTAATTTTTTTATAATTTTATCTACTCTGAATATTGCTCAAAAATTCGTATAATTTTGTTATTCGTAAGAGCTGTTACATATAAGAAATGAGCTCCAAAAATAACGAAATTTTATGTAAAGCTCCCTACACACTTGTAATAATTGTATAAATGTTTTAAAAATTTTATATACTCTAAATTTGCTACATTAATTTATGTTAATTTTATGACTTTGAGTTCTATCGATCGGTACTATTTATCAACCATAGTATAAAATAACAGGGCTATATCCCTGGGTTGGATGTTCTACAGCACCGGTACCAAGCACGCATGGCCCCTTTTTTCTTAGGAAGAGAAAAGGATCATCATCAACCTACTTATTTCTAACCAGCTTATTTTATCATAAACAAGAAAAAAACAGGTATATATAGCTTGTAAAACCCTGGGCTAATCGAAGACCATTCGATCCAAGGCAGGCTCGGTGCTGGTGGTCCAGTGGAGACCAGACCATGATCGAGGAGAGGACGAGGACGCATGCATGCAGATGGATATTTGAGGCCCATACATCCATGCATGCATGCATGCATGCGAGGACCAGAGCTTCAGGCTTGACCAGAGTTTATCCACACAGGAGTGTGCATTGGAGCAGGATCTGCTGCGCCTGTTCTAGTTGAAGTGTTTAACCAGTGCACATTTTCTTTTTTGAAACTTATTACTGCACATGTTTAATTCGGACTTTATCCGATCAAACGAGCTATCAAGCATACGAAGCAAGCAGCCAAGCACACACCCAGCCAATCCACGTCTTACTTGGGATCAGGATCCAGTAGTTAGTAGCTTGCTTCCTGCCGGAAAATTCAATGGAGGCCATGTATTCTCCTTATTATGAGCATGAGGCACTAACGACTACCAATATTCGATTAACAATCGCTTTCAATTGGAGTATTAGCTAGCCATGACCAGTCGGTTTCAATTTATAAAGCCATGTGCTTGCTAGATTAATTTTTGCAAACATTATTTTTAAATATTACGTTAGTAGGGTCTTGAAGTCAACATCTTCTGACTTTGATACCTCGTATATTAAGTTACATGTACTAAACATTTCTCTGCACCCACGATGTTTTCTTTCTCTGATTTTTCAATTTTTTTCCGGCCTTTGACAAATGCAGCAATTGATTAATCCCTCAGGTGGAGTTTTCCCCGTGGGGCTGGGGATGTGCTGATCAACCAAATTAATCCCTAAGAGCTTGTTTAGAAGATTAATTTATTCTTGATCGGAATCCATATGAATATATTAGAATTTTAGTTTAAAATTCTAATCTATCTATGTAAATTCCGATCGAAAATAAGCCTTCCAAACAAGACATTAAGGGGTTAACTCCCCTTGGGAAATTCTTCTCAAATGGATCTCTATTGGATTTTATCAATATCGGTGCATGATCCGATGGCTACAAGAGGCATCTCCACGTGAGGTTCACACTCGAAGCCTCTCCCATTGAGCATGCCAGCAAGACGAGCAGTGCTGCGTCGTGCATGGCTGCTCGGATCGGCATCGGACGGCCCTCATGCCTCCGCTATATGGCGGTATCGTGGCACTCGATCGATCACTCGTCATCTTTCTATTTTATTATCGCTGCATGGAACTCGGCGTCTCCATACCACGAGTAGAAGAACAAGTGGGCGGTAGCACCAGCAGAGAGACAAATGTCAGAGGAGAAGATGCATCCCCCTTTGGAGATACTCCAGGCACCTGTAGGGTCGGCGCCCTAAAAGCTCGGCCAATGGATAGCAAAGAAGATGCTATGTACCATCATCATATTTGTATATGTCCATGCATGTGAAATGGTGTGCCCAAAGTAGCCAGTAGGCTAAGGGTAATCAGAGGGGCATATGTGTATGATCTGCCTGATCTCATCTTCAGATAATTGGAGTACAAGTGAAGTGAGTAGTATTCAGGTCTATCTTTTTGACTTTTAAAAACAGTTTTTAACTTTTAATACAGTATCTAACTTTTAAATCGAGTATTTTTTTAAGACGGAATCTACGAGTTAATTGTAGTACACATTAAAAGTCCAATATATGTACAATCCAAAATCACAAACGATTATCTCTCTGTTCGTAATCTTTGTCATAAACAACTAAAATTCAAAAATTTCAACTAAAAACCAGAAGCCACATCTATATCAAACAGACCCTTCAAACTAGTGTTTTGCCTACTAATTACAGCCCTGTTGCAAAGTATACTAGGGTGGACGCAATCCAAGCTGCGCTGCTCATTCCGGCTGAACGTAGTTTTTTGTTTTAGAAAAGATGCTCCGACTGAACGCGGCTTGGTATAGCTTGCAAGTGAACTTCGTGCTCGAGTATAGATGTAGGAAAATTGATGTGAGATAGGACTGTTGTGATTGGGCTCATTTATTGGCTTGGGCCTGGGCAGGGTTGTGAAGCCTTCACTAGATATAGTGGCTAGTCTAGATTTGGGCTTGGTCTTGGGCTGGGCACCAATGTTTCGATTTCTTCTCTTTTGTTCTGCCTTTTTAGTATTGTTTGTCCCGTGTACACATGCTGGAACGCTACTTCCCAAGAAAAACCAGCTTAAAAAAACCAGCTCTCACATGAAAAAAAACCATTGCTAGGCATGTGCTGATTGCCAAGTCCCATGGATCGATGTGTCCAAGTACAAAAGTCCCATGATGCAACCGTAGCATATTTCCTTTTCCTTGTGTTTCCTACGTATGGTGCACATACAACTGGCTGAGCAAAGAGCACTCACCATCTACTAACGCGACAAGCAAATTAGCCATCATAATCGGCAGGCTGCAGTTGCAAAGCTCTTGCAACAGGCGAGCACCGTCGACGTGCCCCGACCAAAGCCCACCGTCTATGGCCGGCCGCGAGCGCCGTGCCCGCCGTCCTCGACAGGCGAGCCGAGCCAAGCCTCAGCTCGCGCATGCGGCAGGCAATATAGCAAGCAGGCGACAGAGTATTGCACCGGCGCGCCCCCGGTCGCCGTTGACGACCCCCGGTGAACCAGCTCCTGCCCTCCTCATCTCTCTAGGATGCAAAAGGAGAGAGATGGGAATCATCTCCAAGCTTAGTGGATAAAAATACTTTTTATCCCACCCTTGCTCCCTCTCGCATGACCAGACAAGAAACAAGCCAGCTCCTGCTTGATTTCCTGTTGCACAGGGCTATCTGCCAATAGAGTATGGGGCCCTTCTTGCAATTATTTTTCATGTTTTAAGGGCTCTTCTACAAAGTTTTGATTGATGAGATCATAGTCAAAAGGTTTGGCTTCATTGCAAACAAAGAACCTTGTGTTTATAAAAGACTAATGGGAGCACATTTATTTTTGTGATTTTATATATGGATGACATATTGTTGGTCGAAAATGATATTTTTATACTTAACCTACAAGTCTTCGTCAAGAAATAGCTTCTCTACAAAAGATTTAGGAGAGGTAGTATATATTTTGAGCATAAAGATTTATAGAAATAGAACAAAAAAGTTTAGTTAGATTAAACAAAGATACACACATGAACAAGGTGTTGAAGCGATTCAACATGCAGGATTCCAAAAGGTGTTTCTTACCTATGTCACATGGCATTAGTCTTAATAAGACTCAATGTCCATCAACACTGTAACATCCAAAAAAATATGGGACTATTGTATTTGCAAAAATTTAAAAATCTTTTGTCGATTTGTAGTGCCACTTACAATTTTCGGAGTTTCTTCGAAATTCTCGCTTGGTTTTGTGCTAAGTAATTCAATCAATCAAACCAAAATATTGATCAAGAGCCAACTATCTAGAAAATTAATTTGAGCCAAAATCTTGAATTAAAATTTTCAAATCAAAATCTTGATCAAAACAGAAATCGAAAACAAAATTAACATTAAAAATTTTCCATCTAATCTTTATAACCAAAATTTCAAAATTCTAAAATTCAAAAGTTATATCTCAGAACGAGACAATCTTGAAATCCAAACATGAATTTAAAAATTGATCTAAGTTTCAAATTCAAAACCTAGCTACAAATTTAAGTCATACATTCAAAAATTCAAAGCTCTTAAAAAAATCATTGGGCCCTTGGCCCATTTCCTCCCTCTGGCCTAGCCAGCCTTTTCCTTCTCCTGGCCTTCAGCCCATCTGGCCCGCCCAGCCACCTCCTCCTTCTTCCTCCCCTATTCTGCTGTGTTGTGCTCACCGCGAACTGATGTCGCACCACACCCGCCCATGTCAACCATCGAGCTAGCTCCTCCCCTTTCCCGGTGCTAGATTCCCCTCGCCTCCGCCTAGCTCTGCCGCGTATTCCCCGCAGCTGAGACCATCTCGCCCCGGTTTCTCCCCCTTGCACCGCGTTGCGTCAAGCCAAGCCGCCCCTGGTTTTCTCATCACATCCAGGCAGCTACAAGTATTGATGGCAGCATTCATACCACTCTGCATTGGCTCCGCCGGCGCCGAGCTCACGTCACCCTCGCCTAGCTTCACCTCGTGGCGTCGCCATGCGAAGCCGTACCCAGGCGCCACGTCCCTCGATCGCATTGATACCTCACAGCATTAACGTCGCATGGTTCCGCCCCTCCCCTAGATCCTCCCCTCCGCTAGCCCTGCTACGCATGATCAATGCTGCTGCATGGCATTACTTCTCTACGCCTCTACGCCCCTCCACTTGCACCCTCGCACAGGCCTACGCCACCCCTTCCTCCACGGGGTTCCTCCCTCCAATCCTCCGAGGTGGGAGCTTCACCAAGCCACCCCGAAGCCACTCCAACTGCTGATCGGAGCTCCCCCTTGCTCAGGGTGACTCAACAGCGCTGCCACCTGTGCTCACTACTGGCTCGCCTCGCCGCCTCTCTGGCCGCTCTGACTACCTAGGTGAGCTCACTCCACCTCCCTTGTGCTCGTGCTCGCACCATTTGGCCCTTCCCTCTCTCCAGCTGTCGGCACCTCTGTCGGCTCCCACTGCCGGCTGCATCAAGTTGTCGCCAGAGCCACCTTGCTCCATCCCAAGCATCGATGCTGCCTCCCCGGGCCCCCTGCTCTCCTAGGGGTTCCATGTTGGATGACGCCAGTGCCTCCCTGGCTGCTCCTCACCGGCGCCGTCCCTCCCCTAGCCGGGCGCCCCCTTCTCCCCTGTTTTCCCCTCCGGCCAGCAGTGGCACCCCGTGTTTCTCTCTCCCTCTCTTCTTATGACTAGTGGGCCCCATTAGTTAAAGGTCCAACTAATACTTCATAACTCAGTATATTTTGAATTTGATTAATCTGTGAATCCTATGTTTAGAAAAAAAATCAAATACGAAAATATAATGAAAGTCATGCCAATTAAATCTTGATTAATTTTCATGTCAAGAAATTAGCAAGATAATGAGAATAACTAAGGTAAGAATTGGAACTTGCATGTTACCATAAAATGGGATTTGAAGCTTTTCAAGGATGATATTTTTTAAATGCTCTGAATACTTGCTCCACCACTCAAATGCTAATTTTAAATCCTCTCAAAACACAAGTGGTCTAAATAATATGCATCGTACCTTTATCCCTGGATCTAACTATGTTAATGCAAATCAAGCTAATTAATTTAACTATATTTTGGCACACAAAATAATATTCAAGATTTGCTCATATCTAAAATCACGAGACATCTCTTTTAGTTAAGTACTTAAAATAATTGCTGGTAAAGTCTCCAATAATTACTTGTAAAATGCTAAGATTTAAATCAAGGATCACCTTATAATTGTTTAAAACCTTAGTTAAGAATCCTATAAAAATGCAATCTTGCATAATTAGAAATCATCCAATCATTATCTCTAGATTTAAATTCAACCAATTAAAATTATACTCATCATATGTCGAACCGTATCCAAAAATCACTAAGTTGATAACATTCAAGAATAATACCCATCACCCCGGATAATCTCTCCCATCTGTCCATAGGTCCTGTATGACTCATGTAACTTCCTTAATAAATGTAAATCAATAAAAAGAAAGTTATCAAGTAAAAGATCGTGCCTTAGTATTCCCCGATCGGCTATATCTGGCCACCATCATTTTCAAAGCAGAATATTTCTATGAGTATTCCTTTACCTTTGATTCCTCCATATCCTAATTTTTCCTCACGGTAAAGTTGCTCAGCCACCTCCATCTTGTACCCAATTCTTTTTAACTCAGTGCCTACTTCACACTCGCTAGATCCTCTCTCAAATCCTCAATCATAGCCGAACTTAATCAAGCCAATACGCCTAGGTCACATCAAAAGTCTAAGCATATACTTCAACATTTTCCTCTCATTTGCAAGATTGTTGATTAAGATGATGTAAAGGTATGCAAAGTGCACACACATTTAAATATTACTGATCCATTAATTAAGCCTTCCCTGCTGCCAAAGTATGAGTTGCACACAAGAGCTATAAGTATTAGATATTTGCATGATTGACTCTATTGTAAGTAGGAGATTATTAGTGATATGCCCTAGAGACAATCATGGAGATGATTATATCACTTTTATGTTTATGATCTTTTGAATAATATATTATTTTATCCCTTAAATAAATATCTTTAGTATTGATCAACAAATATATGACTTATTTGTGAAACTCTTTATCAATGTTTTGATGTTATTCGAAATTATCTCTAATCTTATATCATTATGTGGGACAATTATAACGTATAAATCATCATGTGTATTGATTGATGACTATGTTTCATAGATCATAGATATGAGGATATCAAATCAATAATATAGACGCATGTTAAAGAACATAGTGTTAGATTGACTTACCATGAGACACTAAGGGAATTGTTATATTTTGAAGTATCATCAGTTGGTCTCATACATAGTATATGTAGGATTCTTATACCTGAGATCGATATAATTGCTTACTTAGGGGTTACTAAACATTATGACTAAGTGGTCATAAAAGTAGCTTTCAGGTTTAATATGAAATATGCGGAAGAATATGAATGATCAAGATGGAATTTGCCCCTTCTATATAATTAGAGAGATATCTTTAGACTCCTCGATGTGGTTGGATTAAGAAAGTGCATGGTCATACCGAATGTGGTTGAAGAGTCAATAACAATTGAGTAATCTGCTATATGTTTGATTGAAGGATTGAGTTATTATAGGATAACATGCTTCTCGCCTTCAGTTCGATTCGGTATCATGAGGCAAAAGAATTGGTATATGAGCACTATATATATTCGTTCAATATGATCTTTATATATATTTAGGAGTCGTTGTGTCCTACTAGAGACCAGTACCAACTTGTGGGCCAGAAAGGAGTTTTCAGACTATGGTCGAATATACATGAACCTACAGGATCACACACTTAATATGTTAGAACATATTAGTTCGGATTGAATTCGTTACTAATGGTCTAAATGGGCTTCACACTTTGTTGGGCCTCTAACATAGAATTCCACAGAGGGGCTATATTAAGATAGACGTGAGCCTAAGGGAGGCATCCTAAACATACCCACCGAAACCCTAGCCACCACCTCTCATAGGACCTATCATGTGCTTTGGTGTTAGCACATTGGCACACAGTGTTCCTCCCTGGACATGTGAATTTCGGTAGAAGCGTTGCTATGACTACGGTGCTAATCGAGATGATCGCGGAGAGGAGACAGTTGGTTCATGGAGATCAACTACTTTCACTACACAAACGTGCGCTATGTTGAATCAGACTATTTTAACTCTTCTTTTGCTGCACTATACGTCTAGTGATAATGATCTATGATCTCTTATTTGCATGGCTTCTTGATTTATATGGTATAAATTTTAATTTGTGCTAGTATAGTTTATTCCGTATCCCAACACATGTCATCACCCAAACCTCAGAGCAATCCAAGGGCTAGAAATTTACTGAAAACCAACAAATTATTAGTTGGGTGACAAATAGCAAAACTGAAAAAATGGTAGTATCATTTGGCGCAAAAAAAACTATTATTTATACATTTTCCTGAGAATGGTAATATCATCGTAGAAAAGAAATCTCTTAATCATACATTTTCCTAAGGAAAAAACAAGTAAACAGAGAGCTCCACAATAGTCAACCACAAATGACATGTCTACTAACTAGTACTAACAATTACTTCACCTTTCTATTATCATCATGTCTTCCTATCCCCAAATCTGCTTAATGCTGGCCAATGGGGTGCAATGATGCCTTCAGTAAGCAGACAAGCTAGTGAGAACCGAGCAAGCATATGTTAGGATTGGGTACCATCTGTTATGAAATTGAAAAGATAAAGCACAAAACAAATGAAGAACAATCAAGAACATGAGACAGATATTTAACATGGAAAACCCTTGTGGGTAAAAAACCACGGATGTACAATAGACGAAATCACTACATGAGACTAGGTAGCTTACAGAGGATATAAATAGTCTTGAAACAACAGACTCAGACAGGAAAGGAATAGAGTCCTAGTCGGTAACTAAATAAATAGCTGTTGAAAACTAGAATAGTAACATACTCATAGACAGGAACAGGACCCCGTTCAGAGTCTCAGAAGATAACGGTGTAGAATTATAGTCAGAAGTGTCTTGAGTAGCCACGTCTAACGTTAGTCTGTGCATGCACCTTAAAGTACCACGTTGATGTGGAGTGGTGTAGAGTCCATTATGAACTTGAAGATGATCCCAATCAAAATGTTTGATCAGTTCACAATGCTTTCTTAATCGAATTTTTTTAAGCGGTCGGAAAGATTAGTAGTGGTCGAATCTGATCAGATTTCGATCACAACATATAATAATCTCTACATCAAGTCGAATTCCTCCTGTAGCATAAAAAAGAACTGAAGAACTACTTGATAAAATTGTAGAATGCCTCTTGTGTGTCAAATAACCGAAATGATTAATGAGTAATACCAACCAAGTCTGAGCAGAACTCAAACTTAGAGGTAGGGACTAGCTTTGTCACCATATCAGTCAAATTCTCATGAGTACTAATATTGCAAACTTTGATATCACCTTGTGTAATAACTCCTCGGGTGAAATGATATCTGACTTCAATGTTCTTTGTTCTCTCATGGAACATTTAGTCTTTTGTAAGACAAATACCACTCTGGCTATCACAGAAAATGTTAGTGTAAGATGTGCTTCCACAAAACTTAATAAAGATCACTTAGCCAAACAGTTTCTTTATAGGCTTATGAAATAGCCATGTTCTTAGCTTTAGTGGTCGAAAAAGCAATAGTAATTTGTAAACTAGCTTTCCAACTTACAACACAGCCTTTGACCATGAAAACATAACCAATAAGAGATCTTCATTTATCTAGATCTCTCGCAAAGTCTAGGTCAACATATCGAACTAGTCCAGCACTAATATGTCCAAAATGCAAATAAGCATCAAAAGTGCCCCTTAAATACCTAATGATCCACTGACCAACTCTACAGTGGTCTTTACTAGGATTGGCCATATATCGGCTAATAACACTCAAAACATGAGATATGTCAGGCGTGAGCAGACCATGACGTACATAAGTGATCCAACTACACTTACATATTAAACATTTAACATGTATGCAACTTCTTCAATTGTTTGCGAACTTGATACTAAAGAAAGCTTAAAATGTGTAGCTAGTGGTGTATTAGTTGAGTTGGCTTTGTGCATGTTGAAATGACGAAAAACTTTTTAATATACCTTTTCTGATTTAGGTATAGTTTTCCAAACTGCTGGTCCCTAATGATTTCCATATCAAGAATCTTCTTTTCTGCACCGAGATGTTTCATCTCAAATTTACTGTTCAATTGTATCTTCAGCTATGAAAATTCAGAATTGTCATTTGCTGCAATTAGCATATCATCGATATATAGGAGCAAATAAATAGTTAAACCATTGATGGTCTTTAAATAAATACAACTATCATAATCAGATCTCTTAAACTCTTAAGAGATCATAAATGAGTTAAATCTCTTGTACCATTGCCTGAGTGATTGCTTCAACCTATAAAGAGACTTTTTTAACTTGAAAGCAAAAACCGCTTTTCCCAAATTGATAAAATCTCCTGGTTGCTCCACATAGATGAATTCTTTCTTGATTCCTCATGTAAGAATACAATCTTAAGATCCCGTTACTCGTGCTCAAAACATGTATAACCACAATGCTGAGTATAGTATGAATAGAACTGTGCTTTACTACAGGGGAAAAACATATGTGAAATCAATACTTGGGATTTGGCTATATCCCTGTGCAATGAGCTTCACCTTGTATCTGACCGGTCGGTCAGTGATGTGCTTTTCTTCTTGTAAATCCACTTGCAGTGCATGAATTTCTTTTCAATTAGGAGCTCAAGCAGCTCCCAAGTGGAGTTCTTCTCAAGAGATTTTATCTCCTCGTGCATGGCAACTATCCACCTCTTTGACTTATTAGAACTAATGGCTTCTAAATAAGTCGAAGGCTTAGTAGTCCTTTCAATGTCTTTTGCCATATTTAAACAATAATCCACAATATTGGCTTCGTCAATTAACCTCCTCGGAGACTGAATAATCATCCTTACCTGATCAACTACAATGGATTGTTGGTTTTGACTAGTTCTTGTTGGTTGACTACTTGTTAGAGCTTGAACATGGACTTCCTATGAATTTTCTTTGTTGGCCTCTGGTGGAAATTCTGAATCAATAATGTACTTCATCTACACGTTGGTCTTCTCCTACTTCTCGAGAGCAACACTAGTCGTGTTGTCTTTCATCAATGCAGACTTTTCATATGTAACACTTCTGCTCATGACCATCTTTCTAGTTTCAGCATTTCACAATTTGTAACCATTTACACTAGCTTTATAGTCTAGGAAGATGCACTTAATAGCTCTTGGGTCTAATTTTCCATTATTGACATGGGCACAAGCACGATAGCCAAAAATCCTTGTATTCGAGCAGCCGGCAAGGGAACCCGACCACTTCTCAATTGGAGTTTTCTATTTATGACAGTATTCAATGATCAGTTGATCAAATGACACGCAATGGAAGTGGCTTCAGCCCAAAAACTCCTTAACATACTGGATGTCGACAGCATGCAACACACCTTTTTTTATGATGGTTATATTCATATGCTCAGTCACACCATTCTGTTGTGGTATACCTAGAACAGTATAGCGCCTCACAATCCTTTCCGATCGACACAGTGCTTCAAATTCCCCCAAGCAAAACTCCAAGCCAATATCTGTTAGGAGTTTCTTAACATGTTTATTGGTCTATGTTTATCATAATCTTCTACTCTTTGAATGTTTTGAACACATCCAAGTTGTGTTTGATAAAGTATGCCCAAACTCTTTTCATGTAGCCATTAATAATGGTCATGTAGTTTACGCCTCCAAAGGATGGAACATGGGAACAAATCATATTGAACATAATCCAATATACATTTTGAAGAATGAGTGGCAGTGTTGAAACTTACCCTCTTCTGCTTGCCAACGACATAGTACTCACAGAACTTCAACTGGTCAATACCTTGACCATCAGGCAAACTTGTTTTGCATAATTCTTTCATGCTAGCTTCACTTATGTGTCCTAGACGCATGTGCCATAGATTAGTCTAATTGATATTGGACAATCTGTTCAAAGAAACAGTAGCGGTTCCAACCAGAATAGTGCCTTGAAGATGATACAAATTTGGGCTTTCAAATCACCTTTTATCACAACAAGAGCATGTTTGGAGACCTTCAAGACTCCACCTTCACCTGAAAACTTATACCCTTTGATATCAAGAGTACTCAATGAGATAAGACTTCTTTTCAATCTTCAAATATGTTGGATTTCCAATAGGATTTTAATGGTACTATCAAACATCTTGATATGGATAGAACCAATGCCTGCGATCTTACATGGAATATTATCTCCTATCAATACTGATCCACTCGAGGTTACTTCGTAGTTAACAAACCAATCACAGTTCGAACTCATGTGGAAAGTGCAGTCTGAATCAAGAATTCACTCGTCACCGGTTTTGGAATCACCAGCAAAGGCAACAAGAATATCTCCTTAGGAACCTTCTTTAGTAACAACAGTGGCTTTGACTTCTTTATCTTGTTAATCTTTCGTAGAACTATTGTTCCTTTTCTCCATATTCTGAAGTTTCTAGTACTCAGATATATTGTGGCCACTTTTCTTGCAATAATGGCATGATTTCTTGTCCTTTGACTTAGAATAGCCTCAAAATTTACTCTTGCTCCTGCAATATCTGGTTGAAGATCTCTCAGTTTGTCTTCCACGAATAGATAAATATTCTACATACAAACTCAAACTTTCACTCTACACCATGGTTTATAGCTTGTCCTTTGTATGCAGAGCATCATAAATCTCTTTGAGGATGAGAGTATCTCGACTATAAAGAATTGTATCTCTAAATGTATAAAATGAACTGGCCAACTAGCTAAGGAGAATAAAACATAAATCTTTATTTTCATATTTGACCTTTATTGCTTCAAAATCAGCGATGATATCTTTAAAAGCGGTCAAGTGATTCAACACAAATCAGCCTTCTACCAATCAAAGCAAGAAGAGCTTCTACTTTAGTGGTTAGATAGGTCATGCAAATCTATTCTAATTTTAACCATAACGCAACAGTGGTGGTCTTCTTTTTGACCTCCTGGAGAATATTGTTCGAAAGATGAAGATGTATCTGAGAGAAAGAGCCTTACAATCTCTTCTTTGTTTCTTCTTTGCAGACCATGCAATGGGCATCTTATCGATTCCTAATAACACATCATCCAAATCAACTTGTGCTAGAATAGCTCGTATCTTGATCTACAACAAGAAAACTCTTGTGGCTCGGTCGAATAGTGGAAGATCATACTCTATTATTGTCATGTTAAAAGTGACCTAGATTTGATCGGGGTGAAGAATGTGATTCTAATACCACTTCTTAGGCGCTGATACCACTTAGGATCGAATACCACCTATTATAAAATCGACAAAGCAAGACACGAAACTAATGAAGAACAATAAAAAACATGAGATAGAGATTTAACATGGAAAACATTTGTGGGTAAAAAACCATGAACGCATAATTGGCGAAATCACTATACGAGGAGAAGTTACAGAATGTTCTTAGCGTATATATAATTCTACGTAATTCTACCAGGTAGCTTACCGAGAATATAAATAGCCTTAGGAACAAGAGTCCTAGATAGGAAAGGAATATAATCTTAGTTGGCAACGAAATGGAGACTTATCAGAAACTAGAATAGTAACCTTCTTTTAGATGGGAACAACATCCCACTTAGAGAGTTTTAGAAGATAACAATGTAGAATTGTAGTCAGAAGCACCTTTAGTAGCCAAGTTTGACTTTAGTCGGTGCATACACCTTAGAACATCACTTTGATATGGGTCAGTGCAGAGTCCATTACGAATTTGAAGATGATCCCAATCAAAACCTTCAATCGATTTGCATTGTTTTCTTGCTCAAATTCTTCAAGCACTCAAAAACCCAGAAGTAGTCAACTCAACTAGATTTAGATCACAAGATATAATAGCATACATGCATGCCAACCTTTCGAATGAGTTGACAAAAGATACTGTTATAAAATGCACGGCAGAAATATAAGATCAAAAGAATAGGAGACACGGATTTAACTAAAAAATTCTGGGAGAAAAATCACGGATGTATAAAGATATAATTCTCTATATAAGGAGAGATTACAAATACAGAAAATTTTACCATATTTAAACTGTACGATTAGATATAAGAATTCTAAACAAGCAAAAAAACCGAATTAAAGTTGGATACTCTAACCGTTGCGTTACATGTGGCGCAGTATTCATGCCGTGTTCATTCCAAGTTAAATTATATTTTAACCTATACTGATACTTATCTGAATTTAATTTGTAACATGATTGATGGGATGTCTTGCAGGTTGCAGCAGGACATGACACCTTAACCAGTTATGTAGCTCGGCTTCGTGCTCCATTCTTTGTGGGAAAAAAAGAGAGAAAAAGGAGGAAGAAAGAAGGAACAGATGCTCTCCTGATGCGGCGGTCAAACTCAGAGCAAATAGAGAACAAGGACATGTACGCTTTCAGAGCATCGGTAACACATCTGCAGTCTTTTGCTTCTTTCACCATGCAGTTGGAGTAAGTCAGAAGCAAACCACACCACACGTACTACAGTCGATGCAATTCAATTGCCTCTCCTACGATTTGTGCTCAGAAATGGTGCGTCGATCTGTGTCTCCTACCCCAAGGCCAGGTTTGTGTTGCTACTACTACCTCTATGGCTGCTGGCTTTGGGTGTCTTGTCCTACAGAAAGGCTCCGGCACACCTTGCAAACACATGTCACTCAGTCTTCCCTACAATGGCTCACGTTGTTCTGACGGTATCTTGGTTGTAACATCAATAGCATACCATCTGTAGTCGGTTCTATCCAACAACATGACGAGGTGCATGCTTTAATTGCATGTTCTCTCTCCCATACTATAGTGCCTTGATCAATTAGTGAGGTTCCTCAGTTTTGACTTATCGATGGAGATGTATACTGTAACAACCCATTTTTGGAACAGCATCGTCGTATCTTTCGTAACAGTTTAGGAGTTCAGTTGTATACATAAAGAATATCATACATGTTCATGAATATTTAAAAAAAGATTAATTTTATTAAATTATGACCTAATGGCACATAAACTGAAGCTTCCTTTCTTCATCTGGTATTTGCTCTAGTGAAAATAAAGTAAGATTGAGTACAACCAACTGTACTCGATAAGTTACATAGTGAGATGTTATTTAACTAATTGACAGTATTACAAGGGATGGAATATGTTGGGTTTATTATTATATTTGTGGATGCAAGTTTGTTGGTAGAGAATTTTACATTTAAAACAGTAAAACAATTTTAAATTAACAGAAGGGGTTTTGTTATTCATAATTTCCATTTCCAAATCTTCAAACTATACTATACAGAATTGTCCAGTTTTACCCATAAGATTTCTCAAACTCTCAATATTATACAATAAACACGTAACAGTTAGCGTGCAACTGAGTTGAGAAAATAAGGTCTTTCACTGATGCCCTCTTTATATAGCCTCTACCCAATAGGGTATGGGCCACACCGTCAGGAATACCGCAATCTAATATTGAGTGGGCCTACTGTTGTTAAGTATGCTTTACCATTTTCATACCACCTCCCCTTACGCACGAGCTATTCCCTTTTCTAGAACATCATATCCTCCTATAGATATTCAATTGACTTGAGCAACTATTAGACCAGGTTTGAGAAGTCAAAACTTGTAGTTGAACGGTCACTATGTTCTTTACCCAGTATAAGATTCTAGTCCTTACTTTTCAACAATAAGACAGCCATCCACAAACCAATAACCTAGTGCACTGTGGCACCACCACCAAACCAACCCAAGCCTCAATCCCAGGGTAAGGTCATGGACTCCAACCATCTAGTGGCTTTTCATGATTCATCCTTAACCCTAGTAATATTTTGTAATTCTATTGGCAAAATGGTGAATCACTTAGTAGTATAAAATATTTTAATTTTCTAATCTACCATGGTATATTTTATAGTAATTTATTATTACTAGGGCTTGTTCTGGTGAATATGGCCATAAATTAAAACAGGGCTTTTCTGGTGGTATAACATAACTAATTATCATGTTATACTAAATTATTGTTTTAAATAAATAACAATGAACAAATAGTAGTAATGAAATGACTGATAATTAAATAATTAAAGGATATAGGTTCAAATGATAAAAAATATGTGACTTGCCTCCTTCTCCAAGGTCATCGATTACTTCTTTGTAGGCTTTGGGTTCGACATCAACTGCTTTAATTGCTCTTATAGCTCTTCCATTGACCAACTCGCATAGTCCTAATACTAGTATGAGAAAATGAACGCAAATAAGTTCCTGCTTTGCATAATATAAGCTTGAAATAAAATACAGTAAAATAACCAAAAAGACATAAAAATATGTTTACGGGAATAGGGTTTAGGCGGTGCTTAGTTTACTGAGCTAGGTTGAGAACAGGTTAAATGCGCATGAGATGGTCGAAGTAGTTATATTTGGGTTAGACGAGTTTCGGTGAACAGGGTAGGCCTAGGACAGTTCTAGTTCCGGATTGGGTTAATAGGGTTAGGCTATAGTGATGGATTTGGCCTGATTTGGGTTTTATCAGAGTTGATTTAGGCTAAATGGAGTTGAGAATGGGCTTTACGGGGTCAAAATTGTCAAAACGGATATAAATGTGCTAATTAGGTTTTGGGTGAACACTACTGGGTTTGTACTTCTCATTGCAAATCAGGTGGGAATAGTAACAGGTCAAACAGTAGTGGATCGAGTTTGGTTTAGTGTGGGCTCAGCCCAATTGGATTCTTGGCTATTGGGCCGAATCAGCCCGGTTGGATTCGGTGTTTTGGGTTGCTACTATGTAACCCATGGCCCACTAGTGTTGTCGTCTACCTCTCGGTCATCATTGTTCATCGAGCAGAGCCAAAACAAAGGTGAGTCCAAATGGACACCAGCAATGATCTCCCATGACAACCGAGGGTATGGTCGGGCTCTACTCCACACTGGGGTTCCACTTTTGGTGTTTGAGGAGCTCGAGGACCACTACAGATGGCTGGCGGCGAGATGGGCTCTGTAGGACTTTACCATGGCACAGGAGCACCTCGAGGGTTAAACGGTGAAGGAAGAGTGGTTAGGCATCTCTGGGACATGGGGGTGATCACAGTCGGGTTGGCTCAGGCTACAACGCTCTGTGGTGGGCTGTCCACGGCAATGGGCTTTGGTCTTAAGGTGGAGCTCATTGCTAGTGCTCTAGGAGGTTAGGATTGTTAAGGCATGGTCGGGGTCATGTTCGTGAGGTGTCACTGGTGCTATGGGTGGAAGTAATTGAGATTTGGTGGGGTACGCAGTGAATTGGGAAATTAGGCTTGGCTCTTATGGTGATGGCAGCGTTGAGTTGACCAGAGGTGGAAGGGAGAGGTCAGTGGTGCGATGGTTTTCCATTTAGGGTAAATTGTGGAGCTGACACAACTTTTATAGGGCTAGAGAGGTGGCGTGAGCAATGGTATTCAGGCTGCGGCGTTGGTGCGTGGCTAGGTGGTGGTGAGCTAGAGCCTTCGGTGGCCACGGTGGCATGGTCGATAGGTGTGTTGGCACGTTGGGCTCGGCGCACCCTTGGGGCTGTTGAGGGCACAAAGGCAGCGGTCAAGAAAGGCTGATGTGACATGTCGGTTGTGAGAGAGCGAGGGCGGCGGCGGCAAACTTGATCCCGACTGTCGTGGCACATGGCCATGAGAGAAGCGACTGGGTTTAATGGGGTTGTCACGGGTACGACAAGGTGAGGTACGGTCGATTGATAGGTAGCAACGGTGGTGGTGGTGGTGGTCGGTTGTGGCGACGGCGAAACAGCTTCGGTCATGTGGAGGGAGGAACAGGGGAAGAGACGGCTTCTAGAGCATGCACCAACGGGCTGTGAAGGCGTGATGTCAATAAAGGAAAGCGGGTTTTGGTTAGAAGTTGCCAAATTGGAAAACTTCAAATTCAAAAAGAAATCAAGCAAACAAAATTCAAAATTTGAATTTTTGGGGCGTTTCATATACGACGATGGGTACAGTACAGTGGCCAGCATTTCGGTCACACTACATATATACATTATACAGTACCCAGCTGGACCCACATGTCTTGCAGGAAACAGTGTTATAAAGTAGTACATTTCTACAGTTGCTTCATCTATATATGGCCTTCATTTAGCTCAGCTCAGTCTCAGGCTAGCTCTCCCTCCTTCCCTTCCAAGCTATTTACTACAACACACAGAAAATCAATGGAGAGCAGAAGCGCAAGAGATCATGGCCACCTCAACCAGCGCCCACCATGGAGCTACGGCTTCAGCTTGGTTGGCTTCTCATGGCCGCCGCAGAGGTCGTCGTCGTCCTACACCTGCGGCTACTGCAAGAGGGAGTTCAGGTCAGCGCAGGCGCTGGGAGGCCACATGAATGTCCACAGGAGGGAGAGGGCCAGACTTAGGCAGTGCTCACATAACCCTAACCCTAGTCCTCGAGCTCCTCTGCCTAACCTCAACTTCTCGCCGCCGCATTGTGCCGGCGACGGCGGCGGCACCTCAACGGCTGGTCCGGTCATCTACAGTTTCTTCTCGACGACGGCGTCCGCCGCCGCGACGAAGGCCTTGGAGGTGGGGGCTGGAATGTGCAGTGCTGGTGGTGGTGGTGGTGGCATGGAGGGAGAGTTGGATCTTGAGCTTAGGCTTGGCTGCTCATGAGTGTGACAAACATGCATGTGTAACCATGCAGCAAGTTTCTCTGGGGAATCAATGATCTATATATCTATCTATATGTTGCTAGTTGTATTCGGCCTTTAATGCATTTCTTCTGTCTTCTTTTTTTTTCATGTTTCAACAATGATTCAGAAGGATATATTCAAGCAGGAGAACATTTCTGACTTGTTCCTGGGTTAGTGTTGTTCCTAGGAGTAGCTTTCAAATGGGCAAAGAGCTTTCTGCAGGGTCATGTGCAACTACTATTAATGGTTCCATTTGGTGCTTGTTTGTTCGCCTTTTTTAGTGTACGCACACACCATGCTTACCTTTAATTAGTTCTTGGATGGGAAGATGGATAGTAGTATATGCATGCTGTGATGGAGAAATGACCCTTATTTTTGGGAAAATTTTGTTGGTGCCAAAAGGTATGCAATTTTGCTTATGCCATCATAAATAGTGTAATTTTGTTTTTGCCATCCTTTCATCCGTGTGTGCATTTCACTTTTACCATTCCGTCCAATTTTCCATCAAGTCAACAGACTTTGATCGTACGCGACAGATGACACGTGTCGGCTAACTTGACGGAAATTAGACGGAATGGTAAAAACAAAATGTGCACGAATGAAAGGATGGTAAAATCAAAATTACACGATTTACGATGGTATAAGCAAATTGCACACTTTTTCCGTGGCACCAACAATATTTTCCCCTTATTTTTGATCTTTTGTAACAACTAATGTGAAAGAAAAAAGGAACCTTTCGCAAATTTTGTGAAGATGTTCAACATCAAATACTATCACGAGGTATGGAGTGCTAGAAAAAAAATGGGACGATCATGAAGATACTAGTAATTCACAGAGTTGGATTCACAAATTTCTGATATGAGCCAGCAGCAAGTTTATTCATGGCCTCGATTAATAGACATCCGAAATGTTGAGTTTAAAACGAGCTCAGCCCGGATCTGAGTTTAAATTTCGTATATAGTTCGAAAAGTAAGTATCGAAGACATAACAATTAATTGTTGCCAACAGAACACGTCGTTGTTTCAGATAGCACGAATATTGGAGCGGCAGCCTAGCTGCACCGGCCTATTCTGAAGTGCTATTGTTAATTGAATGCGCTGGGTATTGGTTGGGCTGTATTGGGCCGCCAAGTAGTAATAACACGACGTGTGAATATTCCCCCACTACAGATATATACTGTGCTCTTGAAACAAAAGATGAAAAATTCACCTGATCCAAACAGGTGTAGGCTATATCTTATGATTTTTAACTATAGCTTATTAGTCTGATTAATAGTGATTACTAAAAAAAGTTAAAATTAAAAATCGGCTGAAAACGAAAAAAAAACAGCCCGAAAAGACAATGGGCGTAGTTCTGCAGATACGTATGGGGTATGCTAGGCATCGGGTACCTTTTTCCCTTCAAAAATCAGCTACATTACGGACCATAGTATCACTTTAAGATTCATGCAAACGCTAATATACTGAAGAATCATGTGAGAAGATCTTGTTTAATATTATGATGAACATTGTAAGTTTTGTAAAGTGGTTAAGTATTTTTACAAAGATCGTATTTTGTTTGGACTATTTTCTGGAAGTGTCAGAAATATCGAAAGTATCATAGGTGTAAATGCAGTCGTACCACAGCGCGGTAGTACTGCAGTGGTTTGTGCAGTAGTACCACAAAGCAGTAGTTTCGACTATGCGGCAGTATGTTTTTTCTAGAGAGGTCTAGACGGGTGCAGTAGTATTAGCTTTTTAAGTGAGGTACTACCGATCTTATCTGAAAAGCAGGGTTTTTGGAGATTTGGTCATGGGTTGACCTGGGTCATTGCTTGTGTGGACAGGGATTTATTGTTTGGTCCTAAGTTTAGGATCAGTATTTTAGTTGCATATTTTTTGTACAGTGCATTGTATGGATTAATCGTGCCAATTGATGATTTTTTATACAGTGTTATGCTACGTGACAGTTTGCTTGCTATTGTTGGTTGTAGGACTTCGGAGCTAGGTCACGGTGAGGCGTAGAAGGACCAGGACTAGGCACAGGGAGGTGCTGATGTCTAGGACGGTCAGTGAGATGCCGAAAATAACTGAGACTTGTAGGTGGCTGCAAACCGAGATGACGAGGAACAAAAGTGAGTGCTACCAGTGGTAGACATGACGGGCAATGTTAAGGTGGACTGGAACTAGGCTCAGGGAGGAGCCGAGGTCTAGATGGTCAAGGAAGCCAGGTGCCGTCATATGCAAGGAGAAACATGTGGTGCGCCAAGTGACTTGTGCCGTTTACAAGCGAGGATGTTTTGGTGGGATTCAGACACGTGAGAGGTTTGGTGGCAAGTAATTGGGGCCATGTGGAAAATAGTGAAGCATAAGTAATGCTTCATGGTAAAGGAAGCAATAAACTTCGTGGAAAGTAGTAGAGGAGCATTTTGATAAATTGCTCAATACCAAAAAAAAAGTGGCAGCGTGAAAAACCACGGCGTTGGTTTAAGTAGTTTAGTACTTTTATGTGCTGAAAATATGAAGTTGATCAAGTGTGATTCACTATTGAGTTAATGGTTGTAAGCCGCTTTGAGAAATGTGCATAAGAGAGTAAAACCTGGTGTTATGTTGGGTTAATAGGTTATCCCCGGTTTAGCCTAATGAGTGAATCCAATAGGTTTTGGTTCAGATTGTGAGGCTATAGAAGGGGAGGAGAGGAAAGGGTTAGGGTTTGAGAAGGTTGGTTAAACCTTTTGGTGGCTAGCTCCTCCCTCTCATGGGAGATTAGGGTTCCTTGGGTTGGAACCTTGTGTGTGTGTGCTCTAGACTTAGAGCTCTGCTATCCTAAGGGATAGGCTATAAAAGCTACCTCTTCAAGTGGCAATGTATCAATCTTTTATGATCACCATATCTATTTCTTGTTTTGATTGATTTATTCTTGTTTCGGTTGGTTTTGATCTTTCCTCTTCCCTTTTATTGATCTTATTGTATCAAATACATAATTGAGATGGAGATAACCATTGAAAATTAATCTCTCATCATCTAGACACTTCAATAGCAAGTTCATAAAAAAAACCCGGTTTTCCTTGTCTTTAGCCTCTTTGAGCGATTTCATGATCTGAGGGTTTTTTGTTGAATTTCTTCGGTGTTCTAATTTACTGTGACATGTGAAAATATATCTAGACCTATCTTGATCATCATCTACCCACGAGCAGGTTTTATTCACCATTTTGGATTTTTGATCCGTTTTGGTGCAAACATCTAACAAACTAAAAAGGTCTCAATTTTAACCATGATTTCTATGATCGTTTGTTGGAATAGGTTTTTGATATCCTATAGTAGATCTCTACAAAATTTTATATCATTTGAATTTACGGATCAAAAGTTCTCTTGATTTTAGATTTTGAAATCATGCTGAAAACGTTGTTCACCTTGATTTTACTGTAGCAACGGAAGTACCACAGTTACTGTTTTGGTAGTAACGTAGTTACTGTAGCAAGCGGTAATACCATAAGTTTAACTTTGGTAGTTTCATTTTTGTTGATTTTTCTTGAGTTTTCAGTATAGAGAATCACTTGTTTTTCTGGTGACCTTTCATCATAATCTTCATACTCTGTAGCTATTGAAGTGAAGGATTGTTGCATATTTGGGACAAAATTAGAAAGCAACATTCATCCCCCTTAGTTGCCATCTTCGGTCTAATAATTGGTATTAGGGCCATGTTTGCTCTTTGTTTGATCTTAATCGATCATGAGCATGGCAACTAGTAGGAGAAATTATGAGCTCTTCTTTGCATCTTGCCGAGATGTTTTTATCAATGATGTCCTTTATTATAAGAGGCTTGAAATCAACTAGCGAGTGATTTTACTTTCAAGAAACCACAAGTGTGAGCTTTGTGGTACATTGTTTATCTTTGGTTGTTCCAATCTCAGGGAGAAGAAGGTTTTGAAGTCCAATGATGATGATGATGATATTGATAAGTAGGGCTTGCCTCGTCTCATCATTAGCAAGGTAAAACCTCATGTGACCTTGGTTTTGTCTAAGATGAATATGCTTGCTTTTTGAGATTATGTGAGATGCCCAGATGATAAGAATGCTAGATTATTTTATATTGATTGAGCTAGGTTAGAATCTTACTTACCATGTATAAGTTGTGAGTCTTTACATATAGATGTTACAAACTTAAATACTTCTTTTTGCATGCTTAAAATATGAAAATGAAAAATTCAAATTGACTCACCACACATGTGTAGAGGAGCTTTAGTTTGCTAAGGCTAGGATCAGTGAGACAAATGTTTCTGTTTTTTTATTCTTGTGTAATCTCAAGTAACTCTCATGTTGATAGCCTAGTTTCTCTTGTTTTGTGTTTGTACTAGTGATGTTCCTTAGGTAGATCCATTTTATTGCTTTCTTGCATTTTTCATCTCTTGCATATATTATCTTTCCTTAAGAGGTGGTGTAAATACTTTGAAGAGAGAGGGCAATGATATGAGTGTTGAATCTTGCGATTTAGTCACCTCCTTGCATTTGGATTTAGATCTTTTTAGTAGTGAGCATAATTCTATCTATGTTGACACTTGTGTCACAGCTTTTGATGCTCCTGCTTTGGCTAGTGCAACTCTTGTTGGCTCTTTTAGTGTTGTTCAAGCGATTTCTAGCAGTGATGGTGCTTCTACTTCATTTGGTACTGCTTCATACAAAATTAAGTACTATTACACCTATTGCAAGAAAGATAGACACAAAGTTGAATTTTACTCTCGTTAAGCAAAAGCGTCGAGTGAGTCATCGAGATCATGCTTCTAAGTCTCTTGGTGTTCATAGTCTTTCCCATGACATGAACTACCTAGTATAGAGCATGAAACCTCAATTTTGGAAGCCAAAGCACAATGATAGCCTTGCAGTTGTTGGGTTTGGACCTAAGGGAGCGGTCATACCGCTATTACTCCTATGGTCAGACCGCAAGGCAGTCAAACCGGTCAAGCAATGGCGAAGTGACCGGCCCTGAGGTCACTTGTCCCTTTTTCTTGGTTTTCAGCGGGGTTCTGGATCTATGTCATGTCATTTTTCTGTCTCTACCCAAAGGACTTCTTCTGTGAGTCTTGTTGATGTTGTGTCCTTACGAACTGTCTCCTAGTAGACCTTTGCATTATTACTTATTTTGCGAAAAGGATGGACATAGAGTGGAATCTTGCTTATGGCATACCAAACACAGGCATTGAGCCTATACTTCTAAGTCTCTAGTTGGATATAGGGTATATATAGTCTTTCTCATGATATGACCACTTGTGAGCATATAGCATTAGGGCTCGCTTGGCTTATGGGTTGTTGTAGGGGTGGCCCCCACCTAAACCCAACTAGCTGTTAGGAGGTTGTAAACCCAAGGTAGACATGTACAATGACATAGTTGCCCTTGTAAGGAGACTCAGTGAAAGGGTATAATTGTAAAGACCTCCTTACGAGGACACATATATATGATGCCAGCCCTTGGGAAAGACCCAAGAAAACATTGCTCACCTAACTCTCCACTACCATACACTCTCTTTGTTTGGTCTGTAACCACAACAGTTGGCGCCGTTCGTAGGGACGACAGGAGCAAGCCTCAAGATCTGAAGGATGGCACCGAAGAAAGCTTCACCATCGGAGGCGAAGAAGAAGGAGGGGGTCGCGGCGAGGCCCCGCGTCAACACCAGGGCTTCGGCATTGGCGGTCACGGGTGAGAACGATGCGACGATCGGCCCCGCCACTGCCGATGCGGCCATCGACCCCGCCACTGCAGAGGTGACGGTCGACCCCGCCACCGCCGACGTGACGGTCGACCCAACCCTACGCATGACGCCCCACCCAGCCGCTGATGCGACAGTCAACCCCGACAGTACCGGTCGGGTGCTAGGGAGTGGTAGTGTCGGCGCCTGTCAAGGCGCGACCACCGTCCCTACACTTGGTGCAGGAGCGCCAAGCGGCCCCGGCGGCGACACGGGCCTCGTCATCGACGCCAGAGCCCATCGTGTTGACGTCAAAAGCCACCCAAGGACACAAGCGGTGGTTACGGCTACCCCGGCAACGCGACTGGGTGCGCCCATTGCCTCGTCCACGTCGGCAGTGGAGAACGCCCTGCTGGCGGCCCTCGGCACGCTCCAGCAGGAGTTAGCGAATCTTCGGGGGGCCGTGCGGAGAATACAAGAGGCTCGGAGCCAACAGGCCCCGCCGGTGGTCGCACCGGAGCCCACGCCCGAACGGCCGGATAGCCGTGACGCCCCCACATCCAGTCGCGCTTCGCTACGATGCGTAGACCCAGAGTCCCCGCTATCGATGGGCCTGCAGCAGGATACAAGGGCGACACGGACTCCCGCGAGTTCGTGCGCGTATATGAGAGCACCATCGAGGCGGCAGGCAGAGACGACACCACCAAGGCGAAGGGGCACCCGCTCGCGTTGCAGGGAGTGGTGCTCTCCTGGTTCTTCACCATAGAGCCCAACTCCATCTACGCATGGGAGCAGGTTCGCGACCGCCTCTACAACAACTTCCAGGGGAACTACATTGAGCGTGTCGACGCGGATCAGCTTTTCACAATCAAGCGAAAACCATCCGAAAGGTTCCGCGAGTACTTCAAACGCTTCGCGAAGGTCCGCTGCCAGGTCAAAGATGTCAACGAGACAACAATCATCAACGTAGCGATACAGGGTCTTCGCCCAGGGCCGCTGGCCGAGTACAACGCGCGGAAACCAATCAAGACGGTGGCGAAGCTCTTCGATAAGATGGAGGAGTACGCCCAAGCGGAAGAAGACGTGAGGCGGCATCAGGACAACGATGCTGGCACCAACCCAGCGGAAGGTGCGGCGAGGAGCGTCGACCCGTTGAAAGAAGACTCCTCGCGGAGCAAGCGTAGGCAGGAGCCGTCGAAGGACTCCTCCCACTACGTCTTCGACATTGAGGGCGGCTCAGAAGACAACGCCCCCGCTGGCCGAGGGGCCAGGGCTCGACGGGGTCGGGGGCAAGGCCGAGGCCGCGAGGGTAGGGCCCGTGAGTACGGCGACCAGCACCGCCCCTAGTGGTGTGAGGTGCACGGCCAAGGCAATCACGACACCCGCTCCTGTACCACTATCGTGGCACTTCGGCAAAACGTCGCTCGAGACAGGGATCCCAAGGTGCGGCCACCCATCGTGGCACACGTCTAGCAGCCCCTGGACGACCCCCTACGGATTCGAGATCAGGAGCTGCAGACTCCAGAGGGCCTCCGGCGAATGCAAACTCAGGTGCAGCACCCTCAGGAGAGCCCCCTGTGGATCCATGCTCTTGAGGGCACCCAGCGTAGGGTCATAAACATCATTTCCGGAGGCTCCTCTCTGGACTTTCCTTCGGAGCGGCAGCGCAAGGCCTACGTGCGGAGGCTCCACCACATGGCAGCGTACCCAGCACATGCACCGCCGGATTGGGCGCAACATGAGATCACCTTCACGCCCGCCGACGCCGAAGGCGTGGAGTTCCCCACCAAGATCCCCTAGTCATTCAGGTCGCGATCGTTGGGTGCGACGTCAGGTGTGTCCTGGTCGACGGAGGAAGTTCCGCGAACGTTTTGTTCGCAGGGGTTTTCGACCAGATGGCGATCCCTCGAAACTGCCTAGGCCCTTCAAAAATTCCGTTACAGGGCTTCGGAGGTCAGCCGTTGCTGGAGCTGGGCCAAATATGTTTGCAGGTCTCCTTCGGCCAGGGCGACAACGTGACGAGCGGGGACGCCACCTTTGACGTCGTTGATATCCAGTCCCCCTACAACGCCATCTTGGGGAGACCATCCTTCAATTCATTTGGGGCAGTCCCACACCATAGCTTCTTATGCGTGAAGCTTCCGGACCCGCGGGGTATCATCACCGTCCTCGGCGACCAGCACATGGCCCGGCACATAGAGCGTGGCGCCCGAAGCCTGTACCTAGAAATTTAGGTAGGCTCCTAGGTCAGGCATGCCCGTACCTCGCCGCCACAACAACGAGTCCAATGGTTAGTCCCTGACCTTTTGTACTCACTCACCCACGCATACAGGAATTTAATAAAGTTCGCCATTTGCGAAGCTATTTGTGTCCCCCACAAAGACGTGCGGAAGCTTGCCTACGCACGTACTCCTCGGAGTATAAATAAGACACGGATGTTTTTCCTGTGCACTGTACTGAGTCTAAACAAGACGCGGAGTTCCGCGCACGCATCGGTGCTACAACCACGCGTACTCTTTAGAGTATAAAGACGTGGTCGATGTTCCCACGCACTCCACGGAGGTCCGCCTGCGCACACGCACTCCACGGAGGTCTGCCTCCGCACACGCGCTCCACGGAGGTCCGCCCCCGCACACGCACTCCACGGAGGTCCACCCCCGCACACGCACTCCACGGAGGTCCGCCCCCGCACATGCACTCCACAGAGGTCCGCCTCCGCATGCACTCTACGGAGTATAAATAAGACGTAGCGTCGAGGTCCGCCTCCGCACGCACTCTACGGAGTATAAATAAGACGTAGCGTCGAGGTCCGCCTCCGCACGCACTCTACGGAGTATAAATAAGACGCGGCAGGGGGACGCCTCCGCGCGCACTCTACATAGTATAAATAAGACGTAGCGTTGAGGTCTGCCTCTGCACGCACTCTACGGAGTATAAATAAGACGTAGCGTTGAGGTCCGCCTCCGCACGCACTCTACGGAGTATAAATAAGACGCGGATGTTGTCCCTGCGCACTCTACTGAGTATAAACAAGACGCGGATGTCCCGTGTGCGCGTTGGCGTACCCTTCGGAGCCAAAATTAAGCCGTGTTTGATAGTCCCATGCATGCTCCGGAGTACAAACTAGACGCGGATGTTGTCCCTACGCACTCTACTGAGTATAAACAAGACGCGGATGTCCCGCGTGCGCGTTGGCGTACCCTTCGGAGCCAAAATTAAGCCGTGGTGGATAGTCCTATGCATGCTCCGGAGTACAAACTAGACGCGGATGTTGTCCCTACGCACTCTACTGAGTCTAAACAAGACGCGGATGTCCCCCGCGCGCGTTGGCGTACCCTCCGGAGCCTAAATTAAGTCGTGGTTGATAGTCCCACGTATGCTCCGGAGTACAAACTAGACGCGGATGTTGTCCCTGCGCACTCTACCGAGTCTAAACAAGACACGAATGTCCCGCGCACGCGTTAGCGTACCCTCCGGAGCCTAGCTAAGTCGCGGTCGATAGTCCCACGCATGCTCCAGAGTACAAGCTAGACGTGATTGATATTCCCACACACTCTGCGGAATATAAACAACAATCTGCGGAGTATAAACAACAAGCGGCAATAGCGTGCCATCGGAAGGCGCCAACCCTGCCAATACGCTACACCAAGCCTGTAGGGCGGGCGGCGCACCAAACACATATGGACAGCACGGGAACAAGAGGCTCCCCGCTCTGGCCAATCCGCGCGCTACACCGCAGAGATAGTACGCAGCGGTCACACGGATGAGATGCCTCACCTACAACGTTCCCAAAATACATCGGTACCGCGGACTTCCCCAATCAGGAGACCGGGGAAGCTTCCTCCTGGCGCCATAGCTCGGCCACAGCGTCTTGCAAGACGAGCTGGGCTATGGCACCGTGGCGAAGGGGGCGACGCACGAGATAAATGGCCCACCCCCCTGACGAAAAGGTGAAGCACAGAACACGCTCGTCGAAGGAGCCCGCACGGGTGCGGGCTCCCGGCACGCGAAGGTGCCCCAGCAGACGCCTGGGACCACGGGCGTTCGAGCTTGTGTCGTAGCATCGCCCCAATAAGGCGACACGAGCTCGATATAACGCCTCCGTTACTAGCCAAGCCGAAGGAACGAGAAGTCGGAGCCCGTCCTTAGAGCAGCACGGCTCCTTGCAGCACCGCAAGCGACAAGACCCCTCACCCCCCTCAAGAGCCTCCTCGCGCTAAGGAAGGAGACTGGGGAGAGGTAGGGTGCCTGCGGCGGGCATCCTCGTGAGGTGTGGCCTCGCTGCCTGGACACGGACATCCACTCCCGTAGCTGGACGCTTCCTTGCTGAAGTACAAGTGAATTGCCCACCACCCCCCACCAGCCGCGGTTCTTCGACGAGTTGGCGAGGGGAAAACACACCGCGGCGTCACATCCACCTCATAGGGGCTGGATGCCCGACCCCGCGATCGTCCAGGCGGCATCAGCCGCGCTCCGGAACCCTCGGCTCTACTGGCGCCTGCAAGCAAGCACTGGACGAAGCTAGGGCACACTAGGGACGGCGCGTTCGACAGGGGAAGTTGCACGATATCTGGGAAGGCGAGTGCCGCTTCACTTGGCCACTTCCCCTTTTAAAGAGCCCCAGAAGTAAGACCGCGTAAATTACACCTCAAGAGTCCCATCGGCCGCCCCAGGGGCATGTGACGCAACAGTGTCGCCCCGCTTCAGTTCTAGGGCCCCGCCAGCTACACTCCACGTGTCCCCCTACCCTAGGGGGCCCGAAGCAACGGACGGCGGGCGAGGGACACCTCCCTCGCACTTGTAAAGTGACAAGCGCAGAGTTCCGTTGATCCCGCCTCAGTTGTCCCGTCAGTGTCTCGAACTGTAGGGAAACAGTTGCGCCCATGAGGTCCCGCATCGACCGCCGGGGACAGCACCTACGGAGCTAGATTCATGTCATCCCAAGCCTACCTTGGGACGGAGCGCTCGCGCGTCTACTCCGACTAGGTGTCGGCTCCGCTGCCACCACTTTGAGGGGTAGGGGACAGAGCGCTTGCGCGTCTACTCTGACTATGCGCCAGCTCCACTGCCATCACTTCGAAGGGTAGGGGACGGAGCACTCGCGCGCCTACTCCAGCTCCGTGCCTACCTCGCATGCCTACCCCGACTAGCCAACAAACTTTATAAGAAAAGCACAACGCGGATGCGCCTAAAGACGGTGGCGGGGACGAGCGCTTCGGCTTATCTACCGCGTTGCTACAAACTAATTACAAAGTCGACTAGACGACAGCTCCGCTGCCACCACTTCAGAGAATATGGGACGGAGCGCTCGCGCGTCCACCGCCACTAGGCGCCAGTGCTACTCGTTCGGCTCCGCTTGGACGGCCTTCTGCACCGAAGCCTCGCCCGTCGAGGGTCGATTTGCCCAGAAGTTCAGCGAGTTTTCGGCTCGCCACCAGCGCCGCAAACGGCGCCGGGTTATGGCTTCGGAAGTCAGCAGCCGGTCCTCATCGTGCAGCTGCTTAACAAAATGGCGCGATTGGTCAAAGCAAGGGAAGCAATCTTCGCTTCATTCGCAGAATGGGCTACGTAGATTACAACACACACCGACGCACAAGAACCCTGGGGTCACACCTGCCTCGAGCCGTCGGCGCCATCATCGTCGCGTTGGGGAATTTCGTCCAACCATTCGCCGAGGTTGCCCTCGCCGTACATGGTCCGCCGCAGCTCTACCTTCGCCGCGGCCTCTCCGATGTACTCCCAGATTCGTTCATAAAAAAATCGAACGGCGGGGCGAACAGCCCGCACTGCGTTGGACATCACTCCGGCCCCGGCCGACATTTCCAATTGTGGGTCGCCCAATTCATCGAAATGACAGCAGCCTCGGTGCTGGAGAAGCGCACAAACCAGGCAGGCAGTCACGTATGAGCAGTGGTTGCCAAAGGACATCGCGGCGGCATGAGCAAGATCGGAAGCTTCCCCAATCCGCCGAAGTGTTCGCATTAGCTCTTCGGGCCCAAATGAGCGGGGCGGCACTTCGGCAATAAGGTTTTCGAGGGTGCCCTCAAGGGCCAGCATCGCATCCCATGCCGCAGTCGAAGCGTTGCCTAGAGCTTGGTCCTGCTCCCTCAGAGACGCAGCAAGGCGGCTCTTCTCTTCCTCCAGCACAGCAACCTGCCGAAGCAAGCCATCCCACTCCTCTACTACCGCGTGCCGAGCCGCCGCCACAAGCTCCTCAGCATATGAGACAGCCCCCGTGCGTTCTGCCTCCAGGCGCCGAATGCGGTCATCCTTAGAGAAATGCGTCTCCTTTGCCGCGTGAAGAGCTCCTTCGGTTACATGCAGTCGGTCCTCTAAAGCCTCCCGCTCGCGGGCAGTAGCCGCCTGCAGCGCCCGACCAAGGGCCACGGTCTACACGATAAAGTCGTCAGTACATCTCCGAAGGGCTGCATAGTGATAACGGTCAGGTACTCACCCTCATTTCGGAGATCTCTAGCACTCTCCTAAGGAGTCCGGACCCACAAGTCCGCAACGCCTGGCGGTCCAGGCTCGTGGCCGCGATGTCCGCGACCCCCTGCCACGCCGCCAGTACATCTCCGAAGGCATTCGCGGTGATAGCTTCGGCGGCGCTGGATGTCCCTTTCGCATGAGCGTCCTCATGCTCCGAGCGATGCTCACGTTCGACGAGGCGTGTCGCTGTAAGGGCACACGGCGGTCAGCCTTAAAAAATACCTAGCGGCGTCACACCAAGCAATCTAAGCTCACCTTCAGCCCCGCCAGCAGCCGCAGGGGCATCGACGTCCCCCAACGCAACCATCCCGCCAGCCGGGGGGGCTTCTGTGCCGGAGCTTAGCTCCACCAGGACCCTACCCCCGGCAGCCGCAAACCCAGAGGAAATCGCAGGGACACTGACGCAGGGGCACTCGGTGTCTGAGTCGGATCCCATAAGGCCCCGACCTTGCTCGCTATGGTGAGAAGGAGTTGTGAGTTCTTCTGGTTCTTCTGTTGGTTCTTATCGTAGTGCTTTCAAGTAAGGCATTCGCCACTTTCCCAGAGATGGCACTCATTTTACTCATCAAGTTGTCCACTTATGGCGTGTCTCCAAGATTGTATTTTCTTACATGAACCATCTTTTGTATCAGGCTAACTCACATACTTCTATTGTGGGTGTGTCAAAGTTTTGGGTTCCCAAGTATTTAATTACTAACCCTTCGGGATCCAAGACTCAGTCACTTTGTTCTTATCATATGTAGGTACCAAGACACGAGATAGATAACATGTGATTGATTGGATTCTAGTCCTTTGCTTTATCCCGTGATTGGAACATTTGATTTTTCTCTACTCCTTTTGATGCCTCCAAGAGGCATATGCTTTCATGTTTGACGTTTTCACCTACTTTGTGAGCTATCATTTACCTTCATGCCCTTATATTCATGTTTGATCATAATTGGCATATTGTGCTTGTCTATGTGCTCACTTGTACCATATTTGTATGTATTATTTATATTACATTCTTATCATGTCTTTATGTATATTCTGTTTGTATATCCATTCATCTCTTGTGGATATATGAGTTTTATCTTCATGAGCATGCATTATTCTTTCAACATTAGGTATCATGCTTTTGCTTGTATCACATATATTCATGCACTTACTTGATGTCATTATACCATGTATTTGCATGATTTGCCTATGTCATATTTTTTTGTATACTTGGTATTGTGATATAACAATTATAGATACATAAGGTTTCTTTTATTACTATTAGCATATGATATTATAGTTTCATCATTTGTCATGCTTTTTACTTGCTTATATGTTCATAGGCTAGAATTTTGATCATGATTTTCTTGTATGCTTGAATTTGGCTTTTCATCATGAGCATGTGTTATCTAGATATATTCACTATCATATTTTTGAAATATCTTGCTCTAGGTATCCACACATCCATTAGGTATCCATGTTATCATATTCTTCTCTTGATCCTTGTTAGTATAATTTAAGCATATTTTATTTCTTGACACATTTTATGCTTACATGATGTTGATAATACATGTGGTATTGCTAATTATGGATAGATGAGTTTTGCCATAGCTTTTCTTACATTCTTTGACTTTGATTGTATGAGTGCTCTGCTATATGCTTTATTGCTCATTTACTTCATTATTTGCCATGTATATATACAGAGCTTGATTTATCTCTCTAGCATGTAATGTACTTGTTTTGCTCATTGTCATGTTCATACATTTTTGTGCATGCACAAAATTATTTGCTTATGTTTATGTGATCATTGAATATATATTTCCCTCCTCTCACCTTGGATTATAGCATTCTTACTTGTTATATATCTTGAAAGTGGATTTACATGTTAATCTTCGCTAACCCTAATTCCAAGGCACAAACGACTTTTTTCTGGTGATTCAGGCGTTATTAGTCCTTTTGGCGTTTAACTCTTTTGCATCTATTGTATCAGGTTTGTATGCATTAACTTATTGGATGCTTAAGTTTTAACTTAACTTCGTGAGCATGAGTTGACAATTGATTGTGTGTTTTAGGAGTCAAGTATTATTATGATTTTGTGTTTTGTTGTATCTATCCTGTTTTATTGCCTACATCTTGCTCCTTATATTCACTATTATTTATACATGTTAGCGTACTTTCCATTATTTTGTTTGTCATGATGTATTTCTATATGATGCAAGTTTAATTATGGATATTTTGATGTTGACTTCATCCTAAATAGTTTTCTATGTCATGATGCTATATCTATTCATGCCTTATTTTTTGGTTCATGTGTACATGCTTATACTTATATCCATGCTAGCATTTGCTTTTGTGACTTTTCCTTGTCATCTGCTATGTGTATGGTTGTGATTCTTTGAGATGCATATATATCTTGAATTTATTCTTTTCTATTCTGGCATCAAAATAGTCCGTATAACATCTTGGTAGCTTTAGATTGTGCTTATGGCTATGTATGTGGCTTGTATGGATGCTTTGGGTTTCTCACCTCCTTTGAGTTTCTGGTGGAGGTTTCTATTAGTCTCATGATGCAGCTTCAGTCAGCTTCCACCACATCAACTATATTAATCGCCAAGCGATATGACGGAGGTTTGCTCCCTTATGACCTTTAATTTCTTTCTTGACACTACTTGTTTCGTATAGCATTCCTGTTCTAGTGATAAGGAGGATCAGTTTAGGTAGATAGGAACTAACTCTAGATGATTTTGTCTTAGTCACATTTCTCATCCAAATGGCTCTTTAGGATTATTTACTACCTAGTTTGAGCTTTCTTCTTGGCCACTAGTGTCTTGTGTTATGATAGCTAATGTTACCTTTTTGCTCCATGGTATATGGTTATAGGCTAGGGACCATGTGGGAAGGGTGTGTTTAGGAGTTATCTCATTGCGTTTGAACCTTCATTTTTTGAATTTTACACCTAATTTCTTGGTTCTTCTCAATTTGCCTTCTTTAGAGGGAGTTGAAGTTTCCTTCTTTTCGGGCTACCTTTCAGGGGGAGCTTACTTCTTGTGTATTCATATGTATCATGTTGCATTTTAATTTCAACGTGCATTGTATATACATGAATGCTTGTACAAACCATAGAGTTTTTACTATTATCCTTGTGTAACATGATATCCTGCTTTACATCTTGCCATGTCTTGTATTAGCTTGCTAGATTTATCATGTCATTCTATGTGTAGCTTAGCTTTCCCATGATAGCTCTATTAAATGTGAAAAAGTTGAATTAAATCATGTCGTGTTAGATCTTGTGACTAGTTTTGCTCTAGTGATTTTCTTATGATTCATGCCATGTCAAATACGCTAAATTGAGTCTTGAATCTAAATTAAGCTTTAGATTGAGCTATACTAGTTTTTATTAAGTATGAGTTAGTATTAGCTCTTTATTCTTGAACTAAGTTAAGAAAATACAAAATGATTTCTTTTGTGTGAAAAAACTAATCTCACCAATTCTTTCTCATGAGACAGTTTGCCATTGCACTAAACATAAACTTAGGGAGAGTTTTGGATGACCAAGACCACTTCCATATATTGTTTTCTTCCATGCATCTTGATAACTCTATTGTTAAAAGGGGAGAAAGATTGGTAACAATGCATATCTAGAATATGATTTGGGCTTTGTGCACAATTTTGCTAATTTAGAAGCTTTTTATCTCATCTCATCATGTTCAAGGTCAAATCGAACAATTATTCTTTCATATGGACCTAGAGTGAGATTTCCTGACTCATTTGATGAATTTGATGCCTCTTATAGAAAATTTATAATTTTTGGTGGCTTCACTCTATTTCTGCTTCATATGGTCATTTTCAGTCCTTACATTCTTCTTTTGACCATTTAGAGCTCTCTTTGCAAAATTTCTCACTTTATCTAAAACCACTTCTGATTTGACTTTTGAGTATTGCCAATGGGTTTATCAAAGAGGAGATAGAAGAACCGGACATATGAGAGGCTTAGCGGCAAGTTATTGGGACCACGTGGAAGATGGCGAAGCATAGGTGATGCTTCATGGCAAAGGAAGTAGTAAACTTCGTGGAAGGTGGTAGAGGGGTATTTTGGTAAATTGCCCAATACAAAAAGTGGCATTGTGTGAAACTGTGGTGTTGGTCTAAGTGATTTAGGTCTTGTATGTGATTAAAATATGAAATGAATCAAGTGTGATTCACTATTGGGTGTTAGGTTGGGTTAATGGGTTATTCCCGGTTTAGCCTAATAAGTGGATCCATTAGGTTTTAGTTTGGTTGTGAGGCTATAGAAGGGGAGGAGAGACAAAGGTTAGGGTTTGAGAAGATTGGCTAAATCTTTTGATGGCTAGCTCATCCTCCCTCCCATGGGAGATTAGGGTTCCTTGAGTTAGAATCTTATGTGTGTGTACTCTAGGCTTAGAGTTCTGCTATCCTAAGGGATTGGCTGTAAAACCTATCTATTCAAGTAGTAATACATCAATATTTGATGATCTCTATGTCTATTTCTTATTTTGATTGATTTACTCTTGTTTCTAATCAAATGGTTCCACCTAATGCTACACATAACCAGATAACCTATCAGAGACAACAAACAACACTAGAAATCGAGAAAGGAAAAGGAAATAGGTAGGTAAGGACAGGGCCAGAGGGGGGAATCACCGGCGAGGGAAGTCGCTGCTGACCGGTGACACCGAGTCACCGACGTAGGTGTAGCGGTGAGGGGGATCCGGAGCGCAGCGGCCGTTGACCGGAGTACGTTCTGGTGGCCGGTGGCAGTGGATCTTTACCTCTTTGGACTTTAGGGAAGGGACTAAGGGAGCGCCCGAGAGACAGATTGGGGATTTGGGATTTTAAGTCTAGCCATTTGAGAAGAGAACTAGAGAAGCTAAGAAGGGAGATTGGGAGACAGGGAGAGGGTGATTGGATGAGGCAGCCAGGCCCAGCCGTGAGTTGCCCAGCAGGTTTGGTGACTAGTGTTTGGCCGACATGTGGGGGTAGGGCCTGTGGGGTCAGAGTGGTGGGACCTGTGAGGTTAGTGGCAGAATGTATTCATGGTATTATCTTGTTCGGCAAAAAGCTGTGGGAGACGACCCCACAGCATATACATCCCTCCGCTAGAAATGGCATACCTTTAAATCAGAGAGCTAGCAAAATAAGACTGCACTTTGCACATGCATGAGTCAGTTCACACGCGAGATGAGCTGCAAGCCTGCAATTGCGTGATTTTGTAGACCGAGGAAGGCCTTACTAAAATCCTTGCTTGTTCAGAGACATAAAAAAGAGCACAAAATTTGATCCTAATTTGTCCTACTCGGGACGGTAGTGTGGATTAGGGGTGGGAAACGGTAACGGATGATCCGTTTTATCTGATATTTATATCTGAGAACATACGAATGTGGTAAGCAAAATCTGTATTCAAAAATATGTGCATTCGCATTCGATAATATTTGTATCTGTATTTGAGAATATTCATATTCGTATTCATATTCAAGAATATTTGTATTCGTATTCAAGACTATTCAATTCATATTTGATCCGTTTTTTATACCTATCGGCCGGTAACTGAAAAAACAAAAAGGGGCCATATTTCAACTGTCAAAATTTGATTTTGAAACCGGTAACTGAAAAAATCGGCCGGTTGCAACATTCGTAGGAGGACATTTGTATTCGACTAAATTAAGTACATATCCTATTCGAATTCATATTCGTTATGACATTTGATTTGTATTCATATTTAAGAATGTTTGAATTTGTATTCATATTCATATTCATTTTAAAAATATGGATTTGTATTCATATTTAAGACCGTATCCAATCCGTTTCCACCCCTAGTGTGGATCCACGAAAAGAAGTTGTTGGGGTCACAATGGGCATGAATTAGGGCAGGTTTTTTTTGTTTCTCAAAACGGTTTTTAGTTTTTGCTACAATACCTAACTTTTAAATGGAGTATTTTTTTTAAGACGAAGTCTACAAGTTAATTATAATACACGTTAAAAACTCAACATCTGTACCATCCAAAATCGCAAGCGAGTATCTCTCTCTATAATCTCTGTCGCAAACAGCTAAAATTCAAAAACTTCAGACAAAAGCTATAAGCCGCAGTCATATCAATTAATAATGAAACTTTGTAGAGTAGTATCATCATGAGACTTAATTAACTTCTTCATGTTTCAAGATAGATATATGGCATTGGTGTCACCCAAATTACATGCTAAATCCACCCCTGCCACTGGAGACACCGAAGAAATGCCATGCCTCAATATTTCTTTGTAAGCAATATACAATGTTTATTAGGGTGCGTTTGATTTATGGAATTAAATTGGGTCAACAGAATTAGAGCTCCAATTCATTCTATTTCATGTTAGAATAGAAGTGGTTTTTGATTCTAACTCTAGTGTTTGGATGCCAACAAAATTGCAAAGGGTGTGTCTAGTCATTACATAGATATTTTTTTTCAAACAATCATCTAAATTTGTGGCTATTAGATTATCCAACAGTTCCCTTTTTGGGGGGATTTTTTTGGAGGAGGGAATTCGCATAAATTGTCACGCATATCCAAAAGTCAGAAATTTGGATGATTATTTAGAAAAAAAACATCCAGATGATGTTTATCAAAGCTCAATTGCAAAACAACAATTGCAATCCAATACAATTCCATTCATCTATTTGGTTGTATATTTTTGTGAAATCCCACCACTGATTCAATTTCTTCTCCACTCTCTCTCTCTCTCTTCTCTGATCCCTCCCCCAACTCCGGTGGCCGGTGACCTCGCCGGCGGTGAGGGGTCCCAACTATGACCACCTGAACGGCCACTTCCCCCGCTACCTCCTCATGGCCACGGTGGTGGCGTGTGCCCGAGAAGATCCTGTCGAGTGAGTCTGCAACAACGGCGATTGTGGAACTTGATGGTCCTGGCGGCGATCTCGACGGCGATTGTGGCGACGGCCGACGACGGAGATAGGGAAGAAGTAACTGCAGCAGTTCATTGAACTCGAGGAAGAAGCTGGAGGCGATGATTGACAAGCTCGTGGCGAGCCAACGACGACGAATCTGGTCACAACGGCGAGAGTTCGGCTGCGGTGGCGGTTGAGGCTCGCTCCCTCCTGTGGCCACGAATCTGGACGCAACGGCGATCCTATGGCGGTCGACGGTGGGAGTTCGCCGGTGGCAGTCGGCGGCAGGAGTTCGCCTATTGTGTTCACTAACAGCGGTTGTCAGCCAGAGTTCGATGGCGGGAACGGTAGATAAGAGGTGTGTTCATCGATTCCACACAAATCAGAGCTTCTTGGGGTTGATTGTGGTGGTTTGGGTTTTAGTTATAACGAAATCGTGTGGAATTGGGATAAACTTCTAAGATTGAACTCCAAAATATCCAAAAAGCCTTTAAATCGGAATCACGATACCAATTCCTCAATTCTAGGATCAATTCAGACATCCGAACGGGCCATTAGGTCTAATTTGCCTTCAGAAAAGAAAAAATATGATTTGGTTGGCCACACTGTCTTACTTAATGGAGATTTGTGCACACGTGTTAGAAGGACAAGCGTCCGGGGCCGAACGGGCATGGGCCTGGTGTTGGGCGCCGATCATCCGGAGATTCCAAAACACGATACGTGGTGGGCAGCCGCTTGGGGAACAGCCCCGGTGGGGACCACGTCAGGAGGCTTGTGTCTCTCAGCTTGCCACGTAGGACATCCGGTGGGAGCCACACAGCATGGCAATCTAGACCCTGCTTATTTCGACTTAAATCTGATTTATTTTTAATATTTTTAAATTTTATCTTTTATGACTTTTTGGTTTTTTGTTGGTTTTTTCCGTGCTCGTTTGCATTATACGTAACGGGTTAACTTTTTTATTTTTATTTTTTTAAAAAAAATTTAATTATATTAAATAAGCCACCATCAGTTACAGTGCAAAATAAATTAGTTACAATACAAATTCAACCATAAATCAGGCTTAATAAGCCGAACTGAGTGCTCCCTCGGCTACTAGTACAATGCAACTATTTTTTTTAACTTATGGTTTACTTTGAACAAATTAATAGAACGATTTTTTTGCCGCTGTCTTAAAGCTATTTATCAAGATAACTTTTTAGAAGCAGCCAATCGAGTTTTGGTTGTTCGCACGAGCATTCGTATTAGGATAAAAAATTATAAGCTATAGTCATAAATTATAAACTATAGCCGGAAAACACCCAATAGCTTAAATCTCCTGACTTCATTGGGAGGGTTACCCAGCTGTGCTCTCCCACCACTAGTGTTTTTCTTCTTTTTTCTAGATAATGCTTTCTCTAAGCTTTTGGACAAAGCAACTGCTGCGTATTCATACGGTAGTATGTAATTTAATCGGATGTCTGAGTGTACCAAATTTTAGTAGTACCGTTCTTTCTCCTTCAAATTTTGCCGTTTTCTACTAATTCATCATCACAAAAAGCATAAGTTGTCATCCAACCTTTGGTACGTATTTGTTCAATCAAGATAACATCCTAATACCTCATAGGCTCATACAGTAACCTCTCTTACATTACTACCACAAATAGTAGTAGCTAAGTTACATGTACTGTCGAAGATTCAAGAACAACCCTGCTACCTAACTGTTACCAACATCTTAATTGGATGGACTGTGCATAGCTTATTTTAAGCAGTATACTACTTAATTAGTAACCACTAGTTAATCCAAAGCACAGGTTACTTTCGTTGTAGCTAGCATCCCAGCACGTAAAACGATTGGTCTCTGGTGGTGGCAAAAGGGTATGGCGACAACGACGACCATCGACCTTGCACTCCTGCAGATGGCATTGCTGTCTCCTTGGTCTACCTTGATAATCATATAATAGCCACTTTTACTTCTTTTTCCATTATTAAAACTGTTTTGGTACTGTGCATTATATGATTTTTCTTTCTAAAATCTTATGTAGACCGTTGTTATCTCATGCTCCGTCTAAATGTCGATACCGTAGAGACGTTTCTAGAACACAAGGATTTCATAGAAAGAGTTCTGATTTCAAATTAAGCGATCAACATCAGAGAAATTAAACTACTTGAGCCAACAGCAGCAATTGCTTGGGCATATGGAGCATGAGGTTTTCTTTTGCTTCGTTCAAGTTGGGAATTTAATCGCTGGTTTCGACAAAAGCTGGAACGTCATATGCGTTTGTCATACAACGCTCGTGCAATGGTAGGTGTACATCACAGGATTCCAGCCGCACACAAAATCTTACCAAAAAAACATGTTTCGTCTTGGTTCACATCGCCTTTACCGTCTCTTCCGACGTCTCCTTCGTTCGCATGTCTTCTTCGTTACCCGCATTTCTTCCTCCGTGATCCCCACCTCCTGGATGCGCTGGCGAGCCACTGCCTGAGTAGCCATCGGTACCGTGACCACCGTCCACCCTGCCGCCTACCTCCTCCACCACCGGCGCCCTCACCATCTCGCCCTCGATCATCTCCTGCATCTTCTTCCTCTTGTCATGCATCGTTTCCTTCTGCGTGTCTTTTTCCTCACGCACATAACTACTTCCTCGAGCATCCAGCTTCATGGCGCCCCGGCGAGCAACCGTCGGCGCCGTCGTTAATCGCGATCGCCCTCTATGCTACCGCCGGCCTCCTCGCCACCCCCGCCACTTCGCCACATCATCCCCGCCCCCGCCACCGCCGTCGCACCCAACCTAACTTGCCCATCATCGTCGTCAGCGCCGCACCCAGTCCAAAGAACCACTTGCCGCCAAGCCCGTGGCTGGTACCCCCTCCTCTCCCCGCCACCCCCCTCCGATAAAACCTGCCACTCATGTTACGGTCAGGAGAGTGGCTGAGCTCGAAAACCTAACCCTAGGTCGATTGTTGCCGCCGTCGCCCACCGTCATCGGAGGAGTAAACCCAAGTCTTCCGTTTCCTTGCCGGCTTTGTCGTTCTCCGATGTCCGCTGCCTAGCAAATTCGTTTATCTATTGCTATTTGGGGCAATTTTCTGATCCCACACTTTGGGCCATTATTTCTAGAGGTTTTGTTTGATCTAACATAGCCAGCCGAGGAGGAAGCAAATTAATTGGGCCCGAGAAAACAAAACAGGAGGCGCGCGACTGATCGGATTGATATTATTAATTATTCTTGTCGCTGCGAGAGGAGAGGAAACGACAAGACACGCGCCCCCCGCAGTTCCCTGGACACGTGTCAGCACCTCGCCACGTGGCCCCCACCTCGCCACCCCCGGCCCTGCTATTGCATCCACGCGACCACCCAGCGAGAAGCCCACTTCTTCCTTCTGTCTTCCTCCTTGTCTCCTCCCCTTCCCCTTCTCCTCCGTCTCTTTCACCTCCCCCTAGCTAGCAAGCTGCATAGACGCGCGCGCGCGAGTAGCTTTGCATGTATGTTGCTTCGAGACTCGTGCGCTTCCTGCTCCTCCCCAAGCTCATGATTGCCACCGGCGGAGGCGATGGTGATGGCTAGCGCCGCCGTAAACATGCCCGGGCCGAGCGGCGACGGCGACCCAGCAGCGTCCCAGGAATGCAGCCTGCGCAGGCGTCGGCGCTTCGCACCGCGCAGCCAAGTCCCCGCGGCCGCCTGCTCCGGCGAGGGGGACGTCGCGAGCAGCAGCGTTGCCGGCTCCGGGGAGAAGAGGAGACGGTCGGTACAGTCCCCTTCCGCTTCCTCCTCGTCGTCGTCGTCCTCCTCCTCCTCGTCCTCGGAGGGCTCGCCGGACAGGGAGGAGGGCTCCGCGGCGGCGCCGCTGCCGGAGGAGGCATCGACGGCGGCGGAGTTGTGGACGGTGGCGTTTGGGTCCGTGTCGCTGGCGGGGCGGATGCGGGAGATGGAGGACGCCGTGTCGCTCCACCCGGCCTTCTGCACCTGGGCCGACGGCTCGCCCATGCACTTCTTCGCCGTCTTCGACGGCCACGGTGGCCCTCACGTACGCCATCATCTCATCTTAATTACATGCGTATCTACCACTAATAACATCGTCTTACTCGTTAGTTAATACAAATATTTCATGCTCTTGAATTTTGATCAAGTTTCTTCTTTTCCCTACGCTACATATAGGAGATTAGGAGTACATGAACAAAAACATCTGTGAATTTCTTAATTTCATCTTTTCTGATTCAGTTTCATATTTGGAGATGGACAAAAACATCTGTGAATTTCTTTCATCTTTTCAGATTCAGTTTCATATTTGGAGATGGACAAAAAAACATCTGTGAATTTCTTTCATCTTTTCTGATTCAGTTTCATATTTGGAGATGGACAAAAAAAACATCTGTGAATTTCTGTCATCTTTTCTTCAGTTTCATATTTGGAGCAAAAAAAGAAAGTATTAATAACATTAAATGATTCAAAAGCTGCGTCTCCGTACCGCATTAACTATTGCTCCACCTGGCCAAATTCCAGCGCCTTCGAGCTCGACCTCGACACGTTTTCCCCGTTTATTTTTTTGTTTCTTAAAAACTAATAAATACGACTTGTACGTGCACGCAGGTGTCAGCGCTGTGCCGGGAGCAAATGCACGTGATCCTGGCCGAGGAGCTCGCGGCGGAGGCCGCGGCGGCGGGGCCAAGCGCCGACGAGGAGGAGCGGGCGTGGCGCGCGGCGCTGTCGCGGTCCTTCGCTCGCGTGGACTCGCTGGCGGCGGTGGCGTGCGCGTGCGGGCGGGCCGCCGACCCGCCGTGCAGTTGCCCGCTCTCGGGCCAGACGAGTGCCATCGTCGGGTCGACGGCCGTGGTGGCGCTCCTCGTCCGCGACCGCCTCGTCGTGGCCAACTGCGGCGACTCCCGCGCCGTGCTCTGCCGCGCCGGCGCCGGCGTCCCGCTCTCCTCCGACCACAAGGTACGTAACCAAGTACGTTACGTGTCGGCGTCTTTGACCCCTAACTCCCCTTGTCCGAGTCTCCCTGTGCCGTTGACCGTTGACTCCTCGTGGGACCCCCTTCCCCGGTGAGGTGTCGCCCCTCCGGAACCTTCCGCCACCGTGGTTAGCCGCCGGTTGTGTCAAAGGAAGGAAAGGAAGGGGAAAAAAAGGTCGCACTCGCTTGTCGGAAAACCTCACTTGTTGCTCGCCGACGTGTACCGCGCTAGCGTCAGCAACGGCAAATAGTATATATCGAGAATTTTTTTTCCACATTATCTAAGAAAAATAATTCGATACAAGTGCATGCTATAATCTTGGAAAAAAGAAAAAAGATGCAGAATATGTGTGTGGAAATCACATGGGACTGTGGCGCTTGTGAGCTAGCCGGGCTGGCTTCCGGAAGAATCCGTTCGGAAACCGGATGCTCTGACTTATGCGCAGAAAAGTTACATGTTAATGAATATTGCTGTGATTTTGCTTACTAGCTATTGGATAAAAACAAAACCGGATGGCGTGGCATTTAAGCTTCGCTCGTTTTGAAATGGTTTCTGTTTTTATTTTACTATTTTTAATTTTAATTTTTTATTTTTAGGATATTTTGTCTTTTTATATTCTTTTATATTATCTGAATTAAGCTGACATATTTTTTCTAATTTTAATTTTTTAAATTTAATTATATTAAATAAGTTATTTAACTACAGTGAAAAATCAATTATAGTAAAAAACATAAATCATCATTGTGCTAAACACACTCTTAAATATTGCAAAATATCGTAGCTCAAGTACGTACTGTATAATTTTTAAAAGTTCTAGACAGTCTATTTTGTGTTCAACGACAGAATTCCCAGTCACGGTAATTGTTCCTCTGCTTCACGGAGTTAAAAAATTTGTTTTAGCTGATACTATTTAATAAACCTATCCAAAAGCCCAGCATAAAAGAACTGCACTGAGGCTTCGCTTCACCTACTAACTTCTAACTTCTTTATTTCATCCTTTTTAATTTTTCTTTATTTTTTATATTGTCTGGCACAACTTTTTCTAGTTTTTTAAATCTAATTATGTATAAAAAATTACATTAACTTATTGAATTTTCAGTTATTACAGTAAAATGACAGACGCATGAGTTTACAAGCCTTTCGAGCACTTTCTAACACGCGGCCCATGCAGTGGGAGGTTGGGGTAAATAGGCGGGAACTTCTGGGGTAGGTTCGGGTTGACCGTCGCTGTCGGGCGCGCGATTGAGACGTAATCGCTTTTGCTACGGACACGTGTTGGTCGGGAGGCCGGCACGTGGGGCGACGCCACTGGTCGGCGGGCAGGGGATTCAAAGGCTCGCTGCTGTGCGGGGTGGGCCCCGCTCGAGGAGGGCGTGGTGGACAGGGGCGCCACCTGTCTTCCCTCGCTGGATTCCAGAGGAGAGAGAAAGTACAGGAATGGTGTCTCTTTGCTGCTTTCTCTTCTCTCTGATGGAGGGATGGCGTCAAAAACGAGGTATTTTACGAGAGGTATACAGTAGATATAAATTTTCAAGTGATATTTTTTTCACTGAATATGTACATATATATTCTAGAACACGTGTATATATATATATACTAATTATTTAGGTGAGATGTTTATATATATTTTCTATTCTAATTATTTAGGTGAGATGTTTCATAGATCGAATCCGGATGGTCACTACGGTAGCGTCAACCATTCTCAAAACTAGGCCTTTTGTTCTTTGTGCCAGAGCAAGAAGAGAATGGGAGAAGGGGTGGCTGTTGGTTGGGTGGGACATGGGGGGTAGGGCTGGGTTGGTGCGCCAAAATTCGTGCCGACTAACCTTGCTTACTTCCTATCCTAACCTAACCTAATCACGCATCAGTGAACGCACGAACGATGTAATTAGCGAGCATCAGTGCTTCTTCGTGCTGTTGCTAAATGCTGCTTCTAGCGTCGCACCGCACCACACGACCTGCTGCTGCCGCTGTTCTGCTGCCATCCTTCTTGTGTTTGGACTGCTGCATGCTCATGGTGTGTTCTCTCTCTTCTTTTTCCAAGCCGGACCGGCCGGACGAGAAGGCGCGGATCGAGGCGGTGGGCGGCCGGGTGGTGTACCTCAACGGGGCGCGCGTGCGTGGGATCCTCGCCATGTCGCGCGCACTAGGTATGTCCACGAACTCGCCCTGCCATTACTGTTCGTCCTCCTGCGTCTGATTCATGCATTCCTGCAAAAATAATGTGGTCGAAACTTGCTGTGGGTGTTTCTACGTGAGCCTCCCTTCTGCCTGTCCTGCAAACTAGAACATATGTATTCATGGAATTCGTTTAGGACCATGAGATGTTGGTTGTAGCCATGGAGTTCGGCCAGCTAGCTAGTGTTTTCAGATCGATGTGGCATTCAACGAGCAATCAAAATGACACTGTTGCGCTGCCTCTTGCCTTCGCATTCCAATCGAGTTTGGTGGCACTTTCGGTGGGCCGACCTTGAGTTGAAATGCATGCTCATTGTGCCCTTGAAGTTATCTGGGGGAAGTTCCTTCGGAAGGAAGTGATCTAGGGTTTGTGGCCACATGTTTCGTCCAGGTTCTTTTGGGTTCAGTTTATCACGTTATGGTCCCCCATTCAGAGCTTGTTTGTATGATCTTTTGCTAGGATAGCTGTCTCTGTCTGCCCGCTGCGTGTTCCTTCAGAAGTTTTAGCTTTTTTCAGTTTCAGCTTCTAGGTTCAGTTTTTTTTTCACTATTCAGTAATTCGTCTTTTTCTAAATTATTTTAGATTTTTTAAATTTTTTTAGATTTTTCTTTTTTTCCCGTGTTCCTTTGCATTATGTGATGGGCTAACATATTTTTTCTATTTTTACATTTTTTAAATTTAATTATGCCCAAAAAGCCAAATCAACTACAGTAAAAAAAAGTCAGTTACAGTAAAATTTCAACCAAAAACTAGAAGCTATCGCTAAAACGAACGCCCGCTATATTCATCTACTTTTCTCTGCTTAGTTTGCTGTGCCATTTTCCGTTTGGCTTTCACCTATATACTAAACCTAGCTCATTTTAACTTAAACTTTTAGCTTTTAGTTTATTTTTAAATTTTATCTTTTTTTTGTTTTTCAGCTTTTTTTACCTGTTCTTTTTTTCCCACATTCGTTTACACTAACATGTTTTTTATATTTTTAATTTTTTAAATTTAATATGTTAAATAAGTAATTATCAGTTATAGTGTAAAATAAATCTATTACAATAAAAATTCAACCATAAATCAATATTTTTTAGTGTAAACGAGCAGGCTCTAAACCTCCTATTGTTCTTTAATTGTGTTAAGCAAGTTCACAAGACGTGTCCTTTTGTTCTTTAAGTAATCATTTTGTTCCCAGCAATGTTGGGGGAATATCAAGTAAACAAAAGTTCCAAAAGCAAATACCATATAAAAAAGGGTGATTTGGTTCGTTGCTTTGCATCTTCTTAAGGATACAAACTTTGCATCTTACCATCTCTCTAGCAAGGGTTTTGATAAATATCATTCGGATGCTTTCTTTTAAATAATATCTAAATTTTTAACTTTTAGATATGCGTAAAGATTTATGCATCGCCACCTTTATCTTCTTCTCTAACGACCCCTTCTTCCTCCTTTCCGACGAGCGAGCCCGAGGGAAGAATCCTATCCTCCGTACCTAGGATTCATCGTTCCCCCTCGAGCATAGAGGGAGGCTGGAGGGTGGTGGCCCAGCGGTAGGCGATGGTAGGGCCGATGGCAGGGTAGAAGGTGGTAGACGGTGCCGAGGGGTGGTGGCAGCAAAAGGTACTAGCTATTAGGTTGGACGGGGACGGCATGGCAGGGAGAGGGTAGAGGGTAGCGCGGCAAGGTGTGGGGGTGTTGACGTCGCCAGCCACATGCGGTGGAGGAGGGGTTGGTGGTGGTGGTGGTGGGAGGCGTGTGGAGCTGCTTTGGCGGGCGGTGCGGAGAGAGGTGACACGGTCGGGGGCTACGTGGAGGGGGTTGTGACGAGGAGAGGGCGGCGCTGGGTGGGAGGCGACGTGGTCGGGGTCGTGGGGTGGGAGGTGGCATGGTCCAGTGTTAGATCTAAGGTTAGATGATTATATAGTAAGAGGAGAAAGATGAGGGTCTTTAAATCTTAATATAAGGATTAAAAATTTAGATAATTATTTAAAAAATATTTAGATGATTACTAGATATACCCCTCTAGCAATTAAGAACTTCCGGGTGATGGAATCCAATTACTAAACAAAAGTATAGTAAGGCTGTTCCTTTAAGCTTTATTCTGAAAAAAAATGGCCGGTAAGTTTCGTGTCAGCGAGGCTACGGATGTGACAATAGCATGGTGATCTATATACGAAATTAACGATCCTCGACACTTTTGTAACATGGGAGGATTTGCCTGTCCAACCGTACGTACTTTTCTTTATTAACACATACGATTAATTATGGATGTCAAATATCGAAGGAATAAGACCGTCCTCTAATGAGCTTCTTCTAGATGTTACCTGGCAGTTGTTGAGTAGATAAACAGTCACATCACTGGCCCCATGAGTTGTGCCATATTAATTGGCTTATCGAGAAAATGACCATATCTGTACCCTGCCCATCCCAGTTTAGCCATTTAAGCTCTGACATTCGTCAGTGCCTGGATGGAGCTGTTTCGATCAGTTGCATCATCAGGTATGGCAAAGATAAAACATGGAGTGGACAACAAAGCCACACGTTTATCTCCGGTTCGTCAGTCATCACAGTGCTCTCTCTCTTTATTAGTTCCTCTGATAGCAACCCAACCAGCGAAAAGAAGTGACCTTTGTTAATAAGTGGGATCGATAGGTCTGATTAGGCTATGGATGTTGTCCTGTGTTTTCCCTAGATTTACTGATAGTGATGCTACAATATTATCCATCCGGGTAATGCTTGAGTCGAGATGGACTCTTCCATATATGATAGCTAGCTGTGCTGGCTCCAACGAAGAACGTAGTCAGACCCACTGATTCTGAACTGCAAATGTGAGCTACTACTTGACGTTTGCCTTTGAGGGAAATACAAAATTATCATTGACATGTTGATCTTAGTTCCTGATAAATTAATCCTCTTTCTCTAAAAGAAAAGTGTGAAACTAGAAAGCTATATAGGGGATTGTTTGATTGGTCTGAGTCCTAATGGATGATGGATTTGTGTTTTCAGCGTGTTTATACTGCGTTAAAGTGGAGTGAGAATCACATCGCAGGTGTGGCATTTTGAGTAGAGTAACCGATCATTTTCACAACTTATTCTTTTCTTTAAAGTTGGTGTGTCATTTCAGTAGGTATAAAGGCAGTAGCAAAATACCCACTAACCACCTTAATGCATGGCATGACACGCACTATCATCTAGAACTTTTGTGTCACACAAACTTTCCATGCAATTGTTTTTTTTTTATGCAAGTCACAGTTTTCATATAAACAGCTAGCTTAAAAAGAGTTTGTGCAGACAAATATATGAATAAACATAACAGGCTGACGTTGAACTTAAAAGTTGCAAATACGTATGGTATTTACGTTCATTATCATACTTCCATGCCACATTTTGTTTCTCACGAATCAATGTACGTAGCATGTTAAGAGTGTTTTAACCTGCATCTACAACTCTATATTATTTTCTTACTAACAGAGAAGCACGTAGCTTCTTACTAACAGGCCAGGAAACACGTACACAGCAGCATCATAGGACCAGGCTTTTGAAGCAGGCTTCTGTCTAGTATCGAATATTGTCTAGCGCTGTCATGGGACCAGGGAAAATTAATACGGTTTGCAAGAAATTTCGGAACCCGGTGAAACGGCCGAAATTTCGTTTATTTTGGCCGAAATTTCGGACAAACCATTCAAATATTATTTAATTTTTGATAAAATTTAACCAAAATTTTGATAAAATTTACACAAATTTCAAATGAGGATAAATTCGGCTAAAATTTGGCCGAATGGTTTGCCTTTCGGTATCCACTGAACGGACGAAATTTCGCCAAAGTACCGAAATTTTGGCCGAAATATTTAACCTTGCATGGAACATTACAGTGCAAATGAATCCTATTGGCCCCGCTCATTTCGGCTTTTTTTCGGTTTCTGCTTCTAGTTTCTATTTTTTTTTCACTATTCAGTATTTCGTCTTTTTCTGAATTTTTTTAGATATTTTAGGTTTTTTCGTATTTTTTTTCTCGTGTTCCTTTGTATTGTCTCTAATGGGTTAACATGTTTTTTCTATTTTTACATTTTTTAAAAAATTAATTATGTCCAAAAGGCCAAATCAGCTACAGTAAAAAAACCAGCTACAGTGAAATTTCAGTCAAAAGACAGAAGCCATCGCTAAAACGAGCGCCCTGACTAGATGAAATGGATCTGGCTTCTTTGTGGGGGTGGTGGGTTTAGAAACTTTTGATGGGTTAGCATATTATCCACCTTAAGTCTATAAAAAGAAGGCAATGCAATTCTTGACTTGGCCTGCTTCCTGAAGTTCATCTGAGAATAATCTTTTGTTTTCTCCCCCACACGGCCAACAAACTGACGTTCATTGTATCACTAAAATGGGTGTTAATTAGTAACGATGTTTAAACATGCCTATGTTTTCTAGATCAGCTGTGGAACGTACTAATCGGGTGATTGATGATAGTGAATAGCACTTCCAGAATCAGTAAGTAATAGGTGCAGCGCCTACTATCCGATTATATTAGGTTGGAACTATATATTACAGTGCACCTCTCGAGTCGACACTTACCACCTTTGTTTTTCCAGTAGGTATAAATTCAGTCCGACAACCTTGTTGCATGGCATGGCACTATCATCTTGAGCTTTTCGTGTGTTACATTAGTTTTTCATGCAGATCCTTATTTTTTTGGTAAGTTCCGGTTTCATATAAACGTTTAGCTGTCTTGAAAAAGAGTTTGTATACATAACAAACTCGCTGATGCTTCAAAGTTGAAAATGATGTATAGTATTTAGATTCATTTTCATACTTCCATGTCACATTTTGACTCCCCGGGACTCAAAAACTTTTTTTTCCAAAAAACACAAAATAAAAGATACTGGTAGGTAGGAGTGAAATTTATACTAGTAATGTACATATGCGGTGTAATGATGTTAAAAGAAACATGTGTATGCATGCGCCAATGATTTTTCTTTTTCTTTTTTCTGAAAGGGCGCGCCAATGATTTTTTTTTTTTACAAAAGCTACCCCAAGTCCCCAAATGATCAGGATTTAACGTCTTCTCATACCTCTGAAGGGACAAGTGGTGTATCTTAAAAAGACCACCTCTTATAAACAGATTTCTGATGCTTTGATTCCCTACAAATATAATCACGTAAATTTCCAAATCTTATTCTGAAAATTTCTTAATATCTATATCTGACTCTTTAGTTTTGTGCAGGCGACAAGTACCTGCAGCCTGAAGTGATCTGCGAGCCAGAGATCACGGTAACCGAGAGGACAGTGGAAGACGAGTGCCTGATCCTGGCGAGCGACGGCATGTGGGACGTGATCTCGAACGAGACTGCCTGCGACGTCGCTCGCCAGTGCCTCGAAGATGGAAGCCCGTCCAGAGACCGTCCAGCTAGGAGCGTCGAGGCCGCTTCCAGCAGCAGCACCGGCGCGCCTGCGGCGGCAGGCCAAGAGTCGGAGCCTCGCTGCTGCCGCGCCGCCGCGCTCCTCGCAAGGCTTGCCCTCGGCAGGGAGAGTTCTGACAACATTAGCGTCGTCGTGATTGATCTGAAAGGGAGGGGGTAGGCAGATCGTGCAAGGAGCTAGTCTGGGTGTCAGATCAAAGCAGCTTATCAGGTGGTTTCTTTTCCTTTCCTTTCCGGTTTAGCCTTGATAGCTCTCTTGGTCTTTTCGTCATCACAGAGGAAGATCTAGCAGTGATTCAGGGGAAGAGCTGTTTCTGAAAGGTGGTGGTCTAAACTCTGAAATTTTCTTTGTTCTTTCTCTCTTATTTTTTTCCTTCAATTTTTGCTCTAGTTTTTGGCGCGGAAGAGTCAGGAAGAAAAGAATGGATGGGAGATTGCCATCCATAGAGAAAAAGGAGAGGGGGGAAAAGAAGAGAAAGTGCAGACGTACAAAATATCATGCGGCATCTATGTACATTATTATTCACATTTTCTCATGGAGGCTTGAGATCTGCATTTAGCTGCTCTTCGCGGCAGTGTTCGATCGGTGTCGTTGTTTCACATCTCCTACTGGTTTATATCTTCCCTTCTATTGCCTGCCTCGAGCGATATAGCACGAAATGCTGTGATACTTCCCCATGAACTTACGAACTGTCTCTTTATGCCTATTTTGGTTGGCCCCAGTTCTCAATTTCCAAATAGAATTCTAGCATTAAACACTTGTCCTTGCAACTCGATTTGCGCATGCAGAGGCTTAACAATTCACAGTTTATCCTTCTCTTGCAGAATGAAATAAAACGAGAATACTTAGGAGGAACTAGGCATCTTTTTAATTAAGAAGAAGAATATGCACCCGTGTCTTGGTAATGCAGTGACATATATGCTCATTCCTACGGCATAACACTAGTGCTCTAAAGGGACACTTCAGCAAATTTTTTGGGCTCGTACAATTGTATTGCTCTGTAAAGCTGACTGTTTCCAATTGAACACGATCACTCGATAGAACATGAGCTTGATTGCGTATTTTATGATAGTTGAGGCGTTGTATGTTCTTATTGTTTTATATACCAATTCATTATATTATGTATTGCAATTTGGCCCTATATAAACGGTGAAACTGAAAATATCTAGGATTTGTGAAGAAATTTGAAGCTTGCCGAACGGGCCTGTTTGGAACTCTGAAGCTTGGTAGGATTTCTGCGAGAATAGTATTGTTTCCTGTAAAATTCCTGTGTTATCTTCAGCTTTTCAGGGAGCTGACAGCAATGGTGTACAACATTATGCCCTCCATATGCAAGAATAACTTTTTCTTGGCAAATATGTAAGTATAACTTATCGTAATTGTCTACGCAACTGAACGTCTAGATATTTGTATATCTCTAATATATATGTAAAAATGGGCTAGTGAACGGGCTTATTTGGAAGCTAGAATTTCATATGAAAGATTTCAATTTCCATTGGAATCTGGATAATTCCCTGTCTGAAACAGGGCCTTACAGTCTTCTGTTCCTTTGGCAGAAGGATAGGAACACCAACGCAAAATGAGTCGCTCAATCTTAAACGGGTGGTTCAGAATAGCGTTAGTTTATGATTTTTTTTACTATAATGGATTTATTTTTTACTGTAACTGAGTTAATTTATTTAAAATAATTAAATTTAAAAAAATAAAAATAAAAAACATGTTAACCCATCACAATCAATACAAAGGCATATAAAAAAAGGCAAAAATCCTAAAAATAAAATTAATAAATAGTAAAAAAATAGAAGTCAGAAATTAAAATGAACAATGCTAGTCTGGCGTTGGACCACCTAAGTACCAATAAAAAAACCGTTCCGCATTCCACAGCTAGCCATGGCTTATCATTCATGTGAAATTTAAGGTATTGTTAAAGAAAGAAACAAAACAAAAACACGCTCAGATAACATGATGTAGAATCGATTCACATTAAGATAGTCAATTAAAGGGGAGTGAATGATTGCGGAAGCTAAAAATAAATTTTAATACTCCTCCTTAAACACCAAACCAAGAGAAAGAAAGCAACCCATACGAAAGAGTATATATTCTGACGACAAGAGAGTTAGTAACAGATTAATCTGAAATTAGAAATAGAACACAAAAACTTACTACGAAAACACCCTCACGACACCTTCTTTTCTAATAAAAAATAGCTACGCCAAGCCGCTTCTTTTAAAAAAACTCCCGAAAGAAAACACAGTGCAATCTCTTGCTCTTCTTTTTCCCTACGACAGGTCACGGCGCACAGCACAAATCACAGTTGCAGTCATCGATTTTCTATTCTCCGAGAAGCCGCTGCGTCGCAATTTTTCTTTTCAAAAACCGACCGAAAAAAAACAGTCGAACAGCCGCACCACCGTATTTTTTTCGTCTCCTCACGTTCTGTTACAAAGGTCACGACTCGGACAATCCAAAACTCACAGCCATCCCAACACGTCCGAGTCGGTCACAGATTAGAAACTAACCAACCTGAGCCCAACACTAATTAGACCTATAATGCTAATCGGTTTACATGTCCGACCCCTTGGACTTTGACCAAATGCTTGGCACGTGGGCCCATTTAGTTGGTTTTAAAACTCAAGCTTCTAACTAGTCCAGTCATCACGTGTCGAAGCCTTCAGGACCGCACCTCCTGTATCTCCTCCACACATCATCTCCATACGCATTGTTCTCTAGCCTGAACATCTCGCATGACATCCTTGACCGATAGGACATCAGTTCCTCTCTGAACTTATCCCGAAACCTCAATTCCACCCGAACCTAATTTCAGTCCGGTCATCGACCATATTCCGCCTCAAGCAACACCTGCACATGAATAAACAAACAACCGCATACGAGCACAAGTCCACGACATGACTCAAGTCAATCCGCACAGTATCTCACACGAGCGTATCATGCAACATACGCCAATCCGTACACGCAACACATCATAAGTAATATAATAACCAACGTTGTCAATTATTCATCACCTAAAATAGCCTAAACCTAGTCACATGGTCTAACAATCTCCCTCTTGATGAATACATTGACAACACATTAAGTTAACATAACCTTCAACAAATTCAAGTGAAGAACTGAAGCCAAACTCTCAAATTTTCCCTCTCAACACAAGAGAAGAAATTTAATATCTCCAAAATCTCTCCGATCTCTCAAATTTCTCTCCCTCTTTGGCAATGTAATCATCAAGAAATTTTAATGAATAAGAATAAATCTAAGAAAGAATAATAAGTTAAAAATCTAGAAACTTTGTAGATTATCCAAGTCATATTGCATTGGTTTAATAAAGCAATCAAGTTATATTTTTGAGTAGAGCTATCTAGATCATATAAAGCCATATATCATATAGCAATGTCAAAAACAAATCCATCAATATGATTAAACGATTTATATCAATGACAGGTATCGTAACAATGACCAGACTAATTATACAGAACACAACGAGATATCACAATGAAAAGTCAAAGCTTAAAAGTGAAGCAAACCTTAAATCTAAACATGCTAGCAGTCTCATGTAACAACTTATTGTTCTACACTCAATTCTTAGGCATGTGACATGCTTGTAGCATACTTCTTTTCGCATGGACATACTTTTTTTTAATGGTGGTATGCTTGAAGCATACTTATTTTCACAAGGACATATTATTTTATGGTGGCATACCTAAAGTATACTTCTTTTCATTTTGCACACTTTTGTGCCTTTTCTTTTTGTTTACCATGGTATGCTTGAAGCATACATCTTTTAAATATCCCTTTCTTAAATTTTTAACATGCCAAACTGAGTGATTATAAAAAAATTGTAATATGAAACATGCAAGGCTCATAGCTAAGAGTTAAAATAAGACTCACAATCAATCTAATCCTTTTCAATGGACATCGCAAAGTAATAAATATAATTAATCTAGTCAAAAGATTCCGCCATTTCATACTTTTAATGCAAATGTAGCAAGTTAATTAAATCCAATCGTGATCAAAGCTACACAACATATGAATAAATATGATAAAGAAAACTCTACTACTCAAATGGTTTCAATGACTTGGACTTTATGAGTTATTTGACAAGAATAATAAACAAAGCTTGTAAGATTTTTAAATGACAAGCTCTCCCTCAGAATAATCCCACAGGGTCCAACACACCCAACTCACTTCGCAAAAAAATACAAAGAATCAAGCAGTTATATGAGAGTATCAGTAGTTTCAGAATTTAACTCCATAAGGTATAGGACAATATCACATTTGCCATATAGTCTCTCAAAAATTGAAATCTCTTGAAAGCCATAAAAAATGAAGAAATATCAAGTATTCCAATCAAGCAATGATATAAAAGATTGAAACTCAATCAAGCTCATATTCTCCATCCACATCAGCTGTTCTTACATCACAGGAAACATCAATTTCACAGTACCGGGGTTAGTGAAATTAGATTTAGGTATCTAGTACTGAGATACACGATATGAAGAAACAGTAACAAAACTAGAACCAAAATCACGTATATATGGTCGATCAAAACGCCAAAAAAGAACATGAATTATTTGAACTAAAACTCAAGCTAGCATGTGAAGCAGATTTAAAATCATGTTAAAAGTTATCTAAAAACCTAGCTTTTGCATAAATTCTAGAAACAAAAGATGGTACATATTTTTGTCTCATTGCATTCAATCTTTCTCTCCTCTCTTTCATAGCACGCTTAAAGCAAAATTCATGCAAGTGTCCATCTTTTCCACAATAACTACACGTGTACTTAATTTTATGTTTAACTTGAGAAGTAGAATCAACATTTGCATTCACTTGATTAGTAGATGACATAAAACCAGCAGACTTAAAAACAGTTTGTTTTGATTCAGATTTTACTTTAATTTTTTCAGGTTCAAGAAGCTTAACAATCTTAGAAGGATTATTCTTGACATGCTCAATATAATTAAATCTTAAACCCCGATTCTTCACACTTTTTTTGATTTGTCTAAAATTATATTCAGATTTTTCTTACCAAAAGAAAATCTCTCTAGAGTGTCTTTCAGGTACTTATTTTCTTTAGCTAAAGTAGAACAAGTTGAGCACATAAAAGGTTCATTTAAAAAATTCTTAAAAGCACTAGACTGAGCCAATATCTCTTTTTCAGCAAAATCATTAAGTTGTCTAGTCAAAACTTCTATTTCTGTGTTAAGTCTAAGACAATTAGAACAAGAAGATAACTCATGGTAAAACATCTATTGAATTGTTTCTTAAGATGAGTTAAATCTAACTTCTAATAATTCACATTTAGAACAAACTTTAGAATGAACATTTGAAATACTTAATTCTAAACATGAAGAAGAACTAAACTTGAGCTTTTCAATTTCATCATTAGCACATTTCAATTTTTCATCACAAGATTCATGTGCCAATCTTAATTCATCAAATTTAGTAGTTACATATCTAAGTTGATACATGTTTAAAGCATTAATTGACCTAGCATTTTCTAACTCAGAATGTAAAACTTGACAAGACTTACATGATTCATTATCAGAAATATAAGCTCTATGTCTATTAATCTCAAAATTTAAGCCTTCAACAACATGATTATTTTCTTTCAATTTAGCTATTTTAACGTCAGCATCTTTCAATTTCAATTTAAGCAAATCACATTTATCACATGAGGTTGATTTAGAAACAATACAAACATGTTTCTCATTTTTATCTTTTTCAGCCTTAAGTTGCTCTAAAGTATAAGCAAGCACATCTTTTAATGAAGTAAGCTCAGAATAAATTAAGTCACATGATTTGTAAGAATCATCATTAGGAATTAAGTCACATGATTTGTAAGAATCATCATTAGGAAGTAAGCTCAGAATAAATTAAGTCACATGATGTTTATATATATTTTCTATTCTAATTATTTAGGTGAGATGTTTCATAGATCGAATCCGGATGGTCACTACTCACTACGGTAGCGTCAACCATTCTCAAAACTAGGCCTTTTGTTCTTTGTGCCAGAGCAAGAAGAGAATGGGAGAAGGGGTGGCTGTTGGTTGGGTGGGACATGGGGGGTAGGGCTGGGTTGGTGCGCCAAAATTCGTGCCGACTAACCTTGCTTACTTCCTATCCTAACCTAACCTAATCACGCATCAGTGAACGCACGAACGATGTAATTAGCGAGCATCAGTGCTTCTTCGCGTTGTTGCCGAATGCTGCTTCTAGCGTCGCACCGCACCACACGACCTGCTGCTGCCGCTGTTCTGCTGCCATCCTTCTTGTGTTTGGACTGCTGCATGCTCACGGTGTGTTCTCTCTCTTCTTTTTCCAAGCCGGACCGGCCGGACGAGAAGGCGCGGATCGAGGCGGTGGGCGGCCGGGTGGTGTACCTCAACGGGGCGCGCGTGCGTGGGATCCTCGCCATGTCGCGAGCACTAGGTATGTCCACGAACTCGCCCTGCCATTACTGTTCGTCGTCCTGCGTCTGATTCATGCATTCCTGCAAAAATAATGTGGTCGAAATGTGCTGTGGGTGTTTCTACGTGAGCCTCCTCCTGCCTGTCCTGCAAACTAGAACATATGTATTCATGGAATTCGTTTAGGACCATGAGATGTTGGTTGTAGCCATGGAGTTCGGCCAGCTAGCTAGTGTTTTCAGATCGATATGGCATTCAACGAGCAATCAAAATGACACTGTTGCGCTGCCTCTTGCCTTCGCATTCCAATCGAGTTTGGTGGCACTTTCGGTGGGCCGACCTTGAGTTGAAATGCATGCTCATTGTGCCCTTGAAGTTATCTGGGGGAAGTTCCTTCGGAAGGAAGTGATCTAGGGTTTGTGGCCACATGTTTCGTCCGGGTTCTTTTGGGTTCAGTTTATCACGTTATGGTCCCCCATTCAGAGCTTGTTTGTATGATCTTTTGCTAGGATAGCTGTCTCTGTCTGCCCGCTGCGTGTCCCTTCAGAAGTTTTAGAATTTTTCAGCTACAGCTTCTAGGTTCAGTTTTTTTTCACTATTCAGTAATTCTTTTTCTGAATTATTTTAGATTTTTTTATATTTTTCTTTTTTTTCACGTGTTCCTTTGCATTGTCCGTGATGAGTTAACATATTTTTTCTATTTTTACATTTTTTTAAATTTAATTATGCCTAAAAAACCAAATCAACTACAGTAAAAAAAAAGTCAGTTACAGTAAAATTTTAGCTAAAAACTAGAAGCTATCGCTAAAACGAACGCCCGCTATATTCATCTACTTTTCTCTGCTTAGTTTGCTGTGCCATTTTCCGTTTGGCTTTCACCTATATACTAAACCTAGCTCATTTTAACTTAAACTTTTAGCTTTTAGTTTATTTTTAAAATTTTTTTTTGTTTTTCAGCTTTTTTTACATGTTCTTTTTTTCCCACATTCGTTTACACTAATATATTTTTTATATTTTTAATTTTTTAAATTTAATATGTTAAATAAGTAATTATCAGTTATAATATAAAATAAATCTATTACAATAAAAATTCAACCATAAATCAATATTTTTCAGTATAAACGAGCAGGCTCTAAACCTCCTGTTGTTCTTTAATTGTGTTAAGCAAGTTCACAAGACGTGTCCTTTTGTTCTTTAAGTAATCATTTTGTTCCCAGCAATGTTGGGGGAATATCAAGTAAACAAAAGTTCCAAAAGCAAATACCATATAAAAAAGGGTGATTTGGTTCGTTGCTTTGCATCTTCTTAAGGATACAAACTTTGCATCTTACCATCTCTCTAGCAAGGGTTTTGATAAATATCATTCGGATACTTTCTTTTAGAAAATATCTAAATTTTTAACTTTTAGATATGCGTAAAGATTTATGCATCGCCACCTTTACCTTCTTCTCTAACGACCCCTTCTTCCTCCTCTCCAACGAGCGAGCCCGAGGGAAGAATCCTATCCTCCGTACCTAGGATTCATCGTTCCTCCTCGAGCATAGAGGGAGGCTGGAGGGTGGTGACCCAGCGGTAGGCGATGGTGGGGTCGATGGCAGGGTAGAAGGTGGTAGGCGGTGCCGAAGGGTGGTGGCAGCAAAAGGTACTAGCTATTAGGTTGAACGGGGACGGCATGGTAGGGAGAGGGTAGAGGGCAGCGCGGCAAGGTGTGGGGGCGCTGACGCCGCCAGCCACATGCGGTGGAGGAGGGGTTGGTGGTGGTGGTGGGAGGCGCGTGGAGCTGCTTTGGCGGGCGGTGCGGAGAGAGGTGACACGGTCGGGGGCTACGTGGAGGGGGTTGTGACGAGGAGAGGGCGGCGCTGGGTGGAAGGCGACGTGGTCGGGGTCGTGGGGTGGGAGGTGGCATGGTCCAGTGTTAGATCTAGGGTTAGATGATTATATAGTAAGAGGAGAAAGATGAGGGTCTTTAAATCTTAATATAAAGATTAAAAATTTAAATAATTATTTAAAAAAATATTTAGGTGATTACTAGATATACCCCTCTAGCAATTAAGAACTTCCGGGTGATGGAATCCAATTACTAAACAAAAGTATAGTAAGGCTGTTCCTTTAAGCTTTATTCTGAAAAAAAATGGCCGGTAAGTTTCGTGTCAGCGAGACTACGGATGTGACAATAGCATGGTGATCTATATACGAAATTAACGTTCCTCGACACTTTTGTAACATGGGAGGATTTGCCTGTCCAACCGTACGTACTTTTCTTTATTAACACATACGATTAATTATGGATGTCAAATATCGAAGGAATAAGACCGTCCTCTAATGAGCTTCTTCTAGATGTTACCTGGCAGTTGTTGAGTAGATAAACAGTCACATCACTGGCCCCATGAGTTGTGCCATATTAATTGGCTTATCGAGAAAATGACCATATCTGCACTCTGCCCATCCCAGTTTAGCCATTTAAGCTCTGACATTCGTCAGTGCCTGGATGGAGCTGTTTCGATCAGTTGCATCATCAGGTATGGCAAAGATAAAACATGGAGTGGACAGTAAAGCCACACGTTTATCTCCGGTTCGTCAGTCATCACAGTGCTCTCTCTTTTTATTAGTTCCTCTGATAGCAACCCAACCAGCGAAAAGAAGTGACCTTTGTAAATAAGTGGGATCGATAGGTCTGATTAGGCTATGGATGTTGTCCTGTGTTTTCCCTAGATTTACTGATAGCGATGCTACAATATTATCCATCCGGGTAATGCTTGAGTCGAGATGGACTCTTCCATATATGATAGCTAGCTGTGCTGGCTCCAACGAAGAACGTAGTCAGACCCACTGATTCTGAACTGCAAATGTGAGCTACTACTTGACGTTTGCCTTTAAGGGAAATACAAAATTATCATTGACATGTTGATCTTAGTTCCTGATAAATTAATCCTCTTTCTCTAAAAGAAAAGTGTGAAACTAGAAAGCTGTAGGGGATTTTGTTTGATTGGTCTGAGTGCTAATGGATGATGGATTTGTGTTTTCAGCGTGTTTATACTGCGTTAAAGGAGTGAGAATCACATCGCAGGTGTGGCATTTTGAGTAGAGTAACCGATCATTTTCACAACTTATTCTTTTCTTTAAAGTTGGTGTGTCATTTCAGTAGGTATAAAGGCAGTAGCAAAATACCCACTAACCACCTTAATGCATGGCATGACACGCACTATCATCTAGAACTTTTGTGTCACACAAACTTTCCATGCAATTGTTTTTTTTTTATGCAAGTCACAGTTTTCATATAAACAGCTAGCTTAAAAAGAGTTTGTGCAGACAAATATATGAATAAACATAACAAGCTGACGTTGAACTTAAAAGTTGCAAATACGTATGGTATTTACGTTCATTATCATACTTCCATGCCACATTTTGTTTCTCACGAATCAATGTACGTAGCATGTTAAGAGTGTTTTAACCTGCATCTACAACTCTATATTATTTTCTTACTAACAGAGAAGCACGTAGCTTCTTACTAACAGGCCAGGAAACACGTACACAGCAGCATCATAGGACCAGGCTTTTGAAGCAGGCTTCTGTCTAGTATCGAATATTGTCTAGCGCTGTCATGGGACCAGGGAAAATTAATTCGGTTTGCAAGAAATTTCGGAACCCGGTGAAACGGCCGAAATTTTGTTTATTTTGGCCGAAATTTTGGACAACCCATTCAAATATTATTTAATTTTTGATAAAATTTAACCAAAATTTTGATAAAATTTACACAAATTTCAAATGAGGATAAATTCGGCTAAAATTTGGCCGAATGGTTTGCCTTTCGGTATCCACTGAACGGACGAAATTTCGCCAAAGTACCGAAATTTTGGCCGAAATATTTAACCTTGCATGGAACATTACAGTGCAAATGAATCCTATTGGCCCCGCTCATGTCGGCTTTTTTTTTCGGTTTTTGCTTCTAGCTTCTGCTTTTTTTTCACTATTCAGTATTTTGTTTTTTTCTAAATTTTTTTTAGATATTTTAGGCTTTTTTGTATTTTTTTTTCTCGTGTTCATTTGTATTGTCTCTAATGGGTTAACATGTTTTTTCTATTTTTACATTTTTTAAAAAATTAATTATGCCCAAAAGGCCAAATCAGCTACAGTAAAAAAAAGCTAGCTACAGTGAAATTTCAGTCAAAAGCCAGAAGCCATCGCTAAAACGAGCGCCCTGACTAGATGAAATGGATCTGGCTTCTTTGTGGGGGTGGTGGGTTTAGAAACTTTTGAGGGGATAGCATATCATCCACCTTAAGTCTATAAAAAGAAGGCAATGCAATTCTTGACTTGGCCTGCTTCCTGAAGTTCATCTGAGAATAATCTTTTGTTTTCTCCCCACACGGCCAACAAACCGACGTTCATTGTATCACTAAAATGGGTGTTAATTAGTAACGATGTTTAAACATGCCTATGTTTTCTAGATCAGCTGTGGAACGTACTAATCGGGTGATTGATGATAGTGAATAGCACTTCCAGAATCAGTAAGTAATAGGTGCAGCGCCTACTATCCGATTATATTAGGTTGGAACTATATATTACAGTGCACCTCTCGAGTCGACACTTACCACCTTTGTTTTTCCAGTAGGTATAAATTCAGTCCGACAACCTTGTTGCATGGCATGGCACTATCATCTTGAGCTTTTCGTGTGTTACATTAGTTTTTCATGCAGATCCTTATTTTTTTTGGTAAGTTACGGTTTCATATAAACGTTTAGCTGTCTTGAAAAAGAGTTTGTATACATAACAAACTCGCTGATGTTGAGCTTCAAAGTTGAAAATGATGTATAGTATTTACATTCATTTTCATACTTCCATGTCACATTTTGACTCCCCGGGACTCAACTTTTTTTTCCAGAAAACACAAAATAACAGATACTGGTAGGTAGGAGTGAAATTTATACTAGTAATGTACATATGCGGTGTAATGATGTTAAAAGAAACATGTGTATGCATGCGCCAATGATTTTTCTTTTTCTTTTTTCTGAAAGGGCGCGCCAATGATTTTTTTTTTTTACAAAAGCTACCCCAAGTCCCCAAATGATCAGGATTTAACGTCTTCTCATACCTCTGAAGGGACAAGTGGTGTATCTTAAAAAGACCACCTCTTATAAACAGATTTCTGATGCTTTGATTCCCTACAAATATAATCACGTAAATTTCCAAATCTTATTCTGAAAATTTCTTAATATCTATATCTGACTCTTTAGTTTTGTGCAGGCGACAAGTACCTGCAGCCTGAAGTGATCTGCGATCCAGAGATCACGGTAACCGAAAGGACAGTGGAAGACGAGTGCCTGATCCTGGCGAGCGACGGGATGTGGGACGTGATCTCGAACGAGACTGCCTGCGACGTCGCTCGCCATTGCCTCGAAGATGGAAGCCCGTCCAGGGACCGTCCAGCTAGGAGTGTCGAGGCCGCTTCCAGCAGCAGCACCGGCGCGCCTGCGGCGGCAGCCCAAGAGTCGGAGCCTCGCTGCTGCCGCGCCGCCGCGCTCCTTGCAAGGCTTGCCCTCGGCAGGGAGAGCTCTGACAACATTAGCGTCGTCGTGATTGATCTGAAAGGGAGGGGGTAGGCAGATCGTGCAAGGAGCTAGTCTGGGTGTCAGATCAAAGCAGCTTATCAGGTGGTTTCTTTTCCTTTCCGGTTTAGCCTTGATAGCTCTGTTCATCATCACAGAGGAAGCTCTAGCAGTGATTCAGGGGGGGAAGAGCTGTTTCTGAAAGGAGGTGGTCTAAACTCTGAAATTTTCTTTGTTCTTTCTCTCTTGTTTTTTTCCTTCAATTTTTGCTCTAGTTTTTGGCGCGGAAGAGTCAGGAAGAAAAGAATGGATGGAAGATTGCCATCCATAGAGAAAAAGGAGGGGGAAAAAGAAGAGAAAGTGCAGACGTACAAAATATCATGCGACATCTATGTACATTATTATTCACATTTTCTCATGGAGGCTTGAGATCTGCATTTAGCTGCTCTTCGCGGCAGTGTTCGATCGGTGTCGTTGTTTCACATCTCCTACTGGTTTATATCTTCCCTTGTATTGCCTGCCTCGAGCGATATGCAGTGCAGTATATAGCACGAAATGCCGTGATACTTCCCCATGAACTTAATGGTTCTGCATTTCGTTTGTCCCGAAGGAATACTTACAACTGTCTCTTTATGCCTATTTTGGTCGGCCCCAGTTCTCAATTTCCAAATAAAGTTCTAGCACTTTAACACTTGTCCTTGCAACTCGATTTGCACATGCAGAGGCTTAACCATTCACAGTTTCTCCTCTCTTGCAGAATGAAACAAAACGATAATACTTAGGAGGAACTAGGCATCTTTTTAATTAAGAAGAATATGCACCCTTGCCTTGGTAATGCAGTGACATATATGTTGGAACACACGTACGACTATGAGTACTTAGTACTTATTCATGACTTTGGTACAAACGACTACGAGTATCTAGTACTCGTTGATGACCACAGTATACTCGACTATTTTTAGGATTATAGTGATTTTACGACTGCTACAGTGATTCTACGATTGCTACAGTGAATCTATGACTGCGAGCAGCTTGCAGTCGGCTACAAGTTCGAGCAGTCGACCATGACTTCGAGCACTCGGCTATAACGTCGACCAGTCAACTACGACTTCGAGCACTCGAACACTCGAGGATATGTGTACTCGATAATGACAATGAGAGAATGGAGTTTTATGCCGCGCTCAAACTGTGCAACTTTTCTTAGTTTTCTTCTCTGACTTATATAATGCGAACACAAAGTAAAACTAAAACTTATTGCCTATTCTTACGTCATGATCCACTTAAGTCGTGCCATCCCATGTTAAGTGTGATCACGTCTCCACTAACTGAACGATTTAACTGAGAATCGCGGCCATAATGTGAACGTGAGTACGTCTCAGGCCACTAGTTATGATTGAGTAAAATACAAATATGTAACGTAACGAGCTTAAGTCCAATAAATCACCCCCTACGCCTGTTGCGCAGACTTCACCTCAACGACGCCGAGTTTCTGTCTCATCTCGATGAACTTGACTCGCCCAAGCGCCTTGGTGAGTATATTGCCGAGTTGTCCATCCGTTTCGACATAGTCGATGTCCACCTTGCCATTTTCAATGCATTCACGAATAAAATAAAAATGGGTGTCGATATGCTTACTCCGTTCGTGATGCACTGGATTCTTGCTTAGTGCGATAGCTGACTTATTATCCACCAGAAGCTTTATCATCTTTGGTGCTTGTCCGACCAGCTCACCATACAGTTGGCTCAGCCAAACACCTTGATATGCAGCCGTTGCCGCCACGATGTATTCCGTCTCACAAGAGAAAGCGCGACAACTTTCTGCTTTTGGGATGTCCAAGTGATCATACTCGTGTCGAGGAAGAACACAACCTCAGTAGTGCTTCGTGGAAAAGGAGAGGGGGGGGGGAGAAGAGAAAGTGCAAACGTACAAAATATCATGCGACATTTATGTACATTATTATTCCCATTTTCTCATGGAGGCTTGAGATCTGCATTTAGCTGCTCTTCGTGGCAGTGTTCGATCGGTGTCATTGTTTCACATCTACTGCTGGTTTATATCTTCCCTTCTATTGCCTACCTCGAGCGATATGCAGTGCAGTATATAGCACGAAATGCCGTGATACTTTCCCATGAACTTGATGGTTCTGCATTTCGTTTGTCCCGAAGGAACACTTACAAACTGTCTCTTTTTTGCCTATTTTCGTTGGCCCCAGTTCTGAATTTCCAAATAAAGTTCTAGCATTTAACACTTGTCCTTGCAACTCGATTTGCACATGAAGAGGTGATGGTTTTAGCGATGATTTCTGGTTTTTGGTTGAAATTTTATTATAGTTGGATTTTTTTTTACTGTAGCTGAGTTAGCTTTTTGGGCATAATTAAATTTAAAAAAAATGTAAAAATAGAAAAAAAAATATGTTAGCCCATCACGGACAATGCAAAGGAACACGGGAAAAAAAAGAAAAATCTAAAAAAATTTAGAAAAAGATAAATTACTGAATAGTGAAAAAAAAAACTGAAACTGAAAAAAAACTGAAACGAACGGGGCCTTAACCATTCACAGTTTCTCCTCTCTTGCAGAATGAAATAAAACGAGAATACTTATGAGGAACTATGCGTCTTTTTAATTAGGAAGGAGGATATGCACCCGTCTTGGTAATGCAGTGACGTATATGGCATAACACTAGAGCTCTAGGAGTCACACTATTTTTTGGGCTCGTACAATTGTATTGCTCTATAAAGCTGACTGTTTCCAATGGAATACGATCACTCGATTGTACATGAGCTTGATTGCGTATTTTATGATAGTTGAGGCATTTTATGTTCTTGTTGTTTTTGTTGCAAATAATGTATAGAAAAATAGAGATAAGAGATACAGATTTTTATGTAGAAAATCCTTGCAGGAAAAATCACAGGCACTCGAAGGTAAATCACTATAATAAGAAGAGATTATAACGGAGAGCCTCTCTTAGGGCTTCTCTCTTGAGGCTTAAAGTCTTGTGGCTTAGATGCCTATGGACTACTGAGATACATATATATAGTGTGGGAGAATAGAGTTCCATATGGAGAGAAAACCAAATCAGAATCCTACAAGGACACGGAGTCCTACACGGATACGGTTACGAATTCGGATCACTTTTCAATAATCTCCATCTTGAGCCGAATTTGGATCACTTTTTAACAATCTCCACCTTAAGCAGAATTCCCTCCAGTAGTCGAAAAATGTTATGAATTTCTCTAATAAAATCAGTATGTACACCTTGAGCGCCGAAAGTTCAAAGGACTAGTGAGTAATACCAACTAAGTCTGAGCAAAACTCAGACTTAGATGCAGGAACTGGCTTTCTCAACATATCAGCTGGATTATCATAAGTACTTATCCTGTAGACTTTAATATCATCTTGAGTAATGACACCTCGAATGTAGTAATACCTGATATCAATGTGCTTTGTTTTCTCATGGAACATTTAATCTTTTGTAAGCAAATAGCACTCTGACTGTCACAAAATATTGTAGTGCAAAATGTACTTCCATAAAGCTTAGTAAATAAATCTCTCAACCAAATAGTTTCTTTACAAGCTTCAGAAATAGCCATATACTCAGCTTCTGTAGTAGACAAGGCAACAGCAGCTTGCAAACTTGATTTTCAACTTACGGCACACCCTCCAACAGTGAACACATAACCAGTAAGAGACCTTCTTTTATCTAAATCTTCAGCAAAATCAGAATTCACATAACCAACGAGTCCATCTCTTGTCCTCCCAAACTGTAAACAAGAATTAGATATACCCCGTAGATATATAAAAATCAATTAAACTGCTTTCCAATACTTTTTTTCAGGATTAGCCATGTAGCTACTAACCACACTTAATGATTGAGATAAATCGGGGCAAGGACATATCATGGCTGTTGTGGTTACAGAACAAACAGAGAGAGAAGTGTATGGTAGTGGAGAGTTAGGTGAGCAATGTCCTCTTGGGTCTTTCCCAAGGGCGAGCATGATATATATGCTTCCTCGTAAGGAGCGTTTTTACCATCGTACTCTTACACCAATTACACCGAGAATCCCGTCGAGGGTAATTATGTCATTGTACATATAGACTTTGGGTTTACAACCTCCTAACAGGCTAACTGGGTTTAGGTGGGGACACCCCTACAACAGGAGCCTCTCATGGTGAAGGGCTTCACAGGCCGAAACCATGTTACCGAGCCCTTTGGCCCCCTCCGTCCCTACGGCCTGTGACCTTATGTGATGTTGGGCGGAGATGATATGGCGTATGTGGCCTATCGTGGCTCCGCGGGCGGAGGCGACGTGGAAACCGCGAGTCGATGCAGGGGCGAGTATGGCGCGGGGGGTTGTATGTGAGGTCGAGTTGTCGTGCGAAGGCGGAGACCTCGTCGAAGCAGGCGAGGCACTCGGGCGCAGGAAGTTGGGGCATCGCCCGCGCGTGAGCGAACGCGTCGGTTCGACTCCCGGCAGTTGGGTGCGCGCGGTCGGCCGCGTCGGTTGGACTTCCGCCTGTTGCACTTCTCAAAAACGGCTATATATATAGCCGCAGTGTTGTGATGAAGTATTGCTGAGACGGTCTGTCTCAAGAATATGCCTCTTCCGCTCACGAGCATGCTGCAGGGTTAGCACTAGTTTGGGCGCTCTGTGCATGCTTGTGGACGAAAGAAGGTACATTCCTGAGCTGACGGAAAGATGTGCACCCCCTTGAGGGTGGACGACCGGGCTCCGGCCGACGGAACAACACCCCACGGCTAGGAAGAGGCGTCAGGCCTGTTGCCAGGGTGTCCTCCAAGTCTGGGGCCATCCCTTGCGGGGTAAAGAGGGTGTCTTCGTCTGGAGCGGGGTCGCCATGATCTTGCAGCTTCACGGTGTGGGGGCATGCCGGGCTTCCGCGCCTGCATGGAGTTGGTGCGGAGGCGTCGTGTCCCGGGAGCTCCATGGTTCCCACCGAGTGACCTGCCCCGCAAGCGTTCTCTGCGACCCGGGGTTGCTCTGCGGAGGCGAAGGCCTCATCGAGGGCGGAGCCGGAGTTGTCCCGCAGAGGCGAAGGTCCCATCAAAGGTGGAGCCGAAGTTGTCCTTTGCTGATTCCCGAGTAGACGCGTGGCGGAGCGCTATTGGCGCATCATGCGCTGTCAGGGCGACCGTCATTTGAGTGGGCCTAGCGCATGTGGGCAGTTGTGCCGGTTCGGCTTCAATCGTGGGGAGGCGAGCGGTTCACCTTCCGCCGGTTACCCTTACTGGTGTCGGCGGGGGGTGCAGGGGTCTTAAATACCCCCAGCTGTGCACCACCTGCATTCTGCTCGCCTCACCTTCCAATTTCTAGCCGCACGCCCTCAATCTCATGTCTTCCTTGCTTCCTTCGTTGTCGCATAACTCTTAGGAGGACGATGGCGCAGGATAGCGAGCGCACACAGCCAGTGGGCAACAGTGCTGTGTTCCAGTAGCCGTCGCCGCTTGAGGTGGAATACACACTCGAGGGGCACGACTCGACGCAGGTGGACAGACGGTGGGCGGCGACGGAAGGGATAGAAGGTCCGTGCTCCCGTGTCCTGGGCTCAACGCTGGTGACGGAAGGGACGATTCGCGACCTCCAGCGCGAAGGGAAGCTGTCGGACCGGCGGGAAGCGCGGCTGCTCGCGGGCAACGAGATCGAACAGTATCCCGAAAAGTCAGAGGCGATCGTGTTCGTCGCCTATTTCGAAGCCGGGTTGCGCATTCCAGCCAGCCGACTTGTCGGGGATGTCCTGCAGGCTTTTGGGCTTGAGTTGGCGCAGATAACGCCGAATGTGATAGCCCGTCTTGCCGTGTACAGCTGGGCGTTGCACACGGAGGCGTGCTGGCTGACCGCGTCACTGTTCGTGTTTCTCCACGACGCCCAGTGTGAGTCGGAGGATCAAGGAGACGGGGCATTGCACAGCTTCGGCAGCGTTGACCTCGTCTTGCGCTCGTCGTGCAAGAAGATTTTTTCCGCGCAGTCGGGTCGGGCGGAGTGGGAGCCGAACTGGATGAGGCAGTGGTTCTACCACCGCGTGGCGAGAGGTAGTGGGCTTGAGTGTTCGGGGCGGCCGGTGGCGCTTAACGCCATGCCCGGTGCGCCTATAGATGCTGAGGATGAGCGAATAGCGCGGAGGATTGTGGGGATCACCGCCCGCTTCAACATGCGCGACCTCGCTGAGGAATTCATCATTTATGGCGTGGCGCCACTTGTGGCGGAGTGGCGTGTTACACCTGGGAAGATTCGGCGTGACAACGTCCGTCCGTCCGTGTCTTCGCTGCCGAGACCCTCTGGCCCGCGTAAGTTGTGCCGGAGCCTAGCTTTCGTGCGCTGTCCCTCGGGACCGTTGTTTTATATCGTGCCTCTTGCCACTGATAGGTGCTTCCCTTAAAGACGTGGAGCGTGCGGTGGATGCGTTCCTCAGACCGTATACGGCCAGGGAACACATCCTGCGCGCAGCTGCGACCGCGAAGGCAGGTGTGGGGTAGTTGAACCGTGTGTGCGTAGCCATGGGCTTGGAAGTACCGGAGCGCGCTGTTCCAGCCCCGAGTCCACCTCTGCACAGTTCCACTGAGAGGGGTGTACCAACAGGCGCGGGTTCCGACTCGGGGAAGCATGCCGACTTGGCGGAGCCATCACCCGCGGGGGATGCTGGGGCGGAGTCCGTTCCTTCACAGGTGGAACCTCCTCCTGCGGCGGTTTCCGAGGTGGGGCCGCCCTCTTACTCCCCGAAGGCGAAGCGGCCCCGCACACAATCGCCCCTTCGCTCAGCGAGGGGGTTCGCTGTAGCGAGCAAGGTCAGAGCCCTATGGGACTTCGACTCAGATACCGAGTGCGTCGGTGTCCCCGCGGCCCCGGTCGGGTCTGCGGCTGCCGGGGACGAGGGCTTGGTGGAGCTAAGTTCCGACACAGAGGCCCCCCCGCCTGTCGGGGTGGCCGGGGATGCCGAGATCCTTGTGGATTCGAGCGAGGCTGAAGGTAAACTTACATTGCTTGGTGTGACCCGCTATGCGTTTGTAGGGCTAACTGTCATGTCCCCTTGCAGCAACATGGCTCCGCGAACGCAGGCAGCCCTCGGAGCACGAGGACGTTCGCTTGGAAGGGACATCCGGCGCCGCCGAAGCTATCGCCGCGGATGCTGCCCGACATCTAGCAGACTTCATCCCTCGAGCGGAGGTGCTGGCAGCGTGGCAGGGGGTCACGGATAGCGCAGCCGCGAGCCTAGACCGCGATGCGCTATAGGCTTGCGGGTCGGGATTCCTTGGGAGAGTGCTAGAGGTCTCTGAAGTGCGGGTGACTATCTGACTTTTAGTAGCGCAGCCGTTAGACGTTGTATTGACCGCTTTATCATGTAGAGCCTCACTCTTGGCCGGGCGATGCAAGCGGCCCATGCCCGTGAGCAGGAGGCCTTGGAGGACCAACTGCGTGTTACCGAAGAAGCTCTTCGCGTGGCGGAGGAGGCTCGTTCCTTCCAAGACGACCGCATTCGACGCCTAGAGGCAGAACGCGCGGCGGCCATCTCATATGCCGAGCAGCTTGTGACGGCGACTCAGCGGGTGGTAGCGTAGGAGCGGGATGGCCTGCTCCGGCAGGTTGCTGAGCTGGAGGAGGAGAAGGGCTGTCTTGCTGCGTCTCTGAGGGAGCGGACCAGGCTCTAGGGAATGCCTCAATGACGGCATGGGATGCTATGCTAGCCTTGGAGGGCACCCTTCAGAATCTTGTCACTGAGGTGCCGCCTCACTCATTCGGGCCCGAGGAGCTGCCGCGGACACTTCGGCAGATTGGGGAAGCTTTCGATCTTGCTCATGCCGCTGCGACGTCCTTCGGCAACCACTGCTCCTACGTGACCGCCTGCCTGGTTTATGCGCTTCTACAGTGCCAGGACTGCCGTCATTTCGATGAGTTGGGCGACCCACACTTGGAAATGCCGGCCGGGGCCAGAGTGATGGCCGACGCCGTGCGCGTCGTTCGGTTTTTCCACGAGCAGATCTGGGAGTACATCGGGGAGGCCGCAGCGAAGGTAGAGCTGCGACGGACCATGTACGGCGAGGAGAATCTCAGCGAATGGCTGGATGAAGTTCCCCGACGGGGCAATGATGGCGCCGACGCCTCGAGGCAGGTGTGACCCCGAGGTTCTTATGCGTCGTGTGTGTTGTAACTTACGTAGCCCACTCTGCGAATGAAGCAAAGATTGCTTCCCTTGCTTTGACCGATCATTTTGTTCCAAGCAGCTGCCTGGTGTGGACCGACTGCTGATTTTCGATGCTGTAACCCGGCGCCGCTTGCGGCGCTGGTGGCGAGCCGAAGACTCGCTGAACTTCTGGGCGAATCGACCCTCGACGGGCGAGGCTTCAGTGCAGAAGACCGTCTAGGCGGAGCCGAACGAGTAGCGTTGGCTCCTAGTGGAGGTGGACGCGCAACCGCGCCGTCCCGTATCCTCCGGATTGGTGGCAGCGGGGCTGGTGCCTAGTCGACTTTGTAATCACTTTGTAGCGGCGTGGTAAATAAGGCGAAGCGCTCGTCCCCGCCACCGTCTCTAGGCACCTCCGCTTTGTGCTTTTCTTGTGAAGTTTGTTGGCTAGTCGGGGTAGACGCGCGAGCGCTCCGTCCCCTACCCTTCAAAGCGGTGGCAGCGGAGCTGGCGTCTAATCGGAGTAGACACACGAGCACTCCGTCCCCTACCCTTCGAAGTGGTGGCAGCGGAGCTGGCGCCTAGTCGGAGTAGACGCGCGAGCGCTCTGTCCCTTACCCTTCGAAGTGGTGGCAGCGGAATAAGGATAAGGTAGGCTTGAGGAATGACAGGGACCTAGCTCCGTAGGTCCTGTCCCCGGTGGTCGATAGGGGGCCTCACGAGCGCAACTGTTGCGCCGCAGTTCGAGACACTGACGGGACAGCCTAGGCGGGATCAACGGGTCTCTGCGCACGTCGCTTTACAGCTGCGAGGGAAGTGTCCATCGCCCCTTCGTCCATTGCATTGAGCCCCCCAGGATAGGGGGACACGTGGGGCGTAGTTAGTGGAGTCCTGTCACTGAGGCAGGGCGGCACTGCTGCATCACATGCCCCTGGGGTGGCCGATGGGACCCTTGAGGCGAAAATTATGCGGTTTTGCTTCCGGGACTCTTTAAAAGGGGGAGTGGCCAAGTGAAGTGGCACTCACCTTCCTAGACATTGTGCCCTGAAACTTTTCCTGTTTGAACTTACCACCTCTTCGGCGCCCCAGCTGCTGGCACCGATAGCGCCGAGGGCTCCGGAGCGCGGCTGATGCCGCCTGGACGACCGCGGGGTCGAACATCCCGTCAACCTGAGGTGGATGTGACGCCGCGGTGTATTTTCCTCTTGCCAGCTCCTCGGAGAACCGCGGCTGGTGGGGGGCGGTGGGCGATTCACTTGTACTTCAGCGAGAAAACTCTAGCTTTGGGAGTAGACTTCTACGTCGCGCCAACGAGGCCGCCAACGAGGCCGCCAGCGAGGTGGGCAGGCTTCTACGAGCGCGTTTGGCTCTCCACCTTTTCGTCGAGGGGGGCCATTGAGGTCGTGTGCCTCCCCCTTTGCCACTATGCCATAGCCCAGCTCGTCTTGCCAGACGCCATAGCCCCGCTGCGTCTTATTTATACTCCGTATAGTGCGTGCGGAGGCGGACCTCAACGCTACGTCTTATTTATACTCCGCAGAGTACGTGCGAAGGTGGACCTCGACACTACATCTTATTTATACTCCGTAAAGTGCGTGCAGAGGCGGACCTCGACGCTACGTCCTATTTATACTCCATAGAGTGCGTGCGGAGGCGGACCTTGACGCGACGTCTTATTTATACTACGTAGAGTATGTGCGGAGGCGGACCCCCGTGAAGTGCGTATGCGGAGGCGGACCTCCGTGGAGTACATGTGCGGAGGCGGACCTCCGTGGAGTGCGTGGAAACATCGACCACGTCTTTATACTCCGGAGAGTGCGCGTGGTAGTGACACCGACGCGTGCGCGGAACCCCACGTCTTGTTTATACTCAGTAGAGTACGCAGAGAGAACATCCGCGTCTTATTTATACTCCCGGGATTGCGTGTGGGGGCAAGCCTCCGCACGTCTTTGGTGGGAAACACGAATAGCTTCGCAAACGGCGAACTTTATTAAATTCCCGTTTGTGCGGGTGAGCAAGTACAAAAGGTCGAGGACTAACCATTGGACTCGTCGTGACGGCGAGGTAGGAAGCCTCTAGTGCTTGGGCTGCCGTGGCGCGTGTACGGGCGCGCCTGACCTAGGAGCCTCCCTGGACTTCCGGGCGCAGACTTCGGGTGCCATGCTCTATGTGCCGAGCCATGTGCTGGTCGCCGAGGACGGTGATGATACCTCACGGACCTGGAAGCTTCACGCATAGAAAGCCATGGTGTGGTACTGCCCCAAAGGAATTGAGGGTCAGTTTCCCCAAAATAGCGTTGTAGGGGTACTGGATGTCAACGACATCGAAGGTGGTGTCCCCACTCGCTACGTTGTCATCCTGGCCGAAAGGAGATTTGCAGACATATCTGGCCCAGTGCCAGCAACAACTGACCTCTGAAGCCCTGCAGCGGAATTTTTTAGGGACCTAGGCGGCTTCGAGGGATCGTCATCTGGTCGAAGGCCCCTGCGAACAAAACGTTTGCGGAACTTCCTCCGTCGACCAGGACACGCCTGACGTCGCACCCGGCGATCACGATCTGAATGACCAGGGGATCTTGGTGCGAAAACTCTACGCCTTCGGCGTCGGCGGGTGTGAAGGTGACCTCATGTTGCGCCCAATCTGGCGGTGCATGTGTCGGATACGCCACCACGTGGTGGAGCCTCCGCACGTAGGCCTTGCGCTGCCGTTCCGAAGGAAATGCCAGAGAAGGGCCTCCAGAAATGACGTTGATGACCCTACGCTGGGCGCCCTCAAGGGAGTGAATCCGCAGGGGGCTCCCCTGAGGTTGTTGCACCTGAGTTTGCATCCGCCGGGGGTCTTCCTGAGTCTGCAGCTCCTGATCCCGAATTTGTAGGGGGTCGTCCAGGGGCTACTAGACGTGTGCCACGACAGGTGGCCGCACCTCGAGATCCCTGTCTCGAGCAACGCTTTGCCGAAGTGCAGCGATGGTGGTACAAGAGCGGGTGTCGTGATTGCCTTGGCCGTGCACCTCGCACCACTGGGGGCGGTGTTGGTCACCGTACTCCGCGCGGGCCCAACCCTCGCGGCCCCGGCCTCGGCCTCGCCCCCGACCCCCGCGAGCCCTAGCCCCGCGGCCAGCGGGTGCGTTGTCTTCCGAGCCGCCCTCAATGTTGAAGATGTAGCGGGCTTTCCGGGACGTCTGACGGCCGCGCTAAGGCTTGTTGATCGGCGCGTCCTTGTGCTGGGAGGCATCCGTCGATGGCTCCTGCCTACGCTTGCTCCGCGAGGAGCTTTGTTTGAACGGGTCGGCGCTCTTCACCGCACCTTCTGCTGAGTTGGCATCGGCAGCGTTGTCCTGACGCCGCCTCGCGTATTCTTCCGCTCGGGCGTACTCCTCCATCTTATCAAAGAGCTTCGCCAGTGTCTTGATTGGCTTCCGCGCGTTGTACTCGGCTAGCAGCCCCGGGCGAAGACCCTATACCGCTGCGTTGATGATTGTTGTCTCGTTGACATTTTTGACATGGCAACGGACCTTCGCGAAGCGTTTGAAGTACTCGCGGAGCCTTTCCGATGGTTTTTGCTTGATGGCGAAGAGCTGATCCGCGTCGACACGCTCGACGTAGTTACCCTAGAAGTTGTTGTTAAGGAGGTCGCGAATCTGCTCCCATGCGTAGATGGAGTTCGGCTCTATGGTAAAGAACCAAGAGAGCGTCACTCCCTGTAACGCGAGCAGGAGCCCCTTCGCCTTAATGGTGTCGTCTCCGCCGGCTGCCTCGATGGCGGTCTCGTACACGCGCACGAATTCTCGGGGGTCCGTGTCACCCTTGTACGACATGACGGAGCTAGGGAATTTAAAATCCTCCAGCCATGCTGTTTGCTGTAGGCCCGCCGATAGCGGGGACTCCGGGTCCACGCGTCGCAGTGAAGCGCGGCTGGATGTGGGGGTGTCACGACTATTCGAGCCTCTTGGATTCTCCGCACAACCTCCCGGAGATCTGCCAACTCCTGCTGGAGCGTGCCGAGGGCCACCAGCAGGGCGTTCTCCACTGCGAGCGTAGATGAGTCAATGGGTGCATCCGGTCGCGCTGCCGGGGTAGCCGTAACCGCCGCTTGTGTCCTTGGGTGGCTTGTTGCGTCAATGCGGTGGGCTCCGACGTCGATGACGAGGCCCGTGTCGCCGTCGGGACCGCTTGGCGCTCCCGCACCGGGTGTAGGGACGGTGGTCGCGCCTTGATGGGCACCGACACTACCACTCCCTGGCACCCGGCCGGTAATGTCGGGGTTGACTGTCGCGTGAGTGGCTGGGTGGGGCGTCACGCGTATGGTTGGGTCGACCGTCACCTCCGCAGTGGCGGGGTCGATGTCCGCGTCGGCAGTGGCGGGGCTGATCGTCGTGTCGGCGGTGGCGGGGTCGATCGTCGTGTGGTGAGGGTTGTCGTTCCCACCCGCGACCGCCGACGCCGAAGCCCTGGTGTTGACGTGGGCCTTGCCGCGACCCCCTCCTTCTTCTTCGTCGTCGATGGTGAAGCTTTTCTCGGTGCCATCCTTCGGATCTTGAGGCTTGCTCTTACCGCTCCCCACGGACAACACCAACTGTTGTGGTTACATACCAAACAGAGAGAGAGAGGTGTATGGTAGTGGAGAGTTAGGTGAGCAATATCCTCTTGGGTCTTTCCCAAGGGCGGGCATGATATATATGCTTCCTCGTAAGGAGCGTCTTTACCATCATACCCTTACACCGATTACACCGAGAATCCCTTCGAGGGTAACTATGTCATTGTACATATAGACTTTGGGTTTACAACCTCCTAACAGGCTAGCTGGGTTTAGGTGGGGGCCACCTCTACAACAATGGCATACATAAGCGAACCAACTGCACTCGCATATGGGACTTTAGACATGTACTCCACTTCATCATTAGATTGTGAACATGATGCTGAAGAAAGTCTGACATATGCAGCTAAGTGAGTACTCATAGGTTGTCTGTCTCTAATGCTTTTTGAGTTAGATATAATTTACCAAGTTGTCTGTCTCTAATGATTTTCATACCAAGAATCTTCTTAGCTGCACCAAAATCCTTCATCTCAAATTCACTGCTTAATTGTGCCTTTAACTTTAAAATTTCAGCATTGTCTTTTGCAGCAATCAACATATCATCAATATATAGGAGTAAATAAATAGCTGAACCATTAACAATCTTCAAATAAACACAGCTATTATAATTAGATGTTTTAAAATCCTGAGATATCATAAATGAGTCAAATCTATTATACCATTGTCTAGGTGACCGTTTCAAACCATAAAGAGATTTCTTCAATTTGCAAGCAAAATTCTCCTTTCTTGGAACGATAAAATCTTTCGGTTGCTCCATATAAATGTCTTCTTCTAACTCCCCATGTAAGAATGCACTTTTCACATCCATTTGTTCAAGCTCATAATCATGTATATCCACAATGCTAAGTACGAATAGAACTATGCTTCATAACAGGGGAAAAGACATTTGTGAAATCAATACCTGGAATTCGAATGTATCCTTTAGCAACTAACATTGCTTTGTACCTAACCTCTTCGGTTGGTGAAACATCTTCCTTTTTCTTGAAGATCCATTTGCAATGAATAGGTTTCTTCTCAATTGGCAACTTGACTAGCTCCCAAGTGCCATTCTTGTCAAGAGATTCCATCTCATCATGTATAGCAGCCATCCATCTTTCCGGATCACTAGAAGAGATTGCTTCTGAATAAGATGAAGGTTATGCAGTACCTTCAATTTATTTTGCCATATTTAGACAATAAGCGAAAAAGTTGGCTTCTTCAATCAATCTCTTAGGAGGCTGAACGTTCCTCCTTTCTCTATTAACTGCAATGGAAGGTTGTGTTGGTGGCGCAACAATGGGGACTTCTGGAATATTTTCTTTATTTATTTTTGGTGTAGATCCTGAATCAATAATATGCTCCACCTACATGCTTGATTGCTTCTCAACGGAAACATCAATAGATAGTTTATCATGCAACATAGCAGACTCATCAAAAGTAACATCTCTGCTAATAACCACCTTTTTAGTTTCAGGATTCCACAATTTATATCCTTTCATACCAGTTTTATAACCAAGGAAAATGCACTTAACTGCTCTATGTTCTAATTTACCATTGTTGACAGGAGCATAAGTAGAACAACTAAATATTCTCAAGTTTGAATAATCTGCTGAAGAGCTAGACCATACCTCAATTAGAGTCTTCTTCTCAATAGCCAAATTTGGTGACCGATTAATCAAATAACAAGTAGTGGAAGCGGCTTCAGCCCAATAACTCTTTGATAATCCAGAGTTTGATAACATGCAATGTACATTCTCCATGATGGTTCTGTTCATACGTTTAGGGTTGTAAAAAAAGCTCGAGACTCGCGAACTACTCAGGCTTGGCTCGCTTTAGACTCGATTCGAGCTCGACTCGAGCTCCAAACGAGCCGAACTCGAGTCTGATCTCAAGCTCGCGAGCTTTAACGAGCCGAGCTCGAATAGCTCGCGAGCTTGAGATTTTTTATCCCCATTCCCCAGATCCTGCTCCCGCATGGCCGCACTCCCGCTCTCAGTCCGCTCCCGCTGTCTCGCACTCCCGCTCTCAGTCCTATCCTCTCCTGAGTCCCCACCCCGCCCGCTCCTCGCGCCCCTTGTCCCTCTCCTCTCCCCACCCCATCCCCTCCTCCGCGCTCCCCGCCGCAGCGCCGCTCTTCTCTCCCCATCCCCCTCGCCCCGCCGCCACCCTCCTCTCCCCCTATCCCCCTCCTCACCCCCAGTCCCCCTTCTCTTCCTACCCCATCCCCCCGCCGCTCCTCCTCCCCCCATCCGGTGCCCCTCCTCGTCCCCTCGCCGTCGCCCCTCCTACTCCCATCCGCCGTCCCTCCTCTCCCCCATCCGGCGCCCCCCACCACCCCTCCTCTCCCCATCCGGCGCCCCTCCTTCCCCCCATTTGGCGCCCCTCCCCCCGGCGCCCCTCCTATCCACCGCCGACGCTCCTCCCCTCCCCCGCCAGCGCCCCTCCTCTCCTGGTCTCCCCTGCCGCCGCCGTCGCCCCTCCTCGACCTTCTGGCGTCGCCCCAAGCTTCCTCGACCCAAATCCAAGGCCGGCCTGCCCCCGCAACTCGATACATCCTCCTCGACCTTCGAGCGCTGCCCCCAACCGTTAGGTACTCCCTCTCTACTCTCGTCACCGTGCCTACACGAGCCGAGCTTGAGCGAGCTCGAGCATTGTCCGAGCCAAGCTCGAGCTCAGCTTGAAGCTCAATGTCAATCTCAAGCTCACTCGAGCTTGGCTCGAGTTTTTACCGAGTTTGAGCTTGTCAGGTCAAGCTCACTTGAGCTTGACTCGTTTACAGCCCTACATACGTTTGACCACACCGTTTTGTTGAGGAGTGCCTAAAACGGTGTAATATCTCACAATACATTTTGTCTTACATAACGCTTCAAATTCTCCTAAATAAAACTCCAAGCCATTGTCCGTACGAAACTTCTTGACATGCTTGCCAGTTTGTCTCTTAATCATAGCCTTTCACTCCTTGAATGTGTTGAATACATCTAACTTCTGCTTAATGAAGTATGCTCAAACTTTTCTTGAGTAATCATCAATAATGGTCAACATGTAGGTTACACCTCCAAGTAATGGAACGCGGGATTCACCCCACAAATCGGAGTGAATATAATCCAATATGCTTTTTGTAGAGTGAGTCGCAGTACTAAACTTCACCCTCTTTTGCTTGCCGAAGACACAATGTTCACAAAACTTCAACTTGTCGATGATTTTACTATCAAGAAATCCTCTTTTGCATAATTCTATCATTTCAGCTTCGCTCATATGCCCCAGACGTATATGCCAAAGATTAAGAGCATCAGAATCAAATGATTTATTTGAGACAACAACAACATTATCTGAAATTGTAGTACCTTACAGATGATATAAGTTGACAGCTTTTATATCACCTTTCATCACAACAAGAGAACCTTTGGTGACCTTCAGAACTCCACCTCCACCGGAATAGTTATACCATTTAGCATCAAGAGTACTCAATGAGATAAAATTTCTCTTTAAATCCGAAATATAACAAACATCCGACAAAGTCCTGATGGTGCCATCAAATATCTTGATCTGGATAGAACCAATGCCTGCAACCTTGCATGGTGTATTATCACCCATCAACACGGATCTACTTGGTGTAGCTTCATAGGTAACGAACCACTCACGGTTCGGACTTATGTGAAAAGTGCAGGTTGAATCAAGAATCCATTCATCGTCGATTTTGCAAATACCGGCAAAGGCAACGAGAATATCTCCATCAGAACCTTCTTTGATGACAACAGTGGCTCTAGCTTCATCCTCTTGTTGATCCTTCTTAAAATTATTATTCCTCTTTTCCTTATTCTGCAATTTTCAGCACTCGGATATGTCACGTCCATCCTTCTTGCAATACCTGCATGACTTTCTATTCATGGATTTAAATCTGCCTCTGAATCTGCTTTTGCTTCTGCCTCTTGAATTGTCGTATGAACTCTTCTCATATTATCTGTCGCGGACAGACAATCCTTTTGCATGCGTACTTGAACTCTCACCGGGAACCATAAGTTTCATCTTTTTTTTAGCATGCAAAGCTTCATAAACTTCACTGAGAGTAAAAGTATCTCGACTGTATAAAATAATATCTTTAAAAGTAGAGTACGAACTGGGCAGAGAGCATAGCAAAATAAGACCCAAATCTTCTTCATTATATTTTACTTCCCAACTTTCTTGAAAGTTGTCAGGTGGTTCAGCAACGAGGCTCCTTCTATCATCTTGTATGAATAAATCTTCTGCTTCAAATGCATCTTACTGGTTAGATCCTTGATCATGCAAATCTACTCCAACTTCACCCATAATGCGGCGGCGGATGTCTCCTTTATAACCTCCTATAAAATATTATTTGATAGATGAAGATAAATTTGAGATAAGGCCTTATGATTTTTACGTTACTTCTCGTCGATGGACAGTGCCACTGGCATCTTATCGATCCCCAAAAGAGCATCATCCAAATCAAGTTGTGATAAAATAGCTCGCATCTTAATTTGCCATAGAGAAAACCTAGTGTCGCGATCCAACAGTGGAAGATCATACTTCAAAGTCGCCATGCGGAAGACACCCAAAAATCTTTTTTTCTCAAATCCGCTGTGCTCTAAACTCCTGTGCTCTGATACCACTTGTTGCAAATAATGCACAGAAAAATAGAGGCAAGAGACACAGATTTTTACGTGGAAAACCCTTATGGAAAAAATCCAGAGGCGCTTGAAGACAAATCACTATAATAAGGAGAGATTACAATAGAGAGCTTCTCTTGGGGCTTTCCTCTTGAGGTTTGAAGCCTTGTGGTTTAGATGTCTATGGACTACTAGGGTACAAGTAGTACATATATATAGTGTGGGGGAATAGAGTTTCACATGGAGAGGAAACCAAATCAGAATCCTACAAGAACACAGAGTTATATACGGACACAGTTACGAATTCGGATCACATTTCAACAGTTTTATATACCAATTCATTCTATTATGTAGTGCAATTTGGCCCTATATAAACGGTGAAACTGAAAGTATCTAGGATTTGTGAAGAAATTTGAAGCTTGCAGAACAGGCCTGTTTGGAACTCTGAAGCTTGGTAGGATTCCTGCGAGAATAGTATTGTTTCCTGTAAAATTACTGTGTTAGCTTCAGTTTTTCAGGGAGCTGACAGCAATGATGTACAACATTATGCCCTACATATGCAAGTATAACTTTTTATTGGCAAATATGCAAGTATAACTTATCATAATTGTCTATGCAACTGAGCATCTAGATATTTGTATAGCTCTAATATATACGTAAAAATGGGCTAGTGAGCGGGCTTTTTTGGAAGCTAGAATTTCTTTACTATTATAAAAGAAGGAGTTGGTGGTTGCCGAAGCCTCCTTTTAATTTTTAGCCATTCGATCAAAATAAATAAAATCCAAACCGTCTACCCCGCCTCCCCCTCGCTCTCCCCCCGCCTCCATATCCGCGCTCTCCCCCCGCCTCCATTTCCGCCTCCCCTCACTCTCCCGCCGCCCCCCGCCTCCTCCTCCCGCACCGCCACCGCCTCCCTCCTCCCTCCCAAGCGCCGCCTCCTCCTTTCCCTCCCACCCCGCGTCGCCGCCGCCGCCTCCCCTCCCTCCCACCCCGCACGCCGCCTTCTCCTCCCACCACCCCTCCGCTCCGTCGCCGCCTCCTCCCCCCACCCCGCGTCGCCGCCGCCTCCCTCCTCCCACCCCGCGCTGCCGCACACCGCAGATCTGCGACCAAGTTAGGGTTTCTTCGCTGAGGAGAGGAGGAGGACGAGGGGGAGATGGACGTGGTGAAGGCGGCGCAGCTCTCGGGGCGGATGCCGAGCGGTGGTGGTGCACCACCGCCGGTGCTGCCCAAAGATCGTCGACCACTACAACCGCGCCGCCCGCGACACCCGCAAGCGCGTTGTCGGCGTCCTCCTCGGCACTTCCTCCCGCGGCACCGTCGACGTCACCAACTCCTACGCCGGTAATCAACCCCGCCTCTAACCACTAGGGTTTGCGCGCTTCGGGTCGGCCCGCCGGTTTCTGAAGTTTCTGCGCTTCTACTGGACCTAGGGCTCGCGGAATCGATTGTGGTTGTAGATGTAATTAGAACTATTGGCGTGAATTGCCGCGTTCTTGCATGATTAGATCTGTAGAGTTATTCCGGTGGTAACTTACTAAATTTGTAACTTGCGATGGCACTTGATTTTGCAGTGCCGTTTGAGGAGGATGACAAGGATCCGAGGATCTAGTTCATGGACCATAATTACCACGAGTCGATGTTCTCCATGTTCAAGCGGATCAATGGTATGCTGTGAGAACGTGTAGGATCGTTGTTCACAGAATGGTTTTGTCAATTGGTAGTTCTTTCTTTTATGCCCAATTTTGAGAGATGTGAGATAATGGCATTGTTCATTCCTTTAAAAAATGGCATTGTTCTCTTTGTTAGTTAATTTCGGTGTTCCTTCATGATGATAATTTCAGGAAGCCACCTCAAAACTTTAATCTCATTCTGGTTGTCAGCCCCTGAAAGATTTTGAGTTCTTGGAGTTTGTTTGGTTCAATTAGGTCATGAAGGCAAATATGTTTGTTTGTAGAACTCAATTTTTGAAGAATGATATGTGCAATCTTTGGTGATCTTACTATATTTACTGATGTTTGTTGTACGATGAATGTTTGTCTGCTTTAATGAGTTATTCACTTGTAGATTTCTTCTTAGGAGGTGATCTCCAGCATTAGTAATAGGTACTTTATGATTGATTTTAGTTGCAATCATTGCACATATTTGCTCATTTGAACAATTGAATATTTCAATATTCCCAGAAGGTTTATCTATCAGCTATGTGTCACTTCGAAACAATTCAGACTACAAAATTACTTTATTTGTTTCCATCAAATGTTTCAATCAGTGCATGGTGTCATTTTGTTCTCGCAATCCATGTTGGTCCATATTGACTGCCCTTTCTTCGAAGTGTCCGCAATATATCTTCTCAGTGCAATGATCTAAGTTGGAGTGCATTGATGAACCCGAGGAAACAGAGGAGTATGATGATTTTGACCCATATGCTTTTATCGTGGCTTTACCGATTTATCTATGGTGGTTCCCAAGTTTCACTGTTCTCCTTCCAAAGCAAACTCAAGTTGCCCTACAACTACCCTTGTACTTGATCTCGATGGTAAGATATACTTGCTATCTAAGCAGTAAGCACTTAACAATCTTTACTACTGGATTTAGTAGCTTTTGTTCCCATTTTTATGAATAACTGCAGTTATTTGGTCATTTGTATTGTTTTGTTATTCCTAATCGGGCAATGTCCGCTGCCTTTAGAGTGCAAATTTTTCAGCACGCAGAATCCTTTTACTTAAGAATACTTATTAGTGAATGAATGAAATTAACAACATCTAATCTTACTATCAAGGTAATCGGAGCATTTTCCTTCACTAGGGTTTGGTGTGTGCGATACAAAGATGAATTACACTATCTCTGTCTATAAGGCTGGAAACTGGTAAAATTGGAGCCATGAAGATTATTGTATGCACGCTAATGGATTTATATGCATTATGAATCATGATTATATGGCTTCACTACCAGGATTATTTTAAGTGTTAATTGAGATGAGCCTGCTGTATGGCAATAATTTTGTACTTAATAGTTAGTACCTTCCACAAACCTGCCTACATCATGCTTTCTATCCAATCTCTTTATTTATTTCTGTTTGGTCTGCCTGTTTTCTATGATGGCCAGTTAGACATAAGTTTGGAATCGTCCTTGCCCCTTTGATGTTAACTTTTGTCGCTCAGGCCGCAATGCGAAATACTCGTGCATTCTACTCTTGAACCCTGTGAGGATGCTGATTTCACATTTCCAGTTCATTTTAACTTCAGAGAGCACACAATATATGTTCGATGCCGTCCCTATCTCAAAGAGTTCTTGGAGAGGGTTGCTAGCATTTTTGAGACAATTATTTTCACTGCTAGCTTAGTTCTTATTGTAAATTCTCTTTAATCTCTTATCATTGTGATTTGGTTTTGGTGCTCTGAGATGAGTTACATCTCGAATGCTAGCTAAGTTCTCATATCTCGAATGCTAGCTAAGTTCTTATTGTGAATTCTCTTAATATTGTAAGTAGGATCAACTTTCTTTGACCCTTTCTTAAATTTGTAGTTGGTTCTGAAGATGCTCTCATTCTTCTTGTTTTGTTAGGGATAAATATTAACCCTTGTGGAATACCTTTTGCTTTCGTACCGTGCCTTGTTGCCAACTCCTGTTTGGTACCGTTTTTTTTTCTAAACAAGGAATATGGGAGTCTGTTCTCATCTTTAACTACTGGGCTCTACCTGACTTTCAAGTTGACTTCAGTAGTTGAGAAGGTACTATTGCTTATTGCATTTCGCATGCAAATTCAGTGGGTTGAAAGCATGAAACATTGTTTGGCGCATGTCTATTATTTTCTAATTTACCCTTGTGTCTTCTAGGTTCAGTTATTCTTAGCTGCAGTGAAAGCATTGTCACGTAAAGATGTGCATTATGGGTCTTATGCAACGGCTGAACAGGTAATTATTCCTTTGTTGTCAAGTGTCTGAGCTAAAAAATGCGATATGCTGTTAATATTCATAAAGTATTCATAATTTATTTATACTATACTAGGATACCATCATTCCTAGAATAAACTTGACAACTTTCAGCCATTCAACTAATTAACGGAACCATCTGATCCATTTATGACCTTGCAAGTTGATATTTATTATTCAGTTTGAGATCATATTTGATAGTATGCATCACTTTTATTTGGTTTTTCGTTGCAACGCATGAGCACCTTACTAGTCATAGGAAAGATTTCAATTTCCATTGGAATCTGGATAATTCCCTGTCTGAAACAGGTCCTTAAAGTCTTTTTTTCCTTTGGCAGAAGGATAGGAATACCAACTCAAAATGGGTCGCACAATCTTAAGGGATATTCAGAACAGCGTTGACTTATTGTTTTTTTTACTGTAGCTGACTTATTTTTTATTTAGTTGAGTTAATTTATTTGGTAAATTAAATTTAAAAAATTTAAAAATAGAAAAACATATTAGCCTAAACAATGCAAAGAAATATGAAAAAAATCTAATAAATAAAAATAATAATTAATAAATAGTGAAAAAATATGAATCAAAAGTCAGAAACTAAATTAAACAGTGCTAGTCTGGGATTGGACCAAGTGCCCAATAAAAAAACCGTTCCGCATTCCACAGCTAGCCATGGCTTATCATTCATGTGAAATTTGAGGTATTGTTAAAGAAAGAAATAAAACAAAACAAAAACACGCTCAGATAACATGAACTTTTCCTGTGATGGCTTCACATACTCAGATTTGCGAAAGAAAATCAACGAAGTGATTATGCTTGAACGGAAAGAAGCGAAGAGACGAAGACACGTCTTAAACATAAAACATTGAACGCAGGTCTTATTTCTTGATGACAAAGGACAAATTAACAAGGATTTCACGAGATTTGAGATTGCTTATCTGGCATAATCCGAACAAAACCCGACAACAATCAACTAGAAGAAACCACTCACTTTTAAGCTCCGAAGGTGACATAAGCAAAGCACAATTCATTTTGGATTTTTTGGTTGGTTTTTGGTTTTTCTTTTCTCTAAAAATTAAAATAAATAGAAATAGCTCCTTCAAATAGTTTCTCAAAACCCTTCTACAAATAGATTTTGAAGTCTAAAATTATATACATCATCATTATCTTAAAAATATAAATAAAATTCACCAGCCATAGTCTTAGATAAAAGGACCTAAATCTGTCGAACCAACCTAGCTCCAATTCTCCGAAGGTGACAAGCAAATACGATGAACTTCTTTTGTTGACAAAAACATTTGATGAAGTGTTCTTACCGAAATAAATCTATTTAGAGGGTGATCGTTTTAGCGATGGTTTCTGGCTTTTGGCTGAAATTTCACTGTAGCTGGCTTTTTTTACTGTAGTTGATTTAGCTTTTTGGGTATAATTAAATTTAAAAAAAATATAAAAATAGAAAAAATATGTTAACCCATCACGGACAATGCAAAGGAACACGGGAAAAAAATAAAAATACAAAAAAGCTCAAAAAATCTAAAAAAATTCAGAAAAAGACAAATTACTGAATAGTGAAAAAAAACTGAAGCTAGAAGCTGAAACTGAAAAAAAGCTGAAACGAGCGGGGCTATAGTAGCCTTTTGTGGACTCTTCTTTGTGAAAGTATATTCAACCTAAGCTTCTTCGCTCCCAAGCATACATCCAATCAAACTGCTGCTTCTTCTTCGCTCCGAAGCATACATCCAATCAAACTGCTGCTTCTTCTCTCCCACGCTACGCTATTCTTTTTTCTTTTCCTCAAACTCCTCTGTTAGGAGTTTGAAAAAAGAAAAGCTATATCGTTAGGAGTCTGTGCACCGCTTAATTTAATTTTTAATTTTTGATTTCTGTTTTTTATTTATTAATTTTTTCTTTTTAGACATTTTTACCTTTTTTATGTATTCCTTTTTGCATTGTCTGTGTTTCTATGATGGGCTAACATTTTTTTATTTTTTTTAAAAATTTAGTTATATCAAATAAATTAATTTAATTATAATAAAAATAAATTAATTATAATAAAAAAAATATAAACTAACGTTATTGTGAACCCTGACGTAACAATTAAACTAGAGAAACTAACTAATCCACACCTACTCCTGCAATTCTTAACGACAAGAGCGCCACACGAGCCAAGCACTCAACCAAACCCAACCTTCCAATCCCAAGAACCCGATGGCCGGAGACGACGGCCACCGCGGCGGCGCGTCGCCCATCCCGTGCGTGACCCTCAACACGGGCCACGCGATGCCTGTGCTGGCCTTCGGCACGGGCTCGTCCAGCACGCCGGCCGACCTAACGGACACCATGCTCCACGCCATCCGCCTCGGCTACCGCCACCTGGACACCGCGTCGTTCTACGGCACGGAGCGCGCGGTGGGCACCGCCGTCGCGGACGCCGTCCGACTCGGCGCCGTGGCCTCCCGCGCCGACCTCTTCGTCACCTCCAAGCTCTGGATCTCCGACGCGCACCCGGCCCGCGTCGTCCCCGCGCTCCGGGAGTCGCTCGCCCGCCTCGGCCTCGACTACCTCGACCTCTTCCTCGTGCACTGGCCCGTCGCCGCCGCCAAGAAGGACCCCGCTGGCGAGCTCTCGAAGGACGACCTCGTGCCGTTCGACATGGAGGGCGTCTGGCGCGCCATGGAGGAGTGCCACCGCCTGGGCCTCGCGAGGTCCATCGGCGTCAGCAACTTCTCGGCCGCCAAGATGTCGAGGCTGCTCTCCTTGGCCGCCGTGCCGCCGGCCGTGAACCAGGTGGAGATGAACGTCGGGTGGAGGCAGGAGAAGGTGCGGGAGGCGTGCGGCAAGGGCGGCGTTGTGGTCACCGCGTACTCGCCGCTGGGGGCGTACGGCGCCTTCTGGGGCTCCAGCGCCGTCATGGAGAGCGGCGTCCTGCACGACGTCGCCGCAAGGAAAGGCAAGACGGTTGCTCAGGTAAACCAAGCAAGAAAAATCAGATTTTTTTGTGTCGTTTTACCACTAACATCTATTTTTCCTACTAAAATTAACACTAGAATTCCCTTGTTGAAAAAATTCAGAAAAAATATGCTGATTGGATTAAGCTCTATTCTAAAACCAATGGATTCGTAACGTGATTGCTTAACTATTACTGCGTTTTTATGCATTAATAGGTAGCGCTAAGATGGCTGTACGAGCAGGGCGTGTGCTTTGTGGCGAGGAGCTTCAACAAAGACAGGTTGAAACAGAACATGGAGATCTTCGATTGGGAGCTGAGCGAGGACGACAAGGAGAAGACGGCGAGTATACCGCAGAAGAGGGCGTGCCATGGGGAGCATTTCGTGTCGCCCAGCGGGCCTTACAAGTCCCTGGAGGAGCTGTGGGACGGCGAAGTATGACGATGGTCAGACGATGAATCGCCCAGCCGTGTCTCTTTCGGTTTTGCTCAATGCTCAGCTCCCTTGGAGAAATGCTGGTATCAGTACTGGTTTTGAGCATATCTGTGTGTTGCTACATACATATCGATCGAATGTATTGGTCGTCGTAATACAAAATTTGTATGTCAATCGTGTTGGCTCTAACGTCACGGCGGCTAATCTTCTTTGCTTTACGTGACTGGTCCTGTTACATCACAAACATAAATTAAAAAAAAACTTGCGTGGCAAGAGCTCGGAGATGAGGCGGGTCAGACTTTTGAACCGGTAGGCGCGGATGTGCCGCGAGAGGTACGACCTGGACTTTGGACCGCGCGGATGTCTTGTTCTTCTGCAGCTTTCAAAAGTTGTTTTTAATTTGTACTATAGTAATTAAATTTTAAACAAAGTATTTTTTTAAGATGAAGTCTACAAGTTAATTGTAGTATATGTTAAACTAATATCTGTATCATCAAAAATCGCAAACGAGTATATCTTTTTCCGCAATCTCTGTCGTAAACAGCCAAAAAGTTATCAGCCGCAGCAAAAAAGAACAGGCCCTATAGCACGTTATACTGTCGGATTACTTTTCCGAGGGTATAACATTTAGTCATATGCCCTGTTCTTTTGCGGCTTCTAAAAGCCGATTTTGGCTTTTGCTACAGTAACTAACTTTTAAATAAAGTATTTTTTTAAGATGAGGTCTACAAGTTAATTATAATACACGTTAAAAAACTAATATCTGTACTATCAAAAATCGCAAACGAGTATATCTCTTTCCGCAATCTCTGTCGTAAACAGCCAAAAAGCAATCAGCCGCAGCCAAAAAGAACAGGCCCATAGGTTTGTTTTACTGGATCAAATGACGCAAAGCTAGTTCTCCCGTCTTCTTCCTCGGTAGCTAGCTTCGCCCCCGTCCTCCTCCGCACCTTGGCCTTCCCTCCCTCTATTCTCTACGTGCAGCTCCACACCCCTCCTCCGCATCCCCCGCACCCCTCCTCTGCCTTATCGTGCTGTTGTCTCCCTCTCCCTTGCCGCTTTCACCCTCTTTCAACCTAATATTCAGTATGTCGTGCCTTCCTCTGCTCTCCACCGTCGGACTATCGCCTCTCTCTACATCCGGGAAGGGGGGTGGGCGGTGCCTCCTTGGCTTTGGCCCAAGCTCCATGCCGTGTTGCCATTAGATTGGAGGTAAGCATCGCCAAATCCAAGGCCAGATCTACTTGATACTGTTGTCAGCGACGAAAATGACGATCGGGCATGCATCGTCGACGGAGAGACGTTGGATGAGTGAGATCCGATGGGAAGAAACTATTTCATTCGATTGAAAGAAAGTGGTTCACCATTTTATAGTTTTTCTCTTTCTTTTCACTAGTCTCTTTTGGGCCCTGTTGGCTGGATGTGCCGACCTGGACCATCGGCCCACCCTGAGGTTGTCAATTAGATTTTATGGGCCAATCTGGGCGCTGGATGATACATGGGCCGTTGAGCAGCAACACAGATGCTCCACCGATGATATCGATCTGACGAGGATAGGGAGTGGTTGTGCATTTATTGTCCAAAAAGAAAATTACATTCGTCGACTCAAAAGACTATGATGGTAAGGCATTTCTAGTAGCATGTTACCGAATCTTGTTACCAGATAAGAGATAAGGATTTTAGATACAAGAACTTCAATGGCTTATGTGATACCATGTGGAGGTTTCCTCATGGTGTGTGATGAGTATTTAATTTTGTTGTGCAAGAGTTATTGGAGCTTGAGTTGTGTTTTTTAGTGTTTGCAACTGTAAGTGTTATTGTCAAGTAAGGGGCAATTTGATCGGCACTTAGGGTGTGATCAACTAATCGTTACCATGTGATCAGGCTATGGTAGTCGGTTGCTTTTTAGCAAATAGAGTGCTTTGGAGTTGGCCTTGTGCGGCTAGACTGACTGTTAGTTGGCAGTCAGACCAGTGCTAATTTGGGTGGTGTGACCCACATGGTTCTTGCAGTCACACTGGTGTCTTCTTATCGAAAAAGGTCTGAGTCGGTTTGGGACAGTCATACTAGTAATGGTTGACGATCTAACCGATGAGTGCTCAGACAACTATGGGGAGAGCGGTCAGACCGGTTGTTGCATCCAAAAAGAAGTGGGCTGGTTGTTGAGTTGAGTGTTGATTTGTTTCAAGTTTGAGACTACGCTTAGAGAACGTTAGTGGTCAATGACAACTGACCGGGACTAGGCAGGAGAGCTAAAGTCCGTGCAATCGGGTAAGTCCAAGTGAGGCTATGTTGATCAAGCTTAGATTGTGTTGTGTTGCATGATGCATATTTTGACTAATGTGAGTTGAGTGCATTGAACTTGTGCTTGAGATGGTTGCCTAATCTTTGGATGTGTAGATGGCTTGGAGAATATTAGCAGACAGCAGCCATTGATCGAGACTAGGTGGAAGAGCTAAGGTCTGTGTGGTCAAAGTAAATCCTGATGAGGCTACGTGGCTCAAGCGAGAAGCACGAAAAAGGTAAGGATTGTGAATAGGCGACTTGATGCATGTGGTGTGCCAAGTTACGTGGGCCAGTGCTAGTAGAGATGATTCGAGGGAGACCGAATATGTGAAGACTTGACAACAAGTCATTGGGTATCATGGGCTATGTGTCAAAGTATGTGGATATGCTTTGATTGGCTTCAAGATGCTTTGAGGAGAAGCAATGGTGAAAGGCCAGTAGAGGAGCAATTTGGTCAATTGTCTAATACCGGAGATGGAAGCAATTTGCAAAACCATGGCTAAGGCTAAATGGTTTAGGTCATGAAGAAAAGGGCAAGACAAGGTTACTCGGACTATTGGAGTGAAGTGGAAGCGACGTTTTGAGAAGCATACGTGTGTAAGTGAAAAACCTATTTTGTGTTTGATTATTATATTTGCCCATGTGAAGTGGTAGGTTAGCCTCCACTATTAAAAGAGAGAAGAAGCTTAGAGGTTACGTCAAGTAGATGAGAGTTAAGATTCTTGGAGAGAACTTTTGATAGATGGAGTGAGACTCTTATGTGTGAGCTTGTGAGGAGTAGCTATAAATATTTATATTCAAGTATCAATAGTTATCTAAAATTTGTCTAAGTCTTTCTCTTCTTTGCTCAATTGTTGAAATCTTGATTTGGCTTGGTTTATGGTGTTTCTTATTCTCCCCTTGATCTTGCATGGTGCCAAGGATGTTTAAGCGATGGCTCTATTTCTTGGAGACAAGATCTCATCCATCTAGACACTTTCTATTTCAAGCTCTTGAGTTTGCCTAGTTTAGGCTCAAGAAAGGGTGATTTAGGGTGGTTTGCCCTTGAGAGTTTTTGGTTTGGGTTTTTATTGTTCTTAGGCTTTCTAGGATGTATGGGAGCTGTTTTAAGGTTATCTTGACCATCCTTTACCTATGAGCAAGCTCTAGGCTCAAGTTTCAGTTTTGCCCCTATTCTTGAACAACTTCTCCTCAAAGGGAAAAAGGATCGAACATTGGCAATGATCTTTTGTGATTGTTGATTAGAATAGATTCCTAAGGTCCGAGGGAAGGCGTGTTCCATGTTTCAAGTGATTAGGAGCCATGGTTTGAAAGTTGGCTTGTTTTGGCAATGATTTCTTGCGATTGTTGATTGGAATAGGTTCCTGAGGTCTAAGGGAAAGTGTGTTCCACGTTTCAAGTGATTCAGAGCCATGGTTTGAACGTTGGCCTATTTTATGATTTGAGTCCAATTTTGGTGCAACAGAGGTTTGAAAGCAAAAAGGTCTCAACTTTGGAAATAGCTCACAAGATCCTTTGAGATTTAGTTTTCTCATGTGTTTATCTAGCTCTGGTTCAAATTTCAAATCATTTGGAGCTACGATTTGAAGGTTATGCAAGTTTTTCTTTTGTGTTGTCCCGCTAATTTCAGCCCTATTATGAATGGCCGCTCCGAACACCCCTAGGAGAGGTCTAACCACTCATACCCGGTTAGACCACCCTTTGCACTGCAGTTAAACCACCCAAACGTGCCCAGTTCTTTTGGCTCAGCTTTTCTTGGAGCTTTCTTCTTTCTTTGTGAGTGGGTAGACTTTGTTCTTCATAGCTCCTAATAGCTATCAGAGTGAAAGAATTGTGGCCTTCTTAAGGAAAAATATTTTCAAAATGTGTTTGTTTGTAAGGTACCTATTCAACCCCCTCTAGTGCTACAGCTTGTTACTAAAAGACCTCACAATAAATTAAGTATTGCATAGAACCTGCCTGCCATCCTCCCTCCCTTTTTCCCCCCTCCCCACATCCCCAGCATCCCTTCCCTTTTCTTGGTTTAAGTGTCTGGCTTGTTACTTAGGGCCACATGTCTCATAGGTCCATGTAGGATTAAATGCCACCATGGAGGGGAGAGGGAGAAAAGTGGTGGCTTGCAGAGTATCAGTGCAACCTATAGAGGTAGTGATGGCTTTGGGAGAAAAGAGAGTGGTCTAGGAAAAAGGCTATGGTCTGAGAGAGGAGCCTACATGCGTTGGCCATGACAACATCGATAGGATTCGACTAGGACTAGGCTGGAAAAGACTCTAGCGCCTAGGAAGACGAAGATGACAACCATGATGACATGACGGATGGGACAGCGATGGCAACCGGATCTGCATAGAGGTGGCTAGATCTGGACGACTGGACAAGCAGGCAATGGAGGGTGTCGATGGCGAGAGGAGACAAAGGCACACGATGGTGAAGAGTGTGCCTATTGGATCCGGTTGGACAACCACTTGATCTGCTGCTCATGTTGAAGAAGATGGTGAAGGAATCTAGATTCGGTCGAATCTAGGTCGCGGCAGCCGAACCCGACTGGGGAGCAGCGACGAAGTTGGCAAATTGTGGTGGCGACGGTCGGACGATGAGAAGGGAGGGTGATGAGGACATCCCCATTACTACTTCATTTTCCAACTCTTCACGTATGCATGAGGACATTATTCATGATGTGTCTAAAGATCCAAGGACAATCGTAAGAGACAAATTATTAAACTAGCAGGTGCATTTGTTTCTTAATAAGTTTCCTTATGATTTTCTTGAGAATTGGATACTACCTCATGTCAAAACGTTTTGCATTGTCAGGTTTGATAAGTTTGAAGCTTTTGTAATTGAGAGGGAGGAGAGGGAGGCCGGGGTCACAACAATGGACGAACACAAGGATGAAGCAACAACACTTGCAGCCAAGCACATGGGAGAGCAAGAGGAGAAGAGGGCATGCAGCTAGGAGGAAGAAGGCCTAGTCCATGCAGCTGGAAGCATGAAGAAGAAAGCCCATGCAACTGGGAAGAAAGCCCATGCAGCTGGTGCATGGAAGAAGCCTGAGCTGAATAAAGAAGCCCACGGCACAAGGAAGGTCAATCCGAACCAAAAATTGATGTGTCCAACAAGAAATTACTTTGGTTTTTGAGAATTCTCCCAAGAACCAGCCTGGTTTTCCAAAGGAACTCCAAAAAATTGAATGCCATAGATTGGAGCGTTCTCATGGCCTGCGTGCCAAATTCATAGTTGAAACCGAGTTGGCTTAGCCATGTAATCCCATTTTAGTAGTTGAGTCCGAACCAACTTTAAATTTTGAGAAGTTTGAATAGATAAGATTGATTCGGTCTCTTGGTTGAATAGGAGTTTACTTTGGTTTGTTTGCCCGAAACAACTCACACTTGGCCTTTGGCCTTGCGTGCGTGCATGGGGGAGGCTCTTAAATACCCTAGCACCTCCATTATAAACCTTAGACCATGAATAATAGATTGATTTCCAAAAAACAGCTACAACACTTGTTCTTATCCTAGGTTTGCACAACAACTAGAGAGGGGAATTGTGTGTTCACTTTCTCGTGTTCTTGTTGTTCCCTTGTGGCAATTGCAAGTACATCTTTCACTTCCTCGTGGTTAGGTGGAAGAACAATCAAGTGTGTAGTTGAGTGAGTTCATACGTCGTAGGTCGTTGTACGGACAGTGGTGTGCCATGTTAGACTCATCAGGTTGCACAAATTATCTTGATCATATATCAAGAAGAATGAACATCCTCGAACCAGAGGGTGGGAAAGTAAGGGGAGGGAGGGAAGTGACTAGGGAGAAGGAAGGGGTGGAGTAAAAAGGGTGAAGTGTCGCTGACAAGTGGGGTAGAGTATTATTTGTAATGTGTTTCTTGCTTTTAGGTTTCTTCATGTAAAGTGTTGAATAAAGGTACAATTAGAGGGCTGAAATCTATATGTTTAAGAGCTAAAATGCAAATGTGATCATGGGCCCAATGAAGCTACCATGTACTGGGAAGGGTGGTAGCTTGAGAACATCAATCCCTACGTGAACACTCTGTTTCTCAAACCATCATCGTATGGTGGTTAGCACTGTGGATAACTTTTGATGACGGGAAAATGGGCGTGAACCCGCGTCCACATCATTAGAGACAATTTGATTAAATTTAATTGAAAATAAGAGAAAGAGAACAGGTATTGCAGGTCCAATACTTCCAGAATTAATACATTTATATAAAAATTCTGTTAATTACATCTCTTTGCGAGAAAAACCCCTGATTAAGAATTCCAACATAAATATTACAACAAATTACAACATATGACTATTACAAAAATATAAAAGAAAAAAGTCTTCAATCTTGGCGTCGCTGATGGATGCTTGCTCGATGGTATTTTAGTTGTATTTATATTATTTTGCTAGCATAGTATAGTATTTATTTTTTTTTAGCGACCCTATGCATGTAGCATGATTGAAGCTTAATTATTTCAGCCTTTTTATATATATTTTTTATTTTGCCGTATATTTTCTACGAACATTGCATTGCTAACATGGCATAGTATTTATTTTTTAGCGAACCTATGCATGTAGCGTGATCAGAGTTTAATTATTTCAGTTTTTAGATATAGTGCTTGCAAATATTGCGTACTCACGTGTAGCGTAGCCCAAGTGAGTGTCATTTTATATTTTATTATTACTAGCGTGACACAAATTTTATGCACGTAGTGTAATATCGATTAGAGTGTTTCATTATTTTATTTTACTTTTGTTTTGTTTCACCTTGTATTACTACTAACATTGCGTAGCACTTGTAAATATGAAGCGCTTGCATGTAGCGTAACCGGGGCAAAGTTTGTTTCTTTGGTATTTGTATTGCTATTAGCATGACATGGATTTTAGACATGTAGTGTAATAGAAGTATTTTATTATTTTTATATTTTATTATTGTTTTGCCTCACCTTGTATTACTACTAACATTGCGTAGCGCTTGTAAATATTAAGCACTTGCATGTAGCATAACCGAGGCAAAGTTTGTTTCTTTAATATTTGTATTACTACTAATATGCCATAAATTTTGGGTATGTAGTGTAATAAAAATTAAATGTTTTGCCCCACCTTGTATTACCACTAGCATGTAGTGTAACCGAGGCGGAGTTTGTTGTTTTAATATTTATATTACTACTAACATGCCATAGATTTTGGGTATGTATTGTAATTAAAATTAAATATTTTGCTCCATCTTGTATTACCACTAGCATGTAGTGTAACCGAGGCGGAGTTTGTTGTTTTAATATTTATATTACTACTAACATGCCATAGATTTTATGCACGTAGTGTAATAGAAATTAAATGTTTTGCCCCACCTTGTATTACCACTAGCATGTAGTGTAACCGAGGCGAAGTTTGTTGTTTTAATATTTATATTACTACTAGCATGCCATAGATTTTATGCACGTAGTGTAATAGGAATTAAATGTTTTGTCCCACCTTGTATTACCACTAGCATGTAGTGTAACCGAGGCGGGGTTTGTTGTTTTAATATTTATATTACTACTAGCATGCCATAGATTTTATGCACGTAGTGTAATAGGAATTAAATGTTTTGCCCCACCTTGTATTACCACTAGCATGTAGTGTAACCGAGGCGAAGTTTGTTGTTTTAATATTTATATTACTACTAGCATGCCATAGATTTTATGCACGTAGTGTAATAGGAATTAAATGTTTTGCCCCACCTTGTATTACCACTAGCATGTAGTGTAACTGAGGCGGAGTTTGTTGTTTTAATATTTATATTACTACTAACATGCCATAGATTTTGGGTATGTAGTGTAATAAAAATTAAATGTTTTGCCCCACCTTGTATTACCACTAGCATGTAGTGTAACCGAGGCGGAGTTTGTTGTTTTAATATTTATATACGTATTTTTTTTAGCATACGTCCACCCCTAATTCGTATCCATTTAAGGGGACCGAATTGAGGCAATGGGGTTTTCATACCTCGCCTTGATTTGTATCCATTTGTAGAGGATCAAACCTAAGAGACGAGGAATCAAGCTCTTGTTCTTTGGGTTTGTATCCACCTAACGGGACCGAATCAAGGGGGTCAAAGCATAAAAAAAAATGAAGCAAGGAAGATAGAGGAAAAAGAATAGCAAGAACTTTTACCTTCTTACCCGGCTTGGTTGCTTTCCCTTTCTACACGGCTACTGCTCTCAAGTGTTTGCCGAAGCCTTCCTTTTCTCTCCAAATGGCCAGTGTTTCCTCCCCTTTGCCTCCAAAAGTCCTCCCCTTCTCTACCTTTCACTCTCTATTTATAGAGCAAGGATGAGAGGGTAGTTCATGGAGGAAGTTATGGCAACTCCTCTCTTTTCTTTTCTTTTCTTTTTTTTTTGCTGGAAGTTACTAACTTTTCTCCTGGCTACACACGCACACAGATGAAAACGTGGACGCATGGTAGTTGGAACACATGACTCTTTCTTGTGCATGCATATAGCTCGTAGTGGCTATTTCCTCTTTCTCTCTCTTTAATCCATATAGAAAGGGGTTAGTGCCTGTGAGTATGCATGCAGGACGTGGGATTAGTGAGCTAGTGGTTATTTACCTCTCCTTTTTTTTCTTATCTAACTGCTTTGCTAACCGGCTAATCAACAAGCAAGTTACTAATGAATCCATATATGCATGCAAGCTGCTGGACGTGGGCATGTAGATTTCTATGCAAACTTTCTTTGTCTGTTTGTTTTTTATAGCTACCATATGGGCTACTAATTCCTTCATGCAAGTGTATTTAATTCTTTTGTTAATCAGCTAATCAACAAACTGAGTACTAATTAATAGTCTCATGCATGTAGGCAGTCTGTTGTAGACGTGGGAGCAGTTGGACCCTTCTCCTGTGCATGTATGGCTGCAGCTAGTAGTAGTAATATCCTTGCTAACAACTAGTAGTGGAGGATGTGTGCACAGTTATTTATATCTCGTAAAATAGTAAATATTTTTTTATTTACTCGAGAATACATTGTATGTTGTATGAATTGACAAATGAATATACCTTTAGGCTATAAAGAAGCTGATCCATATGAATTATGGGCCCAATAAGAATCGTGCTTAAGAATGTGGAAAGAAATAGAAGCAAAACAAAGTTCTCAGTCTTATCCTATTCGAATGAGCATATGTGCTTCGAATGAGCTAAAAATTTGACACAAGCTTTTCACTTGCCCTGTGAATATACCGTAAAAATTCGCCACTCAAATGTAATATGTAGCACACACAAAAAATCTTGGAAGATGGATTTGTGCTTTGTGTACAATCCTCTTTTTTTTGTACATGGACGTGGTGGTGACTTTTTTTTATTAATCCATGGAGAAGGCAATTAGTACTTGTAAGTATTTTGATTTGTCTTTATGCATGCATGCAGGACGTGCATTCCATGGTGGTTTCATGCATGGACTTGGTCATTCTTTAAGGCACTATTTACTTAATGGTTTTCATGCATGCATGAGTGCGGTCATCTTTAGTTTTGATCAGTTAATCAAGCAGAGAAAATTAATCTAACAATGCAACGTGGGAGTAGCACATGAACGTGATGCATGGAGTTCTTTTTTTCATTTTGGCCGTGCTGGCTTATCTTCTTTGATCTTTTCTTCCTTCTTTTTTTTTATCATGGATGTTTATTGGATTAAAGCATGGGTCTATTTATCATTGAAGAAATTAATTAAGCACTGGATTTAGTACCTTGATTAACCCTCTCTCTTTTTTGGCACGTACAGGTAGTCCTGGACAAGCGTATGCTTATCAAACATGTCATGTACGCGCGCATATGACCACAGCTGCTACACCCTTTTTTTTAGGGTGGCCTACGCGGCAAGATATATCTTTTCTCTTTAATTTTCTTTTCCTAGTATTGTTTTTTGTGTACGCCGTTCGGCTACATCAATTTATATAAGTAGCATTTGTTCTCTGAATGATCTAAAAATTAAACACGAGACTTTCACCTGCATCACAAACATGCCATAAAAATTTGCCACTCGATTGTAATGTGTAGCACACACAAAAAATCCTGGAAGGCGGACTTGTACTTTTGTGTATGTCATCCAGCCGTATTATCCTATTCGAGTGAGTATATGTGCTCCGAATGATCTGAAAATTTGACACAAGCTTTTCACTTGACTTGCAAACATATGGTAGAAATTCGCCGCTCAAGTGTAATATGTACTGCGCAGAAAAAAATCTTGGAAGGTAAAACTTTGATTTTGCGTAATAACTCGAGTGTAAAAATTTAGGACAAAATCGGTGTCAACAACTTTATAACAAGTTCTCTCTGTTCTGTCTTCCTCCCTCTTCCATATTACCAAATTATGATATGGCAAACCCTTAGTAACATGTGAAAAGCACTATTGAGAGTGCCCTAATGGGCTTATTCTTTTTAGCTTCAACTTATGGCCTATTAGCTATTCGTGAGAGAGAGTACGGAGTAACAGAAACTCATGTACAGCTTTGGTCAATATAAATGAAATCGCTATAGTGTGTACTATAATTAACTTGTAGACCTCGCATTAAAAAGATTCTCTGTTTGAAAGATAGTTACTGTAGAAAAACCAAAAAACAACTTTTAGAAACTAAAAAGAATAGACCCAACAAGTTGTTGTTCTAATGTGCAGAAGGTCTGTAGAATATTTGATCTGAGCAAGGACAGGATGAAGTTGGCTTATCCTTACTCACCCATGCCTCCATGCCCATTCGTTTTTGTGACGAGGCATTCCAAATAACATATTTCTTGATAAATCACATCCCTAACAAAATAATACAGTGTTCAACTCTGCTAGATTGTCTTTTTGAAACATCTCCAAACTACTCCTTTCTTAGAACTTTCGAGTGTGCATGCTGGCTCTATCTCCGTCCATACAATAATCGGAAACTCCAATTTTGGTCTAAACGGTATGTTTTCCTTGGTTATAGCTCTCTTCATAAAGGCTATAAATGTTTGCATGTCTCTTCGGGTAGGATTTATATTTTATGTGATGTAGTCTTTGATGAGCAATAATTTTCATTTGCTGGTGAAAAATCACCACCATTGAATCAACCATTACTTGACCAAAATTTGATCTTTCCTCCGTGGCCCCCACAAATTTTCCTCTAGTTGTGGGACATATGAATGGTAGGGAGACTAATACGGGTACTAGTATACTTGATTCAAATATTATTGTACAATCTAACCCAGTTATCCAACCAAATTTGTCATTTTCCTCTATGCAGGCTATAGGTGACTCACCCACCACAAATCCGGCGAGAGAATATGGGCGCAGACCCTGGGGGTGATTTGGTGGGTGCTACTATCAACACGAGTCCCATAGAGGATCCTGTCGGTCTCACACATGTACATGATGCTTCACTTGCTCCATGTATCCTTGGCATGACCGTGGAAGTCAGCACAACTTCGTCTCCACTGCCTAATCCTCCTGCACCACCGTTTCATCCCATGCATATAAGGCTATGGAACAATATTCGCCAACCAAGGATTCACACAGATGGCACGGTGCAATATGATGCCTGCCAGCGCGCATTTCTTGTTGTGACCAAACCGATAACTCTGGAGGATGCTCTTTGTGACAAAAATTGGAAGGAAGCAATGGACATTGAATATCGGGCACTCTTAAAGAACAAGACATGGCACTTGGGATTATCTCAGCCTGGTTGTAATATCATTGACTGCAAGTGGGTATTTAAATTGAAGAAAAAGTTGATGGTTATATTGAATGCTATAAGGTCAGGTTGGTTGTAAAAGGGTTCAAACAACGGTATGGGATTGATTACGAAGATACGTCAAGCCCAGCTGTGAAACATGCTACAATTCATCTTACTCTATCATTAGCAATGTCATGTAGATGGTTGCTTCATCAATTGAATGTACAAAATGCGTTTTTGCATAGCGTTTTGGAAGAGGATGTGTTCATACGACAACCTCTGGGTTATGAGGATCAACAGTTTTCATATCATGTGTGCAAATTGGATAAAGCTCTTTATGAGTTGAAGCAATCACCTTGTGCATGGTATTCTCGACTCAGTTCTTATTTATAAGAACTTAGTTTTGTTTCTTCCTGAGTTGACATGTCCCTATTCATTTATATTCATGGTAGCGTGATTACATAAATTCTGGTTTATGTTGATTACATTATTGTCACTAGTTCATCTCCCTAAGCTATTTACACCTTGATTCAACATTTGTAGTCGGAGTTTTCTGTTAAGGACCTCGGTGATCTTCATTACTTCTTCAGTATTCAAGTATATTGATCAGGGGAGGATCTCATCCTTGCTCGAACCAAATATTCCATCGACCTTCTACAAGGGGTCGGTATAACAGCATGCAAACTAGTAACTTCTCCAATATTGACAGCCAAAAAATTATCAAAATATGATGGAAGAGAGTTATTAGCTGCAGAGCAACACGATACAGGAGTATAGTTGGTGCTTTACAGTACCTAACATTGACACAACCAGATATATCATATGCGGTCAACAAGGTGTGTCAATTTCTGCATATACCAACCAAACATCATTGGATGGCAGTGAAAAGCGTACCAGCATGGAGGCATGGGCGAATAAGGACGAGCCAACTTCTACGATATGATGATATTTTCTTTCAGTCGAGCTATTTTGTTGATGAGTGTGTGGACATGAAACATGATGAGTGATTCCAACTTGTTGAAAAAATGAATTCAACTTCTGGTATTCGTCTCCCCAATCGCTTTGCATATGTAGGATTCTTTTATTTAGAAGGCGCCCAACATGAGTTTGGAATTAGATGAATATACAATAGACATCAGCTTTACTTTTGAGATAATATATCTAGGTGAATTTACTAAAATCGTCAATGAAACTCATATAGTATTTAAAACCATCAAAGGTGATTTTGACAAGTCCCCAAATATTGGAGAAAACAAGTTCAAGAGATGATGCTGATGCACTATTTGACCGAGGAAAAGGTAGGATAACTTTTGCCTTATTGATAAGCATCACAAACAGAGGCTTTATTGGACTCACGAAAAAAAGATAGGCTATGACGTTGAAGAATCTAGTCCACCACCAGGGATGAGGGATGGCCTAAACAATAATACCACTATTCATGAATGTGCTTGACAACAGTGAAGGCCTTCCTAGATGTAGCTGAGGTACTAGAAATGGGGTATAGACCATCCTCATTGGGACCACCAAGGAGCACCTTTTTCGAAGTGCGGTCCTTGATGAGAAAATAGTCAGGAAAAAAAATTCAAGATAGACATTATTATCAGACGTGAGTTTATAAATGGATAACATATTTTTATTTGTGTGTGGAACTTGAAGAATATTGTTTAGAAACAAGGGTTTATGTGGTGTATGAATTTTAGAAGAATCAATATAAACAATTGGCACACCTGAACCATTTGCTTTGTGATTTGATCTTGCCAAAGTACTGCTCGTGCATTGTCAATTGGTTAATTTCTCTAGTGATATGATCAGTGGTCTCGGTATCCGTGTACTAGGACACATCAAACCCTGATCCTATGGTGACGTTTTCCATCATGTGCTCCTCCTGCTAGAACGCATGATTGAAACACTTGTAGCATTTAAAAACTATATGGCCGATCTTTCCACACAATTGGCAAATGGGCTGATTGTCGGACCATTTGTTATCGCCATGATAATTGTTGTAATTGGTCCCCTAGTACTAGCACTGTCCGCGGTCACCACCTTGGCTGCATCCATGTCCACCATCATTGTCTCGCCCATGCCCTCCATGATTGCTCTGAAACACCATGTTCGTGGAGGGCTAGAACATGAGGTTGCTATGCTTGTGATGCATCTCATAGTCTAGCATGTGTGAGTAGAGATCGATGAAAGCGATCAACTCCGTCCGGGTGGTGACGGATGTCACCAGCGTGTTGTAGGAGTTGTCAAGGCCGATGAGAAGATAAATGATGATCTCCTCCTCTTCGAGTGATTTATCACTGACGGCAAGTCCATTGGTAAGGCTCTTAACTTTGTTAAAGTAGTCGATCATCGTCATGTCTCACTCTGGAGCATAGCCAACTACCATCGAATTTACATAATACTCACCCTAAATTGAGTCATAAACCTACGCTCGAGGGCATTCCAGACTGCAACCGATGATGACAGACATAACACCTGCTCCAACACCTCTAGTGAGAGTGTGGATAGCAGCAGTCTGAGACACGTTTGAGCTCGTTGGAGTCAGACGGTATATGCAGGATTAGGAACCTACGTGCTCCATCTTTTGTCGATGCCACAATCAACTAGAGCAGCGCTGGATCAGTTCCTTCTACCAGACCAAGCCACTATGTGCCGCGAAAGACAGGAAAAACCTATGCCTTTTACAGTAGGTAGGTGTCGTGAGATAGCTTCACATTGATAAGATTACCAAAGGATTGGTGACCGGTGGACGTCAAGATGACAGCTTGAGTGTGGAGCGATCCTGAGATTGAAAAACTTAGGCTAGCAGATGTATTTGCAAAGCTTGTCATTGGATGAAAAGAGTAGGCTTCGATACCATGTCAAAAAATATTAAGAGAATGGTTTGCAATCAGCATATATTTGCCTTATATTGATCATCTATTTATATACAAATATATTAGTAAGAAACACTAAGCACTACCTCTAGTGAAAATACTAGTACTAATGAAAATACTAAACACCAATGAAAATATAACTATCCTAGTTTGTTTACAACATGGGATATGTAATTGCTAGTTCTCTACCCTTCCACCTTACTGCCCAAACTTTTATCTAACACTTGACATTTAAGTTTTTTGTTATATTATGCTAAGAATAGTTCTAGGCTTAGGCTTGTTTAAATACGAGGGATTTTCTAAAATTATCTAGTGCATGTAAGTACATAACCTATGAATATTTGGCAAATGATATCTACACTGAAGATTCCAAATCCATCTGTGTGGTTTTTATATGCCAGAAAAGACAAAAAAACGAAATGTAGGAATAGTAAAAAATAAGTCAAAAATTAGAAATTAAACCAAAATAAACGAGACTAATGGACTTGTGATTTTTTGTTTCTAGAAATTATTTAAAACGTATTAAATTTTGAATTTTTTTATTTTTAGTTTTTTTCGACTTTTAGTTATTTACTTATTTTTTCTCTTACTTCTATACGTTGTCCATAAATACATAATAGTGTTTTTTCTTTTTTAATTAAATAATTAAGAAAAAGCGTGCAATTTCAGGGGAAAAACTAGCCCGCCTACTGCACTGCACACTGCCCGAGGCACCCCTCACGCACGCACACATACCTCATTTAATAGCCCTCCGTGACAGGTAGATGATAGGACAGGGTATTATCCAATGATGCTGACGGTCCAGTGCGCCTGGTCTACATTCTTCAGAGCACTCGCTGCCAATGTAGCGGAGTAACGTACCCCTACCTACTCGCACAGAGGCCAACGCAACGGGCCATGGACCACGGTGCATGCATCGTAGAGCACTTGCCCCACAGGCCAGAGGTGGCATTTACATGTGGTCCATGATGGACTGCGTTCGTTCAACTGCACGGAACTCTAGGGCAGGCTCTTCATTGCTCATGCCTTCTTTTGAGGCAAAAAGAAGAGACGAGATGCACCAAACCAATCTCCTCGTTTCTAGTACTACTACCAGATCTTCTTCAGACATCAAGATGGTAGGATTAAGGCAAATAAATATGTATGTGGATGGGAATAAAGGCAGCCCCTGTGTTGACCAATAATTCATAGCTTCACATGATATTACTGTATCTCCAATAATTGAGAATGGTCAGTTGATCTCGCTGTGACAGTAAGGGGTTACACAATTCATTACAGGTAAGAAAAAGAATTACTGATCAAATGCACCTCTAATTCTTTCTGTTCAGCTCTCAAGACTAGATTAATTAAGCACATACATCTATGTTCTTGAGATCTACACCAAGTAGAAGCATGTATTTGTGAGAGGCAGGCTACGAGTTGTAGAGGGTCTTCAACCTCTTTGCTGCGTGAATGAAGCCCAGGATGACCTGCAACTCATCCAAATGCTGATTTTTTTGTTAGCATTTTGGAGGAGGGCAGAGGCAAAGATTAGATTTTTTTTCCTATTATTTGGAGGAAATTATACAGATTTCATACGAAGTGTCTTAACTACTAGTTAGTACCGATAATTTTCCAGGTACCTGAGACTGGAAATGCTGCTGGACCCCATGGAAGAGCTGTTCCTTTGATGGATTGGGGTTCATGCTTACCTGCAAAGTTTTTCAGCATTAAGTGGAAATTACAACATGAACATAAAGACAAGATTTAATTTGCTAGTCAGAATCAACAGGATGGTCCAGGCAGGCTACTTACAAGATTGAAGTGCTTCCAATATCTCCACAGTGTAGGTGTTCCCAGCTTTGTCAGATTTACTCTCTGTGAACAAAATGCAGAATATACTTGGATCAGTGCAATGCGATGACATTTCATAATACAAAGATTAGCACCTTAGCAGATGACCCAATAAACTGAATTAATGGTGTCATTGAAATTAACTTCGTCTTGTCAAGAATTAGGCAAGCATGATCATGATAAAGGGCCTATCACAACAACAGATCCTACCAAACCATGGTCCACGCCACGTGATCCCAGGGTCACATTAGCTTTGATATTGGATGGCCCAATCTGATCTCTCTCTCAAAAGTAAATTACTTGTGCTGTCTACTTGTTGTGATAGTGACAGTGATTATACCGTTCGCAGCTTCGAACTCGAGTGAAAATTTCCTCGGTTGCTGGGCTTTGTACAGGCAGACCATGGTCTTGTATGCCGAACCCTTGGCTTTGTTGGTTTATGGTACTGTATGCTCGCTACTTGCAAAACACAAGAAAACAGTAAGTTGATTGCACTACTGATAGTTTAAAGCAACTGGCTACATTGCAATTATCGTGACATGCATGGTCTTACAATAGTCCATGTCTTTCTCTCCCATGTCGGAGCTGCTGCAAAATGAATTGTTGCCGTCGATATCATCATCATCTTCGTTACCGGTTGGAGCTTCCAAGACACTCAAAGCATTCCTCTGCAACTTTACCTCTACACCATTCTTTAGAACCTGCTTTAGCAAGAATATGTCAGGAATTGGAACAAGCTACATATTTGGATGTTGTTTTCCACTATGTCTGCATATATCTTCGAGTTTTAAGCTGATAATACCAGGGTCAAAGTTCGGTACAGAATGGCACTACTAACACAAATAAAAACTTAAACCTGTATAGAATTGTTTATTCAGCAACTTTTTGAAAAGAGAAGTCGATATTATTCTTTTCACTTGTTAAACAAGCATTTCATTTTTCGAGATAGAGAACCAGCCACTAAGCAAAGTTTCAGTGGACGCCTAAACAACTGAAAGGAATACAGAATAATCACCAGCCAGTGCCAGCCTCCAAGACCAACAGCCTTCTTGACAACGCCTTGTAGGCCAACCAAGACAGACTTTGTTCGGTTGTTCCCGGTGACGATGACCTTGGTGTGCCGGGGAAGCACCGAGAGCTCCTCATCGCCGCTCTCATACCGAGGTGGAGACAGAACACGGGAAGAACATAGCTCAGTCTCCATCATCATGCTGCTTCTCTGCTTGATCTCTCCCTGACCCTGATGATAGGTGCGGCACCAAATTCAATCAACACACAACTAACTCAATACAAGAAGAGAAGAGGGTACGATTGACGCTCAGCAAGAAACAACAAATAGCACCATGAACCCAGTGCCAGAGAAATTTCCAAAATTAGCACAACGTTCAAGATTTATTGCAGAGTGCAGGAATCAAGCATCTGAAACCTGGAGGATTTGTGAACTTTGCTAAAGCAGTTGCTACACCAAAATTCAAGCTACACCAAGTAGGAGGTAGCAGAATTACTGAAACTAGCAAAACATTAAAGATTTGATCATGCAAAAAGGGAATCCGCAATTCAATATCGATTCTTAGAGTCCCAACATGTATTTTCCACTAGAAATTCTCATTTTTGCGCAAAGTAATTTCCAAGGGTTAAGCAAAGCAGCCTGAAAACGACCCAGATGATGTGATGCCTCCATGCAACTCGATCCGTATCGGACTAAATCTCTCACCTGATGGGATTGAAAACAGACTGGAGAGCATTGGTGACTCCCAACCACTAACCATGATGGTGGTGATGAATCGGCGAAGACACTTATCGGGACCCACAACCAGCTAGCTACAAGAATTGATAGTTACTTGCTGGAGTAGCAATTGTGAAAGTGATGTGTCTAAGGAATATGTACAAAAGTAGTGCAGATACTAGTAGCCTTGCATGCATCCAATAGCCATGTATCAAACGCCTGTGAAAGAGTAAATCTTTGATCAAATTGTTCAAATTTGTTTCTGACAATCATATTGTACAATTAAGTATTTCAAAATAATTGTGGATCCTGAATCAAAAGTTATCTGGAGCAGACTCATGAATTCATAGTGAAAGTAACCTTTTGTAAGTTCAGATTTTCAGTAAATTCGCATTTAGAGGGAGTGATGGAGATTGCAGACTACAATATTGCATAGCGAAGCTACAGTGCCATGTTGTATGCAATTTCCCCAACTTGATATCTATGAACTTCCTAAATTATAGCGCGATTTCTAAAGAGGCTAAAAAGTCATATGTTGAACTTCCGAGTGCAATTTCCACTGCAAAATTCTGTACCACATCGAGGATCTAACTTAGCCAACTAGAATTTGGAATTTACTGCAAAACCCAAGATAAATTTCGCAGTGGCTCAAAATAGAGTTGAAATAACTACTTTCCGGATCGACTAGCTTCAAGATCTTACTGAATACAGTATGAAATTGAAATTTCACAGGGTGTTTCAGACGAAAGTTTGCATTAAAAAAGCTAGAATTCTGGATGGGAACGCGATCTTGAACTTAAGTGGACTGAATATCACAGCTGGTACAGTGTATTTTGCCATAATAAAGGTTGAAGATACAGGATCCTAGTACATGTGCAATTAAATATTTGCAAATTTCAATTATGATTTTGAAACGGGGGAGGAAGATGCAAAACTTGAAATACACAAGACATGATTTTCTGAGGGAAATCCAAGTGCAAGTGATTAAATTAAGTACAAGAGAGATTTAATCCAATCCAGGATTCAATACTTGCGGATTTGAATATGCCACTTTGATGTGAATTGCAAACTTAATCAAGCAATTATTTAACTCGATCAAAAGTAAATCCATCCAAATTGGGCAACAGGAATCCAAATTAAGCTACAAAACCCAGCAATTGAGCAATAAAAAAACAGCAAACTTTATGCTTCCTTCGAGCTCTCAAACCAAAAGTTACCCCTAGAGACAGAAAGCAATCCAGTAAACCCAACAATTCCACAATTTGCAATCAAACTCCTCGAAAAAAGAGAGAGAAAAATGCGGATCAAAAATCAAGAATCTGCGAGTGCCTCTGACCTGCCCGGATGCAACCGCAATGGCCACCGAATCAATCCGAGAAGCGATCCAGCCGGGCGCTCCTGCGGATCAGGAACCCGATCCTGGACTCCAATTGTGCCGAGAGCTAACGGATCGATCTGTGAGGAATGCAGAGAGAGAGGAAGATCCAAGCATACAAAGGGAGAGAAAGAAGTGTCCCAACTGCACAGAAAGAGGAAACGGAAGAGCCGGCTTTAACGCGCGCTGTCGGCTCGTCCGCGCCTTCATTCCTTTTCGACGGCGCAGGAGGTGCCGGCTCGGCTCGGCTCGATGAGATGTGGCTGTGACCTGTGACGTGGTGCTCGGACCGAAAAAATTGCGAGCCGTACCAAGGTGAGCGTATGTGGTGGACACTGACAAGTGGGGCCCATTGTCGCAATCAGCTGCTGGGTTATCTTGTCAGCGACTTCGGCTTGGTCAGTGTTCATAGTTACTGATAAAGCTTTCCAAACCATGGTCTGTTGCGATGGGTTCGCTACTGGAATAGTCCCATCCGAAGTCATCCTGTAAGTTACAGGGGTGATGTTTTAGCGATGGCTTGTAATTTTTGGTTAAAATTTTATTGTAATTGATTTTTTTACTGTAATTGATTTAACTTTTTAGGTATAATTAAATTTAAAAAAAATATAAAAATAAAAAAATATGTTAGCTCATCACGGATAATGTAAAGAAATACAGTAAAAAGAAAAATTTAAAAAAACCCAAAAAATCTAAAAAAATTCAGAAAGAGACGAATTACTGAATAGTGAAAAAAAACTGAAGCTGAAAAAAAGCTGAAATGAGCGGGGCCTAAATCCAACAGATTAATTTTTTTATGTTTATTCATTACGTATAATTTTTGTGGTTATAACAATATACTAGAATAGATGTCAACGGTGACCTAAGTTGATTGCAAAAGCAACCTACATTTTGGAGACGATCGAAGTGCATAACCGACAAACATGTATTAACAATGCACGATAAATAATTTTTTGCAAGCAATGGCTATGCTATTTTTGTACTATTCCACCCTCCAAAATTTACTTTGTTTCTCAGGGGCCTCTTAATACGCGCAAGCGCACTGGACACCAACAGGTACAGGCCGCTTCCCTTTCTTGCTTCTTTACTAAACAGGCCGAACCCAAACATGATGGCAAATTACTTGTTCCTCATCTCCTCTCCCGCTGCACTGATGTCATGCCCCGTTCCCTTTCCCCTTCCTCGTGTGGGAGGATAAATCTATGGGATCAATGTCTTTCTCCTTTCCCTTGTATGAAATTCTGCACCCCTGTTGTCATTGCTCTCTCCTCCTTCTCCTCCCCTATTCATCTTGCCATTGCCTCTTCCGCATTCAATCTAACCACCTCGCCGTCTGACGACGGGGAGGACCAGGGCGGCGTCGATTAGCCGGCGATCTTCAACCTCTATTGTCAATCCTAGCTAAAATTGAATTTGAGGGGGTGAAAATTGAGGGGAATTTTGAGTAGAAAGATGTCAAAATCAAGTTGAAGGTTTGAGGCGGCCGGGCTCCTGTGGAGGTCGCCGGCGGAGGCAGCGCCTGAGCGGGGTGTGTGGGCGGTGTCTGCTCCGCCTCCGCCAGTGATGCAGCTGCCGGTGGGTTCTTCGGGGGGTGCCGGCGTGGAAACGGGTGGCGCGGCCGGCATGGTAGCGGAAGGTGTCGGCGGGTTCGTGGTGGGGCGGCCCGGCGGCGCCGCGCAGCTTGGCATCATACTTGTTCCGGGCCTAACGGGCGGAGGGTGTGGTGTCGCCGTGCCCAGTCACGCTTGCCATGTTGCAGAAGCCGCGGTTGTCACCGGCGCGGGAGGTGTTGGTGGAATTGGGCAAGGAGAAGTGGGGCGTCGTCGAATGTGGGTCCATGAAGGGCCTCATCCGCTTCCACTCCCAGGTCGCCAAGGAGTTCTCCGGCTCTTGCGAGCGCGGCGGCGGCAGCGAGGCCACATTTGGGCTGCAGCAGCGGGGCTGGGGCCAGGACGGCGGTGTACGCGGTGGCGGCGGCCCTTGTCTCGCCACCGACGTACAGGCAGCCTAAGCAATTGGGTGATTTGAGGTCAGGGCAAAAGCTTGGACGGCGACGTTTGCGGACGCCACTTTCTCCTTGGAGGCGTCCTCTCTGTACCTCTTCCCCGGCTCCTCCCCACCCGGTGGTTGATTGCAGGTGAAAACCTTTCCCATGGTGGACTGGCGGCGTCAGCGCATTGGGCGTTGTTACCTTCTTGAAGGCGTCGTTAGGCAATTTCAGCTCAGTTGATTGGTGCTTGCCGTTTGGCTATGTCACTGCTCGTGCTTTGTTTGCATATGTACGATTCGCGAAGCTCTAAGACGTGTGCGCGCCCTTATCTCCTGACTCGCTATACGGTGTTGGAAGGTCCGAGGAAGGTTAGAGGTGTTGGCTGAAGAGAGAGCTATTTGGATGAAGAAGTTGAAGTGCTTGCCGAAGGCCCTCCCTGTTGAGCATCGATGTGATACATTAAGTACTGCTGTCTTCACTAGAGGAATACAGTCGTTTGATGGAGGCAGCAAAAAGTTTGGTGTTGTTTAGCAAGTTATGTAATGAGTAGGAATAGGGCTGGGACTTGAGTTCCGTTTCTTTGTTCCGTGTTTTGTACATCGTGTGGTGGTTTGTAGTCTAAGTACTTTGGATGTGTTGAATTTGGATGTACTCATTCACTTGTGAATGATGGAGGCTGGAATGTTATATTCCTTAATCTAAAAAAAAGTTGAAATTATTTCTATAATCAAGTTGAAATTGAGCCGAGAGCTTTTGAGATTACATTGAGAGTTTCTGAAATTAAGTTGACAGTTTCCAACTTCAAACAAAAAAGTTGTTGGGTCGTCATGAAAATTTTCTAAATTCAATTGAAAGCTCCTGATTTACTGAGTTGAAAGCTGTTTTTTTTTTTGTGAATTGAAACTTGAAAGTTATTTACACATGATTGAAAGTTTATTTAATTTACGCCTTTGTGTCTGCTTTGGGGGCGGAGGTGCCCGTTACTTCGGCTTGTAATGGCAGCGTGCGTTCGATAGAGAGGACATGCATTTGCACAATACCTCACCCATGCTTCATATACTTGGAGTGTCATGTAAGATATTTTTGCTACATAAACCGTAATTTGGATGGTACACAAAATTGCATAAGGGTTCCCACTCCCTATAACTCGTTGGGTATTTGGGTCTTGTCATGCGGATGCAAAAATTAAGGTAAAATTAGCTACAAGACAATCAACATTTTATGACATTTGCTCTGGGATACTAAGATTTTATGTCTTTGTTGACATATTCTAAACTTTAACAGCTCTTTGTCGTAGGATATTTTATCTATTAAAATATAATATTTGGCTGAGAGAGAGGAGAGAAGATGAGTGAAAATCTATTTTACCTGTAACTCTTGAAATTTTTTGCTCTAGTAGAGGAGTTCACCTTCAACGACAGCGGTGGAAAAGGAGCTCGAAACCCGGTGTGGGAAGATGAGATGATAGAAGAGGATTAAGAAGAAGAGGTTAGTGACAAAACAAAAATTTCACCCATCTTCTCTCCTCTATCAACTAGATATTATATTTTAATAGATGAAGTGTACTACGGTAAAGAACTATAAAAGTTTAGTATTTTTTTAAAAAAAATTGTATCCTACAAAAAATTAGGTATTTTATAGCCAATTTTGTCAAAAAAGAAAAGAAAAGAAGGGCGCTAAGCAGATCCGGAGGATAGATATCGGGATCTCGCGCGCTGTGCGCCCGTGGACCCAAAGCTCACATGCTTCTCCCGTGCCGTCCTCCTCCTCCAAGCCAAGCCAGGCTACCAAACTGAGCCGACCACGAGCCGATGAAACTAGCCTAAACTAAACTAGTGCGCTACGATACGAGCCAAGCCAAAAAGATTAGCAGTAAAGCTACCCCGCCCCGTACGGGTGGGCCCCATCTGGTGCGACACGCGTCCGTTCTAGCTGTCGGTCCCCACCACGCACCGGTGCCTTATCGATGACGCGCAGGCCCCACTTATCTAGTCAGTGGGTGGGTCGCGGGTCACTCGGGTATGTCTGGTTTTTTCTTGAAGGGCGTTTTATTGTTTGGGGGCTCAAGTCCGTGAGGCGCCGGTCACAAGTCCGGAGCCACCCGGAACGCCCTTACTCTTCTCACTGAGCGTATGCTAGCTTTACCTCACTGACAGGTGACTTCATCCGGTGGTGGGACCCACCATGCAGTGGGTGAGGTGTGCGAGAAGGCGTTCCCGGGGGTGAGAGGGCCGCGTCGCTCGCGTTGCCTCCCGCCTGGGTTTCGAGGGGTGGTTTCCCGGGCCCCCGTTCAAACATCAACGCCGGATTGCCTCAGCGAACACGCCGTTTCCATGCGGTGGGTCATGATCAAAGAATTACTTATTTTTCTTTTCTTTTTTGTTTTGCCTTTTGGGAGTATGAAGGGTTGACCGCATTATCTTTTTTTTTTGAAACTGGGCAGAGTTGACCTTATTGCAATTCAGCTTAAGGGGGTGATCGGAATAGCGATGGTTTTGGTTTTTCTTTGAAAAAACACAGATTCATTGAAAAAACATCAGAAATGAGTTGGTTTATTGAGTATAATTAAATGTAAAAAAATATTAAAAAAAACCGAAAACGAAAAACGAAAAAAGTATAAATAATTTTTTAAAAAAAAAACGGGAAAAAAACGAAAAAAAGTAAATTTACTGTAGTTGCTACAGTACCTCGGAATAGTGTTTCTTCAGCTGATCACTGAACGCTGGCGACGGGAGAAGCTCTCCTGATCGCTGCCTAATTTTTGCACCGCTTGTTTGTTTTAGTTTCTGATTTACTATTTTTAAATTTTATTTTTTTACTATTTTTATTTTTAAGCTATTTTTGCTTTTTTTTCTCGTATCTATTTGTATTGTCTGTGATGGGCTAATATATTTTTATTTTAATCTTTTAAAATTCAATTACACCAAATAAACCACCATCAGTTACAATAAAAAATAAACCAACTACAATACAAAATAAAGCATAAACCAGTTTACACCTACAAAGGTTTGCTATATCAAATCCTATCCTAGTGTTGTGGACGTAATTAAGGGGGCGTTCGAAATAGCGATAACTTATAGCTTTTGACTGAAATTTTATTGTAGCTTGCTGATTTTTTACTGTAACTGAGTTGGCTTATTGGGCATAATTAAATTTTAAAAAATATAAAAATAAAAGCGATATGTTAACCTATCACGGACAATGCAGAAGAATACGAAAAAAAATAAAACACAAAAATACCAAAAAAAACAAAAAAAGGAAAAAGGACAAAAGATGAATAGTAAAATGGAAGCCATCACCGAACGCCCGTCGCTGGCTTCTTACAAAGATGAGCGGGGCCTAATATCTCACAGATCCGATCTTCATAAAAAATGTTTTACCCATCCAAATATCTGGTGTAATCACAAATCAAGCACACTTAATCGCCAAATATCATAAAAAATGTTTTACCCACCCAAATATCTGGCGTAATCACAAATCAAGCACACTTAATCGTCCAAATATCTGGTATAATCACAGATCAAGCATACTTAATCATTCTAATTCATTGCTTCACCTGAGGAAACATAAATTCACACTGACCTATACATACTTGTCCAACTAATTAGCAATACTATGTACAATATTTGTTTTTATCAAATTTGAATATGAATAATATGGATAAAATAAAATTTTAGATAGCAAAAGTTTATACCATATTATATCTATATTTTTATACGAATTTAAATACAAATACGAATAAAGGAGAAATGGTTAATCGGATTAGGAATTTGAATACATAGCACCTTCTTTTGGCTATTGCGGTGTGCTCAGAATGAATTTGGAGTGGAGCCAAATCCGTTGGAAAGAGGACAAGATAAGCTTTCAATCAAGTACTAACACACTTCAAACGGACTCCGTATGTGAGAGTTATGCATGTTTGAAATCGGACCTATCAGGCTGAATCTGAATTGATCTGAAAGTCAAATTGGATTCTAAAATGTGTTCCACTTGAACTCTTGTTTGAATTGATCCAAGAGTGACATGGTGCTGCACAAATATACATGTTCATCATTAGATAGCATTATAGAGTTCATATAATATAAAAGCACTCCTAAAAACGAGGTCACCTAATAATTTAAGTGAAGTGTCCGAGTTCTTGTAATTGGAATCGCATGCATAGCAAATATGGTTGTATTCATAGGGGTTATGTCCTCATCATTCTTCCCTTTTTGAAAACAAAGTCGTCCTTAAAAGCATCTAGGATACTAAAAATTCGGTTTTGGTAATTAATGACGATTTATAAATATGGGACTAATGGGTTTGTTGAGAATTGCATAGGCCAAGTCTCATGAGTTCGCGTTTGTTGAAAGCAAACTGCATGTGGATGGTTGAAAAGGACTTCAAGATAAAATCAAGAACAAGCTACATAAAAAATATAGCACTGTCTTTTTAATTTTACTAGTCTTGGGAGAAAAGGTGGAAGATCGGATTATAAGATAGTCACCGTACTATTAAGGGGGATCATTGAAAGAAGCTTGATAGCATATTCTTGTGTAAATTGGATCAATTTAGGATCACGCATGCACATGAAAATAAATTTAAAAACAAACTGTGCTCTCTCAGAAAAATCGGAAATACCATCGTGTTAACAGCGGAACTACCGCGGTGCGGTAGTATCGCCATGCAAAGAGTGGAACTACCGGACCACGGTAGTACCGGAATTTTAGCGGAACGTTTTTTCCAGAGAGCACCCCTACTAGGGACTTGGACTCACCGAAATCGGTAGTACCGGAATTTTAATGGCGGCACTATCGTAGTGCGGTAGTACCGCACCAACCTGCGGAACTACCGATATTCGGAAGTACTGGGATATTCAGCTGTACGTTTTTTCTAGAAGGTACCTCGGAAAATTTAAATTGGTAGAAATCAGAAGTACCGGACTAAACACGGCGGAACAACCACAGTGCGGTACTACCGCGCCAACATGCGGAACTAGCGCATTGCGGTAATACCACGCTTATAACAGCAGTAGTTCCGCACTGTTTTTTTAACGGCTAGTTCTAACGCTCTAACATAGCCGTTACTATGTGCTACAGTGAAGTGCGGTAGTTTCGCACTTACAACGCCGGTAGTTCTGATTTCCCTGATTTTTCAGAATAAAATTTTGCAATGGTTAGTTTGATTGGTGAGGGTATAAATACCCCTCCACCAGCCCAAGGACAATGTGCTGAGCAAGTATTGAACACATTTGAGCCTGGAGCATTCATTCCACACTTCTTTCTCCCTTGTGCATTCATTTGAGGTGTTGAGAGCACTTTCAAGTGTATTCATTTCTTAGATTGATCCTTTGCACTTGAGCCCCGTCAAGCGAAGCGTGGTCTATTACTTTTGGTGCTTGCCGGCACCTAGATGGCTTGGAGGTTGATCGCTAGGTAACTTCTTCAAGAAGCTTGTGAAGAAGCCCGAGCAAATTGTGAGTGGCTTGGTGCTCGTCATCTCCGGAGAGGAACAAGAGCAACCACTAGTGATCGAGGAGTTGAGGTTTAATTCGTGGAGCCGGTCCAAGAGCGCTTGGGCTATCCTCAACGTGGATTAGTGAAGACCGGTAAGTCTTCGATACCACGGGAAAAACTTCACGTATTCGCTTGTGGTTAATTCTTATCTCTTTTAGTGATTACATTTATATCTTGGCAATTGTCATACATTATTGTGCTTGTAGTTAATTGCAATCTTTATTTGGATTAGAGATTTAGAATTCCTAGAATTGAATAGGTTTGGTTTATGTAGTAAACTTGCCTAGTGATCAATTGTCAATTGTTTATAAAAGGGCGAGAATTTTTATAATATCCTATTCACCCTCCTCTAGTCGGTTATCCTTGATCCTACAGTCCTCGACTTTTGATATGCTGAAAATAGAGTAACAAAGAGCCAAGGTGTATACAAGGTAGATATATGTCATCCGTTTTAACAAGTTCTTCGTTGTTGCACAATTAATGTTATAAAACGGCAGCAATCATAAAAGCTCATGGTATATATATATATATATATATATATATATATATATATATATATATATATATATATATATATATATATGTCAAAGAAAGTTTATCTATATAATCAGATTTCAATCGAGCAATAGCAAATTCTTCTAGCAAAGGTGAAAAGATTTGTATATTTTTCCATACTTCAACATCATTATTCAGATTATCTATACTAAATGGTGCAAGAAGAGATAAACACATAGGGATTTAAAGATAACTAAATTTTATTTTTCTCTCATCATGTACAAAATTTAGCATACAAGAATTATTGTTCAAATCGACAAGTTTTAATTCATCCATGTGATCACAAGTTATACATATTCGATATATAAGAAATTGATTGTCTACACCATAATCTCAAATCAAATTGAACTTATATATGTAGGTATAAGTACTAACTAGTGATTTTAAATATGAAATTTAAGCAAGATTCTCAATCACACTATATAGTTCTCTAGAATCATCGAAAGTGATATAGTATAAAGAATTATTATGAGATATTCTAGTAAGAACTTCCTTATGAGTAATCAATTTCACATTATGCAAATTGAGAAAAGAAATTTAGAATATGGAATTTTCAATTGAACATATGAATTCTCACACTTACTCACCTTTTCACATTTAAATTCAGCACAATAGTTATTACCTTTATCGATCTCCTCAGTTGATGTAAGTGTTGTAGGTATCAAATCATTATGATGAAGTAATGGGGGCAGCAAGTACTTCATTTTCAACCGTGGTTATCTCCTCATCTTTTGCTTTTAATAGCACCTGTTGTTGAACATTCAACTCTTTGTCTTCAATGTCAACGTCTCTCTTTTTTCAGTATAGTTTTCAACTTCCTGCAAGTTGTTAGCCACAGAAAAAGGCACAAACAATGATTTGTTCTTATGTCTCCTATTATCAAGTATTCTCAAATTTTTCTCAATTTGATTTTCAACCTTACAAGCAAGTATAAACAAATCAGAGAGAGAATTATATTCTTTGTGAACAAGAAAGTTCTGAATGTCTTGATTAAGTCTACTTAAGAATCTATTCTCTATAACTTCAGCATGTTACTCTAAACCACAACATAACAAATGAGTTTTTAATTCATGATAGTATTCTCTTACAGTTCTACTAAGTTGTTTTAAACGTTACAATTTATTTAACAAGTCACATGAATAATATGAAGGAACAAATCTAGATCTCATGGCTTGTTTCAAAGCATTCCAAGTTCTGGGAACATATGGTACTCTACATTGTTCACTCCACCAAAATAATGCAAAATCAGTGAATTTACTAGTAACAGTCCTAACTCTTTTATCATTAGGAAAATTGTAGCATGCAAATTTTTAATCTAATTATAATTCCCAATCAAGATATGCTTCAGAGTCATATCTATCAGCAAATGAAGGAATTATAAACTTGGCATTATCATCACGTACCTCTCTTGTTAATGTACCCGATTTTGTCGGAGTTGATAATGGTCGCGATCATCGCCATAATTGTTCTCTTCAACACCGTCATTCTCGTCCGCCAAAGAGTGAGTGAAAAATGGAGCACGTCGACCAGTTTGGGGTGGATGTTGCTTAATGTTCTCAACTCTGTTGTTGATGGTGGTGAGTGTCTCGTTAAGCCGATTCAACATATCATAGATCTTCCCCATTTTATAGTTCATCTCATGGTTGAAATGTTGCACGAGCATCCTAGCACGAGGAGTGAGAGGTCCAACATTCTCAAGTTGAAAAGATTGATTATCATTATTGACTTCATATTTCGAATTTTGTGAACCTACCATTGTCAGTAAAAAATAAGAAATTCACAAGAAAGATATTAGTTCCTATCAACTACTAGGAGGAAGAGTTTGACAAGTCACATATCTCTCAAGCTTTTACCAAGTTCTTACGAGTTCTTACTAATGCAAAACAGGTGGTGCAACTGGTGGCTGGTTCGCGATAACTTAACTCAAGTGATAAGTATAGCGATTGCAAGGGCTGGTTCGACATGATCTGCTCGATTAGTAAACTATGTAGCTTTGAAGGATAGATATGTAGCAATAGAAAACAATCAGTTAATTTCAGAAATTACACAGAATTGAATTATAGCTCGTATCTAACACTTAGCATATATTGCTGATCAAACAAGGATAGATAAAAGCTAGATCAAGTGTATAAATAGATGAAAGCCAAGTTTTGAAAATTAACCAAACAATTCGCACAAAAATCACAAGAGCAAACTATTGCAGATTTAATCCAGAAATTTGGGTCAAATTTCATCACAGATATCTTTTAACAGCCTTTTTGGAATGAAACAAAATTTTAGGAATAGTTAGATAAGGAAGCTATGGATCTAAAGGCAGTGGTTTCACTCAAAAAGGATCTTGGAAACAAAAGTTATGATATTTTGGTGGATGTGGTGGAAAAACCGCTAATCTGATTGAAATTGGAAATTATGGTGTGAGATGTTCTTGCTGGATTTTGAAGTGAGGATTTTTTGATTGGATTTTTTATATGGACAAGAATATAACCAGCAACTAAACAACCCTGTCACATAGAGAAAACAACTAATAGCACTAACCTTATTATTTCTAGTTCCTCTAGTGTTATTTGTGAGCTACAGGAAAGCTTTCAAGAAGGGGAGTGTTGTGGGTTGTTTCTATACACCACAAATATTGTTTCATTTGCAATAAAAAATGAAATTGCATATCATTGAGATCAACAATATTAGGTCACAATTCAATACCCTATTTTCTAAAGAAGGAGAGCCAAATAAGACACATACATATAAAGTTTTAACACCATAGAGTGAGAATACTACCAATTAGGTACGATCGTTTCAAAGAGGTTTTAGTTTGTTTGATAAAGAACTTACGTTATTACATAATAAGAGTTAGTTGCATTCTTTGTCATGTACCAAGATTTATGATCAAGATCATGCAATACATGAGACCACACATCTATTAAAACCGAGGATGGTTTTCTGTCAAGAAGGGAGGATGATGTGACAATGCCACAAACGCATACAACCATAGTTCCCAAGAATAAACAAAAGGTGAATTCGTTTCTTCGGTTTTAATTTGTTTTAAATGAGAATATGATGCTATCTAAATATAAATATACATATTTGTGCAGCTATACAAAGAGAATTGCATCAACACTATATGCTCGTGGTTGGGGTCCACCTAAAGAGAAGTCGACCTGTATATCAAGACCAAGTCAACGCCTTCCCTAACTCTTACTCAAGATCACCACGTCACTTTTGGATCAATTCAAGCAAGAATTCAAGTGGAACATATTTTGGAATTCAATTCGGTCTCCAGATCAATTCGGAGTTAGCCTAATAGGTCCGACTTCAAATACGCATAATTTTTGCATGTAAACTCTGTTTGAGGTGTGCAAGTACAGCATAGAGAGAAGAATTCGTCCACTTTCCAATAGATCTAGCCCCACATCTAAATTCTTTCTGTGTGTACCATAATTACTAAAACAATCCGACGCTGATTTAGCCTGACATGACCGATTTTAAATGCTCATAGAATTTGCATCAAGAGTCCGTTTGGAACGTGTGAGTACAGTATGGAAAGCTTATCTTGCTCTCTTTCAATGGATCTAGTCCCATCTAAAAATTCCTTCTGCGCACGTCGGAATCATCAAAACAATCTTTCAACCATGAAATTTCGTTGTGTGTTCTTGTGTCGACTAAACCAATAATTGTGATTGTAGGCCTCAACCCTTTCTGTTCCTCATTCATATTTGCATTATTTAGATTGCTCTTTATCTTGTTCTTACTTGTTCTTCGATTGCTCGCAGGAATTGAACCTCGTGTTTAGGTCAACCACGTTCTTAGCATGGTTGATATTGACTAGGGTGTGGTGTAGCGATTACAGGACGGACTTGATCGTCTCGGTCAAGTAGCCTCATCGTCAACGTCATATCAACAATCGAAGTTATCATTCTCATCAGAAGATCGGGCAAAAAAAAACCCCCTCATCAGACTCACCTACATGTATGACACAAATATGCAGACGTATGTAACACATTTTCTATGTACACAAACACACATAGACATAATTACTCACGCTTTCTCATGGACACAACTAATACAAGAACACATACACATGAGCACAACATGCACAGACTCACTCTATGTGTAAGACTCCTATTCCATATGCACACACATGAATAACTCGGCAATACTAGCCCAACCAAATGAGTGTGGCAGCTAAGCTCCTACATGCATGGTCTCAACTACATGCATGCGTCCACTAGGGAGATTGTGCTGCACCATCGCTGTTGACTCTGTTTGCCCATCTCGCTGATAGCTTGTTACAACCACCCATGCGCATGCGCTTGCTCCTAGCTAGGGCCCCAACGCCTGCTGCCGCTACCTACGCGCTGCTCCTGTGGTGCCGATAGCGCCCTACACCAGCGTGTGCTGGCCGCTACGTCCAAGCAGCTCTCGCGCTTGGAGAAGCCACAACCTTACCTTGTTCACATGCATGATCAAGTCATCCAAACTTTGCATAGCCATTAGGAGCCCACTACACAGGGGCCCGATTCCTTGTCTGCAATGTTGAATGTGAGATTACGCTGCCTTGCACCAAGACGTCCCCCACTGTGCTTGTGACGCTCGTCGTTGCGGTAACGACCCCGCTGTCAGAACGCAGCTTCACAACCTCGCTCTGATACCAATTGTTGCCCCAATTCCTGGAGAAAACTCACACATGATTTTCTTTCTTTGGAACATACGCACTAAAGGAAGAACACAAGAACTGACACACACAGTTGGTGGCACGGCAACCAACCTGATGCCTTCTCTACCTCTTTTACCTCTGTTCACCTGACGTACGTACAAAACTACACATGCCACTTAAATACAAATACTAAGCACTAACTAATTCCTATTATGCATGCACTATACATGCACATGATCTAATTACATGCAACTAACTCCTGGGAGACTTGGTATGGAGGCCTCAACTCGCACGCTCTCAGGTACATCCATGCAATTCATGACCAATTCTGTGCTTAACTATGTAACATACAAACACACACTACTTGTGCGTGACAACATCAATGTACTTACATGGTTCAAAAGATAAATGTGCAAACTAATGAAACACTAACAAATATGAAGGTTATTTCTAATAGGTACGCGGTCTCATTCCACCACTATGCCAACCTCCATCGGTGCTACTCGGATTGGTGCCTAACTAATGTGACGATGGCCCGATCTTCCAAGAGGTACTGATAAGTTGATTGTGGAGAACTCGACGTTGATGATCCAAAGGCTCCGGCCAAAACAGATCGATCCCCTCGCAATCACTACACCACTGCTCCGATGGTTATCAACCGTGCCGAACGCGGTTGACCTCACCAAGAAGGCTATCTCCTGTAAGCGAATCGAGAACACAAGCAAGAGAGTAGAAGATGCAATCTGAAATTGTATTGTGAATTAAGATTAAGTTCACAAGTTGGGGTTTCTCAACCAGACATGCGGTGAGACTGCTAAGCAGAATAAACTCTTAAGAAAAACCCGAGGAAAACTAAAGGGGTGCGACCTCCTTAAATAGGAGTGGGGGAGGCCGCACTTATCTAACAAAAGGGGGTGTGGTACTATTTATAGGTACTGTTCATATGAACAGTACCACCATGAATAGTGCCAGCCCAGATAGTCTAAGTGTGATTACAAGGCCCAAGGCCTACTTTGACTCGGACTGGAAAAGTGACGTAACTTATTTTGCAGTCACTGATCGTCTTGGGTGGAATTTCGAGGTGAGACCAGATTCATCTGAACGTAGATTTTAATATCTTTTCAACGAGTACTCATGGGCCCCGAGAAACCTTCTAGATCAAAAGTTATGGCCGTTTGAAATAGGCGCTATCAAGCAGTCCGAATCTGAGTCGAACTCGCGAATATGAGTTGGATTGCGCTTGACGGTTCCACTTCTACACTTGAGCTCGCATGATTCTTCTGCATGGTTCCTAAGAACAAGAAAATCACAAGTCTTAGGAAGTATCGAATTCTCAGCGAAAATATTATTGAATCCTAAAAATGAGTTTACCTGAAGTTGAGTTGACGAGCACGTGCCCGAGTAATTGAACCTTGCCTATCATTCATGGAAGCAGTAAGAGGAGTGTTCATATCAGTAAAAGTGATGTCCTCATTATCCTCCCCTTCTTGAATTGGAGTCGTCCTCGACTCAAGCTCATCTTGCGTGTCATCCAACCCTCGGTCCAAAAGATCTTGAACGTGTCGTTGAATTTCCTTAGTCTCCTCCGGATTGGTTCTATACGCCGTATGGTTTGACAAAGTTACTCCTGGAATTAAGTTAATTTGGTGTTCAATCCCTCTAAAAGGTGACAGTCCCGGGGGTAGTTCAGTTGGAAACACATCCTCATATTCCTGCAAACGGTTAGTGACAGCAGATGGCAAAGAGCTAGACACATCATCAAGTGAAAATAAAACGTCTTTGCATATCAAAGCATGGCATGGCATATCATTGTCGACAATTTCAGCAAGATCAGATTTAGTTGCAAGCATGGCACAACCCTTTAATTTAATTCTCTCAGTCCTAGAACTAGGTGCCAACTTCTTTTTCTTAGGTGGGACAATGTTCTTCACTACTTGCTGATTTTCATATTTATGTTCATGTTCTTTCCTCTCATTTGCAGCTATCTCTTTCTCATATTGCACAATTTCAGCAGGTGTCAAAGGTAGTAAAATTATTTTCTTTTCTTTGTGCATTAGAGAGTACTTATTACTTCTACCATAATGAGTTGCATCCGTATCAAATTCCCATGGACGACCTAATAAAAGCGAACAAGCTTGCATAGGCACTACGTCGAAATTACCTACATCATGATAGGAACCAATGGAAAAATGTACTCTCGCAGATTGTGTTATCTTCACCTTACCACTGTTGTTGAACCACTGAATGTGGTATGGATGAGGATGGGCACGTGTGGTCAAGCCAAGCTTCTTGACCAAATCTAAACTCACCAAGTTATTACAACTCCCACCATCAATTATGACATGAACACGGCATTCCTTGATGATGAGGAACATCTGAAATAAATTATGGCGCTGTATCTTCTCCGCTTGCTCCCTTTGAGTGCTCAACACTCGTTGCACAAGTATGGTTCTATAATTCTTCGTAGCAGTGGTACCTAAAATTTCCTCCCCTTCGCTATGTTTCTCTGGATCATCATCATTACCTGCAAGGTTAGCTGTAAGAACATATTCATCCTCAACATCACTAGCACTTACATATCCACCATCTTCTGTCGCAATGTACGCTCGCTGACTTGGATAATTTTTTATGACGTATCCCATCCTTTTACAACAGTGGCATATGATCCTTGTCGTACGACCCATGGAAGCAACCGATGAAGAGCTCTGCGCTGGCGTCTGCACACTAGTGGATTTACTCGCCTCAGGTGCGCATGACGGTGGTGACGGTGCTGCTGAACACGCCCTACTCAAGGAGGGGGCAGCAGACTAGAAAGCAGGAGGTGGGGCTGACTTGGATTGCCCTGGTGTCGACCTCGATGCAGAAGTACTTCCATAGTTGCTCCTATTCCATTGTTGTCTTCGCTGCATTTCTTTTTCTGCTAAACAAGCAAGCTAGAACAATCTATTGATATCATTATACTCCTTGTAATCAATTATGTCCTGAATTTCACGCCTTAAGCCCCCATAAAAACGAGCCATCTTATCCTCCTCATCCTCTACAACATTACAACGCAGCATGCTTATTTGTAGTTCTTGATAATATTCCTCAACAGTTTTATTACCTTGGTCTAAGCGCTGTAATTTCTTACGCATATCACGTTTAAAAGCAGGAGGAATAAATCTAGCACGCATAGCTACTTTCAATCTATCCCATGTATTAGGTGCTAAACCGGAATTAACTACTTGACTCCACCAAAGGATAGCAAAATCTTTAAATTCACTAGTAGCTTGTCTGACTCTATGCACTTCAGGAACTAGATGGGCATTAAATTTTTGTTCAACTGTCATCTCCCAATCTAGATAAACTTCAGCATCATAAACACCCGCAAAAGATGGTATGGTAAATTTAATTTTAGCAAATGGGTCATCATTAGCACAAGCATTATGGTGCTGAAAATCATTACCTCCCATACCATGACGGTTGCGTTGTAGGCGGTGTCGTAGGTGTACATCTTGAGCATCACGAATTCGCCTCTCATTATCATCTCCTACCTTAAGGTCTTGGGGTGCATCATGTTCATTCTCGCATCCGTTGTTTGGTGGCCGATTCACCATTCTTTCAAGGCGTATGGTGAGTGCTGCAATACTCTCATTGATGGATCGCTGCAATATATCCTAGTCGCTTGGAGCTTCCTATCGATGTCCTCATTAATGGTAGTACGTTGTTCACCCAAGAGCGTCATGAGCTCTCCCTTTGCAACACACTCTTACGCGTCAGACAACTCACCTGCCATGGTTAGTAGAAAACAGAAGACAACACAAAGGAATTATCTCTATCAACGACTAGGTGATAGAAAGTGGAATTTACACACTCTCAAACGTCTTACCACACTCTTACAAGTGTTCTTACCAATGCAAATAGTAGAAGGTTTAACCGGTGGCTGGTTCGTGATACCGTGTCGAGCGTGGGTACGATCGCAAGAGGGGACCTGTTCTGATCAAGAGTAGGTGGAGCTCGAAAGGCACAATATGGTAGCAAAAGGATCGGCAATAATCAGTTCAGTAAATACAAGTTGAAAGATTGTTCAAAAATACTCGTCAAAGTTGCTGATCCTAGCCTAATCACAGCTAGCCAATCAAAGTCATATGCAAGGAAGTGTATATACGCACACGCAACGATCAATGCGACTTGATGTAAGCAATGGAGAACCTCACAAAAAGTGCTAGGAGAGACACTAACCAATCTACTCAAACTTCTTTGTAGGGTACAAGATTGTTTGCACGATGTAGAGCACAAAAGACAACAAAATCGGTATCGGTGCAATGCAAACAACCCTCTAGATTGAGCAGAAACAACAGCTAGTCTCAAACGATGAAAAGGTAGAGTTTCATATGGCTTATATATACTCATTTCAAAGGTTTCAACGAGATCTACAACTTTGCAGTTCAAACGAAATCCAAATTCCGAAGGGAAGATTGAACAAACCAGCAAAAACAAAAGCCTTAATTTTGCGATACGATTTCAAGGCCAAAGGTGGCCGATTTTAGGGGTCTTGGAGGATGACAGGTGCTTCGCTGTCAAATTCTCAGATGCGCGTCGTCGATAGCTTTCCAACGAGTACAAGAACGTCGAAATCTGAGTCCGTATGCAAAAGTTATGTCCGTTTTACTGAAGGTGTGTCGGAAACGGACTCGACTTCGTTTAAACTGTTATAACTTTTGGTCCCGTGGCCGAACTTGCTCAAAAAAATTTTTTGGAGCCTTTTGGATGTATGAAGGATAGCTCCACCAATTTTCACTATTTGTGGCGAAGGTTTGATGCACTTTCCAAATTTTAGAAAAGGGCAGATAGGATGGCAGCGGAAAAGGGCACTTTCCAAATTTTCACTATCCTGTGGCTCTCTCTCTCCCCCCTTTTTTCAAACTGAAATCAATCTCTCTCTTTTCCTTTATCTTTATTTCTTTTTTTCTCTGGGTCCCAAACCCTAATTTTTCTTTTGTCACAGAGGATGGCGGCGGATGGGGGGGGGGGGCTTGCGGCAAGGGTTGCCGCGGATGGGGGGCGGCGGATGGGGGGGGCTTGCGGCAAGGGTTGCCGCGGACCACTTGTGGATGGAAAGGCCACGGCAAGGATGGAAGGAGGGGGTGGCAGCGGATGGAAGGTTGCGGCAACGAACAAGAACACACAACGATAAAGCTACGCAAAGGAACACGAGATGCAACTAGACAAAGACGAACTAGACTCTAACTAAACTAGGAATTAGCAACTTGAACACGATAATGTAACCAAAATTTCAACGAGCAATACCGAAAAGAAAATTGCAATGGCACAAGGGGGTGTTGGGACAGCGGAAGAACAATACGAAATTTTTTTGGGCTATTTTTCTGGAGTTTTTAGGATGATATGATGAACATAAACTAATCTAAAAGGGACGAATTACCTCACAGGCAACCGTTGCTCTGATACCATCTAATGTGACGATGGCCCGATCTTCCGATATGTACTGATAAGTCGATTATGGAAAACTCGACGTTGATGATCCAAAGGCTCCGACCAAAACAGATCGATCCCCTCGCAATCACTATACCACTGCTCCGATGGTTATTAACTGTGCCGAACGTGGTTGACCTCGCCAAGAAGGCTATCTCCTGCAAGCGAATCGAGAACACAAGCAAGAGAGTAGAAGATGCAATCTGAAAGTGTATTGCGAATAAAGATTAAATTCACAAGTTGGGGTTCCTCAACTGGACATATGGTGAGACTGCTAAGCAGAATAAACTCTTAAGAAAAACCCGAGGAAAACTAAATGGGTGCGACCTCCTTAAATAGGAGTGGGGGAGGCCGCACTTATCTAACAAAAGGGGGTGTAGTACTATTCACAGGTACTGTTTATATAAACAGTACCACCATAAATAGTGCCAGCCCATATAGTCTAAGTGTGATTATAAGGCTTAAGGCCCACTTTGACTCGGACTCAAAAAGTGACGTAACTTGTTTTACAGTTTCTGATCGGATCGGATGGAATTTCGAGGTGAGACCAGATTCTGCTGAAAGTAGACTTCAATATCTTTCCAACGAGTACTCATGGGCCCTGAGAAACCTTCTGGATCAAAAGTTATGGCCGTTTGAACTAGGCGCTGTCAAGCAGTCCGAATCTGAGTCGAACTCGCGAATATGAGTTGGATTGCGCTTGACGGTTCCACTTCTACACTTGAGCTCGCATGGTTCTCCTCTATGGTTCCTAAGAACAAGAAAATCACAAGTCTTAGAAAGTATCGAATTCTCAGCGAAAATATTATTGACTCCTAAAAACGAGTTTACCTGATAGTTGAGTTGACGAGCACGTGCTCGAGTAATTGGACCTTGTCCATCATTCATAGAAGCAGTAAGAGGAGTGTTCATTTTAGTAAAAGTGATGTCCTCATCACTAACTATTTGGCAGCCATCTATGCATGGTGGTGACGGCAAGGTCGGTGGTGCAGTTGTAATATCCCAAAAAAAATTAAATTTTTCTTAGAGGATTTTTTCTGAAAACTCTGGCAACTTGGGCCTGGGTTGTGGCCCAAAGGGGGGAGGCATCCCTCCCCAAACCCTAGTTTCTCCTCCCCCCAGGCTTGCAGCCGCCCTACCTTGGTCCTTGGCCGCCCCCCTGCGCCTCCTTGGTCCCTGGCCGCCTCCTTGCGCCTCCCCTCCCTGCGCCTTCCCTCCCCTGCGCCCTTCCCCGAGCGCCGCCCCTCCCCTGCGTCCCTGGCCGTGCGCCCTCTCCCTGGCTCCCTATCCCAGCGCGCCTCCCCACCTGCGCCCCTGCCTGGCAGCCGCCTCCCCACCTGCGCGCCCCTTGCCGCCGCCCCCTGCGCGCCCCTGCTGCCCCTGTGCGCGCCCTCTCCTCTCCCTGCCATGAGCACTAGAGGAAGGGAAGAGGAAAGAAGAGAAAGGAAGAGGGGAAGAGGAAGAGGGAGGGAGTTTCGTAGGGTATTCGTCGTGTTCTTCGGTTTGTCAAGGGTAACCCTGCTATTCTTCAATTGGATGCATTTTCTTTTAGTTGCAACGTTATCGATTCTCTGGACTGCCGGAATAGATCGGGTTAGGTGGCTGTTTTCGGATAGTTTTGTGGGGATTCAGATATGGAGTTCTCCTAGAAAGTTGTAGAGGACGTCTTTATCTTTCCATGAAGTGCTAGAATGCGTTGATCCGACCTTTGTAGCAAACGTTATGATTTTTCCGGTAGGACTGTTCTGCAGCTCGGCAGTTTTCTCTCAGTTTTTGGTAGATTGGTTTTGGCGAATATAAAAAGGCAGAATCAGAGGTGCCCCATATTATGAAAGTTGTAGAAAATTGTTTCAGATTTCCAGGAAGGTCAAGAAATTACAATTCGGACACTCGGGCTGGAAGTTATGGCAATTTTAGTGCGCTGTCCAGAGAACCCGACAAGAAATTGGTGTTTTAGAAAATTGGATGGTGCGGGTAGAAGATGGCCGAATCAGGGAGTCACCCCAACTAGATTTAGTTAGATAATTTAAGTATGTTTCCAGAAAACCAACAAACACCCTATTCGGACCCCTGTAGCAATAGATATGAATTTTTGAAGTTGACTGTTCTCAGAGGTAGGCGGAGTGACTGGTAGGATTTGGGATTTGGGAACCGAGATAGACGAATTGTGCTAGTGCGTGTTTGTTTTTATTTGAGCGAAGGTTCGCTACGGTTATCTTAGCAATTATTATAATGGTTATTCAGGTGGAGGTCGGATCCCAGAGGCGGCACCATCTGCTCGTCCGCCGGTTGCTCACGATTAAGGCAAGTATAATGATGATTTAATATTGATAAAGTGGAAGTTCGATGTTTGTTCAATGGTATGAATATATGTGTGTTTATGGTTGTGGCATTGTTCAATGATATGAATGTATGTGTGTTTATGGTGGTGGTATTGTTCAATGGTATGAATATATGTGTGTTTATGGTTGTGGTAACGATGCATTGATGCTATATAGGGGGGTTGTAATTTACAGTGTTCATGAGTATTTCGGATGCATAAATTATGTGAATGTAAGATTTATTTTATTGAGACATTCACGCATATGCATCATGCTGATCTATTGAAGTCTTAGTCACGAGTTGACTAAGCGTCGAGGTCCCCGTCATGTTGATGGCATAACGGGCTAAAGGTCCCCATACTCGCGGAGTATGGGCAATTGGTCCCTGTACCATGTGGTACAGGCATGGGTGTGCATCGACGGATGCACACTTTGCATTACCGGTAAAATGCAAAAGAGAAAGAGATAAAGAGTTTTTGATCATTGTGCACTGCATGTCTTGTCTATATGGTTGATGAATGAGTTTGTGAAGTGATGGGCATAAATGAATTCGTTCTATCCATTATATTTGCTGAGTCGTTGGACTCACTCTTGTTGTTGTTGTTTTATCTAGGTACCGCTACGAGATCGGCATGCATGGGAAAAGGGAAGGAATAAGCTTGTTGCACATGCACGTTTCACACAGAATAGAAATAAAGGCAGAAGAATTAAATGATTGATGCAAGAACATTTTAGATTCCATCTGATTATTATTTTTGGATTTAATGGTAATAAGAATTTAGGGTGTTTCCGGTGCTCTTCTCTAAGTATTATATCCATGAATGGTTTGGTAAACTTTAACCTATTTGCTTAGCCTTGAACTTATACTCGAGGATTATCTATTATAATTGAGTTTGCTTTTAGAATCTCTGATCTAGATAAATAACAAAGGAGGCTCTGCTGAAATTTTGTATAATGTGACTAGTTATCATTCTTTTGCTTCTAGTTGGGTAGCATTCCGGGTCTTTGTTTGACCGGGGTGTTACAGCAGTGGGCGGAGTCCCATTGTGGCTGGACATTGAGCAGAGCTCCTAGATGATGGCCTGCGAGTGCGAAGCCCTACAACGACGATGAGGCCCGACGACGCAGCGGTTCCCACCACGGTTAATGTGACGATGGCCCGATCTTCCGAGAGGTACTGATAAGTCGATTGTGGAGAACACGACGTTGATGATCCAAAGGCTCCGACCAAAACAGATCGATCCCCTCGTAATTACTACACCACTACTCTAATGGTTATCAACCGTGCCGAATGCGGTTGACCTCGCCAAGAAGGCTATCTCCTGCAAGCGAATCGAAAACACAAGCAATAGAGTAGAAGATGCAATCTGAAATTGTATTGCGAATAAAGATTAAGTTCACAAGTTAGGGTTCCTCAACCGGACGTGCGGTGAGACTGCTAAGCAGAATAATCTCTTAAAAAAACCTGAGCAAAACTAAAGGGGTGCGACCTCCTTAAATAGGGGTGGGGGAGGCCATATTTATCTAATAACAAGGGGTACGGTACTATTCACAGGTGCTGTTCACGTGAACAATACGGCCACGGTACTATTCACATGAACAATACCGACCAATGAATAGTGCCGATCCAAATAGTCTAAGTGTTGATACAAGGCCCTCGGCCTAAAAGGTGTCGCATCACTATAGAAAATAAACCTAAATTTGTCAATCCAATGAAGTAGACTTGATGAATGTAGCCAAGTTGATGGAATTGGACGAATTAGGTGTCGCTGTGAGTTGGCTCCTCCTCTCCATGATTTCTAATAACAAGAAAATCACAAGTTTTAGGAAGTATCGAATTCTCAGCGAAAATATTATTGACTCCTAAAAACGAGTTTATCTGATAGTTGAGTTGACGAGCACATGCCTGAGTAATTGGACCTTGCCCATCATTCATTGAAGCAGTAAGAGGAGTGCTCATATCAGTAGAAGAGATGTCATCATCATCTTCCCTTCTTGAATTGGAGTCATCCTCGACTCAAGCTCATCGTTCGCGCCGAAGAAAGGTCGTAGATCTGCAATGTTGAAGGTGAGGCTAACCCCAAAATCTGCAGGTAAGTCTAACTTATATGCGTCATTAATACGTGCAAGCATTTTAAAAGGACCATCTGCACGAGGCATGAGTTTAGACTTTCTCAATTCAGGGAATCGCTCTTTACGCAAGTGTAACCACACAAGATCACTAGGCTCAAAAGTAACATGCTTGCGCCCCTGACTACCGGCAACTTTATATTTAGCATTCATAAGCTCAATGTTCTCTTTAGTTGTCTCATACATCTTAAGTATCAAATCAGCACGTTGTTAAACATCAAGATTTGCCTTCTCCGAAGTGGGAAGAGGCAACAAGTCGATAGGTGCACGAGGTATGAAACCATAAACAATCTCAAAAGGGCATTATAAGTAAATTCCACATGAGGCAAATATTCCTCCCATATTTTTAAGTTCTTTTTAAGTACAGCCCTAAGCATAATAGATAATATTTTATTGACTACTTCAATTTGTCCATCGGTTTGGGGATGACAAGTAGTGAAAAATAACAGTTTAGTCTCCAATTTAGCCCACAAGGTTCTCCAAAAATGACTAAAAAATTTAGCATCACGATCTGAAACTATCGTATTCGGAATACCATACAAGCGAACAATTTCCTTAAAGAACAAATCAGCAACATTTGTAGCATCATCACTTTTATGACATGGTATAAAATGAGCCATCTTAGAAAATATATCCACGACAACAAAAATACTATCCCTCCCCTTTTTTGTTCTAGGCAGACCTAAAACAAAGTTCATAGAAATACCTTTCAAAGGTGTGCTTGGCACAGAAAGAGGCATGTAAAAACCATGAGGATTAAGTCGTGACTTAGCTTTTTGGCACGTGGTGCAGCGGGCAATGAAGCGTTCGACGTTGCGCCTCATCTTTGGCCAATAAAAGTGGTGGGTCAGAATATCCTCGGTCTTTTTCATACTGAAGTGACCCATTAATCCTCCTCCATACGCTTCCTGTAACAACAAAAGACGAACAGAACTAAGCTGAAATGCATAGCTTGTTAGCACGGTACAAGAAACCGCCATGTACCACAAATTTATTCCAACCCTTTCCCTCCTTACAATTGAGCAACACATCTTTAAAATCAGCATCATGCATATATTGCTCCTTTATTGTCTCTAATCTAAAGATTTTGAAGTCAAGTTGTGAAAGCATGATATATCTCCTAGACAATGCATCAGCTATTATATTTTCTTTACCCTTTTTATGTTTAATGACATAAGGGAAGGACTCAATAAACTCAACCCACTTAGCTTGTCTACGGTTCAAATTGGTTTGACTTCGAATATGCTTCAAAGATTCATGATCAGAATGTATTACGAACTCTTTGGGCCATAAATAATGTTGTCATATTTTCAAAGTTCGAACTAGAGCATGTAATTCTTTATCATAGGTAGAATAGTTCAAACTAGGCCCACTCAATTTTTCACTAAAGTAAGACCACCAAGACCTATGCCACTAGCATCACATTCTAATTCAAAAGTCTTGCAAAAATCAGGGAGTTAAAACAAAGGGGCGTGTGTCAACTTTTTGAGAACGTCGAAAGCATGTTGTTGCATGGTGCCCCAAGTAAAAGGAACACCCTTCTTTGTAAGCTCATTCAGCGGTGCAGCGATGGTGCTGAAATCCCGAACAAAACGCCGGTAGAAGCCAGCGAGCTCGAGAAAATTTCGCACTTATGTGACCGTTTTAGGAGGCGGCCAACTCTGAATAGCGACAACCTTGGCTTGATCAACTTCAATACCCTGTGGAGTAACAACATAGACAAGAAACGATACTCGATCGGTGCAAAAGGTGCACTTCTCAAGGTTACCAAACAAACATGCATATCGTAAAGCATTAAAAACAGCACGTAAATGATTCAGGTGTTCTTCATATGACTTACTATATATCAGAATATCATCAAAATAAACCACCACAAATTTTCTAATAAAAGTATGTAAAACTTCGTTCATCAAACGCATTAAAGTACTAGGTATATTAGTTAAACCAAAAGGTATCACCAACCACTCATATAGCCTGAATTTAGTTTTAAACGCCGTTTTCCATTCATCTCCTAATTTCATTCTAATTTGGTGGTACCCGCTACACAAGTCAATCTTCATGAAAATAATAGAACCACTCAACTCATCTAGCATGTCGTCCAACCTAGGAATAGGATGATGATACCATATTGTGATATTATTAATCGTTCTACAATCAACACACATACGCCAACTACCATCTTTCTTAGGAACCAAAAGAACAGGAACAACATAAGAACTAAGGCTTTCTTGTACATACCTGTCGGGACCCAGAACAACAACTCCAAGTCCCTCTGTGTAAATCGCATTATCCTAAGAAAAGCTAGTGCACACAGGGTAAACAGTGATGTATATCATGTATAATCACCACAAATATTATTAAATGAAAGGTATGGCCTTATGGCCAAGTCTTACAATAAAAGGCTCAAGGCCAACAGAAAAAGCATAAGCAACGGAAAACATAAAAATAGCATCACAGCCCATCCAGCCTCCCATAGAAGAATGACGGTAAGACGCGGCCTACTCATCGAAGACCTCACCGTAATCGTCGGAGTCGAACTCTGGCAATAGATTTAAGCAAGGTGAGTACTTTAAAGTACTCCACAAGTTACACCAGGAGATATAACAGAATTGATGCATGCGTAATGGATTTCAAGGAAGGCTTAATAGGGTAAATGTGCGGAAAAGCAGTACTGAATTTTAAATACAATAACGTAAGTACGAAAGCTGAATTTTAATACATCATAAGAAACAATATTTAACAAAGTAATATCGTTAGTGTAGGCTCCGACCTATACTAACCTAACCATGGGTATCCCACCCGGACCATTTTCCAAAACACTGTTGTTTGCCAGAACCAAGTTTTATAAAATCAAGTCTAATATGTGAAAACTCTATTCAACATGTCCATGACCGTGGACACAGCTATCCAGGATAGATTAAAACTCTGCAGAGGTGTACAACTTTACCCACAAGACGTGTCTTCCCACTTGAGCCACGCGATCAACACACTGCCTTAGGTGTACGACGGGAAATTCCCGACAAGGCTGTTCCAATGATTCATAGCCAAAACAGTCACGCCGCCACTAAGGTTTCACCACAACTCGAATCCACGAGTTGGAGCCTCCTCTGGTGCCTTGTGAGACTTCTCACAGCCTACGCCATGCTCCCATTCAGCCTATAGCGAAACTATATTTAGAATTTCATAAATTATTTAGTCAGGCCCATGCCATACCGGACTTGTGGTAGTACGAAGTGACCTTGTAAAATGATTCACAAAAACAGTCCTTACATTGACTTAGGCTCAACCACATACCCATATGCACGACAATCAACTGCGTGTCACCAAACACGAAGCATGCCGGCACCCCACCACCTAACCAATAGCCTAAGCCCAAATCAGAATTTTCTATTTTCATTTTTAAACCATTTCATAGTTTTTCTTAACTCACCGAAGTTAATAATTCGCTAAAGAAACTATCATTTCATGTGAAATAGTTGATCCCACCAGTAAATATTCTAAGCCAGGCTAAGCAATTTTGCTAATTAATAGTAATTTTCAGCTATGGTGACAAGGCATGTTGAAACAAGATCAAGTTTGGCTATATTCAAAGGATTATGGGTATAACTAAATTTAAATCAAATTTAAATTACATTTTAATAAAGATACGCATGCATATACAGTAAAACTGCCCAGATAACCCAAGGATCTAATCGAGTCATGACTTCCCATTGTAAAACAATATAGCCACAAGTCTGCAAAGTGCAACTTGGCTGAGTAAACCTATCAAACCTCGGACTCATCTCACAGGTTGGGGGAAAGAAGTGTCGGAATGCTAGGGCCTGTTGTGGCTAAAGGGACACAAAGTGGAGGGTGATTTGTTTCTCTGTCTTACTAGCACTATGGGGAGTGAAGCCTGGAGGTGCTAGTAATAGTGATTAACATCCCGCGCAATGTATGGAACCCATCGCAAGTGGGAACGACCTATAGGGTGAGATGAAACCCCGAGACCAGATAGTTTTGAAAGGTTACTGTGATGATCTACTCAACTGCATGACTAAGGAATCATGCGGGGCAACGAGCAGATTGTCTCTTGTGGTAAAAGTGTACACACTCTGCAGAGTCAAAACTATTCAAATAGCCGTGCTCACGGTCAAGGGCGGATATGGGAATTTAACTCCGATATAGTTGAAAGCATCTAGGCCCCTAATTTGAGGTTTTGGTAATTAATGACAAATTATGAGTATTGGACTAACATGTGTGTTGAGATTGTATAGCTAAAAGTCTCATGTGTGCAAAGGTGAAGAACAAGCTACAAAAGAAGTATCAAGATTGAGGTACATAAAATTTAGGATCTCTTTTCGATTTACTGGTCTTAGGAGAAAAGGTGGAAGACCGGATTATAGATTAGATGCCGTACTATTAAGAGGGATCGTTGAAAGTAGCTTGATAGTATGCTTGGATGCACACTGAATCAATCTAGGATCATGCATGCATTTGAAAATATATTTGAAAACTCACTTTGTTCTCTCAGGAAAATCGGTAGCACCGCACCCTCCTGCGGTACTACGCGATCGTAGTAATCTGGCGCGAACAATGCGGTATTACGCGATGCGGTAATACCGATTTATTTGCGGTACGTTTTTTCCAGAAAGCTCCCCGAGAAAGACTTAGCCTATCAGAAATCGGTAGTACCGGGATTTTAATGGCGGTAGTACCGATTATCGGAACATTTTTTTCCAGAGAGCTCCCCGAGAAAAACTTAGCCGATCAGAAATCGGTAGCACCGATATTTGTACGGTGGTACATCCGCAGTGCGGTAGTACCGCGCCTACCTGCGGTAATACCTTAGTGCGTAGTACCGCACTTTCAACGGCGGTAGTACCGCACTAAAATCCAATGGCTAGTTCTGACCACCTGACATAGCTGTTACTGTGTGCTACAGTAAAAAATCGGTAGTACCGCACTTACAACGGCGGTAGTACCGATTTCCCTGATTTTTCAGGAGAAATTTGTTGCAACGGCTAGTTTTGGTTGGTGAGGCTATAAATACCTCCCCACCAGCTCTAGGAGAGGCTGCTGAAGTTCCATTTAACACATTTGAGTTCTAGAGCCTCTACTCCACTCTCATTTCACTCTTGAGCATTCATTTTGAGCTAGTGGAGAGATTTTCGAGTGCATTCAATTCTAGTTGATCCTTTGTGCACTTGAGCGTCGTCAAGTGAAATCGGTTGTCTATTCTCTTGGTGCTTGCCGGCACCTAGACGGCGGGAAGATCAATTGCCGGTGATTTCTTCAAGAAAGATTGTGAAGAAGCTCGTGTAAGTTTGTGAGTGGTTTGGAGTTCGCCATCTCCGGAGCGGAGGAAGAGCTACCAATAGTGATCGAACTGTTTCAGCTTAATTCGTGGAGCCGGTCCGATTCGTCTGGGCTAAACTCAACGTGGATTAGTGGAAACCGGCAAGTTTTCGATACCGCGGTAAAAACTTCGTGTGCCGGATTATGTTTGTTTCTTGTTTATTGTAGCAATTGTTGTTAATCTCTTATTGCTCTTTGTCTAGTTCTTATAATTGCTTAAATTGTTTAGAAGTACTCTCACTAGCATTCTTGCTTAGTAGTTAATCGTCATTACTTGTTAAAGTTAGGCAAGAAATTTTATAACCTCCTATTCACCCTCACTCTAGTCGGTCATCTTTGATCCTACAATAGTTCTATTTCAAAAACAATTTTAAAGGTTGGGGCCTGGAATGGAAAAATGATGGACAATGGACTGTCCTGGTTTGTGTTGTCATGGGTGTCGTCCCAAAGCTAAGTTAGGCATCTATAACGCCGAAAAATGGATATATGGTGCAGGTGACATGTAACGGTGATTGTAAACTGTACCACTACTATCATTACAAATCTTTTATTCAAAAGCATTATGATTTTAGTCCAAATGGCTAGGTCTACGAAGTTCCTACACATATATCTTAAGTCATTTAAAATGCAATTTTCGGTAAAATAAAATAACCTGAGCCTATCCTTTGTCAAGCCATGCATGTTATATAATTTCATTCTGTGTGTTGGCTCGCTGAGCATGGTGGTTAGTGTACTCACACTCGCATAATCATATCCAGAAGCCAGAGGACAAGATCACTATGCCTACGAGGATGTGCCAAGTCAAGGAGCCGACGATGGCAACTAGAGCGGATTTTAAAATGTCTTGTCCTAAGTATGTGGACTAGCCGTAAGGGTGTTTGCCTATATTACCTAAGATTGGGCAATATAGATGCACACATTTACCCCCAGTCGCTACTTGTGGCTTATGGTTCTGCTAATACTTTCGTTTCCACTGCTTTACTTTTGTTATGTAAAAATTTGGCTTGGGAGGCCGTTATGTAAAACAGTCGCCTGACGCGGTGTATTTTGAAACTCTGATAAGTGCAAATTATATTTTGATTGTATGATCATCATGCGATGTATGAAATGATAACAGCAATGTACTATGAGCACTATCTACTAATCTAGGGAATAGTGCAGTAGAATCACAAAGGATTCTGGATTTTTGAATTCGGGTTCGACAGTAGTGAAGTGAGAGGTAGCGTGATGTGCACTGCCTAGAAACCTTATTACCACCTCGTGCAGGTTTTCACCGCAGCAACAGCTTGGAGATATTGTTCCCTTTCTTTACAGTGCACACCAGAAAGATGAGTTGACGAAGTTTAGGCGACATAGCACAACAACACAGATTTGTAGGAGGAAGAATTGGAGGTAGTGATTCTTGGCTGTATACTCTATTCGTCTTCAGACATATATATAGACAGACTGTGAACTGACATAATTAAACAACTATTTACCCACTGGTAACTGATACATTTAACTAACTATTTACCCACTGGTAACTGTCTACCATCAAAACCCAATAAAGTCTCAAATTCAAATATTTTAATCTCATTCAAACACATAGAGAGAGAGAGTGTGTGTGTGTGTGTGATGCAAGGTTTAGCAAAAATAAGGTGAATTTGGTCTGCCAAGTGGCACACAACGTCACAGCGCGGTTGCACGTCGCAAGTTACAAGTTACGCGATTTTCATGTGAAAATACGTGAATATACGCATGCATGTATGATTATCCAAAGCCCTCTTCATTCCATCCCCATTCATGTGTCACATAATTAAGGAGTGGTAAGAACTCTGCATTATAAATTGGCATCCTCCACCTTACCTTAGCAATATAGTACTAAACTGTGTATGCTTTGGAATTATAGGAAATAGGCCTCACTTATATGTGCTTATTTATAACACTTGGGCCCTCAGGCCTTTCCTGCCTTCAAAAAAAGGTGAAACATAAATTAATGTAAAATTACTCCAAAATATTCAAAAACATTAACAATTTTTATTTGCTCTATATCTGTCATACTCTCACTCAAGCATTGCCGATAGAAAGAGTAGCTATATACCCTTATTGTGGACCAGACGTGTTCAAATGGGCAGCATGGCACGAGCCCAATACAGCACGGGCCCGTTATGCATGATCCATTTAGCCCATCAGCTAAAACGGGCCATGTCGTGCTGTCCCATGGACTGAGGAGGCAGCCCAGGCATGGCCTAGTAGGCATTTGTACTATGCTGAGCCGACACGAGCCCGTTTAGCCCGACGAGCCTAATACACATGACTAGCCCGTTTTGGCCCAAAAATTTTGAAAAAAATGTAATAAGTCAAAAGAGAGTAGAATTAAAAAAAGGCAACATAAATTTTAGAAATGTAGTAATGAGCTTTATTAATATTTAAATGGTTGTTTTGTTAAAAACTTTGCTAAATAAAAACTCAACTTGAGAAAACCTTGGTAAAGAAAAAAAGGTACAATTTATACCTTAGCATTACAGGTAAAAAAATAAAAAGGTACAATGTCTACATGGATGCTCTAAGAAGCGTCGATGTCGCCGTCTAGATAGATATTATTGAATATATGTTCTAACTCCATATTCTCTACACAGTGTTGAGTTCGCGCATCAACTTGTTTCCCAGATTTCACACTTCCACCATCTCATTCGTGAGACTTGTTCTTCTCTCCTCCAATATTCTTCCAAAAAGACTAAAAGTAGACTCGGAAGAAAACGTCGAGATAGGAACGGTTAACATATCCCATGCTAATATGGATAGCACCGGATATGTTAGCTTGTGCTTATGCCACTATTTCAAAATGTTGAAGTCCTCTACATGATGAAGCACAAGATCCCTATCCAAAAGACTGTTAGTTTCTCATGGGTACTAGTATGGATTGCTTCAGTACTTGATGTTGTAGAATTTGATCTTCCATAGGATTCTGGTGCACCAAAGATTTTGCCTCACATATTTATCTTCTTACCTAAGGTGGGTGCTGGTAGAGGTCGTTGCAAGCGAACTCTCTAAAACTTATGTTCGTACTTCCGATAAACTTTAGATAATTTAGAACGAATAGCTAAAAAATAGTTAGAATAATCTATGTTTGTAGCCTCACTTAGAAGTGAAAGAACATTAGTGAATCCTATAATTTTAGTTTTTGGATCTAGAATAAATGCAAATGTGTATAAATACGGAATGCCCAACCTGGGGGCGCCAAGCGCAATTCGAGAATTTTCAATATTTTAAACATTTGATTTTCATAGCAAACACTGTCTCTGGTAACACTATGTCATTTTCATTAGCTTTCAAGTGAGTCGTAATCGCAAGAATATGATGCACAATTAAAGTAGATGTTGGATAGTATACTCTGGATAAAGCAACAATGGCTTTGTAAAAGAGTTTTAGAAATGCTAGTAACTTCTCAGCAATATACCAATGCTGCTTAGTCAATAGTGTGTTACCGTCATGACTATGATAGTGCATGTGGATAAAAACAGAAAATGTGCTCTTATAGGGCAAAATATTTTGTAGCATGAGATAAGTTGAGTTCCACCTTACTAGTATATCCACACCAAACTTTTGTGGATGTACACCCATCGCAATGCAAAAGTTCTTATATGTTGCAATTCCTTGGTTAGAATTATTTACAAAAGAAATTACATTGCGAAAAGCTTGAAGATATGGATCTAACCTCTTTAAATCATATTTAACAATAAGATTAATAATATGGTAGGAGTATCGCTGATGTGGCAAGAAGGATTCGATGTATGTACTAAATAATGGAGTGAGAATATCCATTGCCGTGGAGTTTATTGCAACATTGTCTAGGGTAATTGCAAATTTTTGTTTGTAAGACCAAACTCTTCCACGACTTTGATAATATATTCTGCTATATTCTTACTTGTATATGCTACGTTTATTTGTTTAAAGTCTATGATTCTCTTTTCCAATACCCAGCATTATTCACATAATAAGCAAATACACTATGATAATCCTTCCTAGACTGACCACTCTATATATTTGAGGTTAAGGCCATCGAAAATGTATAGGTTTCAAAGAGTTCTTTTATTTTAGAATGACTATTATTATAGTATTTAACTAAATCTCTAGTCGTTGTCTATCTAAAAGCTGAAGGAAATTTAGGATTATGAGCAGGTCTATGGAATGCTTCTGACTCAGCAAAGTTTTTTAAAAAATAATGTACGGCAATTAAATGGACTAGAGATTCTCGAGCTACCTCAGGATTATAATCCCAGTTTCATATCGTACTGTTGGGGTTGTAGTGCAGCTACGTCTACCTCATGGCTATACCTTGTTTTTTGTTACATCTTTGGGCATATCTATGCAAGTGTTTGGTTTCACATGTAGACTTTGCAGGCAATCTATGATGGCATATTTTGCAAATAGCTTATCTTACCTACACTCCGGCCTCATCTCGCTTCATTATCTTGTCAAAATCTTGCCACACCTCTAAGTGCTTGGTCTAAACCTCTTTGCTTTGGTGCTTATAGACCCAGCAGCACTCATAGAGTCTAACGATGGTACAACCAGGGTCTGCTCTCCCGTTTGAGGTGGAGGCGATGCCGTTTTATTCCTGAAGGATGAAAGATCTTCTGGAGAAATTCAAAATGCACTCACAGAAAAATAATCAAAATTTTTCAACAAGAAACGTGGAAAATTGCAAAATGCAAATAGAAAATTATACTATTCCTATTTGACATCACAACAAAGAAAAGTAAATATATGATAAATTAGTATTGTTACATCTTTTCTTGACTATAGTTAGATTTCGAATTTTTGGATTTTTGGCACAAATATTTTGAATTTTGCAAAATTATCACAAAGTGTATCGAAATTTTCACAAGAGCATTTAGAGATGAGATTGAAGGTTTGAGTGTGCCTGAATGAGGGGAGAGGGTATGGTGCCCATTTATAGAAAAATTTAGATTTTTTGAATTTATTTTGTATTTTTAAACTCCTAAACGGTTATAACTTTGAAAAATCTAACCATTTCTCGGGCTAAACGAGCTAACCAGGCAACTTTTGTGCCAAACGGGTCGTGCCCACCGTGCCATGCTAGGCCAAACGGTTTGATCTACTGTGCCTACCGTGCTCAGGCCATGCCGTGCCTATCGTCCTGGGGCCGTGCCATGCTGAGCTGTGTACTACTTGTGCCATGCCATGTTGGCACGCTCGGCCGGGGCGACGGCCCAAGCATGGCCCGACTGTTTGTGTCATGCCGGCCCGGCACGAAAGATTCGTGGACCGTGCCATGTCTAGGTTGTGCCTATAGTAGCAGGCTGTGGGCCGGCCCGGCCGGCATGCCCTATTTGGTCACCTCTATTGTAGACTTTGCTTCCCATGTGGCTGCATATTCAGTTATTTACTGGAATATTTATGAAATATTTGATATGTAACAGGAATTATAAATAATGTGGATAACATGGGGCACTGCATACATTTGTCTGTTAGTGCTCTATAGCATCACTACCATATTATAAGAAGCCACTAAACAGTAATTTTTTTGCCTGCCATCTCTGAAAATGTAAGAGCACTGTTGTGACACTGCAGTTTACTGATCCATGCATGGAACAACATCTAATTAGGTAGACTTGGAAGCAACCACAGAAACAAAAGATGTATGCATGAGAGCACCGCATACTAGACATTATTCTTGAGGTATCCAAGCCAGTAACTTAAAATAGTTGACATTATTCTTGAGAAAGTCCAAGCCATCAACTTCAATTAGGAACAAGATTCATACAATGGTTGCTGCTCAAATCCATCACTCAAAATCTAACACCAGAACAAAAACAGTGAGCGGTTATAGTTTGGCAGTCTTAATTGAAGTTTACCTAAATAGCTTGACTCCATACTTTCCTTCATAAAACTGTGAACATTAGTGATATAACTGAAACCTACTACTCCTTTAGACCTATACCATTATAAAATTACATTAGACCAATACCATTATTAAATTACAGGTATTTAATATATAGGATTGCATATACAAAAGAATTTCATTTTGTAGAGTACATCTCCGTAAGATAGCATCCCAACAAAGCCCGTCCAAGAACTTGTGTCCCAAAATTAAGAAGGAAAAGAGTAGAACTTTAGCAACCTAAAAATGCCTATTTGTCATGCCTTTATTGAGTAAGAGACAGACTATGTATAAAACAGGAAATTTTTAATAATACCAGTCTAAACCCTTTAAACATTTACCATAAAAAAGCTTTTCAACATGAAAGTTTCAGCACAAAAAAAATTAATTTGTACAACCAAGTTTCCTGCCTGGTAGCCCAATCCTTACCTTCAATGAATATGTGAGCATTTGCACACACACGGAAAAATCTATCAAAAACCTATTTATGTCTGCATGCTTCACTCTGAGTTGCCTATTACAAAGATAATCAAATTTGCCTAACCTCGAACTATTCACTGCGAACTGAAAGATGACATATAAGCAATCAGGAAAATGAAACATCCTACTATAAACCAGTACCTAAATCTTAACAGAATGCATACAGCCCCAATGGTAAACTGAAAACAGCGAACAGCAATTTCAGAACTGGAACATACATAAAACTCATAGAAGTACACAGAGAAAGCTCATAGAAGTTAATTAAATATTTTTGGGGTAACCTTGGAATAGATGGCATATGAGATGTAGCTAAAGATTAATTTGTACCCTAAAGCTGGATGCAAAATACAGTGTAGGAAGAAGTCACTAAACATTCTTCTAAAAGAAAGGGAATACGCATGAACTATCAAGATGACATTTCTAAAGCATACCGAACTGATCAGAGAAATGTAAGGTAAGCAGGTGCGCTATACTGCTATCAGTAGCGAAGTGACTCATTTCATCAGCCTGTGCAAAACCAGTATATTGTCACAGGGAAAGAACCAATGTTTTTGTACTCAATGCTTTGGCACTAATTCGCAGCTAAAAAACAAATCTGTTTCATCAGCTAGTGTAAAATCTGCACCTTTTTTTTAGATTAAGGAATAAATATTCCGGTCTCCCGCATTCACAAGTGAATGAGTATAGCCAATCCACAAAATACAGACTCAATACTTAGATCGCACCTCACCACACGGTGAAACACACGTTCAATAAAAACCTTCAAGCAAAAACTCAAGCTTCTATTCTGTTTCTATTTCTCCAACCAAACTTGTTAAATAAAACCATCACCATTCTCTCCAACCATCTGCTCCCTTCTTTTAATGGGAATCTCTCTTCTTCTTTAGACAGCTGCGACTATTGCCTGATCCAGTACGTCCCCCTGAAAATTACCTGCAAGAATGAATGAGGAATAATCCTTTTGAAAACCACGTCATTTCTACTCAACCACAAAGCCCAACATAGAGCCGCAACTCCGCTTAAAATCTGATTCCTAAGCTTAAAGGGGAAACTCATAAGCCAAGAATCAAACAAATGAGAGACACTAGAAGGTGGTTGAATATTAAAGACAATAAAAACCGAATTCCAAATGGACCTTGCCACCTGGCAATCAAAAAAGAGATGTTGAATAGACTCCTCAGAGCTACAAAAACAGCAATTAATGTTTCCATTCTAGCCCCTCTTAACCAAATTATCTTTAGTTAAAATCACCCCTCTTCAAATACCAAAGAAATATTTGAATCTTCAAGGGTATCTTGGCCTTCCAAAAGACATTTTTCCCTGGAATCCTTTCTCTTTTCATAATATCCTTGTATAGCGATTGAACTGAAAAGGAACCACTCTTATGCAAATTCCAAACAAAAACATCTTCATTTTCATTCAAGGAAACCGACACCAATGAAGCAACCAACTCACGCCAAGCCAACAATTTCTCCCCTGTCAAAGCACGTCTGAATGAAATATTCAAGGGGATCGAACTTAACACCTGTGAAACTGTGGCATTTTTCCTTCTAACAATCCTATACAACAAAGGGTATCTATCCATTAGTGACTCTTTTCCTAACCAAAGGTCTTCCCAAAATCTAGTTTGATGACCATTGTTAACTTTGAATCTACCCCTTGCCAAAAATTGATCCTTTACTTCCATAAGCCCAACCCAAAATTGAGAATCCCTTGGTTTTTTCCCTACTTGCGACAGAGTTTTATTCTGTAAATACTTTTTCTTGAGCACTTCCTGCCAAAGTCCTCCTTCATTCAGAAGCTTAAACAACCATTTGCTTAGAAGGCACTCATTCTGAACTCCCAAATTTAAAATGCCCAAACCTCCCATGCTCTTTGGTTTACAAAGAATGCTCCATCTCGCAAGCCTATATTTCTTTTTATTTTCATCGCATTGCCAAAAAAATCTGGATCTGTAGTAATCCAATTTTTTTAAAAGTTCCTTTAGGAATTGCTAAGAAAGACATCATAAACATCGGGAGACTTGATAGCACCGAGTTAATCAAAACAAGCCTTCCTCCCACTGATAACAACTTGCCCTTCCAACTACTAAGTTTGTTTTGAAACCTCTCTTCAACTAACCTCCAATCCTTATTCAAAATCGTACGGTAATGCATAGGAATACCTAGATATTGAAAAGGAAAATTTCCTTCCTTACAACCAAACAACTCAACATAATCCAACCTACTTTCTTTATCCAACCTAAAACAAAAAGCTCACTTTTATAGAAATTTATCTTAAGACCAGACACCTTTTCAAATGTACAAAGAACTAATTTCAAATTTTTAGCCTCCTCTAAATCATTTTCCATTAAAAGAATAGAATCATCCGCATACTGTAAAATTGAAAGGCCGTCCTCTACCAGATTTGGCACCAATCCCCTAAACTGCCCTTTGTTCTTTGCTCGAGAAATAAGAGTTGCCAACATATCAGCTACTAGGTTAAAAAGGATTGGCGAAAGAGGATCACCTTGCCTTAATCCTTTCCTAGTTTGGAAATAATGACCCAACTCTTCATTCACTTTTACCCCCGCGCTTCCGTTACTAACGACTGCCTCAATCCACTTACACCAAACCGGAGAGAAACCCTTCATTCGCAACACTTGTTGTAAAAACGACCAATTAATCTTATCATAGGCCTTCTCAAAGTCTAATTTGAGAATGAGCCCCTCTTTCTTCTTTTTTCGTAGCTCATGAATTATTTCATGCAACACCACTACTCCTTCCAAAATGTTCCTGCCTGGCATAAAAGCGGATTGCGAAGATTTAATCACTCTATTTGCTATCCCAATTACTCTATTCGCCAGGACCTTTGTAAAAATCTTAAAGCTCACATTAAGCATGCAAATCGGTCTGTACTGTTGAATTTGTTTAGCCTCCTTTTGCTTAGGTAAAAGGGATATAATCCCAAAATTCAAACTAAAGAGAGAGAGAGATCTCCATCATGGAATTCCTTAAACATGGCCATTAGGTCATCTTTAATTAGACTCCAAAACACTTGATAAAACTCCGCTGGAAATCCGTCAGGACCCGGAGCTTTATTGTGTTTTAATTGAAAAATCGCTTCTCTTACTTCTTTTTCAGTAAAATTGGCAATTAAAAAATCATTTTCAGCCTTCGTAACTTGAGGTATGTCATCTTTTTGAAGCTCATCAAGAGAAAATATGTTTCTCTGTGAAGCTCCAAAAAGCCCTTTAAAATACTTTGAAATGAATTTCTTTAAATCCTCCTCTCCCTCAATTACACCTTCATCTTGTTCTAGTCTAAAAATTCTAGTTTTCCTCCTCTTACCATTTGCCACAAACTGAAAGTATTTGGTGTTACTATCCCCCTGAAGTAACTCAGTAGTTTTAGCCCTTTGAAACCATCTAATCTCCTCTTCCCTAAGCAACTGCGCCAACCTTTCTTTAACATTTTGCTGAAGGTCGATTTCTCTCTGACTCAGATGATGCATTTCTGCTCTTTTATCCAACACTTCAGCAATCTTAAAAAGCTCTTGAATTTCATTTTTATATAAGCCATTCCCATTATTAGCCCAACCCCTTAAAAACTGTCTTAACTTCCTAATCTTGTTCTGTCATCTTTGTAAGGGTGAGCAACCTTTGTTCTCTCCAGCCCAAACCTCTGAAACTAAATCAAAGAAACCATCTCTTAGGAACCAACCAAACTCAAATCTGAATATTGGTTTGTTCTTAACTTTGATTCCTTCCCCCATGTTGAGAAATAATGGAGTATGATCAGAAAACTCTCTACTCAAAGCTTCAACTGTGGAAAGGGGAAATTTTTGCTCCCAATCCGTCTTACTAAAATCCTGTCAAGCTTTTCGTACGTCGGGGAAGATAACGAATTAGCCCAAGTGAATTTTCGTCCTGACATTTCGATCTCCCTTAAATCCAAGACATCTATAATGGCATTAAATAAAAAGGGCCATCAATTATCAAATCTATCATTATTCTTCTCACTTGGGTTCCTAATGATATTAAAATCTCCCCCATTAATAATGGTAAGGAGACTTTACTACAAGCCTGAACTAACTCCGTGAGAAACACCTCTTTGAATTCAAGTTGAGTAGCCCCATAAACAGCCACCAAAACCCATTGAAAACCATCTTTTTTATTTCTAAGGTGAAATTTAACATAGAAGTCCCCTTCGTCAATGTTTCCAATATCGAAAACATCCAAATTAACCCCTAACAAAATTCCTCCCGATCTCCCATGAGGTTCCGTCCAATGCCAAAGAAAATTTCTCCCCCACACAATCTATTGAGTTTAGCTTGAGAAAAATCTTTTTCCCCCGTTTCCAAAAGAGCAATAAAGTCTAAGCTCTGCTCTCTGGATATGGTATACAAAAATCTAGATTTAGCCAAGTCTCTAAGACCTCTGCTATTCCAAAAAAATTCCTCTCATCTTGCACCTCCCTTTGCTATTTTAAATTTCTTTTTCTTATAAGTCCTTTTCAAGGACGACTTAGCGCCGAACTTATTTGATTTATGAGAAATTTTTCAATCATGCTTTAGATAATAACTATCATCTTCGAAAACTTCTTCCATTGATTCACCACAAAAATGATTAACCGCCTTACTTTCTAATTCTTCTACCCGCTCGATCTCAACATCGGAACTGAAATCACTATCACTATGATGATCATGCATAAGAGGGATCCTATTATTCTCCTCTTGGAATAAAATTTTAATGGAAGACTCTAAAGAACCTACCCCCTTTCCCGCCACAATTCCCAATTGCTTAATATTATTCACCGCCGAAAGCAAAGGTAAATAACATACTGAGTTAGCCGAAAAATTACCTTCAACTTTCTCCAAATTCCTTGCTATTGCTCGACGCTCTGCCCTTGCTAACGTGTGCTCGTCCGCCTCGCCAGCCAGCCTCAGGCTAGACCTTGACGGCGACACCACCATTTCTGCAATTGATGCATCTGCCTTTGTTTCAAACTCAACTCCCCTCTCTGCCAAACCCGCCTTATTAGCAAAAGCTCCCATCTTACTCCCACTAACTACAGCATCCTTCAAAACTGAAGACTGAGCCAGTGTAGCACCCTCAGAACCAACTGAAAATACCCCTTGCTCCTTTAGGAACTCCCCTGCCGGCTCTAAAACCCCCACTGAAGCATCTACACTATCCTTCCCTTCTCTAACATCCAAGGAAACAACTTCTGCCACCCCATCAACTTCAGACCCAAGGATTCTATTAGCTTCCCCTACTAAATTCACCTTGTTGACAACCTCCACGAGAACCTTCTTCACCGAAATATCTAGAATTTCCTCAGCCTTTTCCTTCAAAAAAACTCTAAACTCAGCCTCAGTCATATTCTGAACCCTTTCCTGCAGCGAACCCAACTCCAAAGCCGCTACATCCTTCTTAGAACCCATATAAGGCCCCATACCTTCCCCACCACTTTTTTGTCGCTTAGGATCCCTGTCACTATCGAGATCCTCACCCAACAAGTCATCTTCCTCAAAACCATCCTCCTTTCCACTCCCATTATCCCCATCCTCTCCCTTCCAGTCCACTTCCACCTCGTCACCATTCTCATCAAAACCCCTCTTCTCCACTTCAAAAGCCAATTCAAAATAATGATCCCCAATCACCACATATAAGCGTGGCAGGATCAGCTTTGGGTTTAACACTACCACAAAAATTCTTCCAAAATCGCTTTTCCTGGTTGTTTCCATATCAACCACTTGAGTAGACCCTAACATCGAGCCTACTGCCCAAAGATTAAAGAATTCTCTCAAAGCTTTCCTCAACCCGAAGACTCTAGTCCACACCTTCGGAAGCAAGAATCCTTCTTCCTTCTCCTGCCACTCTTCAAAAATCAAACGCACACCTTGTGGAACACTAGCACCTCTCACATCAACCCCTCCAAAAAGCAATAGATCGCTGCAACTCTGATTTAGAAGGAAATTGAGCAATAAAAGCATCATCACCATGCTCCTCCAGACTCCACGTCCACTTCCCCGACACAAGCCTCTGAAGCTACGAAATCACTTGCTCTTTCGTGAGCGATCCCCCAAGAACTGTAATCAAAGACAGCTTCGACTCTTTCTTTGCTTTCGGCAATGAAGGATGTTGAATGTGATAAAAACCCAAACCATGCACAGCATAACCAACTGCGCGAGCCACCGGTCTTGGCATTTTAAGCACCGGGCATCTATGATTCACATGATTCAGTTTTATCACAGATAACATAATATAATTCTGCAACACAACCCGCTGCCAAATGACCTTTCTTGGTGCACCTTGCGCATCTCATCCCCGAACGCACCACTTCAGTTACTCCAACAGCACCCTCATGTGCTTCTTCCATCTGCACATCATTCGCCTCGCCTTGTTGAAACTCTACATTGACCTCCACCGATCCTTGTACAACCTCCGCTCGCTCCCCCAACTTGGCACCAAAGGACTCACTAGAAGAATTAGCCAAACTTGTCACAGCTTGCCAACCTTGACACTCATTCCGCCTACCTCCAGCTGTGCTGCCCGCACGACCACCGCCCTTGAAGAAGCGATGCTGTGCCCAACCCCGGCCGCGACCTCCCGCACCAAAACTGCCTCGAACTCCAACAAACGGACCTCTACCACCACCAAAAAATCCTCCCCCCTCATGGAACCCAGGTTCCCCCTGTTGCCTGCCCATACCTCGGTCCTAACCAAGATGGATCCCTCGCCCACGAGCCATGGCGCTGCCAGAATGAAGCCGACCATCCCGACCGCCATGAGCGCCGGCCATTCTGCGCCCTCCCCTCTGCATGGGACCTCCTCCTTGGCCGCCCGCCTTCGAGCCCTCTTTCCCTGTCGCCCGCGCCACCTCGGCCAACGGGTAAGAACTAGAAGCTGGAACGATGGATTTTGGCGACTGCGGACCCCAACATTTCCGATTCTCCTGACGACTCCTTGGAACCCCCCCTCTGGCCAATAGCCATCCGAGCCCTTTCGAACACTTAAATGCCGGATGGGCCCCCACTCGGATTCTCTGGCGCCAAATGGCCCGCTCTGACGACCCAAGAAATTGAACCGTCTTCCCAACATGATTTTTGAAGCTCCATATCGGCGAAGAAAACGCCGACATCACCTGACCTCCCCCATCGAACTCACCCTTCTGTTGTCCTTCGCGTTTGCTCTTAAAACTTTCACCCAGGCGTCACCCAGTGATAAAACCGGTGAAACTCTTGGCTTCGGGAAAGGACCTCTCCAAGGCTTACTTACCGATAACAAGCGCAGCTGCGCTATCGCATTAGTTATCCGTGATGCCAGAATTCGAGGATGCCGGACATGCCCTGCACCACAATCCACTGACCCGAACTTTGGTGAAGAAACATTGCTAGACAGATAAGCTTCAACTCTTACCAGTTCGTCTACGGAGAACCCCGCTTGCAACGCATCCTGCACAAAATTGTCACAAGACTTCGAGGATCTTCGACTCACAACCTCCTCCTCCTCCTCAGAACTAACTCCATCAGCCAGCGGCCAAAATCGTGAACCATTCTCAGAATTCCTAACACCGGCTAGCGGGTCAGGAGACGAGAAGAGGCATGGCGCCGAATGCCTCCGAAGAACCCCCTTCAACTCGGCAGGAAATATTGCTGCTGCTTCAGTTTCTACCGCTGCTCCAGATGCTGCATGTAACACCTCAAAAATTTTATTCCTTTATTTAAGTATTTTCTGAAATTTATTGGATTTCCTGGTTTTTATTCCAAGCCTGATTTGAGAAAAGCTAAAATATCTATTTTATAAAAGCCAAAAAGAATTTATTTCATTTCATGGAAGTCAATAAATGTAATTCTTTTTCCTAAAGTCAAATCTGTAATTACTTTAATTTTCAGGAAATTATAAAGATTTAAAACCCTCCCTTTAAAGTCATTTTGTGTTTGTGAGAAAATCATTCATCAAAATGGGTTGAAAATATTTTTGTTAAGTCTCAAATAGTCCCAGAAGGTTCTCTGAATTTTTCTGGATTTTTCAAAATTTATTTGGTATTTTTCTGAGTTTTCTAAAGCTTAATATCTTTTCTGGAAAATCAAAAGAAAATAAAAACCCCAAAACCCTCCCAGGGCCGACACTTGTCACCCATCGGGCTGAACCCGCGCCGCCGGATCCTTTCCCAGCCGTCCGATTCACCTTACCGCTTCATCCCGCCTTCCCGTCATCCCTGCCCGGCGCGTGTCGCACTTCCGACCGCTCACCTCACCGCTCGAGCCGATCCCAGCCGTTCGCGGCCACTTACCGCTTCACCGCTCCCCTCTTTCCTTCGCCCGGCATGTGGCGTGATCCACACCGCTCCCTGTTGCCGATTTCAATCTCGACCGATCCCCGACACTTAAACGCTCAATCGGCTTGGATTCTCTCTCGGTTGTCGGATCGAATCGTGACCGTCCTCGTTCACTTACCCCTTCGTCAGCACCCTGCGGCCCCGATCTTCCCTTCTTGCCACCCGTCGCGAATCCGACCGTCCCCCTCGCCCTTTCCTTTTTCCTTCTCTCGCTGACTGGTGGGCCCTCCTTGTCAGCTCCGTCTTCCCCGCCCCCTTTCCTTTCTTCTCCGCGCGATCCTCGCTCACGCCGCTTATTGATGCGAAACCAAGCTTTTAAAGCTTCGGTTTCCTTCCCAATTGATGCCCTGCGCCGGCTGCAAATTGCAATTATCTCTCCACCGCGTCCGTTGCAGGCATAATTCTCCCCAATTACACCCTCCTTCACCGTCGCATTAAGCTCCCCGACCGTTCCAAAACCGGCGAGTTGTGCGCGACCGTTACTCCCCTCCCCAGCCTATAAAAGGGATACCCCGAGGTCCCTCTACCCACACTACCCCTCCCTCACCTCTCAATCGGAGCACCCGAGCGCCGGAACCTCCCCGAGCCCGATTTTCCTCTCCGCGGCTCCGACGACTCCGGCGAGCAATCGCCGTCGCCTCAAGCCTCCCCGAGCTTCACCGACGCCTCCCCGACGTTGCTGGTGCCCAGGCGATCCCCGGCAACCATCTTCCCGAGCACGTGCGCCACCGGAACCCCTCCGCTGCCGTGTAGCCCTCTCCGACCGCCGCCCCTCTCCGCCGATCTTCCTCTCCGGCCACCCTCGGACTTCATGCGAGGTACCAGGACACTCCCCTCACCCTCCCCGTCATTTCCCGCTCATCGGCCGGCGTCGCCGCCCGCCGGAGCTCCGACGACCATTGGGCCCCGTCAGCCGTCGGGCTGAGGTGGCAGCAGACGTGGCCGCCAGTTGGGCGCCACACCAGCGCCACCCGGGCGTCTCCCCGCCACCCCGCGCGTGCGCAGTCACGTCGGCATATCGTCGTGACATGGCAGCCACGAGGCGGCCACGTGGTGCCAAGTGGCAGCCACGTGGAGGTCACGTCAGCCCCCTGCCACATCAGCCCTACCGATTTTAAATAAATCCGAAAATTCCTGCTGACGTAATGCTGACGCAATAAAACTGATTTTCCATATAAAAATAATTCAACCGAAAACATATTTACCTTGCTGACGTCATAATCTGTTATTTCCTTTAGAAAAATAATTCATGCTGACGTCATAAATGTTTTTTTGGTTAAAATTAATTCAGAATTGAGTATTTTTCTTTTTAAATTTATTTAAACTTTGGAAGGCTATAACTTCTTCATTTTAACTCCAAATTGACCCATTCAAATTTTTAAATTTTTCTAAAATCATGATCTATCCATTTCTGGCATCATTTTGGAATTTTTAATTTATTTGAATTTTGTTTTTAAATTTCTTTTGAATTGGCTCTTTACGTTAAATTTTGACGATTCCGGAGAGTTCGAGTTCGACGATTCTCAGCAAGACTTCGATCAAGGTAAGTTACACCTTTGACCATGTTAAACCTAATATTTTAAATTTATTTATGTTGTTTTACTGTATATGCATGCGTACCTCTATTCAAATTTAATTTAAATTCAGTTTAAATGTTAGTTATACCTATAATCCCTTGAATATAGCCAAATTTGAATCTCGAATTCGTATACCTTGTCACCCTAGCTGAAAACTAGTTAGTACCATAGTATTAACTAGAAAATTTTATAGAAATACTTAGCCTGGCTTAGTATAATTTTAGGTGGGATTAAATCTTTCACATGGAATGATGATCTGAAAACGAAGCCTTGACTTCGGTGAGTCAAGGGTGGTTTATGAAAATTATTTAAAAATGAAAAATAGAAACTTATGATTTGGACTTAGGCTAATGGTTAGGTGGTGGGTGCTGGCATGCCTCGTGTTTGGTGACACCTGGTTGATTGTCGTGCATGTGGGTATGTGGTTGAGTCTAAGTCAACTTAATGACCGTTTCTGTGATTCATTTTACGAAGTCACTTCGTACTACCACAAGTCCGGTATGGGACGGATCTGGCTAAGTAATTTGTGAAGTTCCAAACATAGTTTCCCTATAGGCTGGAAGTGAGCGCGGCGTAAGCTGTGGGAAGTCTCACATGGCACCAGAGGGGGCTCCAACTCGTGGATTCGAGTTGTGGTGAAACCTTAGTGGCGGCGTAATTATTTGGCTATGGATCATCGGAACAGCCTTGTCACGAACTCTCCGCCGCACACCAAAGGAAGTGTGTTTATCGCGTGGCTTAAGTGAGAGGGAATGTCTTGTGGGTAAAGTTGTACACCTCTGCAGAGTTAAAACCTATCTTGGATAGATGTGTCCACGGTCATAGACATGCTGAGTAGAGTTTTCACAGATTAGACTTGAATTCTATAAAACTTGGTTTTCGATAAACTCAGTGGTTTTTGGTAATGGTCTGGGTGGATTCCCGTGGTTAGGTTAGTGTAGGTCGGAGCCTACACTAACGTTATTACTTCATAAAAATGATGTTAGTATTGATGTATTGAAAATTCAGCTTTTCATACTTATGCTAGTGTATTTAAATTCAGTACTGCTTTTCGCACAAATAAACTTAATAAGCCTCCCTTTGTTAATCCTATGTATACATGAACTCTGTTATATTCTCGGTGTAACTTGCGTAAGCACTTAGTGTGCTTACCTTAGGAGTACCTTTTGTGCTCACCTTGCTAAATCTGTTGCTAGACCTTGACGGCGACTACGACGGTGAGGACTATTTCAGCGAATAGGACGCGTCTTACAGTCATTCGCCTGTGGGAGGTTAGATGGGCTGTTCTGCTACCTTTTACCGTTTTTCCGCTGCTTTAATTTCTTTTGTTGGCCTTGCGCCCCTATATTGTAAGACTTGGCTATAAGGCCGTATTTTCGTTTAATAATATTCTGTGGTGATTGTTGCATGATATACATTACTGTTGACCCTGTGTGCACTAGCTTTTCCTGGGATAGTGCGATTTACACAAAGAGACTTGGAGTCGTTGTTCCGGGTCCCGACACTGCAGATTCTAGACCTATTGTCAGTAGCACTACTGTTCCTGATCCAGTCGCTATTCCAGAATCAGTGGCTGACCGCGCCAGAGATACTGGCACGGCAGCACAGCTCTCCTCGCATCTTTGAAGCAACTCCCTTCTTTTCGACAGGTCCTTCATCTCTCTCGTATTCAAGTGGATAATCAAAAAGAAGATATCCCATTACATGGAGTAGAAATGGTACAAGTAATCAAGATTGCAGTCTGGTGCTTGCAGCGTGAGTGCAATAAACGGCCAGCCATGTCTTTCTTGACGCAACAATTCCTCAACACTTGGGGCAGAAACAAGAGCGGGAAAAAGGATTAGGAAAAGAGAGTTTCTCGCACCTGGAATTCGTTCTCCATATTTGCAGTCTCGCACGCTGCTCTAGCCTTGCTGTCGTCGACCTCCGGCGAGACCGGCGGACTGTCGGAGAGCGAGCCGCCGCCGTTGAGAGGCGCCTCTCTCGCTATTGTTCCACGCCCTTGTATCCACGCTCAGGCCGGACCTCAAGAGGGGTGCATTCTCTCAGGAAGAGGATACGCGTGACCATGGCGACTACGTGCCGTACGAATGGAGTTTTGGTGCGCATGCAGTCCTAGTCCTTCATTTTTTTAATATACCTCTTCATGAAACTGAGGTGGGCGTTTCTTCAATGGCCAAAACACCTGCTCGAATCAAAAAATTAGACACCTGCAAACTAATACTTTAACACACCAGAACCAAAAACAAAGAAACACAAAAATAAACACCTTATTTACTATCCGATTCCCCTGAATCAACTCGTAGCCTATTGTACATAGGAATAAAGGCTGAGGAATAAACATTGTACATAGGAATAAAGGCTGAGGAATAAACATTGTACATAGGAATAAAGGCTGAGGAATAAACCATCTTGGATCTGGGAGCAATCGCCAATGGCGATACCGAACACATCTGGCTTTCGATTACTAAGGCCGTTAATATGTTTTTTTTTTCATAGCAATAATAAGAAACAAGCACCTCTAAGAGCTTGTTATATTCAAGACAATAATAGGAAATCAGCAACTTTAAGCCTCAGTTTTACATGACAGTAATAAGAAATCAACACCTATAACACACATTTGTTAACAACAATAGCTGAAAATCAACCTAACCAACATATTGTAAAAGCAGAAATACGATAATAGTTACCCTTGATCAACCGGGTCTGCGATGAGCCAAATTGGTCTACAACACACCATGAACTCATTAAATCTATGAGAACATTGAGACATTATCTTTGCCCCATACTAGCAACAGCTAACTCTGAAGTTACATAAATCAAGTGAAATGCGCACCTACCAACTAAAACAATAAAAAATATGTCTCAGAGCTTTTAGCAAACATGACAGACTAAGAAATCCGTAGCTAGCTAGGCTGTTGAACACTACAAAACACAGTGCTGCAGATTGAAGGATAAATGGATCGAGATGTGATGCAAGGGTTACCTCTGAATCAGGGTCTCACCATTTAACAGCAGGATGATGATGAGCGAATCTAATTCCTGTTGGAGATGAGCCTAGGATCTACAAGCCCAAGCTATTTGATCTGGAAGTGTTTTTCGGACGATGAATGGTAGAAAAACAGAGAAGTCTGAAGATGCAGAGCAACAGAGTATGCGGGGCAGTTTTTCTGATATTTCTCAAATGCGATAAGATAACAACAGCTAACTCAATAGACTGTTTTAGCTAGACCTGATAACACATGCCACGATCTGGTTTTGCCTGCATTAACGCCTACGACTCGGACGCAAACATCACAACAACAGAAAAGCCAACACACGCACTTACTGAAAAACCAAACGACACGCAATAATAATAAATGGCAATTCATTAAAATATATTTGCTTCGGATGGTAATAATCTGCATGCGATAAAAAAATATGTAATGATGACAGTACAAACATAACAGTAATGCGCACTGATGAGGATATAATAATCCTCTTAATTATTACGTCATCATATTCTTCGAATATACCTTTTAGTGGTAAGGAAGAAATTTTATAGAGCAATCATAAGTCTCATTACGACTACTCCGTAAGCTCTTCTACAACTACCTAGTCGTAAGTTTTGTTACGACTACCAAGCCATAAGCCCTTCTATGACTACCTAGTTGTAGCTTCTATTATGACTACCTAGTCGTAAGTTTTGCTATCATAGCTTACTTGCAGCTTCAGCCACGAGTACTTAATCGTAAGGCTTACTACGACAACTTGGCCGAGAGTCCTATTGCGACGGTCAAGATTAACGGCCAACCTACTCCTACAAGGGTAATTTGACAAGGCAGTTAAACGTGCATTTATACTCCATAACTACATACGATCTTACCCACGTCTCTCTCTGACAAAAACCGTCCTACGGCAAATTGCTTCCCACGTCTTTTTGACATTAACCGTCGTCCAGCGGTTAACTCCCGAAGCACCAGGACGTCTCTTAGCAAGGAGCAACTACCACCGATTCGCTAGCAATATAAAGGACAGGTTTTGAGAAGAGAGAGGGAGGCCAATGCGAGAAATAGGGGCCAGTAGGGAGTAATCCATTCTGTAATCAGTGTAATTCCTTACACTGTTCACACTTGTAACCCCATTCATAGCAACAGTAGCACAGGACATAGGGTTATTATTCTCTTAGGAGAAAGCCCGGACCGAGATAAAATACTTATGTCTTTATTCTGCATGATCACACTATAGCAAAGCCCGAACCGAGATAAAATACTTATGTCTTTATTCTGCATGATCACACTATAGCCTTGAGTGCTTTTCTCCGAATCCAAGAAACCATACGTAAGATCGATATTAGAACATTGGCATGTACAAAATAAAGTATGTGCATTTCAAATAAATATATACATTTCACGCTAGTTGTCGTAAAAAATGCACAAATATAATATATTGCACTTTAAAAAATATATATAAAAGCTTGAAATTTATTGAATGGGAACGCATAAAAAATATACCATTACTTATAGCACGTTTGTCCAATAGCGAGCACAAGACACCGCAAATTAAAAAATACACCATATTGGCAACTAATTACGAAATTAACGCTAATAAAATGATTAATATAACAATTAAACATATACCTACCGTGAAGAAATGCCTTCGGAGCTACACACTCACGTGTTATACTAGCTGCGTTTGCGTGGCGGAATGCCACGCAAGCTATTTTGTGTAAAAGATTGTTTTTTTTGTGTGAAGATAGTTTTAAGTTTTTTTGTTCTGTGGTGATTGATATAATTGCTATTTTGTGTAAAAGATTGAAAACGCAATCAATAAAGCATTGATTTATATACTGTAGCCTAATCGAAAGAGCACATAGACAGTATCTAAAGCCATGTGTGAATATAGGCATAGACGAAATTTGAGTCCACCTAATTAAAGGAAAGATTTATATCTTATTCTAAGTTGTAATAAAAGTATGTATGAACTGTGCGTCCAAGTAGCATTTATGAAAATGCAATCAACAAAACATTGATCTACAGGAACTACTATAGGTGCTATAGAAACAAGCACGCAAGCAAACATGATCAATTAAGCATTGGATAGTTCAAGAGAATTGAGAGTAACTATAATTTGGCACTCAAAAGTCAAAATAACACGTTTGTTCCAGCAATACATATTAAATGCCTTCATGTCCCAAACAGGCATATTTTCCTTTTAGTTTGTACTCCAGTACAACTAATTTTTACAGGACAAACAAATAACTATTATGATCTATGCCATGTTGTCAAATTAGATTGTACACCTGTCTTATTGGAGGAAAATCGTCATCAATGGACAGTGTATCTAAAATGGAAAAAATGCATAACCTCAAGCATGTTGGTGTGTAGGATCCACAATTAATGTGCACGTGAGCAATACCATGCTTTAGCATACAGACATGGAACATTCATTCCATCATACAGAAACATTCTGATAATATGAAGCCTTAACAATCTACGCATAACATACATTCCTAAAATGTAGTAAGAGAAACAGGGATGCAAAGACTCTAACCTGGTTAATCAGGGCAGCGGAGCGAGAGACAAGCTCAATATCATTGCCATCAAGGATCAGCTCATCCTTGACCTTCTCAGAACGCAAAATCGTCACACTCTCAAGCATACCAACTTTCCTCATGTAACAGCCCAGCTGTTTATTTTAAATATATATATATATTTAATATAGTTTAAAATAAAAACATTTGCTTTTGGTTGCTTAAGTCTGTAAATTTAATTGCATAATTTTCTATTTTTTTAAAAGAGGGTTTTTATTGTGAAAAATAATTTCAAAAATTCATATATATATATATATATATATATATGTATATGTTATTAAATAAAGGATATTTTGAATTTCTGTATAAACTAATTCAAATTAATTATTTGAACTCTTTTGGAATTTAATTGGACCTTTTGGATTTTATTTCAAGCCTTGTTGTAAGAAACAAATTAAATTATTTTCATTTTATAAAAGCCAAAATAAATTTATTTCATTTTTCAAAGTCAAAAATAAGTTTATTTAATTTTCCTAAGTCATTCCTGTATTTATAAAATTTTTTAGAATTTTCCCAGTATTTAAAAACTCCCTTTTTAAAGTTAAATTGTGTTTCTATAAAATCTAAATACTAAAATGAGTTGAAAATATTTTTTTCCTAAGTTTAGAAAGATTCCAGATGATTCTATGAATTTTTCTAGAATTTTTGAAATTTATTTGGTATTTTCTGGGTATTTTAAAAGCCTTCTAGCATTTCTGAAAACATAAAATAAAATCTAAAAACTAAAATCCTCTCGGGCTGACACGTGGCACCACCGGATCAAATCCCCCGCCTCCGATCTAATCACCGCCATCCATTCCAACTTACCCCTTCAACCCGCCTTCCCTTTCCCCGCAAGCGACACGTGGCAAGCATCGGACCGGCCACTTCCCTCCCCAATCTAATCCCCGTTGCTTCCCTTAACTTACCCCTTCGCCCTTTCTTGGACGGCTCGGATTCAATCTCGGTCGCTCGATCGATCTGGACCCTTCCCTTTTACTAACCGGTTCGATGAAGATCCAACGGTCGCTCTCTTCCCTTGTGCCACTTGTCAAAGATCCATCCGCCGCCCTCTCCCTCCCTCGCCGACAGATGGGGCCTGCCTGTCTGACCCGTCCCCTTCCCGTCTCCTTCTTCCCCACGCCGACACCGCCGCCATTGCCGCCCCACCAAGCTCCCGAAAGTGCGCTACCGATCGTTGCTTCTTGCCATTATTGGCCCTTAAGTGGCCCTTCATCATGCGCATTCATTCCCCGCCGTTTCTCTTCAGTTTAAAAGCCCATCTCCGCCGATTGAGCACGAGTAATGGCCGCGTATATTCCGATGAACCGTTACTCCCCTCCGGCACGGCCCTGCCTTTAAAAAGCTGCCCCCCGAGCTTCCTCTCCGCACACCGCCTATCCCGCGCCCTCCAATTTGGGTGTTTGAGCTTCGAAGCCTCCCCACGCCCCTTTCTTCTCCGCCGGCCGCATCGAACTCCGGCGAGCAATTGCGTGTGCCTCGGGCCACCCCGTGCCTCGCCGACCTCACCGGAGCCTTCCTCGCACCTCGGCGAACGTCGGTTGTCCTCTTTCCGAGCCCATCTGCCGCCGAAGTTGCCTCCTGCCGACCACCTTTCTCCGTCGCTGCTCTTCACCGTCGCCGGCGCACTCTTATCCTCCTCAGCCCTCGTGCTCACCGCACTCCCCTCTACCTCGTAGCACCCCTGGCCGGCGCCGCCACCCGCCGGAGCACCGGCGCCCATCGGGCCCCGTGCGCCTCCCCTCCGGCGGCCATGCCACGTCAGCTGCCGCGCGCGTGTGGCGGCCGCGTGGCAGCCAGTCGGGCGCCATGACCCAGCCACGTGGGTGCTCAGTCGCCATGTCATTCGGCTGAGCCACATCGGCATTTCGAGCATGCGTGGTAGCCACGTGGTGCCAAGTGGCGGCCACGTCACCCAAAACTTGCCGCGTCAGCGCCTCCTCGCGCGCCCCATCACCCGCGTGCCACCTCAGCAACCCGGCCCCACCTATCAATCTCTATCCGATTAATTAAATGCCAGGGCTGACGTCATAATCCACTTTTTCCTTAAAAAATAATTCAGCCAGAAATTTAATTAAGGTGCTGACGTCATAATTCATGTTTTTCTTTACAAAAATAAATCAATTAAATACTTGCTGACGTCATAAATAACTTTTCGGTTTAAAAATTAAATCCAGAAAACCAGCCTTTTCTTTTTCTTCATTTTAACTCCGATTTGACCCGTTCAAATTTTTAAATTTCTCTAAAATCATGAACTATCCATTTTTGGACTCCTTTTGAATTTTTGGATTTTATTTGATTTTTGTTTTCAATATGATTTGGTAATCCCAATATTTAAATTTTAAATTATAATTCCTAGTTCATTTTTAACCTCAATTCCTTTCCACATTTTCAGTTCACATGCAAATTTCAAATTTAAATCTTGCCAAAATTCAAAAGCTGCATAAAAATATTTGCTCTATTTTTTCTTTTGAATCCAAAATATTCTCCTGACATTTCTCTTTTTCAAAGCAAAATAAAAAGAATTAAGAAGACTTCCTCAGGCCAAAATCTTCTTTTGTTTAAGTACCCTCAGCTAATAGTTTTCACCTCATCCAGTGCCTTAGATCCTTCTCATTTCTGGTGTTGGACTATTCCCTTTTAGCCTAATATTTATTCTTTCATCCTTTGTTGTTCATCTCCACGTATCCGACCAACAGACACTCTGTTTTTCAACTAAAACCATTGTGAGCAATGCATGCATGCAAGCAAAATCAATTTCCTCTTACCAAATTAATTTGCATGCAACAAGAACACCTTTAGTCATTGCCAAGCATCAATTCCTTTCAGTTTCTATCCATTAAAATTTCAGTTTCTTGCGTGAAAAGTTGAAACCGACATTTCTTTTAATTCGGCCATTACTTCGGCATTCAATTCCGGCCATTCCCTTGCTCCTCTCCACCTATAAATTGAACCCCAACCTTCTCACCTCATTCCCCACTTGTTTTGCATTCTAGGAAACCAAAAACTGAGCCAAGAAGAAGATTTGAAAGACTATTCCTTCGGTTGGCTTATTCCAACAATTTTCTTTCCAACGGATCTTCCGACGACTCGTTCTTCGTCGTCCGAACTCCGAATCTGGTGATTCAAATTCCTAAATTAATCTAAATTCATATTATTTCGTCCAGTATATATTTTATAATTTTTAGATTTTATTTGAGCTTAGCTCGTTCTGGTTTTTCGCGTGTAGACTACGACTAATTCAGAGAATATAACTTCGGCGAACCTCAGCAAACTTCAAAGCAAGGCAAGTTACACCTTTGATCATGTTGCTCCTAGTAATTTAAATTATTTATATTATTTTTAAAATTTTTATGCATGCGTACTTTTATTCAAACTTAGTTTAAATTCGATTTAAATTCTAGTTATACCCAAATCCTTTGTATGGCCAAATTTGATATTGCACTCCCTTATACCTTGTAACCATAGAGAAAAACCTAATTGATACATTAGTATTAACATGATATTTTTGTAGCAAAGCTTAGCCATGCTTGAAATGATCATAGGTTGGGATACCATATTCACTTAAACTGATAAATTTTTGAAATCTATTCTTGACTTCGGTGAGTCAACAAAATATATGAGATGTTTCAAAATAAAATATAAAATTTGGTTTTGACCTAGGCTAATGGTTAGGTGGTGGGTGCTGGCATGCATTGTTGTTCGGTGACACAATGTTGATTGTCAGGCACAAGGGGTATGTAGATTGAGCATAAGTCAAGTTAAAGACCGGTCTGTGAGCTACTGTTGCAAAGCTATATCGTACTACCACGAGACTAGTATGGGATAGTCCTGACGGAGTAATTTGTGAGGACCCAACTTTGGTCTCGCTATAGGTTGAATGTGAGCGTGGCGTAGGCCATGAGAAGTCTCATACGACACAAGAGGGGGCTCCAACTTGTGGATTCAAGTTGTGGTAAAACCTTAGTGGTGCGTGACCAGGTTGAAGGCTCAACATTGTAAAGGCCTTGTCATGGTCTCCTCGCCGCATACCAAAGGAAGTGTGTTTATCCGGTGGCAATATGGGATGATCATGTCTTGTGGGTAAAGCTGTACAACCTCTGCAGAGTGTGCAATCTATCATAGATAGCCATGCCTACGGTTATGGGCAAACTGAGTAAAGTTTTTCATAGATTAGACTTTAATTTTCAAAATGGTTTATAAAAAGGCTTATGGATGGAGAAATTAAAAAGCATATGGATGGATGGAATCCGTATGAGATCTTTTGGAAAAGATGGACCAGATAGGATACCTGTAAATAGGTTAGTATTTGGTCGGAGCCTGCACTAACGATATTATTTTGTTAAATTGCTATTTCTCTCTATTATATCAAATTCAGCTTTTGAATTTATTTACTGTATTTACCTCAATTCTACTTTTACGCACAAATAACCTATTATGCCTTCCATTGTCAATCCTTATGCATGCATGAACTCTGTTAAACCTCCTGGTGTAACTTGTGGAGTACTTTATGTACTCATGTTGCTTCATTCACTATTTTTAGAGAAGGACTTCATCAACTTCGGTGAGAATAACGTCGAGTAGGCCACGTCTTACAGTCATTCGCCTATAGGTAGGCAGGATGGGCTACTGCTTTATTGATCTTTTTCCGTTGCTTATATTTAATTTTGGTTTATGAACAATTGATGTAAACTTTGGCCGTCAGGCCCATATTTAGTTAATGAATAAATGTCATTGTGCATGATATGAATCTTTGTTATCCACTGTGTGCACTAACTTGATCCTAGACTAGTGCGATTTACACAGAGGATCCAGGAGTCGTTGCTTCAGGGTCCGACACCTCACCTATTCAAGGAAAGGAAGAGAATCTCAGTAAATTTCATACATGGTTTCCAAACTACATATAGCACATATAGGAGTGCCGTAACAGGGAAAATAGCCATGATAACAATGATACCGCTAGTGATCCCTGTTCTGTTATAACAATATCAGCATGAAGTGTTTTGAAATCTGGATGAACAAATTGTAATCTTCACAGCAACAACACATGAGATCTTAAAACCCTCAAAAGAATCACTCATGAATTAACATATGACTCTGGTGCTCAAATTGTATTAGCCAAACGTGCAATCTTTACTGCTATATAGTCAAACACCGGAAACAAAAACCTTACCGTCAGCTAGTCCACAAGAAAGAACCCTCATGTAACATAGAAACTATTTCATGTGGCGCCACCTTCCCCTCACCCATAGAGAAGAGACTTGCAATGCTAATCCAATGCAGCAACACAATCAAACCAATTAGCTTGTGCAGTCAGAAATGCGCCCTCTATCAATCAACATGACCGTAGCATTAATATCTGAGGATGACTGAATTGTACATGTTCAAGAAAAGCACAGGCCATAGATAATATCTGAGGATGTATGTGAATCCAAACATACATAACACCTTAGGGCAGCTGAATTAAGAAAAGGTTTGCATTCTATTCCAGGCTGAGCACTATTGGGCAGACCTTAACAGGTATTGGAAAATGAACACAAATACAGAAATTCTTTGCTGCATTTGTATCCCAACAGAAACAAGTACTTCATAGGAGCGTAAAAAGCACGAAGACTTTACACATAGATAATGCCCGAGATTATTTGCGAATATGAACATAGGTAATATTGGAAGGTACCTAATTCAGGAAAAAAATCTAATCTTAGAGTACTCATCTTGATTTGCTCTTACCGTCTCTGAGAAAGCAAATAAAGGATGCAGATTTGGCACAACCGGTGATGAACGATAATGGAACTCAAAATGATCATGTAGCATACAATAAGTGACAGCAAGTCTACAGGTAAAGGAATAACCACCGAAGCAGGAACACTACACAAGGAGAGCACAGAAGCGATGGAAAACGCAAACAATTAATGGTATGGGAAAAAGAATCAGTATAGGGGAAGTAAGCGTATAAAAAAGCTAATTATGACAAGAAAGATTATTCAGAATTACTCAACTATAGAAGGGAAACAGGACAGGCATAAAAAGAAGGAAAACAATGTAACATGCATAATGTAATATCAGAACAGGAATGGTAAGATCACGAAAAGGCTGTAAAAAGAGAGAGGCCTAAACATGAATAAAGATGGAGGCATAAATAAAGATGAAGGAACAATAACATAATACGGGCAGGAAGCGTATTTCTGTAATTAATGGAGAATATAGTAAGTATTAAACACGAATTACATTGGCTACTGACGCAGGAACACTACATAAGAAGAGCACAAAAGTGGTACGGAATGTAAACAATTCATGGTACAAAAGAAATAACTAACACAGAGGAAATTAAGTACATACAGATGACAATTACCATAAGGATTAATCAAGGCGATGTAGGGACGAACTTCAAACACAATAAACTGAAACAGCTATCTTTAGATGGTATATAAAGCGAGGAACACTACATAAGAAGAGCACAAAAGCAATACAAAATGTAAACAATTCATGGTACAAAAGAAATAATTAAGGCAAAAGAAATTAAGTGCATACAGAAGACAACTACCACAAGAAGGATTAATCAAGACAATGTAGGGACGAACTTTAAACACAACGAACTGAAACATCGATCCTTAGACGGTATTTAAGGCGACCAACACTAATGATGCAGAACGGCCGTTGAACTCGGAATGATACCTACATTTAAAAGAGAGCAAGAAGGTAAGAATAAACAAAAGGGAGAAGGAATCAGTAAGGAATTAACAAAGCAGCAATCAGAACGGATGTATAGTAAATAATCACTAAATGACAACAAGGAAATGGAAGAAGAAAACAAAAGGAGAGAAGGTAACAACAGTAAGCAAAAGGGAGAATAAATCGAGAAAAAGTCAGGAAGCACAATATTAAAAAAAGCAAATAAATGATCTGCAAGCAACAGGAAGAAAGAGCACCAGTGAAAGGATGTTTTATAGCGAATGGTCAACATGTATGGCAAGAACGCAACCAGCATGACAAAGGAGGGACACGCATTAGCTAAAAAGGAGTATTAACGGTGCAGAGCAATGATTCAGCCCACAATGGTTCTGTATCTAAAAGGAAGCAAGAAGCTTACAATAAACAAAAGAGAGAAGGAATTATCAGGAAAGTATAAGCACAACAACTAAGAAGAACGAACCACCCATTTATAAGGGCAACAAATGAAGCAAAAGCTAGTAAGCACAACACTAAAAAAAAGCGAATGTATGGTTTGTGAGCAATAGTAAGAAAGAATGGGCATCGAAGGATACCTCGTAGAGAGCAGTTGCTGCGTATAGCGACGGATGAACCAAGACAACACAGAAGGAATGCGCATCACAGACCAGTTGAGGAGGTAGAAAAGACGGTGGTGGCCAGTACCTTACAACAAGCACTTCCGTCCTGAGAGCACCTCAATCCTGCCTCGGTTTAGCAATGCCAGAATGCAGCCAAGCACGGCAGCGACCTTGTCCTCCAGCACTGGTAGGTCCTCCAATTGCACATCGTAACGCACGGGGCACTCGACTGTCCTTGGATCACAGAGAGCTGACATGATAGCAATATGGAGCTGCTCTGTGGCACGAAATATGTGTCAGCATGCCTCAGTCTCCGCGATGTCGCCAGGCATCGGACCCACCCACAACAGCTGGGACAAGTCCATAGTGTGAAAATTCTACAAGAAACCATTTGATCAATCAGTGTATAATCATTTTATCTAAGACAAACAAACTAACACTACAATTTCATATGGAGATATCGATGCAATCAAACAATAACCCAAATTCTAGTACATTTCTACCGCTATATCAAACCTTTCAATGAAATGCCCCCACGATAACAGGACAAACTAAAGGGTGAACAAGCACATGCCATCAGCCATCCATCCAATAAAGCGATGGAATCTGGTAAAATAGGCTCAACCACATGCCATCAGCCATCCATACTATAAAGCGATGGAATTTGCTAAAACAGGCTCATCAACCAGACGCCGCTAAGACGCCACACGTGTGTCCCGAGCCGCCCCCCAACTGTTCGACGAAATGCTCAAGAACGGAGATTGAACCAGTGGACCTGAGCGGCACTGCGGTAGGCAGATGCAGGAGCTTGGCAGGTCTGTAACGGGTGCAGACGACGAGCATCAAGCGGAACGACCGCGCGCGGAGCCGGCGAGGTAGAGGTCAAGTTCTTGGCAAGAAGAGCAAGGAGAGGGAAGGGAGTGCGCTACTGTCGAGGCGCTTGTGCATACGACGCAGTGAGCACTCGCTGTGTACGACACGAGCCAAATCAAGACGACTGTACGGCGTGAGCTGCATCAAGATGGCACAGAGGAAACGAACATCATAGACCAAAGCAAGACACACCCGAAGCAAGGGTGAAAGAACTGAGGGCGCAAGAAGAAATTGTAACATCCATAATTTTATTATCCTTTTAAGTGATTTATCTGGAATTTAATTAGATTTTTCTAAATTTTATTTTAAACTTGATTGTGAAAAATTAAATTATTTTTCTGTTTTATAAAATTCAAAATAAGTGCATTTTTTCCTAAGTCATTTATGTATTTTTAATAATTTTCTAGAATTTATAGAAATTAAAAACTCCCTTGTTAAAGTTAAATTGTATTTTTATAAAATCCACAAACCAAATTAACTTCAAAATATTTTTATTAAGTCTATAATAGTTCTAGATGATTCTCTGAATTTTTCTGGAATTTTTAAAATTTATTTGGTATTTTTTCCAGTATTTTAAAGCCTTCTAAGTATTTTTGGAAAATAAAAAGAAATTTAAATCCTCAGGCGACACGTGTCGCGCATCGAGCCAGCCTACCGCCGCTAGAATCTTTCACCCCCATCTGATCTCACTTAAACCCCTTTCCCCGCCTTCCCTCTCTCCTTGGCCGACACCTGTCGCACATCGGACCGGCCACCTCCCTCCCGAATCTAATCCCCGCCGCTCCCCTTAACTTACATCTTCACTTGCCTCCTCTCTCCCTCGGGCTGACACGTGGCTTAATCTGGACCAATCGCCGTTGCCGGATTGAATCCCCGTCACACACAGCCACTTACCCCTTCGGCCCACTCTCGAACGGCTTAGATTAAACCCCTATTGTCGGATCGGATCCTGACCGTCCCCTTTCATTTACCCCTTCACGCAGCACCCTACGGCCCCGATTACTCCCCCTTGCCACGTGTCAGCAGATCCGTGCCGCCACCTTCTCTTTCCTTTCTTTTTCTCTCACCGACTGGTGGGGCTCACATGACAGAGCTGTCTTCTCCGCCCCTTTCTTCTTCCTCGGCCCGCCGACACCGCCACCATTACCACCCTCGCCGAGCTCCGCTAGTTGCACCTCCCGACCGTTCATTCCGCCATTAACGGCTGTAAATGCTCCCCCATTCACGTGCATTCAATTTTCGCCATTACCCTTCGGCTTAAAAGCCTATTACCACCGGTTATGCGCCATTAGCGGTCGTTTTAATTCTGGCGAACCGTTACCCCTCTTGCCCTCTCCCTCGGCCTATATAAACTCTCCCCCGAGCTCCCTCTTGGCACACCACCTTACCCCTCACCCTCTAATTCAGGTTTTGAGCCTCTAGACTCCCTGCGCCCTTTTTTCCTCCGCCGGTCCCTCTCGAACTCCGGCGAGCAATTGGGGTGGATTCGGGCCTCCTCACTCCACGCTGGCGCCATTGACACCATGCACGTGCCTCGGTGATCAAAAGCCCCCTCCTTCCTGAGCACTTGCACCACCGGAGCACCCCTGCCACCGTGACCTCCCTCCGACTGCCGCTCTTCACCGCCATCCGCCCTCTCCGGCCATTCTCGGGATCCGCGCAAGGTACCAGATGACTCCCTTCATTCCCCTCTTGCGTTTGGACCACTCGGCCGGCGCCGCCGCCCGCTTGGTCGCCGGTGACCTTTGGTCCCCGCGCCGCCGCCGCCGGCCTGGCCACGTCAACGCGTTGGAAAGAGGTGGTAGCTGACGTGGGCACCACATAGACGCCACGTGCGCCTCAGCCGTGCCACGCCAGCGCCACCGTGCGTCCCGTCCACCCGCCTGCCACCTCAGCTCTCTTGGGTCTGTGGACTTAGTCCACCAACCCTCGGGCCCACATGTCAGCCTCTTGCCGATTATTTTAATTCCACGGCTGACGTCATGCTTATGTCATAAGTTCGATTTTTGAAAAATAAATCAAACAGAAATTTAATTACTGTGCTGACGTCATAATATTATATTTCCTTCAGAAAAATAATTCGTGCTGATGTCATAAATGTTTTTCTGTTTAAAAATAATTCCAGAAAATGATCTTTTTCCTTTTTCTTTGAATTTAAACTTTAGAAGGCTATAACTTCTTCATTTTAGCTCCAAATTGACCCGTGCAAATTTCTAAATTTTTCTAAAATCATGAACTATCCATTTATGACTTCTTTTTGAATTTTATTTGAATTTTGAATTTGAATTTGGTCCTTTGCGTTTAGATTTTGACGATTCGGAAGAGTTCGATTTCGACGATGATTCACAGCAGGACTTCGAGTAAGGCAAGTTACACCCTTGACCATATTGTTCCTATTATTTTAAATTAATTATGTTGTTTTACTGTATATGCATGTGTGATTTTATTCAAATATAATTTAAGGAAGATTTAAACTCTAGTTATGCCCATATCCCTTTGTTTATAGCCAATTTGATCTCGATATCACATACCTTGTCGCCTTAAACGAAAATTAGTTGGTACAGTAGTATGAACTAGAAATTTTTAGTAAAATTGCTTAGCCTAGCTCAGAATGATTTAGGTGGGATCAATTGTTTCACATAAAATGATAGTTTTTATTAGTGTATTCTTGACTTCGGAGAGTCAAGAAAATTTATGAAATAGTTTAAAAATGAAAAATATAAAACTTGGTTTGGACTTAGGCTATTAGGTAGGTGGTGGGGTGTCGGCATGCATCGTATTTGGTGATACGTTATGGACTATTGAGCACGAGAATTGTGGTTTAGCCTAAGCCAAGTTAAGGACCGTTTCTGTGAACTATTTTACAAAGTCACTTCGTACTACCACAAGTCCGGTATGGGACGGACCTAGCTACATAATTTGTGAAATTCCAAATATAGTTTCGCTATAGGCTGAATGTGAGCATGGCGTAGGCCACGAGGAGTCTCACATGGCACAAGAGGAGGCTCCAACTCGTGGATTCGAGTTGTGGTGAAACCTTAGTAGTGGCGTGACTATTTTGGCTATGGAGCATTGTAACAGCCTTGTCGTGAAATCCCCGTCGCACACCTAAGGCAGTGTGATAATCGCTTGGCTCAAGCGGGAGGACATGTCTTGTGGGTAAAATTGTACACCTCTGCAGAGTTTTAATCTATCCTGGATAGCCGTGTCTGCGGTCATGAACATGCTGAGTAGAGTATTCACAGATTAGACTTGGTTTTATAAAACTTGGTTTTGAATAAACAACATTGGTTTTTAACAATGGTCCGGGTGGGATGCCCGTGGTTAGGTTAGTGTGGGTCGGAGCCTACACTGACGTTAATACTTTGTTAAATATATTGTTTCTTATGATGTATTAAAATTCAGCTTTTACATTTATATTTTTGTATTTAAATTCGGTATTTGCTTTTCCGCACAAATGACCATATTAAAGTCTTCCTCTGAAATCCCATATGCATGCATTCATTCTGTTATAATTCCTGGTGTAACTGGTGGAGTACTTTAAAGTGCTTACATTGCTTAAATCTGTTGCCAGAGTACGACTTCGACGACTTCGGTGAGAACTTCGACGAGTAGGCCACGTCTTAACAGTCATTCGCCTGTGGGGCAGGCAGGATGAGCTGTACTTCTGCAGTTTATTTATTTTCGCTATTTTATTTCAGGTGGCCATGTGCCTTTATTGTAAAACTTGGCCATAAGGCTCGTATCTTTGCTTAATAATATTTGTGGTTGTTATGCATGATATATATCATTGTTTACCCTGTGTGTACTAGATTTTCCTAGAATAGTGCGATTTTACACAGAGCGACCTAGAGGTGTTGTTCCGGGTCCCGACAGAAATGCTCAAGAACGGCGATTGAACCAACGAACCTGAGCGACGCCACGGTCGGCGGATGTGGGAGCCTGGCGGGTCTGTAACGGGCGCAGACGACGAGCATCAAGAGGAACGGCCGTGCACGGAGCCAGCGAGGTGGAGGTCAAGCTCTTGGCGAGAAGAGCAAGGAGAGGGAAGGGAGTGCATTGCTGTCGAGGCGCTTGTGCGTACGATGTAGTGAGCACTCGCTATGTACGACGTGAACCGAATCAAGACGACTGTATGGCACGAGCTGCATCAAGATGGCACAGAGGAAACGGACATCACAGACCAAAGCAAGACACACCCGAAGCAAGGGCGAAAGAACCGAGGGTGCAAGAGGAAATGCTCAAGAACGGCGATTGAACACAACCTGAGCGGCGTCGCGGCCGGCGGATGCGGGAGCTTGGCAGGTCTGTAACGGGCAGACGACAAGCATCAAGTGGAATGCCCGCGCGCGGAGCCGGCGAGGTGGAGGTTGAGCTCTTGGCGAGAAGAGCAAGGAGAGAGAAGGAAGTGCGTTGCTGTCGAGGCGCTTGTGCGTACGGTGCAACGAGCACTCGCTGTGTACGACGTGAGCCAAATCAAGACAGTTGTACGGCGCAAGCTGCATCAAGATGGCACAGAGGAAACGAACATCACAGACCAAAGCAAGACACACTCGAAGCAAGGGCGAAAGAACCGAGGGCGCAAGAAGAAATGCTCAAGAACGGCGATTGAACCAACGAACTTGAGCGGCGCCATAAGAACCAAGAAGGAACAAGCGAAGAAAGAAGCAACGGACGCGTCCGCTAGCGGAAAGCCGAAATAGAGCGGTTCCTGACTAAGTCCACCTCGCGCTCATCACCCAAGGCAAAAAGAAAGCTCACTAGTGCGCCACGCCCCTTCTCTAGAAAGCTCACTAGTGTGCCATGCCCCTTCTCTGGAAATTTCAGCGGGAGAGCTCGGCGCAGTAGTAAAAGAAAGCAAAACCACCGCTCGCTATCCAGTGTCCAAGAGCGCCGACACAGCTCGCTCACCCGCTGCGCACACACGTATCGAGCGAACATCGCAACAAGCTCACGTGGACACGCTCTAAGGCCAGGGAGTTATATCCGCACGAAGAAGGCAACATGAGATGTGATACGACATATTGTGATATGACTTAAAGTTTCAATAATCATAAATCAACGAAAAACACGTGTAGCTCGTACGGCTAAAAATCTCCACCGAGAGTACCACATGAGCGCCCGGTGGGCGGAACATAGCTTCTCTGTTTTTTTCTCTCTGTCTCTCGTGTTTTCAGCGATATTAGGAAGATCAGATCGGAGAACACGAGGGGATCAGAGAGACGGGAACATCAAAGCCACCGTTCCGGTGGGCGGAACCGCGGAAGTAGCTTCTCTGTTTTTTTCTCTTTGTCTCTCGTGCTTTCATCGATATAAAGGAAGATCTGAGCAGAGAACACGAGGGGACAGAGAGACGGGAACATCAAAGCCACGTTCCGGTGGACGAGACGAGAGAGTCGTCATCGTCGTCGCCAACGCCAAGCCCACCACACCACACCACACCACTCGGCCACGCCTGACTCTGACTTGCTCCTCCTCCTCCTCGTCGTCCATCCACCCATCGAGTTGCTCGTCAATCCAATCCGATCCAAACCACCAATACGAATCAAAGAGAAGTCGTCGCAAGCATGGACGGCGCCAACTGGCACCCCACCCAGGGGGCCGACCCTGCCGCCGGCGCCGAACCTAACGCCGCCGGCCCCGCCGGAAGTGACTGGCGCGCCCATCTCCAGCCCGAGGCGCGCAGCAGGATCGTCAACAAGATGTACGCAAACCCTACCCTACTTTACCCTCTAATTGATTTGATTTGCTTCCCCTTTCATCCCCTCACTCTGCTTATCTAAATTGAGGGATCCTTTCTTCCTCTTCCTCTTCTCCCCTTTTTCGAAATAAGAAGATTTCGGGTCAATTTGGCCATCGATACAACTTACTTTGATCTATCCATACCCATAGCCACAGGAACAACAATAGATTCGTCGTCGATCCATTCTTAGGTCGAAATTCCCTACTGGGGGATTAAGTTAACTAATGATCTTCTCACACCTCTGCTGATTAACCTTCAATTATTCACCACATCTTTTCTTTTTGTGCGTGCCTTCATTTTCCCCTCAACAAAAAAAAAGTTGTTGTAAGCTCGTTTAATCGTTTCATCTCAAAATAATCCACACCCTAATTACCTCATTCAATTGAAACTCTATGTTAACAACTAAACACAAGTAGCTTATTCACGAAAATGTACAAATTCGGTGTGATAAGATTATAACTTAGACCATAAACACACACCATGATGTACACCAATGTAGTATAACACGGAGATGATATTTTTTTCCAACGCATTTACTAGTGTGGTGGGAGATGTAATCTTGTTCTCAAACTAGAGTCACTCAAGTCATCTTGTTCCCAAAGGGATCTTCCTCACATGGTCACGAGTCATGACTAGATCAAATGTATGACTGGATCATGCATGTGCCACTTTTGGCAAGTCTGTTATTGCAATGGATTCCTGGAATATTGTAGCTGTTTGCAAGTTACATGCCACATATTATTGCAGAAAGCCCTTGAAAAGCAATATATCTGTCATTGTATTCACATGTTGCATTATATGCGTAGAATGGAGACTCTGAAGAAGCATCTACCATTATCAGTGCCTGAGGGGCTGAACGAACTTCACAAGATTGCTGTGCGATTTGAAGAGAAGATTTATACTGCAGCCACCAGCCAGGTACATTTAGCCCAACCTTGCTAAGCTTCCAGGGGCGGAGCAAGAGCTTTTAATTATGGAGTTCAAGCAGGCTCTGTGGATCGACAATAGAAAAGAATTGATCTTCAAATGTTCTAAAAGACTTTTTAGGTTGATTTTTAAGTGGCACCGGGGAGGGGAGGAGGCGCCAGGGATAGGAGAGGTGGTGAGGTGGCGGGGGGAGGAGGAGGCGAGGAGGCGGCAGGGAGAGAGGAGAGGAGTGACCGAGTTTGTGCGGGAGAGAGAGAGAGAGGAGTCGGCAGTAAATTGAGTCAGCACGATGTATAAACATGCATGTTGGGATACATACATCACGTAGACATGCTTAGCGTGGCCACTCACCGTGGTGTCGCCATGGCGTCTAGGCGCCCCTTAGGCGCCATGGTCACCAACTCTGTGACAACCATGGTGCTAATCATACCAGAACTTATGGTTGGCAAATTAGTGTTAGTATAAAACTTAAAAGTTAACATTGTTTTCTTTTGCATTACTCAGTCTGATTATTTGCGGAAGATTTCTCTGAAAATGCTTTCTATGGAGGCACCAAAGCCACAAGGCCCACAACAACCTCCTGGAAATGCACAAGTGATTCCAAATCAAAATCCATCTGGTCCAGGTATCATATGCAGTAAACTGAGTGTTACACATTCTATGTGCTATCATCTTCACCTTTTGGTTATACATTACTACATTAGCTGTGGCAACCTTGCCATTTGTGGATGATGAAAATTGCTGATTGCATTAAATGGTGACCCCATGCATTTTATGGTGATAATCATGCTCCATTTGTAAAGTGGAAAAACCACCTGATGGATGGAGCTATCATGTATAAGAGTTTTGCATCTACCTTTTTTCACGGATGATTTGCATATCTGGTACTACTAACACCTGTTGTCTATGTAATTTGCATTTTCTTATTCATGTTTTCTTTTATTTCTCGTTGTGTCTTTTGAAGGAGAAATTTTGTTGTTGCTAAATTTATGATCCATTATAACCTAGATGTTCAATTGATGCTGTGTGAAATGATGTGCTTAGTGAATGATTATACCATGGTAGGTTTTAGTAACTTAGCTTTAGGTTGGAGCTGGAGTACAGTACTGTGATTGTTGAGTTAAAATACCCATGGTTGTCACGGCATCATCTAAACATCGCCTAAGTGCAAAGGTGCCCCGGGGTGGACACCATGGATGTCCGCCTCACCTTGGCCAGTTAGGCAAGCGCCCAGGATTTCTAGGCATCTATGGTGAGCTTCTGGGTGTCCACCTTGCCAACTGGATGGGGTGTGTGACTGTGTGTGTGTGTGAGAGAGAGAGAGAGAGAGAGATAAGTGTCTGCATGTGTATGAGAGAGAGACGTGCTTGGGAGTGTGTGAGATAGAGAGGCGACTTGGGGATGAAACCCTAGCCCCTCCAATCTGGCACTCCCTTCTTTGACCTCCAGATCTGGAGGTACGACCCCTCCCTGTTCTCCCCTGCACTTCTTCTCTGTTCTCTACTCTGATCTGCTCGATTTGCTTCTCTGTTCACCCAATCTGCTCTGCCTACGCACTATGCTGTATGCTCTAGTCTCCTGGAGCCCGATCTGCTCTGGTGCTCTTCCCTTTTCTCCCCGATCTTCTCCACTTTGTTCCTCTTCCCCTTTTCCCCAATCTGGTGTGCTCTGCTACCTTCTGCTATGTGCTCTGCTGCTCTCTTCACTAGTGTAGAAGTGCTGCTAATGCTCTCTGCTCTGCTGCCCTCTGCTCTGTGCTTTGCTGTTGACACTCTCTTCTCTAGTTCTGACCTCTATAATTTGCTGTTTAATGCATGCCTTTATGTTCGTCTTATGTTGCTCAGGCGATGATTAGGTGACACCCTAGTCAACTAGTGGACAAGGCACCTGTTAGGCACCGTGATCGCCTAGTACACTGTGACGACCAGGAAAATAACAGTGGACTGTTTTCAGTTCTTTCTTAGATTATGTTTGTTCTCTCTTTGCTGCTACTTTTCAGATTATGTTAATGTGGTCTGCTTCTCAGCTTTCCCAAAGGAACTAATGATGAGCTGTAAATAAGTTGCTCAACCCTTTAATTGCTTCAGTATATGTGCTTTTTTAATGCAGAAACTCACTTTTGTCTCAATTTTATCTGTAACATGCTGATTTGAGTGCTTTGCATGCCTTTTACAATTTTGCTAGAAGTATCTGTTCACAAGATATTTAGCATGCATATGGTATCTTTTCTGAAACAGCACCTGGACTCCCTCCGCAAGGCAGTAATCCAGCACAGTCATCAGAAATCCCCTTGATGTCTCAGCAACAGGCCCGACAGCCAAATACTTCTACATCTGTACAAGCTTCTTCTCTCAGCAATCTCGGTCAGAGCTTGCCAGGTGTCAGCCAAACATCCACACTGCAGAATATGTCTGGCATGCCGCAAAACACTATGAATAATGGCTTGGCACAATGCACTTCACAAGATATTAATGCTGCACAAAGGCAAATGGCAGGAAGGCAGCAACAGCAATCACAGAACCAATTAATTTATCAGCAGCAGCAAATATTGATGAAGCAGAAATTGCAGCAGAATTTACTTAGGCAACTACACATTCAGCAGCAGCAATCTTTGTTGCAGTCAACACAGATGCAATCTTCACAGCAACCCATGATGCAAATGTCATCTAGCCTTCAGACTGGGCAGTCCACCATTCCACAGACACAGCCAATGGGCATGCAGTCAGCTACTCAGAGTGGTATTCAACAGAATCCATTGAACTCAGTACAACAATCTGTGCAATCATTACTCCAGCAACCTCCGCAATTTGTTGTGAGGCAGCAGCAACAACCACAGCCCTCCATGCATCAACAGCCTTCTCTGCAGCAGGCTCAGCCAACTCAGCAGCCCAACATCCCTTTGCAACTACAGCAGCAACAGTTAATGGGACAGCAGCCAAATTTACAACAAAATCAGTTAATTTATCAACAGAATGGTGCTGTGGAGATGCAGCAGCAACAGAGGCTACCAGTTCAGTCAAATAATCTTTTGAATATGCAGCAAACACAGCAGATGTTGAACCAGCAGTCCATGCCCTTGCATCAGCCACAGCAATTGGGCTCCCAGGCAAATATGCCAAGTCTACAGCAGCAGCTGCCTTTTGGAACTGTGCCTAATGTTTCAAACATTCAACGGATGCATATGCTACAAACAAAGGCATCAGTTCAGCAACCACAGCAGCAACAGCATGCTCAGCAGCCATCAATGGGTTTAATGCAACCTCAATCTCAACACAACCAACTTCAGCAACCACAGCAGCATCTTATGTCGCAGTTCCAGTCTCAGCCTAATCAGCTGCAACAGCAGTTGGGAATGCAGCAGCAACCTTCAATGCAACAAAGACTTCAAACTTCAGCTGGGATGCTCTTGCAACAAAATAACATTGATCAACAAAAGCAATTTATTCAGTCACAAAGAGGCCTTCAAGAAGTTTCATCTAGTAGTAAGTTTCCCATATATTATCTTTGTAGAATTCATTGTATCCTTTTATTGTTCTACCCTGTAATTTTTTTCCCGTGTTGTTAATTGTTATGTTGTCCTTCTTCTCTGTTGTGACCCTATAGATATTAACCTTAGATTTCATCCGCTGCTTAAGCCAGCTTAGGGACCTGACATTATTTTCACCATAGTTTCTTAAGGCAATGTTTATGCTACAAGAACTACTCCCTCCATTTCACAATATTTCTCCAAACCTACCATGTGCACAGACTTAGGAAGCACCAAATTTAAGAAAAGTTAATGAGAAATGATCGTACATACCCTATTAAATAACATACTATAACCACTTAATCTTTCTCTCACATCATTAAAGCAGAGGTAGAGAGTGGAAATGTTGCAATTACTACAATCTTGATTTCCTCAATAGACAAGCATTGTGAATGATGCTTTCCAGGACAATGGACAAACATTGTAACACAAAGGGAGTAGCTTTAAATTGGTTGAACTAAAAAAATTGGAGATGACAACTGGATATTCATAATTCAGTTGCAGTTAAATATGCAATGCACATTGATCATCGTGTTGACTAAGCTGACCCTGTTGATCTTCTGTGCCTTTTGTGCACCACATTAGGTTTTCTGATTCGTGGACATTTTTGCTGGAGAATGCTTCTGTGCAACAATCGTTGCAATCTGGCATTGAGCTCATTGTTGTTGCTGTACTTTTTTAGTATCAAGCACACTAAAGTAGCAACACCACATTTGGTTCTGGTTTGTGGACATTTTTGCTGGAGAGTGTTACTGTGCAACAATCGTTGCAATCTGACCTCTGGCTCGTTGTTGCTGTACTTCTTTAGTAGCAAGTGCACTATACTTTTCTAGTAGCAAGCACACAAGTTTCTACTTGCCCCTGCATTCCATCCTATGTTGTACTAGCAGCTTGCTATTTGATGGCTTGTCCATTAGTATCTTGTTTGACAACCCTGTTTTTTATGCAGCATCTGTGGACTCCACTGCTCAAACAGGTCATGCAGGTGCAGGTGATTGGCAAGAGGAGATATATCAAATGGTAAGACATGCTACCATCCCTTTTGGTGTTCCCAAGCTCACTCACTTGACCTATCTAAAAATCATAGAAAAGGACCTCCATAACAAAGAGGCTGAGATTACACTAATCTAGATTGCTAGAAGATGAAACAAGAGACCATGTTGGATTTCAGGGGCTTTTTTTTTCTCTTCACTATCTGTTGCCCCTCTTCCTTTTCCGTCTTCTTTTGGTCTTTTTTCCACCAAACTCCTCTCTTTTGTTTCCTCTTGCAAATAAAGTTAGAACTGAAATTTCATACAGGGACGCTTTAGTCTGTTAGGTAGATGTACTACGTTCTGGCAGTATTCTTTTAAGATGTAAAGGGGATTCTGTGTGAATGTGGACTATGGAGCATACGGTATCTAGAAGTTATAAGGTTAGTTAGTGGTCCTTTTCTTGATCATGTAAGCTAACATTAATCAAAACTGTGGTTTATTTAATGGGCATCATGGTTTCTTATTTTATATCAAATTCCTATGCTTGTAATAGCTACTTGAACTATCTTGCCAGTGCCATATTTGTTACCTTAATCACGAATCATGGTATATTCAATGTTCTGTTTTCCTTTTCTGTACTATTCATCTCTATATAGCTTCTGCAACAAATTTATTTGTATGTGGTTTTCTTTGTCCACAGGTTAAGAGCTTGAAGGACCAATACTTTGCAGATCTCAGTGAATTATACAATAAGATCTGTATGAAGCTGCAGCATGTTGACAGCATGATACCACCTCAAAAGCCATCAGACCAGTATGAAAAGATGAAGCACTTTAAAATGATGTTGGAGCGTACATTGCAATTCCTGCAAATTAACAAGAACAACATTCAACCTGCACTGAGGGAGAAAGTTCCTGCATACGAGAGGCAAATTATGAGTATCCTAAATTCACAAAGAAGGAAGCCTGTGCAGACACAAGGGCAGCAACAGTTTCAGCAATCTGCTGGGCAAGCTCCTAGTTCTAACATTTCACAGCAACAACAGCCTTCCCAAGGTTTGCCACAGCATGATAGTCATACTAATCAGATGCCTCAAGCAAGTTTGCCAAGTATGAGCACTGGTTTACAGTCCTCTAGTGCAGCTGGCATCCAGCATATACCTGCACCTCCAGCAACAAACTTTGGTGTTCCAACAACACAGCAAAATGTTGCAAATGCACCGCAGGCTGGCTCTAATTTGGAGGCTGCTCAAGGAAGCAATTTTAATTCTTTGCAGCATGGTTCAATGAGCGCCACATTGCAACAGGGAAGCACTGGGCCTATGCAGAGTACAATGAATGCACAACAGCAGGCCAGTGGTAGCATGTTATGTCACAACTCAATGAGTGCCATGCAGCCTAATGCCAATTCGATGCAAGCAAATGCAAGTTCATTACAGCAGCTAAAGCAGCAACAGCAGGAGCATCATATGATGCAAAATCAGCAAATGAAGCGTCAAATGTTTCAACAGTTACAGCAAAAGCAAATGCTTCAACAGTTACAGCAAAAGCAAATGCTTCAACAGCAGCTCCCAATACAGCAACAATTACAGAGACAGCAGCAAGCACAGATGCAGATTCCACAGCTTCATTCTGGAAACAATGTAAACGAGTTAAAGGTTAGACAAGGAGCTGCAATGAAAACCGAAATTTATCAACAGCACTTGGGCCAACGCAGTAACTATTATCATCAGCAGCTGAAACTGGGTGGTGCTTTCCCAATTTCGTCACCACAGAACCTCCAAGCATCATCCCCACAAATTTCACACCATTCTCCTCAGGTTGATCAGCACAATCTGTTGCCATCTCAAATTAAGACACCATTGCATTCAGCTAACTCACCATTTGTTCCATGTCCATCCCCATCTGTTGTCCCATCTCCTATACCAGTGGATTCGGACAAGCCACTCTCCAATATATCATCACTTACTACTACTGGGCAGGATGGACATCAGCAAACATCCCTAGCGCCTCAAACACAATCAATTACCGTTAACACACCAGGGATATCAGCATCACCCTTGCTGGCAGAATTCACAAGTGCTGATGGAAGTCAGGGTAACATACCAACTCAAGTTCCAACAAAACCAAGTGCAGCAGAAAGGCCTCTGGATCAGTTACTCAAGTTCCTGATTTTGGGGGTCTTTTTTTTAATTTTTTCCCTGGTTTTTTGGGAGGTTGGTCGTTTTTTTAGGGCGAGTCAGAAGTATCGTTGAAGAGGTGGAACGACAGACAAACTTCTCTTATATATTATTAGAGAATATCCCCCAATGATTATTCCAAAGTTCAGCTAAGCTTTCACCCCTGCCTATAAATTGTACCAAAGGGGGAGAAGTGTGGATGAAGGCGCAAAGCATGGAGGGCAAGCAATGTTGAAAAGAAGCTTATCTCTTATATATATGATACATATAACTAAATATGCTAAGTGTTCTTTGTCTTTTGGTACTTGTTGAATGAACTATGTACTCTTGTGAAACCCTTGTTGGAATATGTGATGAACTTGTAACCACTGTGGTTAAGTTTCCATGATGAACTTGTAATAGCTATAATTTTCTAGTATTATGTTCTCGTACAAATTTTCATCATACTATTCTTGATTACAATGTTCACTCAAGTTCAACAAATAAATGTTTTTCACCAAAATTTTCTAAATATGTATACATGTGCTTGTATATCATTTCTTGAATCCACGTACACATGTTTAGAGGCAGTTTTTATTTATTCTTTGATTGACTTTGAAAGCAACAAATTCTCAAATCCTTTGAGCTCATTTCAAGAATTACTTATTTTTCAAAGTTGCAATAAGAATATACAACTTGTTTTCAACAAGTGATACAACGTATTTTCAACAAGTGGTAAATTCAAACTATTTCAATTCACTTATATCGTTTGGGTTGTTATCAATTACCAAAAAGGAAAGATTGAAACATTTAGGCCCCTAAAAATGCTTTGGTAATTAATGACAACGTATGTATATAAGATTAATATGCTTATCAAGTGTTTAAATGGTTTAATCTCTAAATTTGCTTGATGACTTAGAGACGCATGCTAAGGATCGACAAGAAGATCAATATTACTTCAGACAAAGGTATAAATAACCTAGGATCCTCATTTTCATTTTACCGGTCTTTGGAGAAATGGTTGTAAGACCGGATTTTAGACTAGATATAGTACTATTAAGAGAGATCATGGTTAATAGCTTGAAAGTTGTTTTTTATGCTATTTGGATCAATTACTGGTCAAGCATACATTTGAATTTGAATTCTAAAGCTAACCATGCATTCTCAAGAAAAAGGGTATAACCGTAGTTCAGATGTGGTACTATCACTCTACGGTATGATCGAAATAAATTTGCAGTAGTACCGCACCCTAGTATGACCAAAAATTACATGGCGGTATGTTATTTCTAGATAGGTATGTTTTGGAGCACTTTTGCTCCCCAGAAAAATCGGTAGTACCGACGTGTAATTGGTAATACTACCGCAGCGCAGTATGACCAAAAATAAAGAGCGGTACTACCGCACCTTAGTCTGACTAAAAAATAGTTGGCAGTATGTTTTTTTTCAGAGAGACACCTTTTTGGAGCATTTTTGCTCTATGAGAAAACGGTAGTACCGCACTCAAGAAAAGGTACTACCACAGGTCGGTAGTACCAGGCTATATGAGGATGATAGTTATTTCTGAAAACTTGTGGATTGTGGTTGGACAGTGGATGGATAATTCACTGTTGGTTTAGCTTATGGATGGGAGGTCCATAAACGGCTGATTTAGCTTGTGGATGAGAGGTCTGTAAACGGTTATGTCAATTCTTTTGATTATTTATTTATTATTATTTTATTTACAGTTCGCTTTCAATCTATTTACTGTATTTACTTTCAACTGTCATTTATGCAAATTAACCTTTCAGCCATCCTTGGGTAAGCCTTGCATACTATATTGCATTCATTTGTTACAAACGACTTGCTGAGTACCAATGTACTCACGGCTTTATGCCTGATGTTGCTCAGTTGAGGAGGAGGAGTATTGCCAGTAGGAGATTCCAGAAGGAGAGTACTTCGATGACTTCACGGATTAGGCTTCGTTCTCCACTCGATAGCCTGTGGGCTTGTCGATTGGCCACTACGCTTTAATTTGGATTTCCGCTGCTAGTTTTTGTTAAGCCCTTCGGGCTAGTCTATTGTAAGCTTGATCATAAGGTTATACTCTTGATATTTATTGATAATTGAGCTTTTCCTTTATTTTATCGTGTATATGGTTGCGATTACATCTATGTTTGACTGTGTGTACTAGCGTGATCCTAGAACTAGTGCAGTATACATAGGGAGTCCGGATTTGCATATTCGGGTCTCGACATGTAGCAAAAGCGAAAAACCATTTTGGAAAGCCCAAAAGAACAGGCCCTCCATCTAGCACACCAACAAATAATATAAAACGTTCTAAGGATGTAGACATTTATTTGGATACTACTGACTTAACGAACTACTCATCCTCCAAAATGATGTGCTCCTCAGGGTCCTCCTCAGACTCGTCCATGTGGTGCTGACCATCACCATATGTGGTGCAGTTGCCTGGCGAGCAAGAACGAGAATGGCAAAGACGGAAGGTAGGTGACCGGGTACTGGTGTAGGTAGCTGCCATCGCCTGGGTAAGTTGAACCTGGTCGGTCAGTCAGGGGTCATCCACTAAGAGCTCGAAGGGCTCCAGGTAGTGTTGTCCTACCCGAGTGGACAGGAAGAAGCAGAAAGGTGACCGTCGTTGAGTGTCCTTGTATATCTGGCACAGATCAACTATGACTAAACGTGCTGCATCTTCGACAGTCTCAGAGCAGTGGGTCCGAGTGTGCTCGATCGGGTATTTGTGGGAATCGAATTCCCCTTCCTGTGCATACAAGAATACCTCCATCGATCAAGAATCCCGATCCATGATCCGGATCTTTTGGCCCCTGAAGATGGGCGGTTGGTGATACTCTAGATACTGCATAAGTTATCGAAGGAGGCTAACAAATGCTTTGTCATTATCGTCATGGGAGAAGAAATCCCATGGACCTACGGAGGACGATCCGACCATCTACAAGGTTGAAATAGTAGGAAAGATTGGTAAAATGTTAAGCAAGTGAATATAAAGACAAGAATGAGATACTAAGTAGGAAAAGATCAAAAGCAAGGAAGCTTATTTTTTTTTCAAATATACACTTTTAATAAATATGAGTCCTTAACATTTTGCCATTTTAATCTAGGGCACATCCTATAGCCAACCTGGCTTTGATACCATCTCTGTCAGGACAGGATTTCTGAATCCGAACCCTCTGTGTATTACCACACTAGTCCCAAATCAAAACTAGTGCACACAATCACATAGTGATGATTACATAACTAGCAACACTTTATTATAATAATAGAGAGTACATGCTTTATGGCCACCTTATTATAGTTGAGGTTACAAGACCTCTCAAACTTACAAAACACAGCGGAAGCAAAATAAAACTCTGATGATGGCCCATCGATACGCCACAAGCAATTGACTGGGGAAGCGCAACATAGTACTCTACAAAGCCTTCGTCGAATCCACACACGAAGCAGTCGTAATCTCTTTCTCAAGCTTCATAATCCTCTAAGAGTTGTTTTGAGTATAGCATATGAGTACATATAGTACTCTACAAGTCTTAGAAAAAAGCAGTATATGTAAGGCTTAACAAAGGAAAGATAATATGGTTCTTTTGCACAAAGCAAAATTTTATTTCAAATACCATTATATATTTTGAAAAGCATCAATTTAACAAATTAATTGCAATAATGAAACTAGTATAATTTTTTCTAATAAAGGTTCCAAACACCAACACTAGTAGATAGGCTCTAACCACCAAGGTTCAGGATTACAGATTCCATCCACTCGGACTGGCTCCATCCACTAAGACACACCCTTAAGAGTTTCAACCACTCTCGAGTTCTGAAATCCTTTACTTTGAAACCAAAAACCCAAGGTCTACAATGTGAAAGCGCACCTTGCCCGCCCTTGATCGTGTGCACGACTATCTGAATAGTTTTACACTTTGTAGAGAATGTACAACTTTACCCACAAGAGATAAGTCATCTTAATAGCCAACATGCTTTCTTAGGCATGAGCTCCAGATAATTTATCACAAAGCCTTTACCTCACTCCGATCTAGCTATACACCACTTGCTAAGGTTTCACCATTGAAGCATTAAATCCACCACAGTCAGGAGCCCACCCTCTTGCGTCGTATGAGTGCAGTACATCCATGTGCCTCACTGTGAATAAATAGTACACCCTGGCACCCATTTACCACTAGTGATATCTGAACTAAACCATTGCAAGTTAATAACCTAGGTCGTATCCATTTAGACTTATGGTTGTACGGTAGTGCTCAGTTTGGACAATCACAAGTGTCGGTCTTTAATTGACTAAGGCAGCATTTTCACAATACAAGTTCTCATGCTAAATCTGCACCAACCCAATCTTACCATCTGCCCAAGTCTAAAACAATTTGTGCCATTTTGTTTTATTTTAAAAAAGCAGCAATACCTATGACTACTAAGTTATTGAACAAAATGATTAAAGCATATGATAATAATTTTTTCATCCCAAGGGTTATAATGACCGGATAGCTTGTCTAAGTAGCTACTACCATTCTAAAATTATCAAATAATATTATAATCTCAATATTGAGACAAAGAAAGCCTACGGTGACAAAAGTACATGGTTGACAGTGTCAAATGAGGGCATAACAATTATCAGATTAACTATTAACTTTAAGGGAAAAATTAACATTTTATATAACATAGCAATGCAATTAAATTTGAAATATTAAAATGATTTTCTTAAACATAGGTACAAAATAATCAAATAAGACTTGCCTTCTTGCATGTTGATTAGACCTTTTTGCTGCGGATCAGAAAATTCTTCAGTGATGTCAGGTCCTACACGTGAAACAACAAACATAAATAAATAAATAGGCACAAATAAAGTCACAAAAATACAAAATATATACTGGAAGGATTTTTATGATTTTAGATGAATTTAGAAATTCAAACGAGTCCAATCAAAGTTAGGATGAAGAAATACGGGGTTCTAGAAAGTTTTAAAGGGAGAACAAGAATAAATCAGATTTTCTAAAATTATTTTTGTTAAGGAAAAGTGGTCGTGAGTGGTCGGTGGTCGAAAGTTGGGAGTGAGTTGTCGGTGGTCGGATGTTCTACAGAGTGGTCGAACAGCTGAGATCAAATGGCTGGACATGGTCAAAATTTTATATGTGGTCAGAAGGGGTGGTCGAAAGAATTGAAGTGATCGAACAGCTGTCGTGATTGAAAATAGGTGTGGTCAAAAACAACCGTGGTCACAACTTGGTGGTCGGAAGATTTACAAAGTGGTTGAATAGATTGGAGGGGTTGGAGAGTACAACGTGGTCGGAGGGGTCGAAAATGAGGGCCGTCAAAACTTTTGAGGTGTCAGACTGCCGGGAGTGGTCATAACCGACCAGAGTGGTCTTAACCGACTAGAGCAGTCGTAGGATGCTTCTATGGTGGTGCATGGTTGCGGTCGAGAGAGACCATGGTCAAAAACGGCTGTGGATGAAGGATGCTGTAGTAGGTGGTTGGAAGTAAGAATGATCGGAAATGAGAGTAGTCAGAAGCTTAATGATCGAAGCTTGGTGGTTGAAAGCTATCTGTGGTCAATAGTGGCAGCGGTTGAAACATCCGAGAGTTGTCGTACTGCCGAGAGTGGTCATAATCGACCAGAGCGGTGGTAACACTGAGAGTGGTCGAGAGGCCAGGAGTGGTTGAAGGCTATAAGGTGGTCCGTACTCAAAGCAATAGTAACCGATCGGTGCTCGAAGCAACGGCAACTGGTCAATACTCGAAGATTGGGAGGCCAAAAGTGGTCGAACAGCCATGTTTAGCTGGTGCCAAGGTCATCTACTGCGGTGGCCATGAGCAACTGTGGTCATAAGCAATTGCGGTCATAAAGTCGGAGGCTTAGGGTAGTGGTCGTCGGTGCTCCTGTACAAGGAATTGGAAAAACGCTCACCGAGGATGATGAATTAACAGCGGAAGTCGAAAATGGCCAATTCCATGATAAACCCAATTTTTGATCAATTGGCTACACGAAAGATCAAATAAAATGATGGATGAGTTGCTTGGATGCTGGAACAAGATGTGACGCGAACGGTTTTGATGAAAACCCACCAAAGAGAGAGATGGATGGTGGAGGGAAGAGGCCAGCGCACAAGCACATGCTATGACTCACGAAAGCTTTGCGTGGTGAGAGGGGATGGCTAATATTTGGCATAGGGGTAGAATGTGAGGAGGAGCTCCTATTTATAGGGCAAGATCAAGAGAAATGGAATTGAAAGGGCCCATTTGATGCAATGTCAGTTTTTTCAACTTTGAATGCAAAGATACTGAAAACTAATGTTTAATGGCTAGAAAACTGAAAAACAAATTGATTCTAGTAGTGATAAGGACGTTCTCTTGCGTGGAAATTAGTTTTAGTCCGGAGGGAAATCATTTTTGGCATGAATGGCAATGGCTTTGAGTTTCTCGGGTGAAGAAAAGAGGAGAGAGAGAAGCAGTTGGCGCTGGATGGAAGATGATCAGGAGGGAGACAGGAGAGAATAAAATGGAAGGAGGGAGAAAGAAAACCAAGAAAGGAAGAGAGGGCTGCTAGTTGCTATCGATTGGAATTAATGATTGAGTGTGCTCTAGATGGATAATGGGTTACCTTTGGGAATCCCTTTCTTTATTTTTTTTAAAAGAGAATTGCCACAAAATAGATTGGACCCAAAAAAAATTAAAATAGACATTTTCCAGATATTTAGATTTTTTTAGAGATTTGAATTTTTAAAATTGGAATTTAAATTTGGGAATTCGGATTGGATTCGGGATTTTGATATTTTCTTCCAATATTACACAAATAATCTAAATAAAATCTAGATATTTTTAAATAATTAATTTGGCATTAAAGTTTTAAAGAAAATAAATTTATGGGACGTATTGAGGGTCCTATGCATTGGCACTCAAGGTGGAGGTGAAGAGGTTAGGAAAACACTACAAGATTCCTTGGTCCATCAAGAACGAGAAGAATATTGTCATGCATGTGTTGCTTTTATGGACATCAGGCTCCTTCAATCGTTGGTGATAAGAAGTGGCAAAGAGTTTTGTTGGAACAATATTTCTAGATTTAATCTGAATCTCTGTGTATCTTCTATTAACAAAGATGATGGACAGAGCCACAACAAGGAGATGATGAGCCCTCATAGCCCATTTGCAATAAATGAATAGTTGGGCCTCCTGCGCGGATGTCGTTAATCCCCAATACTTTTTACTTCACCTAGTGATCATGGTGACAGCAGTGCCCTGTAGTTGGGCTGCCATGTGGAGATTGGTGAGGGAATTAGCAACACAAATGTGGAAAGCATACAAGGAATTAGGTCTATAATCTTTTTGATGAACAAACTGAGTCGTTGCATGTGCACGACAATTCTTCCATCACCATTGTTATCCCTAAGCGCATGTTGTCCATAGGAGAGGAGGGAATTAGTTGTTGTCGTCTCAAGTGGTGATGTGTCAAGAGATGCAATATCGTCTACTTTGAAGAACTGGAGACCTCATGGGCGGCTGACCTCCCGATGGCCGCTGCATTTAGATTAAAGGAAGGGTAGGCATTTATCAAGACACTCCTACCCACTCGAGGCCTAGGTTTCTCCTCCCGTTGTCATATGCTACCTTGTTCTCTTATTTGCCTAGCTTGCAGACCCTTCACATCGTCTGCTATGGTGATCTCAAGCATGGAGGCAAAGATTCTAAACAGAATAGCTACCAACCATCGAGAAGGTATACTAGAATTCCCAAAACTGAAGCACATCTACCTGCATGAGCTCACTAGTCTACAGCAAATATGCGAGGCCAAGATGTTCACTCCCGAGCTCGAGACCATCAGGATCAGGGCTGCTAGGGCCTCCCAACCGCCGACTGCAATCGCCAAGAGGGCCGCCCAGCTGTGGACTGCTAGAAGGACTGGTGAGAGAAGCAAGAGAGGGACGGGCATGTGTGTTACCTCACTAGTATTAAATCAAAGTTAGTGCACACAGTCGAACAGTGATGATTACATAACTAAGCAATGCTTTATTACAATAATAAAGAGTACGGGCTTACTGTTACTTATTTCAACTGAGGTTACAAAACCTCTCAAACTTATAAAACTCAGCAAAAGAAAAATAAAACTCTGATGATGGTCGATCAGTACGTCGTAGGCAATTAACTGGGGAAGTGCAACTTAGAACTACGAAAAGCCTTTGTCGAAGCCACACGTGAAGTAGTCATAGTCTCTTTCTGTGTCTTCATATTCCTAAGATTTGTTTGAATGTAACGAGTGAGTACATAGTGTACTCCGTAAGTTTTGGGAAAATGCACTTATATGCAAGGCTTAACAAAGTAATGTGACGATGGCCCGATCTTCCGAGAGGTACTGATAAGTCAATTGTGGAGAACTCAACGTTGATGATCTAAAGGCTCCGACCAAAATAGATCGATCCCCTCACAATCACTACACCACTGCTCCGATGGTTATCAACCGTGCCGAACGCGGTTGACCTCGCCAAGAAGGCTATCTCCTGCAAGCGAATTGAGAACACAAGCAAGAGAGTAAAAGATGCAATCTGAACTGTATTGCAAATAAATATTGAGTTCACAAGTTGGGGTTCTTCAACTGGATGTGTAGTGAGACTGCTAAGCAGAATAAACTCTTAAGAAAAATCCAAAGAAAACTAAAGGGGTGCGACCTCCTTAAATAGGAGTGGGGGAGACCGCACTTATCTAACAAAAGGGGGTACGGTACTATTCATGGATACTGTTCATATGAACAGTACGTCCATGATTAGTGCCGACCCAAATAGTCGAAGCATGATTACAAGGCCCAATGCCCACTTTGACTCGGACTAGAAAAGTGACGTCACTTGTTTTGCAGTTTCTGATCGGTTCGGATGGAATTTCGAGGTGAGACCAGATTCATCTGAAATTAGACTCCAAGATCTTTTCAACGAGTACTCACGGGCCCCGAGAAACCTTCTAGATCAAAAGTTATGGTCGTTTGAAGTAGGCGCTGTCCAGCAGTCCGAATCTGAGTCGAACTCGCGAATATGAGTTGGATTGCGCTTGACGGTTCCACTTCTACACTTGAGCTCGCGTGGTTCTTCTCCATGGTTCCTAAGGATAAGAAAATCACAAGTCTTAGGAAGCATCGAATGCTCAACAGAAATATTATTGACTCCTAAAAACGAGTTTACCTGATAGTTGAGTTGGCGAGCACGTGCTCGAGTGATTGGACATTGCCCATCATTCATGGAAGCAGTAAGAGGAGTGTTTATATCAGTAGAAGTGATGTCCTCATTACAAAGGAAGGATAACATGGTTCTTTTGCATAAAGCAATATTTTATTTTAATTACCATTATATAGTTTTCAAAGCATCAATTTAACAAAGTAATTGCAATAACTGAAACTATATAAATTTTCTAGTGAAGGTTCTAGCCATCTACACTCGTAATAAGGCTCTATTTACCAAGGTTTAGGAATACGGATTCTATCCACCCGCACTGGCTCCATCTGCCAGGATATGTACCCGAGAGTTTTAACAACTCCTGAGTTGTCAAAAGATTTTATTTTAAAACCAAAACCAAAGTTCTACCATGTGAAAGCGCATATTACCCGCCCTTGATCATGGGTATGGCTATTCGAATAATTTTATACTCTGTAGAGATTGTATATCTTTACCCACAACATATGATCATCCCATATTACCACCAGATAAGCATACTTCCTTTGGTGTGTAGTGGAGAGATTATGACAAGGCTGTTACAATGTATTTCCTAATGAGGCTACACCTGCTAAGGTTTCCACCACCGTGATGTTCTATCCACCCGCTCTGGAAGCCCCTCTTATGCCATCATGTCAAAGGCTTCTATCCAGCTCACTTGATCATGTGCCACTGAATGGCGCAACCCATGTTGGTTTGATGCAAATTAGACTTGTGATTATACAGTAGTGCTCAGTTTGGACAATCACAAATGTTGGTCCCTAATTGACTAGGGTGTGAAACTTTTACAATATAAGTTCTCGTGCTCAATTCACACCAATCCAATCTTACCATCCGCCTAAGTCTAAAATGATTTTTACCATTTTATAAACCATTGGCAATACCTACTGTCTAACGTTTGATAAAAATAATTGTATAAAGATTTGATAATATTATTTCCACCCATAGAATGGTATTGATCAAAAAGCTTGTCTAAGCAATTCTACCATTCTAAATATAATCAAACAGTTATATAATCTCAATACTAATATCAATATTAAATGAGGGTATAACAATATCGGATTAACTAACAACGTTAAGACAGAGGCTACCATTTTATGCAACATAGCAATGCATTTAAATTTAAAATAATAAAATGATTTTGATAAACATAGGTACAATGTGGTAAAAGGAGACTTGCTTTCATTGATGTAAAATGGTGCTTCTTCTTATTGGTTCAGGTGCTCTTCAACAACATCGAGTTTAAACGTGTAAAACAGGAGCAAACAAATCAATAAATAAAATCACAAAAATACAAAATAGGTGCTAAAAGGTATATTAGGATTTTATATGAATTTAGGAACTTGATTCATTCAATTCAAAGTTCGGACAATGGAGAACGGATCGTCGGAAGATTGAATGAAATGGAAAACATTGAAAATTCATAAATGAGGGAATATTCCCTAGCATCTTCTTTTCGGGCTGGTTTTTGAATTGAATTGTGGATGACAAGTGGGGCCATGCTGTAAGTGAGAGGGAAAGTGATGAAGAGAGCAAAGCTCAGGATAAAGAGGAGGCTCTAGAGGCATGGCATGGGCAACACATGGAGATGATGGCATCACCGGCAAGGAGAGGCGTAGAAGGTAGGGGAAATTGGCCAAATGGCTTGCTGGAGACCTAAGGAAGGATTGGGAGGCCACGACATGGCAAACGGAGAACGACGGTGGCTAGGACGACGCTCAGTGTGGCCGCCAGGCACGAGTTGATGTGGGTGGCAGTGCTCTGGTGAAGAACATGCAAGCATGGACATGGCCTCGGCACGCAGAACATATTGGTAGGGTTGGCTTGGCAGGAGTTGGCTCACTACGGTGAATGGCAATGGAATATGGGGTGGCATTAGTGGTGGACAACCACGATGAAGCATTGGACAAATTGGAGTATGGAATACATGGGGTATGTCGTAGTGATGATGTAGAAGCAAGGAATTATAATTTGGTTCACCAGAGGTGATGAATCGACAACAAAAGATGATTTAGGCCGGTTTTGGGGAAAACCCGATTCCCGTCAAGTGGCTGCATGAAAATCAAATTAACTTAACATGGAGATTGATGAATCTAGGTAACATGATATGATGTGAAAGGATTATGAAAAACTTCACTGGAGTGGAAGATGGCAGCAATGTGGTAGTGGCTAGCGCTCGGGAAGACAACTCTTCTGGCCGCGATAATCCATAGAAGGTTGTGAGGTTTGGGGAGGGTGTGAGGGGGTTGAATACTATCACATTGCACTATTTTATAGGGCAAGAACGAGAGAAACGGGATTGAATATGTGAATTGAATCAATGTCGGTTTCAACTTTGACGGTTTAGAAATTGAAAAACAGATGATTAAATGCCAAGAAATGAAAAAGAGAATTGATTCCTGGTAGTGATTGCAGACGTTCTCCAAGCAAGCATTTTCTTTTGGTGGGGGAAAAGCCTGAATTTTGGCCGGCATGCATGGCTTCGGTGGTTCGGCATTGGAACAGAGGAGAGAGAGAAGTAGTTAGCTAGAGGAAGAAACATAGTAGCCAAATAGGAGGGAAGAAAAAAGAAAGGGAGGAAAAGAAAAGGAAAAGGAAGGAAAAGGAAAAAGAGAGTTGGGCCAAGAAAAATGGGCTCAACCCAAGGAAAAAGAAAATGGGCTTTGGCCCAGAGAAATAAAATTGATATTTGTTGGAGATTTGAATTTAAATTTTGGAATTGGATTTGAATTTAAATGGAAAGGGATTTAATTTTGGAAGTGAGGACATATGTTTTCCATACTTGATGTCAAAATTTTACACTTCCAAAGGCTCGTTCTCCTTCATCCTAACTCCAGTTGAGGACGTTCAAATTTCAAAATTCATCTAAAATCAATATCTATACAAATTTACAATATTTTCAAATTTTGGAGTTCATTTGAATTTTATTTGAATTTAGAGAGTTATTTTCACATGTAGAGTGCACCAAACTACAGAGCAAGATAAGTCACACACCGTTGATCATGTTGATCCCAGTTTATAAATAAATTTATATTATTTTAAATTATATTGCATGCTTAATTTCTAATCTCTATATTTGAAATTCGATTTTACATTAGTTAATACCCATTTGTTATGACTCTCTTGACTTTACAAATTCGTGTACCATGTCAACTTAGATTAAAACTCTAGTTAGTATACTAGTATGACTAGAGAGTTTGTGTAGCAAATGCGTAGACCTGCATAGAGTTAACTTTAGGTTCGGATAAATTTTTCACATAAAATGATATGTGTTTAAAATGTATTCTTGACTTCGATAAGTCAAGGAGGCCTATGGAATATTTCAAAATAAAATATAAAATTTGGTTTATACTTAGGCCGTGAATAAGGTGGTGGACGCTTACTAGTATAAGTTGTAGCTCGATGGCTCAACGTGGATACTAGGCACGACAGGGATGTGGATAGAGCCTAAGTCAATTATGTACTGGTACAAAGCCCTTTTTGTACTACCACAAGGCTGGTCTGGGACAGCCTTGGTTAGCTAATTTGCAGGTCCCAACCTGAGTCTTGTTATAGCCTAAATGTGAGTATGGCGTGGGCTATGGAAAGACTCACATGGCACAAGATGGTGCCTTAATCAGGTGGATTTCTTATTGGAGTGAAACTTTAGTAGAGACATGGCCAGGTTGAAGGCTTAACTTCGTAAAAATCTTGTTATAGTTACTCAGTCGTACGCCTAAGGTAGCATGTAATGGCCGATATAATGAGTTAATCATATCTTGTAGGTAAAGCTATACAATCTCTGTAGAGTGTATAAACTATCCTGGATAGCAGTGCCCATGGTCATGGGCATGCTGAATAAGTTTTTTTTCATAGATTAGACTTTATTTTTCATAAACTTATTTTGGATGGAACTAAGGTATCTTTTTGGGAGAAACATGGTCCGGGTGGGATACCCGTAGTTAGGTTAGCGCTAGGTCGGTGCCAGTACTAATATTATTATTTTTAAATTATGGTTGTTACTTGGATTATTAACTTCAGCAATTTCAATCTATTTATTGTATTTCATTAAATAGCGTTTATGCTTAAATAACCATATAAGCATTCCTTTGTTGTCTTTATCATTATATCACATTTTTCAATGTGACTTACGGAGTACAAGTTTGTACTCACTCTTGCTTTCACCAACTTAAAGGAGGATGTCTTCGATTACGGGGATGACTAGGACGAGTAGGCCGCGTCTTACTGTCGTCTGCCTATGGGCAGGCTTTGGCTTCGCTTTCTTCAGTTGCTTCCACAGTTATTTCCTTTTTACTATTGTTTCTAATGAGCATTTATGTAAACTTTGGTCATAAGATCGTACTCCTATATTTAATAAAGTTTGTCATTTGCGCTTGATATTTATCCCTGTTACCATTATGTGTACTAGTTGATCCTAGACTTATGGATTTACACAGAAGATTTAGAGTCATCGCTCTAGGGTCCAACGTTATTATCCTAGGAGAAGGCCTGAGCCTGTACAAAAATCCCTGTATCTTTTCTCTATGTGATCGTAACCATGTCTCCAAGAGTTTCGTCGAATCCAAATAATTATGCGTAAGATTGGTATTACAACACTGATAGTGCAGGACTGGAATTCCCTGTCCTGCGCATACGAAAGTACTTGCATGGTCCATGAGTCTCAGTCTAGGATCCGGGTCCTTCTGCCCCTGAAGATGGGCAGTCTGCGGTATCCTAGGTACTGTATGAGCTGTTGTAGGAGGCTGACAAACTCCCCATCATTCTCTCCATGCGAGAAATGATCCCACAGACCTGCGGATGATGTTCCAACCATTTACAATTTTGAACAACAAGACATTAGAACAGGTGAAAATATAAAGAAAGTACAGATAAGTAAAGATGTAAGAGTGATAAGTAAGGCAAGTAGTACGTTGCACACAGCACAGCTGAACCCCAGCTATACTGTAGCACGATGTCCTCGTCCGAATCTGCGATGGACTCTGTGAGGTAAAGGTAGATTGGGTACACCGCATCTCCCTTAGTGGTCGGGAACTTGATCCACTCAAATAGGTACATCAGGTACATAATGAGGTGGCATTAAACCACCTCTGCCGTGGCATCCTCAGGGCAATATATGTACCGTCGAAGCCACACATGCGGCACCCCCTTGCTCTTCTTGGGGATAGCCATCTTGAAGCTTTGAGCAAGATGCACCTTCTAGTTAGGTGATCTTTATAGAAGGACGACTACAAGGCCTCGTAAGAGAAGGCCTATAATGAAGCTGATATCCTGCAATATCACCGTCATCTCCCCCCACCCAAAGTGGAAGGTGTGGGTCTTAGGTCGCCATCGATCGGCAAGGGTGGAAAGAAGAGATGTGTCGATTCAAAAGTTTTGGCATGTGTTCGTCATGTGTGCAAATGCAATCAGCCCAAACGCACGTAGCTTATCAACATAGCTGTCGTCCAACGGCCAAGTTTCCCTTGATGCCCGTGTGATAAGTGTTGGCGGCCCATTACCACTGATCCAACCGTGGTAGCGATGGTGGGCATTCCACGCCTCCTCCAGCACGAACGGTATATTAGTTGCCATTCCTAACTATAGAGAATGAACAATACGACAAAGGACATCATTGCAATGTAGCAACCAACATCCAAATATTATGCAAATTCAAAAGGGTGTTGTTCAACATGTCAGTGAGGTAGAAAAAAAATATTTCAATGCACTGTTGAAAGAAACTTTTTAGATTTTTAATTTAAATGCTAATAAAGGCTACTATTTACAAACAAAGATTAAATAAGGTCTAAAAAATCTAGAAAAATTCTTACATTCTCTTAAGATGTCACATAGCTCTCGAAAATTATTATTTTGGATTTTTTCTATAGTGAATTTGTCTTGGTTTATAAAATAACTCAAATATGTTGATTTTAGATTTGAATTTCAAAAATAAATCAAACGGAAGGGTCAGTTCAGTTGTACACTACGCTAATGATCCACTAAAAATTTTTAATATTTTTGGCTAAGCCAATTTACCCTATTTAATTTTTATCATAGGGACATATTTTGAACTAAAGACAAAATCACCTTTTTCTAAGGTCAAATGGAGGCTAACAGATGGCAATGGCATATAATTGAATTTCACTTCAATTCAATACCGTATAATACAGAGAGTGTTAAATACACAAATATAATAAATTGTATTTCTAAAAAATATATAAAAAATTGAGATGTATTAAACGGAAACGCATAAAAAATATACCATTACTTATAGCGCATTTGTCTAATAACGAGCATGAGACACTGCAAATTAGAAAATACACTATATTAACAACTAATTATGAAATTAATGCTAACAAAAGATTAACATAATAATTAAACACGTATCGACTGCGAAGGAATCCTTAGGAGCTACGTGCTCATCCTTTATAGATCGTTACGAAGAAGACAGCGAATAATACTGAGGCTCCGCTCATTTCAGCTTTTTTTCAGCTTCAGCTTCTAGCTTCAGTTTTTTTTTACTATTTAGTAATTCGTCTCTTTCTAAATTTTTTTAGATTTTTTAGGCTTTTTTAAATTTTTCTTTTTTTCCCGTGTTCCTTTGCATTATCCGTGATGGGCTAATATATTTTTTCTATTTTTACATTTTTTTAAATTTAATTATACCCAAAAAGCCAAATCAGCTACTGATAAAAAAGCTATTCTGATGAAATTTCATCAATGAAGCGTGCTCATCGCTAAAACGATCACCCCTGAACAACGTAAAATTTAAATAATCACAAAACGATCTCGAAACGCGTAGCCCATGTGGCCCACAGATCTCGACCGGGAGAACCACATGGCACGGTCGGTGCGCGCGCCACCTGCTGGTGGGCCACAGCAGACGAGACGAGACGAGAGAGAGTCGTCGTCGTCGCCAACGCCAAGCCCACCACACCAGACCACTCGGCCACGCCTGGTTGACTTCCTCCTCCTCGTCGTCGTGCATCCACCCATCGAGTTGCTCGTCGAGCCAATCCGATCCAAACCACCAATACGAATCGAAGAGAAGTCGTCGCAGGCATGGACGGCGCGAACTGGCGCCCCACCCAGGGGGCTGACCCTGCCGCCGGCGCCGAACCTAACGCCGCCGCCCCCGCTGGAGGCGACTGGCGCGCCCAGCTCCAGCCCGAGGCGCGCAGCAGGATCGTCAACAAGATGTACGCAAACCCTACCTTACTTTACCCTCTAATTGATTTGATTTGCTTCCCCTTTCATCCCCTCACTCTGCTTATCTAACTTGAGGGATCCTTTCTTCCTCTTCCTCTCCTCCCCTTTTTCGAAATAAAAAAGATTTCGGGTCAATTTGGCCATCCATACAACTTACTTTGATCTATCCATACCCATAGCCACAGGAACAGCAATAGATTCGTCGTCGATCCATTCTTAGGTCGAAATTCCCTACTGGGGGATTAAGTTAACTAATCATCGTCTCACACCTCTGCTGATTAACCTTCAATTATTCACCACATCTTTTCTTTTTGTGCGTGCCTTCATTTTCCCCTCAACAAACAAAGTTGTTGCAAGCTCTTTTAATCGTTTCATCTCAAAATAATCCACTCTCATTACCTCATTCAATTGAAACTCTATGTTAACAACTAAACACAAGTAACTTATTCACGAAAATGTACAAATTCGGTGTGATAAGATTATAACTTAGACCATAAACGTACACCATGATGTACACCAATGTAGTATAACACGGAGATGATATATTATTTCATCGCATTTACTAGTGTGGTGGGAGATGTAATCTTGTTCTCAAACTAGAGTCACTCAAGTCATCTGGTTCCCAAAGGGATCTTCCTCACATGGTCACGAGTCATGACTAGATCAAATGTATGGTGGCGAACGGCCTTCTTTTTTTTTTCCTTTTGCATCTTTGGATCATGCATGTGCCACTTTTGGCAAGTCTGTTCTTGCAATGGATGCCTGGAATGTTGTAGCTGTTTGCAAGTTACGTGCCACATATTGTTGCAGAAAGCCTTTGAAAAGCAATATATCTGTCATTGTATTCACATGTTGCATTGTATGCGTAGAATGGAGACTATGAAGAAGCATTTGAAGAAGCATCTGCCATTATCAGTGCCTGAGGGGCTGGACGAACTTCAAAAAATCGCTGTGCGATTTGAAGAGAAGATTTATGCTGCAGCCACCAACCAGGTACATTTAGCGTAACCTTGCTAAGCTTCCAGGGGCGGAGCAAGAACTTTTAATTGTGGGGTTCAAGCAGGCTCTGTGGATCGACAATAGAAAAGAATTGATCTTCAAATGTTCTAAAAGATTTTAGGTTGATTTTTAAGTACTTTTACCATTTTCATCCACCCCCCCCCCCCCGGCGCGCGCGAGCGCTAAGCCAGTGAACCTGGCCACCAAAGTTATTTTCCCGAAATCTCAGTTTCTGTAGCATTTTCACATAAAGTATCATATAAATAGTAACTGAGATTTTTAAATGTTGTCAATGTGCTAACATAAATGATAGAACAAATCATGAGCTTGGTTTTTGTCAATGACCATGTTGAATTTACGAGTGTTGTACATTGAGTTACTTCACTCCATTGTTCTACCAGTTCATGTTTGTATAAGTTGCCCATGTGTCCAAAATTGTTATATGTCCAAATAAGTAAACAGGTCCATCATGGGAATATGGGATACGCAATAGTATACAGTCATTTATCCTGGACCAAACATCAACAAGAGTTTACTCCCCCCTTCCATTTTGTGTTGGAAAGGGCTTCATTGTATTGCTTCCGCTCCTTTGTGCTAAACATTTTCAAAGGGATTTATTTGGTTGGGGGCACACTGTGTCACTATTTTCATTTGGATTTCCTGTTTGTAGGATTATTTGTGGCAAAGTGGTTTGCTTCCTATATGAGTGTTTTTGCATGACTGCATGAGTAAAATGATTTTTTTAAGCAATTCCTTTTCAACTGTGCTAATCATTGTTGTTACGGCGGAGCTGGGTAGATGCCATAGACATTCGCCGCGACTTGGGGGGAGGCGGCATTGGGGAGGAGGCGAGGCGGCGGGGGGAGGAGAGGAGGCGAGGCGGCGGGGGGAGGAGAGGAGGTGAGGTGGCAGGGGGAGGAGGCACCGGGGAGAGGAGAGGAGGTGAGGTGGTGGGCGGGGGGGGGGGGGGAGGGGGGAGGAGAGGAGTGACCGAGTGAGTGCGGGAGAGAGAGAGAGAGAGGAGTCGGCAGTAAATTGAGTCGGCACAATGTATACGCATGCATGTTGGGATACATACATCATGTAGACATGCATAGCGTGGCCACTTGCCGTGGTGTCGCCATGGCGTCCAGGTGCCCCTTAGACACCATGGTCACCAACTACGCCATAACAACCATGATGCTAATCATACCAGAACTTATGGTTGGCAAATTAGCATTAGTATAAAACTTAAAAGTTAACATTGTTTTCTTTTGCATTACTCAGTCTGATTATTTGCGGAAGATTGCTCTGAAAATGCTTTCTATGGAGACACCAAAGCCACAAGGCCCACAACAACCTCCTGGAAATGCACAAGTGATTCCAAATCAAAATCCATCCGGTCCAGGTATCATATGCAGTAAACTGAGTGTTACACATTCTATGTGCTATCATATTCACCTTTTGGTTATACATTACTACATTAGCTGTGGCAACCTTGTCATTTGTGGACAATGAAAATTGCTGATTCCATTAAATGGTGACCCCATGCATTTTATGGCGATAATCATGCTCCATTTGTAAAGTGGGAAAACCACCTGATGGATGGAGCTATCATGTATAAGATTTTTGCATCTAGCTTTTGTCATGGATGGTTTGCATATCTGGTACTACTAACACCTGTTGTCTAAGGAATTTGCATTTTCTTATTCACCTTTTCTTTTATTGCTCATTGTGTCTTTTGAAGGAGAAATTTTGTTGTTGCTAAATTTATGATCCATTATAACTTAGATGTTCAATTGATGCTGTGTGAAATGATGTGCTTAGTAAATGATTATACCATGGGAGGTTTTAGTAACTTGGCTTTTAGGTTGGAGCTGGAGTACAGTACTGTGATTACTGAGTTAACATGCCCATGGTTGTCACAGCGTCGTCTAAACATCGCCTAAGTGCAAAGGTGCCCCAGGGTGGACACCATGGAGGTCCGCCTCTCCTTGGCCAGTTAGGCGAGCGCCCAGGATTTCTAGGTGTCCATGGTGAGCTTCTGGGTGTCCACCTTGCCAGCTGGATGGGGTGTGTATGTGTGAGAGAGAGAGATAAGTGTCTGCTTGTGTGTGTGAGAGAGAGACGTGCCTGGGAGTGTGTGAGATAGAGAGGCGACTTGGGGATGAAACCCTAGCCCCTCCAATCTGGCAATCCCTTCTTCGACCTCCAGATCTGGAGGTGCAACCCCTCCTTGTTCTTCCCTGCACCTCTTCTCTGTTCTCTGCTCTGCACTGCTTCTCTGTTCTCCTGATCTGCTCTGCTCTACGCACTATGCTGTATTCTCTAGTCTCCCGGAGCCTGATCTGCTCTGGTGCTCTTCCCCTTTCTCCTCGATCTGCTCTGCTTTGTTCCTCTTCCCCTCTTCCGCGATCTGGTGTGCTCTTCTGCCCTCTGCTCTGCTGCTCTCTTTGCTATTGTAGAAGTGTAGTGCTGCTAATGCTCTCTGCTCTGCTGCCCTCTGCTCTGTGCTTTGCTGTTGATGTTCTCTTCTCTAGTACTAACTGTATAATTTGCTGTTTAATGCATGCCTTTATGTTCATCTATGTTGCCCAGGTGATGATTAGGTAACACCCTAGTCGACTAGTGGACAAGGCGCCTGTTAGGCACCGTGATCGCCTAGTACACAACCAGGAAAAAAACAGTGGACTGTTTTCAGTTCTTTCTTAGATTATGTTTGTTCTCTCTTTGCTGCTACTTTTCAGATTATGTTAATGTTTTCTGCTTCTCAGTTTTCCCAAAGGAACTAATGATTAGCTGTAAATAAGTTGCTCAACCCTTTAATTGCTTCAAGTTTCCCATATACTATCTTTGTAGAATTCATTGTATCCTTTTATTGTTCTACCCTCTAATTTTTTCCTGTTATGTTCTCCCATTTCTCTGTTGTGACCCTATAGATATTAACCTTAGATTTCATCCGCTGTTTAAGCCAGCTTAGGGACCTGACCATGGTTATCAAGTCGTCGACTAGTCGATGACTAGTCGTCGACTAGTCGACAAGTCGGTGAGCCAGGACCGACTTGCGCCGGCGACTCGACTTGCGGTGGCAAGTCGGGCGCCTGGTCGACTAGTCGTCGACTTGCCCGTCGACTAGTCGACCAGGCGCTGGCAAGTCGGGCGACTTGGGGGCTCCGAGTGCAGTCGTCGCCGGCCGCCGCCACCCGCCAGATCCAGATCCGTCTGCAGTCGCCTCGGCCGCCGCCAAATCCAGGTACCTCCGCCCGCCTCCTCCTCCCGGCCCCCCGCCCGGCCTCTCCGCCCGACCTCCCTCCGCCTCCTTCCTCCTCCCTCCGCCTTCCTCCGCCCCGGTCTCCCTCCGCCCAGGCCTCCCTCCTCCTGATCGGGCGGCGGGGGAGGAGTAGGGGGCGGCGGGGGGGAGGGGGGAGGAGGGGGTGACGGGGGAGGAGTAGAGGGCGGCGGGGGGGAGTCGGCGGCGGAGTCGGAGTAGAAAAAGGCAGCGGGGCGTCGAAGCGACGGAGCAGCGGGGCGTCGAAGCGACGGGAAAAAAAGCAGTGGGGGCAAGTAAAGGGCTGGTATTTTTGCAATTTAACCCTCTTAATTGCTGAAATTGTAATAAAGCTTTTCTCTATATATACATATTCATATAAACAGTATAAACAGTACCTGTCGACTAGTCAGCCGACTAGTCGACTAGTCGGTCCTGAGGAGAGTAGTGTCGACTTGTCGACTTAATAACCTTGGACCTGACATTATTTTCACCTCAGTTTCTTAAGGCAATGTTTATGCTACAAGAACTACTGCCTCCATTTCACAATATTTGTCCAAGCCTACCATGTGCACAGACTTAGGAAGCACCAAATTTAAGAAAAGTTAATGAGAAATGACCGTACACACCCCGGTTAAATGATATACTATAACCACTTAATCTTTCTCTCACATCATTAAAGCAGAGGTAGAGTGGAAATGTTGCAATTACTACAATCTTGATTTCCTCAATGGACAAGCATTGTGAACGATGCTTCTCAGGACAATGGACAAACATTGTAAAACAAAGGGAGTAGCTTTAAATTGTTTGGACTAAAAAAATTGGAGATGACAACTGGATATTCATAATTCAGATGCAGTTAAATATGCAATGCACATTGATCATCGTGTTGACTAAGCTGACCCCGTTGATCTTCTGTGCCTTTTGTGCACCACATTTGGTTTTCTGATTCGTGGACATTTTTGCTGGAGAATGCTACTGTGCAACAATCATTGCAATCTGGTGTTGAGCTCATTGTTGTTGCTGTACTTTTTTAGTAGCAAGCGCACTAAAGTAGGAACACCACATTTGGTTCTGGTTTGTGGAGATTTTTGTTGGAGAGTGTTACTGTGCAACAATCGTTGCAATCTGACTTCTGCCTCATTGTTGTTCCTGTACTTCTTTAGGAGCAAGTGCACTATACTTTTTTAGTAGCAAGCACACAAGTTTCTACTTGCCCCTGCATTCCATCCTATGTTGTACTAGCAGCTTGCTATTTGATGGCTTGTCCATTACTATCTTGTTTGACAGCTCTGCTTTTTATGCAGCATCTCTGGACTCCACTGCTCAAACAGGTCATGCAGGTGCAGGTGATTGGCAAGAGGAGATATATCAAATGGTAAGACATGCTACCATCTCTTTTGGTGTTCCCAAGCTCGCTCACTTGACCTATCTAAAAATCATAGAAAAGGACCTCCATAACAAAGAGGTTGAGATTGCACTAATCTAGATTGATAGAAGATGAAACAAGAGACCATGTTGGATTTTAGGGGCTTTTTTTCCCTCACTATCTGTTGCCCCTCTTCCTTTTCCTTCTTTTGGTCTGTTTTCCACCAAACTCCTCTCTTTTGTTTCCCCTTGCAAATAAAGTTAGAACTGAAATTTCATACAGCGACGCTTTAGTCTGGTACGTAGATGTACTACGTTCTGGCAGTATTCTTTTAAGATGTAAAGGGGATTCTGTGTGACTATGGAGCATACGGTATCTAGAAGTTATAAGGTTAGTTAGTGGTCATTTTCTTGGTCATGTAAGCTAACATTAATCAAAACTGTGGTTTATTTAATGGGCATAATGGTTTCTTATTTTATTTCAAATTCCTATGCTTGTAATAGCTACTTGAACTATCTTGCCAGTGCCATATTTGTTACCTTAATCACGAACCATGGTATATTCAATGTTCTGTTTTCCTTTTCTGTACTATTCATCTCTGTATAGCTTCTACAACAAATTTATGTGTATGTGGTTTTCTTTGTCCACAGGTTAAGAGCTTGAAGGACCAATACTTTGCAGAACTCAGTGAATTATACAATAAGATCTGTGTGAAGCTGCAGCATGTTGACAGCATGATACCACCTCAAAAGCCATCAGACCAGTATGAAAAGATGAAGGGCTTCAAAATGATGTTGGAGCGTACACTGCAAGTCCTGCAAATTAACAAGAACCACATTCAACCTGCACTGAGGGAGAAAGTTCCTGCATATGAGAGGCAAATTATGAGTATCCTAAATGCACAAAGAATGAAGCCTGTGCAGACACAAGGGCAGCAACAGTTTCAGCAATCTGCTGGGCAAGCTCCTAGTTCTAACATTTCACAGCAACAACAGCCTTCCCAAGGGTTGCCACAGCATGATAGTCATACTAATCAGATGCCTCAAGCAAGTTTGCCGAGTATGAGCACTGGTTTACAGTCCTCTAGTGCAGCTGGCTCTCGTCCGCTGAGGTGGCGGCGTGGCTCCGCGCGCATGGCCCCAACGAGCTCGCCGAGCACCCGGACCCGTCGATGCTCCATCTCATTGCGCAGCCTACGCGTGCAGCTGCGCCAACGACCGCTACCGCCTCATGGAGCCCTCCTCGCCGTCACCGCCGTCAGGGAGCGCCGCGTCGCGGGACTTGGCGAGGCAACCGTCCTCGGACGCCTCCTCCAGCGCCTCCCGCAGCATGCTCTCCTGCAGGCGCCGCCCGCCGCCCGACCCCGCCCCCGCCGGCGACGGCTGCAGCGGCCGGTGCTTCTTGTCCAGGAGCAGCGCCCAAGCAATTCGCGGAGGAGCAGTTTGTGGAGGAGGTTGCACTCAAAAAGGGGCATCTCGGTGCGGTCCGTCATCTTTTGATCATCTTTGGTGATCCAGCCATTCAATCGGTGCATGCGTTGATGCCTTGTGCTGTCATATGGTGGTCTTTGGAGGTTGCTACTGCTTATAGTTTGCTAAGTGTTTGTCTTTTGGTACTTGTTGAATGAACTATGAACTCTTGTGAAACCCTTGTTTGAATGTGTGATAAACTTGTAATCACTGTGGTTAAGTTTGCATGATGAACTTGTAATAGCTATAATTTTTTAGTATCATGTTCTCATATGAATTTTCATCATACTATTCTTGATTACAATGTTCACTCAAGTTCAATAAATAAATGTTTTTGCCAAAATTTTCTAAAAATCTATACATGTGATTGCATGTCATTTCTTGAATGTACATACACATATTTAGGGGGAGTTTTTATTTATTCGTTAATTGACTTTGAAAGTAACATTCTCAAGTACTTTGAGCTTATTTCAAGAATTACTTGTTTTTCAAAGTTCCAATAAGAATATACAGCTCGTTTTCAACAAGTGGTATATTCAAACTATTTCAATTCACTTATATCGTTTGGGTTGTCATCAATTACCAAAAAAAAGGAGATTGAAAGCATCTTGTAACATTCCAATTTCTGATGCAATAAATATTGTGTAAATTGGGGGCCTTTCCAATTTCAATGACCTCGCACTAATTCAATTTCGAGCGCGCTTATTAGGGATCGTGGCAAATAGCAAGGCGGTGTCCCGCAGGATTGTCTGCTTGTCCTCCTTCCTTCATTGTGGAATTTTACCTGCATACCCAGTTGTGCTGAATCTGTGGGGTGCGTGTTTTTTCCTTGGAGGGCCTTGTGTACCGCACTTACATTCTTAATTTTTTTTGTCGTCTTCATCGCCGTAAAATCTTCCCATTATTGTTCTAAGAATCGATACTTGTGAAAGGGCGTTAGTTTCTTCTCCATGTACTGCTTGACAAGTAGGCTCTTGAAATTCTTTAATGTTTTGCACGCCGCTAGCAAGGGCAGCATAATCATTTATTGTACAAAACAACAAGAAGCGCAAAGTGAAATTCTCTTATTTGTATGCATCCCATATATGTACCCCTTCATTCCACATTACTTTTAGATCTTCCACCAATGGTGCTAGGTACATATTAATATCATTCCCAGGTCCCTTAGATAAGTATCGACAGCAAAATATACTTTCGCTTCATACACAACGAAAGAGAAAGGTTATAAATGCAGAGAGCCGCGGGCCAAGTGCTATGTCGGCTGCTCATATTACTAAAATGATTTATTCCATCTATACTCAATCCAAACCTTATATTTCTCGATTCTGCACCGAAGTCTGCAAACCTCCTATTAATGTTTCTCCACTGGGTGGAATCAATAAGGTGTCTTAGCATTCCATCATTTTTGCGCTCCTTCGAGTGCCAACGCAGCAGTTTTGCCTCCTTTGGATTCGCAAAAAACCACTTCAAATGGAGAATTATAGGAAGATACTATGCCACCTTAGCAGGAGGTCCTTTCTTCACCTCTGTTTCCTTGCCGTCATCTGATTGACAAATTTGGCATGCCCACATGATGGGAACTGATCATGCATAGCCAAGTAGATGTAAACCATCTTCAATTCCACCAAAAGTTAGATCTAAATTTTGATGCAACGAAAAATAAATTACACTACTAACCATATATAGGGTAATGAAAAACTTAATGAATCTTCAATCACTCTTACTAAATAGTCTCCTTTCACCAAATGCCCTGAAAGCCTTGCCTCCAGCTCAAAGCACCAGCCAAGATATGGAATTCAAGACAAAGGGTATACTTCGTCCACGGTTCTACTCGGCGCAATTAATATAGCAGGATTATCACAGATGATATTTATTAAAATCCGTCAGTGATAACTTTATTATCACAGACGATTTTTATTAAAAATTGTCTGTGATAATTCACAGACAGTTCAAACTAAAAACCGTCTGTGATATTCGGTAGTATCACAGGCGGTTCGTGGTAAAAACCGTCTGTGATACTTTATAGACGATTTTTACCATGAACCATCTGTGATACTAAATCTTCACAGATGGTTTTTAGCAATAGCAACAACACAGATGGTCTGCAAATTAAAATCGTCTGTGATAACGTACATCACAGACGGTTTATCAAACTATCTGTAATGTACTGTCTAGTAATAGGCTTTCTGTAATAGTGATATTTTAAATAGGAGAGGTCATGAATAATTATTGGAATCCGAAAAATATTCAAATATGATTTAATTTTGAACATAACCTAATCCAAATTTGTATATGATATTTATCCAACTCGTATTTAAATATGAGGAAAAAATATAGAAGTATCGTTTTCACCCCTAGGTGCTACTCTTCTTTTTTTATGTACTCCACGAAGTCCAGAGCCTAGGGCCCATGATGCTGCCCGCCCAATGCACACAAGATAATCATTCTTGAAGTAGCTTCGTTAATTCTGTATCACCAGTTTTAATTACAGTGTCATGTATACAGATTTTTCGCACTTTTCTTTTAGCTAGAGCATCGGTGCTACTGGATGGATTCTCTTATGAGCCATCAAAGAAGCAAAGAAGCACGCATGCTCACTACTACAAAAAAAAAATTATATATTAGATGTCTCATCATAGACAGTTCATAAAAACCGTCAGTGTTAAATGCAATCACAGACGGTTCTTGAGAACCGTTTGTGATATTTCAAATATTACATAAGGTTCTTATTGTTCTTAATAAGAATCGTCTGTAATATTCCCGTAATATTATAGACGGTTCTTAATAAGAACCATCTGTGATATTGGCAGTATCACAGATGGTTCTTAATAAGAATCGTCTGTGATATGTTTCCCGCCTCGCATATCCCTAAAATTTCATAATTTCCTGCCTGAGTTCGAATAGGATTCCGTTTTGATATACCTTCAGTAAAACGGGCATAACTTTTGCATACAGTGTCCGTTTTCGATGTTCTTGTACTCGTTGGAAAGCTAACGACGAGCCCGATCCAAAACAATGACCTCTTGTACCAGTTGTCCTCGAAGACCCCTAAAATCGACCATCTTTAGCCTCAAATTTTGCATCGCAAGTTTTTAATTTCTATTTTTGCCAAAACTTTTGATCTTCCCTTCAAAATTTGGAGTTCGTCTCAACTGCAAAGTTGCAGATCTCATCGAAACCTTTCAAATGAGTATATATAAGCCATGTTGAACTTTGTTATTTCATATTTTGAGATTAGTTGTTTATATTATATCGGTATATATATAGCCAATATCACAGACGGTTCGTGGTTCAAACCATCTGTGATACTATTACAGATGGTTCTTACCAAGAACCATCTGTGATAATTTGTTCACTGACCACTGAGCCCTTCAATCCTCTCCAACCTAATTCTAGCCAATAGAAACCGACCAACCCACACCCCACAGATCATCCCACCTCTTCCTCCCTATAAATACACACCTGAACCCATCCCCTACCCTTTATGTGCTCAAAATCTCTCCAGGCTCCTCACTGTCCTCCTCCTCCATTGCTCAAAATCACTAGTATTTGATTCTGTAACTACTATGTGGTGTTTAGGGCTGATGGAAGCGAGTGCAGACGATTCAATTCTAGTATTTTGTTGCTCCTTTATGGTGTTTAGGGCTTCCCAGGAGCTTACAGTGATACTGTAATGGTGGATATTCTAGTATTCTGTTGCTACTTTCTACTGCTACTTCTAGTGATATTATAATGGTGGATTGTAATCTTGTGATATTGTAATGATGGATTGTAATGGAAATAAAATGTTCTCTGCTATGTTTGATATCGTATTTGCTTGTTTTCGCTTGTTTTCAAAAGGCATAGCTAACATTTCCTGATGCTAACTGAAAAATAGAAAAAAATTTAGGTATAGAATGAATTATCATAGATGATTTTGTAGTATAAACCGTCTGTGATTTACTATCACAGACGGCTCTAAACTAGAACCGTCTGTGATACTCATAGAGTATCACAGACGGTTCTAGTTTAGAGCCGTCTGTGATAGTGTTTTTTACAGACGGTTCTAGTTACAAACCGTCTGTATTGTATTTATCACAGATGGCTCACAAACCGTCTGTGATAACATTTGATTATTACTGACCCATAAATTCAGACGGTTCAGATAACTGTCTGTGATGACGTTTTTGAACCATCTGTGATGATTGATGATTTCTGTAGTAGTGGCTTTAGTAAAAGCACCCCAAAGCCCAAACACAAGCCAATGGGAAAAAAGCTCATGAGTAAGAATGATTATCTCACCACTTTTAATTATAGTTTTTTTTGTTCTTTTTGTAGTACATGTACTCACCACCCTTCTTAAAAATGTAAGTTCTGAATCTTGGCATACAATATATGTAATGCAAGAGAGCGACATTTTAGGAATTGCAAATAATGATATCTCATCTTGCGCGTCATCACCAAATTATACAAAAAAAAAGCTCATGTTCTTTCTAGTTTTTGGTTTTTGCTACATTACCCAACTTTCAAAAAAAAACAAGCCCTTAAGATCCTAAACAGCTAAATCCACCTTGGTGCTATTAAAATAAGCCACTCCACCGAGTCGTGTATGTAGGTAATCACGCAGACCTAGCTATATATAGTGAACACAGCCAAACATCATGGACTATGGGACTACATATTTTGATTTCGAAATTGCTTAGCTTCTGTACGCAAGTTAACACAAGTACTCACCAGCAGGCATGAATTATACCCAATTTAGTGTTACTCGTCAAAACATAACAATGTAGTTGCATGACTAGGACCATTAATTCCACCTTGTTTTAATGCATGTTCCACCGATCACTTGTAGCTCTGCCTGCTACACACGTGAAGTGACCTCAACTAACTGCCATCAATTAATGCAGCGGATTAATCCGTACACCATCGAGGGAGCGGCACGAGTGATAACCCCTCCGCCGAGCAGCGGAGCACACAGGGCCATCTACTTTGACGGATGGCGTGGACTGGCTGCTTCTGCATGCGGTGCTTAGAGCCATAGCCGAGCACCCTCCGCCGTCTCTGAGGAAGAAATTTGACGAGGAGGGAGGGCAATGGCCTTTTCTATCTAGAGCTCTCCGCCCAAGCTTTCTCCCTTTCTCCAACATATCCGGACCCCTCCCCTATAATCTCCCCGGCTCCTGCCGGCATGTGGGAGGGGGTTCCACAAGTAGCAATAGGTAGGTAGTAGTACTTTGCTTTTCGATACGATATGCAGATTTTAGGTTTTTTGGGTTCAGTTTTTGGTAAAAACCAGCTAAAAATTGAAAAAAACCGAGTGCTACTGTAGTAACTGAGTCCAGTCTACCAGCCAATTAGCCAATCAAATTCGGTCCATCCTCATGGAGGGCATTACCGCATTAGCCATAGTATTGGAGGATATTTTAGTCGTATTTATTCAAGCATGATTACTTTGGTATTCCATTTGATCAAAAGCTAGTGTCAATTATTTGATAACTAAGGAGTAAATGGTTTGGCTTATGATTTGGCCTAGTGATTTACTACCTTTAGTGAAAAATAAGTGTCAAAAGCTAGTGTCAATTAACGTAGGCCGCTAATCACCGTCACACCAAAAATGATGTATTGAAACAATGACAACAAACAACAGTGCATGACTTCATGGTCACCAATTCGCTATACCGTTACAGTTCATGATCGCTATATCGTTCTCAATTCGTATCAACTTTGGTAAATATAGTATTTACTGATACCACACCGAAATAAATTGGGATTTACCGATACCGAACCGTATTTCTGACAATACCGTATATTATCAAACTTATAATACCGTATTTACCGTATATATCGAATATACTGACCATACCGAATGAATAGGCCTACCATTCGCCTAGATATTTAAGCAAGTTAAGGTTTTTAGGAACATAAAATAATCATGTTATAATATACCAACTACTTTTCACCAATGACTGCCCAAATCAAGTTTTCATGTTTGAAATGATGCCAGGGCAAATTGAAGTCAAGGAGGAGATATAATTAAGTAATTGTCTACAAGGAATTAACTATGAACTAATGCGAATATAAATTTGTATAATAAAGTAAAGCATGCAATTTGATACTTTCTATTAAAATAACTTGCATTCAAAAGGTAGGTGCAATATGATCAAAATATTAGCTTGCCTTACTCAATTTGCTACGGCCTTATCTTACTCAAAACCTTCTCAGTTGATAATCTTGAACTCTTAATCTTGGTTTTTATCTCGCTCGATCTGTTACTTCTTTCAAGACTTCAATTTCTAATTACATGATATGCAATTGAATCCAAAGAAATGTAAATAACTCAAAAGTCCAATAAGTCCGAATAAAGTCAATTTAGCTTTATTATGATTAAATGGGTGATCTGAGACAATGTTTGTTAGGCACAAAATTTTGATGCAGTCAAACGAGGTTTGAGCGAAGTGGGAGACAACAGAGGGAAAATATGCCAAGAAGGAAGTCAAGGATGGTTCAATGACAAAGGACAGCTCTGTACCCTTGTTGTAAACTTTGGTTCCCATGTGGCTGCATATTCAATTATTTACTGGAACATTTATGAAACCTTTGATATGTAACAGTGGAATTTTAAATAATGTGGATAACATGGGGCACTGCATACATTTGTCTATTAGTGCTCTATAGCATCACTACCATATTATAAGAAGTCACTAATCAGTAAATTTTTGCCTGCCATCTCTGAAAATGTAAGAGCACAGTTGTGACACTGCAGTTTACTGATCCATGCATGGAACAACATCTAATTAGGTAGACTTGGAAGCAATTAGATTTTGAGTGATGGATTTGAGTGGCAACCATTGTATGAACCTTGTTCCTATTTGAAGTTGATGGCTTAGACATCTCAAGAATAATGTCAACTATTTGAAGTCACTGGCTTGGACACCTCAAGAATAATGTCTGGTTTATAGTGCTCTCAAATGCATAAATCTTTTGTTTGTGTGATATAGGATTGCATATACAAAAGAATTTCATTTTGTAGAGTACATCTCCATAAGATAGCATCTTGACAAGGGGATCAATACCCAACAAAGCCCATCCAAGAACTTCTGTCCCAAATTTAAGAAGAGAAAACTTTAGCAACCGAAGAATGCCTATCTGTCATGCCTTGAGTATGAGACAGACTATGTATAAGAAAAGAAATTTTTAATAATACCAGTCTAAACCTTTTAAACATTTTCTGTCAAAAAAAAGCCTTTCAACATGAAAATTTCAGCATAAAAAAATTAATTTGTACAACCAAGCTTCCAGCCTGGTGGCCCAATCCTTACCTTCAATGAATATGTGAGCGTCTGAACACACAGGAAAAAATCTATAAAAAACCTATTTATGTCTGCATGCTTCACTCTGAGTTGCCTATCACAAAGATAATCAAATTTGCCTAACCTTGAAACTATTCACTGCGAACTGAAAGAATGACATATAAGCAATCAGGTAAATGAAACATCCCAGTACTTGTAGGGAAAATAGATGACATCCTGCTATAAATCAGTACCTAAATCTTAACAGAATGCATACAACCCCAATGGTAAACTGAAAACAGCGAACAACAATTTCAGAACTGGAACATACAGAAAGCTCATAGAAGTTAATTAAATATTTTTGGGGTAACCTTGGAATAGATAGCATATGAGATATACCTAAATCCTAATTTGTACCCTAAAGCTGAATGCAAAATACAGTGTAGGAAGAATTCACTAAACATTCTTCTAAAAGAAAGGGAATATCCATGAAGTATCAAGATGACATTTCTAAAGCGTACCGAAATGATCAGAGAAATCTAAGGTAAGCAATTGTGCTATACTGCTGTCAGTAGCAAAGTGACTCATATCAGCCTGTGCAAAACAAGTATATTATCACAGGGAAAGAACCAATGTTTTTGTACTCAATGCTTTGGCACTAATTCGCAGCTAAAATACAAATCTGTTTCATCAGCTAGTGTAAAATCTGTACCCAATATGAGCCTGTTTTTCTTGGGTTGCGGCTTGTGCCTTTTGGCTGCAGTTTATTAATCTAATGAATAGTGACTGATGAAAGAAGCTAAAGACAAAAGCCGACTAAAAAACCAAAAAGAACAGGAATACCTATTCATGAAATTGAAGTGGATGTTTCTTCAATGGCCAAAACACCTGCTCGAATAAAAAAAATTAGACACCTTCAAACAAATACTTTAACGTCAGAAACAAAAAAAAACGAAACACAAAAAAACACCTCATTTACTATCTGATCCCCCCTGAATCAACTCGTAGCCTATTGTACATAGGAATAAAGGCTAAGGAATAAACCATCTTGGATCTGGGAGCAATCGCCAATGGCGACACTGAACACATCTCGCTTTCAATTACTAAGACTAAGAACATGTTTTTTTTCATAGCAATAATAAGAAACGAACACCTCTAAGAGCTTGTTAAATTCAAGACAATAATAGGAAATCAGCACCTTTAAGCCTCAGTTTTACATGGCAGTAATAAGAAACCAACACCTATAACACTCATTTGTTAACAACAATAGCTGAAAATCAACCTGACCAACGAATTGTAAAAGCAGAAATACGATAATAGTTACCCTTGATCAGCCTGGTCTATGATGAGCCAACTTGGTCTACAACATACCATGAACTCATTAAATCTATGAGAACATTGGGCATTATCATTGCCCCATACTGGCGACAGCTAACTCTCAAGTTACATAAATCAAGTGAAATACGCACCTACCAACTAAACCAATAAAAAAATGTCTTAGAGCTTTTAGCAAACATGACAGACTAAAAAAAATCCGTAGCTAGCTAAGCTGTGGAACACTACAAAACACAGTGCTGCAGATTGAAGGATAAATGGATCGAGATGTGATACACAACAGTAAGCATGCTGGAGGGCAGTTGCAAGCAGAGAAACATGCCGGGTAAGTAACCAAAAACAGAAGTCAATACCTCTATACTTCCTCTGAATCAGGTTTTTCACCATTAACATACGTTCGCTTCAGTCGCCTCCAGCGCCCCAAAAAGAAGCTCCGCGCCGCGAGACAGTAGGGCGCTGTGGTCAAGGCCGGCGTCTAGACAATCCATGGCGGCGCAGAGGGACCGGAGCGCGTCTGGACGAGGGACGAAGTCACCTAGCGAGAGCCTTCTAGGCCCTGCCCCAACGCTCGCGACCGGACCATCGCAGGAAGCCACCTCCACACCCGTCGCCTCCGCTGTCTCCGTGTGCGAGCCGCCCTCTGTGCCGAGGCCCGTCTTTAGCCCACGGGCCTCCTCTTCGCCAAGTGGCCAGGGCTCCGCCACCAAGAAAGGGGGAGCCGCTAACAAAGGTGACAGAGTGAGGGAACATAGCGGGGACAGGCGCGTGAAGTCTCGAGAACAAAAAGAGTTCTTACCTACAGTGTGCCGATTGGCACTTGCATCAAGCGCCTCGCCTTTGTCCTGGAGAAGGCTCCCCCCAGGGGCATCGCCACTCGAAGCACCGTACTGCCAGCGAAAGGGGGTGGCGTGAAACACCCCAAAAATTCAAACCCTTTTTGAATTTTATTGGTTTTTACTTGGATCTTTAAGCCTAGTCCCATCCCTTGATTCTTGCTTCAAGATTCATGCGCGACCTCTCTTCCTTCCCTCGCGCTGGCACGATCCCTCGCGCCCGTTGCTCCCTGCGCATGCGCATGCCACCCCGATTTGTGGCGCCGCAACTCACGCGCGTTCACACTCCGAGTCAGCACCTCCTCTGCCACCGGTCCCACCTGTCAGTGCCTCTCCCCCAACTGCCCGGTCATTCCCGCCCTCGCTCCTTGCGCCAGAAGTGACGGAGAGGAGCTCCGCCGTGCACTCGAGCGAGGATGATCGTCCGCGCGTCCCCAAGCCGTACCCATGTGTCATTCCTGTGCCAAACCTTGCAGGAGAGGTACACAAACTCGCCTGTGATGCATCTCCCCCGAGTGAAGCTCCTTGCACCTCTCCCCTCCACGCGCCGGCGGAGCCGAACTCGGAACCCTGTTGAAACCGCCTCAATCGGGCGTTATAAGCAAATTCCAGCTACAGATCACCCCATGCCACTCCAATGAACCTCCCGGACCAGCCGATTGCATTCTCCCTCGCCGTAGGCCCCGCTCCGCCGTGCCCTGGTCCCGATGAGCTCCCGAGCCGATTTCCCTCCTCGCTCGATCAAAGTCCGATTCCTCACGGCTAGAGCCTCACCATGACCCCGTGAACTCGAAGCCCCGTTCAATTTTACATGTGCTTTTCGCCAGTTGCTCCCTCACCGAGAGCCTTCCCCGATCGCCGCCACCTCCGCGTGGCCAGCTCACATGAGCTCTTCCCGTGCCTAGGCCATCCCTTCCCTGTGAAACTTACACCCTAGAGATGCTTAAGCCGGGCCCATTTGCACTTGAACATTTCCCCAACCCTTCCTAACCATCAAGCTCCTCGCCACCTTCTCTCCTCTCCGCGACGGCCACCGCGAATGGTCTCGTCGATCCAAACCCTAAAACGGGTCCCCCTCACTCTCTTGTGCACGTTGGTACAGGTTTTTGCCCGAAGGTTTCAACGGTGAGCTCAAATCGGAGCCGGGGGCGATGCCCTGTTTTCGTCGGGCCGGTCGGCCGGAGGAAGACGAAGACCCCCCCAGGCCGACGTGTTCGTATCGGGGCCGCGCTTGCGCAATCCAACGGCTCCGCTTCCCTGCGCCCACTCCCGCGCGCTCGCTTGGCCTCTTGGCCGCTCGCGCAGTGGGCCGTAGCCCGGCCCTGCAGCCGGTTTAAATCGCGCGGCCGCACGCGCGTGTTCCCGCGCGAGAATCGGGCCGGCCCGTTACTGTTGTGCACTGTAGCAGATCCGGCACAATTGCTATTTTGAGTTTCCAGCTCCCGAAAAATTCGAAAATACTCCGTTTGATTCGTCTCGTCGATCTGAGTCCATCTCCAGCCTCTGTTACACCAAACTCCACTTCTAAAAATTTCAATCCAAGCCATTTGAATATTTATTGCATTTATTTCTTTTTAATAGAATTTTATTTATTTTCCTAGCTTGTGTAGACATAAGCACGGATTGATATTTTCTTTTGGTGTGTTTTTCGTTAGCTCCCGACGAGTCCGAGGCGACAGTGCAAGGTCCGGATCAGCCATCGACTGTCTACGATCTCGTTGAAGTTGTCGACCCGCAAGGCAAGTTACATGTTTTGAACATATTGAACCCATCGCTTTTGTATTATTTAATTACAATACTTGCATTACTATTAATTGCCAAAGTTAATTTAATTAAAATAAATGTTGGAATGACATGTTAATTTTTAGTTATGACCTACCACTGTGTAATTACCCTGTTTACTTTGAAGGCCACATTCACCTTGACAAATTTAGTATTATTTATTTAGTACATAAAATAAACTTTGTATGTCTCACATAAAATAACGAGCTATCGCCTGATCCGATAGTTTGTCAGCAAAAGTGATTTTAACATGTTTTAGGGTAGAGCGGAAGTCGTGGATCGGGTGCCCTGTAGTGGTCGAGTCCGCAACTCTACCCTAGGGTGGAGGGTGCAACAGGCAGGTACCGATACAGGCTCATGTATCGGTAACCGACCGTAGTTGGCAGTCTCAGCAGTAAAAATAAGGACTGGACCCTTATGCTGAATTTAGAACACAGTACCCACTCAACCACAAGGATTGACTCGTCGATTTGGGTCCAGTAAATTGCTCATTTTATTTGAACTCCCACAGGAGTACGGATGTGGTATGGGTGAGAATTTGCCATACACACAACGATAGGCCCTCACAGACTCGGGCGGTAGCGTTCCGCATTGGCCCGTGAATACCCGGTCTGGTCGCAGGACTTAACCTATCGGGTGGGAGCTAATTAATGAAGTGAGCAGCGAAAGACTTGAATTTCTCATATCAGTCGCACACCGGCTGGCGTGTGTATATAGCTTGACATTGTGATTATGAGAAATCTTGTGGGTAAAGCTAAGCAACTCTGCAGAGTGAAACTAAATGGTAATCGATTACGCCGTACTTCCGGTTAATGAAGCTGTATTTGATGGGTGAATCCAGCAGCGAGGCATAAGTAGTGTTTCTGATATCTTAATATGTGTAATGGAAGAAGTTAATGTTTCAGACCCCAATTTCTTAATTATTATTACTGTTCTCTTTTCGTTCCGAAGTTGTTTACAAACTAAAACCGCCTCCACATAAAATAATAAACCATGTAATCCATTCCCTTGTTGAATCCATGCATGTAATTATTTAGGGTTTACCCCTGTAACTTGCTGGGTACAATATACTCACTGCTTGCAAAACAACATCAGAAAGCGTTCAGGAAGTCAATGTGCGGTTTGCGGAGCCAGACTCTGATGATCAAGCTTCTGCCGAAGATCTGTGGTTTTAGGCTTTAATCGCAGTCAGGCGCGTTTTGGGACTTCTGTGTGTAATTATATTTGGGCTATCCGCTGCTGTGTCAACTCTAGCCGACGTGCATTGTGTGTAAATATAATCTGGATCTTCTTTTGCCTGTAAGTGTGTGCTGTTGTGCTATCATCGCTGTACGAACCTTGCTACTGTGCATATCTATACAGATACGGATTTACTAACGTATCCAAAAATGGGGGTGTTACATGGCGGCGTGCCAGCCTCTGAACTCGAGTCTCCGTCTGGCACTCTCGGGGCAAGGCAAAACCCTTCTGGGCCTGCCGCGGGGGAACTCACGTGTGGACGCTTCGTTGGATGACCCGACGACTCCACTAGAGTGTGCGACATCGAGGGCTACGACCCTAGCTTTGATAGGGCCCGCCGTACCGGACAGACCCGCGAGGCGCTCTGACTCAGGGGACGCCTGGTCCCCCTCCACTGTGGAGGTGTCCGCCATGTCGATAATACGTACATCATCCTCGTAGCCATTGTCGCCTATGCTGTCGTCGTTATCACCATTCTCCTCCGCCTCCTCGCTCTTGTCATCCTCCACCTTGGAGTCGCCATGCTCGCCGAGTTCGTCCAGACAGGCCTCCGACCCAACGGGGCCGGGAGGGCCGAGGAGAGAGGCATGGCCACGATAGCTGAGGTCAAGCTTCCACGCTCATCCGGATCCTCGCTGACGGCGGCGCCTTCGCCATATTGGCCGCTTGCGCCACACCCACGTACGACCGCCATTGGGGCCAGGCACGGGGCGCTCGGGCATAAGAGGAAAACAATATTTTGGTATTTTGATTAATTCGGTTTTCATGATTTAAAAACCACACTAAAATCCGAAAACTAAATAGCATAAAAATATAAACCACACCGAAAACCATATACCGAATAAGTTTTTTCGGTTTAGTTTATTTCGGTATTTCGATTTCAGAATAAAAATACCTACCCCTAAGCCAGAGGAAGAAGCAGCCAATTCTCAATTCTTCATTCTTTTTATGTACTCCGCGACGAAGTCCACAGCCCACGGCCCATTATGCTGCCCGCCCAATATACAGTAGATAACCATTCTTGAATGCCCCATAATTTTAGATTTCTAGTTTCTCTAAAAATCAAAATAAATAAAACGTTTTTTGAAATAGATTCTTCAAACAGCTTCTTGAATCTAAAATCGTTTGTGTTATCTATGTCCATATCTTTGTCGTCCGTTGATTTACAAAATCTATCAATCGCAGCTAAAAACTATCTGCTATAGCCCAAAAGGAAAGCGCTGAAGTAGCGTCATTAACTCTATATCACCTGTTTTAATTACAGTGTCATCTATACAGATATTGCGCACTTTTGTTTTAGCTAGAGCGTCGGCGCTGGATGGATTCTCTTCCGAGCCATCAAAGTCACCTGAGCAGGACGGCAATCCCATCTTTGTTCTTTAGCTCCAACCCCAAGCAAAGAGCCACGCATGCTTAGTAAAAGCACCCCAAAGCCCAAACACAAGCCAATGGGAAAAAAAGCTCATGAGTAAGACCATACGCAAGAGCTCACTGCAAATCTGCAACTAGCTAGCATTATTGACAACTGCTCTCCTAGCTATTTCCATTCTTCCTCCACCTGACAACACCAACATTCCTGTTATCTTATCGGCACAGAATATGTAGCTGCCAATTAAGGTACTGAGACTCTTCTTGCCCATGTTAATTGCTTACAAGTTGATTTTCAAACTAGAAAGTGTATGGACTAACAATGTCGATGCACAAACATATCTGATATGTTCTTGTAGGTGCTAGCAACTGGAAATCCATCTGGGTTAGATTTCCTGGATCTTCTTGTGTTTGCTGGGCCTTCCTTGAGAAATTCGCCATGCCAAAACGGGTATTTTTTTTTCTACGCACATATTATTGTTAGTGAGTTTTTTTTTTGTAGTATATGTACTCTACTCACCGCTCTTCTTTAAAATGTAAGTTCTGAGTCTTGGTACATAATATAATGCAAGAGGGTGACATTTCAAGAATTGCAAATAATGATATCTCGTCTAACGCGCGTCAATCACCAAATCATACCGAAAGTTAAGATCCTAAACGGCTAAATCCACCATGGTGCTATTAAAATAAGCCACTCCACCGAACACAGCCAAACATCATAGGCGGGCGGGCGGGCGGGCGGGCGTCTGTAAAAACACAAGGATTTTCTACAAAAATATTTAAGTGGAATGAGTTCCTACCCACCTCTATCCGAACCATACGATCTAGATCGGATGATCTACATCGTCATTAGCACTAGATATGTTCCCATATATATATATATATATATATATATATATATATATATATATATATATATATATATATATATATATATATATATATATATATATGGAGTAGATATTTTGATTTGGAAATTGTTTAGCTTCTGTATGTATGTTAACACAAGTACTCACCAGCAGGCATGAATGCCCAATTTAGTGTTACTCGTCAAAACATAACAATTTAGTTGAATGACTAGGACCATTAATTCCACCTTTTTTTTAATGTATGTGTGCCACCGACCACTTGTAGTTGTAGCTCTGCCTGCACTTTTCGGATGAAAACTGCTACGAACGTGAACTGACCTCAACAAACTGCCACCAATTAATGCAGCGGATTTATCCGGACACCATCGAGAGAGCGGTCCGAGAGATAACCTCTTATCTGGAGGATACGAGCAGTGGAGCACACAAGGCCATCTACTTTGACGGATGGCGTGGGCTGGCTGCTTCTGCGGTGCTTAGAGCCATAGCCGAGAACCCTCCGCCATCTCTGAGGGAGAAATCTGCCAAGGTTATCCACATGGATTGCTCGAGGTGGAAAAGCCGAAGAGCACTGCAGTGGGCAATCGCGGAGGAACTGAAGCTTCCTCAGCGGGTCATGGCTGTTTTTGATCGGCAAGACGAGGAGGATGATTTCATCGGGGTAGAAGAAGGCTCTAGAGAAGAGATGCAAGATGTTGGGAGAGAGATCCATCGAGCCCTACAAGAACACGGATGTCTAGTGGTCTTCCACAATGGGAGCAACAACATGGTTGACTTGTATGATTTTGGCATTCCTCGACCTGAATTGTTCAACACTAGAATATTATGGACCTTCAGGGGGAGGCTTCGGCTCAACCCAGAAATCCAAGAAAAAGTGGATAAATCACATCTGTATCTCTATGATGACTATAGTACTCGTAGGTGGAAGTATTTGCTACAAGAAGAAATTGCTCTGTACACAGGTAAGCTTAGCGTCACCCTTGAAATAGCCGCAGAGTGTTGCTCGTATATGTTGTCATTAAACTCTCAGGGCGGCAACATCATGGACTACAACTGGGCTATCCATGCTTCCAACTATTGGGTTTGCGATGGGATTATTGTACAAGGAGGCCAAGACAACGAACAAGCATGGGAAGCTGGTACTGCTCTGCATCAAGAGTTGAGATTGGAGGACTACTCATCTAACACATTGCCCTCGTTTGGTTCTGCATTGGGCACTCCTCCAAACCGTTGGATTTTTGTCACCAACTCCATGACTGTACCTCCAGAGTCAACGTCCTTTTTCCTTGCAGTCAAAAATGAACCTGATCATCCATTAGCCACGTTACCAAATGACATGTTCCATCAATCAGACAAACTTCGGGTACTAAAACTATGCCGCTGCACCTTCAGCTTTTCTTCAACTCCTTTCCGTTGTTGCCGCAACTTAAGATTACTTGGGTTAGATAGCTGCAAGGATCAACGACAGGAAGAAGCACCAAAACAGCAACAAGAAGAGGAGGAGAAGCAAGGTAGGCCAGAAATGGAATTTTTTCAGAGCCTATCAGTCCTGGACATTTGCTGCACAGACTGGGAATTGGATTTATTGCCAAATATAATAGAGCAAATTGCTACAAATATTAGGGAGGTATATATAAAGAAGGGAAGGATTTGGCGCAGCAATCTTTCATGGAGACTACTACATAACATTCACAAGCTTCGAGTTATTGAGCCTACAAGCTCTTGGGAGACAGGCCAAAAGGATGAATTCACCGATATGGATAAGTTGGAGCTCCTTGACCTATCTAGGAACCACACCATGCAAGTATTGCCGAGCCTGACAAGGGCAGTTGCCCTCAAGACTCTGGTTCTAGATGGTTGTGTTGGGTTGGAACATGTTGGCCCTAAAGGAGTTCCTCCATCACTTGAATCATTCAACTTAGATGCTCGAGCAGGAGGGGACCATAAAATATCCCATATCTGCTTGGCTGGTTGTGCAAGATTGGTGAACTTCAATTTGTGTGGACCATTGCCAAACCTTAAGGAGTTGGACATTTCAGAATCTGCAGTCCAAACACTTGACCTAAAAGATGAGGTGGTCCATGTCCCAAGTCTCGAGCAAATAATTCTATTGGGATGTGAGCAGCTCCGCTCAATACTGTGGCCAAAAAATGGACTGCAACAGCTAAGCATACTCCGCTCACCTGGTTTTTCCGTCAATCAGTTGGGACAAGAATTTTGTCACGCATATGTTGCTAAGGACATGAGGTTTGTTCGGTCCTTGGTGCTAGGAAGTAACAGAGAGTTTTGCTGGAAGGCGAATAGATTTAATCTAGTCCTTGGCATATCTGCTACTAGCAAAGAAGATGTACAGAGGTGCAACAAGAAGATGGGCCGATATAGCACTAGACAAGTAACCGGGCCGCCTCCACAGAAGTCGTTAATCCCCAAGACTCCTTCCGGCACCTACACTGATGTCCACATTGATGAGATAATTACTGATCATGACGACAGTAGTGCACAGCAGTTCCAACCATTAGACTGCTATGTGGAGATTGGTGAGGGAATCAACAACAATAATGTGGGCAGCGTACAAGTGATCGAGGCTATAATCTTTGTGATGAACAGGGTGGAGTCATTGCATGTACACGACAATTCTTCCATCACCACTGTCATCCCTGAACGCATGATGTCCATAGGAGAGGTGAAAATTCGTTGGTCTCGTCTCAAGAGGTGCCGTGTCGAGAGATGCCCCAATCTGGGCACTGTCTTCGCCACCAACTACGATATCATCTGCTTTGAAGAACTTGAGACCTTTTGGGCAGCTGACCTCCCGATGGCCCACTGCATTTGGAGCAAAGGAAGAACGGTTGTTACTTTGCGATGGCCCACTTATGGGGACACTACATCCTTTGCGAAGCTGCGGAGCATACACCTGCACTCCTGCCCCAGGCTCATATTTGTCCTCCCGCTGTTGTGGGCTGCCCGACGCTCATATTTTCCCAACTTAGAGACCCTCCACATCGTCTATTGTGGTGATCTCAGGCAGGTCTTCCCCATGGAGGCAGAGTTTCTAAACAGAATAGCTTTGCGCCATCGAAATGCTATATCGCAATTCCCAAAGCTGAAGCGCATCTACCTGCATGATCTCCCCAGTCTACAGCAGATATGCGAGGCCAAGATGTTTGCACCTGAGCTCGAGACGATCAGGGTCAGGGGATGCTGGAGCCTCAGGCGCCTCCCGACCATCGGTCATCATCGTCGAGACAGCCGCCCCACTGTGGACTGCGAGAAGGACTGGTGGGAGAAGCTGGAGTGGGATGGGCTGGAGGCCGGCCACGACCCCTCCTTCTTCAAGCCCCGCCACTCACTGTATTACAGGAAGGCCTTGCCCAGAGGCTCCGTTCTCCGGTGAACCAGCAATTTCGTCATGTATGTATCATATCTGAATTGCAAATAAAACACATACATAAGATGCATAGGAACAAGTTAATCCCTCCGTGTACTAAATTCCTTTACCTTCTCATTTGTGCATTTCTCCTCAACGATCCACTCTGCTTCCATTAATCACGTGTATTGTTACCTTTGTAGATTTGTTGGCGGAAAGACGACGACGTCTTGCTGCCTTCTACAGCTGCCATTGCTACAACGGTTCAACTATTTGCTTGCCAAGTTGCATGATACATGTTTTCTAAAGAATAAACTGGTGTTTGATCCATGATCCATGATAAGCTGGTGTGCTTGAAACTATTTTAATTTGTGTGTCTCTCTCTTTTGAGACTACCGTACAATCCATTTGGTTTGGATTGTGGCTGTGTGCCTGTGGACTGTGTTGTCTACCAGCCACAGAACAAATTCCCATGATGTGACAGTGTCGCTTGCAAAAGACTCAAGAGTTTGTATGTGATTGATATAGCAGCATGCTAATGCTGTCTTAAATAAATATTTGACTCATTTACATGTATTCTTAATTATATCGTTCTACTCATTCTATAGGTCATTTATTTGTCTATACAAGCTAGTATGAATTGTCTTGTTAGTTACCAGCTGCTCCAGGCTCCAGCAGGGGCATGCTTCTTTGGCACTACCCCAAGTAGAGAAGAATTTTGTGTTCCATTGTAGCTTCAGTTGAAACATAAGCTTGCAGTAAAATTTGCATAAAATTGTCATCCTGTCTGAGGATGACTAGTTATTTTTGCATCAGTAGTAACTTCAACATACAGCTGTGCTCATCCGTTCTGTCGCTGGACCCTGCTCTGACATCTTGATTTTCGTTCTGTTTCCACAGTTTTTAACATGTTGGTTGTCACTTGGTAATCGGGCTAATAGTAAGCGAGCGAGTAGCACAATGTTATATATCCGTAATTGATGTAACTAGTAGTGGTCACTTACCCTTAAAACAGTTCTCCTGATCATTCTCTGCAACATGCTTGATCATTTGGCAAAGAGGAAAACTATAGCTTTTTTTTGCTGCAAGATATCCATATGATATTGTAAATTTTGATAAATAGATTGAGCTCATAGAAGTTGATTTACATCTCAGCTATGAACTTGTGAGTTTGATAACTGACTTTCTGCGGCACGAGAAGAGAAGCACTCCACTCATCTCACAAGTGTTCCATGTACATGTGTTGGATTCACTGCCTCACATGATCTGCCTGATAATTTCGGTAGCAAGTAGAAGTACAAATCTAATTCTACTGTTAAGAGTATGTTGTGTTGGCATCAATTCAGAATAACATTGCTCCAAATTTTTATTTATTGGTATCAGATTATTTCCATAAATCCTCCACAGTGTATCCTATATATTAGGCATCTTCCAGTAAGACAGCCTGCTGTTATCAAAGCTACTCTTTATGTTAAAGCTATGATAGTGTGAAACATGTGTTAACAGTGTTGTTCGGCTGATAATTTTTTTTTTTCATTTTTGGTATTTTTGTTTGAACATGTGTGTGGGAGATAATGCCTGAATTGTTCACGCGTCAGAACAAGAAAGTCTCTAAAATGCTCTTATGAGTGAAAATGGATTGTTCTCATGTCACTAGCCACTTCTTGACGTTAAGTGTAAACGCTCTAGTACCTGTATTTAAAATGCAAGTTTTGGACATATTTGTTTTAAAGTACTTTTCTTTCTAAAAGCAGTGATTCTGAATTTGTAGGTACACTCAGTGACTCTGGTGCCTTTCTAGTTGGCTTGCACTATTTTACACGGACTGCCCTCAAGTACCCAAGTTCTGCCAGTGGAACGATGCAGGTAGTGGTGCCAAGCATTATTACTCGTTGCGGCGGTGAAAAAAATGATGAGGCTCTTCTTTTCAGGGAAACAGAATAATGACTCGAGAACAGCTGATTTCACCAGGAGGTATCTGTGACGCCCGTCCCACGCACGGCGAGCCATACGCGACGAGGAGGCAGCAGTGGTTTAGATGGTTGAGCTATATCATATTTTGTGTGATACGTTTTTTTGTATTATTACATGTACTTCTATAAATTTTTGTAATATATAAAATTCTTGAAAAAATAGACAATTACTATGATTGTATCAGGATGCTATGAGGGGGACGACATGATAACACTAATAAATTTGAAGCATATAGAATTTCTAAAAAAATTACATAATTGCTATGACTGTGTCGGGAGGTTTCACATAAAATTATGTAATTTTTGAAGCTCATTTGCTATATGTAACAACTGTTACAAATATCAAAATCGTACGAATTTTTGAGAAATATTCAAAGTTGATAAATTTATCAAAAAATCACACAATCAACTACGTTATCTCGAGAGGTTACACATAAAATTTTGTAATTTTTGTTACATATAGCCACTTCTGGACAGTGTGGCTAGTAAACTATCTGTCATACTCCACTATACAAAGTTGGGGGGATTTCCGTTCCCTCGCCCATGCCACGTGTGCTCGTGCCGTCCTTCGTTTGATGTGTGGGTGTGCGTTGCGTGGGCGCGCTAGTTGCGCTGCTTGTACACTGATAGCGAGCCGCGTGTTTGGGTTCGTCTCGTGTGTTCTCGCTCTATTCCACGCCAGTGCATGCTGTGTTTTTTCGCCAACCGTGTTCGCGTGCCGAAATTTTTCTATTTTAACCCTTTTTTTGAAAAATATTCATATTTAGACCCCTGGTAGTTTTAATTCCATTTTTGGATCCAAAGGTCGGCGCCGTGGGACACGGCGCCGAGATAAAACGTCTCGGCGCCGTGGTCCACGGCGCCGAGCTCGCGCATCCGCCCCAGCAGTGCGGCATGCGTGGCGCCGTGGTGGCACCACCTCGGCGCCGTGTGTCGTGGCGCCGACTCGGCGCCAGTGTGTCGAGCGCCGACCTCGGCGCCGAGTGTCGTGGCGCCAAGGTCGGCGCCGTGGGTATTGGCGCCGAGTTGCTGAAACCTAAAAGGGCAAAAATCCCCCTTGGGATCTTTGGATGGTTCGGACGCACGTGAACTAATTTTTGTATACACATTCAAGATTTTGGTTTCTTGCTGTGTCTCAATGATCTAATGCATTGAGATTTTAAACTTATAAAAACACATATTTGATTGACATCCCGTGAAGACGCTTAGCTTCGCAAGATTCAAGGCCTTGCGGATGTAAAGGTTTACAGTGTGAATCGATACTTCATTAGCGCCATTCTGTTGAGCATCTTTATTTTGCCATGGAACTCAGATCGTAATGTTCGAATTCCACCACTAGTCCTAACATGCATGCCTTAGGAAAATAACTTGCTGGGTCTATTACATTTTGTCTACCGGGTGTAGCGTGGTTGTTTCCCCTTTTGTCGCTACTCAAGATGGCTCCGCTACATCCTTCTTCCCGTCACTCTTGGTCTTGAGAGCGCCTCACGAGCTTGAAGCTCTTCCTCCCGACGCTTGATGGCTGCTTCACGAGACTTAATCGCTCCCGCCTCCTTTGCAACTCATCCTCCTTACCCTTCGAGACGGATTTGGTCCACCTCACGCGGCGCTCTTGCTCAAGCCGCATCCGCTGCTCCACCTCGCGAGCTCGAGTCATCTTGACAAAGTATTGTCCTTTGTTTTCCACCGCATCGCCCGGTTACTGCCATGCCGGCGACACCCGATCCACCCATTCGATGAACGTGCAAGCCTCACGTGTGGCGTGGTAGATGTCATGGATAAAGTTGAAAACGATAACCGTAAACAAATGATTTAGTTGTCGCCGTTACACGAAGTCGCCATCCGTGTCCGACACTTGAAGAACCTACGGCCGATTTGGCTCGTTGTACTCGATCCGTCCGCACGCACAACATCGTCCAAAGCCGCAATGGCACTTCGGACGCCATGCCACTCCGGCACTCCAAATGGGTCGGACCTCCGAGAAGACATTGATGTGTAGTAGTATTGAGATGTCTTGAGGAGGAGATGTGGTATGGAAGACATAGGATGCCTTAATATAGACAAAGTTATCCGTGCGGTGGGCATAGTCCATAGAGGCATGAAGGCATAGTCCATGGACGACGGTAGGGGCCCCGTTACATTATCCGAGGTCGTGAACACGTGATACCAATTTGCGCCATGAAGGCATCCAATAAGCAATAAATGGCTCTATGTAGGCTTTTCAGAGACTAGTCTCGTAATAAAACGGCCCCATCTCGCCATGTCTCTGCGTAAAGCGTGCCACTCTTCCCCTCGCCGCACAAAGTCGCCGAGTCTTAGCCGACATCTGCGAATGACATGATGACACCTCCTCGGCCTTTTCCATCCGCGTGCACGAGGGGCCCCGCATTATCCGGAGGTCGTGACCACGTGTCAGCTGCGTCATGAAGGCATCCAGCGAAGCAATAAATGGCTCTATGTAGGCTTTTCAGAGACTATAGTCTCGTAATAAAAGCGGCCCCATCTCGTCTTGTCTCTGCGTAAAGCAGGCCACTCGTCACCCTCGCTGCACAAAGCTGCCGAGTCTTGTGCTGACACTGCATAATGACATGATGACACCTCCTCGGGCCTTTTCCATCCGCGTGCACAGTAGGGGCCCCCGTTACTCTCCGGAGGTCGTGAACACGTGTTAGCTGCGTCATTTTCTTGGTCCCCCGGCCCCTACGTAGAGAACTCTTTAAATCGAACGAAGCCCCAGCCCCTTCTCCGTCGTGCAGAAACATACCATGTCGGAAGTCGAGGGTCCAGTCGGAGTTGGGTCCCCGAAGGAAGACCTCCCATTGGAAAGGAGGGAGAACTTCGATTCACAGTACCGCCTGATACCAAGCCGGCGTGCTCAACCTGCATGGCGAAAATGCAGACACAATACGGACGCGGTTGTGCAGGTCTTGGATGGCCCAGTCGATGGCGGGCGACGTTTCTTCCGATGCCCACACTCAGGGGTAGAAATTGCTAATAGTTCAATTTTCATTACTACTTATGGATCCTCCTTGTTAACCGTTCTTTCTCACAGATGGCGAAATGCGACTTCTCACGCTGGATCGACCCGCCTCACGAACGGCATGTTGTCATGTACGTGACTACATTATGGGAGCGAATATTTGAGTTGGAGGAGCGAATCGAGACCCTCAACGAGGAGAACAACGACCTCCGCCAGCAGATGCAACGCGAGAGGGGCAACGAGGAGGTCGTGAACATAGGAAGCTCGTGACGATCTCGGATGTTGCCGCGCGAACCCTAGCTGCATATGTGCGTGCCACTACAACGACGCCACCACGCCCGAGGCGCCCACCTCAAGAATACTCCATGTGGGTGCCACGAGGCTCGTTTGGTTTGTAGGCAACGAGGTGTATGGTTGATCTCGCCTATGTTGCTAATGTTTTATGCTATGTTGTACCATGTGGTTGTTGTTATCGTGTCGCTTCATCACCGGAGAGTTCATGTATGTGCATGTAATGCAATGAAAGTACTTGTCATATTAAAATGATGCCTTTATTGTAGTTAAAATAATTTCACAAGCGCATGACAAGACGAACACAACAATTGCATAAATGATTGCGCGAAACCATGCGACGTTACAACATCTCAATTACAAAAAGCATTCGAATATATTATATCGTGTTAGTCGAAATTTAGGAGCCATCAGTAAACACAAATAACACATGAATATAACATATACTCGTATGTACAACAAGTAGCTCGTTACAAAACCGTCATCGTCTCCTAGCCTTACCCTTACCAAGTGCATCGCTGCTCGGAGTGTAACGGCTAGGCTCGCGGCGGCGTCTGCGTGCACACGCCGAGTCGGCGCGCCAACGAGCCGAGACGGGCCTATCTCATCGTAGTACGCCCACCTCGCCCTCGTCGCCGTGGTGACCGCCTGGCTGGGAAAGTGTCACTCGCCGTGGGGACGAGCTCAATCGTGGACCCTCGCGCGCCGGGTGCGCAAGTCCTGGTCGGAGGCACGAGTACGCCCTCGCCGCGCCGCCCCGCAACCACAACGACCACCGCACGGCGTAGCCGACCGCTAGCCTCGTCGCCCAACATTTTGTTAACCAACAAGATACGAAGAATATAGGTGAACAATTTTGTGAGTGGCTTTGTCGGCTTACCTCTAGGAAGCTACGCGCCCCGACGCCGCCGATTGTCCCGAGAAACTCTCTATGTCCTGCACGGATCGCTTCAGCAGTGTTGCCCCGCAAACAAGCACAAGAATGGATATTTGGCTATATGTAGAGGTTTTTATGTCTATTGGAATATAAGCAATGAGATTGAACATTACCACTCGGTCCAGGATCGGTGCCGTCTCCACCTGCGTCCCAAGTCGAGTAGACTGATCGTAGGCGGTGTCTTCATCGCCGGAGGACTCAATGTCGGCATAGTCATCTTGAGTCCATTGTCCCTGCTTGGTCCGCGTCAAGCCCGGTACCAAACTTGGTACCGCCGAAGTGCGCGTTGTCGTCGCGGCTCATCGTTGTCGCCCACGTTGTCCGAAAGTGTCCCCACTCCCGAACGCACACGTGGTGGTGCCGCTCAAGTCGTGACCTTCTTCTGTCGTTGACGATCAAATCTGCATGTCACGTAACCCAATAAGTAAAATTAGTGAAAACTCAATTAGAATCCAAGGTTAGAAATGAAATTGCATGGCACTTACTTGTGCAAGGCCACAGACGTGGAGAACGGCGCCATCGCCACAATGCCTCATACCAAATCGACGTATACTCTGTGGCAGGTGATACTCAACAGCATAGAAACAGATTAGTGGGCACCTCATCCTGTAGAGGGCCTCGTCTATGCTGCACAGTGCGCTGAACTGAATGGCCTCCACCTCTTGCTCGGCGTACGGCTCCCACTTAACCTGCATAGCAACAATTAACTTGTTAGGTACTATACAAACAAATGAAAATCACGATACCAAAGGGAATTAACTTACATTGGAGGCCGTGAGCGCATCTAGCTCGTTCGTGAACTCTAGGTAGGCACGCCGTCCGGCGTAGGGAATCGAGACCTGGTCCCAAAGATATGCCAATGTCGGACGCCGACGAAGAGGAACCTCTGCGAACCATGGACGAGGAGGCAAAGCGTGGGACGACCAAGCGGTAGGCGACACCACATCCACGGTGGAGGAGGTAGAGGCAACCACCATCGACGAAGTTCGCGAAGTCCGACGACACGCCCGCAGAGGTGGCGTAAAGGAAGGCCAACACCCGAAGCCCACCTGCATCGCCCCGCCGTGTCCCGGCCGGTGAGGCGGTGGATGTACATCCACGACGCGCTGTCCCCGTTCCGTCGGGAAGAGAACGCAGCCAAACAAGTGAATGATCCATGCCCCGCAAGTATATGTAAAATGATATTAAATCAAACTAAGTATATGTACAATCGACGACGAGTTGGATCGATATCCACCCGCACTCGCAGAGTAGGTAATCGTCGCTCGCCCGCACCTTCGTGACACATCGCGAAAGTCCGCCGGAGCCGTGTGATTGGAACTCCGTAGTGCGATGGCTCGCCTCGCAGAAGCTCTCTCCCGAGGAAGGCCTCTACTCGGGCTCTCCAACCAGTAGGCACGCACGGTCCGATCACTGGATGACCGTGAATGGCGACACCAAGCATCTTCTGAGTGTCCTCGAGCGTAATAGTCATCTCACCGAAAGGGAGGTGGAAGCTGTGAGTCTCCGGCCTCCACCTACATGATACCAAAAAGAGGACGACATGTCAGAGAATTTGAGGCGCACATAGCCGATAAACAATGAACATGCAAGTGGAGCAATGGTTTACGAGAATACCTGTCAACCAGTGCAGTGATGGCCGGGGGGTTGAAGTTGGGCAACCCACGGCGAACCTGGTAAGAGATGACGTCTAGGCCAGCCCTCTCCAGGAAGGGAGTGTACCTCTCGTCGTACCGCATGTCCAGGAACCCGTCATGGGTTCGAGGACGAAGGATGGGCAGCTCCTGTATAGAATACACAAATTTTTTTAGTTAATCCATCAACATAAATCATTAATCAGATAAGAAGTGATGAAGGCAGTACCATCCTCCGCGGTGAGCCGTCCTCGTGGTTCTCTCGTAGTACGGGTCTAGCAGTGTAGTTGCGCCATCCTACAACAAAATTATAATTTGTCACCCAACATAGAAGAAAACAAAAATTTTAACATTTATAAATTATGGAAGCAACTAGACGAAATATGAAACATAACGTACAACAAGCACTCGCACCTGACTAAGTGGCCAATGGCATGTGCGTGAATTGTGGCCAAGTCTACCACATCCGCTACATTGGTTCTCGCTCGGGTCGAAGAAAGGGGTTGCTCTCCTCGCCTCGCTCTTCCCGGAAGCTGATCCATAACCATCTTGTGTCTCGCCCTCTTCCTCGCTCCACGCTTGTTCCAACGGCTACCCGGATCCGCAATGTATTTGGGCCCGGTGTATGGTGGCCACTCTCCTCATCCCGGTAAGGCTCAAACGGGAGACCACGTAAGCACAAGGTTGTCAACACCGAACTCCCGAGGTATCTTGCTCGTAGTCAAAGTTGCGATGCCTTGCTGCTACCACATAATGAGAACATGGAAAGTGGTGCGCCTCGGTTTACCACATGTGCATGAGAAAGCAATAAGGACAACCTTATGCCTCCTCGTCGGCCGGAGCTCTCCATCGGTCGTTGTACCACCCCTTTCTACAACCTCGTAAGTGCCCGTGGCGTTGTCAAACAATGTACCTCATGTGCCTCACCGCCTTTGCCTTTTCAAGGTGCCGCCGGTTTTGGCGCCCATCTCACTTGTTTACTCAGAGCGCCATTGCATGTGCGTATCTTCGTTGAACCAGCAACAAGCTTGTAAAAGGTGAATGATACGATAGCATTGACAGCATACCACGATACCCCTAAGCAAATTATTGAAGGATTCGCCATGTTGCTTGTTTGAAACTCGCACTCCACCACCATCGCCATGAGCCCTTGTCCATTTGTCGACATCTCTCATCAATCCCGCCAACCACCGTCTACCTTCCGAGTTTGTTGCAGATTAAGTCGCTCCAACTTCTCCCGAAAGAACTTGACCTCAAGCATTCGAGCGACCTCCTCGAATGATGAAAGTTATCCTTCGCACCATCCTTACGAGAAGATTCTCGCAAGATGCCGAGTACACCAACGGTGGTGCAAAGCTCGATACCCCAGATCCGCCTCCCGACGGCAGCAAGTATGCCCCGTGTCTATCGATATGACACCAACCTCCCTACTAGGGCCGACCACGTGCCTCCGAACGAGCCGCATGAACCATCCCCAACCGTCTTTGTTCTCCTCTCAACCAAAGCAAACGCCAAAGGAACCAACGCGTTGTCTCGCGCCACAGAAATGGCTATCGAAGAGTGCCCCGGTACTTGCCAAGAAGAAACGCATCGCCAATGGAGAAGACGGGACGACAATGCCGAAGGCCTCGATGGATCGAGCAAAGCACCGTAAAGCACGGAAGAATATCTCGCATCCCATCTTGAGTACATTCGCTTGGTTTCGGACGCACTCATAATGCATGCCGGATTAACCGCTTTGATTGCATTGAAGAGTGCCGCAATCGCAAGTACCCATCTTCCCAGCCCCCATATATCATCTTCCGGATGCGTTGCTTTGCCCTCCATGCTTTCCCATATCTTATCTCAGATCCAAATTTCTCTTAACAATCCCAGCAAGTGTCTTCACCTTCATATTGGGTTCTCCTTTACTATGTGACACAATGACTTGGCAATAATTGTAGAGGTCAACCGCCGATGCTTCGCTTGAGCTCGCTCGCACAAGTATGTGGGCCAACGATTCTTGTGATCTTGAACTTTCTGTGTCCTTCTGCTTGCTAGCACAAACCCTCCATCCACATGTTTCCTTCTCGCACACAACTGTACCTCCGCTGCACATAAGAATGCCTCACCTTGAATGGCCTTTACGAATCATCGTGATACTCCTCGCAGCCACCTTTTCAATGCGACATGTCCTCAAACACCATGCCCTTCTCAATTGTCATGCTTGACCCGCCTCAGAGCATCTAGCAACTCGTCATCCCTTCCTTCTCGCATAAGCCTCATGAGAATGCCAAGATCGCTGAATTCATGAAGCGATGGATCCCGCCAGGCAATAACGCCTAATCACTCAATATCACTTTCGGTCGCTCTCCAAAAGGGCGGTCATCATCGGAATCAACGGCCCTTGCGATCTCGTAAGGCTCTAAATCATCCACAATTTGAACATCCACACCGTTGGAGTCCCTACAGATTTCTTCAACGCTGCGATGGAGCAACGGAGGAACACCCACATTATAAATAATGTCTCCGCATCATAAGCACGAAACGATGGGATCGAGACAAAAGAATGGAATGATCGAAAAGGCTACAGTGTTGCTCGACACTTATCGATGATCCAGAGGCCACCACGCACATTCAACTCGAATCGTTGAGAAATCAACCTCGCTCGGGCGATAGAGCATCGCACCTCGTGCACTTCTTCCACATCCACCGCAAGGTCCGCAACGGAGGGTCAAAGGGTGCCCGATCACCTAGTTCCGTGAAGAACCATGAGGGTGGGATCAATCGACACCTTCCGCACAACAAGGTCCAAACATTGGAACTCATTCCTCATAACCAATTTGACATATTTGTCCCATCGATCCTCACAACCAATTAAGATCAACCGCCTTAGAATTGTGTCTTTCGAACCGAAGTGAAGTAACCCCTCAACCGTGATACTCTCCTCGCTTGCATGACAATGTAGCTCCTCCCGGTCCCGCAACCAACTCACTAAACGACGCCTATCTTTGAATATCGAGGCACCCTTTGCATTTCAACAAATCGAACATTTCCATAATCATCACTTGTCACACCGCTCCATGATATAGGGTCACTAGGTTGTCCATCTACTTCATACATAAAATATGTTGAAATAACATCAAGAATATGTTGAAATCTAGTTGTTCAAATACCAAATGAGGTAATGCGTGATTCGAATGGAAGGCTCAACAAAATGGAGAAACGAAGTAACATTAGGCATACCATTACATCCTCGACCTGCCCATTCCCATTTTAGCCCATCTTTCCTCTTGTTAATTGAAAGAATCAAGTAGGCAATAATTTTTCACACATACGTATCAATCTCATGATCGATGTAAGACCAGATTCTAGTTAAAAAGCATGCTCATGCCATGCAAGAAAGGCCACTAATATATGGATATCTTCATCAATAAACATTAGCATATGACCATATCATCACCAAGAAGTATATTAATCTGTCCACAAATAATTGTTACAAATTACTTAAAGGTACCTTGAAAAAATAGATATCATCTAACAATCTTAGCGTATGAAACATTATCGAGGAATTGCCGCTTTTGCAATCATTAACAAGCATCGAAAATAAGCATAGCGTGTAAGGAAACTAACTATTAATCATAGCGTATAGAAAATATCACTTGTCCTAACCACCGCCAATCATACAACCGCTGCATCATCCAAAATGCACAACGATAGCTTAATCCCTAAAATACTCTTCCTCTAGCGATACGCAATATAAATAGGACTTCCGATAGCCGACACAAGACAACGAGTCATACATAGAGTTTAGCATTTCCATATAAACATTAAATATCTATTGGAACTCATTTCTTGTCTACAGACCTAAACAGTCCTTAAAAGATCATTTAGCTAGCTACCTAACAAGCAGCAAAAAAATCCGACACACGAAGCCTAGCACATACAAAAGCTATGTATGTATATTGATGTTGCTCACAACATATCGTGACAACCTACAAATGGATATTGATTCAAATGGCAATGGGCAGATTGTTCAATTTGTAGCATTTATGCTTGCACTGTTGGGGAAAATGCTCGTGGGAGCTGTGCTTCGCGCAACACAGACGCAAATGACCAAACTAACGAGCCAGTAGGAGGAGAGTGGTGGGGGTCAGACCTTGAACGAGAGTTCCGGGTACCGGCTGGAGATGGCCTCGGTGAGGAGCTCGGGAGGAGGGGGTCGGCAGGGGGAGGAGGGCGGCGGGGAGAGGCCAGGAGAGGGAGGGAGGCGGCGGGGGGAGGCCAGGAGGGGGAGGGGTGGGCGGAGGGCGGCGGGGGAGGCCGGGTGGGGGAGGGAGGCCGGGAGGGGGAGGGAAGCGGCGGGGAGAGGCCGGGAGGGGGAGGGGGGCGTCGGGGGGAGACCGGGAGAGGGAGGAGGGCGGCGGGAGGGGGGCGGCGGGGAGGAGGGGAGTCCGGGAGGGGGCGGGGGCGGTGGGGGGAGGCCGGGAGGGGGAGGGAGGCGGCGGGGGGAGGCTAGGAGGGGGAGGGGTGGGCGGAGGGGGCGGCGGGGGGAGCCCGGGAGGGGGAGGGAGGCGGCGGGGGGAGCCCGGGAGGGGGAGGGAGGCGGCGGGGGAAGGGTGTGGGCAGAGGGGCCGATCGGGCAGAGGGGGCGGCGGGGTCTGGGGCCGGGAGGGATTTTTTCGCTGTTTAGGGTTTAGGGAGCTCGGCGCCAAGATCCACGGCGCCGAGCTCGGCGTCACGACACACGGCGCCGAGGTCGGCGCCAAGACCCACGGCGCCGAGGTCGGCGCCACGACCCACGGCGCCGAGGTGGTGCCACCACGGCGCCACGCATGCCGGCACGCTGGAGCGGGTACGCGAGCTCGGCGCCGTGGACCACGGCGCCGAGACGTTTTATCTCGGCGCCGTGTCCCACGGCGCCGACCTTTGGGTCCAAAAATGGAATTAAAACTGCCAGGGGTCTAAATATGAATATTTTTCAAAAAAAGGGTTAAAATAGAAAAATTTCGGGTTCGCGTGCGCCTTCCAGGCGAAGGGCGGCTTCCAAGGGCGGCCTGCTGTTCCCCTTTTTGTACACGTTTCGGTGATGGGTCTGCTTAGGGGGTGATGTTTTAGCGATGGTTTCTGGTTTTTGGTTGAAATTTCACTGTAGCTGGTTTTTTTTTACTGTAGCTGATTTGGTTTTTTCGGTATAATTAAATTTAAAAATGTAAAAATAGAAAAAATTTGTTAGCCCATCACGGACAATGCAAAGAAACACGGGAAAAGAAGAAAAATGTAAAAAAGCCTAAAAAATCTAAAAAAATTTAGAAAAAGATGAATTACTGAATAGTGAAAAAAAAGCTGAAGTTAGAAGCTGAAGTTGAAAAAAAACTGAAACGAGCGGGGTCTTATGACGCCTGCGCCCCACCTGCCTGCTTTTTTGCTGTGGTCCACTTTTTTTTGGTGCGCTTCGGTCGCGGACTTGGTTAGGGGCTCTTCATTTTGGTTTTCGTTTGGTGCGGTGCGTTCGGCTACTCTTCGGTCTTCTTTTGTTGTTGTGGTGTCCGCTGGTGTTTCTCTTGTGCCATCTCGAGTTTGTGTGCCATCTCGAGTTTGTGTGCTCCTTTCTAGTGCGCTCCGTTTCCTCCTTCTGCTGGTTTCTGCTATTCTTTCTGTGCCATCTCGAGTTCGTTTGCACTTCTGTTGCTTCCGCTTATCTTTCTTGAGCATTTTCCCCCTTTCTACATTCGTATGCGGGCTGTTTACCTTTTTGTGCGCTTCTATAGCCTGCCTGTTTACATAAAGGATTGGTAATGTGGAAATCTAAGTTCTTGTTCTAGCCTTGTGGTTTTCGGTGTTGTTCCTCTTGCGTTGTCTCAGATCTGTCTCTATTTGTGGATTTCCCTTGTGTTCCTTCGTGTTGAAGGTATTGCTTTGCGTATTTATTTGTGTTTTTGATTCTTGGTGCGCGAGTTTTCCCTCCCACCCCCCCGGCTTTTGCTTTGTGTTTTGCTTTAGATCTATTCATGTTTGCGGGTTTTCCGCATTCCTCCTTTAATTAGGTGCTCTTTTTGTCGGAACCGGATTTAGAAATCCGAATTTCTCTATAATTTCTGCACTGTTCCCCGGATCAGTAGCCAGTGCTCACAGTTACATCACTGTATATCAAAAACATATTACGCGAAAGAATAATTTATACAGTAATAACTTACATGGGCCGGTTGGGCCGAAAAGCAGAGAGTGCAGCAGCGGAAATCTTCACTCAAGTGGAACCCTCAAGACTTGCCCACAGGCAGCCAACTGGGGTTTCGCGACCTATGTCCATGGCCTTCTTGAATACCAGCTCTGTCGACCCTTTTTAAAGCATTGCAGGGCCTTCTTCTGTTCTTGACTGACTGGAGGGTAATAAGCAACAGTGAGCACGAAAATATACTCAACAAGCCACCACACAGAATGCAACACTAATAACTATTATATGCAAGGCTGTGAAAAGAGGATTGATGTTATTTTATTTGCTAAAGCAGCATTTCCAATTATCATAAATAAACTTCCTGTGACTTAGCAATTTTAACCAAAATGCAAGTTGTAAAGAGAGAGTGCAATATTAATAGTAGTAGGTTACATCCACCTTTTACAGTGTATGGTTACCTCCACCAATGCTAATTTTGATTACTGGGCTACGTCCACCCTAATTATCGCTGGAGTACATCTCTCCAGGAAAAATTCAACAAAGTACAGTATTTCTCTCTACTTAGTTTTCATCCCACCCACAAAAGGTTTTTGAAATAGAACTAACTCGAGAAAGTTCCCATGTCCGCTCTTGACCATGAGCACGGCTATTCGAAAAGTTTTAGACTCTACAGAGTTGTACAACTTTACCCACAAGAGATAACACAATTGTTATATTCCACATGTTCCCTTAGACATGTAGATTAACCGGATTTTCACATGACCTTTACAATGCATCTAGTAAAGAACTGCACTCGCTAATGTTTCGTCTACAGGAAGGCCATTTAGGCGCCAGCTAGACCCCCTCTTGTGCCCACATCTATCGAGTGACACGACCATCTCCAGGACGTCTTGTGTCCAATGAGAAAAATCGTGTTTTCCCCCGAAGTGCATTCCTTTACTGGCGAATACAAATTATTTAGTCATACCTACACTTTGCCAGCTTGTGGTTGTACTGTTTTACATGAAGAGGTCAACACAGGATTAAGTCCTTAATTTGTCCAGACGGGCGTCCACAGCCCAATGTTACATCTACCAACCACTCCTACTATCCGCCCAGATAGGTAAAGCAAGTTTTGAGGTTTTGAGAAGATAAGCGGTACCAATATATCAGTCATATACGTCCAATGACTGCCCAAAATAATTTCACATATTTGAAGTAATGATGAGCCGGACAATTGAATGCCCTAGCTCTGGACTCACTTGGCAGTAAATATGACTTAGCTAATGTTAATAGCATTATTATCTAGGGCGACAAGGATTAAATAAATCAAATGGTAAAGGATGTCATATTAATAATATTGGTAGCATAACAGGGTAATATCTACCTTATATTTGATATAATTTGCATAACAAAGTAAGCATGCATTTTGATAATTTGAAAGAACATACTTTTATAAAATGTGGGATCAATATGATCAAAGTGATGACTTACCTTGCTTATTTACTGTGGCCTTGATTTAAAGCAAAACCTGCTTAACCAGTCAGTCGTAATAAATCTTAAATCTTCACTGTAGCCCAAATCCACTTGGTCTTGTCGTGTTTAGACTGCAGTTTCTAATAAGCGATAACAAATGGAAAACCAAATAAATCCAAATGCGGAAAAATCTTATTTTTAATTGAACTAATTTTATGTTGTTTGCAAATTGAGAATAGAGAGGGAGCGATTGGAATGGATTTTATTTGATAGGAAAAAGTTGATTAAATAGCTTTACTGTAAGGGAAAATTTTAAGAAATAAGAAGAAGTTGAATAAAGGATCACTCGCAGGATTCTTCTGCTGGATTCAGGATAAAGGCTTGATCTTTTTCTTTATAACATCTTTTATAATATTTTTATATTTATGAAGGAAGTTCCATGAGTTAAGTTAGACTTATGCATCTTTAGAAAGATTGTCGGAGAGGGTGATTTGGTAGATACTTGATTTTTATGTATTCTCCCAATTTTAACTATGGTTTGGAGTTTTGGTTATTTACCCCATTAGGGTTAGAAATAAGTTATTAATTTACAAACTTATTAGAGGGGATTAATGGGGTGATTTACTGGAACATGAGTTACTATTTTATGCTCTTTTTCTTGTATGATTTAGGATGTATTTTTAAAAAAATCATGCTAAGACAAGTTATATGGGTAGAGAGCAATAATCCTTTATTTAGGTTTAATAGTTTCTTAAGCCAAAATATCTGAATATTTGCACTTCATGGAAGATTTGATTTACAACTTTCTTGAATATTAATTAAAAGGAAGTCTTAATGATTTTAGAAAGGAATAATTTGCTGTTGGCATTTTATGAGCAAATATAGTTCAATTAATGAGCTAAGTTTGCTTTAATAGGTATATGCTCAAGATAAAAGATACAAGAGATGCTTATGAAATTTTAGTTCCCGATATTATTTTATTTCTGAGCAGGGGTTGCAATTCTCATTATTTATTAAATTTCAACTTTGACAATTAGCAAGATTATGCTAATTACTTGCCATTAGTTATGGGAGTTGGATAAATAATTTATATTTGACAACTATTTTTATTTAATCTGGTATTTACATGCTATTCTGAGATTAGTGCCAGCAATTAAATTCTAGCTCAACATTTTATTGAATCTAGCTCATTTTATTGCTGGCAATATTTTGCTCATATTTTTGTTAATATTACAAATTTTAAGATCAAATACTAGATACATCATTTTATTTGCTCCAAGGATTAATAGAGTAATTGAAAAGATGCTGCGGGTACATTCTCAACACTTAGCTACACATGCTTTAATCGGATCAACATATTTGAAGCACTGTCTTAGGTGAGCTTCTAGAAAGGGGGGCCCACCTGTCATTGGTTCCACCGAGGGAAGGAGGGGATGTGTGAAGGGGCATAATCACAGAGGAGCAGGAGCGCTCAGTCGGGAGAACGGACCGAAGCACAGGAGACTGGCGGCGTCCGGGCTCGCCGACGAGGGGCGGCCGGGAATGCATCGACGGCAGTCAAATCGAAACCTAGAGGGGTCGAGAAAGCCAAAAAGCGGTGTTAGCACTGCTCTTGTCCGAGCGAAATGGCTCGGGGCGGCTCTTTGACGGCAGAAACAAGAGATTCCAGGGCGGCGGTGATTGAAGAGAGAAGAGGGCTAATTGAGGTACGTGCAAGCATCCTGAAGCCACAAGGAACTCACCAAGGTGGTTGAGGGAGTCAGAGAAGAGTTGGAGCGGCATGGCGACAAAGGCCCTGGGAGGCGGCGGGCGGCTTCCGGCGGCGGTGAGCTCGGGGGGTCAGGAAGCTTGGCCGTCGGTTGGGTTGACTTCGGGGTATCGAGGAGTCACTCCTGCTACAAAGAATCGAAGGGAGGCCAGTTAGATAAGGGATAGTGGTAGTGGAGGCGGCTCGGCCGGAGGCAAGGAAGAAGAGACCGTGCGGCGATTCCCGATGCCAAGACTTCAATTGGTTCAAGGAAGAGGTGGAGGGGGTCCAAGGGTGCGCCGAGACACTGATGGCTCGCCACGGGCTCCGCCGAAGTCATTGGGTGGAGGGCAAGGCGCAACCGTTGGGGCGGCTTTCGGCCGGGGAAGAAGGATGAGGAAGAATACAACTTCGGTCCCTTTTTATACGCAGTAGAGAAGTGGTTGGCCGATGAAGCTCATTGAAGATGGCACAGGCGCAGTGATGTCGGGCGTAGGCTAAGCCGGCGAAAATCTTGAAAGCAGGTGGTGACCGCAAGCTAGAGGGGAGGGGCGGCATGCGGAAGTGACACTAGTACTGGACTAGTGCCTAGGGGCGGAGGCCGGCCGGCGGTAGGGAAGGGACGGTCGCTAGACGCGAAGCAAGCTAGCGCCTAGGTCGTGGAGGAGTAACAATGGGCGGCGGTTGCAGACGCGAAGTGAATTCTGAGTGACAGCGGCATTGACCCCCTGTGCCTAGACGACGAGAGCGGGGAGTGGCCGGTGGTAGAGGGCAGCAGCTAGGCGTACGACGTTGAAGCAACCCAAGGGCGGCGTGAAACCGGGTGCGGGGCAGCGGTGCCGAGGACCTGGAAAGACGCCGGTGGGCCGGAGCTACTGCGTGGTTGGGCCGCCGGTGGAGGCAAGGCCAAGGGCGCTGAGCTGGGGCAACTGGTGGCGAGGGGGCAGGAGGAGAGGGGTGGCTGGAGCCAGGTTGGCCTGGGGGCGAGAGGGGAGGGCCTGCTGGGCTTCAAGCGCTTGGGTGAGCAGAGGGAGGAAGCGGAGATAGAGAGGGGAGGGAGAAGCCTGGCGACGACGGCAGCAGGGGAGTGAAGCCGACGGAAGAGGGGATGGGGATAAGGGGATCTGCTGACTGGGTTAAGCGGGCCGAAAGGGAGAAAGAAAATGGGCCGGCCGGGAAAAAGGGCCAAGGCAAACTAGGGTTTAAGAATTTTTTTGAACTTGATATTTGGTTCTCAATTTCTTTTACCAAAATAATCTTAGTTGGAAAAGGGCTTTTCAAAACCTAAGAATTTTGTAGATTAAAGTTTCCTGCTGATTCGATTAAGTGCCACAGGGTTTCAGACTTTTGCAAATAAATCCTTGGTTAGCTTTAATCTTAAATCTGGGTTTAAATTCTTTGATTTTCACAAATTAGAATTAAGCCTGGCTAAGGGTTTTCAGAAGTCAGCTTTTAACTTGAAACCTTGATTCTTACTTTTGAAGTTTTACTTCTCTTAATTAAATTTTTGCTGCTAGAAAAGTCAAATCAATAACTCCGAATAAACAAAATTTTTAGGTACACAAGGAATTCAAGAAAAGATTTTTATTAATTTACAAATACACTAGTCCCGCTATTTTGGGATGTTACTGTAGGATCGGAAATGGCAACAGAGGGGGGGGGGGTGAATGGTGCCTTCAAAAATTTCGCCCCAAGTATCCACTCGATTTTCCTCTCTGATAGCTAGAGAAGCTATGAAGCGAGAAAATAAATTTTGCTGGCTGGAAGCCGGACTGAAATCTTCAAAGAAAACTAATCCATGATTTCAAGCACTGAACTGCAGCAACAAATGCAACCACTGAGAACTGAAAAACTGCACTCTGAAAAATAGGACTAGTGATTACACTAACTTAACTACTGCAGTGTTAGAGATAGAAACGAATAGGAGATAGAGTAGGATTGCTATTCGTTTCCATGTATGCTTCTGTATCCGTATATGGCATACCCCTGTACTCCCCTGTATATATATGGCCCCTTGGGCCTCATGGCAATACACACAATATTCATAACATGGTATTAGAGCCTTAAGCTCTAACCTGTTCTTCCGCTGCCGACGTTGTCCTGGCTGCCGCCGCCACTGTCCAGACCGTCATCTTCTCAGATCCGAGAACCTCTGCCCTGACTTGTTCTCGCACTCGCCGGCAAGGGGGAGTCCAGCCGATGCCGCTCCTCCCCTGACTGCCTGCGCTCAGGCCATCATCTTCTTCGTCTTGGAGCCTCGTCCGACCCGACCCGATCCGATCCGATCGACGGGAGAGAGAGCCGCCCGGATACTACGCCGCCTTCAACCCCGAATCTCGTGCGCGCCTCCCTCGGGCGTACCATCTCCGCTGGGCGCTGGACCCGGTCCTATCGCCTACGCCAATCCAGGCCGCCGTTACCTCATCCAGATTCGACCAGCCGCCCGCCGCCGCGCGCAGACGTCGGCTCCTCGCCCGGGCCGGCGAGCGAGCGCTGCCGCCCCGCTGGCGCAAGCCCGCCAGCCTCCGCCTGTTCCTCTCGCCGGCCGGCCTGGCGCCGCCGCTCTCGCCGATCGCCATCGCCCTCCATCGCCCGCCTCGGACGAGCCGATCACGCTTATCTGGTTCTTGAAACCAGTGGTTGCTTCCTTTAGAAGCTACACGGTAGCTTCCTTTAGAAGCTAGCCAAAAAAAAAAAAGAAAAAAAGAGAGAAAACGTCCAGCGCCGCCTGTTAGACGTCGTTCCATTGGTCGCCGCACCGTCCAGCGTCGCCTACCGATGGCTTCCGCTCCACCAGCTGCGATCCCCTTCTCGGGAACAAAGCTCCATGGGACGAACTACAGGATGTGGTCTTCTCTCATGGAGATCACGCTCGATGGTCTCCGCCTTTGGGGACATGTTACCGGTGCACGACCATCTCCGCCACCACCGGTTCAGCCTCCTCCCAGGAAGCTTACGCCTACACCTCCTGCAGATGATGAGGTTGCCAAGAAGAAAGCTGAGGAGGCTACTGCTGCTGCTGATGAGGCCTTTCAGCATGCCACTGATGCTTTCGAGCGCTGGTGTGCTAATGAGGCCCGGGTCTGTGCCATCCTAGTGGTCAACGTCAACGACTCCATCCAGCCAGATATTGTCGGTCTATGGTCTACTCGACAAATCTGGGAATACTTACGTGAGCGCTATCAGCAGAGCAATGATGCCCAGTTCTTTTTGCTTCAGCGTGAGTTGGAGATGCTTCGCCAGGGGGATTCATCCATCGACGACTTCTACCGAGCCTTCGCTAGTCTCTGGCGCCAGCTGGATGAGCTGGCCTCTCCACTTTGTCAAGAGTGTCGTAAAGTGCAGAAGGCGGATCATGATCGCCTTCGCCTTTATGATTTCGTCTGCCGTCTTCGCCGTAATTTGAGCCCGTTAGGCTCAATCGCCGAGCCGCCGCCACGACCGACCGTCACCGAAGCTCTTTCAACACTTCGGGCTGAGGAGATTCGCCTCGGATTAGCAGCTCAGGCCATTCCGACTGTGCTTGCTGCTCTCTCTTCGACTACACCGACGCTTTCTACTACGGTTCTTCCTCCGGTACCAGTTTCTGCTCCTGTTTTTGCACCAACTGGAGTTCAGTGCACCTACTGCAAGAACTTCGGACATGACTACCAAAATTGTGCGGTGCGAAAAAGGCGAAACAAGGTGCGCCTAGGTGGACGACAAAAGGGGAGCAGGGAGGCCCTTCCTTCACAGGAGGACAAACCAGCTCATCTGGTTCTGCTCAGCGAGATAACTCTGTCCAGCAGCTCTGCCAGGCTCTACTTCAGCAACTCTCTCACAACTCTGCGGGTTCTGCCAGTCTAGCTCAGACATCTCCTCCAGGTACATCTTGGGTCCTGGATTCTAGTGCCTCTTTTTATATGACACCAGACTCCACATCTCTCACTTCAGTTAGATCTCCTCCTTTTTCTATCAATGTTCAAACAACTGATGGCTCTTCCTTACCGGTCAGCTGTCAGGGCACGCTTTTGTCTACCGATTTTTCTGTTCTGCTGTTTCCTATGTTCCTCAACTTACTATGCAGCTCATTTCAGTAGGACAGCTCACTGATCTTGGTTGTAGGGTTGGTTTTGACTCTCACACCTGTTTTGTTCAGGATCGACAGATAGGGACAATTCTTGGTACTGGTCGCCGCCGTAAGGATCGCTAGGGCCTCTACATCCTTGACTGCCTTCATCTTCCATCCTCACAAGCTGCTCCTACCACGTCTACTTCCACCGCCACTGCTGCCACCACCGGAGTTTTTGCGCAATGGCATCACCGTTTAGGTCACCTATGTGGGCCCCGTCTTTCTTCATTAGTTCACCAGGGAATTCTTGGACGTGTTACTGTAAACACGTCCATGTCTTGTCAAGGTTGTAAGTTGGGCAAGCAGTTACAACTTTCTTTTCATTCTAGTGAGTCTATGTCAGCTCGACCTTTTGATTTAGTTCATTCAGATGTATGGGGACCTGCGCCTATTATCTCCAAAGGCGGGCATAAATACTATATTCTTTTCATTGATGATTATTCCCGTTTTACTTGGCTTTTCCCTATGTCTACTCGTGGTCAGTTTCTTGTGATCTACCGTAGTTTTGCCACGATGGTTCATACTCAGTTCGAGAGTTTCATTCGTACCTTTCATTGTGACTCTGCTAGTGAATATTGTTCTGGTGCCTTCCGACAATTTCTTTCTGAGCAGGGTACTCTTTACCAGTCGTCTTGTCCTGGTGCTCATGCCCAAAATGGGGTCGCCGAACGCAAGCATCGTCATCTGCTTGAGACTGCTCGCACTCTTCTTCTTGCCTCCCACGTCCCACCACAATTCTGGGCTGAGGCTGTTTCTACAGCTGCATATCTTATCAATATGCAACCCTCCACTGCTCTTAAGGGTGCCAGCCCTATAGAGCGTCTCTACTCTCAAACTCCCCACTACAGTCATCTTCGCGTCTTTGGTTGCACTTATTTTGTCCTTCTGCAGCACCATGAGCGCACTAAACTATCTGCTCAGTCAGTTGAATGTATCTTTCTTAGATACAGTTCTGAGCATAAAGGATATCGCTGCTATGATCCCTCTGCTCGCCGGATCAGGATCTCACGAGATGTTGTCTTTGACGAATCTTGACCTCTCTTCCATCAAGATTCGGCTCCTCGTCCTATCACCACTGTTGAGACGATCTCTTGGTTGTCTCTCTCTGACTCGTTTCCTATTTCCTCTTCTTTTTCACCACCATCTTCTAGTTTGCCTCCTGTGGTTCCCGCTGCACCTACACCTCCTGTTTTACCTTCTACAGATCCACCTCCTGCTCCTACAGCACCGTCATCTCATTTTTCGGGGGGTACACTACTCCAGATGTCCTCGGCCCTCACCAGACTCATCTCCTGGTATCTTGCCGACACCGATATCAGATTCATCTGATGATGCTCCTCGTTATGCCCTTCATGACCGGGCATCTCTTCGGCCTCCTGCTCGTTTTGGACTTACTTCGATAGCTCATGCTCTTTCTGTTCATGAGCCCACTTCCTATCGTGAGGCTGCTTCTCATTCTGAGTGGCAGCTCGCTATGGCAGAAGAACTTGATGCTCTTCGACGTACAGAGACTTGGGACATCGTACTGACACCTGTGCATGCTCGTCCTATCACATGCAAGTGGGTGTACAAGATCAAAACCAGGTCTGATGGTACCATTGAGCGCTACAAAGCTCGTCTTGTGGCGCGCGGTTTTCAGCAGGAGTGTGGCCGCGATTATGATGAGCCGTTTGCCCCTGTTGCCCATATGACCACTATTCGCACCCTTATTTCGGTTGCCTCTGTTCGTCGGTGGTCTATCTCTCAGCTCGATGTTAAGAATGCATTCCTTAATGGTGTCTTGCATGAGGAGATTTATATGCAGCCACCCCCTGGGTATTCTATTCCCGATGGTCATGTTTGTCGTCTTCGTCGTGCTCTCTATGGTCTAAAACAGGCCCCTCGTACCTGGTTTGCTCGTTTTACCTCAGTGATTACTGTTGCCAGTTTCACTGTCAGTGCTCATGACCCTGTCCTTTTTGTCCACACCTCTCCTCGAGGTTGGACACTGCTTCTTCTTTATGTGGATGATATGCTCATTACTGGTGATGATTCTTCCTTCATCACATATGTAAAGAAGCATCTAAGTGAGCAGTTTCTTATGTCTGATCTTAGTTTGCTTACGTACTTCCTTAGAATTGAGGTTTCTTCCAAGCCTGAGGGCTACTACCTCTCCCAACAAAAGTATGTCCAGGATCTTCTTGCTCAGTCTGGTCTGACCGATACTCGCACTGCTGAGACTCCTATGGAGCTCTCCCTTCAGCTTCGTGCTACTGATGGTGATCCTCTTGATGATCCTACTCGTTATCGTCACCTTGTTGGGAGTCTAGTCTATCTTGTGAGCACTCGTCCTGACATTGCTCATGCTGTCCATATCTTGAGTCAGTTCATGGCCTGTCCTACTCATATTCACTACAGCCACCTCCTACGTATTTTTTGCTACTTATGTGGAACCATCTCTCACCGTTTGTTTTTCCCTAACTCCACCTCATTATAGTTTCAGGCCTACTCCGATGCGACCTGGGCTAGTGACCCTTCTGATCGTCGTTCGCTTTTTGCTTACTGTGTTTTTCTTGGCTCATCCTTGATTTCCTGGAAGACAAAGAAGCAGACTGCAGTTTCTCGTTCGAGTGCAGAGGCTGAATTGAGAGCTTTGGTAGTAGTGACAGCAGAGATTACTTGGTTGAGGTGGTTACTTACAGATTTTGGAGTGCCGGTGAGGGGACCTACGCCGCTTATGTCTGACAGTACAGGTGCCATCAGTATTGCTCGAGATCCAGTGAAGCATGAGATTACCAAACACATTGGTGTGGATGCTTCATACACTCGCTCACAGGTGCAGGAGGGAGTGCTTGCTCTTCAGTTTGTGCCGTCTGAATTACAGCTTGCTGATTTCTTCACGAAGCCACAGACTAGGGCACAACACTTGTATTTTCTCTCCAAACTCAGTGTGTGTGATCCACCATGAGTTTGAGGGGGGTGTTATAGATAGAAACGAATAGGAGATAGAGTAGGATTGCTATTCGTTTCCATGTATACTCCTGTATCCGTATATGGCATACCCCTGTACTCCCCTGTATATATATGGCCTCTTGGGCCTCATGGCAATACACACAATATTCATAACATGCAGCAACTTCACCTAAAGAGCTACTAAAACTAGACTGAGGGCTAGCCAAAAAACATCAAGAAAAGGGCTGAGAAAGGTTGCTAATATGCTGACTGGAACTGCTGCTAAAACTGAAAGGAAAATGCAGATTTTTGATCACTAAGAACTGCACTACAGTAGGCAGCAAGACTGCATTCAAACTGTTGCAGAAAAGGGACTAGAAATCTGAATTTTACTTCTGAGAATTGAACTGAAAAGGGCTGAAATCTGCACTGCTAAATGGCTGAAAACTGCATTCAAGAAGGTGCACAAACTGCAGAAAAGGCTACCGAAAACAGCAAGCTGCAAGGGCTGAAAACAGCAAGAAAGAAGTGCTGAAAACTGCAGTGATTAAGTGCTGAAAACTGCAGTGATTAGGTGCTGAAAACAGCAGAAATGAGTGCTGAAAACTGCACCCAAAATGCTGCTGAAAACAGACTGAAACTTCTAATTTTTACTGCTGAAAACTGCACAACAGTTTACAGCAAAACTGCACCCAAATTGCTGATTTTCTGTTGCTGTTTTCAGGCAAGGTAAACTGAAATTTGTATCAAATAGCTGTCCCAAACTGTGCAGATTGGCAGAGATATAAGCACTGCAAAAAACAGCAAATCACTGAAAGTTTGGACTGGAAATATGCTGAAAATGACAGCTGAAAACTGCTTTAGGAATGCTGGAAGAATTTGGAAGAGAAAATGAATGCTTTAGGAATAAAATGGCCAAATGGCTGTGGGATTAATTCCTGTCCAAGGCACATCCATTTTGCACTTCCCAACCAAAGAAACAATAAACACACTCAAAAACTTAGAAGCCAGCAGGAAAGGAACAAGCACAAAGCACTGAAGATCACATCATCTTAGACACGAAATTTCTTCTATTGCTTAGAGATGAATGATTACAAACATATGTTCTACAACTATTCCAACTCACTGCCCTTGCATCACAAAAAGGAAAGGCTCTCTCTCAAGTAGATGGCACTTCTGCTCACTCTAAACAGCAACTGAGCACACACACACTACTCCATAAGGAAGAGAGCACTCTCCAGACTTCTACCACACCTCCTGCGTGCAAGGCTAGCTCAGAGTACTTCACCCACTACTCTCCTGTGCACCCCCAAACAAAAAGGGAAGCAAGTCTCTGCCTCTAATAGCAAATCAAGAATTGTCATACAACCACCACTCCCTCACTTCACACACTATATGAGGCAATAAGTCAACAATCAGAATTTTTGGAGGGAAATCCACCCACTCCTCTCATTTGCTTGAGTCAATTTACCAAATTGCCCTCAAGCACTTTCCCGGTAGCTTCCGCATCCGGTACCTTGACCGTCTGGACCTCGACTTCTCCTTGAGTCCAGTCCCGGTCCGCTCGTCATCGCCCATCGTGTTCGTCATGGGTAGCTCTGGTTCCTCGTCTCCCGGCTCGCAACCACCTCAGCAGCCTCGATCATCGTCAGCATCTCTGACCGTCTAGACCTCCACACCTCCTGTGCCTAGTCCCGGTCCTCCTCGCCTCACCATGACCTAGCTCTGAAGTCCTGCAGTCACACAGACAAGCAAACCATCACATAGCACCGTACGAAATAGCATAATCAAGATTAGCACAAGTAAATGTACTCAACCCTCGAATACCCAAAACAAACTTAAACTCACTAAACCAACCGTTAATTACTCATCACAAACATAGGGATACCTCTATATGGTCTCTCAGTTACACTTTTATTATGAAGAGTATGCACTCAGGCCTTTCTACGTTGCCGCGTAGGTTTTCGTTGTGCTTTTGTGTTGTCATATTGCTTACATACTCCGTTGATGCACGAGCTTTTTTCCCCTCGATTCTTTCTTTGTGTTATATAGTGTGTGCATAGATATATATGCATTCATAGATTTTCCTTCGATTAAGTGCTCTTTTATTATGAAGTACGCCCTTTCAGCTTCCTACGCTCGTGCACAAGTTCTCGTTGTGCTCTTGCGTTTCCATACTGTTTAGACGTTTTTACATGCTGCATATTTATTTGCGCATTTGTTTCTCTGCTGACACGTGATGCGCTTGCTTATTCCTTTTCCCCATTTGTTTTTCCATTGTTGACTTATACGCTGATTACTTCGTTTACTCGCTCCTTCTATCCTTCCCGATATGAGCCGTATAGATTTCGCTGTTTGTTCTAATGTTTGTGCTGTTTTTTCTCCCACCGTGATGCAGGTGTGCTTGCAAATAGTTTGCTATATTGTTCTACAGAACGGTTCTATTTTGGTTACGATCTTAGGAGCCGTAGTTGTAGTGTGTTCTTAGTGTTTACCGTTCGTGAGGTATCTTGCTTACCCTTTATTGTACTTAGTTAGTTATTATTTACTTCTTTCTTACATTTAGCTCTACCAGGATTATGTTATTACTGTTATTTCTTTCTCGGATTTACTTCTGCTGTGATTACGTACACGGCGTGTTTGTTGCATTGTTGCTCATACGCTTTTGCATGCTGCATATTTATCTCTGCCTTTATTTCTCTGCTGATTATAATAGTTTGCAGATAGTTTACTATGTTGTACTACAGACTGGTGTCGTTTTTGTTCTAATCTTAGGAGCATGTCGCTTTGCTTATTACTTATCTATTGTTTGTATTACACACTGCTACAGACAGGTCTACCACAGACGGTTCGGAATCGTCATCACAGACGGTTTTCGAACCGTCTGTTTTTATGTGTCAGTGATAATAGGTGGTTATCACAAACGGCTCCCGAGCCGTCAGTGATAACTTACATTACAGACGGTTTTTGCAAACAACTGTCTGTGATAGTCGACTTTCACAGACAGTTAAAAACAACAACCGTCTGTGATAGACACAATATCACAGACGGTTCCTGTTCCGAACCGTCTGTGATACACGCAATATCACAGACGGTTTGTGACACATGTTCTTCCTCAATTTACGCCCCTTTCCAAGCACAACGTTTATATCCTTGACCATATCATACACCTCTTTCCCGCTAAAAGGTCTTGGTACTGAGTCATCTTCTTTTTTTTCATCAAATTATTTTTTCATCTTGCGGTATGGGTGATACTTTGGAAGAAACCTACAGTGACGCATGTACACAGTTTTACGCGAGTTGTTCAACCACACACTCTTGGTATTGTCTAAGCAGTGCGGACACGCTTTGGCTCCTTTTGTACTCAACCCTGACAGGTTACCAAGGGCAGAAAAATCATTAATGGTGCAAAACAACATAGCGCGTAGAGTAAAGTTCTCTCATTTGTCCGCATCCCATACATGTACCCCTTCGTTCCATAGTATTGCAAGATCTTCTACCAATGGTGCTAGGAACACATCAATATCGTTGCCAGGTTGCTTCGGCCCTTGGATAAGTAGTGACATCAAAATATACTTCCACTTCATACACAGCCAAGGAGGAAGGTTGTACATGCATAGAGTCACGGGCCAGGTGCTATGTCGGCTGCTCATGTTACCAAAAGGATTCATTCCATCTATACTCAACCCAAACCTTATATTTCTCGGTTCCAAACCGAAATCTACAAACATCCTATCGATGTTCCTCCACTGGGCAGAATCTGCAATATGTCTTATCATTCCATCTTTCTTACGTTGTTCCAAGTGCTAACACATCAATCTTGCATCCTTGCGGTTTGCAAATAAACGCTTCAAATGGGGGATTATAGGAAGATACCACAACACCTTAGCAGGAGGTTCTTGCTTCACCTCGATGCCCTTTCCATCATCAGAGTCATTTTTACGCTTGTATCGGAATGCTTTGCACACCGGACAAACATTTAAGCTAGCATACTCTTTACGGTACAGGATACAATCATTCGGACATGCATGTATTTTTTTCCTACTTCCATTCCTAATGGACAAAGAATCTTCTTGGCTTGGTAGGTGGTTCTTGGCAACACATTTCCCTTTGGAAGCATGTCCGCTAGGAGACCTAACAATGCCGTGAAACTCTTGTCGGACCAACCATTGCTTGCCTTCAATTTCAGTAGTTCTTGAACTGATGACATCCTCGTGTATTGCGGCTTGCATCTCAAGAACAAAGGTTTCTCCGAGTCCTCCATCAAGCCCTCGAATTTACCAAACTCTCTCTCACTGTAGTTCTCTTCTGTATCACGTAACATCTGATCCAGATTGTCATCCTGCGATCTATCCACGGCCTCATGATCAAAAGCTCTGTCCACAACTGGCATATCGTTGTCCCCATCGACTATGTCATAACTACCAGCTTCTTGTGTACACTTCTCTTCACTGTGACTGGTCCAACATTTGTACCCTTTTCTGTAACCCCTTCAAATTAAGTGAGTTTCGATCTGCGCTGAGTTGCTAAACATCTTGAGATTATCACAATTAATATATGGACAATACATAAATTTTATCCCCTTCTTTAACATATCCAGCTCGGCTGCTCTTCTAAAAACAGACACGCCAATAATGTACTCTTCACTCACACGGTTCTCAATATACATCTAGCTTCGATCCATTTCCGCTAGCTACACAAGTAACAAATGGTTGCCAAAAATGATTATTACCGCAACTACATAGCATATAAATTATCATCTCTAAGCCTTCCATTACAAAAACATATATATAAGCATAATTAAAAGTAATTGAGTATTAACCTCTGATCAGATCACTAAGAAGACGGCGATATATTTTCACCCCCGAACTCCCAAAAGCCGGCCGCCTTGCTCCACCGATGCAGCGCAATAAAAAAACAGATCTGTGTCGACACCGTCCAAGTATTAATAGTGCAATTTATCACAGACGGTTATTAACACAAACCGTCTGTGACAATTCATATCAAAGACGGTTTGTTATACGAACCGTCTGTGATAATAGAGACATCACAGACGGTTCGTGTTAATAACCGTCTGTGAAGTGTCACAGACGGTTATTAACACGAACCGTCTGCGTGATGTTCTATTATCACGAGCATTTGCTCGTATAACAAACTGTCTATGAACTATCACAGACGGTTATTAATACGAACCGTCTTTGATTTCTCTATTATCACAGATGGGTCGTGTTAATAACCATCTGTAATAGTATCACAGCCGGGTGGCAGTATGAACCGTCTGTGATAGTTAAGCACAGACGGTTCCGTATGAACCGTCTGTGATTTACCCATCCAGTATAGCCTGTTTTGTAGTAGTGACAGTATAACATCGTCGGGGAAAAAAACTATGTTCACGCTATTATTTGCTACCGTGTTTACGGATTCTTTTACAGTTACATAGTTCTTACCGATGTCTCACCAATCATTAAATTTCTTTCTTTCAGTATTAGACTTTTGGTTGTATTGTTTCGCAGTTGGTTGTTGCTGGAGCACATCACTTTATTTATTACTCATGTGCTGTTTACATTACAGTATAACACCGGTGAAAAAACTCTTTGTTTACGCTATTGTTTGTTACTGTGAGACCCGGGGTAGAAACTCCCAGACCCCCTGTGTATTACTGTACTAGTCCCAGAGATCAATGCTAGTACACACAGTTCAAACAGAAAAGATGATACATTGCCAACAACGCTTTATTACAATAGTAACTGAAGTTTTACAAAGGCCATAGCCTTAATAGAGTTCACAGAACCACAAGCAAGAAAATAAACACAGCGGAAACAAAAGATAACTTGATCGACCCATCAATCTGCCACAGGCAATTGACTGGGGAAACGAATCCTAGGCATCCGAGAATAATCCACCGCATCCACATTCGGCGCAGAAGTCATACTCTCCAGCTTGATCTTCTCCATTCTCTGCTTTTATATTTATAGAGCAACAGGTGAGTACAAAAATGTACTCCGCAAGTCTTGGGAAAAATGCATAGATGTAAGGTTTCACAAAGGAAAGCTATATGGTTTATTTGCAAAAACCAGCATTTTATTTCAAATCTACGTAACTACTTTACAAGCCATTTTGTAAACAACTTGTTTTTAATAGCCGAAATTGGATAAGTACTTTAGTGAAGGTTAAACTACCAACGCTAACATCTCAGGCCATCACAGCCAATCTTCAAAACCTCAGGTTACACCCCCTGATCTGAACATCACGAGAGTTATACTACACCCGAGTTTTTCTCCGATTCATTTTGTTTTGAAAAACAAAACCAAAACTTCTACCATGTGTATGCATTCTTTGCTCGCCCTTGACCGTGGGCACGGCTATTCGAATAGTTTTAACTCTGCAGAGGTTGTACACTTTACCCACAAGAGATTTATTATCTTAATAGTCAACACGCTTCCTTTGGCATGAGACCCAGATAAATTATCACAAAGCCTTTCGCCTACTCCAGTATAGTTTAAATACCACCCGCTAAGGTTTCACCACAACTCGAATCCACGAGTTGGAGCCCCCTCTTGCGCCATATGAGTACAGTAAACCCTGTCCCTCACTATGAGTAACCAGTACACCCTGGCACTCAATACACCACTGGTGATATCTAAACTACGCTATTATAGGGTAGTTAGCTAGGTCGTACCCATATAGACTTGTGGTTGTACTGTTTTGCTCAGTTTGAACAAACACAAGCGTCGGTCCTTAATCGACCAGGGTGGCTCATTCACAAACCCAACAATTCTCGTGCTAATCGCACCACCAAACCTTCCATCCACCCTTGTCAACTTTTCCTTTGATTTTCAAATTAACAAAGTGGTAACATCCATTACCACTTTTCAAACAAAATATTTAACAATGGTAACATCTATTACCAATGTTCAAACAGAATATTTAACAATGGTAAAATCCATTACCAATGTTCAAACAAATCATTCATCAAAACATTTGATAAACATGCTACTCATTTGAATATTATTACATTCATTTGCTACGCTAAGCATTTGCTAGTATTTAAACATTCAACAATTGTAGCACTAACTCATCATTGAGTCAAAGGGATATCCTAAGTTGACAATGGTACAAGATAAACAATTTTCAATGGAAGGTATAACAAATTGGGTCTTTAACTAAATTTTCTAAATTAAATTATCACTTGATATAACATAAGCATGCATTAATTTAAAAATAACTACCTACTCATTTTATAAATCATTGGAGCAAGTTGATCAAAGGAAACTTGCAAAACATAGGAGCAAAATGGTCAAAGGAGACTTGCCTTCCCGTGTGCGGTTGAAATCTTCCCAACTTGTTCTTGAGATTGCTCTGACAAATCGGTCTCTACACGTAAATCGAGAATTCCAAATAAATAAAATAAAATAAAAGTTCAAAAATTGAAAATAAATATACCAGATGAAAGATTGAAATTTTAGATGAATTTAGAAATTTGAATGGACCAATTTGGAGCTAAAATAAAAAAGATATGGCTATTTGAAAATCTCGATTTGAATAAATCCAGAAATTCGGAAATCTCGACATGTGGGGTCCTTTGGTCAGCAATTTCATTAAATGAGTCTCGACATATGGGACCCATCGACTCGGGACCCACTTGTCGCTGACTAGCGCAAAGGGTGTCGTCGACGGTGGGGCCTACATCGGCGTGGAATAAACGGAGAAAACTCAACCTCGCCAGCGGAGCGGGGCTCGAACGCAGCGAGGAGTGGGAGGAGGAGAGCGGCGCTAGCCAAGTGAGCGGGAGGCACCGCCTACCCTTAATGGGTAGGTAATCCTCTTGAGGATTATCTGCGGAGGCCGGCGGCAACGTGGCACATACGTGGTCGACGCGTGGTCGCGCGCGCGGTCGCCACGTCACGGCTTTTTGCCGACGTGGCCGCGCACGCGCGAGGTGGCGGGGAGGTGCTCGGGTGGCGCTGACGTGGCGCCGATCTGGCCGCCACGCCTGCTGCCACCTCAGCCCGACGGCTGACGGGGCTGGCGGCCGGTGGTGGCGCACGGGGACCTAGGGTCGCCGGAGCTCCGGTGATCGGCGACGCCGGCCAAGGGTACCAAAATGAAGAGGAGGATGCAGGGAATGCATTGGTACCTTACGCGGAGACCGAGGGTGACCGGAGGGAAGAATCGGCGAGAAGGGGCGGCGGTCGGAGAGGAAGCTCACGGCGGCGGAGGAGATCCAGTGGCGCAGCAGCTCGGGGAAGGGGTCGCCGGGATTCGCCTTGGCACCAGCAACGTCGGGAAGGCGTCGGCGAGGAATGAGGAAGCCCGAGGCGACCGGAATTGCTCGCCGGAGTACTTGAAGCTGCGGGGAAGAAATCGGGCGTAGGAAGGGCTCGCGCCGGGTGATTCGCTTGAGAGATGAGGAGGAGCGGCGGTGGTAGAGGACCTCGGGTGTGGGTTTTATAGGCCGGGAGGGTTGTAACGGCCGCGCGGGTTCGTCGGACTTGGAACCGTCGGAGGAGATGAATGCGACGGCGAGAGAGGAGTAACGCGCGTCTTTATGCGTAAACCGACGCGTGGAGGCGGGGGATTAATATGCAGTCGGCACGGGGAAATAATTGGCCAAGAAACTGAAGCTTTTAAAGCTTCAGTTTCTCGGTTTAATGGCGGCAGCGGCGAGACGCGGGGAGGAAGAAGGTGGCGGGGAAGACGACTGGCTGATGGGCCCCGCATGTCAGTGAGAGAGGAAAAAGAGAAGGAAATCAGGCGACGGTTGGATTAGTGACGTGTGGCATAAGGAAAAGATCGGGGCCGCTGGATCACGGGCGAAGGGGTAAGTGAAAAGGAACGATCGAGATGTAATCCGGCAACCTTGATTAAATCTGGGCCGATAGGGTGTATTAAGTGGCAACGGGCGGCTGCGATTTAATACGGCAATCATGAACGGTCAAGATGACGACACGCGTCGGGTACGACGGGTTTGACATGTGGGACCCGCTGGCAGTGAGTCCACACAGACCGGTCTATGACAGGTGGGGCCCGCTTGTCAGCGCAAATTGAAAAAAAGAAACTCAACCTCGCGCGCGGAGCGGGGCTCGAACGCGCGCCGAGGGAGCGGGGAAGGAAAGAGAGCGGCGGCGGTAACCAGTCGGGCGGGGAGGATCAACCTACCCTATAAGGTTGATTTATCCTTTTGAGTGTTAGCCGCTGGGATGGCCGGGCTGCCGTCGGATGCGCGACACGTGGCGCCGCGAGAGAGAGGGGAAGCGGGATGAGGCGTAGACGGCGGGGATGAGCTCGGGCCGGGGAGGAAGGGCTCGGATGCGTGACAAGTGTCAGCCCGAGGGAGATTTGATATTTAAATCTTTTATATATATTTCAGAAATCATTAGGAGACTTTAAAATACTCAGAAAAATACCAAATAAATTCCAAAAATTCCAGAAAAATTCACATAACTCACTGATAATGTTTTAAACATATGAAAAATATTTCCAACTTATTTGGATATTAAATTTTCTTTTCAATGAAACTTTAACTTGTAAAATTCCAGAAAATTGGAAATTATTAATTTAAAACTATTTCTTCAAAATAAAAGCAAAAATTGGGATGTTACAAACCTACCCCCCTTAGAAGGAATCTCGACCCCGAGATTCGGATGAACTGAGAAATAGATTAGGAAACTCGTCAAGATCCTCTTCTCGTTCCTGTGTTGCTTCGACTACGGGACGGTTGCTCCATTGCACTTTACAGAATTTGATAGTCTTGTTTCTTGTGCAGCGCTCTGCCTCTTCCAAAATCTTGACAGGAAATTCCGAATATGTCAAGTCCTCTTTTAAATCAACATCCTCAAAAGGTATCAACTCCTCTGGTATTCTCAAACACTTTTTCAACTGTGATACATGAAATACATCATGTACTCCTGACAACTGAGGAGGAAGTTCTAGCTGATAAGCGACTTCACCTCTTCTTGCTATAACTAGAAATGGTCCAATATACCTTGGGGCAAGCTTACCACTGACTTTGAATCGACGCATCCCTTTCATAGGTGAAACTTTCAGATACACATGATCGCCTGGCGTAAATTCCAACATTCTTCGACGATTATCAGCATAACTCTTTTGTCTGGTCTGTGCTGTTTTCAATCGGTCTCGGATTAAGCGAACTTGATCTTCCGCTATCTTTAAGACATCCGGTCCGAATACTTGACTCTCTCCGGTCTCTGACCAATATAACGGTGTTCTACATTTTCTGCCATACAAGGCTTCAAACGGAGACATCTTCAGACTAGATTGATAACTATTATTATATGAGAATTCCGCATAGGGCAAACTTTTATCCCAACTGGCTTTATTGGCTAAAGCACATGCTCTCAAAGATATCTTCCAATATCTGATTTACCGTTCATTCGACCATCTGCTTGAGGATGATAAGCGAAGATGAAATTTAAATTGGTGCCCAAAACTTCATGAAGCTTCTGCCAAAATCTTGAGGTAAATTGTGTTCCTCTATCTGACACGATCCTCTTTGGAACTCCATGCAAACACACAATTTTTGACATATAAAGCTCTGCTAATCTATCTCCCGAATATGTAGTCTTCACTGGTATAAAATGAGCGACTTTTGTTAAACGGTCAACTATAACCCAAATTGAGTCATAACCTAACTTGGTCCTTGGTAGTCCTGTTATGAAATCCATTCCAATTTCCTCCCATTTCCATTCAGGTATACGCAGAGGTTGCAAAAGACCAGCAGGCCTTTGATGCTCTGCTTTAACTCTTTGACATATATCACACAAGGCTACATATTCTGCAATTTTCCTTTTCATATTGTTCCACCAGTAACTTTCCTTTAAATCCTGATACATTTTTGTACTTCCAGGATGAATTGAATATCCTGCTTCATGAGCTTCTTTTAAGATTAATCCTTTAATTTCCTTGTTCTCGGGTACTAGTATTCTCTTTCCAAACCAAAGAGTCCCTTCTTCATCTTCTGAAAATCCAAGCGATTTACCTTTCTTCATATTCTCTTTAATTTCTTTAACATATTCATCCTCTCGTTGGGCTGCCTTGATTTGATCTTCCAAGGTAGGATGAACCTTCAATCTGCACAGAATACCTTCGTTAACTATTTCCAAATTTAATCTCTGGAATTCCTCATGGAGGGTTAACTGCTTATCTGAAATTGACAGATTATTCATATGACTCTTTCGACTCAAAGCGTCGGCTACTACATTAGCTTTTCCTGGATGATAGTGTATTCCCACATCATAATCCTTTATCAATTCGAGCCATCTTCTTTGTCTCATATTAAGATCAGGCTGGGTGAATATATACTTTAAACTTTTATGATCTGTATATATCTCACACCGATTACTAATTAAATAATGCCTCCATAACTTTAGTGCATGCACAACAGCAGCTAGTTCTAAGTCATGAGTGGGATAATTTTCTTCATGCGGTCTTAACTGCCTTGATGCGTAAGCTACCACCCTTCCTTCTTGCATTAACACACAACCAAGACCTTGTTTTGAAGCATCACAAAATATCTCAAAATCTTTTCGAATATCAGGTAACCGCAGAACCGGTGCTGAAGTTAACCTTTTCTTTAATTCTTGAAAGCTATCCTCACAGGATTTACTCCATTCAAATTTCTTCTCCTTCTTTAACAGCTGGGTTAAAGGTCTGGCAATTTTGGAAAAACCTTCAATAAATCGACGATAATAACGGCTAATCCCGAGAAAACTTGGATCTCTGCATCGTCTTGGGTGGAGTCCAATTTAATACATCCTTAACTTTTCCAGGATCTACAGATACTCCTTCTGCCGAGATCACATGTCCCAGAAATTCAATTTCCTTTAACCAAAATGCACATTTGCTAAATTTAGCATATAACTGGTGTTCACGGAGTCTTTGCAACACTATCCTTAGATGACCTTCATGTTCTTTGTTATTCTTTGAATAGATAAGAATGTCATCTATGAAAACAACAACAAACTTATCTAAATAATCCATAAAGACTTTATTCATCAAGTTCATGAAATATGCCGGTGCATTTGTCAGACCAAAAGACATCACCGTATACTCATATAATCCATATCTTGTGGCGAAGGCTGTCTTTGGTATATCTTCAGGTCTAATCTTCAACTGATGATATCCTGGACCAAGATCAATCTTGGAAAAGACACTTGATCCTATGAGTTGGTCAAACAAATCATCGATCCGGGGTAAGGGATACTTATTCTTTATAGTGACTTCATTTAAAGCTCGATAATCAACGCACATCCGTTGACTACCATCCTTCTTCTTTACTAGAAGCACTGGGGCTCCCCAAGGCGAAGAACTTGGTCTGATGAATCCTTTCTCATACAACTCCTGGATCTGCCTTTTAACTTCTGCTAAATCATCGGCTGACATCCGATAGGGTCTTTTTGATATTGGAGCTGTACGTGCACGTGTTTATAACAAATTCAACTTCTCGATCAGGTGGTAATCCTGGCAAATCTTCAGGAAAAACATCTGGGTACTCGCGAACTATCGACACATCTTCCAAACTTTTTCCTTTTAGGCTGGTTAACATACTGTCTTTCCCTGAGTGCATAACTGCCTCATGTCTTATCTGAATTCCATCAGAATTGGTAAGGATAATGGCACGATTGGCACAATCTATCTGTCCTTTATACTTGATCAACCAATCCATACCAAGTATTATATCTATGCCATCGGAGTCTATTATAATAAGGTTCGCTAGGAACTTTACTCCATTTATAATTATGGTTGCACTAGGGCTAACCAAATTAGTCCTCAATTCTTTTCCAGGGGATTGGACTATCATAAGGTCCCTTAGCAAACAAATTTTCCAATTATTCTTTTCAACAAAAGCCTTTGTTACGAAAGAATGTGTAGCTCCAGAATCAAATAATATAATTCTTTGATGCGAGTTTACTAGAAACTTACCCAGAACTACATCTGGTGCATCTTCCGCTGCCTCTGCGGTAACATGGTTGATACGCCCTCGATTCATGTTTTGTGGAGTCTTGGGAGTTTGAGGGCTTCCACGTCCTTGACCATTAGTTGGAGCTCTTGCTGGTGTAGGGTCAAGATTGAAACGAACCGGGGTTACCGCTGACGCTTACGTGGGCGATTCTTTGGCATAGTGTCCCATATTCTTGCAATTGTAGCATTGCACTCCTGCGGCTACATTTGCTTTTTCTTTGCGGTTGGGCTGCATTTCCGTTCTAGGAGCTTGAGGTAAAGGACGAGGTGCAGAAATTGGTATCCTCGTATGATTATGTACTGGAGGTCGGTTGTACTGTGGTGGCGTGAATCGTGAAGCGCCGCATGATCGCTTTGAGCTTGAAACTTCCTCTTCCGGGAGTCGAAGAGTTGGCGTTGAGCATCTTCTTGCAATAAAGCTTTATTCACTAGATGCTGAAAAGTAGGGTAGTCATTGGAGACTAATTGAACCTTGAGATTGGGATCTATCCCTCCCATGAACCTCCAAATCTTTGCGGCATCATCGCCACATCTTCAGGGCATATCTAGATAGCTGAATGAATTTGCTTAAATAGGCGGAAACGCTCAGGTTTCCCTGCTGTAGATGATGGAACTCCTTCCTCTTCATTTCCATAATACTCATAGGAATATGGGCATTACGGAAGGCTTCCAAAAATTCTGCCCAACCAATGTTCTGGGCATCCTGGTGTGCAGCGCAGTAATTGTCCCACCAATTGGCAGCAACTCCTTGGAGTTGATGAGCAGCATATATAACTTTCTCATGTTCAGCACATTGAGCTAGATTCAGCTTCCTTTCCACTTCCTTAATCCAATCATCCGCCTCCAACGGATCGGCAGATCCTGCGAAGGTCGGAGGTCGGGTCCTCATGAATTCCCCGAGCTTAGACTGCGGTGGGTGCACAGGTACTTGCTGAGCTTGATTGACTTGATTTTGGGCCAAAGCCTGAAGAAGTTGTAGTTGCATGGCCATCATTTGTTCCATATTGGGAGCTTGGGCTGGCGGAGGTGGAATTGGGGCCTCATTGTTGTTGGCGCTGGGTGGTTGTTGATGTTGCTTCTCGTGTTCACCATCCAAGCTCCATCAAGAAAAGTGAGAAAAGAGGAAAAGCATAGATGAGAGACGGGGCAGTTTATCATCCCAAAACAACACACAAGATTAACACAACAGATTGAGAAAACTCAACTTTTGAAATTCAAATTAACTTTTGAAATGGTTGTACCACAAATGCACAAGGCTAGGTACAATCCATTTTATTACATCATATCATTATAAAAGCGTTCTAGTATCGATAAACTACTGAAAAAGGGTATCCTATCCAACATCTAGTTGTCCTCAATGATGATACGCTCCTCTGGCTCCTCCTCGGGATCCTCCTCTGAGTCCGACGAGTGACTCTGTCCACAACCACGGCAGTTGTTCGGCGATTGCGACCGTGATCGGCTTTGGCTGAAAGTAGGTGATCTGGAACGGGAGCGCTGGCGTCCTCGGCTGGATCCGTCAATGTCTAGGTCGGGTGGCGGACTGGGGCGTCGCACACTCTTCCTTGCAGTGAGTCTAGTGCGAGGTCCTGAGAGTCTGACCGGAGCAGCAATGGAGCTGGTGGAGTTGGTGTAGTGGTGGCAGCTCGAAGACGCTCCACCTCTCGCCTCGGCCGCCGTCGCTTTAGCTGTCGGCGTGTGCGGTCTGACTCTGCAGCAGCTGTGCTCGGAGAGTGTCGGAGTGGTCGTAGCTCGATGTCAGAAGCATCCGGAGAAGTCCTATCTCCTGCTGAGCTCTGGCGTAAGTCGCGGTCGATGCTTGGGTGAACTGCACCTGATGAGACAGGCGTGGGTCGTCCACCACGATCTGGAAAGCCTCGGGTGGGTCCGTCCCGCCTCGTAGTCGGAAAGAAACAGAAAGGCGACTGTCGTAGCTCCCCCTTGTGCCTCCTGCACAACTCTGCTATCGCCATCTTGGCTGCATCCTGGATGGCGTCCGTACAGTGGGTCCGAGGGTGCTCCATCCTGCAGTAGATGGGGTCAAGCTGCCCATCTGGAGCATAGATGAATACTTCCATGGTCCATGAATCCATAGTCATCACTCTAGTGTTCCGCCCTCTGAAAATGGGCTGTTGATTATATTTCAGATCTTGCATTAAGCGTCGAGAAGAGTTACAAAAGCTCCCTCACTCTCGCCATGAGTATGGTGATCCCATGGGGCTGAAGACGACGAAGAACCTGCCATCTATAAGTTTGAGAATAAGGAGAGATTAGTAAAGATTTTTAAATAATGAGAGTAGGACCAGAATAAGATACTAAGTAAGAAAAGAGTAGAAGCAAAAGAAACTTATATTTTTGTACATAAATTTTTATTAAATATAAATCCTTAAAGCTTCCCAAAACCTAGGGCTCGTCCTACAGTCAAGATGGCTCGATACCATACGTGAGACCCGGGTAGAAACTCCCGGACCCTGTGTATTCTTGTACTAGTCCCAGAGATCAATGCTAGTACACACAGTTCAAACAGAAAAGATGATACATTGCCAACAACGCTTTATTACAATAGTAACTGAAGTTTTACAAAGGCCATAGCCTTAATAGAGTTCACAGAACCACAAGCAAGAAAATAAACACAGCGGAAACAAAAGATAACTTGATCGACCCATCAATCTGCCACAGGCAATTGACTGGGGAAACGAATCCTAGGCATCCGAGAATAATCCACCGCATCCACATTCGGCGCAGAAGTCATACTCTCCAGCTTGATCTTCTCCATTCTCTGCTTTTATATTTATAGAGCAACAGGTGAGTACAAAAATGTACTCCGCAAGTCTTGGGAAAAATGCATAGATGTAAGGTTTCACAAAGGAAAGCTATATGGTTTATTTGCAAAAACCAGCATTTTATTTCAAATCTACGTAACTACTTTACAAGCCATTTTGTAAACAACTTGTTTTTAATAGCCGAAATTGGATAAGTACTTTAGTGAAGGTTAAACTACCAACGCTAACATCTCGAGCCATCACGGTAATCTTCAAAACCTCAGGTTACACCCCCTGATCTGAACATCACGAGAGTTATACTACACCCGAGTTTTTCTCCGATTCATTTTGTTTTGAAAAACAAAACCAAAACTTCTACCATGTGTATGCATTCTTTGCTCGCCCTTGACCGTGGGCACGGCTATTCGAATAGTTTTAACTCTGCAGAGGTTGTACACTTTACCCACAAGAGATTTATTATCTTAATAGTCAACACGCTTCCTTTGGCATGAGACCGGATAAATTATCACAAAGCCTTTCGCCTACTCCAAAGTATAGTTTAAATACCACCCGCTAAGGTTTCACCACAACTCGAATCCACGAGTTGGAGCCCCTCTTGCGCCATATGAGTACTGAGAAACCCTGTCCCTCACTATGAGTAACCATACACCACGGCACTCAATACACCACCGGTGATATCTAAACTACGCTATTATAGGGTAGTTAGCTAGGTCGTACCCATATAGACTTGTGGTTGTCTTGTTTTGCTCAGTTTGAACAAACACAAGCGTCGGTCCTTAATCGACCGTGGTGGCTCATTCACAAACCCAACATTCTCGTGCTAATCGCACCACCAAACCTTCCATCCACCCTTGTCAACTTTTCCCTTTGATTTTCAAATTAACAGTGGTAACATCCATTACCACTTTTCAAACAAAATATTTAACAATGGTAACATCTATTACCAATGTTCAAACAGAATATTTAACAATGGTAAAATCCATTACCAATGTTCAAACAAATCATTCATCAAAACATTTGATAAACATGCTACTCATTTGAATATTATTACATTCATTTGCTACGCTAAGCATTTGCTAGTATTTAAACATTCAACAATTGTAGCACTAACTCATCATTGAGTCAAAGGGATATCCTAAGTTGACAATGGTACAAGATAAACAATTTTCAATGGAAGGTATAACAAATTGGGTCTTTAACTAAATTTTCTAAATTAAATTATCACTTGATATAACATAAGCATGCATTAATTTAAAAATAACTACCTACTCATTTTATAAATCATTGGAGCAAGTTGATCAAAGGAAACTTGCAAAACATAGGAGCAAAATGGTCAAAGGAGACTTGCCTTCCTGTGTCTGGTTGAAATCTTCCCCAACTTGTTCTTGAGATTGCTCGGACAAATCGGTCTCTACACGTAAATCGAGAATTCCAAATAAATAAAATAAAATAAAAGTTCAAAAATTGAAAATAAATATACCAGATGAAAGATTGAAATTTTAGATGAATTTAGAAATTTGAATGGACCAATTTGGAGCTAAAATAAAAAAGATATGGCTATTTGAAAATCTCAGATTTGAATAAATCCAGAAATTCGGAAATCTCTGACATGTGGGGTCCACTGGTCAGCAATTTCATTAAAATGAGTCTCTGACATATGGGACCCACTGGACTCGGGACCCACTTGTCAGTGACTAGCGCAGAGGGGTGTCGCTGACGGGTGGGGCCTACCTGTCAGCGTGGAATAAAACGGAGAAAACTCAACCTCAGCGCGCGGAGCGGGGCTCGAACGCGCGCCGAGGGAGTGGGAGGGGGAGGAGAGCGGCGCTAGCCAAGTGAGCGGGGAGGCACTGCCTACCCTTAATGGGTAGGTAATCCTCTTGAGGATTATCTGCGGGGAGGCCGGCGAAGCAACGTGGCACATACGTGGCTGACGCGTGGTCGCCGCGTGGCTGCCACGTCACGGCTTTTTGCCGACGTGGCGCGCACGCCGCGAGGTGGCGGGAGGTGCTCGGGTGGCGGGCGACGTGGCGCCGACCGCCGCCACGCTGCTGCCACCTCGGCCGACGGTGCGACGGTGGCGGCGGTGGTGGCGCCACGGGGACCTAGGGTCGCCGGAGCTCCGTGATCGGCACGCCGCCAAGGGTACCAAATGAAGAGGAGGATGCAGGAATGCATTGGTACCTTACGCGAGACCGAGGGTGACCGGAGGAAGAATCGGCGAGAAGGGGCGGCGGTCGGAGAGGAAGCTCACGGCGGCGGAGGAGATCGATGCGCAGCGGCTTCGGGAAGGGGTCGCGGGATTCGCCTTGGCACCGACAACGTCGGAAGGCGTCGGCGAGGAATGAGGAAGCCCGAGGCGGCCGGAATTGCTCGCCGAGTACTTGAAGCTGCGGGAAGAAATCGGGCGTAGGAAGGGCTCTGGCGCTCGGGTGATTCGCTTGAGAGATGAGGAGGCGGCGGTGGTAGAGGACCTCGGGGTGTGGGTTTTATAGGCCGGGAGGGTTGTAACGCCGCGCGGTTCGCCGGACTTGGAACCGCTCGGAGAGATGAATGCGACGGCGAGAGAGGAGTAACGCGCGTCTTTATGCGGCCCGACGCGGTGGAGGCGGGGATTAATATGCGATCGGCACGGAAATAATTGGTTAAGAAAGCTTTTAAAGCGGTTTCTCGGTTTAATGGCGGCAGCGGCGTAGACGCGGAGGAAGAAGGTGGCGGGAAGACGATCGGTGATGGGCCCGCATGTCGGTGAGAGAGGAAAAGAGAAGGAAATCGGCGACGGTTGGATTAGTGGCGTGTGGCATAAGGAAAGATCGGGGCGGCTGGATCACAGGCGAAGGGTAAGTGAAAAGGGCGATCGAGATGTAATCCGCAACCTTGATTAAATCGGGCCGATAGGGTGTATTAAGTGGCAGCGGGCGGTTGCGATTTAATACGGCAATCATGAGCGGTCAAGATGGCGACACGCGTCGGCACGACGGGTTTGACATGTGGGACCACGGCGGTGAGTCCACCTGCACCGATCTATGACAGTGGGGCCGCTTGTCGGCGCAAATTGAAAAAAGAAACTCAACCTCGCGCGAGCGGGCTCGAACAGCGCCGAGGAGCGGGAAGGAAAGAGAGCGCGGCGGTAACGATCGGGCGGGAGGATCAACCTACCCTATAAGGTTGATTTATCCTTTTGAGTGTTAGCCTGGGATGGCCGTTGCCGTCGGATGCGCGACAGCGTGGCGCCGAGAGAGGGGAAGCGGGATGAGGCATAGACGGCGGGGATGAGCTCGGGCCGGGGAGGAAGGGCTCGGATGCGTGACAAGTGTCAGCCCGAGGGAGATTTGATATTTAAATCTTTTATATATATTTCAGAAATCATTAGGAGACTTTAAAATACTCAGAAAAATACCAAATAAATTCCAAAAATTCCAGAAAAATTCACATAACTCACTGATAATGTTTTAAACATATGAAAAATATTTCCAACTTATTTGGATATTAAATTTTCTTTTCAACAGAAACTTTAACTTCAGAAAATTCCAGAAAATTGGAAATTATTAATTTAAAACTATTTCTTCAAAATAAAAGCAAAAATTGGGATGTTACAGTTACCATGTTTAGGGATTTTTCTACAATTGCATAGTTCTTACTAATGTCTTACCAACCATTTAAGTTCCTCTCTTTCAGTATTAGCCTTTTGTCTGCATTGTTCCTCTGTTGCTTGTTGCTCTTTTATTTTATGGATTTGTCGTCCTCTGCTAAAACTCATCGTGAAGAAATTTTACGTGGAAAGCAACCGATTGCCTCACCGGTTTCGTTGCTGCCTTCTCTACATAATTTGCTTGATGTTTTCACACCTTCGGTTTCACAGACGGCCTCCCGTCCATGTATGACCATTGCTACCACTACATAATATATATGTGTCAATATCCTACTGTTTTCTAGTCTTTTTCAATTTCTTTGATTTCACACTGTTTCCCTTGGGTTTGCTTTCTTGTCCTGCAGTGCTTTCCGCAGATGTTAGTACAGTTTTGCCATGGAAGCATCTACATGGTTATTTCCATTCTTCATAACTATTTGTTTCCTCTTTTCTTACATTTTCTGATTTATATTCCTATTTTTTACTCTTTTTCCTCCCCCCATTTGCCTATATGATAGGAGACCATTTCTTGCCATTGGTTATGTAACATCCTGATTTTTGGGGATTTTTAAAACCTTGAATTTAAAAATAAATTTCTGGAATTTATTTGAATTTAAACAAAGCTCAAATGAATTTTCAAAAATTTAAAAGCATTTAATGTGATTAAATTATACTTCAGCATTATCTGAAAATATTTTTAATTAAGTTCCTTAAGTCACAAGAGATTTTCTATAATTTTCTGGAATTAAATTAAGCCTCAAATAAATTTTAGAATTTTAAAAGATTTAATCTGAGTAAAATAAACATCAACATAAGTTGAGAATATTTTATTTGGGTTCTTCAGGTCTCAAGGAACTTTTTGGTATTTTTGGTGTTTTTTTCTGGATTTATTTGCTATTTTCTAGAGCTATTTGAATTTTATTTGATTTTCTGGGAAAAAGGAAAAGGAATTAAAACCCCGCCCTTTTTCTCCGTCGCCTGATCCCCGTGGTTGCCACGCGGCAGCGATCCCACGTCCTCCCCCTCTCCCGCGCCCCGCCTCCCTCTCGGCCGCGGATCCCCGCCGCCCCGCCACCTGGCGCCCATCCCGCGAGCCCGCTCCCGCCGCCCTTCCCCACTCGCCGGCCTCCCGCGCGCGCCCGCCTTCCACTGCTCCCCGCCGTCTGATCACCTGCCCTGCCACGCGTCGTGTGGCTCGTGCCCGATCCCGTGCCCGCTCGCCCTCACCCGCTCGCGTCGCCCGCCGTTGGATCGCGCCCGCGCTACATCCCAGCCGTCCACCTCCCGCTTGTGCGCGTAACCGTAACCCTAACCCTAACCCTCGGTCGCCCGTCCGATCGTCCCACGTGGCCGCATCCCGACCGTTTAACCCGCGTCCGAGCCGTCCCAGCTCCGCGTTCGATCAGCCGCCTCGGTTCGCGTGATAAATGCGCCGTTCGCTCCTCGGGTCGTGTGCACCCGCGTCGCCGCCGCCCTCGCCTTCGTCCTCGCGCCCACGCCGTCGCCGGAGCCGCTCCGCCGTCTCGCTACCGCCGCCCGTGCGCCTCTCCGTGCGCTCGTCCCCGTCGCCGTTGCCGAAGACCTCGCTGGTGAGCCGTCGCCGCCTCTCTCCTCGCCGTCGCCCGCGTCGCCCGCCCGGTCGCCGCACCCTGCATCCCGCTTCGCCGCGCGCGCGCGTGCGCCGCGGCGCGCGCGGGCGCAGCGTCGCCGATCCGCCCCGCGTCGGCCACGCGTCGCCATCTTCCCGCTCGCCGCGCCGCCGCGTGCGCGTCGCGACGCCTCGCGCGCCGCGGCGCCATGCGTCGACCATCGCGGCCGTCCCGCCCTCGCGCCGCGCGATCCCCGCCGCCGATCTGGGCCGACGACCCAGATCTTGCCGCGTGCCGCGCCCCCGACCGTCGGATCAACCCGCCGCCGCCTACGCCCGAGCCCTGTCCACATCAGCCCTGCCACCTCAGCGTGCCACGTCAGCCCTAAGCCTACGTGGCAGCCACGTGTCATGCCACGCCAGCCGCCACGTCAGCCAAAACCACCGCCCCAAGCCACGTGGCAGCCACGTCACCCGTGCCACGTGGCGGCATATGCGCGCGCCACGTCAGCCCTAGCCGCTCCGCCTGTGCGCACTGTTACGTGGACCGAGTCCACCGTGGGCTAGGTCTCCCGTGGACTGGGTTCACAGCACAGTACGATTTTCGATTTTCTCTGTTTTCTTTTATGGTTTATTTTCCGAGAGCCCGTTCTCCTCCGTCCTAGCTCCGATTGACCCCGTTCTTTTTTCTAAATTCATCTAAAATCGAGCTCTAGCTGCTGGTTCTAGTTTTGTGAATTTTGGAGTTCATTTGCTTATCATGTTATGTGTTTCTTTAGTTTCGGTCGTTTTCTCTCTCGCTAGATTCGGATTCCGGAGGAGCAGGTTTCGCGCCCGAAGACCAGGAGTACCTCACTGAGCATAACCAAGGTAAGTCGTGTCCTTTGATCATGTTGAACCCAGTTTACAATCTATTATTTAATTAATTTGTTTTAAATTACATTGCATCGCTATTTTTATTCAAACACTTGTACTGGTAGTTATCGTCCTAATTGAGTTTATCCCTCTTTGATATTTTGGAATGCCATGATGCCATTGTCACCATAGGTTGGGAAATTTACTAGTGATGCTAGATTATTTGTCACATGGGCTGGTACGATAGAATTGCTTAGTGTGCTTATAGTTACGATCGGGTTTATCATCACATGTGAATTATGAATTTGACTTAATGAGATATGGAACAGTGGTTGGTGCCACGTATATTGAAATTTGTGCCATGACGTTGGTGCGTCATCGGCGGTGGTTAAACAAACTTGGTTTTGCACTCGGACGAGTGATCGTGCAGTAAAGGGGGAAGTGCAGGTGCACTTTGGTGTATGTGGTAGTCTCGTCCGGGTAAAGATAAGGACTTAACTTTGTGAGCCATTGATCTGAGCTTTACCGTGCAAACCACATGTCTGGTATGGGACGGACCTGGCTGACTAATTTGGGAGGTTTCAACTTTAATCTTGCCATTGAGATGAACATGGTTGCTGATTTCCATGTGGTGCAAGGGGGGGTGTGATGCGAAACCCTAGCGGGCGGATTTAGTTGTAACTGAACTTTGTAAAGGCCTTGTTGTGATTATCTTTAACGTGAGGATTATCATATCGTGTGGGTACAGTTGTACAACCTCTGCAGAGTGTAAAACTATTCGAATAGCCGCGTCCTCGGTCATGGACAATGCTCGGTGATTTCACACGAGGGGTAGTTATTTCTGAAAACTTGTGAATGGAAGTGGACAGGTGTTCACTGTTGGTTTAGCTTGTGGATGGGAGGTCCATAAGCGGTTGGTTTAGCTTGTGGATGGGAGGTCCATAAGCGGTTGGTTTAGCTTGTGGATGGGAGGTTCATAAGCGGTTGGTTAGCTTGTGGATGGGAGGTCCGCAAGTGGTTATATCAATTCCTTTGATTATTTATTATCGTTTTACTTAAAGTTCGCTTTCAATCTATTTACTGTATTTACCTTCAACTGTCATTTATGCAAATTAACCTTTCAGCCATCCTTTGGTAAGCCTTGCATTCTATATTGCATTCATTTGTTACAAACGACTTGCTGAGTACCAATGTACTCACGGCGTTATGCCCAATGTTGCTCAGTTGAGGAAGAGGAGTATCACCAGCAGGAGGTTCCAGAAGGAGAGTACTTCGACGACTTCACGGATTAGGCTTCGTTCTCCACTCGATAGCCTGTGGGCTTGTCGATTGGCCACTACACTTTATTTTGGATTTCCGCTGCTACTTTTGTTAAGCTTTCGGGCCAGTTTATTGTAAGCTTAACTATAAGGTCGTACCTTTTGAGATTTATCGATATTTGAGCTTTTGCTTCATTTTATCGTGTATATGGTTGCGATGACATCTATGTTTGACTGTGTGCACTAGCATGATCCTGGGACTAGTGCAGAATGCACAGGGAGTCCGAATTTGCATATTCGGGTCTCGACAGGTTAGTTCTGTTGATGCAGCCAACAATGGAAAAAAAGGAGGCTAGCCAATTTGCTTCACGGTCTTGGTAGAGTAGGTGCTTTCCTCTTGTTTCCTTTTCCTTCAAGTCATAGAGATTTTAGAATGCCTTATTCCATAGTTGCTGTTTCTTTCTGAATTATTCTTGCGCTCTTTACTTCCTTCTTCCTTCCAGTCATGGATACTTTAGCATGCCTTACTCCATAGTTCCTATAGCATTTCTCTGCCCATTTCAGGTGGTGTATTCTTTTCTAATCTAAACCCGCTTAGAGAGCCGGCCGTTCCTCTTTTTAAAGAACAGATTTCTTACCTAAAAGGTTGGATAATGTGCCCACAGCCTATGTTGTTTTTTTCATTTGTATTTCAACCGTTGCCGTTTCTCAATGTGTTTCATACTACTGTTTCACCTCTTTGTTTCCTTTTCTTCAAAACATTTTTCCTTACATTGTTTCAGCTATGTATGTCAATCGATCATATTATGGTGGTCCAGATTATGAATGTAATAAATGTGGTGCTATTTTTTTGGTTCCAAGAAAGATCTCACCATAGAAGTTCCTCTAGATGTGAATGAATTGTTTATAATAAGTGTTGTCGGAGTGGAAAAGTATGCCTTCCACTGCACAAAGAATTACCATATCCACTTCGAGAACTTATTGGTTTTAATAAGGGTCCTCGTTCAAATGAATTTATGCACTTAATACGCCATTACAATTCGTTGTTTGCATTCACTTCCTTGGGCGTAGATGTTGATAGAACCATTAACACTGGCGGAGGTCCTTATGTTTTCCGTATAAATGGTGTTGTTCATCATCGGATTGGTTCATTGATCCCGACACAAGGACGAAAACCCCAATATGCTCAGCTATATATTTATGACACTTTTAACGAAATTGGTAACAGACTCTCTACATTCAGTAAAGAAGGCAATGTACATGATGAAGCAGATCCTGATATTGTTGCTTCTTTGATCAACATGCTTGACTGTTACAATTTGTTAGTAAAAAAGTTCAGACTGGCACGTGACCGATTATTTTCTGAAGAAAACCCAGAGGTTTACATTCGGCTTATTGGTTCATCTGATAATCACGGTGATAGGTATTCTCTACCAGCTGTTCCTGACCTAGCTGCTTTAGTCGTAGGAGAGCTATCTTCAGAGAATAACAGATTTGATATAGTTGTTGGAAGCCACAACAGTGAACTCAAGCATATTTCTGCTCTGAATCCTAGCCTGATGTCTCTTTAGTATCTATTGTTATTTCCATATGGAGAAAAGGGTTTTCATCTTCGCATTAAATATAAAGAAACTGATGACAATCTATCTTCAGCCAGAGAAGAAGTGTCTATGCTTGAGTACTACTGTTACGAATGTCATTACCGAAGAAATGAATCAAATCCCTACACATGTTATGGTCGTCTTTCAAATCAGATACAAGTCGATTGCTATTCATGTCTTGAAGCAAACGGCCTTTCATTCCATTTTTTTAATCAGGATGTACTAAGGTCAGAAATGTATCAAGGCATTTCGGATGCGCTTGGTGAAGGCACATCACAGGGTAGAAACATTGGTGTAAAAATTTTGCTTCCTGCAAGCTTCACTGGTGGACCTCGATATAATACACTCAATTATCAAGACGCCATGGCTATCTGCCGTGAATATGGTGTCCTGATTTGTTTTCTACTTTCACATGCAATTCACGCTGGACAGAAATTATGGACGCACTCAAGTATGAACCTGGGCAAAAATATATTGATTGTTCTGACATTGTAACTCGAGTGTTCCATATGAAGCTTACCGAATATATTTCTAATATTAAAACTGGTTGCACTTTTGGTGGTGTACGAGCAGGTTAGCTTACTATTCCCTCTATAGATATACTTTTTTTTGTACTGTTAGTAATAATGACTGTTCTACTCACTCTAAGTTACCTCTTCTGTTTCTATAGTTCTATACACTATTGAGTTCTAGAAGCGAGGCCTGCCTCATGTTCACACCCTTATATGGCTTGCTCACCATGACACAGATCTAACTGCTTGGTATATAGATACTCTTATATGTGCTGAAATTCCTAATGCAGCTACTGATCCACTTGGGTACGCTCTTGTTGACGAATTTATGATACATGGCCCATGCGGAGATCTTAACAAGAAATGTCCATGTGTGAAAAATAATCAATGCTCAAAGCGATAACCTAAACAGTTCAGCCTTGAAACAATGGTTGACAAATCTGGTTTTCCAATATATGGTCGACAGGATGATAATCATTTCATTATCAAGAATGGAATTAGATTGAATAATAGATGGGTCGTTCCATACAATATTACCTTGCTTAAAAAATTTCAAGTCCACATTAATGTTGAGTGGTGCAATAAGACAAATCTTGTGAAGTACCTATTTAAATACCTTACAAAAGGCCAAGATAGAGCAAGAGTGAATTTCTGCATTGCTAACCAAGCATCAGACTTGGCTAATTCACAAGTTAAACAAGGAGTAGACGAAATTGCCGATTATATTAAATGCAGGTATTGATTTATCCATACAATAAATTCTAATTTTTTATAGCGATTTATTGGATGCTTCCTGTTTTTACAACTTGTGCTTATGCTTTCTTACATAAAGCTATACAGATTTATGTTTGTCCACTTTACTTTTTTTGCTACCAAGTTAATTAGGTTTTCGTGTTTTTATATCTTGTGCTAACGGTTTTCAGCATGAAGTCATGCGTATTTTTTCCCGTACGATTTAGTTTTTGGCTCCGCCTCTTTTTACATCTTGTATTGATACTTTTCCACATGAATCCATACAGAGTTGTTTTCATACAATTTTTTTATTGTGTGCTAATACTGCTCTATCTAAAAATATAGATATCTATCTTCGTGTGAAGCAATCTGGCTATTATTTGAATTCGAAATACATGGTCGAATGCCTTCTGTTGAACAACTAGCTGTACATATGCCTGGTATGAACAAGGTTATGTATCATGAAGAAACAAATTTGCAACAGATTATTGCTGATCCAAGAACTTATAAAACTACGTTAACTGAATGGTTTACTGCTAATCAGCAATTTGAAGACACGAGATCTTATACTTATTATCAATTTCCAGCAAAATGGACATGGGATGTTGCTAATAGAAAATGGATAAAAAGAAAGCGTGCAGTCTCAAAGATTGGTGGAATATATAATGTGCACCCAACTACTGGTGAATTGTTCTATCTAAGAATGCTTCTGATGACTGTTTGTGGTGCACAGAATTATGAAGATATCAGAACTTTTGATGGTATATGCTATCCTACTTTCAAAGAAGCTTGCAAAGCTCGTGGCTTAGTTGGTAACGATACAGAATGGTATCTGCTATTTGATGAAGCAATTGTTTGGGCTACACCACATCAGCTTAGGCATCTCTTTAGGGTGGTACTCTCTTTTTGCAGTATAATTAATCCTCGAAATCTATTTGATAAGTATTGGCCTTTCCTTGCTGACGATATAGCGTACAAAATACGCCGAGGATTACAGAATCGAACATATCCCATACCAAGCAGTTACTTACAGTCCCAGTTAATAAAGGATTTATTTGTTATGTTCTGAAAGAATGGCCTTAATTTTGGTACCTACAATATAGTCAGCGAGTATAATTAATCGGCTTGTGACAGAAGAGCTAGCATATGATCGGAATGTTTTGACAATAGAGGCTGAAATATTATCCAGCAAACTGAATGCTGACCAATCTACTATATACAACAGGATTTTATCATGTGTGGCTCATAATAATGGTGGCTTTTACTTTGTATCAGGACATGGTGGTACTGGAAAGACATTCCTTTGGAATGCTATTATAGCAACTCTAAGAGCTAGAGCTTAGATAGTCCTTGCTATGGCTTCATCTGGAATTGCTTCACTTCTACTTCCAAGTGGCCGTATAGCTCATTCTCGCTTTAGAATACCTCTTGATATCAGCGAAAGATGCTTATGCAATATAGCCCGTGGAAAATGCTTGCTGAGTTTATTATCAAAACTTCTTTGATTCTTTGGGATGAAGTGCCTATGACACATAGACATTATTTCGAAGCAATTGATAGAACATTACGTGATATTATGTCTATTGAAGACACTACTTACATGTCTGTACCTTTTGGTGGAAAGCTTCTTGTCCTTGGTGGAGACTTCCGACAAATCTTACCTGTTATTGAAAATGGTACCAGAATAGAGATTATTCAAGCTTCACTTATTAAATCTTCGCTCTGGCAATATGTTCAGATACTAAAGCTATCTACCAATATGAGGCTTCATAATCCTAACCTTTCAGTTACAGAGCATCATGCTCTCTCTGTATTTGCTCAATGGGTGCTTGACATTGGGAATGGTAAAATATCGATAACAAAAAAACAAGGAGAGATTGAACCATCTTGGATAACTATTCCAGAAGATCTTTTGTTACTATCAGTTAATAACAACCTAGATGCAATTGTGGATGCCACCTATGATTCATTTTGTACAAACTACCAGAACAGTGCATATCTTGCAGAGCGTGCAATTATTTGCCCAACTAATACTGTTGCTGATGAATTAAACAGTGTTGTATTTAGTGGAATCCCTAGTCATACAAAAGAATACCTCAGTTTTGACTGCATTTCTTAGTTTGTGTAACATCCCAATTTTATTATCCCAATTATTTAAATAGTTTGTCTTCATTTGGATTTTTTTGCCCAAAAATTTTCGTGTTCTTCTCTGGTTTTATTTAAAGTTTTATGGTTTTGGAAGTTCATGAAAACATTATTTCCTGGTCTCTATAAAAATCTTTAAAAGATCTGCATAAATAAGAAAAATCTATAAAAAGAAAACCCTCTTCCGGGCAGGCCAGCCAGGCCCATCGGCCTAACCGGCCCACCCGAGCGCCCCCTCCCCTCTCCTTCTTCCTCCCCTCCCTATCTCTCTCTCTCTATCGACGGCGCCTGAAAAAATCGCCCGGGGCGCCCCTGGATTCCCCTACCCCACGCGGGCGCTAGCAGCGCCGACATCATCCTCCACCTTCCCCTCCTCTACCTCCTGTGTTAGGCCTCCTCGTGGCGCCTTCTGTTAGTGATATGCCCTAGAGGCAACATGGAGATGTTGTATATATCACATACTATGTTTATGATACATTACTTTGTTCCTTGGAATAGACATCATCATTATTGATCAATGAGTATGTGACTTATTCATGAGACTCTTAAATACTAAAATGTTGCTATTTCTAAATGATCCCTGATCGTATATCATATGAGGAACAAATATGATTCAAAGACAAAGATCAGCATATGTATTGATTGATGATCATGTCTCATGGATCATGGTATGGTGATACCAAATCAATAATATGGACATGTGTTAGTGAACATATGTTGGATAGACCTGCCATGAGACACTGCAGAGATTCCATGTGTCATCAGTTGGTCTCGAGTAGTGTTTATGTAGAATCCTTAGACTTGAGATCATCATGGTTCCCAACATGAGTAGTAGCTTATTTTGGGACTACTAAACACTACTCCGTAACTGGGTAGTCATAAAAGTAGTCTTCGGATTTGCCATGAAACATGCAGTGGGATGTGAATGATCAAGATAGAATTTGCCCCTCCTTATGGGAGAGATATCTCTGGGCCCCTCGATGTAATGGATTATGAAAGTGCATGGCCATGCCAAGGTGATTGAGGAGTCAATTACAAGTTTATAATCCATCACGGAATCGAGAGAGTGATTGAGCTATTAAGAGGATGACACAGGTCTCGCCTTGAGCTCAATCTATATCGTGAGGCAAAGGGATTCATACATGAGAGAACATTACAGGTTCAGCCGATATGATCTTTACATATACTTTGGGGTTAATATGTCTTACTAGAGGCGCTATTAACGGGGTGACCGGAAAGGCGTTTCCGGTCACGACCAAGTATACGTGAACCTGCTGTGGTCGCACGCTTAACGGGTTGGAACACTGATTCGAATATGATTCGGATATGGGCTCAATTCGGATAAAGATCCGAATAGACTCCTAATGGGCCTTGGTCCGCAAGGCCCATGTGAGGAGGTCTATATATATGGAGGCGAGGGGCTGAGGATTCGTCCTGTTAACATCTAGCAAAACCTAGCCGCCACCTCCCGAGCCAAACCCTAGCCGCCACGAGTGCTAGTACACTCGCGATCGGCGTTCGGCCCGGACGTGTGGATACCGGTGGAGGCGCCGCTCGTTGCGATCTTGATCGGCGTGGCGTGGAGGAGACGATCTGTTCAGGACGATCGGCTACTTCCACTACTACCTCGACGCGCGTGATTGGATCGGTTTCCAATTCTTCTTCCGCTGCGCTGCGCGTCTAAGTGGTAACGATCCATGATCCTTCCTTAGCATGATGTTCTTGGGTGCGCGGTAGAAAATTTTTGTTTTCTGCTTTCGTAGCCTACGCGTATTCCTTTACCTTCCTCGCGGCTCCGTGCTCCCTCCCCGCCGGGCTAGTCCGTTTCAGCCCCTAGCCCGGGTGGCCGACGTGCTCTGCCGTACCACGGTTGCCGTCGTCGTCGACTGCAAGCCCCACCAGTCGTCGCTTCCGAAGACCTCGAGTGCCACCCGCATTTGCTGCCTCCAGGCTAGCCCTGTATCTCCCCTAGCCGCAGCACTGCTCCGATGCGACGCCGTGCTCTCGCCCGTACCCGCGCCGTCGCCTCAAGCCTTGACTCCCCCACTGAGCTGCGCCGTGGAGCAATGAATCGGAGAGGCGTCGCGTTGCCTCTTTCTGCCTCTCCCTGCCTAGTGACAGTAGCGCACTCGAGAGCTCGTACCCGCGGCCTTGCCTTCAATTTGTGATTGAATGCCTTCCAGCGCCCCCCACTCACTTGCGCACTATAAGTTATGGCTCTTCCCTCTCTACAGCTCGCAATACACTCCTTTACCACTCTCCCCACTCTCCCAAACCAATATTTTGTGTTGCGAACCGCCGCCGCCATAGTTTTCGGCCGCCGTCGACACCAGCCGCCGCCGGGCACCTGCAAGCTCCTGCGACTTTCTACTCTTGCTCTTTGATTCTTTCTGGTGCTCCCATAGTGTCTAATTGGACTCCCTTGCCCCGCAGCTCACCGGCGGCATCATCTTCTTCAACTCCGGTCGCACACTGTCACCGTCGCCTCCGGCCATTAGAGGTCGATTCCTTCTCCTCCGAGCATCACCAGGACCCGCTGAGCTCAATCCCGGCACCAATTCGGAGTTTCCCTCACTCCTCTTCCTCTGCGCCGAGCACCTCCCTCCTCCGCCACTCGTCACCATCGCCAGGCCTCACCGCGCCACCCCGAGCTGAATTGAACCCCTCGGTGAGCTACTGGTGGCCACTAGATGCTCCCCTCCGCTTTAATTGAAAATTTATCACTGTTGTGGCCGTCGCCCCTTTCCTCTGCCCCGCCGCCGCCAGGCACGCCGTCGGTGCGACTCGACGCTGCTCGAAGCCTCGCCGTCCCGGCTAATGCCTTGCCGAGCCGCTGCGGAGTCCTTTTGCTGTTTGCAGCCGCCGCCCCGGTCTCCCCTCGCCGCCGGCGAATTCGCCGCGCCGCTGCCCCTCGGCCGAAGACGCTGCTCTGTTCCAACGGTAGGTAGAATTAGTGAAATGGTGTGAATCCCCCCTTGTATTGCGTCGTGGGTTCACATCGTTAGGTAGAATGCGATTCTACGTCTAACTTGTTTTTGCAGGGAATGGTGTGAATAGTATGGCCCTATAGCTTATTTGAATGTATGAGATGTATGTGATGCATGTAACATTCGTTCATGGCCTGCGTGTCATGATTATTTCAGCTATTGTTAGCTGTATATATTGTATTTAACGACCTACGTGTCGACCTTAATGCTTGAATCTATCTTTGTAATCTTCAATTTCTAGCTATTATAGGTAGTAGCCTAGTTTTGAGGTTACAAGCTTTTAAGCATGGTGGCCTAAAGGAGTGATGTGGTGGATGGAGATCGTCTACACCTACTTGGAGATGGATATCACCATTTTTGGGCCATACTACTTCACAGTTAAATGTGTTTATCTATGATGTTATCTATCTTATTCTTATGCAATGATATATGTGATATGTTGCTTTGGTAGGATAGAATCCCTCTTAAAATTAGGTGTTAATGCCCTTCCATATGCTGCACCAAAAGATAATGATCACCGCATGGTAGGTCTACCAAAGTAGAGTGCCATCGGTTATCATCATCATTTGGGGTAGATGTCGGACATCTACATGCGGAAGTATTTGGTTTACTTAACAAGGTTATCAAAATAGTTTTGGACCTTGGGGCATAGATTGGGGCCGAGGCATACTGATGTCACCCAAAGTAGAGTCACATAGGGATGTGATTAGCAAGGTGTTGCTTACCCATGTTACTAGTTTTCTAGCCGTGATGCCAAAGCTCACTAGGAATTAGTGAAATGAGGATCTTTACCCACTTTGTAACTTAGAGAGAGTTTTTGTTGCAAAACTTATAGTGGGAGTCTTTTGCTAAATAGTTTAATAAAAGATGAACATAAACATAGTGCTAAACTTTGCATATTCTTGTGTTGTAGATCATGTCAGCTAACACCGCATCCAGATTTTTAATTTGCGATCTGTTCTTGAGAAAGAAAACTCAATGGAACAAACTTTTGGATTGGTATCGCAACTTGAGAATTGTTCTCAAGCAAGAGCGCAAGGAGTATGTCCTTGAGTCTCCTTACCCCAAGACTTGCTCGATAATGCTACTGTGGCTGCACGGAGAGCTTATGAGAAGCAAACGAATGATTGCCTTGATGTGAGCTGTCTCATGCTTGCCACAATGTCCTCTGAGCTTCAGAAGCAATATGAGAACACAGATGCCTACAATATCATTGTGGGGCTACGTGATATGTTTGAGAACCAAGCAAGGGCTGAGAGGTTCAATACTTCAAAGTCCTTATTTGCGTGCAGGCTTGCAGAAGGGAATCCCGTCAGCCCTTATGTGATTAAGATGATTGGCTACATTGAGAGTCTGGAAAAGCTTGGTTTTCCCCTTAGCCAAGAGTTGGCTACTGATGTGATTCTCCAGTCGCTCCCCCCGAGCTTTGAGCCATTCATAATGAACTTTAACATGAACAACCTGGACAAGACCCTGGCTGAGTTGCATGGGATGCTAAAATCTGCCGAGGATAGCATTAAGAAAAGCAGCAATCATGTGATGATGATGCAGAAAGGCAAGGGCAAGCCCTATGTCAAGAGAAGCGCGGTCAAAAGAAAGAAAGCTCCTGATGCGATCGCGAGCAGTTCTAAGGCCAAGAAAGACAAGAAGGGCGATGCTCATCCTGATGCAGATTGTTACTACTGTAAGCAATCAGGACATTGGAAAAAGCGCCCAAAGTTCTTGGAGGATCTTGAGAAGAAGAAGGAAGTATGACTTCCACCTGTATAAATGTTATAGAAATCAATCTTGCTACTTCTTCCACTAATTCTTGGGTATTTGATACCGGATCGGTTGCTCACATCCGCAAATCGCTGCAGGGCTAATAAGAAGTAGAAGTTTGAGGAGGAGCGAAGTGGATCTTCGCGTTGGTAATGGAGCAAAAGTTGCTGCGGTAGCTGTTGGCACCATGCCATTGTCTTTACCTTCAGGATTAGTTTTGGAATTGAATAATTGTTATTGTGTTCCATCTCTTTCAAAGAACATTATTTCTGCTTCATGTTTGCAAGCAGAAGGTTATGACTTTAAATCTATGGACAATGGTTGTTCTCTTTATTTCAAAGATATGTTCTATTGTCATACTCCATTGGTGAATGGGTTATACGTTCTTACTCTTGAAGGGTCACCGGTCTATAACATTAATGCAAAGAGGCAACGTTCAATGATTTGAATCCCACGCTTATTTGGCATCGCCGCTTAGGTCACATAAATGAGAAACGCATGCGTAAGCTCCATAGAGATGGTATTCGCACTCATTTGATTTTGAATCATTAGAGACATGCGAATCTTGTTTACTTGGCAAGATGACAAAGGCACCTTTCACCGGTCAAGGTGAACGGGCAAATGACTTATTGGCACTCGTACATACCGATGTATGTGGACCAATGAGCTTAACGACAGAGGTGGTTTTCAGATTTCATAACTTTTATCGATGACTTTAGTAGATATGGGTATATCTACCGATGAAGCATAAGTCCGAATCCTTTGAAAAGTTCAAGGAATTCCAAAATGAAGTGCAAAATCATTTAGGCAAGACAATCAAGTTTCTACGATCCGATCGTGGAGGCGAGTATTTGAGCCATGAGTTTAGCAATCATCTAAAGGATTGTGGAATTGTTCCACAATTGACTCCGCCAGAACACCTCAATGGAATGGGGTATCGAACGAGAGAAATCGCACCTTATTAGATATGGTACGCCCATGATGAGCCAAAGTGATCTTCCGTTGTCTTTTTGGGGTACGCTCTTGAAAATGTACCGCGCTCACACTAAACAGGTTCCATCAAAATCAGAGAAAAGACACCATATGAGATGTGGACAGGACAACGTCCTAGCTTGTCTTTTCTTAAGATTTGGGGATGTGAGGCTTATGTAAAGCGTTTACAATCTGATAAGCTCACTCCTAAATCTGATAGATGCTTCTTTATCGGGTATCCTAAGGAAACAAAAGGATATTACTTTTATAATCGAGGAGAAGGCAAAGTGTTTGTCGCCCGGCATGGTGTCTTCTTAGAGAAAGAATTTCTCTCAAGAAGGGATAGTGGGAGCACAGTGCAACTTGAGGAAATTCAAGAAACACCTGATAACGTTTCAGCTCCTACAGAACCACAACAGGATGAACAAACTGTTGAAGAACACTGTGGACACACTAGCACCACGTAGGTCGAAGGTCACGTGCACCTGAGAGGTACATGTTCTTGACTACTCAACAACGGGACATATTGTTGTTGGACAACGATGAGCCTAAGATCTATGAAGAAGCAATGGTGGGACCAGACTTTGAGAAATGGCTTGAAGCCATGAGATCCGAAATTGAATCCATGCACAGTAATCAAGTTTGGAACTTGGTTGATCCACATGATGGTGTTAAAACCATTGAATGCAAATGGGTTTTCAAGAAAAAGATAGACATAGATGGAAATGTTCACATCTATAAAGCGCGACAGGCCAAATGTTTCAAACAAATTCAAGGTATTGATTATGATGAAACTTTTTCGCCCGTCGCAATGCTAAAGTCTATTCGGATCATTCTAGCGATTGCTGCATATTTCGACTATGAAATATGGCAAATGGATGTCAAAACAGCTTTCCTTAATGGAAATCTGAGTGAGGATGTGTACATGACACAGCCCACGTGTTTTGTCGATCCGCAATCGATTGGAAAGATATGCAAGCTTCAAAGATCTATTTATGGATTAAAGCAGCATCTCGGAGTTGGAACATTCGCTTTGATGAAGTAATCAAAGGGTTTGGTTTCATCAAGAACGAAGAAGAGCCTTGTGTTTACAAAAGGCTAGTGGGAGCGCACTCGTATTTCGGTCTTATATGTGGATGACATAATACTGATCGAAATGACATTCCTTTGCTCGAATCATAAGTCTTCATTAAAAATAGTTTCTCTATGAAAGACTTAGGAGAGGCAGCATATATTCTGGGCATCAAGATCTATAGAGATAGATCAAAAGGCTAATTGGATTAAGCCAAGATACATTACATTGACAAGGTGTTGAAAAGGTTCAATATACATGATTCCAAGAAATGTTTTCTACCTATGTCACATGGTATAAATCTTAGCAAGAATCGGTGTCCTAGTACACCGATGAGCGGGATAAAATGAATGCGATTCCATATGCTTCGCTATTGGGTCCATTATGTATGCCATGCTTTGTACACGCCGGATGTTTCAGATGCTTTAAGTGCTACGAGTAGATACTCGAGATCGGTGAAAGTCACTGGATTGTCGTAAAGAACATCTTGAAGTACTTGAGAAGAACTAAAGATGTGTTCCTTGTCTATGGAGGTGAGGAAGAGCTCGTTGTAAATGGTTACACCGATGCTAGCTTCCAAACCGACAAAGATGATTTTAGATCGCAACTGGATTTGTGTTACTGCTGAATGGCGGTGCGTAAGTGGAAGAGTTCCAAGCAGCAGACGGTTGCTAATTCTACAACAGAAGCCGAGTACATAGCAGCTTCTGAAGCTGCCAAAGAGGCTGTTTGGATCAAGAAATTTATTTCTGAGCTTGATGTGATGGCTAGTGCCTCCAGCCCAATGGACCTCTACTATGACAATAGTGGGGCCATTGCGCAAGCCAAGGAGCCTAGATCGCACCAGAAGTCCAAGCACATTTTACGGCGATTTCATCTCATTCGCGAGATAGTGGAGAGAGGCGATGTGAAGATATGCAAAGTACAAACGGATTTGAACATTGCAGATCCGTTGACAAAGCCGCTTCCCCAGCCAAAGCATGAGGCTCACACTAGGGCAATGGGTATTAGATACCTACATGGTTGACTCTAGTGCAAGTGGGAGATCATAGTGATATGCCCTAGAGGCAACATGGAGATGTTGTATATATCACATACTATGTTTATGATACATTACTTTGTTCCTTGGAATAGACATCATCATTATTGATCAATGAGTATGTGACTTATTCATGAGACTCTTAAATACTAAAATGTTGCTATTTCTAAATGATCCTTGATCGTATATCATATGAGGAACAAATATGATTCAAAGACAAAGATCAGATATGTATTGATTGATGATCATGTCTCATGGATCATGGTATGGTGATACCAAATCAATAATATGGACATGTGTTAGTGAACATATGTTGATAGACTGCCATGAGACACCGCAGAGATTCCATGTGTCATCGTTGGTCTCGAGTAGTGTTTATGTAGAATCCTTAGACTTGAGATCATCATGGTTCCCAACATGAGTAGTAGCTTATTTTGGGACTACTAAACACTACTCCGTGAATCGGGTAGTCATAAAAGTAGTCTTCGGATTTGCCATGAAACATGTAGTGGGATGTGAATGATCAAGATATAAGTTGCCCCTCCTTATGGGAGAGATATCTCAGGCCCTCGATGTAATGGATTATGAAAGTGCATGGCCATGCCAAGGTGATTGAGGAGTCAATCACAAGTTTATAATCCATCACGGAATCGAGAGAGTGATTGAGCTATTAAGAGGATGACACAGGTCTCGCCTTGAGCTCAATCTATATCGTGAGGCAAAGGGATTCATACATGAGAGAACATTACAGTTCAAATTGATATGATCTTTACATATACTTTGGGGTTAATATGTCTTACTAGAGGCCGCTATTAACTGTGGTGACCGAAAGGCGTTTCGAGTCACGACCAAGTATACGTGAACCTTCCGGGGTCGCACGCTTAACGGGTTGGAACACTGATTCGAATATGATTCGGATATGGGCTCAATTCGGATAAAGATCCGAATAGACTCCTAATGGGCCTTGGTCCGCAAGGCCCATGTGAGGAGGTCTATATATATGGAGGCGATGGGCTGAGGGGATTCGTCCCTGTTAACATCTAGCAAAACCCTAGCCGCCACCTCCCGAGCCAAACCCTAGCCGCTCACGAGTGCTAGTACACTCGCGATCGGCGCGCCCACCCGGACGTGTGGATACCGGTGGAGGCGCTGCTCGTTGCAGTGCTGATCGGCGTGCGTGGAGGAGACGATCTGTTCGGGACGATCGGCTACTTCCACTACTACCTCGACGCGCGTGATTGGATCGGTTTCCAATTCTTCTTCGCTGCTGCGCAAGGCGTCTAAGTGGTAACGATCCATGATCCTTCCTTAGCATGATGTTCTTGGGTGCGCGGTAGAAAAGTTTTCTTTTCTGCTTCCGTAGCCTACGCGTATTCCTTTACCTTCCTCGCGGCTCCGTGCTCCCTCCCCGCCGGGCTAGTCCGTTTCAGCCCCTAGCCCGGGTGGCCGACGTGCTCTGCCGTACCACGGTTGCCGTTGTCGTCGACTGCAAGCCCCACGATCGCCGCTCAAGACCTCGAGTGCCACCCGCATTTCCGCCTCCGTGCTAGCCCCGTGTCTCCCTAGCCGCAAAGATCGCCCGATGCGACGCCGTGCTCTCGCCCGTACCCGCGTCGTCGCCTCAAGCCTTGACTCCCCAACTGAGCTGCGCCGTGGAGCAATGAATCGGAGAGGCGTCGTGCTGCCTCTTTCTGCCTCTCCCCGCCTAGTGACAGTAGCGCACTCGAGAGCTCGTACCCGCGGCCTTGCCTTCAATTTGTGATTGAATGCCTTCCAGCGCCCCCCACTCACTTGCGCACTATAAGTTATGGCTCTTCCCTCTCTACAGCTCGCAATACACTCCTTTACCACTCTCCCCACTCTCCCAAACCAATATTTTGTGTTGCGAACCGCCGCCGCCATAGTTTTCGTCCGCCGTCGACACCAGCCGCCGCCGGGCACCTGCAAGCTCCTGCGAATTTCTACTCTTGCTCTTTGATTCTTTCTGGTGCTCCCATAGTGTCTAATTGGACTCCCTTGCCCCGCAGCTCGCCGGCGGCATCATCTTCTTCAACTCCGGTCGCACACTGTCACCGTCGCCTCCGGCCATTAGAGTTCGATTCCTTCTCCTCCGAGCATCACCAGGACCCGCTGAGCTCAATCCCGGCACCAATTCGGAGTTTCCCTCACTCCTCTTCCTCTGCGCCAAGCACCTCCCTCCTCCGCCACTCGTCACCATCGCCAGGCCTCACCGCGCCACCCCGAGCTGAATTGAACCCCTCGGTGAGCTACTGGTGGCCACTAGATGCTCCCCTCCGCTTTAATTGAAAATTTATCACTGTTGTGGCCATCGCCCCTTTCCTCTGCCCCGCCGCCGCCATGCACGCCGTCGGTGCGACTCGACGCTGCTCGAAGCCTCGCCGTCCCGGCTATTGCCTTGCCGAGCCGCTGCGGACTCCTTTTGCTGTTTGCAGCCGCCGCCCCGGTCTCCCCTCGCCGCCGGCGAATTCGCCGCGCCGCTGCCCCTCGGCCGAAGACGCTGCTCTGTTCCAACAGTTTAAATACTAACCTGGATCATTAGCTGTTAATGATTTTCTTTGATGATGTTTTAAAATTTGCTAATCATTCACTGACCCGTGGGCCCCCTCGACTGTTTAAAGAAGTTGGGGAGTATGACATGCGGACCCCACCGGTTTTAATTATATAGTTAACCCATTTTTTTAAAGCCTCCAGTCACTGACAAGCGGGCCCCACTTTTCGGTCACTGCAGATTTATTGATTTTTCCAAAATCCTTTTAAACCGTGGGCCCCACGTGTCATACACTCATCTAATTAAATCTAATTTCCAAAAGTATTAAAATCGCGGGACCCGCATGTCAGCGAGAGTAAATCTCTCTCCCTTTTTAATTTTCGGATTTTCTCAAAAACCCAACTTTAGAGGGCTATAACTTTTTAACCGTAACTCCGATATGGATGAAAGTTGTTTCTAAAATTTTCTAAATTCATGATCTTGCTGTTAAACTAAGTTTAGTCCAAATTGAAGTTCATTCGAATTATGTTTTGGTATTTATTGTCTTTTACCTATTCGCTTTTCCGGTTCTATCACACGAGTAGACTACGAGGAAAATCCCGATCAAGCATTCGACTCCTTGCAAGATCAACCAGATTTACCCGCGCAAGACCTAGGCGAGTCAACACTTTGACCATGTTGAAATACCATGTTTGAATCAGTTATATTGCTTAAAATTATATAAATTGCATGCAATATTTTATGTACAATAGTTTACCGTTTTTTTTATTAGCTAGTCACTCCAACTTGTGTATTGGCACTATATAGCTAAGACCCTTCCTTGAAATTGTTATCCTTACCATTGTCGCACTAGTAAATAGTACAAAAACAAATTTCAAAATTTAGCTATAATTAATAATTGCGAAGCTCGTCAGATAATCTCGTGACATTAGAATGTCCTGATATACATTCTCAAAACAACTAAGTCATTTTGGGGCAATCATGGGAGGTACCTGATTGGTAGATTGATTAAAGGATATTTTATGCTTCTCCAAAATCCCACAAAAATTTCATTCTGTGCAGGCGGTTTGTAAGAGCGGTGAGTGCAGTATAGCACAAAGTATAGGGTTGTGGAAAGCACCGCCTGGACACATTAAGGACTTAATCCTGTGTTGACCTCTCCATGTAAAACAGTACAACCACAAGCTGGCAAAGTGTAGGCATGACTGAATAATCAGTAGGGAGGAAATCAATAAAACTTAGTAGGGAGATGTACCCTACTCTGTTGGATTTTTCCTGGGGAGAGGTACTCCAGTGAGTAAATTAGGGTGGACGTAGCCCAGTAGGCAAATTGTAGCATGGGTGGATGGAGCCATGTAACTGGTGGATGGAACCATCTACAATATATCTATTGCACAATTTCAACAGTTTTTCGCATTATCACAAAACCCGCTAGGTTATAGGATTTTATCTATGTATTTAAGAAACTTGGCATTGCGCAACTAAAATAAACCCCAGCCATTCGTTGTCAAGCCATGCATGTTATATTATTGCATTCTGTGTGTTGGCTTGCGGAGCACAGTTGCACGTGCTCACTCTCGCTCTCACCCCCTTCCAGACCTGGAGCAGCAAGGACACTACGAGTATTTTGAGGGTCAAGACCAAGAAGACGAAGAAGACCGCGGTGACGAGTAGATCTAGTCGTGTGTGTCTCTTCTCCCTATGGCTAGCTGACCGTTCTAGATACCAGGTGAATTTCTCTTGTAGCCTCGGCTCGAGGATTGCATTCACAGGAAGATCCCGATCATTGCACTGTCGGGAAGTGTGTTTCCGCTTTTGATGTACTTCATTGTATTTTGGGTTGTAATGCACTCTTTGATTATAATGGACTATTTGGCCTGACGGCCTACTGCCTGGAGTTACTCCACTCCAATTATTGTATTATCAAACAACGCGTGTATGAGATGATCCAGTAATGTAACTGTGAAGCATTATCTACTGATCCAGGGAATAATGCAGGTAAATCATAGAGGATTCCGGAATTTTAAATTCGGGTCCGACAGTTTGATAGCCACATTGGTGATGCTGACCTCTTGTACCCACCTGAATTTTTAAATTCTATAGCAGTTAATGGTTTCCCACATCATAGTATCTGCCTGAAAATAGGTGTTCCAGGAATATTGCTAAGAAATATAAATCAGCCTATGGGTCTTTGCAACGAACACACTTTATTGTTACAAAGCTTGGTGATCGAGTACTTGAAGGTCGTGTAATTACCGAACTAACATTGGTCAATCTGTTTGTATTCCTAGAATTGTTCTAAATGCAACAAGTCCTCGATGGCCTTTTACCCTCCAACGCCGCCAATTTCCAGTCAGGCTTTCGTATGCAATGACTACAAACAAGAGTCAAAGGCAGACTTTAAACAAAGTTGGGATTTATTTGAGGAACTCAGTCTTTTGTCATGGTCAATTATATGTGGTAGTATCCCGTGTTACATCACGCTCAGGCTTGAAGATACTCACTGAAAATGACAAGGGTGTCGCTTGTGCTGAAACTAAAAATATAGTATACAGAGAAGTGCTTGCTGCCATTTAATAAATTTTTCTATTAGTATTTACCACCCTTTTTGTCCACCTTTGCCAATTTGAAAAATTATTCCAAACTCGTTAATATAGAATAGCCAAACCAGTTATAAAAAACATTTTTAATAAAATGAACTCTCCTTCTATAGTCCACATATTAGTTTATATGTGTATAATTTATCATAAATACAAACCTGGAGCAGCAAGGACACTACGAGTATTTCGAGGGTCAAGACCAAGAAGACGAAGAAGACCGCGGTGACAAGTAGATCTAGTCGTGTGTGTCTCTTCTCCCTATGGCTAGCTGACCGTTCTAGATACCAGGTGAATTTCTCTTGTAGCCTCGGCTCGAGGATTGCATTCACCTGGGAAGATCCCCAGTCGCTGCCTGTCGGGAAGTGTGTTTCCGCTTTTGATGTACTTCCGCCGTATTTTGGGTTGTAATGCACTCTTTGATTATAATGGACTATTTGGCCTGACGGCCTACTGCCTGGAGTTACTCCACTCCAATTATTGTATTATCAAACAACGCGTGTATGAGATGATCCAGTAATGTAACTGTGAAGCATTATCTACTGATCCAGGGAATAATGCAGGTAAATCACAGAGGATTCCAGAATTTTAAATCCGGTCCGGCAGTGGCTGGTATCGAGCCATACGATCAGAGGAAGTTTTAGCTAGAATGGCCGCAACTAGGGTTAAAAGCCTATTTTAGTCAGACATTTCAATCTTATAAACTATGTGCATAAAATGCTGTACTTCTCCCTCTTTTTGGATTTATAAAAGTCTCTTCCCGCTTCTAACTTTTGTTTAAAACTTGTAGATGGCGAGCCCAGCTGCGACTTCTTGGGACCTTCTCTCACACCAAGAGACTGAGGGAGGATTCGCCGCGTTACTGCGTCAGTTGATGCAGTATCTTCGCTATCATCGCCCGCCGATCTTCCGTGGGTTGTGCACTAGATTCCCGGACAGGGAGACCTGGAAGGTGCACGTCTTTATTTATGCCCGGGATAGGAACAACGAGATGATTCCTATTGTCACTCCAGATACTTTTCCCCGGAGCCACCTGCATGATGCCGTTCAGGATGCTGCCTTCTTCGGGCTGTCACGTTTGATGCATGTGCATGGAGACGCTTTGACCTCCTCGCCATTCAGTTTCTTTCCGATATTGCGCTTGGGAGGTGATGAGCCAGAGCCGCTGGAAGAACCGATTGACGACCCTCGCCTTTCACACCAGGTGTACTTGACAGAGGCATAGGTGGAGTCTTACAGCAACGCCCTGAGAGAGATCTAAGCGCTTCTCACCCTGTTGGCAGACAGCTATCAGCAGATTGACGCCCTGCAACTTCAGCTGGCCGGCGCAGATACCGCACTTATCTTCGCTGAGAGAGGGCGAAGGGCTGCGGAAGCAGAGTTGGAGAGGGTACGCTCTATGGCGGATTACACCCCGTCCTCTCCTTCTTATACGCCGTCCACCCCAGCATCACCGCACCGCGCCAACACCGGCTTTCACACCGATACCCGCAGCATCATACACTGCACTCAAAGACCAGCAGATCCGAAGCACCGTAGCGCATCAAAGACCTAGCTCACTCCACCATTTTATGGCCGGATTATTCCTCTTCCTCCTCAGGTTGCGGGAGACTCGGCTCCTTCCACTTCCAGAGGACTTCGTCGTCGCAGATCGCCGCAAGAGCGCTCGCCCACCCCCCGTGCTACACTGCGCTCGACCCGGAGGGCCCAGCAGGGGATACGTCGCTCTGCTCACGACCGGCTCCCGATCCCGCCGATTAGTCCTTTTCCGCAGCCACCACGATCGCCGCAGGATGCATTGAGTGTGGAGGCGACCACCCTTAGATAGGGTAGGTGTTAGTCAGTCTTTTGTATCCCTTTTGTAGCCAGTTATGGTAGTACTTGCGATGCCAGGGCTAAGCCCTGTGTACTGGGTGTAAGACCCCTTTTGTAATATGAACCTGTTGGTTTTAATGCTTTTTATTGCATTGCTTGTCTAAAAGTTATCGGAATTTTGTTGTGTTACTAGAGGACTAGTAAACCCTCTTATACCGTTTTCCCCCTTGTTCTTCGATTAAATAACACTTTCCTGTGAATGCAGATGCCTCCAAAAATAGCCAACCCAAGCAGGGATCGTGGCAGAGGCCGAGGTAGAGGCCGCGGCCGTGGTCAAGGATTACCACCCCCTCCACCCGCACCTCCAACAACAACTCAGATCTTAGCTCAACAAATCCAGATCCTCCATGCTATGCTCACTAGCCAGCACTCCATATCAGCCAATAGGAGTTCAAAATTGGCAGACTTCCTCCGAACCCGACCCCAAACTTTTGCTTCTGCCAATGAACCCTTAGAGGCCGATGATTGGTTGAGGGACACTGAGAGGAAGCTTCGTCTAGCAAGATGTGCGGATGAGGACAAAGTAGACTTTGCCACCCACCAACTCAAAGGCGCTGCCGCCGCTTGGTGGGAAAACTACCTTGAGACTCGCCACCAGGTAGAGTCCTCAGAAGAAGAAGAAGAAGAAGAAGAAGAAGAAGAAGAAGAGGAAGTAGAAGAAGTGGCCGAGACCCCTGCAGCCGAGACACAGCAATCTGGCCAGCAAGCCCAGGCTGAGGGTGAAGTGGAAGAAGAGGAAACGAACGAAAGTGGCAGTGCGCCAAGACAACCCAAGGCTATCATTACCTGGAGAGAGTTTAAGGCTGTATTCCGGCAAAACTTTGTGCCTACCGGCATCATGAGACTGACGAAGAATGAGTTCCGCCACTTGAAGCAAGGGAACATGACCATAAGTGAGTACCTCACCAAGTTTAACCAGCTTGCTCGTTGTGCTCCTAAGGATATTGCGGACAAGGAGGAGAAGATTGATCGATTTTTGGAGGGCATGAATGAAGAGATGAGATCCCAGCTGATTCTTCATGACCATCCTACCTTCCATCATCTAGTCAACAAGGCCCTCATTTATGAGAATGAGCGGAAGCAACTGGAAGCCAGTCGCAAGAGGAAATGGGTTACCCAACGAACTCAGAATAGCAACCGCCCGCGGACCTCATATCAAGATAAGCCATCTTTTAAGCAAGGAACCACTTCAGGTTTTCAAGCCTCGGCCCCCTCCCAACAGTCGAGCGGCAGTACTTCCCGAGTGTTTCGCCCGGTGGGGCAAGCTACCACGACAAATCCAGCTGCCAACCTGCATTGTTTTAACTGTGGGGCAAAGGGGCATTTTGCCAATAAATGTCCAGACCGTCAATCCACCCCAGCCAGGACTAATGTCAAGACTAATCTAGCCAAAGGATCGTCCTCAGCAACCGCTCGGGGAGGCCAAGTATCTCAAGTTTCCAGGACTGCCTCGTCTCATCATCAAGGTCGCGTAAATCATGTGACAACAGAAGGAGCCCAGGATGCATCCAGAGTCCTAATGGGTATATTCTCAGTTAAATCATTACCTGCTCAAGTTTTATTTGACTCTGGGGCTTCGCATTCGTTCATCTCGAGTAATTTCGTTGCTAAGGCAAATTTGCTGACCTTTAAGTTAGTAAAGTCAGTACTACTTAGTTCCCCAGGAGGATCCTTGTTCACCACTTTAGTATGTCCCAAGGTGGAAATTACCCTGGGAGATTTTGGCTTTCTAGCCAACCTCTTGGTTTTGTCATCCCAGACCCTGGATATCATCCTTGGGATGGATTGGTTAGCCAAACATCAAGGAATGATAGATTGTGCAAATAGAAGGGTGGTACTGACAAAAGACCCAGGGCAGGAAATCCAGATCCAAGTTAACCATATCCCTTCTCGACCTCGGCTCCATCACCTTAACATGGTACCTTTGGAGAACATGGCAGTAGTACAAGAGTACCCTGATGTTTTTCCGGAAGAATTGCCAGGAATGCCTCCAGACAGGGATATAGAGTTTATAATTAACCTAAAGCCAGGAACAGTCCCAATTGCCAAGAGGCCTTACCGAATGCCAGTAGATGAACTAGAGGAACTGAAGGTTCAACTTGGGGAATTACAAGAGAAAGGGTATATACGACCCAGTTCATCACCTTGGGGTTCGCCTGTACTCTTCGTTAAGAAAAAGGATGGCACGGCCAGGCTATGTGTGGACTACCGTGCTCTTAACGAGATGACTATCAAAAATAAATACCCCTTACCAAGGATAGATGATCTATTTGATCAACTCACCGGAGCCACCATATTCTCTAAGATAGACCTAAAATCCGGTTATCATCAACTTAAAATTAGAACAGAAGATATTCCAAAGACAGCTTTCACCACTCGATATGGATTATTCGAGTACACAGTAATGTCTTTCGGCTTAACCAATGCCCCCGCATATTTTATGAATCTTATGAATAAGATATTCATGAAATACCTGGATAAATTCGTGGTGGTATTCATAGATGACATCTTGATCTATTCCAAAACACCCAAGGATCATGCCACCCACCTTCGAGCAATCCTAGGACTCTCCGAGAACATAGGCTCTATGCAAAATATAGCAAGTGTGCCTTTTGGTTGCAAGAAATCAACTTCCTAGGACATGTTATCTCTTCGGGAGGTGTAGTAGTTGATCCTTCCAAGGTGGCCACTGTTTTAAATTGGAAACAACCAGCCTCGGTTACTGAAGTCCGTAGTTTTCTTGGATTGGCCGGATACTACCGACATTTCATATCGGATTTCTCCAAATTATCCAAACCCATGACCCACCTTCTGAAGAAAGAAAAGAAGTTTGAATGGATAGCTGACTGTGAACGGAGTTTCCAAGAATTAAAAACAAAGCTTACTACAGCCCCGGTGCTAGTCTTACCAGATATTCATAAAGAGTTTGAAGTATATTGCGATGCATCCCGCCAAGGTCTAGGATGTGTGCTTATGCAAGATGGGAAGGTCGTAGCCTATGCATCCAGACAACTTCGACCTCACGAAGAAAATTATCCTACCCATGACTTGGAATTAGCAGCTGTAGTGCATGCCTTGAAGTTATGGCGACATTATTTAATTGGGAACCATTGCAACATCTACACAGATCACAAAAGTCTGAAGTACATATTCACCCAGAAAGATCTTAACTTGAGGCAAAGGAGATGGTTGGAATTAATTAAGGATTACAACCTGGAGGTTCATTATCACCCAGGTAAAGCTAATGTAGTAGCTGATACGTTAAGTAGAAGGCCCGAATGTAACCACACCCAGGCTCAAGAAATTTCACCAGAGCTGTGTAAAGAGATTGCTTCCCTTAATCTGGAATTTATAGAGCAAGGCCTATTAGCCACCTTAGAGGTGCAACCTACATTAGAAGAACAAGTCAAAGAGGCACAGAAAGGACACCCTGGAACCCAAAAGCTCGAGCATATGATGAAAAAGGGAAAGGCACCCAAGATGGTGAGAGATTCCCAAGGAATTTTATGGTTTGGAAAACGACTTTTCATTCCTCACCAAAAAGAACTGAAGGAGCTAATAATGAAGGAAGCGCATAACTCGTCCTACGCCTTACACCCTGGTAGCACCAAGATGTACCAAGACTTGAAAACATTATATTGGTGGCCACGTATGAAACGGGACATTGCCGAATATGTAGCCTGTTGTGACACTTGCCAGCGTATTAAGGCGGAACACCAGAAACCAGCGGGATTACTTCAACCTTTGCAAATACCTCAGTGGAAATGGGAAGAAATAGGAATGGATTTCATAACCGGCCTTCCTCGCACTAGGACAGGATATGATTCAATATGGGTTATAACAGACAGATTGACAAAGGTAGCTCATTTCATACCGATAAAAACTACCTATAAAGGAGATAAGTTAGCAGAATTATATATGGCCCGCATCGTGTGCGCACGGGTACCTAGAAAATAATTTCTGATCGAGGTTCTCAATTTACCTCACATTTTTGGGACAGTTTGCACAGTGCCCTGGGAACCCATCTAAGTTTCAGTACTGCTTACCACCCTCAAACGGATGGACAGACTGAAAGGGTAAATCAAATTCTAGAGGACATGCTTCGAGCCTGTGCCCTGGAATCAACCTCAGATTGGGAAAAGAGTTTGCCTTATGCAGAATTTTCTTATAACAATAGTTACCAGTCAAGCCTTAAGATGTCACCTATTGAGGCCTTGTATGGACGAAAGTGCAGAACTCCATTGCACTGGTCAGAAATAGGCGAAGGTCGTACCTTTGGACCAGATACTCTAAGACAAGCAGAAGAGAGGGTTAAGATGATTAGAGACCGGCTACAAGTTGCACAGTCTAGACAAAAGAGCTACGCCGACAATCGCCGACGTGAACTCACCTTTCAAGTCGGAGACCATGTTTACCTTAAGGTTTCTCCCCTTCGAGGAGTGCGAAGGTTCAAAGTTAAAGGAAAACTAACACCCCGGTTTATAGGCCCTTTCCCCATCCTTGCTAAATGCGGAGAAGTAGCCTACAAGCTAGACCTGCCTACAAGCCTGGCAGAAGTACATGATGTTTTCCATGTTTCGCAACTCAAGAAATGCCTCCGAGTTCCGGAAGAGCAAGCCCCTTTGGAAGCTTTGGAAATTCAAAAGGACCTCACTTACCCTGAGTACCCGATTAAAATTTTAGACACCATGGAAAAGCAAACAAGAAGTAAGATTTTTCGCCTACACAAAGTACAGTGGAGCAACCACACTGAAGGAGAAGCCACATGGGAACGCGAAGACCAGCTCAAGGCTGACTTCCCTCACCTTTTCTCAGCCTAAGCAAATCTCGGGGTCGAGATTTTACTTAAGGGGGTAGGGATTTGTAATATCCCAATTTTATTATCCCAATTATTTAAATAGTTTGTCTTCATTTGGATTTTTTTGCCCAAAAATTTTCGTGTTCTTCTCTGGTTTTATTTAAAGTTTTATGGTTTTGGAAGTTCATGAAAACATTATTCCTGGTCTCTATAATAATCTTTAAAAGATCTGCATAAATAAGAAAAATCTATAAAAAGAAAACCCTCTTCCGAGCAGGCCAGCCAGGCACATCGGCCCAACCGGCCCACCCGAGCGCCCCCTCCCCTCTCCTTCTTCCTCCCCTCCCTATCTCTCTCTCTCTCTGTCGGCGGCGCCTGAACAATCGCCCGGGGCGCCCCTGGTTTCCCCTACCCCACGCGGGCGCCAGCAGCGCCGACATCATCCTCCACCTTCCCCTCCTCTACCTCCTGTGTTAGGCCTCCTCGTGGCGCCTTCCTCGCGGCTCCGTGCTCCCTCCCCGCCGGGCTAGTTCGTTTCAGCCCCTAGCCTGGGTGGCCGACGTGCTCTGCCGTACCACGGTTGCCGTCGTCGTCGACTGCAAGCCCCACCGCCGCCGCTCAAGACCTCGAGTGCCACCCGCATTTGCTGCCTCCAGGCTAGCCCTGTGTCTCCCCTAGCCGCAGCACTGCTCCGATGCGACGCCGTGCTCTCGCCCGTACCCGCGTCGTCGCCTCAAGCCTTGACTCCCCCACTGAGCTGCGCCGTGGAGCAATGAATCGGAGAGGCGTCGCGCTGCCTCTTTCTGCCTCTCCCCGCCTAGTGACAGTAGCACACTCGAGAGCTCGTACCCGCGGCCTTGCCTTCAATTTGCGATTGAATGCCTTCCAGCGCCGCCCACTCACTTGCGCACTATAAGTTATGGCTCTTCCCTCTCTACAGCTCGCAATACACTCCTTTACCACTCTCCCCACTCTCCCAAACCAATATTTTGTGTTGCGAATCGCCACCGTCGACACCAGCCGCCGCCGGGCACCTGCAAGCTCCTGCGACTTTCTACTCTTGCTCTTTGATTCTTTCTGGTGCTCCCATAGTGTCTAATTGGACTCCCTTGCCCCGGAGCTCGCCGGCGGCATCATCTTCTTCAACTCCGGTCGCACGCTGTCACCGTCGCCTCCGGCCATTAGAGTTCGATTCCGCCTCCTCCGAGCATCACCAGGACCCGCTGAGCTCAATCCCGGCACAAATTTGGAGTTTCCCTCACTCCTCTTCCTCTGCGCTGAGCACCTCCCTCCTTCGCCGCTCGTCACCGTCGCCAGGCCTCACCGCGCCACCCCGAGCTGAATTGAACCCCTCGGTGAGCTACTGGTGGCCACTAGATGCTCCCCTCCGCTTTAATTGAAAATTTATCGCTGTTGTGGCCGTCGCCCCTTTCCTCTGCCCCGCCGCCGCCAGTGTGACTCGACGCTGCTCGAAGCCTCGCCATCCCGGCTAATGCCATGCCGAGCCGCTGTGGACTCCTTTTTTGTTTGCGCGCCGCCGATCTCCTCCTCGCCGCGGCGTCGCCGCGCCACGCCCTCGGCGGGCCGCTATGTTCCAACGGTTTAAATAGTAACCCGGGTCATTAGCTGTTAATGATTTTCTTTGATGATGTTTTAAAATTTTCTAATCATTCACTGACCAGTGGGCCCCCTCGACTGTTTAAAGAAGTTGGGGAGTATGACATGCGGACCCCACCGGTTTTAATTATACAGTTAACCCATTTTTTTAAAGCCTCCAGTCACTGACAAGCGGGCCCCACTTGTCGGTCACTGCAGATTTATTGATTTTTCCAAAATCCTTTTAAACCGTGGGCCCCACGTGTCATACACTCATCTAATTAAATCTAATTTCCAAAAGTATTAAAATCGCGGGACCCGTAACTCCGATATGGATGAAAGTTGTTTCTAAAATTTTCTAAATTCATAATCTTGCTGTTAAACTAAGTTTAGTCCAAATTGAAGTTCATTTGAATTATGTTTTGGTATTTATTGTCTTTTACCTATTCGCTTTTCCGGTTCTATCACACGAGTAGACTACGAGGAAAATCCCGATCAAGCATTCGACTCCTTGCAAGATCAACCAGATTTACCCGTGCAAGACCTAGGCGAGTCAACACTTTGACCATGTTGAAATCCCATGTTTGAATCAGTTATATTGCTTAGAATTATCTAAATTGCATGCAATATTTTATGTACAATAGTTTACCGTTTTTTTTATTAGCTAGTCACTCCAACTTGTGTATTGGCACTATATAGCTAAGACCCTTCCTTGAAATTGTTATCCTTACCATTGTTGCACTAGTAAATAGTACAAAAACAAATTTCAAAATTTAGCTATAATTAATAATTGCGAAGCTCGTCCGGTACAATCTCAGGACATTAGAATGTCCTGATATACATTCTCAAAACAACTAAGTCATTTTGGGGCAATCATGGGAGGTACCTGATTGGTAGATTGATTAAAGGATATTTTATGCTTCTCCAAAATCCCACAAAAATTTCATTCTGTCAGGCGGTTTGTAAGAGCGGTGAGTGCAGTATAGCACAAAGTATAGGGTTGTGGAAAGCACCGCTGACACATTAAGGACTTAATCTGTGTTGACCTCTCCATGTAAAACAGTACAACCACAAGCTGGCAAAGTGTAGGCATGAGTGAATAATCAGTAGGGAGGAAATCAATAAAACTTAGTAGGGAGATGTACCCTACTCTGTTGGATTTTTCCTCGGGAGAGGTACTCCACTGAGTAAATTAGGTGGACGAGCCCAAGATGCAAATTGTAGCATGGGTGGATGGAGCCATGTGGCGGTGGATGGAACCATCTACAATATATCTATTGCACAATTTCAATGAGCTTTTCAGATTATCACAAAACCCGCTAGGTTATAGGATTTTATCTATGTATTTAAGAAACTTGGCATTGCGCAACTAAAATAAACCCCAGCCATTTGTTGTCAAGCCATGCATATTATATTATTGCATTATGTGTGTTGGCTTGCGGAGCACAGTTGCACGTGCTCACTCTCGCTCTCACCCCCTTCCAGACCTGGAGCAGCAAGGACACTACGAGTATTTCGAGGGTCAAGACCAAGAAGACGAAGAAGACCACGGTGACGAGTAGATCTAGTCGTGTGTGTCTCTTCTCCCTATGGCTAGCTGACCGTTCTAGATACCAGGTGAATTTCTCTTGTAGCCTCGGCTCGAGGATTGCATTCACCTGGGAAGATCCCCAGTCGCTGCCTGTCGGGAAGTGTGTTTCCGCTTTTGATGTACTTCCGCCGTATTTTGGGTTGTAATGCACTCTTTGATTATAATGGACTATTTGGCCTGACGGCCTACTGCCTGGAGTTACTCCACTCCAATTATTGTATTATCAAACAACGCGTGTATGAGATGATCCAGTAATGTAACTGTGAAGCATTATCTACTGATCCAGGGAATAATGCAGGTAAATCACAGAGGATTCCGGAATTTTAAATCCGGGTCCGACAGTTTGATAGCCACATTGGTGATGCTGACCTCTTGTACCCACCTGAATTTTTAAATTCTATAGCAGTTAATGGTTTCCCACATCATAGTATCTGCCTGAAAATAGGTGTTCCAGTAATATTGCTAAGAAATATAAATCAGCCTATGGGTCTTTGCAACGGAACACACTTTATTGTTACAAAGCTTGGTGATCGAGTACTTGAAGGTCGTGTAATTACTGGAACTAACATTGGTCAATCTGTTTGTATTCCTAGAATTGTTCTAAATGCAACAAGTCCTCGATGGCCTTTTACCCTCCAACGCCGCCAATTTCCAGTCAGGCTTTCGTATGCAATGACTACAAACAAGAGTCAAAGGCAGACTTTAAACAAAGTTGGGATTTATTTGAGGAACTCAGTCTTTTGTCATGGTCAATTATATGTGGTAGTATCCCGTGTTACATCACGCTCAGGCTTGAAGATACTCACTGAAAATGACAAGGGTGTCGCTTGTGCTGAAACTAAAAATATAGTATACAGAGAAGTGCTTGCTGCCATTTAATAAATTTTTCTATTAGTATTTACCACCCTTTTTGTCCACCTTTGCCAATTTGAAAAATTATTCCAAACTCGTTAATATAGAATAGCCAAACCAGTTATAAAAAACATTTTTAATAAAATGAACTCTCCTTCTATAGTCCACATATTAGTTTATATGTGTATAATTTATCATAAATACAAACCTGGAGCAGCAAGGACACTACGAGTATTTCGAGGGTCAAGACCAAGAAGACGAAGAAGACCGCGGTGACAAGTAGATCTAGTCGTGTGTGTCTCTTCTCCCTATGGCTAGCTGACCGTTCTAGATACCAGGTGAATTTCTCTTGTAGCCTCGGCTCGAGGATTGCATTCACCTGGGAAGATCCCCAGTCGCTGCCTGTCGGGAAGTGTGTTTCCGCTTTTGATGTACTTCCGCCGTATTTTGGGTTGTAATGCACTCTTTGATTATAATGGACTATTTGGCCTGACGGCCTACTGCTTGGAGTTACTCCACTCCAATTATTGTATTATCAAACAACGCGTGTATGAGATGATCCAGTAATGTAACTGTGAAGCATTATCTACTGATCCAGGGAATAATGCAGGTAAATCACAGAGGATTCCAGAATTTTAAATCCGGGTCCGACAGGGCTGGTATCAGAGCCATACGACTGTAGGAAGTTTTAGCTAGAATGGCCGCAACTAGGGTTAAAAGCCTATTTTAGTCAGACATTTCAATCTTATAAACTATGTGCATAAAATGCTGTACTTCTCCCTCTTTTTGGATTTATAAAAGTCTCTTCCCGCTTCTAACTTTTGTTTAAAACTTGTAGATGGCGAGCCCAGCTGCGACTTCTTGGGACCTTCTCTCACACCAAGAGGCGAGGAGGATTCGCGCGTTCGCTGCGTCGCTTGATGCGAGATCTTCGCTATCATCGCCCGCCGATCTTCCATGGGTTGTGCACTAGATTCCCGGACAGGGAGACCTGGAAGGTGCACGTCTTTATTTATGCCCGGGACAGGAACAACGAGATGATTCCTATTGTCACTCCAGATACTTTTCCCCGGAGCCACCTGCATTGTCAAGACCCGAATATGCAAACTCGGTCTCTCTGTGTAAACTGCACTAGTCCAGGATCACGCTAGTGCACACAGTCAAACATAGATGTCATCACAGTCATACACACGACAATAATAAAGGAAAACTCGAATATCGATAAAATATCCAAGGTACGACCTTGTGGCCAAGCTTACAATCTCTCTAGCCGGAAGGGCTTAACAAAATAGCAGCATAAATCCAAAATAAAGCGTAGCGACCAATCGACAAGCCACAGGCTATCGAGTGGAGAACGAAGCCTAATCCGTGAAGTCGTCGTAGTACTCTCCTTCTGGCACCTCCTGCTGATAGTACTCCTCTCCCTCAACTGAGCAACATAGGCGTAAAGCCGTGAGTACATTGGTACTCAGCAAGTCGTTTGTAACAATAAATGCAATATAATATGCAAGGCTTACAAAGGAAGGCTGAAAGGTTAGTTTGCATAAAGGCATTTATTGCTGAAATATATTAAATAACTTGAAAGCGAAGGTTAACTGAAAACAGTAACAATAGATAATCAAAGGAATAAACATAAACCACTTGTGAACACCAATTCACAAGTCTAAACCAACAGTGAACTACCTGTCCTCTCCCAACATAAACCACCAAGTTATAAATGAAACACTAACCCTCGTGTGAAATCCCCGAGCACTGTCCATGACCGAGGACGCGGCTATTCGAATAGTTTTACACTCTGCAGAGGTTGCACAACTGTACCCACACGATGTGATTAGCCTAGGCCTAAGGAAATCACAACAAGGCCTTTACAATGCTCTATCTCAATACAATCCTGCCCGCTAGGGTTTCGCATCACACCCCCCCTTGCGCCACATGGAAATCAGCAACCATGTTCATCACAATGGCAGAATCGAATTGAAATATTACAAATTAATCAGCCAGGTCCATCCCATAATAGACATGTGGTTTGCACGATTAAGCTCAGATCAATGGCGCACAAAGTTAAGTCCTTAACATTACGGCGAGACTACCACATCCCCAAAGTACAAGCAGATTTCCCCTTTATCGCACGATCACTCGCCCGAGTGCAAAACCAATTTATATAACCAAGCCAACGTCACACCAATGCCGTGGCACAAATTTTAATGCACGTGGCACCAACCACAGTTCCATATATCATTAAGTCAAATTAATAATTTAACATGTGCGATGAGATCAAACGGGAATATAAACCGGCTAAGCAATCTAATCGTACCAACCCATGTGATAAATAAACTAGCATCACTAATAAATTTCCCAACCTATGGTGACAATGGCATCATGGTATTCCAAAGTGTCAAGGAGGTATAAATTCAATTGGGACAATAACTACCTGTGCAAAGGTTTGAATGAAAATAGCAATGCAATGTAATTTAAAACGAAATAATTAAATAATAGTTTGCAAAATTGGGTTCAACATGATCAAGGGACACGACTTGCCTTCGTTATGCTCAGCAGGGTACTCCTGGTCTTCTGGCGCGAAACCTGCTCCTCCGGAATCCGAATCTAACGAGAGAGAAAACGACCGAGAACAAAGAAATACATAAAATGACAAGAAAATGAACTCCAAAATTCACAAAACCAGAACCAACAGCTAGAGCTCAATTTTAGATGAATTTAGAAAAAAGAACGGGGTCAATCGGAGCTAGGACGGAGGAGAACGGGCTCCCGGAAAATTAATTCTAAAATTAATTCGGGAAAATCGGAAAAGTTCTTGCGGCCGTGAACCCGGTCCACGAAATTCCGAGTCCACCGTGGACGCGTCCACGAATAAAGGCACGGGGCGCGGCCGACGCGGCAGGGGCGCGCTGACGTGGCAGCAGCATATGCTGCCACGTGGCACATGCTGACGTGGCAGCTGGCGTGGCTGCCACGTGGCTCGGGGCGGCTCGGCCGACGTGGCGCCGCGTGGCATGCCACGTGTCATGCCACGTGGACTAGGCTGACGTGGCACGCGCCGGTGCTGCCACGTGGCTAGGCTGAGCCGCGGCTCGGCGCGGCGGCGTCGGCGGATCCGACGGCGGACGCGGCACGCGGCGATTCGGAGCCTCGCTCGATCGAGCGAAGCGGCGAGGATGCGCGGCGCGGCGCGGCGACGGTGGATCGGCGACGCGTGGTGGCTCGCCGCGCGCAATGTCGCATGGCGCGCGCGCGGCGCGCGGTGAGGGCGGATCGCGCGCCGCAGGCGACGCGTGGCCGGGCGCGAGGGCGGATCGGCGACGCGTGGCGGCTCGCGCGCGAGGCATCGGGTCGCGCGCGCGGCGCAGACGCCGAGGCAAGGCGAGGCGCGGCGAGGGCGAGGGCGACGAGGCGACGCGCGAACGGCGCGGGAGCTCACCGGCGGCGGCGGCGGCGGCGGCCGCCGCCGGCGACCGGCGAGCGGCGAGGCGCAGACGGCGGCGGCGGAGCGCTCCGCGACGAGCGCGCGAGGGCGAGCGGAGGCGGCGGCGAGGGTTTGGTGGTGCGCACGCGAACCGAGAGATGAACGCGCTTTATCACGCGAACCGAGGATTCGATCCGATTCTGGCGGCGCGCGAGCGCGACGGGTTAGATGGCTAGGATGCGCCACGCGTAAGATCGACGGCGGGCGCGGTTAGGGTTAGGTTAGGTTCGCGCGCGCGCGGAGCGGACGGCTGTGATCGCGCGGCGCGTGATCGAGCGCCGAGGGCGAGGCGGGCGCGAGCGGCGACGGCGCAGTGGTGCCGCCGCAGTGTCAATCATGATGCGCGACCCGTGGCGCAAGCGGATCGAGCGCGGAGAGCGCGCGCGGAAAAGGTCTGTGGCGCGCGCGGCGCGGATCGGGTGACGCGTGGAGGAGAGAGGGTGATCGGGCGGCTGAGGTTAATTCTTTTTTTCTTTTCTTTTTCCAGAAATTCAAATAAACTTCTAAAAGCTCTAAAAAATAGCAAATAAGTCCCAAAAATTCACCAAAAATACCAGAAAATTCCTTGAGACCTGAGGAACACAAATAAAATATTTTCCACTTATGTTAATGTTTATTTTAATCACATTAAATCATTTAAAACTTTAAAAATTCATTTGAAGCTTCAATTAATTTCAGAAAATTCCAGGAAATTCATTTTTAAAATCCAGGCTTTAAAAATCTCAGAAAAACAGGATGTTACATGCATGATGCCATTCAGGATGCTGCCTTCTTCGGGCTGTCACGTTTGATGCATGTGCATGGAGACGCTTTGACCTCCTCGCCATTCAGTTTCTTTCCGATATTGCGCTTGGGAGGTGATGAGCCAGAGCCGCTGGAAGAACCGATTGACGACCCTCGCCTTTCACACCAGGTGTACTTGACAGAGGCACAGGTGGAGTCTTACAGCAACACCCTGAGAGAGATCTAAGCGCTTCTCACCCTGTTGGCAGACAGCTATCAGCAGATTGACGCCCTGCAACTTCAGCTGGCCGGCGCAGATACCGCACTTATCTTCGCTGAGAGAGGGCGAAGGGCTGCGGAAGCAGAGTTGGAGAGGGTACGCTCTATGGCGGATTACACCCCGTCCTCTCCTTCTTATACGCCGTCCACCCCAGCACAGTGCACCGCGCCAACACGGCCGTCACCGATACCCGCAGCGATCATACATGCATCGCACCAGTGAGATCGAAGCACCGTAGCGATCAAAGCACCTAGCTCACTCCAGTCATTTTATGGCCGGATTATTCCTCTTCCTCCTCATTTTATGGCCGGATTATTCCTCACTACAGATATCTATTTACAAGTAGTATGCATATTACATTTCTATTTTTAAATCCTTGTATACAACCTTTACACTATTGTACTTTTCTTTGTGCTCACTATTCTTAGATCTAAACATTTCTGCTCTTATTCTGTTTTCTATTTTTCCGTATCTAATTGTGCTTGCCTTTCGTACACATAAAATACATATCTCTTTCCCCATATTATCTACATTTTTTCTCCCTTTAATGTATTTCAAGCATAATACGCACAGCACAAACAAAATTAGCTAGGTGCATTTATATAGCTTTAGACCAAACAGCGCACCACATATAGAACTATTTATTCGCATAAATAAACTATATATCTTTTCATTTTAATTTCCCTATATACATTGCTTACACAATTTAGTTTCTTCCTATATTTTCTAGCTTGAGATCTAATTGTTCTATCAATAATACAGCAAATAGTATTATCACTACGTCATACGCACATGCTTTTTCTATTTTTATTACATACTTATTTCTAATCTATTTGCTCTACAATTTAATATCCTATACAGGTTTTGCAGCATGTATACATTACTAAATCACATCAATCAAAGTTCTCACAAATGGAAAATCCTGGTTCGTTTAGCACGCCTTTGGGAATTTAAAAATCTACAAGACCCAAGAGATGTATATCACCTCGACTTTGTCATGCTTGATGAACAGGTTTTTAATTCTCAATGAATTTGCTTATTTGGTTCATACAGCATGTATTCTCTTTTTCCCTTCAATAATTTTGCTCTTAATATGAATAATACTATTATCGTATTAGTGTTCCTCCTTCTATCTTTCTACAATTATAATGCAGTTATTCTTTATGATCTAAAAACAACTATATCCTTTTTTAGGGGCATGCTATGGAAGGAATGGTCCCTCAAAGAAGGCTTCATAAGTTACAGGAAGGATCGATTTATGAATTTGAATATTTCAAAGTACTCGAAGCGAAGCAGACATATAAAGCAGTTAACAATACTATTTTTGCTCGATTTTTGAAATACACTAAAGTTAACCAAATACTACCAGAGCCAGATAGTTTTCCCCTTTATGCATATAACGCAGCACCTTTTTCTATTCTAAACAGCCGAGTTGGAAAAAAAAACTCTGTTATCAAGTACAACTATAACTATAGATATACAATTAATGTATTGTTCTTATACATTTATACTAACTCTTTTTCTGTGCACTCATTCTGTTTCCATATACATCAGATATCGTTGTCCTCATAACTGCTGTCTCACCAATTATGCAAACGACAACAAAGTTAGGTCCAACAGTTAAACGCACTGTCAAAATAACAGATGGAAGGTACATATGTTTCTTGCAACTTTTACTTCACATTTTTCTTACCTTTTATAGTTTACACCTACATCATTCTTACATCAGTCTTAGTGAAACAATATAGTTTACATCCTGGGAACTGTGAAATAGGAATTCTGACGTTGTGGTGCCACCATGCTGAATTATTTAATGCTGACCTCTTCTTTACCGATTCTCAGAATGCACCAATTATTGCTTTGTTTGTAGGCGCATCCGTCGGCACATACTCAGATTTGTAACATAAACCCTCTTTTACCTACCAATTATACACAACGAAAAAAAACTTACTTTTTTCTTCCTCTTACATTACTACCACATACATTTTGTTATATATACATCATCAGGTCAACTAGCATTGCAAAGCAGTTCAGCAACAAAGTGGTATATTAACATACCAATACCAGAAGTACATGCTCTACAGAACCTGTACTATTCACTACCCTTTTCCCAATCAAAGAGTAGTTATTTACCAAAGAATACTCTCTTTTAGTATTGTTTCTACATTCTTTTTAGTTTTACTAACGATGTGCTCTACAGAGTTAACAACCATTCATACCAAATTGAATGGCAAGGAAATAGCCATATCTACACCACTCCGTTTTCAATGACAGTGCATGAACTAATAGAACTCATCCCTCACGAAGTTTTGGTGCGGAAAAAAAACTATCCCTTAAACATATGTTTATAGCTCATCCTATGAATAAGCTAGAAATTGATACTGTAACATCCCAAATTTGTGATTTGCAAAATAAATAAAAATCTTTTCTTATTTGATGTGAATTTCAAAATTTTGTTTATTTGGGTCTTGATTTGAAATTTCCGGCGGCAAAAAGCCAGGATAAGAAAAACAGAATTTCGAAATCCGGAACCAAGTTCCCAAAAATTTGAAATTCTGGGAACTCCCCATCTTCTTTTCGGTTAAACCTAAAATCGGAATCCTTGAAATTTAAAACTGGATAGTCAAAACTTTGTAAATCCTAAATTCAATTTAACTCTAGAATTTATATTTTATATTTTATCTTAGCAATTGCAATATTCATCATCTAATTACATCAATCAAGGAATTAATTGCAAAATTCCGGAAATCATCAAAAATCACAAATCTTTGTTTGGCTCACTGGCCCATTCGGTCCATCCGGCCACTCCTTATCCCTTTGTTCCCTTACCACCTCCTCCTCTCCTACCCTCTCCCCACCCGGTTCCCCATTTCCTCTCTATGCAGGCGCCGCTGCCAGGCCCTCTCCCTCCCTCTCGTCTCCTCCGCCTGCTCGCCCGGCCCAGCTGAAGCATCGGCCGACAGACTCTTCCTTCCTCCTCCAGCTTGGCCCAGCTGTCTCCCCTTGCCTCCACCCCGACACGGCGACCTCCGGCCCTCCTCCTTCCAGCGCCGTGGCCAGCCCAGCTTTCGCCTGCGCGCCCGGCCCGCGAGCTGCGCCCGGTACCGCCTCCGCATAGCGCCGCCCCCTTCAATGCCGGCATTACCTCCGAGCTAGCCCTGCGCCTATGCGCCCCTCTCCTACATCCCCTTCAATGCCGAGCGGTCAAGGCCCCGTCCCCTCCACTGGCCATACTCCATTAATGTCGCGCTGCCCCTCCCCTAGCTCCGCTGCTGCCATCCAGTCGCCGTCCGAGCACTTTCAATACCGCGCGAGTTGCACGCGCCTTCAATTTCCCAGCTACCAGCTACCTCTCCCGGCCTTAAGAGCAATCGACATTAACTCCTCCATCGCCATCTTCTCCACAGGCCGTTCCCTCCTCAGTCGATCTCACTTCGATTCCCCGCGGTGGGAGTGACTCCTCGACGCCCTGAAGCCATTGCAGTAGACGGCCAGGCCTCTCGGCCACTCGAGTTTGTCCCCAACAAAAACCCCCTGCCGTCGTCTCCAACGCCGTCGACAGTTCACCGCGCCACCTCACCGACCGAACCATCTCCGCAGGCGAGACCCCCAGGCCACCCTCCTACTCGTGCACATTTATTTTCTCCTTCCTTCCTCCTCTGATGGGCGTCCCTTCACAGCGTCGCCGAGCCCGCTGCCCAGCACCGCCGACGGCTCCTTCGGCCCCATCGCACGCTGCGCCTCCACCTCTTGTGTATGCGCCAGCTCGGGGAGTCCCTCCGGCCGCCGATGTCGGCGCTCCTCCAGTCGCTCTTCGCCGGTGCCGCCGACCCCCAGCCAGGCGCCTTCTCCCCTCTCTGCTCTTCCCCGGCCGAGCACACCTCCCCTCTGCCTCTCTTTTTCTCTGAATGGCACGTGGGTCCTCCCCCCTAAAGGATTGCAAATATTTGGTGAATGGCAGTGGCCGCATGCTCATTTGTGTAGCCTAAACCTGCAGGCTGTTCTGTGAGGCAAATGGATGAAGCTTGGTGCATAGTTCTGTTGAAATAAGTTTGTGTTTGAAATCGATTATTGTATGCAGGTAATAGCCAACTATCAATTTATCCTTGTATGAGAATATGTTTAGAATCAAAAACCTCATGGCCAATTTTCTAATCGACAGCATGTTCTTATTACTTAGATGTTAGCACTTCATTTTTGGGCAACACTAAGTAGTGGATATTTCCCACTAAGCATGTTGAGACAATAATCCTAAAACTATTGTCAGATAAGAACTTACTTGCTAGTTGCATAAGAATTTGATGAAAGCTCTTGCCTTCCAAAAAGCAAGAATCACCGCTTGTACTGATACTTCAATATCCTCAATTGCAAATTCCTGTGTAGAGATCAACTAGAACTCTATGGAAGGATTTATTAAACTCTCATAACTAATCTCCATATAGTTAGCATGATCTTACTAATTAACCATGCTAATCAAGGAATGCTATAAACCAAAGCAAGCTGTGAAGTCATTCCTAATTTCTTGCCAAGCAAACGTCGCCAAGACGACTAACTAGAAGTTTAAGAAAAACCAGAGACTCGATTAACTTGCATATTATCTCTTGTATCTTTTATCTTGAGCATTTATCTGCTAGAGCAAACCTAGCTCTTTAATTTAGCTGGATGTTGCATATAAAATGTTGAATGGCAGATCATTCATTTCTAAAATCAATAAGACTTAAGATAATGCCACCTAACATCGAAACCTGTCAGTAATCGAATTAACTTACATCATGTCTTTCCCTTGGTATTTATAATCCATTAATACAAGGCAAGGTTACTAATTTAAACTATCTTGTGGACACATAAGTATCAATAGCCTTCTTCAATAAAATCAAAAAGACTCTCTTGTATATGACCATTTAAAGTGCTTCTATAATCTAAAGTCCAAAGCTTGTGTAAAATAATAACTAATGAGAAATTACAACCTTATTTAAGAAATCTTGCTAAAACATGATTTTTGCATCCAAAATAATCTAATTGCTTTTCCAGCGATTAGAGTAACTAATATTTTGTGCAATCTTATCTTATTAAATTATAAATCATGTTTCCAATAAATCGCCACCCTTAATCCACTCTAATAAGTTTGTAAATTACTAACTTGTTTCTAACCCTAATGGGATAAATAACCAGAACTCTAACTTATAATTAAAATAAGGAAGATGCTTAAAATCAAGTATCTGGCAAATCACCTTCCAGGCGATCTTCCCAAAAATGCTTAAGTCCTGTTTTGCTCATGGAACTTCCTTGATAAATAAATAATATTATAAAAGAAGTTATCAAGAAAAAGATCAAGCCCTTTATCTTGAACCCGGCAGAAAGATCCTGCGGGTAATCCTTTATTTAGATTCTCCTTGTTTTATAAAATTTTCCTTCACGGTAAATCTATTCAATCAACTCCTTCCTATCAAATAAATCCATTCCAATCGTTCTCTCAAATTCAAAAGCAATGTTAATGAATTCAATTAATTTAAACCAAACTTTTGCCGCCATTTGGATTTATTTGGTTTTCCCTTCTGTTGCCGCGTATTAGAAGTTGCAATCCGAAGACGACGAGCTCAAGCGGATTCAGATTTCAGCAAAGGAAGAGTTCAATATTTGTTGCGATTGACTGGTTAAGTAGGCTCTGAATTAAAATCAGGACCACGGTAAATAAGCCAGGCAAGTCATCACTTTGATCATATTGATCCCACGTTTTATAAAAGTTATGTTCTTTCAAATTATCAAACTGCATGCTTACGTTGTTATGCAAATTATATCAAAAGTAAGGTAGATATGGCCCTCTTATGCTACCACTATTATTGATATGACATTCTTTACCAGTTGATTCAACCAATCCTTGTCGCCCTAGATAATATTGCTATTAACATTAGCTAAGTCATATTTACTGCTAAGTGGGTCCAAAGCTAGGGCATTCAATTGTCCGGCTCACCATTACTTCAAAAATGTGAAATTGTTTTGGGGCAGTCATTGGACGTATATGACTGATATATTGGTACCGCTTATCTTCTCAAAACCTCAAAACTTGCTTTACCTGTCTGGGCGGATGGTAGGAGTGGTTGGTGGATGTAACATTGGGCTGTGGACGTCCGTCTGGACAAATTAAGGACTTAATCCTGTGTTGACCTCTCCATGTAAAACAGTGCAAACCACAAGCTGGCAAAGTGTAGGCATGGCTGAATAATTTACCAGACCCTCTAAGTTATCTCACAGGTCAGACAGAGAAGGAGAGTGGGGTGCAGGAGACCAAAGAAGGTTCTGCCTGAAGGGACACCGTGTAAAGGTGACGTGCGCATAGGGTGGCGTTGTGGATGAAGCATTCCAGCTGCGCTAGTCGCTATGTGTGGCATCCCGCATAACCTATGGATTCAACTCCATGGGGGTGAGAGGCTTAGGGGGAAAGGCATTGTAAAGGTCATGTGATAATCTGGTTGATTTGCATGTCTAAGGAAACATGCGGAATATAACAATTGGGTTATCTCTTGTGGGTAAAGATGTACAACTCTGCAGAGTCTAAACTATTCGAATAGCCGAGCTCACGGTTAAGAGCGGACATGGGAACATCCTCGAGTTAGTTCTATTTCAAAAACATTTCTCGGGCGGGATGAAAACTAAGTAGGGAGATGTACTCTACTTTGTTGGATTTTTCCTGGAGAGATGTACTCCAGCGATAATTAGGGTGGACGTAGCCCAGTAACCAAACTTAGCATGGGTGGATGTAACCATACACTGTAAAAGGTGGATGTAACCTGCGCTACTATAAATATTGCACTCTCTCTTTATAACTGCATTTTTAGTTAAAATTGCTAAGTCATAGGAATTTCACCTATTATATTGGAAATGCTGTTTAGCAAATAAAATAACCTCAAGCCTCCTTTCACAACCTTGCATGTAATAGTTATTAGTGTTGCATTCTGTGTGGTGGCTTGTTGAGTACATTTTTGTACTCACTGTTGCTTATTACCCTCTAGTCAGTCAGGAAACAAAAGAAGGACCAGCAATGCTTTAGCAGGGTCGACAGAGCTGGTATTCAAGAAGGCTATGGACATAGGTCGCGAAACCCCAGTTGGCTGCCTGTGGGCAAGTCTCGTGGGTTCCACTTGTGGGAAGATTTCCGTTGCTGCATTCTCTGCTTTTCGGCCCAATCGGCCCATGTAAGTTATTACTGTATAATTTATGCTTCCGCTTAATATGTTTTTGATATACAGTGATGTAACTGTGAGCACTGGCTACTGATCCAGGGAACAGTGTAGAAATCACAGAGGAATTCGGATTTCTAACTCCGGTTCTGACAGATACCTTCCAATTATGCTATATACAGGGCCAGTGATACAAGCTCACCATCCTTATTACAGACTTGGTACCAACACAAACGTGGTGGTATATATCATGTTCATCATGTTGGAAGAAAATTTTACCAGACGGAGAAGGATACAGATGCCAAAGATCTAATGGCACAACAGCCGAACTAAGGTATACAATTGTTTACACACTAACACACTACAACTTTTTATTATTACCAACAGCCATTCGTTTATAAAAATATGCACCATAATATACTTTTCAACTTTTGTAACAGATACAAAATAAATATGTATGGCACTGATCCTGAAAACAATGAGGAAAACATGCACGTCCATGTAGAGTTTATGTTTTTTGGCGACATGGGTCAACAGCTAATTGGAAAACCCCCTATGCTTCTGGTTGCGGCAACTGAAGGTCAGACAAACTATATTCCGGCTGAGATCAAAGCGATTGTCGGCCAAAAGTATGAAGTTATTGTTCAGATGTCACAGGGATCCCTACAGAGTGACACACCATCGTTCCATGTACAATCAATAATAGCTCAACCAGACCAGAGCATATTGCTTTTAGCAAACAAACCAGAGCCTACAGTGTTAACGGGAACAAAAATATAAACCTTTGCGCAACATGAACAACAACTCTTCCCTATTCCATCAACACCACCATCTCCTACTACCACATGTGCAAACATAGCTACTCCACTACTGGCAACGGCTATTCATACTCCACAAGTAACAAAATACATACTATTCATACTCGACAAGTAACAAAATACATACCATAGTCGTTTACTTTCCCAGAGCTCTATACAAGTTACAGAATTTATACACAAAGTACCTCTTTTATACATTTAGCTATGTCTAACCATTCACATATCTGTTACAAGATTACATCGTCAGTGCACTGCGATAAAGCACCACGCAACACCCTTATGCCTGCCAGGTCTGACATGCCTACCTCATCTGTAGAAGAAAACAAAGAGTGTTCCTCTTCAATGTAAAACAGTATTCTCAATGCCATTATCAAGCAAACAACAAACTATATATTCCGGATCTACAGTTCTCATCCTCGATATCTTTTTGCAAGGTAACTCGATCTGTTAAAAAAGTTGAGCTACAAAAGAGCTATTCCCAAGTGCAAAACAGTGAGCCATCACCCTAGGTAAATACTTATTTGCTTCTTGATACAGTTGCTTACTGCTAAAAACAGAATGATAAAACAACACGCATTACTTATTTTTAGTCATCTGGTTGTTTCAGGAAGTCCCATATTTTGCTCACGCCAGATATTACAAGAGTGCACGCGGATTACTACAAACCATGCTGATATATCAGAACCGGATTTAGAAATCTGAATTCCTCTGTGATTTCTATACTGTTCCCTGGATCAATAGCCAGTGCTCACAGTTACATCACTGTATATCAAAAACATATTAAGCGAAAGCATAATTAATACAGTAATAACTTACATAGGCCGATTAGGCCGAGAAAGCAGATGATGCAGCAGCGGAAAATCTTCACACAAGTGGAACCCACAAGACTTGCCCACAGGCAGCCAACTGGGGTTTCGCGACCTATGTCCATGGCCTTCTTGAATACCAGCTCTGTCGATCCTTCTGGAGCATTTCAAGGTCTTCTTCTATTCTTGACTGACTGGAGGGTAATTAGCAACAGTGAGTACAAATTGTACTCAACAAGCCACCACACAGAATGCAAAGCTAATAACTATTACATGCAAGGCTGTGAAAGGAGGCTTGAGGTTATTTTATTTGCTAAAGCAGCATTCCCAAATATCATATATAAAATCCCTGTGACTTAGCACTTTTAACCAAATGCAGTTGTAAAGAGAGAGTGCAATATTTATAATAGCGCAAGTTACATCCACCTTTTACAGTGCATGATCACCTCCACCAATGCTAATTTTGATTACTGGGCTACATCCACCCTAATCATCACTAGAGTACATCTCCCCAGGAAAAATCCAACAAAGTAGAGTACATCTCCCTACTTAATTTTCATCCCGCCCGAAAAAGGTTTTTGAAATAGAACTAACTCGAGGAAATTCCCATGTCCGCTCTTGACCGTGAGCACGGCTATTCGAATAGTTTTAGACTCTGCAGAGTTGTACATCTTTATCCACAAGAGATAACCCAATTGTTATATTCCGCACATTTCCTTAGATGTGCAGATCAACCGGATTATCACATGACCTTTACAATTTATCTAATAAAAGAATGCACTCGCTAAGGTTTCCGTCTATAGGAAGGCCCTTTCGGCGCCAGCTAGACCCCCTCTTGTGCCCACCTCTATCCAGTGACATGACCATCTCCAGGACGCTTTGCGTCCAGCGAGAAAAATCATGCTTTCCCCCGAAATGCATTCCTTTGCTGGCGAGTATAAATTATTCAATCATGCCTACTCTTAGCCAGCATGTGGTTGTACTGTTTTACATGGAGAGGTCAACACAGGATTAAGTCCTTAATTTGTCCAGACGGCTTCCATAGCCCAATGTTACATCCACCAACCACTCTTACCATCCGCCCAGACAGATAAGCAATTTTTTGGGTTTTGAGAAGCATAAGATAATCTGTACCAAAACTATCAGTCATCTACATCCCATGACTGCCCAAAATCAATTTGATTGTTTGACGAATAATGATGAGCCGGACAATTTAATGCCCTAGCTCTGGACCCTTTTAGCAGTACATATGACTAAGCTAATGCTAATAGCATTATCATCTAGGGCGAAAAGGATTAATTGAATTGAATGGTAAAGGATGTCATATTAATGATATTGGTAGCATAGAAGGGTAATATCTCCCTTACATTTCATATAATTTGCATAACAAAGTATGCATGCATTTTGATAATTTGAAAGAACTTAACTTTTACAAAATGTGGGATCAATATGATCAAAGTGGTGACTTGCCTTGATTATTTACCGTGGTCTTGATTTTAATTCAAAGCCCGCTTAACCAGTCAGTCGCAATAAATATTGATTCTTCATTGTAGCCCGAATCTGCTTGGTCTTGTCGTCTTCAGACTGCAGCTTCTAATTACGCGGCAACAAAGGGAAAACCGAATAAATCCAAACAGCGGCAAAAGTCTAGTTAAAATTAATTGAATTTATTTTAGTGTTGCTTATAGATTGAGAGTAAAGAGGGTTTGGAACGGATTTTTAGCGAAGGAAGGATTTGGTTAGTTAGCTTTACCGTGAGGGAAAATTTTAAGAAACTGGAAGAAGGTAATTAAAGGATTACCCGCAGGATCATTCTGCAGGGCTCAAGGTAAGGGCTCGATTTGTTTCCTCGTAACTTCTGTTATATTAATTTATGTTTACCAATGGAGTTCCATGAGTTAAACAGGACATTTGTGTCTTTTAGAAAGATTGCCTGAGAAGGTAATTTGCCAGATACTTGAATTTAAGTATTATTCCCAAATTTAGTTTATTTTGGGAGTTGGTTATTTATCTGATTATGATTAAGAACAGGGTTGATTATTTTAGTAGTTGATAACTTACAAGAGATGATTAAAGATTGTATTTTTAATTAAAGTGTGAGCTATGAATTTGACAAGTTACACATGAGTTTAATTTTAACTAATAAATGAGGATCGGAGGTGTATTTTAGTTGCAAAGATAGGGTTTGACAAGATTCAAAGATAAAGGTTTTTACTTTCTCGAGAGTTAATATTTTATGCCATGCAAGATTTAGACCTGAGTGGAGTATTGGAATTATTCTAATATAATTGAGGGTAGAAAGCAATGTTTCTTTGCTTGATAATTTCTTATGCCATAAGATGGTCGAATCTTCGTGTCATATAGATGACATTGAAGATTGGATTTTACAATTATCTTATTGATAAAAAGAGGCCTCCCGGGTTTTGACAAATGAGCAAAATGTGAATTAACATTTAATGCACAAAATGTAGTTAAAGTAATGGGCCAAGCTCATTTTGGATATAAGCTCAAGGTACAAGGGATGATGTGAAATTTTAGCTCTTGGCATTATTTTGCTTATACTTTTGTTAATATTACAAATTTCAAGATCAAATACTAGATACAACATTTTATTTGCTCCCAGGATTTATAGAGTAATTGAAAAGATGCTGCAGATACATTCTCAATACTTAGATACACATGCTTTAACCGAATCAACACATTTGAAGCACTGTCTCAGGTGAGCTTCTAGAAAGGGGGCCCACCTGTCATTGGTTCCACCGAGGGAAGGAGGGGATGTGCGAAGGGGCATAATCATAGAGGAGCAGGAGCGCTCGGTCGGGAGAACGGGCCGAAGCACAGGAGATTGGTGGCGCTCGGGCTCGCCGAAGTGGAGTGGTCGGATGGACCTTTGGCAGCACCCAGACGAATCCCCTGGAAACCGAAAGTGGCGTCAGCTCCATACTTGCCCGAGTGAAGACAACTCGGGGCGGTTCTTTGCCGGCTAGAACAGGAGGCTCCGGGGGCGGCGACTAACGAAGGGAGGAGGTGCTAAATGGCATACGAACAAGCATCAAAAGGCTACCTAGAACTCACCAAGAGGATCATCGGAGCCGGAGGGGAGTCATGGTGGGCTGGCAACGCCCACCTGTGGCAGCGCGGGGAGGCTCCGGTTGGTGGTGAGCTGAGGCCGTCGAGGGGCCTGATTGGTGGCGGAGACGGCTTCAGGGGGTCGGGGCGAAGCCTCAGGTGCCGACAATTGGGCTGGAGGTGCAGCAGCCCGGGAGGATGTTCGGCGGTGGCAGAGCAACCAAAACGAAGAGGGGGAGAATGAATACCTAAGAAGGGAAGCTCAGTTTGGGTTGGGTGTGAGGAGTTGGCCAAACCTTCATCTATAGGCAGCAGAAGCAGCGGGTCGCTGGCTTCATTGAAGAGGAGTGAATCCAGCTCTAGGGCGGTGGAAGTGACGCATTAGGCCGGGTAGGCATTGAAGCGGTGGCAGGAGGAGGCCGGTTGCTAGCTCGGTGAAACGATGTGCTGAGCTGGGAAAGAGGAGGTAGATTGGTGACTAGGCACCGCTGCCAAGGCGAATGGAAACCAGGGGTGGCAAAAATCCGGGGCAGGGGCGCAAGACCAGTCGGCGAGGCACTGGTGCGCGTGCTGGGCCGAGGTGGCGAGCGTGGGGCGAGGAAGGGCCGGGCCGGAAGAGAGGGGAGAAGGAGTACAGAGCGAGGCCGAAGCTGGGGTGGCCGGGAGCCCGAGCAAGGGGGAGGAAAATGAGGAGGAGCCGGGCCGAGCAGCTGGCGGCGAGGGAGGAAGGAAGAGGCACCGGGGAGCGTGCGCGCCGAGCACAGATCCGAGCCGCAGTGGAGAGGCGACCAGATGGCTGGTGGTGGTGGCTTTAGGAGAAGGGCGGCGTATGGGGGAGAAATGAGACAAGGGGTGGGGGTAAGGGTTTCGGCCGAATGGGCCGGACGGGCCGAATGGGCCAAAGGCCAGAAAAAGGGGTTTTTCTGATTTTGGAGATTTTCACAATTTTACATTTTTCTTGATGCAATACTTAAGTATCAAAGAATTGTGAGTGATAGCATAAAATGTTATCCTGAACCTTGATGTTTAGATTTTCAGAGATTTTGGGTTTAGGATTCTCCAAACAAATTTTTGAGAGTTCAGATCTTGATTTTTGAAATCTGATTCTTACTTTTAAAGTTTTGTTTTTCTTTATTATATTTTCGCCGCCGGAATTCCCAATCCAAGAACTTCAACAAACAAAATTTTGAAACTCACCATAATTAAGAAAAGATTTTTATTAATTTTGCAAATCGCAAATTTGGGATGTTACATGATATCGCTGAGCTCCTTGTTTACAGGGAAGCATACTTCAACTGCTGACAATCATTCTGTTGTACGAACTATTCTTAGCTATGTTAGCTCTCCCAGTAAAACTGCCATGACTAGATAGCGCCCTAATGTAATTAACACTAGATTCCCTACCTGCGCATACTCAGCAAACTCTTAATTCGTCCTGCTTTCTAGATCATATATATCAGTCCCTAAACAAACCTATTCACTGCCTTGCTATTCGTGAGCTGTTTCACCGTTAAATTCCCTTTTGCAATTATTAGTGTCGCCCACAATTCATTACCCCCATCTTATCACTGTACCAAAATTAATCTCACCAACTTATTCTGCAACAAATCAAATAGTTATATTTAGTCACTTATTTAACTTAAAAAAAACAACACTGCCACTTCTTACACTTAGTATACCACATCCTATCCTTCGTCATTTTCGCATACAATCAACTACTCCTAACTAGCGTTTCCAAAAAATACTTACACCACACGAAATTATTATTCTCTAAACAAAACATGTGTATTACGACAATGTAATCGGTTTATATTTTACAGAGTATTAAACCATGACATCCTACGCCCAACAACTTTACATGCAAAAAGTGCTACGCATTAACCTACGAATTAATTAACACACATGTAATCAAACACACAGCCAACCTATGTAGACACCCTTCCATATCAGATAAGCCAACATAATTTCACCACCTTTTCGTTCACACAGAAGATAAAACATTCAACGCAAAAAAGGTGTAGCAATGGTTGTTTCCCAAGAGAAACCGTACCGTCAAAAAAAAACTTGCTTGTACACATATTGATTCTCGCTACTCAATCACTGACAGCGATGCCCCATTCCAATTTTTGTTCATTTGCTTGCTTACCTGAGCTTGCTCACCAATTCGTGCCCTGTTTAGTTCAATCACAGCCAGACTTTGTCAGAAAGTTTTATGCTTGACCTTTCAGATTTCATACGTCCGATTATCTTTGCTTCTTACTTCGGCCCCAGCTCTTGCTTCTTCCACTCCTCGCCTTACTCACGTTCTCAGTCCATCCATCTACTTGAATGCAGTACATTTCGCTTTACCCTAATCGTAATTCCAATTGTTTCGTCTCCATGCCAATCCAAGAGTGTTACTTCCTTCTTCCATGTTTCTTTACACACAGAGTATTACTTACTATTTTCTTGCCATTCATATAATGAATTCCCCATCGACTTACAATAGTGTCTGGTTTTTCGCTCATAGATACATGCAAAACCTTTATGCTTTCCATCTTGTTTCCTTATGCTTTTCACATGCTTGCCAAAAAAGACAAATTACAACGCGTTTCTCTCCTTGATCTATATATAAGTAGAAATATTTTATCAGCTTTTCATTTACTTCATAGGTTTCTTCGTTGTGTCTATTTTCCTGGATGCTGAACAGAAGTATTTACAAATAGCTTTCCAATCTTATGACACTCCACTTAGATTCCTTTCGCCATCTTCTCTTCGCCCTATCTACAAATCACTTTTCTCCATCTCTAACAGGTACTTTTCTCCGGTTGTAATTATTTCGTACATCTTTTCATTTCCTTGCTATTACAATATTGTTACTATCGTTGTATTTATATATCTGCTTTTTCTATTGTTCTACAGGGATGCTTTCAGAAACCCTTACAGTCTTACACTACTTCATTTAGTTAACCTTCGACGTCCTCGGTTCGTTTTATTTGTAAGAAAACTATCTTGAATTTCGAGAGGTACTTTTTCCCCGTAGTATTATTACTTTTGTTTATTATTTTTAGCTTCTTCCATTTTGTTTCCCTTTTTCTTTTTCTTCTTCCCATTTAATAATCGCGTATTACATGCCATTGCAATTGTTGAAATTAGGCCCAAGGCCTATTTTCTATAATTCCAAAGCACGCAAGGTTTAGTACCATATTGCTTAGGCAAAGTGGGGGAGACCAATTTATAAGGTGGAGTCTATCCCACTCCTTGAATTATGGAAGTGGATGGTGGCTTTGGCTAAACACACACACGCGCACGCACGCGCGCGCGCGTATTCGCGTATTTTCGCGTGATGTACTGTGATAATCAAACTGTGTTGGCCAAAGTCACAAGTACAAAGGATAATATGAAGTCCTCTAGACATGTGAAGCGTAGGCTTAAATCTGTCAGAAAATTGAGAAACTCCGGAGTAATAGCTGTGAATTATATTAACACTGAGAAAAATCTGGCAGATCCTTTTACCAAGGGATTAGCACGGAGAGCGATTTCCGTTGCTTCTATGGATATGGGAATGAGGCCCATTTAGTTACATCACAATGGTAACCCATGCCTTCATGAACGGAGATCCCGTGACTTAGGTAATGGGAAAAACAAGTTGATATTGTAACAAGAGAGTACATATTAATTGTACCCATATCCAAAATAAATAAAGTACTCTCAACTGTATGAAAGGTTGGTATAAAACCTTAATGTATTCATGAGGGAAAGGTATTAGCCTGCAGGATACCTAGAAAGAATACGCCTACTTGAGCTTAACTGTTTGGTCGCAGTTCACGAGAACAGGGCATTCTCTAGAAAGCTCATGAGCAGGTAAGGGAGCATGACCATATAACGCTCCGTTTAGACGTGGTTCATTGATAGCCTAGTATCAGTTGAGGTTTCAAGTGAAGTCTGATTACGAAAAGCTGTGAATTCAAGGCATTGTCCATTCATTAGCTGTGAGAAGATGAATCTTGCTAATCTAGGTGTAAGTTCAACCCATACGGGACTTACATTATAAGACTGGTATATTAAAACAACACTTCAGTACAATGTTTTCGACATATTTGTGCTTCCTGCTTTGGAATTGGTGGGGGACTGTTGAAATTAGGCCCAAGGCCTATTTTCTATAATTCCAAAGCACGCAAGGTTTAGTACCATATTGCTTAGGCAAAGTGGGGGAGACCAATTTATAAGGTGGAGTCCATCCCACTCCTTGAATTATGGAAGTGGATGGTGGCTTTGGCTAAACACACACACGCGCACGCACGCCGTATGCAGATTCGCGTATTTTCGCGTGAAAATCGCATGACTTGTGACTTGCGACGCGCGACCGCGCCGTGACGTGGTGCGCCACTTGGCAGACCATATCCACCTTGTTTTTGCTAAACCTTGTACCGTCTCTCTCTTTTTTTTACTGGTCATGAGACTGTTTATTTTTCGGTTTGAATAATGGAGTCAGTTACCAGGGAATAATGGAGTCAGTTACCGGTGAATAATAGCGCCAGTTACCGGTGAATAATAGCGTCAGTTACTAGAGAGTAATTGAGACGTCTATAAAAGGCCTGGAGACGTCCAGGTTTGAACTGATCTCCTTCACTCCTTTCTCCCATTGTCTTCTTCCACTCTTGTACGAAGTGTTGAGTTATCGAACCTCGTCGACCTTTCTTCTCGGCGTGCACCGGGAAGAGAGGAGAGCGGGATCTCGAACCATTGTCGCGAGAGAACTCGCACGGGCGGCAATAAGGTTTCTGGGCAGCGCATCTGCGCGACCGCTCCTACTACATCTTGCACTGCGTCAAGTCTTCACTGCATCACGCCTGCGCTGCTTCCTGTTCTTCATCAAGCCCAACGGTAAGTCGTTCGTGTGATCGTACGACTTTGATACTATATTTTTCTTGTGTTTATTCCAAGTATGATGAGTAGCCTCATTGTTAGTAGTTAGTTGTGCATCACTAGTATATTGTTTTTGTCTCCTACTAAAACTTGGAATTAAAATATTGCCTACATTTTCAACAGCAATTAAACTTGGAAGCTCCTCGAAGAAGCAAGAGACAAAGGGTTGAGAAAACCTTTGGTGATGACTTTATTGTATACCTCGTGGATGATGTGCCAAAGACTCTTTCGGAAGCTTATGCATCTTCTGATGCTGAGTATTGGAAAGAGGCGATCCAGAGCGAGATGGATTCAATCATGGCTAATGAGACTTGGGAGATCACCAATCTTCCTATTGGGTGCAAACCTGTTGGATGTAAGTGGATTTTTAAAAAGAAACTGAGGCCCGATGGTACTATTGAGAAGTACAAAGCAAGACTTGTAGCTAAGGGTTACACCCAGAAAGAGGGAGAAGATTTCTTCGATACCTATTCTCCTGTCGCTAGATTAACCACCATCAGAGTACTCCTTGCATTAGCATCTTCCTATGGTCTGTATGTTCATCAAATGGACGTAAAGACAGTTTTCCTTAATGGAGAGTTGGAGGAAGAAATTTATATGGATCAACCCGATGGTTTTGTGATTTACGGACAGGAAAATAAGGTATCTGGACTATTAAAATCCTTGTATGGTTTAAAGCAAGCACCTAAACAATGGCACGAAAAATTTGATAAGACTTTGACAACCGCTGGCTTTATTGTGAATGAAGCTGATAAATGTGTATATTACCGCTATGGTGGGGGTCAAGGAGTAATTTTGTGTTTGTATGTAGATGACATACTTATATTTGGAACAAACACTACCGTAATTGACGAGGTCAAATCTTTCCTATCCCGATGTTTTGATATGAAAGATTTAGGAGAGGCAGATGTTATTTTGAATATTAAATTGATCAAGAATGAGAATGGGATTACTTTGAGCTAATCTCATTATGTTGAGAAAATATTGAGCCGCTTCGGCTTTGAAAATTGTAAAGTTTCTCCAACACCCTATGATGCGAGCATTAAGCTTCGAAAGAATCAAGGGTTAGGAAAAGATCAATTGAAATATTCACAAATTATTGGGTCACTTATGTATTTAGCTGGTGCCACAAGACCTGACATTTCATTTGCTGTGAGCAAATTAAGTCGGTTTACTTCTAACCCAGGAGATGATCACTGGGAGGCACTTGAAAGAGTGTTGCGCTACTTGAGAGGCACAACATCTTTTGGAATTCATTATACTGGATATCCTTCTGTATTAGAAGGGTACAGTGACTCGAATTGGATCTCTGATGCTGATGAGATCAAAGCTACAAGTGGTTATGTGTTTACTTTAGCTGGTGCTGCAGTTTCATGGAGGTCTTGTAAACAGACTATATTGACGAGGTCAACCATGGAAGCGGAACTTGTAGCACTTGACACAGCCACTGTTGAGGCTGAATGGCTAAGAGAGCTTCTGATGGACTTACCGTTGGTTGAGAAACCAATACCGCAATCCTGATGTACTGTGATAATCAAACCGTGTTGGCCAAAGTCACAAGTACAAAGGATAATATGAAGTCCTCTAGACATGTGAAGCGAGGCTTAAATCATCGTAAAATTGAGAAACTCCGAGTAATAGCCGTGAATTATATTAACACCGAGAAAAATCGCAGATCCTTTTACTAAGGGATTAGCACGGAGAGCGATTTCCGTTGCTTCTATGGATATGGGAATGAGGCCCATTTAGTTACATCACAATGGTAACCCATGCCTTCATGAACGGAGATCCCGTGACTTAGGTAATGGGAAAAACAAGTTGATATTGTAACAAGAGAGTACATATTAATTGTACCCATATCCAAAATAAATAAAGTACTCTCAATCGTATGAAAGGTTGGTATAAAACCTTAATGTATTCATGAGGGAAAGGTATTAGCTGCAGGATACCTAGAAAGAATACACCTACTTGAGCTTAAGCTGTTTGGTCGCGATTCACGAGAACAGGGCATTCTCTAGAAAGCTCATGAGCGGTAAGGAGCATGACCATATAACGCTCCGTTTAGACGTGGTTCATTGATAGCCTAGTATCGCTTGAGGTTTCAAGTGAAGTCGATTACTAAAAGTGTGAATTCAAGGCATAGTCCATTCATTAGCCGTGAGAAGATGAATCTTGCTAATCTAGGTGTAAGTTCAACCCATACGGGACTTACATTATAAGACTGGTATATTAAAACAACACTTGATTACAATGTTTTCGACATATTTGTGCTTCCGCTTTGGAATTGGTGGGGATGTTGAAATTAGGCCCAAGGCCTATTTTCTATAATTCCAAAGCACGCAAGGTTTAGTACCATATTGCTTAGGCAAAGTGGGGGAGATCAATTTATAAGGTGGAGTCCATCCCACTCCTTGAATTATGGAAGTGGATGGTGGCTTTGGCTAAACACACACACGCGCACGCACGCGCGCGCGCGTATTCGCGTATTTTCGCGTGAAAATCGCGTGACTTGTGACTTGCGACGCGATCGCGCGCGTGACGTGGTGCGCCACTTGGCAGACCATATCCACCTTGTTTTTGCTAAACCTTGTACCGTCTCTCTCTTTTTTTTACTGGTCATGAGACTGTTTATTTTTCGGTTTGAATAATGGAGTCAGTTACCAGGGAATAATGGAGTCAGTTACCGGTGAATAATAGCGCCAGTTACCGGTGAATAATAGCGTCAGTTACTAGAGAGTAATTGAGACGTCTATAAAAGGCCTGGAGACGTCCAGGTTTGAACTGATCTCCTTCACTCCTTTCTCCCATTGTCTTCTTCCACTCTTGTACGAAGTGTTGAGCTATCGAACCTCGTCGACCTTTCTTCTCGGCGTGCACCGGGAAGAGAGGAGAGCGGGATCTCCGAACCATTGTCGCAGAGAGAACCTGCACGGGGCGGCAATAAGGTTTCTGGGCAGCGCATCTGCGCGACCGCTCCTACTACATCTTGCACTGCGTCAAGTCTTCACTGCATCACGCCTGCGCTGCTTCCTGTTCTTCATCAAGCCCAACGGTAAGTCGTTCGTGTGATCGTACGACTTTGATACTATATTTTTCTTGTGTTTATTCCGAAGTATGATGAGTAGCCTACTGTTAGTAGTTAGTTGTGCATCACTAGTATATTGTTTTTGTCTCCTACTAAAACTTGGAATTAAAATATTGCCTACATTTTCAACAGCAATTAAACTTGGAAGCTCCTCGAAGAAGCAAGAGACAAAGGGTTGAGAAAACCTTTGGTGATGACTTTATTGTATACCTCGTGGATGATGTGCCAAAGACTCTTTCGGAAGCTTATGCATCTTCTGATGCTGAGTATTGGAAAGAGGCAGTCCGTAGCGAGATGGATTCAATCATGGCTAATGAGACTTGGGAGATCACCAATCTTCCTATTGGGTGCAAACCTGTTGGATGTAAGTGGATTTTTAAAAGAAAGCGAGGCCCGATGGTACTATTGAGAAGTACAAAGCAAGACTTGTAGCTAAGGGTTACACCGAGTAAAGAGGAGAAGATTTCTTCGATACCTATTCTCCTGTCGCTAGATTAACCACCATCAGTACTCCTTGCATTAGCATCTTCCTATGGTGCGTATGTTCATCAAATGGACGTAAAGACAGTTTTCCTTAATGGAGAGTTGGAGGAAGAAATTTATATGGATCAACCCGATGGTTTTGTGATTTTGGACAGGAAAATAAGGTATGCAGACTATTAAAATCCTTGTATGGTTTAAAGCAAGCACCTAAACAATGGCACGAAAAATTTGATAAGACTTTGACAACCACTGGCTTTATTGTGAATGAAGTCGATAAATGTGTATATTACCGCTATGGTGGGGTCAAGGAGTAATTTTGTGTTTGTATGTAGATGACATACTTATATTTGGAACAAACACTACCGTAATTGATTGAGGTCAAATCTTTCCTATCCCGATGTTTTGATATGAAAGATTTAGGAGAGGCAGATGTTATTTTGAATATTAAATTGATCAAGAATGAGAATGGGATTACTTTGAGCCAATCTCATTATCTTGAGAAAATATTGAGCCGCCGGCTTTGAAAATTGTAAAGTTTCTCCAACACCCTATGATGCGAGCATTAAGCTTGAAAGAATCAAGGGTTAGGAAAAGATCAATTGAAATATTCACAAATTATTGGGTCACTTATGTATTTAGTGGTGCCACAAGACTGACATTTCATTTTTTGTGAGCAAATTAAGTCGGTTTACTTCTAACCAGGAGATGATCACTGGGAGGCACTTGAAAGAGTGTTGCGCTACTTGAGAGGCACAACATCTTTTGGAATTCATTATCTTGGATATCATACGTATTAGAAGGTGCAGTGACTCAATTGGATCTCGATCTTGATGAGATCAAAGCTACAAGTGGTTATGTGTTTACTTTAGTTGGTGCTGCAGTTTCATGGAGGTCTTGTAAATGACTATATTGACGAGGTCAACCATGGAAGCGGAACTTGTAGCACTTGACACAGCCATCGTTGAATTTGAATGGCTAAGAGAGCTTCGATGGACTTACCGTTGGTTGAGAAACCAATACCGCAATCTGATGTCTTGTGATAATCAAACCGTGTTGGCCAAAGTCACAAGTACAAAGGATAATATGAAGTCCTCTAGACATGTGAAGCGTAGGCTTAAATCATCGTAAAATTGAGAAACTCGGAGTAATAGCGTGAATTATATTAACACCGAGAAAAATCTGGCAGATCCTTTTACCAAGGGATTAGCACGGAGAGCGATTTCCGTTGCTTCTATGGATATGGGAATGAGGCCCATTTAGTTACATCACAATGGTAACCCATGCCTTCATGAACGGAGATCCCGTGACTTAGGTAATGGGAAAAACAAGTTGATATTGTAACAAGAGAGTACATATTAATTGTACCCATATCCAAAATAAATAAAGTACTCTCAACTGTATGAAAGGTTGGTATAAAACCTTAATGTATTCATGAGGGAAAGGTATTAGCCTGCAGGATACCTAGAAAGAATACACCTACTTGAGCTTAACTGTTTGGTCGCAGTTCACGAGAACAGGGCATTCTCTAGAAAGCTCATGAGCAGGTAAGGGAGCATGACCATATAACGCTCCGTTTAGACGTGGTTCATTGATAGCCTAGTATCAGTTGAGGTTTCAAGTGAAGTCTGATTACGAAAAGCTGTGAATTCAAGGCATAGTCCATTCATTAGCTGTGAGAAGATGAATCTTGCTAATCTAGGTGTAAGTTCAACCCATACGGGACTTACATTATAAGACTGGTATATTAAAACAACACTTCAGTACAATGTTTTCGACATATTTGTGCTTCCTGCTTTGGAATTGGTGGGGGACTGTTGAAATTAGGCCCAAGGCCTATTTTCTATAATTCCAAAGCACGCAAGGTTTAGTACCATATTGCTTAGGCAAAGTGGGGGAGATCAATTTATAAGGTGGAGTCCATCCCACTCCTTGAATTATGGAAGTGGATGGTGGCTTTGGCTAAACACACACGCGCGCACGCACGCGCGTGCGCGTATTCGCGTATTTTCGCGTGAAAATCGCGTGACTTGTGACTTGCGACGCGCGACCGCGCCGTGACGTGGTGCGCCACTTGGCAGACCATATCCACCTTGTTTTTGCTAAACCTTGTACCGTCTCTCTCTTTTTTACTGGTCATGAGACTGTTTATTTTTCGGTTTGAATAATGGAGTCGATTACGAGGAATAATGGAGTCGCCACGGTGAATAATAGCGCCGCGATTCGGTGAATAATAGCGTCGATTACTAGAGAGTAATTGAGACGTCTATAAAAGGCCCGAGACGCGTCGTGTTTGAACTGATCTCCTTCACTCCTTTCTCCCATTGTCTTCTTCCACTCTTGTACGAAGTGTTGAGCTATCGAACCTCGTCGACCTTTCTTCTCGGCGTGCACCGGGAAGAGAGGAGAGCGGGATCTCCGAACCATTGTCGCAGAGAGAACCTGCACGGGGCGGCAATAAGGTTTCTGGGCAGCGCATCTGCGCGACCGCTCCTACTACATCTTGCACTGCGTCAAGTCTTCATCGCATCACGCTGCGCGCTGCTTCTGTTCTTCATCAAGCCCAACGGTAAGTCGCTCGTGTGATCGCATGCGACTTTGATACTATATTTTTCTTGTGTTTATTCCGAAGTATGATGAGTAGCCTACTGTTAGTAGTTAGTTGTGCATCACTAGTATATTGTTTTTGTCTCCTACTAAAACTTGGAATTAAAATATTGCCTACATTTTCAGCAATCCAGAAACCTTATTGTGGAATTTGTTGCAATACAGAAATGGTTAGCGCTTCTGATGCGATGAAACCTGAGAGGTTTTGTGGTCAGAACTTTCGTAGATGGCAGACTAGAGTCAAGTTTTGGCTCATGTCTTTGGGACTGTGGTGGGTTGTCCATCCGAAGTATCCATTTACGATTGAGTAGTACATGCAATTTGATAGTGCAAACAATACTGCTCTTGGTTGCATCTTGACTGTTCTGGCAGATCAGCTCTACGATGTGTACATGGACTATAAGTCCACCACAGAGTTGTGGAATGCACTAGAGCACAAATATGCAGAGGCAGAGGCTGGTCGCTGGCTCTACATGTGTGAGCAATTTTTCGACTTTAGCATGGATGAGGCTAAGTCTATAGTTGGACAAGCTCATGACCTCCAGCTACTAGTCGGTGAGATTGCGCACCTGGGCTGTGTGTTACCTCCTAATTTTGTGGCTGCGGGCATTGTTGCTAAACTCCCACCTTCTTGGCGGGATTTTGCCACTAGCCTGAAACACAAGAGGGAAGAGATTTCTGTTGAAGATCTCATTGCTGCCCTCGATGTGGAAGAAAAAGCTAGAGCAAAGGATGCACTAAGCACATCTGGCCAGAACAATGCAAACTTCATTGAGAAAAAGACTATAGCAAAGAAGTACAAATCCAACAAACCGAACAAGACAACTAGCTTTAAGAAGAAGAAAACTGAGAAAAAGGATTTCAAGGACATCACCTGCTTTGTGTGCGGAAAAGATGGTCATATGGCGAAGGACTGTCGATTCCGCAAAATCAGAGATGGTGAACAGCCAAAGAAGAAGGCTGTCAACGTGATAATAGGCGAGGCCTCAACTTCAGGAGGGTATGGTAATCCACCTATTGTTTTTTCAGCATGTCAATCCACTGATTGGTGGGTGGATACTGGTGCTAATGTTCACGTATGTTCTGATATTTCCTTGTTTTCTTCTTACCAGGCAGTAGGGGCTTCCTCCGTCCTAATGGGAAACGGCTCGTATGCTTCTGTTCTTGGTGTTGGCACGGTGGATCCAAGTCGACTTCAGGAAGATTGTCCACTTAAAGAACGTAAAGACATGCTCCTACAATAAATAAGAACCTCATTAGTGGTTCTCTTCTATGTAGGAATGGTTATAAGCTAGTTTTTGAGTCGAATAAAATTGTATTGTCTAAGTTTGGAAAATTTGTTAGTAAAGGCTATGAGAGCGGAGGCTTGTTCCGCCTAAGTACTTTAGAGTATTGTTATAATCTGAATGTTACAACAAATTTAAATAAATGTGAGGCAAATATTTGGCATTCCCGTTTCTGTCATATTAGTTTTGATAGTATTGTGAGAATGTCCAAATTAGATTTAATTCCAAAATGTGAAATTATCAAAGGATCAAAATGCCAGTCATGTGTGCAAGCAAAACAGCCTCGAAAACCTTTTAAGGGATTAGAGGATGAAAAGAATCTGGCACCATTAGATCTTATTCATTCAGATTTGTGTGAAATGAATGGACTATTGACAAAAGGAGGCAAAAGATATTTTCTAACTTTTATTGATGATGCAACACGCTACTGCTATGTGTATTTGCTAAAAACTAAGGATGAAGCTTTAAACTACTTTAAAACTTATAAGGCTGAGGTTGAGAACCAACTAGAAAAGAAAATAAAAGATTGAGATCGATCGTGGAGGAGAATATGTCTCTCATGAGTTCTCCCAATTCATTACGAGCATGGAATAATCCATGAGTTCACACCACCATACTCACCCCAATCAAATGGGATAGCTGAGAGGAAAAACCGGACACTAACGGACTTGGTCAATGCCATGTTAGAGAGTTCCGGTATGCCTAAGGCATGGTGGGGGGAAGCTATATTGACAGCAACTTTCGTCCTAAATAGAATAATCACTAAAAGGAGTGAAATTACTCCATATAAGGGATGGAAGGGGAGAAAACCTAATGTTAATTTTCTGCGAACTTGGGGGTGTTTGGCAAAAGTCAATATACCATTGCAGAAAAAGAGAAAACTTGGACCAAAAACAGTCGATTGTATTTTTCTAGGATATGCTCAAAATAGCACGGCCTATAGATTGTTAGTAGTTAAATCAGAAACTCCTGAGATTATTGTTAATATAATAATGGAGTCTAGAGATGCTTCATTTTTTGAGAATATCTTTCCTATGAGAACAGTAGGCAATACTTCAACACGGACTGAGAATGTTCACATCGATAATATCGAAAATGAGAACAATCAAACTTCTGAACTTTCCACCATTACTGAACCATTTTATGATATCCCTGAGGAGGACAACAATTTAGTCACAGAAGCTCCTCGAAGAAGCAAGAGACAAAGGGTTGAGAAAACCTTTGGTGATGACTTTATTGTATACCTCGTGGATGATGTGCCAAAGACTCTTTGGAAGCTTATGCATCTTCCGATCCGAGTATTGGAAAGAGGCGATCCGAGCGAGATGGATTCAATCATGGCTAATGAGACTTGGGAGATCACCAATCTTCCTATTGGGTGCAAACCCGTTGGATGTAAGTGGATTTTTAAAAAGAAACTGAGGCCCGATGGTACTATTGAGAAGTACAAAGCAAGACTTGTAGCTAAGGGTTACACCGAGAAAGAGGAGAAGATTTCTTCGATACCTATTCTCCTGTCGCTAGATTAACCACCATCAGTACTCCTTGCATTAGCATCTTCCTATGGTCTCAGTATGTTCATCAAATGGACGTAAAGACAGCTTTCCTTAATGGAGAGTTGGAGGAAGAAATTTATATGGATCAACCCGATGGTTTTGTGATTTCTGGACAGAAAATAAGGTATGAGACTATTAAAATCCTTGTATGGTTTAAAGCAAGCACCTAAACAATGGCACGAAAAATTTGATAAGACTTTGACAACCGCTGGCTTTATTGTGAATGAAGTCGATAAATGTGTATATTACCGCTATGGTGGGGTCAAGGAGTAATTTTGTGTTTGTATGTAGATGACATACTTATATTTGGAACAAACACTACCGTAATTGATTTGAGGTCAAATCTTTCCTATCCCGATGTTTTGATATGAAAGATTTAGGAGAGGCAGATGTTATTTTGAATATTAAATTGATCAAGAATGAGAATGGGATTACTTTGAGCCAATCTCATTATCTTTGAGAAAATATTGAGCCGCTTCGGCTTTGAAAATTGTAAAGTTTCTCCAACACCCTATGATGCGAGCATTAAGCTTCGAAAGAATCAAGGGTTAGGAAAAGATCAATTGAAATATTCACAAATTATTGGGTCACTTATGTATTTAGCTGGTGCCACAAGACTCGACATTTCATTTCTTTGTGAGCAAATTAAGTCGGTTTACTTCTAACCCAGGAGATGATCACTGGGAGGCACTTGAAAGAGTGTTGCGCTACTTGAGAGGCACAACATCTTTTGGAATTCATTATACTGGATATCCTTCTGTATTAGAAGGGTACAGTGACTCAATTGGATCTCGATCTCGATGAGATCAAAGCTACAAGTGGTTATGTGTTTACTTTAGCTGGTGCTGCAGTTTCATGGAGGTCTTGTAAACAGACTATATTGACGAGGTCAACCATGGAAGCGGAACTTGTAGCACTTGACACAGCCACTGTTGAGGCTGAATGGCTAAGAGAGCTTCTGATGGACTTACCGTTGGTTGAGAAACCAATACCGGCAATCCTGATGTACTGTGATAATCAAACTGTGTTGGCCAAAGTCACAAGTACAAAGGATAATATGAAGTCCTCTAGACATGTGAAGCGTAGGCTTAAATCTGTCAGAAAATTGAGAAACTCCGGAGTAATAGCTGTGAATTATATTAACACTGAGAAAAATCTGGCAGATCCTTTTACCAAGGGATTAGCACGGAGAGCGATTTCCGTTGCTTCTATAGATATGGGAATGAGGCCCATTTAGTTACATCACAATGGTAACCCATGCCTTCATGAACGGAGATCCCGTGACTTAGGTAATGGGAAAAACAAGTTGATATTGTAACAAGAGAGTACATATTAATTGTACCCATATCCAAAATAAATAAAGTACTCTCAACTGTATGGAAGGTTGGTATAAAACCTTAATGTATTCATGAGGGAAAGGTATTAGCCTGCAGGATACCTAGAAAGAATACACCTACTTGAGCTTAACTGTTTGGTCGCAGTTCACGAGAACAGGGCATTCTCTAGAAAGCTCATGAGCGGATAAGGAGCATGACCATATAACGCTCCGTTTAGACGTGGTTCATTGATAGCCTAGTATCAGTTGAGGTTTCAAGTGAAGTCTGATTACGAAAAGCTGTGAATTCAAGGCATAGTCCATTCATTAGCTGTGAGAAGATGAATCTTGCTAATCTAGGTGTAAGTTCAACCCATACGGGACTTACATTATAAGACTGGTATATTAAAACAACACTTCAGTACAATGTTTTCGACATATTTGTGCTTCCTGCTTTGGAATTGGTGGGGGACTGTTGAAATTAGGCCCAAGGCCTATTTTCTATAATTCCAAAGCACGCAAGGTTTAGTACCATATTGCTTAGGCAAAGTGGGGGAGACCAATTTATAAGGTGGAGTCCATCCCACTCCTTGAATTATGGAAGTGGATGGTGGCTTTGGCTAAACACACACACGCGCACGCACGCGCGCGCGCGTATTCGCGTATTTTCGCGTGAAAATCGCGTGACTTGTGACTTGCGACGCGCGACCGCGCCGTGACGTGGTGCGCCACTTGGCAGACCATATCCACCTTGTTTTTGCTAAACCTTGTACCGTCTCTCTCTTTTTTTACTGGTCATGAGACTGTTTATTTTTCGGTTTGAATAATGGAGTCAGTTACCAGGGAATAATGGAGTCAGTTACCGGTGAATAATAGCGCCAGTTACCGGTGAATAATAGCGTCAGTTACTAGAGAGTAATTGAGACGTCTATAAAAGGCCTGGAGACGTCCAGGTTTGAACTGATCTCCTTCACTCCTTTCTCCCATTGTCTTCTTCCACTCTTGTACGAAGTGTTGAGCTATCGAACCTCGTCGACCTTTCTTCTCGGCGTGCACCGGGAAGAGAGGAGAGCGGGATCTCCGAACCATTGTCGCAGAGAGAACCTGCACGGGGCGGCAATAAGGTTTCTGGGCAGCGCATCTGCGCGACCGCTCCTACTATATCCTGCACTGCGTCAAGTCTTCACTGCATCACGCCTGCGCTGCTTCCTGTTCTTCATCAAGCCCAACAGTAAGTCGTTCGTGTGATCGTACGACTTTGATACTATATTTTTCTTGTGTTTATTCCGAAGTATGATGAGTAGCCTACTGTTAGTAGTTAGTTGTGCATCACTAGTATATTGTTTTTGTCTCCTACTAAAACTTGGAATTAAAATATTGCCTACATTTTCAACAGCAATTACCCTTTTCCCAATTTTTTACCAATTTGTTTCAACTTTTGTTTAATTCTGCCTTCTTATTCTCTTCTAAATGCAGATACTATTTTGGATTCAAATACAGCTTTACGTCATTTCTTTTAGCCGCTTTATATATCGTTCAGCAATCATTACCGGAATTCGCTATTTTAATGCTTCGTCCCTACACTACCTCGATTAGTCTTTCTTCCGAAAAGTATCTTCTTTACGTCCTTAATTTTCTCTGCATTACCTATTTCTTTTGTACCGCATACTGTTCGCATTCCCTATTGCTTCTGTCCTCTTCCTCTGTGATATTCTTTCGCCAATAATGAATTCAGCTTTTGTTCTCATAATTATTACGTTCTTCGGTACTTACAAAAATACATTTCATGCTTATACTACCCTATCTCTGCACCTTGCTTTTCCATTTTTCTTCATACGTTAGATTCTCCCTTCTTAGACTATCACCATGCTGCTATTATTTCTATCTACCAACTGCATTTCACATATTACATTTAGTTCACACTATTTATAACGCTCCTATTTCTAGCTTTGAATTACATAGTAATTACCACCCTTTTTAATAACCGTTCTATTCTATATACATTTAATTCCCTCTCTGATAGAGCTTTTCCTATCATATCAAATCTTTTGTTTACACTATTATTTGTTTACGTTTTCCATCAGTTTTATGTTTTCCTTACATAAAAAGTTTAGGCTACTATTCCAAACTCAGTCAAGAATTTTCATCATAATTACTAACCATTCTATATACCATATAAGTATCACCATGTTAGTACTACATCTTCAGTCTTCAGCTCTATGCCACCTTAATTACTCCGCCTTCTAACGATTGCCCTCTTTAGACACTCAATTTGACACACATTAATTTCTCTTTTTGTACCAAAAATTGTTTAGATGTTCTATCAATTTTACATTCTGCTTATACAATAGTCGTACACTAGTAATCAACACAATTTTGGTTCCAATAATTAACATATTCTTCACTAATTACCAAAAAACATACATCATGCCGTTTCTGCAGATTGTTCACTCTGTTTTTTTCATAGCTACCTTTACCTCTTTTTTGTACAGCATAATTCAGCATAGCCAATTAGCAAATATTACCTACAACAAGCTGTTTATAGTTAAGCTTACCTAACCGCAAATTTTCATTATTAAACAAATGGTTCACATAGTGCACTCAAAAATAGAAGAACTACCAGGTTGGCCGGCACAATTATGGAGCATGCAACAATACCTAGGTGCTACTACACAACATAGATCCGTTTTCCATTCAGTTACTCAGTATACGGGTGGAAAGCATGGGTAACCTTAAAACCATTACCCATCCGACCAGATAAACACCAATAGTTCTTCGGCAACAGAATCGAAGAAAAAGATGCTGTACAAGACGCTGCTAAAAGAGCAGTTCAGTATCTCCGCCGCTATTATAATGCAGAATTCAGCCAATCTCCATATGATCTTGTTCCCAGAATAATGCATCATGAAACAAGTTTCTTTACCGCAGAAACAGCAGAATACAATGAAGTGCGCTTGCAAGTAGCATCACAGTTCATTCTTTACCAATAAGCATTATATTCAAGAACACTGGATGAAAGTGATAGACTACGATACCAACTTCATGAGGCTCAACAAAAAGTTCAACAGTTGACACAAGAGCTCCACCGCTTTCACACAATTGAAGCAGGCGAAATGTCCGACTGTGGAGAATCCCCCAATGTCCCCACAGCTCTTCAGCCGCAACAACAACACAGAAGGCTAACCGCTTGAGAATATCGAAACAGATTCCATCCAGTTACATTCAGAACGGTACTGCCATCACCACCAACCAACAGCAGCTAGATACAACAAACTCTCAATAACCCTTTTGATGTTGCGTAATGGTATTACGAAAAACAACCTTACCAGCTATAGTAATTAGTAACTTAGTATTACCCACCTACCGTTTTTACACCTCTATGCTATTTCGTTTATGTTATTTGGCTAAACAGCTGTTGTTTATCAAATATTGTTACCCTTATAGTAACTACTTATGTCCAACAGTACAACGCATTGTCAAACTAACAAACGAGACACACATATATATTACCAATCAGTTACTATTTAGCACCTTCTTTAATTTACAATTCTATAATTCTCCCAACACTATATTACCCTCCATGAAAAATGATACCTCCTTACATATCTACAACCAATCGATATTGACAACATTACCAAACCATTATACTAAAACGTTTCCTACCAAATTATTTCCTACCACTTCCCAAAACACACCAACTATCCCACTGTATATTATACTACTTACTAATGCATAATCAAATATACTACACATATTCTTCAAAGATAAACCTATACTAATTTCTTTCACTGCAATAATCACTATTGAACAGCTCTTGATCGAAAAATGCACCATTCCAACAAATACAAATATAATACATAAAACCTTCACCCTTCCCATACTCCAAATCACACAATATTTTTACGAAAAAAACCATATATTACCTAACCGTTTCAAATTTAGTTACACATTATGTTTTTCTCTACAATTATTATTACTTCCTATTATCTACACTCTTTCCATTAGTACATGTGTTGCGGCGGTGAAATAAATGATAAGGCCCTTCTTTTCAGGGCTATTTGGCATGAAACAGAATAATGACTCGAGAACAGCTGATTTCATCAGGAGGTATCTGTGATGCCCGTACCATCACTTTCTTCCGTGACGACCCTAGGCTCTGGATTATTCCTAACAAAATCTTGTTTCGCCAAATAATTAGCCACATCAGAGATTGCAGCAAAGGAATAGGATGGGGACAGTATGGGAGTCGGAGGGCAGCATCACCGAGGGAGAGGGAGTCGTCGACAACGATGCAACTGAGGAAGTCGAAGCCCAGGACAAGGTTGGTGACGGTAGTGGGCGCTAAGGCCAGGACTGACTTGAAGGCCGGGGAGGTACGGGCATGTTGGATTGGTGGTGGTGGTGGGGGAAGGGAACACTACTACAGAAAGCCTAATACTAGACGTCAAATCACAGATGATTTTGTAAAACCGTCTGTGATGTACACTATCACAGATGGTTTTAATTTAGAGACCGTCTGTGTTGCTGAAGGAGTATCATAGACGGTTCTTACCAATGAACCGTCTGTGATACTGGAATATCACAGACGATTTTTAATTAACAACCGTCTGTGATAATTCCAGATTATCATAGACGGTTTTTAGTTAATAATCATCTGTGATACTAGAATACCACATACGGTTTTTAGTTACAAACTGTCTGTGATATTCCAGATTATCACATACGGTTTGTAACTAAAAACCATCTGTGATATTCCAGAGTATCACAGACGGTTTTTGTTAAAAGCCGTCTGTGATAATCCTGCTATGTATTTATTGCACCGCTCAGACCGCATCGTCTTCATTTCGATCCAGATATAGCTAGTGCTGCAGCTGGAGGCAGCAAGGCTTTCAGGCCATTTTATTTTGTGGAAGGAGGCATATTTGGCAGGAGAGCTTTGAAGATTCATCAAGTTCTTGGTTGCCCTAGATATGGTTAGTAATGAAATTTATTTTTCGTTGCATCAAAATTTAGATCTAACTAATTTTCGGTGACTGTTATATATATATATATACTTTGAAGATCTAGCTAATTTAGATTTAGCTAGCCTCAATGCATGTTGTATATATGTAGTAATAATTAATTAAATTAATGTTAATACTAAGCTGTTATATATGTGCATAATATAGGACCAAAGCTGGATGTATACTGCAAATCGTGTGAGTGAAGAGTACATTAATGATGTGTCTGCTTTTTACAAGAGCTGCCGAGGAGGATATGTTGAATAAGGGGTGGAATATATGTATTGTCCATGCACTGACTGCGAGAATTTAAAGATGTTTAAGAATCGAGAGCAGATTGAAGCGCACTTTATTTGGAGGGGTTTCAAAAAGAGGTATACATGTTGGACCAGTCATGGCGAAGTCAATGATATGCCGCCGGATGATGATTGTGGTTCGGATTCAGATAGGCTACACGATGACAATTTGGATCAGATGCTTCGTGATGTAGAAGAGAACTATGATGAGAGAGTATATTAAATTCTGAGGCTTGATAGAGGACTCAGAGAAACCTTTGTACACGTGCTATAGGTCAAAGTACACGAAGTTGTCAGCTGTGCTTGAACTGTTGAAATTGAAGGTAAGCAACGGTTGATCAAATAAGAGTTTCACGGCGCTGCTAGGTCTTTTAGCGAACATGCTTCCGGAGGGAAATGAGTTGCCTAAAACCACGTATAAAGCCAAAAAGGTTCTTTGTCCATTGGGAATAGAAATAGAAAGAATACATGCATGTCCGAACGACTGTATCCTCTACCGTAAAGAGTATGCAAACATGCATATCTATTCGGTGTGCAACACATCCCGATACAAACGTGTTAATCAATCAGATGATGATGGTGAGAGAACAGAGGTGAATAATGGACCTCCTGCAAAGGTGGTATGGTATCTTCCTATAATTCCCCGTTTGAATCAGTTTTTTGCGAATCCAAAGGAGGCAAAACTGCTGCGTTGGCACTCGGAGGAGCTCAAGAAGGATGGAAAGCTGAGACACCTTGCTGATTTCAGCCAGTGGAGAAGCATCGATAGGAGCAGATTTTGGTGCAGAACCGAGGAATATAAGGTTTGGATTGAGTATAGATGGAATGAATCCTTTCAATAGCATGTGCATCTATAACCTTCCTCCTTGATTGTGTATGAAGCGAAAGTATATTTTGCTATCGATACTTATCTAAGGGCCAAAACAACCTGGGAATGATATTGATGTGTACCTAGCACTGTTGGTGGAAGATCTAAAAGTACTGTGGAACAAAGGGGTACAGGTATGAGATGCATACAAACGAAAAAACTTCACTTTGCGCTCCTTATTGTTCTACACCATAAATGATTATCCTGTCCTTGCTAACCTGTCGGGCCAGAGTACAAAAAGTGCCAAAGCTTGTACTCACTGCTTAGATGGTACCGAGAGTGTGTGGTTGAAACACTCATGCAAAACAGTGTACATGCGTCACCGCCAGTTCCTTCGGAGGGCTCACCCATACCGCAAGATGAAGAAACAATTTGACAGAGAGGAGGACGGTTCAATTCCAAGGCATTTAAACGAAAAAGAGGTTTATAATATGGTTAAGGATTTAGATGTTGTCCTCAAAAACGGACGTAAATTGAGGGTTTGTGAAAAGAACATCTGGAAGAAGAGATCAATATTTTGGGACTTACCTTATTGGGAGTACCTAGATGTTCGACACTGCATCGACGTCATGCACATAGAAAATAATGTATGTAACAGATGGCGTTTACTTACAAACCTCTGTGATTATCAGCTATCATGGACGGTTTTTAATTACAAACCGTCTGTGATATTTACACCACAAACAGTTTTCAAACCGTTTGTGATAACCTTCGATTATCACTGACCCATAAATTCAAATGGTTCAGAAAACCGTCTGTGATGACGTTTTTGAACCGTCTGTAATACGGTTTTCTGTAGTAGTGGAAGGGGGCCAAGATAGCCTAGCCGCCTCTCCAAGCAGCGCTTCCACAGTCACGTGGTGTAGCTTGTAGCTGGTGCATTGACCTTGAAAGAGGCCATGCCGGCATTGCTTGAAGACGCAGCATTGCCCATGCTGGATAAAGGAGCAGCAGTAGCAATGCCGTTGCCGGGGCATGGCCACCATTGCTTCTGCCCCTGGTGACGTTATAGATCTTGCCGCAATAGTTGCTCGTGCCTTCTCTTTTGCTGCCATCATCTTCTTCAATATGCTCTTGATATTCTTGAGTCTAGCGATGATTTTCTCATAGCCAGCAATGATCTTGTCATCTGTTAACTCGGTAGCAGAAGCCATGGTATTAGCTTCGATACCAAGTTGTTATGAACGTAAGTTCATAAGGGGTAAACACCACCGAGAGGATGGCCGGACGGTGAACAGCTTTGGAGGGGGAGAGGGAGAGATTTTAGATGAGAATGACTTGTTATTTTTTGGTTGATTCAATAGCATGCGGTAGCCTTGCTTATATAGATGGGCTCCCCTAACAGATAGAATCTAATCTTAACCATATATCTAAGAAATAAAAACTAATATCATATCTCTAATTATATCTCTAACAGATAAAAACTAATCTCGAACTTCCTAACAAACCGACTAGACCCAGGGGGCTACGCCCATGACAGACCTTGTCTAATAACTATAAAATGGTAAAAATATAGCATCTTTGCTTTCTTAGTCTTGACATTTTATGGCTTCTGGGTTGTTACAAGCAGGGTCTTAGAAAACCGTTTTCGCAACTTGGCCGGTTCAGGTTTTGCTCGGAAGCCACCAGTCCGGTTTGAAAAGTTAAGTTTGGAATTGAAAATCTTGAAGATTTAATGAAGGAAAGTATGCATTAGCCTCTAATATGCACATTTCTATGGAAGAAGATGTGAAATTGGGGTGTAGGGGGTCGAATCGGACTGGGGTTCCAAAACAGAAAGGAATGGCAAGATTTCAACATTGCATAATACGTATCAAATGCCTACAACAAGCAAAGCTTCTTCTCACCATGCATTCCCTACGCTGTATTATGACAGGGAAGTTGATTTCTCAATGACAGTACCACTCTACCTTCTGTCACACTTAATTGTGAACTACCCAACCATGGAAAAAACACAGGATAACCAACTTAATTAACAACAGATTCAAGAAGACATCTTAACAAGAAATTTGAGAAGTCATCGCTGCATAACCCTTCCTTCTGGCATCTTCCTGTTGACTGGACCAAATCTATGTGGTGGCCAGACTATGTGTTACCCTCCCACGCATCAAAACTGGGGTTCCAAAACAGAAGCTGATTTTGCAGTAGTGGAAACAAGTATTTAACATCAAATATGCTGAGTATTACTGCTAGAAAGAATCTGTTTCTGGCTACATCTTTTACAATGAAAAGACGAGAAATTGTAAACCCTTTATTTCTTTTTTGGGGTGACTTGTTAATTTGCTATTTGAGGACCACATGATCCACCAGAAGAAGCAACATTAGAAAGATGAACACCATATGAATGTTCAAATCATCATCTGCATATTTAGTTCTTCATTGCCATTTTACCAACAATCAGTATTCCAAAATTTATAACTAGATTGTTTGGCCCACTTAATTGCATGGTGCAGCCTATACTATACAGACTTCTAATTCTTCACAATTCAATATCTGACTTCGAGTATAACTCAATGGGAGTCAATTTTTATGGTGTAGGGCCCTTTCTGAACTCCAATATTCTTATCGAGAGTCCTTTTCTTTTAGGACTTTTTCTTAATCTTCGAGTTTGCCACCGCCAATCCTATGCGGTCACGGTGTATAGATTCATGGGAGACAGAGAACGAAAGTCTTACAGGGCCGTAATTTCTTGAGTCCCAACTGTTTCTCCTATTGTCCCCTTCCACCCAGCAGTGCACCTCCGGGATCTGCCGGATCTCCGCCGTCTTTGGGACCTGGATCCAATCGCCGGGCAGAGCAATCAACCTGTTAAGAACTAACCTCCTGTGGTCGGCTGGTACATGCTGTTAGACATAATCAAGATTGTGTGCTGGGTCAATTAGTGATTAGTTGCATACATGCAGTTAGTTGAGAAGGCATGTGGTACGTGTGCATGTGTTGCATGCGCTCTGATGATTAGCTAGTACATGCTTGTGTTGTATGTGTTAGTTTGTTAGCATGCATGCATGAGTGCATGAGCGGATCACAGCTTCTGTTGCTTTGTATAAGTAGCTGAGCCCCTATATGGAGAAAAACTAAGCGAGCAGTAGTGGTAGTATTGATACCTCATTTGCTCCCGTGTGTGTGTGTGTAACACATATGCATGTATGCATATCTGAGAAGGAATAATAGGAGTAATTTCGTGTGGGTCTCTTTTGCGTGAGTTCAATCTACTCTTCATCTTGGTGTGTTTCTGCAGAAATCTGGGCCAACAATTGGTATCAGAGCTTGTGTTCGTGTACACCTTAATCCATGTCGTCTTTGAGCTCGCTGAGAAATGTAACCACCGATGGAGGCGTTCAGAAGATCAGCGATGGGAGCGTGCCGAAGGCGTCGGCGCACGAGGGTAGCATCTCCCTTCCGTATCCCATGCTCACGAGGAGCAACTACATGACTTGGGCCGTGAAGATCAAGGTGTTCATTTGCGCTCAGGGCGTGTGGAACGCAATCGTGGATGAGGAGGTGAATGAGAGGCAAGATCAAATGGTACTCACGGTAATCTTCCTCGCGGTGCCGGAAGACATGCTGCTGCTCCTAGCTGAGAAGGAGACCGCAAAGGAGGCCTGGAACACCTTGAAGGTGATGCATCTCGATGCTGATCGCGTGAGGAGGCACGTGTACAAATCCTCAAAAGCGAGTTTGAAAACTTGTGCATGAGGGACATCGAATAGATCGATGACTTCGCAATGAGGTTGACGACAATCGTTAGCAAGATACGAGGTCTAGGTGAAAAGATGGAAGAGACCTACATCGTGCGAAAGTTTCTTCGTGCCATGCCTAAGAAATTCTCTCCCGTCGTCACCACGATTGAGTAATTCGGTGACATAAAAAAATATGTCAATCGAAGAGCTAATCGAGCACTTGAAGACACAAGAAGAGGGAGAACGTCGCTACAGCAACAATGAAGGAGACGAGGAGCACTTGTTCCTGACGCGCGTAGAGTGGGAGGCCCGATCGTTGAAGCATGAAGGTGAAGGCTCCTCAGGTGGTTCTTGTGGCGGCGGTGGCTGTCGATACCGACGAGTTGACAAGACAAAAGTAAGGTGTTTTAATTGTAACGATTATGGACACTTTGCTTCAGAATGCCAGAAACCAAACGAGAGGGAGAAAGTGCAGGCATATATCATTGAGACGGACGCCGACGATGAACCGGCGTTGTTGTGAAGCTATCTTGATTAGGAGGAAATTGTTAGACCTAATCAAGATTGTGTGCTGGTTCAATTAGTGATTAGTTGCATGCATGCAGTTAGTTGAGAAGGCATGTGGTACATGTGCATGTGTTGCATGCGCTCTGATGATTAGCTAGTACGTGTTTATGTTGCATGTGTTAGTTTGTTAGCATGCATGCATGAGTGCATGAGCGGATCACAGCTTCTGTTGCTTTGTATAAGTAGCTGAGCCCCTATACGGTGAAAAACTAAGTGAGCAGTAGTGGTAGTATTGATACCTCATTTGCTCCTGTGTGTGTTTAACGCATATGCATGTATGCGTATCTGAGAAGGAATAACAAGAGTAATTTCATGCGGGTCTCTTTTGCATGAGTTCAATCTATTCTTCATCTTGGTGTGTTTTTGCAGGAATCTGGGTCAACACCTGCAAACGACGACAGCCAATCCATTCAGCCTCGAAGCAATCAAGAAATGCCAAGTAATCAACCAACCAATCAGCCACTGTACAATGATATGGCGATAATCCTACCAGAACACGACGACGTCGCCGTGGGAGAAGTCGTAGCGGTAAATATGGTGGCACTCCACCAGCGCGCAGTCACCTGTCAAAAATCGCCGCTTTGGTTCAGATCATCAACCATCCGGCTTGTTGCGGTTCTCGTTCTTGCCGGGGTAAAGATTAGATGGGGGCAGAAGCGGTGGTGTAGTGCGGCTGTGCGGGCAATTGGTTACCTAGCTTGTGCTCCTTTCATGTCCCCGAGTCTACCCGCCGCCGCTGATCATGCTCGCCACGCCGTCAGGGAGAAGGGGGAAGGAAGGAGTCGACGGTGGTGAGGGGCTGGGGCTTTGTGTTAGGGTGTACTCCGCTGAAGTGAAAATCCTTTTGTTTCTTTTTCTTTTTGTAAATATATAACCCAAAGATGAAAGAAAATTCAGTGGGAAGGCTCACGTAAAGTCCTCTTCACCCACTATTGATCTAATATAAGACTCACCAGATCAACAAGTCATGTCCCCGAGTCTACCCGCCGTCTCCGCCGAAGCCGATCATGCTTGCCACAACGTCAGGGGGAAGGGGGAAGGAAGGAGTCTACGGCGGCGAGGGGTGTACTCCACTGAACTGACTCCTCTCTTTTTTTCTTTTTTGTTTTGGAGATATGTAACCCACAGGACCGTTTGGAGCATTGTAGGGGTGTAGCCAAGGACAGGTTTGGTTAGGCTTCTGTCTACTCTTTCGTTTGGCAAAAAATATCAGTTATACTATCAATACTATATAAAATAGTATAGTAAATTTTGCACAGTTTTAGTAAATAATAAACAAGCTTTTTCCTGAAACACACAATTGAACTAGAAAACAATACAAGCAATTCATTTGTAGCATATTTTACGATGGCAGCTTGCAAATGGTTCATAGCGAAAAAGGGGCAAAAGAATAAGGAATACTAGAAAGGTACCAAGCACTCGGTCTGGTGTCCAAACAGTCTTGCCAGATAGAAGTTCTAGTGGAATCAACACTTCATTTGATGGATCCAAAAGAGTAGAATACCCATTGAAGCAGACATTGGGGAAATTCTGCAAATGAAAAAAAAGCTAATCATGAGGTAGAATTAAACTATGTCTATGTAGTTCACTACATAGCTTGTCCCAATCTATTGAGAGAATATTTTTGGCAATGAATATTATCAAAACAGATTTATGCAAAAAGGTAGCAGATGAGTGGTTCAATAACTTGATGGTGTGCTACATCGAGAGATCTTTAGAAGCATTGATGATGATAAAATTATAAATCGTTTTCAAGGCATGAAGTCCCGTAGAATGCATTTGCCCTGCAATTTAGATTTGTCTTGTAAATCAAATTAGCTTATTTGTGGTATGTTTCATATGATCTAAATTTTTATTATCATTCATAATTTTCTATTATATCACTAATTTTGATATGTTTCATACACAAGTAACTTATCGTTACTTCACACTCATGACAGAATAATTATATATTTTTAGGTATACGCTTTCTATTATCGAGGTACCTTGTTTATCTGGTTTTCATTGTTTGCCTCCAATTATGTACTTTCTGTATGAATTTAAATTTTCATAAAAGACTATATTTGTGTCAACTTAAATTAGTCCTATAAATAATATAGCCTACCCTCAATTTCATTTCTGGCTTCGCCACTAGAGCATTAGAATATTTGCCGATTCATATGTGGAATGAAACGCGTCTTTGAATATTCTTATAAAATTCTCGTGAAATTCCTACACTCGCACGTTAAGGATCTATTTAGAATGCAAGCAATATAATTGTCAGGGAATTCTACTGAATTCTCATGTGCCAAGAAGGGAATGCAGGAATTTCATATAAAACAATATAATTCCTAGAGAATTCCACGTACCAAATAGGACCTAAAACTTGTCCTCCCTTTTGTCATAAATATATATCATTTTGGATATCAACACGGTCTCCAAAACACAACTTTAACTACTAATTTCTATTATAATATATTTGTAAAACCTAATAAAATTATAATATCATTGGCTTCTTAACGCGTTTTTCCTATTTTTCTTTGTTTTCCTTTTTCCTTTACATTATCCGTGAAGATATAATGGTATTTTCATTTTTTTTCTATTTTTTCTTCATTTTCCTTTAATTGAATGCCTCATAAAAATGTAACAGTTGCTACAGTACCATTTTAGCCAAAAGCCATAGCACTTTACAACAAGACGATATTGTGCACAACCTCTGCCCAGGCACCTGGAAACCCAGAAATATATATATATTGTGCACATATCTCACATATCAAGTCAAGCTAAGTTCCAAACATGAAACATCCACGGTTTTTGCGCCATCAAATTTGACCAAATTCAGATAAAAATATTTCAGTTACTGATCAATGACAAGATCATGCTGCAAATCCACTAGGTTCTTGGGCTGACTTTTTGCAAGGTGTTTCCTAAGGACCTCACCAAGGAGAAGCTCACAGCTCGGCAAGAGATGCCATATGAAGATGATCAGAAAGTTGATAGTGCCAACAACAAATTTGACCAAACAAGTCATTAACATCAATTATGCTGAGTGCTGCCAGAAGCATTTGTTTCTGGAAAACTCTGGTACAAGGATATAAAAATCAGTAAATGTTACTAGAAAAGATGAACTTCAATTTAGCAGCACAACGTCAAGGGGAGGCACACTAATTTGCAGTGTATTTTCATATTGCAATTCGAAGGCACAAACTAATGGAGTCATGGTACTAGGAGCCGCATCAAGTCTTGTAACTTATCCATGGTGAGGAAATGAGCTATGGTTATAAATCTGACATGCACCACTAGCAGATATCAATAAGACTATTGTAGGTATGAGTCCGGACAGTAAATTTAAAAGCACCACCGGTCGGATACGAAAACCGCTATGGGTACGAGGGGACCTCGAAGTAGCACAACCACCACGAAGTGCCACCACCACCATCACCGAGTGAATTCAAAAAAAGTGTATTAGGGTTACAAGAGTGGCCTCCCCCTCCCATTACAAGGGGTCCTATTTATAGGCGAAAAGGGGGTGGCCTATGTAGTTACAACTTTGCCTTTAGGGTTTAGCCTACTCCTGAGGGTATTTCAGTCATTTCCTCCGCATGGCCCCCGCTAGGTCCGGGACCCCGGGGTTGGCCCGAGGTCCCCATGGGGACGGTCTTGCAAACTTCGCCTGGGATTGGCATGGGGTCCTCCCAGGGATGGACTTGCATACTTCGCTTGGGATTGGTCCAGGGTCCTCCTAGAGACGATCTTGCGTACTTCGCCCAAGGTTTGCCTGGGGTCCTCCTAGGGATGATCTTGCATACTTCGCCCGGGGTCAGCTTAAGGACTTGGCTCAGGGTAGACCTCTGTGGGCCTAAGGTAGCGTGGGGACCCTCCCATAATAGTAGCCCCTCGCTGATCTGGGCGGTCGTCAGTCGCCCGCCTGGGCCAGCGCACCGATCTCATAAGGGGTTGGCACGCGGTCTTGGGGCAACTAACTCCCCAGTAGCCCACAATGTCTTGACAAAATGCTTGATGTTGGAGCAGACTCAGAGAGGTAGTCCGCACGAAGTTCGATCCTTGAGGAGGCACATGGTATGAGGTGCCCTCGCTTCATGGGTGATTCCCCAAGGAAGGGCATTAAATGGCCCCGGTGCATGACGAACAGAACCTTCTGGGGGAGGCAAGTCAACCAAGTCCACCGTGAGCTAGGTCAGCCTTATAAATACCCCTCCCCTTCTCTTATTTCACCCTTTCCTCTTATTTCTCCCATCCCCTTACCTTTCCTTCCCAATCTTTTCATCCTCCCACTTCTCTCACAAGCGCCTCCCACCACTTGGGCAACCCCTTGGGGCCGACCGCTTCCCCTGATCAAACTCTCCTTGGGGCTCGCTGCCTCCCCCCAGGTCTTGTTGCCCCCTCCTGGACCATGTCCCTCGGGGGCCTGCCGCCTCCCCCTGGGTCTCACCGCCTTCCCTCGGGCCAAGTTCCCCAGGGGCTCGCCGCCTCCCTCCAGGTTTTGCCACCTCCTCCCATGCCAAGTCCCTTAGGGGTTCATTGCCCCCCAGGTCTCGCCGCCTCCTCCCGGGCCAAGTCCCGCAGGGGCTCGCCGCCTCCCCTCGGGTCTGGCCATCTCCTCCTAGGCTAAGTCCCCCGAGGGCTCCCCGGCTTCCCTGGGTATCATCGCCTCCTCCCAGGCCAAGTCCCACAAGGGCTCACCGCCTCCCCCCGGGTCTCGCTGCGTCCTCCTGGGGGCCCCCTCGTCACTGCTCTATGCTCCCTGGGGGCTACCACCTTTCGCTTCCCTGGGATCCCTGGCTCCATCTTCCACCTCCCCTAACGCGCCCCTAGGCCTCTCCGGTTGCCACTCGCGCTACCCCAGGTACCTGCTGATTGCAGCGCCTCGGGCCGCCTCCCCACTGGCTACTCCCCTAGGTACTCACTGCCTTCCCATCGTGTTGCACCCCGACCTCTCCCCCGGGGGCCAACTGTTCCATCCCCCAGGCCGCCCTAGGAAGTCCCCTTGCCGTGCTGGCCGTCTTCTTTGTTCCCCCAGGACACTTCAGGATCTTGGGAGTTTGCCACTGCTCAAGCCCCCCAGAACTCCGTGAAGTCCCGCGTTGCACCCCAATCTCCCCTGGGGGCCGACCGTTCCATCCCCCCGGGTCGTCTTAGGAAGTCTCCTCGGCTGCCCCTAGGATCCAACTTCCCTGGCCACCTCCGGGCCATACCACCACTGGCCGCCTCCAGGTAGCTCCACCTCAAAAGATCACCGTCTGACATCATCTTTGTCTAAGTCTTGACACATGAAAAACTCCAGGCACCTCGGGCTGCTGATGTCGAGGATCAGGGTCTCCTTCCTTGGACACCTTTTGCTGTCAAAGTCGAGGGCACCTTCTCTTGTTGCTTGGGCCTATTTGGCACGACGAAGGGTCATCTAACGCAGCTAGCAAAGGAGGGTAAGATCGAGAGCACCGATCCAGTTGTCTTGCCCAAACCCGATGAGGTCCATCCTAAACCAAGGCTGAGGATGCTTGTTGTCTTCATCGCTCAGTTCGAGACTGGGCTCCGCTTTCTCCTGGTTAGGCTACTAAAGGATGTGATGGACCCCTTCGACCTTGAGGTCTCCCACCTCAATCCAGGCTCCATCATTCGCCTTGCGGTGTATGAGTGGGTGATGTACAGTTTGGGTGTGAAGCACCCTTCGACTGAGCTATTCTATTTCCTCCACTACGTCTCGCTCACGACGGCGTACATCTTTGAGAATGTGCACTCCTTATACGAGGTGATAACCCTTCAGCTCCGGGGCAGTGGCTCACAAAGCTAAGTGGAAGTCGTGGAGGGACTTGTGGTTCTACTACCCCGCTCAGGGATCCGGCCTCATCAGCACGGGCAAGAAGCCATTGGTGGATCGCTCGATGCACTTCTCTCCTTCTTTGGACTCGATAGACAAGGCCCATCATCATCTTCTACAGGAGCTTGCCTCGAAGTTCAGAATGTGTGACCTCGTCGAGGAGTACTGCATGCTGAGGATTGCACCCCCTCGGCCAGGTCTAGAAGTTGACCTTCGTGGAAGGTAAGGAATCGGGGAACATTCGAGCCTTCCGGGACTTCGCAAAGTCACACTATAAGCTCTCACCTCTTCATATGTTATGCTTGCAGGGCTCACAGCCATCTTTTAACCTCCTACTTGTGCACGCAGGCTTGAAACTCCTGTAGGTGGAGAGGGAGACGGTGGCCATACTTGGACGCGAGACAAGGGTAGAGCGCGGCGCTGTGGAGGATCTGTCTCCTGAATCCGTCGAGTGTGGGAGACCTTGTCATTCACCCTTGGCAGCACCTTCCGGGGCTGAGGGCACCTTTCACTACCCCAGCAAGAGGAAGGGCCTTGAGACAAATGACACCCTACTTGGCTCTTCGGGATCTCTCACTTCCTCCTCAGGAGGTGCCCCAGTCTTAGGCTCTGAGGGAGCCCCTAAGGGGGAGACGGGTAAGGGGGCATCGGCTGTGCTGCCTGCCACTGCCCCCACGCCTTTGTCCTGTCGAAGGATCTACCCATCGATCTATCCTCACCAGCCAAGACTGACACAGTAGGCATCGCCTCAACAAGCACATCGAGGGATGCGGTGGGCAACGTTCTACTAGCTACGGAGGGAGTTCCTGAGGAAGCGGTGGCCCCATCGTCTAGGCCCGAGCGTGTGCCTCCTGATCCTTGGTGTCAGGCGGGCACGCCTTTGGGCATGGGCTTGAGTACGCTGTTGCTAGCTAAGGGACGCGTCACCATGGAGGACTTCTTGCTGTTAAAGTGCATGCTGGACTTCCTAGGTGATGTTGTTTCACGCGCGATGCCCGTCGACCTCAATTCAGCCCTTGAGGGTGATCCTTTGACTAAGAGGTAGATGTTCGCTTCGGTAGGGTACGACCTCATGAAGGTACTCAGGTTGATTGCTTGACTTGCTTAGTATAACTCCTAACCTTTTGTTTCCTCTTGCAGAGCTTCATCGTCGTGCGCAAGATGGCTGTCGTGCAAAATAAGATATTGATGGGGCACAAGAGAGTGTGCAAGATGCCGAGGGTCAAGTAGCCACTGTGGAGCGGGACTTGGAGATAGTCGAGGGTCGAGCAGCCACTGCAGAGCAGGACGTGGAGACAGCGCGTACCACCATCGTCGAGTTGACCCGTAAGCTTGCTGAGCAGGAGTCCGACGTAGAGCGCCTCTGCCACAGTGTGTCCCAGCTCACTGATGAGCAAGACAAGGTGGTCACCATCATCATCTCTGCCTCTGAGACGATCCTGGGTCTCGTCCGAGACTTGGGTGTCTCCGTGGAACTTCCTCCTGGCTCCTTCGAGGTTGTCATGGAGACTTGGCTCACCTGGCTGAGGGCGACTAGTGAGGTGGCGAGGGCATCAGTGGTGGGCTTTCAGTGGGCTTGTGTAAAGACCGCTGTTGAGGTCCTCCTCACCTCCCTTCTGTTGGTGTACTGCCAGCACCTTGTGTCTTTTGGGACGTCTACATATGAGGCGCTGAGCTTCACTAACTTACAGGGATGCCGAAAGGCCATTGCCGACCATGTCCGCTCCTTCTTCATGCGAGTTTGGGACTTGCATGGGTTGAGCTACCTCGATGGGCTCATCCACTGCGCTCATGCCTGCTCGGCCGATGGGGGTTGCTTCGGAGCGCGGAAGGGAGGCCCCGAGGGACCGGGTCCATCCCAGGTGTGAGAGGCCCACCAACTCGTCAGTGTTCTCTTTTTTGCTTAACTTTGTTTCGTACCCCAGGTCATCTATCTACCGAGCCACAGTCGGTGCTTGATGTAGCCCTTTGTTCCCAGGGAGCCGACTTCTTTTGTAGCTATCTATGAACTAGTGTTATTTTGTTTTGTCTTCCTCTCTTTTTTTTTAATGCAATCGTATGATGGAGTGTTGCATCATGCATGGCACTCGTACATAGGACCTACCTCGAGTAGGCATCCCGCGGGTGTGGGAGGATAAAGAACTACTTTGGTAGGCACTCCACAGGAGTAGAGTTTGAGACCCCGTATGAAAGAGGATAGGGTTAGAGGGGTTCATCGACGGGTGAATACTCCACTATACGATAAAGTTATAGTTGCAGAAACACCGCAGCAATGTATTGCTCTGCATGAAAGAAACAGGGGACAATGATACAGTTGTAGAGATTATGTTTACAGTTCATAGATATGGGATGTACTAATAGTTATAGAGATTGCGTCTTACAGTTCCCAGATATGGGGTTTATTGAATTGTTGTGTTGTTGCCGCTATTTTATTATGTACTTATAGAGTCTTTGGGCTTACACTTGCTTTGTTGTTTTTTAGGTGTTTGGTGCAAGTGACCTGCTTGGGTTGGAGTAGCACATTTCATCCTCGTGCAAACAGTAATTCACATATCACCTTTAATTGACTTTAACGATATGCTTAGGCAGTTAGCGTGAAAAATATGTCTTGATAGAAATACTTCGTAATATATGGCTCATAAGTTCTTCCGCTAGTTGGTAAACTTGTTCAGTTGCTTAAATGCTCATCGATAAGCGTATGTGTTTATCATGTCGTTGAGTTAAAGAGAGGAGGTGCTGTCGAATTCTAGCAGTGATAGATGTAGACGGTACAGTTTAGTGTAGTGGTTGCATTTCGAGCCCAATGGCTGAGTCAGGGTGTTACAGTACTTGCATCTCAAACTGGCCGCATGCAGTGTATCAAGAATTTGGTTGGGCTTAGCTCCGTACCAGCAATTTATGTTGTCCGATTGACGATTTTTGCTAATTCCAACCAATTCACAGTATTTCACACTACTACAGAAAGCCTAATACTAGACGGCAAATCACAGACGATTTTAGAAAATCGTCTGTGATGTACACTATCACAGACGGTTTTAATTTGAAAACCGTCTGTGCTGTTGAAGAATTATCACAGACGGTTCTTACAAATGAACTATCTGTGATAGTCCACTATCACAGACGGATTTTAGTCAAAAATCGTCTGTGATAATCTGGACTATGACAGATGGTTTTTGACTAAAACCCGTCTGTGATAGTGGACTATCGCAGACGGTATTTCAGTAAAAACCGTCTGTGATAATCCTGCTATGTATTTATTGCACCACTCAGACCGCATATGCATCTGTCTTCATTTCAATCCAGATCTAGCCGGTGCTGCAGCTGGAGGCAGCAAGACTTTCAGGCCATTTTATTTGCATGTTGGAAGGAGGCTTATTTGGCAGGAGTGCTTTGAATGTTCATTGAGTTTTTGGTTGCCCTAGATATGGTTAGTAATGAAATTTGTTTTTAGTTGCAATATCAAAATTTAGACATAGCTAGCTAATTAATTTTGATGACTATTATATATATACTTTGAAGATCTAGCTAATTTAGATTTAGCTAGCCTCAATGCATGTGGTATATATGTAGTAACAATTAATTAAATTAATTTTAATACTAAGTTGTTATATATGTTCATAATATAGGACCGAAGCTGGATGTATACCGCAAACCGTGTGAGTGAAGAGTACATTAATGGCATGTCTGCTTTTACAAGAGCTGTCGATGTCGGGACCCGGAACAACAACTCCAAATCCCTCTGTGTAAATCGCACTATCCCAGGAAAAGCTAGTGAACACAGGGTCAACAGTAATGTATATCATGCAAAATCACCAAAGAATATTATTAATTGAAGATACGGCCTTATGGCCAAGTCTTACAAAAAGTGGCATAGGGCCAACTGAAATAAAAGCAGCGAAAAACAGAAAAGGCGGTAGATCAGTCCATCTAGCCTCCCACAGGCGAATGACTGCAAGACATATTCTATTCGCTGAAGTAGTCCTCATCGTCGTAGTCGCCGCCGAAGTCTGGCAACAGTTTTAGCGAGATGAGCACATAAAGTACTTACGCAAGTTACACCGGGAATTTAACAGAGTTCATGCATGCATAGGGATAACAAAGGAAGGCTTATTACGTTTATTTGTGCGAAAAGCAGTACTGAATTTAAATACAGTAACATAAGTGCAAAAACTGAGTTTTTAATACATCATATGAAACAATATGTTTACCAGAGTGTTATCGTTAGTGCAGGCTCCGACCTACACTAACCTAACCACGGGCATCCCACCCGGACCATTGTCAAAACCACTGTTGTTTGTTCAAAAACCAAGTTTTTATAAAAACCAAGTCTAATCTGTGAAAAACTCTACTCAGCATGTCCATGACCATGGACACGGCTATCCAGATAGTTTGTTACTCTGCAGAGGTGTACAACTTTACCTACAAGACATTCCCTCTCACTTGAGCCACGCGATAAACACATTGCCTTAGGTGTGCGGCGGAGAGTTCATGACAAGGCTGTTCCGATGATCCATAGCCAAAATAATTACGCTACCACTAAGGTTTCACCACAACTCGAATCCACGAGTTGGAGCCCCCTCTGGTGCAATGTGAGACTTCTCGTGGCTTACGCCACGCTCACATTCAGCCTATAGCAAAAATCGTATTTGGAACTTCACAAATTACTTAGCCAGATCCGTTCCATACCGGACTTATGGTAGTACGAAGTGACTTCGTAAAATGAATCACAGAAACGGTCCTTAATCCGACTTAGGCTCAACCATATACCCACATGCACGACAATCAACCAGGTGTCACCAAACACGAGGCATACCGGCACCCACCACCTAACCATTAGCCTAAGTCCAAATCATAAGTTTCTATTTTTATTTTTAAACAATTTTCATAAACCATCTTTAACTCACCGAAGTCAAGATATCAATTTTCAAAGTCTGTCATTTCATGTGAAAGATTGATCCCACCTAAAATTATACTAAGCCAGGCTAAGCATTTCTCTAAAATTTTCTAGTCAATACTATGGTACTAACTAGTTTTCAGCTAGGGTGACAAGGTATACGAATTCAAGATTCAAAATTGGCCATATACAAAGGATTATGGGTATATCTAACATTTAAACTGAATTTAAATTAAATTTGAATAGAAGTACGCATGCATATACAGTAAACAACATAAATAAATTTCAAATATTAGGTTCAACATGGTCAAATGTGTAACTTGCCTTGATCGAAGTCCTGCTGAGAATCGTCGAACTCGAATTCTCCAGAATCGTCAAAATCTAACGTAAAGAGCCAATTCAAAACAAATTTAAAAACAAATTCAAATAAATTCAAATTTTCAAAATCATGCCAGAAACGGATAGATCATGATTTTAGAAAAATTTAAAAATTTTAATTGGTCCATTTGGAGTTAAAACGAGAAAGTTATAGCCTTCCAAAGTTTTAATACAATTAAAAAAGAAAATACCCAATTTCTGGAATTATTTTTAAACCAAAAAGCATTTATGACGTCAGCCCGATTTATTTTTCTAAAGGAAAATCTGGTTCATGACGTCACCTCTGAATTATAATTTCAGCCGAATTAATTTCATACGGGAAAATCGGTTTTATAGCGTCAGCATGACGTCAGCAAGGATTTTTGGATTTAAATAAAAATCGGTAAGGCTGACGTGGTGGGGGGGCTGATGTGGCCTCCACGTGGCTGCCATCTAGCGCCACGTGGTTGCAACGTGGCTACCACGTCACGGCGTTCGCCGGCGTGGCGGCGACGGGAGGTGGCGGCGGAGCGGGGGTCTTTGGCGTGGCGCCGTCCGTCGCCACGCACCGCGGCTTCGGCTCGATAGGCTGACGTGGCATGGCCGGTGGCGGCGGCGCTCGGGGCCCGATGGTCGCCAGAGCTCCGGTGAGCGGCGGCGCCGGCCGAGGGCACCAAAACGAGGAGGGGAGCACGGGGAGTGCTTGAGTACCTTCTACAACGCTCGAGGATGGTCGGAGCGGAAGATCGGCGGAGAGGGGCGGCGGTCGGAGAAGGCTTCACGGCGGTGGAGGAGCTCCGGTGGCACATGTGCTTGGGAAGTGGTCGCCGGGGATCGCCAAGGCACGAGCAAGGTCGGAGAGCCGTCGGCGAGGCTCGGGGTGGCTGAAGGCGGTGGCGATTGCTTGCCGGAGTTGTCGGAGCTGCGGAGGGGAAAACGAGCACAGGGAGGTCTCCGGGGCTTGAGCACTGGAATTGAGTAGAGAGGGGGAGGCGATGTGGGTAGGGGGTCCTCGGGGAGGGCTTATATAGGCCGGAGAAGGCTGTAACAGTCACGCGAAGAACACCGGAGTGGGAACGGCTGGAGAGGATGAATGCGACGGAGTAAAAGGGCGTAATTGGAGCTAATTATGCCTCACACGGGTGCGGGGAGGTGGCAATCTTTCTGCAGCGGTGCGGGGGAGTAAATGGCTAAGAAACCGAAGCTTTTAAAGCTTCGGTTTTCTGTTAATGGCGGCGGCAGCGGCGGAGATCGCGCGGGGAAGAAGGAAACCGATCGGGGATGATGGATCTGACAGGTGGGGCCCACCGGTCAGCGAGAGAAGGAAAAAGGAAAGGGCGAGGGGGACGGTTGGATTTGCGACGGGTGGCAAGGAGGGACGATCGGGACCTCCGGTGCTGCGCGAAGGGGTAAGTGAACGGGGACGGCCGAGATTCTATCCGACAACAGGGGTCAAATCGGGGCCGATCGGTGCGTTAAGTGGGAGGGGGCGCCTGCGATCTAGTACGGCAACAGGCGATGGTTGGGATTGAGCCACGCGTCGGAGGGAGGGGAGAGGGAAGCGGGTGAAGCGGTAAGTTGGTGTGGGCGGCTGAGATTGAATCAGGCGGGGCAACGGACGGTTCGATGCGTGACACGCGTCGCGTGCGGAGAGAGGGAAGGCGGGATGAAGGGGTAAGTGGGATCGGATGGCTGGGAAAGAAACCAGCGGCGCGGGTTGAGCCGATGCTTGACACTTGGCAGCCTGAGGGAGGGTTTGGGTTTTATTTTCTTTTTGATTTTCAGAAATGACTAGGAGGCTTAAAAATACTCAGAAAAACACCAAATAAATTTTGAAAAATCCAAAAAAATTCAAAGAACCTTTTGGGACTATTTGAGACTTAATAAAAATAATTCCAACCCATTTTGATATTTGATTTTTGCAAGAACACAGTTTTTCTTTAAAAGGAGGGTTTTAAAATGTTTAAAATTTCCTGAAAATTAAAGTAATTACAGATTTGACTTTAGGAAAATGAAATACATTTATTTTGACTTTCATGAAATGCAATAAATTCAATTTGGCCTTTATAAAATAAAATACTTTGTTTTTCTTAAATCAGGGCTTGGAGTAAAATCCAGGAAAATCCAATAAACATTTTAATAAAGGGATAAAATTTTTGGGATGTTACAGCCGAGGAGGATATGTTGAATAAGGGGTGGAATATATGTATTGTCCATACACTGACTTTGAGAATTTAAGGATGTTTCAAAAAGGGGTATACGTGTATGCCGAAGCGCAGTTGATTCGGAGGGGTTTCAAAAAGGGGTATACGTGTTGAACCAATCATGGCGAAGTCAATGATATACCGTCGGATGATATCGCCGATGAAGTCAATGATATGCCGCCGGAGGACATCACTGGTGAAGTCAATAATATGCCGCCGGACGACATCGCCGGTGAAGTCAATGATAAGCCGCCGGATGATGATTGTGGTTCGGATTTGAATAGGCTGCACGATGACAATCTGGATCAGATGCTTCGTGATGTAGAAGAGAACTATGATGAGAGAGAGTATATTAAATTCCGTTGCTAGATGGAGGACTCGGAGAAACCTTCATTCACGTGCTGCAGGTCAAAGTAAACGAAGTTGTCAGCTATGCTTGAACTGTTGAAATTGAAGGCAAGCAACGGTTGGTCCGACAAGAGTTTCACGGCGCTGCTAGGTCTTTTAGCGGACATGCTTCCACGTATAAAGCCAAGAAGGTTCTCTGTCCATTGGGAATGGAAGTAGAAAGAATACATGCATGTCAGAACGACTGTATCCTCTACCGTAAAGAGTATGCAAATATGCATGTCTATCCGGTGTGCAACGCATCACGATACAAACGTAACAATCAATCAAATGAAGATGGCGAGGATAGCTATCACAGACGGTTTTTAGTTACAAACCGTCTGTGATATTTACTCCACAGACGGTTTGAAAATCGTCTGTGATAACCTTCGATTATCACTGACCCATAAATTTAGACGGTTCAGAAAACCGTCTATGATGACGTTTTTGAACCATCTGTGATGATGGTTTCTGTAGTAGTGTCAGGTGTGTTTGAATTATCTAGCTACTTATTTTTGTGCAAATTATTGTACTTGCAAGCTAAGATTTGGTGCACGTAATCATAATTTTAGTATAAAAGGTTTTAATTTTAAAGGGGTCATGTATGCCAACTGAACTGTTGGATATAGTCTACTATTGATGAGATCCAAGCATGTCGGAGCAGTTTTCAACAACAAGAGGGGTTAAAAAAACCCTAACCTCAAACTTGTAGCTCTGATCTTCCGAGCAACCCCCACTGAGAGCACGCTTGGCTGCGTTACAGATCCGGACCTATGTGTAGTTTCTCATCGTTGCAGCAACTTCACTGTAATAATTTTGTGAGATACTCCCTTGTTCAAATTTATAAGACATATTTTTAATATTTTATAGATAAATATAGAACATATTTTATATTATAATGCAAACAAAGTGTGTTGTTCCATCTATAACCCCTAATAAATATCTAGCTTTATTTTGCATTCTTTACATATATGTATTAAATATAATATTTGTGTATAAAAATTGTATTCTCTACATGCATGTATTAAATATAATATTTGTGTATAATAATTAGGGGTAGTTCAGTCATTTCTAATAGTTCTTTGGTCCATGTGTAAGATAAAATACGCCCTATATTTTTGGATGAAGGGATAATATTACAGTAAAACTTCAGGATACAAGTTACAAGTATAAATTAAGAGTGAGAATGGAGAATTAGAGATTGGGAAGGGGAAGAATTGAGACTGGGAAGAAGATTCAGAAGAATTAGAAGGTCCAAAGGAAGAAGTTGGGGAGTAGAGCCAGAGGAAGAAGCATCCAATTCTCAATTGTTGGCTCCGCTCCAATGTTCAAGTAGGCGCTAGGCGGGCGGCAAGCAGGGGCCTAGCGCCTAGGCAGGGCCTAGGTCGCCGACTTTAGCATGATGTAAATATATAATTATCAAAGTATTAATTATTATCAAAGTATTAAAGATTAGTTAAGAACCTCCTTCCCAGCGGAGGCGGAGGGGAGGCTGGAGGTGGAGGCGGAGGGGTAGGTGGAGGCCAGAGGTGGAGGGGAGGAAGTGCAGTACCTGGGATAATCCGGCGAAGGGGGAGGCCAGAGGCGGAGGAGAAGCTCAGGCTGCTCGGCCAAATCCGGTGAGGACGTGAGGCAGAGGGATCCGGCGGTTCGATGGCGCCGACGCGAGGGAATCCCTGGAGGTGCGGCAGCTCTGTAAGTCTCCCCCCAACCATAGCTTTTCCCTTTTGCGCACTCTGTCGAAATGCCACGTGCCCGCATGCTCCTTATGTCGCCGTCCCACGCCTAGGCGTCCTCGGCGGCCGCCTAGCCGCCGTCGCGCCCGCTTGGTTTGCCACCGCCTCGCGCCCGCCTTTGACTGCCTAGGTCCGCCTGTGACTGCCCAGTCGCCTGACCTCCCGCCGAGGGGCCAAGTTGCGGCGGTCGGCTGCCGCTCACCGCCTAGGCGCCACCCAGGCCGCCTTTTGTATCATTGCTCCCCTCCCGTGCTACTCTTCTTTCTATTATGTACTCCATGACCAAGTCGACAGCCCACGGCCCATTTGCTACCCGCCCAATGCGTAGGAGATAATCATTCTTGAAGGCCTTGTTCTTTTTAGGGCTTTAGTCTTTTGGCTTTTTCAAAAGTTAAAATAAATGAGATGACTTTTTAAAGTTAATTCTCCAAACAACTTTTCGAGTCTTAAACCATATGTGCTATCCATATCGGTATCTCTGTCATCTACTGTTGTCTTAACAAATGCAAACAAAAGTCATCAGCTATAGCTTAAACAAATTTTAATTATAGTGCCATGTATACAGATATTTCACACATTTTTTTAGCTAGAGCGTCGGCACTGGATGGATTCTATTCCGAGCCATCAAAGAGACTTGAATAGGACGACAACCCCATGTTTGTTAGCTACGATAGTATTCACTGGTCAGCTATATCTAATCGTCTTCAAATCCGAAGTAGAATATTTTCATGAATATTCATTTATCCTCCTTATCCCTCCTTGATGTTCTTCCCAGTAGATTTTCTCCATGCCATTCTCCATGGCTCAAACTTCTTTTTTATCCCACTTACGTCCTGCACTAACTAGATCCCTAACTCATGTCATAAAATTAATCAGGATATAATTTAATTGAGTTTATTCTAATTTATTTGAATTTTTGGGATTTAACTGGATTTATTCAAGTTGTTTTGTTTGTAATCTTATTGTAACATCCTGATTTTTTGGGATTTTTAAAACCTTGAATTTAAAAATTAATTTTTGGAATTTTCTGAATTTTAATCATGCTTAAATGGAATTTTTTGAATTTAAAGAATTTAATATTATTAAAATAAATATTAACATAAGTTAAAAATATTTTATTTGAGTTCCTTGTGTCTCAAGGAATTTTCTAGTATTTTTGGTGAATTTTTGGGACTATTTTCTAGAGCTTTTTGATATTTATTTGAGTTTCTGGAAAAAGAAAAGAAAAAGAAAGCCTCCCCGCCATCCGATCCCCTTCCGCGTCACGCGTCGGCATCGCATCGGCCCGGCCCCGCCCGCGCAGCCGCTCCTGTCTTGCCCCGCTCTCCGCCGTCTGATCACTCCCCACCGCCACGCAGCAGCATCAGCCCGGCTCAGCCCCGCCTCGCCGTGCCACCACCCGATTCCCGCCCCGCGACGCGTGTCGTCCATCCGCGCCGCGCCCGCACGTGCTGCCCTAACCCTAGCCACCGCCGCTGCCCTCTCGCGTCCACGCCCGCCCATGTCCGTCCGATCTCCCCCGCGAAGGATCCTGGCCGTCCGTGTGTCCCGAACCGAGCCGCCCCCGCGCCCGCGCCGTATCCGGATCGAACTCATCGGTTCGCATGTTTTTATACGCCACCGCGTCTCGGTTCATGTGCCCGCCGCCTCTTCCGACCCCGCCGGAGCCGTCGTCGACGCCGCCCCCACCAGTGAGCCCCCGAGCCGTCTCCCTCGCCCGCGTCGCCTCCCAGTCTTCGGCGTCGCCAAACCCCACGCCCCGCTCTGCCCCTCGGTCCCCGAGCCGTGCCCGCGCCCACATCCGCGCCGAAATTTTTCTATTTTAACCCTTTTTTTGAAAAATATTCACATTTAGACCCCTGACAGTTTTAATTCGGTTTTTGGACCCAAAAGTCGGCGCCATGGGACACGGCGCCGAGCTCGCGTACCCGCTCCAGCGTGCCGGCATGCGTGGCGCCGTGGTGGCACCACCTCGGCGCCGTGTGTCGTGGCGCCGACCTCGGCGCCGTGTGTCGTGGCGCCGACCTCGGCGCCGAGTGTCGTGGCGCCGAGGTTGGCGCCGTGGGTCTTGGCGCCGAGTCTTTGAAACCTAAAAGGGCAAAAATCCCCCTTGGGATCTTTGGATGGTTCGGACGCACGTGAACTAATTTTTGTATACACATTCAAGATTTTGGTTTCTTGCTACAGGTCTCAATGATCTAATGCATTGAGATTTTAAACTTATAAAAACACATATTTGATTGACATCCTGGTGAAGACGTTTAGCTTCGGCAAGATTCAAGGCCTTGCCGACGTAAAGGTTTACGGTGTGAATCGATACTTCATTAGCGGCCATTCGTTGAGCATCTTTGTTTTGCCATGGAACTCTGTCCGTAATGTTCGTAATTCCACCACTAGTCCTAACATGCATGCCTTAGGAAAATAACTTGCCGGGTCTATTACATTTTGTCTCTTGGGTGTAGCGTGGTTGTTTCCCCTTTTGTCGCGCTCAAGATGGCTCCGCCACATCCTTCTTCTGTCACTCTTGGTCTTGAGAGCTGCCTCACGAGCTTGAAGCTCTTCCTCCCGACGCTTGATGGTCGCTTCACGTAGACTTAATCGCTCCCGCCTCCTTTGCAACTCATCCTCCTTGCCCTTCGACGGATTTGGTCCACCCTCACGCGGCGCTCTTGCTCAAGCCGCATCCGCCGCTCCACCTCGCAAGCCCGAGTCATCTTGACAAAGTATTGTCCTTTGTTTTCCACCGCATCGCCGGTTACTGGCCATGCCGGCGACACCGATCCACCCATTCGATGAACGTGCAAGCCTCGTGTGGCGTGGTAGATGTCATGGATAAAGTTGAAAACGATAACGTAAACAAATGATTTAGTTGTAAATCGTTACCACGAAGTCGCCATCCGTGTCCGACACTTGAAGAACCTACGGCCGATTTGGCTCGTTGTACTCGATCCGTCGGCACGCACAACATCGTCCAAAGCCGCAATGGCACTTCGGACGCTCATGCCACTCCGGCACTCCAAATGGGTCGGACCTCCAGGAAGACATTGATGTGTAGTAGTATTGAGATGTCTTGAGGAGGAGATGTGGTATGGAAGACATAGGATGCCTTAATGTAGGCGGGTTATGCAGTGCGATGGGCATAGTCCATGGAGGCATGAAGGCATAGTCCATGGACGACGGTAGGGGCCCCCGTTACTATCCGGAGGTCGTGAACACGTGACAGCTGCGTCATGAAGGCATCCAGCGAAGCAATAAATGGCTCTATGTAGGCTTTTCAGAGACTAGTCTCGTAATAAAGCGGCCCCGTCTCGTCTTGTCTGCGTAAGCGAGCCACTCTTCCCTCATTTGCACAAAGTCGCCGAGTCTTGTCTTGACAACTGCAGAATGACATGATGACACCTCCTCGGGCCTTTTCCATCCGCGTGCACAGTAGGGGGCCCCGTTACTATCCGGAGGTCGTGACCACGTGTCAGTTGCGTCATGAAGGCATCCAGCGAAGCAATAAATGGCTCTATGTAGGCTTTTCAGAGACTATAGTCTCGTAATAAAAGCGGCCCCATCTCGTCTTGTCTCTGCGTAAAGCAGGCCACTCGTCACCCTCGCTGCACAAAGCTGCCGAGTCTTGTGCTGACACTGCATAATGACATGATGACACCTCCTCGGGCCTTTTCCATCCGCGCACGTAGGGGCCCCGTTACTATCCGAGGTCGTGAACACGTGTCAGCTGCGTCATTTTCTTGGTCCCCCGGCCCCTACGTAGAGAACTCTTTAAATCGAACGAAGCCCCAGCCCCTTCTCCGTCGTGCAGAAACATACCATGTCGGAAGTCGAGGGTCGATCGAGTTGGGTCCCAAGGAAGACCTCCCATTGGAAAGGAGGAGAACTTGATTCACGATCGCCGATACCAAGCGGCGTGCTCAACTGCATGGCGAAAATGCGATACAATACTGACGCAGATTGTGCGAGTCTTGGATGGCCCGATCGATGGCGGGCGGCGTTTCTTCCGATGCCCACACTCGGGGTAGAAATTGCTAATAGTTCAATTTTCATTACTACTTATGGATCCTCCTTGTTAACCGTTCTTTCTCACGGATGGCGAAATCGACTTCTCACGCTGGATCGACCGCCTCACGAGCGGCATGTTGTCATGTACGTGACTACATTATGGGAGCGAATATTTGAGTTGGAGGAGCGAATCGAGACTCTCAACGAGGAGAACAACGACCTCCGCCGGCAGATGCAACGCGAGAGGGGCAACGAGGAGGTCGTGAACATAGGAAGCTCGTGCGATCTCGGATGTTGCTGCGCGAACCCTAGCTGCATATGTGTGTGCCACTACAACGACGCCACCACGCCCGAGGCGTCCACCTCAAGCAATACTCCATGTGGGTGCCACGAGGCTCGTTTGGTTTGTAGGCAACGAGGTGTATGGTTGATCTCGCCTATGTTGCTAATGTTTTATGCTATGTTGTACCATGTGTTTGTTGTTATCGTGTGTCGCTCTCATTGGAGAGTTCATGTATGTGCATGTAATGCAATGAAAGTACTTGTCATATTAAAATGATGCCTTTATTGTAGTTAAAATAATTTCACAAGCGCATGTGAAGCATTTAACACAACAATTGCATAAATGATTGCGCGAAACCATGCGACGTTACAACATCTCAATTACAAAAAGCATTCGAATATATTATATCGTGTTAGTCGAAATTTAGAGCCACTTTGTAAACACAAATAACACATGAATATAACATATACTCGTATGTACAACAAGTAGCTCGTTACAAAACTCACACGCCTCCTAGCCTTACCCTTACCAAGTGCATCGCTGCACGGAGTGTAACGGCTAGGCTCGTGGCGGCGTCTGCGTGCTACACGCCGAGTCGAAGCGCGTCAACGAGTGAGCGGACCTATCTCATCGTAAGTACGCTCCACCTCGTCCTCGTCGTCGTGGTGACCGCCTGGCTGGGAAAGTGTCACTCGTCGTGGGGACGAGCTCAGCTGTGGACCCCGCCGCGTCGGTCGCGCAAGTGCAGTCGGAGGCACGAGTACGTCCCTCGCGCGCTGTCCCCGCAACCACAACGACCGGCCGCACGGCGTAGCCGACTGCTAGCCTCGTCGCCCAACATTTTGTTAACCAACAAGATACGAAGAATATAGGTGAACAATTTTGTGAGTGGCTTTGTCGAAGCTTACCTCTAGGAAGCTACGCGCGTCGACGCGTCGCCGATCGTCTGGAGAAACTCTCTATGTCTGTGCACGGATCGCTTGATGTGTTGCCCTGCAAACAAGCACAAGAATGGATATTTGGCTATATGTAGAGGTTTTTATGTCTATTGGAATATAAGCAATGAGATTGAACATTACCACTCGGTCCAGGATCGGTGCCGTCTCCACCTGCGTCCCAAGTCGAGTAGACTGATCGTAGGCGGTGTCTTCATCGCCGGAGGACTCAATGTCGGCATAGTCATCTTGAGTCCATTGTCCCTTAAGCTTGGTCCGCGTCGAAGCCTGGTACCAAACTTGGTACCGCCGGAAGTGCGCGTTGCTGTGCGGCTCGTCGTTGTCATCCACGTTGTCCTGAAAGTGTCCCCACTCCTGAACGTACACGTGGTGGTGCTGCTCGAAGTCTGTGACCTTCTTCTGTCGTTGACGATCAAATCTGCATGTCACGTAACCCAATAAGTAAAATTAGTGAAAACTCAATTAGAATCCAAGGTTAGAATTGAAATTGCATGGCACTTACTTGTGCAAGGCCACAGACGTGGAGAAGCGGCGCTCATCGCCTGTTGCCTCATACCAAAGCGACGTGCTACTCTCGTGGCGGTGATACTCAACAAACATAGAAACAGATTAGGGGCACCTCATCACGTAGAGGGCCTCGTCTATCTTTGCCTGCATCTGCGCTGGGCCAATGGCCTCCACCTCTTGCTCGGCGGACGGCCCACTTAACTCGCATAGCAACAATTAACTTGTAAGGTACTATACAAACAAATGAAAATCACGATACCAAAGGGAATTAACTTACATTGGAGGCCGTGGCGCATCTAGCTCGTTCGTGAACTCTAGGTAGGCACGCCGTCTGGCGTAGGGAATCGAGACACGGTCCCAAAGATATGCCAATGTCGGACGTCGACGAAGAGGAACCTCTGCGAACCATGGGCGAGGAGGCAAAACCGTGGGACGACCAAGCGGTAGGCGACACCACATCCACGGTGGAGGAGGTAGAGGCAACCACCCATCGACGAGTTCGCGAAGTCCGGCGACACGCCCGCAGAGGTGGCGTAAAGGAAGGCCAACACCGGAAGCCCGGTGCATCGCCCGCCGTGTCCTGGATCGGTGAGGCGGTGGATGTACATCCACGACGCGCCGTCCCCGTTCCGTCGGGAAGAGAACGCAGCCAAATAAGTGAATGATCCATGCCCTGCAAGTATATGTAAAATGATATTAAATCAAACTAAGTATATGTACAATCGGACGACGAGTTGGATCGATATCCACCCGCACTGCGAGAGTAGGCAACCGTCGCTCGTCCGCACCTTTAGGACACATCTGCGAAAATCTGCGGAGCGGTGATTGGAACTCTGTAGTGCGATGGCTCGCCTCGGCAGAAGCTCTCTCGAGGAAGGCCTCTACCGGGCTCTCCAACCGATGGCACGCACGGTCCGATCATCGGGCGGCCGTGAATGGCGACACCAAGCATCTTACGAGTGTCCTCGGCGTAATAGTCATCTCACCGAAAGGGAGGTGGAAGGCGTGAGTCTCGGCCTCCACCTACATGATACCAAAAAGAGGACGACATGTCAGAGAATTTGAGGCGCACATAGCCGATAAACAATGAACATGCAAGTGGAGCAATGGTTTACGAGAATACCATCCTTGGTGCGGTGATGGCCGGGGGGTTGAAGTTGGGCAACCCACGGCGAACCTGGTAAGAGATGACGTCTAGGCCAGCCCTCTCCAGGAAGGGAGTGTACCTCTCATCGTACCGCATGTCCAGGAACCCGTCATGGGTTCGAGGACGAAGGATGGGCAGCTCCTGTATAGAATACACAAATTTTTTTAGTTAATCCATCAACATAAATCATTAACTGTACAAGAAGTGATGAAGGCAGTACCATCCCCTCCGCGGTGAGCCGTCCTCGGTGGTTCTCCTCGTAGTACGGGTCTAGCAGGTGCAGTTGCGCCATCCTACAACAAAATTAGAATTTGTCAGTCCAACATAGAAGAAAACAAAAATTTTAACATTTATAAATTATGGAAGCAACTAGACGAAATATGAAACATAACGTACAACAAGCACTCTTTTTGACTAAGTGGCCAATGGCATGTGCGTGAATTGTGGCCAAGTCTACCACATCTGCTACATTGGTTCTGCTCGGGGTCAGTAAGAAAGGGGTTGCTCTCCTCGCCTCGTTCTTTCCTGGAAGCTGATCCATAACCATCTTGTGTCTCGTCCTCTTCCTCGTTCCACGTTTGTTCCAACGGCTACCCGGATCCGCAATGTATTTGGGCCCGGTGTATGGTGGCCACTCTCCTCATCCCGTAAGGCTCGAAGCGGGAGACCACGTAAGCACAAGGTTGTCAACACCGAACTCCCGAGGTATCTTGCTCTCGAGACAAAGTTGCGATGCCTTGCTGCTGCCACATAATGAGAACATGGAAAGTGGTGCGCCTCGGTTTACCACATGTGCATGAGAAAGCAATAAGGACAACCTTATGCCTCCTCGTCGGCGGAGCTCTCCATCGGTCGTTGTACCACCCTTTCTACAACCTCGTAAGTGCCCGTGGCGTTGTCAAAACAATGTACCTCATGTGCCTCGGCCCTCGCCTTTGCCTTTTCAAGGTGCCGCCGGTTTTGGCGCCCATCTCACTTGTTTACTCTGAGCGCCATTGCATGTGCGTATCTTTCGTTGAACAGGCAACAAGCTTGTAAAAGGTGAAGGATACGATAGCATTGACAGCATACCACGTATACCCTAAGCAAATTATTGAAGGATTCGGCCATGTTGCTTGTTTGAAACTCGTACCTCCACCACCATCGTCATGAGCCCTTGTCCATTTGTCGACATCTCTCATCAATCCCGTCAACCACCGTCTACCTTCCGAGTTTGTTGCGTATTAAGTGTTCCAACTTCTCCGAAAGAACTTGACCTCAAGCATTCGAGCGACCTCCTCGAGCGGATGAAAGTTATCCTTCGTACCATCCTTACGGAGTAGATTCTCGGCAAGATCCGAGTACACCAACGGTGGTGCAAAGCTGGATACCCGGTATTCGCTCTGTCGGCGCAAGTATGCCCCGGTGTCTATCGGATATGACACCAACCTCCCTACGGGGCCGACCACGTGCCTCGAGAACGAGCCGCATGAACCATCCCCATCCGTCTTTGTTCTCCTCTCAACCAAAGCAAGCGCCAAAGGAACCAACGCGTTATGCGCGTCACAGAAATGGCTATCGGTGTGCCCGGTACTTGCCAAGAAGAAACGTACCGTCAATGGAGAAGACGGGACGACAATGCCGAAAGGCCTCGATGGACTGAGCAAAGCACCAGAAAGCACGGAAGAATATCTGCATCCCATCTTGAGTACATTCGTTCGGTTTCGGGACGTACTCATAATGCATGCCGGGATTAACCGCTTTGATTGCATTGAAGAGTGCTGGCAACTGCAAGTACCCATCTTCCCAGTCCCCATATATCATCTTCCAGATGCGTTGCTTTGCCCTCCATGCTTTCCCATATCTTATCTCGTATCCAAATTTCTCCTTAACAATCCCAGCAAGTGTCTTCACCTTCATATTGGGTTCTCCCTTTACTATGTGACACAATGACTTGGCAATAATTGTAGAGGTCAACTGCCGATGCTTCGCTTGAGCTCGCTCGGCACAAGTATGTGGGCCAACGATTCTTGTGATCTTGAACTTTCTGTGTCCTTCGTTTGCTAGCACAAACCCTCCATCCACATGTTTCCTTCTCGCACACTGTGTACCTCCGCTGCACATAAGAATGCCTCACCTTGAATGGCCTTTTACGAATCACTGCATACTCCTGCAGCCACCTTTTCAATGCAGACATGTCCTCAAACACCATGCCCTTCTCAATTGTCATGCTTGACCCGGCCTCAGGAGCATCTAGCAACTCGTCATCCCTTCCTTCTGCATAAGCCTCATGAGAATGCCGAAGATCGCTGAATTCATGAACTGATGGATCCCGGCCAGGGCAATAACGCCTAATCAGCTCAATATCACTTTCGGTCAGCTCTCCAAAAGGGCGGTCATCATCGGAATCAACGGCCCTTGCGATCTCGTAAGGCTCTAAATCATCCACAATTTGAACATCCACACTGTTGGAGTCCCTACAGACTTCTTCAACGTTGCTAGATGGAGCAACGGGAGGATCACCCACATTACAAATAATGTCTCCTGCATCATAAGCACGAAAACGATGGGATCGAGACAAAAGAATGGAATGACTGGAAAAGGCTACAGTGTTGCTCGACACTTACTGGGATGATCCAGAGGGGCCACCACGGCACATTCAACTCGAGCTGGTTGAGAAATCTGAACCTCGTTCGGGGCAGATAGAGCATCAGGCACCTCAGGCACTTCTTCCACATCCACCGCAAGGTCCGGCAACGGAGGGTCAAAGGGTGCCTGATCACCTAGTTCCGGTGAAGAACCATGAGGGGTGGGATCAATCGACACCTTCCGCACAACAAGGTCCAAACATTGGAACTTATTCCTCATAACCAATTTGACATATTTGTCCCACTGATCCTCACAACCAATTAAGATCAACCGCCTTAGAATTGTGTCTTTCGAACCGAAGTGAAGTAACCCCTCAACTGTGATACTCTCCTCGTTTGCATGACAATGTAGCTCCTCCCGAGTCCTGGCAACCAACTCACTAAACGACGGCCTATCACTGAATATCAGAGGCACCCTTTGCATTTCAACAAATCGAACATTTCCATAATCATCACTTGTCACACTGCCTCCATGATATAGGGTCACTAGGTTGTCCATCTACTTCATACATAAAATATGTTGAAATAACATCAGTAACATGTTGAAATACCATCAGTAACAAAACCATACTATGAAACAGTTGTCCACCATTGAGAAGTTATGGTTGGCAATAGCAGGTTACCTAATTTATCCAAAATTAATGAAGTTAGCATAGTTTAATCAATTCATACTACTTTAATCAATTCATACCTAATTTAGTGATTCGTCATTTATATTTGCGGATCAAACTCTATATGCTTAAACTCTTTATCTTTGCTTAATATCGGAACGGTAAGACAAATCACCTAATATTTCTTCTCGTGATCTCTCCATACTACTAGTCTTTACTACTTTCAGTCACAATTCCACATACGAACACAAAAACACCAATCTCTCCATCCTGTAATTAATACGGCTATACCGATTATTCATCCCCTTACTAATCACATATGGTACTAATTGCTTACTCAAAGCAGTCACTAATCATCCCGGCAAGCATTAATCTAAATACTTGGCATTTTAATGGCTACATGAATCGATAAACAACCAAAGAGGAGGGGTTCCCTTAGCCCCGATTGATTAGATTGGGGTTCTACCTTCTTTTCCTTGGCAAACGGGTAGATCAAGATCGGATCGATCCTCCCCTTTTCTTTCCTCCTTCTCCTTTCTCTCCTCCTCCTACAATGCACGGGTGAAAAAACTACTAACTGGTTGCTATGATGTAGAAGATATAAAATACTAAACATGAATAGCAAGTATTCCCACAAACGACAAGTCTTTCACAAGATACTAGTAACCATGCACAGCAAGTATGAATGGCAACCTACCATTGATCAAATGTAGTCATTGTTCCATCTAATAGTCATCGAGCATGTCGTACAAGAACTTCTACTAATTGACAAGTATCTAACATAACAAGAACATCCACATAACAAGAACTTCTACTACTAAGCATGAATAGCAAGTATTCCCACAAACATCGCGGTACAATAGCAAGTATCAAATGTAGTCATTGTTCCATCTAGTCATTGAGCATGTGGTACAAGAACATCTACAATCGCACTATCGAGTTAACATGCAATGTCCTGTGCTCACGTGTATATCGCACGTGTGGTAGTCGTGCGGCCGCCGGACGTGGGAGGGGAGGAGGAGGAGGGCGGCGGGAGAGGCGGGAGAGGTGGGAGGCGGCGGGGAGGACGGGAGGGGAGGGGTGGGGAGGCCGGGTGGGGAGGGAGGCCGGGTGGGGAGGGAGGGTGGGCGGCGGGGAGGCCGGCTGGGAGGAGGGGGGGGCGGGGAGGCCGGGTGGGGAGGAGGGTGGGCGGAGGGGCGGCGGGGAGGCCGGGTGGGGAGGAGGCGCGAGGAGGCCGGGAGGGGGAGGAGGCGGCGGAGGAGGCCGGGAGGGGGAGGGGGCGGAGAGGCGGCGGGGGGGCCGGGGGGGGGAGGGAGGCGGCTGGGGGGACGCCGGGAGGAGGAGGGAGGCGGCGGGGGGAGGCCGGGAGGGGCGGCGGGGACGCCGGGAGGGGGAGGGAGGCGCGGGGAGGTCGGGAGAGGGGTGGGCGGGAGGCGGCGAGAGATCGGGGGCCGGGGGATTTTTGCGATTTTTAGGTTTAGCTAGCTCGGCGCCAAGATCCACAGCGCCGAGGTCGGCGCCACGACACACGGCGCCGAGGTCGGCGCCACGACCAACAGCGCCGAGGTGGTACCACCTCGGCGCCACGCAGGACGGCACGCTGGAGCGGGTACGCGACCTCGGCGCCGTGTCCCACGGCGCCGAGACGTTTTATCTCGGCGCCGTGGGAGACGGCGCCGACCTTTGGGTCCAAAAATGGAATTAAAACTGCCAGGGGTCTAAATATGAATATTTTTCAAAAAAGGGGCTAAAATAGAAAAATTTCGGACATCCGCGCGATGCTTCGCACGGCGCGCCAGCCACGCGTCGATCATCAGTCGGCTCCCCGCCCCGATCCGCAACGTCGCCTCAGATCCAGATCAAGCCACCACCGCCGCGCCTGAGCCCGTGCCACCTCAGCCGAGCCACGTCAGCCCTAGCGCCTAGTCAGCGCCACGTGTCGCTGCCACATCAGCGAAAATCCGTCCCCGATGCCACATCAGCAGCCACGTCAGCTTGCCACGTGTCGCCACGTTAGCCACACCAGCCGCCCTAGCGTGACATTGTTCCGTGCACTAGGTCCACCGTGGACTGGTTCTCCCGTGGACCAAGTTCACAGCACAATACCCTTTTTTAATTTTTTCGAATTTCCTTTAGGGTTTATTTTCCGAGAGCCCATTCTCCTCCGTCCTAGCTCCGATTGAACCCGTTCTTTTTTCTAAATTCATCTAAAATCAAGCTCTAGTTTTTTGTTCTAGTTTCATGATTTTTGGAGTTCATTTGCTTATCATTTTATGTATTTCTGTTATTTCGATCGTTTTCTCTCTCGTTAGATTCCGATTCCGGAGGTGCAGGAGCTATGCCCGAAGACCAAGAATACCTCACTGAGCATAACCAAGGCAAGTCGTGTCCTTTGATCATATTGAACCCAGTTTGCAAACTATTATTTAATTATTTTATTTTAAATTACATTGCATTGCTACTTTATTACAAAACGTTGTACCTGGTAATTATTGCCCCAATTGATTACTTCCCTCCTTGATAATTTTGAACACCCTGATACCATTGTCACCATAGGTTGGATAATTTAATAGTGATGTTATGCTAATTGTCACATGAGTTGGTATGCTTAGAATGCTTAGCCATGCTTTTAGTCTCGATGGGTTTCATCATTACAAGTGATTAATTAACTTGACTTAATGAGATATGGAATCGTGGTTGGAGCCACAGAGAATCATGGTTGGAGCCACAGTTATAAAATTTGGACCCTGACATTGGTGTATCATTGGTGTTGGTTATACAAAATTGGTTTTCACTCGGGCGAGTGATCGTGCAGTAAAGGGGGAAGTGTTGGAGCACTTCAAGGGATGTGATAGTCTCGCCCGGGTACACTTAAGGACTTAATTTTGTTTGCCATTGATCTGAGTCTTACCGTGCAAACCACATGTCTGGTATGAGACAGACCTGGCTGATTAATTAGGGATGTTTCAATTTCAATTCTCGCTGGGTTGAACATGGTTGCTGATTTCCATGAGGCGCAAGAGGGGGCAATTATCGACTAGGTGGTTAACCTATTCGACGGCGAAACCTTAGTGGGCGGGATTGAGTTAGAATTGAACTTTGTAAAGGCCTTGTTGTGATTTTCTTAGGCTGAGGCTAATCACATCGTGTGGGTACAGTTGTTTATGGACACGTCCTCGGTCATGGACAACGCTCGGTGATTTCACACGAGGTATAGTTATTTATAAAAACTTATGGATTGTGATTAGACAGTGAATGGTTAATTCACTGTTGGTTTAACTTATGGATGGGAGGTCCATGAGCGGTTGGTTTAACTTGTGAACGGGAGGTTCGCAAATGGTTATGTCAATTCCTTTGATTATTATTTATTATTATTTTATTTAAAGTGCGCCTTCAATCTATTTATTGTATTTATCTTCAAATATTGTTTTATGCAAATTAACCTTTCAGCCCTCCATTGGTAAGCCTTGCATACTATATTGCATTCATTTGTTACAAACGACTTGCTGAGTACCAATGTACTCACGGCTTTATGCAAAATGTTGCTCAGTTGAGGAGGAGGAGTATCACCAGCAGGAGGTTCCAGAAGGAGAGTACTTCGACGACTTCACGGATTAGGCTTTGTTCTCCATTCGATAGCTTGTGGGCTTGTTGATTGGCCGCTACGCTTTACTTTGGATTTCCGCTGCTAGATTTTGTGAAGCCCTTCGGGCTAGTCTATTGTAAGCTTGACCATAGGGTCGTACTTTTGAGATTTATCGATATTTAAGTTTTTCCTTTTATTTTAACGTGTATATGGTTGTGATCACATCTATGTTTGACTGTGTGTACTAGCGTGATCCTGGGACTAGTGCAGTATACACAGATAGTCCGGATTTGCATATTCGGGTCTCGACACTTATGCCAATTGGTTTTTGGAATTTCTTGCGGAAATAGAAGTCTTGAAGGAGCATCGGTTCAAGCAAGATCAAGACCAAGATTTTCAAAATATTGAGCAAAGACAAATCATCATTTTGATTATATTGCACCAGTTTTTTTGAATGCAAAGTATATTGTTTTAAGTTATCAAATGCATGCTTTACTTTGACTAAAATTATATTATCATTAATTCTTAGTTAATGTTGTATTATTATTCATTTACTACCACCCATTTCTTGACTTTGGACATAATCACTTATCACCCTAGAATTAATGGTATACATATGAGTTGATAAATCTGTATCTAAGTGTCATACTTAGCCTAGCTTATATATATCGACATGTAAGCATTAAATTGTCTGGGCATCATTTTAATCATGAAAACTTATTTTTGGGTAGCCATTGGATAGAAATGGCTGATATTTTTAAACATAGAAAATATTTTCAAAACAAAACTCAGAATCTGTTTTAGAGTTGAGCGGATGGTATGTATGGCTGTGTGGATAGAGCATGAGATCTTGGTATGCGATGGACTCGTCCCAAGTCAACTAAGACCAAATCATGGGATGACCTCCTAGGTAAAATAGTGTAACCACAAGTTATAATGGATGTTGCCTAGCCAATTAATTTGTATTGACTTTGTGTTGGTTACACAATTGGGTGGAATATGGAACTAAGTTGAAGGGAGAACTTTGTCCATACTGCGCAAGATGGAGCTTCCAATTTGGGTGGATGGAACCCTTCAATGGTGGAAGGCCTTGTAATGGTCTTCTTGATATGTATGTCTAAAAAAGCATGTGGAACATTACAAGTTAATCATCTCATGTAGGTAAAGTGTACAACCTCTACAAAGTGAAAACTATTCGAACAGTCGTACCCACGGTCAAAGGTGGGCATGGGAACTTGCTTGATATAGTCTCTGCTTTATAAAAATCATTTGTGAGTGTGAAAAAATGATTGTGGATGAAACCCTAGATTTTAGTCCTGCCTAGAAAGAACCCTGTGGTTATTAGTGGGTGGATAGAACCCTAAAACTGTTAGAGCATATGGTTGATGGGACCATTTTCTATTCCTGGGTGGATAAAACCTTTAGGAACTATTCTCCGCTAGCAGGTAGATGGAACCTTCGCTAGTATTATACAAAACTACTCAATTTCATTGCACTTGGTTTAGTTAAAATGATAAGTCTCAACATTTTTACATATTTTGTTGCAAATAAAGCTTTCTGCAAATAAAAGAAGCTCGAGCCTCCCTTTGTTCAGCTTTGCAGCTATTATAATTACATTTTATGTGGTGGCTTGTTGGGTACCTTCATACTCACTGTTGCTCAATTACCGTCATTTAGCAAGATGAGAAGAAGGCCCTGCTAGCTCTATTGGTGTCCGAAGAGACTAGAAGTAAAATAGGCCAAGAACTAGGTCATGATCCCCCATCAATTGCCTATAGGCATATCCTAAGGGTCTTGCCTATTGTGTTTTGTTTTTGTCTCCACTGCAATTATTTTTGGTGTTTGGCCTGATCGGCTCATGTGTAAGTCAAGCGACTGCATAGTCTATTTTTGTGTTGTTAAATATTATCTAATAGTTTTGCTTTTGCGAGATATGTGTTTGATATATAATGATGTAACCGTGTGCACCAGCTACTGATTCAGGGACTAGTGCTGATTTACATAGATGGTTCCGGGCAATAAATCTAGGGTCCGACACTCAACTCAAGTCTAGCAACTCTTGTATGTGCTTAGAAGCTGAGGACATGAATGGTATTGACTTATCTTGCTGTAAATATGCTCTGCTAGATTTGAAACTTAATAGTGATGTGGGCAAAATTACCGAATTAACTGATGAAAGGCTTCACTCTAAGACTCTCATGTTTATTGTTGAAATCAATGCTTTAATTAGAACTCTAAATGACTTCAATGCTAAAAAACTAGAGACTGTCTATTAAAAAAAACTAGAGACTGGGAAGGGGAAGAACTGAGACTGAGAAGAAGATTCAGAAGAATCAGAGGATCCAAAGGAAGAAGAAGTTGGGGAGGAGTAGAGCCAGAGGAAGAAGCAGCCAATTCCCAATTCTTCTTTCTTTTATGTACTCCACGACCAAGTTCACAGCCCACGGCCCGTGATACTGCCCGCAAAATGCACAGGAGATAATCATTTTTGAAGTAGCGTCATTTATTCTGTATCACCAGTTTTAATTACAGTGTCATGTATACAGATATTTCACCCTTCTCTTTTAGCTAGAGCGTCGGCGCTGGATGGATTCTCTTCCGAGCCATCGAAGTCACTTGAGCAGGACGGCAATCCCATCTTTGTTCTTTAGCTCCAACCCCAACCACGCATGCTTTAGTAAAAGCACCCAAAGCACAATCGCAAGCCATTGGAAAATGCTCATGAGTAAGACCATACACAAGAGCTCGTTGCAAATCTGCAACCACTATTGACAGCTGCTCTCCTAGCTATTTCCATTCTTCCTCCTTCACCTGACGTAAACGTCATTCTTCTGGGAGGAAAAAACATCAACATTCCATGATGTTTAGCGAATTTTTTAAATAATCCAATTTTTATTAGAAATTACAGAAATATACCCTCACAAAATTTTTTTACAAGAATGGTCTCCAGTCACCCAGCCGTCATACAGTCATTGGGCCATTGGGCAACAGATACTAGTCGCCCAACGGTAGGGCGACTGGGACCTGTCGCTGAACCATTGGGCGAATGAAAGCCAGTCGCCCCACTGTTCGGCGACTGCAGCTGAGTCTATTTTTTGCGGAACTGCACCCCCACCTTGCATGGGGCTAAATGGCAATTGTTGTACATAGGTAAAACTTACGAAATTGTGTGTATGAGTTGTATTTATTTTTTTAAAAAATAGAAGACAATGTTGGTTGATCCATTTGTGATTTTCGTAGTTTATGAATAATACAAAATACGTTAGATTCGCAATAACATTTTGCGATCGTTGTATATTGTTGTAGTGCAAGAAATTTTGTGAATTTTTTTTTAGGACGATTGAGATAGCAATGATTGGTAAGAACAAAGGTAAGTGATATTATGATGCAACCGGGAATTCATATATGGAGGAGAACTTATTTTTTTCATATTGTTGGATGTCTTGCTACACGAAGAATTAAATGCGAAAAGATGAGTAGGTGTGCTTTTGTGAATTAAAATAGACTTCATAATAAAACTGGAAATAACACGGCGCGCAGGGTTTGGTTACATATATAAGAAAGAACATCATACACGATGCAACAAACCAAAGTATTCCTATAATACATACGCGTCTTTTTGGAATGGAAATAAATTCGACCTTCGAAGAACTAGTGCGGAACAGCCCAACCTACTGCGAGGACCGGGGCCATTTTTTCTTCCTTGTGAGCTCGGCATTGAACTCCTCTGTGGCCTCTTTATCCTTGGCCACCGTGTTCCTCTTTTTATCGTGCTCCCTCTCGTGAGTCTCATGCTCTCTACACGTGCATGCCTCGAGATGAGATTTCGTCTCCTGACGTATACGCTCGGTTTGCTCGTCATTACGGCAGACCTCCTCCCGGATCTCGCAGGCCCTTTTGACATCCTACTCCTCGAAGTCGAGAACCCACTAGTCATATGGGTGGACCTCTAGGTCGATCCACTTGCGGTAGCCACATAGCAGTTCCGAGGACTGTGGATAGACAGGAGAGGTTGGTAGTATGTACTTTAAAAGAAAAATAGAAAGGGAAACTGTAACATCCCAAAATTTTGTTCCTTTATTAAAAATCAATTCTGGAATTTATTGGATTTTTTTTCTGGAGTTATTTCAAAGTCCTGATTTAAAGAAAATTTAAAACTTCTGTTATTAAAAGATCAAATTAAGTTCATTGCATTTCCTGTAATTCAAACAAATGTATTTCACTTTCCTAAAGTCAAATCTGTAATTATACTAATTTTTAGAATTTTATAAAGAATTAAAAACTTCCCTTTTAAGTCAAACTGTGCTTTTTCAAAATATACTTATCAAATTGGGTGCAAAATATTTTTATTAAGTCCCAGTCAGTCCCAGAATGTTCTCTGAATTTTTCTGGATTTTTCAAAACTTATTTGGTATTTTTCTGAGTTTTCTAAAGCTAAATAGCATTTCTGGAAATCAAAAAGGAAATAAAAATCCCAAACTCCCTCAGGCTGCCGCGTGTCAGCCATCGGAGCCCCTCCGCGCCGCCGGATTCCCCCTCAGCCGTCCGATCTAACTTAAACCCTCATCCCGCCTTCCCTCTCTCCGCTTGTGACGCGTGTCGCGCATCGGGCAGTTCACTCCCGCGCCGGATTTAATCCTCGCCGCCCGCACCAACTTACCGCTTCCCCCGCTTCATTCTCCCCTCCGATCGGCACGTGGCCTCATCCGGGCCGTCCCCTATTGCCGTACCTCATCGCAGCCGCCCCCTCCCACTTAAGCACCGATCGGCCCCGATTTAATCCTCGTTGTCGGATCGAATCTCGGCCGTCCCCGCTCACTTACCCCTTCGCAACGCGCCAGCGGTCCCGATCTATTCCACTCGCCACGCGTCGCGGATCCAACCGTCGTCTCCTCACTCTTTCCTTTTCCCTCTCTCGCTGACGTACGGGCCCCACCTGTCAGGCCCTTCGTCCCCGCCCCTTTCCTTTCTTCCTCTCGCGATCGCCGCCGCTGCCGCCGCCATTGATTGGCGAAGCTTTGAAAGCCGGTTTCTTGCCAGTCATTCCCCGCATCACCGCATATTCGAATTAACCCTCCCCGATCCGTTGCGGGCATAAAGTCCCCCAATTACGCCCCCCTTCACCGGCGCATTCATCCTCCCCGCCCGTTGCACTCCGGCGGACTTCGCGCGGCCGTTACCCTCCTCCTCGGCCTATAAAACCCGTGCCCCGAGGTCCCTCTACCCACACCGCCACCCCTCGTGCCTCTAATTCGCGAAATTAAGCTTCGGAGCCCCCCTGCGCTTGTTTCTCCCCGCCGGCCACCCGCAACTCCGGCGAGCAATCGCAGCCGCCTCAGGCTTCCCCGCTCCTCGCCGGTGCCTCCCCGACCTTACTGGTGCCCAGGCGATCCTCGGCGACCACTCCCCCGAGCATCTGCGTCGCCGGAACCTCTCCGCCGCCGTGAACCCTCCTCCGACCGCCACCCCTCTCCGCCGATCTTCAGTTCCAGTCATCCCCGAGCGTCGCAGAAGGTACCCGAGTGCTTCCCGCGTCCCCACCTGTCAGCCTCTGCCCGAATATATTAATCTTAGGGCTAATGTCATAATCTATAATTTCCTTTAGAAAAATAATTCGTGCTGACGTCATAAATTCTTTTCGGTTTAAAAATAAATCCAGAAAATACCCTTTTTCTTTTATTTTGAATTTAAACTTTGGAATGCTATAACTTTTGCATTTTAACTCCAAATTGACCCATGCAAATTTCTAAATTTTTCTAAAATCATGATCTATCCATTTCTGGAATAAGTTTTAATTTTTGAAATTTATTTAAATTTTGTTTGAATATATTTTGTAATCCCAAGATTTAAATTTAAATTAAAATTTCTAATTTCTTTTAAAAGCCTCAATTCCTTTCCAAGAATTGTTGGTCCACATCCAAAATTCAAAATTCTGTCTCCCAGTTTATTTTATAATTTTTTTGGAAGTTATTTGGATTTCATTTGAATTTTGTTTTGAATTTTCTATGAATTGACTCTTTACGTTAGATTTCGACGATTCCGGAGATGCTGAGTTCGACGATTCTCCGTAGGGCTTCGATCAAGGCAAGTTACACCTTTGATCATGTTGAACCTAATATTTCAAATGTATTTATATTGTTTTACTGTATATGCATGTGTATCTTTACTTAAATATAATTCAAATTTGTTTTAAATTTAGTTATACCCATAATCCTTTGATTATAGCCAATTTGAATTTCGAATTCCTATACCTTGTCACCCTAGCTGAAAACTAGTTAGTACTATAGTATTAACTAGAAATTTTATAGAAATGCTTAGCCTGGCTTAGTATAACTTTAGGTGGGATCAAATGTTTCACATGGAATGACGATATAAAAATAAAGACTTGACTTCGATGAGTCGAGGATGATTTATGAAAATTGTTTAAAAATGAAAATAGAAACTTATGTTTTGGACTTAGGCTAATGGTTAGGTGGTGGGTACCGGCATGCCTCGTGTTTGGTGACACCTGGTTGATTGTCGTGTACGGGGAAATGTGGTTGGGCCTAAACCAACATAAGGACCATTTCTGTGATTCATTTTACGAAGTCACTTCGTACTACCACAAGTCCGGTATGGGACGGACCTGGCTAAGTAATTTATGAAGTTCCAAACATAGTCTCGCTATAGAGTGAATGTGGCGCGCGCGGTGTGGGAAGTCTCACATGGCACCAGAGGGGGCTCCAACTCGTGGATTCGAGTTGTGGTGAAACCTTAGTGGCGGCGTGATTATTTTGGCTATGGATCATCGGAACAGCCTTGTCATGAACTCTCCGCCGCACACCCAAGGCAGTGTGTTTATCACGTGGCCCAAGTGAGAGGGAATGTCTTGTGGGTAAAGTTGTACACCTCTGTAGAGTTAAAAACCTATCTAGATAGCCGTGTCCACGGTCATGGACATGCTGAGTAAAGTTGTCACAGATTAGACTTGGATTTTGTCAAACTTGATTTTTGAGCAAACAAATAGCAGTCTTGGTTCTGGTCCGGGTGGATTCCCGTGGATAGGTTAGTGTGGGTTGGAGCCTACACTAACGATAATACTTGTTAAAAACTATGTTCGTATACTGTATTAAAATTCAGCTTTTCGTATTTACGTTATTGTATTTAAATTCAAGTATTGCTTTCCGCACATTGCCCTATTAAACTTTCCTTTGAAATCCCTTATGCATGCATCAACTCTGTTATAATTCCTGGTGTAACTTGTGTAAGCATTTACTTGCTTACCTTGGGAGTACTTCTGTACTCACCTTGCTAAATCTGTTGCCAGACTTCGAGGGCGACTACGACGGTGAGGACTACTTGGTAGTAGGGCGCGTCTTCTGATCATTCGCCTATGGGAGATTTGGATGGGCATCTTTGCCACCTTTACTATTTTTTCGCTGTTCTTGTTTATTTTGTTGGCCTTGTGCCCTTATTGTAAGACTTGACCTTAAGGCTGTATTTTCGTTTAATAATATTTCGTAGTTATTTTTGCATGATATACATTGCTATTAAACCTGTGTGCACTAACTTTTCCTGGGATAGTGCGATTTACACAGAGGGACTCGGAGTTGTTGTTCCGGGTCCCAACAGAAACACGCTGTAACAGGTCTTTATCGGCTTCTAATAACTGCTCGTGTCCCGATGGTAGTCGGGATAGACACAGGAGTTTTTTATGCAACCCTAGTAACACATGCCCTAGCTGAGCTACTGTTTAGACTTGAAGAATTTGCATGGGTCCTTGCACTAACGGAGGGACAGCGTCTCCCTCTCGGGTGGGTGTTGCGGCCAACACTTGGTTGGAATGTTTGGGACGGGGTTGCTGCTATGGGAGGCATCATTGTAAGGAGCTGACCTCGTGGCACGCTTTGCTTGTTTGGCCCGGGCTGCAGCAGCCCTTAGTTGTTCGTCATGGCCTGCAATAGACCTTACTAGTTCGCGGGTCTCCTCCTATTGCTTCATCATTTTATCTCATTGCTTCTTCTGCCTCTTGTCTATCCCGACGTGGTGAAGTAAGCTATGGTTTAGTGATGGGGTTTGGTTGTGTAGTGTTCTCTCTCAGGTTTTTTCACCTCCTTTTATAAGCCAAAAGATTGATATGGTGTGGTTAATTTCATGTGAGTAGTTTGCGAGGCAGAGTGTTGCCTTGTCTTTCAAAAAAGTTGCTAGCAAAAAACTAGCCACCTGGTCTTGTCACTACACAAAGCTACCACATCTGGTCTTCTCACTGCACAAAGCTACTCCATCTGATCTTGTCACTGCACAAAGCTGCCCTGTCTGGTCTTGTCACCACGCAAAGCTGCCCCATCTACTCTTGTCACTGCGGAGAGCTGCACCCTTTGGTCTTGTCACTACGCAAAGCTACCGCGTCTGGTCTTATCACTACAGAAAGTTGCACCCTTTGATCTTGTCACTGTGCAAAGTTGACCCGTCTGGTCTTTGTCACTGCACAAAGCTGCATCGTCTGGTCTTGTGACTGAGCAAATCTATCTTGTATGGTCTTGTCACTACACAAAGCTGCCCTATCTAGTCTTGTCATTACGTAAAGCTATCATGTCTGGTCTTGTCACTACGGAAAGCTGCACCTTTTGGTCTTATCACTACGCAAAGTTGACATGTCTAGTCTTGTCACTACGCAAAGCTGCCCCATCTAGTCTTGTGACTGAGCAAAGCTGCCCCGTCTGGTGTAGTGATTGCGCTAACATGCCCCATTTGTTCTTGTCACTGCATAAAGCGCAGGGAGCTGTCACGTCGTGGTATGCGCAGTCCTTTCTTTTCGGGCAAGAGGCCAGTTCTCTCTAGGGCAAAGCTGCACAAAGGTAGCCTCTCCCCACGGGCTATAAAATGCATGCCCCACCCCCTTGGTAGTACGAAAAACTACCTTCTTCATCCTAGAGTAACATACCATGGCAGACGCTGAGGGGCTAATTAAACATAGGTCACCAAAAGAAAACCTTCCACTGGAATGGAGGGAGGACTTCGGCCCTAACTACTGACTGATGCCAAACAAGCGTGCTCAACTGGTGTGGCCGAAATGCAGACATAGGGAGGACGCGGTCATGCTGGTCATGGAAGGCCATTTTGATGGCGGCCGACATTTCTTCCGATGCCCACACTCTAGGGTACAATTAGGCAATTGTCTATTTTCTATTACTGCTAATAAAGTTTTGATGTTAACCTTCCTTTTTAGCTAATGGGGAAATACAACTTTGTCCATTGAATCGATCCTCTCTATGAATGGTACATTGTGAGGTACGTGGATACGTTGTGGGAGCGAATCTTTGACTTGGAGTCTCAAAGAGGAGAACGATGATCTCCGTCAGTAGATGCAATGCGAAAGGGGTAACAAGGAGGTCATCAACATAGGAAGTTCATATGATCCGATATGCTGCTGCATGAATCCTAGTTGCATATGTGCATGCCACTACAACGACAACCAGCAACGTCCGAGGCGTCCCTCCTCTGCAACACTTCATGTGGATAGCGCGAGGCACATTCGACCAGTAAGCACGCACGGAGAAGGATGTACCATAGTACTCTCCCTTGTTGTCCACAGTTTTGTTCAATATCCTAAAGCATATAATCGAATAGTTTACGTGTCAATGCAGTTGCTATTTATTGAGTGGACTATTCCAGTGGTGCGTCACATGCATTGAACTAGATGTGTTTACATGGATCGAACAAATAGACATCATAAAAATGAGTATAAATAAGAACGCAATAGTATTGCAAATATCACATAGTAAGTAAGAAATGTAAATGTTATAGGAACAACAAAAGTACAACCAACACTACACCCCCCAATAGCACCCCTCCATCGCCACCCTAGCCCCCTCTGACTCTGTCTCCACGTCCTCCTGTACGGCCCCGCTTGGCCATCTTCCTCAGTGTCGGGTGTTGGGGCCCCGACAAGGTAAGATGCTTAGGGGAGTTGCGCATGAGGTCCCAAAGCCAAAGGGGTAGACTGCAGTGCCGCTTATATGGCTACAGGAGCACTATTGAGCTATGGCCCGAAGAGAACATTCGGAGGTGTGCTCTAAGGTTCTGGGGCCATCGCCTAGTCGCCCAAATCTGCAAAGTATCGGTCTGTATCCTCCTAGCCCAGGGACACCCCAAACACCTCAGTGGGCGTAAGACCTGCAGTGCAAATATCATTAGTTCATCAAGTAAAGGGATAGGAGAAAATAAAAGGAGGCATGGCGTACCCTTGGCTAGCGCCATGGCGTGGTCAAAGCCGTCCGGAGGGACGCACGGCACATTGTACGTGCCCTATGTGGGAAAGGCGGAATAGTTGAAAGGACGCATGAACTGCTGTGCTTGTGGTGTACGGGTCCTCACCCAAGCTGACCTACTAGCCTCGTCAGGCCAAGGTTGTGTCGAATGTGCCCTAGCTAACCCTCCGGCCTCATCAAGGCGTGGTGCACGTGACCACGTAGAACCTCCCGCACGGTGTGATGCTGGACAGGACGACACCAACGGACGCACTGAGTGTGCACCAGGCGCTGACGTGTCGACCTTCAGGAGCCTAGTGCATGACAATAGGGCTACGACATGTGCACCCAAGCCCTACAAACAATGGATGAACTAGATCAGTGCCTCATGTGTGAACTCCGCACCACTGGCGATCCTGTCCCCCATGGTGCGAGAGTCCCTCCAAATCGCAACACCGATATCCGCTTACAAGAAAAACACAAAAGGGTGAAACCTATTTGTGGGATTGCCAGAAGCGATAATTTAAGAATATGATGTAACGTACCACGACGTGAGCATCCCGCGTGAGGTTTGCGGGGTACATGTCGGTCGGTGCTGTGACGTGTGGTGGGGACGGGTCGACGACATGTATCAACCTAGTACGTGTCCGAGCAGCGTACCAGTGAAGGTACTCGTCGTACATGCTGTGGTCGTATGGGGTGGCATCCTGCACACAGTCGTGCAGTGCGCCTTCCCTTTTCTCTGACCTAATACACATCAACTCCCTATCGGCTCCCACGCGCACCGATGCCGGTCTTCTCTCGCTGCTCCAACTCTCTTCTACTATAAATAATTTCTAATGGGTTTTGACAACTTACATGACATACTGAATGCCAATATACCAGTTCTAACAGTACGCGTGAATTTTCAATGTACTAACGACATTATATTCATTCATAATTAATCATAAATGTTACGTAATAATTTTTTTGCATAAAGCAAACTATTTACTTCGTACAAAAGTATTGACTAAAATTTGAAGAACTATAATTTCCTACATATGCTTATTTTCTACATAATATTGACTAAAATTTCTACAACTACAATTTTCTATAGATGCTAATTTGCAACGGGTCCTAATTTTCTACAACTATAATTTTCTACAGATATTAGTTTTCTAGACCTACATTGACTAAATTATTCCTCTCCCTCTCCTCTCCTCTCTTTTTCTTCCCTCTCCTCTTCCTTTTCTTCTCTTCGCGGCACATCGTTGGTCGATGGGAATGGCTAGGGGCTCGACCGAGCGGCCAACTTATATTTGCGTCTAGTCACCCAACGGTTGAGCGACTGGAGCTTACAGTCCTTACAGTTGCCCAACGGCTAGGCGATATGTTTCAGTTGCCCAACAGTTGGACGACTGCAATTATGTTGCCCAACGGTCCGCGGACTGCTTGCGTGTCGCGCGGTCATTGGGTGATATGTTCCAGTCATCCAACTGTTAGGTAACTGGAGGCCATTCTTGTGAAAAATTTTCGTACAGGTATATTTCTGTTATTTCAAATAAAAATTGGTTTATTTAAAAAATCGATGTTTGGCTGTGTTCGCTATATATCAGCAAAGAATACGTAGCTGCCAATTAAGGTACTAAAATTCTTCTTGCCCATGTTAATTTGACAAGATCATCCACGTCCTGCTGAGGACATTTTAGATTGCTTGGCTAAAATTTGACAATTTTAAAATTTGACAATTTTAAAATTTGACAAAGATTTAGCCTTCTTTCATGTGCCCATTAATTCTTCTTGTATGTTAGGATAGTCAAATATTGTTGATCGACTAATAAGAGAGAATTATATCGTATTGACCGCTATTTATTTAGTCCGCTATATGATTTTCACCTATTCCAACCAACTGACCGTATTTCGCGTGAATTACAATTGTGCTAGCTACTTATTTTTGTCCAAATTATGGTCCTTGCATAGTTGCATCTCAAACTGACGCATGTAGTATATCAAGAATTTGGCCGGGATTAGCAGTACTAGCAATTTATGTACGCCGATTTACGATTTCCGCCGATTCCAACCGACAGTATGTCGGGTGAATCGCAATTGTCTAGCTACTGCGAGACGAGCGTTGCTCGGGTGGTGGGGCTGCTGGGTGTGCGCCCCACCCGCCCGGGTTTGATCAGTGGCGTCGCATTTTCCGGGAACATAGGGTATGTGCAGTGGATGCGTATAGTAGTTAAAGTGTGTCTCATGAGGCTTACGTCTCATGTTTTATCTTTAGCGTGTGTTTAATATATCCACGTGGATATATGAGGAGTGTCATATGTATGTGTATGTGCGTTCGAGTTGTACTCAGAAAAAACATTGTCTAGCTACTTATTTTTGTGCAAATTATGGTACTTACATCCTAAAATTTGGTGCACTCAACTATTGACGATTCTAATTTTAATACAAAAGGTTCTAATTTTAAAGGGTGACACGTATGACAACTGAACTGCTGGATATAGAGTCCACTGTTGACCAGATACAAGCATGTCGAAACAGTTCTCACACAAGAGGGGTGCTAGCCAAACGGGCGGCCCGGGCCAGCACGATTTCAACAAATGTCGAAACAGTTTTCAATAATAGGCCCGTTAAATATGATTCACTTAACCTGTCAATCTAAACAGAATGTACTATATTAGCCTATGGACCGAACCGTAGACCTAGGTATGACCCATCGAGATGATGGATAGTGCTGCGTAGGCTCGAGTCCATTTAGCCTAAAGAAGACTAATCTGGCCCATTTGCTATGGAGATTTTTAAATATATGACAACCCTAAAATATATATAAAATAGAAAAATAGAAAATAAAATTATTTATAGTTATAAAATTAACCATATAAAATTTAAAAATATATAATAAAATTATATAAATATTAAAAAAAAATAAATGGGTTGTGACAGCTAGATCATGCCTAGGCTGTGCCGGGCCCAGCATGATTCGGTGATAGGCCATACTGTACCTGGACAGGACCAACAGTAGCGTGCTTTGGGCTGGCCAGTAAGTACGACCCATTTAGCCACCTCTAGAGGGGTTCAAACCACCCTAACCTCAGACTTGTAGCTCCGATCTTCCGGCCAACTAGTCACTCACCACTAAGAGAACGCTTGGGTGCATTAGAGCTCCATACCTATGTACGGTTTCTCTATCATTGCCTCGAATTTATTGTAATTTGTGGAATACTCTCTCCATCCAAGTTTATAAGGCATATTTTTTAAATGGTCTTGTTCATAAATATAAGATGTATGTAATATTCCAATACAAAATAAGTGTATTGTTCTCTTGATACCCCTAATAAATATCTAGGTTTACTTCGTATTCTCTATGTACATGTATTGTATATAGTAGTTATGTATAATAATTAGAGGTAGTTTAGTGTTTTTCAATATCTCATTTATCCATGCGTAAGATTTTTGGACGGAGGGAGTATGTTATGGTCCAACTTTAAGATACAAGTTTCAAGCATAACTTTAGAGTGGGAATGGAGAATTAGAGACTGGGAAGGGGAAGAACTGAGATTGGGAACAAGATTCGCCTCTTTCTTTTGGGTTTTTGGATTGGTTTTTGGCTTTAGCTTCTCTAAAAGCTGAAATAAATAGGGTGTCTTCTCTAAAGAGCTTCTCTAAATAGTTTCTCGAGCCGTCCGGCACGTATGCCGTTCGCATCAGCGTCTTCACTGTTTGTTATTGTATAAAAAAACACAGCTAAAAACCACTAACCGCTGTTAAAAGCTATTAGCCGCAGTCTAAAAATAGAGTTGAAGAAGTTAGGCAGGAGGGCCCATTCTCAATTCTCAATTGCTCGCTCCCATCCAGTGTACTCCTTTCTTTTATGTACTCCAGAACCAAGTTCACAGCCCACGGCCCGTGATGCTGCCCGCAAAATGCAGAGAAGATAATCACTTTTGAAGTAGCGTCATTAATTCTTATGTATACAGATATTTCGCACTTGAAGTAACGTCATTAACTCTGTATCGCCAGTTTTAGTTACAGTGTCATGTATACAGATTTTTCGCACTTTTCTTTTAGCTATAGCGTCGGTGCTGGATGGATTCTCTTCCGAGCCATCGAAGTCACTTGAGCAGGACGGCGATCCCATCTTCGTTCTTTAGCTCCAACCCCAAGCAAAGAACCACGCATGCTTTAGTAAAAGCACCCCAATGCCCAAACACAAATCAACGGAAAGAGCTCATGAGTAAGACCATACGCAAGAGCTCGTTGCAAATATGCAACTAGCTAGCATTATTGACGGCTGCCCTCCTAGCTATTTCCATTCTTCCTCCACCTGACATAAACGCCTTTCTTCTGGGAGGAAATAACACCAACATTCCTGTTATCTTATCAGCACAGAATAATATGTAGCTTCCAATTAAGGTACTGAGACTCTCCTTGCCCATGTTAATTGTTTACAAGTTGATTTTCAAACTAGTAAGTATATGAACTAACAATGTCGATGCACCAACATAGCTGATACGCTCTTGTAGGTGCTAGCAACTGGAGATCCATCTGGGTTAGATTTCTGGAACTTCTTGTGTTTGCCCGGCCTTCTTTGAGAAGTTCGCCACGCCATGACACGAGGAAGCCTGATAACGAGAACACATACACACAACAAAGTGTATGTCTGACCTCAAAACAGTGAGGTAAAAAAGTGAGTCAATTATGCTTCTGTATTCTTTTTTATCAACGGGCTCTTCATCTTTGTCACTATCCAGCACTGCAATAGATCCCATTGGTGTGGAGATCGGTTTAATTGTCCCCATGTCAAAGCGATGAAGTAGGTCCTTGGTGTACTTAGTTTGATGGACAAAAGTACCCAGCTTTGATTGCTTGATCTGAAAACCTAGGAAGAATGTGAGTTCTCCCATCATGTCTTGTGGCTTAAAATGCTTTTTCGGCATTAGTTCTTCACTTATATCTATTTGAAGCTAATTCATCATGCAATCTTGAAGTGTTGTCAATATATTCATCAAGAGGGAGATTGTTAGACAATATGATAAGTAATTGACAATAGTTAATTTGTGATGGTGAATAATTGATAATATTATTTAGCATTATCATGCGAGGTGTGTTGCGCGTGTACGGATTGACGGTGGTCAAGTTCGAACGAATTTGTACCGGAAAAATATTCTTTGGTCTTTACATGTGCAGGTTCAGCATGGAGGTGATCATGGTCGATGACGTGGTAGACCAGGACTAGAATGGGGAGATCCGAGATCAAGCGGTCGAGGGTGTCACGAGATGGTTGAATTGAAAAAGACCAAAAAGAAATTGCAAGAAAATAATTTTTTTATTAAAAGTTTAAATTCTGAGATTAATAGACTTTAGTAAGACCATACGCAAGAACCACGCATGCTTTAGTAAAAGCACCCCAAAGCACAAACACAAGCCATTGGAAAAGAGCTGATCAGTAAGACCATACGCAGGAGCCCATTGCAAATCTGCAACCACTGTTGACAGCTGCTCTCCTAGCTATTTCCATTCTTCCTCCTTCACCTGACGTAAACGTCATTCTTCTGGGAGGAAATAACACCAACATTCAAGTTTTTGGCACTGTTCAAGTTTTTGTCCGCTAACTTTTTTTTCGAATTTTTGTGTGTTGTTTTTTTTCGTATTCCTTTTCATTGTCCGCTCTAGATTAGCGTGTTGATTTTATTTTTATATTTTTTAAATTTAATTATACCTAGTAAGCTAACTCAGCTACAGTAAAAAAGCTAGCTATAGTAAAAATTCAGCAAAAACCAAAAGTCATCCTATTCCGAACGTCCCCATAAAGTCTACTATTGATGATATCCAAGCACTTTGGAACAGTTTTCAACAACAGGAGGGGTTCAAACCACCCTAACCTCTAACGTGCTGCTGCGATCTTCTGAGCAACTACTCACCACCGAGAGCTCGCTTGGCTGCGTTAGAGCTCTGGACCTATGTGCGGTTTCTCGTCTATGCAGTGACTTCATTGTAATAATTTGTGGATATTTCCTCTATTCAAGTTTATAAGACATTTTTTAATGATCTTATTGATAAATATATGACGTATTCTAATATATAATAAGTATATTGTCCGCTCTATCCCCTTAATAAATACTCAACATTACTTTGTATTCTCTACATACATGTATGTAATGTATGTATTGAATATAATAGTTACCTATAATGGTTAGGGCTAGTTTTGTCATTTGTAATCTCTCTTTGATCCATCTGTAAAATAAATACCCTCTATATATTTGGACGGAGTCCAACTTCAGCATACAAGTTACAAACAGAAATTGAGAGGGGGAATGGAGAATTAGAGAGTAGAGACTGGGAAGGGGAAGAACTGAGACTGGGAAGAAGATTAAGAAGAATCGGAGGGTCCAAAGGAAGAAGAGGTTGGGGACGAAGAAGCAGCCAATTCTCAATTGTTCGCAGCCCGCGGCCCACGATGCTGCCCGCCCAGTAGCGTCATTAATTCCGTATCACCAGTTTTAATTACAGTGTCTTATGTATACATATATTTCACACTTTTCTTTTAGCTAGAGCGTCTTCCGAGCCATCAAAGTCACTTGAGCAGGACGGCGATCCCATCTTTGTTCTTTAGTTCCAATCCCAAGCAAAGAACCACGCATGCTTTAGTAAAAGCACCACCAAGCCCAAACACAAGCCAATGGAAAAAGCTAATGAGAAAGACCATACGCAAGAGCTCATTGCAAATCTGCAACTAGCTAGCATTATTGAGAGCTGCTCTCCTAGCTATCTCCATTCTTCCTCCTCCAGCTGACATAAACGTCTCTCTTGGGAGGAAACAACACCAACATTCCTGATATCCTATCAGCACAGAATAATATGTAGCTGCCAATTAAGGTACTGAGACTCTTCTTGCCCATGTTAATTGTTTACAAGTTGATTTTCAAACTAGTAATGCCTTGATCGTTTCGGCTTTTTTCAGCTTCAGCTTCTAGCTTCAGCTTTTTTTTCACTATTCATTACACTATCCACTAACTCAGCTACAGTGTTTTTTCAACCAGCTACAGTGTTTTTTCAACCAAAAGCCAAAAATCATCGCTATTTCGATCACCCCCTAAGGCCCTGATCGTTTCGGCTTTTTTCGGCTTCAGCTTCTAGCTTCAGCTTTTTTTTCACTATTCACTACACTATCCACTAACTCAGCTACAGTGTTTTTTCAGCCAACTACAGTGTTTTTTTAGCCAAAAGCCAAAAGCCATCGCTATTCCGATCACCCCCTAAGTATATGGGCCAACAATGTCGATTCACATACGTAACTGATACGCTCTTGTAGGTACTAGCAACTGGAGATCCATCTGGGTTAGATTTCTGGAACTTCTTGTGTTTGCTGGGCCTTCCTTGAGAAGTTCGACATGCCAGAACAGGTATTTTATCTACGCACACATGCATGCTAGTTTCACAAAGCATAGTAGTATTCTTGTAAGTGAGTTTTTTTTAGTATATGTACTCGCCACTCTTTTTTAAAGCAGAGTAGTATTCTTGTTAGTTTTTTTGTTGTTGTTGTAGTATTTGTATTTAGATAGTGAACACAGCCAAACATCATGGACTACGGGACTATATATTTTGATTTCGAGATTGTGAACCTCATTTACTCGCACTACTACAGAAACCATTATCACAAACAGTTTAAAAACGTCATCACAGACGGTTTTCTGAACCGTCTGAATTTATGGGTCAGTGATAATCGAAGGTTATCACAGACGGTTTAAACCGTCTGTGGAGTATATATCACAGACGGTTTGTAACTAAAAACCGTCTGTGATAGTTAGCATCGCAGACGGTTTGTAAGAAAAAACCGTCTGTGATATAGGCATATCACAGACGGTTCTGATCCATATCACAGACGGTTTGTATTACAAATCGTCTGTGATATGGATATATCACAGCCGGTTTTTTTGTTAAAAATCGTCTGTGATATGTATATATCACAGACGGTTTTTTCTTACATACCGTCTGCGATGCTAGCTATTACAAATGGTTTTTAGTTACAAACCGTCTGTAATATTCTTTCCTACCCCTAAATCTATTTCTGTTTATTAGCTAGCCTTAGGAAATGCTAGTCATACTCTCTGAAACAAGCAGATCAACATGTACATGTATACATACAATTCACATCTCAATTCATTTCAGAAACATATAACATCCAATTCATATCTTAATTCATTTCACAAACATAAAACATCTATTTCGTAAATCAATTAATTGAAATGAAGTAAAATATCCATTAACAATACACAGTTACAAAAGATCTACATTGCATTTGCACTTAGATGGTAACATTGCATTTTTTATTGTTCTATCACTCCGGAATCGAGGTCTCGCGAAAGGAACAGATCCATAATCAACGAACTTATCAAGCTGCACAAGCAATACTTGGATGGTGCATGATTGACATCCAAGTATTGCTTGTGCAGCCTGATTAGTCGTTGATTATGGATCTATTTCTTTCGCGAGACCTCAATTCCGGAGTGATAAGAGCAATAAAAAATTCATTGTTTGTTGTGGAGCTCTCCCTTTGAATTTAAGACTTGACCCACCAAAAAGTACGCGCTCTCTCCTAGAATTCTTTCAAGGTTGGCCTGGTTCAATGCAGTTTTCGGGATGGACGTAGCCTGTCGATAGGAATATCAATGTGTGTATATATATAACTTGATAAGTATGAAGTAATGATGGAAATATTGACAAACCTTATAATTAGAATTGGTGATCCTCGCGGATTCGAGGAGTAGTTTCATATGGTGGTAAACGTAGAATCCACACGTGTTGCCCAGCTGCTGCTGATGGCACTGCAAAAAATAGAATGTGTTAATTCAAGAGGCATTACTACCAACTGTTGCATAGGATTAATTAATGTGTACTAGCGAATACCTTAAATTTTAGATCACGTGTCAGGGCTTTGGCCCCTTGCGTCGAGAGCTTTGCCCTTTCAGCGTATATCGTGAATACCCTACGTGATTCGAAAAAGTTGACCTTAGTCATTCGGAAGGAAAGAAAGAGTACAATATAGGTATGTATGGAGAAAATGTACTTACCTATCGATTACTTTGCCGACAACTGTGTAGTCGGTTTTATTCTTACTTAGGGAATCAAGGTATATTGGCTTGTTCTATTTTGGTACAATTACTTTTAAAATCCAATGAAACTCATGATTGTAGGGCAAAGTACATATTCCTTATCTTGGTAATGCAGCAGTGCTGCTGCAATGTACCTCTCGACGAAGCCAGAATCCTCGTTGATGGTAGAACTGGCGACCATGTGTGGGTCCAAGAAACCAACCGATAAGTTGGATGATCAAGCTTTAGTCACCATGTGTCTACATATATACACGCGAAAGCAACAAATTATATATGACATTTATCGGTATGACATGAACAGAGATTGTGATTGTACACACTTACAGCGTCCAGCATCGAACGAGTGAGGCGTCGAGAGCGTTGAGCGTGAAAAGATTAAATAAATCATCGAAGGTCACCACGAAGACACCATCTTAAAATTCGTGCTGGAAATGATGCATCCTGAATTTGACAGTGATACCTGAGCACCGTTCTCCCTCTGGCTTATTGGATTGTTCCATATACCACACGTGTAATTTATTGCAACTAACTGGTAGGAATGGGAGGCGCTTCACCGGGTCGACCATCGGCTCACCAAGCACGAATTTGCGGGCCAATGACAGGTACGGGATATCATCATCGGTCTTCTTTGCTTTGCCCTTGCTGCCTCGGCTGTCCTTGCTACCTCGGCTGTAAGTTGACTTTAAAGGTAGCACCGGTGGAAGTTGTTGCACTGGAAATAGCTCCCGTGGACTCATCACCAGTGCAGGTAGCGGTGGTGGAGATAGACCCTGTAGAGATGGCACCAGTGCAAGTCGCTCTGGTTCGTATTGCCCTTATGAACCTGCCACCGGTGAAGAAGCCTTCAAGCAGATGTCTCTTTTGGGCCACTGGACGAAGGTTCCAATGGTTTTCCCTAGAGTCACGATCTCGTCATTGGGGGGCTTCGGTAGCGGAACGACCTCGAAATTGGTATGCACACCATCCACAGAAACTTTTCCGAAGCCTGGAGCTAAATGTGCACGGTGCACCATGGCCCCTTCACCGGACGGATATGCCAGGCCCCAAGCAGCGTACAAGGCAACGGAGGCATATCTCACTTGGAGCTTGCACCTCGTAGCTTCCAGGATGTCGTCCACAGGAAATCTACCCTCGCTTTCCGTCGTAGGATTGGACGCGCAGCTACTCCGACGGTGGTGGGGCTGGCTAGCACAAGAGCGGCGGCGGTGGCGGTCTGCTGATTTTTTTCTGTTTGTCTTCGCACCTCATCTTTGACATAATCAGCAAGCTCCTCTCTAAGAGATGCCTTTATTTCCTCTTGTAGCCGTGCGTCACGCTCAGCTTTGTTTCTCTTCTTACTCCGATACAATTCGGAGTTATCTGAGAAACCTTATTTCCATAGAACATAAAACCGAAGACCTCTCGTACGACCCGGGTGCTCGTTGTTTCCCAGTGCTGCGGAGAGTTATCTTTCTCACTAATTAATTGAAATGATCCCTAGGAAGATTCGACACTCAGTGTATCCTGCAAGAGCCCGACATGTCATTTAGTTTTCAGGGAAGTTGTGGAGTAATTACAAGCTACGTAGTTCAATATCTTACGAGCGGTGGGACACTTCACAGTGCGCAGGTTCGGAAGGAGATGTCCCTCGACGACGTGGTAGATGACCTCGCTCTAATCCAATTTCGAGCACGCTCGTTCGGGATCGTGGCAAATGGCGGGGCGGTGTTCCGCAGGATTGCCTATTCGTCCTCCTGCCTCCACTGCGGGATTTTACCCACATACCCAGCTGTGCCGAGTTTGTAGGGATGTGTGTTTCTTGTCTGGAGGGCCTTGTGCACCGCGCTTGCACTTCTGAAAGCTTCGATCGACTTCATCGCCTTAAACTCGTCCCATTGTGGTTCCAGGAATGGATACCTGTCAAAGGGTGTTAGATCTTTCTCCACATAGTCCTTGACAAGCACGCTCTTGAAGTTTTTCCATGCTTTGCACGCCGCAAGCAAGACACGATGTTGCACGGAGTCGTGCTGTTCTTCTGGGATCTCGAACGATGCAAAAATCTCTGTCAGCAACTCACGTTTTCGAGTCTCACTCACGCTCTTCCACGAATCGAATGTGATCTCAATTCGTTCTCGTGCAACTATTTCGATCGTTCTTCGAAATGCCCTTGCTGCTTTCTGAGGAATGACAGGGGTCCCAGAACTATCGACCTCTGTGATGGTCAATTGGCCCTCAGGCTTTTTCGATAGTCCTCTTGCTTTGCGTATTGATTTTGGAGCGGACGCTTCCGGCGATGATGTTGAAGAATGCGCGAATGACATGTTGGCCTTCTCATATACGTAAATAGTGCGGTATAAACACATACTTAAATTTAATTCCAATATATGTATACATATATTCAAGTATACATATACATATCTAAGTTCATTAGCAACATATATATACATATACATATACATATGCATAACAGTAAGATTTAACAACAATAAGATTTATGAAATAACAAGAATATATGTTCAAGTGACTATTCTTTCCAAGATATACAACATGCATGATACCTGAGGCATAAAAATGACTTAATCAACATATACACATATAAACATTTTAAGTTATTCAAGTAGAAATTTATGCCCAGCATAAATATCATGTATCTAAAATCAGCATAATCAATCTAACATTCATTTGATATGAGCAATAATGATTATAACAGAAAAGATCAATATGTAGAATTGAAGATGGACTCAACGAGGGGATTCTAGCGACGTGAGAGGAGCTCGAGCGTGGAAGGAGGCGGACAACGGGCTCGACCGTCGACGGAGGTGGACGGCGACGAGCTCGGGGGGACGGAGGCGGCCGGCGACGGGCCCGAAGGAGGAGGAGGGCGACCGGCTCGAGGGACGGCGACCGGCTCGGGGCTCGGCGAGGCGGTGGCGGCAGGCTCGGCGACGGCGGCGGCCTCGGGGACGGAGGCGGCGGTGGCGGGCTCGGGTACGGAGGCGGCGGCGACGGGCTCGGGGACGAGGCGGCCGGTGGCGAGCTCGAGTGCACGGAGGCGGCCGGCGACGGGCTCGGGGGATCGGGAGAGCGACTAAGTCTTGGTTGGTATTGCTAATAACTAGCAGTGTACGCGTAAAACCCTAGCTGGGGGTTATATATAAAGGCTTATTACAGACGGTTCTAAGATTAGAACCGTCTGTGATAATAAATATCACAGACGGTTCTTATCTCAGAACCGTCTGTGATACTAACTATCAGAGATGGTTCGAAGCTTAGAACTGTCTGTGATGTTAATCACAGACGGATTTAAACTTACAACCGTCTGTAATAAGCCTTTGCCTGACTGTAGTTAATATGACTGAACCAACTAGCATTCAATAAGCCTTTGCTCAGCTGTAGTTATTTCTTTACAACAACCCAGAATATTTCTTTACAACAGCCTAATGAATATAGAGATACATTTGTATGACTCATTCTCAAAATTCGCCTATATATCACACATTTTCACTTATACATAAATGCAAATTCATAAATATATCACACACATGCATTGTTATATACATAAATGCCAATTCACATATACATTCCACATATAAATTAATGCAAATGCCCACATATATGTCGTCATTCTCATTCCACTTGCTTATTTCCTTTAAAAATTAACCCTTCATGATGATCAATACGTACGTAACTATTTTTATCACGTTGTTCATCGTCAACCCTTATGCCATTTCCAAAAGGAGGTAACTCGTCAAATTGATTGTATTCTTCCTCGTCCACTACATTCTCTACTCCGACAATTCTCTTTTTTCCATGAAGAACTATATTGCGCTTCTTATTTGCCGGGTCGGTTACATAGAAAACTTGAACAACTTGGTTGGCGAGTATGAATGGTTCGTCTTTGTACCCGACACGTTGGAGGTCGACGGTAGTAACATCGTACTTGTCAACCTTCACCTATGAGAGATGCACCCAACGACAGCGAAATAAGGGGATCTTGAAAACCACGTAGTCGAGCTCCCAAATCTCTTCTATGAACCCATAGTACGGGTTTCTCACCCCATCAGTACTGAACGCACCTATGCGGACACCGTTGTTCTTGTTAGTGCTCTTTACATCCTGAGCCTGTGTGTAGAATGTGTACCCATTTATGTCATATCCTTGCTATGTCACAACTGTAAATGTTGGCCCTTTTGCCAACCATATCAGCATATCACTTGATGAGCTCCTAGCAATTTGCTCCTTCAACCATTGGTTGAACCGACTGTTGTGTTGTCTCATGATCCAAACATCCGGCCACTCCGGATTCTGTTGCCGAAGCACATCCTTGTGCTGGTCGATATAAGGGGCCACTTCAGTCATGTGTTGCAAGACCGTGAAATGGGCTTGCGTATACGCGTCCATATTTGGAGTGATTGCTTTACTTCCGATAGTTCTGATACCCTTGAGCCTCCCCTCATGACAAGATTTAAGCACACCTATCGGTTGAATCTGAGCCATATAATCGACACAAAATTCAATGACCTCTTCGCTTGCATAACCTTCAACGATGCTGCTCTCCGGCCTAGATCGATTCCGTAGATAGGACTTGAGAATTCCTATGAACCTCTCAAACGGGTACATGCTACGTAGGAATACAGGCTCGCACATTTTTATCTCCCACACAACGTGAACAATGAGATGGACCATGATATCAAAAAATGAAGGAGGAAAATACATCTCAAGATGACATAGAGTCATCAACACCTCGTCCTGCAGAGCATCTAGTCCTTTGGGATCGATGACCTTCTGAGCAATTGTGTTAAAGATATAACATAGCCTTATGATTGTCTCTCGGACTTTGATCGGTAAAATATTCTGAATTGCAATAGTGAGTATTTGTGTCATCAGCACATGACAATCATGAGACTTCATTCCATTTAACTTCAAATCTTGCATCGAAACAAGTTTCTTCACGTTGCCGGAGTAACCAGACGGAACTTTGACACCATGCAAGCACAGGCACAGTTTTGTTTTCTCGGCCTCGGACAGAGTGTAACACGCAGGGGAAGGTACGTTTGTCCATTATCTGCTGTTCTCGGTGCTAACTCACGCCCGATGTCCATATCAGCCAAGTCAGCCGTGCGTTATCACCGTCCTTTGTTTTATCACGAATGTTCAGTAAGAGACCAATCAAGCTGTCACATACATTCTTTTCTACGTGTATGACGTCGATGTAGTGTCGAACATCTAGGTACTCCCAATAAGGTAAGTCCCAAAATATTGATCTCTTCTTCTAGATGTTCTTCTCACAACTCCTCAATTTACGGCCCTTTCCGGGGACAACATCTAAATCCTTAACCATATTATAAGTCTCTTTTCCGCTTAAATGCCTTGGAGCTGAACCGTCCTCCTTCTCTCCGTCAAATTGTTTCTTCATCTTGCGGTATGGGTGAGACCTCCGAAGGAATCGGCGGTGACGCATGTACACGGTTTTACGTGAGTGTTTCAGCCACACACTCTCGGTACCATCTAAGCAGTGAGTACAAGCTTTGGCACCTTTTGTACTCTGGCCCGACAGGTTAGTAAGGGCAGGATAATCATTTATGGTGCAGAACAATAAGGAGCGCAAAGTGAAGTTCTCTCGTTTGTATGCATCCCACACCTGTACCCCTTCGTCCCATAGTACTTTTAGATCTTCCACCAATGGCGCTAGATACACATCAATATCATTCCCAGGTTGCTTTGGCTATTAGATAAGTATTGACAGCAAAATATACTTTCGCTTCATACACAACTAAGAAGGAAGGTTATAGATGCAAAGAGTCACAGGCCAAGTGCTATGTTGGCTGCTCATGCTACTGAAAGGATTCATTCCATCTGTACTCAATCCAAAACTTATATTCCCCAGTTCTGCACTGAAATCTGCAAAGCACCTATCGATGTTTATCCACTGGGTGGAATCAGCAAGGTGTCTCAGCATTCCATCCTTCTTGCGCTCCTCCGAGTGCCATCGCGCAGTTTGCCTCCTTTGGATTCACAAAAAACCGCTTCAAACGGGGAATTATAGGAAGATACCATGCCACCTTTCCAGGAGGTCCTCTCTTCACCTCTCTTCCCTCGCCATCATCATCTGATTGATTGTTACGTTTGTATCGGAATGCATTGCACACTGGACAGACATGCATGTTTGCATACTCTTTACGGTAGAGGATACAGTCGTTCGGATATGCTTGTATTCTTTCTACTTCTATTCCTAATGGACAAAGAACCTTCTTAGCTTTATACGTGGTTTTAGGCAAATCATTTCCCTCCGGAAGCATGTCCTCTAAAAAACCTAGCAGCGCCGTGAAACTCTTGTCAGACCAACCGTTGCTTGTCTTCAATTTCAACAGTTCAAGCACAGCTGACAACTTCGTGTACTTTGACCTGCAGCACGTGAACAAAGGTTTCTCTGAGTCCTCCATCAAGCCTCAGAATTTAATATACTCTCTCTCATCATAGTTCTCTTCTACATCACGAAGCATCTGATCCAGATTGTCATCGTACAGCCTATCCGAATTCGAACCACAATCATCATCCGGTAGCATATCATTGACTTCATCGGCGATGTCATCCGGTGGTATATCATTGACTTCATCAGCGATGTCATCCGGCGGCATATCATTGACTTCGCCATGACTGGTCCAATACGTATACCCCTTTTTGAAACCCCTCCAAATCAAGTACGCTTCAATCTGCTCTCGATTCTTAAACATCTTCAAATTCTCGCAGTCAGTGCATGGACAATACATATATTTCACCCCCTTATTCAACATATCCTCCTCGGCAGCTCTTGTAAAAGTAGACACGCCATTAATGTACTCTTCACTCACACGGTTTGCGGTATACATCCAGCTTCGGTCCTATATTATGTACATATATAACAACTTAGTATTAAAATTAATTTAATTAATTATTACTACATATATATCACACGCATTGAGGCTAGCTAAATCTAAATTAGCTAGATCTTCAAAGTATATATATAACAGTTCACCGAAAATTAATTAGCTAGATCAAACTTATTTTGATATTGCAACCAAAAACAAATTTCATTACTAACCATATCTAGAGCAACCAAGAACTCAATGAATCTTCAAAGCTCTCCTGCCAAATAAGCATCTTTTCACAAAAAATGGCCTAAAAGCCTTGCCGCCTCCAGCTGCAGCACCGGCTAGATCTGGATCGAAATGAAGACAGATGCGGTCTGAGCGGCGCAATAAATATATAGCAGCATTATCACAGATGATTTTTAACAAAAACGTTCTGTGATACTTGACTATCACAGACGGTTCTTACCAACGAACCGTCTATGATATTCCCGATTATCACAGACGGTTTATTGATAAGAACCGTCTGTGATGGTTGACTATCACTGACGGTTCGTTGGTAAGAACCGTCTGTGATATTTAGCACAGATGGTCTCCAAAATAAAATCGTCTGTGATAGCTCCATCGGGACTCAGGAGAGCGACTATCGTTATACGAAGCGTCTCAGTATACGAACTGTCGTCTATCATTACTGTTTGGTATACGAACCGTCTCTGCTAAAGGTTAAATATGCGCGCCGACTTAATTCTCAACGCAGTATAATATGGCTTCAGTGATCATCTCCTTCCTCTCATTTGTTCATCAAGAGTTGTTCGGCCGAAACCTTACACAGACGGCCAGCAATTTACATCTGGAGCAGTTTCTCCGAACACGCCCTACTCTCCTTCCCCAACTTTCTTGCATCCGTCAGCTCGACCTGATCATCCACCGTCGACGGAGGCGTCTCGCTGCCGCTCAAGAAAGGGAAACAGCCCTCATCTTGATTCTTCTCAACAATGTGCACAGAGCGGAAGAAGCTCTTGTAGCATTGGATAGAATTGCCGATCAAGCAGAAATGGCAGATTCTGAGGAATCTTATAATGCAATCCTCTACGAGAATATGTGCTATGCTATTGATCATTTGCCCAGGCTGAAGGAGAAAGTGCTGAGGGCAAGGACAATCTTAACGGCGTTCGAGAACTCAGCGGCTGATCCAACTCCTAAAGTCGAAGAAGAAGCGTACGAAGCCTTGAAGATTAGAATCTGGGAATATCTTTATGTGTGACTTTTGTAATAAATTTACCTTTAATTTATGATCTCTTGTCTCAATAGTTCTGTAGGTAAGTTACTAGAAGCAATGCGTAGAAGCAATGTGTACGTACTTATATATATATTAACCTCTGACAGAACACATCACAGACGGTTTTGTATTACAAACCATCTGTGATAATTCCAGATTATCACATACGGTTTTTATTAAAAACCGTCTGTCATATTGAAATATCACAGACAGTTCATTGATAACAACGGTTTGTGATACCCGTTTTCTCCGATGCTATCAACACAGACGGTGTCCTAATTAAAACCGTCTGTGTTAATATTGGTCATAGACGGTTTTGTCAAACCGTCTGTGATTTAGCGTCTAGCATTAAACTTTCTGTAGTAGTATCGGTCATGCAAGTTAACACAATTACTCACGAGCAGGCTCGAATGCTCAATTTAATGTTCACGAGCTGCCAATTAAGGACTAACAATGTCGATGCACAAACATAGCTGATACGCTATTGAAGGTGCTAGCAACTGGAGATCCATCTGGGCGTGCTGATGGGTTAGATTTGTGGAGCTTCTTGTGTTTCGCAGGCCTTCGTAGAGAGATTCGCCATGCCAGAACTGGTATTTTTTTTCTACTCCCATATGCGTGCTATTTTCACGGAGCAGAGTAGTATTCTTAGTGAGTTTTTTTTCTTGTTCTTCTGGTAGTATATGTACTCACCACTCTTCTTTAAAATGTAAGTTCTGATTATATGTAACGCAAGAGGGCGATATTTCAGGAATTACGAATAATGATATCTCGTCTAGCGCAGCGAGTCATAAACGGCTAAATCCACCATGGTGTTATTAAAATAAGCCACCCACCGAGTCATAAACGTGGCTATATATAGCGAACACAGCCAAACATCATGCGCATGCACTATATATTTTGATTTCGAAATTGCGAACCTCGTTTAAGGGGTGTTTGTTTTAGCAATAGCTTCTAGTTTTTGGTTGAAATTTTACTTTAGCTGGTTTTTTATTACTGTAGTTGATTTGGCTTTTTGGGCATAATTAAATTTTAAAAAATATAAAAATAGAAAAAAAATATGTTAACCCATTACGGACAATGCAAAGGAACATAGGAAAAAAGAAAAATGTAAAAAAATCCCAAAAAATCTAAAAAAATTCAGAAAAAGATGAATTACTGAATAGTGAAAAAAAAAGCTGAAACTAGAAGTTGAAACTGAAAAAAAGCTGAAACAGACGGAGCTATATATATATAGCGAACACAGCCAAACATCATGCACTATATATTTTGATTTCAAAATTGCGAACCTCGTTTAGTTGGTTAGCTTCTGTATGCAAGTTAACAGAGGTACTCACGAGCAGGCATGAATGCCCAATTTAGTGTTCCTAGTCAAAACAAAACAATTTAGTTGCATGGCTAGGGCCATTAATTCCGCCCTTTTATTATGTATGTTCCACCGATCACTTCAGCTTAGCTTTTTGATGAAAACTGCTACACACGTGAAGTGACCTCAACCAACTGCCACCAATTAATGCAGTATATTTATCCGGACAGCATCGAGCAAGCGGTACAACGGATAACCCCTTATCTAGAGGATACGAGCAGTGAAGCACACAAGGCCATCTACTGGGACGGATGGTCTGGACTGGCCGCTTCTGCGGTGCTTAGAGCCATAGCCGAGCAACCTCCGCCGTCTCTGAGGGAGAAATTTGACAAGATCATTCACATTGACTACTCGAGGTGGAAAAGCCGAAGAGCACTGCAGAGGACAATCGCGGAGGAACTGAAGCTTCCTCAGCAGGTCATGGCTGTTCTCGATCGGCAAGACGAGGAGGATGATTTCAGCGGGGTAGAAGAAGGCTCTAGAGCTGAGATGCAAGACGTCACAAGAGAGATCTATCAAACCATTAGGGTCCTCAGTTGCTTGGTGATTTTTCACAACGGAAGTGACTACACAGTTGACATAGCCAATTTTGGCTTTCCCCGACATGACTGGTTTAGTCCTAATGATAATAAAGTGTTGTGGACATTCAGGGGGAGGCTTCGGCTCAACCCAGAAATCAAAGAAAAAGTGGATAAATCACATCTGTATCTCTATAATAATTATAGTGATTATAAGTGGAAGTATTTGTTCCAGGAAGAGGCTAGAGAAATTGCTCGGTACACAGGAAAGCTTGGCATCACCCCTGAAATAGCTGCAGAGTGTTGCTCGTATATGCTGTCATTAAATTCTCAGGGCGGCAGCATCATGGACTACAACTGGGCTATCCATGCTTCCAACTATTGGGTTTGCGATGGGATTATTGTACAAGGAGGCCAGGACAACGAAGAAGCATGGGATGCAGGTACTGCTCTGCAACAAGAGTTGCGATTGGAGGACTACTCATCTAGTACATTGCCCTCGTTTGGTGATAAATTGGGCACTCCAAACCGTTGGATTTTTGCCACCAACTCCATGACTGTACCTCCAGAGTCAACGTCCTTTTTCCTTGCACCCGAAAGTGAACCTGATCATCCATTAGCCACATTACCAAATGGCATGTTCCACCAATCGGACAGACTTCGGGTGCTAAAACTATGCCGTTGCACCTTCAGCTTTTCTTTGCCTCCTTTCCATTGTTGCCGCAACTTAAGATTCCTTGGATTAGATAGCTGCAAGGATGATGAACCACAAGAAGAAGCACCAAAGCAAGGTAGACCAGAAATGGGATTTTTTCAGAGCCTGTGGGTCCTGGACATATGCAACACAGATTGGTGCAATACTATTGATTGGCGACGACTGCAGATCCTGCGCAAGCTTCGCATAATTGAGCCTACAAGCTCTTGGGAGATAGGGCAAAAGGATGAATTCACCGATATGGAGAAGGTGGAGCTCCTCGACCTATCTAGGAACATTACCATGCAAGTTTTGCCGAGCCTGTCAAGGGCAACTAGCCTCAAGACTTTGGTTCTAGATGGTTGTGTTGGGTTGGAACATGTTGGTCCTGAAGGAGTCCCTCCATCACTTGAATCATTCAGCTTAGATGCACGAGTAGGAGGGGATCATAAAATATCCCTTATCTGCTTGGCTGGTTGTGCAAGATTAGTGAACTTCAAACTGCATGGACCATTGCCAAACCTTAAGGAGTTGGACATTTCGAAAACCGTAGTCCAGACACTTGACCTGAAAGATGAGGTGGTCCATGTCCCAAGTCTCGAGCAAATCATTCTATTGGGATGTGAGCAGCTCCGCTCAATACTGTGGCCAAAAATTGGACTGCAACAACTAAGGATACTATGCATTGACAATCGAGCAGGAGAAGAGGTTAGAAAATTATCACCTGGTTCTTTCGTCCATCAGTTAGGACAAGAATATTGTCACCCATATGTTGCTACTATGGACATGAGGTTTGTTCGGTCCTTGGTGCTAGGAAGTAACAGAGAGTTTTGCTGGGAAGTGAATAGATTTAAGCTAGTCCTTGGCATATCTGCTACTAGCAAAGAAGATGTACAAAGGTGCAACAAGAAGAAGATGGGCTGTTATAGCACTAGCCAAGTAACTGGGCCGCCTCCACAGAAGTCGTTAATCCCCAAGACTCCTTGCAGCACCTACACTAATGTCCACATTGATGAGATAATTACTGATCATGACGACAACAGTGCACTGCAGTTCCAACAATTGGACCGCCATGTGGAGATTGGTGAGGGTGTTAGCAACAAAAATGTGGAGAGCGTACAAGTTATCAGGGCTATAAGCTTTGCGATGAATAGGGTGGAGTCATTGCATGTGCATGACAATTCTTCGATCAGCACTATCATCCCTGAACGCATGATGTCCATAGGAGAGGAGAAAATTCGTTGGTCTCATCTCAAGAGGTGTCGTGTCGAGAGATGCCCCAAGTTGACTATTGTCTTCGCCACCAACTACGATATCATCTGCTTTGAAGACCTGGAGACCTTTTGGGCGTCTGACCTCCCGATGGCCCACTACATTTGGAGCAAAGGAAGAACGGTTCCTAGATATAACCTTTTTTCCTTTACGAATCTGCGGAGCATACACCTGCACTCCTGCCCCAAGCTCACATTTGTCCTCCCGCTGTCGTGGAATGCCCCGTCCTCATATTTTCCCAGCTTGGAGACCCTCCACATCGTCTATTGTGGTGATCTCAGGAAGGTATTTCCCGTGGAGGAAGAGTTTCTAAAAGACATCGACCATCGAGAAGGTATACTACAATTCCCAGAGCTGAAGCACATCTACCTGCATGATCTCCCCAGTCTGCAGCAGATATGTGATGCCAAAATGTTTGCACCCATGCTCGAGATGATCTGGGTCAGGGGATGTTGGGGCCTCAGGCGCCTCCCGGCCGTCGGTCACCGCCCTGTTGTGGACTGCGAGAAGGAATGGTGGGACAAGCTGGAGTGGGATGGGAAGGATGTCGGCCACGACGCATCCCTCTTCAACCCCCACCACTCACAGTACTACAAGAAGACTCTGCCCAGAGGCTCAGTTCTCCGGTGAATCGACCTATTCAGGTATACATGCATGCACATTCTCTCCCTTCTTTTTCTTTTTCTTTCATGCGTGTTACATATACGAAAGCATCTACAGATCCTGTGCATCTGAATTGCAAATAAAATACGTACATAAGATGCATAGCATCAAGTTAATCCCTACATGTACTAAATTCATTTATCTGCTCATTTGTGCATTTGTCCTCAACGATCCATTCTGCTTCCATTAACCACGTGTATTGTTAAAGACTTGTGTAGATTTGGTGGTGGAAAGACGATGACATCTTACTGCCTTCTACTGCTGCCATTGCTACAACGGTTCAACTATTTGCTTGCCAAGTTGGTGTGTTTTCTAAAGAGTAAACTGGTGTTTGATGCATGATACGTGCATCCACCAAGCTGGTGTGCTTGAAACTATTTTAATTTGTGTGTGTCTCTCTTTTCAGACTAACGTACAATCTATTTGGTTTGGATTGCGGTTATGTTTGTGCTTCAAATAAGAGAATCAGCTGTGCCTATGGACTGTGTTTTGTCACAGAACAGAATCCCATGGTATGGGAGTGTTGCTTGCAAAAGACAAAGAAAGAGTTTGTGCGTGATTGATACAGCAGCATGCTAATGCTGCCTGAAATATATATTTCATTGATTTACATGTATTCCTAATTATATCGTTCTACTCATTCATCTGGTCATTTGTTTGTCTATACATGTTAGTAGGAGTTGTTAGTTACCAGCTACTCCAGGGACCAGCAGGGGCATGCTTCTTTTGCACTACCCCAAGTAGAGAAGAATTTGGTCTTCCATTGTAGCTTCAGTTGAAACATAGCCTTGCGGTAACATTTGTATAAAATTGTGTCATCCTGTTCTGAGGATGGCTCTAGATATTTATGCATCAGTTGTGACTTCAACATATAGCTGTGTTCATCCGTTCTGTCACTGAACACTGCTCTGACATCTTGATTTTTCGTTCTGTTCCACAGTTTTTAACATGTTGGTTGTCACTTGGGAATCGGACTAATAGTTAGCGAAAGAGTAGCACAAAGTAATCCATGATTGATGTAACTGGTAGTGGTCTCTTACCCTACCTGATCATTCTCTGCAATATGCCTGATCATTTGGCAAAGAGGAAAATTCCGATTTGGACAATGGGAGGAAGTTGATTATAATCTGTGAACCATGGTGGTGATCTGTGCGTGTATGTGCAGCATCTCAATGTGAGTGGTGGGGAAACACCATGCATGGAAGTGAGTATGTTAAATGGAAAGAAAACGAGGAGCAGATTTTTGGCTTGACGTCGATCGCGCTCGTGTTTTTGGCGTCCCTGGCTCAGTGGCTCTCTACTTGCCTCACCGCTCTGTTTTTCTCCCCCTCTGCTTCACTTCCCCTTGCTGATTTTGGGGTAGTGGCTAAGTCACCATTATGCTCGATTGATCAATCAAGTTGATTTAGGTGCAGGTGTGTGGAGATGGTGGTGTACTAAAGATCTAGAAGTTGGATCAAGTTTTCTAGAGCAATTATTTTGTGCTGGAGTCTTTTCTCAAAGAAAATTATTTTACCCACAGATTCTTCCTGGTGAAAGGCACCTATTATTTTGTCACGGAAGGCAAAACTTCAGACATCTAATTCCATTAAATAAATTGCAATATGTTTTTCAGAATAATATGCAAGTACACTGTAATATGTCTTTTAGAATAAGAGGCCTTGCTTTAGTACTGCTCTTTTAGAAAAGTTTACGAACCAGCCAGGATAGATCTGATCTCAGCACTGTAGGTCTGCGGAGTGTTCCTCGTATTGACCACACGCTACGAATCCGTTATAAGAATTATTGATGTGCGATTTTTTAATATTTTATATAATTCTCCTGCAGCCACTTCGAAAAAGAAATATAATGCAGGATTGGAACATTTGGAGGACGAGATTCCCAAAGTTTCAAAGACCGAAGTCCATAACATGATAAATTTGGTGTTCTGTTGTAGCTTCAGTTGAAACATAAGCAGAGAAGAATTTGGTGTTCCATTGAAGCTTCAGTTAAAACATAACCTTGCAGTAAAATTTGTATAAAATTGTGTCATCGTGTTCTGAGGATGGCTCTAGATATTTTTGCATCAGTTGTGACTTCAACATATAGCTGTGTTCATCCGTTCTAACACTGCTCTTGTTACAAATGTGGCTTAGATGAAAAGGAGGCCCAAGATCAATACAAATACACATAGGGATATGCAAGTAGCCTCTCAGATTCTAGACTTTTTACAAGACTAACACTTCTCTCAAACTCATGGTGAATCAACAACACTAAAGAGCAATAACTTGATCTTACACCTGCAATCGTATGTATGAAGCATCCACCCCAATATGCTTAGTGAGCTCATGCTTTACGGGATCTCGAGCAATACTGATCGCGCTAATATTGTCTGGGAAGAGAGGAGTCGGTGCAGTAGTGAAAACACCAAAATCCGCACGTAACCATCGAAGCCAGGTGATCTAAACTGTTAACAACGCCATGGCTCTCAACTCAGCCTCAACACTCGAACGGGAAGCATCAGTCTGCTTTTGGGTCTTCCAGTCAATCAAGGTGAAACCAAGAAAAACACAATAGGCAGAAAGAAACTAGCGATCAGAAGGATCGCTAGCCCACATCGCATCGGAGTATGTCTGAAGCTGCAAAGAACTAGAACAAGCAAAGAAAAGGCGACGAATGATAGTCCTGCGAAGATATTACAGAACACGAAGAAGGTGACTATAGTGGAGCTGAGTAGGAGCAAAGACGAACTGACTCCAGAGGTGAACTGGGTGAGCGATGTCCAGACGAGTGATGCCAAGGTAAACAAGACTGTTAATAAGATGACGGTAGCAAATGAGATTCTTAAGAGACTCATCATCAATAGGCTGAAGGTGAGTGCAAGCTCCATCGGTTGGCTCGATGTTTCCGTTAATTCCCTATGTTACCTATCATTCATATTTGCTTAATCTAGGTACATTTGGTGGCCACCTGTACTACTGCTATATCTACCATGGACTCTGAGATCTATGGATCGAGTAATTGCTTGCCGTTGGTGTGTCTGCAGGATTTCTGAAGAATAAGCGACTGTTTGATGGTGTGTTCGTCCACCCCATGTTTATGATTTGTGTGCAAAAACAAAATATTTATGTATGTCTGCGCTTGGTGTGTGGTGTGCCTCAGTGGAACTACACATCACGCGTGTATCGTCAAGTTGGCTCGGTTTGCGAACAAGTGGGTGTGCCAACCAAAGACCGAACAAAACAGAGCTCGATTTCTGTGTGGTTTGGATTTATACACGAGACAGCATGCATGTTAATGACTTTGGCTTATTTTTTTAGTTACGGCTAATAGTTTTTGACTGAAATTTTTGAATTTGAACTGTTTACGACAGAGATTACGGAGAGAGAGATACTCGCTTACGATTTTGGATAGTACAGATGTTGAGCTTTTAACATGTACTATAATTAACTTGTAGACTCCATCTTAAAAAAATATTCCGTTTGAAAGTTCGGTACTGTTGCAAAAACCAAAAACCGTTTTGAAAAGCTAAAAAGAACAGACCTGATTTGCTATTCTGTTGTTACAACTTCAGCTTGCTGAAAAGGAGTTGTGTGCTATTCAGTTCGGTGCGACTGGATTATTATTATTCGGTTACATTCATTCAATTCTCAGGTCATTTAACGTTTGCACTTATCTAATCATGGTTGCCTGCAAAGTTACCTGTTTCAGCTGTTCTGAGTGTGGCCATGACAAGAACAGCCTAGTTCTTATACAATGCCATTTATGTGAGAATACGAGAGTAGTTGTTTGCACCTGCAAGGCACCACGGCTAACTTGTCTCAGGGTGTCAACAGATTGTAGGATGTAGCAGGAGGGCAGTCCAAGTTACCTGTTTTCAGTTCAACGTTGCTTTTCCAGTAGTTGCGGTTGGATCTGTTGCGGTCGATAGGATTTTCCAGTAGTCTTTCGTATTTACCTTCAATTGTGAGGATTAGTTTACGTGCTAGAAATTGGAAAGTCAAGTCATCACAAAATTTAACTGTAGCTTCAATTGTGAGGCTTCAGATAGAAACATTATACTGGCCTTGTGACTTTGTCAGATGCGTCTTTTGCTTCAAACTTCACTGATGCATTCTATTTTTCAGCCAGCGAAGTCAGGGAATGGCTTTAGTGAACATGACGACCGTCTCTTTTTTTATTCTGTACGTAGCTCCAGACTGGCTAGCACTGAGAGTTGATCACTCTCTTATTTCCACTCTTTGTTTCCCTGGACAGATTAAACAAGACCAACAGGGGTGTTTTTTTTTTTTGCGGGAGAGCAGCAAGTTCGGATCAACATCAGGATCCACCGTGTATAAATCTTGATAAAACACAGTAGCTAGCCTCTCCATCTTTTCTTTGTTTATACACCACTGACCATTGCTTAGATCTTGGACCTTGACCCGATATGGCAATCAGAAAAATGATGAACGGTGCCTTTAAATTTAATCTCTCAAAAGGTATTCCAAAACATTCACTACACTAGCTATGGAAGCTAGGAAGATTATATTTGCTCACAAACAAAGAACTCACAAAAGCGCGGATGCAAACGGAGTTTAACTTCTCAAAGTCGGTTAGACCACTATGAGAAAGCGGTTGGAACGACCAAGTGGTCTGACCGCTGGGGATGACCGGTCTGATTAGTCTCTGGTCAGACCGCAAGCTTGGAGGCGGTTGGGCTGCACCACTATTATCAGAACTCGAAATCAACCTGAGCCAAAACAAAAAATGGTGCAATCTCCGAAATACATCTCCAAATGATTTAAAACTTTGCAGAAACCTTGCCTCTAGAACCTAATCCATCTAAGAAAGGCATAGATCTTGGTTAAATTTTTAACATTTCCTCAAAATAAGTAAGGTTGCATTAAAACTAGGCAAAACTCAAGGACTGATATATGATTTGCTCATAGGTTGAAGATAACCAAGATAGCTCTAGATCAGTTTTTATATATCATAGTAAGTAAGAACACATAAGGATCCGAGACCAAAATCCTAGGAACAAGATATCATTAGAAGAATTCCAAATCAAACTAAATCAGGCAACCTTTAATATATTGTTATAGCTGATCCCTATATAGATAACATATTATCCTCATAAGATATCTTCATCACTTACACATGCTTGAAACCCAACAAAATCAAAAGAGAAGGATAGAGGGCAAAACAACAACCAGAACATGTGCAAAATCAACGAGAGCTTGAATATACAATTTAGGATGAATAAAATTGATTTATTGTAACTTGTAGATGATCCCTGGTTGGACCACTACATTTCCCACGGTGGCAATGTTGGTGGTGTAGTGGGCGGAGTGCGGAGCTCTACAGCAATGACGAGGCCCAACGGCAACAGCAGGACCAACTTCATCGATGCGGTTGCGAGCCTCTAGCTTTGCTTGGTTTCCCATTTCTTGCTCTTGATGGATGTTGGTTGGCATTAAAGACTGGGGATTTTGGTGTGGTTCATCATGTGTATCATGGTTCATCTTGTGTGTCCAAAGATGACACTGGCGATTGGAGCCAAATGCTGGGTTGGATTCTCATTCCATTCCTTACTTCAACCAACCAAAGTCAGCTTTTGCTTAATCCATTTCCAATTCCAATACAATTTATGACTGCGTTTACATTTGAGCCAAACGCCATCGTTGTTTATTATGTTTTGATATGAAACAGTAAGAACTAAGATCTCGTAGATGACAATAATACAGGACAACAAAAGATTGACCATTTTGTCATTCAAATGGGAAACGTCAGCATTTCAGATTTCTTAGTTTGGGTTGAAGAAAGGCATTCCTCTCGAGCGCAAAACTATCACAGTAGATGGAATGCCTATCTCGCATTGGAATCTAGACAATTACATCCACATGCAGGCCAACAAATACATAATCCACAAATTATCGGCCAGCATGTAGTAGGGCATGAACTTGGGTTGAAACATTTACCTCCATGCAGCAAGGAATCGATAATCCACAAATTTCTGGGTAACATGCACCTGGGCATGAACCTGTGAAAGCAAAAGTAGAAGCATAGTTCAAATGTAGATGGCTTTGAAGATTAATGCATCAAGAGTTGCATAATTATCTTATTCTGAGCACATACAAAAAAAAATATGGATCTTGGCGGTGACAAACAAACATGCAATCAACAAAGATTAAGCAAATGCGAATCATAAAGGGATACAGAACAATAGCTCTAACCCATTCATTCTACTTTTTTGAGGAAATGCGAGGTGATCCCCATACCAATATCTGGAGGTGTGACTTGGCAAACACTTTGTAAAATGGTACAACCACCTTTTACTTCAGAATAGGTAAAATATCTAGGCTCTATTTGGATAATAACAATAATGATCATTTTGACAAATGTGAAACTGTTCAGCCACAAACAACAGATAAGAGGGGTCTATACAAACTTCCCTTTGTGTTCCACTGAGGGAAAAAACAAAAGCGACAAAGATTGCATGTAGAGACCCAATACCACGATAATAATGGAACATAGGTAAAATAGGAAGGAAGTATACACAATTTTGCAAACAATAGCATAGTCCACCAATATTTTCTTTCATGTGCCCATTATTTTCTTCTTGTAAGTTATGAAAGTCAAATATTGTTGACTAAATTTTTTTAGCTCTTTCCCATTGATCGACTGATAAAGAGAGAATTATATCGCACCAGGGTTCATAAAACTGGTGGGAACGGGCCAGCTCCAATCACAATTTATGTAGTGTGATCGACGCTTTTCGTCGATTCCAACCAATTGATAGTATTTCGGTGAATTCCAAGTGTGTAGCAACTTATTTTTGTGCAAATTGTGGTACTTGCGTCCTAAAATTTGGTGCACTTAATCACATGTAATTTTGGTACAGAAGGTTATAATTTTAAAGGGGCCACGGATTGCAACTGAACTGCTGCATATAGAGTCTACTATTGATGAGATCGAAGCACGTCGGAACAGTTTTCAAAAACAAGAGGGTTTCAAATCACCCTAATCTCAAACTTGCAGCTTCGATCTTCCGAGCAACCACTCACTCACCACCGAGAGCACGCTTGGCTGCATTAGAGCTCCGGACCTATGTGCATGCATTGAATATACTACTTACGGATAATAATTAGGAGTAGTTTAGTCATTTGCAATATGTCTTTGCTCTATGTATAAGACAAAATATGCTCTATATTTTTTGGATGGAGGGAGTATGTTACGGTCCAACTTCAGGATACAAGCAGAAATTGAGAGTGGTGGAATGGAGAATTAGAGACTGCGGATGGGAAGAACTGAGACTGGGAAGAAGAAGAAGTTGGGGAGTCGAGCCAGAGGAAGAAGCAAACCAATTCTCAATTGTCAGCTCCCCTCCCGTGCTACATTTCTTTCTTATGTACTACACGACCAAGTCCGTAGCCCACGGCCCATGATGCTGCCTGCCCCATGCACAGGAGAATCATTCTTGAAGGCTATATTGTTTTTGTCTTTTGGCTTTTTAGTTTTTAAAAAAAATTAAAATAAATAAGATGATTTTTAAAGAAGATTTTTTAAATGGTTTTCTAAGTCTAAAACCGTGTATATCGTTTTTATCGGTGTCTCTAACATCAGTCACCATCTCGAAAAACATAAACAACAAAAGCCATTAGCCACAGTCAAAACCCATCAACCGCATTTCAAAAGAATATAACCGAAGTTGCGTCATTAACTCTGTATCACCAGTTTTAATTACAGTGTCTTATGTATACAGATATTTCACACTTTTCATTTACCTAGAGCGTCGGCGCTGGATGGATTCTCTTCCAAGCCATCAAAGTCACCTGAGCAGGACGGCAATCCCATCTTTGTTCTTTAGCTCCAACCCCAAGCAAAGAACCACACATGCTTTAGTAAAAGCACCCCAAAGCACAAACACAAGCCAATGGAAAAGCTAATGAGTAGGTAGACCATACGCAAGAGCTCATTGCAAATCTGCAACTAGGTAGCATTATTGGAGACTGCTCTTCTAGTTATTTCCATTCTTCCTCCTCCACACCAACATAAACGTCTCTCTTGGGAGGAAACAACACCAACATTCCTGTTATTTATGTAGCTAGGGGTGAAAACGGATCGGATACGGACGGATAATGTCTCTACCATATTTGTTTTCATATTTTTTTCAGATACGGATACGAATACGGATAACTCGAATACGAATACAAATACGAATAATATCGAATACAGATACGGATCGAATACGAATCGAAACGAATACGGTTACGAATATTTATCGGAACATGAAAACCCCTTAAATTATACATCCATAATTAACAAAAATACATAAATAGTTTGTAACATCATGATTTTCTGGAGTTTATAAAGCCATGTTTTCAAAAATAATTTTTCTGGAATTAAATCAAGCTTAAAATAAATTTTTAGAATTTAAAAATAATTTAATATAATTAAATTAAACTTTAACATGAGCTAAAAATATTTTATTTGTGTTCCTCAGGTTTCAAGGATTTTTCTAGTATTTTTGGTGAATTTTTGGGATTTAATTGCTATTTTCTAGAGCCTTTTGGATTTTATTCGGATTTTGGAAATAAGAAAATGGGGAGATTCTAGAAAATCCGGATATCCGGTTTCGTTTTATCCGGATTATCCGTATCCGTATCCGTATTCGACGGATACTAGACTTACCGTATTCGTATCCGTATCCGATAAAAAAAATCCGTATCCGTATCCGATCCGAGAATTATCCGAAAAAAATCCAATCCGACACAATCCGTATCCGTATTCGTCTGGATCGGTCGGAAACAGTAACATCATGTTTTTCTGAGATTTTTAAAGCCTGGATTTCAAAAATGAATTTTCTGGAATTTTCTGAAATTAATTGAAGCTTCAAATGAATTTTTAAAGTTTTAAATGATTTAATGTGATTAAAATAAACATTAACATAAGTGGCAAATATTTTATTTGTGTTCCTCAGGTCTCAAGGAATTTTCTGGTATTTTTGGTGAATTTTTGGGATTTATTTGCTATTTTCTAGAGCTTTTAGAAGTTTATTTTAATTTCTGAAAAAAGAAAAGAAAAGAAATTAACCTCCGCCGCCTGATCTCCCTCTCTCCTCCACGCGTCGCCGATCCCGCGCCCGCCGCCGCCGCCGTACCTCTTTCCCGCGCACCCGCTCGCCCGCCGCGATCGATCCGCGCGCCGCGCGCTCGCGCATCATGGCGGCGCGGGCGCTGGCCGCGCGCCCGCCCCGCCACGCCTCGGCGCCCGTCGCGCGCCGCGCGATCACGGCCGTCGCCCGCGCCCGCGCGAACCTAACCCTAGCCGTCTAACTTGTCGCGTTGCGGCCGCCGCCAGAATCGGATCGGATTGCCTCGGTTCGCGTGATAAAACCGGTCGGCCGTCCTCGGTTCGCGTGCACGCCTCGCCAAACCCTCGCCGCCGCCTCCGCTCGCCCTCGCGCGCGCCGTCGCCGAGCCGCTCGCCGCCGCCGTGCTACGCCTCGCCGTCGCCGAGGTCGCCGGGCGGCGGCCGCCGCCAGCGTCGCCGTCGGTGAGCTCCCGCGCCGTTCGCCGCGTCGCCTCCGTCGCCTCGCCGTCGCCGCCGCCCTCACCTCGCCTCGCCTCGCGCGCTGCGCCGCGCGCGCCGCGACCCGTCGCGCCGCGCGCGCGCGCCGCCGCGTCGCCAATCCACCCTCGCGCCCGACCACGCGTCGCCCGCCGCTGCGATCTCGCTTCGCCGCGCGCGCGCGCGCGCGCGCGCCGCGCGGACGCCAGCGCGCGAGCCGCTCTGCGTCGCCAATCGCCCGTCGCCGCGCCGCGCGCAATCCCGCCGCCGCTCGATCGGCGAGGCGAATCGCCACGCGCCCGCGTCCCGCCGTCGGATCCGCCGACGCCGCGCGCGAGCCGCCAGCTCAGCCTAGCCACGTGGCAGCACCAGCGCGTGCCACGTCAGCCCTAGGCCACGTGGCACGACACGTGGCATGCCACGTCAGCCCTAGCCGCCCCCTCCGAGCCACGTGGCAGCCACGTCAGCTGCCACGTCAGCACGTGCCACGTGGCAGCATATCTTCGCGCCACGTCGACACGCCCGCCGCGTCGGCCGCCCGTGCTGCTATTCGTGGACCGAGTCCACGGTGGACTCGGAATTTCATGGACCGGGTCCACAGCACAGTAACTTTTCCAATTTTTCCGAATTAATTTTGAATTAATTTTCCAGGAGCCCGTTCTCCTCCGTCCTAGCTCCGATTGACCCCGTTCTTTTTTCTAAATTCATCTAAAATCGAGCTCTAGCTGTTGGTTCTGGTTTTGTGAATTTTTTGAGTTCTTTTGCTTGTCATTTTATGCGTTTCTTTGTTTCCGGTCGTTTTCTCTCTCGTTAGATTCGGATTCCGGAGGAGCAGGTTTCGCGCCAGAAGACCAGGAGTGCCCCGCTGAGCATAACGAAGGCAAGTCGTGTCCCTTGATCATGTTGAACCCAATTTTACAAACTATTATTTAATTATTTTGCTTTAAATTACATTGCATTGCTATTTTTATTCAAACCGTTGCACAGGTAGTTATTGTCCCAATTGCAATTATACCTCCTTGACACTTTGAAATACCATGATGCCTTTGTCACCATAGGTTGGGAAATTTATTAGTGATGCTAGTTAATTTATCACATGGGTTGGTACGATTAGATTGCTTAGCCTGTCTATATTTGCGATTGATCTCCTCACACCTGTTAAATTATTAATTTGACTTAATGATATATGGAACTGTGGTTGGTGCCACGTGCATTAAAAATTGGTGCCACGTCATTGGTGTGACGTTGGCTTGGTTATACAAATTGGTTTTGCACTCAGGCGAGTGATTGTGCGATAAAGGGAAATCTGGTTGTACTTTGGGGGATGTGGTAGTCTCGCCCGGGTAATGTTAAGGACTTAACTTTGTGCGCCATTGATCTGAGCTTAATCGTGCAAACCACATGTCTATTATGGGATGGACCTGGCTGATTAATTTGTAATATTTCAATTCAATTCTGCCATTGTGATGGACATGGTTGCTGATTTCCATGTGGCGCAAGGGGTGTGATCACGAAACCCTAGCGGGCAGGATTGTATTGAGGTAGAACATTGTAAAGGCCTTGTTGTGATTTCCTTAGGCCTAGGCTAATCACATCGTGTGGGTACAGTTGTGCAACCTCTGCGAGTGTAAAACTATTCGAATAGCGCGTCCTCGGTCATGGGCGGTGCTCGGGATTTCACACGAGGGTTAGTGTTTCATTTATAACTTGGTGGTTTATGTTGGGAGTGGGCGGGTAGTTCCTTTGTTGGTTTAACTTGTGAATTGGTGTTCACAAGTGGTTCATGATTATTCCTTTGATTATCTATTATTCTTGTTTTGATTAACTTTCGCTTTCAAGTTATTTAATATATTTCATCAATAAATGCCTTTATGCAAATTAACCTTTCAGCCTTCCTTTGGTAAGCCTTGCATATTATATTACATTTATTGTTACAAGCGACTTCTTGAGTACCAATGTACTCACGGCTTTACGCCTATGTTGCTCGATTGAGGAGAGGAGTACTATCGGCAGGAGGTGCGGAAGGAGAGTACTACGGCGACTTCACGGATTAGGCCGTTCTCCACTCGATAGCTTTGTGGCTTGTCGATTGGTCGCTACGCTTTATTTTGGATTTCATTGCTATTTTGTTAAGCCCTTAGGCTAGAGATATTGTAAGCTTGGCCATAAGGTCGTACCCTTGATATTTTATCGATATTCGAGTTTTCCTTTATTATTGTCGTGTGTATGTGTGATGACATCTATGTTTGTTGTGTGCACTAGCGTGATCTGGACTAGTGCGGTTTACACAAAGAGACCGAATTTGCATATTCGGGTCTCGGCAGAGATAGTATCGAGCCATATCGACTGTAGGACGAAGCCCTAGTTAAATTGGTCGATAGCCCAAAAATTTATTTTCTAAATCAAACCAACTAAACTTGATATTTAGTAATATCTCTATCTTCTTACCTCATTCTTAAGGATTCTTATCTCTCGCCCCAACTCTTGCAAAATTTGTTTTCCTAAATTTATAAACTGATCTTTCCTTTATAAATGCATTAGATGTCCCAAACTTCCTACAGCCCGACAGGAGGATGGAGGTCACTTCTACGCGTTTTGTTGCGGTGCCTCGGATTTAAGAGACTGCCCGTCTACCTCACCAAGGATGAGAAGCAAAAAGGTCAACGCATCGGGAGCATCTCCAGGCTATACTTCACCACCCGAGTCGGCAAGCAGGTGCTACATCACAGTTTCAAGAACACCGGTGCGGTGGGAGATGTCGGCAAGGAGTTGCGCACAAAGCCATCCGTCGACTTTGCAAGCTATATAAGATCAACATGGCGGACTCGTCCGGAAGTTCAAGGAGCGATGCGGAGCCACCCGAGACTACGAGCGATGCAGGAGGAGCCCGACCGCGATCGCGGTACCTCTACCGTCGCCTACATCGCCGAGCCCGGAGGAGAGCGTCGTATCACCGAGACCGTCGCGCCTACCTCGGTCGGTTCACTCCAGCCCGATCGAGAGCGATCGCGCGATCCGCAACTCGTGGGTTGTCTCTGGCGATTCGAGGGCGATAGCGATGTACCCTATTTGTCGGGACCGAGTGGGAGCCTTGAGTAGATAGTGCGAGTAGACACGTTGGATTTTATTTGCGGTTGTGTGCGATGTGAGCTGCAAATATTGCCTTAAAAGCATTATATTGCGATCATGTCAAATCTTTTATTGGAGTTTATTTTCATTCGGTTTCTTAGTTAGCCTTATGGCTAAGTGTTTGTTTAGATTAGGTCTCCATTAAGCAAAACCCCTTAGACGCATTTACCTCTTATCTATGCTTTTCCCTCTTGTCTTTCACCTTTGGTGATCGTGATTGTTTTCTTTTGAGCAAGATGGTTGATACGAGAACTCCTCGGCCTGTCGGGAACCGGGACCCAGAGAAAGCGATCTTTGCGCAGCGGTGCCACCTACCTTGGATCACGCCTCGATCGGTTCTTGATGGCGGACTCGGATGATGCAGACTATGATGCGGGTATGCGGACTATGATGCGCGCGGCACCGGAGCGCGATACCACGCGGCACCTCGTCGCCAGACCGGCTATGCGAGTTCATGAGGCGAGACCGCCCATTTTCTCCGGTTCGTCGAGCCTTTGGAGGCCGGCGGCTGGGTCCGTTCGATTGAGAAGAAACTGAACTTGGCTCGATCTGCCGGCGGGGAGAAGGTTTTGTATGCAGCACATCAGCTTGAGGGACCAGCAGCAGAGTGGTGGGAGAACTACTGTGCCGCCCATGAGAACCAGCACAACATCACCTGGAAGGAATTCGCAAAGGCTTTCCACACCGCTCATGTCATGGAGGGAGTGGTTGAGATGAAGAAGGATGAGTTTCGGGAGTTCCAGCAGAGGAACCTGTCAGTGAGTGAATATCTCAATAAATTCACTCAGTTGGCTCGCTACGCGCCAGAGGATGTAGCGACAGATGCAGCTGGCCAAAAGAGGTTCAAGAAAGGTTTGAACCCAGCTTTGAAGGTGCAAGTCGTAGGCAACGACTATGCCAGTTTTCAGCAGTTGGTGGATAAGGCTATTCTCATCGAGGAGAGTCGCGCGAGCTCGAGGAGTCTCGCAAGAGGAGGTTGATCCAGCGAGGATCACGGTCACACCAGATCTCGAGGCCTCGTTTTGGTTCCTACCGGCTGCACGAGTGCCACAAAGCAGCGGCAGCAGCGATCTTGAGATTTGGACCCGGCTCGGACACGCGCGCGATTTGATCAGTCGGCGTCACGGTGGTTCCAGTGGACAGCAGCAGCAGAAAAGCAATAATTCAGCAGCATCCATCACTTGCTTCAAGTGTCATGAGGTGGGACACTATGCTAGCAAGTGCCCTCAGAGGCAGGCCCCGACGCCAGTTCGTTTTGACTTGGGAGCCACACCCGGTCGCACCCCTACCCCGGGAGCAGGACGAGGACCACCCCCAGCCTCAGGACAGGCCAGCGGGGCGCGGTGGTGAGAGGTCAGGTGAACCACGTCACCGCAGAGGATGCCCAGCAGCACCAGACGTTGTGATCGGTACGTTTCTCGTACATTCAGTTCCTGCCACTGTTTTATTTGACTCTGGAGCTTCGCATTCGTTTGTTTCTCGGAGTTTTGCTTTAAAGCAACAATTGAAAACTGTTGCTCTTGGATCTATTCTTTTAATCCAATCCCCCGGATCCGAGTTGAGATCCAACCTAGGTTGTCCAGGAGTTAGGATAACCATTCGGGAGTTGAGTTCGGGCCGACTGATTTTATTGGATATCACGGTCCCTAGATGTAATCTTGGGAATGGATTAACCAAAGCGAGCGATGTTAGGCGTGGGAGCGAGCGGTGACCTTAACCAATTGAGACGGAGTTAAGGTGCGATCGCGGCGGTGAGTGTCGGCGAGCGGTCATGATTTGTCGAGCAAGGTAATCCGGTTGGAGGGTGTACGGTTGTCGAGAGTACCCGGCGTGTTTCGAAGGATCTTCGGGTATGCCACGAGAGAGGAGGTTGAGTTTCGATTGAGCTTGTGCAGTACGCTCCGATTTCCAAGAGACCCTACCGGATGCCGGCCAATGATTTAGCGAGTTGAAGAAGCAAATTCGAGGCTGTTGGATAAGGGTTACATCGGACCGAGTTCGTCCCGTGGGAGCGCCGATCTTTGTTCGTCAAGAAAAAGGATGGTAGTCAGCGCATGTGTGTGGACTACAGAGCACTTAATGAGGTCACCGTCAAAAATAAGTACCCTCTGCCCAGAATCGATGACCTGTTTGACCAGCTTAAGGGGGCAGGAGTGTTCTCCAAGATGGACTTGAGATCAGGATATCATCAGATGAGGATACATAAGGAGGACATACCCAAGACAGCCTTCTCGACTCGTTATGGTCTATACGAGTTCACAGTGATGTCATTTGGTTTGACTAATGCTCCAGCATATTTCATGTATTTGATGAATAAGGTGTTTATGGAATATTTGGACAAGTTTGTCGTTGTATTCATTGACGACATTTTGATATATTCCAAGGATGAGGAGGAACATTAGGAGCACTTGAGGTTAGCATTGCAGAAATTGAGAGATAATCAGTTATATGCAAAGTTCAGCAAATGTGAGTTTTGGATGAAGAAAGTCGCCTTTCTAGGGCATGTGTTGACAGCAGAATGAGTCGCAGTTGACCCAGGAAAAGTAAGTGATGTTTTGGATTGGCAGTCACCCACTTCAGTTACCCAGGTCAGGAGTTTTCTGGGTATGGCAGGATACTACCGTCGTTTTATTGAGAGATTTTCCAGTTTGGCCAGACCCCTCACGCAGTTGCTCAAAAAGGAAAAGAAATTCACTTGGACGCCAGAGTGCGAGAAGAGTTTTCAGAAACTTAAGGAGAGTTTGACCACAGCCCAGTGCTTGTGTTGCCTGATATTAACAAGGATTTTGAGATATTTTGCGATGCTTCGCGCAAAGGTTTGGGTTGTGTCTTGATGCAAGACAAGAGAGTGGTAGCCTATGCCTCACGCCAGTTGAGACCGCATGAGGAGAACTACCCTATCCATGATCTAGAGTTGGCAGCCGTAGTGCATGCCTTAAAGATTTGGCGTCACTATCTGATGGGTAACAGATGTGAGGTGTATACGGATCATAAGAGTCTGAAATACATCTTTACCCAGTCCGAGCTTAACCTCAGGCAGAGGAGGTGGTTAGAGCTGATAAAGGACTATAATGTGGGCATACATTATCATCCTGGAAAAGCTAATGTTGTTGCAGATGCCTTGAGCGAAAGGTATCGCAATTCGGTGATGGTTCGAGAGAGTCAGCCAGCTTTGCATGAGGAATTTCAAAAGCTTAGCCTTGAGTTGGTTGAGCCAGGATTTTTGGCAGCTATGGAGATGCAGCCTACTTTGGATGGTCAGATTCGCCAGGCTCAGTCAGAGGATGAGGTATTTCAGCGGATCAGAAAGAACTTAAGTGAAGGTAAAGAGTCAGGATTTTCAGTGGATGACCAGGGAACCTTGTGGTTCAAGCGGCGTTTGTGTGTGCCCAACAAGCAAGAACTAAAGGATGTGTTATTAAAAGAGGCTCATGAGTCGTTGTATTCGATTCATCGAGCGTACCAAGATGTACCGGGACATTAAGGATAAGTATTGGTGGCCAAGCATGAAGCGTGAGATCGTGAGTATGTAGCCCTTTGTGATGTTTGTCGAGAGTAAAGCGAGCACGAGAGACTGCGGGTTTGCTCTGACCATTGAAGGTCCACGAGTGGAAGTGGGAAGAAATTGGTATAGACTTTATAGTCGGTTTGCCTAAAACTAAAGAGGGTCATGATTCAATTTGGGTCATTGTGGACCGTTTGACCAAGGTTGCTCATTTCATCCCGATTAAGGCGACTTACAGTGGTACATGATTGGCGAGCTATATATGTCCAGATTGTCGATTTGCATGGTGTGCCCAAGAAGATTGTGTCGGATCGTGGATCGCGATTCACCTCCGGTTTTGGGGTAGTTTCCATAAGGCTATGGGAACTCACGAATTTCAAGATACTGATATCACCCCAGATGGATGGTGAGACAGGCGAGTTAACAGATTCGGAGGACATGTTGAGAGCCTGTGTGCTTGATCATGGGTCTAAGTGGGACGATTGTTTACCTTTTGCGAGTTCTCATACAATATGATTATCGAGCCGGTTTGCGAGATGTCACCGTTTGAGGCATTGTATGGCAGAAATGCGAGACCCCTCTCAATTGGAAAGAGACGGGGAAGGTCGAGTTTTGGCCCGATTGTTTGAAAGAAGCCGAGGATAAAGTCCGCTTGATCTGAGAAAGGTTGAAAGCTGCCGGGCCGCAGAAAAGCTATCACGAGATACAGGCCGAGAGAGCGAGTTTTGAGCGGATGACTTTGTGTACCTTAGGATCACACCATTCAAGGGTGTGAAGAGATTTCAGCTAAAGGAAGCTTGCACCGAGATCGTTGGTCCGTTCGGGATTACAAAGCGAGGGAGAGGTTGCTTATCGATTAGAGCTACTGCGTCTTTCAGTGGGGTACATGACGTCTTTCATGTGTCCCAGCTGAAGAAGTGCCTGCGCGTACAAGAGGAGGTTGTGCCAGTTGAGACCGTTGATCTGCAGGAGGATTTGTCGTACAAGGAGCACCCGGTCAAAATCTTGGAAGTGTCGAGCGAGTCACCGGAATAAAGCGGTCCGTTTTGCAAAGTTCGGTGGAGCAACCATTCCGAGGAGGAAGCCACACAGAACGCGAGGAGGATCTCGAGCGGAGTTTCGAACCTATTCTCTTAGTTGGCCCGGATCTCGGGTCGAGATCTCGTTTAAGGGGTAAGGTTTGTAACATCCTGTTTTTCCGAGATTTTTAAAGCTGGATTTCAAAAATGAATTTTCTGGAATTTTCTGGAATTAATTGAAGCTTCAAATGAATTTTTAAAGTTTTAAATGATTTAATGTGATTAAAATAAATATTAACATAAGTGGAAAATACTTTATTTGTGTTCCTCAGTCTCAAGGAATTTTCGGTATTTTTGGTGAATTTTGGGATTTATTTGCTATTTTCTAGAGCTTTTAGAAGTTTATTTGAATTTTGGAAAAAGAAAAGAAAAGAAATTAACCTCCGCGCCCGATCTCCTCTCTCCTCCACGCGTCGCCGATCCGCGGCGCGCCGCCGTCACCTCTTTCGCGCACCGCTCACCCCGCCGCCCGATCCGCCCGCCACGCCTCGGCGCCTGTCGCGCCGCGCGATCACGCCGTCGCCCCGCGCTGCGCGAACCTAACCCTAACCTAACCAATCCCCACCGTCCGATCTCGCCGCGTGGCGCATCCTAACCGTCTAACTTGTCGCGTTGCGACCGCCGTCGTAACCGGATCGGATTGCCTCGGTTCGCGTGATAAAACCGGTCGGCCGTCCTCGGTTCGCGTGCACGCCTCGCCGACACCCTCGCCGCCGCCTCCGCTCGCCCTCGCGCCGCGCCGTCGCCGAGCCGCTCGCCGCCGCCGTCGCTGCGCCTCGCCGTCGAGGTCGCCGGCGGCGGCCGCCGCCGCGTCGCCGCCGGTGAGCTCCCGCGCCGTTCGCCGCGTCGCCTCCGTCGCCTCGCCGTCGCCGCCGCCCTCGCCTCGCCTCGCCTCGCGCGCTGCGCCGCGCGCCGCGACCCGTCGCCTCGCGCGCGCGCGCCGCCACGCGTCGCCAATCCACCCTCGCGCCCGGCCACGCGTCGCCCGCCGCTGCGATCGCGCTTCGCCGCTTCGCCGCGCGCGCGCGCGCCGCGCCGCCGCCGCGCCAGCGCGAGCCGCCACGCGTCGCCAATCGCCGTCGCCGCGCCGCGCGCATCAATCCCGCCGCCGCTTCGGATCGGCGAGGGCGAATCGGCCACGTGCCGCGTCCCGCCGTCGGATCCGCCGCGCCGCCGCGCCGAGCCGCCCGGCTCGGCCTAGCCGCGTGGCAGCACCGGCGCGTGCTCGTCGGCCCTAGCGCCCCCTCCGAGCCACGTGGCGGCGCGTCGTTGCCACGTCGGCCACGTGCTGCGTGGCGGCATAGATTTGCTGCCGCGTCGACCACGCCCGCCGCGTCGGCCGCCCGTGCTGCATATTCGTGGACCGAGTCCACGGTGGACTCGAATTTCATGGACCGGGTCCACAAAGACGATAACTTTCCCGATTTTCCCGAATTAATTTTGAATTAATTTTCCGGGAGCCCGTTCTCCTCCGTCCTAGCTCCGATTGACCCCGTTCTTTTTTCTAAATTCATCTAAAATCGAGCTCTAGCTGTTGGTTCTGGGAAATTTATTAGTGATGCTAGTTAATTTATCACATGGATTGGTACGATTAGATTGCTTAGCCTGTCTATATTTGCGATTGATCTCCTCACACCTGTTAAATTATTAATTTGACTTAATGATATATGGAACTGTGGTTGGTGCCACGTGCATTAAAAATTGGTGCCACGTCATTGGTGTGACGTTGGCTTGGTTATACAAATTGGTTTTGCACTCGGGTGAGTGATCGTGCGATAAGGGGAAATCTGATTGTACTTTGGGGATGTGGTAGTCTCGCCGGGTAATGTTAAGGACTTAACTTTGTGCGCCATTGATCTGAGCTTAATCGTGCAAACCACATGTCTATTATGGGATGGACCTGGCTGATTAATTTGTAATATTTCAATTCAATTCTGCCATTGTGATGGACATGGTTGTTGATTTCCATGTGGCGCAAGGGGGGTGTGATGCGAAACCCTAGCGGGCAGGATTGTATTGAGGTAGAGCATTGTAAAGGCCTTGTTGTGATTTCCTTAGGCCTAGGCTAATCACATCGTGTGGGTACAGTTGTGCAACCTCTGCGAGTGTAAAACTATTCGAATAGCCGCGTCCTCGGTCATGGGCGGTGCTCGGGGATTTCACACGAGGTTAGTGTTTCATTTATAACTTGGTGGTTTATGTTGGGAGTGGGCGGGTAGTTCATTTGTTGGTTTAACTTGTGAATTGGTGTTCACAAGTGGTTCATGATTATTCCTTTGATTATCTATTATTCTTGTTTTGATTAACTTTCGCTTTCAAGTTATTTAATATATTTCATCAATAAATGCCTTTATGCAAATTAACCTTTCAGCCTTCCTTTGGTAAGCCTTGCATATTATATTGCATTTATTGTTACAAACGACTTGCTGAGTACCAATGTACTCACGGCTTTACGCCTATGTTGCTCAGTTGAGGGAGAGGAGTACTATCGGCGGGAGGTGCGGAAGGAGAGTACTACGGCGACTTCACGGATTAGGCCGTTCTCCACTCGATAGCTTTGTGGCTTGTCGATTGGTCGCTACGCTTTATTTTGGATTTCCGCTGCTATTTTGTTAAGCCCTTCCGGCTAGAGATATTGTAAGCTTGGCCATAAGGTCGTACCCTTGATATTTTATCGATATTCGAGTTTTCCTTTATTATTGTCGTGTGTATGACTGTGATGACATCTATGTTTGACTGTGTGCACTAGCGTGATCCTGGACTAGTGCAGTTTACACAGAGAGACCGAATGTGCATATTCGGGTCTCGACAGAAACTATCCGATCTGTTTTCACCCCTATATGTAGCTGCCAATTAAGGTACTGAGACTCTTCTTGCCCATGTTAATTGTTTACAAGTTGATTTTCAAACTAGTAAGTATATGGGCTATCAATGTCGATGCACCAACATAGCTGATACGCTCTTGTAGGTGCCAGCAACTGGAGATCCATCTGGGCGTGCAGGTGGGTTAGATTTGTGGAGCTTTTTGTGTTTCCCGGGCCTTCGTAGAGAAATTCGCCATGCCAAAACAGGTATTTTTTCTACGCACATATGCGTGCTATTTTCACGGAGCAGAGTTGTATTCTTAGTGAGTCTTCTTTTTTGTTCTTCTGGTAGTATATGTACTATACTCACTACTCTTCTTTAAAATGTAAGTTCTGATTATGCGTCTATTCTTTTCAGCTTCTCAAAACGGCTTTTGGTTTTTGCTACAATAACTAACTTTTAAACGGAGTATTTTTTTAAGATAGAGTCTACAAGTAAATTATAGTACACGTTAAAAGCTTAACATCTGTACCATCCAAAGTCACAAGCGAGTATCTCTCTCCGTAATCTCTGTCGTAAACAGCTAAAATTCAAAAATTTCAGCCAAAAACCATAAACCACAGCTAAAAAGAACAGAGTAATGATATCTTGTCTAGGGCACATCATCACCAAATCATACAAATAATTAAGATCCTAAACGGCTAAATCCACCATGGTGCTATTAAAATAAGCCACCGCACCGAGTAATGATATCTCGTCTAGCTCACCGAGTCATCTCCAAATCATACAAAAATTTAAGATCCTAAACGGCTAAAATAAGCCACCCCACCGAGTCATAAACATGGCTATATATAGCGAACACAGCCAAACATCATGCACTATATATTTTGATTTCGAAATTGCGAACCTCGTTTAGTTGGTTAGTTTCTGTATGCAAATTAACAGAGGTACTCACGAGCAGGCATGAATGCCCAATTTAGTGTTCCTGGTCAAAACATAACAATTTAGTTGCATGGCTAGGGCACTTTTATTAATTCCGCCCTTTTATTATGTATGTTCCACAGATCACTTCAGCTTAGCTTTTGCCTGCACTTTGCATTTTTAATGAAAACTGCTACACACGTGAAGTGACCTCAACTAACTGCCACCAATTAATGCAGTATATTGCTCCGGACAGCATCGAGCAAGCGGTACAACGGATAACCCCCTATCTAGAGGACACGAGTAGCAGAGCACACAATGCCATCTACTGGGACGGATGGTATGGACTGGCTGCTTCTGCAGTGCTTAGAGCCATAGCTGAGAACCCTCCGCCGTCTCTGAGGGAGAAATTTGACAAGATCATCCACATCGACTGCTCGAGGTGGAAAAGCCGAAGAGCACTCCAGAGGGCAATCGTGGAGGAACTGAAGCTTCCTCAGCGGGTCATGGCTGTTCTTGATCGGCAAGATGAGGAGGATGATTTCAGCGGGGTAGATGAAGGCTCTAGAGAAGAGATGCAAGACATTAGGAGAGAGATCCATCGAGCCCTACAAGAACACAGATGTCTAGTGGTCTTCCACAATGGGAGTAACAACATGGTTGAGTTGAATGATTTTGGCATTTCTCGACCTGAATGGTTTGGCAATAGAATATTATGGACCTTCAGGGGGAGGCTTCGGCTCTACCCAGAAATCAAAGAAAAAGTAGATAAATCACATCTTTATCTGTATAGGAAGTATATTCCGTTTCCTAATGATTTACTACTAGCAGAGGCTAGAGGAATTGCGGGATACGCACATAAGCCTGGTATTACCACAGAAATAGCTACACAATGTTGCTTGTATCTGTTGTCATTGAATTCTAAGAATGGCGACATCATGGACTACAACTGGGCTACCCATGCTTCGAGCTATTGGGTTTGTGATGGGATTATACATCAAGGCCAGGAAGACGAAGCATGGGATATTGGTGCTGCTCTACATCAAGAGATACGACTAGAGGACTACTCATCGAATAGATTACCCAATTTCGATGTTGTATTGGAGACTCCTGGAAATCGTTGGGTTTCAATAATCACACACTCTAATAGTCAGGAAAGGGGGCACATAAGTGTACCAACTGTACAGCCAGAAACATCATCCTTTTTCCTTGCAGCCAAAAGTGGATCTGATCATCCATTAGCCACGTTACCAAATGACATGTTCCACCAATCGGACAAACTTCGGGTACTAAAACTATGCCGCTGCACCTTCAGCTTTTCTTCACCTCCATTCCGTTGTTGCCGCAGCTTAAGATTCCTCGGATTAGATAGCTGCAAGGATGATGAACCACAAGAAGAAGCACCAAAGCAAGGTAGACCAGAAATGGAATTTTTTCAAAGCCTGTGGGTCCTGGACATATGCAACACGGATTGGGAATTGGCTTTATTCCCAAAGATAATAGAACAAATTGCTACAAACATTAGGGAGGTATATATAAAGGAGGGAAGGATTTGGCGCAGCAATCTTTCATGGAGACGGCTACGTAACATTCACAAGCTTCGAGTTATTGAGCCTACAAGCTCTTGGGAGACAGGGCAAAAGGATGAATTCACCGATATGGAGAGATTGGAGCTTCTCGACCTATCTAGGAATAGCAGCATGCAAGTTTTGCCGAGCCTGTCAAGGGCAGTTGGCCTCAAGACTCTGGTTCTAGATGGTTGTGTTGGGTTGGAACATTTTGGCCCTGAAGGAGTCCCTCCATCACTTGAATCATTCAGCTTAGATGCACAAACAGGAGGGGATCATAAAATATCCCGTATCTGCTTGGCTGGTTGTGTAAGATTGGTGAACTTCAAACTGCGTGGACCATTGCCAAACCTTAAGGAGTTGGACATTTCAGAATCTGCAGTCCAAACACTTGACCTGAAAGATGAGATGGTCCATGTCCAGCAAATCCTTCTGTTGGGATGTAAGCAGCTCCGCTCAATACTATGGCCAGAAGAGGGAATGCAACAGCTAAGGATGCTATGCGTTGACACTCGAGGAGAAGTGGTTAGAAAATTATCACCTGGTTCTTTCGTCCATCAGTTGGGACAAGAATATTGTCACGCATATGTTGATATTATGGACATGAGGTTTGTTCGGTCCTTGGTGCTAAGAAGTAACAACAGAGAGTTTTGCTGGAAGGCTAATAGATTTAATCTAGTCCTTTGCATATCTGCTACTAGCAAAGAAGATGTACAGAGGTGCAACGAGAAGAAGATGGACCATTATAGTACTAGCCAAGTAACCGAGCCGCCTCCACAGAAGTCGTTAATCCCCAAGACTCCTTGTAGCACCTACACTGATGTCCATATTGAGGAGATAATTAATGATCATTACGACAGCAGTGCACCGCAGTTTCAGCCATCGGACTGCCATGTGGAGATTGGTGAGGGAATCAGCAACAATAATGTGGAGAGCATACAAGTGATCAAGGCTATAACCTTTGTGATGAACGAGGTGGAGTCATTGCACGTGCACGACAATTCTTCCATCACCACTGTCATCCCTGAACACATGATGTCCACAGGAGAGAATAGAATTCGTTGGTCTCGTCTCAAGAGATGTCGTGTCGAGAGATGCCCCAAGCTGGGCACTACCTTCGCCACCAACTACGATGACTACTGCTTTGAAGAACTGGAGACCTTTTGGGCGGCTGACCTCCCGATGGCCCACTGCATTTGGAGCAAAGGAAGAACGATTCCTACATTTGAAGGAAAGGACCATTTTTCCTTTGCGAAGCTGCGGAGCATACACCTGCACTCCTGCCCTAGGCTCACATTTGCCCTCCCACTGCCGTATTACTATTTCTTGAGCAGCTTGGAGACCCTCCACATCGTCTATTGTGGTGATCTCAAGCAGGTCTTCCCCGTGGAGGCAGAGTTTCTAAACAGAATAGCTACCGACCATCAAAAAGGTGTACTGGAATTCCCAAATTTGAAGCGCATCTACCTACATGATCTCCCAAGTCTGCAGCAGATATGCGAGGCCAAGATGTTCGCACCCGAGCTCGAGACGATCAGGGTCAGGGGATGCTGGGGCCTTAGGCGCCTCCCGGCCATCGGTCGCCGAGTCAGCCGCCCTGCTGTGGACTGCGAGAAGGACTGGTGGGAGAAGCTGGAGTGGGATGGGGAGGATGTCGGCCATCACCCATCCCTCTTCAACACGCGACACTCGCTGTATTACAAGAAGGCCTTGCCTAGAGGCTCCGTTCTCCGGTGAATCGACCTGACTGTTCAGGTATACATGCATACACATGCTCTCCCTTCTTTTCTTTTTCTTTTTGTTTCATGCATGTATCATATACAATAACATCTACAAATCCTGTGCATCTGAATTGCATTCTGTACGTGCTATCTGAATTCCAAATAAAACACATACATAAGATGCATAGGAACTGGTTAAGCCCTGCGTGTACTAAATTCCATTACCTTCTCATTTGTGCATCTGTCCTCAAGGATCCATTCTGCTTCCATTTATCAAGTGTATTGTTACTTCCCTGTGTAGATTTGGTAGTGGAAAGACGACGACGTCTTGCTGCATTCTACTGCTGCCATTGCTACAACGGTTCAACTATTTGGTTGCCAACATGGTGTGCTTTCTAAAGAATAAATTTGTGTTTGATGCTGCTTGCATCCACAAAGCTGGTGTGCTTGATACTATGTTAGTTTGCGTGTCTCCTATGAGACTAACGTACTATCTATTTGCATTGGTTTGTGGTTATGTGTGCTTGGAATAAGAGGGTTAGCTGTGCCTGTGTTGTGTGTCCATCAGTCACAGAACAGAACCCCATGGCGTGAGAGTGTTGCTTGCAAAATACTCAAGACTGAGTTTGTGTGTGATTGATACAGAAGCATGGTAATGCTGCCTGAAAATATATTTAATTGATTACATGTATTCTTAATTATCTCTTTATACTCGTTCTTCAGGTCATTTATTTGCCTATACCAGCAAGTATGAGTTGTATTGTTAGTTAGCAGCTGCTCCAGCTTTGATTCCATGCAATGCCATCATGTCTGTGTGAGCGCAGTTTCATGTATTTTTATCCATTTATCCATGTTCAATTCTGCTGTATATACACCAGAGTAGTGTTGTTTCCATCTCTTGGTTTAAAAAAATGGTTCTCTCTGTGTTCATTTAACTGACTAGAAATTTGTTCAGTTAATGCGCGATGTATTTTGGTTGATACATATATCCTAGATGTTTTGTGTCAATTGTGAGTTGTGACTTCAATGTATAGGCGTCCATTCTCTCTGTCACTAAGCACTGCTATGAGAAAAGATCCACGGGCACTAATTTTGACAAATAGATAGAACTCATAGAAGTTGACTCCCAACTCAACTATCAACTTATTGAGGCGGCACGGGAAGAGAAGGGCTCAGCTTACAAGTGTTCCATGTAGATGTGTTGAATTCACCGATTCACATTATATGCTTAGTGTCCTATTGACATCATGTTGAAAAATGAATACATCATATCCTCTTTTTCGAATTTTTGCAAGTCAAATGCAGCATCGCTTTTCCTGCTAATGCATTCCCTTGCATTAGTTTGGGATGAACCTGCCGCTAGTTACTGCTGAATTGTATTTGTTCATGCATGGGTTGAGGCATTGAGCAATACAACGCACCCTTCTTTAGTTACTGCTATTTTTTTCCTGGTTGCAGGTCCTGTCTTATATCCTATTGCAAAGACACTACTGTTCATGCAATTCTAGACCTTATCGTTTGGAATTCCATGATGAATGGTATGTAAAGCTTGATGCATGGATCAAGGTTTGCTAATTGCCAAAAGTAGTTTTGCCAATATGAGACTCTTTGTCTGCTCGTTTTTATTTATGATAGTAGTAAGTCCAAACTAGCAAGTTACATTGATCTCAACACTACATTAGGCTCAAAGTCTGTGGCCACCTGCTTCTAGGATAAACCCCGTAATGTTACAGTAGCTCCTGTCTATGGTTTGTCATAGCATCCGTAACGTACTTCAGAGTTCAGAATCATGACTGTAGGTCATGACAACAGCCTAATTGAAGTTTTGTTTTATGTTTAAATGCTTGTATTGTACCATTGGTTCAGGATTTTCTTATTAAAATGCGAGTTTTGAAAAAATTTGTTAAGTAATAGTTGTTTTTCCCCAAAAAGCAGTGATTATGAATTTGTAGGTAAGGTATACTTAGAAACTCAGAATGCCCTGAAGTACTCTTCAGGTAGTGATTCAAGCACACTTATTACTAGCGGCGGTGAAAAAAAGATACTTAGGATTTACCTTTAGAGGGTTCTTTGATTATTTGCCGTGTCGCTGCACCACCCCCGTCTCCTCCCCGCGCGGCTCCCCTCCTTGCCCCCACCCTTCCCATCGCCGCCTTCTTCCCCCTCTTCCCGTCGCCGCCTTCTTCCCCATCTTCCCGTCGCCGCCACTTCTCGCTCCCTCCTCACATCCCTAGTGTGCCGAAATGTGGGCCGGCCGCAGAAATTGCTCGGGCTTTTGCCCTCGCATCTACACCCACTGCTCCTCCCTCCTCTCCTTCCATCTATGCCGCCACGCGAAGCGCCTCGATATCCTCCGATCCCTTCCTTCCCCGCGCCGGTGAGGTCGCCACTCAGGTAGGCATCGCATCGATCCCACTCTCTTGATTGCAATTTATGGTGGTAGGTGTGCTTTCTATGTGTTGTTCTAGATTGGGTGTTCATGACATGCTTACGGTTGCTGCGCAGGGGCTTCGAGAATCTCGATGCTTCTCATCAAGAGAGCCATGGGAGCTAGCGGCTGACAGCAGAACTTTCGCTAGCACAACTCTGATCTTCTTGTTGTCTGTGAGCAAGCAACACTATACACACAAGAATACAAGAGCACAAAGAATGAGTTTTGGTGCTGCAGCACGTTGCCCTTTCTGGCTTTGCTTCTGTTGAGAAACCCTCACTGGCGACCAGTCCGAGCGATTTCTCTACTTAGAACAAGAACGAATCAATCACAGAGTCACAGAAGAATAGATTGAACACAGAGAGAGATATAGAGAACTTCTAGTCTTTCTTTGTTGCTTCAATTGCATTGGGTACAAATCTAGCCATATGGCTCTCTATTTATAGGGGGTGGTGAAATGCCCACTAGAGATAAGGACGTTTAAATCAAGAGTTCTGATTTCCTAATACTCCCCCTTGGGCACTCATCCGTCATGTTCATACCTCGTTAAAACTCCATAAAAGTACATGATACATGTTATGCTGCGATGCACGAATTGCCTCATTAAAAACCTTGGTCGAGAAACTTAAGAAAAACTCGTCAAGGGAAAAAGAGTACAATTCACCCAATTTCATTTGGTCTTCAGGACTTTTATTCTTTAGGTACTTGATCTTCAGGATCATGATTCACTAGCGGACTTGAGAGAATTCTCCCTCTGAATTCTGCACTTCCCTAAGTCTCATCATACCAATCCCTCGCATGCACCTTTCAAAGATAGATGTGGGGAGTGACTTTGTGAATAAATCTACTAGATTTTCACAAGACTTAGTATGCAGTACTTTGATCTCATCCATCTTTTGCAATTCATGAGCATAGAAGAACTTGGGGGTTGATATGCTTTGTGAGATGACTCTTCACATAGCCCGTTTGTACTTGTACAACGCAAGTGGCATTATCTTCATAGATAATTGTGGGGGTTTGTACAATGTTCATCCCACATGACTGCTAGATGTGGTGAACCATTTGGCGTAGCCAAGCACATTCACGTGCGGTTTCATACAACGCTATTATTTCTGAGTGGTTCGTCGAGGCAGCTACAAGGTTTTCTTAGATGATTTTCAGGAAATTGCAGTTCCACCACACAAGAATACATAGCCTGTTTGTGACTTTGCGGTATGCGGGTCAGACAGGTACACAGCATCTGCATAGCCAATCAAGTTCAGATCTCGATTCTTTCTGTAAAACAATCCAAAGTCCTTGCTTCCTTGGAGATATCGAAAGATGTCCTTTATACCCTACCAATGCCTTTTGGTGGGCTCTGCACTATACCTTGCTAACAGGTTCACGACAAAAGTAATATCCGGTCTAGTGCAGTTTGCTAAGTACATGAGTGCTCCAACTGCACTCAAGTATGGGAATTCCGGTCCTAAGACTTCCTCCCCCTCTTCCCTAGGTCGGAAAGGATCTTTTTCTTGCTGTAAAGATCTCCCGATCATCGGTACTTTTGATGGAAATGCTTTCTCAAAATCAAATCTTTCTAGCACCTTCTGGGTGTAGGTCGACTGGTGTACCAAGACTCCTTCAGGGACATGCTCAAGTTGCAGGCCTAGGCAAAACTTAGTCTTGCCTAAATCTTTCATTTCAAATTCTTATTCCAAGTAGGAGCATGCTTCTTTTATATCTTCCATTGTCCCGATGATATTCAGATCATCTACGTACACTGAGATTATACAGAATCCATCCTGGGATTACCGTATAAACACACAATGACAGTCTTCATTGTTTGTGTAGCCTTTCTTGCAGAGAAAGTCGCTTAAGCGATTATACCACATTCTGCCAGATTGCTTTAGTCCATACAGGGACTTTCTAAACTTCACACTGTACAGATTTCTATTTGCTCTGAGTTGGTTCGGGAGAGGTATTCCTTTAGGAACTTTCATGTAAATCTGCGAATCCAAGTTACCATAAAGATATGCAGTCACAATATCCATCAATTTCATTTCTAAATTCAAATTCACTGCCATTGAGATCAAGTATCTAAAGATAATTCCACTCATGACTGGGGAGTAGGTTTCTTCATAATCAACTCCAGAATGTTGAGTGAAACCTTGTGCTACCAGCCTTACTTTGTATCTCACTACTTCATTTCTTTCATTTCTCTTTCGAACAAATACACACTTGTGTCCTACAAGGTGCACATAGGGAGGTGTGCGGCATACGGGCCCAAACATCTCTCTTTTGTTCAGAGATAGCAATTCAGTTGCTATTGCATTCTTCCAATCTGATCTTTTCTTACATTCAGCGAGCGATGCAGGCTCGGGATCAAGATCAATGATCGTGGCAATTTTCTTTACAAAGTAGATATCGATATTGGCTATTGTCCTATTCAGGGACTCTCCCGTGTGCACATAATTTATAGCTATTTCTTCATGAGTTGCTTCTTCTGGAGCGATTGCTTCTTCTGGAGCTTCACCTTGCGCATCGCTTCTTTCAATTGCAGTGGCAAGTTCTTTTAGTTTTTCGGCTCCGATGTGTGCGCACACATCCATACCGATGAGGATATTCAGATCCAGTATGTCCCTTTCAGAAGGTGTTATACTTGTGCCAGGTCTCAACTAGCTCCCCTTCTCATTTTGGGGTACTATGGTAATCGGCTGTGATAAGTCCTTCTCATCCTTTTTCGCCAGACTTCCCCGGTTACTTTGGATTCGAGGAGCCGGAGTTCTCGTTCTTTTATTCTGAGGTCTTTGGACGGGATTAGGGATACCTTCAATTTTCTTTGGTATTTCAACCCTCTCCAGTGCATTGCGTGCAGGCACATGCGACTTAGTCACGCTCTTCAAATTACTAAAGTGATCGGGCAGTTGATTTGCTAATGCTTACAAGTCGATGATCTTCTGGACCTTTTTTTCAGTTTCACTAGTGCGCAGGTCATGTGCAGGAATTCCCGTGGTTTCCCACATAATTTCCCAACATTTTTCATCAATGGGTTGATTTCCTCCCCCTAATGTCGGGAAATTATCCTCATTAAAAATGCAGTCAACGAAGCGGGCGGTATGCAAATCTCCCGACATTGGTTCCAAATACCTGATTATGGATGCAGTCTCATAACCAACGTATATCCCAGTCTTACGGAGAGGACCCATTGCAGTACACTGCGGAGGAGGTATAGGTACATAAACCTTGTATCCAAACCTTCTGAGATGAGAAATTTTCAGTGGTGACCCTTGCGCTAATTGCATAGATGAATGGATATTGTAGGCCGAAGGTCTAAAGTTGATAAGATTCGCTGCATGTAGGACTGCGTGTCCCCAACATGTAGCTGGCAAATTACAATTCTGCAAAAGGGGTCGGGCAATAAATTTAATTCTCTTAATTAAAGCCTCTGCCAAACCGTTCTGGGTATGGACATGCGGTACCGAATGCTCAACTGCAATCCCCATCGCCATACAATAATCATCAAATGCCTTTGAAGTAAATTTTCTGGCATTGTCCATTCTGATGGACTTGATGCGATGATCAGGGAACACATTTCTGATGCGAATGATCTGCGAGATCAATTTGGTGAAAGCATGGTTTCTTGTATGTAATAAACCCACATATGATCACTTTGAGGAAGCATCAATGAGCACCATAAAATACCTAAATAGCCCTGAGATAGGCTGAATGGGACCGCAAATGTCTCCCTGGATGCGTTCCAGGAATGCAGGGACTTCATCCTTCACTTTCAGAGTGGAGGGCCTAATAATTAATTTCCCAGTGACACATGCAAGGCACACAAAATCGTCGTGATTCGGAAACTTCTTCACTTTAATATTATGTCCGTGAGAATTGTTAATTATATTTCTCATCATCCTAAGACCTGGGTGGCCTACTCTGTCATGCCAGAGACAGAATAGTTCAGAGCTTCTAAATCTTGTCTTGAGCGATTATGCAGCTGCAGCGCCTTAATGTTGGTATAATATAACCCAGTTTCTAGTGAAGGAAGTTTTTTCTAATACCCTTTTGCCATTCTCTTCGTGCTTCGTGACGAGCAGGTATTCCTTATCGTACTCTTCTTCAGTCTTAACGTGGAAACCATTGGCGCGAATATCCTTAAAACTTAGGAGAGTTCTAGTCGATTCTGGGTACAATAAGGCTTCTTCAATGACCAAAGTTGTGCCCATTGGAAATATAATTATGGCTCTTTCGGAACCAATTATACATGCATCGCTTTCGGCGATTGCCATAAGGCTGCCAATGCTCTTACAAATCGACTAAAAATATTTAGTCTCTCTTAAGATGGTATTCGTGGTACCACTGTCGGCAAGGCAAACTTCCTCCATAGGGCGCCACACGTGCTCTAATATAAGGTATTTTATTAGAATACATACAACACATAAATAAAACACACAAATATTAGAACATATCATGCCATTGTAAACTAAATAAATGAATGAATTATTCCGAAATCATCTAACCATCACGAGAAAACAAAACTAAAGTACCATCCATGCAAGTTCTAACTTGTCCATTTAATGTAAAATAAATGACAATTAACGTCTCATGCATTCTATGCATCAGATGGAATCAACTAGAAAGTCATTGTCTTCTTTGGCTATCTTTTCAGGAGTGATGTTCTCTTCGAGAGAAATCATGGAGGTGGCTGCCTCTAGGTCGTAAGAGGGTGCTGCTGCTGGGATGGACTCAACCTCCATCAAGGTAGGCAGCTACTCAAGGTGCTCCCCCTCAACCGCTGCAAAGTGAGCTTCAGGCTGCCCTTTGCCATTCTTCTTCTGGGCTTGGTGGGCATCAATGACATGTTGCGGTGCTTTACAGATTTGCGACCAATGCCCCCACTTGCCACACTTGTAGCAACCTTAGTTCTGCTGACCATAGGTTTTACCACTCTCCTTAGCCTTTTTGTTGCTTGGAGTATCTGACTTGCCTTTCTGGGCAACGGCCTTTCCCTTCTTCCCCCTTCTTTTCATCAAGGGCTTTCGCACCTTGTAGCTCCCGGCGTTGGCCTCGTGGCCAGCGGAGCTCCCCAGTGGCTGTGCGACGTAATTCTTGCGGAGAAGTTTGTCTTGAGCCTCCACAACCTGCATCATATCAATCAATTCGGCGTACTCCTTGTAACCGTCTTGACGATAGTTAGGGGCGGACTGTACAGCGTTGGGGTGAAAGGTGGACAGGATCTTCTCGATCTTCTGCTCATCTGTGATCTACTTACCACAGAGTTGAAGATTAGTACAAATCCTGTGCAAGGCAGAATTGTACTCTCCGACCATCTTGAAATCAGCAAACCTCAGTCCGATCCATTCCTGCTCTGCCTGAGGAAGAATGGTGTACTTCAGCCTCTCAAACCGCTTCTTGAGTGCGGTCCAGAGTGCTAACGCGCTTTTCTCCGCCATATACTCATTCTTGAGAGTAATGCAGAGATGATGCCTGAGAAAATGAAGTGCCTGATCATTCTCCTCAAGTGTGGGTTTGGCGTCATGCCGTCCGCTAAGCCCAATAGCCGCGCAGCGCTTCTTGGCTTCAAGTACTATCTCAACATCGGATGCTCATGTCAGATAGTTCTTGCCATGATGGGCAAGCTCTTAGAACTCCTGGTTTGTGATGCCAGTCATCTACATGTGTATGAATGGAACAAATAAGTTTACTGCTGGTAAACTTGCATGGAATAATTTACTACAGGTAAATAAATGGTATAGAAGGTTCTCGTAATGTTTCATAATTTTCTATGCATTTTTCATAATTTTACTGCTAATTTCAGTGATTAAATGTAATTTAAACAATTACAATTAACCAAAACAGTAAATAAATGCAGAAAATATAGAAAATAATAATAGCAGAAAGACATAAGCTTGAAATGCCAAAATAATTCAAAAATCGGATTCCCGAGGCCCTTTTGTGCTAGAATATGAATTTTCAGCAAATTCTGCAATTTCTGGGGGTTTTTACGCAAAAATTTCAATTCGGAGAAAAATTTACGTAATTTTCAGATTGCCTAAGGGTTTTTCTGTAAATATTTTTGGGCTCCCTCTTCTCGCCGGCCCCCATTTTTTTTCTTTCTCCCACCGGCCCGGCCCGGCCCACTTTCCTTCTTCCCCCTATCGGCTGACCCAATCTTCTCCCCCCAATGGTCGGCCCGTTTTTCTTTCCCCCTCCATTGGCCCATATGGCCCGCTTGTGTGGTTTACAGGGGCGGCAGGGGTAGGATTTCCCCTACCCCTGTTCACCCGACTGGCGCCGCATGGTGAGGTCGGGCTCGGGGCGACGGCCGGCCTCTGGTGTAGCAGCCAAGTGCAGGCGGGGCCGGCTCCAGGCGGCGGCAGACCGGAAGGCGGCTCGGTCGCATGCGGGTGGCCAAGGCCGGCGACGGACCAGGAGGTGGGCGCGCGGCCGCAGCCAACGCCCAGAGGCGGCGGCTGCGGCAGCGGGCAGCCAGCGGGAGGCGGGCGGCTGCTGGCGCAGCGCGCTCGGAGGCGGCGGTCGGCGCACGTTCGAGCGCGAGACCGGCGGCGATCCACAAGACGCGCGCGAGCAAGCAGCGGCTCGGCACAAGTTTTGAGGCGACCGAGACGGCTCCTGTTGCGGCGGCGGGCGGCGGGCCGGCTGCGCCATACGGGGCGACGCAGATGCAGGGCTGCGGCGCAGGCTGCGCGCGAGACTCGGCGGGCGCGGCGCTCTGTGGCGCGCGATCTTGAGCATAGTGGTGGCGGCCGACCGGGCGGCGCGCAACGAGGCCAAAACGATGCACGTTCGGGCGGCGAGGCCGGGTTGCCATTCGGGGCTGCGCCGGCTTCAGGCCGGCGACTTGTGGCCGACCGACGTCAGGCTGGCGGCTCGGCGCTTCGGGCGCACTTCCTCGGGCGGTGTTCATGTGGCCAGTGGTGGCCCATGCAGGAGCCAAGGTGGCCGCATGTACTTCGCCGGCGGCTGGAGGTGCACATGCAGGTGCGGCGCCGCCTTGTGCAGCGGTCGGCCGGTGGCCAACGCCTGATTTTCTTTTTTTCTTTATTCTATAGTGCAATCAACATCTACCCCGTGATTCAATCTACCGATCGACATTGTGCCGGCGACTTCAGGTCTGCTCGCGGTAGATTAGGGCGGATTTGCACCGTAGAAAATAGATGCACAATTTTTCTTTTTCTAATCTACAGTGCAATCAACATCTACCCTATTTCGCAATCTACCGATCGACATTGTGCCGGCGACTTTAGGTCTGCTCACGGTAGATTAGGGCGGATTTGCACCGTAGAAAATCAATCTAGAACACGAAGAAAATTGCAAATTCAAAGTGATCTAGAAAACCAATCTATTAAGTGCTTCGATGATTACCTTCGTTCACCGGAGCGATTCGTGCTGATAACGTGTTGAGAAACCCTCGCTGGCGACCAGTTCGAGTGATTTCTCTGCTTAGAATAAGAACGAATCAATCACAGAGTCACAGAAGAATAGATTGAACACAGAGAGAGATAGAGAGAACACCTGGTCTTTCTTTATTGCTTCAATTGCATTGGGTACAAATCTAACCATATGGCTCTCTATTTATAGGGGGTGGTGAGGTGTCCACTAGAGATAAGGACGTTTAAATCAAGAGTCCTGGTTTCTTAATAGCTTCTTCTTTTTATATAGCAAGTAAACAAGAAAACTGACCCACTAATTAGCTGTAGAAACTGATGAAAACTGACCCACTAATTAGCTATAGAAACTAATGAAAAACTGACCCACTAATTAGCTATAGAATCTAACGAAAACTGACCTGCTAACAAATTATAGAAACTGACATGCAGAATTAACTAGATTAGCTAACAGCGGTGGGGAGGCCAATAGGGCCAAGCTAGGAGAATCGGCCGCCGTCGCGATGGTGGGCGACTGCGAGGGTAGCAATGGGAATCTGAATGGGGCCGCGCCGGAGATTGACGAGGATCTCCACAGCAGGAAGCTCGCCGTGTACGGGAGGGAGACCATGCGGTGGCTCTTCGCTGCCGACGTGCTCCCCTTGCCATTCTGGCCAGCCCAGCACTCCCCTTTTGAAAGCGTTCGCGTCACCTCGTGTCCACGTGTGTCATTTCCTCACCTTCCCAGTGAATCAAAGTCTTATGCCCGGAGCTCACCGCGCCACCCTCATGACCGAAATCTGGCCGACACCGCCTGCCCCACCACCACGGCGACTATGGTTGTCCTCGGCCCAATTCATCTGGGGTAGAGCACCTCCTCGCCCTCTCGAAGCCATCCATGGCACCACCCTCAGCTCCCCTTCACTTCAGCTCGCCGTCACCGCCGCCCTGCTTGCGCCGCCCCCGGTTGACGTCGCCAGCCTACCTCGGTGTTTCCCCAGTTCCCCCGACCACCCCGGTAAGCTCACAAGGACCCCATCTAGCTCATGCTCACTTTGTTTTCTCCTCCCTCCCCTCCGGCCACCGCTACCCCCATGGCCTCCCCTTGCTTGGCCGCTCCTTGCCGCCGTCGGCCACCCTCGGAGCCGCCCCGAGCTGTGCCGACCCCTCCCCTAGATCCCTTGACTTCCGACCAGCTCATTTTACCGGTCGCCGCCGCCTCCCCGACCACCCTTCGCCGGCGACGCCATCGCCAGCCGTGAGCTGCTCACCCCTATCGGCCTCCCCTGCTTTTCTGTTGTCTCCCTCTGTTTCTTTTGTCTTGCCTTCCCTCTATATATGGAAAGTGGGCCCCTTTAGCAAAAGCCCTTCAACTAGCCTCAGCTCAGTATGTTGTTGTCACTAAAGCCTATTTCTCTTTTTGCAGAACCTACACTGATGTCCATATTGATGAGATAATTACTGATCATGACGATAGCAGTGCTCCACAATTTCGGCCATTGGATTGCCATGTGGAGATTGGTGAGGGAATCAGCAACAATAATGTGGAGAGCGTACAAGTGATCAAGGCTATAATCTTTGTGATGAAGAGGGTGAAGTCATTGCACATGCACGACAATTCTTCCATCACCACTGTCATCCCTGAACGCATGATGTCCACAGGAGCGGTAGAAATTCGTTGGTCTCGTCTCAAGAGGTGCCGTGTCGAGAGATGCCCCAAGCTGGGCATTGTCTTCGCCACTAACTATGATATCTTCTGCTTTGAAGAACTGGAGACCTTTTGGGCGGCTGACCTCCCGATGGCCCACTGCATTTGGAGCAAAGGGAGAACAGTTCCTACATTTTGAGAACACTGCATCCTTTGCGAAGCTGCGGATTTGTCCTCCCGCTCACATTTGAGAACACTACATTTGAGAACACTGCACTCCTGCCCCAAGCTCACATTTGTCCTCCCGCTGTGGTGGTACTACAACTTGAGCAGCTTGGAGACCCTCCACATCGTCTATTGTGGTGATCTCAGGTATTCCCCGTGGAGGTAGAGTTTCTACACGAAATAGCTACGGGCCATCGAAATGGTATGCTGCAATTCCCAAAGCTAAAGCGCATCTACTTGCATGATCTCCCCAGTCTGCAGCACATATGTGAGGCCAAGATGTCTGCACCCATGCTCGAGAAGATCTGGGTCAGGGGATGTTGGGGCCTCAGGCACCTCCCAGCCGTCGGTCACCGCCGTCGAGACGGCCGCCCTGTTGTGGACTGCGAGGACTGGTGGGAGAAGCTGGAGTGGGATGGGCTGGAGGACAGCCATGACCCCTCCCTCTTCAAGCCCCGCCACTCGCTGTATTACAAGAAGGCCTTACCCAGAGGCTCCGTTCTCGGGTGAACCAGCAATTTCGTCCTGTATGTATCATATCTGAATTGCAAATAAAACACATAAATAAGATGCATAGGAACAAGTTAACCCCTCCATGTTACTAAATTCCTTTACCAGCTCATTTGTGCATTTGTCCTCAACGATCCATTCTGCTTCCATTAATCACGTGTATTGTTACTTATGTAGATTTGGTGGCGGAAAGGTGATGACGTCTTGCTGCCTTCTACTGCTGCCATTGCTACAACGGTTCAACTATTTGCTTGCCAATTTGGTGTGTTTTCTAAAGAATAAACTGGTGTTTGATGCATGATACGTGCATCCACCAAGCTGGTGTGCTTGAAACTATTTTAATTTGTGCGTGTCTTTCTCTTCTGAGACTAAGGTATAATCCATTTGGTTTGGATTGTGGTTGTGTGTGCTTGAAATAAGAGGGTTAGCCGTGTCTGTGGACTGTGTTGTGTCTATCAGCCACAAAACAAAATCCCATGATGTGACATTGTTGCTTGCAAAAGACTCAAGATAGCAGCATGCTAATGCTGCCTGAAATATATATTTGACTGATTTACATGTATTCTTAATTATATCGTTCTACTCATTCTTCAGGTCATTTATTTGTCTATACAAGCTGGTATGAATTGTCTTGTTAGTTACCAGCTGCTCCAGGCTCCAGTAGGGGCATGCTTCTTTTGCACTACCCCAAGTAGAGAAGAATTTTGTGTTCCATTGTAACTTCAATTGAAACATAAGCTTGCAGTAAAATTTGCATAAAATTTTCATCCTGTTCTGAGGATGGCTCTAGTTATTTTTGCATCAGTAGTGACTGAAAAGAGCAATTGTTTCCAGCGCAATCTCAACCGATCGGCCAACTCAGTATATATATTGACAAAATAGCTGTTGCCGGATTACAAACAATTCCATATGTGGTAGCCGCCAGCTATGGAAACAGAATCGGTTTACAACATCACAAACCGATTCTTTGAGGGATACATATACCAGTAGAGATAGAAATACATTACAGTTTTGATTCTTATCTATACTTCTAACATCCTCCCTCAATCTGGACATGATTCTTCAACGTTTAGATTGTTCTTGAACTTAGTAAATAACTGAACTTGAAGTGGTTTCGTCAAAACATCTACTACCTGATCGTTTGAGGAAATGAACCTAATGTCCATATCTTTCCGAGCAACCTGTTCTCACACAAAGTGATAGTCAATTTCTGTGTTTAATTCGTCCATGGAATACTGGATTTGCTGTGAGATACACAGCACCCACGTTGTCACACCAAGGATAGGGCATTGTCAGCGAAACTCCCAATTCTCTCAACAACGTTTATATCCACATTACCTCGGCTGTTGCATTAGCAACAGATTTATACTCGTGCTAGATCTTGAAACCGTAGGCTGCTTCTTTGTGTAGGACCGAAATGGCGACAGAGGGGGGTTGAATGTCATTCTCTTTAAAGAATCACCCTAGAAAAATTCGTACACTAATTTTTCAAAAAGAAGCAGAACAAAGCAACTCACAGAAAATTAATTTTGGACTGCATGCAACAGAATAAAAGATTGGAACGCATGCGACACTAAAAAATTCAGCATAAATCAGAGACTAACCAGCAAATAATTCAACTGAAAATAACGCTGTTTGGACTACATGCAAAATGATTGAAAATCAGCCAAAGAAAAAAGGAAATGCACTAAAACCTGTAATCTGATGCTGGAAAGAAAAGGGAGCAAGTATCCTGCTGGCCGAAACTTAAAAAGGAGACTGCAGACAGGAGATAAAAAAAAAATTTTTGATTGACTGCTGTTTTCCTCAGAGAAGGGAGTAATACTGAAATCTGAACTTACTGCAGATCCGACACAACAGCACTGGCCGAACTCAGAGAGTCTCCTGTTGTTTGTGAGCTGTATATATCTAACCGAACAGCAGCATGCTTGCAGACTGCTCTTAGAGACAGCAGAAAATAGAAATGAAGAAGTAACCTGGCCAAAAAAACAGCAAAAGGACTAAAGGAACTGCTACCAACCGAACACAAGAAGTGCAGAAATGTGGCCGAGCACATGCACTGTTTTTGCAGACTGTAACCGAAAACAGCACTTACGGCTGGACAGGGAATCGATTTGCTACAAAAGTAGTGGCCGAACAAGGACTGCAGGCCTGCTAATAAAACTTTAATCTACAAGCATTACAGGCTGCTGACCAAGAGAGATAGAATAGCAACTAGCACCCGAAAGAAATATAGCCTGTAACAACCGAAATCAAAGAAGGTGCCAACTGGTTTCTGTCCTCTTTTGGTCTATAGAACTGAAAGCTACAATGAAGAGAGATCATATCCTTGCTGCCCTTCTTGAAAATAAGACTACATACAAAGACACACACGCACTCGATGAAAAAAAAAACCTAAACTGCAAGAACTAAATATCAATACTCCAGACTAAAGAGATGCAGCACACAGATTTAACATGTTGCTCTTGGGAATGAACTAGCCAACAGGCTTTGAGACAATCTCCCGTCACAGAGCAATAAACAGCGAAATTTCTACTTTGCTTTCGGGATGAACTAGCCAAAGCGCTTTGAGATGAATCCTATTCAAAGCATATATATATATATATATATATATATATATATATATATATATATATATATATATATATATATATATATATATATAGTAGCATCTAGAACAAGAACATTAATTCAAAAAGAAAGCAAGCAAATGGCACAAGATATAAAACAAGAACATTAATATTGAGACGAAGAGCGATGAATGATTATAACATATGAATGTTTACATCAACTCTTCCATGTCTTACTCAAGAACACCTACAAGGAGAGAAACAAATAGAACCCTAAATCTTGCATACAAAATTTCTCTCCCAAGAGCACAAGCATTAGGAAACCCTAATACTCATACTCATTTCTCTTTCTCTCTCTCTCAAGTGCACCTCTCCCACTAGAGAGCACCTCTATTTATAGCCTCCCCTAATGGGTTTACAAGTTACTTTACCCATTAGGTCACAACAACTCCTCCACTAATGGGTTTACATGCCTCTCTACCCATTAGGTCACAACAACTTCTCCACTAATGGGTTTACATGCCATTTTACCCATTAGGTCACAAACCCAAAACACTTCCTTTGTGCAGCCTTGCGCATTTACCAAAATGCCACTCCTGCACCTTCCGGGAAGCTTCCGCGCTCCTTGCCTCGCACGCCTCGCAACCACCTCGAGTCCACGTCGTCTTCAACACATCCCGACTGTTCTGACCTCAGCGCCACCTGTGCCTAGTCCAGTCCTCCGTGTCTTGCTACGACTCCACTCGACGTCCTGCAGTCACACAGACAAGAAACACATCAAATAGCACCGCTCGATACATGAAAGCGTAAATAGTACAAACACATCATACTCACGCATGACGAAGTCCAAACCTGTCGAAACAATAGAATATGCATCCTGAGCCCATACGACCAAGTTTGACCAAACCGACTGAGCCCGTTGCACCATGCAACGACATGGTCCAAACCACCCAAACCAAACTCGACTATCCTAAACCCTTGTCAATTACTCATCACTCTTATGGAGTCACGACCACATGGTCTCTCACTTTGAACTCCAAGAAACAAGGTTTGTGCCAAGGAAAACTGCATAACCACTTCTGTCATCTGAGCTCCCGGCCCAATCAGCATCCGCAAAAGCACTCACCAAATTGGATTTTGACTGACGTAGAATCAAACCATGACTCTCAGTCCCCTCCAGATACCTCAATATCATTTTTACTGCAGTCCAATGCTCTTCTGCTGGTGCCTGGAGGAATTGGCTCAATTTGTTTACACTAAACACTATGTCAGGATGTGTGAGTGTTGCATATTGCAGTCCCCCACTGCACTCCTATACCGTGTTATCTCCTTATCCAGCAACAACTTGCCACTATAGCGTGTCAGCTTGTCAATTGTAGACATTGGTGTGGCTATTGGCTTGGCATGTAACATACCCATTTTCTTCAACAAATTCATCACAAATTTCTGCTGTGACAGAAGGATGCCATCATTGATTTGCTTTCTCACAATACCCAGAAAGTAATGAACTGGACCAAGATCTTTTACTGCAAAAGTACTCTTTAGCTCACATAGCAGTCTCTCTATTGCCTGGTTGCACGAACTAATGATGATGATGTCATCAACATATATTAGCATGTATATATAGTGACACCATTTTTGTTGAAGACAAACAGGGACACATCAGTTTTTGATGGAGAGAATCCTAGTTTCAAAAGTTTTGCACTTAATTTGGCAAACCATGCGCGCAGTGCTTGTTTCAATCCATAGAGTGATTTATCCAGTTTACACAAATGATGAGGATGTGCTGAATCTTCATAACCAGGAGGTTGGCTCATATATACTTCTTCATTTAATTCCCCGTGTAAGAAGGCATTTTGTATATCTATCTGCCTTATTGTCCAACCTCGAGACATAGCCAAAGCCAATAGCAACTGAATGGTTGTCTGTTTGATTACTAGACTAAAAGTGTCCTCATAGTCAATTAGATAACGTTGTTTGAATCCTTTTGCTACTAACCTAGTTTTGTATCGATCTATGCTTCCATCAGCTTTGTGTTTTATCTTGAACACCCTATAACATTCAGCTCAGATCTTGGTGGTACCAAGTGCCAGGTTTTGTTTTTCTGCAGTGCTTCAAATTAAGCTATGTCCAACATAGGGCAGTAACAATTTTGATCAGAAATCATTCGGGATATGATTTGATTTCATATGAAAATGGCATTACAATTGCAATATTTTTAATTTAAGAATGCCTGGAAGAAGGGTCGTTCAATTCATGACCTCAACAATACTAGGCATGTGCTTTGATGTGTCCGTACGTGTTGGTGCATATATATTTGGAGCATTGTTGAAAAATTAGTGTTGTATTGTTCTCCAAGAAACCAATCACACCTGCATATGGATTTATGACTAACCGAAAATGCTTCTTGAACAAACTACACTGATCGAGCCCAGATCTGGGACATGGGCATTGGCCTGTCATTCATGGCTGCGCTTAAAGGGTATGAACTCACACTCACAATGCCCTCGTACACCAGCCTTGAGAGGAGGGTGATCATGAGGGTATTGTGAGTGAATTAACCTCAAGTATTTTTTTGTCGAATATTATGCAAGCGAAAACTAACTAAAACTGGCATATGATTTTTTTTAGATAACGGAATAACAATATTCCGGTCTTGATCATTCCATGGGAATGACTATAGCCAACCAGTACAGAACACAGAAAACAGACCATCATCCACTAAACGGTGTTACAGAATCATCCAAAAACTGAACTAACGACACAACACTTAAACCTTTAATCTAAAACAACTTCTCCACCCAAACTTGCTGAATATCTCCAAAACCACTCTCTCAATTCTTTTACCGCCAATTAAGAGTGCACTTCTCGCTTCCTCTTTAGATAGTTGCGACCAGCACTTGATCCAGTAAGTCCCCCTGAAAATGACCTGCAAGAAAGAGTGAGTAGTGGTCCTTTTGAAAACGTTGTCATTTCTATTCAACCATAAAGCCCAACAAACAGCCGCTAAACCAACTAGAATAAGATTTCTAAGCCTCAAAGAAAAACTTCTAAGCCAAGAACCAAACAACATCTCCACACTAGTAGGCGGTTGAATTCCAAAGGTAATGACTACCACATTCCAAAAAGCCCGAGCCACAAAGCAATCGAAGAAAAGATGTTGAATGCTCTCATTAGAGGGACAAAAACAGCACATGGTACTTCCTTGCCACTGCCTTTTTGCAAGATTATCCTTTGTTAAAATAACTCCTTTCTTCAAGTACCAAAGGAACACTTTGATCTTAAGAGGAATCTTTGCTTTCCAGAATAAACACTTTTCTGGAATGCTATCTTTTACCATAAGATCTCTGTACAAGGAATGAACAAAGAAAGAACCATTCTTGTGTAAGTTCCACATTAAAACATCTTCTTGCTCATTCAGAGAAACTCGCATTAACAAACGAGCTAACTCAAGCCACGCAGTCCGCTTTTCACCAACTAAAGCCCTCCTAAAAGACACATTTAGCGGTGTTGTACTTAGTACTTGCGCAACCGTCATATTCTTCTTTCTAACAATTCTGTATAAATCAGGGAATTTTGTCATAAAAGCTCCCTTCCCAAACCAAACGTCCTCCCAAAATCTCGTTTGTTGACCATTGTTAACCTTGTATCTGCTCCTTGCTAAAAAGAGATCTTTGACCTCCATAAGACCGCTCCAAAACTGAGAGTCCCCTGATTTCTTAACCACTTGCGACAAGGTCTTACCTTTCAAATACTTCTTCTTGAGCATGCTCTGCCAGAGGCCCTCCTCGTTCATCAACTTAAACAACCATTTACTTAAAAGACAACAATTCTGCACTTCAAGATTTAAAATCCCCAGACCCCCACACACTTTGGTTGACTAAGGATTCCCCAACTGGCCAATCTATACTTCTTTTCATTCCCATCACTTTGCCAAAAATATCTGGATCGATAATAATCCAGTTTCTTAAGGATACCTTTAGGAATCCTGAAAAAGGACATCATAAACATCGGGAGACTCGACAAAACTGAATTAATTAAAACCAGCCTGCCACCTACTGATAACAATTTGCTCTTCCAACTACAAAGCTTTTTCTGAAACCTTTCTTCGACCTCCCTCCAATCCTTGCTCAAAATTTTTCGGTGGTGCAAAGGGAGACCTAAGTACTTAAAAGGTAAAGACCCCTCCTTACAACCAAATAAATCAACTAGATCGGCATTTCTGTCCTTAGCGTCTCCAAAACAAAAAATCTCACTCTTATGAAAGTTTATTTTGAGGCCTGACAACTCCTCAAACGTACTTAGTACTAACTTTAGATGCTTAGCCCCTTCTAAATCACTTTCCAAAAAAAGAATAGTATCGTCCGCATATTGGAGAATCGACAAACCACCATCAACCAAATTAGGTACTAAACCCTTAAATTGCCCACTACCTTTGTCCCTGTCTATCAAAATTGCCAACATATCAGCTACTAGATTAAAAAGAATCAGTGAAAGAGGATCCCCTTGCCTCAATCCTTTTCTAGTCTGAAAGTAATGGCCTACATTATCATTCACCTTAACCCCTACACTTCCTCCACTTACTATTGAATCGATCCACTTGCACCAAGTCGTCGAAAAACCTTTTAGCCTCAAAACCTGTTGCAAAAACGACCAACTCACCTTATCGTAGGCTTTCTCAAAATCTAGTTTGAGAATTATCCCACCCAATTTTTTCTTTTTTAACTCATGCAAAGTTTCATGTAAAACAACTACGCCTTCCAGAATATTCCTTCCCGGAATAAAAGCCGTTTGAGAAGGTCTGATCACCTTGCTAGCCACCCCCGTGATCCTATTAGCCAACACCTTCGTGAAAATCTTAAAGCTGACATTAAGCATACAAATTGGTCTATATTGTTGAATTTGCGTAACCTCTCTTTGCTTTGGGAGAAGAGTTATTATCCCAAAATTAAGGCTAAAAAGAGGGAGCTTATTCTTGTAAAAATCTTTAAATATGGCCATTAGGTCATCTTTTATGAGACTTCAAAACACTTGATAAAACTCAACAGGAAATCCATTAGGACCCGGAGCTTTATTGTGTTTCATTTGAAAAATGACATCTCTTACCTCCTTTTCAGAGAAAACCTCTGTTAGGATCAAATTCTCTGTTTCAGACACTTGCGAGATATCATCTTTGAAGGTTTCGTCAAGCGCCAAGTAATTCCTTCGCGTCGACCCAAAGAGGTTTTTATAATATTTTGTAATATAATGCTCCAAATTATCATCTCCTTCAATAACCCCTTCTTCTTGGTCAAGCTGAAAAATTCTAGCTTTTCTTCTTTGCCATTCGCTACTAGATGGAAATACTTTGTATTGTCGTCTCCCTGCAGTAGTTCCGTGGACTTAGCCCTTTGGAACCATTTAATCTCCTCCTCCCGAAGCAAATGGGCTAATCTTTCTTTCACACATTGCCTCAGGTCCAACTCATGTTGACATAGAAGTTGTGTTTCCACTTTAATATCAAGCTTGTCCGCTATTCTAACCAACTCCTGTTTTTCATATGATAGCTGAAAGGTTCTTGAGGTACTGATGAATTAATTTCAAGTGATGCTGTTAAGATGTCTCGAGAGTTGGCACTGAAGGAGGGTCTTTTTGGTAAGTGACAGAAAATATTTGCTTCTGCTATCTTCAATCTATGTATTATATATCAATAGCGCTCTCTTGAAAAAAAAATTGTTATTTTATTATGACGAAGATAATATTCAAAAACTAGAATTCGCCTGATTTGTGATGAGATTGGGCTAATGGGCAACTGAATTGCTATGCATGCATTGAACTGTTACCGAACCTCCAAAATTTTTGCAGGTGGGGATATCATCAGGAGCCAACACCGTTGCAGCTCTTGAACACGCAAAGAAGCTTGAAAACAAAGGAAAGCTCATTGTTGTAAGTTGCACATGTCCATCTTTGTGCACTGAATCACAATGTTATCAAGAAGAAATTTCAGAAGACCAACCGGCGCACTATTGTTTCAGACTGTTCTACCAAGCTTGGGGGAGCAGTACTTGTCGTCTGCACTGTTCGAGGAGCTGAGAAAGGAAGCTGAGGCTATGCAGCCGGTGCCAGTGGACTAACTTGGCCAATCAATCAAGGCATTGCGTATTTGGCGCATTATATACCAACTTCCACTTGTACCTCGATTCCCCTCTACAAATATGTCTTCAGATAATTCTAAAAAAAATGCGTATCTTCAGTTTACACCATCTATGGACCTTGTCTAATAACTATAAAACGGTAAAAATATAGTATCTTTGCTTTCTTAGTCTTGACATTTTATGGCTTCTGGGTTGTTACAAGCAGGGTTTTAGAAAACCGTTTTAGCAACTTGGCCGGTTCAGGTTTTGCCCGGAAGCCACCGGTCCGGTTTGAAAGCTTAAGTTTGGAATTGAAAATTTTGAAGATTTAATGAAGGAAAGTATGCATTAGCCCCTAATATGCACATTTCTATGGAAGATGTGAAATTGGGGTGTAGGGGGTCGAACCGGACCCAAATGCCTACAACATTGCACATTTCTTAGTTTTGGACTGGGGTTCCAAAACAGAAAGGAATGGCAAGATTTCAACATTGCATAATACGTATCAAATGCCTACAACAAGCAAAGCTTCTTCTCACCATGCATTCCCTACACTGTATTCTGACAGGGAAGTTGATTTCTCAATGACAGTACCACATCCTTTACTTCACTGCCTTTGGCTGTATATTACATCTTGAGGCTTCTGTCACACTAAATTGTGACCTACCCAACCATGGAAAAAATGCAGGATAACCAACTTAAAAGAGAAGAGATTTGAGAAGTCATCGCCGCATAACCCTTCCTTCTGGCATCTTCCTGTCGACTAGACCAAATCTATGCGGTGGCCAGACTATGTGTGTAACCCTCCCACGCATCAGACCAAGAGGAACCTGCAGGCGTCAAAATTTTAAGATGCTTATCAAAACTATAGAAGTTGAGAAACTGATTTTGCAGTAATGAAAACAAGTATTTAACATCAAATATGCTGAGTATTGCTGAAAGAAATTGTTTTTGGCTACATCTGTTACAATGAAAAGTCAAGAGAAATTGTAAATCCTTTATTTCCTTTTGGGGACTTCTTTGCCATTTGAGGATGACATGTTCTCAGCAGAAGAAGCGACATTAGAAAGATGAACACCATATGAATGTTCAAATCATCATCTGCATATTTAGTTCTTCATTGCCATTTTACTGACAATCAGTATTCCAAAATTATAACTAGATTGTTTGGCCCATTGAATTGCATGGTGCGGCCTATACTATACAGACTTCTAATTCTTCACAATTCCATATTTGACTGGAGTATATCTTAATGGGAGGCAATTTTTATGGCGTAGGGCCCTTTCTTAACTTCAATATTTGACTTGAGTAAATCTTACCGAGTGTCCTTTTCATTTAGGACTTCTTCTTAATCTTCGAGTTCAAATATGTCGCAAATCACATCTAATGGTTGTGAAATAATCATAAATAGAGTTACCAAATTGGGATAGATCTTTTTCATTTTTACGAGAATTTCTAGCATCTCTCTCTTTTTCTGGGATTTGTTAACCACACATCATAGATTACAAACTGCAGCTTGACTGAATTCAACATTACTTATAGCTCATCAATGTTGATATCATCAGATGAACAATATATCATAAATGCATTAAAAATGGCACAAAGTGGACCATGAGCCAAGAGGTCTACTCCACAGCGTAGTATCTCCACCAGACGAGGCATTGGTTCAGAGGAGCTAACACAAAATGTATAATATAAACTGAGGAGTGCAAGATAAACATGCCGAGTCTTTGTTATCCTCAGTTCTCCCTTGTGTAGAACTACTCATCTATTTTACGAAGTAAAAATAGAGGAAATAAACATGTTTTGCTTCTTCGAGTTAAGAAATAAATCCTTTTTTATCCAGGGCAGGCACCATCAACACTATGGAAGCATGGAGTCGTACCACTTTCAAGAAAGCAATTGAGATTATAATTAAGCACTGTAGCTCTTGGATCACTTCAGAGTGAACTTACCATATCACGTTCTCCTGATCCCCTCCAACTCACAAAAGGACTACACAAATCATGTGAACTTAGTCGACACTCAGAGCCAGTCACAGACCACAGTAATTACGACAAAGCTAATCAGATTTAGTTCGAAGACCATAATTCACCCAACAAAGCCCTAAATCCATGCCAACAGTGCAATATAAGTTCATCAGCACACATAGAAGCAGTCTCTCGCCGATCCAACTCAACTGAGCAAAATTCACTGCAATTGCAATGACTAAACCCCATCCCACAAGCCAAATCACACATAGAACAGACAGTACCAGGCATTCCTACTCCTTCGTGCCAGATCAAGCAACCAAGCACGGCCCAGACCGATTGCTAGACACAGATCTAGTACGTTTGAGATACGGATCTCGCGGATACAGAGAGATGGAGAGAGAGGGAGAGAAGAGAGTTCACTCACAGGGGGGTGGCGGAATAGTAGACGACGTGGGGGCCGAAGGTGAGGGCGGCGCAGTTCAGGAAGTGGAACACCGTCATCTCTTCCTTCTCCTCGGCGTCGTCTCCGGCGTCTGAGCAACGGCGAGGTCGGTCGTCCGAGGCCGTACGTGCGCAACGATTTGGAGTTGGAGATGCAGGTGGGAATTGGGCTCGCGTAGGATCCGCCCGATCGCGCTAAGTAGGCTCGGTCAATGTGATATTAACTAGTGGCTTTGCACATGTAGATGGGCTGATGGACCAGAACAAAGTTTTCGTTTTTATCTGGTATCCCCCTTCATTATCTGTTTATTGCATGCATGGGCCCAGATCCAGAAATCTTTAAGCAAGCCTACTTTTGCCTGTAAGAAGCAAGTTTGTAAACCTGTACCCCTACCGTAGTGTACATATACCAGTTATGGAATACAAGTAAAAAAGGTGACGTGAGATGGCATGTAGATACCACCAGTGTTCTAAAACCAGGTCTATTAGGCCATATACTTAGCCATATATAAGTAAATGATGTCTCTACCTGTTAGCCAGTTATCTGCATAATTGAACTGGTTATACCATATAATAGACCGATTATCAGGGGCGGAGCCACAGGGTATGCCGGGTGGGCCACGGCATACCCTGTGGCCCAGAAGACAGTGACCCCCACTGCCATCTCTTCTCGAAGACAGCCGCACGCCTGCACGTCTCCTCTCCCTCCCCACGCGGCCACACCGCCCCGCTCCTCCCCCCCTCCTCTCCCCGCCGCCGGCGCGCCCGCCCCTCCTCCCCCCCCCCCCCCTCCCTCGGGTCCCCCCGCCGCCTCCTCCCCTCCCCGCGCCCCCTCCTCCCCTCGGCTCCCCCCCCCCGCCGCCGCCTCCCCGGCCGCCCCCTCCTCCCCCCCCGCCGCCCCTCGTCCCCCTCAGGCCCTCGCCTCGCCGCCCCCTACTCCTCCGTCCTCCCCAGGCCAGATCCGCCGCTTTGTTCTCAACTCCTGATTAGTTGCTTTGATGCTTTTAGTTTGCCTGCAAATTGTTCGGTGCTTACATATATATATTTGACTCTCTTGTTTTTTCTTCTGATTTGTGAAGAGGGAGGGAGCCATTCTTGCCTCAGATTCCGAGAAGCTACTTACGGATCAAGTACGATTTTATTACGATCTATCCTTCTTGTTCTTGTTCTTCTTTTAGTTAGAATTTGTTTGTTGCATCAATTAATTTTCTCGTCCTGCATTTGGATTCTTTTATCATGAAACCGAGGATTGGTGATTCTGGTGTTCTGGCTGAGGCCGCTAGCCCATACTTCAGGCTTGGTTACAATAGTTTGGGTGCCTTTTCAACCATCAATCATCTCCACTCGCTCGCTGAGTCGCTTCAGTGCTCTGCTGCTTCAGTGCTTCACTCGGTCGGTACATATACCTCACTCCTCAGTGCGTCACTTCTCTGCTCTGCTCTGCTGCCTCCCCAAGTCGACCGCCTTGCCGTCGCCTGGTCGACTAATTGACGGGCAAGTCAACGACTAGTCGACCAGGCGCCCGACTTGCCGCCGCAAGTCGGTCCTGGCTCACCGGCTTGTCGACTAGTCGACGACTTGATAACCATGCCCTAGTCCATTGCTCCTTATTTGATGTATTTTTTACATGTTTTTACCTATATAGGGTATTGATTTGGTAGACAGGCTGCTCCGCTACGATCACCAGGAAGGGCCTACAGCAAAGGAAGCCATGGTACCTCTCGCTCTCCAACATTCTAGACACCAGTTGCCGGATCAATACGGCACATATAATTTCCAAATTGCTTCAAGCTAAATGTATCTCTTTGCTGTGTGCAGGCTCATCCCTATTTCGATCCAGTTAGAAGCACTGCGAGCAGCAGGGGAAATGCTCAATAGTGATTCACAGTGTTGCGCAAGGAACATATTTGACAATTTTTTAAACTGCATGTCAAATATGTGGAGAAAGAAAGTATTTTATTTTCAAAAAAGGGTGCATGGTTTATCCAGAATAACGCCTTGGCCGACATGCAATTGTCACATCATTTGAATGCAAATTAATTCTTCTTTCTCTGCCGACTGTGTTTGATTGCTAAGTTTTTTATCAATAATAATTCATCTCACCATTGGACTTGAATACTTCATCGCCTAGAAATGTTCGGGCATCATTTCCCCAATTATTTGCTCAGATGTTATTTCATTATTAGAATCCTGTTTAAGTACTTGTATGTACACCGGTGGCCCTGGTGTCAGTGTACGTCGTTTTTGGGTTGTGTCCTGTGATGCCGCTGGTTGTCTCGGCCAATGATGTTTGCGTATTGTTATGGTCTCGGATGATCCACGCCGTTCTCTGTTTGGCTGTGCAGACACCAGATATCCCTGCGCAATGGTCAATTTTCAAGCTGTTGATGACACTTCATGAACCTATTTGAAAGATCTAGAAAGCAAGTAAAATCGCCTTCTGCATATCAGAAGCAAGTAAAACAATACGACTCGTCAAAACTCAAAAGGTGTTCATCTGAAGTGCCTCCATGCTCCGCGAACAGAATAGTTCGTTGCATACGGTTTCACCGTGAGTCAGGAGACTCATCCTGTCACCTTGTTTGTTCCAAGCCATTGTTCATCGTGTGCGAAGGGAGGCACGGGAGGGGCGCTCGTTTTAACGATGGTTTTTGGTTTTTGGTTGAAATTTTATTATAACTGATTTTTTTACTGTATCTGATTTGATTTTTTGGGCATAATTAATTTTAAAAAAATGTAAAAATAGAAAAAACATGTTAACCCATTAGGGACAATACAAAGGAACACGAAAAAAAATACAAAAAGCCTAAACTATCTAAAAAAATTCAGAAAAAAATGAAATAATGAATAGTGAAAAAAAACAGAAGCAAAAAAACAAAAACAAAACGAGCAGGGCCTAAGCGAGTTGTCAAACCTTTGAACTGCTCTGCCCCACTGTTCTGCGAACAGAATTCTTTGTCGCATACTGTTTGCAACTTTACAGGGAGAGAGAAGCCTGGCTTTCTTCAGACGCCACGGTGAAGAGTTTGGGCTCGAGTCTGTCGCCTACCTTGTCGAAATGGTCGGAGTAAAACCACCCTATCTAAGAAAAAGGGGGAAAAATTCGGAAAAATTTCAATTCTTTTACAAAATTTTTTGGAACCTGAAAAGACCAAATAAAATAATTTCAAACTTAATTAAAGTTTATTTTAATTTTTTAAAATAACTTTCTTTTTTAGCTTTAAATTAATATAATAAATTACAAATAAAGGCTAAAAATCTTAGAAAAATCATAGAAGTTTCTAAAGCTATTTTGAACATATAAAAAAATATTTTCAACTAAAATTAGATATTTTTCTATAGAAAATATTTTTTGTAAGAAAGAATTTTTTTGAAGACAGTAAATTTTGGGATGTTACAGGCCCCGATGTGGTCGAGGCTTTGATTTGCCCTAAGGATTGGACAATGGCATCTAGAAGAGGTAAATTTGTGAAAAAGGTGAATTGTGCATCTCTTTATATATTCAGGTAAAGTTTCCATCAACCATACATTCATTCATTTGGCTGCATTATGCAAATATGAAGCTATCCTTAGAAAAGTTGTATTAAATAAATATGTAAGATGAATGATTTATTTGTTGCTATCAATATTTAATGTGCAGTTACATGTTAGAGTCAGCTATTTATCAATTTAAAATAATTCAGTGCTATATTTTAAATTGGAGAGGTTATGAATAATTATTGGAATCCGAAAAATATTTGAATCCAATCTAATTTTGAATATAATCTAATCCAAATTCGTATGTAATATTTTGCCAGACTGTATTCATATCCGATATTTGTCCGATTTATATTCAAATCCAAGAAAAAATATAGATGTAGATATGATTTGACCATTATTCGCTCTGTTTTTACCCCTAGGTGCTACTCTTCTTTTTTTATGTACTCCATGACCAAGTCCAGAGCCCATGGCCCATGATGCTGCCCGCCCAATGTACAGGAGATAATCATTCTGGAAGTAGCATCATTAACTTTGTATCACCAGTTTTAATTATAGTGCCATGTATATAGATATTTCGCACTTCTGTTGTAGCTAGAGCATCGGCGCTGACTGGTGGACTGATGCCCATCTGTGCTGGGCCAAGGTCAGATCGTCGAGGTGCTACTTGCTATGGCACAACGAGTTCGAGTCATTGAATGACAACGACATCATCTGTGGTCCATGGACTGTAGTTTTTATGCATTGTGTATTGCGGTACGGGCTGTCCCTACAATGCCTGCAAGACGCGGCGCTATGGGCGACGACACACCATCTAGTATTCTCGTACATGGTGGAGGCTTACACGCCGCAGCGTGTAATGCGATAGTTCGGTTTTCACCAGGTCGTGCCCCCTCCGAACGGCAGGTTCCTACTGCAAGCCGTGCACTGGTGAGTCAAACTCTATCCAAGTAATATTTACACTTTGTATGTCTTGCTCTGTAACATCGATGATTCCAAAAATACAGGCAATCAAGGGCGGGATGGTATGGTACAGACTGGCGGCCAATACAGCATGTGTGGACAACGGCATGGATGGACAGGGCATACCTGGATGTTGTCAGGGAGCAGCGTCTGTATGACGTCTAGACGTACGACGGGACATAGACCACGAGGATTTCTAGAGTCCTTCATCCACGATATTATTACTGGCGGCTCATAGTTCGACATATCTTAGCTGGAGGACATCGACCCTTACTAGACCTAGCCTGCTGTACCTTAGCCCACTGGATCACCGTTGGTTATTCAACAAACGAAACAATATTCATACCTCCTCCAAACTAAGACGCAACATCCAGACTGGCTAACATACCCCACGGGACATGCTCGTGCTCAATGAAAGACAAGGCCATGCACTGTGAGCCAGATGCGGTGAGGAGATAGCAGTGGCTCAGATGGTTAAGCCATATCGTATCCCGTGCGATACATTTTTTGTACTATTATATGCACTTCTATAAAAATTTTATAATATATGAAATTCTCAAAAAAATACATAATTTATCTACGAAGGGGATGACATGGTAACACTGATAAATTTAAAGCACATAAAATTTCTAAAAAAATTACACAATTACAAGGACTGTGTCAGGAGGCTTCACATAAAATTTCATAATTTTTGGAGCTCGTTTGCTATATGTAACAACTCCTACAAATATTAAAATCTTGCGAATATTTGAGCAATATTTAGAGTAGATAAATTTGTTAAAAAATTACACAGTCAACTATGTTATGTCGGGAGATTGCACATAAAATTTTATAATGTTTTGAGCTCATTTACTATATTTAAAACCTTAAAAAATATTATAAAAAAATTGAAAAAAGGTAATTAAGCCGGCTTATTAGTTGGCTTAATTACATGCAGGCCCATGGGGTGGCAGGCTAGTGCCGTTTGGCCATGGGGCGGCAGACAACCTGTCGCCTAGTCGCCGTCTGGCCACCGGACAATAAAAACGCTATTTTTGGTAATACGCAATGCATATGGCTATTTTTGTAATTATGATCTCAAACAGTATCAAATGTGCCAAGAATTCATGTCATGCACAAACATAGCGTCAAATGTGCCAAAAATTCATGTGATGCACAAACATAGCTGATGCGCTCTTGTAGGTGCTAGCAACAGATCCATTGCTGATGGGTTAGATTTGTGGAGCTTCTTGTGTTTGCTGGGCCTTCATTGAAAAATTCGCAATGCCAGAGAAGGTATTTTTATGTACTCCACGACCAAGTCCAGGACCCAGGGGCCATGATGCTACCCGCCCAATGCACAGGAGAGAATCATTCTTGAAGTAATGTCAATAACTGTATCACCAGTTTTAATTACAGTCTCATGCAAACAGATATTTCGCACTTTTCTTTTAGCTAGAGTGTCGGCGCTGGATAGATTCTCTTCTGAACCTTTAGCTCTTGCTTCTAGCTTATTTAAATTATAAACTATTTAGAACGCACTGACTTCTAATTTTAGCTTTTTTGCCATTTATTTTTTCCGTTATTCATTTACATTGTCTGTAATAATATAAAGGCTTTTTCAATTTTTTTCTCAGAAAAAACTAACAATCGATATAGTATAATTTTAGTTCAAAGTTAAAAACTAAAGTTAGAAGGTTAAACCAAAAACTAGTTGGAACAGGTCCAGAGACACTTCAACTTGACGGCAATCCCATCTTAGTTCTTTAGCTCCAACCCCAAGCAAAGAACCACGCATGCTTTAGTAAAAGCACCCCAAAGCACAAACACAAGCCATTGGAAAAAAAAAAGCTGATCAGTAAGACCGTAAGCTGGAGCTCATTGCAAATTTGCAACTGCTAGCATTATCGACAGCTGCTCTCCATGCTATTTCCATTCTTCCTCCTTCACCTGACATAAACGCCTTTCTTCTGGGAGGAAATAACACCAACATTCCTGTTATCTCATCAGCACAGAATAATATGTAGCTGGCAATTAAGGTACCGAGACTCTTCTTGCCCATGTTAATTGTTTACAAGTTGATTTTCAAACTAGTAAGTATATGATCTAACAATGTCTATTCCCAAACGTAACTGATAGGCTCTTGTAGGTGCTAGCAACTGCAGATCCATCTGGGCGTGTAGGTGGGATAGATTTGTGGAGCGTCTTGTGTTCCCGGGCCTTCGTAGAGAAATTCGCCATGCCAGAAAAGGTATTTTCACGGAGCAGAGTATTCTTAGTGAGTTTTTTTTTTTTTGTTCTTCTGGTAGTATATGTACTCACCACTCTTCTTTAAAATGTAAGTTCTGATTATATGTAACGCAAGAGGGCGACATTTCAGAAATTACGAATAATGATATCTCGTCTAGCGCACCGAGTCATCACCAAATCATACAAATAATTAAGATCCTAAACGGCTAAATCCACCATGGTGTTATTAAAATAACCCACCCCACCGAGTCATAAACACGGCTATATATAGCGAACACAGCCAAACATCATGGACTATATATTTTTATTTCAAAATTGTGACCTCAACTAACTGCCATCAATTAATGCAGAAGATTGGTCCGAATACCATCGAGGAAGCGGTACAAATTATAATCCCTTACCTAGAGGATACGAGCAGTAGAGCACACAAGGCCATCTACTTTGACGGATGGTCTGGACTGGTTGCTTCTGCGGTGCTTAGAGCCATAGCCGAGCACCCTCCGCCGTCTCTGAGAAAGAAATTTGACAGGATCATCCACATCAATTGCTCGAGGTGGAAAAGCCGAAGGGCACTGCAGAGGGCAATCGCGGAAGAACTGAAGCTTACTCAAAATGTAGTGTCTATTTTTGATAAACAAGATGAGGAGGATGATTTTAACGGGGTAGAAGAATGCTCTAGGGTTGAGATAGAGGACATCACAGGAGAGATCCATCAAGCCTTGCAAGGACACAGATGTTTAGTGGTTTTCCACAATGGGAGCAACAACATGGTTAACTTGTATGATTTTGGCATTCCTCGACCTGAATGGTCTGGCAGTAGAATATTATGGACCTTCAGGGGGAGGCTTCGGCTCCACCCAGAAATCAAAGAAAAAGTGGATAAATCACATCTGTATCTCTATGATGAATATAGTATAAGAGGGTGGAAGTATATGCTACAGGAAGAGGCTAGAGAAATTTCTCAATACACAGGTAAGCTTGGCGTCACCCCTGAAATAGCTGCAGAGTGTTGCTCGTATATGTTATCATTAAATTCTCAGGGTGGCAGCATCATGGACTACAACTGGGCTATCCATGCTTCCAACTATTGGGTTTGCGATGGGATTATTGTACAAGAAGGCCAGGACAATAAAGGAGCATGGGATGATGCTATTGCTCTGCATCAAGAGTTGCGATTGGAGGACTACTCATCTAGTACATTGCCCTCGTTTGGTCATGAATTGGGCACTTCTCCAAACCGATGGATTTTCGTCACCGACTCCATGACTGTACCTCCAGAGTCAACGTCCTTTTTTCTTGCAGCTAAAAGTGGACATGATCATCCATTAGCCACATTACCAAATGACATGTTCCATCAATCGAACATACTTCGGGTACTAAAACTATGTCGCTGCACCTTCAACTTTTCTTCACCTCCTTTCCATTGTTGCCGCAGCTTAAGATTCCTCGGATTGGATAGCTGCAAGGATCAACAGCAGGAAGAAACACCAAAACAGCAACAAGAAGAGGAGGAGAAGCAAGGTAGGCCAGAAATGGAATTTTTTCGGAGCCTGTGGGTCCTGGACATATGTTGCACGGATTGGGAATTGGCTTTATTCCCAAAGATAATAGAGCAAATTGCTACAAACATCAGGGAGGTATATATAAAGAAGGGAAGGATTTGGCGCAGCAATATTTCATGGAGACTACTACATAACATTCACAAGCTTCGAGTTATTGAGCCTACAAGCTCTTGGGAGACAGGCCAAAAGGATGAATTCACCGATATGGAGAACCTGGAACTTCTGGACCTATCTAGGAATAGCACCATGCAAGTTTTGCCGAGCCTGTCAAGGACAGCTAGCCTCAAGACTCTGGTGCTAGATGGTTGTGTTGGGTTGGAACATGTTGGCCCTGAAGGAGTCCCTTCATCACTTGAATCATTCAGCTTAGATGCACAAGTAGGAGGGGATCATGACAAGCAATCTAAAATATCACGTATCTGCTTGGTTGGTTGTGCAAGATTAGTGAACTTCAAACTGCGCGGACCATTGCCAAACCTTAAGGAGTTGGACATCTCGGAATCCTTAGTCCAGACACTTGACCTCAAAGTGGTCCATGTCCCAAGTCTCCAGCAAATTATTCTATCAGGATGTGAGCAACTCCGCTCAATACTATGGCCAGAAATTGGACTACAACATCTGAGGATACTCCACTCGCCTGGTTTTTTCGTCCATCTATTGGGACAAGAATATTGTGACGCATATGTTGTTGTTATGGACATAAGGTTTGTTCGGTCCTTGGTGCTAAGAAGTAACAAAGAGTTTTTCTGGAAGGCTAATAGATTTAATCTAGTCCTTTGCATATCTGCTACTAGCAAAGAAGATGTACAAAGGTGCAACATGAAGAAGATGGGCCGTTATAGCACTAGCCAAGTAACCGGACCGCCTCCACAGAAGTCGTTAATCCCCAAGACTCCTTGCAGCACCTACACCGATGTCCATATTGATGAGATAATTAATGATCGTGACGACAGCAGTGCACCGCAGTTCCAGCCATTGGATTGCCATGTGGAGATTGGTGAGGGAATCAGCAACAATAATGCAGAGAGCATACAACTAATTGAGGCTATAATCTTTGTGATGAACATGGTGGAGTCATTGCACGTGCACGACAATTCTTCCATCGCCACTATCATCCCTGAACGCATGATGTCCACAGGAGAGGTGGAAATTGGTTGGCCTCGTCTCAAGTGGTGTTGTGTTGAGAGATGCCCCAAGCTGGGCACTGTCTTCACCACTAACTATGATGACTACTGCTTTCAAGTACTGGAGACCTTTTGGGCAGCTGACCTCCCGATGGCCCACTGCATTTGGAGCAAAGGAAGAACGGTTCCTAATAAGGACACTGAATCCTTTGCGAAGCTGCGGAGCATACACCTGCACTCCTGCCCCAGGCTCATATTTGTCCTCCCGCTGTCATGGAATGCCCCGTCCTGGTCCTCGTTTCCCAACTTGGAAACCCTCCACATTGTCTATTGTGGTGATCTCAGGCAGGTCTTCCCCGTGGAGGCAGAGTTTCTAAACAGAATAGCTACCGACTATCGAGAAGGTATGCTAGACTTCCCAAAGTTGAAACACATCTACCTGCATGATCTCCCCAGTCTGCAGCAGATATGCGAGGCCAAGATGTTCGCACCCGAGCTCAAGACGATCAGGGTCAGGGGCTGCTGGGGCCTCAAGCGCCTCCCGGCCGTCGACGGCCACCCAGATGTGGACTGCGAGAAGGACTGGTGGGAGAAGCTAGAGTGGGACGGGCTGGAGGCCGGCCATGACCCCTCCCTCTTCAAGCCCCGCCACTCGCTGTATTACAAGAAGGCCCTGCCCAGAGGCTCCATTCTCCGGTGAACCAGCATTTTTGTCATGTATGTATCATATCTGAATTGCAAATAAAACACATACATAAGATGCATAGGAACAATTTAATCCCTCCGTGAACTAAATTCCTTTATCCACTCATTTGTGCATATGTCCTCAACGATCCATTATGCTTCCATTAATCATGTGTATTGTTACTTACCTGTGTAGATTTGGTGGTGGAAAGACGATGATGTCTTGCTTCCTTGTACTGCTGCCATTGCTACAACGGTTCAAATAATTGGTTGCCAAGTTGGTGTGTTTTCTAAGAATAAATTTGTGTTTGATGCTACTTGCATCCACAAAGCTGGTGTGCTTGATACTATGTTAATTTGCATGTCTCCTATGAGACTAACATACTATCTATTTGCTTTGGTTTGTGGTTATGTGTGTGCTTGAAATAAGAGGGTTAGCTGTGCCTGTGTTGTGTGTCTATCAGTCACAGAACAGAACCCCACAGCGTGAGAATGTTGCTTGCAAAAGACTCAACACCAAGTTTGTGTGTCATTGATACAGAAGCATGGTAATGCTACCTCAAAATATATTTATTTGATTACATGTATTCTTAATTATCTTGTGCTACTCATTCTTCAGGTCATTTATTTGCCTATACCAGCTAGTATGAGCTGTGTTGTTAGTTAGCAGCTACTCCAGTAAGGGCATGTTTGTTTTGCAATGCCACCAAAAAGTGAAGAATTTGCTATTCCATTGTAGCTTCATTTGAAACCTAAACTTGCAGTTGAGGACACCCATGTCTAAAATGTCTAGCCCTAGTTCTATTTTTTGATGTAATCTACTCATGACTGCTTCAAAATTTTTGTCATCCTGTTCTGAGGATGGCTTTGACGAGAAAATTTTACCCATATGCAATACCATCATGTCCATGTGAGAGCAAGTTCACCTATTTTTATCCATTTATCCATGTTCAATTATGCTGCATATACACCAGAACAGTGTCAATTATGCTGCATATACACCAGAGTAGTGTTGGTTCTATCTCTTGGTTTTTTTAAAAAAAATGGATCTCCCTCTGTCCATTTAACTGACTCGAAATGTTGTTCAGTTAATGTACGTGCGATGTATTTTGGTCGATACATGTTGCAATTTTCTTGCTCTCGGATGCGCACGTCCGCGCTCTACCGCCCTTCCGCTAGTGCCTGCTTCTGCCGACGTCACCTTTCCGCTGGACTCGCCTGATCCCAGCTGATGTGAACGTCTCCTTTCTCCTCACCTGCACTTCACGCAAGAGAAACAAGTCTACTGCTGCTCCCCAGGTGGTGCATATCCTTTTCTTGGCCTCTGTACACAAGAGAACACGATATGAAAGCACAAACCTTCGATTATCACTGACCCATAAAGTCAGACGGTTCAAAAAACCATCTGTAATCACCTTTTTGAACCGTTTGTGATAATGATTTCTGTAGTAGGTACAGTAGATTATTTTTCTCGGGAGCAAAGGCACTCCACTTTTTCTATTTCTTCTCTCCCTCGATCACAACCGATCACTTCTTTTTCTCGTTACATGGTTGCATGCCTATATAAAGCCTACTTCTATGACTAGCACATGGACACAAAAACGACTCTGACTAGCACACGGATTCATACGTGGACTCATATACGGAAATAGAAACTAACTCGGCAATACTCACGAGCAACTCGACTCAAAAATGGTACTTGCATACATATACGCGGTAAGAACGTATACATATATACGGACTCAGATATAGACTAACAAGATTAAACTCTAACAATCACCCCCTTAATCTTATTTCTCTGTCTTGATCACGCCGATCTTCTCTCCTGCTTTCGCTTCTTTCTTTTATCTGCACTCCTATGCACCGTTCCTTCCTGGGTCGACACCGTCCTACCGCGTGCACTTGCTCCATCCTAAGCCTCGCACAATCCGACGCTTGCCGCGTCTCGCACCTGGACTAAACTCGTCATCCCTTACCTGCCCACTTGAGCTTCGCCATTATCTGAGCCTCTTGCTCTTCTCTTTTGGACCAAGTCTGCTCACTTTCCCACGTAGATCTTAGCTAAGATTAAACTGCTTCTAATTTTTGTGTTCGTGCATCCTGTCTCCACTGTTAACGATGCCTCCCCAAAATCACAGAAAAATGCACCAGTCTGTACTCCAAGTCTTCCTTTTGGAACTTATGCACTTTTTCCTCCTGAGAACCTACCGCTCGCATGAAGTCCATCGTCCGCAGCTATATGCGTGCCACCTTCTTCGTCTTGGGCGAGGTTTGCCTCCCTGTTCTTCTTTTTACTTTGGCAATTCGAAGCATAGTGCCTATACTTGTTGCAGGTGAAACACTTTATGTGGTTGTGGCAATCCAACGCGTAGTGCATGTATTCGCCACATTCAAAGCACTTGATATGTAACTGTCATGGAATCTGTTACCACCGCCTTGCCCAGCCCTGTCTCCATGGCCACCTCTGCCGCCTCGACCTCTCTGGCCACCTCGCCTGTGCTATCGCCCGCCTCGACCACTCTGGACATATGCAACACAGATTGGGAATTGGCTTTATTCCCAAAGATAATAGAGCAAATTGCTCCAAACATTAGGGAGGTATATATAAAGAAAGGAAGGATTTGGCGCAGCAATCTTTCATGGAGACAGCTACATAACATTCACATTCACAAGCTTCGAGTTATTGAGCCTACAAGCTCTTGGGAGACAGGGCAAAAGGATGAATTCACCGATATGGAGAGGCTGGAGCTTCTCGACCTATCTAGGAATAGCACCATGCAAGTTTTGCCAAGCTGGGCACTGTCTTCACCACTAACTACGATATCTTTTCTTTCCAGAATTGGAGACATTTTGGGCGGCTCCCGATGGCCCACTGCATTTGGAGCAAAGGAAGAACGGTTCCTGATTACAACCTTTTTCCTTTGCGAAGCTGCGGATCACACAACTGCACTTCGGCCCCAGGCTCACATTTGTCCTCCCGCTGTCATGGAATGCCCTGGTATTTTCCTGGTCCTCATATTTTCCCAACTTGGAGACCCTCCACATCATCTATTGTGGTGATCTCAGGCAGGTCTTCCCTGTGTAGGCAGAGTTTCTAAACGAAATAGCTACCGACTATCGACAAGGTGTACTGGAATTCGCAAAGCTGAAGCACATCTACCTGCATGATCTCCCCAGTCTGCAGTAGATTTGTGAGGCCAAGATGTCTGCAGCCATGCTCGAAACGATCAGGGTCAGGGGATGCTAGGGCCTCAGGTGCCTCCCGACCATCGGTCACTGCCGTCGATTCAGCCGCCCTGCTGTGGACTGCGAGAAGGACTGGTGGGAGAAGCTGGAGTGGGATGGGAAGGATGTCGGCCACGATGCATCCCTCTTCAACCCCCACCACTCACAGTGCTACAAGAAGCCTCTGCCCAGAGGCTCAGTTCTCCGGTGAATCGACCTGTTCAGGTATACATGCATACACATTCTCTCCCTTCTTTTTCTTTTTCTTTCATGCATGTAACATATACGAAACCATTTATAGATCTTGTGCATCTAAATTGCAAATAAAACACATACATAAGATGCATAGCATCAAGTTAATCCCTACGTGTACTAAATTCATTTATCTGCTCATTTGTGCATTTGTCCTCAACGATCCATTCTGCTCCCATTAATCACGTGTATTGTTAAAGACCTGTGTAGACTTGGTGGTGGAAAGACGACGACGTCTTGCTGCCTTCTACTGCTGCCATTGCTACAACGGTTCAACTATTTGCTTGCCAAGTTGTTGTGTTTTCTAAAGAATAAATTGGTGTTTGATGCATGATACGTGTTAGACCATGTGGCCAGGTCTAGGTTATTTTAGATGATGAATAATTGACAACGTTGGTTATGATATTAATTATGGTGTATTGCGTGTGTGCGGTTTGACGTTGGTCAAGTTCGGACGAACTTGTGCTGCGAAAATATTCTTTGGTTTTTGCATGTGCAGGTTGAAGCATGGAGGCGATCGTGATCGGTGACGACAAGGACTGGGACTAGGATGGGGAGATCCGAGGTCAGGCGGTCGAGGGAGTCACGAGATGGTCGAGCTCATGCTTGGACACGTGAAGATCAAAGGTGGATGTTGCGTGGAGAAGATACAGGAGGTGCGGTCCTGGAGGGTTCGACACGTGGAAGGCTAGAAAATTCGGAAGCGTCACTTGAAAAGTAGTGGGCCAAAAGCTGATTGAGACAAAAGGCCCATAATGAGTTGTATTAGGGTTTCTATTGGTAACCTATTATAAATAGGATGCAGCGCTGGATGTATTGTACGGCTTGTGATTTTGGAAAAGAAAAAAGTGCTGGCGGCGGCTTTGGTTTTAGGCCGTGGCCTTTGAAGAAAATAAAGAAAGCGGCGACCGTGATTTGTATTTGCTTGATGCTGTGATTCACGGAAGAATTGAAGCGAGGGAATAGAGCGAAAAAGGGGTTGAAGCTAATCTCATCGCTGCGTGCAAAATCGGAGAGTTGTCGTACGCGTGAAGCTTGGAGCGGCCGGACGGGTTGAGCTCGACGACGTACAATTGAGGCGGCCAAAAAGATACGCGTATTGATTCTAGTAGAAGAAGTGTGCTTTGGCAGATAGATTATTTTTGGTCGAGGTAATTACATGCGTGACCTTTTCTCTATTTATCTATACCTGCGTTGGAACTTTTGATTGGTGCAGATGGCTTTTTGGAGTGACTGCATGTATGTGTGCTATTAGCCCAATGAAAAGGTGCAGTAACTTTTAGATCAAAGAGGTTGTGGTTGCTGCGATTTGTTGAAAAAAAAGGTAGAAATTAAATAGAGATTGCATGCATGGCGTTGGATAGATTGATTAAATAAAAAGTCAACTATTTGGTTTGATCTTTTATTTATCACATCAGTAGCAATTCGGTTAAAACAATGATGAAGCATAGAGCTACTAAGATAAACAAGAGGCCGACGGAGGTTTGTTTTGGATGAGCCAGCAACGGAACCAAAGTACTACTTCGTGACATTTAGTCTGGATGGTTATCTTTTGTATTAATCTATTTGATTTTCTATACTATTATTTTGGTATTGTTTCTTCTCTCAATTTTACAGATTTGGACGACTAGAAAATAATAAGAAATAAAAAAAAGCTTCCGCTAAGTGATACAATCATTCACCCCCCCTCTGATTGCCATCGACGATCCTACAAGTGGTATCAGAGCGGGTTGCTATGGCTTCAGAGAGGTATGTGAATCGTCCCCCCATGCTAGATGGTACTGATTTTGCTTTTTGGAAGTGTCGTATGCAAGCTTACATTGAGGCTCAAGGTAGCGATGTTTGGAGAATAGTTTCTACACTATATGAGGTTCCTACAGTTGTTACTATTTTAAATAAAACAGATATCGATTTAAATGCTCAAGCTCGCAACTTACTATTTCAAGGAATTTCTCGCAAAGAATTTGATCGTGTGGCTCATATTAAATCTGCTTATCAAATATGGAAAACTCTTTGCGATTATCATGAAGGAACCACTAAAATTAAAAAGGTGCGTAAAAATCTTTTTCAAAAAGAATATTCTGATTTTGCTATGAAACCTGGTGAATCCATTGATGATCTCTTTGCTCGCTTTGAGAAAATATTAAGTAATTTGCGTGGTGTTGATGTCATCCCTACTGATGAAGATAATGCAACTAAAATTTTGAGATCTTTAGGTTCCGAATGGTTGATGGTTGTCACAACTATTAATCAAACTGTTGATCTAGATACTTTAACCATGGATGATCTTTATTCTAGATTGAAAACCTATGAGATGGAAGCTTTGCCATCTAAGACCGAAAAATTTTCATCGTTAGGACTTGTGACTAACCCCATGCAGGTTGCTTCGTCGAGCTCCTTGTCTTGTGTTTCTTTGTCTGCCTTGTCTTCTTTTTCAGAGGATCAGTTCGAGCAGCTCCCTGAAGAGGATTTGGTGTTGATATCCTCACGATCATATAAGGCACTTAACAATGTGAGGATGAGAAAGCGAGGTGGCGTTTCAGGTCCGATTAGGTGCTTCGAATGTGGCGAGCCAGGCCACATTAAGATGGACTGCCCGAAGTTCAAAGGGAAGGTGATCAAAGAAGACAAGAACCATCGACGTCGTCCATCTAAGAACAACAACACCAAGGGTAGCAATTTCCGTCGCAAGTTCGCTGAAAAAATCATATCAGCTATTGAGCGTCTTGATTTGAGTGATGTGGATTATGAGAGTTGCGACGATGGCCATGACGATGATGATTCTAAAGGTAAAAAGAAGAATAACGACTTCACGGGCATGTGCTTCATGGCACAGAGTGACATCGACAGCGATCTTGATGAGGTAAGACCGTCTTATGATGAGCTTGAAGATGGTTTGGTTAAACTTGCTATTGAATTAAAAAAGACCAAAAAGAAATTGAAAGAAAATAATCTTGTTGTTGAAGACTTAAATTCTGAGATTGATAGACTTAGAGCTTGTATTCCTGATAATGAATCATGTGAGTCTTGTCAAGTTTTACATACTGAATTGGAGAATTCTAGGTCAATTAATGCATCAAATATGGATCAATTTAGAGATGTAACTGCTAAATTTGATGAATTAAGATTGGCACATAACTCTTGTGATGAAAAATTAAAATGTGCTAATGATGAAATTGAAAAGCTCAAATTTAGCTTTTTCTACATGTTTAGAATCAAGTATTTCAAATGTTCAGTCTAAAGCTTGTTCTAAATGCAAATTGTTAGAAGTTAGACTTAACTCATCTCAGGAAACAATTCAACAGATGCTTTATCATGAGATATTTTCTTGCTCTAACTGTCCAAAACTTAATACGGAGATAGAAGCTTTGACTAGACAACTTAATGATTTTGCTGAAAAAGAAAAATTGGCTCAGTCTAATGCTTCTAAGGATCTTGTGAATGAATCTATTAGATGCACAACTTGTTCTACTTTGGCTAAAGAAAATGAGTACCTTAAGGACACTTTAGAGAGATTTTCTTTTGGCAAGAAAAATCTGAATATGATTCTAGACAAGTCAAAAATAAGTGTGAAGAATCAGGGTCTAGGATTTAATTTTATTGAACATGCCAAGAATAATCCTCCTAAAGTTGTTAAACTTCTTGAACCTGGAAAAATTGAAATAAAGTCTGAACCAAAACAAACTGTTTTTAAATCTGCTGGTTTTGTGCAAAGTTCAGTTGCTAATGCTGTAGGTGCTAGCTCATCATCTCAAAAGAATTCTAATTTTATTAGATTCCATTGCACCTATTGTGGAAAAGATGGTCACTTGCATGAATTTTGCTTTAGACGTGCTAAGAAAGAGAGGAGAGAAAGATTGAATGCAATGAGACAAAAATTTGTGTCATATTTTGTTCCTAGAACTTATGCGAAAGCTAAGTTTTTAGAGAATTTTTATGATGACTTTAAATCTGCTTCACATGCTGGTTTGGGATTTAATTCAAATAATTTACGTTCTTTTTGGCGTTTTGATCGACCACATGCACGTGATTTTGGTTCTAGTTTTGCTACTGTTCCTCCACATCGTGTATTTCAGTACTGGATTCCTAAATCTTATTTCATTTGATTGGGATTATTCTGAGGGGGAGCTGTTATTTAAAATTTTAGAAGCTTTGTTTATTATCCTTGTCAAATAACACATCAAGTCCAAGTCATTGGAATTAATTGAGTAGTAAAGCTCTCTTTATCATATTTACTCATATGCTGTGTAGCTTTGATCATGACTGTTTATAATTAATTTGCCACATTTGAATTAAAAAACATGATATGGCAGAATACTTTGACTAGATTGATTATATTTATTACTTTGCGATATCCATCGAAAAGGATTAGTATGATTGTGAGTCTTATTTTAACTCTTGGCTATGAGGCTCGCATGTTTCATGTTTTAATTTTTATGATCACTCAATTCGGCATGTTGTTAAAAAAAAGGAATATAAAAGAAAGAGAGAATTGAAAAGATGTATGCTTCAAGCATGCCATGGTGAACAAAAAGAGAAAGCACAAAAGTGCGCAACATGAAAAGAAGTATGCTTCAAGCATGCCACCATTTAAAAAAAAAGTAAAGTCTTATGAAAAGAAGTATGCCACAAGCATGCCACATGCCTAAGAATTGAGTGTGGAGCAATAAGTTGCTACATGAGACTGCTAGCCCGTCTAGAGTTAAGGTTTGCTTCACTTTTAGGCTTTGACTTTTCGTTGTGATATCTCATTGTGCTCTTTATAATTAGTCTGGTCATTGATGCGATGCTTATCATTGATATAAATCACTTAATCATATTGACAGACTTGTTTTGAAAATGATATATGATATATGATTTTATATGATTTAGATAGCTCTACTCAAAAATATGACTTGGTTGCTTTATTAAACCAATACAACATGACTTGGATAATCTACAAAGCTACTAGATTTTTTTCTCATTGCTCCTTCTTAGAATTGTCCTTTAAAATTTTTTGATGATTACATTGCCAAAGGGGGAGATAAATTTGAGATTGGAGAGTTTTAAAATTACTTCTTTTGTGTTGCAAGGGAGAGTTTGACTTCAGATCTTCACTTAGATTTGTTGGAAGTCATGTTAATTTAATGTGTTGTCAATGTATTCATCAAGGGGGAGATTGTTAGACCATGTGGCCAGGTCTAGGTTATTTTAGATGATGAATAATTGACAACGTTGGTTATGATATTAATTATGGTGTATTGCGTGTGTGCGGTTTGACGTTGGTCAAGTTCGGACGAACTTGTGCTGCGAAAATATTCTTTGGTTTTTGCATGTGCAGGTTGAAGCATGGAGGCGATCGTGATCGGTGACGACAAGGACTGGGACTAGGATGGGGAGATCCGAGGTCAGGCGGTCGAGGGAGTCACGAGATGGTCGAGCTCATGCTTGGACACGTGAAAATCAAAGGTGGATGTTGCGTGGAGAAGATACAGGAGGTGCGGTCCTGGAGGGTTCGACACGTGGAAGGCTAGAAAATTCGGAAGCGTCACTTGAAAAGTAGTGGGCCAAAAAGCCTGATTGAGACAAAAAGGCCCATAATGAGTTGTATTAGGGTTTCTATTGGTAACCTATTATAAATAGGATGCAGCGCTGGATGTATTGTACGGCTTGTGATTTTGGAAAAGAAAAAAGTGCTGGCGGCGGCTTTGGTTTTAGGCCGTGGCCTTTGAAGAAAATAAAGAAAGCGGCGACCGTGATTTGTATTTGCTTGATGCTGTGATTCACGGAAGAATTGAAGCGAGGGAATAGAGCGAAAAAGGGGTTGAAGCTAATCTCATCGCTGCGTGCAAAATCGGAGAGTTGTCGTACGCGTGAAGCTTGGAGCGGCCGGACGGGTTGAGCTCGACGACGTACAATTGAGGCGGCCAAAAAGATACGCGTATTGATTCTAGTAGAAGAAGTGTGCTTTGGCAGATAGATTATTTTTGGTCGAGGTAATTACATGCGTGACCTTTTCTCTATTTATCTATACCTGCGTTGGAACTTTTGATTGGTGCAGATGGCTTTTTGGAGTGACTGCATGTATGTGTGCTATTAGCCCAATGAAAAAGGTGCAGTAACTTTTTAGATCAAAGAGGTTGTGGTTGCTGCGATTTGTTGAAAAAAAAGGTAGAAATTAAATAGAGATTGCATGCATGGCGTTGGATAGATTGATTAAATAAAAAGTCAACTATTTGGTTTGATCTTTTATTTATCACATCAGTAGCAATTCGGTTAAAACAATGATGAAGCATAGAGCTACTAAGATAAACAAGAGGCCGACGGAGGTTTGTTTTGGATGAGCCAGCAACGGAACCAAAGTACTACTTCGTGACATTTAGTCTGGATGGTTATCTTTTGTATTAATCTATTTGATTTTCTATACTATTATTTTGGTATTGTTTCTTCTCTCAATTTTACAGATTTGGACGACTAGAAAATAATAAGAAATAAAAAAAAGCTTCCGCTAAGTGATACAATCATTCACCCCCCTCTGATTGCCATCGACGATCCTACAATACGTGCATCCACCAAGCTGTTGTGCTTGAAACTATTTTAATTTGTGTGTGTCTCTCTCTTTTGAGACGAACGTACAATCCATTTGGTTTGGATTGTGGTTGTGTGTGCCTGTGGACTGTGTTGACTATCAGCCACATAACAAAATCCCATGGTGTGGGAGTGTTGCTTGCAAAAGATTCAAGAGTTTGTATGTGAATGATATAGCAGCATGCTAATGCTGCCTGAAATATATATTTGACTCATTTACATGTATTCTTAATTATATCATTCTACTCATTCTTCAGGTCATTTATTTGTCTATACAAGCTAGTATGAATTGTCTTGTTAGTTACCAGCTGCTCCAGGCTCCAGCAGGGGCATGCTTCTTTTGCACTACCCCAAGTAGAGAAAAATTTTGTGTTCCATTGTAGCTTCAGTTGAAACATAAGCTTGCAGTAAAATTTGCATGAAATTGTCATCCTGTTCTAAGGATGGCTCTGGTTATTTTTGCATCAGTAGTGACTTCAACATACAGCTGTGTTCATCCGTTCTGTCACTGAACACTGCTCTGACATCTTGATGTTTCGTTCTATTCCATAGTTTTTAACATGTTGGTTGTCACTTGGTAATCGGGCTAATAGTAAGCGAGCGAGTAGCACAAAGTTATATATCCATAATTGATGTAACTGGTAGTGGTATCTTACCCTAAAAGCAGTTCTCCTGATCATTCTCTGCAGCATGCTTGATCATTTGGCAAAGAGGAAAACTATAGCCTTTTTTGTTGCAAAATATCCATATCATACTGTAAATTTTGATAAATAGATTGAGCTCATAGAAGTTGATTCCCATCTCAGCTATGAATTTACTGAGTTGATAACCGACTTTCCGTGGCACGAGAAGAGAAGCACTCCGCTCACAACTCACAAGTGTTCCTTGTAGATGTGTTGGATTCACCCTTTCACATTATCTGCCTGATAATTTCGGTAGCAAGTAGAAGTACAAATCTAATTCTACTGTTAAGAGTATGTTGTGTTGGCATCAATTCAGAATAACATTGCTCCAAATTTTTATTTATTGGGATCAGATTATTTCCATGAATCCTCCACGACGTATCCTATATATTAGGCATCTTCTAGTAAGCCTGCTGTCATCAAATCTAAGCTATGATAGTGTGAAACATGTGTTAACAGTGTTGTTCGGCTGGTATTTTTTTTTCATTTTTGGTATTTATGTTTGAACATGTGTGTGGGAGATAATGCCTGAATTGTTCACGCGTCAGAAGAAGAAAGTCTTTAAAATGCTATTATGAGTGAAAAGGGATTGTTCTCGTGTCACTAGCAACGTAAGTGAGTAGCCACTTCTGGAAAGTTCGGCTGGTAAACTCTATCATTTATTTAAATGTATACGTTCTTATACCTGTATTTAAAATTCAAGTTTCGGACATATTTGTTTTGAAGTCCTTTTCTTTCTGAAAGCAGTGGCTCTGAATTTGTAGGTACACTCAGTGACTGGTGCCTGGCTAGTTGGCTTGCACTATTTTACACAGGCTGCCCTCAAGTACCCTATGTAATAGTGGTTCTGCCAGTGAAGAACGATGCAGGTGGTGGTGCTAAGCATTATTGCTCGTTGCGGCGGTGAATTAAAATGAAGAGGCTCTTCTTTTCAGGGCATCAGGAGGTATCATCAGGAGGTTTGGCATGAAACAGAATAATGACTCGAGATGATCATCAGGAGGTATCCGTGACGATCCTAGGCTCTGGATTATTACTAACAAAATTTTGTTTTGCCGAATAATAAGCTGTTATATATACCAAGGGCAAAAGAGTAATTTCACAATTGCTAAAAGAAAAAAAAGAAAGGGAAAGAGGATTGGGCCCACCTGTCGGTGGGCCGAACTGAGGATAAGGAGGAGGGAGGAGCCCAGCTCCTCCTCCTTCGGCTCGGGCTGTGCCGAGCACCCGGGGAGAAGGCGATGGCGGTGACTCGCCTAGCGGCAGCGGCGCACCCAATGGCGGGCCCACCTGGCGGCCCGGTCCCCCTTGCGCGCCGCTCTCCCATGCAACCCGGTTCCCCTGCCCGCCCGCTCTCCCGTGCGTCTCGATCTTCCGATGTGCCCTTGCGACCCGCTCTCGATCCGAGTGTCCGTGGCTCGGTTTGGCTCAGTCTGAGGACCAACGGACTTGCGGGGAGGGGAGAGCGGTGGCGGCCTAGAGAACTTGGATCAGACCGTTGGTGGCCTCGTCACCGAGACCTCTCCCTCTTCTCCTCTTGCCTATAAGTAGGGGCTTCCTCCTCCTTTGTGTGGCATCCGAAGGCAGTAAGTCATCTTCCTTTCTCTTTGAGTCCCTAAATTGCCTGTGGTGTGTGGGTTCGGTGTGGTGGCTTGACGTCCCGACGCTGACCTCGTTCCCCTTCGGTGCTTGACAGCAAGGTGTTGGCCGACTCCTGCCATGTACTTGTGCGGCATCCCCTACCTTCGTCTTTGTCGGTGTGTGTGTGTGTGTGCACTACGGCAAAGTGGGCTTTGTATCTCCGTTACCTACTGCCCTCTCTCACGGTGGTGTGTAGTGCCAATAAGTTTTCTGGGACAGCGCTATACAGCGTGCCTAGCTCCGTGATGTTCACGGTGATTTTGAGTATCACCAGCTTTGTGAGTATACAATTTACTTCTTGCAATTTGTGGCTTGTTCATTAAATAGCAATTGCAAAGAAACAGTGGGCTAAAAGTTGCTCTGTGATGGATATATGGTTATATACTGAAATTGAATCAATTCACCATGAGCTATAAGATATTGCTTTGCTTACAGTCATTTGGATGTGCTTAATACTTAGAACTTCATATGTTCTATAGTCATTGATCACTCAGAACTCATGCTCCTATTGTTGTGTAATTAATCCTGTGTCACACCTAATTAATCATTGATGCTTTAGACTGTGAGTTAGACAACTATATTGGTTGGTTATTGTGCTGTCTGATGATCGTTTTGCTTGAGTTTGTTGCTGGCCAAAAATTCAAATACTTGATTTGAGTCCGAAATCAATCTAGACAAATTTGTAATGTGTGGCTTATAACTCAAGGCCTGAATCTGTTTTGGTAGATTCAATTGATGAAGAATATATGACCATAAGTAGCGGGACGGCCAAGAATTAAATCTTGTGTAACCCTACTTCTGAGAGCACCAAAAATCAATTAAAACTTGTGTCTTTTGCTAGTTTTTAATTGGTTCCATGTTATTCACATTGACATACATGTTCAGTTTAAGAGTATTCCTTCTTCTTTTATTGAATATGTGTTATGGTACAAATGATATGAGTGAATCAAATGATTGCATGCTATTCATATCATTTGTATACATCTTGAGCTCATTTAATTATGTTGGAATTACATTGATAGTTATGCTTATACCGCAATTACTACAACATAAGCCACATTAGAGATTGCAGCAAAGGAATAGCTAGAGATATTAATTAACATTATAATGCCATGCCACTCAGAACTCAAATCTTAAATTGCGTTGCCCACTATATTACATAGACTAGACATGGGATCTCTGTTAGTGATATGCCCTAGAGGCAATCATGGAGATGATTGTATCACTTCTATGTTTATTATCTTTTGAATAATATATTATTTTGTCCCTTGAATAAATATCTTTCATATTAATCAACAAGTATGTGACTTGTTCGTGAAACTCTTTATTTATGTTTTTGATATTATTCTAAATTATCCCTGATCTTATATCATTATGTGGGACAATTATGATTTACAGATCAGCACACGTATTGATTGATGATCATATTTCACGGATCATAGATATGGAATATCAAATCAATAATGTGGACACATGTTAGAGAACATGATGTTGGATTGACCCACCATGAGACACTTCAGGAAATGTTATATTCTTAAGTGTCATCAGTTGGTCTTATATATAGTGTATGTGGGATCCTTAGACCTGAGATCGTCATTGTTTTCTACCTGTGGAATAGTTTACTTAGGGATTAGCAAACACTACTCTGTGACTGGGTGATCATAAAGGTAGCTTTCGGGTTTACTATGAAACATGCGGAGGAATATGAGCGATCAAGATAGAATTTGCCTCTCCTATATAACATGAGAGATATCTCTAGACCCCTCGATATGGTTGGATTAAGAAAATGCATGGCCATACCGAATGTGGTTGAAGAGTCAATCACAACTGAGTAATCCATCACAGGTTCAAGTAAAGGATCCAGCTATCATAGGATAGTGCGCTTCTCACATTGAGTTCGATCTGGTATCGTGAGGCAAAGAGATCCGTACATAAGCATTATATAGGTTCATCTGATATGATCTTTATGTATATTTGGGGGTCGTTATGTTCTACTAGGGACCGCTACTGACCTATGGACCGGAAAGGAGTTTTCGGCCCATGACCAAATGTACATGAACCTACAAGGTCACACACTTAATGAGCTGTAACGATAAGGGTCCGGATGATAGTTTCTGAGTGGACTTCGATATCCACTCGTATCGGATATGGATCCGATTGGAGACTATATAATGAGAGGTGCGGGGCTGAGGGCGACACCCCAAGAAACCCTAGCCGTCACCTCTCATAATCCCTATCGTATGCGCTGGTGTTAGCACACCGACGCACGGTGTTCACTCCCTGGACATGTGGACCTCAGTAGAGGCGTTGCTATGACTGCGGCACTGATCGGGACGATCGCAAGGAGGAGACGATTGGCCGGAGGACGATCGACTACCTTCGCTTACACCGACGTGTTCTTCGTTGAATCGGCTGCTTCAACTCTTCTTTCTCTGCACTGCGCGTCTAGTGGTAATGATCTATGATCTCTTACTCGCATGGCTTCCTGGTTTACACGGTAGAAATTTTAATTTGCGTTAGTGTAGCCTACCCGTATTTCAACAGTGATATCAGAGCCTTCCTGTGTAGTATTTGATCTAGATTGGTATCATCTAGTTGATATGTGGTGGTAGTAGATTGGATCTATTACTAGTCTAATAAGATAGTTTAGATTGGTTCATGTTATTGGATTGGTTTAGGCTCTGATTGATAAGATCAATCGGTTTCGACGATAGTAGATGGGTTCGGAGGAGGTATGAATTGATAGTACCGAGTTGCTACTCTTTCTGGAAACCTCCTGTGCTGATCAATATGATTGATCAATGGAAAATCGGGCCGATCAGATTGGTTCAAAATTGGGTTAATGTGATTAATCCGATGAAATTTTCAAGGGCGATTTCATGAATAGCGGGACCGCCGTGCTAGGTAATCCTACCGCACATTATAGCTTTATGTATTCATATCGCGTGATAGAATTGGATTCTGCACATAACTTGTTTTTGCAGGGTTATGTGAATAGTATGGTCCAAAGTGTATGTGATGCATGTATGAGTTTTTTATGGCCTACGCGTCATGTTGATTTATAGCCATGGGCTACATATTATTGTATAACAGCCTGCGAGTCGACATGTGATGCTTGAATTTTCATATGTAATTTATGTTAGCTGTTAGAAGTAATAGCTAAATAGATAAATATGGTGAACTCAAGCATTGATGGCTCGATGGACGGAAAGCGTGGTGGAGATTGCCGTGCTAAGGGTCATACTATATCATAGTTTGATATGATTTAATTATGAATACTTTTATGTTCCTGTTATACTATTATTCATGTTATTGCTATCTTGGGTGTTTTTAACATGATAGAATAGTATCCCTCTAGAAAAATTAAGTAAAACTTGATGCATTTCCAATAGTTGCACCTATCAAAATTTTGATCATTAGCTGGTAGGTCTACCAAAATAGGGTGCCATTAATTATCTCAATAAGATAGGGTAAAGTGTTGGATACTTCATGCATAACATTAGTTTAACTTAACTAGGCTATCAAAACAATTTTGGGTCTAGGGGCATAGTGTTGAGGCCGGGACATATGGATATCACTCAACAAACAACAGTTGCATGTGATGCAATTAGCAAGGAGTTGTTTACCTACGTCGCTAGGTTTCTAGCAGTGATGCCAAAGCTCACTAGGACTTAGTAAAATATGGATATTGGAGGATACATAATTTTAGACATATAGTGGGAGTATCTTTTATTAAATTGTTTAATAGAAGATTTCACATAAACATAGTGCTGAATTTTTGCATATATTTTTATATTGTAGACAATGCCAACATCTACTTCCTCTACACCCAGTTTTAATCTGTGATCTATTCTTAAGAAAGAAAGACTAAATGAAACAAACTTCATTGATTGGTACCACAACTTGAGAATTGTTCTCAAACAAGAAAAGAAGGAATATGTTCTAGAGGTTCCATATTCAAATGAACCAGCTGCAGATACTACTCGTGCTCAAAAGAATGAGTATGACAAACATTGCAATGACTCACTTGATGTTAGTTGTCTCATGCTTGTCGCCATGAACTCTGAGCTTCATAAGCAATATGAGAACACGGATGTCTACAATATGATTGTGGGACTAAAAGACATGTTTGAGAACCAAGCAAGAGCTACAAGGTACAACACCTCTAAGTCATTGTTTGCATGCAAGTTAGCTGAAGGAAGTCCGGTCAGCCCTCATGTGATCAAGATGATTGGATACATTGAGAGTTTGGAAAAACTTGGTTTTCTCCTTAGCCAAGAGTTGGCTACTGATGTGATCCTCCAGTCGCTCCCTCTGAGCTTTGAGTCAGTCATTTTGAATTTTTACATGAATGGCATGGAGAAGTTAATGACCGAATTGCATGGGATGCTCAAGTCAGCAGAGGAGAGCATTAAGAAAAGCTCTAATCGTCTGATGATGGTTTAGAAAATTACCAACTTCAAAAAGAAGAATTATAAGGCTTTGAGCAAAAGAAAGGGCATGGGCAAAACTCAAAATGAGATCTCGAGTATCAAATCTAAGCTTCAGAAGCTCAAGGTTGGTGCTACACCTGATACTATTTGCTATCATTGCTAAGGAACTGGACATTGGAAGAGGAACTGCAAAAAGTACTTGGCAGAACTGGAAAAGAAGAAGGGAAGTAAGATTTCTACTTCAGGTATAAATCTTATAGAAATAAATCTTGCTACTTCTCATGTTAGTTCTTGGGTATTCGATACCGGATCGGTTGCTCATTGATGAGGGCATCCCTAACACTTATACATCTCCTCCTATTGGTGGTCATGCACTTACTGAGATGGACACCATAAGTGAAGCTACAAGTAATACAAGTGCAGAAGTACATGTTGGTCCATTGACTAGAGCCAGAGCTAAACTTCTCAATCAACAGGTGCTTTTGTTTCTTAATGACTCTATTATTATTGATGAGAATTGGGTACTACCTCATGCAAGTGTTTTGTGCATTCTCATGTTTGAACATTGTGAAGCATTTGGAACCGCGAGGGTGGAAAATGAGGCCGGAGCCAAAGGGTGGGAGGAGAAGCTCACATGGGTCAAGCAAGAAGAGAAAAGCCCAGGAATTCAAGCCCAATTCGTGCCTCCCACAAGGTCAATTGGATTCAAACTCGGATTCAACTCAGAATTCAATTCGGATTCGGTTCGGACAGCCTGACAGGCAGTTACTAAAAAGGTCATAACTTTCACAAACGGAGTCCGATTCAGGCGTTCTTGGACTTTTTGGAAAGATAATTTCAAGGGCTACGCAATGGATCCAGCCCCAGCATCAAATTCGACACGGATCAAAAGTTATGACCGAAACAATATGCCGACTGTAAAATCTAGTTTCCTTTTTTTAAGAGTTCGTATCTAAAACCATATAGGGTTGAGTTGTAGTAGGTTTAGAGGACTCTATGCACGTCCCAAGAGGCTATATAAGCCCTGTATTGGCATCCTTAGAAGGGGACCAAGTTTTATGCATCAGATTGAAACATAGCTATTGCTTGTTCTTTCAACACCAGAGTTCATGCGAGGACTTTGAGAGAGAATTAGGCGATCCATTGTTCGTTCTGCAACTCAAGGTCAAGCCGTCGTTCCATTGGGAATTGGGGACTTGGCGTTCGTCGCTTGTGGTCGCGCGACGACAACTATCCGGTGTGTTTTGGGCGTTTTCCGAAGAGTTGAGGGTTCGTGCATGGGCACGAGTGTTCAGCTAACGACATCGTCTACTTCACATCAACTATCCACGGTTCCTCACTGAACAACCTTGGAGAGGAAGTCACACAATTGCGTGCGAGCATGAACAATAACTTTCTGGAGCTGTGTGCCATGTTCACACACCACAATCTACGTGGGGATGCACCCGCTGATGCCACAAGTGTGCACGATCCTCCGACCATTTTGCACAATGAGACTGAGGAGGAACGTGCTATTCGTCTGGATAAGGAGCGACGTCAACACCAGGCGCGTCGCATGGCAGTACCGCCACACATCGGGATGGCGGCCGCAGCACGCCCTCAAGCACGTGGGCCGGCCCGAGGCAATGGCGGTCAGGGTGGAGTTATACCACAGGGTGCCCACGGCGGAGGTGTGCCTGGTGCTGATGCGGACGAGCACTGGAATGATGATTTTCCCATCGACGACTACGATGAACGACGACGCCATCACCGCAACAACGTGCAGCGTCCTCGCCACGATGACGCCGAGGATCTTGTTGCTAAGCCCAAATTTACTCTTCCTATATTTTTAGGTGGTACAGATGTGGAACAATACCTCACTTGGGAGCTGAAAGTTGATAAGTTGTTTGGATGAACAACTACTCCAATGAGAAAAGTCGTTGCTTGCATCCAATGGCTTGGATGATTACGCCACACATTGGTGGGAGCAGTTCATCCGTAAGCGCATGGAGCGCCATGAGTTGCCAATTATAACCTGGGAGCAAATGAAGCAGCATTTGCGGGCACGCTTTGTACCGCGCCACTACAAGCGCTCACTCTTTGAGAAGTTGATGTGGCTGCGACAAGGTATGAAATCAATTGATGAATATCATAAGAAATGGAGACTATCATGATACATGCGGATGTTCGCGAGAATGAAGAATGACCATGGCAAGATTTCTAGCCGGCATGAATCATGCTGTCAAGCGCATTGTCAATCACCATCCATATAATGATATGATTGAGTTGCTGCACCAAGCACGCGAAGCCGAGCGACAAGTGATTGAAGACGCCCGGTTCGCTGCCCGGTCACGTTCGTCAGCCAGTCCGGGACAAACATATAACAACAGCCAACCAAACAAGAGCACTTCGGCTGCAAGCAATTCGGCAATGCGCAGTTCCGCAAGTAAGAAGCTGGAGAGTACACCATCACCGGTGCGTCGACCTATGGCGCCCGCGGCTAGTGTGACCTCGTCTATGGGGTCGACAGGACGTTCACGTGACATTATTTGCCACAAGTGCAAGGGCGTTGGCCATTTTCAGAGGGACTGCCCAAATGTCAGAACTATGCTTGTCACAGAGGATGGCGGTTATGTTTCAGCTAGTGATGATGAGTCGCCCGATGCACAGGCAGTCTTGCACACTGATGACATAGAACAATGTGAGTGTGATCCTGAGTTCCCTACCACTGAGCAGTACTCCATTGTTTGCACGCCCAAGGTGCTTAGTGTCATGCCATCACCATCACTCGAACAGCGGTGCAATTTGTTTCAGACTTGGGCCAAGCTTGATATGGGTAAGGTATGCAAAGTGATCATTGATGGCGGCAGTTGTCACAATCTGGCTAGCAAGGATATGTGTCACAAGTTGGGTTTGAAGTATTTGCCACATCCGCGTCCTTATCATGTGCAATGGCTGAGCGACAAGGAGGAAGTGAAGGTGAACTATATGGTGCGTGTGACATTTGCTATTGGGAAGTACACCGATACTGTGGACTGCGATGTTGTGCCTATGACGGTGTATCACTTGCTCTTGGGACGGCCATGGCAATATGACCGTTCCGCTCTTCATGATGAGCGTACAAATCACTACACATTTCGATGGAACAATATGGATATCATCTTGAAGCCGCTTACACCGCAACAGATTGTCAATTCCTCCATGCCGAAAATTGAGATGCATGTTGAGAGTGCACAAGCGAGAGAACCATCCGAGTGGTAACAAGAAACAAGAGGAGCAAAGAATTTAGTGATGTTAGCCACCAAATCGAGATGAGGATTTCTGCGGATCCTAATTTGGTGCACGTTGTCTTCTTTGTACAAAGATGCATTGCTTTCGACTAATGACTTAACTTCTCTTCCTAGTGGTGTTGTTTCTGTTTTACAGGATTTCAGTGACGTCTTTCCAGAAGAAGTACCAGCAGGGCTCCCACCACTTCGGGGAATAGAACATAAGATCGACTTGATTCCAGGAGCGTCGCTGCCGAACCGACCACCGTACCGCACCAATCCCGAGGAAACAAAGGAAATTCAGAAACAAGTACAAGAGCTTCTCTCCAAAGGGTATGTACGCGAAAGCTTAAGCCCTTGTCTGTTCTGTTATTTTAGTTCCTAAGAAAGATGGTTCATGGCGTATGTGCGTAGATTGTCGAGCGATTAATAATATCACAATTCGATATCGTCATCCTATACCTCGCTTAGATGATATGCTAGACGAATTGAGTGGTGCTGTTATTTTCTCTAAGATAGATTTGCTTGTGATGGTTACCATCAAATCGAGAATGCATGAAGGGGATGAGTGGAAAACAGCCTTTAAAACGAAATTTGGGTTGTATGAGTGGTTAGTCATGCCTTTTGGTTTAACTAATGCACCTAGTACATTCATGCGCTTAATGAATCATGTTTTAAGGCATTTCATTGGTAAATTTGTGGTTGTGTATTTTGATGATATTCGATTCTGATCATGTGAATCTGAACACATAGACCATCTTAGACAAGTTCTACAAGTTTTGCGTGAGAATAAGTTATTTGGTAACTTAGAGAAGTGTACTTTTGCAAAGATCGTGTCATCTTTTTGGGCTATGTTGTTTCGCACAGGAGTTGAAGTAGATGAGTCTAAAATTGAAGCTATTAAAAATTGGCCTACTCCTATGAACGTCAGTCAAATTAGGAGTTTTCATGGTCTTGCTGGTTTTTATCGGCGTTTCGTGAAGGATTTTAGCACCATCGCTGCCCCTTTGAATGAACTTACTAAAAAGGGTGTTGAATTTGTGTGGGGGGTAGCGCAAGAAAATGCTTTTTCTGAACTTAAGAGACGCTTGACTGAAGCACCGTTGCTTGTTTTACCTGATTTCACTAAAAATTTTGAAATTGAGTGTGATGGTAGTGGATTGGGTATTGGTGGTGTTTTAATGCAAGAGGGTAGATCGGTCGCTTATTTTAGTGAGAAACTGAATGGTGCTTAATTGAATTATCCGGTCTATGACAAAGAGCTTTATGCGTTTGTGCGCACGTTAGAAACTTGGCAACACTATTTATGGCCTAAAGAGTTTATTATTCATTCGGATCACGAGGCTTTGAAGTATTTAAAAGGCCAAGCAAACATGAACCGTAGACATGCCAAATGGGTCGAATTCATTGAGTCGTTTCCTTACATTGTGAAATATAAGAAGGGAAAGGAAAATGTGGTAGCTGATGCTCTTTCTAGGAAAAGTGTGCTTTTAACTCACTTAGGAGTGCACGTCCCTGGTTTAGCGAGTTTGCGTGAGTTATATGCTTATGACCATGAATTTTCTGTCCCTTATGCACATTGCAAAGAGGGAAAAGGCTGGGATAAATTTCACATCCATGATGGGTTTTTGTTTCGCACTAACAAATTATGTGTTCCAGAATCCTCCGTGCGTTTGCTATTCTGCAGAATCACATGCGGTGGATTGATGGGACATTTTGGCCGTGAGAAGACGTTGTCTATGCTGAGCGATCACTTTTATTGGCCTAAGATGAGGCGAGATGTAGAGAGGTATGTGCAACGATGCATTACTTGCCACAAAGCAAAATCGACGATGCATCCACACGGTTTGTATACCCCTTTACCTGTTCCCAATGCCCCATGGGAGGATATTAGTATGGATTTTGTTTTAGAACTGCCTAGAATTAAGAGGGGACGCGATTCTGTTTTTGTCGTTGTGGATCGTTTTTCGAAGATGGCACACTTTATTCCGTGCCACAAGAGCGACAATGCGTTGCATATTGCTGACTTGTTTTTCAGGGAGATTGTGAGGCTACATGGCGTGCCGCGTACTATTGTATCAGATCACGACGTGAAGTTCATGAGCTACTTCTGGAAGACACTTTGGGGTAAACTGGGGACGAAGTTATTATTCAGCACAACTTGTCATCCCAAACTGATGGTCAAATAGAGGTGGTGAACCGCACACTTTCGATGCTACTCCGGACCATGATCAAGAAGAATCTGCGCGAGTGGGAGGATTGTTTGCCGCACGTGGAATTCGCTTATAATCGGGCCGTGCATTCCACTACGCAGATGTGTCCATTTGAGGTAGTTTATGGTTTCAAGCCCTTTACACCGCTTGATTTGTTGCCACTTCCGATCAACAACATACTCATATGGGCGTCCAAGCGGTGAATATGTGAAGAAGTTGCATCTCAAGACAAAAGAAGTGATAGAGCGCAAGGTCAAGTATTATGCTGACAAGGCGAACAAGAAAAGGAAGCAGATGGTTTTTCAACCAGGTGATTTGGTTTGGGTACATTACCGTAAGGATCGTTTTCCAGACCGTCGCAAGTCTAAGTTACTACCGCGTGGTGATGGGCCTTTCAAGGTACTTGCGAAAATCAATGACAATGCCTACAAGATAGAGCTTCCCGGCGATGACTATGGCGTGAGCTCTACGTTCAATGTCGCTGATTTATCACCTTTCTTTGGTGGTGACGATCCAGCGTCGAGGACGACGCCTTTTCAAGAGGGGGAGGATGATGAGGGCATCCCTAACACTTATACATCTTCTCCTATTGGTGGTCATGCACTTACTAAGATGGACACCATAAGTGGAGCTACAAGTAATACAAGTGCAGAAGTACATGTTGGTCCATTGACTAGAGCCGGAGCTAAACTTCTAAATCAACATGTGCTTTTGTTTCTTAATGACTCTATTATTATTGATGAGAATTGGGTACTACCTCATGCAAGTGTTTTGTGCATTCTCATGTTTGAACATTGTGAAGCATTTGGAACCGCGAGGGTGGAAAATGAGGCCGGAGCCAAAGGGTGGGAGGAGAAGCTCACATGGGTCAAGCAAGAAGAGAAAAGCCCAGGAATTCAAGCCCAATTCGTGCCTCCCACAAGGTCTACGCAATGGGTCCAGCCCCAGCATCAAATTCGACACGGATCAAAAGTTATGACCGAAACAATATGCCGGCTGTAAAATCTAGTTTCCTTTTTTTAAGAGTTCGTATCTAAAACCATATAGGGTTGAGTTGTAGTAGGTTTGGAGGACTCTATGCACGTCCCAAGAGGCTATATAAGCCCTGTATTGGCATCCTTAGAAGGGGACCAAGTTTTATGCATCAGATTGAAACATAGCTATTGCTTGTTCTTTCAACACCAGAGTTCATGCGAGGACTTTGAGAGAGAATTAGGCGATCCATTGTTCGTTCTGCAACTCATGGTCAAGACGTCGTTCCATTGGGAATTGGGGACTTGGCGTTCGTCGCTTGTGGTCGCGCGACGACAACTATCCGGTGTGTTTTGGGCGTTTTCCGAAGAGTTGAGGGTTCGTGCATGGGCACGAGTGTTCAGCTAACGACATCGTCTACTTCACATCAACTATCCACGGTTCCTCACTGAGAAGATCGGGACCCAACCCCGTATCACTCATATTTGTAATTCGATGCAGGGGCTGATAAGTAGGAGTTTAGCAAGAGGCAAGGTTGATCTTCGCGTGGGCAATGGAGCAAAAGTTGTTGCGTTGGCTGTTGGCATTTTACCATTATCTTTACCCTCAGGATTAGTTTTGGAGTTGAATAATCGTTATTATGTTCCTGTCTTAAGCAAAAAAATATTATTTCTGTTTCATGTTTGAGAGCAGAAGGTTATGAGTTCAGAATAAAGAACAATTGTTGTTCAATTTATTTGAATAATATGCTTTATGGTAATGCTCTATTGATAAATGGATTATCTGTTTTAAATCTTGAGGATGTGCTTATCTATAACATTAATGCTAAGAGGCCTCGGCCTAACGATTTGAATCCCACTTATATTTGGTATTATCGTTTGGATCACATAAATGAGAAGCGCATGGTGAAACTCCAAAAATATGGTCTTCTAAACTCATTTGATTTGGAATCATTTGAAACATGCGAGTCTTGTTTACTTGGCAAAATGACTAAGGCACCTTTCACTGGTCTAGGTGAGAGGGCAAATGACTTGTTGGTCTTAGTACATTCGGATGTATGTCGACCAATGAGTTCAACGGCCAGAGATGGTTTTCAGTACTTCATAAGTTTTACAGATGACTTTAGTAGATATGGATACATCTACCTAATAAGGCATAAGTCTGAATCATTTGAAAAGTTCAAGGAATTTCATAATGAGGTACAAAATCAACTTAGCAAGACAATTAAAGCCCTACGATCAGATCGTGGAGGTGAATATTTGAGCTATGAGTTTGGTGATCATCTAAAGCAATGTGGAATTGTTTCACAACTAACACCGCCAGGAACACCTCAATGGAATGGGATGTCTGAATGACGGAATCGGATCTTGTTAGATATGGTTCGGTCTATGATGAGTCAATTTGATCTGTCATTGTCTTTTTGGGGGTATGCTCTAAAAACAACTGCATTCACATTAAATAGGGTTCTATCAAAAGCAGTAGAGAAGACACCATATGAGATATAGACTGGGAAACGTCCCGGGTTGTCTTTTCTCAAAATATGGGGATGTGAAGTGTATGTAAAACGTTTGACGTCTGATAAACTTACACCTAAATCTGATAAATGCTTCTTCGTGGGGTACCCTAAGGAAACTAAAGGATATTACGTTTATAAAAGGGATGAGAACAAAGTGTTTATTGCCCGAAATGGTGTATTTTTGGAGAAAGAGTTTCTCTGAAGAAGAGTTAATGAGAGCACGGTGAGACTCAAACAAATTCAAGAGACATCAGAAAATATTTCAACTCCTACTGAATCTCAACAGAGTGTGCAAGATGTTGTATAAATTGTGGAAGGGACACTAGCCCCACGTAGGTCTGAAAGGCCACGTCAATTGCTGATAAGTTATCGATATGACATTTTATTGTTTGACAATGATGAGCCTAAGACTTGTGAGGAAGTGATGATGGACTCAAAGTCTGAGAAATGGCTTGGAGTCATGAAATCCGAAATACAATCCATGTATGGAAATGGTTTGAAACTTGATTGATCCAACCGATGGTATAAAAACTATTGAGTGCAAGTGGGTTTTTAAGAAAAAAAAAGACATGGATGGAAATGTTCATATCTATAAGGCACGATTGGTGGTGAAGGGTTTTAAACAAATTCAAGGTGTTGATTATGATGAAACCTTCTCGCCTGTCGCTATGCTCAAGTCTATCTGGATCATTCTAGCTATTGCTGTATATTTCGATTATGAGATATGGCAGATGGATGTCAAAACGGCTTTCCTAAATGGGAAGCTAAGTGAGAATGTATATATGACATAATCTGAGGGTTTTGTCAATCCCCAAAGTGCTAGAAAAATATGCAAACTTCAGAAATCTATCTATGGACTGAAGCAAACTTCTCGGAGTTAGAACATTCACTTTGATGAAGTAATCAAAGGGTTTGGCTTCATCAAGAACGAAGAAGAGCTTTGTGTTTACAAAAAGGTTAGTGGGAGCGCACTTGTTTTTCTGGTTCTATATGTTGATGAAATATTATTGATCGGAAACGATATTCCTATGCTTCAATCTGTTAAGTCTTTATTAAGAAATAGTTTCTCTATGAAAGACTTAGGAGATGCAGCATATATTTTGGGCATATTGGATTAAGCCAAGATACGTACATTGATAAAGTGTTGAAGCGGTTCAATATGCAGGATTCCAAAAAAGGTTTCTTGCCTATATCATATGGTATTAGTCTTAGCAAGACTCAGTGTCCTTCGACACCAGATGAGCGAGACCAAATAAGTAAGATTCCATATGCTTCTGCCATTGGGTCTATCATGTATACCATGCTTTATACACGTCCAGATGTGTCATATGCTGAAATACTTGAAAAGGACTAGGTGAGGGTCACTGAATAATTGTAAAGAATATCCTGAAATACTTGAAAAGGACTAGGGATGAGTTCCTTATTTATGGAGGTGAGGAAGAGCTAGTTGTAAATGGTTACACTGATGCTAGTTTCCAAACCGGTAAAGATGATTTTCGATCGCAATCTGGGTTTGTGTTTTGTCTTAATGGAGGAGTAGTGAGCTGAAAAAGTTCCAAGCAAGAGACGGTTGCCGATTCTACAACGGAGGCTAAGTATATTGCGGCTTCTGAAGCTGCGAAGGAGGCTGTTTGGATAAAAAAATTTATCTCCGAGCTGGGTGTGGTCTCTAGGGCTTCTAGTCCAATGAATCTCTATTGTGATAATAGTAGAGCAATTGTGCAAGCCAAAGAGCCTAGATCACATCAAAAATCTAAGCACAAACTTCGGCATTTCCACCTTATTCGTGATATTGTAGATAGAGGGGATGTTAAGATATGCAAAGTGCATACGGATTTGAATATTGCTGATCCATTCACTAGCCTCTTCCACAGCCAAAGCATGAGACGCACACAAGAGCTATGGGTATTAGATACTTGCATGATTGACTCTAGTGCAAGTGAGAGATTGTTAGTGATATGCCCTAGAGGTAATCATGGATATGATTGTATCACTTCTATATTTATGATCTTTTGAATAATATATTGTTTTGTCCCTTGAATAAATATCTTTCGTATTGATCAACAAGTATGTGGCTTATTCGTGAAACTCTTTATTTATGTTTTTGATATTATTATAAATTATCCCTGATCTTATATCATTATATGGGACAATTATGATTTATAGATTAGCACATGTATTGATTGATGATCATGTTTCACGAATCATGGATATGAGATATCAAATCAATAATGTGGACACATGTTAGAGAATATGATGTTGGATTGACCCACCATGAGACACTTCGGGAATTATTATATTCTTAAGTGTCATCAGTTGATCTCATATATAGTGTATGTGGGATCCTTAGACCTGAGATCGTCATTATTTCCTACATGTGTAATAGTTTACTTAGGGGTTACCAAACACTACTATGAAGGCTACGATGGAGAGAACAATGAAAGTAACATAGCAAAGAACAATTCACCATTACAATAGCAGAGAACATAACAGAAAACAATGGAAGCAACAATGGAGACTACATTGGAGAGAATAATAAAAGCAACATAGCAGAGAACAATCCATCATCATAAGTTCGGATAGACCATCTTAGCAGCCACCTCACTGTAAGCTCCCGGGTAACCCTAAATCCAATAAAGTAGCAACAATAGAGGCTACGATGGAGACCTAAATCCCACAGAATCAAATACTAGAAGAAACAATAGAGGAAGAAAGCTTAAGACGCATTTGAAGAGAGGGGGTGGATGAGTTCAGGTGAGTATTTATAGAGGAGGGAGAGCTACGATCCGTGAGGTGTGGGTTGGTCAGTTTTTATTGGCTGGAATTGGGTTGAGGAGAATTGACGGGCCTAGTGGTCAGAGAACAAATTATCACAGACAATTCTTGGTAAGAATCGTCTGTGATATTGGCTATATATATACCGATACGATATAAATAATTAGTCTCAAAATATAAAATAATAAAGTTCTATATGGCTTATATATACTCATTTAAAAGGTTTCGATGAGATCTACAATTTTACAGTTGAGACGAACCCCAAATTTCAAAGGGAAGATCAAAAATTTTGGTAAAAATAGAAATAAAAAACTTGCGATTCAAATTTGAGGCTAGAGATGGCCAATTTTGGGAGTCTTCGAGGGCGACTAGTGCAAGAGGGCCATTTTTGTGGATTTGGCTTGTTGTTAGCTTTCCAACGAGTACAAAATCGTCGAAAACGGACACCGTATGCAAAAGTAATGCCTGTTTTACTAAAGATATGTAAAAACAGAATCTTACTCGAACTCAGGAGGAAAATTATAAACTTTTAGAGATACGCGAAGTCGAAAACATATCACATATGTTTTCGGCTTCATGCATCTCTAAAATTTTATAATTTCCCGCCTGAATTCGAGTAGGATTCCGTTTTGATACACTTTTAGTAAAACGGGCATAACTTTTGCATACGGTATCCGTTCTTAATTAAGAACCGTCTGTGATATATTTTCGGCTTCGCGCATCTCTAAAATTTTATAATTTCCCGCCTGAGTTCGAGTAGGATTCCGTTTTGACACACCTTTAGTAAAACAAGCATAACTTTTGCATACGGTGTTCGTTTTCGACGTTCTTATACTCGTTGGAAAGCTAACATTAAGAACCGTCTATGATATTCCGCAATATCGCGGACGGTTTTAATTAAGAATTGTATGTGATATTTGAAATATCACAAACGGTTCTAGTTTAAAACCATCTGTGATAATATCACAGACGGTTCTTATCAAGAACCGTCTGTGATTGCATTTAACATAGGCGGTTTTTATGAATCGTTTGTGATGAGGCGTCTAATATAAACATTTTTATAGTAGTGATGGGTAATATTAGGTGGAGGCAAATGTATATCAGCCCAAAAAATAAATCAAATTGAAGATTAAATATAGATTTGAATATTAAGTTGGGTAAATCTTTAATTTAATTTATCATTTTAGGTTAATATAGATTTGATCCCATGTAATATTAATTATTTTACTTTAATTTGTATACTTCTCTTAAAGAGGTGCACCGAAGCACACCCCGTAAGTAAAACTGTAATAATTTGACAATGTTGATTCATGAAATGCTCTGCGTCGATACCCCTTAAGCGTGTATACCTCTTAGGCACCCTATCTCATTCTAGTTCAATCCTAACCCTTGTTTCCCAGTGATGGCTGACGGCGGGCCAAAAGCTGGTGCCTATGAGGTGACCAGCATGGGGTAAGCGAAGGAAGAGAGAGGAGAGGAGGAAGGAACAAGTATTGTGAGGTCGTAAGCCAACAACATAACTTAAAATCAGAAGAACCGAAGAACTCCCACAGAAACGCTCGAGTACGGTCGTAACCCTAATACGTAACTTGTAATAGTCTTTCTCCCTCTAGTATCTGTTGTGAGAAAAATATAGCAAATCTGGGTACAACCAACCGTACTCAACAAATCACATGGGGAGATGCTATATAATTACATCCAAGGGATTTCCATGGATGGGATTATGGGATTTTAATGTTTTATGTAGATGCAGTTTTATTTCGCAAACCTTTTAAATCAAGAAAATCAAAAGCTTCTTAATAAATGGGGTTTCAAACTTGATTAATAATCACTTCACTTTACCCAAAATCTTTCTAAATCTACTTATGCTTCATTTATGGGATCACCCAAATAAACACAGCTTCATTTACCGGAAGCACGACGTATTCAAATACCATTGTATTTGACTCTGCAGAGCTGCTCAGCTTTACCCACAAGATTTCTTAAACTCCCGCGACAGAGTTAAGAAAACAAGGATGTTCGCTGCTCGATTCTTTGTGTAGGCTCTGCCTAGTAGGTGTCTAACCTCGACAAGCTCGGATGACCCCACGGGCCACGTCCGACTCGTCGCAGTCCTACCGTTGTATGGTTAACCACCTCCCATATGACCTCACCCTCTAACTCCCCCTTTCCAGTTGCAAAGGTCCAATTGAAGTCGAGCAGTTACTAAGCCAGGTTTGACCAAGTCAACGCTTGTGGTTGGACGATTACTATGTCTTTTACTAAGCATAAGGGTCTAGTCCTTACATTTTTACCTGAGGCATTATCCACGCACGAACCCAGATTCAGTACACACTGTACTGCCACCAGTCTACCACCAGCCTCCACCACAGGATAAGGTCTTCGGATCCATCTCTGCGATCCTCACTTACCCTAGTTTCAACTTTTCAAAATTCTAAACATAAATTTTAACAGTATATAATGTGGTTCCTACACTACTTTGATATGTTAATAATGTATTATTTTATGTAGCTAAGTCTTGTCAAGGTGAATGTGGCTATCAAATTAAAAATCGGGCTTTTATCGGGTGGTAGGACATAACTAGTAGCATGTCATTCGGAAAAATTTGTACATAAACTAACAGCGTAAAGTAACATAATGAAAATACTGAATATTAAGTAATTAAAGAAATATAGGTTCAATATGATCAAAAACATGCGACTTGCCTTCTTGTCTTCTTTTAGTTATTCGTCGATCTTCCGATGTCCGCCTTGACGAGTCCGTATGCTAACGTAAAAGACGAACGAGTTCCTCGCCTTGCGGAATGCAAGTTGGGAACAAAAGACAAATAAATAACAAAAGAACAAAATAAAAATAGAGTCGGGCGGCTAGGGTTTAGGTGGCGAGGTTTGGCCGATTTGATATTAGGGTTAGGTAAGTAGCTGTAGAATGGTAAAAAGGGTATGTTTATGTACTTGGGGTTTCATGAGTTGAGATGGTAAGGGTTAAGATAGTCGGGACGGTTGTACAGGTATTGTTCGGGTTTCGACAAATGGTCCTGGTTGCAAATATTATTAGGTTTGGGATAGGGGTGATATCTTAGTGGTTTAAAATCTTGTCAAGGCAGGGTGGGGCCAAGGATGGGGTAGTTGGGTTTTGGAACGATAAAAGAATCGTATTTATCTTTCTAGGGTTTCAGTGAATAGCATCGACATCGGATATGTTCGAACTTGAGGTGGACTAGGATTTTGTCGGAGTATAGTTAAGTTGAATAGGGAATGCATTTTATGGCTCGGAATGGGTGGGACTGGTATAAATATATATATTTAGTTGGTTTCGGAGAATCGACAAGAATTTGATTCATATTAGGTTTAGTCTCGGACGACATTTTAATGGTTTCGGATTTAGGGTTTTGGATAGTCGTTTAGTGGTTTTGGATTTCAGAAGTCTAATATGGTAAAACGGGCCTCGGATTTGGATTCATGGGCTCGAAATTATCGAAACGGGTGTAATTTGCATTTTTCGTGTTTGAGTGAACAGTAGCGGGTCAGAGCACTGTTCACGGGGGGTCGGCACTGTGCACTAACGGGTCTCCACTGTTCTTCTCCCCCGCGCCAGCACTGTAGCAGCCAAAGGCAAGGGAGATTTCTCTGGTGATTTTCGATCATGTCAAAGGTCGGTGGTGGAATCGAAGACTATGGGTGGACTCTAGGGACCAAGGGGAATCCATTTTGGGCCTTGGGTGCGATCAGGGGTGGCTGGAATCCTGCCGGCGGCGAGGTTCCTTCGGCTCGGTTTTTCATGGTGGCGGCGATTTTCAAAGCTTAAGGAATCAATAGCATTCGCATATAGGCATCAAGGGACGTAGGGGAGGCTCGGGGAAGAAATGGCTAGGGTTGGGAGTGGCCGAGGAGAGCTGTCCACGATGGTCCACCATGGTCGGGCGGCGGCGATCGGGGCTAGCACCACTACTACAGAAAGCATAATACTAGACGCCAAATCACAGACGGTTTGACAAAACCGTCTGTGAACGACATTAACACAGACGGTTTTAATTTAGACACCGTCTGTGTTGATGGCGTCGGAGAAAACGAGTATCACAGACCGTTCTTACCAATAAACCGTCTGTGATATTTTCGTATCACAGACGGTTTCTATTACAAACCGTCTGTGATAATCTGTGATAAGCTGCTTATCACAAACGGTTTGTATTACAAACCGTCTGTGATAATCTTAGAATTATCACAGACGGTTTGTAATACAAACCCGTCTATGATGTTGTCTGTCCGATGTTAATATATAACTACAGATCGAACGGTTTGTTTTACAGGTTGCTTCTAATAACTTATAACCTACAGAACTACTGAGACAAGAGATCATAAATTAAAGGGAAATTTATTACAAAAGTCGCACATAAAGAGCCAGATTCTAATCTTCAGTCCTTTGTTAATATATATAACTACGTACAGAACGGTTTGTTTTACAGTAGGTTGCTTCTAATAACTTATAATAACCTACGTACAGAACTACTGAGACAAGCTAGAGATCATAAATTAAAAGGAAATTTATTACAAAAGTTGCACATAAAGAGATTCCCAGATTCTAATCTTCAGGGCTTCGTACACTTCTTCTTCGACTTTGTCATCCGTTGGATCAGCCGCTGAGTTCTCGAACGCCGTTAAGATTGTCCTTGCCCTCAGCACTTCCTCCTCCAGCCTGGGCAAATGATCAGTAGCATAGTCCATAATCTCGAAGCGGATTGCATTATAAGCCTCCTCAGACTCTGCCGTTTCTGCTTGATCGGCAATGCTATCCATTAATCTGTGCAATGCCACAAGAGCTTCTTCCGCTCTGTGCACATTGTTGAGAAGAACTAGGGTGAGGGCGAATTCCCTTTCTTGAGCGGCAGCAAGACGCCTCCGTCGACGGCGGATGATCAGGTCGAGCTGACGGATGCAAGAAAGTTGGGGAAGGAGAGCAAGGCGTGTGCGGAGAAGCTGCTCCAGACGTAAATTGCTGGCCGCCTGTGCAAGGTTCCGGCCGAACAACTCTTGATGAACAAATGAGAGGAAAGAGATGATCACTGAAGCCATATTGCATGTACTGCGTTGAGAATTAGGCCGGCGCGCATATTTAACCTTTAGCAGAGATGGTTCGTATACCAAATTAATGATCGAGATGGTTCGTATGCCGAGACGCTTCGTATAACGATAGTGCTACCGAGTCCCGATGGAGCTATCACAGACGGTTTTATTTTGGAGAGCATGCGTGATGAGTATCCGAGCGGTTCTTACTAACGAACCGTCTGTGATAATAAACATCACAGACGGTTCTTACCAATGAACCGTCTGTGATAATCGGGAATATCACAGACGGTTTTTAATCAAAAACCGTCTGTGATATCACAAATGGTTTTTAACTACAAACCGTCGGTGATAGTAAGTATCACAGATGGGTTTTTTTAAAAAACCGTCTGTGATAATGCTGCTATGTATTTATTGCACCGCTCAGACCGCATCTGTCTTCATTTCGATCCAGATCTTAGCCCGGTGCTGCAGCTGGAGGCGGCAATGCTTTTAGGCCAATTTTTTTGTGGAAGGAGGCTTATTTGGCAGGAGAGCTTTGAAGATTCATTGAGATCTTGGTTGCTCTAGATATGGTTAGTAATGAAATTTGTTTGATCTAGCTAATTAATTTTCGATGAACTGTTATATATATATATATATACTTTGAAGATCTAGCTAATTTAGATTTAGCTAGCCTCAATGCATGTGGTATATATGTAGTAATAATCAATTAAATTAATTTTAATACTAAGTTGTTATATATGTACATTATATAGGACCGAAGCTGGATGTATACCGCAAACCGTGTGAGTGAAGAGTACATTAATGGCGTGTCTACTTTTACAAGAGCTACCGAGGAGGATATGTTGAATAAGGGGGTGGAATATATGTATTGTCTATGCACTGACTGTGAGAATTTGAAGATGTTTAAGAATCAAGAGCAGATTGAAGCGCACCTGATTCGGAGGGGTTTCAAAAAGGGGTATACGTGTTGGACCAGTCATGGCGAAGTCAATGATATGCCGCCGGATGACATCGCCGGCGAAGTCAATGATATACCGCTGGATGACGTCGCCGGTGAATTCAATGATATGTTGTCGGATGATGATTGTGGTTCGGATTTGGATAGGCTGCACGATGACAATCTGGATCAGATGCTTCGTGATGTAGAAGAGAACTATGATGAGAGAGAGTATATTAAATTTCGAGGCTTGATGGAGGACTCAGAGAAACCTTTGTTCACGTGTTGCAGGTCAAAGTACACGAAGTTGTCAGCTGTGCTTGAACTGTTGAAATTGAAGGCAAGCAACGGTTGGTCCGACAAGAGTTTCACGGCGCTGCTATGTCTTTTAGCGGACATGCTTCCGGAGGGCAATGAGTTGCCTAAAACCACGTATAAAGCCAAGAAGGTTCTTTGTCCGTTGGGAATGGAAGTAGAAAGAATACATGCATGTCCGAACGACTGTATCCTCTACCGTAAGAGTATGCAAACATGCATGTCTGTCCGGTGTGCAACGCATCCCGATACAAACGTAACAATCAATCAGATGATGATGGCGAGGGAACAGAGGTGAAGAGAGGACCTCCTGGAAAGGTGGCATGGTATCTTCCTATAATTCCCCGTTTGAAGCGATTTTTTGCGAATCCAAAGGAGGCAAAACTACTGCGATGGCACTCGGAGGAGCGCAAGAAGGATGGAATGCTGAGACACCTTGCTGATTCCACCTAGTGAGGAAACATCGATAGGTGCTTTGCATATTTCGGTGCAGAATCGAGGAATATAAGGTTTGGATTGAGTACAGATGGAATGAATCCTTTCAGTAGCATGAGCAGCCGACATAGCACTTGGCCTGTGACTCTTTGCATCTATAACCTTCCTCCTTGGTTGTGTATGAAGCGAAAGTATATTTTGCTGTTGATACTTATTTGTCGAGACCCGAATATGCAAATCCGGACTCCCTGTGTATTCTGCACTAGTCCCAGGATCATACTAGTGCACACAGTTAAACATAGATGTCATCACAACCATATACACGATAGAATAAAGGAAAGCTCAAATATCGATAAATCTCAAGAGGTACGACCTTATGGTCAAGCTTACAATAGACTGGCCCGAAAGCTTAACAAGAGTAGCAGCGGAAATCCAAAATAAAACGTAGTGGCCAATCGACAAGCCCACAGGCTATCGAGTGGAGAACGAAGCCTAAACCGCGAAGTCGTCGAAGTACTCTCCTTCTAGAACCTCCTGCTGGTGATATTCCTCTTCCTCAACTGAGCAACATTGGGCATAAAGCTGTGAATACATTGGTACTCAGCAAGTCGTTTGTAACAAATGAATGCAATATAGTATGCAAGGCTTACCAAAGGATGGCTGAACGGTTAATTTGCATAAAAGACAGTTGAAATACAAATAATAGATTCAAGGCGAACTTTAAGTAAAACAATAATTAAGTAAATAATCAAAGAAAAATGATATAACCACTTGCGGACCTCCCATCCACAAGCTAAACTAACCACTTATGGACCTCACATACATAAGCTAAACCAACCGCTTATGGACCTCCCATCCACAAGCTAAACCAACAGTGAACACCTGTCCACTTCCATTTACAAGCTTTCAGAAATAACTACCCCTCGTGTGATATCACCGAGCATTGTCCATGACCGAGGACGCGGCTATTCGAATAGTTTTATACTCTGCAGAGGTTGCACAACTGTACCCACACGATGTGATTAACCCCGACCGAAGGTAACCACAACAAGGCCTTTACAAAGTTCAATTCTAACTCAATCCGCCCGCTAGGGTTTCGCATCACACCCCCCCTTGCGCCACATGGAAATCAGCAACCATGTTCATCTCAATGGCAAGATTAAAGTTGGAACCTCCCAAATTAGTCAGCCAGGTCCGTCCCATACCAGACATGTGGTTTGCACGGTAAAGCTCAGATCAATAGCGCACAAAGTTAAGTCCTTAACAATACCCGGGCGAAACTACCTCATCCCTCGAAGTGCTCCAACACTTCCCCCTTTACTGCACGATCACTCGCCCGAGTGCAAAAGCCAGTTTGTATAACCACCGCCGATAACGCACCAACGTCATGGCACAAATTTTAATATACGTGGCACCAACCACAGTTCCATATCTCATTAAGTCAAAATTATGATCCTCATGTGATGATAAACCCTTTCGTAAACTTAAGCAAGTCTAAGCAATTCTATCGTACCAACCCATGTGACAAATAATCTAGCATCACTAGTAAATTTCCCAACCTATGGAGACAATGGCATCATGGCATTCCAAAATATCAAGGAGGGATAAACTCAAATGGGACGATAACTACCGGTACAAGTGTTTGAATAAAAATAGCGATACAATGTAATTTAAAACAAATTAATTAAATAATAGATTGCAAACTGGGTTCAATATGATCAAAGGACACGACTTGCCTTGGCTATGCTCAGTGAGGTACTCCTGGTCTTCGAGCGCGAAACCTGCTCCTCCGGAACCGAATCTAGCGAGAGAGTAAGCGACCGAAACCAAAGAAATACATAAAATGACAAGCAAAAGAACTCCAAAATTCATGAAACCAAAACCAACAGCTAGAGCTCGATTTTAGATGAATTTACAAAAAAGAACGGGGTCAATCGGAGCTAGGACGGAGGAGAACGGACTCTCGGAAAATCTAATCTAAAGAAAATCGGGAAAATCGAAAAAGTTACTGTGTTGTAGACCGGGCGCACGGGAAACCGGGTCCACCGTGGACTCGGTCCACGAAACAGTGCATGCAGGGCGACGGGCTGACGCGGCACGCTAGGGCTGACATGGCAGCAGCATATGCTGCCACGTGGCACGGGGGTGACGTGGCGCTGACGTGGCACCCGGGGACGGGTTCCGGCTGATGTGGCGCTGACGTGGCAGGTCCACGTGGCTCGGCTGACGCGGCACGGCGCGGCGCGGGTGCGGGGATCCGACGGTGGGGGCGCGGGCACGCGGCCGGATCTGAGCCCTCGGCTCAGATCTGAGCGGGCGGCGGAGATGCGGCGGCGCGGTAGCGGGGCGGCGCGGATCGCCGACGCGTGGCGCGGCACGTCGCGAGAAGCGTCGCGCGGGCACGGGCGGGAGCGGAGGCGATGACGACGCGTGGCCGACGCGGAGAGCGGATCGGCGACGCGTGGCGGGCGCGAGGCGTCGCGGGTGCGCGGGCGAGTGCACGGCCGAGGCGAGGTGAGCGGCGCAGTCTGGCGACGGAGGAGGCGACGGGCGACGCGGAGAAGAGAAACGGCGGAGGGGGCTCACCGGCGGGACTCCGGTGACGGCGACAACTCCGGCGGCCGCGGGGAAGGCAGGGGAGGCACAGGCGACGGCAGCGCGGCCTGGGAACGGCGGCGACGGCGCGGAAGAGCGGGGTCTAGGGTTCGGCGGCGGGGACGAGCGGGCACGCGAACCGAGGTGGGCGGCGGGTTTTATCACGCAAACCGAGGAGCTCGGATCGGTTACGACGCGGGTCGCGGCTCGGATTGGGTTTGGACGGTCCAGATGTCACGCGCGAGCGATCGGACGGCGAGGGCGAACGACGCGGTAAGGGTTAGGGTTACTCGCGCATGCGGGCGATCGGACGGTCGAGGAGGCACGGCGTGGGATCGGACGGCGGCCGAAGGAGGCGAGGCGCGGGCGCGAGGACGCGGCTGGTGCCGCCGCGTGTCGGCGCGGATGCGCGACGCGCGGCGCATCGAGCGGTGCGGGAGCAGGCGAGCGAGGGCGGCGCGGCCGGCTAGGGTTTGCGCGGGGTCGGCCGACGCGATGCCGACGCGTGGCGGGGTGGGGACATCCGACGGCTGGGAACGGGGCAAGGCGGGGGAGAGCGGGTGGCGGCGGGGTGCGGCAGGATGGCGACGCGTGGGCGACCGGGATGGCCGACACGCGGAGGGGAGAGGAGATCGGGCGGCCGAGAGTTTTTCCCCGATTAAACCTTTTTTAGAAAATTCAAATAAACTTCCAGAGGCTCTAGAAAATAGCAAATAAATCCCAAAAATTCACCAAAAATACTAGAAAATTCCCTGAGACCTGAAGAACTCAAATAAAATATTTTCAACTTATGTTAATGTTTATTTTACTCAGATTAATTCATTTTAAAATTCTAAAATTCATTTGAGGCTCAATTTAATTTCAAAAAATTCTAGAAAATTTCTTGTGACACAAGGAACTTAATTAAAATACTTTCAGCTACTGTTGAAGTATAATTTCATCATATTAAATTCTTTTAATTTGCTGAAATTTCAATTAAGCTTGGTTTTAAATTCAGAAAAATTCCAGAAATTTATTTTTAAATTCAAAGTTTTAAAAATCTCTGAAAATCAGGATGTTACATTATTGTAACCTTGGAATGATATTGATGTGTACCTAGCACCGTTGGTGGAAGATCTAAAAGTACTGTAGGACGAAGGGGTACAGGTATGGGATGCATACAAACGAGAGAACTTCACTTTGCGCTCCTTATTGTTCTGCACCATAAATGATTATCCTGCCCTTGCTAACCTGTCGGACCAGAGTACAAAAGGTGCCAAAGCTTGTACTCACTACTTAGATGGTACCGAGAGTGTGTGGCTGAAACACTTACGCAAAAACGTGTACATGCGTCACCGCCGATTCCTTCGGAGGGCTCACCCATACCGCAAGATGAAGAAACAATTTGACGGAGAGAAGGAGGACGGTTCAGCTCCAAGGCATTTAAGCGGAAAAGAGGCTTATAATATGGTTAAGGATTTAGATGTTGTCCTCGGAAAGGGACGTAAATTGAGGGGTCGTGAGAAGAACATCTGAAAGAAGAGATCAATATTTTGGTACTTACTTTATTGGGAGTATCTAGATGTTCGACACTGCATCGATGTCATGCACGTAGAAAAGAATGTGTGTGACAGCTTGATTGGTCTCTTACTGAGCATTCGTGATAAAACAAAGAACGGCGTCAACGCACGGCTTGACTTGGCTGATATGAACATCAGGCGTGAGTTAGCACCGAGAACAACAGATAATGGACGAACGTACCTTCCTCCTGCGTGTTACACTCTGTCCAAGGCCGAGAAAACAGAACTGTGCCTGTGCTTGCATGGTGTCAAAGTTCCGTCTGGTTACTCCGGCAATGTGAAGAAACTTGTTTCGATGCAAGATTTGAAGTTAAATGGAATGAAGTCTCATGATTGTCATGTGTTGATGACACAGATGCTCCCTATTGCAATTCGGAATATTTTGCCGATCAAAGTCCGAGAAACAATCATGAAACTATGTTATTTCTTTAACATAATTGCTCAGAAGGTCATCGATCCCGAAGGACTTGATGCTCTGCAGGACGAGGTGGTGATGACTCTATGTCATCTTGAGATGTATTTTTCTCCTTCATTTTTTGATATCATGGTCCATCTCATTGTTCACGTTGTGTGGGAGATAAAAATGTGCGAGCCCGTATTCCTACGTAGCATGTACCCGTTTGAGAGGTTCATGGGAATTCTCAAGTCATATGTACGGAATCGGTCTCGGCCGGAGGGCAGCATCGTCGAAAGTTATGCAAGCGAAGAGGTCATTGAGTTTTGTGTCGATTATATGGCTCAGATTCAACCGATAGGTGTGCCTCAATTTCGTCATGAGGGGAGGCTCAAGGGTATCGGAACTATAGGAAGGAAAGCAATCACTCCAGATATGGACGCGTATGCGCAAGCCCATTTTACGGTCTTGCAACACATGACTGAAGTGGCCCCTTATGTGGACCAGCATAAGGATGTGCTTCGGCAACAGAATCCCTTACGACCGGATGTTTGGATCATAAGACAACATAACAGTCGATTCAACCAATGGTTGAAGGAGCAAATCGCTAGGAGCTCGTCAAGTGAGATGCTGACATGGTTGGCAAAAGGGCCAACATTTACAGTTGTGATATGGCAAGGATATGACATAAATGGGTACACATTCTACACACAGGCTCAAGATGTAAAGAGCACTAACCAGAACAGCGGTGTCCGCATAGATGCGTTCAGTACTGATGGGGTGAGAAACTCGTACTATGGGTTCATAGAAGAGATTTGGGAGCTCGACTACGTGGTTTTCAAGATCCCCTTATTTCGCTGTTGTTGAGTGCATCTCCCACAGGTGAAGGTTGACAAGTACGGTGTTACTACCGTAGACCTCCAACGTGTCGGGTACAAAGACGAACCATTCGTACTCGCCAACCAAGTTGTTTAAGTTTTCTATGTAACCGACCCGGCAAATAAGAAGCGCCATGTAGTTCTTCATGGAAAAAGAAGAATTATCGGAGTAGAGAATGTAGTGGACGAGGAAGAATACAATCAATTTGACGAGTTACCTCCTTTTGGAAATGGCATAAGGGTCAACGACGAACAATGTGACGAAACTAGTTACGTACGCATTGATCATCATGAAGGGTTAATTTTTAAAGGAAATAAACAAGTGGAATGAGAATGCATGGCGACATATATGTGGGCATTTGCATTAATGTATATAACAATGCATGTATGGGATGTATATGTGAATTGGCATTTATGTATATAACAATTAATGCATGCATGTGTGTGATATATAGGTGAATTTTGAGAATGAGTCATACAAATGTATCTCTATGTTCATTGGGCTGTTGTAAAGAAATATATCAGGTTGTTGTAAAGAAATAACTACAGCTGGGCAAAGGCTTATTGAATGCTGGTTGGTGCAGCTATATTAACTACAGTCGGGCAAAGGCTTATTACAGACGATTGTAAGTTTAAAACCGTCTGTGATTATTATCACAGACGGTTCTGAGATAAGAACCGTCTATGATATTTATTATCACAGACGGTGCTCTACGGTTCTGAGATAAGAACCGTCTGTGATTATTATCACAGACGGTTCTGAGATAAGAACCGTCTATGATATTTATTATCTCAGAACCGTCTGTGATATTTATTATCACAGACGGTTCTAATCTTAGAACCGTCTGTACTAAGCCTTTATATAAAACCCCCATCTAGGGTTTTACGCGTACACTGCCAGTTATTAGCAATACCAACCTAGACTTAGTCGCTCTCCCGATCCCCCGAGCCCGTCGCCGCCGCCATCCCCCGAGCCCGTCGCCGGCCTCCTCCGGTCTCCGAGCCCGTCACCGGCCGCCTCCATCCCCCCGAGGCCGTCGCCGTCCTCGAGCCCATCGCCAGCCGCCTCCGCCGATCCCCCGAGCCTGTTGCCGCCGCCGTCCCCCGAGCCCGTCGCCGGCCTCCTCCGGTCTCCGAGCCCGTCACCGGCCGCCTCCGTCCCCCCGAGGCCGTCGCCGTCCTCGAGCCCGTCGCCGTCGCCGTCCCCCGAGCCCGTCACCGGCCGCCTCCGTCCCCCCGAGTCTGTTAGTTTCTTTTAATAGAAAATATTGATTTAAGCTTAAGATCTAATATATAGTTGTCATATAACTGTTGCATAGCATTATGCTGATTTTAGATACATGATATTTATGTTGGGCATAAATTTCTACTTGAATAACTTACAATGTTTATATGTGTATATGTTGATTAAGTCATTTTTATGCCTCTGGTATCATGCATGTTGTATATATAGGAAAGAATAGGCACTTACTTGAACATATATTCTTGTTATTTCATAAATCTTATTGTTGTTAAATCTTACTGTTATGCATATGTATATGTATATATATGTTGCTAATGAACTTAGATATGTATATGTATACTTGAATATATGTATACATATATTGAAATTAAATTTAATTATGTGCTTATACCGCACTATTTACGTATATATGAGAAGGCCAACATGTCATCCGTGCATTCTTCGACATCATCGCCGGAAGCGTCCGCTCCAAAATCAACACGCAAAGCAAGAGGACTATCGAAAAAATCCGAGGGCCGATTTACCATCACACAGGTCGATAGATCTGGGACCCCTCCCCTTCCTGACAAAGCAGCAAGGGCATTTCGAAGAATGATCGGAATAATTGCACGAGAACGAATTGAGATCACATTCAATTCATGGAAGAGCGTGAGTGAGACTCAAAAACGTGAGCTGCTGACAGAGATTTTTGCATCGTTCGAGATCCCAGAAGAACACCACGACTCCGTGCAACGACATGCGTTGCAGCAGCGTGCAAAGCATGGAAGAACTTCAAGAGCGTGCTTGTCAAGGACTATGTGCAGAAGGATCTAACGCCCTTTGACAGGTATCCATTCCTGGAACCACAATGGGACGAGTTTAAGGCGATGAAGACGACCGAAGCTTTCAGAAGTGCAAGCGCGGCGCACAAGGCCCTCCAGGCAAAAAACACACATCCCCACAGACTCGGCACCGCTGGGTATGCGGGTAAAATCCCGCAGTGGAGGCGGGAGGACGAACAGGCAATCCTGCGGAACACCGCCCCACCATTTGCCACGATCCCGGATGAGCGCGCTCGAAATTGGATTAGAGCGAGGTCATCTACCACGTCGTCGGGGGACATCTCCTTCCGGAACCCTGCAGACCAGGAAGTGTCCCACCGCCTGGTAAGATATCGAACTACGTAGCTTGTATTTACTCCACTACTTCCCTGAAAACTAAATGACATGTCGGGGTCTTGCAGGATGCACTGAGTGTCGAATCTTCCCAGGGATCATTCCAGTCAATTAGGGAGAAAGATATACTCTCCGCAGCACTGGGAAACAAGGAGCACCCGGGTCGTACGAGAGGCCTTGAGTTTTATGTTCCTTGGAATCAAGGTTTCTCAGATAACCCCGAATTGTATCGGAGTAGGAAGAGAAACAAAGCCGAGCGTGACGCACGGCTACGAGAGGAGATCAAGGCATCTCTTAGAGATGAGCTTGCTGATTACGTCAGAGATGAGATGCCAAGACAAACAGAAGAAAATCAGTAGGACGCCGCCGCTCCTGTGCTAGCCAGCCCCCCAACCGTCGGAGTAGCTGCGCGTCCAATCCTACGACGGACTGCGAGGGCAGATTTCCTGTGGACCACGTCTTGCAAGCTACGAAGTGCAAGCTCCAAGTGAAATATGCCTCCGTTGCCTTGTGCGCTGCTTGGGGCCTTACATATCCGTCTGGTGAAGGGGCCATGGTGCACCGTGCACCTTTAGCTCCAGGCTTCGGAAAAGTGTCTGTGGATGGTGTGCATGCCAATTTCGATGTTGTCCCGCTACCGAAGCCCCCCAACGACGAGATCGTGACTCTAGGGCAAGCCATTGGAACCTTCATCCAGTGGCCCAAAAGTGACATCTGCCTGGAGGCTTCTTCACCGGTGGTAGGTTCACAAGGGTAAGACGAACCAGAGCAACTTGCACTAGTGCCATCTCCACAAGGTCTACCTCCACCACCGCTACCTGCACCGGTGATGAGTCCACGGGAGCTATTCCCAGTGCAACAACTTCCACCGGTGCTACCTTTAAAGTCGACCTACAGCCGAGGTAGCAAGGACAGCCGAGGCAGCAAGGGCAAAGAAAAGAAGACCGATGATGATATCTCGTACCTACCATTGGCCCGCAAATTCGTACTTGGCGAGCTGATGGTTGACCTGGTGATGCGCCTCCCACTCCTATCAGTGAGTTGCAGGACATTACACAAATGGTATATGGAACAATCCAATAAGCCAAAGGATGAACGGTGCACAGGTCTCACTGTCAAATTCAGGAATCATCATTTCCAGCACGAATTTCAAGATGGTGTCTTCGTGGTGACCTTCGATGATTTATTTGATCTTTTCACGCTCAACGCTCTCGACGCCTCACTCGTTCGATGCTGGATGCTGTAAGTGTGTACAATCAGTCTCTGTTCATGCCATACCGATAAATATCATATATAATTTGTTGCTTTCGTGTGTATATATATAGACACATGTTGACTCAAGCTAGAGCATCCAAATCATCGATTGGTTTCATGGACCCACACTTGGTCTCCAGTTATATCATCAACGAGGATGTTGGTGTCGTCGAGAGGTACATTGCAGCAGCACTGCTGGTGTACCGCGATAAGGAATATATACTGATGCCCTACAATCAGGAGTTTCATTAGATTTTAATAGTAATTGTACCAAAGTGGAACAGGTCAATATACCTTGATTCCCTAAGTAAGAATAAAACCGACTACACAGTTATCAGCCAATTAATCGATAGGTAAGTACATTTTTCTATCATAACTATATTGTACTCTTTCTTTCCTTCCGAATGACTAAGGTCAACTTTTTCGAATCACGTAGGGCGTTCGCGACGTACATTGAAAAGGCAAAGCTCTCGACGCAAGGGGCCAAACCTCTAACACACGAGCGAAACTTTAAGATATTCGTTAGTACATATTAATTAATCCTATGCAACAGTTGGTAGTATTAATGCCTCTTGAATTAACACATTCTATTTTTTGCAGTGCCACCAGCAGCAGCCGGGCAACACGTGTGGATTCTACGTTTGCCACCATATGAAACTACTCCTCGATTCCTCGAGGATCACCAATCCCAATACTAAGGTTTGTCAATATTTCCATAATTACTTCATACTTATCAAGTTATATATATACGCACATTGATATTCCTATCGACAAGCTGTGTCCATCCCGAAAACTGCATTAAAACAGCCCAACCTTAAACGAATTCTAGGAGAGTCCGCGTACTTTTTGGTGGCTCGAGTCCTAGCTCCAACGGGAGAGTTCCACAACCCGCAATGATTTTTTTATTGCTCTTATCACTCCAGAATCGAGATCTCGCGAAAGAAATAGATCCATAATCAACGACTTGTCAGGCTGCACAAGCAATACTTGGATGGCAATCATGCACCATCCAAGTACTGCTTATGCAGCCTGACAAGTTCGTTGATTATGGATCTGTTTCTTTCGCGAGACCCCGATTCCGGAGTGATAGAGCAATAAAAAATACAATGTTACCATCTAAGAGCAAATGCAATGTACATCTTTTGCAATTGTGTATTGTTAATGGATGTGAAATGAATTGAGATATGAAATGGATGTTATATGTTTCTGAAATGAATTGAGATATGAATTGGATGTTATATGTTTCTGAAATGAATTGAGATATGAATTGTCTGTATGTGTACATGTCATGATCTGCTTGTTTCAGAGGGCATGGCTAGCATTTCCTGAGACTAGACAATAAACAGAAATAGATCTAGGGGTACGAAAGAATATCACAGACGGTTTGTAGTTACAAACCGTTTGTGGTATATACTCCACAGACGGTTTGAAAACCGTCTGTGATAACCTTCGATTATCACTGACCCATAAAGTCAGACGGTTCAGAAAACCGTCTGTGATGACGTTTTTGAACCGTCTGTGATAATAGTTTCTGTAGTAGTGCACGGTGGGGGCCATGGGAGCTTCCGCGGTTGCTTCGAGGGAGTTAGAGAGGTGCCAGGGAAGCTCCATACAAAAGCAATCGAAATGAAATTGAGTAGATCGATGGATTGAAAGTTTGAACTTACCTCGGTCGCTCTGGCGGATTTCGACGATGGGGTAGCTCTCGGATCGATTAAGCACGGTGAGGGGTGGCTGTGAGTGCGCACTTCATAACTGAGGGGGTCTCGGGGTTTATAAAGCAGCGAAGGGTGGTTTTGAGGCTGTCCTGGTACCGGGGCGGAGAGGGAAATCAACGGGCACCTGGAACTTGCGGGGGAGCTCGGCCTAGCTGGTAGGAAGGGGGTGCTGGTAGCTTCGGAGAGCGGATTGCAGCAGTCAGAGGTAGCCGAGGTTGGCCAAGTCGGCCAAGAGAGGGGAGGTCGGCCGTGGCAAGAAAATCGCGCGGCGGTGGCTATCCCAGTCCGAGCGATGCGACGCGAGGTCCTAGCGCAATTAAGGCTTGACAGGGGCTAGGAAATCAAGGTGTATGGTCGCTGGGACGGTTATAGGGCAAAACAGCGGCGGGAGGGGCGGTTGGGCGCAAGCAGCCGAAAATTCAGTGGCGGCAAGGATGTCTGGCGGTGGAAAATTCCGGCCCGGCTCCTGCCGTGAGTCAATTGCGGTAAAAAGGGTGCGTCAGGGTAAAGCTGGCAGGCTACAGAGGCGTGGCAAAGGGGAGGAAGAATCGGGAGGGTGCAGCGGCGCGGTTCAGGCAGTGGCGGCGAAAAAAATCAGGCGGTGGTGATTCTTGTCAGATGATGAATAGTAACTGCGTGAAAATATTCGATTGAAGACAGTTTGGGCAGTGAATTGGGTTGGTCTGGACGGGGTTACGTGCGAGATAGGACTGGGATGGGCTTTGGGTTAGCAAGGATCAAAGAAATCAAAAAATTGAAGTTTTGCAAATTTTCAAACTTTTGGTTTTGTTTCAGTCTTCGTGCCATATAAGATGTCATGTTAGCGTCAAAACCATCTTGGATGAGATTTTCTGATTTTCAAAGTAAAAGATGTAAAAATAATTAATTTTTTGCTGATTTTCAAAGTAAAAGATGTAAAAAAACCAATTTTAGGCTTTGTTCTTTTATACTTTTTGGCTTTGACTTATTTGAAAATCAAAACAAGATTCTTGAAGTGGATTCATCAAACGACTTTCTAAGTCTCAATTCATGTGCGTTGTCCATATCGATGTCTCTACTACCTAAAAACACAATTAAAAGCCATCAATCACAGTCAAAACAATAGGCCTAAAAGCGTTAGTAGGAACAATATAGCTAAACATGTAATTTTTACACCCACTGATTGATGGATTGAAAATAGAGCAGCTGGGCAGGTGGTCTGCCTACATAGTTGTCGATGCATAGAACAAAAAGTTAGCAAATGCACACAAGAGGTTTATGATTAGCAGGATGGGTATTGGCCAAAACAAGCTACACTGTTAAGCCACATGCACCTGCCCCTAATTTCCGAGGACCAATTTGCACAGTATACACTGACAAATTCGCACTCTACAAGCAAAATAAAACTTTAAGCTTAAAAAATCCCTGCTAAGCTGGTGAATATCAGCCAAGATAGATCTGATCTCAGCATGGTAGGTCTGTCGAGTGTTCCTCAGATTGACCACACACTACGAATCTGTCATAAGAATTATCGATGTGCCATTTTTTAATATTTTATATGATTCTAGCTATGAGAATTGCTTCTAACTTTCCTCTTTAACAAGAATAACGTTAATTTCAAAGTACATAAAGAGATAACTAACATCTATCTATCGTTCATCGTGCTTTAAAAATTATGCAAATCAATATTGAAAAAAAGTATAGAAACACTTTCTAAAAAATATTTAATGCAACATTGGAACATTTGAAGGTAGATATTCCCATAGTATCAAAGATCCAAGCCCATGACATGATTAAGAAATTTTGACCAAATTGACATCTTAAAAAAATAATCCTTCACTATATATAACCTTACGCAAGAAAAAAAGCCAAATAAATGTGAAATGCCTTTATACATCATATGTATGTTTGTAGCTTAGTAAGATCTGCCGAAATTTTAATTGAAAAAAATATTGGAGATCCCTCATCTGAAAATGGAGTTATTTTCAAAATAAAAATGCAAAAAAATTATATTAAAAAATCAATGTGTTTAAAATAGCTTCTACCTTCTGAACCAAAAATTATTTAGAACAGGCCTTAGGAAGCCACCCCAACTCAAATCCACCGCCTGGTGCTATTCTTGCAAACACACCAACCAAACAACTAAGCCTTCACATGCTTCTTTGTGGACTTGGAGTGCGAGTCGGTTGGCCCAGCTGGATTATTTCCACAAATTTTGAAATAGTATATTAGTTTTGAAGTTGTTTCTTTTTCATAGCTGATACATAGAAGGGCTAAGTCCAATCTTCTTCTTTAGTAGAAGATGTGTTGATAAAGCATTTACATGTAAAACTTATAAATCAAGTGACCAAATCCCCAAAAAACACAAAATTACCAAAAAAAAAAAACCCACAATGACCACGAATATGGTCCTATCATTATGACTAATTATCTTATGGCTTACTCATATTAGCTATGGCTGATTGTTTTTAGCTACAGCTGATGACTTTTGACTGAAAATAAATAATAGTAACTGAAAAAAGTGACTTTTACAAAGAGTAGGTGAGCACTGGAAAAAAATAAGGAAGAAATACATACGCGAGATAGGAGTGAAAGGAATGGGTGTGTGATACGTCCGTGACCTATATCTTATCTCCGGAGCGAGACGAGAGCAAGAAAAACGAAAAAGGCGCTTCGGAAAGTCAGATGTTTATATTAACCTCTAATTTCTTCAAGCAGAAACCAAAAACAGAAGGCAATATAAACAAAGCCTTAATCCTATCATTATGACTAATTATGGACGACGTGTGCTATATCTACCTAGACCACTAGTAAAATATTCTTATCCAAACAATTATTAGAAGTTAAGGGCGGCTTGGTCATCTCTTCATCAGCTAGGGGTCATGGCGATCGGCGGCTTGGTCAAGGACGCCAGCGGGCTGGCTAGGAGAGGGGGTCTTCCGCCCAGGAGACCCAGGGCAGCCGCTCCGACTTGCCTCGGCGGTGGTTCCGCCATTGGTTATAGCAGTTTGAGCTATCTAACAGGCTTGCGCATGATCTATATGATTGGAGCTATTGATTCATCAAATGCTCTGTGTGGATACCTCTTAGGGGGTGATCAGAATAGCGATGGCTTTTGGCTGAAAAAACACTGTAGTTGACTGAAAAAACACTGTAGCTGAGTTAGTGAATAGTGTAGTGAATAATGAAAAAAACTGAAGCTAGAAACTGAAGTTAAAAAAACCGAAATGAGCAGAGCCTTAACCATGTATACCTCTTAGGCACCCTGTCTCACTCCTAACTTTTGTTTCCCAGTGATGGTTGACGGTGGGCCCAATGCTAGTGCCTATGAGGTGACCAGCTTGTGGTAAGTGAAGATAGAGAGAGAAGAGGAGGAAAGCAGAAGTTTTTGAGGTCTTCCTGCCATATAAGATATCATGTCAGCATCAAAACCATCTTGGATGAGATTTGCTAATTTTCAAAATAAAAGATGTAAAAATAACCAATTTTAGGCCCTGTTCTTTTATGTTTTTGGGTTTTATACTGATTGGCTAAAACAATAGGGCATGAAAGTAGATATCAAAATTACACCAAATACGAAATAGATGACCAAACAAGCCCATTCTACCCTTATCTTCTTCCTTCAACCCACTAGTTCTTCTCTCTCTCTTCTTCCCCGAATTTGGCTTAGTTCTTCTCTCTCTTCTTCCCCGAGTTTGGCTTCTTAAGGCACAGATCTGATCTGGATCAGGCCGACCCCGTGGAAGGCCAAGTCGCTCGAATCAGGAGATGCTTGTTGCTGGTAGCTTGGAACAAAACAAATTGCAATACATGTTTGCATCCCAAATGGCAGCTCTCATTTAAACTCAATTGCAGCTTTGAAGAAATATCAACAAAGAACAAATCTCAATTTGGAAAAGGGAAGAAATTGGGATCGGCTGCAACGGCACCGCAGCCACTTGCTTGTCGGCACAACAACGCATCCTTTCCCAAAGCTGACGCCTACCCCTGCACAGCCACCGCTGACTGCCTCCTCTCCCATGTCCACGCCTACCCTCACGGAAGGAAGCACAAGGCAGTGGTGGAGGTTTGGCGGTAGCGGCGTCTCACCAGCGAGCGACGGCTGCCGACAGTAGTGCGAGATGAGGGCTTGGAGGAGGCGTGTTAGGGGACGTCTGCGGCGGAGCCTACCGTGACGGCCCGGTCACCGGAACCACCAGCATGATGAGCTGCCTGATCCCGTGCGGGATTTGGGAAGGAGACAGAATTGAGGAAGGGGTGAGACTGTAAGAGAGATGGTGAGAGGAGGAAGGACGGACGAAGAATGGGAAAGAAGAGGGGTAAATTGGTCTTTCCACCGCTCAGTCCCGGCTTGATCGTTGGAACTTGGTCAACAATGCTATAAAGAGGGGAATTTTGGACACATGTAACATGTTTGATCTTCAAAATTTTGAAAATAACCTCTAGAACTCAAAAATTTCAAATATAGCCCCCTGTCCGACCGCGCGACTACCCGGTGTTGACACGTGTGCGGTGGTGCGCACGGGGAGCACACCACCCACTGTTCACAGAGTGGTGGTGCGCCCGGGGAGCGCACCACCCACTGTTCACAGAGTGGTGGTGCGCCCGGGGAGCGCACCACCCACTGTTCATCCCTCGTATTATTTTTTACATTAAATTATAGTTTTTATTTGAAATCTTTTGTAATTAGATAATTTAAAAAAAATTTGTCCATAATTTATTTGTATAGTATGGACGAATATAATTTTTATCCTAAATTGTTTATTTATACAGTGTGTATGAATTTAATTTTTATTTGTAAATTATTTATTTGTATAGTGTGCATGAATTTAATTTTTGTCAAAATATTTATTTGTGCACACTATACAAATAAATAATTTACGGACAAAAATTAAATTCATGCACACTGTACAAATAAATACTTTAGAACGAAAATCAAATTCATGCACACTGTACAAATTATTATTTAGGATGAAAATTATATTCGTCCACACTGTACAAATAAATTATTTACAAACAAAAATTAAATTCATGCACACTGTATAAATAAATAATTTATAATGAAAATTATATTCGTCCACACTGTACAAATAAATTACGGACAAATTTTTTTAAATTATCTAATTACAAAAGATTTCAAATAAAAACTATAATTTAATGTAAAAAATAATACGGGGTATGAACAGTGGGTGGTGCGCTCCCCGGGCGCACCACCACTCTGTGAACAGTAGGTGGTGCGCTCCCCGGGCGCACCACCACTTTGTGAACAGTAGGTGGTGCGCTCCCCGGGCGCACCACCGCACACGTGTCAGCACCACATAGTCGTGCGGTCGGACATGGGGCTATATTTAGAATTTTTAGGTTCTAGAGGCTATTTTCGGAATTTTGAAGATCAAACATGTTATATGTGTCCAAATTTCTAAAGAGGGAAGGTTTTAAAATGCAGTGGCATGTAACGAAGGATGTATTTTGCAATGGCAGACCAGTAATTCAGGAACCTCTTAGTGGCGTGTAAAAAATGGAATTCCTATAAATATATCAAATGGTTTTTTTTGGGATATCAATCATATGTCTAACTTTCGATTTGCATCACGATTTTGGTGCTAGTGCTAGATTGCCCCTTGCTAGTTCGTTTTTTAAGGGGATGGGGAGTCGATTGGATCGTGCAATTGGCATCCAACGCCCTAAAATTTAGTGATTTTTATCTCAAAATCATTACATGTTATATAGACAGACCCTATAAAAAAATTTCCCTTTTTCTGTGGAAAAATAACCGATATGGAAAGAAATTTTCAAAAGTTACTTATTTTTTCTTTTTTAAAATTTGAGAAAAACCTTTAGCATTCACTTAAGAATGAGATAGGGCCTAGGCAAATACTAAGATTTAAACTGACGTGGATGAGGGAACCATACTACCTCTTTGCTAACCGGCCACATGCCAGTTCCTAAAGATTGCTCATGTTACTGAGTTCTACCTGTTTCTCAAAATTGGTGCAAGTAGGTTAGTCCTGGAGCCGAACGAGAAGACGGTGACAATGATAGTCATGTTCAATTTGGCTACGGGGTGATCGGAATAGCGATGATTTTTGGTTTTTAGCTGAAAAAATACTGTAGCTGGCTGAAAAAATACTGTAGCTGAGTTAGTGGATAGTGTAGTGAATAGTGAAAAAAAAGCTGAAGCCGAAAAAAGCCGAAACTATCAGGACCTAGTTTTTGGCTGGCCGAAACATCTGTAGTTTTTGGCTGAAATAGCACTGTAATTATGGTTAAATTTTGGCTAAAACATTTAGTTAAAGAAAAATAAAGAAAAAGAAGAAAAAATGTTATATATCTACAGACAATACAAAGAAAAAAAACTATATTAAAAAACCAATATATTTAAAACAGTTTCTGTCTTCTGAAACTAAAAATTATTTAGAACAGACCTTACAAGCCATCCCAACTCAAATCCACCACATGATGGTATTCTTGCGAACACACCAACCAAACAACTAAGCCGTCACATGCTTCTTTGTGGACTTGGAGTGCGAGTGGGTGGCCCAGCTGCGTTTGCAGCTAAGATTATTTCCACAAATTTTGAAATAGTATATTAGTTTTGAAGTTGTTTCTTTTTGCATAGCTGATACATAGAAAGGGCTAAGTCCAATCTTCTTCTTTAGTAGAAGATGTGTTGACGAAGCATTTACATGTAAAACTTATAAATCAAGTGACCAAATCCAAAAAAACACAAAATTACCAAAAAAAACCCACAATGCCCACGAATATGGCCCTATAATTATGACTAATTATATTATGGCTTGTTCATAAATTCATCATATACCCTCTTCATAGATGAAAATCTAGGATATACCCTCCTACACATCCAAATTGATAATATACCCTCCTCCAATCTATTTGCTTTACAAAACACCCTCTTTATACTAATCTGTATAGGTACAAGGTATAAGCATGTATTGTATCGCATTTTGGGACCTAATGTACCCATTTTACCCCTAAGGTTGGGACCTAATGTACCGTATTTTGTGAACAAGATATTTTGGCGTATAAGCATGTATTATACCCGTATTTTGGGAACAGAAAGTTTACCCAACCTTAGGGGTAAAATGGGTACATTAGGTCTCAAAATACGATACAATACATGCTTATACCTTGTACCTATACAGATTAGTATAAAGAGAGTGTTTTGTAAAGCAAATAGATTAGAGGAGGGTATATTATCAATTTGGATATGTAGGAGGGTATATTCTAGATTTTTATCTATGAAGAGGATATATGATGAATTTTGCCTTTTAGCTATGGCCGATGATTTTTTGCTACAGTTGATGCTTTTTAGCTGAAAATAAATAGTAGTGGCTAAACAAAATGACTTTTAGAAAGAGTAGGTAAGCGGTGAGAAGAATGAGGGAGAGATACATGCGTGAGATAGAAGTGAGAGGAATGGGGTATATGACGTGTTCGTGACTAGGGATGGCAACGAGTACCCGAAACCCGAGTATCCGATGGGTTTTACCCGATAAGGAGACAGGTATGGAAAGATATCTTCACCCGCGGGTATGCTAATTGGCAAAACACTATACCCATCGGGTATGCGGGTGCGAGTGCGGATGTATACTACCGTACCGCATACATGAGTAAAATATATACTGGTCGGTGTATACTAGAGATAGCAACGGTACATATACACGTGGCCCGTATATATATATTCGAAACGAAGCCGATGGAAATACCTGCGCCCGTATATACCTGTGCCCCGTATATACCCTTATCAATTCGGGTATGGGTTACCCGTCGGGTATAAATACCCGTGCGGGTGCGGGTACGGGTAGGTTTTTATACCCGGGAGCGGGTACGGGTATTGTAGCGGGTGCGGGTGCGGGTATCGGGTACAGGTTGGCTATACCCAGCGGGTATTTACCCGTTGCCATCTTGAGCTATCTTATCTCCGAAATGAGACGAGAGCAAGAAAAGTGAAAAGGTGCTTTAAAAAGCCAGATATTTATATTGACTTCTAACTTCTTCAAGCAGAAGCCAAAACAGAAGGCAATATGAACAGAGCCTTAGTCCTATCATTATGATTAATTATCGACCACGTGTGTTATATCTACCTAGACCACTAGTAAATATTATGATCTAAACAATTATTAGTACAATAATACCGTAGAGATACAATGTACATTATCAACATCGGAATAAATACTCATTTCCCTTGTAAAGGATGGCGAGCCCAAGAAAGGCACAGGTTTTTCTAAGGGGGTGATCGGTTTGGCTTTTTTTCGGCTTCAGCTTCTAGTTAATGATTGATCTTTTTTTTTCTTTTTTCCCGTGTTGTATGATCCAGGCCAGCAATTTCAATGTTGGAAGATGCTGAAAAGAAGGGGCTGATCACCCCAGGCATGGTCAGTGACCTCATGCTTATGGATAAAGAACTCCATTAGGTAAAAGTATAACTGAAATTAAGCTATGTCCAACATAGGGGCAGTAACAATTTTGATCAGAAATCATTCGGGATATAATTTGATTTCATATGAAAATGACATTACAATTGCAAGATTTTTAAGAATGCTAGGACATTACAATTTGATCAGAAATCATTCGTGCATTCGGACCCAACGGAAGGGATGGGAGGGACAGTGAGGAAAGCGGCCGAGCTGTTTGAGAACCATCCTAGTGCATTCATGCTTCAACTGTTTGAGAATCCTGCTAATGTCAAGGTAGTCTTTGTTTCTTGATTCTGATCATGCACAACATCTAAGTGAAGTACTAGATTGCTAGTTGCTGTAGTTTTCCAAATGTTTATCTGTCAAGTTTATTTGGGAAAGCTTCCCATGTGAGCGAACTATAGCCCAATTCAGTCCTACAAGCTTCATCTCCTGGAGTACATTAGCTAGTACTTCAATGGCTGTTCTTACAATGTCATCAAAAATTGGCAGGTACACTGAGAGATACTGGTCCGGAAATATGGGAGGACACACTTGGGCAGGTTGATATTGTTGTCATGGGGATCGGGAGTGGTGGCTCTGTCACAGGCGTCGGCAAGTACCTTAAGGAGAAGAACCCCAATGCAAAGGTACTAACATCGACCATAGAGAAAATTCACATTATATGTGTTGATGAGATCTATTATGGTATATTGTAAAATTGGCGATGTTTATGTGTGTATGCAGATCTATAGAGTTGAACCTGCAGAAGCAAATGTTCTGATTGGTGCTAAGCCAGGTAAGGTATAGCTTTCTGTAAAATATGTACTATTTCATACTAGATATCCTATTCCATTTGTATACAATACGTTCTATATGAACCTACCTAATTGCAGGGCCTCACCTCATCAGTGGAAACGGCGTCGTGTTTAAGCCGGATATTTTGGACATGGATGTAATGGAAAAGGTTCTTGAGGTACTGATGAATTAATCTCAAGTGTTTTTATCGAATATTATGCAAGGGAAAACTAACTAAAACTGGCTTATGATAGGTAAAAGGTCAGGATGCTGTTAAGATGTCTCGAGAGTTGGCACTGAAGGAGGGGTCAATATTTGATTCTGCTATCTTCAATCTATGTATTATATATCGATAGCACTCTCTTGAAAAAAATTGTTATTTTATTATGATGAAGATAATATTCAAAAGCTAGAATTCGCCTGATTTGTGATGAGATTGGGATAATGGGCAACTGAATCGCTATGCATGCATTGAACTGTTACTGAACCTCCTAGTTTTTTGCAGGTGGGGATATCATCAGGAGCCAACACCGTTGCAGCTCTCGAACTCGCAATGAAACCTGAAAACAAAGGTAAGCTCATTGTGGTCATTACACCGTGAGTAAATATTACTGGAAGTCCTTTTCATTTAGGACTTTTTCTTGATCTTTGAGTTTAAATATGTGGCCAAAAAAACAAAGGGTTGTGGATTAATCATAAATAGAGTCACCGAATTGGGATAGATCTTTTCCTTTTTTACGAGAATTTCTAGCATGTCTCTCTTTTTCTGGGATTTGTTAACCACACATCATCAGTTTTTATTATATAGTAGATTATAAACTGCAGCTTGACTGAATTCAACATTACTTGTAGCTTATCAATGTTGATATCATCAGATGAAGAACATATCATAAATGCATAAAAATTAGCACAAAGTGGACCATGAGCAAAGAGGTCTACTCCTCAGCTTCGCATTTCTCTACCAGACGGGGCATTGGTTCAGAGGAGCTAACACAAAATGTATAATGTAAACTGAGGAGTGCAAGATAAACATGCCGAGTAGGACTATAACGAGATATTAGACATCTCTTTGGCATCGCGTGTGGCACTAAGAATGCGGGTTTGTCACGGTGTATAAATTCATGGGAAACAGAGAACGAAAGTCTTACAGGGCCGTAATTTCTTGAGTCCCAACTGTTTCTCCCATTGTCCCCTTCCACCCAGCAGTGCCCCTCCGGGATCTGCCGGATCTCCGCCGTATCCGGGACCTGGATCCAATCGCCGGGCAGCGCAATCAAACTGTTAAGAACTAACCCCCTCTGGTCGGCTGGGTATCTGCAAACGACGACAATCAATCCATTCAGCCTCGAAGCAATCAACCAAACAATCAGCCACTCTACAATGATATGGCGATAACCTTACCAGAACACGACGACGTCGCCGTGGGAGAAGTCGCAGCTCTGGATCAGATCAACAACCATCCTGCCTGTTGCGGTTCTCGTTCTTGCCGGGGTAAAGATTAGATGGGGGCGGAAGCGGTGTAGTGCGGCCGTGCGGGCAGTTGGTTACCTAGCTCGGGTTCGAAGGTGGGGCGCATGGAGGAGCACTTCACTTTGACGATGGCGGCGTACCGGTCGGAGATGGTGACGGTGATCAGGGTGGCGGCGACAGCGCTCTTCAAGAGCGATCAAAGGGCGGCTTGTGCTCCTGTCATGTCCCTGAGTCTACCCGAAACTGCCGCCGCCGCCGATCGTGCTCGCCACGACGTCAGGGGGAAGGGGGAAGGAAAGAGTCGACGGCGGCGAGGTGCTGGGGCTTCGTGTTAGGGTGTGCTCCGCTGAAGTGCAAATCCTTCTCTCTCTTATTTTCTTTTTCTTTTTTGGAGAAATGTAACCCGAAGACCGTTTGGAGCATTGGAATATTTGCCGATTCATATATGAAATGAAATGCTTCTTTTTAAAAAATTTTATAAAATTCTCGCACTCCTGCGTAGAATGCAAGCAATATAATTGTCAGGGAATTCTACTAAATTCTCTTGTGCCAAGAAGGGAATGCGGGAATTTCATATAAAACAATATAATTCCCAAGGAATTAAAAATAGGGACTAAAACTTGTACTCCTTTCGTTCACAAATACATGTTGTTTTAGATATCAATATATCTCTAAAACATAACTTTACCACTGATTTCTATTGTAATATATTTGTAAAACCCAACAAAATTATAATATTACGAAAGTATTTTTCTAGACAAATCTACATATATGATTTTCATGTATCAAGTTAAATATTTAAAAATATATTGATAGGTAAATTATTTTTCTAGACAAATTCACGGTTTTTGTGCTATCAAATTTGACCAAATTCAGATAAAATTATTTCAGTTACAGATCAATGACAAGTTTATGACTACAAAGACACTAGGTTCTTAGGCTGACTTTCTGCAAGGTGTCTCCTAAGGATCTCACCAAGGAGAAGCTCACAACTCGGCAAGAGATGCCATATGAAGATGATCAGAAAGTTGGTAGTGCCAACAACTTTGCTTGCTTGATATTTATCTTCATATTTTGACTTCTGGGTTGAGGGCTCAGTTGAAACCAGCATAATATGTCATATGTGTCCTTGCAAGTTTGCACCAAGTACTCTTTCTGCTTACTATCATAGCGACATGTGATTTTAGCAAATCATAGTATGTTCGGAGACAAGAGGTATTTTTTCTTTTCAAGGAATGACAGGATTTCAGCATTGCAATGTACATATCAAATGCCTGCAACAAGCAAAGCTTCTGGTTCACACCATGGATTCCTTGAAATGAATTCTGACAGGGAAATTGATTTCACTACAATAAGAGATGAAGTTCTTAATGACAGTATCACATCCTTTACTTCGCTGCTTTTGAGAGTAAAGTACATCCTGAGGCTTTTGTTATTCCTATTTCACAATTGTATCCTACCTTACAATGAAAAAAAATGCAGGATAACCAACCTAACAAGAGATTCAAAAAGTCATAGCTGCATAATCCTCCCTTGTGGCATCTTTTTGTTGACTTGACCAATTCTATGCAGCGGCCAGACTATGTGTGTGACCCTCCAGTGCATCAGACCCAGAGGAATCTGCAGATATAAAAATTAAATATGTTTAGTTCCAAAACTACAATGCCTAGAAAGTAGAAACTTATTTTTCTGTTGCGTGCAAACAAGATGTAAACATCAATTATGCTGAGTGCTGCCAGAAGCATCTGTTTCTGGAAAACTCTGGTACAAGGATGTAAAAAAAATCAGCAAATGGTTAAACAGCACAAAGTCAAGGGGCACTATTATACCCTTTTTAGGCTTTTTTCTATTTAAGGCTCATATGATCCCATAAAAACACATCATAAAAAATGTTATTAGAAAAGATGAATAGCATATTTGAATGATCATGTCATCGCTTGCAAGTTTAGTACTTCATTGCCCTAGCGAGCTAGTACTTCATCAACCAAAAGAAATGCTGATCGGCTCTAGTTCATCAATGCTGATATTCGTCAGATGAGGCATTATCATAAAAAGCACTGAAATTGGCTCAAGATGACCGTGAGTCATGAGGTCGCCTATTCTGCTTAGCAATTCTTTACTAGATCAGACATTTGTTGAAAAGTGCAAATGCAAAATTAATAATATAAAAAGAGGAATACAAACATGCATGAAGAGATATTATTGTGTTGGTGAGCTCCAACTTACAAAAAACATACATGTTAAATGTCTCTCTAGTGACATAAGATGCATGCCAACTAAGATCAAAATGCACTTAAGATAAAAAAAATCACTCATAACAAAGGAAGGACTTGACATGTTCATGCCTATGCTACGCACACCAAGCAGGTAAATGATAAGTAATTGGATCAGTCTTGTAACATATCCATGGTGAGAAAATGAGCTATGGTTATACTGCTGACATGCACCACCAGCTGATATCAATACATACCATCAAAAGTTTGCAACCCAATTGAATCATTATTTTTTTTTGTAAATCTGCAGATCCACTGAACTCAACATTGGCCAAAACTACGAATGGTGATTTAGCAATGCCAACAGCATTGGTCGAACACAATAACAAGACAACTCTTTTGCATCACCTTTGGCAGCAAGAATGCAAATGCCACCACCAATAATCTATGCAGTTTTTTCTAGCGAGACACCACAATTGTGCATAGCAAGATAACACTAAATAGGGGGGGGGGGAATCAAGGCACGGGCATGAAACGTGGAGAGAACATGTGAGCATGGGCACGGCCTCGGCCCAAGGAATGCGTAGGTGAGCTCGATTTGGCCAGAGGATGGCCAGATTGGGCTAGCCACAGTGACGTCCATGGAAACCAAGGAGTGCTCTGGTGCAGGACTTCCTCGGCAATGTATTGGACAAACAGAGGTATGGAATATATAGAGTAGATGATGAGAATCGTATGGTACCAAAGAATTAGGTTTTGGCTTACCGGAGGCGACGAATTGACGACAGAGAACATAGTAGATCGGTTTCAGAAAAAAAACTCAATTCTCATCAAATGGTTGCACGAAAATCAAATTAACTTCACACAGGGGTGCAAGATACTCCAGAACACGAAGTGACATAAAAGGAATTTGAAAAAATTCACCGGAGTGCTTGGAACGCGAGTTGGAGCGACGAATAATTTTCAAGAACGGAGGGCTCTCAGTGATGGTGGTGTTCCGAGGTTTGAGGGGGCTTGGTGAAGATCAAAAAGGGTTGAGAGGGGTCATGGGGTCATATATAAGGGCTTAAAAGAGATAGAAACAGACTCAAATTCGTAAGATTTGTTTTTTAAGTCGGTTTGGGAATATAGGAGATAAAAGACAAACGGATAAATGAATCACGAAGAGACCAAAAGGAATAGATTCTTTGTATGATTTGGAGCTTTTTTATTTTGGCAAGACATCAAGATAAGTCTTGGTTGAAAAGTTGGCTTGGGAAGGAAAGGGAAGCCATGCTTTGCTCTGTTGTTTGGTCTGTTCGGCTGAAGGTTGAAGATAATGATCAGTAATCTCTGTTAACAGTAACCAATGGTAGAGAGAGAAAGAAATAAAAAGAAAAAAAAGTAAAGTAAATATGGGTCAAGAAAAATAGGTTGGACCTAAAAAATAGAATGAACATTTTTTGGAGATCGGATTTTTGATACTTGAATTTGAATTTTCAAAATTTTAATTCAAATTTGGAATTTTAGGTTGGAATTAGAATTTTGAGATTTCTTTCTAGAATTACACATAAAATCCAAATAAAATTCAAACATTTTTAAATAATTAATTTGGAATAAAATAAAAAAATTAATTTTTGGGATGTTACGTTCTTCCGGTAGTCTTGAGCTTTTTTTTTTTTTTGGCGAAAATTCCAGTAGTCTTGACCTGACGTATTTCGTCCACGTACATGCTAGAAAATAGGAAAATCAAGTCATCTCAAAAATCAAGTGATGCAAATGTTTTGAGGCTCAAGGACGGAGTAGATTGTAAACCGTAGCTTCGATTGTAGGGCAGCATTATATCTGCAAACATGCCAAACCATACACGATAAATTTGGTCGTAAACAACAGTGGTTGGTGGTACAGTCTACAGTCTTGTTCCCTTTTTTCCTTTGTGTTGGCGCTTGATGAATTCCATTTTCCAGTCAGCAATGTCAGGGGATAACTTTCATGAACATGACGACCATTCCTCTCTTTATTCTTTAGCTCCAAACCAGGGACCATGCATGCGTGCTTTAGCAATAGAAAGGCTAAAAGCAAAACTACTCATGAGATCCAATGGCAGATAAAGATTGACAGCATTGACCATACATTTTCAAACGGGAGGAGGTGCCAAACAATGAAAGCCAGAACATTCCTTGAAAAAGAAAAATAAATAAAAATTAATTCAACCTAGGGTGTGCGTTCAACACAGAAATGAATAAGTGTGCTCCTTAATTTATATGGTGCTAACGTATAGAAGCATAGTTTTGCTTCAGTAAATATAACGCTCAACATTTCAGTACTGACGTATGTAGAATGAAGTTTATCACCCTGCCCAGAAGACCAGATGTTGTACATGCAACAAGCGGCGCCCTGATATGTGTTTGCATCTTGTCTGGTGGAAGTCCAATTTCCAAATCGCATTCCAAACGGGCCGTACCTTTGAAAGCCTAAACAAATTATAGGACCTTTTCTAAATAACTGATTACCAATAATACCGAATTCACAGAAGTAGGAAGGGTTTGTCAGTCCATCGGCGGCGTTCTGCACGAAGAACAACTTTCTTTCCAGCTTTGATGACAGATGTGTTGGTAGACTGATCTGGTTTGATCATCGAACAAGTCCTGACCTGAATAAAACATAACAGCTTTAATAATTGGTCTCCATGTCAATCAATGTAGCCGTGGCAGCTTTCGTCTTTATCAATCAATGTATCCGACACTATCTATGTCCGACTTCGATTCTAAGAAAAAAAATGAAAATAGAATACAGAATGAGTGATATCTGTCTGTATCCGCTCCGATTATACCCCTACTCACGAGACATTTTTTTACCTCACATAGTCCTGCACGTGACCAAAATAAAATAGGTAATAATACAACTCCTATATCCAGAGCGAGTAATTATTTCCAGACACATTGCTCCACATGGCCTGACCACTACCACAAACTTCGTCCCACTCTTTGTTCTTATCCACTCTTACAATAGTTTGGCAATTCCTCTTTGGCTCTCCCATAGGTCCTAGCCTCAACCACCACTACCTATACTCCTCGTCGGTGGTCAAGAGCTTGCGCCTGCATCCCCTATAATCGAAACTCGGTAAAATAATGTACATGCATTGTGTGGAACATGAAATTCATGTGCAGCAAACCATTTTGTCCCATATATATAACAATACTCCAAGTTTACCCCTTCCTTGTGTTGCTCGTCGTCCTCATTGGGTTTTTCCACTAGATTTATTGATCGACTGAGTGGCAAATGTGACCAAGACCATAACTACAACAGTAACAAAGGTCTTGATATCTCTGACCTTACTTTCTCAGCACTGATGCTTAGCTGTCTATACAACATGGCAAGTGCGGCTGCTCCCAAATGGTACTTAGTTGGCCATTTTAAATTCTCCAAAAATTGGAGGTAACTTACTAGCACTCCATCTCCCAATGTGTAAGAAAAAGCACAGAGACAAGTGCCCAAGTCAGCTGATTAGGCTCTGCTCATTTGAGTTTTAGCTTTTAGTTTCTGTTTTTAGGTCCTTTGTTTCATCTTTTTCTAATTTTTTTGGTCTTTTTAGGGCTTTTTTGCCTTTTGTTTTTTCTGTATTTCTTTGCATTGTCCGTGATGAGATAACCTATTTTCTATTTTTTTAATTTTTTAAATTTAACTACACTAAAGTGTTATCAACAGCTAAAGTAAAAATGCCTTAAACAGTAAAAAAGGGCAAAAGCCATAAATTTAAGCCCAAATGAGCACTATCTAATATCCTTGTGTGTTGAGTTATCTGAAATAAGAAGAAAGTACTCAGTAATTTGCTCAAATTGATGGACTACGTCACAACAATTGAGTCGCCCTCTTTTTTCGACTCCGCTTGTTTGGGCTTTAGCTATTAGCTTCTAACTTGTAACTTCATAAATTTGTCTTTTTTCTGATTTGTTGGTTTTTTTAGGCTTTTTTTTTGCTTTTTTCCCTGTATTCCTTTGCATTTTCTGTGATGGACTTACTTGTTTTTCTTTTTTTAATTTTTTAAATTTAATTACACCAAAAACTACCAATAGCTACAGTAAAAAAATATGCTAGTTACAGTACCAAATAGCGAAAAATAAGTCGAAATATGCTTCATCTCTTGTTCTTCTCCTGGAGTGCCAAGCAGCCTCACGATCAAATCAGTCCATGGCCCATCAGATCGCCCAATTATTGGCTTTCCTTGGACAGGCAACCTGTTAGACTATATGGCTAGGTCTAGAATATTTGTGATGATGAATAATTGACAATGTTGCTTATTAATGTTATGTGTGGTGTGTGGTATGTGTGGACACATGTTAGTCAAGTTGGGAAGAACTTGTGTTGGAAAAATATGTTGCTTTCGTCTTTGTATGTGTAGGATAATTTGGTGGCGATCAAGGCTTACAGTGAGAACCGAAAAATGGCTTGGTGCGAATTTATGGTCCAGAGGATCAAGGATGTTGGAGAGATGATCGTCCTCAAGTTGGGGCACATGGAGATCAAAGACGGACGATGCATGTTGAGCTATAGAGGTGCGGTTCAAAGGCTATGACATATGCGAAAGTGAAAAGTCTATGCTATGTAAGGGTTTCAGATCTATTATTTGGAATGAGAAAAGAACTCAGTCTTAAGAATAAGACTAAGTTTTGGGTTTTAAACTATAAATAAAGATAGAAGTAAGATGCTAATCCTGAGGATTTTGGGACATACAACGTTTGGTGCTAGAGCTGAGTGATGAAAAGAATAAAAAAAAATCTATGCAAGTTTTTCCGAGCGCCCCCGCCTTGATTTATCTGCTTGGCGACTGCACGGTAAGGCGTCGTCAGCCGCACACAATTTTCGACCGAGCAAACACCGGCCGCCACGCGCCCCCATGTTGTCGACACCACGAGTTCCCGCGCGCCGTGTGCTCCTGTGTCCCACGTGAAATTCCTTGCCACCAAGCACCGAGCACCCCGCGTGAGTTTTAGGACATGTTTCATATGACTGTAATTTATAATTTATAATTAAAATTTTTAAATTTTAGCTATTTACAATAGAGATTATGAAGAAAGATACTAGCTTGTGATTTTTTATTATACAGATGCTGGGTTTTTAACGTGTACTACAATTAATTTGTAGATTCCGTCTTGAAAAAAATACTTCGTTTAAAAGTTAGGTACTGTAACAAAAGCTAAAAATTATTTTTAAAAACTGAAAAGAACATATCTTTATTATTGCGACGTGTTGCTTTGCCCGGCGGAGCACTCCATGGACTAGATGTTGTTCTCCACACAACATGCGTGCGCCACTTGTTCTTAAAATCCACCACCACTTGGGGTCGTGTGGCTGCATAGATCAAAGATTTAATGTAGCAGGATAGAGCGGCATCTCCAATTTGCAATCGGCCTCTACAGTAAGTTTGCTATAGTGTCGCACTGTAGCTACAGAAATATATATATTTCTTTTCTTCTGCTATATTTTGTTTTTTGGTGTGTGTTCTTGCTATGATTAGTAGATTAAAAGAGCAGAAGACATTAAGTTTAGGAAAAAAAGTTTTCGCTGCAGATTATAATCATTCACCCTCTAATTGTCACCGATTGTCCTACGCAACCCCCACAAGTAACTCACATTTTTCAGTATAACTGTTGTCTTACCGACTAACAGATAAAAAGTGTTAGTGTTCAAACCGCCAACCTTTCACCAAAGCTGATATCAAATATTTGTCAACATTGATTTTCCTTATCTCAACAATATGATATAATCCAAAGGTTCTCCAACGCTAATCGACACAATGGATGATAAGGAATGCTAATACGATGATGTTGTATGCTCATAACATCATTCGACTAAAGTGACAAATCATGAAACATTTGACAAAAATCAACCATCGAGTGTAGCAAATTATTGCCAAGCAAATAAAATAAATACTGACATTTTCCTAATTCTTGGACACCTTATGCTCACTATGTGGCATCCATAACAAATCACTAAAGTGGTCTCTTGTAGCCATCTTAAAAGCTACAAAGAATGTTAACTATCAACAGGTTAACTGCATAGACTAAAGGGTAGCATATCTAATAACTAATTGGTCGTGTGCATGAAACAAAGTGGAATTTTGCAGGATGGCTTAAGAACACGTTCTAGCTGTAATGACCCAATTGGTACAGTACCCTGAACCCAACCTTAGAATTTGAACTCATGTACTAAATCAATCTAATCACAAGGAATCTCAAACATAAACCACTCGCATAGCTCTGTTATGTGTATGCAACAGAGGGAAGAAGAAGGTGTGTGGGAAGCAATATTGCAGTCGATGAAATGGACCTCCGTCGGGGATTCCGCCACTGCCGAGATTCATAGGTTGCCATTTTTTAGGGCTTCAGTGTGGGCCATCGGACCCGGTGTGCCTCGGCTCCTTCCCATATTTGTAAATTCACTCCGGCTTTTTCTACTTTTGTGATATCAGAATTATTATTTACTAGAAATCAAAAAATTGAAAATAATTAATGCATAACATGATTGGAAAGGCGGTAGAATAGATAATTCCTTATTTAGAGGATACAAGCGAACAATATCAAGTCATCTACTTCGATGGATGGTCCTTGGAGGTGAAGACCCCACACCAATCTGAGGAAAAAATTTCATAAGATTGTCCACAATTGTTTAAGCTGGAAAAATCGAAGAACAATACAGAAGAAAAGTGCACATAAACTAAAGCTTCCTCAATGAGTAATGCCTATTTTAGATGTACAAGACGAGGAGGATAATTTTAGTGGGGTAGATGAAGGCTCTAGGGTCGAGATAGGAGATGTCAAGAGAGAGATTCGTCAAGCCTTACAAGAACACAGATGTTTAGTGGTCCACCATAATGGGAGAAGCAACATGGTTGAGTTGAATGATTTGGCATTCCTAAACCTGCAGATTAATGGTCAAATACTGTTAGCAAGGTATTGTTGACCTTCCGAGGAAGACTTCATCCCATCATCCCAGGAGTGAAGCCTAAAATGGAACCAGAACTTCGTAATGCAAGGGTGGAACTGATCAAGCCTCATGGTCAAAAATTAATAAAGAGAGTGGACAATTCATATATTTTATTCAATTCTTATGTGTAATATAATGTAGCTAATTATTGGGTGAATTTACTATAGGAAGAGGCTAGAGAAATAGCACAATACACACATAAGCTTGGTGTCACACCATCACAAATTGCTGCTTGTATCTATTGTCGTTGAATTCCAAGGGTGGTAACATCATGGACTACAACTGAGATGCCCATGCTTCTAACTATTGGGTTTGTGATGGGATTATACAACAAGGCTAGGAAGACAAAGCATGGGAGGTTCGTGTTGCGCTACATCAAGAGATACACCTAGAAGACCACTCATCTAATAGATTGCCCTAATTTGGTGATCAACTGAAAACTCCTCCAAATCATTGGGTTTCAAGTGTCACTGCAGGACCAACAATAGCAACAATGTGAGTGAATGATGCCTTCAACAAATTTATTGGTTACCAAGTACTAGGTAACAGAGGATCTTTCACCAAGTACTCAGTAATCTTTCACTCCAGTAGCTAGAGAGCTACAAAGATCATATTTAACAACCTAAATCTAAGCAATAACTCAAAACAATGAAGATCCATGAAATTTGGACCAGACCGGTCTGACCAGTGGCAAGCCAACTGTTTAACCAGCTACAAGCTGGCGATTAGACCGATGGTTTGACCGGCAGCAAATCGGCAGTCTGATCAGCTGCAAACTAGTAGTTTGATTGTGCCTGTGAGCGGTTTGACCACTCCCCTATTCCCATAATAGAAACTCAGCCCGAGTCCAAACTACTTTTGGTGCAAACTTCGAAATCTATGACCAAATGATGTCAAACTTTGCACACATCTTATTGAGGGTCTCAAGAAACTATTCCATCTAAGTAGCACAAGGATCTTGGCCAAAGTCTCAACCTTTACTCAAAACATGCAAAGTTGCACCAAAACATGGTAGATCTAAAAACTTGAGAAATAACTTGCTCGTGGGTTAAGAACAGCCAATATGGCTCTAGATGTATTTTCACATATCATAGTAAGCATAACGACCCAACAAAATGAAGCCAAAATCCTCATATTAAAAAACCTCAAAAAGGGCTCCAAATCAAGCAAGAACCAAGCAACTTCATAATATTAAAAACCATAGTGTCTAGATGGATGAGATCTAATCTACATAAGTCATTTTCATCACTTACATGTGCTTTGCACGCAGCAAGATCAAAAAGAGGCAAAGAACCAACAAGAACAATGGCAAATCAACCAAAACAAGAAAGCATCATAGGAGATGAACAAAATTGATTACATTGCTACTTGTAAATGAAGGTTTTATAGTCACTTTAGGAGGAGGACAAGAGAGCACACAACAAAACTCCTCTCTCAAACTGTAACCCTAACTTAAGAATGGTTTGAATGGTTGTCTTGCGAACCTGCATCCTCACCCACTAAATAGATGGAGCAACTAGCCCACATCTAACCCTAATTGATACTATCTACTAGCATAATTGGTGAAAACCTGTTAACCCACACAACACAGATTTTACACTCACACTTAACTCATGCACTCTTTTTAAAGCATATGAGCCCGAATCCACTAAGTCTTTAGCCTTTTATCTACATGATTTTCTCAGCATCTCCTTAACCTAAACCGCTTTCCTAGAAATTATTTTTGGACATAAGTTTTTCACAACTTAACTCATGTTAACTCAAACATGTTTCTTGCAATATGAATACACAGACCTAGGACCCAATAACATAATCCACGATCAAAACCCCAAAATCTAGACCTCACTGTCGAAATCTAGAGTGCAATTGATTGACCGCTATGTACGATCGGTATGACCTTTCACCACAGTCGATCAGACTACTAGAGACTGAAATTGAAGTGAAAATCCAAATCTTTCACAAATTTAAATTTCAACTCTACAAATATTGATAATGGTTCATCAGCCAAGATAGGAGACAGATTAATGTCCCAACTGTACGGCTAGAGATGTCATCATTTTTATTGGCATTCAAAAGCGGATTTGATCATCAGATGGACCTACTACCCAATAACATATTCCAACACTCGAAGAAACTTAGTGTATTGAAACTTTGTCACTACACCTGCAGTTTTTCTTCACCTCCTTTCTATTTTTGCCGTAGTTTATGATTCCTTGGATTAAATAGTTGCAAGAATCAACCACAAAAAGAAGTGGGTGCTAGACATATGCTACATAGATTGGCAATTAACTCTATTCACACAAATAATTAGAGAAAATATTTACAAATATTAGGAGGTAAATATAAAGTAGGGAAGGATTTGGAGATGCCATCTTGCATGGGGACGATTGCACAACCTATGCAAGCTTTGAGAAATTGAGTCTCCCCACCCCTGGGGGACTAGTGAAATGGATGGATTAATAGATATAGTGAAGCTGGAGCTCCTCCAACTGTTAGGGTAGAGTATAATACAAGTTCTGCTAAGGCTGTCAGGTGCAACCAACCTCAATACCATTGTTCTATATGGTTGTTTTGGATTGGATTAGAGCATGTTGGTCCTCACAGATTCCCTCCGTCACTTGAATCATTTAGCTTAGATGCAAGTGTAGGAGAGGATCATAACAAGGAAGCTAAAATCTCATCTATCTCATTGGCTGGTTGTGCAAAATTGGTGAATTTCAAATTACATAGGTCAATGCCAAATCTTGAGGAGGTAGACCTCTCAAGCACATCAGTTAAAGCATTTGACCTCAAGGATCAGGTGGTGCAAGTCTCATGTCTCCAGTGAGTCATTTTGTTGGGATGTAGACAACTCCGCTCAATACTCTATGTCAGGACTGGATTTTTGAATCTGAACCTCTATGCATTACCGCACTAGTCCTAGATCAAAGTTAGTGCACACAGTAAAATAGTGATGATTACATAACTAGCAACACTTTATTACAACAATAGCGAGTACAATCACTTTATTACAACTGAGGTTACAAGACCCCCCAAACTTACAAAACACAATGGAAGCAAAATAAAACTCTGACGATGGCCCATCAATATGCCACAGGCAATTGATTGAAAAAGCCATACCTGATACTCCGAAAAGCCTTCATGAAATCCACACGTGAAGTAGTCGTAATCTCCTTCTTGAGATCCATAATCTTTGAGAGTGGTTTTGAGTGTAGCATGTGAGTACATAGAGTACTCCGCAAATCTTGGGAAAAATGTAGTATATGCAAAGCTTAACAAAGAAAGGATAATACAGTTCTTTTATATAAAGCAAAATTTTATTTCAAATACCATTATATATTTTTGAAAGCATCAATTTAACAAAGTAATTGCAATAACTGAAACTAATACGATGTTTTTTAGTGAAGGTTCCAACCACCAACATTAGTAGACAGGCACTAACAGTCAAGGTTCAAGATTATGGATTCATCCACTCGCACTGGCTCTATCCACCAGGACACACTCCTGAGAGTTCCAACCATTCCTGAGTTCTCAAATCTTTGACTTTGAAACCAAAAACTTATGGTCTACCCTGTGAAAGCGCACTTTGCCTGCCCTTGACCATGGGCACGACTATTCAAGTAGTTTTACACTTTGTAGAGGATGTACAGCTTTACCAACAAAACATAAGTCATCTTGTCTAAGCTATGACTACTAAGTTATTGAACAAAATGATTAAAGCATATGATAATAATTTTTCCATCCCAAGGGTTATAATGACCGGATAGCTTGTCTAAGCAATTACTACCATTCTAAAATTATCAAATAATATTATAATCTCAATATTGAGACAAGGAAAGCCTACGACAACAAAGGTACATGGTTGACAATGTCAAATGAGGGCATAACAATTATCGAATTAACTATTAACCTTAAGGCAAAAATTAACATTTCATATAACGTAGCAATGCAATTAAATTTGAAATATTAAAATGATTTTTGGTAAACATAGGTACAAAATGATCAAAGGAGACTTGCCTTCTTGCACGTTGATTGGACCTTTTTGCTGCAGATCAGAAAATTATTCGGTGACACCGGGTTCTACGCGCGAAACAACAAACACAAATAAATGAATAAACACAAATAAAGTCACAAAAATACAAAATATATACTGGAAGAATATTTATGATTTTAGATGAATTTAGAAATTCAGACAGGTCCAATAGGAGTTAGGATGAAGAAATACGGGGTTTTGGAAGGATGAAAAGGGAGAACAAGAATAAATCAGATTTTCTAAAATTATTTTTGTTGAGCAAAAGTGGTCGTGAGTGGTCAGTGGTCAAAAGTTGGGAGTGAGTGTTCGAAAGTTCCACAGAGTGGTCGAACAGCCGAGATCGGATGGCTAGACGTGGTCATGTAGAGAAGTAGAGAGGTATTGGCACAGACACCACAAAGCAAAGGGCTGGGGTGGCTTTGTATATATGTTGCCTGGTACAGGTATACAAGGTAAGCACATACATGGAAGGTGTATACAAGGTAAGCGCATACATGGAAGGTGTATACAAGGTAAGCGCATACATGGAAAGTATATACAAGGAATACTATACAAGAAATCTAATACCCGCCCGCAGCCACAGCGGGAGTCCGGACGCAAAGACTGGATCGAAATTCCTGAAAAAGCTGGGTCGAGAGACTTTTTGTCATGATGTCCGCGAACTGATGAGATGATGGCACGTGCAAAACATGGACTTCACCAAGCGAAACCTTCTCGTCAATGAAGTGAATGTCAATCTCGATATGCTTCGTGCGCTGGTGCTGGACTGGATTAGTCAACATGTAGATAGCGCTGACGTTGTCGCAGTAGACAACGGTCGCCGAAGCAACTAGGGCGTGAAGCTCTTGGAGAAGTTGCCACAGTCAGCAGCACTCTGCTACAACATGGGCAACCGCGCGATATTCGGCTTCTACACTTGATCGAGAGACGGTTGTCTGACACTTGGAGGACCAAGAGACAAACTTGTCACTGAGATAGATGCAGTAGCTAGAGGTGGAGTACCGTGAGTCTGGGCAGCCGACCCAGTCGTCGTCGGAGTAGGCGGTGATGGAGGTCGTCAGGGAGAGACCGATGTGGAGACCAGCGTCGAGAGTACCCTTGACGTACCGCAGTAAGCCTTTGATCAACGCGAGGTGGGGCTCCCATGGATCATGCATGAAAATGCACACTTGCTGGACGGGGTACGCCAAGTCAGGGCGTGTGAGTGTGAGGTATTGCAGAGCTCCCGCAAGGCTGCGATACTCGGACAGATCGGTTACTGGAGCTCCATCGTGGCTGGATAGCTTGCCTTGAGTGTCCACTAGTGTGGCTGTAGGGGGACACTCAGCTATGCCAGTGCGTCGTAGAAGATCAACGGCATACTGTTGCTGAGACAGGAAGAGGCCGTTGGAGGAGCGTGCGACGGAGATACCAAGGAAGAAGTGCAGGTCGCTGAGGTCCGTCATGACAAACTCTGAGTGGAGCAAGCCTGTGAGGTGCTAGAGAAGACCATGGGTGGAAGCCGTGAGGACTATACCGTCGATGTAGAGCAGTAGATAGGCCATGTCAATCCCCCGGTGGAGGGCAAACAGGGACATGTTGGAGGAGGAGGCGACGAAACTGATGCCACGTATGTAGGAGGCGAACCGTTGGTACCATGCTCGAGGAGCCTACTTGAAGCCATAGAAGGACTTCTGGAGAAGACACATAGGTGGAACGAGCAGGGTCCACGAATCCAAAAGGCTGCTGGCAGTAGACAGTCTCATTAAGAGTGCCATGGAGGAAGGCATTCTGGACATCAAGCTGATGAATCGGTCAGGAGCGGGATGTGGCGATGGAGAGGACAGTCCGGATGGTGGCCGATTTGACCACCGGACTGAATGTCTCGTCGTAGTCGACACCGTGCTGCTAAGAGAAGCCACGAACAACTCAACGCACTTTATAGCAGGCCAGATTGCCATCAGAGTGAAACTTGTGCTTGAAGATCCACTTCCTAGAGACGACGTTAGCACCAGGTGGGCACGGTATAAGTCGCCAGGTGTCGTTGTCCATGAGGACCTTGTACTCCTTAGCCATCACGGTGCACCAGTTGGGATCGGCGAGAGCGCTACAATAGTTCACCGGAACGGCCGAAACTGGGGAGTGTTCGGCTGCTAGGGAGAGAAATCCACAGAGGGATTGACGGCAGACCAAGCCTGTATAGTATTTCCTTGTATATACTGTCCATGTATACGCTTACTTTATATACACCTTCCATGTATGCACTTACCTTGTATACACCTTTCATGTATGCGCTTACCTTATATACCTGCACCAGGCAATATATATACAAAGTCACCCCAGCCCTTTCCTGTGTGGTGTCTGTGCCAAAACCTCTCTACTTCTCTACATGGTATCAGATTTCTTTTGAGCTTCTGAGCCTTTCTCCGCTGCTACCTCCTCCCCTGGCCACACCACCACCTCCCTCACTCTAGGCCGACCCTCCAACCAGACACTGGCAACGCCCCCGCCTTCCTCCAGGCCACATGACTCCCGAGGCTCCTGCGCCGACGCCGTAGCCCCTCCGATGTCGCAATACTCGAAGATTAGAAGGCCAAAAGTAGTCAAACAGCCGTGGTTAGCTGGTGCTAAGGTCATCTACTGTGGTGGTCGTGAGCGACTGTGGTCGTAAACGACTACGGTCGTAAAGCTAAAGGCCTAGGGTAGTGGTCGCCGGTGCTCCGATACAAGGAATTGGGAAAACACTCACCGAGACGATGAATCGACGATGGAAGTCGAAAACGGCCAATTTCAAGATAAACCCAATTTTTGATCAATTGGCTGCATGAAAGATCAAATAAAATGATGGATGAGTTTCTTGGATGCTAGAACAAGTGACGTGAATGGTTTTGACGAAAACCCACCAGAGAGAGATGGCATGGTGGAGGGAATAGGCCGGTGCACAAGCACGGGCTACAACTTCATGAAAGCTTTGCGTGGTGAGAGGGGATGGCTAATATTTGGCATAGGGGTAGAATGTGAGGAGGAACTCCTATTTATAGGGCAAGATCAAGAGAAATGGAATTGAAATGGCCCATTTCATGTAATATCGGTTTTTTTAACTTTAAATGCAAAAAAACTGAAAACTGATGTTTAACGGCTAGAAAACTGAAAAACAAATTGATTCTAGCAGTGATAGGATGTTCTCTTGCATGGAAATTAATTTTAGTTTTGGAGGGAAATCATTTTTGGCATGAATGGCAATGGCTTTGAGTTTCTCGGGTGAAGAAAAGAGGAGAGAGAGAGAAGTAGTTGACGCTGGATGGAAGATGAGAAGGAGGGAGACAAGAGGGAATAAAATGGAAGGAGGGAGAAAGAAACCAAGAAAGGAAGAGAGGGCCGCTGGTTGTTATCGATTGGAACTAATGGTTGAGCGTGCTCTAGATGGAATAATGGGTTTCCTTTGGGAACCCTTTTCTTTATTTTTTGAAAGAGAATTACTAAGAAAATAGATTGGACACAAAAAATTAAAATGGACATTTTCCGGAGATTTAGATTTTTTTTAGAGATTTGAATTTTCATAATTAGAATTTAAATTTGGGAATTCGGATTGGGTTCGGGATTTTGATATTTTCTTCCAGTATTACACAAATAATCTAAATAAAATCTGAACACTGTTAAATAATTAATTTGAAATTAAATTTTTAGAGAAAATAATTTTTTTGGGACGTTACACTCTAGCAAGAAAAAGGAATGTAATTACTGAGGGTCCTATGCATTGACACTCAAGGTGGAGGTGAAGAGGTTAGAAAAACACTACAAAATTCCTTGGTCCACCAAGAATGAGAAGAATATTGTCATGCATGTGTTGCTTTTATGGACATCAGGCTCCTTCAATCATTGGTGCTAAGAAGTGGCAAAGTGTTTTATTGGAACAACATTTCTAGATTTAATCTGAATCTCTGCGTTGAGAGACTATGTGGAGGTAACCCCAGTTGTATGATGAGTAATTGACACGTGCTCTGGAAAGTTTGAGTTTGTTTCGGGCATTTTGTGCTATCTACTGGTGCTAATGTTTGATTATAATATTTTGTGTGGTGCTATGTGATATGTTTTCTTGTTTGTGATGGCTGCAGGACTTTGAGATGGAGTCGTGGCGAGACACGTGGTGACCAAACTAGGCACAGGCGGTGCTGAGGTCAGAGCGGTCGAGATGTGTCGAAGACGGCGAGGACTCGAAGTGGTTGCGAGGCTTGGACGGCAAGAAATGAGAAAGCTTCCAGGAAGGTGCAGGAATTGCATTTTGGTAAATGCGCAAGGCTGCATAAAGGAAGCGGATTGGGTTTGAGATTAATGGGTAAAGTGAGGAGTTGTTGAGAGCTAATAGGTAAAGTGTGTTGTAAACCCATTAGTGGAGGCTATAAATAGAGGGTGCTCTCTAGTGGAGAGGGTTGAGAGAATGTGTTAGGTTTTCAGTTGTTGTCTCTCCATGTGCACTTGAGTTGTATGGGTGTTTAGGGCAGCACTTGTGTTTTTTCTTTTGGGTGTTCTTGAGTAGTGAGATGGGATGAACTAGATGTAATCATTCCTCTCTCTTTGATCCCGTATGAGATACTCTTTGTTTGAGTTGTCATATTTTTCTCCTCTCCTTGCCAACATATGTTCTTGATTTCTTGTGTTCTTTTGTTTCTACTCTGAACTATGAATACGTCCTCAAAGCTTCTTATCTAGAAAACTCACGAGAGCAATTATCCTTTTGTTGGACAGACCCTTTTGGTTTTGATTTAATATTTATTTCTCAGAGCTGTGTTAATTTCTTGTGTTTTAGAACTACTGCTTGATGCTTTTTGTGTTGGGAGTTCATCTCAAGGTCAGTTGACCAGTTCCTTCCGAAGAACACAGAAACAGGTTTCAATGGGTGCTTCATTCTCCTGGTTTTCGGCTGCTCCTTCAGTCTTTTTGTGATGTCTTTTGCTGTTCCTTTGCAGATTTGATCTGGGATAAGATTTCAGTCCGTGTGCAGACTGCAGTTCGGTCATCTGCCCTTTCATACTGCTGTCTTTGCATCATTTTCAGCTTGCTATTTTTGTGTTGTTTGCTGTTTATTTCTTGTGTTCACTGCTGCTGTTCTTTCGGTTCCAAGTCCAACAATCTTTCAGTTTTTCTTCTGTTCTCTGGACTACCTTCCCTGCTGTTTTATTCTCAGTTTTCCACTTTCAGGAGGTGTGCTTTCGGTTAACCAGTGCAGTTCTTCTCTGCTTGCTGTTCTCTGTACTTTCGGTTTAAAAGAGCTGATCTCTGTCTTCTTTGGCAGCAGTCTGCAGTTTTTCTTTACAGCTGTTGGACACAATGTTTGGTTGCTGCAGTACTACATTTCGGTCAAGTCTGCAGTCTGGTTGATTGAAGAGTTGTTTTGTGGTGCTTCAGTTTATTTCTCCTTTTTTGATTTTAGTGGTGTTTTATTTTCTTAGGTTTCGGCTACTGTTATCCTTTTTCTTGCCGCCAGTTGGTCTGTTCCTTCCAAGTCTTGGGGACAATAATTGAAAAACAAACTCACAGCTTATTTTGGTTCAGACCATCTTTCTAGTAATTATCATGCTATGATTTTCATTTCTGCAACTAAGTCTTTTTGTGTTGAGAAGATTTTGTTGGTCTAGTATTGCCTCTTCCGTGAGTTTCTTCAGTTCTTCGCTAAAATTGGTATTGGAGTACAGTAAGCAATTTCTCTTTGTCTTCATAGCTGCTATAGCTATCTGAGAGGAAGAAAAGTTTGTGGATATTCCGAGGCGATTTTTGAAGGCACCATTCACCCCATCTGTTACCAATTCCGATCCTTCATATGTATCTTCTATTAACAAAGATGATGGACAGAGACGCAACAAGGAGATGTTGGGCCCTCATAGCCCATCTGCAATAAGAGAAATAGTTGGGTTGTTTGCACGGATGTCGTTAATCCCCAATCCTTCTTACTTCATCTAGTGATCATGGTGACAACAGTGCCCTGTACTTGGGCAGCCTTGTGGAGATTGGTGAGGGAATTAGCAATACAAATGTGGAGAGCATACGAGGAATTAGGTCTATAATCTTTTTGATGAACAAGACTGAGTTGTTGCATGTGCACGACAATTCTTCCATCACCAATGTTATCCCTGAGCACATGTTGTCCATAGGAGATGAGGGAATTAGTTGCTGTCATCTCAAGTGGTGTCATGTCAACAGATGCGATATCGTCTACTTTGAAGAACTAGATACCTCATGGGCAGCTGACCTCCCGATGGTGCACTGCATTTAGATTAAAGGAAGGGTAGGCATTATCAAGACACTCCTGCCCACCCGAGGCTCAGGTTTCTCCTCTCGTTGTCATGGGCTACCTTATTCTCTTATTTTCCCAGCTTGCAGACCCTTCACATCGTCTACTGTGGTGATCTCAAGCATGGAGGCAAAGATTCTAAACAGAATAGCTACTAACCATCGAGAAGGTATACTAGAATTCCCAAAACTGAAGCACATCTACTTGCATGAGCTCGCTAGTCCACAGCAGATATGCGAGGCCAAGATGTTCGCTCCTGAGCTCAAAACCATCAGGATCAGGGGCCGCTGGGGCCTCCCGGCCATCGACTCCCACCACCAAGAGGGCCGCCTATGTTGGAGCCGATCAAGGAACTCGGCTCAGATCACGCGCGGTTTTCTCCGGACGCGGCAAGCGCGATGCTTAGAACTAAGAACAAACACACGAGAGACGATTGTATTTTTCACTGCCTGTTTGATCCTGTTTGATTGCAGGAGGCGCTGCCTATTCCTGTTCAAGAGGTGCTGCCTTGCTTTGATTGCAAGCGCTGCTTGTTTTTGGGATGATTACAAGAGGCGTTGCCTCCATGCTTTTATAGGAGACATGGCCGCACAACAAACGGAAATCATCACCGACCGGAACAAAGAATACAAATACGAGACGGTTCCGTATACGATACGTATTCCTCCGTCCGTGTCGCACACAGCAAGATTAGAGCAAACATTCACCCCCTTAATCTTGTTGTACTTGAATAACGCCCAGACGCAGACGGAGCTCCACGAACTTCACCCGGCCAAGTGCCTTGGTCAGAATATCTGCCAGCTGCCCTTCAGTGCCGATGTGGTCAATGTCGAGTCTCCCTTCTTCATTGCACTCGCGTATGAAGTGATACCGAGTGTCAATGTGTTTGCTGCGATCATGATGGACTGGTTCTTCTGAGCTCAATCGCGACTTGTTGTCCACCAGCAGTTTGAACTTCTGAACGCTAGTGCCAGTCAGCTCCCCGATCAGCCTGCTCAGCCATACTCCTTGACATGCGGCTGTAGCAGCTGCGATGTATTCCGCTTCACACGACGAGAGAGCCACCACCTTCTGCTTCTGCGACGCCCAAGTGATGAGGTTCGGACAGAGGAAGAAAACCACGCCCGTTGTACTCTTGCGCTCGTCAATGTCCCCAGCATGATCGCTGTCGCTGTAGCCCACCAAGTCTTGATGCAGACCTCGCCCCTTTGCGTACCGGCAGCCGTAGCCGATCGTACCGGCCAAGTAGCGGAGAATGCGTTTCACCGCCACCCAGTGCTGCTCCGATGGTGCTTCCATGAACCGGCTCACCATTCCTACCGCGTAGGTAATGTCTGGTCTAGTGTTGACGAGGTAGCGGAGACTCCCGATGATGCTCCTGAACTTGGTTGCGTCTACGGCGGTGACACCGTCTCGCTTGCTGAGCCGTACTCGGTTCTCCATGGGCGTGTCGCAGGTGTTGCATCCTGCCAGTCCCGCTTGCTCAAGGATCTTCGCTGTGTATGCACCTTGGCACAGCGTGATCTCCCCATTCTTCTGCTTCACCTCGATCCCCAAGTAGTAACTCAAGAGACCAAGATCGCTCATCTCGAAACGCTTCATCATCTGTTGCTTGAAGACGGTGATGTCATCATTGTTTGGCCCGCAGATGATCAAGTCGTCGACGTACACACCCACCAGAAGGAGAGAGTCACCGTCTCCTTTCTTGTATACGGCGTGCTCGAGCGTGCTCCGCTTGAAGCCGAGTTTAGCCAGCTCCTGGTCCAACCGTGCGTTCCACGCACGCGGGGCCTGACGCAGTCCATAGAGTGCCTTCTTTAACTTCAACACCTTGCCAGCTTGTTTGTCGTCGATGAAACCCGGCGGCTGTTGGACGTAGACCTGCTCGAGAAGATCACCATTCAAGAAAGCGGTTTTAACATCCATATGGTGTACCTCCCAGCCACCGTGCGCGGCGAGCGCCAGTAGCAACCGCACAGTCTCCATCCGTGCCACTGGTGCGAACACTTCGTCGAAGTCCACCCCCTGGCGCTGAGCATACCCTTTAGCGACCAGTCGAGCTTTGTGCTTCACGATGTTGCCGGCTGGATCTCTCTTCACTTTGAACACCCATTTTAGCCCAATGGCACGATGGCCACTTGGAAGCTCCGACGGTGTCCAAGTCTTGTTCTCGCGGATCGACTCCAATTCGGCCTCCATTGCCTTTCGCCAGCATGGTTCCGCTAGCGCCTGCTCGACGCTGCTTGGTTCATCCGCGCCCAGCAAACACAAGCCACTATACTTGAAATCATGGATTTCGTCAGTAGTGCTGTAAATATTCGACAGCGTTCGGTACCTGAGAGGCATGTTCTCTGAATTTGCTTCTCCATCAGTTGGCGGGGTCGCCCACTCAATGCCTAATGACGTCGATGGTATTGTCGTTGTGGGACTTGGTGCAGGTGTAGCTGGTGATCCCGGATTCGGCAACCCAGTCGAATGTGATGTGCCTGGGGTCTGAACTTCTCCTGCCTGCATCTCCTGAAAATCTTCAGTGATGCCTGTTGTTGGACCACCAACAGTGGCCGGGATCTCGACATAGAACGTCTCCACCACATCTTGCTCATCACCGGTGCTGCTCCAATCCCATGATCGATCCTCTTCAAACACCACGTCACGGCTGATGTGCAACTTCTTCGCCACTGGATCAAAGACTCGGTATCCTTTTGTCCCTGGCTCATAACCGAGAAATACCATCTTCTTGGACCTGTCCGACAACTTGCTCACGCCGGGAGCTATGTTCTTCACATGGACCACACACCCAAAGGTGCGCAGGTGATGCACACGGGGCTTCTTGCCGAACCACGCTTCATATGGGGTGACGCCATCGAGGCTGTTCGTTGGCGAGCGGTTCAGTACATAGACGGCAGTTACCACAGCCTCGCCCCAGAAACGCGCTGGAACGCCCTTGCTCTTGAGCATGCACCGAGCCATCTCCACCACTGTCTGATTTCGACGCTCCACCACACCGTTTTGCTGCGGTGTGTACGATGTGGTGGTGTAGTGCTTGATGCCGGACTCGTTGCAGAACACGACGAAGGCGTTGGAGTTGAACTCGCCTCCACGATCCGTCCTTACTCCCTTCAGTCGCCCGCCATGTTCAATCTCTGCGCCAGCCTTGATCTTCTTGATGTAGTAGAGTGCCTGATCTTTGGTACTCAGCAGTTCCACCCACATGAAACGACTGAAGTCGTCAACGACGAGTAAGAAGAAGAGCTTGCCTCCAGGCGTTGGTGGCGTAATCTGGCCGCAGAGATCCGCATGGAACAAATCTGGTCCATGTTGCGCACGGAACGATGTCGCCCGCGGGAACGGAGCGCGATGTTGCTTGCCGAGGGTGCATCCGTCGCAGACCTGTTCAACCCGGTTTATCACCGGAATGCCGTCCACCATGCTCTTTGTGCCGAGTTCGCGGAGCACCCTGAAGTTGAGATGCCCGTAACGGGCATGCCATCGCCACGCTTCGTCGTCGGCCTTCAACAACAGGCACACCGGTGGAGCCACCGCCACTTCATCGTATAGCCTATTGCCGTGCACGAGCATCGATAAGCAAAGTGTGTTCTGGTCGAACACACAAAGCCCGCTTTTCTAACACGATCTTGCATCGCCTCCTCCAATTGCCCTAGGCTCACAATGTTACTTCTCAACTTAGGTATAAAATAGACCTCAGTTAGTACCTTGTGCTCATGATGACGTCCTTCCATGATCATCGACCCAAGCCCGCAGATATCCACGTGCGACCCGTCACCAAAACGAACGGTGCCGCTCACGGTCTCGTCAAGATGTGCGGCGCCGATCGATCGCTCGTCATGTGGTTGCTGGCTCCGAGTCCGTGTACCACGTGTCATCATCGCAATCAGTCGGGATCACTTGCTGCTCGTTGAGGTAGACGACTTGCGACGCCGCCCGAGCCGTGACACTCACTGAAGCCATCAGTAGCGCCAGTTGCTCGATGTCGGCCTTGGCCAAGTATGCCTCCTCACGACGCGCCTTCTTGGGCCTCTTGCACTCCTGGGCCCAGTGTCCGTGGATGCCACAGTTGCGGCATTTACCCTTCCGACGAGGAGTGCCCTCCGAGGTCAATTTGACGGTGGTGTCGCGGCCCTCCGGCCATGCTCCACCCTTGCTCCTCCAGTGGGAATTCGCGTTGCCTCCTTCCTTGCTCAATGAGGATTCTGGCGTTAGCCGATGCCTGTGTTTCGCCAACCAGTCCTCCTCGGTGAGCATGAGCCGCCCGGTTCTATCCACGATCCGTTCGACGCTGGTCTCGAAACGGTCTTCCGCCGCGCGCAGCCTTCCAGCGAGTTCTTCGATCGAGAGTGTCTTGATGTTGCAGAACATCTCGATCGAGACCGCAACCTGGTTGTACTGCGAAGGGACCACGCGAAGAATTTTCTTGACGACACGTGTGTCGTCGATGGAATCACCGAGCGCTCGAAGATTACTGGCGAGGCTGGAAATTCGCATTACGAAATCGTCGACAGCCTCACCATCCTTGAACGCAATGTTCTCAAAATCCTTGAGCAGCTTCTGTGCATTGACCTCCTTGACACGCTCTACTCCAAGGCGCATCGTCTTCACCGCTTCCCATGCCTCCTTGGCGCTCTTCTTGGAGCCCAAGATGGAGTACATGTCGGACGGTACGCCCCGGATCAATGCGGCCAGCGCGAGACGGTCCTCGCGCCGCTCCACCTTGCCGGGCTCGATCGCCTCCCAGAGTCCCATCGCCTCCATGTTGATTTGCATCAACAGGGCCCACTCGTTGTAGTTTGTCCTCGTCAACATCGGGTACACCACCGACGCGCTCGCCTCCTTCGCCATTCGCTGCAGCCCGACGTCGCTCGACTTGGTGTCGCTGCTCCCGTCGGTTGGCTTCTTGCCGTTGTCGAAGCGCGGCTTCTTAGGAGGTCGAGGTGGTGACGGTGGACTGCTGCTGCCGCTCATCCGCTGTTGGAGACCGCCTTAGCCTGGACGCTCTGATACCACTTGTTGGAGCCGATCAAGGAACTCGGCTCAGATCACGCGCGGTTTTCTCCGGACGCGGCAAGCGCGATGCTTAGAACTAAGAACAAACACACGAGAGACGATTGTATTTTTCACCGCTCGCTTGATCTGTTTGATTGCGTGAGGCGCCGCTATTCTCGCTCAAGAGGCGCCTTGCTTTGATTGCAAGCGCTGCTTGTTTTTGGGATGATTACAAGAGGCGTTGCCTCCATGCTTTTATAGGAGACATGGCCGCACAACAAACGGAAATCATCACCGACCGGAACAAAGAATACAAATACGAGACGGTTCCGTATACGATACGTATTCCTCCGTCCGTGTCGCACACAGCAAGATTAGAGCAAACAGCCTAGCTATGGACTGCTAGAAGGACTGGTGAGAGAAGCTAGAGTGGGACAGGCGTGTGTATTACCGCACTAGTTCTAAATCAAAACTAGTACACACAGTCGAACAGTGATGATTACATAACCAAACAACGCTTTATTTGAATAATAAAGAGTACAAGCCTTACGACTACTTATTACAACTAAGGTTACAAGACCTCTCAAACTTACAAAACTCAGCAGAAGCAAAATAAAACTCTGACGAGGGTCCATCAGTACGTCATAAACAATTGACTGGGGAAGTGCAACCTAGCACTCCGAAAAGCCTTCGTCGACGCCACACGTGAAGTAGCCATAGTCTCCTTCTGTGTCTTCATATTCCTCTAAGATTTATTTGCATGCAACATGTGAGTATATAGAGTACTCCGTAAGTTTTGGGAAAATGCACTTATATGCAAGGCTTAACAATGGAAGGATACTATGGTTCTTTTGTACAAAGCATCATTTTATTTTAATTACTATTATATAATTTTCAAAGCATCAATTTAACAGAGTAATTGTAATAACTGAAACTACATAAATTTTCTAGTGAAGGTTCTAGCCACCTACACTCGTAATAAGGCTCTATATGCCAAGGTTTAGGAATACGAATTCTATCCACCCGCACTGGCTCCATCTGCCAGGATACACACCCAAGAGTTCTAACAACTCCTGAGTTGCCAAAAGATTTTATTTTAAAACCAAAACCAAATATCTACTATGTGAAAGCACATATTACCTGCCCTTGATCGTGGACATGGCTATTTGAATAATTTTACACTTTGTAGAGATTATATATCTTTACCCACAAGGTATGATCACCCATATTATCACCAGATAAGCATACTTCCTTTGGTGTGCAACGGAGAGATTATGACATGGCTGTTACAATGTATTTCTTTAATAAGGCTACACCCGCTAAGGTTTTCAGCACTGTGAGGTTCTATCCACCCGCTCTGGAAGGCCCCCTCTTGCGCCATCACGTCAAAGGCTTCTATCCAGCTCACTTGACCATGTGCCACCGAATGGTGCAACCTATGTTGGTTTGATGCAAATTAGTTGTCCACGTCATACCTATTTAGACTTGTGATTATACGGTAGTGCTCATTTTGGACAATCACAAGTGTTGGTCCTTAATTGACTAGGGTGTGAAACTTTTACAATATAAGTTCTCGTGCTCAATCCACACCAATCCAATTTTACCATCCACCTAAATCTTAAATAATTTTTACAATTTTAAAAACCATTGGCAATACCTATTGCCCAACATTTGATAAAAACAATTGTATAAAGATTTGATAATATTATTTCCACCCATAGGATGATATTGACTGAAAAGCTTGTCTAAGAAATTCTACCATTCTAAAATTAATCAAACAGTTATATAATCTCAATACTACTATCAATATAAATGAGGGTATAACAATATCGGATTAACTGACAATGTTAAGACAAAAGCTATCATTTTATGCAATATAGCAATGCATTTAAAGTTGAAATAATAAAATGATTTTGATAAACATAAGAACAATGTGGTAACCGGAGACTTACTTTCACTGATGTAAAATGGTGCTTCTTCTTGCTGGTTTGGGTACTCTTCAATAACATCAAGTCTAAACCACAAAACGGGAACGAATAAACAAACAAATCAATAAATAAAATCATAAAAATACAAAATAGGTTATAGAAGGTATATTAGGATTTTATAGGAATTTAGGAACTTGATTCATTCAATTCAGAGTTTGGACAATGGAGAACGGATCATCAAAAGATTGAACAAAATCGAAAACATTGAAAATTCATAAAGAAGGGAATATTCCTTGGCATCTTCTTTTCAGGCTGGTTTTTGAATTGAATTGTGGATGACAAGTGGGGCCATGCTGTAAGTGAGAGGGAAAGTGATGAAGACAGCAAATCTCAGGAGAAACAGAGGAGGCTCTAGAGGCATGGCAGGGGCAATGCATGGAGATGATAGTGTCGCTGGCAAGGAGAGGTGTAGAAGGCATGGGAAATTGGCCAAATGGGTTGCTGGAGACCCGAGGAAGGATTGGGAGGTTGCGGCATGGCAAACGGAGAATAATGGTGGCTGGGGCGGCGCTCAGCGAGGCCGCCATGTGTGAGTTGACGTGGGCGGTGGTGCTCCAACGAAGAACGTGTGAGCATGGACATGACCTCAGCACGTGGAACAAGTTGGTGGGGTTGGCTTGTGTCGAGACCCGAAATGCAAATTCGGACTCTCTGTATATACCGCACTAGTCCAGGATCACGCTAGTGCACACAGTTAAACATAGATGAAATCATAACCACATGCACGATAAAATAAAGGGAAGCTCGAATATCAATAAATATCAAAGGTACGACCTTATGGTCAAGCTCACAATCTCACTAGCTTGAAGGGCTTAACAAAAACTAGCAGCGAAAAACCAAAATAAAACGTAGTAACCATTCAACATACCCACAGGCAACCGACTTGGATGTGAAGTCCTAATCCACGAAGTCGCTGAAGTAACAACCTTCTAGAACCTCCTACTGGTACAACTCCTCCTCCTCAACTAAGTAACATGGGCATAAAGCCATGAGTACATTGGTACTCAGCAAGTCATTTGTAACAAAAGAATGCAATATAATATGCCAAGCTTACCAATGGAGGACTGAAAGGTTAATTTGCATAAAATGCTATTTTGAAGTAAATAAGATAAATAGATTGAGAGTGAACTTTAAAGAAAACAATAATAAATAAGTAAACAAAGAAATTGAAATAAACCACTTGTGAACCTCCCATCCACAAGTTAAACCAACAGTGAATTAAACTATTCACTGACTAACCACAATCCACGAGTTTTCATGAAATCATGGCTATTCGAATAGTTTTACACTCTGCAGAGATTGCACAACTGTACCCTCACCATGTGATTAATCTTAGCCTAAGAAAATCACAAGGTCTTTATAAAGTTCAATTTCAACTCAATCCTGCCCACTAGGGGTTTCGCATCACACCCCCCTTGCGCCTCATAGAAATCAGCAACCATATTCATCACAATGGCAAGATTAAAATTGAAATATCCCAAATTAATCAGCCAGGTCTATCCTATACTAGACATGTGGTTTGCACGATAAAGCTTATATCAATGACACACAAAGTTAAGTCCTTAATATTACCCGGGCGAGACATTCACTTAGATCTTGGACCTTGACCTGATATGACAATTAGAAAGATGAATGATGCCTTTAAATTTAATCTCTCAGAAGGTATCCCATAACATTCACTACACTAGCTATGGAAACTAGGAAGATCATATTTGCTTACAAACAAAAAACTCACAAAAGCGCGGATGCAAACGGAGTTCAATTTCTCAAAGCCGGTCAGACCACTATGAGAAAGCAGTCGGACCGACCAAGTGGTCTGACCGGCCTCTGGTCAGACTGCAAGTCTAGGGGCGGTCGGGCTGCACCACTGTTCTCGGAACTCGAAATCAACCTGAGCCAAAACAAAAAATGGTGCAATCTTTAAAATATATCTTCAAATGATTTAAAGCTTTGCAGAAACCTTGCTTCTAGAACCTAATCCATCTAAGAAAGGCATGAATCTTGGCTAAATTTTCAACAATTCCTCAAAATAAGTAAGGTTGCATTAAAACTAAGCAAAACTTAGGGACTTGATATATGATTTACTCATGAGTTGAAAATAGTCAAGATAGCTCTAGATGAGTTTCCATATATCACAATAAGCAAGAACACCTAAGGATTTGAGACCAAAATCTTAGGAACAAGATATCATTAGAAGAGCTCTAAATCAAACTAAATCAAGCAACCTTTAATATCTTGTTATAGTTAATCCCTAGATAGATGAAATATTATCCTCATGAAATATCTTTATCACTTACACATTCTTAGAACCCAACAAAATCAAAAGAGAAGGATAGAGGGTAAAACAATAACCAAAACAAGTGCAAAATTAACGAGAGCTTGAACATACAATTTAGGATGAACAAGATTGATCTATTGTAACTTGTAGATGATTCCCTAGTTGGACCACTACATTTTCCATGGTGGTGATGTCGGTGGGGTAACAGGCGGAGTGCAGAGCCCTACAGCAATGACGAGGCCCAACGGCAACAGCAGGACCAACTTCATCAATGCGGTGTGATCCATCTTGTGTATCATGGTTTGCTTGGTTTCCCATTTCTTGCTCTCGATGGATGTTGGTGGGCATTAAAGACTGGGGATTTTGGTGTGATCCATCTTGTGTATCATGGTTCATCTTGTGTGTCCAAAGATGATACCGGCGATTGGAGCCAAATGCTGGGTTGGATTCTCATTCCATTCCTTACTTCAACCAACCAAAGTCTGCTTTTGCTCAATCTATTTCCAATTCCAATACAATTTATGACTGCATTTACATTCGAGCCAAACACCACTTTGTTTAATATGTTTCGAGATAAAACAGTCAGAACTAAGATCTCGTAGATGACAATTTAATACAGGATAACAGAAGGTTGACCATTTTGCCATTCAAATGGGAAACATCAGCATTTCAAATTTCTTAGTTTGGGTTGAAGAAAGGCACTCCTCTCTCGAGTGCACATCAATTTCTTCAATATGGAAACAAAACTATCACAACCAATTACATCCACATGCAGCCAAAAATATACATAATCCACAAATTCTTGGCTAGCATGTAGTAGGGCATGAACTTGGGTTGAAACATTTACCTCCATGCAGCAACGAATCGATAATCCACAAATTCCTGGGTAACATGCACCTAGGCATGAACCTGTGAAAGCAAAGTAGAAGCACAGTTCAAATGTAAATGGCTTTGAAGCTTGAATGTCATGTAATTATCTTATTCTAAGCACATACCAAAAAAATATGGATCTTGGCGGTGACAAACAAACATGCAATCAACAAAGATTAAGCAAATGCAAATCATAAAGGGATACAGAACAATAGCTCTAAGCCTCTAACCCATCCATTCTACTTTCTTTTGAGGAAATGCGAGGTGATCCCCATACCAATATCTAGAGGTGTGACTTGGCAAACACTTTGTAAAATGGTACAACCAACCTTTTACTTCAGAATAGGTAAAATATCTAGGCTCTATTTGGATAAGAACAATAATGATCATTTTGGCAAATGTGAAACTGTTCAGCGACAAACAACAGACAAGAGGGGTCTATACAAACTTCCATTTGTGTCCCACTGAGGGAAAAACAAAAGCGACAAAGATTGCATGTAGATACCCAATACCACATAACAATGGAACATAGGTAAAACAGGAAGTAAGTATACACAATTTTGCAAACAATAGCATGGTCCACCAATAGCTGCAGCAATTCTAGGAGAACATGAAGCAAAATTAGATGCTAGGAAATTACCATATACCCACTTTCCCTATCTCTTGTAATCCATGCATCGGCACTTGTTGCTCAATGTGAGTACCACCCCACCATCGGCAAGCTGAAAACTTCATCTTCCTGCTCCGACAAGGTTCCAAGGACTAATATGTAATTTTTACTTTTACCAGGGACCTTTCTGTAATATCTAGGTGTACTGCTGCTTCAATTTTGTTAGTGAAACAAGAGCTAGGGCCCTCGGGCCTTTCCTGCCTTAAAAAAAAAAGTGAAACAAAAATTAATGTAAAATTCCTCCAAAATATGCATAAACATTTAACTATTTATATTTGCTCTATGACTGCCATACTCTCACTCAGGCATTTCCGGTAGAAAGAATAGCTCTATACCCTTGTTGTAGACTTTGGTTCCCATGTGACTGCATATTCAATTATTTACTGGAACATTTATGAAACATTTGATATGTAACAATGGAATTATAAATAATGTGGATAACATGGGGCACTGCATACATTTGTCTGTTAGTGCTCTATAGCATCACTACCATATTATAAGAAGTCACTACTCAGTAAATTTTTGCCTGCCATCTCTGAAAATGTAAGAGAACAGCTGTGACACTGCAGTTTAGTGATCCATGCGTGGAACAACATCTAATTAGGTAGACTTGGAAGCAACCACACAAACAAAAGATCTATGCATATGAGAGCACTACATACCAGACATTATTCTTGAGGTGTCCAAGTCAGTAACTTCAAATAGTTGACATTATTCTTGAGATGTCCAAGCCATCAACTTCAAATAGGAACAAGGTTAATACAATGGTTGCCGCTCAAATCCATCACTCAAAATCTAACACCAAAACAGAAATAATGAGCAGAAGTTTGGCATTAATAAAAGTTGATCTAAATAGCTTGAATCCATAACTTTCCTTCATAAAACTATGAAAATTGGTGATATAACTGAAACCTACTACTTTAGACCAATACCATTATGAAATTACATTAGACCAATACCATTATAAAATTACAGAAATTTTAATATATAGGATTGCATATACAAAAGAATTCCATTTTGTAGAGTACATCTCCATAAGATAGCATCTGGACAAGGGGGTCAATACCCAACAATGCCCATCCAAGAACTTCTGTCCCAAAATTCAGAAGGAAAAGAGAAAAACTTTAGCAACCTAAGAATGCCTATTTGTCATGTCTTGAGTATGAGACAGACTGTGTATAAAAAACAAAAATTTTAATAATACCAGTCTAGGCCCCGCTCCAAAGAGCTTCTGCTTCTGCTTCTAGCTTTTTAATTTCGTCTTTTCTGGCTTTTTAGTATTTTGGGATTTTTTGCATTTTCTTTTTCCTTTATTCCTTTGCATTGTCTATAATGATATAATTTTTTTTCATTTTTAAATTTTTTAAATTTAATTACACTGAAAAAAGCTAACAACAATTATATGAATTATTTTCTGAACTCGAAAAAATGACATAATAATACAATTAGAAGTTTTTGCAATCATATATCATGGGACATAAAAAGGTAGCTAAGGTAGTGACACACAGATCTAATCATTTTTCTGCTAATCACATATGTATTCTTTTGAAGACTGTAAGGAACTTAATTTATGGGCAAAAGAGTACATGTTAGATGAAAAAGGATTACACACAAGATAGAGCTATTACACAATCAAAGAGGTCACTTGTGTTCTTGTTGCAGGGACCGTTTTAAAGTTTTAACACACCAATAGCTATAGCTGTAAGTAGTTTGAACTCTCTGCAAAAATATAATGAAGATATCAATGCATATAACAGCACATAAATATATTGCAGTAACCAGGGATATGGAAAAAAAATAAAAAATGGCTAGTTATTCCCAAAGATGAAAAAATGTGCTGCAAGAGAGCACTAAATTTCACATTCTGTTCTTCCAAAATACTATATTGATTTTCCTTTCTAAAATAAGAAACCAAACCTACCTTAGACCCTGAAGGTGGATTTAATCTAATATGAAATTTCATTTTGCTGCCATCAGTTCAAGTTCAGAAGTGGATGGCTACATGTATGAAAGAACAAATGTCAATTAATCTACGTTATGCGGATACTTTCCAAAATCGGTATATACATATAAGATATCGTATCGGATATGGATACTCTACCGATACATATCCTGCACGTATCCTTGAATTTTTTATTTTCCAAAAAAAGAAAACAATTTCCAATACCTGTCCGATACTTTTCTGATATCTCTTAGACCTAATAACCAGCCTTCAGCCCTGACTCCCTGTTTCGGTCCATCCATCCGGCTCCATCCTTCCCCACATAGAAGAAATTGTTTCCTTCTGCCCAGAATCTTGTGTAGATGGCTGTATCTAACTTGTACTAAGCTATATCTGGTGTTGTAATGTATTATTAATTCTTAGTTATTGGATTTTAGCCGTATGAAATAGTGCACTAGTGCATGCTCCCTGAAATCATGTATTACATGTAATGGCATCTTAATCTATCTTTGTGTGAGGCTAATTGCAATGACAACACAAGATGAAGTGGTTGCATGGATTTGTTATATTTTTGATGCTGTTTAGCTATCTTAGCAATCTAATATAGGTCTGTAACATGAAACTCTAATATAGAGGGACACAATATATATCATGAAACTACATTCCTCTTGTCTGAAACATGTAAATATAGGTCATTGAAATGGAATGTTAGATCTAGTACCTTCCAATATTTTGTCCTTGCAAAAGAACTATCAGCTCATTCAATGTTTGAACTTTTCAGACATAGCATCTGGTGATGGTATTGATGGATTTGGAGGCTCGAAAGCGTCATGTAGCATTGGAGAACCAAGCAATTTACTACATCAATATTAAGGTATTCACGGTTTCTCAATTACTTATAAGAATTCATAAATTTCTGATTTATTTTATATTTATTATATATATAAACATATCGTCGTATCGGTGTTTTCAGGAAAATAGCGAATCGCGGTATTGCCATATCCGTATTTGTATCGGGGTATCCAGACATCACAGCAATTAATTAATCAATGTGAGAGTATTTGGATGAGAGAGAGACAGCTTTGCGATTTTTTGGATTTAGTTCAGATTGAGAGGGTTTGTTTTCGATAGTTTTGGATTTCGTTCAAATCTGAACTAAAGCCTAAGGATTTGGATGCAAATGCCACCTATCCAAAGTCCAAACAGACCCTCAAAGAATTACACAGATAAGCGTGCATCTACACAGGAGGTGCCATACTTTTTCTAGAAAGACAGCTTGTCCATCGTGTAAGCAAACTTCACCTTCTTGTCGACACTACTACACAAGAATTCCGCCGTATGCTAGACTAGAACAAATATATCTACTACTTAAAAGAATCAATTGGTGGCTTATACGCTTCTATCTTTTCTCTACCTCCCCTCCTTGAAAAAAATCATACAATTGTGCCTCCTCTACCGCTGCCTCCTCTCCCATCCGCCCTCCCACCGGATTAGCTCTCTCGCCATGATTGCTAAATCCGGATTAGTTTTACATGCCCCTGGCCGGATCTCCTTGACTGCACCGCGCTCTCCTGCCAATGGGGGTTGCAAATGCTGCAAATGCTGTATGAGTTCCACTGGTGCCAGGATCGATGCACAAGCAAAATGCAGTAAAGAACCTCAACTTGTGGTCGAAAATCATGGTTCATGTATTAATGAATTAACAACAGTTGTAGAAAATATGAATGGGTCTTTAATGGTCACAGAACAGGAGGGCAACTTGACTGTACAAGGGAAACATGAGAGTGGGAAGCAGCATAACTCTGTTGATGGTTGGCGTTCTACAAGTCAGCAGAGGAATGAAACACCGGCGTGCTCCGACTATCAAGCACAGGTGCCATAATGGACTGGTGAGCTGCCGGTTCCAGTCAAACCGGCCGCATGCAGTACATCAAAATTTGGGCCGCGCTTTTCACCATACCAGCAATTTATTTAGTCCACTTTACGATTTTCACCTATTCCAACGAATTGACGGTATTTCGGGTGAACTACAATTGTACTAGCTACTTATTTTTGTGCAAATTATGGTACTTGCATCTCAAACTGCCCGCATGCAGTACATCAAGAATTTGACCGGGCTTAGCACCGTACTAGCAATTTGTGTAGTCCGATTTACGATTTTCGCTGATTCCAACTAATTGACAGTATTTCGGGTGAATTCCAATTGTCTAGCTACTTATTTTTGTGCAAATTATGGAACTTGCGTCTTAAAATTTGGTGCACTTAACTATTGACGATTCTAATTTTAAAGGGGGCCTTGTATGCCAACTGAACTACTGGATATAGAGTCTACTATTGATGATATCCAAGCACTTCGGAACAGTTTTCAACAACAGGACGGCGATCAAAGTCATCAAAGTCACTTGAGCAGGACGGCGATCCCATCTTTGTTCTTTAGTTCAACCCCAAGCAAAGAACCACACATGCTTTGGTAAAAGCACCCCAAAGCCCAAACATAAGCCAATGGAAAAAGCTCATGAGTAAGACCATACGCAATGTGCTCATTGCAAATCTGCAACTAGGTAGCATTATTGACAGCTGCTTTCCTAGCTATCTCCATTCTTCCTCCTCCACCTGACATAAACGTCTCTCTTGGGAGGAAACAACACCAACATTCCTGTTATCTTATCAGCACAGAATACTATGTAGCTGCCAATTGAGGTACCGAGACTCTTCTTGCCCATGTTAATTGTTTACAAGTTGATTTTCGAACTAGTAAGTATATGGGCTAACAATGTCGATTCACATACGTAACTGATACGCTCTTGTAGGTGCTAGCAACTGGAGATCCATCTGGGTTAGATTTCTGGAACTTCTTGTGTTTGCTGGGCCTTCCTTGAGAAGTTCGCCATGCCAGAACAGGTATTTTATCTACGCACATATGCATGCTAGTTTCACAAAGCATAGTAGTATTCTTGTCAGTGAGTTTTTTTCGTATATGTACTCAACACTCTTTTTTTAAAGCAGAGTAGTATATGTATTTTGATTTCGAAATTGTGAACTTCATTTAGTCGGTTAGGGCAGTCCCAACCCAGAAACTATGAGATAGTTTCCATAGATGCCATGTCAGCAAGACACTGCTCAAAGAAATCATCTCTCCCAATGCCACTAGTTTTTTCTGGTCACCCTCATTAAATATTCTGATGCATCTTCTCTCTCCATCCTCTCTTTTCTCTCCATCTTCCGCCGACCGCACTCGCCACTCGGCAGACCGGTCTCTCGGCGTCGCCGCCGTCGCCTTGTCCGCCGCTCCCGCGGGCTCGCCTCGCTAGCCCCGCTCCGCCGCTCGGCTCGCCCGCGCCGCGCTCGGCCGCCACCGAGTGGCCGACCGCCTCCCCCTCGGCCCCTCCGCAGCTCCGCTCCGCCCTCCGCCTCCACGTCGAGCCGTCCTCCGTGCCGGGCCGCCGACCGCCCCGCTTCCTCCGCGCGGCTCGCGCTGAAGTCGCCGACCGCGGCGCCGCCTCCTTCTCGCCTTGTGCTCGGCAACTCCCCCGCAGCCACCCCCGCCGCCGCGTGCCTCCGTCGCGCCGTCTGGGTCTCCGTCTCCGTTGCGGGCGGCCTGGGCGACGGCGGCGCGGCCTGGGCGGACGGCGGCCGCGTCTACGGGCTTCGCGTGGCGAGCGGAGGCGGCGAGGGCGTTGATGGCACGGCGGAGGAAGAAACTACCCGTTTCTCCCCATCGCGAAATCCGTGATTTCCTTGTGCCTTGGATTTCGCGTCGACTTCGTTTCTCATATGAGAAACGGTTTCTTGTGTTTTTCTCCTCTTCCCTCATTAAATAAGATGCCATATCAGATTTTTTGCCTATGTGGCAGGGTATTTAATGCTATGGAAACTATCCTAGTTGGAGGGTTGGGACTGCCCTTATGCAAGTTAACACAATTACTCACGAGCAGGCATGAATTCTCAATTTAATGTTCCGGTCAAAACATAACGATTTAGTTGCATGACTAGGGCCATTAATTCCACCCTTTAGTATGTATGTTCCACCCGATAACTTGTAGCTCTGCCTGCACTTTTTGGGTGAAAACTGCTACACACGTGAAGTGACCTCAACTAACTGCCATCAATTAATGCAGCGGATTTATTCGAACACCATCGAGGGAGCGGTACAACTTATAACCCCTTATCTAGAGGATACGAGCAGTAGAGCACACAAGGCCATCTACTTTGACGGATGGCGTGGACTGGCTGCTTCAATGGTGCTTAGAGCCATAGCCAAGCACCCTCCGCCGTCTCTGAGGAAGATATTTGATAAGATCATCCACGTCGATTGCTCGAGGTGGAAAAGCCGAAGAGCACTCCAGAGGGCAATCGCGAATCAACTGAAGCTTCCTCAACTGAAGCACTCCAGAGTCATGGCTGTTCTTGATAGGCAAGACGAGGAGGATGATTTCAACGGGGTAGAAGAAGGCTCTAGAGCTGAGATAGTAGATGTCACAAGGGAGATCCATCGAACACTACAGGACAACAGATATTTATTGGTATTTCTTAATGGGAGCAACCACATAATTGACTTGAACGATTTTGGCGTTCCTCGACTTGAATGGATGGGTAGTAAATTGTTGTGGACCTTCAGGGGGAGGCTTCGGCTAAACCCAGAAATCAAAGAAAAAGTGGATGAATCACATCTGTATCTCTATTTTGAATTTAGTGCTCTCGGGTGGAAGTATTTATTACAGGAAGAGGCTAGAGAAGTTGCTTGGTACACAGGTAACCGTAGCGTCAAAGAAATAGCTGCAGAGTGTTGCTCATATATGTTGTCATTAAATTCTCGGGGTGGCAGCATCATGGACTACAACTGGGCTATCCATGCTTCCAGCTATTGGGTCTGCGATGGGATTATTGCACAAGGAGACCAAGATAGGGAAGAAGCATGGGATGCTGGTATTGCTCTGCAACAAGAGTTGCGATTGGAGGACTACTCATCTAGTACATTGCCCTTGTTTGGTCATGAATTGAGCACTCCTCGAAACCGTTGGATTTTTGTCACCAACTCCATGATTGTACCTCCAGAGTCAACGTCCTTTTTCCTTGCAGTCAAAAGTGGACCTGATCATCCATTAGATCCATTACCAAATGACATGTTCCACCAATCGGACAAACTTCGGGTGCTAAAACTATGTCGCTGCACCTTCAACTTTTCTTCATCTCCTTTCCATTGTTGTCGTAGCTTAAGATTCCTTGGATTAGATAGCTGCAAGGATCAACCACAAGAAGAAGCACCAAAACAAGGTAGACCAGAAATGGGATTTTTTCAGAGCCTGTGGGTCCTGGACATATGCAACACGGATTGGGGCAATACTATTGATTGGCGACGACTGCAGATCCTGCGCAAGCTTCGCATAATTGAGCCTACAAGCTCTTGGGAGACAGGCCAACAGGATGAATTCACCGATATGGAGAAGTTGGAGCTCCTCGACCTATCTAGGAACCACACCATGCAAGTTTTGCCGAGCTTGTCAAGGGCAGCTGGCCTCAAGACTTTGATTCTAGATGGTTGTGCTGGGTTGGAACATGTTGGCCCTGAAGGAGTCCCTCAATCACTTGAATCATTCAGCTTAGATGCACGAGCAGGAGGGGATCATAAAATATCCCGTATCTGCTTGGGTGGTTGTGCAAGGTTGGTGAACTTCAAACTGCGTGGAACATTGCCAAACCTTAAGGAGTTGGACCTCTCAGAATCCGTAGTCCATACACTTGAACTGAAAGTTGAGGTGGTCCATGTCCCAAGTCTCGAGCAAATCATTCTATTGGGATGTGAGCAGCTCCGCTCAATATTGTGGCCAGAAAATGGACTGCAACAGCTAAGGATACTATGCATTGACAATCGAGCAGGAGAAGAGGTCAGAAAATTATCACCTGGTTCTTTCGTCCATCAGCTAGGACAAGAATATTGTCACCCATATGTTGCTACTATGGACATGAGGTTTGTTCGGTTCTTAGTGCTAAGAAGTAACAAAAAGTTTTGCTGGAAGGCTAATAGATTTAATATAGTCCTTCGCATATCTGCTACTAGACAAGTAATCGGGCCGCTTCCACAGAAGTCGTTAATCCCCAAGACTCCTTGCAGCACCTACACCGATGTCCATATTGAGGAGATAATTAATGATCATGACGACAGCAGTGCATCGCAGTTTCAGCCGTTGGTCTGCCATGTGGAGATTGGTGAGGGAATCAACAACAATAATGTGGAGAGCGTACAAGTGATCGAGGCTATAATAATTGTGATGAACAGGGTGAAGTCATTGCACGTGCACGACAATTCTTCCATCACCATTGTCATCCCTGAACGCATGATGTCCACAGGAGAGGAGAAAATTGGTTGGTCTCGTCTCAAGAGGTGTCGTGTCGAGAGATGCCCCAAGTTGACTATTGTCTTCGCCACTAACTACGATGACGTCTGCTTTCAAGAACTGGTGACCTTTTGGGCGGCTGACCTCCCAATGGCCCACTGCATTTGGAGCAAAGGAAGAACATATCCTAGATATTATCGTAGTTCCTTTGCAAAGCTACGGAGCATACACCTGCACTCCTGCCCCAGGCTCATATTTGTCCTCCCGCTATCATGGAATACCCTGTCCACATATTTTCCTAACTTGGAGACCCTCCACATCGTATATTGTGGTGATCTCAGGCAGGTCTTCCCCGTGGAGGCAGAGTTTCTACACGAAATAGCTACGGGCCATCGAAAAGGTGTACTGGAATTCCCAAAGCTGAAGCGCATCTACCTGCATGATCTCCCCAGTCTGCAGCAAATATGTGAGGCCAAGATGTCCGCACCCATGCTCAAGACGATCTGGGTCAGGGGATGCTGGGGCCTCAGGCGCCTCCCGGCCGTCAGTCACCACCCTGTTGTGGACTGCGAGAAGGACTGGTGGGACAAGCTGGAGTGGGACGGGCTGGATGTCGGCCACAACGCATCCCTCTTCAACCCCCACCACTCACAGTACTACAAGAAGCCTCTGCCTAGAGGCTCAGTTCTCCGGTGAACCGACCTAACTGTTCATGTATACATGAATACACATTCTCTCCCTTCTTTTTCTTTTTCTTTCATGCATGTAACATATACGAAAGCATATACAGATCCTGTGCATCTGAATTGCAAATAAAACACATACATAAGATGCATAGCATCAAGTTAATCCCTACGTGTACTAAATTCATTTATCTGCTCATTTGTGCATCTGTCCTCCCATTAATCACGTGTATTGTTAAAGACCTGTGTAGATTTGGTGGTGGAAAGATGATGACGTCTTGCTGCCTTCTACTGCTGCCATTGCTACAACAGTTCAACTGTTTGCTTGCCAAGTTGGTGTGTTTTCTAAAGAATAAATTGGTGTTTGATGCATGATACGTGCATCCACCAAGCTGGTGTGCTTGAAACTATTTTAGTTTGTGTGTCTCTCTCTCTTGAGACTACAGTACAATCCATTTGGTTTGGATTGTGGTTGTGTGTGTGCTTGAAATAAGAGGGTCAGCTGTGCCTGTGGACTGTGTTGTGTCTTACCAGTCACAGAACAGAATCCTATGGTGTGGGAGTGTTGCTTGCAAAAGACTCAAGAAAGAGTTTGTGCGTGATTGATACAGCAGCATGCTAATGCTGCCTGAAAATATATATATATATATATATATATATATATATATATATATATATATATATATATATATATATATATATATATATATATATATATATATATATATATATATCATTGATTTACATGTATTCCTAATTATATCGTTCTACTCATTCTTCTGGTCATTTATTTGTCTATACATGCTAGTATGAGTTGTTAGTTCCCAGCTGCTCCAGGCACCAGCAGGGGCATGCTTCTTTTGCACTACCCCTAGTAGAGAATAATTTGGTGTTCCATTGTAGCTTCAGTTGAAACCTAGCCTTGCAGTAACATTTGTATAAAATTGTGTCATCCTGTTCTGAGGATGGCTCTAGATATTTTTGCATCAGTTGTGATTTCAACATATAGCTGTGTTCATCCGTTCTCACTGAACATTGCTCTGACATCTTGATTTTTCGTTCTGTTTCCACAGTTTTTAACATGTTGGTTGTCACTTGGGAATCGGACTAATAGTTAGCGACCGAGTAGCACAACGTTATATATCCATGATTGATGTAACTGGTAGTGGTCTCTTACCCTACCTTATCATTCTCTGCAATATGCCTGATCATTTGGCAAAGAGGAAAATTCCGATTTGGACAATGGGAGGAAGTTGGTTATAATCTGTGAACCATGGTGGTGATCTGTGCGTGTATGTGCAGCATCTTAGTGTGAGTGGCGGGGAAACACCTTCATGGAAGTGCGTATGTTATATGGAAAGAAAATGAGGAGCAGATTTTTGGCGTCCCGACTGCTCTGTTTTTGGCGTCGATCACGCTCGTGTTTTTGGCGTCCCGACTGCTCTGTTTTTCTCTTCTTTGTTTCACTTCCACTTGCTGATTTTGTGGTGGTGTCTAAGTCACCATTATGCTCGATTGAAGCTTCAGTTGAAACATAAAGCAGAGAAGATTTGGTGCTCCATTGAAGCTTCAGTTGAAACATAACCTTGCAGTAAAATTTGTATAAAATTGTGCCATCCTGTTCTAAGGATAGCTCTAGATATTTTTGCAACAGTTGTGACTTCAACATATAGCTGTGTTCATCCGTTCTAACATTACTCTTGTTACAAATGTGGCTTAGATGAAAAGGAGACCCAAGACCAATACAAATACACATAGAGATATGCAAGTAGCCCCTCAAGCTCTAGACTTTTATAAGACTAACACTCCCTCTCAAACTCATGGTGGATCAACAATACTGAGTTTGGACAGGTAGAAGCTATGCTAAATTCTAATCCGTGCTTTGATAAAGAAATATGCTAACTGAAGCTCCGAAGTTACATATTGAAGTGCAATAACTTGGTCTTGCACTTGCGATCGCATGAAGCATCCACCCCAATATGCTCGGTGAGCTCATGCTTCACGGGACCTCAAGCAATGTTGATCGCGCTAGTACTGTCAGAGAAGAAAGGAGTCGGTGCAGTAGTGGAAACACCGAAATCCGCAAGTAACCACCGAAGCTAGGTGATCTCAACAAGACAAGAGTGGTGTAGAGAAAAAGGTGGAATTTCAACAAAAGAGTGGGAAGGAAACTCCAACGGAAGTGGAGGAGGTGTAGCCAGAGGGGAGGAAGATGAAGAAGGTGGAGGATGAGACAAAATGGTAGCGGAAGACAAAGAGTCAGGAAAAATCAAAAGGGAGAGCGACTCGTTAGGAGAATCAAACCGGACTAGGGGGAACGAGGATAGTAATATCGGGACTCATCGAAAGTGACATCCTGAGATATCCGCATCCTGCGAGCAACAGGGTCATAGCAGTGATAACCCTTATGCTTAAGACTATAGCCAAGGAAAACACACTCAACAGACAAGTAATTAGCTTGGTGCGCTCACGAGGTGGAAGAAGAACAAAACAGGAAAAACCAAAATAGCAAAGGTAACTGTACTCTGGGGTTTGACCATAGAGACAGTCGACGGGAGTAGAACCCCAAAGGGCAGTGGAAGGCTGCATGTTGATGAGAAAAACAGCAGTAGAAACAGTCTCAGCCCAGAAGTGAGGGTGAATAGAAGAGGCAACCATGAGAGCATGAGCGGTCTTAAGTAAATGACGATGCTTATGCTCAGAGACACCGTTCTGAGCGTGAGCACCTGGACAAGAATACTAAGGAAGAGTACCCTACTCAGCGAGAAAACGATGCAAAGCAGCAGAAAGATACTCACCAATAGAGTCGGCACAAAAAACACGAATGGGCAAACCAAACTAAGTGCAATCATGGTGGCAAACATTTGATAAATGAAGAAAATCTGACTGCGAGAGGACATGAAGTAGATCCAAGTATGAAGAGAATAATTATCAATAAAAATCACATAATATCTATGACCCCCTTTCAAAATGAAGGGAGTCGGGCCCCAAACATCAGAGTGTACAAAACCAAAAGGATGTATAGAAATAGAATTACTAGAGGGATAGAGGAGTTGCAGGTGCTTGCCAAGCTTGCAACCCATACAATATAAGGACGTGTCCCTAAAGATAGACCCAAGAACACCATGACTGACTAGGGATGATAGACGTGATCCACAAAGATGACCAAGACGATGATGCCACTGAGCGAATGAGGTAGTGGACGCAACAAGGGTAGAGGTAGTGGCAGGGGTGACTGACTAGTGGAGATAGTAGAAGGCAGGTGGAGCTAGTCGAGCTCCCAAAGACGCTGCAAATCATGGCGCTGAGGGCCAATACCAAGCAGAGTCCCCATGTGATGATCCTGAAAAGAACAAAAGTCAGACTCAAGAACAACACGATAGTTATGATCAGTAATCTGATCAACTGACATAAGCTGCATGGTAAGCTAAGGAACATGAGAGACTGCAGGAACATGAAAAGAAGAGTAGACCGGGTGCCTCGACCTGCCACAGGAAGAGAGGTACCATCTGCAGTCTGAACAGTGGAAGAGAAAACTATGGGATGTAGCGAGGTGAGGTGGGAAGAGTCCGATATCATGTGAAAAGAAGCATCAGAGTCTAAGATTCACGGAGACAGGATACCTAATAAGGGAGGAGGCGAAGGCGTGGAAGACTACTAAGAAGCAAGAGCCAGACAAGCTGATCCCGAGGAGTCTGAGGATGATCCAACACCAAGGTGCTGGAGAAGTGAGAGGAGTTGCTCTATGGCATCGCCGGAGAAGCCCTGGTGTGAGACGCCTGCTCCTGAGTGGGAGGAAACATCGGAGCCCTTCAGGGGACGTCCACCCTGACGACCATGGTCCTTCCTCTACTTGTAGCAATCTTGATACCTGTGGCCGTCACGCTAGTAGTAGGTGCAGTGAAGACCCGCAGTAGAGACACCAACCACTGGTGTGCTGGGGGCTGAAGGACAGATCACGACTGGTGCTAAAGGAGCAGATGAGGCAGTAGGAACTGAAGCAGACAAGGCAGCCTGTAGTTGAACCGCACCACGGTGACGGGTCTCCTTAGCACACACAGCCGTGAGAGCCTCCACTAAGCTCAATCGTGGGCACTGAGTTAGGAGCTGAGCTCGCACAGTCTCGAACTCAGGCCGTAGACGCGTCAGGAAGTCGTATAGGTGGTGGGTCTCCTGGTGAGTGCGAAGCCGCACACAGCAGGGACATGTCTGGCAAACATCTGGTCTAAGAGAGTCAAGCTGACGCCACACCTCAGACATCTACTGGTAGAAGTCATCGACGGTGGCATCAAGCTGCTGAAGGGAATGCACCCAGTGCACAATTGAGAGATACATAGTATCACTCGTCGGTTGGTAGTGAGCTCAGAGGCGCTCCCACATAAATTGTGTCGTCAGCAGCTCCGCCACATCTATGGAGATAGCCACTGTCAGGCTACCCACCAGGATGGTAGTGGCATGACCCTCGGCATCCTGCCATTGCTCGTAGGTGTGCAACTCAGACTAGTAAAGCTCCAAAGCCTCCTCCAAGGCAGCATGACCTTGTCCTGAGCTGCCTGATCTGCATTAGCAGGGAGAGTGGGCTGGATGGGTGGTGTAGGACAAGGTCGACAGGGATTCTCACCAACGAGATGACCCCAAAGCCGCTGGTTGTTGAGGTGAATCATCAAGTGTACCACCCACTCCCGGAAGTTCGTCCCGTCAAAACAGACAACGAGGAGCAGGATGGCAAATAAGCAAGAGCTGGTAGTCATCTGGAGTAGATCGGGAAAATAAAACGGTGCTGGAAGACCCCAAAATGGCTTGTGTGGCCAGAGATAGGTGGTTGACGTCGACCAGCCGCCACCGCCGGCGGCCGGAGACGAGCTGTGCACAGACGACGGCATGGCGGGTGGGCGGCGGGGGCAGACGCACGGGTGGGCCCGCATGTCGCGTGGAGACGACTGACGGCGAGTAGACACGCGGCGATGGGGCGGCGGTCAGATCCGGCGGGATCTGGGCCACGCTTGGACGGAGGCGTGCGAGCAGGCTAACGCGTGTGCGTGCGGAGAAGGGCACACGTGTGGACGAGGGCGGCGGCGGCCAGATCCGACCTGATCTGGCCAAATCTGGGCGGCGGCGGTTGGCCCTCACAGAGAGAAACCCGCGTGCGGAAAGCACGCGGCCAGGGGTGGCGGTGGCCAGCAGCGGCGGCAAAAGAGGGCCTAGCCCTACCTAGGTTCTGATACCATGTTGCAAATGTTGCTTAGATGAAAAGGAGGCCTAAGGCCAATACAAATACATATGGAGATATGCAAGTAGCCACTTAGGCTCTAAACTATTTACAAGACTAACACCTCTGACATCTTGATTTTTCGTTCTGTTTCCACAGTTTTTAACACGTTGGTTGTCACATGGGAATCAGACTAATAGTTAGCAAGCGAGTAGCACAAAGTTATCCATGATTGATCTAACTGGCAGTGGTCTCTTACCCTAAAAGTAGTTCTCCTGGTCATTCTCTGCAATATGCTTGATCATTTAGCAAAGAGGAAAACTATCACCTTTTTTGCTGCAAAATATCCATATGACATTGTAAATTTTGATAAATAGATTGAGCTGATAAAAGTTGATTCCCATCTCATAAAAGTTGATAACCGACTTTTGCGGCACGAGACAAGAAGCACTCTGCCGACAACTCACTAGTGTTCCATGTAGGGGGTGCTTATAATGACGATGGCTTATAGCTTTTTTTACTGTAGCTGACTTATTTTTTTACTATAGCTGAGTTGACTTATTTGTCATAATTAAATTTTAAGAAAAATAAAATAGAAAAAACATGTTAGCCCATCACCGACAATGCAAAGAAATACGGAAAAAAAGAAAAAAACAAAAAAATGAATAGTGCAAAAAAAGCCGAATGCTGGCATCGGTAGCTAACGCCGAACGCTGAGCGCGGCTGTAGATTCACTATTTCAACATTATCTGCTGGATAATTTTGGTAGCAAGTAGAAGTACAAATCTAATTCTACTGTTAAGTATGCTGTGTTGACATCAATTCAGAATAACATTGCTCCAAACTTTTATTTATTGGTATCAGATTATTTCCATGAATCCTCCATGGCGTATCCTATATATTAGGCATCTACCAGTAAGACAGCCTGCTGTCATCAAATCTACTCTTTATGTTAAAGTTATGATAGTGTGAAACATGTGTTAACAGTGTTGTTCGGCTGATTTTTTTTCATTTTTAGTATTTATGTTTGAAAATGTGTGTGGGAGATAATACCTGAATTGTTCACGCATCAGAACAAGAAAGTCTCTAAAATGCTCTGAGTGAAAATGGATTGTTCTCTAGACAGTTTGGCTAGTAAATTATCTGTTATTTATTTGACGTTAAGTGTAAACGCTCTAGTACCTGTATTTAAAATGCAAGTTTTGGACATATTTCTTTTAAAGTCCTTTTCTTTCTGAAAGCAGTGCCTGGCTAGTTGGCTTGCACTATTTTACACAGACTGCCCTCAAGTACCCAAGTTCTGCCAGTGAAGAATGATGCAGGTAGTGGTGCTAAGCATTATTACTCGTTGCGGCGGTGAAAAAAATGATGAGGCTCTTCTTTTCAGGGCTAGTTGGCATGAAACAGAATAATGACGCCCGTGCCATCACTTTCTTCCGTGACGACCCTAGGCTCTGGATTATTCCTAACAAAATCCTGTTTTGCCGAATAATTAGCCACATCAGAGATTGCAGCAAAGGAATAGCTAAAAATATTAATTAACATTATAATGCCATGCCACTCAGGACTTCAATCTTAAATCGGTTTGTCCGCTATTACATGGACCAGACATCGGATCTCTACACGTCCCAACTGCTATCAGCGTCATACAAGGCATATACATCCTGTTCGACGTCTTCTGCTTCCTCCTCCTCGCACAGATAGTAGGTGCCCCCCCAAAATCCTTCTCTTGACCCAAGGTAATACTCATAATCGAAGGGGTGAGTACGCATATAAAGCTACTGGTCACTAGTGTCTCCGTATAGAGCCCTGGTAGGCTCCTATAGCATTTAATCCGGGAGGCCGACGAAGGTAACGTTCAGAATTACCATAGTCTATGGTTTTTTTATTGTAACTGGCTGAATATTTATTATAGTTGAGTTGGCTTATTTAATATAATTAAATTTAAAAAAATTAAAAATAGAAAAAAATATGTTAGTCTATCATGAATAATGCAAAAGAATACGGAAAAAAACAAAAAACAAAAAACAAAAAAAAAGATAAAAAATTTTGAACAATGAAATATAAGGCAACGTCCATCGCCGATCGCTGGCTTCAAAAGAAGCTGAGCGGGCCGTAATTCACGTTGTTAACTCTGGTAGCATTGCTTTACCCACAAAAACTCTAGACCCGAGTTGTCATACAAGGTTATGTGTTTCCTTACACACGTAACCTGGGCCTGAGTACAGAGTTTTTTTTCCTATTTCCATATACTATACGAGATTTTCTCCGGTCTTGGAAGGTACATGAGCCGTTTATTAGTTGCAATCCGATGATTCACAATTAAACGTACCTAAGGAAAGATACTTAAAGTTTGGGCTAGGTATTAACTTAACATTAGGTTGAAGGTTAGATAAGTAATTATGTATCCTTGTCAAATCAAAAGGACAAGGATAAGCTGGTAAAAGCGTATGTCCCTCTAATTGTGCAAACCCTGGTTGTTATCATTCCAAATTTACATCTTCTTGTGTATGGCCGGCGGCCAGAACAGAAGAGGGAGAAGTTGTGGCAGCAAATTGCTGATTGAGTAACTAAAAAAAATTTACATGGTGTATGAGTAATTTACATGATTTTTTCACAAAATTCATTTAATTGATTACAACAATCTCTAGCACAAAGGGCTTGGTGATGGATGACATGACTTGTAAGAAGATTTATTAGGTATATGAAGCAACCTCACTAGCATAAAGGGCTTGCAATTGTGGCAAATAATTGCTCTGCATCATCTATGTTCAGTTACATAGAATCTAAAAAGTTTACTTAGTCAAGAATAGTGGACGAATCAACACCAGGGCATGTTGGAGCAACTTCCCCGAACACGCTAGAGGCAACTACGGACCATGGATGTTGAAGCAAGGTGAGTCCACTGGAGGTAATTAGGTATTTCAAAGTTTTCCCCGGGCGGCGATGGCCATGAATTAGTTACACTAGCTGACTATTGGACTAAGTAACTTAACATGGAATTGCCTTGGCGGCAGATGAAAGATGGCAACTGATGAAAGAGACGAGGGTTACAACGAAGATACTAAATTACCCATATTTATAAAAATTTCCTCTCTCTAAGTTATCCCTTACAAATCAATGATTGATCTTTTTTTTAGAGAAGGTATATGAGGTATCTTTCAAGCACCGAAGAAAGTCCAGATTACACATCCACCCACCACGCAATATAGTGGTCGGCTCGAGTGTATCAGCACCCTCGATCGACTGGGTGTATCAACACCCTCATATCACCGTCAGTGTATTAGCATCGGGGGCGTATCAACGCATCTTTCATATATAATTTCCATACGTTTCCATGTGGAGGCATAAGAACTTCATAGGGTATTAGGCTTAGCCCGCCTTAACTGGTCTATGATCGATACGAGTTTTATGGACGTTAACTCAAATGAGAGGGATTTAGTCCTTTCATAATAGCCTTAAGTAGGGGAGGACTTGACTACCGTTGTTTCGTCATCGTATCCCTTGAGCCTCCTCCACCCACCATAAATAAAATACATGTCAACCGACTGCTCCATCAGTCAGCTTCTCATCGATTAACAATTTTTGTAATTCATTGTGATCTCCATTATTTTTGAAAATAATATTTTGATGCACATATCATTTTTTTTGTTCTGTGGGGGTTTTTTTCCTGATCTTCCCATTCTTTCTTTTGTTTCCTTCTAATTTTATTGGGCTGGCCTCACCTGTCATTTCCCCTCTCCTCTGATATCTGCAATTCGATTGATCACAAATAAGATTAGCCAATTAAAATGTTAAAAGATAAGTTAATTATGAAAATAGAGATCAGAGAAATCTTCCAGGAGGCGTGCAAACTTGCGCTGCCCTAAGACCAAAATAGCACCCTAAATCGTGCAGGGATTACCAAGCTTAATGTCACGATTCGGCTTAATGTCACCTGAGCAGAGAAGAAAACAGAGGTAGATGTTTTTGTAGTGGTGACCGAAGAACTGGAAAATAGACACCAGAATAAGTAGTGAAGTGTCATTGCTATTGAGGTGGATCTCATACAAAACTAAAGACTCGGTAAATATCCCTTGTCAATGATGCATGCATGTATGTAGGAGGAACAAGCACGTAGTATGCATCAGAAAAATGATTTTTCCAATTTATTTCAAGGGTTACAGAATTTTGTATTTTCCACTAACAATCCCCCACAAAATACAAAATTCAGGAGAAACAAATTAAAATAGTACAAATATCTGGGAATTGGCACATTTTATTGCGCTTCACAATGAGAGCATTTTCTGGCTTGATCTCGTGCTAGCACTAGGTGTATACAACCAAGAACTATGGTAGTCCATGTCTTGAACCACAACCAAGAACAATGTTTTTGCCCTTTTACTACAAAACTTTCAGGTTGTTCAATATAAATCTCTTCTACACAAACATCACTATGTCTACTTCTAAAACAGTACTATCACGACTTACACGTGTATATGGCTTTCGATGTTGTTTAGATTCTACACAGACTTGGCATTTAGAAGAATAATCTGGTACGGATTTAGGAATCAGGTCTAATTTTATCATCTGTCGTAATCTATCATGATGCAAGTGACCAAGTCGTGCTTGTGCAGCATCCCAGTGTATGTACTGGGTTAATTGGAAAGTAAAACTATAATAATTTGACAATGTTGCGTACACCCAAAGTGATGTTGTAAGAACATGGTAATGTCTGCCACGTAATGTGGTATTGAAACGATGTTATGTAACGTAGAAGTGGCAGCAATACTGAAAAACTGTTTCAATGATTTAATGTAACAGCCATTTAGTTCTTGTTTTTAGGGATTAGCATAATACAGCCTACCACAGGCAAAACAAAGGTGAAACAATAAGAAATGTCAATCTGAATAAAACACTGTAACACACGAAGCCGAACCTATAACAGTGGGAGCAGAGGTCGGCTTGAAGGTAATATGATATCAATAAGGTAAATTTGGAGGAAATGCCAGGACTAGCATGACAAATGCACGAATCAAACTAATCCGAACCTTACTCCATGGCTAAATTGCAATATTTGCTAGTTTTCTTTTTCAGAAAACCAGGAGCTTCAGACTTTATTAATAAATAGCAGGATGAGAATTGGCCAAAACAAACTTGTAAGAAATTAGGTGCACACTGTTAAGCCACATGCACCTAGCCCTATTTTCCGAGGACCAGTTTGCACAAATATATGCTGTCAAATTCGCACTCTATAAGCAAAATAAATGCCCATTTATATTGGATTCTAAAAGCTATTTTTCTATAATACCTAAATTTCAAATGAAGTGTCTTTCTAAAAGCAAGATCTATTAGTCGATTGTAGTATATATTATAATAACTTTATTTATATCAGTCAAAATCACATATGAGTTTTTTTTCTCCGTATAACCCTCTATAAATTATTACTATTTATAAACTAAAACTAAATGTTATCAGTAAAAGGCAATATAAATGGACAACGTTAAGCTTAAAAAGTAGTTGCTAAGCTTATGAATTTCATCCAAAGATAGATCTGATCCCAACACTGTAGTTCTGCCGAGTGTCCCACGTATCGACCACACAGTACGAATCGGTCACAAGAATTATTGATGTACGACTTTTGAATATTTTATATTTTATATGAGAGAAAGGAAGATGGTGGTCACCGCCACTATTATGAAACAGCTTGAAGTAAGATGGATCTAACCTGTGCTAGTACGGCGCGGTCTAACTCCTAGCTCTACCGATGGATGGCTCATCTTTTGGCTGTTGACAATTAATACAAGGCGGAAAAAGGCAGACCCGAGCAAAAACCCAGCACGATGCACCCAACGCGGAAACAGGCAAACCCGAGGGGAAGGAAATCCCCCTGGAAAAGGAAATGCGGAACCATGGGCCCAAAGTAGGGGTGGCAATTCTCTCGCGAGGCGGACCTCATGGGAATTTCCCATGGGGCGGGACCGGGGCTAATATCCTCTGCTGGGAAACGGGCGGGGCGGGGCTAATATCCTCATGGGAAACGGGCAGGCCCCGCTATGCTCGTGGGGTGGGGATGGGGTCATCCTCGCCCCGCGGGGCCCCACGGGGACCTGATAAAAATAAAATAAATATATTTAATAATATATTATAATTTTTTAATATAAAAAATTGTATTCTTTCCTTGTATATTTAGACTAAAACTTGAATTTATATGTTAGAATATATATTTTGAAGCTATATTTTTAAAATAATATACTTAAGTAATTATAAATTAATAAATAAAATCAAAATTTTATTTTTAAAACATAAATTTAATCCTTTTTTAATCCCCGTAGGGACCGGTGACGGGAGGCCATCTCCCCCACGAAGCTAAACGGGGCGGGGCGGGGCCGGCTTGCGGGGGGCGGGGCGGGGCTGCGGAGGCTTCCCCCGCCCCGCCCCGTTGCCATCCCTAGCCCAAAGGCTGAAAGCACCAAGCACGGGCCAGGAAAGCCGAGGAAGAACGCCGAGCACGAAGAAAAAGGTTTATGATTAGCAGGATGAGTATTGGCCAAAACAAGCTACACTGTTAAGCCACATGCACCTCCCCCTAATTTCCGAGGACCAATTTGCACAAGTATACACTGCCAAATTCTCACTCTACATTTCCGAGGACCAATTTGCACTAGTATACACTGCCAAATTCGCACTCTACAAGCAAAATAAAACTTTAAGCTTAAAAAATCCCTGCTAAGCTCGTGAATATCAGCCAAGATAGATCTGATCTCAGCATGGTAAGTCTGTCGAGTGTTCCTCAGATTGACCACACAGTACGAATCTGTCATAAGAGTTATTGATGTGCCATCTTTTAATATTTTATATGATTCTAGCTACGAGAATTGCTTCTCGCTTTTCTCTCTAACAAGAATAACGCTAATCTCAAAATACATAAAGAGATAACTAACAACTATCTATCGTTCATCGTATTTTAAAAATTATGCAAATCAATATTGAAAAAAGTATAGAAGAACTTTCTAAAAAATATTTAATGCAACATTGGAACATTTGAAGGTAGAGATTCCCATAGTATCAAAGATTGAAGCCCATAACATGATTAAGAAATTTCAACCAAATTGACATCTTCAAAAAATAATCCTTCACTATATATATACTTACACAAGAAAAAAGCCAAATAAATGTGAAATGCCTTTGTACCTCATATGTATATTTGTAACTTAGTAAGATCTGCCGAAATTTTAATTAAAAAAATATTGGAGTTCCCTCATCTGAAAATGGTGTTATTTTCAAAAGAAAAATGCCAAAAAAACTATATTAAAAAGTCAATGCGTCTAAAATAGCTTTTGCCTTTTAAACCAAAAATTATTTACAACAGACCTTAAGAAGCCATCCCAACTCAAATCCACCGCCTGATGCTATTCTTGCGAACACACCAAACAAACAACTAAGCCGTCACATGCTTCTTTGTGGACTTGGAGTGCGAGTGGGTTGGCCCAGCTGCGTTTGCAGCTGGATTATTTCCACAAATTTTGAAATAGTATATTAGTTGCGAAGTTGTTTCTTTTTCATAGCTGATACATAGAAGGGCTAAGTCCAATCTTCTTCTTTAGTAGAAGATGTGTTGATGAAGCATTTACATGTAAAACTTATAAATCAAGTGACCAAATCCTAAAAAACACAAAATTACCAAAAAAAAAAAACCACAATGACCACGAATGTGGTCCTATCATTATGACTAATTATCTTATAGCTTGCTCATATTAGCTATGGCTGATGGTTTTTAGTTACAGCTGATGGTTTTTTATTGAAAATAAATAATAGTGGTAGAAAGAAGTGACTTTTAGAAGGAATAGGTGAGCGGTGAGGAAAATGAGGGAGAGATACATGTGCGAGATAGGACTGAAAGGAATGGGCGTGTGATACGCCCATGACCCATATCTTATCTCCGGAGTGAGACAAGAGTAAGAAAAGTGAAAAAGGTGCTTCGGAAAGCCAGGTGTTTATATTGACTTCTAACTTCTTCAAACAGAAGCCGAAAACATAAGGCAAAATGAACAGAGCCTTAGTCCTATTATTTGTTGGATAATTATTGTTTTCATCATCAGTTTTAAGTAGTTTCAATACTCATCAGTTTTTCAGTTTTTCATGCATGGAGTTAGTAGCAATTTCAGTTTTCATGCATAGAGTTATAGCAGTTTCAGTTTTCATGCATAGAGTTAGTGAGTTGTTTATATCTCTTATGTTTGCATTATAAATAAAGAAGAAAAGCTGCTGTTGAGGGTGTGCAGCACCAAAACATTACCTGTGTTCATATTGTTTGAGTGCTAGTGCCTAACTACCTTCATCATCACGGCAAAGGAGAAACCAAAGGTGATCGCATAAATTTTTTCCTGGGCTAACAATTGGTATCAGAGCTTGTGTTCGTTTACACCTTCATCCATGTCGTCTTCGAGCTCGTTGAAAAACGTCACCACCGATGGGGGCGTTCTGAAGATCGACGATGGGAGCGTGCCGAAGGTGTCGGCGCGCGAGGGAAGCATCTCCCTCCCGTATCCCATGCTCACGAGGAGCAACTACATGACGTGGGCCGTGAAGATGAAGGTGTTCATACGCGCTCAGGGCGTGTGGAACGTAGTCGTGGATGAAGAAGTGAATGAGCGGCAAGATGAAATGGCGCTCACGGTAATCTTCCTCGCGGTGCCAGAAGACATGCTATTGGTCCTAACTGAGAAGGAGACCGCAAAGGAGGCCTGGAATACTCTGAAGGTGATGCATCTCGGTGCCGATCGTGTCAAGGAGGCGCGTGTACAAAACCTCATAAGCGAGTTTAAAAACTTGCGCATGAGGGACACCGAACAGATTGATGAGTTCGCGATGAGGTTGACGACAATCGTCAGCAAGATACGAGGTCTAGACGAAAAGATGAAAGAGGCCTACATCGTGCAGAAGTTTCTTCGTGCAGTGCCTAAGAAGTTCTCTCTCATCGTCACCACAATTGAGCAATTCGGAGACATAAAGAATATGTCGATCGAAGAGCTAATCGAGCGCTTGAAGACGTAGGAAGAGGGAGAACGTCGCTACGGAAACAACGATAGAGACGAAGAGCACTTGCTCTTGACGCGTGCAGAGTGGGAGGCCCGATCGACGAAGTATGAAGGCTCCTCAGGTGGTTTTGGTGGCGGCAGTGGACATCGATACCAGCGGATTGACAAGGCAAAAGTAAGGTGTTTTAATTGTAATGATTATGGACACTTTGCTTCAGAATGTCAGAAGCCAAACAAGAGAGACAAAGCACAGACATATCTCATCGAAGCGGATGCTAATGACGAACCAACACTGTTGTGAGCGCGTCAGGATTAGGGTGAGAAGTGTTGATAAGGCCTCATCAAGATCAAATGAACTGAACAAGAATTAGGGGGAGATTGTTGGATAATTATTGTTTTCATCATCAGTTTTAAGTAGTTTCAATACTCATCAGTTTTTCAGTTTTTCATGCATGGAGTTAGTAGCAATTTCAGTTTTCATGCATAGAGTTATATCAATTTCAGTTTTCACGCATAGAGTTAGTGAGTTGTTTATATCTCTTATGTTTGCATTATAAATAAAGAAGAAAAGCTGCTGTTGAGGGTGTGCAACACCAAAACATTACCTGTGTTCATATTGTTTGAGTGCTAGTGCCTAACTACCTTCATCATCACGGCAAAGGAGAAACCAAAGGTGATCGCATAAATTTTTTCCTGGGCTAACAATTGGTATCAGAGCTTGTGTTCGTTTACACCTTCATCCTTATCGTCTTCGAGCTCGTCGAAAAATGTCACCACCGATGGGTCGTTCTGAAGATTGACGATGGGAGCGTGCCGAAGGTGTCGGCGCGCGAGGGCAGCATCTCCCTCCCGTATCCCATGCTCACGAGGAGCAATTACACGATGTGGGCCGTGAAGATGAAGGTGTTCATGTGCGCTCAGGGCGTGTGGAACGCAGTCGTGGATGAAGAAGTGAATGAGCGGCAAGATGAAATGGCGCTCGCGGCAATCTTCCTCGCGGTGCCAGAAGACATGCTATTGGTCCTAACTGAGAAGGAGACCGCAAAGGAGGCCTGGAATAGTCTGAAGGTGATGCATCTCGATGCCGATCGCGTCAAGGAGGCGCGTGTACAAAACCTCATAAGCGAGTTTGAAAACTTGCGCATGAGGGACACCGAACAGATTGATGAGTTCGCGATGAGGTTGAAGACAATCGTCAGCAAGATACGAGGTCTAGGCGAAAAGATATAAGAGGCCTACATGGTGCGGAAGTTTCTTCGTGCAGTACCTAAGAAGTTCTCTCTCGTCGTCACCACAATTGAGCAATTCAGAGACATAAATAATATGTCGATCGAAGAGCTAATCGAGCGCTTGAAGATGCAGGAAGAGGGAGAACGTCGCTACGGCAACAACGATAGAGACGGAGAGCACTTGCTCTTGACGCGCGCAGAGTGGGAGGTCCGATCGACGAAGTATGAAGGCTCCTCAGGTGGTTTTGGTGGCGGCAGTGGACATCGCTACCGACGAATTGACAAGGCAAAAGTAAGGTGTTTTAATTGTAATGATTATGGATACGTTGCTTCAGAATGTCAGAAGCCAAACAAGAGAGAGAAAGCGCAGACATATCTGATCGAAGCGGATGCTGATGACGAACCAACACTGTTGTGAGCGCGTCAGGATTAGGGGGAGAAGTGTTGATAAGGCCTCATCAAGATCAAATGAACTGAACAAGAATTATGGGGAGATTGTTAGATAATTATTGTTTTCATCATCAGTTTTAAGTAGTTTCAATACTCATCAGTTTTTCAGTTTTTCATGCATGGAGTTAGTAGCAATTTCAGTTTTCATGCATAGAGTTATAGCAGTTTCAGTTTTCATGCATAGAGTTAGTGAGTTGTTTATATCTCTTATGTTTGCATTATAAATAAAGTAGAAAAGCTGTTGTTGAGGGTGTGCAGCACCAAAACATTACCTGTGTTCATATTGTTTAAGTGCTAGTGCCTAACTACCTTCATCATCACGGCAAAGGAGAAACCAAAGGTGATCGCATAAATTTTTATTATGACTAATTATGGACGACGTGTGCTATATCTACCTAGACCACTAGTAAAATATTCTTATCCAAACAATTATTAGAACAATAATACCCTAGAGCCAAGATTCGACAATGTATATTATCAACATCCAGATAAACTTTCTCATTTTGCCTTGTAAAGGATGGCGAGCCCAAGAAAGCCACGCGTTTTTCTACTTAGTGTGCACAGCTGCACGAGGACGGCAACATTCCTTCTGGAACTGTAAGTTAATGATTGATCTTTTTTTCTTTTGTTCCGTGTTGTATGATCCAGGCCAGCAATTTCAATGTTGGAAGACGCTGAAAAGAAGGGGTTAATCACCCCAGGCAAGGTCAGTGGTCTCATGCTTATGGATAAACAACTGCATTAGGTAAAAGTATAACTGAAATTAAGCTATGTCCAGCATTGGGGCAGTAACAATTTTGATTAGAAATCATTCGGGATATAATTTGATTTCATATGAAAACGGCATTACAATTGCAAGATTTTTAAGAATGCTAGAAGAAGGGCTGTTCAGTTCATGACCTCAACAATACTAGGCACATGCTTCGATGTGTCCGTGTTGGTGCATATTTGGAGCGTTGTAATCCCAATGGACTCTAACTTACCAAATATAGTATACATGACTTATACTCTAACATCCCCCCGCAGTCACAACGGGAGCATCGCAGACGGTGAGACTAGAGAGGAAGCCGAATAACATCCCCTCGCAGTCATAACCGTCGATGTGTCGCGTATGCTGTGATTGGAGCAGGAACCGACGAGTAGCTCAAGTAAGGCGGTAGCCCTTTGTGCCGATGTCGAGGTAGCCGAGCGCGAGGGCGAAGTAGCCGTGGTCGAGGATGTCGTGCTGGAGATAGCCATGGTTGACGTAGTCGTGGTCGGGTTACCGATGTCGAGGCGGTCGCACATGAGGCCGCGGGCGCAAAATAGGCTCCATGGTGATGACGGAGACGCGTCGAGGCAGTCGTCGTGGAAGGGGGCGATGCCGAGGTCGACGCAGTCAGGGCCATCGAGGATGTAGACGAAATCGGCGATGCAATCGAGGCAGACGGGACGTGAACGGGAGGGTCGATGCCGAAGTCGATGCAGTCAAGCCACCAGGGCCGAGGCATGTGCCGGGTTTGCCAGACCCGGCAATGCGTCAGGGACGAACACGCACCGGTGTTGCCAGTACCGGACGAACTAGGGAGAGGGCCCCAACCAGACGTGATTGTGCTAGACGTAGAAGTAGTGCGGGAGTGGACGCTTCTACCCAAAGGCGAGCAGTCCGGGCGGACGCTCTAGCTCGAAGGTGAGCGGTCCTGACGCAAGGTACGGCGGCGGCGGTAGCGCGCGATGTCAGTGAGGAAGGCCCGATCAGCATGACGAAGACCAGGTGCAGACAGATGGCGCACAAGAGGTTGCGCAGCGCAGTCGTCGATGCACAGGGGACGGATGGCGATGTAGATGCAACGGCGAGGGGACACACGTGTGGCGGTGCTGTGGCCCGAGGAGGCGACACAGCAGCAGCCCTGTTGCTCGGAGATGATGCGCGTAGTACTTGACGATGGACGTCACGGGAGCCGGGTGGATCGCACACAATCGGCTGATCAGACCGAGTACGCGCGAGGCGGGACGACGATGGAAGAAGTCGGCGGAGGCGTCCCGATCTGTGGTGGCGATGACGAACCGGCGATAAAGACGTGCAGACGGGGTGACCGAGATGCGACGTGGGAAGGCGTCCCCTCGGCATCGCGTGCCCGGCCTAGTCGCATAGTCGAAGTGGTAGAGGCCGGTGTAGTCGACGCCGATGTTGGAGTAGATACGTGCGAGGTCGACGGGCGGTGGGCGACTCAATCCCGATCAGTGATCGGGAAAAAAAAAGAAGATACAACAGCACCAGTGGGATCCTCCATGTCGTGTAGCCAGAGGAGCCGCCGGAGAGGAACCCGAGGTGGAGTCTTTTTTTCTGGTCGATCAAAAACCAACCAAACTGAGCAAGTCGCCAGATCGGCCCGTCAAAAACCACCGAACTGAAACCAGTCGCCGGATTGGCCGGTCAAAAACCACCGAACTGAAAACAAAACAGCCACGCGGTCTCTCCAAACTCAAATTAGCCACCCTAGCGGCGGGTTCTCCAGAGCAGTAGGGGCGAGCGCCGCTCTTTCGGGCTGTGTGGGAGCGGTGTTCGGCGAGCCGGTGGCGGCACTTCGGGCGCAGGTGGCTTGGTGCGAGTCCCGGTGCGGCGGCGGCGGCGGCCATGTGCGAAACCCAGAGCGGCGGCGGCCAAACACCAGCGAGGAGTCGGCGGCTGTAGGAGCGGTGGACGGCGACAGGAGCTTTGGGACGCGCGGTACCGCGTCGGGCATTGTGAGCGGAGGCGGTGCAGGGTCGAGAGGAGGCAGCGCGGCCCGTCGTCCGGTGGCGGCGGTGTCCGAAGGCGGCTGCGCTGGCGCGGCGGCCAGGAGGTGGCAGCTGCTCGGGGGACGGCGCAGCTAGAACCGGGCGGGCGGTGCGGGCGCGTGTGGAGGGGGCGCAGGGGCCAAGTGGAGGCGGTGCGGCCCGTCGTTCGGTGACGGCAGCATCCAAAGGTGGCTGCGCGGGCGTAGCAGCCGGGAGGCGTTGACGGCTCGAGCAACGGCGCAGCCAGATCCGGCAGGGCGCGCTAGGATGGGGGCGGCGTGGTGGAGACGGCCATATCTGCCCACCGGCGGTGAATCTGGTGAGGCGACGGCCGGACGGAGCGAACGAGGACGGTCCCGAGCGGAACTGACGAGGCGGTGGCTCCCCAGGCGGAAACGACGTGACGAGGCTGCTCCCCCAGATCCGAGCGGTGGGCGACTGCAGGGGCGGACGCGACGGGCGAAGTGGCTCCCCAGGCAAGGAGCTCCAAACGGCGATCCACCAGAGGAGTCATCAAAGCGGGAGGCGTCCCGATCTGCTGCTGCGTGACGACGACGACGATGATGGCGGCCGGATCAATAGGATCCGCCGCCTAAACGGTGGCGCTGCCCCCGGCGGAGATAGATCTCCCCAAGGGCGCGCGGTGCGGAAGCTAGCGGCGGCTAGGGTTAGGATTTAAACTAAAACGCTCTGATACCATGAAGGAAGATAGAATTGGTGGAATTGGATGTATTGCATTGGGCCTCTAAACATAATCATTTACCCACCCTCATAGGTGGTGATTTTAATATTATGAGACATAGTAAAGAAAAAACAAGGATAATTATAATATCCGCTGGCCTTTTCTGTTCAATGCTGTCATCGATAGCTTTGATCTTAGGGAAATTAACTTAGCGGAGTTTACCTGGGCGAATTCACGCTCTGACCCTACCTACGAGAAACTTGATCGCGTATTAATGTCGACGGAATGGGAGTTCAAGTATCCTTTGGTGACCGTACAAGCGCTGGATAGAGGCCTTTCGGACCATACCCCATTATTTTTGGATACAGGTTTACCGGCTTACACGGGTATAACTCGACAATTTAAAATGGAACTTAGCTGGTTTTCCCGAGACGATTTCTATGATAGGGTCATTGATATCTGGAACAAGCCAGTGCCGGGAAGGAATCCCGTCCAACGATGGAATCACAAGTTGAGTGCTTTACGCAAGCATCTTCGAGGCTGGGCGTCACATACCAACGGGGCTTATAAGCAACAGAAAGCTAACCTCCAATCTACCATTAAGGATATCGATGTTGCCGCTGAAACTAGAGAACTAACGGGAGTTGAGCGAGATCAACTGGCTCAGGCAAGGGACCATTTGACTAAGCTCCTTCGGGAGGAGGAAATCAAATATTACCAGCGTGCAAAAGCTACCGACATTCTACTAGGGGATAATAACACTCGTTATTTCCCTGGAGAATATTTTCAATGGCAAACACAGGAAAAAAACGAATATTTTCCCTGGAGAATGAGAATGGAAAGATCGAAGGACAGGCTAACCTCAAAACTTACATTACTCGATATTACAAAGATCTGTTTGGCGCACCTGAGGAAAATTACTTTAAACTGGACGAGTCTAGAAAGGACAATATTCCCCAGGTCACACAGGAAGAAAATGACTTCTTAACGGCTCCCTTCATTGAAAAGGAGATTCGGGACACAATTTTTGATGTGGAGCATAACAAAGCACCTAGGCCGGATGGCTTTCCTGCAGAGTTCTACCAGAAATTCTGGGACGTCACTAAAGGTGATTTGTTGCAAATGTTCTATGTTCTCTATATTGGTCACATTCCTTTGTTTAGCCTGAACTTTGGAGTCATTACGCTAATCCCGAAAGTCCAAGATGCCAATCAAATCCAACAATACCGACCTATTTGTCTTTTAAATGTCAGCTTCAAAATCTTCACCAAGGTAGCTACCATCAGATTAAATTCAGTAGCGGATCATACCATTAGCCCAACTCAAACTGCTTTTATGCGAGGACATAACATCCTAAAGGGTGCCGTCATCTTGCATGAGACTATCCATGAATTGCATCGGAGAAAATAAAGTGGAGTCATTTTTAAGATCGACTTTGAAAAGGCTTACGATAAAGTATGATGGACCTTTTTAATGCAGACATTGCGGATGAAGGGTTTCTCACCAAAGTGGATATCTTGGGTGCAGTCCTTCATCTCGGGTGGTTCTGTTGCGATTAACGTAAATAATGATGTAGGGTCTTACTTCTAAACAAAAAAGGGCCTTCGACAGGGTGACCCGCTATCTCCATTACTTTTCAATATTGTTGCCGATATGCTTTCAATTTTGATCAAACGAGCAAAAGTCGATGGTCAGGTTAGTGGAGTGGTACCTCATCTGGTAGAGGACGGCTTATCCATTCTACAGTATGCTGATGATACAATCCTGTTTATGGACCAGGACTTGGAGAAGGCTCGCAACATGAAGTTATTGCTTTGTGCTTTTGAACAACTATCGGGCCTAAAAATCAATTTCCATAAAAGTGAATTATTCTGTTTCGGTGAGGCACAGGAAGCGGTCGATCAATATACAGCCTTGTTTGGTTGCTACCAAGGAGATTTTCCATTAAAGTATTTAGGGATTCCTATCCAGTATAGGAAACTATCAAATGCTGATTGGAAATGAGTTGAGGAACAGTTCGAGAAACGACTCAGTAGTTGGAAGGGCAAACACCTTTCGACGGGTGGAAGATTAACGCTGATTAACTCAGTTGTAACATCCCAATTTTTGCTTTTATTTTGAAGAAATAGTTTTAAATTAATAATTTCCAATTTTCTGGAATTTTCTGAAGTTAAAGTTTCTGTTGAAAAGAAAATTTAATATCCAAATAAGTTGGAAATATTTTTCATATGTTTAAAACATTATCAGTGAGTTATGTGAATTTTTCTGGAATTTTGGAATTTATTTGGTATTTTTCGAGTATTTTAAAGTCTCCTAATGATTTTGAAATATATATAAAAGATTTAAATATCAAATCTCCTGGCCGACACTTGTCACGCATCCGAACCCTTCCTCCCGGCCCGAGCTCATCCCCGCCGTCACGCCTCATCCCGCTTCCCCTCTCTCGCGGCGCCACGTGTCGCGATCCGACGGCACTCGCCATCCCAAATGCTAACACTCAAAAGGATAAATCAACCTTATAGGGTAGGTTGATCCTCCCCGCCCGATCGTTACCGCCGCCGCTCTCTTTCCTTCCCGCTCCTCGCGCGCGCTCGAGCCCGCTCGCGCGCGAGGTTGAGTTTCTTTTTTCGATTTGCGCCGACAAGTGGGCCCCACTGTCATAGACCGGTCTTGTGGACTCACCGCCGCAGTCCCACTGTCAAAGCCGCTCGTCCCGACGCGTGTCGCCATCGTGACCGCTCGTGATTGCCGATTAAATCGCAGCCGCCGCTGCCACTTAGTACACCCCATCGGCCGAGATCTAACTTTGTGTTGTCGGATTGAATCTCGATCGTTCCTTTCACTTACCCTTCGCCGCGTGATCCAGCGCCCCGATCTCTTCCTTATGCCACACGCCACTAATCCAACCGTCGCTGATTTCCTTCTCTTTTTCTTCTCTCACCGACGCGCGGGCCTCGCTCGTCAGTCCTCCGCCCCGATTGTCTTCCTTCTTCCTCGCGCGATCACCGCCGCGCGCCGCTTATTGATTAGAAAACCAAGCTTTGAAAGCTTCGGTTTCTTGCCGATTTATTTCCCCACATCATTGCGCATTCAAATTAACGCCTCCCCGCACCCCTCTGAGGCATAATCACTCCTAATTGCGGCCGTTATCACCTTCGCGTTAATCTTCCCCGACCGTTGCACTCCGCGGACTTCGCGCGATCGTTACACCCTCCCGGCCTATAAAACCCGCACCCGAGGTCCCTCTGCCGCGCGCCATCCTCACCTCTCAAACGAATCACCCGAGCGCCAGAGCCCTCCTACGCCCGATTTCTTCCCGCGCGCTTCAAATACTCCGCGAGCAATTCCCGCCGCCGGGCTACCTCATTCCTCGCCGACGCCTTCCCGACGTTGTTGGTGCCAAGACGATTCCCGCGACCCTTCCCGAAGCCGCGCGCATCGACCACCTCCGCCGCCGTGAGGTTCCTCTCCGACCGCCGCCCCTTCTCGCCGATTCTTCCTCCGGTCACCTCGGCCTCGCGCAAGGTACCGATGCATTCCTCGCATCCTTCTCTTCATTTTGGTACCCTTGGTCGGCGCGCCGATCACGGAGCTCGGCGACCCTCGGTCCCTCGCGGCGCCACCACCGCCCCACCACACCGTCGGCCGAGGTGGCAGCAGCGTGGCGGCCGATCGGCGCCACGTCGGCGCCACCCGAGCGCCCCGCCACCTTGCGCGTGCACGCCACGCCGGCAAAAGCGATGGCGTGGCCCACGCGGCGACCACGCCGCCACCACGTGTGTGCCACGTTGCCGCGCGGCCTCCCCGCAGATAATCCTCAAGAGGATTACCTACCCATTAAGGGTAGGCAGTGCCTCCCCGCTCACTTGGCTAGCGCCGCTCTCCTTCCCCTCTCACTCCCGGCTGCTCGAGCCCGCTCCCGCTACCGAGGTTGAGTTTTCTCCGTTTTATTCCACGCTGACGGGTAGGCCCCACCCGTCAGTGACCACCCCTCTGCGCTAGCCACTGACAAGTGGGTCCCGAGTCCAGTGGGTCCCATATGTCAGAGACTCATTTTAATGAAATTGCTGACCAGTGGACCCCACATGTCAGAAATTTCCGAATTTCTGGATTTATTCAAATCTGAGATTTTCAAATAGCCATATCTTTTTCATTTTAGCTCCAAATTGGCCCATTCAAATTTCTAAATTCATCTAAAATTTCAATCTTTCATCTGGTATATTTATTTTCAATTTTTGAACTTTTATTTTATTTTATTTTATTTATTTGGAATTCTCGATTTACGTGTAGAGTCCGATTTGTCCGAGCAATCTCAAGAACAAGTTGGGGAAGATTTCAACCAGACACAGGAAGGCAAGTCTCCTTTGACCATTTTGCTCCTATGTTTTGGCAAGTTTCCTTTGATCAACTTGCTCCAATGTTTTATAAAATGATTAGGTATTTATTTTAAAGTTATTGCATGCTTATGTTATATCAAGTGATAATTTGATTTTAGAAAATTTAGTTAAATACCCAATTTGTTATACCTTCCATTGAAAATTGTTTACCTTGTACCATTGTCAACTTAGGATATCCCTTTGACTCAATAATAAGTTAGTGTTATAATTGTTGAATGTTTAAAAACTAGCAAATGCTTAGCATAGCAAATAAACATATTAATGTTCAAATAAGTAGCATGTTTATCAAATATTATGATGAATGATTTGTTTGAACATTGGTAATGGATGTTACCATTGTTAAATGTTTTGTTTGAACATTGGTAATGGAGGTTACCGTTGTTAAGTATTTTGTTTGAAAAGTGGTAATGGATGTTACCACTGTTAATTTGAAAATCAAAGGAAAAGTTGACAAGGGTGGATGGAAGGTTTGGTGGTGCGATTAGCACGAGAATTGTTGGGTTTGTGAATGAACCACCCCGTCGATTAAGGACCGACGCTTGTGTTTGTCCAAACTGAGCAAAACAGTACAACCACAAGTCTATATGGGTACGACCTAGCTAACTACCCTATAATAGTGTAGTTTAGATATCACCAGTGGTGTATTGAGTGCCGTGGTGTCTGGTTACTCATAGTGAGGGACAGGTTTATTGACTCATATGGCGCAAGAGGGGCTCCAACTCGTGGATTCGAGTTGTGGTGAAACCTTAGCGGGTGGTATTTAAACTATATCGAGTAGGCGAAAGGCTTTGTGATAATTTATCTGGGTCTCATGCCAAAGGAAGCGTGTTGACTATTAAGATAATTTATCTCTTGTGGGTAAAGTGTACAACCTCTGCAGAGTTAAAACTATTCGAATAGCCGTGCCCACGGTCAAGGGCGGGCAAAGAATGCATTCACATGGTAGAAGTTTTGGTTTTGATTTCAAAACAAAATGAGTTGGAGAAAAACTCGGGAGTAGTATAACTCTCGTGATGTTTAGATCGGGGTGTAACACGAGGTTTTGAAAATTGGTGTGATGGCCTGAGATATTAGTGTTGATAGTTTAACCTTCACTAAAGTACTTATCCATTTTCGATTATTAAAAACAAGTTGTTTACAAAATGGCTTTTAAAATAATTATGTAGTTTTGAAATAAAATGCTGATTTTTGCAAATAAACCATATAGCCTTCCTTTGTGAAACCTTACATCTATGCATTTTTCCCAAGACTTGAGTACATTTTTGTACTCACCGTTGCTCTATAAATATAAAAGCAGAGAGTGGAGAAGATCAAGTGGAGAGTATGACTTCGCGCCAATGTGGATGCGTGGATTATTCCGGATGCCTAGGATTCGCTTCCCGACCAATTGCCCGTGGCGATTGATGGGTCGATCAAGTTATCTTTGCTTCATTGTGTTTTTGCTTTTGGTTCTGTGAACCTTAGTTAAGGCAATGGCCTTTGTAAAACTTCGATACTATTGTAATAAAGCGTTGTTGGCAATGTATCATCTTTTCGCTTGAACTGTGTACTAGCGTTGATCTGCGGGACTAGTACAAGAATACATGTGGGGTCCGGGAGTTTCTACTCCGGTCTCACGTATGGTATCGAGCCATCTTGACTGTAGAGGACGAGCCCTAGGTTTTGGGAAGCTTTAAGGATTTATATTTAATAAAAATTTATGTACAAAAATATAAGTTTCTTTTGCTTCTACTCTTTCCTTACTTAATATCTTGTTCTTGTCCTACCTCATTATTTAAAAATCTTTCTTGATCTCTCCTTATTTTCAAACTTATAGATGGCGGGTTCTTCGTCGTCTTCACCCGTGGGATCACCATTCTCATGGCGAGAGTGAGGAGCTTTGCGACTCTTCTACGACGATTAATGCAGCATCCGAAATATAATCAACGGCCCATTTTCAGAGGGCGGAACACTAGAGTGATGACTATGGATTCATGGACCATGGAAGTATTCATCTATGCTCCAGATGGGCAGCTTAACCCCGTCTACTGCAGTATTGAGCACCCTCGGACTCACTGTACAGACGCTATCCAAGATGCAGCCAAGATGGCGATAGCAGAGTTGTGCAGGAGGCACAAAGGGGAGTTACGACAGTCGCCCTTCTGCTTCTTTCCGACTACCAGAACGGGACAGACTCACCCCGAGGCTTTCCAGATCGTGGTGGACGACCCACGCCTGTCTCATCAGGTGCAGTTCACCCAAGCATCGACCGCGACTTACGCCAGAGCTCAGCAGGAGATAGGACTTCTTCGGATGCTTCGACGCCGAGTTACGACCACTCGACACTCTCCGAGCACGGTGTTGCAGAGTCGACCGCCACGCCGACGCCAGACAAAGCGAGGACACCGGCCGAGGCGAGGTGGAGCGTCTTCGAGCCGCCACCACTACACCGACCCACCAGCTCCCGTTGTCGCTCCATCGAGACTCGGGACCTCGCACTAGGCTCACGGCAAGGAAGAGTGTGCGACGCCCATCCGCTACCCGACTCGACGTCGACGGATCCGGCCGAGGACGCCAAAGATTCCGTCCGAGATCACCTACTTTCAGCCAGAGCCGATCACGGTCGCGTTCGACGAACAACTGCCGTGATTGTGGACAGAGTCACTCGTCGGACTCAGAGGAGGATCCCGAGGAGGAGCCAGAGGAGCGTATCATCATTGAGGATAATTAGATGTTAGATAGACTACCCTTTTTCAGTCATTTATCGATACTAGAACACTTTTATAATGATATGATGTAATAAAATGGATTGTACCGAGCCTTATGCATTTGTGGTACAGCCATTTCAAAAGTTAATTTGAATTTCAAAAGTTGAGTTTTCTCAATCTGTTGTGTTGATCTTGTGTGTGGTTTTGGGATGATAAAATTGCCCCGTCTCTCATCTATGCTTTCCTCTCTTTTCAGTATTTTTCTTGATGGAGCTTGGATGGTGAACACGAGAAGCAACATCAACAACAACCCAGCGCCCAACAACAATGAGGCCCCAATTCCACCTCCGCCGGCCCAAGCTCCCAACATGGAACAAATGATGGCCATGCAACTGCAACTTCTTCAGGCTTTGGCCCAAAATCAAGTCAATCAAGCTCAGCAAGTACCTATTCACCCACCTCAGTCTAAGCTTGGGGAATTCATGAGGACCCGACCTCCGACATTCGCAGGATCTGCCGATCCGTTGGAGGCGGATGATTGGATTAAGGAAGTGGAAAGGAAGCTGAATTTAGCTCAATGTGCTGAACATGAGAAGGTTATATATGCTGCTCATCAACTCCAAGGAGTTCTTCGCCAACCGGTGGGACAATTATCGCACGCACACCGTGATGCTCGGAACATTGGTTGGGCAGAATTTTGGAAGCCTTCCGTAATGCTCATATTCCTATGAGTATTATGGAAATGAAGAGGAAGGAGTTCCATCATTTACAAAGCAGGAAACGAGCGTTTCCGCTTATTTAAGCAAATTCATTCAGCTATCTAGATATGCCCCAGAAGATGTGGCGACTGATGCTGCAAAGATTTGGAGGTTTATGGGAGGGATAGACCCCAACCTCAAGGTTCAATTAGTCTCCAATGACTACCCTACTTTTCAGCATCTAGTGAATAAAGCTTTATTGCAAGAAGATGCTCAACGCCAACTCTTCGACTCCCGGAAGAGGAAGTTTCAAGCTCGAGTCATGAAAGTTCACGATTCACGCCATCACAGTACAACCGACCCCCAGTTCATAATCATACAAGGGTACCGATTGCTGCACCTCGTCCCTTACCTCAAGCTCCTAGAACTGGAAATGCAACCCAACTACAGCAAAACAGAAATGTAGCTGCAGGAGTGCAATGCTACAACTGCAAGAATATGGGACATTATGCCAAGAATCGCCCACGTAAACGCAGCGGTAACCCGGTTCGTTTCAATCTTGACCCTACACCAAAGCAAGAGCTCCAACCAATGGTCAAGGACGTGGAAGCCCTCAAACTCCCAAGACTCCACAAAACATGAATCGAGGGCGTATCAACCATGTTACCGCAGAGGCAGCGGAAGATGCACCAGATGTAGTTCTGGGTAAGTTTCTAGTAAACTCGCATCAAAGAATTATATTATTTGATTCTGGAGCTACACATTCTTTCGTAACAAAGGCTTTTGTTGAAAAGAATAATTGGAAAATTTGTTTGCTAAGGGACCTTATGATAGTCCAATCCCCTGGAAAAGAATTGAGGACTAATTTGGTTAGCCCTAGTGCAACCATAATTATAAATGGAGTAAAGTTCCTAGCTAACCTTATTATAATAGACTCGATGGCATAGATATAATACTTGGTATGGATTGGTTGATCAAGTATAAAGGACAGATAGACTGTGCCAATCGTGCCATTATCCTTACCAATTCTGATGGAATTCAGATAAGACATGAGGCAGTTATACACTCAAAGAAAGACAGTATGTTAACCAGCCTAAAAGGAAAAAGTTTGGAAGATGTGTCGATAGTTCATGAGTACCGGATGTTTTTCTCAAGATTTGCCAGATTACCACCGATCGAGAAGTTGAATTTGTTATAAACCTGGTGCCTGGTACAGCTCCAATATCAAAAAGACCCTATCGGATGTCAGCCGATGATTTAGCAGAAGTCAAGAGGCAGATCCAAGAATTGTATGAGAAAGGATTCATCAGACCAAGTTCTTCGCCTTGGGGAGCCCCAGTGCTTCTAGTAAAGAAGAAGGATGGTAGTCAACGGATGTGCGTTGATTATCGAGCTTTAAATGAAGTCACTATAAAGAATAAGTATCCCTTACCTCGGATCGATGATTTGTTTGACCAACTCATAGGATCAAGTGTCTTTTCCAAGATTGATCTTCGGTCAGGATATCATCAGTTGAAGATTAGATCTGAAGATATACCCAAGACAGCCTTCGCCACAAGATATGGATTATATGAGTATACGGTGATGTCATTTGGTCTGACAAATGCACCGGCATATTTCATGAACTTGATGAATAAAGTCTTTATGGATTATTTAGATAAGTTTGTTGTTGTTTTCATAGACGACATTCTCATCTATTCAAAGAATAATAAAGAACATGAAGGTCATCTAAGGATAGTGTTGCAAAGACTCCGTGAACACCAGTTATATGCCAAATTTAGCAAATGTGCATTTTGGTTAAAGGAAATTGAGTTTTTGGGACATGTGATATCAGCAGAAGGAGTATCCAGAGATCTGGAAAAGTTAAGGATGTATTAAATTGACTCCACCCAAGACAAGAATCGAGATCCAAGTTTTTAGGATTAGCGGTTATTATCGTCGATTTATTGAAGGTTTTTCCAAAATTGCGGACCTTTAACCCAGCTGTTAAAGAAGGAGAAGAAATTTGAATGGAGTAAATCCTGTGAGGATAGCTTTCAAGAATTAAAGAAAAGGTTAACTTCAGCACCGGTTCTGCGGTTACCTGATATTCGAAAAGATTTTGAGATATTTTGTGATGCTTCAAAACAAGGTCTTGGTTGTGTGTTAATGCAAGAAGGAAGGGTGGTAGCTTACGCATCAAGGCAGTTAAGACCGCATGAAGAAAATTATCCCACTCATGACTTAGAACTAGTCATTGTTGTGCATGCACTAAAGTTATGGAGGCATTATTTAATTAGTAATCGTGTGAGATATATACAGATCATAAAAGTTTAAAGTATATATTCACCCACTGATCTTAATATGAGACAAAGAAGATGGCTCGAATTGATAAAGGATTATGATGTGGGAATACACTATCATCCAGGAAAAGCTAATGTAGTAGCCGATGCTTTGAGTCGAAAGAGTCATATGAATCATCTGTCAATTTCAGATAAGCAGTTAACCCTCCATGAGGAATTCCAAAGATTAAATTTGGAAATAGTTAACGAAGGTATTCTCATTCGCATTGAAGGTTCATCCTACCTTGGAAGATCAAATCAAGGCAGCCCAACGAGAGGATAAATATGTTAAAGAAATTAAAGAGAATATGAAGAAAGGTAAATCGCTTGGATTTTCAGAAGATGAAGAAGGGACTCTTTGGTTTGGAAAGAGAATACTAGTACCCGAGAACAAGGAAATTAAAGGATTAATCTTAAAAGAAGCTCATGAATCAGATATTCAATTCATCCCGAAGTACAAAAATGTATCAGATTTAAAGGAAAGTTACTGGTGGAACAATATGAAAAGGGAAATTGCAGAATATGTAGCCTTGTGTGATATATGTCAAAGAGTTAAAGCAGAGCATCAAAGGCCTGCTGGTCTTTTGCAACCTCTGCATATACCTGAATGGAAATGGGAGGAAATTGGAATGGATTTCATAACAGACTACCAAGGACCAAGTTAGGTTATGACTCAATTTGGGTTATAGTTGACCGCTTAACAAAAGTCGCTCATTTTATACCAAGAAAGACTACATATTCGGAGATAGATTGGCAGAGCTTTATATGTCGAAAATTGTGTGTTTGCATGGAGTTCCAAAGAGGATAGTGTCGATAGAGGAACACAATTTACCTCAAGATTTTGGCGAAACTTCATGAAGTTTTGGGCACCAATTTAAATTTCAAGATCGCTTATCATCCTCAAGCAGATGGTCGATGTAACGGTAAATCGATATTGGAAGATATGTCGAGAGCATGTGCTTTAGCCAATAAAGCCAGTTGGGATAAAAGTTTGCCCTATGCGGAATTCTCATATAATAATAGTTATCAATCTAGTCCAAGATGTCTCCGTTTGAAGCCTTGTATGGCGTAAAATGTAGAACACCGTTATATTGGTCGAGACCGAGAGAGTCAAGTATTCGGACCGACGTCTTAAAGTTAGCGGAAGATCAAGTTCGCTAATCCGAGACCGATTGAAAACAGCCTGCACTGCATAAAAGAGTTATGCTGATAATCGTCGAAGAATGTTGGAATTTACGCCAGGCGATCATGTGTATCTGAAAGTGTCACCTATGAAAGGGATGCGTCGATTCAAAGTCAGTGGTAAGCTTGCCCCAAGGTATATTGGGCCATTTCTAGTTATAGCAAGAAGAGGTGAAGTCGCTTATCGCTAGAACTTCCACCTCGCTTGTCGATGTACATGATGTATTTCATGTATCACGATTGAAAAGTGTTTGAGAGTACCAGAGGAGTTGATACCTTTTGAGGATGTTGATTTAAAAGAGGACTTGACATATTCTGAATTTCTGTCAAGATTTTGAAGAGGCAGAGCGCTGCACAAGAAACAAGACTATCAAATTACGCAAAGTGCAATGGAGCAACCGCCCAGTCGAAGCAACTGGGAACGAAGAGGATCTTCGAGCAGAGTTTCCTAATCTATTTCTCAGTTCATCCGAATCTCGGGGTCGAGATTCCTTCTAAGGGGGGTAGGTTTGTAACATCCCAATTTTTGCTTTTATTTTGAAGAAATAGTTTTAAATTAATAATTTCCAATTTTCTGGAATTTTCTGAAGTTAAAGTTTCTGTTGAAAAGAAAATTTAATATCCAAATAAGTTGGAAATATTTTTCATATGTTTAAAACATTATCAGTGAGTTATGTGAATTTTTCTGGAATTTTTGGAATTTATTTGGTATTTTTCTGAGTATTTTAAAGTCTCCTAATGATTTCTGAAATATATATAAAAGATTTAAATATCAAATCTCCCTCGGGCTGACACTTGTCACGCATCCGAACCCTTCCTCCCCGGCCCGAGCTCATCCCCGCCGTCTACGCCTCATCCCGCTTCCCCTCTCTCTCGCGGCGCCACGTGTCGCGCATCCGACGGCAGCCCGGCCATCCCAGCGGCTAACACTCAAAAGGATAAATCAACCTTATAGGGTAGGTTGATCCTCCCGCCCGGCCAGTTACCGCCGCCGCTCTCTTTCCTTCCCGCTCCTCGGCGCGCGTTCGAGCCCGCTCGCGCGAGGTTGAGTTTCTTTTTCGATTTGCGCCGACAAGTGGGCCCCACTGTCATAGACCGGTCTTGTGGACTCACCGCCAGCAGTCCCACTGTCAAAGCCGCTGCTCCCGACGCGCGTGTCGCCATCGTGACCGTTCGTGATTGCCGATAAATCGCGGCCGCCCGCTGCCACTTAGTACACCCCATCGGCCGATCTAACTCGTGTTGCCGGATTGAATCTCGATCGTTCCTTTCACTTACCCTTCGCCGTGATCCAGCCGGCCCGATCTCTTCCTTATGCCACACGCCACTAATCCAACCGCCGCCGATTTCCTTCTCTTTTCTTCTCTCACCGACGCGCGGGCCTCGCCTGTCAGTCCTCCGCCCCCGATTGTCTTCCTTCTTCTCGCGCGATCACCGCACGCCGCCGCCATTGATTAGAAAACCGAAGCTTTGAAAGCTTCGGTTTCTTGCCGATTTATTTCCCCACATCATTGCGCATTCAAATTAACGCCTCCCCGCACCCCTCTGAGGCATAATCACTCCTAATTGCGGCCGTTATCACCTTCGCGCATCTTCCCGACCGTTGCACTCCGCGGACTTGCGCGATCGTTACACCCTCCCGGCCTATAAAACCCGCACCCGAGGTCCCTCTGCGCGCCGCCCATCCCTCACCTCTCAAACGAATCACCCGAGCGCCAGAGCCCTCCCTACGCCCGATTTCTTCCCGCGGCTTCAAATACTCCGGCGAGCAATTCCGCCGCCGGGCTACCTCATTCCTCGCCGACGCCTTCCCGACGTTGTCTTTGGTGCCAAGACGATTCCGCGACCCTTCCCGAAGCCGCTGCGCCATCGACCACCTCCGCGCCGTGAGGTTCCTCTCCGACCGCCGCTTCTTCTCGCCGATTCTTCCTCCGGTCACCCTCGGCCTCGCGCAAGGTACCGATGCATTCCTGCATCCTTCTCTTCATTTGGTACCCTTGGTCGGCGCGCCGATCACGGAACTCGGCGACCCTCGGCCCCGTGGCGCCACCACCGCCGCCGCCCGCCACCGTCGGGTGAGGTGGCAGCAGCGTGGCGCCGATCGGCGCCACGTCGCGCCACCCGAGCGCCTCCCGCCACCTTGCGCGTGCACGCCACGTCGGCAAAAGCGATGACGTGGCGACCACGCGGCGACCACGCGTCGCCCACGTGTGTGCCACGTTGCCCGCGGCCTCCCGCAGATAATCCTCAAGAGGATTACCTACCCATTAAGGGTAGGCGGTGCCTCCCGCTCACTTGGCTAGCGCCGCTCTCCTTCCTCTCACTCCCTGCTCGAGCCGTTCGCCCGCTCATGTGGCGAGGTTGAGTTTTCTCCGTTTTATTCCACGCTGACGGGTAGGCCCCACCCGTCAGTGACCACCCCTCTGCGCTAGCCACTGACAAGTGGGTCCCGAGTCCAGTGGGTCCCATATGTCAGAGACTCATTTTAATGAAATTGCTGACCAGTGGACCCCACATGTCAGAAATTTCCGAATTTCTGGATTTATTCAAATCGAGATTTTCAAATAGCCATATCTTTTCATTTTAGCTCCAAATTGGCCCATTCAAATTTCTAAATTCATCTAAAATTTCAATCTTTCATCTGGTATATTTATTTTCAATTTTTGAACTTTTATTTTATTTTATTTTATTTATTTGGAATTCTCGATTTACGTGTAGAGTCCGATTTGTCCGAGCAATCTCAAGAACAAGTTGGGGAAGATTTCAACCAGACACAGGAAGGCAAGTCTCCTTTGACCATTTTGCTCCTATGTTTTGGCAAGTTTCCTTTGATCAACTTGCTCCAATGTTTTATAAAATGATTAGGTATTTATTTTAAAGTTATTGCATGCTTATGTTATATCAAGTGATAATTTGATTTTAGAAAATTTAGTTAAATACCCAATTTGTTATACCTTCCATTGAAAATTGTTTACCTTGTACCATTGTCAACTTAGGATATCCCTTTGACTCAATAATAAGTTAGTGTTATAATTGTTGAATGTTTAAAAACTAGCAAATGCTTAGCATAGCAAATAAACATATTAATGTTCAAATAAGTAGCATGTTTATCAAATATTATGATGAATGATTTGTTTGAACATTGGTAATGGATGTTACCATTGTTAAATGTTTTGTTTGAACATTGGTAATGGAGGTTACCGTTGTTAAGTATTTTGTTTGAAAAGTGGTAATGGATGTTACCACCGTTAATTTGAAAATCAAAGGGAAAAGTTGACAAGGGTGGATGGAAGGTTTGGTGGTGCGATTAGCACGAGAATTGTTGGGTTTGTGAATGAACCACCACCGTCGATTAAGGACCGACGCTTGTGTTTGTCCAAACCGAGCAAAACAGTACAACCACAAGTCTATATGGGTACGACCTAGCTAACTACCCTATAATAGTGTAGTTTAGATATCACCAGTGGTGTATTGAGTGCCGTGGTGTACTGGTTACTCATAGTGAGGGACAGGTTTCATCAGACTCATATGGCGCAAGAGGGGGCTCCAACTCGTGGATTCGAGTTGTGGTGAAACCTTAGCGGGTGGTATTTAAACTATACTGGAGTAGGCGAAAGGCTTTGTGATAATTTATCTGGGTCTCATGCCAAAGGAAGCGTGTTGACTATTAAGATAATTTATCTCTTGTGGGTAAAGTGTACAACCTCTGCAGAGTTAAAACTATTCGAATAGCCGTGCCCACGGTCAAGGGCGGGCAAAGAATGCATTCACATGGTAGAAGTTTTGGTTTTGATTTCAAAACAAAATGAGTTGGAGAAAAACTCGGGAGTAGTATAACTCTCGTGATGTTTAGATCAGGGGGTGTAACCTGAGGTTTTTGAAAATTGGCTGTGATGGCCTGAGATATTAGTGTTGATAGTTTAACCTTCACTAAAGTACTTATCCATTTTCGATTATTAAAAACAAGTTGTTTACAAAATGGCTTTTAAAATAATTATGTAGTTTTGAAATAAAATGCTGATTTTTGCAAATAAACCATATAGCCTTCCTTTGTGAAACCTTACATCTATGCATTTTTCCCAAGACTTATGAGTACATTTTTGTACTCACTGTTGCTCTATAAATATAAAAGCAGAGAGTGGAGAAGATCAAGCTGCCGAGAGTATGACTTCGCGCGAATGTGGATGCGGTGGATTATTCCGGATGCCTAGGATTCGCTTCCCTACCAATTGCCCGTGGCGCATTGATGGGTCGATCAAGTTATCTTTGCTTCCATTGTGTTTTTGCTTTTGGTTCTGCGGAACCTTAGTTAAGGCAATGGCCTTTGTAAAACTTCAGATACTATTGTAATAAAGCGTTGTTGGCAATGTATCATCTTTTCTGTTTGAACTGTGTGTACTAGCGTTGATCTCTGGGACTAGTACAGTAATACACAGGGGGTCTGGGAGTTTCTACTCCGGGTCTCACATCAGTACTCAGCAGTTTACCCATGTACATGATGTCTTTCTTCGCTATTCCAAAAGGAGTACTTCAGAAACTAGATTATTTCTGCTCTCAGTTTTTTTGGCAGAGCGATGATCAGAAACGAAACTATCGACTCGCTAAATGGAGTATTCTGTGCCAACCTAAAGACCAAGGGGGCCTAGGAATTCATGATTTGGATATTAAGAACACGGCCCTTCTCAGTAAATGGCTCTTTAAATTGTTGACAACTGATGGTACCTGGCAACAGATTCTACGAAATAAATACCTTCATTCCAAACCGCTTTCACAAGCACAGTGGAGAACTGGGGACTCACATTTTTAGGCAAGTCTTATGAAGGTGAAGGGAGAGCGATTCGGCTCGTTCATAGTTAAAGATGGATCACAAATTAGGTTCTGGGAGGACAAGTGGCTAGGTCAAACTACCCTGCGAGAACAATACTCTAGACTTTATAATATAGCCTGACACAAGTAGGTTACTGTAGCAGAGGCCCTCAGTACCTCGCCCCCTATTCTCTCTTGGCGGAGGGATCTCATTGGACATAAGTTAGTAGCATGGAATGATTTACTTTCAAGCATTGCTAACATTGTCTTGAGTCAGGAACCTGATGAATCTCGCTGGAACCTCCAACAAAATGGACAGTTCTCGGTGAAATCACATTACCTAGCCATGATTCATGTTGATGTCCCTAACTTGAATAAGCAGATTTGGAAGTTAAAAGCTCCTCTGAAAATTAAAATTTTTCTTTGGTACTTACATAGAGGGGTCGTGTTGACGAAAGATAATCTCGCTAAACGCAACTGGCAAGGTAACAAGTCGTGTTGATTTTGTCATATGGACGAAACAATTAACCATTTGTTCTTTGAATGTCGTTTTGCTCGTGCTGTTTGGTCTATCATACGAACAGCTTCAGGACTTTCTCAACCCCGTATTGTGTCTCACTTGTTTGGTTCTTGGCTAGGGGGTGTTGGGAAAGAATTGAAGTCTCTGTTCCTGCTAGAGGCGGCTGCTACTTGTTGGTCACTATGGCTATGCAGGAATGATTTGATATTTGAAACCAAACATCATATTTCCCCTTTTCAGGTTATCTACTCAGTTATTCATTGGCTTCGTACCTAGGTTATACTACAAACGCCATCTTCGCAGGATTTGGTTGCAGCGGCATCTCAACATTTGGCGCGGGTGGTCACAGAGTGTTTTACCCAGGCACATGGGTGGCGGTCTAGACTGCGGATTGATTGTCTTTAGAAGTGCTTGTACTTTTTTGTCTTTTTGGTTGTGTGCATCTTGGTTATGCAGAGGCTGGGAATTGTGTCAGGGTCTTGTATCTTCTCGATGTTAAACCTTGAAAATTAATAAAGTTTCCCTTATCGAAAAAAATATTTGGAGCGTTGTTGAAAAATTAGTGAAGTGTTGTTCTCCAAAGAAACCAATCACACCTGCATATGGATTTATGACTAACACGAAAATGCTTCTTGAACAGACTACACTGATCGAGCCCACATCTGGGAACATGGGCATTGGCCCATCGTTCATGGCTGCAATTAAAGGGTGACCACGAGGGCATTCGGCGCGAAGGGATGGGAGGGACAGCAAGGAAAGCGGCCAAGCTATTTGAGAACCATCCTAGTGCATTCATGCTTCAACAGTTTGAGAATCCTGCTAATGTCAAGGTACCCTTTGTTTCTTGATTCTGATCATGTACAACATCTAAGTGAAGTACACTACTACAGAAAGCCTAATACTAGACGTCAAATCACAGACAATTTTGTGAAACCGTCTGTGATGTACACTATCATAGACGGTTTTAATTTGGAGACCGTCTGTGCTGCTGCAGGAGTATCACAGACGGTTCTTATCGACGAACCATCTGCGATACTGGACTATCACAGACGGTTTTTAACTAAAAACCGTCTGTGATAGTCCAGTATCGCAGATGGTTCGTCGGTAAGAACCGTCTGTGATAATCACGCTATGTATTTATTGCGTCACTCAGACCGCATCTGTCTTCATTTCGATCCAGATCTAGCCGGTGCTGCAGCTGGAGGCAGCAAAGCTTTCAGGCCATTTAATTTGGTGGAAGGAGGCTTTATTTGGCAGGATAGCTTTGAAGATTCATCGAGTTCTTGGTTGTCCTAGATATGGTTAGTAATGAAATTTATTTTTGGTTGCAATATCAAAATTTTGATCTAGCTAATTAATTTTCGGTGACTGTTATATATATATACTTTGAAGATCTAGCTAGTTTAGATTTAGCTAGCTAGCCTCAATGCATGTGGTATATATGTAGTAATAATTAATTAAATTAATTTTAATACTAAGTTGTTATATATGTGCATAATATAGGATCGAAGTTGGATGTATACCGCAAACCGTGTGAGTGAAGAGTATATTAATGACGTGTCTACTTTTACAAGAGCTGCCGAGGAGGATATGTTGAATAAGGGGGTAGAATATATGTATTGTCCATGCACTGACTGCGAGAATTTAAAGATGTTTAAGAATCGAGAGCAGATTGAAGCACACTTGATTCGGAGGGGTTTCAAAAAGGGGTATACATGTTGGACCAGTCATGGCGAAGTCAATGATATGCCGTCGGATGATGATTATGGTTCGGATTCGTATAGGCTGCACGATGACAATCTGGATCAGATGCTTCGTGATGTAAAAGAGAACTATGATGAGAGAGAGTATATTAAATTCCGAGGCTTGATGGAGGACTCGAAGAAATCTTTGTTCACGTGCTGCAGGTCAAAGTACACGAAGTTGTCAGCTGTGCTTAAACTATTGAAATTGAAGGCAAGCAACAGTTGGTCCGACAAGAGTTTCACGACGCTGCTAGGTCTTTTAGGGGACATGCTTCCGGAGGGAAATGAGTTGCCTAAAACCACGTATAAAGCCAAGAAGGTTCTTTGTCTATTAGGAATGGAAGTATAAAGAATACATGCATGTTCGAACGACTGTATCCTCTACCGTAAAGAGTATGCAAATATGCATGTCTGTCCGGTGTGCAACGCATCCCGATACAAACGTAACAATCAATCAGATAATGACGACGAGGGAACAGAGGTGAATAAAGGACCTCCTGCAAAGGTGGCTTGGTATATTTCTATAATTCCCCGTTTGAAGCGGTTTTTTGCGAATCCAAAGGAGGCAAAACTGTTGCGATAGCACTCAGAGGAGCGTAAGAAAGATGGAATGCTGAGACACCTTACTGATTCCACCCAGTGGAGAAACATCGATAGGTGTTTTATATATTTCGGTGCAGAACCGAGGAATATAAGGTTTGGATTGAGTACAGATGGAATGAATCCTTTCAGTAGCATGAGCAACCGACATAGCACTTAGCTCGTGACTCTCTGCATTTATAACCTTCCTCCTTGGTTGTGTATGAAGCGAAAGTATATTTTGCTATCAATACTTATCTAAGAGCCAAAGCAACATGAGAATGATATTGATGTGTACCTAGTGCCATTGGTGGAAGATCTAAAAGTACTGTGGAACGAAGGGGTACAGGTATGGGATACATACAAACAAGAGAATTTCACTTTGCGCTCCTTATTGTTTTGCACCATAAATGATTATCCTGCTCTTACTAACCTGTCGGGCTAGAGTACAAAAGGTGCCAAAGCTTGTACTCACTGCTTAGATAGTACCAAGAGTGTGTGGCTGAAACACTCACGTAAAACCGTGTACATGTGTCACCGCTGGTTCCTTCGGAGGGCTCACCCATACCGCAAGATGAAGAAACAATTTGACGAAGAGGAGGACGGTTTAGCTCTAAGGCATTTAAGCGGAAAAGAGGTTTATAATATGGTTAAGCATTTAGATATTGTCCTCGGAAAGGGACGTAAATTGAGGGCTCGTGAGAAGAACATATGGAAGAAGAGATCAATATTTTGAAACTTATCTTATTGGGAGTACCTAGATGTTCGACACTGCATCGATGTCATGCACGTAGAAAAGAATATATGTGACAGCTTGATTGGTCTCTTACTAAACATTTGTGATAAAACAAAGGACAGCGTAAACACACGACTTGACTTGGCTGATATGGAAATCAGGTATGAGTTAGCACCGACAAAAACAGATAATAGACGAACGTACCTTCCCCCTGCGTGTTACATTCTATCCAAGGCCGAGAAAACAGAACTGTGTCAGTGCTTGCATGGTATCAAAGTTCCATCTGGTTACTCCGGTAACGTGAAGAAACTTATTTTGATGCAAGATTTGAAGTTAAATGGCATGAAGTGTCATGATTGTCATTTACTGATGACACAGATGCTCCCTATTGCAATTAGAAATATTTTACCGATCAAAGTCTGAGAGACAATCATGAGGCTATGTTATTTCTTTAACACAATTGCTCAGAAGTTCATCGATCCCGAATGACTAGATGCTCTACAGGACGAGGTGGTGATGACTCTATGTCATCTTGAGAATATTTTCCTCCTTCATTTTTTGATATCATGGTCCATCTCATCGTTCACGTTGTGTGGGAGATAAAAATATATGGGCCCGTATTTCTATGTAGCATGTACCCGTTTGAGAGGTTCATGGGAATTATCAGGTCCTTTGTACAGAATCAATCTCGGACGGAGGGCAGCATCATCGAAGATTATGCAAGAGAAGAGGTCATTGAGTTTTGTGTCGATTATATAGATCAGATTCAACCAATAGGTGTGCCTCAATCTCGTCATAAGGGGAGGCTCAAGGGTATCGGAACTACCGGAAGAAAAGTAATCACTCCAGATATGAACGCGTATACTCAAACCCTTTTCACGGTCTTGCAACACATGATTGAAGTGGCCCCTTATGTCGACCAGTACAAGGATGTGCTTCGGTAATAGAATCCGGAGTGACCGGATGTTTGGATTATGAGACAACACAACAGTCGGTTCAACTAATGGTTGAAGGAGCAAATCGCTAGGAGCTCGTTAAGTAAGATGCTGACATAGTTGGCAAAAGGTCCAACATTTACAGTTGTAACATGGCAAGGATATGACATAAATGGGTACACATTCTGTTAGTGATATGCCCTAGAGGCAATATGGAGATGTTGTATATATCACATACTATGTTTATGATACATTACTTTGTTCCTTGGAATAGACATCATCATTATTGATCAATGAATATGTGACTTATTCATGAGACTCTTAAATACTAAAATGTTGCTATTTCTAAATGATCCCTGATCATATATCATATGAGGAACAAATATGATTCAAAGACAAAGATCAGCATATTTATTGATTGATGATCATGTCTCATGGATCATGGTATGGTGATACCAAATCAATAATATGGACATGTGTTAGTGAACATATGTTGGATAGATCTGCCATGAGACACTGCAGAGATTCCATGTGTCATCAGTTGGTCTCAAGTAGTGTTTATATAGAATCATTAGACTTGAGATCATCATGGTTCCCAACATGAGTAGTAGCTTATTTTGGGACTACTAAACACTACTCCGTAACTGGATAGTCATAAAAGTAGTCTTCGGGTTTACCATAAAACATGTAGTAGGATGTGAATGATCAAGATAGAATTTGCCCCTCCTTATGGGAGAGATATTTCTGGGCCCCTCGATGTAATGGATTATGAAAGTGCATGGCCATGCCAAGGTGATTGAGGAGTCAATCACAAGTTTATAATCCATCACGGAATCGAGAGAGTGATTGAGCTATTAAGAGGATGACACAGGTCTCGCCTTGAGCTCAATCTATATCGTGAGGCAAAGGGATTCGTACATGAGAGAACATTACAGGTTCAGCCGATATGATCTTTACGTATACTTTGGGGTTAATATGTCTTACTAGAGGCCACTATTAACAGGGTGACCGGAAAGGCGTTTCCGGGTCACGACCAAATATACGTGAACCTACAGGGTCGCACGCTTAACGGGTTGGAACACTAATTCGAATATGATTCGGATATGGGCTCAATTCGGATAGAGATCCGAATAGACTCCTATTGGGCCTCGGTCCGCAAGGCCCAAGTGAGGTGGTCTATATATGGAGGCGAGGGGCTGAGCGTCACGCACCAGAAAAACCCTAGTATAACCCTAGCCGCCACCTCCCGAGCCAAACCCTAGCCGCTCATGAGTGCTAGTACACTCGCGATCGGCGTTCCAGCCCCGAACGTGTGGATACCGGTGGAGGCGCTGCTCGTTGCGGTGTTGATCGGCATCAACAACCTACAGATTGGATCCGCTCGTGGTGTGGTTGATCGCGTGGAGGAGACGATCTGTTCGGGACGATCGGCTACTTCCACTACTACCTCGACGCGCGTGGTTGGATCGATTTCCAACTCTTCTTCCGCTGCGCTGTGCGTCTAGTGGTAATGATCCATGATCCTTCCTTAGCATGATGTCCTGGTGTGCGCGGTAGAAAAATTTTGTTTTCTGCTTTCGTAGCCTACGCGTATTCCTTTACATTCTATACACAAGCTCATGATGTAAAGAGCACTAACTAGAACAGCGGTGTTCGTATAGATGCGTTCAGTACCGATGGGATGAGAAGATCGTACTATGAGTTCATAGAAGAGATTTGAGAGCTCGACTACATGGTTTTCAAGATCCCCTTATTTCGTTGCCGTTGGGTGTATCTCCCACAGGAGAAGGTTGACAAGTACGGTGTCACTACCGTGGACCTCTAACGTGTCGGATACAAAGATGAACTATTTGTACTCGCTAACCAAGTTGTTCAAGTTTTTTATGTAATTGACCCGGCAAATAAGAAACGCCAACTCTTCATAGAAAAAGGAGAATTGTTGGAGTAGAGAATGTAGTGGACGAGGACGAATACAATCAATTTGACGAGTTACCACCTTTTGGAAATGGCATAAGAGTCGACGACGAACAACGTGATGAAACTAGTTACATACGCATTGATCATCATGAAGGGCTAATTTTTAAAGGAAATAGGCAAGTGGAATAAGAATGTGCGACATATATGTGGGCATTTGCATTTATATATATATAACAATGCATGTGTGTGATGTATTTGTGAATTTGCATTTATATATGTATATGTAAAAATGTGTGATATATAGGTGAATTTTGAGAATGAGTCATACAAATGTATCTCTATGTTCATTGGGCTATTTTAAAGAAATATACTAGGCTGTTGTAAAGAAATACACCCTGTGAGGTCTTATTGAATGCTGGTTAGTATAGAAATTAATTACTACAGCCGGGGGGGGGCAAAGGCTTATTACAGACGGTTCTAAGTTTAGGCAAATGCGTGATAGTTATCCTGCATTTGTTCTAAGATAATAAATATCACAGATGGTCTATTCATGCTGCTGTTGGAGCAAAGCGCAGTATGCGTGCGAAACCCTAGTTTGGGGTATATATAGGAAGATATTACGCAGCGGTTCTAAATTAGAACCGTCTGTGATAGTTATTATCACAGACGGTTCTAATTTAGAACCGTCTGTGATAGTTATTATCACAGACGGTTCTAATTTAGAACTGTCTGTAATAATCTTCCTATATATACCCCAAACTAGGGTTTCGCGCGTACATTGCAGTTTGCTCCAACCAGCGCAGATAGACTTAGTCGCCGTGTGCTCTCCCGATCCAGTCCATCGCCGTCGCCTTCCCGGAGCCCATCGCCGCCGACTACTTCCCCAACCCCGTCCGTCGTGCCGACTACTTCCCCGACCCCGTCCGTCGCCGCCGCCTTCTCGGAGCCCGTTGTCGCCGCCTGCCCCGAGCCCGTCACCGCCGACTACTTCCCCGAGCCCGTCGCCGCCTACTTCCCGGAGTCCGTCGCCGCCGCCTACCCCGAGCCCGTCGCCGCCGACTACTTCCCCGACGCTGTTGCCGCCGCCGCCTTACCCGAGCCCATATCCTTGCAAGGTATGTTTTTCCCTAAAGTATACATATAGTGTTGTTGTTTCATCAATATTATTGTTAGTAAATCTTACTGTTATTGTTGTTAAGCAAATGTATATTTTTCCCTAAAGTATACATATGAACTGTGAACTGTTATTGTTACATATATTGTTATTGTACATATGAACTGTTATTGTTACATATGAACTGTTATTGTTACATATATTGTTGTGTATATGTACATATGAATTGTTTTTGTTATTGTTATTGTTGTTACATATACTGTTATTGTTATTGTTGTTATGTATATGTACATATGAACTTACATATATTGTTTCATATATGTATATGTATATATATGTTGCTAATAAACATATATATGTATATGTATACTTGAATATATGTATACATATATATTTATTATCAATGTATTGTCAGCGGGACCGCCGTGTGTATCCCCCTTGTATAGCGTCATGGGTTCACATCGTTAGGTAGAATGCGATTCTAAGTCTAACTTGTTTTTGCAGGGAATGGTGTGAAATAGTATTGCCCTATAGCTTATTGGAATGTATGAGATGTATGTGATGCATGTAACATTCGTTCATGGCCTGCGTGTCATGACTATTTCAGCTATTGTTAGCTGTATATATTGTATTTAACGACCTGCGTGTCGACCTTAATACTTGAATCTATCTTTGTAATCTTCAATTTCTAGCTATTATTGGTAGTAGCTTAGTTTTGAGGTTACAAGCTTTCAAGCATGGTGGCCTAAAGGAGTGATGTGGAGGATGGAGATCGTCTACACCTACATGAGATGGATATCACCTTTTTTGGGCCATACTACTTCACAGTTAAATGTGTTTATCTATGATGTTATCTATCTTATTCTTATGCAATGATATATGTGATACATTGCTTTGGTAGGATAGAATCCCTCTTAAAATTAGGTGTTTATGTCCTTCCATATGTTGCACCAAAAGATAATGATCACCGTATGGTAGGTTTACCAAAGTAGAGTACCGTCGGTTATCATCATTATTTGGGGTAGATGTTGGACATCTACATGCGGAAGCATTTGGTTTACTTAACAAGGTTATCAAAATAGTATGGTTGAGGACCCGAGATATTACAATATATATTTATTATCAATGCATGGTTGAGGACCCGAGATATTACAATAGCTAGAGATAAACCATAGATGCTACCAATGTGTGGTTCTTCGACCATAGCAGCTATATATATTCTTGCATAAGCAAGTCCACCAATAGTCATAGGTTTTTGATCCAAAACCTAGGTCGAAGAAAAAGACGAGATTGAATTCTGAACTAACATTGCGGACCCGAGATGGCAACTATAGTTAGAGATGGCCATCTCTAGCTATAGCTGCTATCTCGGGTCCTCAATTTTTAATATATGTCACATAGACCTTCAAAGGGCATGAAGCATGTGACACACTCCAGTGTATCCGGTTCAATGAACTTGATACACTGGTTTATGTCATTTACTTTATAGAACTTTATTTAGGCTCACAGCTCACTGCGTCCACACGGTCGTCCAAAAATTTTTAATATATGCCACATAATACCACTAAATTTAAAAGGATAAGTGTATATTCATAAGTGTGTAATGTGGAACGAGACTAGCGAAGTGACCAATGATAGTACTTATCAGGAAGTACTAGCATTACATAGTGTTTGCAGAATGAGAGTACTCCTTGATAAGTACTACCATTATTAACTTCCCTAGTCTCTTTGTACGTTATATACGTATGAATATATATACTTTTTATATTGATATATATATAATATGTACTTTTCATGTTGATATATATATATATATATATGCTACATTAATTGTACTTACTTTTCATATATGAGAAGGCCAATATGTCATCTGCGCATTCTTCAACATCATCGGCAGATGCGTCCGCTCCAAAATCAATACGCAAAGGAAGAGGACTATCGAAAAATCCTGAGGGCCGATTTACTATCATAGAGGTCGATAGATCTAGGATCCCTCTTCTTCCTCGCCGAGTAGCATCCGCATTTCGAAGAACGATCGGAATAGTTGCACGATAACGAATTGAAATCACATTCGATTCGTGGAAGGCCGTGAGTGAGACTCGAAAACGTGAGCTGCTGACCGAGATTTTTGCTTCGTTCGAGATCCCAAAAGAACACCACGACTCCGTGCAACGACAGGCCTTGCTAGCGGCGTGCAAAGCATAGAAGAACTTCAAGAGCATGCTTATCAAGAAGTATGTGGAGAAGGATCTAACGTCCTTTCATAAGTACCCATTCCTGAAATCATAATGGGAAGAGTTTAAGGCAATGAAGACGACCGAAGCTTTCAGAAATGCAAGTGTGATGTACAAGGCCCTCCAGGCAAAAAACACATACCCCCACAGACTCGGCACAGCTGGGTATGCGGGTAAAATCCCGTAGTGCAGGCAGGAGGATGAACAGGCAATCCTGCGGGACACCGCCCCACCATTTGCCATGATCTCAGATGAGCGCGCTCAAAATTGGATTAGAGCGAGGTCATCTACCACGTCATCGGGGGACATCTCCTTCCGGAACCCTACAGACCAAGAAGTGTCCCACCGCCTGGTAAGATATCAAACTACGTAGCTTGTATTACTCTACAACTTCGTAGGAAGTGAAATGACATATTGGGCTCTTGCAGAATACACTGAGTGTCGAATCTTCATAGGGATCTTTCCTGTCAACTAGGGAGAAAGATATACTCTCTGCAGTACTGGAAAACAAGGAGCACCCGGGTCTTACGAGAGGCCTTGGGTTTTATGTTCTTTGGAAACAAGATTTCTCATATAACTCTGAATTGTATCAGAGTAGGAAGAGAAACAAAGCCGAGCGTGATGCACGGCTATAAGAGGAGATCAAGGTATCTCTTAGAGAGGAGTTTGCTGATTACGTCAGAGATGAGGTGGGAAGATTTATAGAAGAAAATCAGCAGGCTGCAGTCGCTCCTGTGCTAGCCAGCCCCCCAACCATTAGAGTAGCTGCGCGTCCAATCCTACGATGGAAAGCGAGATCAGATTTCCTATGGACGACATCCAGGTGGCTACGAAGTGCAAGCTCCAAGTGAGATATGCTTCCATTGCCTTGTGCGCTGCTTGGGGCCAGGCATATCCATCCGGTCCTGGGTCCTTGGTGCACAATGCATCTTTAGAGCCAAGCTTTGGAAAAGTGAATGTGAATGGTGTGCATGTCAATTTTGAGGTCGTCCCGCTACCGAAGCTCCCCAACAATAAGCTCGTGACTCTAGGGCAAGCTATTGGAACCTTCATCCAGTGGCCCAAAAGCGACATCTGCCTGGAGGCTTCTTCACCGGTGGCAGGTCCACAAGGGCAATCCGAACCAGAGCTACCTGCACCGGTGTTTAGTCCACGGGAGCTATTCCTGGTGCAGCAACTTCCACCGGTGCTACCTTTACAGTCGACCTACAGCCGAGGCAGCAAGGGCAAAGCAAACAAGACCGATGATGATATTCCGTACATACCATTGGCCCGCAAATTCGTGCTTGGCGAGCCGCTGGTCGACCCGGTTACGTGCCTCCAAACCCTACTAATGAGTTGCCTACAATTACACAAGTGGTATATGGAACAGTCCAATAAGCCAGAGGGAGAACGGTACTCAGGTATAACTGTCAAATTCGGGCCAGATCATTTACAGCACAATATTCAAGATTGTGTCTTCGCGGTGACCTTTGAGGATTTATTTGATCTTTACACGCTCAACGCTCTCGACGCCTTGCTCATTCGATGCTAGACATTGTAAGCGTGTACAATCACAGTTTTCGTTCACGTCATACTGATAAATGTCATATATAATTTGTTTCTTTTGTGTGTATAAATATAGACACATGGTGACTAAAGCTAGATCATCCAAATCATCGGTTGGTTTCTTGGACCCACACTTGGTCGCCATGCATACCATCAACGAGGATGCTAGCTTCGTCGAGAGGTACATTGCAGCAACACTGGTGGCTTACAAGGATAAGGAATATGTACTTATACCCTACAATCAGGAATTTCATTGGATTTTAATAATAATTGTACCAAAAGGGAACAAGAAAATATATCTTGATTCCCTAAGTAAGAATAAAACCGACTACAAAGTTGTCGGCGAAGTAATCGAGAGGTAAGTACATTTTCTCCATACATACCTATATTGTATTCTTTCTTTTCTTCCGAATGACTAAGGTCAACTTTTTCGAATCACGTAGGGCGTTCGCGATGTACGTTGCAATGGCAAAGCTCTCGACGCAAGGGGCCAAAGGCCTGACACATGTTCGAAAATTTAAGGTATTCGCTAGTACATATTAATTAATCCTATGCAACAGTTGGTAGTAATGCCTCTTGAAATAACACATTCTATTTTTTGCAGTGCCACCAGCAGCCGCCGGGCAACACGTGTGGATTCTACGTTTGCCATAATATTAGACTACTCCTCGATTCCTCGAGGATCACCAATTCCAATTTTAAGGTTTGTCAATCTTTCCATAATTACTTCATACTTATCAGGTTATATATACGCACATTGATATTCCTATCAACAGGCTGCGTCCATCCTGATAACTGCATTGAAACAACCTGACCTTGAACAAATTCGAGGAGAGTGCGCGTACTTTTTGGTCGCCCAAGTCATAAATTCAGGTGGAGAGTTCCACAACGTAGAATGATTTTTTATTGCTCTTATCATTCTGGAATTGAGGTCTCGCGAAAGGACATGTATAGCCTGACAAGTTCGTTGATTATGAATCCGTTCCTTTCGCGAGACCTCGATTCCGGAGTGATAGAGCAATAAAAAAGCAATGTTACCATCTAAGTGCAAATGTAATGTAGATCTTTTATAATTGTGTATTTGTTAATAGATATTTTATTTCATTTCAATTAATAGATTTGCGAAATGGATGTTTTATGTTTGGGAAATGAATTGAGATGTGAATTGGATATTTTATGTTTGTGAAATGAATTGAGATATGAATTATGGATGTTTTATGTTTGTGAAATGAATTGAGATGTGAATTGTATGTATACATGTACATGTTGTTCTGCTTGTTTCAGAGAGGCATGGCTAGCATTTTCTGAGGCTAGCCAATAAACTGAAGTAGGTTAGGGGGTAGAAAAGAATATCACAGACGGTTTCTAACTAAAACCCATCTATGATAGCGATAGCTATAATCACAAATGAGTTTTAGTTAGAAACCGTCTGTGATGACGTTTTTGAACCGTCTGTGATACGGTTTTCTGTAGTAGTGGTACTAGACTACTAGTTGCTGTAGTTTTCCAAATGTTCATCTGTCAAGTTTATTTGGGTAAAGCTTCCATGTGAGCGAACTAACATTAGCTAGTACATTACCCCAATTTAGTCATACAAGCTTCATCTCCTGGAGTACATTAGCTAGTACTTCAATGGCTGTTCTTATAATGTCATCAAAAATTGGCAGGTACACTGTGAGGCAACTGGTCCAGAAATATGGGAGGACACACTTGGGCAGGTTGATATTGTTGTCATGGGGATGGGAGTGGTGGCACTGTCACAGGCGTCGGTAAGTACCTTAAGGAGAAGAACTCCAATGCAAAGGTACTAACATAGAGCATACAGAAAATTCGCATTGTATCTATTGATGAGATCTATTATGGAATATTGTAAAATTGGCGGTGTTTATGTGTTTATGAAGATCTATAGAGTTGAACCTGCAGAAGCAAATGTTCTAAATGGTGCTAAGCCAGGTAAGGTGTAGCTTTCTGTAAAATGTGTACTATTTCATACTAGATATCCTATTCATTTGTATAAATACGTTCTACATGGACCTACCTAATTGCAGGCCCTCACCTCATTCACTGGAAACGGCATCGTGTTTAAGCCGGATATTTTGGACATGAATTAATTTCAAGTGTTTTTATTGAATATTATGCAAGGGAAAACTAACTAAAACTGGCACATGATAGGTGAAAGGTGAGGATGTTGTTTAGATGTCTCGAGAGTTGGCACTGAAGGAGGGTCTTTTTGGTAAGTGACGGAAAATATTTGCTTCTGCTATCTTCAATCTATGTATTATATATCAATAGCGCACTCTTGAAAAAAATTGTTATTTTATTATGACGAAGATTGGTGATGAGATTGGGCTAATGGGTAGCTAAATTGCTATTGAGGCTATGCAGCCGGTGCCAGTGGACTAACTTGGCCAATCTGTAACACCTTAGGACCCATATTACCCTAGGATGCCACTAAACCACTCTACAGCTAGCCAATTTATAAGAAAATATAAACTGGTAATAATTTCTAAACATGATAAGTTAAGTGGAAGCATATTAAAATAAAGGTAATAGAACACTATCAATTAAACAACAACCGCTAACAATTTTAACCAATTTAAGCGAACCACAGTCTAGCAATATTAATTAAAACGATTAACAATGAAGAACAATGATGAATAATTAGACATTTCACATATTTAATACAACATAATTCATCAGAGAGTGTGTGATAGTGATGTGCCACTCTACCCTTCCCATGTATGCTCAAGAATCACCTGGAAGAGGGGGAAACAAGGGTGAGATAAAAATCTCAGCAAGCAAATTATTTAACAAGCTAATAAAACTACAATGTTGTTAAGCATCAATATTCATTTTCCACAATGATCATAATTATAGCCTTAACCGCATTTCCTACTAACAATAAATAAACATTAGCAAATAAATCTTGATTGACTACTTCATATTCTCAACCACTACCATTACCAATGACAGTAAAGCATTAATATATTTTACCTCACTATCTTTACTATTTCTCACATTCACAACTGATATCAACAGTTACCACAAAATAAAGGAATCTCATGCCACAATCACAACCCCTACCATACCACAAGGGATGAACCCCATTCCACGACCACAGCCATATTTCTCATACTACAAATGACTCTCATGAGCCAATCCCACATTAAAACTAAGAAGTTGCATTTGTTTGTAACATAATTCCACCATAATACATTGCATAAGTATCCAAATGATCTATTCACAATGTAAAGCATATAAATGTGTATGATCCACTGCACCCTTACCCAACAAGATAAGAGTGTGCATCGTACTACGGCAATGTACGATACTGTACCGGTGCGGTCGCGGCTATAAGCAGCAACATCTACAATGCAAATGTCATGACATGTTATGAATGATATGATAACCATAAACCACAAGAATTTAACCACGAAGATCAACAACAAAATCATCATGAATACTTTCTCATAATTCACATGTGTCTCATTAAGCACAATGCCAATATTTTATAAGATCATTACCACATAACCCTCATTCGGTTCACCAAGATTATACTCAATCGATCTATAGAGAATCCTACCAAATAGATCATAATATATTCATCAAGAATGCTACCACCACAACCACAAATATTCACTCAGAATACTACCACCTAGACCACAATATGTTCATAAAGAATTTTACCCCACAACTGTATTTGTTTCATCAAGGATAATTCCGCACACCCATAATTAACCATCAAGACCATAAACAATTGAATTCTTAAAATACTACCACATGGACCACATCTAGGTAGCATGTAACAATGACATAGCACCTCAAATTAAAGAATTAATTAATGTGAATGTAGAATGATTAACGAGTTAAACAGTAGCACAACCGCTACGTTTACTTTCCTCTACCGTTGAAGCGAAGCAATCACACGCGTTCAGGAGCAAAACCACATGTTCAAAAGTACCTCTCAGCACAATACTACAACAATGAAAACGCGACTTAAGAAGTAAAGATGTCGTTAAACCCCAAAACCCCACAACATCCCTCTCCGCTTAACGGTTCTATACTCTGCCCGCTACAGCAGCGTTGCTTAATTTTTTATATCTTTAAACTACTAAACCATTTACAGAAAAAGATATATTTCTGGATTCCTCACTTAAATACATTCATCTTTCAAGTAGATCACTTATTTTTATTTTGTTACTAACAAGGTGCAACTTAACGCACAAAACAGAGGACGTTCTCTGTTTTGGCAATCTGGGCAGCCAGTTTCTAATGCACCCCAACCACAGTATAAGGCTCTAAAAATTATGATTTTTATATAGTAGTTAGATTACTGAATTCCCTACATTTTTCACAATTGTGACCAAAAATATAAAAATCATCTACTACTCCTAAATCACACCCGAACAGCTATCTGTTCCAGTCTGCACCCCTAACAGACAGCAAAGTTCCCGACCCTGCTGCGCCCAAATCCCACGGCCAAAACTTCTGAAAAAAATACAAAAGATAGGTCTCGTCGTCCTCTACAATTTTCCTTTTGGGTAGACCTGTAGAAAAAATCGTTCCGTAGGTCTAAACTGTGCAAACAGTTGCACTACATGGATTGAACTACACGCAGACAGCAGGAATTCCCTAATCGAAGAATCAAATTGCTAAACCCCCATTAATTCTCATGCTAATAACCCTAAAAACACCTAAAATAGAGAGAATTGAGATGAGAAAAATTACCTATGGGATCACTCAAGATTTCCCCTCTTCTCCTTCTTTTCTCCTCTTTCCTTCCCTTCTTCTTCTCCCTTCTCTTCCTCCCTTCTTCTTCTTCCTTTCTTTCAGCCATGGCAGCCATGGGGGAGAGTGAGAGAGCAGGGAGGGCGTGTGGGGGCAAGGGGGCGGCCAAGGGGGTGATGGCTAGGGTTTGAGGGGTGGGAAGGGGAATAAAAAGGGGGAGGGGTGGCTGGGCCTAGTGGGCTGCTCTGAGCCCAAATATGGGAGGTCTCCCTCACTCTAAAATAGCCCACAATATTTTTTTTATTATTAATAGTATTAATTTTTCTCTTTATAATTTTGAAGATTTAATGAAGGAAAGTATGCATTAGCCTCCAATATGCATATTTCTATGGAAGAAGATGTGAAATTGGGGTGTAGGGGGTTGAACCGGACTAGGGTTGTAAAACAGAAAGGAATGGCAAGATTTCAACATTGCATAATACATATCACATGCCTACAACAAGCAAAGCTTCTTCTCACCATGCATTCCCTACACTATATTCTGACAGGGAAGTTGATTTCTCAATTACAGTACCACACTGCCTTTGACTGTACATTACATCTTGAGGCTTCTGTCACACTTAATTGTGACCTACCCAACCATGGAAAAAATGTAGGATAACCAACTTAACAAGAGATTCAAGAAGACATCATAACAAGAGATTCGAGAAGTCATCGCCGCATAACCCTTCCTTCTGGCATCTTCCTGTCGACTGGACCAAATCTATGCAGTGGCCAGACTTACCAGAACACGACGACGTCGCCGTGGGAGAAGTCGTAGCGGTAGAGACAGCGGTGCTCCATGAGCACGCAGTCACCTGTCAAAAATCATCGCTTTGGATCAGATCAACAACCATCCTGCCTGTTACGGTTCTCGTTCTTGCTAGGGTAAAGATTAGATGGGGGTGGAAGCGGTGATGTAGTGTGGCCGTGCAGGCAGTTGGTTACCTAGCTCGAGTTCGAAGGTGGGGCGCATGGAAGAGCCCTTCACTTTGACGACGACGGCGTACCAATCGGAGATGGTGACACTAATTGGGGTGGCGGCGGCGGCGCTCTTCACGAACGACCAAAGAGCTGCTCGTGCTCCTGTCATGTCCCTGAGTCTACCTGACGCTGCCGCCGCCACCGATCGTGCTCGCCACGATGTCAGGGGGAAGGAAAGACTCGACGACGGCGAGGGGCTGGGGCTTTGTGTTAAGGGGTGTGCTTCGCTAAAGTGAAAATCCTTCTCTCTTTTGTTTTTCTTATTCCCATCGAATTCTAAACAGGGATTAAAACTTGTACTCCCTCCGTTCACAAATACATATCATTTTAGACATCGACATGATTCTAAAATACAATTTTGACCACTGATTTCTATTATAATATATTTGTAAAATCCAATAAAATTATAATCTTATGAAAGTATTTTTCTAGACAAATCTACATATATGATTTTCATGTATCCAAATTAAATATTTAAAAAGATATAGATAGTTAAAGTATTTTTCTAGACAAATCTACAAATCCACAGTTTTTGTGCCATTAAATTTGACCAAATTCAATAAAAGTGTTTCAGTTACATATCAATGACAAGTTCATGACTACAAAGCCACTATGGTCTTGGGCTGACTTTCTGCAAGGTGTCTCCTAAGGACCTCACCAAGGAGAAGCTCATAGCTTGGCAAGAGATGCCATGTGAAGATGATCAGAAAGTTGGTAGTGCCAACAACTTTGCTTGCTTGACATTTATCTTCATATTTTGACTTTTGGGTTGAGAGCTCAGTTGAAACCAACGTAATATGTCATATGTGTCCTTGCAAGTTTGCACCAACTACTCTTTCTGCTTATTATGCACAATGACATGTGATTTCAACAAATCATAGTATGTTCGGAGACAAGTGGTCTTTTTTCCTTTCAAGGAATGACATGATTTTAGCATTACAACATACATATCAAATGCCTGCAACAAGCAAAGCTTCTGGTTCACACCTTGGATTCCCTGAAATGAATTCTGACAAGGAAATTGATTTCACTACAATTAGAGATGACGTTATCAATGACAATATCACATCCTTTACTTCGCTGCTTTTGAGAGTAAAGTACATACTAAGGCTTTTGTCATTCCTATTTCACAATGGTATCCTACCTTACAATGGGGAAAATGCAGGATAACCAACCTAACAAGAGATTCAAAAAGTCATAGCTGCATAATCCTCCCTTCTGGCATCTTTCTGTTGACTTGACAAATTCTATGCAGCAGCCAGACTATGTGTGTGACCCTCCTGTGCGTCAGACCCAGAGGAATCTGCAGATATCAAAATTAAATATGTTTAGTTCCAAAACTACAATGCCTAGAAAGTAGAAACTTATTTTGGTGTTGCATGCAAACAAGACGTTAACATCAATTATGCTGAGTGCTGCCAGAAGCATTTGTTTCTAGAAAACTCTGGTACAAGGATGTAAAAATCAGCAAATGGTTAAATAGCACAAAGTCAAGGGTCACTGTTATACCCTTTTTAGGCTTTTATCCATTTAATGGTCATATGATCCCATAAAAACACATCATAAAAAATGTTATTAGAAAAGATGAACAGCACATTTGAATGATCAAGTCATCGGTTGCAAGTTTAGTACTTCATTGCCCTAGCGTGCTAGTACTTTATCAACCAAAAGAAATGTTGATCAGCTCTAGTTCATCAATGCTGATATTCGTCAGATGAGGCATTATCATAAAAGCAGCCATAGCTGCCCAGAAGGAAAACCCCACAGCCATAAGAATGAGAAGTCTAATGGCAAAAGGAAAGGCCCCAAAAATGGTTGAAGATTCACAGGGGGTCTTGAGATACGAAACACGCCTTTTCGTTCCCCATCAAGAGGATATAAAGAACCTGATACTAAGAGAAGCACACTGCTCTGCATATTCCCTTCACCCAGGAAGTACCAAGATGTATTAAGATCTGAAGTAATGGTATTGGTGGCCTAGGATGAAAAGGGATATTGCTGAATACGTCACCTGCTACAACATATGTCAAAGAGTGAAAGCTGAACACCAGCGACCAGCCAAATTACTGTAACCATTACAAGTGCCGTAATGGAAATGGGAAGAAGTTGGAATGGACTTCATCACAGGCTTACCCGGGACCAAATCAGGATATGACTATATATGGGTCATAGTGGACAGGCTGACCAAAGTTGTCCACTTCATTCCTGTTAAGACCACGTATAAGGAGGATAAACTGGCAGAATTGTATATGTCTCAAATCGTGTGCCTACACGGTGTGCCCAAGAGAATAGTCTCGGATCGAGGTACTCAATTCACTTCGCATTTCTGGGCAAGTCTTCACGAAGCATTGGGCACTCACTTGGATTTCAATACTGCCTACCACTCCCAAATTGATGGACAAACAGAGAGGGTAAACCAAATCCTAGAGGATATGGTTCGTGCTTGTGCCCTAGACTTCACCATGGATTGGGACAAGTGTTTGCCCTATGCAGAATTTGCTTACAAGATGTCCCCATTCGAAGCCCTGTACGGAAAGAAGTGTCGGACACCCCTACATTGGTCTGAAGTAGGGGAAGTTCCATTTTTGGGCCAGAAACCCTGCAACAAGCTGAAGAGAAAGTCCGTTTAATTAGGGATCATCTACAAGCCACTCAGTCCAAACAAAAAGAGTTATGCGGACAAAAGATGAAGACCCTTGCAGTTTGAGGTCGGGGACCATGTATATTTGAAGGTATCACCCTTGAGAGGAGTCAGAAGATTTAAAGTCAAAGGCAAGCTCGCCCCGCACTACGTTGGGCCTTTTCCGATAAAGGCTAAGAAAGGAGAGGTAGCCTATCAACTGGATCTACCTGCAAATCTCGCAGACATACATGATGTATTTCATGTGTCACAACTTAAGAAGTGTCTTCGAGTGCCAGAAGACCAGACCCCCATACAAGAGATTGACATAAGATGCCAACTAAGATCAAAATGCACTTACCATAAAACAAATTCGCTCATAACAAGGGAAGGACTTAACTTGTTCATGCCTATTGGAAATGGAAATGGGGCCTTTTAAAAAATTTGGCATTTTCTGACATTTGAAATTTCTGAACTTCTAATGGGTTTTGGTTATGGTTCCATAAAATAAAAATGAAGTATATGTGTTTGTATGCATGCAAGCCTACAACGCATGAAATAAAAAGAGATGCAATTGTAAAAGAAAATTTTAAATTGAAATTTGAATCTAAAAAGAAGATTCAGAACTTTGCCTGAAATATCACAAAGTCAAATTGGCAATACACTTGAATGTGTGCATAGCAAAGAGAGAAATAAAACAAAAATGAATGTGTTGAGGCTTCATGCAACTACATCCACAAATACATAGATGTTCAAAATAAACCATAAAAAGGTCCAATAAAAAGGAAATGTAGCATAGAAGTATAAAACACATGTCTAATAAATATATATATAAATATACTTCAAAATTTTAATGGGAAACTCAAATCAAAATCAAAAGAAAATAAAAAAATTATTGGGGAAGGATGTGGGATCCCGCAGTAGAAACTCCTGAACCCCCCTGTGTATTACAGTACTAGTCCCAGATCAACACTAGTACACACAGTTAATCAAAAAATGATATATTGCCAACAACGCTTTATTACAATAATAACTGAAGTTCACACTTCTTGGCCATTGCCTTACAACTGAGGTTTACAGAACCTCTTACAAAAGAAAGATAACAGCGGAAGCAAATACAACAACTCGAGCAAACGACCCATCAATCTGCCACAGGCAATTGATTGGGGAAACGTAGCCTAGAAATCCAGAAAGCCTTCGTCGAATCCATCCACGAAGTAGTCGTAATCCGCCTCTTGAGCTTCGACCTCCTTTGAGAGTTATTTTAAAGTGTAGCATGTGAGTACATAAAGTACTCCACAAGTCTTGGGAAAGATGCAGTAGATACAGGGCTTAACAAAGGAAAGTTCTTATGGTTCTTTTGCATAAAGCACCATTTTATTTCAAATACCATTATGTAATTTCAAAAGCAACAGTTTAACAAAAATAATTGCAATACTGAAACTAGATACAATTTTCTAGTGAAGGTTCCAACCACCAACACTAGTACAAAGGCTCTATCCGCCAAGGTTTAAAATTACGGGTTCCATCCACCTTAACTGGCTCCATCCCCCCGGACACACACTCCCGAGAGTTCCAACCACTGCCGGGTTCCCAAAACTTTTGTTCTAAAATCAAAACCAAAGGTCTACCATATGAATGCATTCCTTGCCCGCCCTTGACCGTGGACACGGCTATTCGAATAGTTTGTTACTCTGCAGAGTTTGTACAGCTTTACCCATAAGAGATAAATTATCTTAATAGTCAATATGCTTCCTTTGGCATGAGACCCAGATAAAATATCACAAAGCCTTTACCTCACTATAGTCTAGCTAGATATCACCTGCTGAGGTTTCACCGCTGAAGGGTTAAATCCACCACAGTCAGAAGCCCCTTCTTGCGCCATATGAGTACAGTAAATCTCTATCTGTCGAGACCCGAATATGTAAATTCGGACTCCCTGTGTATTCTGCACTAGTCCCAGGATCATGCTAGTGCACACAGTTAAACATAGATGTCATCACAACCATATACACGATAAAATAAAGGAAAAGCTCAAATATCGATAAATCTCAAAAGGTACGACCTTACGGTCAAGCTTACAATAGACTAGCCCGAAGGGCTTAACAAGAGTAGTAGCGAAAATCCAAAATAAAGCGTAGTGGCCAATCGACAAGCCCACAGGCTATCGAGTGGAGAACGAAGCCTAAATCGCGAAGTCGTCGTAGTACTCTCCTTCTGGAACCTCCTGCTGGTGATACTCCTCTTCCTCAACTGAGCAACATTGGGCATAAAGCCGTGAGTACATTGGTACTCAGCAAGTCGTTTGTAACAAATGAATGCAAATAGTATGCAAGGCTTACCAAAGGAAGGCTGGAAGGTTAATTTGCATAAATGACAGTTGAAATACAATAAATAGATTGAAAGCAAACTTTACGTAAAACAGTAATAAATACATAATCAAAGGAATTGAATTAACCACTTGCGGACCTCCCCTCCACAAGCTAAACTAACCACTTATGGACCTCCCATCCATAAGCTCAACCAACCGCCTATGGACCTCCCATCCATAAGCTAAACCAACAGTGAACACCTGTCCACTTCCATTCACAAGTTTTCAGAAATAACTACCCCTCGTGTGAAATCACCGAGCATTGTCTATGACCGAGTACGCGGCTATTCGAATAGTTTTACACTCTACAGAGGTTGCACAACTGTACCCACACGATGTGATAATCCTCACGTTAAAGAAAATCACAACAAGGCCTTTACAAAGTTCGGTTATAACTCAATCCGCCCACTAGGGTTTCGCATCACACCCCCCCTTGCGCCACATGGAAATCAGCAACCATGTTCATCTCAATGGCAAGATTAAAGTTGTAACCTCCCAAATTAATCAGCCAGGTCCGTCCCATACCAGACATGTGGTTTGCACGGTAAAGCTCAGATCAATGGCGCACAAAGTGAAGTCCTTAACAATCCCCGGGCGAGACTACCACATCCCTCGAAGTGCACCAACACTTCCCCCCTTTATTGCACGATCACTCGCCCGAGTGCAAAACCAGTTTGTTTAACCACCGCCGATGACGCTCCAACGTCATGGCATAAATTTTAATATACGTGGCACCAACCATAGTTCCATATCTCGTTAAGTCAAATTTATAATTCACATGTGATGATAAACCTAATCGTAATTATAAGCAAAACTAAGCAATTTATCATACCAACCCATGTGACAATAATCTAGCATCACTAGTAAATTTTCCAACCTATGGTGACAAGGGTATCCTGGTGTTCCAAAATATCAAGGAGGGATAATACTCAATTGGGATGATAACTACCAGTACAACGGTTTATATAAAAGTAGCGATGCAATGTAATTTAAAACAAAATAATTAAATAATAGATTGCAAACTGGGTTCAACATGATCAAAGGATATGACTTGCCTTGGTTATGCTCAGCGAGGTACTCCTGGTCTTCGGGCGCGGAACCTGCTCCTCCGGAATCCGAATCTAGCGAGAGAGAAAACGATCGAAACCAAAGAAACACATAAAATAACAAGCAAATGAACTCCAAAATTCACAAAACTAGAACCAACAGCTAGAGCTCGATTTTAGATGAATTTAGAAAAAAGAACAGGGTCAATCGGAGCTAGGACGGAGGAGAACGGGCTCACGGAAGATTAACCCTAAATTAAATCAGAGAAAATCGGAAAAGCTACTGTTCCGTGGACCGGGCGCACGGAAAGGCGAGTCTACGGTGAACCCGGCGCACGAAACAGTGCACTCGGGGCGGCGGCAATGCGGCGGGGCTAGGGCTAACGTGGCAGCCGCTCGTGCTGCCACGTGTCACGTGGGTGACGTGGCAGCTGACGTGGCACGACACGTGGCATGCCACGTGGCATTAGGGCTGACGTGGCGTGCCACGTGGGTAGGGCTGACGTGGAGAGGGCTCAGGCGCGGGCGGCGGCAGGTTGATCGGACGATCGGCGGCGCGGCACGCGGCATGATCTGGGCCGTCGGCCCAGATCCGGATCGACGGCGGGGATCGCGCGCGCGCGGGCGGACGGCCGCAGCTGCGACGGCGGCAGCGCGCCGCCGCGCGCGGCGTCGCGCGCGACGCGCGCGCGGCGCAGCGGAGGGAAGATGGCGGCGCGTGGCCGGCGCGGGAGCGGATCGGCGACGCGTGGTCGGGCGCGCTGCTTGCGCGGCGCGCGCGCGCGCGCGCGGGTGTGCATGGCGCGCGCTGGTCCGCTCGAGGACCGAGAGGCGGAGCGAAGCGCGGGTGCGGCGACCGGGCGGGCGACGCGGGAGACGGCGAGGAGAGAGGCGGCGACGGTTCACCGGCGAGGTCTTCGGCAACGGCGACGGGGACGGGCGCACGGAGAGGCGCACGGGCGGTGGCAGCGCGACGGCGGAGCGGCTCCAGCGACGGCGCGGACGCGAGGACGAAGGCGAGGGCGGCGGCGATAGGTGCACGTGAACCGAGGGATGAACGCGATATTTATCACGTGAACCGAGACAACCCGATCGGTTACGGCACGAAGCAAAACGCGGGTTTGGTTTGGACGGTCTAGAGGCGGCCGCGTAGCACGAGCGCGAATCCGACGGCTGGGGGCATGAGCGAGATTAGGGTTAGGGTTCGCGCGGGCGCGGGGAGCGGACGGCCGGGATTGAGCCACGGCGCGGGCGCGTCGGACGGCGGCGGACGCGGCACAGCGCGGCGAGTGCCGCCACGTGGCGGGGTGGCGCGATCGGGCGGCGAAGGCGAGGCGCGGGAGCGGTCGCGCGGGCGGGTAGTGGATCCTTGCCGCGTGGCGGATCCAACGGCGCGGGGCAGGCGGCGCTAGGGTTAGGCGCCGGCGCGAGCGGCGCGGCGCGGATGTGCGACGCGTGGAGGTGGGCGGGGGATCCGGCGGCCGAGAGGGAGGCGGGGCGCGGGAGAGGGCCGGGCCAGCGCGATGCTGACGCGTGGCCGGGAGGAGGATCGGACGGCTAAGGTTTTTCCCCATTTCTTTTCTTTTCCCAGAAATTCAAATAAACTTCAAAAGGCTCTAGAAAATAGCAAATAAATCCCAAAAATTCATCAAAAATACCAGAAAATTCTTTGAGACCTTAAGAACCTAAATAAAATATTTTCCCGTTATGATAATATTTATTTTACTCAGATTAAACTATTTTAGAATTCTAAAATTCATTTAGAGCTCAATTTAATTTTAGAAAATTCCAGAAAATTTCTTGTGACTTAAGGAACTTAATTAAAATAATTTCAGATAATGCTGAAGTATAATTTAATCATATTAAATTCTTTTAAATTTTTGAAAATTCATTTAAGCTTGATTTTAAATTCAAATAAATTCTAGAAATTTATTTTTAAATTCAAGGTTTTAAAAATCCCCAAAAATCAGGATGTTACACTATCCCTCACTGTGAGTAAACCAGTAAATCCCTAGCACCCACTGAGAGACCATATGGAGGTAACTCCGGTTGTGTGATGAGTAATTGACGCGTGTCCTAAAGTCTGAGTTTGTTTCGGGCATGTTTATGATAATTACTAATGCAGATATTTAATTATATCATCTGGTGCGGTGCTATGTAATGTGTTTTCTTGTCAGTGATGACTGCAGGACTTTGAGACAGTGTCGTGACGAGACACGGGTGACCGGACTAGGCACAGGCGGTGCTGAGGTCAGAACGGTCGGGATGTGTCAAAGATGACGAGGACTCGAAGTAGCTGCGAGGCGTGGACGGCAAGACACGAGGAAGCTTCCAGGAAGGTGCAGGAAGGGTATTTTGGTAAATGCGCAAGGCTGCACAAAAGGAAGCGGATTTTATTTGGAAATGATTCATTAGTGGAGAGGTGTTGTGACCAAATGGGTAAAATGGTGTGTAAACCCATTAGTGGAGAGGTGTTGTGACCTAATGGATAAAATGTGTGTAAACCCATTAGTGGAGAGTTGGTGTGACCTAATGGGTAAAGTAAACTTCTAAACCCATTAGTGGAGGCTATAAATAGAGGTGCTCTCTAGTTGGAGAAGTGCACTTGACAGAGAGAGAGAAAGAGAAATGGGTATGAGTATTAGGGTTTTCTAATGCTTGTGCTCTTGGGAGAGAAATATTTTTTTTTGCAAGTTCTAGGGTTCTACTCTATCCTTGTGTGTGTTCTTGGATGAGACATGGAAGAGTGATGTAAACCTTCATATGTTGTATTCATTGTTCATCACTCTTCGTCTCATGAAGCTCTTGTGTTTTTATTTCGTGCTATTTGCTTGTTCTTAAATTAATGTTCATGTTCTAGTTGCTCATATATATATATATATATATATATATATATATATATATATATATATATATATATATATATGCTTTGAACCTCAAATATGAAGTTCTTGTAAAGGTGCTAGTTCTTTTAGTAGCATTTCTAGTTTTAATTTCAGCAGTCCCTACTCCTTAATTATTTCCTTTTTGATTTCTTGTCAAGTAGCTGCAAGTTTTGGTGTGCTCTATGATGGGAGATTACCTCAAAGTATGATGACTAGCTTATTCCCAAGAGCAAAGATAGCAGTGTATTTGAGGAGTTGAAGTTGCTGCATTATTCTTGTTTTCGGCTTGCAGTTTGTTTTGTGCAGCAGCAAGTAGCAGTAAATGTCGGCCATATGTTTTGATAGCCATACATCACCCATCAACCAAGGATGGACGTGGCATACATAGCCAACTGTGACTGCTGTTAGGACTGGTCTTTTGCTCAGTTCGGTCTCCTCTTTGTGCTTCCTGTGTTTGTTTAGCAGCAGCAGTACCATCTCTCTGTTCGGCAGCAGCAGCAGTCCCACCTTGCTGTTCGGCTGCAGTAGTACTCCTGCTGTCTGCTGTTTTTCTCTGCAGTCTGCTCAGCCAGTAGGCTATTTTTGGAGTGTTGCTCTCTCGGTTTGTGGTGACTCTGCAGTCAGCTTCTCTCGGCAGCAGCAGCAATCAATAGTTTTCGGTTTTGCTGGTTTGCAGTCAGTGCGTGTGTGCAGTTTTTCTTGCTATTGAAAGGTTCGGCTGCTGCAGATCATCATTTGTTCTGTGCTTGCTGTTCGGCCACAAGATTAGTACTGTTTTCGGCCTGTTTGTCTGCAGTTCGATTCCCTGTTCAGTCTGCCGTTTTCGGGCAGTAATTTGATCTCTGTTGATTCGGTTTTGGGCTGGTGTTTGGTGTTCCCTTGCTGCAGTTTGGCCAGGCTGTACCACCTGTTTTATCTGCAGATTTTCTGTCCTTGTTCCCTGCTTTGTTCGGCAGCATTTGTGGTAGTTAAAGACTGCTTTATGGCTAATTGTTGTGTGCTGTTTACTGCTCTTTCCAATTAGCTTAGACAGCACCTTGATCTCTTTTTGTGGCCTTTTTCTTTTCAGTCTTAGACAGCAGTTTGCAGAGGTGTTAATTGCTGCTCTCTATATCTTTTTCGGCCAGCAGTCTCTACTCTCAGTATATAAATTGCAACTGCAGTTTTTATTTGTTTAAAATAGCAGTCTGTTCGGTTGGGAGTAATATAGTGATGCTTGCAGTTTTTGCGTAGGTGCATCTTTCAAGTTCTCAGCTTGTCGGCCAGCTAGTCACATTTAAGTTTCTCAGTTTTGTTGACTGTTTTTAAGTTATTGCATTTTCAGTTTTTGATCTTTAGCTCATTCAAGTTTAATAGCTTGCTGTCTCCTCAAAGTTTATTTTGTTAATTTCAGAAATCAAGCCTGTTTGTTTAAGAAAAGCTTTTTGTTGGTCCTTCCTGTTTGTTTAAGAAAAGCTTTTTGTTGGTCCATTCTCCCTTTTCTAGTACTTGCTTGATTATTTTTAGTTTAGTCTCACGACTATAGTTTACGGTTCGATACTTCATAGCTTCTATAGCTATCGGAGAGGGATTGTAGTGTAAAAATTTTGTGAGATTACTCGGGGTATTTTTAAAGGCACCATTCACCCCCCTCTGTTGCCATTTCGGTCCTACACCCACTTTCCAATGGTAGCATATAAACTAAACTATCATAAGTTATTCAGCTAGGTCGTACCCATATAGACTTGTGGTTGTACGGTAGTGCTCAATTTGGACAATCACAAGCGTCGGTCCTTAATTGACTAGGGCGGAACATACACTTTACAAGATCTCGTGCTTACCGCACCAATCCAAACCAACCATCCGCCCTGGTCTACAACAATTTTCACATATTAATTTATTTAAAAAGAACAGTGGCAACACCAATCGCCACTAAATTTCTGAATACAACAGACCAGTTTAAAGAATTATAATTTCTCATTCCAAGGTTACAAAGATTAAATAGCATGACTAAGCATTTTACTACCGTTCTAATATTTGTCAAAGATTTAATAATAATCTCATTATTGAGACAAAGAAAATCCTATGGTTACAAAGGTACATGGCATTCAACTGCAATTGAGGGCATAACAAGGTTGGATTAACTAATACCATCAGATAGAAGTTATCATTTTATGTAACATAGCAATGCATCTAAATTTAAAATAATAAAATGATTTTAGCAAACATAGGCACAAGATGATCAAAGGAGACTTGCCTTCTTGCGCGCTATATGATCCCTCTTGCTGCGGATCGGAGAAATCTTCGGCAACGTCGGGTTCTACGCGCGAAACGACAAACACAAGAAAAAGAATAAATACAAATAAAATCATGAAAATATAAAATATATATCTGGAGAAAGGTTATGATTTTAGATGAATTTAGAAATTTATTTCACTGGATTCGGAGTTCGAATGAGGGAGAACGAGCATTTGGAAGTTTATCACACGAAATAAATGAAAAACAAACTTTTAGAGTTTCAACCGTGCTGTTGCTTCCAGCGGAAAACTGAACGGGAGTTCGAGCGTTGCTCTCGGCCGCGACGACTCGCCGGCAAGGGAGAGGAAAAGGATTGCGCAACCAACTGGAGGAATGGGTTTGCAAGGGCCCGGGGTATGGACCGTCAGCTGAAGCGCAGCGAGCGGTGACCGACGACGTTGACGACACAAATTTGAACGACGGCGGTGCGGTGTTAGGAGATCACAGTGGTCATATTTATAGGTTTGGAGGTAGAGGAAACAGATTGAAACGGCTCAATTATGACAACGTCGGTTTTGAAGTTTAAGAGTTTAGAAACTGAAAAACGGGTGAATAAATGGGTAAGAAATGGATATGAATTGATTGCTTACATTATTTGGAGTATTTTTCATTTTGGCAAGTCATGGAGATAAAGTTTGCATGGAGAGTATTTGAGATGCCATGGCGTGAGCAGTCGGTTCGGTGGTCTGAAGCTTGAAGATAAACAGTGCTCGGATAATAAAGAATAAAAGGAAGGGAGGTGGGAGAACACACAACAGATAATGCACTTGACTGGTGGCTGGTTGCTTGGGAATGAAGAGGTTAAGCGTGTTGTGAGTAGGGCATTAACTTGGATGGGTGACCCAATGGGAACCTTTTTTTTCTTTTTGAAAAAGAGATAAGTGCCAAGAATATTAGTTTGAACCTAGAAAAATTAGAATGGATATTTTTCTAGAGATTTGAAATTTTGAATATTGGAATTCGAATTTTTGGAGATTTGAATTCAAATTTGGAATTCTAGGTGAGAATTGGAATTTAAATTTGGGAATTCAGATTGGAATTGGGATTTTGATATTTTTCCTCCAGTATTACATAAATAATCCAAATAAAATCCAAATATTTTTAAATAATTATTTTGGAATTAATTTTAAAGAAGGCAAAATTTTGGGATGTTACAAATCTATCCCCCTTAGAAAGAATCTCGTCCCCGAGATTCGGACGGACTGGGAAAAAGAAAGGAGAGGGAAAACTTGGCTCTTAGATCTTCCTCGCGCTCCTATGTTGCTCCTGATTCTGAACCAAACTGGGATTAGGCTGGTACCAAATAAACAAGAAGCTTAGCAAACTTGGTCCCCTCTGAAGCATCGTTCACGGTGATGTGGTTAACTCGTCCTCTCCCTTGCGATTGCGGGGTCCTCAGAGTTTTTCCTGGAGTCTGAGATACTCCTCGTCCTTACTCTGCAGCTGGAGCTCGCTCTGGTGTAATCCCCTAATTGAAAGGTATTGGAGTGATAGCTTGAGGTTTCTGTGGGCACTTGCTAGCATAATGCCCCATCTCGTGACACCGGAAACATTGCACTCCTGCAGCTGATGTGTTGCTTTTCTGAGGTCGAACTCCGGTATAGATGTGGGGTTCTTGCATCACTAAATGGGGTGCTGATCTTGGAGTTCTTAGTGCATCTGCTACTGTTGGAGCTTGGTTGAACAAGGGTGGATTAATTCGAGGTCTTGAACTACTTGCATTATACTGCATCTGAAAAGCCATCTTTCTCTTACGAGATTCCTGTAGTTGACATTGAGCATCTTCCTGAACAAGAGCTTTGTTGACCTTGTGCTGGAATGTCGGAAAATCATTTGATACCAACTGCACCTTGAGGTTGGGGTCCAGTCCTTCCATGAAGCGCCAAATCTTTGCTGCATCTGTTGCAACATCTTCTGGTGCATACCTTGATAGCTGAGTGAACATATTCAGATACTCTGAAACATTAAGGTTTCCCTACTGTAGCTTGCGAAACTCCCTCTTCTTCATCTCCAATATTCCCATAGGAATGTGTACAGTACGAAAAGGTTCCATACATTCAGCCCATGTGATGGTCTGCACATCCTGGTGAGCAGAACAGTAGTTTTCCCACCAATTAGCAGCAACTCCCTTGAGCTGATGAGCTACATAGAGTACCTTCTCAAAGTCATTGCACTGAGCCAAATTCAACTTCCTTTCTACTTCCTTAAGCCAGTCATCCGCATCCAATGAATCAATTGATCTGGCAAAAGACGGCGGTCTGGTTCTCATGAATTCACCAAACTTGGACTAAGGTGCTTGGATAGGTGCTGGCTGAACTTGATAGACTTGATTTTGACTAAGGGCTTGAAGAAGTTGTATTTGCATAGCCATCATCTGTTCCAAATTTGGGGCTTGAGCTGGCAGAGGAGGAATTGGGGCATTGCTTTCATTAGCATCGTGATTGTTGCCAGCAGCGTTCCTTGTGTTCACCATCTGAACGGCAACCGGGGTTAGCACAAGATAAGAGGGAAGTAGCATAGATAAGAGGTCGGGGAACAACTAAATAACATCCCAAACAAACACACAAGAGAGAAGCAAACTCCAACCAGGAGAAGCTTAGCTCGAAAACAAAAATAATTTTTAAAGATGGCTATACTACAAGTACACAAAGGCTTGGTACAGTCCATCTAGCATACCAACAAGCAATATACATAAGTGTTCTAAAAATCGTAGGATTTTACTTGGGAACTACGAACAACTACTCCTCTTTTCTTCATGACGACACGGTTCTCTGGGTGCTTCATGAATTCAAATTTTGGAATTCCAGGTGAGAATTGGAATTTAAATTTGGGAATTCAGATTGGAATCGGGATTTTGATATTTTTCCTCCAGTATTACACAAATAATCCAAATAAAATCCAAATATTTTTAAATAATTATTTTGAAATTAATTTTAAAGAAGGCAAATTTTTGGTATGTTACAAAGGAGAACCAGCCGGCCAGCTCCCCTCCCCCCGTCTCTCTCTCTGCCTCGCTCTCCCTGGCTCTCTCCCTCGCTCACTCACTTCTCTCTCTCCCTGGTGCGCCGAGCCGCCTCACCCTCCGTCGAGCCGGCCCCGCACACCCCTCTATCCTTCCTACCCCTCTCTCTGCTTGTCCTGCGAGTGCACTCGACCGCCTCTACCAGCTTCCTCGGATATCCGCACCAGTTGCCCATGCCACCGCCTTATCTCTTCGCTCCGACGGGACGTACAACCACCCCGGCCCCGACCGCCATGCCCTGCGCCCGCCAACACTATCCCTTCACTGTGCCCCGTCGGCTCAAGCCTCCTATGCCCTCACCGCAGCTCCCGTCATCCGCCATCACCGCCTGCATGCCCTCCGCGTGGCCAGGCCACACCAGCGGCTATAAAAGCCGGCCAATGCCCGCAGTGACCTCCCTACACCTCCCTCTCACTTCCATAGCGCCCGATTGAACCACCGTGTCTCCTAACTTGCTATAGCCTCCTTCTTTCCCAAATCTGGCGATCGAGCTCATCGGTGATTGGGGACATCCTAGACCAATTCCTTGCGCCAAGGGCACCACAGGGGCTCGGCGACATCATCCCTGCGATTCCCCGAAGCTCTCCGTGCCTGAACTTCTCTCTCACCATGAAGCCCCCTCGGAACTCCGTCACCACATGCCGACAGCTTCCCTCAGACCTCCTCGAGCTCGAACGACCACTGAGGTAGCCTCCTATCATCTCCCTGAAGCTCCCCGCACAAGGAATTGAGTTTTAATACACCCTATCGCCATGACCCGCCTTGTCCTGTTCCACCGTCGTACGGGCTCACCGTCGACAACCGTTTCGGCCAAATTGGCCGGCGAGAATTGGCACGAAGGTGGATGCTAGCATATAAATTCCATTTTTGAAATGCGTTCGGGTGGTCGTCGCCTCCTCCGCTGGCGACAAGCCTCGCCGGAATCGGGAGGTTGAAGACACTGTAGCTTGAAGCCGTTTTATTAGCGCGTGGATTAATTAAGGTTAATGGAGGTAGTTGTGTTAGATGGTCGGTGACAGGTGGGTCCCGTATTAATTAAAACCGTAATAGGACCCACGTATCAGCGGCAGCGGGAAACATTAAATCCTTGTGGCTCACCTGTCAGCCAAACCCGAGGAGACGTTAATTAACCTCAGTGGACCCCACGTATCATTCACTGGCACATTCTGAGATTTAAAATAGCTAGTGGGTCCCACGTGTCAGCCACGGTAAGAGTTAAATAAATAATAAATAGCAGCAGGTCCCACCTGTCAGTGTCGGTTTGGAAAAAGATAAAATATCCAATGGACCCCACCTGTCAGCCTGATGCGCTTTCTCTCTCCAGGATTAAATAAAGATTTCTGATTTTAATTTTTCTAATTTAAATCGGATGAAATTTTAGAAATTCATAACTAATTCATTCTAACTCCAAGCTTGGTGAGAAAATTTTCTAAATTCATCCTCTTTCTAGAAAAACAAAAATCACGAATTTTGGAGTTAAATTGAAATTATGATAGAATTTTAATTGGGTATGTTAACTACTTTTAAACTTTAAAATTTCATAACTAATCCATTTTAATTCCAAATTCAGTAAGGAAAATAGCAACTTTTATCAAAATCCATTCTTTGTCCAGTGGAACCAAAACCATAAGCTTTTGAGTGTGTTTGAAATTTTGTTGAGGTTTTGTTTGGCTATGTTAATTTGTTCTATTTCTTTTAAAATGTACGTTCGACGAAAAATTAGCATACGAGGACTAGGAAGAAGAAGTGGAGGCATACCAAGGCCAAGACCAGCAAGACTCGGACAATTGCGAACCAGGCGAGTTAATACTTTGATCATTTTGAATACCCATTTTGCAAATTACTTGCCTTTAAATTACCAAATGCATGCTGTTATTTTATGTGCTATATTAAGTTGATTTTATGCTCTAACTAGTTGCCCTCTTTATTAAAGTGCTACTAGTATACCTTTCCAGCACCTTATATTGTGAACCTTGTTATCCCTGGGAAAAAGTTATAAATGTAATTGTCTCAAAAATTACTTACGTTTATATTTTATGGCCTAGCAAAGCTTAGTTTCCGAGGGAGTTGAGAATGCATCGATCTCACATGCAAATGCAAAGGGCAAGTTTTGGGAAAAATTGTGGTTGACAATGGTTGAGTATGTTTAAAGTGATAATTATTTTAATGCCCACAAAAATCCCCAAACTTGCTGATACGTCTGGGCGGATGGTTCAAGGGCATGGTGTATCGGTGTGCACGAGTGTGTGGTTTTGTAGTAGAACCGCCCAGGTAATTCAAGGACCGAATCGGGTCATGACCTCCCGTTGTAAAACCATACAACCACAAGTCTGTGAAGTGCAACTTGGCTAAGTAAATCCTATCAGACCTCAGACTCATCTCATAGGTTGGGGACAGAAGTACCGGTATGCCAGGGCTTGCTATGGCTAAAGGGACACAGAGTAGAGGGTGATTTGTTTCTCAGTCTTACTAGCACTATGGGGAGTGGAGCCTGGAGGTGCTAGTAATAGTGATTAACATCCCGCGTAATGCATGGGACCCACCACAAGTGGGAGTATCTCATAGGGTGAGATGAGACCCCGAGGCCAGGTAGTGTTGAAAGGTTACTGTGATGATCTACTCAACTGCATGACTAAGAAATCATGCGGGGCAACGAGCGGATTGTCTCTTGTGGTGAAAGTGTACAAACTCTGCAAAGTCAAAACTATTCGAATAGCCATGCCCATGGTCAAGGGCAGATATGTGAACTTAACTCTGATATAGTTCTATTTTGACATAATTTTTACGGTTGGGACATGGAATGGGAAAATGAAGGACGATGGACTGTCCTGGTTTGAGTTGCCCTGGATGTTGTTCCAGAGATAAGTTAAGTGGCTATAACGCTGAAAAACTGGCTATGTGGTATAAGAGTCATGGGTTGATGGATGAGATCTATACTTACTCTATAAAAATTTTATTCAAAAATATTATGCATTTAGTCCAAAAAGACTAAGTCTAGGAATTTCTTATACTTAACCTTAAGTCTTCTAAAACACGATTTCTGGCAAATAAAATAAACCGAGTCTACCCTTTGTCAAGATATGCATGTTATATAATTGCACTCTGTGTTTTAGCTCGCTGAGCATGGTGGTTAGTGTGCTCACACTCGCATAACCAAATCCAGAAGTAGGAGGTCAGAATCACTATACCTACGAGGATGCGCCAAGTCAAGGAGCCGACGATGGCAACTAGGACGGATTTCAAATGTTCAAGTCTTAGCAGTAGACTCACCGTAAGGGTGTCCACCTATATGCCCCAGGGTTGGGTGATATAGACGTACACGTTTACCCCCAGTCGCCTGCCTGTGGCTTATGGTTCCGTCGTTGTCTTTATCTTCCACTGCTTTACCTTTTGATTGCAATATTTGGCCAGGAAGGCCCATTATGTAGCAAATTGCCCAACGTGGCTTATTTTAAAACTCTGATGTAAATTATATTTGATTTTGACTGTATGATCATCATGTGATGTATGGTATGATCCAACGATGTACTATGAGCACTATCTACTGATCCAGGGAATAGTGCGGTGGAATCATAGAGGATTCTGGATTGGAAATCCGAGTCCGACATAAATGATAAGTAATTGGAACAGCCTTGTAACATATCCGTGGTGAGAAAATGATCTATGGTTATACTGCTGACATGCACTACCAGCTGATATCAATACATACCATCAAAATTTTGCAACCCAATTAAATCCTTTTTTTTGTAAACCTGCAGATCCACTGAACTCAACATTGGCCAAAAGTGCGAATGGCGATTTAGCAGTGCCAACAACATTGGTTGAATGCATCACCTTTGGCAGCAAGAATGCAAATGCCACCACCAATAATCTATGCAGTTTTTTCTAGCGAGACACCGCAATTGTGCAGAGCAAGATAACCCTAAGTAGGGGGGAAAAATCAAGGCATGTTACACATAAAATCCAAATAAAATTCAAACACTTTTAAATAATTAATTTGGAATTGAATTTAAAAAATGATTTTTTGGGATGTTACGATCTTCCGGTAGTCTTGAGCTTTTTTTTGCAAAAATTCCAGTAGTCCTGACCTGATGTATTTAGTTCACATACGTGCTAGAAAATTGGAAAATCAAGTCATCTCAAAAATCAAGTGATGCAAATGTTTTGAGGCTCAAGGACGGAGTAGATTGTAAACCGTAGCTTCGATTGTCGGGCAGCATTATATCTACAAACATGCCAAACCATACATGATAAATTTGGTCGTAAACAACAATGGTTAGTACAGTCTACAGATGAGGCCTCATAGATAGAAACATTATCCTGGCCTATCTTGTTCCCTTTTTTTTTCCTTTGTGTTGGCGCTTGATGAATTCCATTTTTCCAGTCAGCAATGTCAGGGGATAACTTTTGTGAACATGACGACCATTCCTCTCTTTATTCTTTATCTCCAAACCAGGGACCATGCATATATGCTTTAGCAATAGAAAGGCTAAAAGCAAAACTACCCATGAGATCCAATGGCAAATAAAGATTGACAGCATAGACCATACATTTTCAAACGGGAGGAAGTGCCAAACAATGAAAGCAGAATATTCTTTGAAAAAGAAAAATAAATAAAAATTAATTCAACCCAGGGTGTGCTCCACCTTAAAAAGTTTTAAAGTTCAACGCAGAAATGAATAAGTGTGCTCCTTAATTTATATGGTGCTAACGTATAGAAGCATAGTTTTGCTTCAGTAAATATAACGCTCAACATTTCAGTACTAACGTACGTAGAATGAAGTTTATCACCCTGTCCAGAAGACCAGATGTTGTACATGCAACAAGCGGCGCCCTGATATATAGGGTCTATTCTTTTCAGCTTTTTAAAACGGCTTTTGATTTTTACTATAGTACCTAACTTTTAAACGGAGTTTTTTTTTAAGATGGAGTCGACAAGTTAATTATAGTACACGTTAAAAGCCCAACATCCGTACTATCCAAAATCGCAAACGGGTATCTCTCTTTCCGTAATATCTGAAGGTGATAGAGAGTGGATGGCCGATGATGAGGTGTTGTTGTTAGCTGGAACGAGTCACCATATCAGTCACCATCACCGTCACTTACATGCCTTTCTCATCCGATAGACTTTGTTGTATATGTTTCTCCAAATTGTTACAACATTTGTCCTCAAATGTTGTATGAAGTGTTTCATTTTATTGCAGTGTCTCTTCTCAAATTTTGCCACAAGATATATTTGTTGTAGTCAACATTTTGATTTGTTAAATAAAGTGTTTTTATTTATTATAATTTGTCTACTTGAAATCTTTGTAGCAAGAGCTATTTGTTGCATACAACTGATTTTTTTTTGCAATAGGCTTGGTGGTTTGTTGTGTTGTTTTCTTGCTATAGCTTTGTTGCAAATCAAGTAGGATTTTGTTGCATGCTTAGACGTGTTGTTTCAGTCACTGCAAAACTATTGTGCCAATCCAAGGGGAGATCGGACAGCAATGAGCTGGGATGTTAAGTGAGATCTAGCGGCTACCTCGGATGTCCGATCCTAATGCATAGATTGGACGTTCGGACGCTAGTCGTCTCCACATAAAATAGCTATTACTATGATTGTCTTACTGATATAGAAGGTGATGTTAAAATTAACAACTATAGACATATGCTCCACAAGATTATCATACAACTGTGAATCCACCATACTTTTACAAATCAACTCAATTTGGTTTCGATAAATTTCAGTACATACATGTTTCAGCGGAAAGGAAAGATTATATGTTATCAACATCATTTTTGCATATTTAAGCTATGAAAGTCCGTGCATTGTACATGCATTGTGTGGAACATGAAATTCATGTGTAGCAAACCATTTTTCCGCAAATATAGAACAATACTCCAAGTCTACCTCTTCCTTGTGTTGCTCGTCGTCCTCGTTGGGTTTTTCCACTAGATTTATTGGTCAACTAAGTGGCAAACATGACCAAGACCATAACTACAATAGTAACAAAGGTTCTGATATCTTTTACCTCGCTTTCTTGGCACTGATGCTCAACTGTCTATACAACATGGCAAGTGCGGCTGCTCCCAAATGGTACTCAGTTGGCCATTCTAAATTCTCCAAAAATTGGAGGTAACTTACTGGCACTCCATCTCCCGATGTGTAGGAAAAAGCACAAAGACAAGTGCCCAGGTCAGCTGATTAGGCTTTGCTCATTTGAGCTTTAGCTTTTAGCTTTTGGTTTCTGTTTCTAGTTCTTTAGTTTTATTTTTTTCTGACTTTTTGGTCTTTTTAGGGCTTTTTTGCCTTTTGTTTTTCCTGTATTCCTTTGCATTGTCCGTCATGAGATAACCTATTTTTCTATTTTTTTTAAAATTTTAAATTTAACTATATTGAAAAAGCTACCAGCAACTACAGTAAAAAAAGCCTTAAACAATAAAAAAGGCCAAAAACCACAAATTTAAACCCAAATGAGCACTACCTCATATCCTCGTGTGTTGAGTTATGTGGAATAAGAAGAAAGCGCTCATTAATTTGCTCAAATTGATGGAGTACGTCACAACAATTGTGTCGCCCTCTTTTTTCAACTCCGCTTGTTTGGGTTTCAGATTTTGGCTTCTAGCTTCTAATTTTTTAAATTCTTCTTTTCCTATCTTTTTGGTTTTTTAGGCATTTTTGTTTTTTGTTTTTTCCTGTATTCCTTTGCATTGTGTGTGATGGGCTTACCTATTTTTTCTATTTTTAATTTTTTAAATTTAATTATATAAAAAAAGCTACTAGCAACTACAGTGAAAAATAAGCCAACTACAGTGCTAAATAGTGAAAAATAAGCAGAAATATGCTTTATCTCTTGTTCTTCTACTGGAGCACCAAGCAACCTCACGATCAAATCAGTCCATGCCCCATCAGATCGGTCAATTATTGGCTTTCCTTAGACAAGCAATCTGTTAGACTATGTGGCTAGGTCTAAAATATTTATAATGATGAATAATTGGCAATATTGCTTATCTATGTTATGTGTGGCGTGTGGTATGTGTGGACTCATAGTAGTCAAGTTGGGAAAAACTTGTGTTAGGAAAATATGTTGCTTTCGTCTTTGCATGTGCAGGATAATTTGGTGGTGATCATGGTATACGGCGAGAACCGAAAGATGGCTTAGTACGAAGTCATAGTCCAGAAAATCAAGAATGCTAGAGGAGACGGTCGTGCTCAAGTTAGGGCGCATGATGATCAAAGACGGATGATGCATCTTGAGCTACGGAGGTGCGGTCCAAAAGCTATGACATGTGTGAAAGTGGAAAACCCGTGCTACGTAAGGGTTTCGGGTCTTTTATTTTAAATTAGAAAAGAACTTATGGTCTTAGAGATAAAGCTAAGTTTTGGATCCTAGACTATAAATAAAGACAGATATTAGATGCTAACCCTAGAGGGTTTAGGGAGATACAACTTTTGGTGCTAGAGCTGAGTGATGAAAAGAACAAGAAAATTCTACCCAAGTTTTTCCAAGCGCTGCCGCCTTGATTTCTCCGCTTGGTGACTGCGTTGATCACAATCACGCATGGTAGGGCATCGTCATCCACACACAATTTTCGACCGAGCAAACACCGGTCGCCACGCGCCCCCATGCTGTCAGCACCACGAGTTCCCGCGTGTCGTGTGCTCCTATGTCCCACGTGAAATTCCTTTTATTGTGACGTGTTGGTTTGCCCAGCCGAGCACTCCATGGACCAGATGTTGTTCTCCACACAACATGCGCGTGCCACTTGTGCTTAAAATCCACTGCCACTTGGGGTCGTGGGCTGCAGAGATCAAAGATTTAATGTAGCAGGAGAGAGCGGCATCTCCAATTTGCAATCGGCCGTTACAGCAAGTTTGCTATAGTGTCACACTGTAGCTACAGAAACAGACTTTTCTTTTCTTTTGCTATATTTTGCTTTTTGTGTGTGTTCTTGCTGTGATTAGTAGATTAAAAGAGCAAAACACAATAAATTTCAGAAAAAAGTTTCCGCTACTGATTACAATCATTCACCTCCTAATTATTATCGAAGGTCCTACACAACCCCCACAAGTAACTCACGTCTTTCAGTGTAACTGTTGTCTCATCGACTGACAAATAAAAAGTGTTAGTGTTCAGACCACCAACCTTCCACCAAAGCTGGTATCAAATATTTGTCAACATTGATTTTCCTTATCTCAACAATCTAATATAATCCAAAGGTTCTCCAACGCTGGTCAACACAATGGATGATAAGGAATGCCAATACGATGATGCTGTATGCTCATAACATCATTCGACTGAAGTGACAAATCATGAAATATTTGATAAAAATCAACCATTGAGTTTAGAAATTTGTTGCCAAGCAAATAAAATAAATAATGACATTTTCCTAATTCTTGGACACCTTATGCTCACTATGTGGCATCCATAACAAATCACTAAAGTGGTCTCTTGAAGCCATCTTAAAAGCTACAAAGAATGTTAACTATCAACAGGTTAATTGCATAGACTAAGGGTAGCATATCAAAACACTAATTGGTCGTGTCCATAAAACAAAGAGGAATTTTGCAAGATGGATTAAGAACATGTTCTAGCTGCAATGACCTAATTGCTACACTACCCTGAACCCAACCTTGGAATTTGAACTCATGTACTAAAATTGATCTAATCATAGTGTAATATCCCAAAAATTATATTCCTTTAGTAGAGTACTTTTTGGATTTTTCTGGAATTTATTCCAAAGCCCTGATTTGAGAAAATAAAAAATCTCTATTTTATAAAGGCCAAAATGAATTTACTGCATTTCATGAAAGTCAAAATAAATGAATTTCATGTTCCTAAAGTCAAATTTGTAAATACCTTAATTTTCATAAAATTAAAAAGATTTAAAACCCTCCCTTTTAAAGTCAATTTGTGTTTTTGTGAAAATCATTTAGCAAATTAAGTTGAAAATATTTTTATAAAGTCTAAATTAGTCCCAGAAGGTTCTCTGAATTTTTTTCAAATTTTCAAAATTTATTTGGTATTTTTCTGAGAATTTTAAAGCGTTCAAACCATTTCTGAAAATGAAAAAAGGAAATAAAATCCCAAAACCCTCTCGAGCTGCCGCGTGTCACCCATCGGGCCAATCCCCGCCGTCGGGTTCTATCCGAGCCGTCCGATCCCACTTACCCCTTCGTCCCGCCTTCCCCTCCTCTCAGGCCGACGCGTGTCGCGCATCGGACCGGCCACCTCCCGAGCGAATCGATCCCAGCCGCACCCGTTCACTTACCGCTTCGTCCGCTCCTCTCTTCCCTCCGATCGGCGTGTGGCTCAATCCCAGCCATCACCTGTTGCCGTACTAGATCGCAGCCACCCCCTCCCACTTAATGCACCGTTCGGCTCAGATCTAACCCCGTTGCCGGATTGCATCTCAACCGACCGTCATCACTTACCCCTCCGCCAGCAGTTAGCGGCCACGATCGCTCAGCCTTGCCACCTGTCGCAAATCCGACCGTCGCCCCCGCCCTTCTCGTTTTCTTCTCTCATCGACGCGCGGGCCCCGCCTGTCAGGACGGTCGTCCCCGCCACCTTCCTTCTTCCTCGCGCCGACCCCGCCGCCATTAACGCCCGAAACCGAAGCATCCTTCTCTTCCGCCCGTGCCGGTACCCATTTACTCCCCCGCATGCACCGCGTCCGTTTCTGGCATAATTTCGCACTTTACGCCTCTCCTCACCGTCGCATTCAAATTCGCCGCCGGAGTGATTTCGGGCGCCCGTTACCTTCCCTCCTTCGGCCTATAAAAGGCACCCCCGAGGACCCTCTTCTCACACCGCCTTCCCCACACCTCTCAATTCGAGCGATGGAACCCTCGGAGCCTTCCCGCGCTCGTTTTCCCTCCACCGGCCACTTCCACTCCGGCGAGCAATTGCCACCGCCCCAGGCCTCCCCGCTCCTCGCCGACGACGCCGACACGTTGCTCGTGCCCCGGCGACCAGAAGCCCCCTCTGTCCCGAGCATCTGCGCCACCGGAGCCCTCTGCCGCCGTGAGACCCTCTCCGACCACCGCCCCTCTTCACCGATCACCCACTCCAGCCACCCTCGGGATTCGTGCGCGGTACTGATCGACACCCCTCACTCTCCTCTACCTTCTGGTACACTCGGCCGACGCCGCCGCCCACCAGGTCGCCGGCGACCATTGGGCCCCGAGCGCCGCCGCCGTCGGCCAGGCCACGTCGGCCCGTCGAGCTGAGCTGGCAGTGGCGTGGCAGCCAGGTGGCGGCTAGATCGGCGCCACGCCGACACCCGCTTCGCGCGCCACCACCCCCTGCGGCGCCACGTCGGCGAGAATGCGTGGCGTAGCCACGCGTTGCACCACATGGCGCCGGTTGCTATACCACGTGGAGGCCACGTCAGCCCCTTTGCCACGTCAGCCATACCAGTTTTTAATAAAATCCGAAAATTGCTGCTGACCTTATAATTGCTATTATTCTTTAGAAAATTAATACGGTTAATTAGGCTGCTAACGTCATAAATATTTTTCTGAATAAAAATAAATTCAGGAAATGACCTTTTTCTTTTTATTTGAATTAAAACTTTGGAATGCTATAACCTTTTCATTTTAACTCCAAATTGACCCGTTCAAATTTCTAAATTTTGCTAAAATCATGATCTATCCATTTCTGGCATTCTTTTGAAATTTTGAATTTTGTTTTTGAATTTCTTTTGAATTGGCTCTTTACGTTAGATTTTGACGATTCCGGAGAGTTTGAGTTCGACGATTCTTCGCTGGACTTCAAGCAAGGCAAGTTACACCTTTGACCATGTTGAACCTAATATTTCAAATTTATTTGTGTTGATTTACTATATATGCATGCGTACTTCTATTCAAATTTAATTTAAATTCAGTTTAAACTTTAGTTATGCCCATAACCCTTTGATTATAGCCCATTTGAATCCCGAATACATTTGACTTGTCCCCCTAGTTGAAAACTAGTTAGTACCATAGTATTGACTAGAAATTTTATAGAAATGCTTAGCCTGGCTTAGTGAAATTTTAAGTGGGATCAAATCTTTCACATGAAATGACAGTTCCTTTTGAAATCTTGACTTCGGTGAGTCAAGGATGGTTTATGAAAATGGTTTACAAATAAAACCTATCCGCCAAGGCTGAATGTGAGCGTGGCGTAGGTCGCGAGAAGTCTCACATGGCACCAGAGGGGGCTCCAACTCGTGGATTCGAGTTGTGGTGAAACCTTAGTGGCGGCGTGATTATTTTGGCTGTGGATCATCATAACAGTCTTGTCATGAACTCTCCGCCGCACACCTAAAGCAGTGTGTTTATCGCGTGGCTCAAGTGAGAGGGAATGTCTTGTGGGTAAAGTTGTACACCTCTGCAGAGTTAAAACCTATCCTGGATAGCCGTGTTCACGGTCATGAACATGCTGAGTAGAGTTTTCACAGATTAGACTTGGATTTTATAAAACTTGGTTTTCGGCAAACAACAGAGGTTTTGGTAATGATCCGGGTGGATTCCCGTGGTTAGATTAGTGTAGGTCGGAGCCTACACTAACAATATTATTTGTTTCAAATATTGTTTCATATATCGTATTAAAATTTAGCTTTCATACTTACATAGTTCTATTTAAAATTCAAGCATTGCTTTTCGCACAAATAACTTGTAAGCCTTCCTTTGTCAATCCTTCTGCATGCATGAACTCTGTTAAATTCCTGGTGTAACTTGCGTAAGTACTTTATGTGCTTACCTTGGGAGTACTTTATGTGCTCACCTTGCTAAAATCTGTTGCCAGACTTCGACGGCGACTATGACAGTGAGGAGTACTTCAGCGAGTAGGATGCGTCTTACAGTCATTCGCCTGTGGGAGGTTGGATGGGCTGATCTGCTACATTTACTGTTTTTCGCTGCTTTTATTTTTGTTGGCCTTGTGCCATGTTATTGTAAGACTTGGACATAAGACCGTACTTTCGTTTAATAATAATCTATGGTGATTTTGCATGATATACATTACTGTGGACCCTGTGTGCACTAGCTTTTACTGGGATAGTGCGATTTACACAGAGCGACTCGGAGTTGTTGTTCCGGGTCCCGACAGAAATGGTATCAGAGCCAGGTTGACCCTTAGACGTGACCTTAACTAGAGACCAACCTTAAGGATATATCTTGATAAGAAATACCTCTTTTAAAATCATTTCTTCCTTTGCTCAGTCTCTTACCAAAACTGGTTACTAACTTCCTCTCCTCTTCAAAATTTTAGATGGAGCAACCTACCTGCGTCTCCCACGGGACCCTAGCCGGACTCTTCGCTGATAACCTTTACAACCTTATACGGGAGCTGAAATTCCGTCCCTACCCTCTCTACCAAGGGTACTTAGGCATGTACGGAGACGAGGAGCGCTGGAGGGTGGAAGTGAAGATCTTCAATAATTACGCAGCCGATGCGGTCATTCACATCTTCGACGCCCCCCTACCTCGAGCTACCTTCTTCGACGGTGTGCAAGATGTAGCCCGGGAGGCCATTCGCTAGTTGAGGAACATCTACGCTCGGGACCTGCAACGCACAGATTTTTGCTACTTCCCCATGAAGACTCCTCTTGGTGCGGCCAGCGACTTCTCGTCCACGGAATACGAAAGCAACCCCCGTCTCATACGACAGGTGGAATTCACCAAGTCTATGGATCACATGTATCAGACCACTTTGGATGAGCTGCACACCGCGACTCAGAAGCTCCACATAGTAGAAGAAGAATTGGCCAATTACCGCGCCAACGGTGAGGACTCCGCTACCTCAGAACCACCCCCGAAGAAGTTCAAGCGTAGCGCCAGTGTTTAGGAAACCCTGAGTCTTAGCTTTAAAAGCGCTATCTGCGAGCTGCAGTCCTTTGTTAACAGCCGCAAGACTATTATAATAAAATAAAAGAAGTTTTATTTGGCTCTTATTTGTGTTTTTCCTTACTTTTTGTGTGTTCTGTTGGTGGGATCGTTACAAGAAACCCCTCCTTTAGTTCTCTCTCTCCTCTAAATCTGGAAGCTTCAGCTGATGGTGAACACGAGGAGGAACCCCAGCGACAATGCCAACCTCGGAGCTCAAAGGAGCCAGTCAGCCCCCATTCCCCCACCTCCGCCAGAAAGTAGGACCAGATTGGGCTCAGTTGATGGCTAACCAGAATCAGTTGATCCAGTTGTTAGCCCAGACCATCAACAACCCCGCCCCTCAAGCTCATCATCAACCTGCCCAAGCATCTCCCAATCGGCTTTCAGAGTTCCTGAGAATCAAGCCACCGACTTTCGCCGGCAGTGCTGAACCCATGGACGCCGACGACTGGCTCAGGTCGATTGGCAAGAAGCTGGATATTTTGCAGTGCACTGATCGAGAGCGAGTCCTGTTCGCCTCTCATCAGCTGAATGGACATGCCAACCCGCAGACTGTGACGTGGAACGAGTTCGAGCAGAGTTTCCGTAAAGCTCACATCCCCACCGGTACCATGGCCTTGAAGAAGAAGGAATTTCGAGCCCTGCGCCAAGGAAGCCGTACCGTCAACGAGTACATGCAGAAGTTTAACCAGCTGGCCCGCTATGCACCAGAGGATGTGGCCTCCGACGAACCCAAGCAGGAAAGGTTCATGGAGGGCCTGAATGACAACATATCAGTGCAGCTGATATCGGGTGACTTCGCTAACTTCCACCAGCTAGTCAGCAAGGCCATCCGCCAAGAGGGCAAACATATGGAAATGGAAACCTGGAAGAGAAGGATGGCAGATCAAAGAAATAGCTCTGGAGGTTCTCACAAGGTTCGTAGCACTCCTCCACATACAAACAAGTTCAGGCCTCAAGGCAGCAACTTCAAGACCCCGTCGGGCAAGTTCAAGTCCTCAACCAGCCGCTCGCCATTCCAAGCCAGCCGCCAGCAATTTCAGACCAACCGTACCCCAACTACAGGTGGCCAAGTGCAGAAAAGCAGTCCCCCGTCAGACGGAGTGACCTGTTTCTACTGCAAAGAACCAGGGCACTATGCCAAGATGTGCCCCAAGAAGATGCAAGCGACGGCAACCCCAGGAGCCTCCGGAAGTCAGAACCAGGGGCAGTAGAAGCCGCAGACCTTCATCAAGGGGAGAGTGAACCATGTGACAGCGAAAGAAGCTTAGGCTACACCTGACGTCGTGCTGGGTATATTTCTTATCAACTTAGTACCAGTATCAGTTCTTTTCGATTCCGGAGCATCGCATTCTTTCGTGTCAAAAACTTTTGTGGATAAACATGGGTTGGGCATGGTGACTCTTAGCAACCCTATGATAGTTCACTCCTCTGGAGCAGACATGAGAGCAGGGACCTTGTGCCCGAAAGTAGAATTGCTCATAGATGGGACCCGATTCCTAGCCGACATTTTGGTGTTGGAATCACAAGGGTTAGATGTTATTCTCGGGATGAATTGGTTAGCCAAGAATCAAGGCCAGATCAATTGCGCTACCAGGTCCATCACCCTCACCAATGACCAAGGCGTAGAAGTGATCTTCTCTCCTCAAATTCTGGAAGCAGAAGAATGTGCTCTTTTTCACCTTCAACCTTTGGAAGAAGTCCGAGTAGTGCGGGAATACCCAAGTGTATTTCCCGAGGAGTTATCAGGAATGCCGCCGGATAGGGAAATCGAGTTTGTGATTGACTTAGTCCCAGGCACCACCCCAATTTCCAAGAGACCATATCGGATGCCTGCTAACGAGTTAGCAGAGTTGAAGAAGCAGCTTAAGGAATTAGAAGACAAGGGGTACATCCGACCTAGTTTGTCGCCTTGGGGAGCACCCGTCTTGTTCGTCAAGAAAAAGGATGAAAGTTTGAGGCTATGTGTGGATTACCAAGCACTCAATAATATCACAATCAAGAACAAGTACCCCCTGCCCAGGATCGACGACTTGTTTGATCAGTTAAAAGGAGCTGGTATCTTCTCCAAAATTGACCTACGGTCAGGATATCACCAGTTGAAGATCCGTGAAAAAGATATTCCCAAGACCGCGTTCTCCACCAGATATGGACATTACGAGTTCACTGTCATGTCATTTGGACTGACCAATGCACCAGCCTATTTTATGAGCATGATGAACAGTGTATTAATAAAATACTTGGACAAGTTCGTGGTGATCTTCATCGATGACATTCTCATCTACTCCAAGAATAAAGAGGAGCACGAGCAGCACCTCAGGATAACTTTGGGGAAACTTCGAGAACATCAGCTTTTTGCCAAATTCAATAAATGTGAATTTTGGCTTAAGGAGGTTGCTTTCCTCGAACACATCGTGACGGCCGAAGGAATTGCTGTGGATCCTTCCAAGATGGAAGCAGTGATGGAATGGAAGCAACCGAAGTCTGTGACAGAAGTCAGGAGCTTCCTTGGACTTGCGGGTTATTACCGTCGGTTCATAGCAGGATTCTCTGAGTTAGCCAAGCCAATGACACAGCTGTTAAAAAAGGAAAAGAAGTTCAAATGGATGAAACCTTGTGAGCAGAGTTTTCTGACTCTCAAGAAAAGGCTAGTCTCAGCACCCATGCTTGTTTTGCCAGATGTACATAAGAACTTTGAAGTTTTCTATGATGCATCTCGCCTAGGCTTAGGTTGTGTCTTGATGCAAGAAGGCAAAGTGGTAACTTACGCATCGCATCAACTAAAGCCTCATGAGTACAATTATCCTACTCATAACTTGGAATTAGCAGCCGTAGTGCATGCTTTGAAGATCTGACGCCACTATCTTATCGGTAACCGTTGTGAAGTATACACGGACCATAAGAGCCTGAAATATATCTTCACCCAGGCAGAACTCAACCTAAGGCAGCGAAGATGGTTAGAGTTGATAAAAGACTATGACATTAGTATACATTACCATCCCGGAAAAGCAAATGTTGTAGCCGATACCTTAAGCAGGAAGTTTTATGCAAATGTGGTTTTATCGGAAGAAGACCAGACCCGACTTCAGGAGGGGGTCGCCCGTCTAAGTCTAAATCCAGTGAATCCAAGCATTCTATCCACTCTGGAAATACAACCTGCCTTGCCTGATCAGATTAAGGAAGCTCAGAAGGTTGACGAGGATATTCAGGCAATAAAAAAGAATATGAGAACAGGCAAAGCCCCAGGATTCAGTGAAGATGAGTATGGCACTGTTTGGTTCGAGAACCGCATCTGTGTGCCAAATAATCAGGAGATCAAAACCCTGATTCTGAAAGAAGCTCATGACACCCCATACTCCATTCACCCAGGTCGTACCATGATGTACCAGGACCTGAGGGAAATATATTGGTGGGTTAGTATGAAAAGAGAAATAGCAGAGTTTATTGAGGGATGTGATACCTATCAACGAGTTAAAGTAGAACATCAGAGACCCGCTGGATTGTTGCAACCATTGCCAATTCCAAAATAGAAGTGGGAAGAAATCGTTATGGATTTCACAACCGGACTTCCGAGGACGCAATCGGGTTATGATTCAATCTGGGTAATCATAGACCGATTGACTAAAGTGGCTCACTTTATACCAGTCAAGACCACTTATTCCGGAAGTAAGTTAGTTGAGCTATACATGTCCCGGATTATGTGCCTGCATGGCGTTCCCAAGAAAATAGTGTCAAATCGAGGCAGTCAGTTCACTTCTCGATTCTGGCAAAAGCTGCATGAAGAGTTGGGGAGTAAACTCAGTTTCAGTACCGCTTACCATCCCCAAACAGATGGTCAAACGGAATGAGTTAATCAAGTACTCGAGGATATACTAAGAGCTTGTACTCTGGACTTTGGGAACAGCTGGGACCGCTCATTGCCCTATGCAGAGTTTTCGTACAATAATAGCTACCAGGCCAGTCTGCAGATGGCACCTTTCGAAGCCTTGTACAGCCGAAAATGCATGACACCCTTGCTTTGGGAACAGCAAGGAGAACCTCAAGAAGCTGGACCGAATCAGCTTCAAGGCGCTGAAGATAAAGTTAGGAAGATCAGAGACAAACTAAAGATAGCTCAAGCTCGACAAAAGAGTTATGCGGACAACCGTCGTCGAGATTTGACCTTTGAGGTCGGAGACTATGTCTATCTCAGAGTGTCCCCACTCAGAGGAGTCAAAAGGTTTCAAGTCGGAGGAAAGCTAGTGCCGAGATATGTGGGACCTTTCAAAATTCTAAACTGAAGAGGTGAAGTTGCCAATCAGTTGGACTTGCTGCCAAGCATGTCGGGAGTGCACAACGTCTTCCATGTCTCTCAGCTGAAGAAGTGCCTCCGAGTACCCGCAGAGCAAGCTGCTTTGGAAACCATGGATCTTCAAGATGACCTCACCTATCAGGAGCAGCCGATCAAGATCCTCGAGACCGCAGAACGTCAGACGAGAAGGAAGACCATCAGATTCTGCAAGGTTCAGTGGAGCAACCACACCGAAGACGAAGCCACCTAGGAGCGGGAAGAGGACTTAAAGGCCAACCATCCCCATCTCTTTTGCTGGCCAGTGCAATCTCGAGAGCGAGATTTCTTTTAAGGGGGTAGGTTTGTAACATCTCAAAAATATTATTCCTTTATTAGAGTACTTTCTGGATTTTCCTGGATTTTATTCCAAAGCCCAGATTTGAGAAAATTAAAAATCTATATTTTATAAAGGCCAAAATGAATTTACTGCATTTCATGAAAGTCAAAATAAATGTATTTCACGTTCCTAAAGTTAAATCTGTAAATACCTTAATTTTCAGGAAATTAAAAAGATTTAAAATCCTCCCTTTTAAAGTCAATTTGTGTTTTTGTGAAAATCATTTAGCAAATTAAGTTGAAAATATTTTTATAAAGTCTAAATTAGTCCCAGAAGGTTCTCTGAATTTTTCTAGAATTTTCAAAATTTACTTAGTATTTTTCTGAGTATTTTAAAGCCTTCAAACCATTTCTAAAAATGAAAAAAGAAAATAAAATCCCAAAACCCTCTCGGGCTGCCGCGTGTCACCCATCGAGCCAATCCCCGCCACCGGGTTCTATCCGAGCCGTCCGATCCCACTTACCCCTTCATCCCGCCTTCCCCTCCTCTCAGGCCGACGCGTGTCGCGCATCGGACCGGCCACCTCCCGCCCAAATCGATCCCAGCCGCACCCGTTCACTTACCGCTTCGCCCGCTCCTCTCTTCCCTCCGATCGACGCGTGGCTCAATCCCAACCATCGCCTGTTGCTGTACTAGATTGCAGCCGCCCCCTCCCACTTAATTCACCATTCGGCTCAGATCTAACCCCGTTGCCGGATTACATCTCAACCGACCATCGTCACTTACCCCTCCGCCAGCAATTAGCAGCCACGATCGCTCAGCCTTGCCACCTGTCACAAATTCGACCGTCGCCCCCACCCTTCCCGTTTTGTTCTCTCACCGACGCGCGGGCCCCGCCTGTCAGGACCGTCGTCCCCGCCACCTTCCTTCTTCCTCGTGCCGTCCTCGCCGCCATTAACGCCCGAAATCGAAGCTTTGAAAGCTTTGGTTTCCATCCTTCTCTTCCGCCCGTGCCGGTACCCATTTACTCCCCCGCATGCACCGCGTCCGTTTCTGGCATAATTTCGCACTTTACGCCTCTCCTCGCCGTCGCATTCAAATTCACTGCCGGAGTGATTTCGGGCGCCCGTTACCTTCCCTCCTTCGGCCTATAAAAGGCACCCCCGAGGACCCTCTTCTCACACCGCCTTCCCCACACCTCTCAATTCGAGCGATGGAACCCTCGGAGCCTTCCCGCGCTCATTTTCCCTCCGCCGGCCACTTCCACTCCGGCGAGCAATTGCCACCACCCCAGGCCTCCCCGCTCGTGCCCCGGCGACGCCGACACGTTGCTCGTGCCCCAGCGACCAGAAGCCCCCTCTGCCCCGAGCATCTGCGCCACCGGAGCCCTCCGCCGCCGTGAGACCCACTCCGACCGCCACCCTTCTCCGCCGATCACCCACTCCGGCCACCCTCGGGATTCGTGCGCGGTACCGATCGACTCCCCTCACTCTCCTCTACCTACCACGGTACACTCGCCGGCGCGCGCCGCCAGTCGCGGTGGTGGCGAGCGGCACCACGCCAAAGACTCGCTCGCCGCGCCACCTCCCGGTGCGCTGCCACATCGGCAGAATACCGTGACGTGGTAGCCATGTTGCGACCACGTGGCGCCAGTTGGCAGCCACGTGGAGGCCTCGTCAGCCCCTTTGCCACGTCAGCCATACCAGTTTTTAATAAAATCCGAAAATTGCTGCTGACGTCATAATTGCTATTATTCTTTAGAAAATTAATACGGTTAATTAGGCTGCTGACGTCATAAATGTTTTTTCGAATAAAAATAAATTCAGGAAATGACCTTTTTCTTTTTATTTGAATTAAAATTTTGGAAGGCTATAACTTTTTCATTTTAACTTCAAATTGACCCGTTCAAATTTCTAAATTTTTGTAAAATAATGTTGAAATTTTGAATTTTATTTTTGAATTTCTTTTGAATTGACTCTTCACGTTAGATTTTGACGATTCTGGAGAGTTCGACTTCGACGATTCTCCACAGGACTTCGAGCAAGGCAAGTTACACCTTTGACCATGTTGAACCTAATATTTCAAATTTATTTATGTTGATTTACTTTATATGCATACATACTTCTATTCAAATTTAATTTAAATTCACTTTAAACTTTAGTTATGCCCATAACCCTTTGATTATAGCCCATTTGAATCCCGAATTCATTTGCCTTGTCACCCTAGCTGAAAACTAGTTAGTACCATAGTATTGACTAGAAATTTTATAGAAATGCTTAGCCTGGCTTAGTGTAATTTTAAGTGGGATCAAATCTTTCACATGAAAAGACAGTTCCTTTTGAAATATTGACTTCGATGAGTCAAGGATGGTTTATAAAAATGATTTAAAAATAAAAATAGAAACTTATGATTTGGACTTGGGCTAATGGTTAGGTGGTGGGTGTCGGCATGCCTCATGTTTGGTGACACCTGGTTGATTGTCATGCATATGGGTATGTGGTTGAGCCTATGTCGGATTAAGGACCGTTTCTGTTATTCATTTTACGAAGTCACTTCGTACTACCACAAGTCCGGTATAGGACAGATCTGGCTAAGTAACTTGTGAAGTTCCAAATATAGTTTCGCTATAGGCTGAATGTGAGCGTGGCGTAGGCCGCGAGAAGTCTCACATGGCACCAGAGGGGGCTCCAACTCATGGATTCGAGTTGTGGTGAAACCTTAGTGGCGGTGTGATTATTTTGGCTATGGATCATCGAAACAATCTTGTCATGAACTCTCCGTCGCACACCTAAAGCAGTGCGTTTATCGCGTGGCTCAAGTGAGAGGGAATGTCTTGTGGGTAAAGTTGTACACCTCTGCAGAGTTAAAACCTATCCTAGATAGCCGTGTTCACGGTCATGAACATGCTGAGTAGAGTTTTCATAGATTAGACTTGGATTTTATAAAACTTGGTTTTCGGCAAACAACAGAGGTTTTGGTAATGGTCCGGGTGGATTCCCGTGGTTAGGTTAGTGTAGATCGGAGCCTACACTAATAATATTATTTGTTTCATATATCGTATTAAAATTCAACTTTCATACTTACATAGTTATATTTAAAATTCAAGCATTGCTTTTCGCACAAATAACTTGTAAGCCTTCCTTTGTCAATCCTTCTGCATGCATGAACTCTGTTAAATTCCTGGTGTAACTTGCGTAAGTACTTTATGTGCTTACCTTGGGAGTACTTTATGTGCTCACCTTGCTAAAATATGTTGCTAGACTTCGACGGCGACTACGACGGTGAGGACTATTTCAGCGAGTAGGATGTGTCTTACAGTCATTCGCCTGTGGGAGGCCGGTTGCCCCTAACAACTTTTGTAGTACTTGTATTGTACTATTTTCTGACAGCTAGAGGAGCTCTAGCTTCACCATATTTGTTAATGCATCCATTTCACTAGTCTCCCAAGGGTGGGGAGACTCAATTACTTGAAGCTTACATAGGTTGTGCAGTCGTCCCCATGCAAGATGGCGGCTCCAAATCCTTCCCCTCGTTACATTTACCTCCCTAATATTTGTAGACATTTTCTCTAATTATTTGTGTGGACAGAGTTAATTGCCAATCTATGTAGCACATGTCTAGCACCCACAGGCTCTGAGAAAACTCCATTGTTGGTCTATGTTGTTTCTCCTCTTCTTCTTTTTGTGGCTGATCGTTGCAACTATTTAATATAAGGAATCATAAGCTGCAGCAAAAATGGAAAGGAGGTGAAGAAAAGCTGAAGGTGCAGTGACAAAGTTTCAATACACTGAGTTTCTTTGAGTGTTGGAATATGTTATTGGGTAGTGGGGCCATCTGATGATCAGATCCACATTTGAATGCCAAGAAAAATGATGACGTCTCTAGCCATATAGTTGGGACATTAATCTATCTCCTATCTTGGCTGATGAACCATTATCAATATTTGTAGAGTTGAAATTTAAATTTGTGAAACATTTGGATTTTCAGTTCGGTTTCAGTCTCTAGTGGTCCGACCAACTTTGGTGAAAGGTCAGACCTGCCGTATACAATGGTCAATCAGTTGCTCTCTAGATTTCAACAGTGAGGGCTAGATTTTGGGGCTTTGGTCGTGGATTATATTATTGGGTCCTAGGCTGCGTATTCATATTGCATGAAGTATGGTGAGCTAACATGAGTCAAGTGGTAAAAAACTTATGCCTAGAAACAACTTCTAGGAAAGCGGTTTAGGTCAAGGTGATATTGAGAAAATCGTGAGGATCAAAGGCTAAAAGCTTAGCGGGTTTGAGCTTATATGCTTTAAAAAGAATGCATGAGTTGAGTGTAAGTGTAAAATATGTGTTGTGTGGGTTAACAGGTTTTCTCCAATTATGCTAATAGATAGTATCAATTAGGATTGATATGGACTGGTTGCTCCATCTATTTAGTGGGTGAGGATGGAGGCTTGCAAGCCAACCATTCCAACCATTCTTAAGTTAGGGTTAGGGTTTGAGATAGGAGTGACTGTTGTGGTGTACTCTCTTGTCCTCTTCATGGAGTGGCTGTAAAATCTTCATTTACAAATAGCAATATAATCAATTTTATTCATCTCCTATGAAGTTTTCTTGTTTTGGTTGATTTGCCATTGTTCTTGTCGGTTCTTTGCCTTTTTTCTCCTCTTCTTGATCTTGCTGCGTGCCAAGCACATGTAAGTGATGAAAATAACTTATGTAGATCAGATCTCATCCATCTAGGCACTATGGTTTTAAGATTATGAAGTTTCTTGGTTCTTGCTTGATTTGGAGCCCTTCTTTAGGTTTCTTTATAAGAGGGTTTTGGCTTCATTTCATTGGATGGTTTTGCTTGCTATGATATGTGAGAATATATCTAGAGCAATCTTAGCTGTTCTTAACCCATGAGCAAGTTCTTTCTCAAGTTTTTTATAGTTGCCATATTTTGGTGCAACTTTTTATGTTTTGAGAAAAGGTTGGGACTTTAGCCAAGATCCTTGTGCTACTTAGAAGGATTAAGTTCCTAAGATCCTCAACAAGGTTGGTGTGTGCAAAGTTTAACATCATTTTGTCATAGATTTCAAAGTTTACACCAAAAGTAGTTTGGACTCGGGCTGATTTTCTGTTCTGGGACCAAGGCAGTGGTTAGACCACTTACATCAGACTATTAGTTTGCTACCAGTCAGACCTCCGGTTTGCCATCGGTCAAACCGTCGGCTTGTAGATGGTTAAACCGCCAGCTTGCCACCAGTCAGACCGATCAGGTCCAAATTTCATGGACCTTGGTTGTTTTGAGTTGTTGCTTGGATTTAGGCTGTTAAATATGATCTTCGTAGCTCTCTAGCTAATGGAGTGAAAGATTACTAAGTACATGGTGAAAGATCCTCTTTTACTGAGTACTTGGTTACCAATAAATTTATTAAAGGTATCATTCATCCCCTCTGTTGCTATTGTTGGTCCTGCAGTGGCACTTGAAACCCAACAATTTGGAGGAGTTTTCTGTTGATCACCAAAATATGGCAATCTATTAGATGAGTAATCTTCTAGGTGTATCTCTTGATGTAGAGCAACACGAACCTCCCATGCTTTGTCTTCCTGGCATTGTTGTATAATCCCATCACAAACGCAATAGTTAGAAGCATGGGCAGCTCAGTTGTAGTCCATGATGTCACCACACTTGGAATTCAATGACAATAGATACAAGCAACAATTTGTGATGGGGTGACACAAAGCTTATGTGTGTATTGTGCTATTTCTCTAGCCTCTTCCTGTAGTAAATTCACCCAACAATTGGCTGCATTCCATGTAAGAAATGAATAAAGATAAATATGTGAATTGTCCACTCCCTCTGTTAATTGTTGACCATGAGGCTTGATCAGTTCCACCCTTGCATTACGAAGTTCTGGTTCCATTTTAGGCTTCACTCCTGGGATGATGGGGGCGAAGCCTTCCTTGAAATGTTGACAATACCTTGCTAACAGTGTTTGACCATTGATCTATAGGCTTAGGAATGCCAAGTCATTCAACTCAACCATGTTGCATCTCCCATTATGATGGACCACTAAACATCTGCGCTCTTGTAAGGCTTGATGAATCTCCCTCCCGACATCTCCTATCTCGACCCACTACTACAAAACAGGCTATACTGGACGGGTAAATCACAGACGGTTCATACGGAACCGTCTGTGCCTAACTATCACAGACGGCTCATACTGCCACCCGGCTGTGATACTATCACAAACGGTTATTAATACAACCCGTCTGTGATAATAGATACATCAAAGACGGTTCGTGTTAATAACCGTCTGTGATAGTTCACAGACGGTTTGTTATACGAACCGTCTGTGATAGTAGGGACATCACAGACGGTTCGTGTTAATAACCGTCTGTGATAGTTCACAGACGGTTATTAACACGAACCGTCTTTGATGTCCCTACTATCACAGACGGTGCGTATAACAAACCGTCTTTGATACGAATTTTCACAGACGGTACGTGTTAATAACCGTCTGTGATAATTACCCTATTAATACTTGGACTTGGACGGTCGACAGATCTGTTTTTTATTGCGTGCGCTGCGTCGGTGGAGCAAGGCGCCGTTTTGGGAGTTCGGGGTGAAAATATATCGCTATCTTCTAATTAGTGATCTAATCAGAGGTTAGTACTCAATTACTTTTAATTATGCATATATGTTTTTGTAATGGATGGCTTAGAGATGATAATGGATCTTCTTAGTTGCGGTAATAATCATTTTTGGCAACCATTTGTTACTTGTGTAGCTAGCGAAAATGGATCAAGCCGATGTACATTGAGAACCGTGTGAGTGAAGAGTACATTCATGGCGTGTCTGTTTTTAGAAGAGCGGTCGAGTGGATATGTTAAAGAAGGGGATAAAATATATGTACCGTCCATGTATTGATCGTGATAATCTCAAGATGTTTAGCAACTCAACACAGATCGAAACTCACTTGATTCAAGGGGTTTGTAAAAGGGTACGAATGTTGGACCACCACGGTGAAGAGAAGTGTACACAAGAAGTCGGTAGTTATGACATAGTCGATGGGGACAACGATATGCCGCTTGTGGATCGTGCTTTTGATCATGAGGCCACGGATGGATCACAGGATGACAATCTGGATCAGATGTTACGTGATGCAGAAGGGAACTACAGTGAGAGAGAGTTTGGTAAATTCGAGGGCTTGATGGAGGACTCGGAGAAACCTTTGTTCTCGGATGCAAGCCGCAATACACGAGGTTGTCATCGTTCTAGAACTACGAAATTGAAGGCAAGCAATGGTTGGTCCGACAAGAGTTTCACGGCATTGTTAAGTCTCCTAGCGGACATACTTCCAGAGGGAAATATGTTGCCTAGAACCACCTACCAAGCCAAGAAGATTCTTTGTCCATTAGAAATGGAAGTAGAAAGAATACATGCATGTCCGAATGATTGTATCCTGTACCGTAAAGAGTATGCTAGCTTAAATGTTTGTCCGGTGTGCAAAGCATCCCGATACAAGCGTAAAAATGACTCTGATGATGGAAAGGGCATCGAGGTGAAGCAAGGACCTCCTGCTAAGGTGTTGTGGTATCTTCCGTAATCCCCGCTTGAAGCGCTTATTTGCAAACCGTAAGGATGCAAGATTGATGCGTTGGCACTTGGAGCAGCGTAAGAAAGACGGAATGATAAGACATGTTGCTGATTCTGCCCAATGGAGGAACATCGATAGGATGTTTGTAGATTTCGGTGTGGAACCGAGAAATATAAGGTTTGGATTGAGTACAGATGGAATGAATCCTTTTGGTAACATGAGCAGCCGACATAGCACCTGGCCCGTGACTCTATGCATGTATAACCTTCCTCCTTGGCTGTGTATGAAGCGGAAGTATATTTTGATGTCACTACTTATCCAAGGGCCGAAGCAACCTGGCAACGATATTGATGTGTTCCTAGCACCATTGGTAGAAGATCTTGCAATACTGTGGAACGAAGAGGTACATGTATGGGATGCGGACAAACGAGAGAACTTTACTCTACGCGCTATGTTGTTCTCGCACCATTAATGATTTTTCGCCCTTGGTAACTTTGTCGTGGTTGAGCACAAAAGGAGACAAAGCATGTCCGCACTGCTTAGACAATACCAAGAGTGTGTGGTTGAACAACTCGCGTAAAACTGTGTACATGCGTCACCGTAGGTTCCTTCCAAAATATCACCCATACCGCAAGATGAAAAAATAATTTGATGGAAAAAAAGAAGATGACTCAGTACCAAGACCTTTTTGCGGGAAAGAGGTGTATGATATGGTCAAGGATATAAATGTTGTGCTTGGAAAGGGGCGTAAATTGAGGAAGAACATGTGGAAAAAAAAGGTCAATATTTTGGGACTTGCCTTATTGGGAGCACATACAAGTTCGGAATTGCATCGATGTCATGCACGTAGAGAAGAATGTATGTGACAGTTTGATTGGTCTCTTATTGAACATTCCTGATGGACTAGATGCTAATGACACAAATGCACTTAGAAGTCCCACGACTGCCATGTGCTAATGACACAAATGCTACCTGTTGCAATTAGAAGTATTTTGCCGAACAAGGTTCGAGTGACAATAATAAGGCTGTGTTATTTCTTTAACGCAATTGCTCAGAAGGTCATTGATCCCGATGGACTAGATGCTCTGCAAACCGAGGTGGTGACAACTCTATGTCATCTAGAGATGTATTTCCCTCCATCATTTTTTGATATCATGGTCCATCTCATTGTCCACCTTGTGAAAGAGATAAAAATATGCGACCCCGTGTTTCTACATCATATGTACCCTTTCGAGAGGTACATGGGAATTCTCAAGTCCTATATACGCAATCGATCTCGACCGGAGGGTAGCATCATCGAAGGTTATACAACAGAAGAGGTCATTGAATTCTGCATCGGCTACATGGCTCAGGTCGATCTGATAGGTGTACCTGTATCTCATCACGAGGGGAGGTTAGAGGGTATCGGGACTATCGGAAGGAAAGCAATAACTCCGGATCAAAATACGTATGCTCAAGCCCATTTCACAGTTTTACAACACATGACCAAGTGACCCCATATATTGAAGAGCACAAGGACATGCTACATCAAGAGAATGCAGCGATCGTAAGTTTGGATCACGAGACAACACAATCGTCAGTTCAACGAATGGTTGAAGGCGCAATTGACTAGGCGGTCGTCAAGTGAAACACTACAATGGTTGGCAAAAGGGCCAAAATTTACAATTGTGACATGGCAAGGATACGACATTAATGGCTACACATTTTATACAACAGATCAGGATAAAAAGAGCACTATGCGTAACTCGTGTGTCCGTGATAGATGCCTATGATGTGCACATCAGTACCGCTGGCCCAAGCTCGTACTACGGGCTTATAGAGGAGATTTGGGAGCTTGACTACGTAATTTTCAAGATTCCTCTATTTCGGTGTCGTTGGGTCCATCTCACACGGGGTGTAAAGGTCGACAAGTACGGTATCACTACCGTGGACATTGAATGTGTAGGATACAAAGACGAACCATTCGTACTCTCAAGGCAAGTTGTTCAAGTATTTTATGTAACCGACCCGGCAAATAAGAAGCGCCATGTAGTTCTTCAGGGAAAAAGAAGGATTGTCAGAGTTAAGAATGTTGTGGATGAGGAAGAGTACAATCAATTTGATGTAGTGTGAAACAGGAACAGACGGTTGTTGATATTTCCTGTATCACAGACGGTGCGAAACAGGAACCGTCTGTGATATAGTGTCTATCACAGACGGTTGTTGTGTGTAACCGTCTGTGAAAGTCGTCTATCACGAGCATTTGTGTTGTGTAACCGTCTGTAATGTGAGTTATCACAGACGGCTCGAGAGCCGTCTGTGATAACCACCTATTATCACTGACACATAAAAACAGACGGTTCGAAAACCGTCTGTGATGACGGTTCCGAATCGTCTGTGATAGGCCTGTCTGTAGCAGTGACCCTAGAGCCTTCACCTCGTCTTGTACATCTAAAATAGGCATTACTCATTGAGGAAGCTTTAGTTTGTGTGCACTTTCCTTCCGTATTATTCTTCAATTTTTCACCTTGAACAATCGTGGACAATCTTATCAAATTTCTTCCTCAGAGTTGGTGTAGGGTCTTTAGCTACACCTCTAAGGACCACAGATGCAGCCAGTCCACTCCATCCATCAAAGTAGATGACCTGATATTGTTCGCTTGTATCCTCTAAATAAGGCACTATCTGTTCTACCACCTTTCCAATCAAGTTCTACATTAATTATTTCATTTTTTTATTTCTAGTAAATAATAATTCTGATATCACAAAAGTAGGAAAGCGGGAGTAGAATTTACAACTCTGGGAAGGAGCCGAGGTGCACCGGGTCCGACGGCCCACATTGAAGCCCTAAAAAATGGCAACGCTGCGAATCTCGGCGGTGGTGGAATCCCCGGCCAAGGCCCATTTCATCCATTGCAATATTGCTTTCCAACTCCAAGTACTTGTTTTTGCTCTCCACACACCTTCTTCCTCCCTCTATTGCATACACATAACCTAGCTGTGCATGTGGTTTATGTTTGGGATTCCCTATGATTAGATCAATTTTAGTACACGAGTTCAAATTCCAAGGTTGGCTTCAGGGTAGTGTAGCAATTAGGTCATTGCAGCTAGAACATGTTCTTAATCCATCTTGCAAAATTCCTCTTTGTTTTATGGACACGACCAATTAGTGTTTTGATATGCTACCCTTAGTCTATGCAATTAACCTGTTGATAGTTAACATTCTTTGTAGCTTTTAAGATGGCTTCAAGAGACCACTTTAGTGATTTGTTATAGATGCCACATAGTGAGCATAAGGTGTCCAAGAATTAGGAAAATGTCATTATTTATTTTATTTGCTTGGCAACAAATTTCTAAACTCAATGGTTGATTTTTATCAAATATTTCATGATTTGTCACTTCAGTCAAATGATGTTATGAGCATACAGCATCATCGTATTGGCATTCCTTATCATCCATTGTGTTGACCAGCGTTGGAGAACCTTTGGATTATATCAGATTGTTGAGATAAGGAAAATCAATGTTGACAAATATTTGATACCAGCTTTGGTGGAAGGTTGGTGGTCTGAACACTAACACTTTTTATTTGTCAGTCGATGAGACAACAGCTACACTGAAAGACGTGAGTTACTTGTGGGGGTTGTGTAGGACCTTCGGTAATAATTAGGAGGTGAATGATTGTAATCAGTAGCAGAAACTTTTTTCTGAAATTTATTGTGTTTTGCTCTTTTAATCTACTAATCACAGCAAGAACACACACAAAAAGCAAAATATAGCAAAAGAAAAGAAAATTCTGTTTCTGTAGCTACAGTGTGACACTATAGCAAACTTGCTGTAACGGCCGATTGCAAATTGGAGATGCCGCTCTCTCCTGCTACATTAAATCTTTGATCTCTGCAGCCCACGACCCCAAGTGGCAGTGGATTTTAAGCACAAGTGGCACGCGCATGTTGTGTGGAGAACAACATCTGGTCCACGGAGTGCTCGGCTGGGCAAACCAACACGTCGCAATAAAAGGAATTTCACGTGGGACATAGGAGCACACGACGCGCGGGAACTCGTGGTGCTGACAGCATGGGGGCGCGTGGCGACCGGTGTTTGCTCGGTCGAAAATTGTGTGTGGATGACGATGCCCTACCATGCGTGATTGTGATCAACGCAGTCACCAAGCGGAGAAATCAAGGCGGCAGCGCTTGGAAAAACTTGGGTAGAATTTTCTTGTTCTTTTCATCACTCAGCTCTAGCACCAAAAGTTGTATCTCCCTAAACCCTCTAGGGTTAGCATCTAATATCTGTCTTTATTTATAGTCTAGGATCCAAAACTTAGCTTTATCTCAAAGACCATAAGTTCTTTTCTAATTTAAAATAAAAGACCCGAAACCCTTATGTAGCACGGGTTTTCCACTTTCACACATGTCATAGCTTTTGGACCGCACCTCCGTAGCTCAAGATGCATCATCCGTCTTTGATCATCATGCGCCCTAACTTGAGCACGACCGTCTCCTCTAGCATTCTTGATTTTCTGGACTATGACTTCGTACTAAGCCATCTTTCGGTTCTCGCCGTATACCATGATCACCACCAAATTATCCTGCACATGCAAAGACGAAAGCAACATATTTTCCTAGCACAAATTTTTCCCAACTTGACTACTATGAGTCCACACATACCACACGCCACACATAACATCGATAAGCAATATTGCCAATTATTCATTATTATAAATAATTTAGACCTAGCCACATAGTCTAACAGATTGCTTGTCTAAGGAAAGCCAATAATTGACCGATCTGATTGGGCATGGACTGATTTGATCGTGAGGTTGTGTAACATCCTATTTTTCTGCAATTTTTAAAGCCTAGAATTGAAAAATGAATTTTCTGGAATTTTCTGAAATTAATTCAAGCTTCAAATAAATTTTTAGAATTTTAAATGATTTAATATGATTAAAATAAACATTAACATAAGTTAAAAATATTTTATTTGAGTTCTTCATGTCTCAAGGAATTTTTTGGTATTTTTGGTGAATTTTTGGGAATTATTTGCTATTTTCTAGAGCTTTTAGAAATTTATTTGAATTTCTGAAAAATAAAAGAATTGGGAAAAAAACCCTCCACCGTCCGATCCCTCCGCCTACCACGCGGCCACTCCCACCGCTGTCGCATTCTTCCCGCCCTCACGCTCGGCCCGCGCGCGCCGCGCGCGCCGCCACGCCACGTAGCAAAGACCACCCGCCGCGCCGCACCCTCGCTCGGCTGTCCAATCGGCACCCCACGCCGTGGCTCCATCCCCGCCGCGCATTCCCCGCGCCCACGCGTAACCCTAACCCTAATCGCGCCCGCGCCCTTAGCCGTCCGATCTTTCCCCATGTCATCTGGACCGTTCAAACCGCGCCCGCGCCGCGTCCGATCGGGAGTCCCTCGGTTCGCGTGATATAACCCGCGTTCATCCCTCGGTTCGTGTGCCCGCTCGACGCCGCCGTCGAACCCACGCCTCCGCTCCCTCGCGCTCGCGCCGCCGTTCCGGAGCCGCACGCCGCCGTCGCCGGAGTCCCCGTCCCCGCCCGTAGCCGCCGGAGCCGTCGCCGCCGTCGAGACCTCGCCGATGAGCCCCTCCGCCACTTCCCTCTTACCCGTCGCCGTCGCCCTCTTCGTCGTCGGACCCCACGCCCCGCGTCGCCCTTCGGTCTCCGCGCCGCACCCGCACCAACACCCGCACGCGACGCTTCGCGCGGCGCGCCCCGAGCCACGCGTCGACCAACGGCTGTCATCCCGCCTCCCGGCCGCGCCATCCCCGCCGTCGCCTCAGATCTGGATCAATGATCCAGATCACGCCACGCGTCACGCCCGCAGCAGCCCGATCCTGCCGCCGCCGCCCGCGTCCGAGCCATGGCACACCACGTCAGCCCTCGGGCCATGTGGCATGACACGTGGCAGCCACGTCAGCGCCACGTCAGCCAAAATGTGCCACCCGAGCCACGTGGCAGCCACGTCAGCCCTGCCCCGCCGCGTCAACGCCGCCGACCCGTGTGCACTGTTGCGTGAACCGAGTCCACCGTAGGCTTGGTCTACCATACACCCGGTCCACAGCACAGTAGAATTTTCGATTTTCCCGATTTAAGTTAGAGTTTATTTTTTGAGAGCCTGTTCTCCTCCGTCCTAGTTTCGATTGACCCCGTTCTTTTTTCTAAATTCATCTAAAATCGAGCTCTAGCTTTTGGTTCTAGTTTTATGATTTTTGGAGTTCATTTGCTTATCATTTTATGTGTTTTTCTTGTTTTAGTCATTTTCTCTCTCGTTAGATTCGGATTCCGGAGGAGCAGGATCTACACCCGAAGACCAGGAGTACCTCGCTGAGCATAACCAAGGCAAGTTGTGTTCCTTGATCATGTTGAACCCAATTTTGCAATCTATTATTTAATTATTTTGTTTCAAGTTACATTGCATCGCTACTTTTATTCAAACTTTGCAATTGGTAGTTATTGTCCCAGATTAATTATTCCTCCTTGACAACTTGAAACACCCTTATACCATTGTCACCTTAGGTTGGGTAATATACTAGTGATGCTAGATTATTTGTCACATGGGTTGTACGATTAGATGCTTAGCCTCGCTTTATTTACGAATGGTTTCATCATCACATATGAATTATTAATTTGACTTAATGATATATGGAACTGTGGTTGGTGCCACGTTTATTAAAATTTGTGCCATGACAATGGTGTGTCATTGGCTTGGTTATACAAATTGGCTTTTGCACTCGGGCGAGTGATCATGCAGTAAAAGGGGAAAGTGCAGGTTCACTTCGGGGGATGTGGTAGTCTCGCCCGGGTAATGTTAACGACTTAATTTTGTGCGCCATTGATCTGAGCTTAATCGTGCAAACCACATGTCTAGTATGGGATAGACTTGACTGATTAATTTGTAATATTTCAATTTCGATTCTGCCATTCTGATGAACATGGTTGCTAATTTCCATGTGGCACAATGGGGGGTGTGATGCGAAACCCTGGCGGGCAAGATTGGGTTGGGGTAAAGCATTGTAAAGGCCTTATTGTGATTTCCTGAGATCGAGGCTAATCACATCGTGTGAGTACAGTTGTGCAACCTCTGCAGAGTATAAAACTATTCGAATAGCCGCATCCTCGGTCATGGACAATGCTCGGTGATTTCACACGAGGGTTAGTGTTATCTTTTGAACTTGGTAGTTTATGTTGGGGGTGGACAGGTAGTTCACCGTTGGTTTAGCTTGTGAATAGGTGTTTAAGTGGTTTATGTTTACTCCTTTGATTATTTATTATTGTTGTTTTCATTTAAAGTTCGCTTTCAATCTATTTATCATATTTACTGTAAAATACATTTTATGCAAATTAACCTTTCAGCCTTCCATTGGTAAGCCTTGCATATTATATTGCATTCATTTGTTACAAACGACTTGCTAAGTACCAATATACTCACGGCTTTACGCCTATGTTACTCAGTTGAGAGCGAGGAGTATTATCAGCAGGAGGTTCCAGAAGGAGAGTACTACGACGACTTCACGGATTAGGCTTCGTTCTCCACTCGATAGCCTGTGGGCTTGTCGATTTGCTGCTACGCTTTATTTTGGATTTCCGCTGCTAGTTTTAAAGCCCTTCCGGCTAGAGATATTGTAAGCTTGGCCATAAGGTCGTACCTTTGAGATTTATTGATATTTGAGTTTTTCTTTTATTTAATCGTGTGTATGGTTGTGATTTCATCTATGTTTGACTGTGTGCACTAGTGTGATCCTGGACTAGTGCAGTTTACACAGAGAGACCGAATTTGCTTATTCGGGTCTCGACAGGTTGCTTGGCACTCCAATAGAAGAACAAGAGATAAAGCATATTTTTGCTAATTTTTCACTATTTAGCACTGTAGCTGGCTTATTTTTCACTGTAGTTGCTAGTAGCTTTTTTATGTAATTAAATTTAAAAATTTAAAAATAGAAAAAACAGGTAAGCACATCACAGACAATGCAAAGGAATACAGGAAAAAATAAAAAATAAAAATGCCTAAAAAACCAAAAAGACAGAAAAAGAAGAATTTAAAAAATTAGAAGCTAGAAGCCAAAATCTGAAACCCAAACAAGCGGGGCTGAAAAAAGAGGGCGACACAATTGTTGTGATGGACTCCATCAATTTGAGCAAATTAATGAGCGCTTTCTTCTTATTCCACATAACTCAACACATGAGGATATTAGGTAGTGCTCATTTGGGCTTAAATTTGTGGTTTTTGGCCTTTTTTATTGTTTAAGGCTTTTTTTACAATCCCGATTCCAATCTGAATTCCCAAATTTAAATTCCAATTCTCACCTGGAATTCCAAAATTTGAATTCAAATTCAAATCTCCAAAATTTTGAATTCAAATTCAAATCTTCAAAAATTCGAATTCCAATATTCAAAATTTTAAATCTCTAGAAAAATATCCATTCTAATTTTTCTAGGTTCAAACTAATATTCTTGGCACTTATCTCTTTTTCAAAAAGAAAAAAAAGGTTCCCATTGGGTCACCCATCCAAGTTAATGCCCTACTCACAAGGCGCTTAACCTCTTCATTCCCAAGCAACCAGCCACCAGTCAAGCGCATTATCTGTTATGTATTCTCCCACCTCCCTTCCTTTTATTCTTTATTATCCAAGCACTGTTTATCTTCAAGCTTCAGACTACCGAACCTACTGCTCACGCCTTGGCATCTCAAGTAACTCTCTATGCAAACTTTATCTCCATGACTTGCCAAAATGAAAAATGCTCCAAATAATGTAAGCAATCAATTCATATCCGTTTCTTACCCATTTATTCACCCGTTTTTCAGTTTCTAAACTCTTAAACTTCAAAACCTACGTTGTCTTAATTGAGCCGTTTCAATCTGTTTCCTCTACCTCCAAGCCTATAAATATGACCACTGTGATCTCCTAACACTGCACCAATCTTCCAAACCTCCAATACGCCGTTGGCACCACGAGTTATCTTCCAGAGTCCTGCGCGAGCCGCACTGCCGTCGTTCAAATTTGTGCCGTCGACGTCGCCGGTCGCCGCTCGCTGCGCTTCGGCTGACTGTCCATACCCCGAGCCCTTGCGAACCCATTCCTCCAGTTGGTTGCGCAATCCTTTTCCTCTCCCTTGCCGGCGAGTCGTCGCGGCTGAGAGCAACGCCCGAACTCCTGTTCAGTTTTCCGCTGGAAGCAACAGCACGGTTGAAACTCTAAAAGTTCATTTTTTATTTATTTCGTGTGACAAACTTCCAAATGCTCGTTCTCCCTCATTCGAACTCCGAATCTAGTGAAATAAATTTCTAAATTCATCTAAAACCATAACCTTTCTCCAGATATATATTTTTATGATTTTATTTGTATTTATTCTTTTTCTTGTGTTTGTCGTTTCGCAAGTAGAACCCGACGTTGCCGAAGATTTCTCCGATCCGCAGCAAGAGGGATCATATAGCGCGCAAGAAGGTAAGTCTCCTTTGATCATCTTGTGCCTATGTTTGCTAAAATTATTTTATTATTTTAAATTTAGATGCATTGCTATGTTACATAAAATGATAACTTCTGTCTTAAGGTATTAGTTAATCCAACCTTGTTATGCCCTCAATTGCAGTTGAATGCCATGTACCTTTGTAACCTTAGGATTTTCTTTGTCTCAGTAATGAGATTATTATTAAATCTTTGACAAATATTAGAATGGTAGTAAAATGCTTAGTCATGCTATTTAATCTTTGTAACCTTGGAATGTGAAATTATAATTCTTTAAACTAGTCTGTTGTATTCAAAAATTTAGTGGCGATTGGTGTTGCCACTATTCTTTTTAAATGAATTAATATGTGAAAATTGTTGTAGACCAGGACGGATGGTTGGTTTGGATTGGTGCGGTAAGCACGAGATCTTGTAAAGTGTATGTTCCGCCCTAGTCAATTAAGGACCGACGCTTGTGATTGTCCAAACTGAGCACTACCGTACAACCACAAGTTTATATGGGTATGACCTAGCTGAATAACTTACGATAGTTTAGTTTAGGTGCTACCATTGGAAAGTGGGTGCCAGGGATTTACTGGTTTACTCACAGTGAGGGACAGGGATTTACTGTACTCACATGGCGCAAGAGGGGGCTTCTGACTGTGGTAGATTTAACCCTTCAGCGGTGAAACCTCAGTGGGTGGTATCTAGCTAGACTATAGTGAGGTAAAGGCTTTGTGATATTTTATCTGGGTCACATGCCAAAGGAAGCATATTGACTATTAAGATAATTTATCTCTTGTGGGTAAAGCTGTACAAACTCTACAGAGTAACAAACTATTCGAATAGCCGTGCCCACGGTCAAGGGTGGGCAAGGAATGCATTCATATGGTAGGCCTTTGATTTTGATTTTAGAACAAAAGTTTTGGAAACCCGGGAGTGGTTGGAACTCTCGGGAGTGTGTGTCCTGGCGGATGGAGCCAGTGAGGGTGGATGGAACCTATAATTTTAAACCTTGGCGGATAAAGCCTTTGTACTAGTGTTGGTGGTTGTAACCTTCACTAGAAAATTGTATCTAGTTTCAGTATTGCAATTATTTTTGTTAAACTGTTGCTTTTGAAATTACATAATGGTATTTGAAATAAAATATTGCTTTATGCAAAAGAACCATAAGAACCTTCCTTTGTTAAGCCCCTGCATCATCGTGATCTTTTCCAAGACTTATGAGTACTTTATGTACTCACATGCTACACTTTAAAACAACTCTCAGAGGAGGTCGAAGCTCAAGAGGCGGATTACGACTACTTCGTGGATGGATTCGACGGAGGCTTTCCAGATTTCTAGGCTACGTTTCCCCAGTCAATTGTCTGTAGCAGATTGATGGGCCGTTTGCTCGAGTTATTGTTTTTGCTTCCGCTGTTATCTTTCTTTTGTAAGAGGTTCTGTAAACCTCGGTTGTAAGGCAATGGCCAAGAAGTGTGAACTTCAGTTATTATTGTAATGAAGCGTTCAATATATCATTTTTTTGATTAACTGTGTGTACTAGCGTTGATCTAGGACTAGTACTGTAATACACAGGGGGTTCAGGAGTTTCTACTCCGGGATCTCACACTTGCCATGTTGTATAGACAGCTGAGCATCAGTGCCAAGAAAGCGAGGTCAAAGATATCAGAACCTTTGTTACTATTGTAGTTATGGTCTTGGTCATGTTTGCCACTCAGTTGACCAATAAATCTAGTGGAAAAACCCAATGAGGACGACGAGCAACACAAGGAAGAGGTAGACTTGGAGTATTGTTCTATATTTGGGGCAAAATGGTTTGCTACACATGAATTTCATGTTCCACACAATGCATGTACATTATTTTACCGAGTTTCGATTATATGTTTTGTGTTCGGACTTTCATAGCTTAAATATGCAAAAATGATGTTGATAACATATAATCTTTCCTTTCTGCTGAAACATGTATGTACTGAAATTTATCGAAACCAAATTGAGTTGATTTGTAAAAGTATGGTGGATTCACAGTTGTATGATAATCTTGTGGAGCATATGTCTATAGTTGTTAATTTTAACATCACCTTCTATATCAGTAAGACAATTATAGTAATAACTATTTTATTTGGAGACGACTAGCGTTCGAACGTCCAATCTATGCATTAGGATCGGACATCCGAGGTAGCTAGTAGATCTCACTTAACATCCCAGCTCATAGCTGTTCGATCTCCCCTTGGATTGGCACAATAGTTTTGCAGCGACTGAAATAACACGTCTAAGCATGTAACAAAATCCTACTTGGTTTCCAACAAAGCTATAGCAAGAAAACAACACAACAAACCACCAAGCCTATTGCAAAAAAAAAATCAGTTGTATGCAACAAATAGCTCTTGCTACAAAGATTTCAAGTAGACAAATTATAACAAATAAAAACACTTTATTTAACAATCAAAATGTTGACTACAACAAATATCTCTTGTGGCAAAATTTGAGAAGAGACATTGCAACAAAAATGAAACACTTCATACAACATTTGAGGACAAATGTTGTAACAATTTGGAGAAACATATACAACAAAGTCTATCGGATGAGAAAGGCATGTAAGTGACGGTGACGGCGACTGATACGGTGACTCGTTCCAGCTAACAACAACACCTCATCGTCGGCCATCCACTCTCTATCACTCACCACCCACCTTCTACGGCTCGGCCTCACCAAATTCGATGAGCTCTAGTCGCTCCTTGCAAGGGAGACTTTCGCAAGAGCTTCGGTTGTGGTGAATGGCCTCGTCGAGCGCGAGTGCTCATGAGCTTTGACCGTGGATATAGGGGGAGTGGACGCTGGCGCAAACTCTTGACCACCGACGAGGAGCATGGGTAGCAATGGTTGAGGCTAGGACCTATGGGAGAGCTGAAAAGGAATTGCCGAACTACTGTGAGAGTAGATAAGAACGAAAGAGTGGGATAAAGTTTGTGGTAGTGGTCAGGCCATGTGGAGCAATGTGCTCGAAAATAATTACTCACTCTGGACAAAGGAGTTGTATTATTACCTATTTTATTTTGGTCACCTGCAGGACTATGTGAGGTAAAAAAATGTCTTGTGGGGAATGAAATGTGTTGTCACCGTGGGTTATAGGGGCGTTCAGAATAGCGATGACTTTTAGCTTTTGCTGAAATTTCACTGTAACTAACTTATTTTTTACTGTAGCTGAGTTAGCTTATTGGGCATAATTAAATTTTAAAAAAATGTAAAAATAAAAGCGGCATGTTAATCTAGAGCAAACAATGCAAAGGAATACGAGAAAAAAAACAAAACACAAAAATACGAAAAAAACAAAAAACGAATAAAGACAAAAAGATCAACGGTGTTTTGAACGTCGCTCTGGCTTTTGCAGCCAACTTGAGCGCCCCCATAGAAATATAGGCAAGTCAATACTTGAGGCACCACCTACAAACAAGAAGAAAAATATCAAAATGACACTTCCATTCGTTTTTCCTGCCATTAAAATAGTGCGTACAAAATAGATAGCTGTACAAAAGAATTAATAAAGACGAAAGCTGCCACGGCTACATTGATTGACATAGAGACCAAATTATTAAAGCTGTTATTTTTTTTATTAAGGTCAGGACTTGTTCGATGATCAAACTAGATCAGTCTACAGACACATCTGTCATGGAAGCAGGAAACAAAGTTGTCCTTCGTGCAGAACGCAGCCGATGGACTATAACCTGCGTAGAATCGTGCGTCTATTTGGCCAGGGATGAAGGGGCTTTGGTGGGTCTAGACATGGACGCTGTGGTCCTCTGCGTCCGGCCGTGGACGCGGTTTAAAACAGCGTCCAAGAATGGACGCACTGCTAAACTACGTCCATCCCACGTAGGTGAAAACAGACAACCCTTCCAACTTCTGTGAATTCGGAATTGTTATTCACTATAAATAAAAAATCGGTTAATTATTGGTAATCAATTATTTAGAAAAAGTTTCGGCAAAGCAAAAAATCGGTTAATTATCTGTCGCTATCGTATGGCAAACTATGGGTCTGTTTGTTTTGCCTATGGCTTATGGCTTGTGGCTGAAATTTTTAAATTTTAGCTGTTTGCGACAGAGATTACGAAAAAGAGATACTCGCTTGCGATTTTGGATGGTATAGATGTTGGGCTTTTAACGTGTACTATAATTAACTTGTAGACTCCATCTTAAAAAAATATTTCGTTTAAAAGTTAGGTACTATAGCAAAAGCCAAAAGCCGTTTTAAAAAACTGAAAAGAATAGACCCTATATATCAGGGCGCCGCTTGTTGCATGTACAACATCTAGTCTTCTGGACAGGGTGATAAACTTCATTCTACGTACGTCAGTACTGAAATGTTGAGCGTTATATTTATTGAAGCAAAACTATGCTTCTATACGTTAGCACCATATAAATTAAGGAGCACACTTATTCATTTCTGTGTTGAACTTTAACACTTTTTAAGGTGGAGCACACCCTGGGTTGAATTAATTTTTATTTATTTTTCTTTTTCAAAGAATATTCTGCTTTCATTGTTTGGCACATCCACCCGTTTGAAAATGTATGGTCAATGCTGTCAATCTTTATTTGCCATTGGATCTCATGGGTAGTTTTGCTTTTAGCCTTTCTATTGCTAAAGCATATATGCATGGTCCCTGGTTTGGAGATAAAGAATAAAGAGAGGAATGGTCGTCATGTTCACAAAAGTTATCCCCTGACATTGCTGACTGGAAAAATGGAATTCATCAAGCGCCAACACAAAGGAAAAAAAAAGGGAACAAGATAGGCCAGGATAATGTTTCTATCTATGAGGCCTCATCTGTAGACTGTACTAACCATTGTTGTTTACGACCAAATTTATCATGTATGGTTTGGCATGTTTGTAGATATAATGCTGCCCGACAATCGAAGCTACGGTTTACAATCTACTCCGTCCTTGAGCCTCAAAACATTTGCATCACTTGATTTTTGTGATGACTTGATTTTCCAATTTTCTAGCACGTACGTGAACTAAATACGTACGTGAACTAAATACGTCAAGTCAAGACTACTGGAATTTTCGCCCAAAAAAAAGCTCAAGACTACCGGAAGATCGTAATATCCCAAAATTTTATTTTTTTAAATTTAACTCTAAATTAATTATTTAAAGTGTTTGAATTTTATTTGGATTTTATGTATAATTCTAGAAAGAAATCTCAAAATTCCATCTCCAACCTGAAATTCTGAATTTGAATTTAAATTCCAAAAATTCAAATTCAAGTCATAGAAATCCGAATCTCCAAAAAATGTTCATTCTATTTTTAGGTCCAACCTATTTTTCATTCTATTACTTTTCTTTTTTCCTTTTTATTTCTTTTTCTCTCTACCATTGGTTATTGTTAACAGTGGTTATTGTTTATTATCTTCAACCTTCGGCCGAACAGACCAAACAGCAGAGCAAAGGATGGCTTCTCTTTCCTTCCCAAGCCAACTTTTCAACCAAGACTTATCTCGATGTCTTGCCAAAATAAAAATGCTCCAAATCACCCAAAGAATCTATTCCTTCTAGTCTTTTTGTGATTCATTTATCTATTTGTTTTTTATCTCGTCTGTTCCCAAACCGACTTAAAAACAAATCTTACAAATTTGAGTCTCTTTCTATCTCTTCCGAGCCCTTATATATGACCCCATGACCCCTCTCAACCCTTTTTAATCTTCACCAAGCCCCCTCAAACCTCGGAACACCGCCGTCACAGAGGGCCCTCCATTCTTGAAAATTATTCATCACTCCAAGTCGCGTTTTGAACACTTCGGTGAATTTTTTTCAAATTCCTTTTACGTCACTTCGTGTTCCAGAGTATCTTGCACCCTCATGTACTCCTAGGTTTGTCCAATACCTAAAACCTAATTCTTTGCTACCACACGATTGCCATCATCTACTCTATATATTCCATACCTCCATTTGTCCAATACATTGCTAAGGAAGTCCTACACCGGAGCACTCCTTGGTTTCCAAGGACGTCATTGTGGCTAGCCCAATCTGGCCATCCTCTAGCCAAACCGAGCTCACATACGCATTCCTTGGGCCGAGGTTGTGCCCATGCTCACATGTTCTCTCCACATTCTATGCACGTGCCTTGATTGTTTTCCCCTACTTAGTGTTATCTTGCTATGCACAATTGTGGTGTCTCACTAGAAAAAACTGCATAGATTATTGGTGGTGGCATTTGCATTCTTGCTGCCAAAGGCGATGCAAAAGAGTTGTCTTGTTATTGTGTTCAACCAATGTTGTTGCCATTGCTAATCGCCATTCGTACTTTTGGCCAATGTTGAGTTCAGTGGATCTGCTAGTTTACAAAAAACAATGATTCGATTGGGTTGCAAAATTTTGATGGTATGTATTGATATCAACTGGTAGTGCATGTCAGTAGTATAACCATAGCTCATTTTCTCACCACGGATATGTTACAAGACTGTTCCAATTACTTATCATTTACCTGCTTGACATGCGTAGCGTAGGCATGACCAAGTCAAGTCCTTCCTTTGTTATGAGTGAATTTTTTTTATCTTAAGTGCATTTTGATCTTAGTTGGCATCTTATGTCACTAGAGGCATTTAACATGTATGTTTTTTGTAAGTTGGAGCTCACCGACACAATGATATCTCTTCATGCATGTTTGTATTCCTCTTTTTGTATTATTAGATTTGCATTTGCACCTTTGAACAAATGTCTGATCTAGTAAAGAATTGCTAAGCAGAATAAGCGACCTCATGACTCACGGTCATCTTGAGCCAATTTCAATGCTTTTATGAAAATGCCTCATCTGACGAATATTTTTGTACTAGTGGAACTTCTATGAATGGAAAAAGGAGAGCCCTTGTCCCCTTGGGATCACCCTTAGGGACCTTTTATATAGCCATCATGCCTCCCTTTTTACAACTCTACCCCCGATTACAGGCGTTGCCCTAGGACATACTTATCCTTTACATGCTTTGGTGGGCCTTTTGGGCTTACACTTTTTACCACCCCTACAACATTGCGCACACATCTTGCTGGGCTGCCTAGCCATGTTGACCGAATGGGCTGAGGTGGAGACCATCCCCACAACAGTAGCCTCTTACGGTAGAAGGCTCCTCTTTGGGTAGGCTGATACCGTGCTGCCAAACCTTTTGGTCTCCTTCGTCCTTTCGGCCCTTCATCCGAACTGCATGGGCTGCTGAGGGCAAAACTTCGTGTACTGCACGTGAAACTCGTGATCTTCATGCCTCTTGAAGATACTTCGCAGAATGCTCCATAAAATATGTACGAAGTCCGTAATCCCTGCGCTCTTTTAGATGTCTTCTGCGAGGAGAACGCGAAAGGCTTTTGGTCTCTATACGCTATGAACATACTCCGCGAAGTGCCGCGAAGTCCGTGATCTTCGCATTCCTTAGATGCACTCCTCGGAACGTTGCAGAGCCCATGTGCGCGAAGCCTCAGGTCTCCGCCCAACTTGTACGAAGTCCGTTGCCCTCGCACTCTCTTTGATGTACTTCATGAAGAGCACGTGAGAGGCATTTGGTAGTCGTGTGCTGCGAACATACTCCGCGAGGTGCCACAGAGACCGCGACCTTCGCGTTTCTTAGATGCACTCCTCGAAACGTTACGGAGACCCTGGTCTTCGCTCAACTTATGTGTATCTTACGAAGCCCAACTGCCCTAAGCGACTGGGTGCCGTGGCCTTCTTCGGGGCACTCGTCCGCCTATTGAGGCCACCAGGTGCCGCTTTGATACAATTGTCGAGGCTAAATGGTCGCGTGTTTTTAAGACAACTAGATGCATTTTCTAGGTAGGTGGTGCACTCGAGCGGTCGCACATCTTCGAGGCGGCCTAGGCACCTAGGCGGTTGTCAGAAGTGCTATTCCGCTGAATACGTGTTGCTTGGCAATTGAAGTGTCTCGACTGTTGCGCCAGCTACTTGACGCATTTTTGAGGCATGGAACGCCCTTGAGGTACAGCTGATGGGACCCCACTAGCTACGTGTCACGCCGCAATTGGAGTGCCGCACTCGAGCAGTACCTGTACTTCACATGGTCCCGATGTACCTTGCCCGCTCCCGAGGCACAACCGATGGGACTTCAGGGCACCATTAACAGCATTGCACGTGCACACCCGCACCCGCAGCCTTTAAAAGGTGGAAGAATCACCGAGTGCCCTTCACTCGGTTCTTTTGTTCTTCTCGATTTTTCTTCACCACTGCGCTCCTCTTGGAATCAAATCTCCATCCTCCTTGCTTCCTCTTCCTTGTCGACACCAGGATGGCTCGCGGCCGCGACTACTCTCGCCGCCGCGTCGAGATGGAGTATGAGCTTGTGGACTGGGAGGCATCCGCCGTCGACAAGCGATGGTGCGTGGCCAGGAAGGTCGACGGCCATTATTCCAACATGCTAGGAACAAGCTTGGCCAACGAAGAGCCGATCCACAACTTGGTGTGTGACGGTAAAATCTCCAGCCGGGAGGCGGTCTGACTCCCCCCTCGCGATGAAAAGGAGCCCCATCCCTCGGAGACCAAGGCAGTGGTGTTTGCCGCATACTTCGACGCTGGTCTAAGATTCCCCACGTCGATGTTCGTGGGCAAGGTACTTAGGCGACGAGCCGAGCCGGCGCGGTGACCGAATGCCATCGGCGCTTGGTCGCTTCATCGCTAGGCGTGCGAACGGGATCGTGGCTGCGTCTCCTCTTCTACTTCTTGCATGATGCTCGGTGCCAACCAAAAAAGTTTGCGGAGGGCGAATATGTCAACCTTGACAACGTCAACTTCATGCTACGGCTGCAATGTACGAAGTTGCTCCCAACTGGACACGCCGGTGGTTTTACTACCACCTGGAAAGTGGTGACATGCTGAGGTGGTCTGGCGGAACACTGGATTTCAACATGTCTCCTTCGGCGTCTCTTGACCGCGACGACGAAGTGAAGTCACGAAGGTTGGTAGGAGTGGCCCTCCGGCTTAACATACGAGACCTGGCGGAGGAGTTCCTCATGTTCGGGGTGTCTCCATTGGCGCGCTAATGGCTTGTTCAACCCGGTCATACTCATGACGACGATGTCCGACCGGCCATTGCTTCCCTGCAACGGCCTAAAGATCCTCGTAAGCTCTTCGACTATTGATACGACAGATTCTAACCTTGCGTGATCTTGTTACATGTCGTATCCTTGTAGGACTAACGCTTGAGGATGCGGAGTGGGCCGCCACCATTTTCCTGAGACCGTACATCGCCAAGGAACATAGCCTGTGGGAATCGATGACGGTAGACCTCGGGCGGATTAACCGTGTGTGCGACGCGCTCGACATTCCCGTGCCAGAATGACCTCCGCCAAGCACCCTGCGGGCGCGCGGCAGCAGGGGGATGCCGCGGAGGAGGAACGGGGGATGTTGGAACTAGAGTCTCTGAAACACACGCTTTCACGATGGTCTGACGCACACGAGTGGTTTTCTGAAGTTGAGAACAAGAAGATGGAGCTAACAACAAGACTGAACACAAAAGAACTGAGGCACGAGTTTGTGGTGCAAACCACTCACACCTTTTCTGTGTTTTTCTCTGTTATTCTCTTGCACTTAATGCTTAACAAATTACATGACTTAAATAGACACAAATCGGCCGCACATGCAGGCCTCTCACCCATGACTACACATGACTCACTCTAATCCGGTTTTGCCAGCCACACCCCCTACGACTCTTGCACACACTGCGCACTACCCGCTAGACTCGGTCTCGTTGAGACCAACTCACACGCTTACGACTACACACGTAGGCTTCAAGTCCTTTGAGAGTGGCACTTCAACCACATGTCTTTCGAGCACCGACCGCTTTAGTAGACCTCCGACTACTACAATGATCATACGGCCATTTCAGCTATGACTGCTACAGTACTCCTCCGAGTATGATGTCTACAGTACTCCACTGAGTATGACGACTACAGTACTCCACCGAGTATGACATCCACAGTGCACATGACTTCGGCTGCTACGACCACGGCCACTTCGACTACACACTGGCACCACGACCACGGTGCTATGACCACACACATAGGCGCCACGACGATGGCGCGACGACTACACACACAGGCGCCACGACCATGGCGCTACAACCACACACACAGGCGCCATGCCTACGATGCTACAATCACTCTCACGACCACGAGTAGTCGATTATGACCACGAGCACTCGACTACGACCATGAGTACTTGAACACTCGGGGAACCTTGTACTCGATCACGACTATGACTACGAATATGCAACAAGATTAACCCAACACAGGAGAAGGCAGTGCGGGAGTAGGGTTAGGGTGGGTGAGGGAAGGGGGAGCAGATTTTTGGGAGGGGAGGCAAGCGTGGGGTGCGGTGCCTACGGGTTTGGATATTTGGATTGACAATGGATAGCTGGATTTTAAATGGATGAATGATGGCAGATGAACTATCACCAACTTCTGCTCCTAGTGTCGAAGAATCGAAGCTCATCAAGACACACAACCAAAAGCCCACAGCCTAACACCCGGCCGCCCACCTCTGAATCTCTCCCTCTTGAACCTTACCGGTCACCGCCGTCTCTGCTCATCTCTAGGGCTGTAAAAAAATCTCAAGACTGATAAGCTACTTAAATTTGACTCACTATAGGATCGATTCGATTCGAGATATTAACAAACCAAACTCAAGTCTTAAAATAAACTCGCAAGCCCTGATGGAACCGAGCTCGAATATTTCGATTAGGGCTCGGCTGGCTCACCCCTCGGTCGCTCCGTGAGTCCGTGACCTCCGTCCTATACTTCACGCCTCGACCCAGTTCCCCGATCCCCACACCCCCCTCGGTCCCTCCGCCCGATCCGCCGCTCCTCCCCGCCTCCTCCCTCTTCCCCGCTCGCTTCCTCGCCCCAGTCGCCGCCCCTCCTCGCCCCCGCCGCCGCCCCTCCTCGCCCCCCGCCGCCCCTCCTCCCCCCCGGCGCCGCCCCTCCTCGCCCCCCCCCGCCGGCTTCCTCCGCCTCTCCTCTCCTCCCACCCGCCGGCCGCCTCCGCCTCGATCCGCCGCTCGCGGCCCCTCCTCTCCCCCGCCGCCGCCCCTCCTCGCCCCCTCCCGCCGTCGGCCGCCTCCGCCCCTCCTCTCCTCCCAGCCGCCGCCCGCCCCCGGCCCTCCTCTCCTCTCACCCGCCGGCCGCCTCCGCCCCGATCCGCCGCCGAAAGCCCCAGATCTGAGACCCGCCGACAGCCGACAGCACCGAGCAGGCGAGCACGTGTTCCTCCTCCGCAAGTCCCCATCGGCCACCGCCACCCTGACATCAAGGCCTACCGCAGATAGAGTATGAATCTTGCTTCTGATTTGTGATTCAAAACTATAAATCTTGCTTGTGTTGATTTAGTACATAGATTCAAAACTATATGTATATAGATTCAAAACTATATGCAGATAGTTCTTCTGATGTATATAGATGATACTATGTGAACATGTTTTTCTTGCAATGAACAACGAGCCTACAATCAACATGTTTTTCTTCTGATGGTTATTTGTGTAATGTGTTTTCTCACTGCCTGCTGTGCCTCTGTCTGCTGTCCGAATGAATTGTTAGCTACTGGCTGTTCGGCTGTTCCTGTTCGGGAGAGTTTTGACTGCATTGTCCGCTTAAAGAGCCTCGATGAGTTTTGTCGAGCCGAGCTCGAGCCCAGCTCAAAGCTTGACCGGCATCTCGGGCTCACTCGAGCTCGGCCCGTTTACAGCTCTACTCGTCCCTCCTCCTTAAACCCTACTTCTTCTGCAGTGCCCCTCTCCACCGACTCCAAGGCATCGCTGGAACGCCCCCCAATTCACTGGCCAATGGGGAAGCCAAAGCTCATCTCCGCCACCGCTGCTCCTCGAGGTACGAAAGCCTGGCCATCCAATCCCACTGCCGTCTTTTGTCGGAAACTTCGAATCTGCACCTTACTTGCTCTCCCCTCTTCTTTTTGCTGTGGCTTTGGTCTCAGGGAAGAAGAGGCGGGCGCAGAGGACAAGGCCCGCGAATCAGGGAGCTGAGTTGAGCGAGGAGAAGCACAAAAGGTAAGAGCTTGACGGCGGTCTGCCAGCAGTGGCGCCGCCGGACTCTGGTTCAGGTTCGGTTCTTGTTGCGTGTTAATCATTTCTATACAGCAAATAGTGGCGGCGTAGCATTTGTTGAATGGGCGTTAATGGGTAGTACGACGAATTGATCGTGCAACCAGGGGTTTTGTGGGATTGGATGCAGGGGGTTTGATGATGAGGCTTTGGGTGATGTATGAGTCGCAGAGGAAAATGACAATTCAATACCAGGTTCAGGTAGTTCATCTTATACTTAGAAGCTGAGGTACTGTAGTACTGTAGTGCTATGTATCTGGATATACATTCATTAAAGAAAGTCTTTTTTGGAAAGACCTATCATTGGAGCTCGCGGTTTAGGAGTCCAAGTAAGTTTGTAGCTGTCTTAGATATCTAAGATTTGCTGCATGAAAATTTTGCTTTTCCCAGTTATTCCTAAGGTCTTAACTATCTTACTTGGGAAATTTATGCATTTTTCAAGAGTTGTACTTTTGTGGTGACTTGTATTTTTGCATGTTTCTATGGGTCTTTTTGGCTTATGCATCACCAACCCTTTGCATCTAATTACACAAAAAGGCAAGTTGCTAGCATTGGTTTGCCCAGCCATCTGTTCTATGAGGAGTTTACTAATACTACAATTGTGTTGTTTTTGAAGACATTATGACTGGGTCAAAATATTCTTTGCATAATGACGTGCAAGTTGGGGTGAAAACAAAGCTGGATTTGATCGGATTATACAGCTACCGAATCCATATTTGTCAAATCCAGATACTTAGTATCCAAATCCGAATAGAAAACATATCCAAGTTCGGATGTTGAACCGGCGAAGTCCCGGATGTTGGATGCGAATCCGGTATGGCCTGACGTGGATTCGGAGCCAGATATACGAATAAGATCCGGATTCAGAGTTAGATATTCGGATAATATCCGGATTCAGCAGATAGAATAGCAACACTAGTTAATACATATCTTTTGCATTTGACCTCCAAATTGGGCATATTATATATGCATTTCAATCATCTCAACAAGCCTGTTGTCATGGTGGACTCTAATTTGGCATTTCATGTTTTAATTTGGCACATCCCCCAATAAAGCTTTTTGCATGCTCTTTTTACCCAAATTCAATACGTTTATAAACAATTTATTTACAATATATCTAGAATTAGTTAGGATTAGTGCCCCAATACAATTTTGCTAGTTAATTTTGTATGATCTTTCTCAATTAATGGTTAGAGATCTTTTATCATGATTGAAATAATTTGTTCTATTGCCATTTTGATATGAGGAAGTTTGTTCTTGATTTTTTTTAATTGTGGAAAAGTAACTGCGTAAGCACTTTTCTTGAAAAATTCCATATATTCTTATCGATTAGCACCAGTTAAAAAGGATGTTTACCCTAGCACTTTGTTTTCCATTTTCTTTTCTCGATGCATGATCTTTTTTTATAATTGTTTCTAACACCATTACACCACCCTCTCTTTTGTATGTTCTAGTTCATTTGATCGTCATGTTAGTCACATATTAACAAATGAAGAAATCAATGCACGAATGAAGCAGAAGGATAAATTTAATTGGGAAATGCCTGCGGAGTTCATTCCAATATCCAAATGGGTTGGAACGGGTGAAAAAATGCAGGTACTTTGTGGAATTACATAAGTAATGTATTTTGAATTTATATGCTCAGTCAACTGCTTGAAGAATATTATTGATTCACTTCAAAAAGTTGGTTTTCATGTGAGGTAATATTTTGTGGGTTTCTAAGTTTGAAAATTAAATAAAACCTTGTACATCATATAAACTGAAGGGTTATTCTGATATTATCTTTCCTTGAAATGTGGGTCACTGAACCTTGGTCCTTGATAGTCGTATGTGTAGTTCAAGTTAAAATTTTCAAGATTTTTTACTCTTCAAGTTTAGCATGTGTTTAGATCACCTTATGATCTATATTCAGTTATGGAACTTACCTATGTTTTTGAGCAGTGACTATGGTGCCTGTGTTTGTACCATAGCCATCTCCATGTTTTCCTAATTTCTTATAGATTTTTGTTGTTATGCAAATTGCGCTTTGTCAAGGCAGGGCCTGCTGGAATATTAGTTCAATTTGGCTTTGAGTTAATGTGTTTACTTCTTTGATTCACCATAGTGGATGTCATACTACTCAAATGATTATAGCTGAGTTATTCAACCACTTCATGACTAGTGTATAGATGATTTTGTAAGTAGTTAAATAACCCCTCCTTAATGTTTTGTTCTTTCAGGAAGTTTATGGTGATATTCTTGGTGGTGTCAAAGGAAAGTTGAGGGACCATTGGCAAAATACCCTCTCCGACCACTTGAATTCTAGACTGAAGTTCTTCTCACTTTGTAATTTCTCTTCATTGTTGTCTGACAGCTAGCACCTTATTTCGCAAACAACTTGACTCAATAAAAACATTAAGGCTGCTGAGTTTTCCAGTTGCATTGGAGTCTTTTAAAAGCACTTGCGTTTTACTAGTTTTGGGTATATTAACTACTCAATAATTACTTCTTTAGAAGAATATAATAGAACTATTTTTCTAGAATTAGTAAAGATTCCTATTACTGACTATATTTTGCAGCACATCCCAGCAACAACAATGTGACCATAAGTATAGTTGGATCATGACTTCACATGAATCGCACATCAAAATACTTCTTTTACATGATTTATGTTTGTTGCAAATCCATCACTTGTATCAAATGGAAACTAGTTAGAAAATACTTTGTTAGAAAAAAGTTAGGTTCTATTTTTTTGCCTTTGCTGAACCAGTAAATACCATACATTACTTCTTAAAACAGGTGATATCTACTAATTCTACCTCTTCGGGTGTTGATGTTGTTAATTTTGCCATATAGAAACATAAAGTAGCTTTTGTGGTTCCCTCATCCTAAATATTATTTTGTGTGTGTTTGTATTCGATCCAGGTTCTAGCTGTATTTGAGGAAAAGAATGGTTACCAATGTGGTTTTAGCACCACAAACCCCGTTTCCATCCCTAGTTTCTCCTATACTGGAACAAAACTAAGCCAAATTAGGGCTTCATGTCATATTTCCTGACTAAAATGATGTATGGTGCACACTTCCACTTATATTAAGTGTAGTTCTAATCCTGATTATTTATTGCAGGTAATAGTTATCGTGATGTAATGTATTGTAATAAGAAGCCATTTTATCTTAAGGGTAGTGCGGTGGATTCCAGTACTATGGATGCATATCTTATGCATGCTGTAAGTTGTACTATCCCTATTTGGTCATATTATTACTGAATCTATTGTGATGCTGACCAATGTGCAATGTTATTACATTCGCAGTTGAATCATGTTCATAGAACAAGAGATGTTGTCATTAAAAATGATGCGAAGCTTAGGAATGGTGCTAACGGAGATATTTTGGATGATAACTCATACCTTGATCAGGGTTTTACACGTCCAAAGGTATTTTTCACACATATATTGGAAAATCTGGAATCCCTTCTGTTGTGATGCATACACTTAAATATAGTTAGCACTATCTAGCTGTCGCCGCTGCATAAGATACATTTGATCTTCGTTTGTTTCCCTGAAATTTCAATTAGAAATAATTTCATTGGCCACAACTCACATCAAGTGTGTTCTTTGTTATTATAGCGGGCACAGGCACACAACATACGCACTGAATAGCATCACTACAAAAGGTCTTTGAATGGAATCGAACACATTGCAGCAAACATTATCTAATTTGACAATATGCATACATAGATGTTTGTGCTGTGCTATAGGTAATTTGTTGACTATTAATTGCACTATTTTATTAAGTAAATGTTAAATGTCAGTGTATTTACTTAGCAGACTGTCACCTCGATGGTTTATACAAAATTTGTCATTTGTATCATTATCTATTCAACTTATTTCTCTTTTCTTTTGTATTATAAATATGTCCTTAGGTACTTTTCTTGTTACCTCTCAAAAGCATTGCACGACGCATTGTGAAGAGATTGATCCAACTTTCCCCATTGTTGCAAAAGGTACAGTTTTTTTGAAGGCAAACATTTGAATTTCAATTTATTACAAAATACACAACAAACTTATATATGAACTCCACTCAGATCTGTCCATCGTTGTAAATTTAATTTAGGATAGCTGGTACGGAGATTATTTTGCTTCTGGTGCTAATGGATTGCTTTCTTTCTTTTATAGGAGAATGCCATGGGACAATTCAAAGAAGAGTTTGGCGAATCAGATGATGAACTGGAGGAACCTGAACATAGTTCAAAACCCACGGACTTTGACCTTCTTTTCTCTGGAGATACTGAAGATCACTTTCTTTTTGGGATAAAATATACAAAGTGAGTGTGCTAGACTGTCTATGATTGCTCGTTATAATTTTCTAGTAGTGGAGACTCAAGGGTGTGCACTCTACTCCCCGCAGTTTTTTTTGTATAGTTAAAAAAGAAAGTCTTTTCTCCCTTCTGTTGTTGCCTATTACAAGTCTCTGAAGTGGACATGAGTATTAAATGAATAGACAAACCCATCAGCAGAACCAATTGCAGAAATATAATATGCATATATGCAGAGAACCCTACATATAGAACTAAATACAGAAGAGATAAGCCTACTCTAACAGACAGAACATCTTGGCTCGGAAACAACTATAGCTTTGTGGTAGCCTGCTTGTTGATACATTTTTCTAACTAAGATCTCTTAGGAAATTTTAATGAAAGGAATGCCTGTTCATAGAGAGTAGTGACTTCAGGACAGTTCACATTCAGCTTCTTCTCTCCATTAAAGCAAGTTACTATGCTTTTGTTGGAAAGCAATGTTCTTCTAGTAAACAAATTATCAATTGACAAAATGGATGTTTCAAAATGTTTCAATGTCTATGTTTTATGATTACTCTTTGATGTTCAGCTCTGTGAAATCTTATGCCTTAGCAAAATACATGCCCTTAAATTCATTTTTGCTAGTACATTGACATTTTTTAGGATTCTATACTTACATACAGAAAGCTTTTAAAAGTTAATTTTGAACTAATGCTTTTGCAGGAAAGCTGTTAAACTGTACAGTAGCTTCTACTCTTCTGATATCATAGTTGCATCTCCTTTAGCACTTAAACTTGTAAGTTTTCTTTAACCAAGGTTTCTTGATAGACTCTGACTCATAATTACTCCTGTGTCCAGCAGCTGTGCATTGTTTTTGTACTGGGAACATCTCATAGGTTGCTGTCCATTTAGTTTAGCACTGGACACATAGTATCAAAGAAATATGAAAACACTATCCTACTTTCGCACAAACCCCTGATGAGTTCACCAGCCCGACCCATCGGAGTGCCTGACGGTGAGTGGTGATGGGGTGGCAGGGCTGTGATAGCACTGGCGGTTGGCGAGCAATGATGGTGGGGAAATGGAGTGAGAATGGTAGCAGGTCAGAGATTAGGTGGTTCTTTGGCATGACAGCTATGCACCAACTAGTGGTACAGTGAGTAGGAGGAAGGGAGGAAGGCCACAAAGCATGCCAAGCATTGATGGTAGAACCTGATACGTGAGAGGTGGCAGGCTTAGGGGCATCTAAGTTGCATGGATATGCAGAGCGGTACATACAGGAATATGACATGATATGGACATGGCGCTACGCTTTTGGCGCTGGTCATGTTGGCAAATGGCAACTCTGGTAGGAAGGTGTTATTGGGAAAAAGGGTGGTTTTGGGGAGAAGGGTGAGTGGGGAAGAGAGGTGGCTTTTGATGCAGGGAGGTGAGGAAAATCCTCGAAGAGATAATGGACAGGACCAACTATTTGATTGGCTGATCCAATGGGTGGGAGCTATTCCATTAGAAGAAGGCAAACATGATCCTATTTTCTAGTTGTTCCCCAATAACAAATCTTTGTTGTCACTATTTCCATTTTTAAGCACCAATTTCTTCCATAACAGAAACTTGATGTCAATATGCCCTTACAGAACTTTTCTTTCAGATCCATCTCATCTTTTAGTTGTTGTTCTTGTTGAATGTCTACATTTTTTATAAAGTTTTATTATTCTATACCTCATGCTTGTCTGTTATCAGAAAATTGATGGAGGTGAACATGTCAAGGAAAAAGAACATGTCAAGGAAAAGGATTTTGATTTCCTATCATCAATTGAAGTTAGTTCCACTCTTAACCCATATACTGTTATCTATTTCTACTTCATTCCTAAATACAAGTCCTTTAGGTAAATCATTAATATATATAAGAAGAATCTAGGGTCACATGAAAATAACATTTAGCGAGTAAATTTCTTAAAACTACAAGTATTTTGGTATAGTAGTGAAGGAACTACAAGTTTCAAGTTGAATTTCGTTGAGCTACATGTACTATGAACAAACATTTCAATAAACTACGCATATGTCAATTCCTGTTAAATCTGACAGGTGGGAGTCTGTAATTAACATGTAGGGTCCAGTTCTCAGTGGACAAAGTATGTGTAGTTCTGTCACGTGTAGCTTTTCTATCAAGGTATGTGTAGTTTTGCGAAATTTACTCAAAATAATCAAAGAAAATACAACTATTTATTTAATATATCTATCTAGCAAATTCAAAAGTACCCAAATTAATCTTGGGGTCATATTTAGGCCCTGTTCGTATTGGCTTCTGGTTTTTGTGTAGAAAAGCCAAAAGCCAATACGAATACTCGGCTTCTCGAAGTGGCTTCTCCACTCTTGTTACCGTCTCGCTCTAGGGATAAGGTATGGGGTCATGGGTGCATCATACACCCCACTCCTCTTGCTTCTGTCATGAGCACGCATCTCTTCCTCATCTTTTCCACTGCTTGCCCTCTCCTAAAAGCCACTTATTTCAGCCATTAGTATTCATTTTCAGCCAAAAGCCACTTGCAAAATCTAATACGAACACCCCCTTAGTTATTACTTTGGCATACCTCCATTTAAATTTCAAACTCAAATTCAATTTGTGTTAGGAGATACAAAGAAGGGAACTCCTTGAAAAAATATAACGCAAAGGAAAATAGAAAAAAATTACTATTTACAACAATTTCTCTTTTTTGCCCCACCTATTTCATTTTGATTTTAAAACTGAAATTTTAAAGGGAGTACTCTTTATTGCTAGGAAGTATTTAGATCATGGTTACAAGTGATTTACAGGAGTAATAAACTAGAAACTTTTTTTTAAAGGAAATCAGTAGGGGAGCACTTGACGATGATGTGTGTGTGTGTGTGTGTGTGTGTGTGTGTGTGTGTATATCTACACATACGTACATAAACATACATTGAAAAGGGACATAGCTAATGTAACATACAATGGCTTTGGCCACTCATGCTATGGTATGAATGGAGAGTCACTCTTAGGCCCTGTTTGGAATGCAATGCAAGAACTTTCAGGAAACAGTTCATTTCCTAGAGGAATCGGGAAAATTTCTTGTGTTCCAAATTAGGCCTTAACAGGGATGTATTGGTGGCAACATACAAAGGAATTTGCACCATCAACAGGAGAGCGTATCGCACAAGATGATATATTAGGCAATACAAATGAGAATTTATAAGTAGAGTAAAATTTTGCAAACTACACATATTTTGACAAACCTAAATCTTTTCATGGAATGAAATCCAAAATTGATAATTCATTGAGGCGTAACCCTCTTAGTGACGCACCATATCGGAACCTGGGCGTAGTGATAAATGAGCAAGGGTCGGGACATCACTCCTTTAGTGACGCACTGTGTCAGCGCTTGGGTGTAGTGGAAAATGTGCAAGGGTCTTCGCACTTTACTTGACTAGTGCGAGGGGCAAGGAAGCTAGCCGAAGAGAGTAGGATCCGTCTGGGTAGTTGGAATGTAGAGTCTTTAACAAGTAGGTTAAGAAAGTTAGTTGATACGACGATTAGGAGACGTGTAAATATCTTGTGCGTTCAAGAGACTAAATGGATCAGTCAGAAGGCGAAGGAGGTGGAGCATACTGGCTTCCAAGTTGTGGTATACTGGAATAGAACGAAATAGGAATGGAGTGGGCATCTTAAGGGGCGTTCGGAATAGCGATGGCTTTTGGCTTTTGCTGAATTTTCACTGTAGCTGGCTTTTTTTTTACTGTAGCTAAGTTGGCTTATTGGGCATAATTAAATTTAAAAAAATGTAAAAATAAAAATGGTATGCTAATCTAGAGCGGTCGATGCAAAGAAATATGGGGGAAAAAAATCAAAACACAAAAATACCAAAAAAAAATCACTAGAGGACAAATGTGCTACAGTTGCTTCCATCGCCGCTACAGTGGCAAAATCGCTGATCGCTGGCGTTGAACGCCATTCTGAGCAGGGCCTTAATCGATAAGCTCCTCAAGAGCGAAGTTGTCGACGAGATGAGACAAGGGGATAGGATTATCCTAGTCAAGCCGATCTTTGGCGACTTGATTTTGAATGTTGTTAGCTCATATGCTCCATAAGTAGGTTTGGATGAGGCCACTAAAAGATAATTTTGGGAAGATCTAGATAACATGGTAAGAAGTGTGCCTGATAGTGAGAAGCTTTTCTTATGAGGTGATTTCAACGGTCATGTCGGTACAACTAGTGGGGGGTTTCAAAGGGTGCATAGGGGTTTTGGTTACGGTAATAGGAGCTAAGAAAGATATAGATAGCTAACACTTTTTTTAGAAAGAGACAACCCCATTTATTGACCTTCGGCAATGGTCAGTATTCTAGCCAAATCGATTTTATCCTTGTCAGGAGGGGCACAAATGAGCCTGTATAGACTGTAAGGTTATACCTGAAGAGTGAGTTATCCAACAACATAAGTTAATAGTTTCCATCTTTTGTTTTAGGATATGGGTTCGATAGGCTAAGGTTGCCAAAGCCACAAGAACGAAGACTTAGTAGTTAGTAGTGCTAGTTGATGAGAGTAGGATAGGTGTCGATAGGAATCTGGAGTTGTGGAGGAAGACTTTAGAATCAAATGGCTTTACACTTAGTAGAACTAAATCTGAATATCTGAGGTGTGATTTTTGCGGTGTCAGGGCAGATGATAGAGATGTTAGTCTGTACGGATACTTCGATATTTGGGATGCTAAAGTGAGACGACGAGATTGATGAAGACGTGAGCCATAGGATAAAAACTGGGTGAGTGAAATGGCGCTAAGCATCGGTTTCCTGTGTGATAAAAAGTCCCTCAAATGTTAAAGGGTAAGTTCTATAGGACAGTGATCAGAAATTTAATCATATTCAGTAGATTTCTAATGAAAAATACTTGATGGCACTTATAGTTATTAATATACTGTAATGAAAACCAGTGGTTTAATTTTGTATCGTTGAAGTCATGAAAAGTCAACATGGATTTACGAGTATAGTGCATTTTATCGTATTGTTTTGATTCTTTTTTTACAAGGTTTACATTATCAATCTATTTGTTCTGTGCAGATAGTGGTGGTTGATCACGCGGATGTGATATCTATGCAGGTTAAACTCCAACTCTAATATATTGTTGTACTTATTTGGTGATGCCTGCTGGTACAAATGACTCTTGTTATGCTTGAATGTAGAATTGGTCACATCTGCATGCTGTGTTTGAACAACTAAATCATTTGCCGTCAAAAGAACATGGGACCAATGTGATGCGGATTAGGCCATGGTAATTATGATTTATTGAATATTTATTTACCCCCATGCTCTGTGGCCATATTCTGATCTAAATAACATCAGTTTGTTGTATTGTGAATAGCAAAACAATGTGGCAATTTTATTCGTAAATTATTTCTCTATGTTTGTGACTACAATTCCATGTTTTTTATTTTTTTATTTTCTTCGGTCAAGGTACTTGGATCAGCACGCACGGTTCTATCGGCAAACAATATTCTTAAGCTCGTATCTTACTCCAGGTATGGAATTTCACATGGAACTTTGGCTGACACTGACAGTATGACTGTATGAGCCATATGCAATAACTTGTGTCCTCCTAGGCTCTAGCTTGTAGCACTGAACTAGATTTTCAATATCGACTCGGATTATGCCCATTATGCATTGAATCCTGATCAGCATTTATGTTTTAATATGTTACTATATTATTATAATTAGTGTGTAGGTGCTTAACGGAGTTATGCAAGGTGCTCTGTTATTTCAATTGCTTGCATTAGCTGTTCATGTGGGACCGTGATACCTTGATGTGCTAATACGGAATAGATTTTGTTTTTAATGCTGCTATGTAAAGTTCATCATATACCTTTTTCGCATGGTCGTCCATCTGTTAATTCATAAACCTATATATGCTTTAATCATTTTCCTTGTTGTGCAGAGATGAATGCTTTATTCAATGGATTATGTTTAAATTATGAGGGGAAGGTATATATAGCATGTTGGAAGTCAGTTAGGCATTGGCATCGTTGAAGTCATGTTTCTAACATGCAGGAACTTAACTTTCTCAGGTTAAGCTGGTGACTGAATATTCTGGTATTCTTCCCAAAATACAGCTTGAAGCACGACAGGTCTGTTTTTCTAATGTCTTTCCAGATGTTGTTGCATTGTTGCAAATTTAATCTGTAGATATATGGACGTAAACAAAATTTTCATGCCATGGATTCAGAGTTGCTCCTGAACTTGATTTACAAATTTTGAATGGACTCAACTCTCAAGGACACACATCCTCTGGTCTTAGGTGCTAAAACAATATCTATTAAATTACAAATGTTTTTCAATGTCCAATCACTAAACAGGTGTATGAAAGGTTTGATGCATCTTCTATTGCTGAAGCTGACGATGCCCGCTTTGATTATTTCTGCAAAAAGGTGAGTTCCTTTGTGCTTGTATAGGATATCTACATGTATAGTGGAGTTGATTTAATTTATTCTTTTCTTATGAGTCATATTATGCAATTCTTTGTATCAAATGACTAAAATTATTGGACCAATGTCTTGTCACTTTTTGTTTGCACTGATGTAAAATACTTGGTGTAATCTGGCTTTTGCTACACTGGCTAGTAAGAGGATTTGTAATTGCTCGGTTGCTATAAAAATCAGTAGTTTCTTCCATTTGAATTGACCATGACTTAGTGCTAGTCGTTATTCTCCAGACTTTCTAGCAACAACCATTTTTAGACTAGTTAGTTTCGCACTTCTCTATTTGAATGAATGGAGTTTACTCTAGATTTTACATTGTAGGAGGCTGCTTAGGTCAAAGCGAAGCATCAAACATGGAATGCTTGATAATCTATTATGAAAATTTTACCACACTGACAGTTCATTTCTAAATATCACACGACTTCAGAGTATGTAGTATTTCATGTCTAAAATATGGTATGTAAACAGTTATGGTACAAGAACTAATCTTACTAAATCTCTCTTTCTCTGTTGTGTGCTACGTTGTGTTGCAAAGTAAATGTTGTTAACCTTAAATGAACCAGATTTCATTGCTCTGTAAGGCCTATCTCCTGACAACACAGCAGAAGCTTGATCACTAGATTGAAAAAAGGAGAACTTCCTTCTTCTCATCTGCCTAATCCATGATTCAATCAATCAATCTTAACCACCTTGCTGAAGCTGTGCTTCTCTCACCGCCAGCCATCCACTCGGAGTCAGACTGACCTCTTGAACACTACTGCCACCATGAACCAGCACGTCAGCACCCCCTCTCGATTGCAAAGGAACTATGCTCTGCTTACTCAATTCACAATCAAATAATACAAATGGAAGAATTAATTACATGAAAATGGTCAGGTTGACAACTTTGAGTGATTGGAAAGGGCAGTTTGGTGATGGGATTTGGCATGGTTGTCACGGGCGTGCTTAGACGCAAAGGCACCCCTGGGCACGGCGTCTGCCTCGCCATGGCCAGTTAGGTGAGCACCCCGTAATTCTGGGCATCCATGGCGTCACCTGAACGTCCATTGTGAGCTCTTGGGCGACCGCCTTGCCAGCTGGTTAAGGGGGTATGAGAGAGATAAGTGTGACTGTGAGTGAGACAGAGACATGCGAGTGAGGAACACTTAGAGAGAGAGAAAGACATAACTCGGGATGGAACCCTGGCCACTACCGCCCCTCATTGCACTGGCCTCCGCCGCCAGTCAAGAAACTCAAGATTCCTCTGGCGAGCCTCCCTCCTTGATCAATGTCACCCTTGGCGGCTGGTCTCCAGATCTGAAGCTGCGGGTACTTCCTCTGCCTCTGCTTCTTTGTTTCTTTGTTCCTCTTCCTCTGCTCAGTGATCACTTCTTTCTTCGATTTTTGTTCCCTTTCTCCCCGATCTGCTCTGCTTTGCGCCTCTGCTGCCCTCTGCTGTGTGCTCTGCTCTCTGCTCTTGTGGTGATGCTTTGCTGTTCGGCTGTTCTGCTCTCTGCTCTCCTGGTGATGCTCAGCTGTTCGACTGCTCTCTTCTCTACTGTAGTAGTGTACAAGTAGAGCTACACTAGCTCTAATTGGTAGTTCGGCCTAGGATCAGGAAGGTATGCAGCTATCATTGACCTCTATAATTTGCTGTTTAATGCATGACTTTATGTTCGCCTTATGTTGCCTAGGCGACGATTAGGCGTCGACTAGTGGACATGGCGTCTGTTAGGCGCTGTGCTTGCCTAATACACCATGACAACCATGAGATTTGGTGTTGGTTGCAGCATTCCTTGTCGTCTACAGGGATGCAGCTTGTTGTGGTTGCAGCTGATGTTGATGGAGCATTGGACTGCTCGTTGTATTAATCCTGGTGCTTGGGTTGGCAAGGATAGTAGTGTGAGCTCCAACCAAATTGGGGAGGGAGAGGAGATAAGAGTTGAAGTGGGACCCAACGAGCAATGAAATTCATTTTTTTATTCGTGATTGGAGGATTTGCATTGGATGCCAACCGATTTAGTAATATATTCATGTTGTGATTCTTAACAGGTGGTATAAAAAGGTGTCACCTTGGGAACCGTGCACTCAAACCATCACGATACTTAACAAGTGGTAAAATAAAATGAAATGTGTCACCATGGGAAACATGCATTCAAACCATTTGATTTGTGAATATTCAGATTGGCCATATGAAATTAATGAGTAGATTTGTCTCAAAAATACTTTATTGATGGTCTAAGTTGCATTATGGAGACTGCTAATGATCAAAATGACACTTTTCATGACTAGATGAGTACCTGATACATTTGTAACTAGTATTCTATGAAGATGCTTTTCAGAGTTCACCCCACAACCACCTAATCATGGTTTAGAAAACCGCTACCAGGATAAATCCTGGCCAGGGGCTGGTATCGGTTACCAGCCGGTAACCGGGAAAAAAAAATCAAATTTTAAGTATCAAAATTTGAATTTGAAATCGGTAACCAGAAAACCGGCTGGTTACTGCCCAAAAAACCAAAGAAAAACCGCTAAAAACCGGTTTTTCAAATTTGAAATTGGAAATTCCTAATACATTAATGGCAAAAAGCATGAAGTCAAGTATGGGAGGTGCTTGCATCTTCCTAATACATTCCATTAGTGTTAAACAATATAAACATTTTTAGAAAAATTAATTTTTACATTCAAAATTTAAATTTGAATTAAATAAAAAATGCTTGTTTTTTATTTGCCGGTTGCCACCAGGAAATCCTGTTACCGGACGGTAACCGCCGGTTTTTCTATCCTTGAGCCTAATCATTATTGTATGCAGAAGCCAAAAATGATTCTTCTTTGCCCCCCCCCCCCTAATGATTCAAACCATTCTAAGATGTGAATAAATTTATGTGGAATAATTTGGTGGCTTGAAAATTCAATGTATACGTGTCACTATCATGACTCACAAGTAATTTCTTGAAAATTCATTGTATACGTGTCACTGTCATGACTCACAAGTAATTTCTTGCAGTGTTTTTGAGGTAACGTATAAAATTATTAAGTCTTTATACATTTTTATTTTTCACTGTTTTTGGTCTTAGATTTTTGGAATAGCTGCAATAAAAAAAATGTGTTTACTGTTCTATGTATCCTATTATTGAATACGTGTGGACTTTTTACATTTTATGGTGTATTATTGCAGGTGTACCCAAAGATTCACGAGTCAGATGAGGTATGTTTTTCTGTTGTCACTTCTGATATCTGCAAAGCTACCAGGTTCAATGAATTTTGGTAGGAGCATTAGTTTTGAAGTCTCCAGCAGTTGGACCTGCTAATTAAAAATGGCGCATGCTGGGAGGGCTGTGGATTGTATCTGACCGGCCACAGGCAGCCAAACAGGGTAGATTGCACGCACAACATATTTGGTGCAGGCAGCTAAACATACCCTTTTTAGCAGTGGGATGTACATTTTGTCACCACACAGTGTCCATTTAAGGTTATTGTTATCCAGAAATTTTTTTGCAGCAGTATCTGTAGGAAATGTGCCAAAAAAAAGTCTATGACATTTGTAGGAAAATGTACATTATCTGAAACTTCAAACAACTGGAATTGTATATTGATTCATGCTCCTATGTATTTATTGGAATGTGGGAGGTGCTTCTACTCGTATTTATTTTAATAGATTGGTAATATATTTTGTAAAAATATCTAATTATCAATGCAATGCAGCGTGGAGTGTTGCTATTCGTCAGTTCCTACTTCGAATATATTAGGATAAGCAATTTCTTAAAATTTCAGGAAGCATCCTTTTGTAGAGTTGGGGAGTAAGTGGACCTTCCTTTTCCTGCTAGCTTATTAGATTTGTTCAATAAAAAAATATTCTGCTCTTAGCCTTATGCATATAGTAACTGTGTGTCTGTGCTCATAAATTAGGGCTACGTCACAACAGGATATATCTCGTTCAAGACTCTGGTTTTTTGAGGGCAAGAAAAAGATCTTGCTTTATAGTGAGCGATCTCACTTCTTCCACAGATACAAGGTCATAACATCTAAAAAGCCCTAGGAGTATAACTTGTTATGATGTGATTCTGCTGTCGTTTCACTAACATGCACTTGAATGTCCATTAATGTAAAGTCTAAACTCTATCATAGTATCATTATAACATGCAGATCAGGGGGACACAGCATTTGGTTATCTACTCATTGCCTGGTAGAAAAGAATTTTATCCGGAGGTATTGACTAAATTGCCTTTCTATGTACTCTGTCTGAACTTGTATTGTGAAAGAGATTCAAAAAAATATCTCCCTGGTCCTTATCTTCATTTCAGCTTGTAAACATGCTCGGTGAATCAATGAACGGGAAGTGTGATGTCCTTTTTTCTTGTCTGGACATTCTTAAGGTGAGGTCACTGTTTCACATAGTTTGGTTCCATCAACAAAACTATAGTCTTAGTTCAGCTAAAGCTCAAGCTGCTGTAAAATTCATTTGGGTCATTTATAAAATGTTTTCGCGTAGTTTGTGTTGCATTGTATTGTGTAGTTCAACCATTCATTTCGTACTATAAAAAACTATTTCATATTGTGCTGTCATATTGTCTTGATTTTACAGTCAAAACGTCTGAGGAAAATAACAATCGCTCAAATTTGAGCTTTTGTAAGTTTGTCTTACCTATTAAGTTATTGATAATTGACAGCATTGGTCTGCATGTGCTGCAAAACATTGACATCTAGGTCCTCTATTTATTCCATTTCTTGTATAGTATCTTCCTAAATTTCAGATGTATTCCATTGCTTAAATGAGTTAATCTCCATCGGCATTTTAGATTTTCTTTTGACTGAGCTGAGTTCTTGTGAATTTGCAGTTAGAGCGAATTGTTGGAACCTCTGCTGCACAAAGGTTGATTTCTTCAGACAAGAGCGTGTTTGTCTTCTGCTGATGTAGGTGAGTGTTTGAAAGCCTACCAAAAAATTTGAAACACGAGATGAGACGAGGTGGCACCATACGCCCTAAACGGCAATTTTTTTAGATCTGTTGTAATGATTTTTTAAGAAGCTCGTCCAGTGGATTATATAACAGGCAATCGCCTTCGAGATCCCCTTGTTTGCGTTTAATGTTTTGCAGCAGTGTTTTTTGAAATTTTGTTGATGTCTTCTGCTGATTTTTTATGAAAGGCGGAAAAAAAGGCTGCTCGATTGATGCACTGTTTGTGTTTACTGTAACAAACTTAAATCTGTCCGGTTCAGGCATCAATAACCAGCTCTCTTTTTTTTCAGCCGAGCTAAGATTACGCTAAGTGGTTTTATCTTGATTGGATTCATATACTTGTACATTGAGCAGAACCAAAGCTGGTTCGATCAGGGTTGGTTTAGCTCATTTTAACCTTGTTTGAAACGTGAGAATTCCATAAGAATTTTTTTAAAATAATATAGTTTTATTTAGAATTACAGTAATATACAACTATTTTTTTATTTTACACTAATAATCTTTTATCATTCTACCGTTGAGTGACTTGGGTTAGTCGCCGAACGGCTGCACATCAAGTATCTAAGTTACTCATCGGTTGGGTGACTAGTGCAAGTCACATAACTATTGAGTGACTAGTCTTAATTGCTTAACGGTGGAGTGATTACTTGATAAGTTGTTCACCTATTGGGCGATATAAAATAATAATATTATTATTTTATTAATTTGATGAAAATAATTGTGCGGGCGAAGAAAGATCTCTAGTAATCACCGTAGTTCCCAATCCATGAAACTAGCATGAATTCATGATTTAATTTAGCATTGTGCGGGTTTATGGTACTGTATCTATAGCTACTCTGAATCATCCTAACTGGGCTTTTCACACTTCCTTTGTGGGTCAAGCTCAATGCCGACAGAACTGACACTTTGCTTGGGCGCTCTATTATTTTTCGTTCCCATTCTTCTTCCTAGCTCGAGGGGATCCGTAAAGAGATCTTAGGATTGCAATTGGGCTTGCTTCCCTTTCCACTGCAATTCGCTCAAGGGGATCTTTTCTACTGTAACTACCCACCTTTATCAAGTTTGATAACTGGTTTGACATCGTCCTCATTAGTACTCAGAAGCTGACGCTGGAAGGGCAGGCCTTTTCACTTTTGCTTTCTTTGTCCGCAGAGAGCCTCACCAAGGAAGAAAAAAACCGATATAGCGTAGCGCTACTAAAAAAAGAGGATTCTTAGAAACATTCTTCTACTTGCCTTGGCTTTGCTCTACCAAGGATTGCCATGCATTTGGCTTCGTAACAACAAAAGGAAAAGTAGGACCAAACATAATTACAAAAGTAGTTTCTTATTCTATATTATAATTATTTAAAACTTATATTTTGTTAGGTTGCATGTTTGAATATTTCTTAATCATGGGAATTACAAATTATCCATGAGGTGAAAGAATATTGAATAATGCAAACAAGGGTTGAATGCTGATCTAGTTGGGCCCACTAGACATAGAAGGAGGGAGAGGGTGCTATAAAACAGAGAGGGGAAGCCATTCAGCTGTGGTAGGGGCGAAAATAGGGAAGGTTGGAGGCGCAGGGGCCGGGCGGCATTACAGGCGGGGAACTACCCGGGAGGCAACGGTGACCAGCGAAACGGGAACCGCTTGAGGTGAGGATGCTCCTTGGGTGGCGTCTCCGGCCGGTAGGCACCAGGGCGGGCCAGTGGGGGCAGGGTGCGACGGGCGCGGGGAGGTCATCCATGGCGAAGGCGGCCGAAGGAAGGAGGGAGAGAAGTAGGGGGAGCACGAGTGAGGGTGGACCACTGGAAACCCACCTGTTGCAGTGGCTTGGCCGGGGAGGTGTCAAGGTGAGCCAACGATGAGGATCGGGGGCGGCAGTAGGTGGCTCCCAGTGGCAGCAAGCTCGGGTGGAGGAGAGCCTCGGTCGGTAGAGGGGAAGGCTTCGGGGTGCCGTGGTGAAGCTCCAAGAGGGAGGAATCGGGTTGTAGTGAAGCGGGGGCGAGATGGCGATGGGAAAGGCATTCTGGCCGGCGATGGGGAAGAAGAGGGTGCGGTGTGCTTGGGTGCCCAGATTTTCAATTGGCTGAGGGGGTAAGCTCTAGGGGTGTGGGGGAACACCGTGACGCGGACCAATTTTGGAGAACTCCGATGGAGGGGCTGAGACGGCGCGGGGCGGCGATGGTCGGTGTTGGCACAAAGGCGGCTCGGGCGAGCTCAGCTTGGGCAAGGCGGGAGAAGTGAGGGTGAGGTCGGGCCTTCCTTTATAGTCAGGAGGAGTAGTTGCAACTGGGTGTATTAAAGTCGCACGTAGAGGAGTAACTCCGAGCAGTGGCATCATACGCGCGCAGAGCAAGTGGTTCAATGCATGACGCAACGAGAGCAAGCGGGCGCAAGCGTAGGGGCACAGGGGAGGCCTCTCATAAGTGTAGCTAGCTTGGAGTCAAGCTGAATGTAGAGGGCGCGGCGAGAGCAGGCGTAGGCCTAGCAACGTGAGGTGGCGTTAATACCGGGTAAGTGGCATTGATGCGCGACAGAGCTAATAGAGGGGGGAGCTACGCGACGCCAGAGAGGAGAGGTGTTAATGCAACATTACTTTGTGTTGGCTCGGACGTGACGGGGGAACTAGGGTCGGTGGCAAGCACGTGCGTGGGAGCTGGAGCTGGGCCAGCTCGGCTGGGCAGCACCTGGAGCAGAGACGGGGGAAGGAAGAAAAGGAGAGGGAGAGAGAGAGGCCAGGTGAGGGGAAACAATAAATGGGCTAAGGGCCCAAAGATTTTTTTGGTGATTTTCAAATTTTGACTTTTGGCCTTTCAATTTCGGTTTTGATCAAGATTTTGATTTGAAAATTTTAATTCAAGATTTAGGCTCAAAATAATTTTTCGGGTAATTGGTTCTTGATCTGAAATTTGGTTTGATTGATTGATTACTTAGCACAAAACCAAGTGAGAATTTTGAATGAACTCCAAAAATTTTGAATAGCACGGGAAATCGATAAAAGATTTAAGTTTGTCGTAAATACAATAGTCCCATATTTTTAGGATGTTGCAGATTCAATATCTCATTAAGTCAAGATTAATTAATTAAGCACGTGTGATGATGAACTAAACATAGCTATAAGCATGGCTAAGTATACTAGATGTACAATCCATGTGACAACTAGTATTGCATCACTAGATAATTGCCCATCCTAGGATGACAATAGAATCATGGTATTTAAATTATCAAGTGAGGGATTAATCAATTTGAACAATAGCTACCAGGTACAAAGGCTTCTAATAAAAAAGCAATACATGATAATTTAAAATAAAATAATAAATAAATAGATTTAAAAATTAGATTCAATAAGATCAAATGATATGACTTGTCTTGGCCTTGCTCAATTAATGACTCTTGATCTTTAGATCTTGCTTCAACTCCTTCAAAGAGGTTATCTAACGAGAAAGAAAACAAAATAAGGCATAAATAAAATTAAAATTAACTCTAAAAACTTTAAAACTAGAACCAAAAGATAGAGCTCAATTTTAGATGAACATAGCAAAAGGAATTGGGTCAATCAGAGTTAGGACGGAGAAGGACGAGCTCTTGAAAAATTAAATAATTGAGAAAATGCTAAAAAAAAATAAAAAGTCTACTATGCTGTGGACCGGGCACATAGAATAGTAAGTTTACGATGAACTTGGCTCACGGAATAGTGTACTGGGCGACTTAGCTACTAACGTGACATCTAGGGCTAACATGGCAGAGATGTGACTCTTAGGGTTAAGGTGGTTGCTAAGGTGGCATGACATGTGGCATGTGGGACGGCTCAGGTACTGACATGGCACACACATGGATGGACATGTGGCGTGACACGTAGGCTAGGGTTGATGTACGGCGAGGATAGAGATGGCGGCAATGAGTGGTCAACAACGAAGACGACGACAATGGCACATGGCGGAGCTCAGAAGCAGCGACGAAGCATGGGTGAGAGCAAGCGGCTACAAAGATCGAGGATGGTACCGCAGCTTTATAGGCGTGGAAGCTGAGAGGGCGGCTTGAACACGGGCACAGAGTCCAGAGCGACGACGACATGGACACCGAGTCAGATCGTACCCATTTAGACTTGTGATTATACTGTAGTGCTCAATTTGGATAATCACAAGTGTTAGTTCTTAATTGACTAGGGCGCGGTACTTTTACAATATAAGTTCTCGTGCTCAATCCACACCAATCCAATTCTACCATCCGCCCAAGCCTAAAATAATTTTTACCATTTTATTTTATAAACCATCGGCAATACCTATTGCCCAACATTTGATAAAAACAATTGTATAATTGTATAAACAATCAATACATGTGCTGATCTTTTGCTTGGAACTTTTTTAGCTCACTACTCCTCTATAAAGACAAAACACAAACCCAGATTGTGATCAAAAATCATTTTTATCGGTTTAAAAACTAATATCAGTGTAACCATTTATAACTTGCTCTTCCTCATCTCCATAAACAAGGAACACATCCCTAGTCATTCTCAAGTATTTCAGGATATTCTTTACAGCTATCTAGTGACCTTTACCTTATCTGACTGATATCTGCTCGTGACACTTAAAACATATGATACATCTGGGCGTGTACAAAGTATAGCATACATGGTAGACCCAATAACGAAAGCATATAGAATCTTACTCATCCAGTCTCGCTCATCTGGTGTCGAAGGACACTGAATCTTGCTAAAACTAATACCATGTGACATAGGCAAGAAATCCTTCTTGGAATCCTACATGCTGAACCGCTTCAACACTTTGTCAATGTACATATCTTGGCTTAATCCAATTAGCCTTTTAGTTCTATCTCTGTAGATCTTTATGCCCAAAATATATGTTGCTTCTCCTAAGTCTTTCATAGAAAAACTATTTCTTAACGAAGACTTGATAGATTCAAGCATAGTAATATCATTTCCAATCAATAATATGTCATATACACATATCTTTCTAGCATTTTTAGGATCGACAAAACTCTCAGGTTGTGTCATGTACACATCCTCACTTAGGTTTTCATTTAGGAAAACCGTTTTGACATCCATCTGGTATATCTCATAATCAAAATATGCAGCAATAGCTAGAATTATCCGGATAGACTTAAACATAGCGACGGACCAGAAGGTTTCATTATAGTCAACACCTTAAATTTACTTAAAATCTTTCGCCACCAGTCGTGCTTTATGGATATGAACGTTTTCATTCATGTCTATCTTTTTCTTAAAAACCCATTTGCACTCAAAGGTTTTTACACCATCAGGTGGATCAACCAAGTTCCAACTTGATTATCATGCATAGATTGAATTTCGGATCTCATGGCTCCAAACTATTTCTCAGAGTCCGGGCCCATCATCGCTTTCTTATAAATCTTAGGCTCATCATTCTTTAATAATAAAATATCATGTCGATACTTTATCAGTAATTGATGTGGTATTTCAGACCTACGCAGGGCTGTTGTCTCTTTCATAGTTTCTACAACATTTTGTACAATCTGTAGAGGTTCAATAGGAGTTGAAATATATTTTGATGTCTCTCGAATTTCTTCAACTCTCACCGTGCTTCCACTAACTCCTTTTGAGAGAAACTATTTCTCTAAAAAGACATCATTTCAAGCAACAAATACTTTATTCTCATCCCTTTTATAAAAATAATATCCTTTAGTTTCTTTAGGATACTCCACAAAGAAGCATTTATTAGATTTAGGTGTGAGTTTGCCAGACGTCAAACGTTTTACATATACTTCAAATCCCCATATTTTGAGAAAAGACAACCCAAAACGCTTCCCAGTCCTCTCATATGGTGTCTTCTCTACGGCTTTTGATGGAACCCTATTTAATATGAACATAGCTGTTTATAGAGCATACCCAAAAAAATAATTGTAGATCAGATTGACTCATCATAGACCAAATCATGTCCAACAAGGTCCATCATAGACCAAACTATGTCTAATAAGGTTCATCATAGATCAAACCATGACAGATCAGATTGGTCTATGATATGCCCATGTGCTACCCCTACCTAGTTTGGGGTCTTTGACTTTCTCATCCTTTGGTACTTGCGCCACATAAAGGCTAATCTAAAGAAGGCAGGGTTTACCAAGTGTTTTCGAACAAGTTCAATGATAATCGTTGTGCACATGAGGTTATATAATTAGATAGGTTGAAGGAGCAATGGAAAGTTGATTGTGAGGATGCTTTGCGATGGATGGGTGGAGCATATAGATGACGCTGACTTTTAATTAATAATTGGTATTAGCATTTGATGGTGGAAGGAGATATGGTGTCATGACCACTAATTGGTCCGAGACTAGCTATTACTGCATTTGTTGCCTAGCCCACTATTACTGCAAAAAAAGCCCTACCTGGCAACGTAAGCGATTTCTATTAGCACCCGATCTTACCGGCACCGTAGGTTTACTAATCAAGGAAGTCCCTCAACCTACCAGCAGACATGTTTTTTTTTGCTATAGCTTATAGCTTTATTGACTGTTCGTGAGAGAGAATATGCAATAAGAGAAACTCGCGTGCAGTTTTAGCCGATATAAATGAAGTCGCTATAGTGTGTAATATAATAACTTGTCGATACCGTCTTAAAAAGACACTTCGTTTAAAAATTATTTACTGTAAAAAAAAGTTAAGAAGCAGGTTTTAAAAATTGAAAAGAAGAGAGCCTTCTTTTCTTCCAAACTTAACCAAACCTAATAGGCATAATCATGAATTTTAGGAAATGTAGGGACCATTGGTGCTCCTGAGGAACGTGAGACCAACAACAAATACAAGAAAGATTTTTACGTGAGTATGGAAGCCCTATACCAGATCCCTTAGAGAATATCAGTCGAACAAGCACGCGGGGAAAAGCAAGCGAAGCGTCTGATCAGATCAGTCCAGAGATAGGGGTTAGGCCAAACATCTAGGCAAGTACGGAGCTGTCGAGTGGCAATTGGCCGAGGGGAGTTCCATCATGTCCTGTGGGGTAGACGGATTACAGGCTTTTGTACTGGTCAGCTTTGGGCTGTCGAGTGACGGTTGGCTGAAGAAAAACCTCGTGGGAGTTGCGAACTCTACTGTGGAAAATAATTCAATTGTCTAAATAAAAATATCCTAACTGGTATTTCTTAAGTTAAATCAAACGAATCTCCCTACCTTAATCCCAACTATAGTCTTGATCCTAATGTTTTCACACTACCAGTGACGATAATCGGCAACCTTAAGTTTCATATTCAATTATGAGGTTGATATGTGAGAAATCGACGAGCGATACTGAGCATAGATGAAGTATTTACTAAACAAGCGAAAGCAATAGAATCTAAAGTTACGTTTTATAAGGGATCGATAAGAGACTTACCTAACTTCCCAAAGCCTGTTCTGATTTCGAGGACGAAATTATTTTAAGGAGGGGAGATTGAAACGCCCGCGTTTTTGATTACCCTTAAGTGGCGAATTATGATGTTAAGTAGGATTAGTTACGTAACTAATGGTCCAAAATATAGGGGGAATTTAAACTTTTTTGTGTATTCTAAATTGAAGCCAGCAACGTCAAACGAAGACGTTTTTCACGATCTCATCGATGAGGATAGAAACAGGTGATATAGATTAGAGAGAGATAACACTCAACTGTACGACAAGTGAAAGCAGTCAACTCAATTAAAAAATATATATATCTCAAGTACGGGGCTGTCGAGTGGCGATTGGCCGAGGGGAGTTCCATCATGTAGCTGGCGCCTTCCCATTTTCATTTTCTTTCCTTCTTCTCTCTCTTACACGCGGGCCCCGCCCCCACTTCCTCTCTCCCTCCTTTTTCCCGTGCGCATCACTGCGCTGTCTGCCTTCCTCGCGCCCCTGCCTCCTTTCTTCTTTCCCCTTTTTACCGTTCCCCCGCGCTCGCCCTGTTACTTCCTTCTGCTTCCCCGGTCGCACCCGCCCCCGGTTTTCTCCCCTCCTCCATGCCCTGCTGTGCCCCTGCCCTCTCTCGTCACCTCCCGCGCCATGCCCTGCTCCCTCGCCTCGTCGCATCACCATGCCGTCGCCCACGCCCTGCCTTCCCCGTGCCGCGCCCATACCCTCCGCCCCTTTCCGGCCATGTGCCTCGGCCATGCCGCCCTCGTCAGCACTGCACGGCCCTCTCCTCCTCCGCGGCTATAAAGGGGTCCCGAAACCCTCCACTGCCCGGCGCCTTCCCCTCTCTTCTCCCTCTTCCGCTCGGCCTCGCCCGTGCGCGCCGCCGCCGCTCCCGGCCGCTCCGGCAAGGTCCTCCCTCTCCACTCGCGTCGCAAGGTGCCATACCTCCCAAGGAACCTCCACCGCCGGCCGATGGGGTTTCTTCGGAGCCAAACCCGCCGCACGGTCACTTCCCCCAATTCCGGCCGAAATAGCCACCGCCGACGCCATTCCTCGTCCAGAGCACTCCGGTCCAATTCCTCGCGGTGAGAGCACCCCCACGACATCCTCTAGCTCCCCGCGCTGTCAATTTGACCGCTCGCCCACTCCAGCTCACCGCCACCGTCAACCCTACGGCGCCACCACAGGCTCACGTCGCCGGAGCTGCTCGCCGTGCCTCCACCTCTGCAAGCCGCTCGGTAAGGTTCCTATGTCTTTACTCATGCTCATCCGTGCGCCACTCCATCCCCTCTCCCCTCCGGCCACCACTGCTTCACTCCTCCCTGCCGCCGGTTGTTCGAGCCATCGCTGCTGGCTCTCGGTGTCGTTCTGGCCGGTGCGCCGCCACCCGTAGGATGTGTGATCTGCCTTGGGCCCATTTTTGCGGTAGCTTACCCCCTCCGGCCTCCCAGCGCTGGCGCCGTCAACACCTACCCATCGCCGGCAGCCTCTTCTGCTCGGCTCTGTCAAGACCTGGCCGAGCACAATTTCTTCCCCCCTGGCTTGCCTCTCTGCCGAATGGAAGAACAGCCATCACTTGAGTCCTATATTGTATGGCATGTGGGCCAGTATGTATAATTAGGGAGGCAGACCAAAGCAGAAACTTTTGACAAAATAATTCATCTTTTGAGTAAAAGTGAGCCTTGTTTACACATTATGTAAACTGTAGGTATGAGAAGCAATAGGAGGAAGTTAAAAATCAAATAAGCTTCATTGTTAGGAGAGCTAATTCGGTTTGATAAATAATCCAGAATACTAAGAGGTATTCTGTAATTAGTCTTGAATCGAATTATGCAAGTAAAGGTGGCATAAGGAATAAATCATGTCTCTTTTCATGTTAGCAAGGATTGTAAATAAATCTAAATCATAACTATTATCTTTCGACATAAGACCTTATGAAAATTCTCTTTCAAGAAATGATGAATCAACTTGAGTATTAAGGTAATCTAAATTCACAAATGGTGATCAACCCATCAAGAGAAATTATTTGATATCAATATTTGACTAGAAGTACTAAGATTTAAATTATAAGCCACAAAGTTAATTAGTGTGCCATTTATGTTTATCCTAACCCGAAATAATAATAAAAGGTGTTAGCGATACATATAACCTTGTGTAAATATATGAATGCCATAAAAGTCATGATTGAAATAACAATTTAAGTTAAAAATCAGGAAAAATAAGATACAACTTTAAATTAAAGGTGTTAACAAAAACATAAATTTTGCAAGTGTAAATAATAATCAAGGTTATTTAGGATAAGCAATAACTAGATAGGGCTAACAAAATAATTACTATGCTGCTAGAGATTAAATAGAGCTAATGCTTGTTTTAGAAGATTCATATGCTAGTGGAGGCCCTATTAAAAACATATTTCCTGTTATTAACATGGCATCAATAATTAAATCTTCAGGGAGATATTAAACTATACTTGATAATAAGTCGAGGTACATAAAATAACAACAAATCTTTAATAAAAGGGGCATCTTTAAATAGAAGGGTCATGTTAAAAAGATATATGATTTTGTGCGTAATTAAAATATGGTGACCCATGGGTCATCGATCATTAAAAATAATCTAGAGGCTAGATGCCAGTCATGGTCTACTCGTAAAAAGTAGCATAACTGAAGTTAACCATTAAATAGTAGCTGAATAATCAAACAACTCCATGCTTTAATAAATCATTAAATTAAACATTTAACTAATTATATGGTTAATTGGTAATTAGGACCACATAAAATACTATATCTTGAATTGCTAGAAATAGGAGTAAGTCATGCCCTAATTCATAAAGGTTAGTGCTCGACAAAATACTGTTCCGCCAAATTCATACATCTGTCCATAGGTATACGCTAACTCATGGAACTTCCTTAATAAATATAAAATTATAAAAGAAGCCATTAAATTCAATGGGTCGAGCCATGATATTCAACGGTCGGCTATACTTAACCATCTTTAAACCCGAAGCGGAATGTTCTGGCGAATACTCCCTCCGCCATAACACTTTGGCCATTCCTTACTCCGCTCCAACCCTGTTCACTCCGTCAATTCTCCGCGTCCAATCAATCCTACCCAAAAGTCACCCTTTAATTCATTGTAAAGCTTAAGTTGAGTTTATTTGGATTTATTTGAATCTTTTTGAGTTATTTGAGTTTATTTGATTCCATTGTTTAGCGCGTAAGTAGAAAACTGGAATCATGAAAATCCAGCGAGACCAGGGTCCAGAAGACGATGAAGACCAGAAGTTCAAGGTCAACAAACGAGAAAGCCTTGAGTAAGCTCAAGACCGCGGTAAACCGTGCCAGGTGAGTCAATATTTTGATTATTTTGAATTTCCAATTTTAGCAAATTATTTACATTTAAATTATCAAATGCATGCTGTTATTTTATGCGCTATATTATGTTGATTTCATGCTTTAGCTAGTTGTTCTTTTTATTAAGTGCTACTAGTATACCTTTCCAGTACATTATATTGGGAACCTTGTTATCCTTAGGAGAAATTATACATATAAATGTTTCAAAAGAATCGATTATGTTTATATTATACGACATAGCATTGCTTAGTCTCGGGGGTGTCAAGAATACCCCAATCTCATATGCAAATTCAAACAACAAGTTTGGGGGAAAGTTGTAGTTGGAAATGGTCGGGTATGTTTAAAATAATCATTACTTTATGCCCCAAAAATCCCCAAGCTGCTTATACGTCTGGGCGGATGGTTCGGGGGCATGGTGTGTGGTTTTGTGGTAGAACCGCCCAGATAACACAAGGACCGAATCAGGTCATGACTTCCCACTGTAAAACAGTACAACCACAAGTCTGCAAAGTGCAACTTGGCTAAGTAAACCCTACCGAACTTCGGACTAATCTCACAAACTGGGGAAATGAAGGCCAGGGCAAGGTGTGGCTAAAGGGACACCGAGTGGAGGGTGATTTGTTTATCTTATTTTACTAGCGTATGGGAAGGGAGCCTTAAAGCGCTAGTAAAAGAGTGATTAACATCCCGCGCAACGTATGGGTCCCACCGCAAGTGGGAGCAACCCATAGGGTGAGATGAGACCCCGAGGCCAAGTAGTGTTAAAAGGTTATTGTGATGATCTACTCAACTGCATGACTAAGAAATCATACGGGACAGCGAGCGGATTGTCTCTTGTGGTGAAAGTGTACAAACTCTGTAGAGTCAAAACTATTCAAATAGTCGTGCCTACGGTCAAGGGCGGACATGGGAACTTAACTCTGATATAGTTCTATTTCAAAACAATTTTTGTGCTTGGGATTGGAATGGAAAAATGAAGGACGATGGACTGTCCTGGTTTGTGTTGTCTTGGGTGTCATCCCAGTGGTAAGTTAAGCGGCTATAACGCTAAAAAGTGAATATATGGTGCAGGTGACATGTAATGGTGGATGTGATTTGTACCAGTACTATTATCACAAATTCCTTTTACAACATTATGATTTTAGTCCAAATGGCTAAGTCTAGGATATTTTTACACATATATCTTACGTATTATAAAAAGCAATTTCTGGCAAAATAAAATAACCTGAGTCTATCCTTTGTCAAGCCATGCATATTATATATTTTCATTCTGTGTATTGGCTCGCGGAGCACGGTGGTTAGTGTGCTCACTCTCGCTCACAAAAATCCGTAATCGAGTCGGCGTCGCGACTTCGATGCGCCAAGTCATGATGAAGAAGATGATGAACAGGCCAAGAACTAGGTCGTGAACCCCAGTTGGCTGCTTGTGGGCATGTTCTGTGGGTCTTACCCTGTGTGCTTCATTTCCGCCGCTGCTTTCGTTGATTTCGGCCTAATCGGCCCATGTGTAAGTACTCTATTATAATTACGCTTCCGCATGATATGTACTTTGATATTAAGTAATGTATCTGTGAGCACTATCTAGTGCAGTGGAATCCGGGTCTGAGAAAATCAGCTGAGAAAATATCTCAATGCACCCCCATAGCATAATAAAGCCACCTTACTTAGGAAGGCACTAGAAACACAGTCAGCACCTCTTGGGCAAAGCCCAAGCCAGCCGAAGCCAATAGGGAGAAGAGATGCAAAGTCACATTTGATCACCATCACTGCCAGTAAATGCCACACCTCACCAGGAAAACTCCAAAGAAATGCACAGTCAGCACATAGAGAAGGAAAAAGGGTCGAAGCCAGCCAAGCACGAGGGAGGCAAGTCCCTTTTGACCACCATCACAGCCACCAGCCGAAACCCATTCCCAATTGCTTACCCACTCGGCCATAGCAAGAGGAGTGAGGTCAGGAGACAAGCCCTCAGCACAAGATGAACACGCCAGTATCATGAGAAGCAGGGGCAGCCAGATCATCATCAGAACCACCCCAGTTCTTTCCCCCATATTTCCCAAATCCATTTCAGATCCACCCCATAAACCACCCTACCCAGTCATCCACCACAAGACCAAGATCAAGGCAAGACAACAATGGTCCAGGAGCAAGGCAATGGAAGGTCAAACCCTAGGTGGAGGCCGAAGTTCCCCAAGCCAGAACCTGCACACCGACAGGGGAAAACGACCACCAAAGCCAAGTCATCAATCCATTCCCGAATCAACCCGACCACCACCCGACAGAGGTAGGCCCTGCCCCAATTTCTCCTATGATTTTATCATTCAAAACCACAGAGGTAGCATAGCACAACATCGGAGTACCACTATGTTGAGAAGAACGTAGCAGGATCAGGAGACCATGAACTTAGCCAAACAATCACGGCATCACCAGCACCAATGCACTAACATTCAACAAGATGACAAGTAGAATAGTAAAGCACATAGGTAGAAGAAGATACCGAGGGACGAACCACCGTAGTGCCAGGTTGTTACTCGCACCCGACAACTCATCCATACTCCCCCGGCGCATGGACGAGCTTCGAGCCTTGCCGTAGCCACCGCATAGCACTGCCCTTAGTGGGAATCCAAATCGAAAACGTAAGATAAAGCATAAAGATAATTGAATCAGGAACTGAGATAGGTAGGGGAAGGGAAAGACGAGAGGTGGAGAGTGGAGAAGCGGCGACGCTGAGTAGAGGCGCAAACGCGTGAGTAGTCGGCCGCGAAAGCGGCGCGGTCGGTGCAGGCGCTAGGGAGGTCTTGAGAGCGAGTCGAATCGAGCGCCGCGAACAGGCAGCGTAGGGAGAGTGGAGGCGGCAGCCCGAGGCCAGGCTGAGCAGCGGATAGCCGGAGCCAGGCCGTGAGGCGGCGGCACATGGAGGAGGCGGCACTGAGGGCCGTGTGGCAACGGCACGCCATGGGGGCCGATGGCACCTGGGAGTGAGCAAGGAGGCGGCAGGCTGGCGCCTGGGGAAGTGGCAGGGCGGCAGATCGGAAGGAGGTGGAGGGAAGTAAAATGAGGAGAAGAGGATTCAGAGGAATGGAAAGAGGATAAGAGAGAGGAATGAGTGGAGGAGAAGGGCCAGAAGGCCATTCGCCAAAAAGGAGAAGAGAGAGAAGAGAGATTAAGCGGAGCGGTTAAATCCATCTACGTGGAATATGTCGTTATGTCATGCAATTAAAAATCATGTTAAATTAGATAAGAATATTTAAATAGCAGAAACCCATAAGTAATCGTTCAAAAGCATTAGAATAAATTTAGTGCCGTTAGAAGATCCGAATTTATATGCGTGTTTCTTAAAATCAATACCGACACATGGACCACTCTAGAGCATGTTTAAATACGCAGATAATCTCGTTAGTTGTATTTAAATTGTAGAACCCACTCATAATTATTTAGGATCATTAGAACTAATTAATTGTGGTCAGATGAATTAAAATCGTGTGCGCCGATTAAACTTGTATGCGTACGAAATAAATTAATGTATCGCCGTCTAAACCATTTGATGTGAGTAAATACCTAGGTATTCTAGTTAAGCCCAATTAAATGGTAAAAGACCAATAATCTTTATTTGTAAGGACTAGAATAAATTAAATACCATCAGTAGATTAAAATATAGTGCGTACTGATTTAAATTAATGTATTGCCAATTAAATCATTTCATGTTGTAATTAAATAACTAATTAATCTGGTTAGTCGTATTAAATAACATAACTCTCCTGGTAGATATTCTTTAATACTAAAAGTAAATTAAGTGTTATCCATAGACTAAAACTAGTATGCGTGCGAATTGAAGTATTAGGATATCATTAAATCAACGGCTCCCTAGCTCTCGCTCCCCGCCCCGCACCGCCTCCCCGCCGCCTCCTCTCCCTTCCTCCCCACCCGCGCCGCCGCACCGCCTCCTCCCTCCTCCCCCCCCCGCGCGCCGCCTCCCAATCCCCCCCCCCCCGCCGCACCGCCGCCTCCCCATCCCCTCCCACCCCGCGCGCCGCCACCTCCGCCGCCTCCTCCCTTCCTCCCCACCCCCGCCGCCTCCTCCCCATCCCCTTCCCACCTCGCACCTCCGCCACCGCCTCCTCCCACATCGCGCGCCTCCTCCCTTCCTCCCCACCCCACGCCCGCTAACACCAAGGAATCCGCCCAAGATGGCCGTTGGAGACAACGCCTCGGCGGCTCTCCATCCCCGAGCCGCGCTGCGTGCTCCCCCGGCCGCGCGCCGCCTCCTCGACCGAGCCTCCCGCACCCCCGCCCTGTTCGCCCCCTCTTCCCCCAGACACGCACCGACGTCACCCTAGGCGCTGACCCCTCCCGCGGTTGGGCGCTCAAAGCTGGAGCGTTGGAGTGAAGATTCCCCTCCCGCCTCCCCTGCTGTCTCCGGACCGGCCTCGCTCCCTTCCTACCGCGACGTGCTGCTGGCTCCGAAGCTAAGAAGTCCCTCCAGCATGCGCTCTTCGTCACCTCGACCATCTTCGGCCAAGTTGAGGCCATCATCGGCCAGGCCGCGGACAGGCTTCATCAACTAAGGTCCTCCGTCTTGAACTCTTCTCCGCCGCTCAAGCTTACCGCGCGCGAAGCTCTGGGATCTCCGGACGGTCGCATCCCGCCAAGAACCGTCTTGGGCCCACTAGGTCGCATGTCGCCACGTGGCGCCCGATCTTCGACCACGTGGCGCCCACTCGGCTCTGCCTCCACACCTATTCGCGCAGCGGCTCAAAATCGAGCCTTCCGAGAAGAGGCGCGGCGGGGATGACTTGAGAAGCGAGGAGACGGATACCCCTGTCTCCTCGAACACCTCCCCCGCCTCGGCTGTTCCTCTGGAGAACACGGACATCTTGGTTGTGGCGGTGTCGGGGCCTGACTCGAACACCTTCCCCGACCCGGCGGTTCCTCTGGAGAACCCGAGCGACATGGTCGTTTTGTGGCTCCCACCGTAATCGCTCGCTCCTCCGCCTCTAGACTCGTGGCGTTGGCGGTCCGCCCGCACACGGGGCTTCGCCGACGCCCGGTAGCGACGCCGGCTCCTCCCCTGGCCACGGGCCATTGGGGCTGCCCGTCGCGAATCATCTCCAAAGTCTTCTCTCGGCGCTGTCGTCTCCCGAGTGAGGAGAGTCACCCTGCTGCGGCAGCCCTGCCAGGTCGTGGGTCATCGTTCCCTTGTCAAGGCCCTCCTACCCAGCGGGCGGGGGCGTTCTTCATCTCCAACCTCACAAAGAAGACGTCTAAGATCCTTCCCACTCCGCGCGCTTTGAAGGCAAAGAATTGCCCTCACCCTCCGGATGCTCCTCGGCGTAGCCGCCGCATTGCAGGAGTTGGGGCTGAGTCCCCGGCCGTTGTGGCATCCAGTTGTGCCAGAAAACATGTGATGAGGGCTTTGAATATTATCAGCGAACGGGAAGGTCTCCATCCACAAGCTCTAGAAGATTACGGTAAGCTCTTTGCACATCCACTTTCTGCATCGCACATTCAGGCACTAGCTGCCTCTTCTACCGGGCACCACCCAGAGGTCTGTCGTAACTAGCGACCTCGCTTGTGTTCTTGGTCGCTTTTATTGGTCCAATGAATCCGCCCAACATTTTGTCTTTGGAATGTCCGGGACTTAACTCTAGACCTAGACAAGATGCCGTCGCACTCGGTAGCCTCGGCCAGCGGATGTCGCCACATAAGAAACAAAATGGATATCACCTCCCAGGGGTCGGTCCTCTCCATGCTAGGGTCAGATTTTGACAACTTCATCTCCTTGCCTTCGGTTGGTGCATCTGGGGGAATTCTCATTGCTTGGAGACATGGCCTTGGACCTGCAGGCGCTCACAGAGTAGACTCCTTCAGTGCCTCAGTGCAATTTTGCCCCAGCGGCGGCCAAGCTTGGTGGTTAACTTGCGTCTATGGACCACAATCCAATGAAGAAAAAATCAGCTTCCTGCAAGAGCTAAGAGATATCCGTGGGGCTTGTCAAGGCCCTTGGATAATACTGGGAGATTTTAATATTATCTACAAAGAGGAGGATAAGAACAACAGTTTACTGAATTGGGCAATAATGGGTAGGTTCCGACGTCTTATCAATGATCTGGCCTTGAATGATATCCCTCTTATTGGATGGAAATTCACTTGGTCCAATGGCCAAGTGTCCCCAACTCTTGTCAGGCTAGATAGAGTGCTTTGCTCTCTGGATTGGGAGCTTCTTTTCCCCAATTCTTTGCTTCAATGCGCTGCGACAGATGGCTCTGATCACTTCCCTCCTTTTGGGGCTGCATGATAACAGGTCAGGCAAGATGAGGTTCCACTTTGAAACCTTCTGGACCAAAATCGAAGGCTTTCATGACACTGTTGCACATGCTTGGTACTCGGTCGCTGTGACCCGCTGTCCCTTTGGCTCTTTAGCCAAGAAGTTCAAGGCAACTGCTCGAGAGCTTCAAAGCTGGAGTCAGAAAAGGGTTGGGCTTGTTAAATTGCAGCTTAGTCTTGCTAGGAAGTGCTTCATCGCTTGAAATTGCTCAGACTTTCGGTCTTTGTCGGTTGACGAGGATTGATGCTACTGAACTCTTGAAACATTCCACTGCTTTATCTTTTCTCTCGCACTATTGCGAAGCCGCTCGAGAATTGGTCGGTTGCATGAGGGGACGCAAATCGGTCTCTTTCATGCATTTGCTAGACAATCGTAAGCGGAAAAACTTCATAGCCAAAGCGGTTGATGGGGAACATGTGCTTACCAATCATGTTGAAAAAGAGCGGCAAAGGTTTGATTTCTACAATGGGCTCCTTGGTTTAGCTCTGAGCAGAGACCACACCATTAATCTAGAGGAGATGAACATCGAGTCCCATGACCTTGCAGCTCTTGAGGCCCCTTTCTCCGAGGAGGAAGTTTGGAAAACCATTTGCCAACTACCTATGGATAAAGCACTGACTGATGGGTTTACTGTGTCGCTTTATAAAGCTTGTTGGCCAATTATGAAACTCGATATTATGGCACCTTTTCAAAGATGCGAGTAGACGGTTTGGCAATTTTGGGCTGCTCAACTCAGCCTATATCACACTAATTCCTAAGAAAGATGAGGCATTGCACGTCAAGGATTTCCGACCCATTAGCTTGATTCACAGTTTTGCTAAATTGGTCACTAAAATTCTTGCCAATAGACTTGCTGTCCGGCTCTACCAGATGGTATCTCCAAACCAGAGCGCCTTCATAAAAGGACGGTTCATTCAGGATAACTTCATGTTGGTGCAACAGTTAGCAAGATTTCTACACCAACAAAGGCAGCCTCGTATCCTTCTCAAGCTAGACATTACAAAAGCATTTGATTCAGTTTCTTGGTCGTTTATCCTTGAGGTTATGAGGAATTTGGGATTCGGTTCCATTTGGTGTGACATGGTTTGTGGGCTGCTGGGCACATCTTCTTCGCAAGTCCTTCTCAATGGAATCCCTGGGGAGGTCATTCTTCACAAGCGTGGATTGAGACAAGGAGATCCCCTCTCCCCAATGCTTTTCATTCTTGCTATGGACATTTTAAGCCACCTGTTTTATAAAGCATCAAGGGAAGGCTTCCTGCAGCCCCTCTCTACTCGAGCCTTGCAACACCGGATCTCTCTTTATGCCCAATTAAAGATACGCAGCTCTTCTGCGTGTTCGAGAAAAAAATATCATTAAATCGATCTATTAGGGATTTAAATGCCCAATTAATTCTTATTAGTCGCTCCTAAACGGTAGAAGACCACTAATAAGTATTCCTAATAATTAGAATGAATTAATAGCCATTAGAAGATTTAAAACTATTCGTGTCGATTTAAAATAGTGTGCGGCGATTTAAATAGCATCTAAGTTGTAAAAATCCTCAACTCGCTAAAATAAAGTTTGAGAATCACATAGGGACGCCTTAGCATAATTTATCTACCTATTTAATTAAAGCATGATTTTTTTATATCTGTAACTCAACTCGTCACACGCATTCTAAATACGAGAAAAGCTCCGATATCTAAAAAGAATAATATATCTGAATAACCTTGAGACTTAAAATCCATCAGAGGGGTAGATAATTGCATACTCGCCTACGAGGAATGAAATAGACATAATTACATACGTGAAATCGGCTAGGAGTAACATTCGTCGTTAAATTTGCATGTGCATTTATTTAATCATGTTAATCGATAAATTGTCGGAAGTCAATAAAACGCTAGGCGTACATCCTAGATAAGATCGTATCTCTTGACGCTAGTACGATAATGTCAAATAACGAGTATCATATAGAAATTAACTTGATTACCACGATCGGAGTTGAGTTGAGCGAAGCCTCACTCTAGGCGCACAAACACATCGACACCTCGTACTTTATTATATTTCCATAAATTAAGTCGTAGCCGACATATTTAATTGCAGGCAACTATGGACTCGTAATGTGAAGAGTAGGAGGCGGAGGCGACAAACGGAATTGTTCCTAGGGAATCCAATTGTGATAAGGTGTAGCTATATTATCTTCGCTTTAGATAGATAAGGTGTAGCAAACCATCAGTAAGTCTTGACACAGCTATAAACAAAGCAGACAAACAAACCTGGGCCTTCGATAATTCTTAACTCCAGCAGAAGTCTGAGTCTGTGCAACTGATCTCCTAAAACAAATGCTCAAACGTCGAACAACATAAGCCAAAACATTTTCTATGGCGCTGAATAGATAGCGAAGAACTTATATTATGGAAAACTCAGCAGCCTTAATGTTCTTATCGAGGCAAGTTGTTTGCGAAATAAGGCACTAATTGTCAGACAACAATGAAGAGAAATGACAAAGTGAGAAGAACTGCAGTCTAGAATTGAAGTGGTCGGAGAGGGTATTTTGCCAATGGTTTCTCAACTTTTGTTGACACCACCAAGAATATCACCATAAACTCACTGAAAGAACAAATCATTAAGAAGGGGTTGTTTAACTACTTACAAAATCATCCATGCACTGAAGAAGTGGTTGAATAACTCAGCAAAAATCATTTGAATAGTATGACATCCATTATGGTGAATCAAAGAGGTAAACGCATTAACTGAAAGGTAAATTGAAAAAAATAGAAACCAATATTCCAGTAGGCTCTGCCTTGACAAAGTGCAATGTGCATAACAACAAAAATCTATAAGAAATCAGGAAACCATGGGGATGGCTGTGGTACCAACACAGGCACCATAGTCATAGCTCAAAATCATAGATAAGTTTCAGAACTAAATATAGATCGTAAGGTGATCTAAACACATGCTAAACTTGAACAGTAAAAAATCTTAAAAAATTGACTTGAACTACACATTCGACTACCAAAGACCAAGGTTCAGTAACTTGCGTTTCAAGGAAAGATAATATCAAAATAACCCTTCAGTTTATATGATGTACAAGGTCTGATTTAGTCTTCAAACTTGAAAACCCACAAAATATTACCTCCTATGAAAAACTAACTTTTTGAAGTGAATAAATAATATTCTTTGAGCAGTTGACTAAGCATATAAATTTAAAATACATTACTTGTGTTGTAATAAAAAATTATCAAGATGTATTCCCTCAAAGTATCTGCATTATTTCACCTGTTCCAACCCATTTGGATTTGGAATGTCCTCCGTAGGTATCTCCCAATTAAATTTATGCTTCTGCTTCATTAATGCATTGGCTTCTTCATTGTTATGATGCGACTAACATGAAGATGAAATTAACTGTAACATACAAAATTGAGGCTAGGGTAATGGTGTTAGAAACAATTATAACAAAATATCAAAATATTCTTGATGCATGATCTTTTCTTATAATTGTTTCTAACGCCATTACGCCACCCTCTCTTTTGTATGTTCAAGTTCATTTCATCGTCGTGTTAGTCACATCATAACAATGAAGAAGTCAGTGCATTAATGAATCAGAAGCATAAGTTTAATTGGGAGATGCCTGCGGAGGATATTCCAAAATCCAAATGGGCTGGATCAGGTGAAAAAATGCAGATACTTTGTGGAAATACATCTTGTTGAGTTACTGATTAAAACAGAACTAATGTATTTTGAGTTTATATGCTCAGTCAACTGCTTGAAGAACATTATTGATTCAATTCAGAAAATTAGTTTTTCATATGAGGTAATATTTTGTCGGTTTCCAGGTTTGAATACTAAATCAGACATTGTACATCATATAAACTTAACGGATATTCTTGTTAACTCTTGATGAGAGACTGGAAGAATGAAGGTTAGTTCTATTGCATAGGCCAAAGGGCAATATGTAGTGAATACAAGCCACACAATCCTAGACAATAGGAAATGACACTAATACCCTTAATGCCGCCCTTAAATGCAAGGCATATGCAATAGCATTGCATTTGGAATGGTTGACACTAACATAGGGAAAATCCAAAACCTGTATCTTGAAGACGTCATCATACCGTGTGACTCTTAGAAAATTGTGTCAGAAAGATAGCCTCCCATCCGAAATCGTGCGGCAACCCATAAAACACAAAGTGTAGGGCCGAGAAGGTAGAGGTAAGCGGGAGCATAGTCAACCGCGGTAACATGATGAAAAGGATGTGGAAGGTGACACAACTAGAGCTGTCAAATCAAGCCGAAGAGGGAGATAGAAGCATAGCAGCATAGATCGAAGCCCAAGACGACGGCGGCACTGTGCAGAAGAAGCGCAACAGAGCGTGGTGCAGAAGAAGCGCGGCAGCCTCAAAAGCTCGGGGCAGTGGCTCTTAGAGAAGCGGCGACATCATAAAGACTTCTTCGATCTGCGGCTGCTCAAAGAGGAGCGGTAGCTGCGGCTATGCGAAAGGGAGGAGATCACCACTCATCCGAGAGGATGGATCATGACTAGCAAAGCAATCGGCTGACTGACAGCAATTTTGTGGACTCGCACGGCTTTGACGAACTGATAGAGATATGGTAACGAACTTGGATCAATGCAACGGAAGATACAAAACAAAAAGACTCAAAAGCAACGAATACTATGGCAACATCCTTTAGCAGTTGAGCTATGAGACCAACATCTGTTAAAGTCTTAAAGTGCTCACAGTCAGCCGACGGAGACACCACTGAGTCACTAAAGCTTACAGGAGACTCCACCGACGAGACACCACACTCGAGATTGACACTGCACGACACGAGGAGTGCCTCGGCAAAGACAAGCGGGTAGTCGAGGCTGGGCGAGGAGCGATGGTCAGGCCCTGTGCGATCCGCCGTCGAGGCAGAAGTGGTGACTCGAATCGAACAGCAGCTATGGCTCCAAGGGCTGCGGTGCAGTCGCGACAACCGGATCCACCGGCGGAGAGGCTGGATTTAAGGCGGCGGAGGCCGGTAGCGACCAAATCTGGCGGCGCGGGCTAAACGACGTGGGCTCGTGCTGGTGGTGGCGCAGGTGACCCAGCGCGACGTGGTAGCAGCGGAGATGGCCGGATCTGAGCTCGGCGGCGGCGAATACAAGATCCGGCTCGGAGGCGACCAAATCCGGACTTGTTGGAATTGGAGGCGGCCAGATCTGGGTTGTGGCATGGCGCGGGCGGGCAGGCGATGACGTTGGCGAGCGCGGACAGCGGCAACGTGGGCGCTGGCACAGCAGCCGGTGAGAAGTGGAAGGAGGTGGCCGCCCCCGAGAGTGGAGCACACTTCCGAGGGCGGCGGTGGCGGCGGAGCTAGGTTGAGAACCTAGGCTCCGATACCATGTTACCTCTTGAGGTCAAAATGGAGGAATGAAGATTAGTTCTATTGCATAGCCCAAAGGGCAATATATAGTGCATACAAGACACACAACCTTAAACCCTAGACAATTGGAAATAACAGTAATACCCTTAACAATTCTGATATTATCTTTCCTTGAAGTGCGGATTACTGAACCTTGGTCCTTGATAGTCGTATGTGTAGTTGAAGTTAAAATTTTCAAGATTTTTTACTCTTCAAAGTTAGCATGTGTTTAGATCACCTTATGATCTATATTCAATTCAGCAATTTACGTATGTTTTTGAGCAGTGACTATGGTGCCTGTGTTTGTACCACAGCCATCCCTATGTTTTCCAGATTTCTTATAAATTTTTATAGTTATGCAAATTGCGCTTTGTCAAGACAGGGCGTGCTGGAATATTTGTTGATGTTCCTTTCAATTTGGCTTTGAGTTAATGTGTTTGCCTCTTTGATTCACCATAGTGGATGTCATACTACTCAAATGATTTTAGCTTAGTTATTCAACCACTTTATGACTAGTGCATAGATGATTTTGTAAGTAGTTAAATAACCCCTCCTTGATACTTTGTTCTTTCATGGAGTTTATAGTGATATTCTTGGTGGAGTCAAAGGAAAGTTGAGGGACCATTTGTAGTACATGGCAGTCCCAGCCCGGTCCGGCCCATGCCAAGGCCCCATATAAGAGGGGGGAACCAGGAGAGGGAGAAGCGAGCTCGGTTTTTGCCTCCCCTCTCCTGCGCTCGTTGTTGCCACCGCTCGCTGTTTCTCCCCTGCGCTCGCTGTCTTCTTCCCCGCGTGAACCCCGCCGTCGACTAGCCACCGGCACCGCTCCTCCTCCGGTCGTGCCCCACTCGTCCTAGACCCCACTCCCTCCACTGCTGGGCCGCCGCTGCACCCTTGCTCTGCCCGGCTACTCGCCGCGCGAGGAGGCAAGGGGAGAGCTGCGGGCCGGCCGATTGAGGAGGGAGGAGGAAGGGGGAAGACGAGAAAGCGGAGGGGGACCGGCCGTGAGGAAGGGAGGGAGGCACCAGTGGCATGGAGAAAGGAGAAGGAAGGGGGGGCGGGCGTGAGAGAAAAAGGAGAGGAGTGGTCTGGCATGAGAAAAAGGAGAAAGAGGGATGAAAAAAAGGAAAAGGAAAGGAGGGGAAGAAAAGAAGAAAAAGGAGTGGAAAAAAAGGAATGGAAAAGGAAAGGGAAAGGGAAAGGGAAAGCCTGATCCGGCGTCGGATCCGTCGAATCCGGCCGGAGAGCGACAGATCGTTCCCTGATCGGTCGTCGGGGTTAGGGTAACAGTTCAAAAACCTTTTTCTGTTATTTACTAATTCTCGCATAAATTAGTATGCCGATTAAATACCAGGACAGCGGGACGGTGTCCGGTGAGAGAGAGGTCGTCTATACTGGGTTTATGCGTAAGAGCGACGTTATTTGCTTGCATCTGTAACTGTAGCTTATACCGGTATAGCGGAATGTCCACCCATCGATGGACCACTCATTTGTCCCGTACTCTTTCAAACGGGGGTTCAACCTACACTCCCATGGAGTCCCTACCAAAGTAAACCCTCTTTCACTGTGTATGAGTGCAATGTGTGATGCACATGTTTCCAATACTGGCACTTAATTATAAATTGCACTTACCAGTATTTACCTAACAGGTAACCATGTATAGCCGATGCCCTCTCACCGGACACCTTGTTGTCCTGGTGTTTAATCGGTGCATAAATACAGTATTTCTAGCACTCCCCCTTTTCTTTTCTTCTTTTTTTCATCCCTCTCCTTTCTTTCCCTCTCCTTTCTTTCCTTTTCTCTCTTTTTCTTCCCTCTTTTCTCCTTTTTCTCAAGCCAGACCACTCCATTTTTTTCATGATCGTGCAAAATTGCACACCCGTAAGTGTACGGGTTACCGCAAAGATAGCGGCGAGTTGTCGTGTTCTCCACAGGGACTAGACTACCGATGACATGACACCAAGCCAAAGCTAAGTCGCACGAACAGGGGAATAAAAAGGAAAAGGTAACTCCTAGATAAACTACGGGGACTGAAGGAGAGAGGGAGAAAAGAACGACTGAATTTTGCAGAAGAGAGAGAAGCAGCTAGAAAGAACTAAAGGAGAAGAGAAGACGAGGAATTGGATTGGGGAAGAGAGAAGAGAGGAGGTGAGGCTACTCTACTAGTAGAAAGAAGAAAAGGGGGCTAAGGAAGACAGCTAGCGAGATAAGAGGGAAGAGCAAAAGGAGGAGAGAGGAGGCAGAGGGAGGAAGGAGGTTCTAGGGAGGAAAGAGAGGACGACGAGAACTAAACTACGAACTAAGACTACAACTAACCCTTCCTAGCAAGCAACAGAACAAAGCAATTACGGAAAATAAATCTAACTTAAGCGATGACATAAAACAGTAAATCTAAACTAATATTTTTGGTCTTTTTCTTTTACTACAAGAACTAAACAGAACAGCAAAATTAAAATTAAAACTAACTAAAAGAACAAATCTAGGCAAGCTTTTATAAGATTACCGAACATAAAGCAAAAATTTGAATATCAACCAAACAACACAAAAGGCTTGCAAAGAACTGCTAAATACTAAGATCCATTAAAATACCTCATGCACATCACAGATTTAACATTGTAGATTGCTGGACCATCAAGCAAATATATCAATCTAAACCAGACATTTCATAGCATATCATATCACAGCATTTCATGTCATATGAATCTAAACAAAATCCATTCAATCATCCAGCAATATCACAGTCCATAATCAAACATTTAGAAATTGTTCATAATACTACACAAGACTAGTAGCAAATTGAGACAAGGTTCAGAGTTTAGAAACATTCAACCAAAGGGAGAAACATCGAACATTTGTTGAAGATCTGTAGGGGAAGCAGTTAAGTAGTAGAAGTAGTTGAAGTAGCAGCAGCAAGGGGGCTCTCGGCAGCAAAAAAAAGCAACAGCAGGGGACAGCAGCAGATCGGAACAGCAGCATCAGCACAGCATCACAAGAACTCAGCAGTAGCAGCATGCGGCTCGGTAGAGGAAATCACAGAAAACAACAGCAGCAGAAACCGATTCAGCACAGAACTGCAGCAGCAGGGAGTGGAACTTCAATAGGCCAGCAGTGGAACGACAGATCGGTAAGAAATCAGCAGCACTGCAGGGGATCCGGTCACAGCATCACACGGCAGCAGCATCAGCCGGTCACGGCAGCAGAAAACACAGCAGGGGCACTCCAGATCTGGTCGGCCAGCAGAAAAGAAACAGCTGCAGTAATTTTCAGCAGAGAAATCAGCAGGGGGGATCCGTGGAGGAAGAAATGCAGCAAGGGACAGAGGCGTGAAGGGAGAAAGGCAGAGGGTCAGTGGCGGTGATCTGGAGGGCTAGGGCGGCATGGTGGGAGGAACCTGGGTGGCGGCTGGCATGAGGAGATGGGGTTGGACTATGGAGTGGAGGGCGCAGGATGATGGAAGCGGCTGGATGGAGAGAATGGAATTGGGGGTTGGTGGAGTGAGGGGGGAGAAGAGGTGAATGGAATGCAGGGAGTGGAGAGAGGGCGCAGAGGTGAGGTCTTGGGGAGAGGAGGCGCAGGAGGTGGGAGGAGCAATGGAGATGGGGTTTTTGGCTGTGGTGGAATGGAGGAGAAATGGGGAGGGACGCAGGGGGATGAAGGAGGATCGGGGTGGCGACTGGATGGTGGAAATTGGCTCCTCCCTCCCTTTTATATGATGCCTAGGAAACCCTAGTGTAAGCTTTTTGCTATTTGGCCCATCGCTTCAACAGATTTTTTAACCCTAGATCCTTGGCATGAGCTGATCTTCTGTGAATTTTTGTGCCTTATTCGCGCCGACCTACAAAAAATTTGCCGTACAATGTAAACAGTCCAAACAGGGTGCAAATATATACATGATTGATGAATTTATGCACAATTTATGATAATCACATCAGGGTAATGATATAAAAAATAATACTAACATGATACACATCATACCCCCAAGCTTAAACATTTGATTGTCTTCAAGCAAATAATATGATGAAATCGAACCCGGACAACTAAAAGTAATCAAGCTTTAAAGATCTTAAGTAAATGCATGAAGAAAGTCAATAAGTACTCATCATTCAAAATGGGATTGTCTAATTCGAAATTTAGAACTACCCAATATTAAAACAAATGTTCTAGCAAAGATATCAAAGTGATACTATAGTTTTTGACCAAATCAAGCTACACATAAGTGTTGAATTGTACAAAGTGATCACATGAATCTAATCAAAATTGAAAGGCATCAAGACTAGGTATAATATATTCTTTGAGCAGTTGACTAAGCATATAAATTTAAAATACATACTTGTGTTGTAATCAAAAATTATCAAGATGTATTCCATCAAAATATCTGCATTATTTCACCTGTTCCAACCCATTTGGATTTGGAATGTCCTCCGTAGGTATCTCCCAATTAAATTTATGCTTCTGCTTCATTAATGCATTGACTTCTTCATTGTTATGATGTGACTAACATGAAGATGAAATTAACTGTAACATACAAAATTGAAGCTGGGGTAATGGTGTTAGAAACAATTATAAGATAATAACAAGATATTCTTGATGCATAATCTTTTCTTATAATTGTTTCTAACGCCATTACGCCACCCTCTCTTTTGTATGTTTCAATTCATTTCATCGTCGTGTTAGTCACATCATAACAATGAAGAAGTCAGTGCATTAATGAATCAGAAGCATAAGTTTAATTGGGAGATGCCTGCGGAGGACATTCCAAAATCCAAGTGGGCTGGATCAGGTGAAAAAATGCTGATACTTTGTGGAAATACATCTTGTTGAGTTACTGATTAAAACAGAACTAATGTATTTTGAGTTTATATGCTCAGTCAACTGCTTGAAGAACATTATTGATTCAATTCAGAAAATTAGTTTTTCATGTGAGGTTATATTTTGTCGGTTTCCAGGTTTGAATACTAAATCAGACATTGTACATCATATAAACTCAACGGTTATTCTTGTTAACCCTTGATGAGAGAATGGAAGAATGAAGGTTAGTTCTATTGCATAGGCCAAAGGGCAATATGTAGTGAATACAAGCCACACAACCCTAGACAATAGGAAATGACACTAATACCCTTAATGCCACCCTTAAATGCAAGGCATATGCAATAGCATTGCATTTGGAATGGTTGACACTAACATAGGGAAAATCCAAAACCTGTATCTTGAAGACGTCATCATACCGTGTGGCTCTTAGAAAATTGTGTCAGAAAGATAGCCTCCCATCCGAAATCGTGCGGCAACCCATAAAACACAAAGTGTAGGGCCGAGAAGGTAGAGGTAAGTGGGAGCATAGTCAACCGCGGTAACATGATGAAAAGGATGTGGAAGGTGACACAACTAGAGCTGTCAAATCAAGCCGAAGAGGGAGATAGAAGCATAGCAGCATAGATCGAAGCCCAAGACGACGGCGGCACTGTGCAGAAGAAGCGCAACAGAGCGTGGTGCAGAAGAAGCGCGGCAGCCTCAAAAGCTCGGGGCGGTGGCTCATAGAGAAGCGGCGGCATCATAAAGACTTCTTCGATCTGCGGCTGCTAAAAGAGAAGAGCGGTAGCTGCGGCTATGCGAAAGGGAGGAGATCACCACACTCATCCGAGAGGATGGATCATGACTAGCAAAGCAATCGGCTGACTGACAGCAATTTTGTGGACTCGTACGGCTTTGACGAACTGATAGAGATATGGTAACGAACTTGGATCAATGCAACGGAAGATACAAAACAAAAAAGACTCAAAAGCAACGAATACTATGGCAACATCCTTTAGCAGTTGAGCTGTGAGACCAACATCTGTTAAAGTCTTAAAGTGCTCACAGTCAGCCGACGGAGACACCACTGAGTCACTAAAGCTCACAGGAGACTCCACCGACGAGACACCACACTCGAGATTGACACTGCACGACACGAGGAGTGCCTCGGCAAAGACAAGCGGGTAGTCGAGGCTGGGCGAGGAGCGATGGTCGGGCCCTGTGCGATCCGCCGTCGAGGCAGAAGTGGTGACTCGAATCGAACAACAGCTATGGCTCCAAGGGCTGCGGTGCAGTCGCGACAACCGGATCCAGCGGCGGAGAGGCTGGATTTGAGGCGGCGGAGGCCGGTAGCGACCAAATCTGGCGGCACGGGCTAAACGACGTGGGCTTGGGCTGGCGGTGGCGCAGGTGACCCAGCGCGACGTGGTAGCAGCGGAGATGGCCGGACCTGAGCTTGGCGGCGGCGAAGACAAGATCCGGCTCGGAGGCAACCAAATCCCGACTTGTTGGAATTGGAGGCGGCCAGATCCGGGTTGTGGCATGGCGCGGGCGGGTAGGCGGCCAGATCTGGGTGGTTACTGAACCTTGGTCCTTGATAGTCGTATGTGTAGTTTAAGTCAAAATTTTCAAGACTTTTTTACTCTTTAAGGTTAGCATGTGTTTAGATCACCTTATGATCTATATTCAGTTCAGCAACTTACCTATGTTTTTGAGCAGTGACTGTGGTACCTGTGTTTGTACCACAGCCATCCTTATGTTTTCCAGATTTCTTAGAAATTTATATAGTTATGCAAATTGCGCTTTGTCAAGACAGGGCGTGTTGGAATATTTGTTCATGTTCCTTTCAATCTGGCTTTGAGTTAATGTGTTTGCTTCTTTGATTCACCATAGTGGATGTCATACTACTCAAATGATTTTAGCTTAGTTATTCAACCACTTTATGACTAGTGCATAGATTATTTTGTAAGTAGTTAAATAACCCCTCCTTAGTGCTTTATTCTTTCAGGGAGTTTATAGTGATATTCTTGATGGTGTCAAAGGAAAGTTGAGGGATCATTTGTAGTACCTGGCAGGCCCAGCCCGGCCCGGCCCATGCCAAGGCCCCATTTAAGAGGGGGGAACCAAGAGAGGGGGAAACGAACTTGGTTTTTGCCTCCCCTCCCATGCACTTGCTGTTTCTCCCCTACGCTCGCTACTGGCACCGCTCGCTGTTTCTACCCTGCGCTCGCTATTGTTGCCGCTCGCTGTCTACTTCCCCGCGCGAACCCCGCCGTCAACAAGCCGCCACTACGGCGCTTCTGCAGTCGTGCCCCAGTCGTCCTAGACCCCACTCCCTTTGCTACTGAGCTGCTACACCTTTGTGCGCTGTCCGCTGCCGTTGCTCCCTTTCTCTGCCCGGCTGCTTGCTGCGCGAGGAGGCAATGGGAGAGCTGGGGGCCGGCCGATTGAGGAGGGAGGAAGCGGGGAAGAAGAGAAAGAGGAGGGGGATCGGCTGTGAGGGAGGGAGGGAGCCAACGGTGGCATGGAGAAAGGAGAAGGAAGGGAGAGGGGCCGGGCGTGAGAAAAAGGTGACAGGAATGGTCTGGCGTGAGAAAAAGGAGAAAGAGGGATGGAAAAAAAAGGAAAAGGAAAGAAAGGAGGGGAAGAAAAGAAGAAGAAAAAGGAAAAGGAGAGGAAAAAAGGAAAGAAAAAAGAAAGGGAAAGTCAGATCCGTCAGATTTGAACGGAGTGCGACAGATCGTTCCTTGATCGGTCGTCGGGGTTAGGGTAACAGTTCAAAAACCCTTTTCCATTATTTACTAATTCTCACATAAATTAGTATGCCGATTAAATACCAGGACAGTGGGACAGTGTCCGGTGAGAGGGAGGTCGGCTATACTGTGTTTATGCGTAACAGCGACGTTATTTGCTTGCGTCTGTAATTGCAGCTTATACTAGTATAGCGGAATGTCCACCCGTTGATGGACTACTCATTTGCCCCGCCCTCTTTCAAATCGGGGTTCAACCTACACTCTCGTGGAGTCCCTACTGAAGTAGGCCCTGTTTCACTGTGTATGAGTGCAATGCGTGATGCACATGCTTCCAATGCTAGCACTTAATTATAAATTGCACTAATCAGAATTTACCTAACTAGTAACCATGTATCTCAGCTTATAAACACTGTAAATCATGGCGTGGAAATATGAATAGCATTCATTAACCACACTATACTGTTCTACCATGCACTTGCCTGTCAGCCAGCAGATGATGCGTGAATGGAACCGAGCTCGAACCGCCACCTGAACAAGTAGTAATCATTTCAATTCATTGCTAACACAATACATACATATACGAGCAAATGACGTCGCTCTTACGCATAAATCCATTGTAGCCGATCCCCCTCTTGCCGGACACCTCGTTGTCCTGGTGTTTAATCGGCATATTATTTATAGGAGAATCGGTAATTAAATAGAAAAAGGATTTCGAATTGTTACCCTAACCCCCGACGACCGGATTGGAGCACGATCTGTCACTCTCCGGCCAGATCTGGCGTCGGATCAGGCACTCCCCCTTTTCTTCTTTTTTTCCACCCTCTTCTTTTTTCTCTCTTCCTCGGCCCTCTCCCGGCCGGCTCCTTCCCCTTCCTCCACGGCCGTTGACACCTTCCCACTCTTCCTGATGGCGGCGGCATGCAGCTACAATGGTGATGCGCGCGCAAAGAGGGGAAAGGCGGCCCGCGCTAGACATCGTGCGCGTGGCGACGCGCAGAGCCGGCGCGGCAATGGCGCGAAGGGCGACGAGCGGCAGCGCCTAGTAGAGGCGCGCGAGCAGAGACGACGCTGGGCGGTGGCAGCGCGCGCAAGCTGCAGGGGTAGCGGGAGCTCGGGAGAGGGAAGCAAATGCCGAGCCGGCCCACCTCTCTCGCCCTCTTATAGGGCTTGACGTGGGCTGGGTTGGGCTGGGCCGAGCTGGCCCAGGTATGACATTACTTCTTTGAAAGATTGAATTGGGAATGGAAAACTTCTTGTATGGTATTTAAAACCTAGAGTTGTTTTTTTACGGGTATGAGTTAACGTTGTATTCTGTTTAGCTTGTGTAGTGGTATTCTCCTTATGGATCGTCCAGTACCAGAATTCAGGGTTGAATTCTGTTAAAGGGGGTAGAATGTAATACCCGTGGGAAAGAAAATGAAAGGAAAGCGAAGAATGAAATAAATTCACAGTTTACAGTATAGGAAACAGATTAACAGGCCATAGACAACAAGTCGTTGAAGGAGAAGGACACCATCACTGCCCGTTGGCACACAAGCAACCCAGAAGGCGACCGCCAAGCACAAGCCACTATGCTTTCTCAAAGCAAAACCAACAATCAACCGATAAAGGTAACCCCCCATCCAATCTTAGTAATATCATTAATTTAACAAGATTTCATCATGTATAAACCATAGCCATTAAGCAACGAGCTTAAAACCATAGAGCCATCACAAGGATTACTAGCCGATGGCAGAGGAAGAGATGAGAGGGACCAAAAGTACCGAGGAGGTGAGCCACTGTGGAGTAGGTTGAAGTCCGCGCACCCGACGGCCATACCATGCTCCCCCGACGCATGGCATGACCTCAAGCCCCACCGTAGCCACCAAACACCATCCTCGATTCAGTTCCAAGAATCAAAAACAACAAACCAAAATTAAAGTTGCACTTAGGAAATCGAGAGAGGGAGAGAGGTAGCAGAGGAGACAGATCGGAGCCGGCGGGCAATAGCCCCGACACCGGCCAACCTAAGGTTACCGGTGATTGTGAGTAGAGCTCGTGCGGCGGGGGGCTAGAGGCCGAGCATAGGGAGGCTGAGGCCAGAGGCGCTGAGCGGTAGGCGGAGCCAGGCCGTGGGGACAGCGGTGCCATGGGGGCCGACGGTCGGAGCCAGGCCGTGGGTCGACGACGCAAATGGTCGGAGCTAGGACCGGCTACGGATGGGGCCAGATCCGAGCCTAAGCCATGGATCCGACGAACGGAGAGGGCTGTGGAGCGGTGGCGCAAAGGCCGGGAGGTGCTGCGGCCGAGCAGGTCGACGGCCAGAGCCGGGTAGCGGCGCGGCGCCAAGGAGCCGGAGAATTCCGTAAGAATTTTAACTCATTTTTAACTTTGTTTGAAACGTGAGAATTCCGTAAGAATTTTGCAGAAAAGGAAATAATTTTTTTAAAATAACATATTTTTATTTAAAATTACAGTAATATACAACTATTTTTTTAATTTTACACTAATGATCTTTTATCGCTCTACCGTTGAGCGACTTGGGTTGGGCGACTTGGGTTAGTTGCCCAACGGCTACACATCAAGTATCTAAGTTGGCCCACTGGTTGGGTGACTAGTGCAAGTCACCTAACTATTGAGTGACTAGTCTTAGTTGCTGAACGGTGGAGTGATACCTCGATAAGTTGTTCACCTGTTGGGCGATATAAAATAATAATAATATTATTTTATTAATTTGATGGAAATAATTGTGCGGGTGAAGAAAGATCCCTAGTAATCACTGTAGTTTCTAATCCAAGAAACTAGCATGAATTCATGATTTTATTTAGCACTGTGCGGGTTTGTGCCATTGTACCCATAGCTACTCTGAATCATCTTAACTGGGCTTTCCACACTTCCTTTAGTGTGGGTCAAGCTCAAAGTACAGAACTTTTCGCGAGTTTCGTTGCTCACTTCTCCAACCCATCTATTATCCATCAGTATATAAGGTTGCTCACCCGGGCTCTACTGACCTTCAATAGTGTTTGGTTGGTACCAGCTCCTGGCTCAACACTCCATCTACGCATATAGCATCTCACGACTTACTCACTTCCAGACTTGCATTACTGGTTTTGAGCTTCAACAATCTCTACTCACACATAATTACTTATCCAATGTAAAGAGATGAATAACGTAACAGGGTACTATTTCCTGCCCGTCCAAGATGGAAAAATGGTTGGCACTTTATTTACGGTCCCCGTTCCGAGTAAGAGTTTGGTAGATCCTTCTATGCTAGCCATATGTAAAGGGGTCTTGCCTGCCCTTTCTCTGCCTTTTTAAGGTCCCCTTTACCCTCCCTTATACATATGTAAAGCACAGTGTTGATGGGCTCGTAGTGCTTCAGGTGGATTTAAATTCGGGTGCTTGAGTAGGGAGAAATAGGAAAAGGAAACAAGGGCTGCTGGTTTTCAGTTCGGATGACAGCACGGAGAAACAACATCTCGAGGAAGGAGATGAAGTGGCAAGTCTTAAGGAATAAAAGAGAGGGAGAGGGAGAAAAAAATAAAGAAAGAAGAAAAGGCAACCTGCCAGCTAATCGGCTAGAAGTGTAAATGTTAAGCAAGAGCACTGCTTGGATGGGTGACCATTGGGAAGTGCATTTTTTTATGAGGAGAGAAGTGCCAAGAGAAAAAAAGATTGGACCCAAAAAAATTCGAACGGATATTTTTCTGAAGATTTGAATTTTTAGAATTGGAATTTGAATTTGGGAATTCGGATTGGAATCAAGATTTTGATATTTTCTTTCAGTATTACTCGAATAATCCAAATAAAATCCAATTAAAATATCAAAAAAATTAAATAATTAATTTGGAATTATTTTTTAAAAGATGGCAAATTTTAGGATGTTACATGATATAGAAAGTAATTTGTACATTTGACATAACTATATTTATGATCAAGAGTTAGCTTGCCTGAGTAATAGTAAGTGCTGGAATAACGGCAACTTGCTCTGCTACCTCGATTGGAGCCTGATCGATTTTTGCATGACAGGTAGACGTGCCCTTATAAGAAAGTAGTTATTTAGGGTACTAATAGATTAGGAAAATTTTTCCCTTCCCCATCTCGGTGGATTTCTAATCTATCTACTAGGTTAGAGTCGAATCCTTAGCTTGCGACTTGAACTACTAAAATGGTCACAGGCCCAGGCTACGACCACACATAGTCTTACAACCACACGCTATGACCACAGCTTCCGATTCTGCTCCTTCAACCACGGCTTTCGAGTATGAGCGCATCACTCGGTAGCTACAATTCCTTGTACTCGATCACGACTATGACTACAAATATGCAACAAGATTAACCCAATACAGGAGGAGGAGGCAGTGCGGGGGTAGGGTTAGGGTGAGCGAGGGAAGGGGGAGTAGATTTTTGGGAGAGGAGGGGAGGCAAGCGTGGGGTGCGGTGCCTACGGGTTTGGATCTTTGGATTGACAATGGACAGCTGGATTTTAAGTGGATGAATGATGGCAGATGAACCATCACCGACTTCTGCCCCCTGTATCGAAGAATCGAAGCCCATCAAGACACACAACCAAAAGCCCACAGCCTTTGTCATTTGTATCATTATCTATAAAACTTATTTCTCTTCTCTTTTGTATTATAAACATGTCCTTAGGTACTTTTCTTGTTACCTCTCAAAAGCATTGCACGACGCATTATGAAGAGATTGATCCAACTTTCCCCATTGTTGCAAAAGGTACAATTTTTTTTGAAGGCAAACATTTGAATTTCAATTTCTTACAAAATACAGAACAAACTTATATATGAACTGCACTCAGATCTGTCCATCGTTGTAAATTTAATTTAGGATAGCTGGAACTGAGATTATTTTGCTTCTGGTGCTAATGCATTGCTTTCTTTCTTTTATAGGAGAATGCCATGGGACAATTCAAAGAAGAGTTTGGCGAATCAGATGATGAACTGGAGGAATCTGAACATAGTTCAAAACCCACGGACTTTGACCTTCTTTTCTCTGGAGATACTGAAGATCACTTTCTTTTTGGGATAAAATATACAAAGTGAGTGTGCTAGGCTGTCTATGATTGCTCGTAATAATTTTCTTGTAGTGGAGACTCAAGGGTGTGCACTCTACTCCCCGCAGTTTTTTTTGTATAGTTAAAAAAGAAAGTCTTCTCTCCCTTCTGTTGTTGCCTATTACAAGCCTCTGAAGTGGACATGAGTATTAAATGAATAGACAAACCCATCAGCAGAAATATAATATGCATATTGGTCTACTTTTTCTTGAGAGTTTTGTTTAGTAGCTTCTGGCTTATTCCTTCTTTGGAAATGAACTTGTGTGTCATTGTTCTTGTTCTCATCTTTATAATGTCCTTTAATTATCTAATTAACTGGATTTTACTGAATCTTTACATCCACAAAACAAGCATTGAAGCATAATATGCCACTTGCTTGACTTATGCTCTTCAGCTCTTGTAATGTTTTAATCTTCTATTTTTAGAATTGGACCTTCACTTCAATAGTCTTCGTTCTTAAAAGTCACTTTTGCAAATAATTTTATTCCCAAAAAACCTTATGCTTACCAATGTTTTAGGTGTCTTGGTGACACCTTTTGTGGATCACTGTCATGGAAGGAAGCTATTGTACATTTCGGTGTTAATTTAAAAATGTCATTTATGTAAAAGTTTCTTAATAGCTTTCTTCTATTTAATTAATGTGATAGTAGTGAAACAAAATTAAAGCTGTCCAATGTGCAATTAAAACAATAGTATAACTTACAAAACCTAATATTATACAATTTAAACTACAAAGCAACAAGTTCCATGGTCAATGATATGATATCTGTATCAGTGTAGGCAACATGTACTCAGTAGTCTCCCTTGGCGGACAGAAAGTGTGCACTCACTAGACAGCAAACATGAAAGGCAATGGAGGACAGTACATTTTCCATGGTCAATGATATGATATCTGTATCAGTGTAGGCAACATGTACTCAGTAGTGGTTTGGGTGTTATTAATTTGCATATTTGTTTTGAGGGTTTTAATTTTTTAACATGTACTGGGATAAAAGTCTTGTTATTGTTTACACAACCGATAAAATTTGACAATATAGTAGAAGGCACTTAGCACTTTACAACAACAATAAAGCATTTTGTCTCAAGTAAGTTGGGGTAAGTTAGAAATGAAACATTCTTAAAGTCAAAGAAACATGAGCCTTGTAATAAAAACTACAAGACAAAACCATAAACATGCATCCTGCCATCTGAGCAGAGAGCCTAAAACACCGCCCCTAAACATTCTTCTTATGTTATGGTTCCGGTACATAGATTGTTAACTTCCATGCGCTCCTATCTAAAGCACTTAGCGCTTTAACAGTTGTAATTTACACTACGCGATAACGCAACAGTAGCTATGATAGAGTAAAATTTTAAGATAGCAGTGTTATGATTGTTTGTATATTCATGAGGCTCAATGGATAATATATATAGAGAGTACAAGAGACTATATACAGAGACAACCCTACACATAGAACTAAATACAGAAGAGATAAGCCTACTCTAACAAGCAGAACATCTTGGCTCAGAAACAACTATAGCTTTGTGGTAGCTTGCTTGTTGATACATTTTTCTAACTAAGATCTCTTAGGAAATTTTAATGAAAGGAATGCCTGTTCATAGAGAGTAGTGACTTCAGGACAGTTCACATTCAGCTTCTCTCCATTAAAGCAAGTTACTATGCTTTTGTTGGAAAGCAATGTTCTTCTAGTAAACAAATTATCAATTGACAAAATGGATGTTTCAAAATGTTTCAATGTCTATGTTTTATGATTACTCTTTGATGTTCAGCTCTGTGAAATCTTATGCCTTACCAAAATACATGCCCTTAAATTCATTTTTGGTAGTACATTGACATTTTTTAGGATTCTATACTTACATACAGAAAACTTTTAAAAGTTAATATTTGAACTAATGCTTTTGCAGGAAAGCTGTTAAACTGTACAGTAGCTTCTACTCTTGATGTCAATATGCCCTTACAGAACTTTTCTTTCAGATCCATCTCATCTTTTAGTTGTTCTTGTTGAATGTCTACATTTTTTATAAAGTTTTATTATTCTATACCTCATGCTTTTCTGTTATCAGAAAATTGATGGAGGTGAACATGTCAAGGAAAAAGAACGTGTCAAGGAAAAGGATTTTGATTTCCTATCATCAATTGAAGTTAGTTCCACTCTTAACCCATATACTGTTATCTATTTCTACTTCCTCCATTCCTAAATACAAGTCCTTTAGGTAAATCATTAATATATGTAAGAAGAATCTAGAGTCACATGAAAATAACATTTAGCGAGTAAATTTCTTAAAACTACAAGTATTTTGGTATAGTAGTGAAGGAACTACAAGTTTCAAGTTGAATTTCGTTGAGCTACATGTACTATGAACAAACATTTCAATAAACTACGCATATGTCAATTCCTGTTAAATCTGACAGGTGGGAGTCTGTAATTTACATGTAGGGCCCACTTCTTAGTGGACAAAGTGTGTAGTTCTATCACGTGTAGCTTTTCTATCAAGGTATGTGTAGTTTTGCGAAATTTACTCAAAATAATCAAAGAGAATACAACTATTTATTTAATATATCTATCTAGCAAATTCAAAAGTACCCAAATTAATCTTGGGGTCATATTTAGGCCCTGTTCGTATTGGCTTCCGGCTTCTGTGTAGAAAAGCCAAAAGCCAATACGAATACTTGGCTTCTCGAAGCGGCTTCTCCACTCCTCTCGCTACCGTCTCGCTCTGGGGATAAGGTATGGGGTCATGGGTGCATCACACACCCCACTCCTCTTGCTTCTGTCATGAGCACGCATCTCTTCCTCATCTTTTCCACTGTTTGCCCTCTCCTAAAAGCCACTTATTTCAGCTATTACTATTCATTTTCAGCCAAAAGCCACCAGCAAAATCTAATACGAACACCCCCTTAGTTATTACTTTGGCATACCTCCATTTAAAATTCAAACTCAAATTCAATTTGTGTTAGGAGATACAAAGAAGGGAAATCCTTGAAAAAATATAACGCAAAGGAAAATAGAAAAAATTACTATTTACAACAATTTCTCTTTTTTGCCCCACCTACTTCATTTTGATTTTAAAACTGAAATTTCAAAGGGAGTACTCTTTATTGCTAGGAAGTATTTAGATCATGGTTACAAGTGATTTACAGGAGTAATAAACTAGAAACTTTTTTTTAAAGGAAATCAGTAGGGGAGCACTTGACGATGCATATATATATGGTGTATTATTGCAGGTGTACCCAAAGATTCACGAGTCAGATGAGGTATGTTTTTCTGTTGTCACTTCTGATATCTGCAAAGCTACCAGGTTCAATTGAATTTTGGTAGGAGCATTAGTTTTGAAGTCTCCAGCAGCAGGACCTGCTAATTAAAAGGGGGTACTTTGGATTGTATCTGACCGGTCACAGGCAGCCAAACATGGTAGATTGCACACAACATATTTGGTGCAGGCAGCTAAACATACCCTTTTTAGCAGTGGGATGTACATTTTGTCACCGCACAGTGTCCATTTAAGGCTATTGTTATCCATAATTTTTTTTTGCAACAGTATCTGTAGGAAATGTGCCAAAAAAACGTCTTATGACATTTGTAGGAAAATGTACATTATCTGAAACTTCAAACAACTGTAATTGTATATTGATTCATGCTCCTATGTATTTATTGGAATGTGGGAGGTGCTTATACTCGTATTTATTTTAATAGATTGATAATATCTTTTTGTAAAAATATCTAATTATCAATGCAATGCAGCGTGGAGTGTTGCTATTCGTCAGTTCCTACTTCGAATATATTAGGATAAGCAATTTCTTAAAATTTCGGGAAGCATCCTTTTGTAGAGTTGGGGAGTAAGTGAACCTTCCTTTTCCTGCTAGCTTATTGATTTGTTCAATAAAAAAATATTCTGCTCTTAGCCTTATGCATATAGTAACTGTCTGTTTGTGCTCATAAATTAGGGCTATGTCACAACAGGATATATCTCGTTCAAGACTCTGGTTTTTTTAGGGCAAGAAAAAGATATTGCTTTATAGTGAGCGATCTCACTTCTTCCACAGATACAAGGTCATAACATCTAAAAAGCCCTAGGAGTATAACTTGTTATGACGTGATCCTGCTGTCGTTTCACAAACATGCACTTGAATGTCTAGTAATGTAAAGTCTAAACTCTATCATTATAACATGCAAATCAGGGGAACACAGCATTTGGTTATCTACTCATTGCCTAGTACAGAAGAATTTTATCCGGAGGTATTGACTAAATTGCCTTTCTATGTACTCTATCTGAAGTTGTATTATGAAAGAGATTCAAAAAAATTATTTCCCTGGTCCTTATCTTCATTTCAGCTTGTAAACATGCTCGGTGAATCAATGAATGGGAAGTACAATGTCCTGTTTTTTCTCGTCTGGACATTCTTACGGTGAGGTCAATGTTTCACATAGTTTGGTTCCATCAACTAAACTATAGTCTTAGTTCAGCTAAAGCTCATGCTGCAGCAAAATTCATCTGGGTCATTTATAAAATGTTTTCGCGTAGTTTGTGTTGCATTGTATTGTGTAGTTCAACCATTCATTTCGTACTATAAAAAAACTATTTCATATTGTACTGTCATATTGTCTTGATTTTACAGTCAAAACGTCTGAGGAAAATAACAATCACTCAAATTTGAGCTTTTGTAAGTTTGTCTTACCTATTAAGTTATTGATAATTGACAGCATTGGTCTGCATGTGCTGCAAAACATTGACATCTGGGTCCTCTATTTATTCCATTTCTTATATAGTATCTTCCTAAATTTCAGATGTATTCCATTGCTTAAATGAGTTAATCTCCACCGGCATTTTAGTTTTTCTTTTGACTGAGCTGAGTTCTTGTGAATTTGCAGTTGGAGCGAATTGTGGGAACGTCTGCTGCACAAAGGTTGATTTCTTCAGACAAGAGCATGTTTGTCTTCTGCTGATGTAGGTGAGTGTTTGAAAGCCTACCAAAAAATTTGAAACACGAGATGAGACGAGCTGGCACCATACGCCCTAAGCGGCAATTTTTTTAGATCTGTTGTAATGATTTTTTAAGAAGCTCTTCCAGTGGATTATATAACAGGCAATCGCTTTCGAGATCCCCTTGTTTGCGTTTAATGTTTTGCAGTAGTGTTTTTTGAAATTTTGTTGATGTCTTCTGCTGATTTTTTATGAAAGGCGGAAAAAAAAGGCTGCTCGATTGATGCACTGTTTGTGTTTACTGTAAGAAACTTAAATATGTCCGGTTCAGGCATCAATGACCAGCTCTCTTTTTTTTCAGCCGAGCTAAGATTACGCTAAGTGGTTTTATGTTGATTGGATTCATATACTTGTACATTGAGCAGAACTAAAGCTCGTTCGATCAGGGTTGGTTTAGCTGTAGATAGATGAATAACATAACAGGGTACTATTTCCTACCCATTCAAGACGGAAAAATGGTTGGCACTTTATTTACAGTCCCCGTTCCGAGTGAGAGTTTGGTAGATCCTTATATGCTAGTCATATGTAAAGGGGTTCTGCCTACCCTTTCTCTACCTTTTTAAGGTCCCCTTTACCCTCCTTTATACATATACTTATAGTCCTGTTGCTCCTCTAAGCCGGACTACTACTTTACATGATCTCTTCCTCTTTTCATTCTCTTTCTTTTTGTCCTCTTTTCTCTTCTCATTCGTACATCTTTCTTCTTCTTTAACGATTTAACTTTGCAAATACATTTTCTGATGCAGTTATACTGTAATGATACGTCGGGACCCGACTTTGCAAATCTAGACCCTCTGTGTATTCTGAACTAGTCCAAAGATCAATAGCTAGTTCACACAGTATCAACATTGATGAAATCATATCCATGGAACAAAACAGCTAAGAATAAGCAAACTTAATTAAATAGTAACAACCGACCTTATGGTCAAGGTTTTACAATTTCTGCTACGCAGGGCTTAACGACAAAAAATAATCTTGCAACGGAAGAAACACATGTGATAGCCATCCGATATGCCCACAAGCAATCGAGTGGAGAACGCACCCTAGTTCGCATAGTCCTCGAAGTACTCGTAGAATTCGGTGTTCCCAGGGCCTTTTTGGATGATTGATCAAGAAATGGTGTAAAGCCAGGAGTACATGAAGTACTTAGCAAGTCATAGGGAAATGTATGCAAATAGTATTCATGCAAGGCTTGAAAAGATTACATACATAAGTAAACAAGTACTTTGAAAGAACTAGTGAACTACTCGTTCACTTCCCAACCATTCCACCAATCACGATTTTTAGATAAAATCTATTTCCCATGTGAAATCACCAGGCATTGTCCATAACCAATGACATGGCTATTCGAATAGTTTGTAACACTCTGGAGAGGTTGTACTACTTTACCCACAAGACATGATCATCTCATATTGCCACGCGATTAACACACTTCCTTGAGTGTGCGGCGAAAAGATCATGACAAGGCCTTTACAAAGCTTTGTTGTGACCCAGTTCTGCTCGCTAAGGTTTCGCCTCCATCCGACCCCCTCTTGCGCCTAGTGTGAATGTCTATCCCAAACACACTTCAACCTAAACAGAACTAAATCAAAATATTAATAATTAATCAGGCAGGTCCATCCTATAATGGACATATGATTGTACGATAGGGCCCAGATCAATGACGCATAAGATTAAGTCCTTAGTGGCTACTCAGGTGAAACAACCTCATCCAAAATGTGCTTCCCGCACCCCCTTTACTGCACAAGCATTCGCCTAAGTATAAAATTAATTTTTGTTTAACCAGGTTCAATGGCATCCCCTGCCATGGCACAACAAATTTTATTAATAGTGGCTACCCGCCACAATTCCATATATAGTTAAGTCAATTTTTTCATAATAAACATGATGAAGGAACCCATCGCACAACTAAAGCATGACTAAGCATAGCTTCGATTCCCATGTTGGGTATTAAAATATGACCAACTAAAATTACCCATCCTATGGTATTCAAGAATGTATGTCATTCACAATTATTCAAGGTGGCATACTATCAAGTAGGTATTTAGCTAGTACTGAAAACATTTAATATAAACTAGCAATGCATATTACTTTAGAACAATATACTTTTATAAAATGGGTTCAATATGATCAAAAGTCTACGAGTTGCCTTCGTTGAAGTGGGAGTTTGACGCTTCCTGTTGGTCCAAACTGGCATCGGCGACGTCAGAATCTACACGTGCAAATAGAGAAGGACAAACAACCAAATAAATAAAAAAATTAAAATAAAATCACAAAAATATAAAATATATACTGGAAGGAAAGTTATGATTTTAGATGAATTTAAAAAAGAATTAATGAATTCGGAGTTCGTATGAGGGAGAACGAACATCTAGAAGATCGAACGGATTGGAAAGTGCAAAATTGTAAAACCGAACGAACATCTTATTTTTGGCTGATTTTTTTGGATATATGTGAGTGTATGACATGTGGGACCTGGCTGTCAATGAGTAGAAATTTTTTTCTAATAGAGTATGACAAGTGGGCCCCGCTTGTCATTGACTAAAGGCAAAATATGGCCAAGAGCTAAGGGAAAAGAGTAAAGGCATTGCTCAGGATTTGAACACATGACCTTAAGTATTCATGCAAGGAGACTTACCACCAGGCTACATTATTACGTGTAATAATAACTCAATGTCAAAAAGATTAAGCAAAGAAAGGAGTTTCTCTATTTAAAGAGCAACAGAGTAGCAGCATGCACAGGTGCTCGAGCGCTCTCTGGCCGGGGCAGCTCACCAGCGTGGGAAGGAAGGAGCTGCGCGACCGATGGGAGAAAGGGGGTCCGCAAGGGCCCGAGGTACGGATGGTCAGTTGTCGTGCGACGAACGACAGCCGATGACATGGGGTTCGCGTGGTCAATACGGGCGGAGCGGCTCGCGTGGGGTTCCGCCAAATCGGCGATGTTTCCATAGGAAATAAAGGGTGCATGAGGTGGCTAGAGACATGGTGAACGAGATGGTGAAGTTGGTTTGGCTCGAGAGTGTCCAAGGATGGCCTGTGACGATGATGACATCCAGCACGGTGAAGGCGCATGGTGGTGGAGCTCCTCGACCAACCATTGAGGGAGCTGAGTTATGGGTTGCGTTGAGGGGATGGAGGGGATGCTCTCGGTTCAAGGAATCAAGAAAACGCTCACCGAGTATGACGAATTGACGGTGGAAGTCGAAAACGGCTGATTCCGTGAAAAATTCAATTCCTGTCAATTGGCTGCACGAAAAATCAAATAAAAACGGTGGATAAGTTGCTTGGGTGCTAAGACAGGAGATGATGTGAGTGAAAGTTGAAAAATTTCACCGAAATGAGGAATACACAAATCGACTATGATGGCCGACGTTCGGGAAAAAGAGAAATTCATCACTGTCGGAGCTCCGAAGGTTCTAAGATTTTGAGGGAATGTAAAGGGATAGAAGAGGTGTTGGTGTGCCAGTTTATAGCCTCTCTTATGATTTGAATCACCATGAACGCGAGTGGTTTCGGGAGATGGTTCAGTTTTAGAAAACTGATGAATAAAATGGGAAAGAAAGTATTGATGGAATGTGGTAACAGCCGCATTGACTCCTGTGATGAAAGCACAGTGTTGATGGGCTCGTAGTGCTTCAGATGGATTTAAATTCGGGTGCTTGAATAGGGAGATAGGAAAAAGAAAGAGGGGCTATTGGTTTTCAGTTCAGACGACACAACGCGGAGAAACAACATCTCGAGGAAGGAAATGAAGTGGCAAGGCTTAACGAATAAAAGAGAGGGAGAGGGACAAAAAAATCAAGAAAGAAGAAAAGGCAACCTACCAGCTAGCAAGAGCACTGCTTGGATGGGTGACCACCGGGAAGTGCTTTTTTTATGAGAAGGAGAGAAGTGCCAAGAGAAAAAAAGATTGGACCCAGAAAAATTCGAACGGATATTTTTCTGAAGATTTGAATTTTTAGAATTGGAATTTGAATTTGGGAATTCAGATTGGAATCGAGATTTTGGTATTTTCATCCAGTATTACTCAAATAATCCAAGTAAAATACCGCAAAAATTAAATAATTTATTTGGAATTATTTTTTTTTAAAGATGGCAAATTTTGGGATGTTACTTGATATAGAAAGTAATTTGTACATTTGACATAACTATATTTATGATCAAGAGTTAGCTTGCCTGAGTAATAGTAAGTGTTGGAATCAACGGTAACTTGCTCTGCTACTGAGTATGACTTCCACAGTGCACACGACTTAGGTCGCTACGACCATTCTCACGACCACGGCCACTTCGACTACACAATGGCACCACGGCCACGCACATAGGCACCATGACCATGGCACTACGACTACACACAGGCGCCACGACCACACACACAGGCGCCACGGCTACAGTGCTACAATCACTCTCACAACCACGAGTATTTGATTACGACCTCGAGCACTCGACTACGACCGCAAGCACTCAACTACGACCATGAGTACTCGAACACTCGGGAATCATTGTACTCGATCATGACTATGACTACGAATGTGCTACAAGATTAACCCAACACAGGAGGAGGCATCGCGGGGGTAGGGTTAGGGTGGGTGAGGGAAGGGGGAGCAGATTTTTGGAAGGGGAGGGGAGGGAAGCGTGGGGTGCGGTGCCTACGGGTTTGGATCTTTGGATTGACAATGGACAGCTGGATTTTAAGTGGATGAATGATGACAGATGAACCATCACCGACTTCTGCCCCTAGTGTCGAAGAATCGAAGCCCATCAAGACACAACCAAAAGCCCATAGCCTAACACTTGGACACGCTCCTCTCAATCTCTCCCTCTTGAACCTGACCGGTCACCGCCGCCGCCTCAGCGCGTCCCTCCTCCTTAAACCTTACTTCTTCTGCGGTGCCCCTCTCCACCGACTCCGAGGCATCGCGGAACACCCCAATTCGCCGGCCAATGGGAAATTCAAAGCCCGTCTTCGCCACTGCTGCTCCTTGAGGTACGAAAGCCTGGCCATCCAATCCTACCGTCGTCTTTTGTCGGAAACTTCGAATCTGCATCTTACTTGCTCTCCTCTCTTCTTTTTACTATCGCTTTGGTCTCAGGGAAAAAGAGGCTGGCGAAGAGGACAAGGCCTACGAAGCAAGGAGCTGAGTTGCACGAGGAGAAGCCCAAAAGGCGGGATTTACGGCAATCTGCCCGTAGTGGCGTCGCTAGATTCTGGTTCAGGTTCGGTTCTTGTTGCGTGTTAATCATTTCTCTACAGCAAATAGTGGTGGTGTAGCATTAGTAGAATAGGCATTAATGGGTAGTACGACGAATTGGTCGTGGAACCAGGGGTTTTGTGGGATTGGATACGAGGGGTTTAATGATGAGGCTTTGGGTGATGTATGAGTCACAGAGGAAAATGACAATTCAATACCGGGTTCAAGTAGTTCATCTTATACTTAGAAGATGAGGTACTGTAGTAGTGTAGTGCTATGTATCTGGATACACGTTCATTAAAGAAAGTCTTTTTTTGGAAAGTCCTACCATTGGAGCTCGTGGTTTAGGATTCCAAGTAAGTATGTAGCTGTCTTAGATATCGAAGATTTGCTGCATGAAAATTTTGCTTTTCGTAGTTATTCCTAAGGTCTTAACTATCTTACTTGGGAAATTTAGGCATTTTTCAAGCGTTGTACTTTTGTGGTGGCTTGTATTTTTGCATGTTTCTATGGGTATTTTTGGCTTATGCATGACCAACCCTTTGCATCTAATTACACAAAAGGCAAGTTGCTAGCATTGGTTTGCCCAGCCAAGTGTTCTATGAGGAGGTTACTAATACTACAATTGTTGTTTCTGAAGACATTATGACTGGGTCAAAATATTCTTTGCATAATGATGTGCAAGTTGGAGTGAAAATAGAGCCGGATTCGATCGGATTATACGGCTACCAAATCTGGATTTGTCTAATCCTGATACTTAATACCCAAATCCGAATAGAAAACAGATCCAACTTCGGATGTTGAACTGGCAAAGTCCTGGATGTTGGATGCGAATCCGGTATGGCCTAACGCAGATTCAACGCTGGATATCTAAATAAGATCCAGATTTGGAGTCAGATATCCGGGTTATATCCAGATTTGGCTGATATAATAGCAATAGCTAGTTAATACATATCTTTTGCATTTGATCTCCAAATTGGGCATATTATATATGCATTTCGATCATCTCAATGAGCCTGTCGTCATGGTGGAACTCTAATTTGGCATTTCATGATTTCATTTGGCACATCCCCCAATAAAGCTTCATGCATGCTCTTTTTAGCCAAATTTGATATGTTTATTACCGATTTATTTGTAATATATCTAAAATTAGTCAGGATTAGTAGCAAAATGGCACTAATGATCAATGATTACATGATAAACTAGAGGATATGGGGCATAAATATTACTACAAAATTGGTGTCAATTTGCTAAACTTCATTGTGCCGTAGGATATAAAGCTGTTCTCAGAAACTGTATTATACAAATATGTGAGATGAATGATTCATTTGTTGCTGTCAATATTTACTGCGTAGTTACATATTAGAGTCAGCTATTTATCAATTTAAATTGTTAAAACAATTTGGTGCCATGTTTTTAAATAGAAGAGGCCATGAATAATTATTGTAATCCAAAAAATAGTCGAATCCGATCCAATTTTGTGTATAGTCCAATCCAATTCATATCTAAAATTTGTCCGGTCTATATTCGTATCCGACGTTTGTTCAATTCATATTCGAATTCAAGAAAAATATATGGATACGAATATCGTTTGAGCACTATTCGATCCGTTTTCACCCCTATGTGCAAGTTGACCATCAGACCTTTTTTGATTTCTCGATGCTTTCTTTCTTCATGCAGTAAAATAGTTCAGCTTGCATCTATTGTTACTGAACTTGAGCACTGCATGCAGCTGAAATCTTAAGTATTGAATCTGGGGTAGTGGAGGCTGCTCAATGTGAGAAACAATCCAATGGGAGCTTTCAAAGCCTAGAGCAGAGCGATGAAAATGACTTAGAAGATGAGTACAACGTTTCCACTGAGAATGAGGCACATGATATGATAAACAATAAAAATGGTGATTTTGAGTAAAGGGAAATTTCATGGTTGGTACTATTTATACTATACTCTTCACATCCTTTTGCTGCATTGACTAGGAGGGTTAATGACTGTATTGCGAAACTGATTCGAGACTATCCGAACAAGTAGTATATTTTTTATATGATATATCAACCATTCTTTCTTTTTTGGTTACGCCTCCATCTTTGTCCTAGATGGTTAGCTTTCATAATGCTTTGCTCAACGTTGCCAGTTTACTATATTTTTGGTCCAGTAGTAACACAGTTTTGCTAGTTAATTTTGTATGATCTTTCCCAATTAATGGTTAGAGATCTTTTATCATGATTGAAATAATTTGTTCTATTGCCATTTTGATATGAGGAAATTTGTCTTTGATTTTTTTAATTGTGGAAAAGTAACTACGCAAGCACTTTTCTTGAAAAATTCCATATATTCTTATCGATTAGCACCAGTTAAAAAGGATGTCTATCCTAGCCCTTTGTTTTCCATTTTCTTTTCTCGATACATGATCTTTTCTTATAATTATTTATAACACCATTACACCACCCTCTCTTTTGTATATTCCAGTTCATTTCATCATCATGTTAGTCACATCATAACAAATGAAGAAGTCAATACACTAAAGAAGCAGAAGCATAAATTTAATTGAAAGATGCCTGTGAAGGACATTCCAAAATCCAAATGGGTTGGAACAGGTGAAAAATGCAGTTACTTTGTGGAATTACATCTTGATGAGTTATTAAATAAAACACAAGTAATGTATTTTCAATTTATATGCTTAGTCAATGATCGTGCAAAACAGCACACCCGCAAGTGAACGGGTTACCGCTAAGATAGCAGCAAGTGTCGTGTTCGCCTCAGGGACTAGACTACTGACGACATAGCACCAAACCAAAGCTAAGTCGAGCGAACAGGTGAAATAAAAGGGGAAACTGAAAATCCTAGAGAGACTACAGGACTGAGAAAGAGAGAAGCAGAAAGGCGACGAGTAGCAAGAAAGGACAGAGGTAAGAGAGAAGGAATGTGAGATTATATTACTAGTAGATAGAAGCAATTGGGGGCTAAGGGAGACTGCTAGGGAGAGAAGAGAGGGAAGAGCAAAGGAGAGAGGAGAGGAAGACGAGGGAGGAGATTCGAGGATGGGACGAGACGACGACTAACACTAATCTACGACTAAAACTACCACTACCCCTTCCTAACTAGCAAGTAACAAACAAGGTGATTACGAAAAAATAAAATAAATCTAATTTAAGCAAGACATAGAGCAGTATATCTACACTAATATTTTTGGTCTTTTCAATTTACTATTGGCACTAACAGAGTAGTTACTGAAAATTAAATCTAACTAACAGAAACTAATCTAATAATAAAACTTCTAGCAAAATAAAACATAAAGTCTACAGCTACTCAAACTCGTGACAATAAATTAGACAAGGGAAAGAACAATACTAGCATTGCATCTAAAAGCATTAACACAAGAGAATTCTAAATCTAAACTACTTGTTAGCTACTAGATCAAACATGCAGAATCAAGCAATTTAAACAAAAGACAGAAATTATAAACCGAGATATGAGATCATAGCGAGTATCACTACAAAATCTATGCTATCATTCAACCTCATCACAAGATATATATAACAGACTTTCAGACATTCAGAAATTACTCGTAGCACTTGCATAAGAAATAGCAGCAAAAATAATACGAAGTGTAGGAATATTAAACCAAAGCGAAGAAATAAAAGCAGTTGTTGTAGAATGTCTGTAGAGGAAGTAGTGAAGAGGTAGCAGATGTGCAGCAGATGTAGTGGTAGAAGAGCAGCAGGGCATCGGCCAGAAGAAGTAATAGGGCTTCACATTCAGCAGGAACTTCGGATCCTCATGGCATCAAATCACCAACAGCAGCAGTTGGGGCTGGCTATCGGCAGCAGCATAACATGCAAAATCACAGCAGCAGTTTTGAAGCTGTTGAGCAGCAGCGAAGCACCAACAGGGACTCGGCACCAAGAACCAATAGCAGCAGCCGGCAGAGGAAAATAGCAACATGGTGCAGCATTCAATCAGCAGCAATACTCAGCACAGGAAAATCACAACAGCTGCAGCAAATCTGGTCGTCCAGCAGGAAGTAATAGCAGTACTCGGCCAGCAGCGACTCTGTGTTGATGAAGCAGGGAGCACTCGGTTGCCAGGAAGAACAACAGGGATGCAGCTCCACTAGGTCGGCAGTAGAGGGACAGCAGCAGATGTAGCAGTCGGCAGCAGGTAGTACACGGAATCCAGCAGCAAACAGCAACAGCCGTCGGCAGCATCACACAGCAGGGAAAGGAGCAGATCTGGCGGCAAGAAATCAGCAGGAGGGAGGACTTCGGCAGCAGATGAAAGGAGAAGCGGCAGTGCAGATCCGGAGCAGCCCAGAAGAAAGCAGCACGGGGGAGCAGGGACTCGGCTCTGGACGGCGCAGGAGGAAATCTGGAGGGAGATGGTGCTATTGTTGGGGTTTTCGGCTGTGAGAAGATGGAGTGGTGAATGGAGTTTCTGTGAGGAGCAATGGGGGAATGGGCTTGGGATCTGAAGGGAGTGGAGGTGCTCGGCGACCAGGGCTAGGGAAGAGATGGGGATGGAGTAGGAGGCATGGTGGGGAAGAAGATGCGCAGGAGGAGAAAGATGAATGGGGAGTGTGTGGCGGCTAGATGGGTGTGGTTGTTCTCTCCTGGTTGCAATGCTCTCTCACTCTTTTATATGGAGCTCAAGAAACCCTAATGCCTTGGTTGTTCTTCTCATTTTTTAACCCTAACTCCATTCCAATGTGTTGATCTTCGCTTTGATCCTTTGCTTCTTCCAATTTTTGATTATTTGTAGATTTTGCGTCTTGTTCGCGCCGACCTGTAAATAATTTTCCTAACAATGTAAACAGTCCAAGTAGGGTGCAAATATATATATGATTGATGAATTTATGCCCAATTTGTGCTACTCGCAGCAGGGTAATGATATAAAAATAATTTGCAATATGATGAACATCATACCCCCAAGTTTAAACATTTGATTGTCCTCAAGCAAATAGTATGATGAAATCGAACCCGGACAACTAAAAGTAATCAAGCTTTAAAGATCTTAAGTAAATTCATGAAGCAAGTTAATAAGCACTTCTCATTAAACATGAGATTATCTAATTGAGTTTGTGAACTATCCAAGATGAGAACAAATGTTCTAGCAAAGGTATCAAAGTGATACTATAGTCTTTGACCAAATCAAGTCACACATAAGTGTTGAATTGCATTAAGTGATCACATGAATCCAACCAAAATTGAAAAGCATCGAGAGTAGGTATAACATCTAAAATGAGCATATCAAAGGTTCGTGCTAAGACATTTTACTATTTGAGATAATGATACTAATACTTGCATGATATTTATGAAAAAGTCCACACTTGAGCCATGATACCATTTTTTTTCTTTTTAGCAAATTTTTAAACACACACAATGGGCACAAGTGCCACTTATTCCAACTCTTGGGCAAAATTGCCGCTTATTCAAACGATGTGACATAGTCACTTATTTAACACACTCACACAATGAAGTAAATTTTTTTCTTTCTTTTAAGATTAAGCATCGCTAACCGGTTTTCATTAATGCTAAGTAACACGTGTCCCGGGACATGGATACCTAGATAATTCAACCAAGTTATTGGATCAAGATAGGACTACCTCTTTCACAAACTTTTCATTCAAGCAAAGTATCAATATTTAGAATAAAGTAATATGCCGAAGCATGAATTCTAATATATGATCATTCAAGAGGCGATAACTAGAATCAATTCAATCCTCAAATGGTAGAGATTCATGTGTAACTTGCAATGAATTAAATGCTATAGGATCACAAGATTTCTAAGCAATCAAGGATAATCATCAAGATTCAACTCTCAAATTGGCTCAATTAATTAATTTTCAGTTCGCTCATTTTAGAATGACCCATGGTAATGATCTTAAATGCCCAAAATGTACATCAAGAACACTATGGCAGCACAAACTAATAATCTGGACAGCAACATGTCATCAACAAAAACATAGCATTAAGCATAGGAATGGCCATGAATCATCACTACACATCCATCTACTTTTCTGCCCACATGCTACAGATTCATTCATACACAAAAAAGGTTCAACTTTATTATCCACATGCTAAAGAATCATCCATACACAACTAATTCTTTCCCCCAAGCTTGAATTGAACATTCACTCAAGAATAGACATGTAAGGGTTAGAAACAGCTCACGGGGTGCAAAAGATGAATAAAGCGGTTCCACATCATCCCAAGAGCTTCCTATCATGCTTGGATGATAATTTAACATGTACCTGAAAGAGAAAAACACTAAAGAAAGCAGTAAAATGCTCAGGTTACCTCCTGAGAAGCGCTTGTTTAAGGTCTTTAGCTTGACCACCAAATAATCATTATGGAGGCTCAAAAGAAAGAGGAGGGTCAAGGTCAGGACTCAATTCATTTTCAAATCTGCCCTCATTTAAAACAGGAAATGGCTCTCCAACAAAATAATGTTTCAATCTTTGCCCATTTACCTTGAAAGTACCCCCTGATTGACTCTCAACCTCATAAGCTCCACCATTAAGCACTTTCTTGACTACACAAGGTCCAAACCATCTCGACTTAAACTTTCCAGGGAACAAGTGGAACCTAGAGTCAAAGACCAAAACAAGCTCTCCAGGATGAAAGTCACGCCTCAAGATGCGCCGGTCATGGACCTTCTTAGCTCTCTCCTTGTAAATCCTTGAGCTCTCATAAGCATCTAGCCTCAACTCATCTAGCTCACTAAGCTGCAACTTCCTATGCTTTCCCGCTAAACCCATGTCTAAATTAAGCTTCCTAATTGCCCAATGGGCCCTATACTCAAGCTCAACTGGAAGATGACAAGCTTTACCATAAACCAACCTAAAGGGAGACATGTCAATAGGGGTTTTGTAAGCTATCCTATAAGCCCATAATGCATCGGGAAGCTTAAGAGACCAATCGGTCCTAGATTTGGATACAATCTTCTCTAGGATTTACTTTATCTCTCTATTGGAAACTTCCACTTGCCCATTGGCTTGAGGATGATAAGGAGTGGTGACTCTATGATTATGGACCCCATACTTAGCTACAAGGGCTTCAAATTGATTATGATTAAAATGGATCCGCCATCACTAATCACAACATGGGGCACTCCAAATCTAGGGAAGATGATTTGACGAAAGAAGCGGCATACAGATTTTGAATCTGCATGCACAGTGGGGATGGCCTCAACCCACTTGGACACATAGTCCACTGCCACCAGAATGTGCTTATACCCTTGAGAGGAGGGTAATGGTCCAATGAAGTCAACTCCCCAAACATCAAAGATCTCCACCTCAAGGATACCATGCTGAGGCATCTCATGGTGCTTAGAAATGTTCCCTACACGCTAACAGGGATCACAAGACTGAATGTACGCATGGATATCCTTGAACATGGTGGGCCAATAAAATCCAGCTTGGAGCACCTTAGCCTGGGTCTTAGAAGTGCTCGCATGACCACCATAGGGAGCAGAATGGCAATGATAAATCACACTATGAACTTCCTCCTGAGGAAGGCAACGTTGGACAACCCCATCTAAACAGTGACGATATAAATATGGGTCATCCCAAAAGAATTGACGTGCCTCATGAATGAACTTCCTACGCTGCTGGTAGGAGAGTCCAGGAGGGATAGTGTTGCAAACTAAAAAGTTCACAATATCTGCATACCAAGGTGTGCGAGACTGAACATGTGAAATCTCCAACAAATGGTCTCCAAGAAGAGAATCATCAATAAGAGGACTGCAGGTAGAATCAGAATGTGGCAATCTGGAGAGATGGTCAGCCACCAAGTTCTCAGCCCCTTTCTTATCTCTAATTTCCACATCAAATTCTTGTAGCAAGCGAATCCAGCGAATGAGGCGAGGCTTAGCATCCTTTTTACTCAAAAGATACCTAATGGCTGCATGATCTGAGAACACTATGCATTTGGAACCAACAAGGTAAGGTCTGAATTTGTCAAAGGCAAATACTATAGCTAGCAACTCTTTCTCAGTTGTTGTGTAGTTAATCTGAGTGTCATTTAGAGTTCTACTAGCATAGTAAATGACATGAAGTGCCTTACCATGCCGCTGCCCTAAAACAGCTCCTAATGCACAGTCACTTGCATCACACATGAGCTTAAAAGGCAAGTCCCAATCAGGAGGTTGCACAATGGGTGCGGAGGTGAGAGCAACTTTGAGCTTGCAGAATGCATCCATGCAAGCCTCATCAAAGACAAAGGGCACATCACAGCTCAAGAGATGAGTGAGGGGTCGTGCAATCTTGGAAAAATCTTTAATGAATCTGCGGTAGAAGCCCGCATGTCCCAAGAAACTGCGAATACCCTTCACATTCACTGGAGGGGGCAAGCGTTCAATCACCTCTAGTTTTGCTCTATCAACCTCAATGCCACGAGAAGAGACTAAATGTCCAAGGACTATCCCCTCTCGAACCAGAAAATGACATTTTTCCCAATTGAGGACCGAATTGGACTCAAGGCATCGCTGGAAGACAGTCTCAAGATTAGTCAAACAGCTCTCAAAGGTCTGACCATAGACTGTGAAATCATCCATGAAGACCTCCATGATTTTCTCAATGAGATCAGTGAAAATGGACATGACACAACGCTGAAAGGTCCCAGGAGCATTACAAAGACCAAATGGCAACCGCCGATACACAAAGGTACCATAGGGACAAGTGAATGTGGTCTTATCCTGATCTGATGGGTGAATAGGAATTTGCAAGAAGCCTGAATACCCATCAAGATAACAGAAGTAAGAATGGCGGGTCAACTCTCAAGCATCTGATCGATGAAAGGCAAAGGGAAATGATCTTTGCGAGTGGCCTTGTTAAGCTTTCTATAGTCAGTACACATGCACCATCCCGTGGTGGTCCTGGTGGGAATCAAATCACCTCTCTCATTAGCGACCACTGTCATGTCTCCTTTCTTAGGCACAACATGAATGGGACTGACCCACTGACTATCAGAGATGGGATAAATGATGTTAGCATCAAGAAGCTTCAAAATTTCTTTCTTGACAACCTCCTGCAAGTGAGGATTAAGCCTACGCTGGTGCTCGCGAGTAGGCTTAGCATCGTCCTCAAGATGAATACGATGCATGCAGGTCGAAGGATTAATACCCTTCATGTCGTCAATCGAGTATCCAATGACAGCTCGATAACGATGAAGGATCTCAATGAGCTGGGCAGCCTCTGGAGGAGTCAAGTGATCACTCACAATGATTGGATATGTCTGGTCAGGTCTAAGAAACTCATACCTCAGATGCTCAGGGAGAGGTTTCAGCTCTACCCTTGGGACTGAAGATGGCCTAAGGTCATGAGCGAGAGAAGACTCTGGAGGAGCATCAATGAGTGAAACAAGAGAGGGATCTACAGCAATGCACTCATCGTGCAAAGTGGAAACCTCATCCTCAAATGATGATGCATCCTCAACCTCGTCATATGCCTCAGCAGTACACGTGTCAATCACATCTAAAGAAAAGCACTGATCTGGGCAATGAGGAAGGTGGGTGGGATGCCTCATATCAAAGGAGATCTTCTCTTGACCAAACTGAAGAGTGAGCTTGGCATCTTTGACATCGACGACAGCTCCTGCAGTAGCTAGAAATGGCCTCCCAAGAATGATTGGATCACTTTTATCTTCTATTTCCAGGACAACAAAGTCAACCGGAAAGGCAAAGGTACCAATCATTACAGGGACATCGGCTAGAATGCCAGCGGGATGACGAAAAGAGCAATCAGCCAGCTGCAAGGTCATGACTGTCGGCTGAAGGTCACCCAATGGAAGTGCATCACAAACAGAGAGAGGAAGGACGCTGACACTCGAGCCTAAGTCACAAAGAGCTCGAAAGTTCTTGGAGCCGATGAGACATGGAAGACAGAAGCTCTCGGGATCCTCTAACTTAGGAGGTAGCTTGTTTTGAATTATTGCACTACACTCATTAGTAAGAGTGACAACCTCATGCCCATCCATACTCCGCTTCTTGGTAATCAACTCTTTGAAGAATTTTGCATACATCGGCACATGCAGGACAGCATCAAGGATAGGAATGGTGATCTGAACATCCTTCATCATTTCTAGAAACTTTGCAAATTTCTTGTCCTCATTCGACTTCTCAAGATGCTCAGGAAATGGCATCTTGAGTTTAGCCGAAGGGATAGCAGGAGAAGTGGATGATGAGGGAATGTCCTGAGCTGGTGCCGGTGTAGAAGAGCTAGACTGGTGCACATCCTGCTGTGGAGGAGTCAGAGGTCAGATCTTGCCCTAAAAACAGGAGGTACATACGCGGGTGGCGTAGGAAGAATAGGATCAGTAGTAGCCTTGCCACTCCTGGTGGTGATAGCTCCACAGTGGCTGCGAGGATTAACCTCAGGCTGCGCAGGAAGCTTCCCATGATTGCTGGATGAAACCTGGGATACTTGCATGCTCTCCACGCGACTAGTCAAATCACTCAACTGCTTCTTCGCATCATTATATTGAGCATCCATCTTGGACATATGCGAAGCTAGCAGTTGCTCAATCCTGGACAACTAATCTGACTGAGAGGCGGGAGGAGGCGGATGTGGCACATGCATCATAGGCTGCTGATATGAAGCATGTGGGGGAGCTTGCTGCGGCCTAAAGCCTTGTGCCGAAGCACCAGCAGGAAAAGATGGGACATTAGGGTTTGGGCTCTTGTATGACAGGTTCGGATGCTGACGCCATCCAGGATTATAAGTCTGAGAATATGCCCCATGCGACTGAGCATAGTTGACCTCAGATGATGCAGATATGGAAGTCAGTGGGCACTCAACTGGAGTGTGTCCCTGAGATCCACAAATCTGACATACCGAGGCAACATGTGCTGAGGATGGTGGCATGAACTGAGCCATCTGACGGGTCAGAATCTGAACCTGGGCAGCTAAAGCATCATGAGGACTCACCTCATAAATTCCAGGGCGAGGAGTAGAGGCTCTCTCACTAGACCACTGGAAATAGTGGGAGGACATACTCTCAATCAAAGTGAAAGCCTCATCGAGGGTCTTGTTCATTATACCTCCCCCAGCTGCAGAATCTACGAAGGCTCTAGTGCTGTGGGTAAGTCCCTTGTAAAAGATCTGAAGCACTAGCCATCTCTCAAGACCATGGTGAGGACACATCCTAAGCAGGGTCTGATACCTCTGCCAGGCATCATACAAACTCTCACCCTCATACTGTGAGAACCTCGTGATCTAATCACGCACCTCAGCTGCCTTAGAGGGTGGGAAATACCACTCTAAAAAGGCCTGAATGAGATGGTCCCACGTATCCTTCAGGTGAACAGGGAGAGAATTTAACCAGGTCTTAGCGCCATCTCGTAAAGAGAAAGGAAACAACAAGAGTCTGATGGCGTCTGTCGACACTCCATTACACTTCAAGGTATTGCAATACTCGAGGAATGTGCGAATGTGCTCATTGGGGTCCTCCGTGGGAGAACCACCAAAGCGAGTCTGCTGTACCATGGTAATGAGTGCGGGCTTAAGCTCAAAGTTGTTCGCCTGAATGACAGGTTGAACAATACCAGGGGCGATGCTCTGATCTCTAGGGATCCAAAGGTCCCGGAGAAGAGGCGGAAGGTCCTGATCACCCATGGCTTCTGGCTGGGGAATCGGATTCTCTCTCAAAAGTCTCCGAAATGTGCGCTCAATCTCAGGATCAAGAGGAGTCAAGGAATGATCTCCACTCCTGAGCATGAGCCGAGAGATCGAACATAAAGGGGGGAGGGAAGAAAAACTAAGAAATGGCTTAGTCTATGGTCTAATGCGATCACCAATATCTAGTCCCCGGCAATGGCGCCAATTTCTTGATCGTGCAAAACTGCACACCCGCAAGTGAACGGGTTGCCGCTAAGATAGCAGCGAGTGTCGTGTTCGCCTCAGGGACTAGACTACTAGCGACATAGCACCAAACCAAAGCTAAGTCGAGCAAACAGGTGAAATGAAAGGGGAAACTGAAAATCCTAGAGAGACTACAGGACTGAGAAAGAGAGAAGCAGAAAGGCGGCGAGTAGCAAGAAAGGACAGAGGTAAGAGAGAAGAAGGAAGGTGAGGTTATATTACGAGTAGATAGAAGCAATTGGGGGCTAAGGGAGACTGCTAGGGAGAGAAGAGAGGGAAGAGCAAAGGAGAGAAAAGAGAGGAAGACGAGGGAGGAGATTCGAGGATGGGACGAGACGACGACTAACACTAATCTACGACTAAAACTACCACTACCCCTTCCTAACTAGCAAGTAACAAACAAGGCGATTACGAAAAAATAAAATAAATTTAACTTAAGCATGACATAGAGCAGTATATCTACACTAATGTTTTTGGTCTTTTCAATTTACTATTGGAACTAACAGAGCAGTTACTGAAAATTAAATCTAACTAACAGAAACTAATCTAATAATAAAACTTCTAGCAAAATAAAACATAAAGTCTACAGCTACTCAAACTCGTGACATTAAATTAGACAAGGGAAAGATCAATACTAGCATTGCATCTAAAAGCATTAACAGAAGAGAATTCTAAATCTAAACTACTAGTTAGCTACTGGATCAAACATGCAGAATCAAGCAATTTAAACAGAAGACAGAAATTATAAAACGACAGATGAGATCATAGCGAGTATCACTACAAAATCTATGCAATCATTCAACCTCATCACAAGATATATATAAGAAACTTTCAGACATTCAGAAATTACTCGTAGCACTTGCATAAGAAATAGCAGCAAAAATAATACAAATTGTAGGAATATTAAACCAAAGCGAAGAAATAAAAGCAGTTGTTGTAGAATGTCTGTAGAGGAAGCAGTTAAGAGGTAGCAGATGTAGTGGTAGAAGAGCAGCAGGGGATCAGCCAGAAGAAGTAGTAGGGCTTCACATTCAGCAGGAACTTCGGATCCTCATGGCATCAAATCACCAACAGCAGCAGTTGGGGCTGGCTATCGGCAGCAGCATAACATGCAAAATCACAGCAGCAGTTTTGAAGCTGTTGAGCAGCAGCGAAGCACCAATAGGGACTCAGCACCAAGAACCAATAGCAGCAGCCGGCAGAGGAAAATAGCAACATGGTGCAGCATTCAATCAGCAGCAATACTCAGCAGAGGAAAATCACAACAGCTGCAGCAAATCTGGTCGGCCAGCAGGAAGTAATAGCAGTACTCGGCCAGCAGCGACTCTGTGTTGATGAAGCAGGGAGCACTCGGTTGCCAGGAAGAACAACAGGGATGCAGCTCCACTCGGTCGGCAGTAGAGGGACAGCAGCAGATGTAGCAGTCGGCAGCAGGTAGTACACGGAATCCAGCAGCAAACAGCAACAGCCGTCGGCAGCATCACACAGCAGGGAAAGGAGCAGATCTGGCGGCAAGAAATCAGCAGGAGGGAGGACTTCGGCAGCAGATGAAAGGAGAAGCGGCAGTGCAGATCCGGAGCAGCCCAGAAGAAAGCAGCACGGGGGAGCAGGGACTCGGCTCTGGACGGCGCAGGAGGAAATCTGGAGGGAGATGGTGCTATTGTTGGGGTTTTCGGCTGTGAGAAGATGGAGTGGTGAATGGAGTTTCTGTGAGGAGCAATGGGGGAATGGGCTTGGGATCTGAAGGGAGTGGAGGTGCTCGGCGACCAGGGCTAGGGAAGAGATGGGGATGGAGTAGGAGGCATGGTGGGGAAGAAGATGCGCAGGAGGAGAAAGATGAATGGGGAGTGTGTGGCGGCCAGATGGGTGTGGTTGTTCTCTCCTGGTTGCAATGCTTTCTCACTCTTTTATATGGAGCTCAAGAAACCCTAATATTTTGGTTATTTGCATTTTGGCCCTTGCCTTCTTCTCATTTTTTAACCCTAACTCCATTCCAATGCGTTGATCTTCGCTTTGATCCTTTGCTTCTTCCAATTTTTGATTATTTGTAGATTTTGCGTCTTTTTCGCGCCGACCTGTAAATAATTTTCCTAACAATGTAAACAGTCCAAATAGGGTGCAAATATATATATGATTGATGAATTTATGCCCAATTTGTGCTACTCGCAGCAGGGTAATGATATAAAAATAATTTGCAATATGATGAACATCATACCCCCAAGCTTAAACATTTGATTGTCCTCAAGCAAATAGTATGATGAAATCGAACCCGGACAACTAAAAGTAATTAAGCTTTAAAGATCTTAAGTAAATTCATGAAGCAAGTCAATAAGCACTTCTTATTAAACATGGGATTATCTAATTGAGTTTGAGAACTATCCAAGATGAGAACAAATGTTCTAGCAAAGGTATCAAAGTGATACTATAGTCTTTGACCAAATCAAGTCACACATAAGTTTGTGTAGCACCCCAGTCAAACAAGACCCGGAATGCTATCCAACTAGAAGTAAAACAATGATATCTTGATACGTTATACAAAATTTCGGCAGAACCTTCTTTGTTATTTATCTAAATCAGAGATTCTAAAAGCAACATCAATTATAATAGACAATCCTCAAGTAATAAATTCAAGGCTAAACAAAATAGTTTAAAGTTTACTAAACCACTCATGGATATAACACCTAGAGAAGAGCACCGGAATCACCCTAAATTCTTATTACAATTAAATCCAAAGATAATAATCAGATGGAATCTAAAATATTTTTGCATCAATCACTTAACTCTTCTACCTTTAATTCTATTCTGTGTGAAACGTGCATGTGCAACAAGCTTATTCTTTCCCTTTTCCCATGCATGCCGATCTCATAGCGGTACCTAAATAAAACACCAACAACAAGAGTGAGTCCAACGACTCAGCAAATATAATGGATAGAACGAATTCATTTATGCCCATCACTTCACAAACTCATTCATCAACCTATAGACAAGAGATGCAATGCACAATGATCAAAAATTCTTTTTCTCTTTCTCTTTTGCATTTTACCGGTAATGTAAAGTGTGCATCCGTCGATGTATACCCATGCTTGTACCACATGGTACAGGGACCAATTGCCCATACTCCACGAGTATGGAGACCTTTAGCCTGTCATGTGATCAACATGACGGGGACCTCGGCGCTTAGTCATCTCGTGATCAAGACTTCAAATAATCAACATGATGCATATGCATGAATGCTCCAATAAAATAAATCTTGCATTAACAATATCTATGCACCAGAAATACTCATGAACACTGAAAATTACAACACCTCTATATAGCATCAATACATTGTTACCACAACCATAAACACACATATATTCATACTCTTGAACAATACCACCACCATAAACACACATATTTTCATACCATTGAACAATACCACAACCATAAACACACATATATTCATACCATTGAACAAACATCGAACTTCCACCTTATCAATATTAAACCATCATTATACTTGCCTTAACCGCAAAATAACGAGAGACGTGCAGAAGGTGCCGCCTCTGGGATCCGTCCTCCACCTGAATAATAATTATAATATTTGCTAAGATACCAGTAGCGGACCTTTGCCCAAATAAAACAAATACGAACTAGTAAAATCGTCTATCTCGGTTCCAATTCCCAAATTCTTTCAGGTCATCCCGCCTACCTCTGAGAACAGTCAACTTCAAAAATTCATAACTATTGGCACAGGAGTCCGAATAGGGTTAGTTTTCTGGAAAGATAACTAAATTATCTAACTAAACCTAGTTGGGGAGCCTCCCTGATTCGGCCATCTTCTACCCGCACCATCCAGTTTTCTAAAACATCAGTTTCACGTCGGGTTCTCTGGATAGCGCACTAAAAATGCCATAACTTCCAGCCCGAGTGTCCGAATAATAATTTCTTGACCTTCCTGGAAAGCTGAAACAATTATCTACAACTTTCCTAATATGGAGAACCTCTGATTCTGCCGTTTTCTATTCGCCAAAACCAATCTACCAAAAGCTGAGAGAAAACTGCCGATCTGCAGAACAATCCTACCGGAAAAATCATAACTTTTGCTACAAACGTCGGATTGATGCATTCTAGCTCTTCATGGAAAGATAAAGTCATCCTCTACAACTCTCTAGGAGAAGTCCAGATCTAACTCCCCACGAAACTACCCCAAAACCACCGCCTAACCCAGTCTGTCCCGGCAGTCCAGAATATCAATAAAGTGACAACTAGTAAAAATGCATCCAATGGAAGAACAGCAGGGTTACCCTTGACTAATTGCCGAAGAACACCACGAACACCCCCACGAACTCCCTCCCTTTTTCCTCTTCCCCTTTTCCTTTCTCTCCTTTCCTCTTCCCTTCCTTTGGCGCACAAGACAGGGAGGAGCTGTGCGCAGGGGGCAGGGGGAGAAGGGAGTGGCACGCCAGCAGAGGCGAGGGCATAGGGAGGCGCGGCGTGGGAAGGGCGAGGGCCGTGGGAGGCGCAACTGTGGGGAAGGCGCGAGGGGCGTGGGAGGCGTAGCCAGGGTGGGCGGCCAGGGGAAGGGCACAGGGGGAGGCGCAGCCAGGGGGAAGGGCGCAGGGGTCAGGGGGAAGGGTAGCTAGGGTTTCGGGGAGGGATGCCTCCCCCCTTTGGGCCACAGCCCAGGCCCAAGTTGCCGAAATTTTCAGAAAAACCCCCTCAGAACAATATTTAATTTTCTCCTTCAAGGTCCTCCCCTCTCCAACTAAACTATCCTCTCACGAAAGACTTTTGGGATATTACAGTTTGCCTCTTTGATTCACCATAGTGGATGTCATACAACTCAAATGATTTTAGCTAAGTTCTTCAACCACTTCATGACTAGTGCATAAATGATTTTGTAAGTAGTTAAACAACCCCTCCTTAATGCTTTGTTCTTTCAGGGAGTTTATGGTGATATTCTTGGTAGTGTTAAAGGAAAGTTGAGGGACCATTGGCAAAATACTCTCCCCGACCACTTGAATTCTAGACTGAAGTTCTTCTCACTTTGTAATTTCTCTTCACTATTGTTTGACAATTAGCGCCTTATTTTGCAAACAACTTGACTCAATAGAAACATTAAGGCTGCTGAGTTTTCCAGTTGCATTGGAGTCTTTTAAAAGCACTTGCCGTTTACTAGTTTTGGGTATATTAACTAATCAATAATTGCTTCTCTAGAAGAATATAACAGAACTATTTTTCTAGAATTAGTTAAGATTCCTATTACTGACTATATTTTGCAGCACATCCCAGCAACACCAATGTGACCATAAGTATAGTTGGATCATGACTTCACATGAATCCCACATCAAAATACTTCTTTTACATGATTTATGTTTGTTACAACTCCATCACTTGTATCAAATGGAAACTAGTTAGAAAATACTTTGTTAGAAAAAAGTTAGGTTCTATTTTTTGCCTTTGCTGAACCAGTAAATACCATACATTACTTCTTAAAACAGGTAATGTTAGAAATGCCCCTGAGAAGTGGTGATATCTACTAATTCTACCTCTTCGGGTGTTGATGTTGTTAATTTTGGCATATAGAAACATAAAGTAGCTTTTGCGGTTCCCTCATCCTAAATATTATTTTGTGTGTCTGTATTCGATCCAGGTTCTAGCTGTATTTGAGGAAAAGAATGGTTACCAATGTGGTTTTAGCACCACAAACCCCATTTCCATCCCTAGTTTCTCCTATACTGGAGCAAAACTAAGCCAAATTAGGGGTTCTTGTCATATTTCCTCACTAAAATGATGTGTGGTGCACACTTCCACTTATATTAAGTGTAATTCTAATCCTAATTATTTATTGCAGGTAATAGTTATCGTGATATAATATACTGTAATAAGAAGCCATTTTATCTTAAGGGTAGTTCGGTGGATTCCAGTACTATGGATGCACATCGTATGCATGCTGTAAGTTGTACTATCCCTATTTGGTCATATTATTACTGAATTTTTTGTGATGCTGACTAATGTGCAATGTTATTACATTCGCAGTTGAATCATGTTCATAGAACAAGAGATGTTGTCATTAAAAATAATGCGAAGCTTAGGAATGGTGCTAACAGAGATATTTTGGATGATAACTCATACCTTGATCAGGGTTTTACACGTCCAAAGGTATTTTGCACACATATATTGGAAAATCTGGAATCCCTTCTGTTGTGATGCATACACTTAAATATAGTTAGCACTATCTAGCTGTATTTTAGTATGCTACACCTGACCTGCCATTTATTTACATGTACAATGTCTTGTTTCTTCATTGCTGCACGTGTTGGCATTGAAAAATAACCATGAGCCCATGATGATGTGAGATGGTTGAGTTTATAAAAAAGCTTTAAGCATGCATGATACTTGCACTAATTCATGTCAATTTATAACAAATTGCTTTTTGGGGGGGCGGGGATTTATATAGCTGCCTACATTATACCCAAGTGTAGTAATGAACTAATGATAAACCATAACTAGCATGCTACATAAGATACATTTGATCTTCATTTGTTTACCTGAAATTTCAATAAGAAATAATTTCATTGGCCACAACTCACATCAAGTGTGTTCTTTGTTATTATAGCGGGCACAGGCACACAACATACGCACTAAATAGCCTCACTACAAAAGGTCTTTGGATGGAATCGAACACATTGCAGCAAACATTATCTAATTTGACAATATGCATGACATAGATGTTTGTGCTCTGCTATAGGTAATTTGTTGACTATTAATTGCACTATTTTATTAAGTAAATGTTAAATGTTAGTGCATTTACCTAGCAGACTATCACCTCTATGGTTTATACAAAATTTGTCATTTTTATCATAACCAAATCGGAAATACCCAACCCGTGAACCATCCAAGCACAAGATCTAAACACTAGGACAATTCCAATCTCGAATCTCGCTATCACGAGACGACATCCCAACCAAATGGTTTTAACACCACTCTTTTTTAACCATTCTGCTAAACTGTCTCCCATAGCATTCCATTGGACCAAATTAAGGAAAAGGACTGCTAGATTAAAGATTTCAAGACGCGCAACAATGTGCTCCGACTGCGGACGAAGAAGATTTATGAGCATGACAACATGAGGAGCAAGACGTGCAGAATCAATGGAAGGACCGGCCCGATGGAATCCAGTCGTAGCTAAAGAACTAAGGACGAGAGTTGCGAACTCTATTGTGGAAAAAAATTCAATTGCCTAAATAAAAATGTCCCAACTGGTGTTTCCTAAGTTAAATCAAGCGAATCTCCTACCTTAATCCCAACAATAGTCTTGACACTAATGCTTTGACACTACCAGTAACGATAATCGGCAACCTTAAGTTTCATATTCAATTACAAGGTTGATGTGTGAGAAATCGACGAGCGATGCCGAGCATAGATGAAGTATTTACTAAACAAGCGAAAGCAATAGAATCTAAAGTTACGTTTCATAAGGCATTGATAAGAGACTTATCTAACTTCCTAAAGCTTGTTCTGATTTCGAGCACGAAATCAATTTAAGGAGGAGAGACTGAAATGCCCCACGTTTTTTATTAACCTTAAGTGGCGAATTACGACGTTAAGTGGGATTAATTACGTAACTAATGGTCCAAAATACAGGGGGAATTTAAACTTTTTGTGTATTCTAAATTGAAGCCGGCGAACGTTAAACGAATACGTTACTTTCACGAACTCATCGACGAGGATAGAAACAGGTGATATAGATTAAAGAGAGATAACACTCAACTGTACGACAAGTGAAAGCAGTCAACTCAATTAAAAGATACATATTTATCAGTGTAACATCCTGAAATTTGGAATGAGCAAAATTTCCAAGAATTTAAAATTTTTAATTGCATCCTGTTGGCTTTCAAATTCTTTTGCAATTTTAGTTGAGTTTCCCAAAATTTTGTTATGCAAAATAATATTGGAGCATAACTCCCAGATGAAAATAATAAAAATAAAATAAATATAGCGGATACAAAATAATTTAAAATACAATATATGAAAAAGGTGAAATCAGATCTCAATATCAAGAATGAAGATTTTAAATCAAACTAATATTCCTACTTTCCATCCAATTCTCGTGCATAAAAATGTAAATTCCAAAAATTTAGATTCTACTTTTCGGAGCTCGACAAATTTTGAAATCCAAACCGTGTAGCCAAAAAAGTGAATCAAGGTTTTGAGCTCAAAATTTAACCACAAAAGTAAATTAACTAGAATAAAATAAATTCCACTTTGTAATCCAAACTGGAATTTAGCCTATGTCTAAATTGGAACTTCAGCTTCCCCAATTATCCCATGTAGCAAAACCACTCTTTCTCCCCTTCCCATTTTCTTTTCTTCTTCTCTCTCTTCCACGCGGGGCCCGCCCCCACTTCCTCTCTCCCTCCTCCTTTTCCTGTGTGCATCACTGCGCTGTCTGCCTGCTCCCTTGTGCCCCTGCCTCCTTTCTTCTTTCCCCTTTTTCCCATTCCCCCACGCTCGCCCTGTCACTTCCTTCTTCTTCCCTCGTCGCACCCACCCCCGGTTTTCTCCCCTCCTCCATGCCCGGTATTTTAGGCATGGTTTGTCATTCACCGAGGTTCCCAGACCGTCCGGGGGTCAGTTGGCACCTCTCATAGTCATTAGATCACCATTCGGCAATAAAAACTAACCTAAAAATTTCTCCTGAAGAATCACTATGCAAATCAGCTGAGAAAATATCTAAATGCACCCCCATAGCATAATAAAACCACCTCACATAGGAAGGCACTAGAAACACAATCAGCACCTCTCGGGAAAAGCCCAAGCCAGCCGAAGCCAATAGGGAGAAGGGAGGCAAAGTCACATTTGATCACCATCACTGCCAGTAAAAGCCACACCTCACTAGGAAAACTCCAGAGAAAAGCACAGCCGCCACATAGAGAAGGAAAAAGGGTTGAAGCCAGCCAAGCACGAGGGAGGCAAGTCCCATTTGACCACCATCACAGCCACCAGCCGAAACCCATTCCCCATTGCTAACCCACTCGGCCATAGCAAGAGGAGCGAGGTCAGGAGACAAGCCCTCAGCACAAGATGAACAAGCCAGTATCAGGAGAAGTAGGGGCAGCCAAATCATCATTAGAACCACCCCAGTTCTTTCCCCCAAATTTCCCAAATCCATTTCAGATCCACCCCATAAACCACCCTACCCAGTCATCCACTACAAGACCAAGATCAAGGCAAGACAGCAATGGTCCAGGAGCAAGGCAATGGAAGGCCAAACCCTAGGAGGAGGCCGAAGTTCCCCAAGCCAAAACCTGCACACCGACAGGGGAAAACGACCACCAAAGCCAAGTCATCAATTCATTCCCGAATCAATCCGACCACCACCCGACAGAGGCAGGCCCTGCTCAATAAGATGGCAAGTAGAATAGTAAAGCGCATAGGTAGAAGAAGATACTGAGGGGCGAACCACCGTAGTGCCAGGTCGCTACTCGCACCCGACAGCTCATCCATACTCCCCCGGCGCATGGACGAGCTTCGAGCCCCGCCGTAGCCACCGCATAGCACTGCCCTCAGTGGGAATCCAAATTGAAAACGTAAGATAAAGCATAAAGATAATTGAAACAGGAACTGAGATAGGTAGGGGAAGGAAGGGAAAGATGAGAGAAGTGGAGAGAGGAGAAGCAGCGGCGCTGAGTAGAGGCGCAAATGGGGGGAGTGAGTCGGCCAGTGAGAAGCCGACAGTCGGTGGAGGGCGCCAGGGGAGGTGCCGGAGAGCAGGCCGAACTGAGTGCCGCAAATAGATGGCGCAGGGAGAGTGGAGGCGGCAGCCCGAGGTCGAGCTGAGCAGCGGGTAGCCAGAGCCAGGCCGTGAGGCGGCGGCACATGGAGGAGGCGGCACTGAGGGCCGTGAGGCGACGTCGCGCCATGGGGGCCAAAGGCCGGCGCCTGTGAGTGAGCAAGGAGGCGGCAGGATGGTGCATGGGGAAGCGGCAGGGCGGTAGATTAGAAGGAGGTGGAGGGAAGTAAAATGAGGAGAAGAGGATTCAGAGGAATGGAAAACGAGGATAAGTGAGAGAGAGAGAGAGAGAGGATTGAGTGGAGGAGAAGGGCCAAAAGGCCATTCGGCCAAGAAGGAGAAAATAGAGAAGAGAGAGATTAAGCAGAGTGGTTAAATCCACCTACGTGGAATAGGTCTTTATGTCATGCAATTAAAAATCATGTTAAATTAGATAAGAATATTTAAATAGAAGAAACCCATAAGTAATCGTTCAAAAGTATTAGAATAAATTTACTGTTGTTAGAAGATCCGAATTTATATGCATGTTTCTTAAAATCGATACCGACACGTGGACCACTCCAGAGCATGTTTAAATACGCAGATAATCTCGTTAGTTGTATTTAAATTGTAGAAACCCACTCATAATTATTTAGGATCATTAGAACTAATTAATTGCAGTTAGATGAATTAAAATCGTGCGCGCCGATAAAACTTGTACGCGTATGAAATAAATTAATGTATCACCGTCTGAACCATTTGATGCGAGCTTAAATACCTAGGTATTCTAGTTAAGCCCAATTAAATGGTAAGAGACCAATAATCTTTATTTGTAAGGACTAGAATAAATTAAATACCACTAGTAGATTAAAATATAGTGCGCACTGATTTAAATTAATGTATTGCCAATTAAATCATTTCATGTTGTAATTAAATAACTAATTAATCTGGTTAGTCGTATTAAATAACATAACTCCCCTGGTAGATATTCTTGAATACTAAAAGTAAATTAAGTGTTATCCATAGACTAAAACTAGTATGCGAATTGAAATATTAGGATATCATCAAATCGATCTATTAGGGATTTAAATGCCCAATTAATTCTTATTAGTCACTCCTAAACGGTAGAAGACAACTAATAAGTATTCCTAATAATTAGAATGAATTAATAGCCATTAGAAGATCTAAAACTATTCACGTCGATTTAAAATAGTGCGCGGCGATTTAAATAGCATTTAAGTTGTAAAAATCCGCAACTCGCTAAAATAAAGTTCGAGAATCGCATAGGGACGCCTTAGCATAATTTATCTACCAATTTAAGAAACGGAAGAGATCAGGCAGACAGTTGGAGAAGCCATTGTCAAGCCAGTAAATAAGTGGGTGAAAGGTCCCCAGGGCAGGAGAAAATGGGCAGGTGTGGGGGATCTTCTGCATAGGGATGAGATATAAGGTTAATCAGTCTTCATCCATGTGAATGGACCGTACTAAACGTATCTACCAACATTTCATCTGAGGACGGACAGAATCAGTAATACTATCAAGGTTATTATATTCTCCACATAGGTAAGTATTATTTAGGGGATGAACCCAAGGCCGGTAAAGAGCTGGGGGTGGGGGATCCACAGCCGTCAGGCCCCAGGTCTTGCGAGTAGGCCGATCTGGGGGAAGCGGATCGCAAGAACCCGAGACTGATCGGATATTCAACAATTGGGTGTTGGGTGAGGGTCAGAAACCACCCCAGCCAATAGCTATGTCGCTTTTGGTGGGTCTGGGCGAGGGTGGTACACTGCCCTAGGCTGCCGATTAAGAGTAGCTGGGTGGAGATATAATATGCTGAAATAGATATAAAAGTCCTGTACTCTGATCTGGGCACCGCGTCTTGGGCAATGCGGAAGATCCATGAGCCACTAGGATCACAGTGATGATGGGTAAAGTGGTACAAGATTGTGCAATGCTATACAAATTATGAATTCATGCCCGTCTCCGAGAAAGGAGATCACAGAAACTTATGTGGGTTTTTGCTGTTCATACGAGTGTTTGATAGTTTTCTAACTTAATAATATGGATTTATTTCCAAACTTAACAACAAAACTTATTTTCTATACTCCTGAGAAAGAGGATGAGAATGAAAAAGTGATTGAGGATGAGCAAGAGGTTGAGGATATGAATGTGTATTCTTAGATATGTAAAACAGCATTCAGTACATTTTGCTAATAACACTTGCTGAGTACTTTTGTACTCGCCCTTGCCTGGCCCATAGGGTACCTGGCAGGCCCAGCCCAGCCCGGCCCATGCCAAGGCCCCATATAAGAGGGGGGGACCAGGAGAGGGGGAAGCGAACTCGGTTTTTGCCTCCCCTCCCCTGCGCTCGCTGCTGCCACCGCTCGCGGTTTCTCCCCTGCGCTCGCTGTTGTTGCTACTCGCTGTCTTCTTCCCCGCGTGAACCCCGCCGTCGACTAGCCACCGGCACCGCCGCTCCTCCAGTCGTGCCCCACTCGTCCTGGACCCCACTCCCTCCACTGCTGGGCCGCCGCCCCTTCGCGTGCACGGTCATCCGCTGCTGCTCCCTTGCTCCGCCCGGCTGCTCGCCGCGCGAGGAGGCAAGGGGAGAGCTGGGGGCCGGCCGATTGAGGAGGGAGGAGGAAGGGGGAAGACGAGAAACAGGAGGGGGGCTGGCTGTAAGGGAGGAAGGGAGGGAGCCGCCAATGGCATGGAGAAAGGAGAAGGAAGGGAGAGGGGTCGGGCGTGAGAAAAAAAAAGGAGAGAGGAGTGGTTTGGCGTGAGAAAAAGGAGAAAGAGGGAAAAAAAAAGGAAAAGGAAAGAAAGGAGGGGAAGAAAAGAAGAAGAAAAAGGAAAAGGAGAGGAAAAAAGGAAAGGAAAAAGAAAAGGAAAGGGAAAGCCTGATCCGATGTCGGATCCATCTGATCCGACGTCGAATCTGTCAGATCCGACTGGAGTGCGACAGATCGTGCCCTGATTGGTCGTCGGGGTTAGGGTAATAGTTCAAAAACCCTTTTCCGTTATTTACTAAGTCTCACATAAATTAGTATGCCGATTAAATACCAGGACAGTGGGACGGTGTCCGGTGAGAGAGAGGTCGGCTATACTAGGTTTATGCGTAAGAGCGACATTATTTGTTTGCATATGTAACTGTAGCTTATACCAGTATAGCGGAGTGTCCACCTATCGATGGACCACTCGTTTGCCTCACCCTCTTTCAAACGGGGGTTCAACCTCTGCTCCCATAGAGTCCCTACCGAAATAGGCCATGTTTCACTATGTATGAGTACAATGCGTGATGCACATGCTTCCAATGCTGGCACTTAATTATAAATTGCACTCATCAGTATTTACCTTACCGGTAACCATGTATTTCAGCTTATAAACACTGTAAATCATGGTGTGGAAATATGAATAGCAATCATTAACCACATTGTACTATTCTACCATACACTTGCCTGTCAGCTTGGTGAATGATACGTGACTGGCACTGAGCTCGAACCGCCACTTGAACAAGCAGTAATCATTTCAATTCGTTGCTAACATAGTACATACATATACGAGTAAATAATGTCGCTCTTACGCATAAATACAGAAAAGGGGTTTCGAACTGTTACCCTAACCCCTGACGACCGGATCAGGGAACGATCTGTCACTCTTCGGTCGGATCTGGCAGATCTGGCATCGGATCAGGCACTCCCCCTTTTCCTCCCTCTTCTTTTTTTCTCTTCCTTTCTTTCCTTTTCTTTCTCTTTTTTCTTCGTCCCTCTTCTTTTTCTTCACCCGGCCACCTCCTCCGTTTCTTTCTTTTTTTCTTCCCCCTTCTCTCTTCCTTCTCTTCTCTTCTTTTTTCTCACGCCACTAGCCTTCTCTTCTCTCTCCTCTCCTTCCTCTCTTCCTCCCCTCCTCTCCCGCCTCGACCCCTCTCTCGGCCAGTTCCTTCCTCTTCCTCCACGACCGTCGGCACCTCCCCACTCTTCCTCATGGTCGGCCCTCACTCCCCACTCTTCCTCATGGCCGGCGGTGGCACAGCAGCTGGGTGCGACGTGCAGCGCAGCAAGGGGCGGTCGTGGTTGCTGCACACCGGTGCATGGGGCGACGCCGATAGCTAGGCGACGACGGCGGGTGGAGGGCGATGTCTTGATAGCGCCCGAAGAGAGTGCGTGAGCGAGACGACGCGGCGCGGCGGCGGCGCAGCGGCAGGGCGGCGGAGCTCAGGAGAGTTCGGGGGAGGGAAGCAAATGGCGATTTTGCTTCCTCCCCCCCACCTGGCTTGCCCTCTTATAGGGCTTGGCGTGGGCTGGGTTGAGCCGAGCCGGCCTAGGTATGACATTCTCCCCCCTTAACAGAATTCGACCTCGAATTCTGAATCTCGATAACCTACAAGGGAATATAATAAACTAGATTGAGCATAAAACAATTCCAACTCGTACCCGTGGAGAACAACTCCGGGTACTTCTCGCGCATGCGAGACTCCAATTCCCACGTTGCTTCTCCTCAGACTGTTGTGACCACTATACATTAACATACTTTAACATTCTGTGCCTTAACACCTTTTCCGATTCCTCTAGAATCCGAACTGGACGGGACTCGAAGGTGAGGTCTTGCTTAAGGGACAACAGTTCTACAATAATCATGTGCTCCGGGTCCCTTAAGTATTTTTCTCAACATAGAAATATGAAATACATTATGCACTCCTCGCATAGACTCAGGAAGTTCCAAACGATATGCCGACTTTCCAATCCGTGCTAGAATCAGAAATGGTCCAATGTACCGTGGGCTAAGCTTTCCTTTGGTACCAAATCGCACAATTCCTTTTGTAGGTGATACTCTCAGAAGCACATGATCCCCCACTTCAAACTCTAAATCTAGCCTCCTATTATCTGTACGGACACTTTGATATTTGGGATGCTAAAGTGGGAAGATGAGATTGATGAAGACGTGAGCCATAGAATAAAAGTAGGGTGGGTGAAATGGCGCAAAGCATCACGTTTCCTGTGTGATAAAAAAGTTCCTCAAAAGTTAAAGGGTAAGTTCTATAGCATAGTGATCAGATCTGCGATGCTATATTGAGTGCAATGTTGGGCAATTGATCGTGCTGAAATGCACACCCGCAAGTGTACGGGTTGCCACCATGATAGCAGCAAGTTGTCGTGTTCTCCACAGGGACTAGACTACCGGTAACATAACACAAAAACAAAGCTAAGTCGCAAAAAAAGGGGAAAAGAAGATCCTAAATACACTGCTTGAACTGAAGAAGAAAGAGAGTATGGAACGACTGAATCTAGAGAAAAGACAGAAAGAGCAGAAAAAACTGAAGAAGAAGATTAGACGAAGAATTGGATCGGGAAAGAGAAAAGAAGAGAGGAAACAAGGAGAACTCGCTCTACAGGAAGAAAGACAGAAGGGGCGAAGGGAGACATGCTAGCGAGACAAGAGGGATGAGCTAAAGGGGAAGAGAGGGAGCAGAGGTCAGATGAAGGCACTGAGGATGGATGAGAAGAAGACACACACTAAGACTTCAACTAAAACTACAACTAACCCTTCCTAGCAAGCAACAGAACAAAGTATTCAGAGAAAATAAATCTAACTCAGTAATAACATAAATACAGCAGATCTAGACCTTTTGTATATTTTCTATTTTTTCGTTTTACTACTAGCAGTAAACATAACAGCAGACCTAAAATTAACTACAACTAAAAGAACTAATCTAAGCAAAACTTTTATAAGATTACTGGAACATAAAGCAAAATTATGAATTTAAACCAGACATTTCATACCATAGCATTGCTACTACAAAATCCTTGCAATCATTTAGCCGTATCACAAAGTCCATAATAAACATTCAGAATTATTCATTACACTAACACAAGAACTAGTAACAGAAATTAGGCAAAATTTGGAAAGATTAAACCAAGGGACAGAGGGCAGTTCGTTGAAGAAAGTCTGTAGAGGCAGCAGGCAGATTGAAGCAGATCAGCAGGAATCGGCAGTAGAGGAAGCAGCAGCAGCTTCATTCAGCCGTTGAAGAAGACAGCAGCAAGGAGCAGCAAATCGTCACCGCACCACAGCAGCACACGCCAGCGGAGCAAACAACAGCAGCAGCATCCGGCGCCGGCAGCAAGCAGTCAACAGAAATCAGCAGTCACAGTCGGCAGCAGGGAGAGCAGATCCAGCCATCACAGGAGAAATACCAGCAAGCATCAGCAGCAGGGACGGCAAAGAGATCAAGCAGCAGATCCGGTCACACAGCAGCTCACGACAGAAAAAAAGGGGGGAGGTGCAGGATGGAGATCTGGATGGGGGCTAGGGCGACTGCTTGGTGGGAGGGTTTGGGCTGTGGAATGGGAGTTGAGCAGTGGAGAGAGTTGGAGATGGGGGGAGGAGGCGCAGGATGAGGAAGAAGTGGGGGTGGTGGCTGGATGGGTGGAAGTGAGGTAGGGAAGAAGAGGTGGCGGCTGGCTTGATGGATTGGAGGAAGATGGAGTTGGGGGCTGTGGAGACTGTGGGTGGTGGTTGGATGTGGGTGACAGACCCCTCTCTCCCTTTGCAATGTCTCTTCCTCTCCCTTTTATATGAGAGAAACCCTAGTGGTAGATTTTACTTTTGGGTCCTTTGCTTTTTCTCATTTTTCAACCCTAACTTCTTCCCATGAACCGATCTTCTGTAGATTTTTGTGCCTTGTTCGCGCAGACCTGCATGTAATTTACAAAAACTGTAAACAGTCTAAATAGGAGGCAAAATATATTTAATTGATGAATATATACCCAATTTATGCTACTCACAGCAGGGTAATGATATAAAAATATATTGCAAATATGATGCATATCAGCAACTAAAAGATAACATATACAAAAGATGAGTGTAACGCAATGATATACATGATATGGTGGGGGTAGCACCATTTGAAGAGAAACTTGTTCAATATTGCTTGAGATGGTTTGGACATCTCCAACGGATGCGTCCTGAGGCACTGGTATGTAGTGAAAATTTAAGACGTATCGAAAATGCAAGAAGAGGTAGAGGTCGACCAAGATTGCCATGGAAAGCAGTTAAAAGAGACTTAAGGGATTGGAATGTAACCAAAGAATTAGCTTTGGATAGGAGCGTGTAGAAGTTAGCGATCTTCGTACCGGGACCATGATATAAGAAGGTTTATGGGTGGTGTTTTAGGCCCCTTGCTCATATGGCAATATGCAAGTTTAGGGTTTTGCCTTGTAGGTTTTATTACAAGGCTCTCGTTTCTTTAATTTTGAGGTTTCATTTCTAACTTACCACAACTTGTTTAGGAAAAAAATGCTTTATTATTGTTGTTGTACACATATTTTGGCAAAACTATCAGAAATCTACACATTTTGTCCACTAATAGGTAGGTCCAACATGTCAATTGCAATGAAAGGTGGTTCCACATGGCAGATGCATCACATTTAAGGGGAATTGAAGGATGTGTAGTTTATTGAAACATGGTCCAAAGTACCTGTAGCTCAGCAAAATTTAATTTAAAGCTTGTAGTTCTTTGACTGTTATGCCAAAACACTTGTAATTTTCAGAAATTTACTCATATTTAGTAGATTTGTCATGAAAAATACTTGATGCCACTTATAGTTACTAATATATTGTAATGAAAACCAGTGGTTTAATTTTGTATCGTTGAAGTCATGAAGAGTCAACATGGATTTACAGGTATAGCTCATTTTATCGTATTGTTTCAATACTTTTTTTTACAATATTTACATTATCAATCTATTTGTTCTGTGCAGATAGTGGTGGTTGATCACGCGGATGTGATATCTATGCAGGTTAAACTCCAACTCTAATATATTGTTGTACTTATTTGGTGATGCCTGCTGGTACAAATGACTCTCGTTATGCTTGAATGTAGAATTGGTCACATCTGCATGCTGTGTTTGAACAACTAAATCATTTGCCGTCAAAAGAACATTGGACCAATGTGATGTGGATTAGGCCATGGTAATTATGATTTATTGAATATTTATTTACCTCCATGCTCTATTTCCATATTCTGATCTAAATAACATCAGTTTCCTGTATTGTGAATAGCAAAATAATGTGGCAATTTTATTCGTAAATTATTTTTCTATGTTTGTGACTACAATTCCATGTTTTTTATATTTTTATTTTCTTCGGTCAAGGTACTTGGATCAGCGCACACGGTTCTATCGGCAAACAATATTCTTAAGCTCGTATCTTACACCAGGTATGGAATTTCACATGGAACTTTGGCTGACAGTATGACTGTATGAGCCATATGCAATAACTTGTGTCCTTCTAGGCTCTATCTTGTAGCACTCAACTAGATTTTCAATATCGACTCAGGTTATGCCCATTATGCATTGAATCCTAATTCCTGATCAGCATTTATGTTTTAATATGTTACTATATTATTATAATTAGTGTGTAGGTGCTCAACGGAGTTATGCAAGGTGCTCTGTTATTTCAATTGCTTGCATTAGCTGTTCATGTGGGACCGTGATACCTTGATGTGCTAATACGGAATAGATTTTGTTTTTAATGGTGCTAGGTAAAGTTCATCTTATACCTTTTTCGCATTGTCGTCCATCTGTTAATTCATAAACCTATATATGCTTTAATCATTTTCCCTGTTGTGTCGAGATGAATGCTTTATTCAATGGATTATGTTTAAATTATGTAACATCCTGTTTTTCTGAGATTTTTAAAACCTGGATTTTAAAAATGAATTTTCTGGAATTTTCTGAATTTAATTGAAGCTTCAAATGAATTTTTTAAAGTTTTAAATGATTTAATATGATTAAAATAAACATTAACATAAGTGGGAAATATTTTATTTGTGTTCCTCAGGTCTCAAGGAATTTTCTGGTATTTTTGGTGAATTTTTGGGATTTATTTGCTATTTTCTAGAGCTTTTAGAAGTTTATTTGAATTTCTGAAAAAAGAAAAGAAAATAAAATCCCCCGGGCCGCCCTCAGCCGCCCGATCTCCCCCTCTCCGCCACGCGTCACCGATCCCGCGCCCGCCGCCGCCGCCGTACCCCTTTCCGCACGGCTCGCCGCCGCGCCGATCCCGCCGCGCCACGCTGTCGCGCAAGATCCATGACGCAGCGGCAGCGTCAGCGTGCGTTCGCACCGCGCCGCGCCCGCGCGCGCCACCGCCCCGATCGCCGCCCGCGCGATCTCGCGTCCGTTCGCGCGCGCGCGCAAACCCTAACCCTAACCTCGCGCGCGCGCGCGTCGGATCGCCACGCGGCGACTAGCCGCGCCCCTCCGCCCGCTCGATGCCGTCGGATCACGCCTGCGTGGCGAATCGAAAGCCGTCAAACCGCGCGCGCGCGCCGCCAGAATCGAATCGAACTCCTCGGTTCGTGTGTTAAAACCCGCCGTTCGTCCTCGGTTCGTGTGCCGACACCGAGCTCTCCCGCCGCTCCTCGCCGTCCTCGCGCGCCGCGCGCCGAGCGCTCGCCGCCGCGTGCCACGCCTCGCCGCCGCCGAGGTCGCCGAGCACCGGCCGCCGCGCCGCCGCCGGTGAGTCCTCGCGCGCGCTCGCCGCGTCGCCTCGCCGCTCGCCCTCGCCCGCCCTCGCCTCGCCTCGCCTCGGCGCGTCTGCGACGGCGCGCCCGCGACCCGTCGCCTCGCGTCGCGCACCGCCACAGCGTCGCCGATCCGCTCTCGCGGCACGCCACGCGTCACCCGCCGCCGCGATCCGCCGCGCCGCCCGCGCGCGCGCGCGCGCGCCGCGACGCCGCGTGGCGAGCCGCCACGCGTCGCCGATCCGCCCGTTACTGCGCGCGCCGTGCAATCTCGCCGTCGCTCGGTCGGACCGAAGGTCCGATCGTCGCCGCGTGGTTGCCCTCCGCCGCCGGATCCCGCCGTCGCGCGCGCCGTGCCGCGTCTACCGCCACGTCGGCCCTAGCTGACGTGGCATCCCACGTGGCATGCCACGTCAGCCGTGACCCGCCCCCAGGTGCCACGTGGCAGCCACGTCAACTGCCACGTCAGCCGCCACGTCACCCGTGCCACGTGGCAGCATATGCGGCTGCCACGTCAACACATCCCCGCCGCGTCAGCCCGACGCCCCCGTGCACTGTTACGTGAACCGAGTCCACGGTGGACTCGGAATTTCGTGGACCGGGTCCACAGCGCAGTAACTTTTCCGATTTTCCCGAATTAATTTTAGAATTAATTTTCCGGGAGCCCGTTCTCCTCCGTCCTAGCTCCGATTGACCCCATTCTTTTTTCTAAATTCATCTAAAATCGAGCTCTAGCTGTTGGTTCTAGTTTTGTGAATTTTGGAGTTCATTTTCTTATCATTTTATGTGTTTCTTTATTTTCGGTCGTTTTCTCTCTCGTTAGATTCGGATTAGGAGGAGCGGGTTTCGCGCTGAAGACCAGAGTACCACGAGCATAACGAAGGCAAGTCGTGTCCCTTGATCATGTTGAACCCAATTTTGCAACCTATTATTTAATTATTTTGTTTTAAATTACATTGCATTGCTATTTTTATTCAAACCTTTGCACTGGTAGTTATCGTCCCGATTGAAATTATACCTCCTTGATACTTTGGAATACCATGATGCCATTGTCACCATAGGTTGGGTAATCTACTAGTGATGTTAGTTTATTTGTCACATGGGTTGGTACGATTAGATTGCTTAGCTGGTTTATATTTACGATTGGTCTCATCACACATGTTAAATTATTAACTTGACTTAATGACATATGAAACTGTGGTTGGTGCCACGTGTATTAAAATTTGTGCCACGTCATTGGTGTGACGTTGGCTTGGTTTTACAAATTGGTTTCGCACTCGGGCGAGTGATCGTGCAGTAAAGGGGGAAGTACAGTTGTACTTTGGGGGATGTGGTAGTCTCGCCCGGGTAATGTTGAGGACTTAACTTTGTGCGCCATTGATATGAGCTTAATCGTGCAAACCACATGTCTATTATGGGATGGACCTGGCTGATTAATTTGTAATATTTCAATTCAATTCTGCCATTGTGATGGACATGGTTGCTGATTTCCATGTGGCGTAAGGGGGGGTGTGATGCGAAACCCTAGCGGGCAGGATTGTGTTGAGGTAGAGCATTGTAAAGGCCTTGTTGTGATTTCCTTAGGCCTAGGCTAATCACATCGTGTGGGTACAGTTGTGCAACCTCTGCGAGTGTAAAACTATTCGAATAGCCGCGTCCTCGGTCATGGGCGGTGCTCGGGATTTCACACGAGGGTTAGTGTTTCATTTATAACTTGGTGGTTTATGTCGGGAGTGGACAGGTAGTTCACTGTTGGTTTAACTTGTGAATTGGTGTTCACAAGTGGTTTATGTTTATTCCTTTGATTATCTATTGTTACTGTTTTCAGTTAAACTTCCGCTTTCAAGTTATTTAATATATTTCATCAATAAATGCCTTTATGCAAATTAACCTTTCAGCCTTCCTTTGGTAAGCCTTGCATATTATATTGCATTTATTGTTACAAACGACTTGCTGAGTACCAATGTACTCACGGCTTTACGCCTATGTTGCTCAGTTGAGGGAGAGGAGTACTATCAGCAGGAGGTTCCAGAAGGAGAGTTCTACGACGACTTCACGGATTAGGCTTCGTTCTCCACTCGATAGCCTGTGGCTTGTCGATTGGTCGCTACGTTTTATTTTGGATTTTCGCTGCTATTTTGTTAAGCCCTTCCGCTAGAGATATTGTAAGCTTGGCCATAAGGTCGCACCTTTGATATTTTATCGATATTCGAGTTTTCCTTTATTATTGTCGTGTGTATGACTGTGATGACATCTATGTTTGATTGTGTGCACTAGCGTGATCTCGACTAGTGCGGTTTACAGAGAGACCGAATTTGCATATTCGGGTCTCGGCAGAGATGGTATCGAGCCATATCGATCGTAGAGGATCTAAGCCCTAGTGAGATTGGTCGTAACCAAAAACTTATTTTTAAATTAAACCAACTAAACTTGATATTTAGTAATATCTCTATCTTCTTACCTCATTCTTAAGGATTCTTGTCTCTCGCCCCAACTCTTGCAAAATTTGTTTTCCTAAAGTTATAAACCGATCTTTCCTTTATAAATGCATTAGATGTCCCAAGCTTCTACACCCGACAGAGGGTGGAGGTCACTTCTACGCGTTGCTTGCGGAGCCTCGGATTTAAGAGATCGCCTGTCTACCTCACCAAGGATGAGAAGCAAAAGGTCAACGATCGGAGCATCTCGTGCTTTACTTCACCACCCGAGTCGGCAAGCGTGTGCTACATCACGCTTTCAAGAACACCGGTGCGGTGGGAGATGTCGGCTGACAAGGAGTTGCGCACAAAGCCATTCGTCGTCTTTGCAAGTTATACAAGATCAACATGGCGGACTCGTCCGAAATTCAAGGAGCAAGACGGAGCCACCCCGAGACTACGAGCGATGCGGGAGGAGCCCCGACCGCAGTCGCCAGTACCTCTACCGTCGCCTACACCGCCGAGCCCAGAGGAGAGACGTCGTATCACCGAGATCGCCGCGCCTACCTCGGTCGGTTCACCTCACGATCGAGAGAGCGATCGCGCCGATCCGCAACTCGTGGGTTGTCTACACGATTCGAGGACGATAGCGATGTACCTATTTGTCGGGACCCGAGTGGGAGCCTTGAGTAGATAGTGCGAGTAGACACGTTGGATTTTATTTGCGATTGAGTGTGATGTGAGCTGCAAATATTGCCTTAAAAGCATTATATTGCGATCATGTCAAATCTTTTAATGGAGTTTATTTTTGTTCAGTTTCTTAGTTAGTCTTTTGGCTAAGTGTTTGTTTAGATTAAGTCTCCATTAAGCAAAACCCCCTTAGACGCGTTTACCTCTTATCTATGCTTTTCCTCTCGCTTTTACCTTTGGTCGATCAGATTGTTTTCTTTTCAGAGCAAGATGGTTGATACCAGGAACTCCTTTAGCCGCAATCAAAGCGAACCAGACCCGAAGCGAGTCTTCTGCGGCGCTGCCACCTACCTTGATCCCCGCCTCGATCGGATTTTGATGACCTGACTCGGATGATGCGAGACCATGATGCGGGGTATGCGACTATGATCTGGCAGCAGCGCAGGAGCTGCACCACCACCAACCTCGTCAAGTAGTCCGGCTATGCGAGTTTGTGAGGACGAGACCGCTGCTTTTCTCGGTTCACGAGCCTTTGGAGGCAGACGATTGGGTCCGTTCGATTGAGAAGAAATCAACTTGGCCTGCACCGAGCGAGAGAAGGTTTTGTATGCAAAGACATCGGCTTGAGGGACCAAAGCAGCAGAGTGGTGGAGAACCTTGTGCGCCCATGAGGACCGTAACAACATCACTTGGAAGGAATTCGCCAAGGCTTTCCATACCGCTCATGTCATGGATGGAGTGGTCGAGATGAAGAAGGATGAGTTTGGGAGTTCCAGCAGAGGAACTCATCGGTGAGTGAATATCTCAATAAATTCACTCAGCTTGGCTTCTTCGCGCGGCAGGATGTAGCGCCGATGCAAATTCGCGAGAAGAGGTTCAAGAAAGGCTTGAACCCGGCTTTGAAGGTGCAAGTCGAGGCAACGACTATGCCGCCAAAGAAGTTGGTGGATAAGGCCATTCTCATCGAGGAGAGTCGCGCGAGCTCGAGGAGTCTCGCAAGAGGAGGTTGATCCAGCAGGATCACGCCACACCACCCAAGAGGCCTCGCTTTGGTTCCTACCACTGCACGAGTGCCACAAAGAAGAAGCAGCAGCAGCCTCGTGATTCCGGCCCCACTGCATACCGCGCGCTGGGCCACCAGGCGGCCCCGGTGGTTCCAGTGGTCGCAGCAACAGAAGAGCAATAATTCAAGAAAGATCCGTCACTTGCTTCAAGTGTCATGAGGTGGGACACTATGCTAGCAAGTGCCCTCGAGGCGTGCCCCGACGCCGCCATGGACTTGGGAGCCACACCTGGCCGCACTTCTACCCCGAGAGCAGATCGAGGAGCACCCCGCCTCGTGGCAGCCGCAGGACGCCGGTGATGAGAGGTCGTGAACCACGCCACCGCAGAGGATGCCCAGCAGCACCAGACGTTGTGATCGATGACGCTCGTACATTCGGGCCTCGCCACCGCTTTATTTGATTACGAGCTTCGCATTCGCTTGTTTCTGAGTTTTGCTTTAAAGCAATAATTGAAAATCGTTGCTCTTGGATCTGTTCTTTTAATCCAATCCCGGATCCGAGTTGAGATCCAACCTAGGTTGTCCAGAGTTAGGATAACCATTCGTGGAGTTGAGTTCAGTCCGACCTAATTTTGTTGGATATGCATCCCTAGATGTAATCTTGGGAATGGTTTGGCTTCGTATAAAGAGTGCTGTTAGGCGTGGGAGCAGAGCGTTGACCTTAACCAATTCGAGACGGAGTTAAGGTACGATTCGCAGCCGATGAGTGTCGGCCAGAGCTACCATGATTTACGAGCAAGGTAATCCAGCTTGGAGGATGTACCATCGCCGAGAGTACCCGACGTGTTTCTGATGATCTTCCGTATGCCACCGAGAGGAGGTTGAGTTTCTGATTGAGCTTGTGCCAGGTACCGCTCCGATTTCCAAGAGACCCTATCGGATGCCAACCAATGACTTAGCAGAGTTGAAGAAGCAAATTCAGGAGCTTTTGGATAAGGGCTACATTAGACCGAGTTCATCCCCGTGGGGAGCGCCAGTGTTGTTCGTCAAGAAAAAGGATGGTAGTCAGCGCATGTGTGTGGACTACAGAGCACTTAATGAGGTCACCGTCAAAAATAAGTATCCTTTGCCCAGGATTGATGACCTGTTTGACCAGCTTAAGGGAGCAGGAGTGTTCTCCAAGATTGATTTGAGGTCAGGATATCATCAGATGAGGATACGTAAGGAGAACATACCCAAGACAGCCTTCTCGACTCGTTATGGTCTATACGAGTTCACAGTGATGTCATTTGGTTTGACTAATGCTCCAAAGATATTTTATGTATTTGATGAATAAGGTGTTTATGGAATATTTGGACAAGTTTGTCGTTGTGTTCATTGACGATATTTTGATATATTCCAAGAATGAGGAGGAACATCAGGAGCACTTGAGATTAGCATTGCAGAAATTGAGAGATAATCGTTGTATGCAAAGTTCAAGCAAATGCGAGTTTTGATGAGGAAAGTCGCTTTCTAGGGCATGTGTTGACAATGGAAGGAGTCGCAGATTGACCCGAGGAAAGTAAGTGATGTTTTGGATTGGCAATCACCCACTTCGATTACCCAGTCGAGTTTTCTGGTATGGCAGATACTACCGTCGCTTTATTGAAGGATTTTCGGTGTGGCTGCACCTTCACGCAGATTGCTCAAAAGGAAAAGAAATTCACTTGGACGCGAATGTGAGAAAAGTTTTTAAACTTAAGGAGAGTTTGACCATAGCCCCAGTGCTTGTGTTGCCTGATATTAATAAGGATTTTGAGATATTTTGCGATGCCTCGCGCAAAGGTTTGGGTTGTGTCTTGATGCAAGACAAGAGAGTGGTAGCCTATGCCTCACGCCAGTTGAGACCGCATGAGGAGAACTACCCTACCCATGATTTAGAGTTGGCGGTAGTAGTGCATGCTTTAAAGATTTGGCGTCATTATCTGATGGGTAACAGATGTGAGGTTTACACGGATCATAAGAGTCTGAAATACATCTTTACCCAGTCCGAGCTTAACCTCAGGCAGAGGAGGTGGTTAGAACTGATAAAGGATTATAATGTGGGCATACATTATCATCCTGGGAAAGCTAATGTTGTTGCAAATACCTTGAGCAGAAAGGTATACTGCAATTCAGTGATGGTTCGAGAGAGTCAGCCAGCTTTGCATGAGGAATTTCAGAAGCTTAGCCTTGAGTTGGTTGAGTCAGGATTTTTGGCAACTATGGAGATGCAGCCTACTTTGGATGGTCAGATTCGCCAGGCTCAGTCAGATGATGAGGCATTTCAATGGATCGTAAAGAACTTAAGTGAAGGTAAAGAGTCGATTTTCGTGGATGACCAGGAACATTGTGGTTCAAGCGGCGCTTGTGTGTGCCCAACAAGCAAGAACTAAAGGATGTGTTGTTAAAAGAGGCTCATGAGTCAGATTCGATTCATCCAGCAGTACCAAGATGTACCAGACATTAAGGATAAGTATTGGTGGCCAAGCATGAAGCGTGAGATCGTGAGTATGTAGCCCTTTGTGATGTTTGTCGAGAGTAAAGGCAGAGCACCGAGACCTGCGGGTTTGCTCTGACCATTGAAAGTTCCCGAGTGGAAGTGGGAAGAAATTGGTATGGACTTCATAGTCGGTCTGCCTAAGACCAAAGAGGGCTATGATTCGATTTGGGTCATTGTGGATCGATTGACCAAGGTTGCCCATTTTATTCCAGTTAAGACGACTTACAGTGGTGACAAATTGGCAGAGCTATATATGTCCAGGATCGTCAGTTTGCATGGTGTGCCCAAGAAGATTGTGTCAGATCGTGGATCGCAGTTCACCTCCCGGTTTTGGGATAGTTTTCATAAGGCTATGGGAACTCACCTGAATTTCAGTACAGCGTATCACCCCCAGACAGATGGTCAGACAGAGCGAGTTAATCAGATTCTGGAGGACATGTTGAGAGCCTGTGTGCTTGATCACGGGTCTAAGTGGGGACGCTTGTTTACCTTTTGCGAGTTCTCATACAATAACGCTTATCGTGCCGGTTGCGAGATGTCACCGCTTGAGGCATTGTATGGCAGAAATGCAGACCCTCTCAATTGGAAAGAGACGGAAGGTCATTTTTGGCCCGCATCGCTTGAAAGAAGGCGAGAATAAAGTCCGCTTGATACAGATAAAGTTGAAAAGCGCCTGCCGCAGTAAGAGTTATGCGAGATACCGCACGAGAGCGAGTTTTGAGCCGACGATTTTGTGTATCTTAGGATCACACCATTCAAGGGTGTGAAGAGGTTTCACTAAAAGGAAGCTTGCACCGAGATATGTTGGTCCGCTCAGATTTCAAACGCAGGGAGAGGTTGCTTATCGCTGGAGCTACTGCGTCCTTGATGGGGTACATGACGCCTTTCATGTGTCCCACCAAGAAGTGCTGCGCGTACAGAGGAGGTTGTGCGATTGAGGCCGTTGACCGCAGGAGGATCTGTCGCACAAAGAGCACCCAATCAAAATCTTGGAAGTGTCGAAAGAGTCACCGGAATAAAGTGGTCCGCTTTTGCAAAGTCCGGTGGAGTAACCATTCCGAGGAGGAAGCCACAGGAACGCGAGGAGGATCTCGAGCGGAGTTCGAACCTATTCTCTTAGTTGGCCCAGATCTGGGGCCGAGATCTCGTTTAAGGGGTAAGGTTTGTAACATCCTGTTTTTCGAGATTTTTAAAACACGGATTTTAAAAATGAATTTTCGGAATTTTCTGAATTTAATTGAAGCTTCAAATGAATTTTTAAAGTTTTAAATGATTTAATATGATTAAAATAAATATTAACATAAGTGGAAAATATTTTATTTGTGTTCCTCAGTCTCAAGGAATTTTCTGGTATTTTTGGTGAATTTTTGGGATTTATTTGCTATTTTCTAGAGCTTTTAGAAGTTTATTTGAATTTCTGAAAAAGAAAAGAAAATAAAATCCCCGGCCGCCCTCACCGCCCGATCTCCCCTCTCGCCCACGCGTCACCGATCCCCGCCGCGCGCGCCGCCGTACTTCTTTTCGCGCGGCTCGCCGCCGCTCGATCTCCGCCGCGCCACGCTGTCGCAAGATCCTGGCTGCTGACCTGGCGGCGGCACCGCGCGTTCGCACCGCGCGCGCCCTCGGCCGCCCGATCGCTCGCCCGCGCGATCTCGCCGTCCGTTCGCGCGCGCGCAAACCCTAACCCTAACCCGCGCGTCGCGCGCCGTCGGATGCGCCACGCGCAAAGCACCACCGCGCTTCTCCCGCCCGCTCGATGCCGTCGGATCACGCCGTGGGCGAATCCGAAGCCCGTCAACCGCGCGCCGCGCCCACGCCGCCAGAATCGAATCGAACTCCTCGGTTCGCATGTTAAAACCCACCGTTCGTCCTCGGTTCGTGTGCCGACACCCGAGCTCCCGCCGCGCGCTCCTCGCGCTCGATCCTCGCGCCGCGCGCCGGGCCGCTCGCGCGCGTTACGTGCCTCCGCTCGCCGCTCGAGGTCGCCGGAGCACTAGCCGCCACCGCGTCGCCGCCGTGAGGCTCGCGCCCTCTCGCCGCGTCGCCTCCGTCGCCTCGCCCGGCCGCCGCCTCGCCTCGCGCCGCCGCTCGCCGCGTCTGCGATCAGCGCGCCGCGACCGCCGCCTCGCCGCGACCCGCCACGTCGCCCGATCCGCTCTCGCGACCAGCCACGCGTCACCCTTCGGCCGCGATCCGCCGCGCCGCTAGCGCGCGCGCGCTCGCGACGCCGCGCGCGGCGAGCCGCCACGCGCCGCCGATCCGCCGTCGCCGCGCGCGCGCCGCGCAATCTCGCCGTCTTTCAGATCTCGACCGGCGTCCGATCGTCGCCGCGCGGTTTGCCCTCCGCCGCCGGATCCTCGCTGCCGCGCGCGCGTCGCCGCGTCGGCCGCCACGCGGCCCTAGCCGACGTGGCATCCCACGTGGCATGCCACTGGCGCCACGCCACCGTGACTTCAGTGCCACGTGGCAGCCACGCCACCGCCACGTCACCGCCACGTCACCGTGCCACGTGGCAAAGATATGCCGCCGCCACGCCAAGACATCCCGCGCCGCGTCGGCCGCGCCCCGTGCATTATTCGTGGACCGAGTCCACGGTGGACTCGGAATTTCGTGGACCGGGTCCACAAGACAAGAACTTTTCCGATTTTCCCGAATTAATTTTAGAATTAATTTTCCGAGCCCGTTCTCCTCCGTCCTAGCTCCGATTGACCCCGTTCTTTTTTCTAAATTCATCTAAAATCGAGCTCTAGCTGTTGGTATTAGTTTTGTGAATTTTGGAGTTCATTTTCTTATCATTTTATGTGTTTCTTTGTTTTCGATCGTTTTCTCTCTCGTTAGATTCGGATTCCGGAGGAGCGGGTTTCGCGCTGTAAGACCGTGAGTACCTCACGAGCATAACGAAGGCAAGTCGTGTCCCTTGATCATGTTGAACCCAATTTTGCAACCTATTATTTAATTATTTTGTTTTAAATTACATTGCATTGCTATTTTTATTCAAATCTTTGCACTGGTAGTTATCGTCCCGATTGAAATTATACCTCCTTGATACTTTGGAATACCATGATGCCATTGTCACCATAGGTTGGGTAATCTACTAGTGATGCTAGTTTATTTGTCACATGGGTTGGTACGATTAGATTGCTTAGCCGGTTTATATTTACGATTGGTCTCATCACACATGTTAAATTATTAACTTGACTTAATGACATATGAAACTGTGGTTGGTGCCACGTGTATTAAAATTTGTGCCACGCCATTGGTGTGACGTTGGCTTGGTTTTACAAATTAGTTTCGCACTCAGGCGAGTGATCGTGCAAGAAAGGGGAAGTACAGCTTGTACTTTGGGGATGTGGTAGTCTCGCGGGTAATGTTAAGGACTTAACTTTGTGCGCCATTGATCCGAGCTTAATCGTGCAAACCACATGTCTATTATGGGATGGACTCGGTGATTAATTTGTAATATTTCAATTCAATTCTGCCATTGTGATGGACATGGTTGCTGATTTCCATGTGGCGCAAGGGGGGGTGTGATGCGAAACCCTAGCGGGTAGGATTGTGTTGAGGTAGAGCATTGTAAAGGCCTTGTTGTGATTTTCTTAGGCCTAGGCTAATCACATCGTGTGGGTACAGTTGTGCAACCTCTGCAGAGTGTAAAACTATTCGAATAGCCGCGTCCTCGGTCATGGACAGTGCTCGGGGATTTTACACGAGGGTTAGTATTTCATTTATAACTTGGTGGTTTATGTCGGGAGTGGACAGGTAGTTCACTGTTGGTTTAACTTGTGAATTGGTGTTCACAAGTGGTTTATGTTTATTCCTTTGATTATCTATTGTTACTGTTTTCAGTTAAACTTCCGCTTTCAAGTTATTTAATATATTTCATCAATAAATGCCTTTATGCAAATTAACCTTTCAGCCTTCCTTTGGTAAGCCTTGCATATTATATTGCATTTATTGTTACAAACGACTTGCCGAGTACCAATGTACTCACGGCTTTACGCCTATGTTGCTCGATTGAGGAGAGGAGTACTATCGCCAGGAGGTTCCGAAGGAGAGTTCTACGACGACTTCACTGATTAGGCTTCGTTCTCCACTCGATAGCCCGTGGCTTGTCGATTGGTCGCCACGCTTTATTTTGGATTTCACGCTATTTTGTTAAGCCCTTCCGCTAGAGATATTGTAAGCTTGGCCATAAGGTCGCACCTTTGATATTTTATCGATATTCGAGTTTTCCTTTATTATTGTCGTGTGTATGACTGTGATGACATCTATGTTTGACTGTGTGCACTAGCGTGATCCTGGACTAGTGCAGTTTACACAGAGAGACCGAATTTGCATATTCGGGTCTCGACAAATTATGAGGGGAAGGTATATATAGCATGTTGGAAGTCACTTAGTTAGGCATTGGCATCGTTGAACTCATGTTTCTAACATGCAGGAACTTAACTTTCTCAGGTTAAGCTGATGACTGAATATTCATGTGTTCTTCCCAAAATACAGCTTGAAGCACGGCAGGTCAGTTTTTCTAATGTCTTTCCAGATGTTGTTGCATTGTTGCAAATTTAATCTGTTCATATATGGACGTAAACAAAATTTTCATGCCACGGATTCAGAATTGCTCTTGAAACTTGATTTACAAATTTTGAATGGACTCAACTCTCAAGGACACACATCCTCTGGTCTTAGGTGCTAAAACAATATCTATTAAATTACAAATGTTTTTCAATGTCCAATCAATAAACAGAAAGGTTTGATGCATCTCCTATCGCTGAAGCTGATGATGCCCGCTTTGATTATTTCTGCAAAAAGGTGAGTTCTTTTGTGCCTGCATGGGATATCTACTTGTATAGTGGAGTTGATTTAATTTATTCTTTTCGTAGGAATCACATTATGCAATTCTTTGTATTAAATAACTAATATTATAGGACCAATGTATTGTCACTTTTTGTTTGCACTGCTGTAAAATACTTGGTGTAATCTAGCTTTTGCTGCACTGGCTAGTAAGAGGATTTGTAATTGCTTGGTTGCTATAAAAATCAGTAGTTTCTTCCGTTTGAATTGACCATGACTTGAGCAATGCTAGTCGTTATTCTCTAGACTTTCCAGCAACAACCATTTTTAGACTAGTTAGTTTTGCACTTCTCTATTTGAAAGAATGGAGTTTACCCTAGATTTTACATTGTAGGAGGCTGCTTAGGTCAAAGCGAAGCATCAAACATGGCATGCTTGATAATCTATTTTGAAAAATTTTACCACACTGGTAGTTCATTTCTAAATATCACACGTCTTCAGAGTATGTAGTATTGTAGTGTTTCATGTCTAAAATATGGTATGTATTATGTGAACAGTTATGGTACAAGAACTAATCTTACTGAATCTCTCTCTCCGTTGTGTGCTACGTTGTGTTGCAAAGTAAATGTTATTAACCTTAAACGAACCAGATTTCATTGCTCTGTAAGGCCTATCTCTTGACAACACAGCAGAAGCTTGATCACTAGATTGAAAAAAAAGGAGAACTTCTCATCTGCCTAATCCATGATTCAATCAATCAATCTTAACCACCTCACTAAAGCTGTGCTGCTCTCCCCGCCAGCCATCCACTCGGAGTCAGAATGACCTCTTGAACACTACTGCTACCACGAACTAGCACGTCAGCACCCCTCTCGATTGCAAAGGAACTTTAGGTAACTGACCAATAAGTCAATTTCGTAAAGATGAAAATACTATTCAACCCGGGGTATTCCAAACTTATCGACACATTTACTTCAGGTAAATACTATATAACTCCATGCGATGAGCAAAGAAATCTGGCAGTGATCCTTGATTCGGGGTTCTTTTTCTTAATACAGTGAGCAAGATATTTGTTAATGCAGTGGCATGGAAAATTGCATATCTCTACTTTTGGTGGATTATCCCAAATATTTAGTGGGTTGTTAATCTGACACAGCAGAAATATTTTAACTTCTTATATATTGCTTTAGGCTTATTTGCTTCTGTATTTGACCTAAGATATGCCACAATGCTTGTCATTACTCTTGTGCTTGTGCCTCTGAGGTTCTAATATTCCTCATATACTCCAAATTCCTTCCCCTTTTCACGCCAACCATAAAATTCCAAATGAGAAAGCATGCTTCTATCATTTGCTTCGAATTAATTCAGAGCTTTAGCAATAAGTTATTATTATACTACTTTTGGAGTATAATTTTATTAGTGTGAAACCAACCACACTTTGTAATATGGAAGATAGGGTTATATATAGACTTGAAGTCTTTGGGGTTTATAGCATTTTCTAGTCGAGGTGATCCTTCTGGGATTTAACATTTGACTAGATTTCTTTTGCATTCAAGGACACTTTTCCTATTGCCATCTGGGCAATAATAAACTGGGCATATTATCCTTTTCAAATATCAGGCATAATACTTACAAATATTATTTCATGCATGATTAATTAATCTTACTTCAGGTAAGATATGCTACTGGCAATGTCGAGACCCGAATATGCAAATCCGGACTCTCTGTGTATACTGCACTAGTCCCAGGATCACGCTAGTGCACACAGTCAAACATAGAGGTAATCACAACCATATACACGCTAAAATAAAGGAAAAGCTCAAATAAACATAAATCTCAAAGGTATGACCTTATGGCCAAGGTTACAATAGAATAGCCCGAAGGGCTTAACAAAATCTAGCAACGGAAATCTAAAGTAAAGCGTAGTGGTCAATCGACAAGCCCATAGGCTATCGAGTGAAGAACGAAGCCTAATCCGTGAAGTCGTCGAAGTACTCTCCTTCTGGAACCTCCTGCTAGTGGCACTCCTCATCCTCAACTGAGCAACATGGGTGTAAAGCCATGAGTACATTGGTACTCAGCAAGTCGTTTGTAACAAATGAATGCAATATAGTATGAAGGCTTACCAATGGAGGGCTGAAAGGTTAATTTGCATAAAACAATATTTGAAGGTATATACAATAAATAGATTGAAGGCGAACTTTAAGTAAAACGGTAATAAATAAATAAACAAAGGATTTGATATAACCACTTGCGAACCTCCCGTCCACAAGTTAAACCAACCGCTCATGGACCTCTCATCCATAAGCTAAATCAATAGTGAATTAACCATTCACAGTCTAACCACAAACCATAAGTTTTCAGAAATAACTATACCTCGTGTGAAATCACCGAGCATTGTCCATGACCGAGGACGCGACTATTCGAATAGTTTTATACTCTACAGAGGTTGCACAACTGTACCCACACGATGTGATTAACCTCGGCCTAAGGAAATCACAACAAGGCCTTTGCAAAGTTCAATTCCAACTCAATCCCGCCCGCTAAGGTTTCGCCGTCGAGTAGCTTAACCACCTAGTCGATAATTGCCTCCATTTGCGCCTCATGGAAATCAGCAACCATGTTCAACCCAGCGAGAACTGAAATTGAAACATCCCTAATTAATCAGCTAGGTCTGTCCCATACCAGATATGTGGTTTGCACGGTAAGACTCAGATCAATGGCACACAAAGTTAAGTCCTTAAGTGTACCTGGGCGAGACTACCACATCCCTTGAAGTGCTCCAACACTTCCCCCTTTACTGCACGATCACTTGCCCGAGTGAAAACCAATTTTGTATAACCAACATCAATGAAACACCAATGTCATGGTCCAAATTTTATAACTGTGGCTCCAACCACGATCCTCTGTGGCTCCAACCACGATTCTATATCTCATTAAGTCAAGTTAATTAATCACTTGTAATGATGAAACCCATCGAGACTAAAAGCATGGTTAAGCATTCTAAGCGTACCAACCCATCTGACAATTAGCATAACATCACTATTAAATTTCCCAACCTATGGGGACAATGGCATCAGGTATTCCAAGTTATCAAGGAGGGATAAATCAATTGGGACGATAACTACCAATACAAGGGTTTATAATAAAGTAGCAATGCAATGTAATTTAAAATAAATTAATTAAATAGTAGATTACAAAGTGGGTTCAACATGATCAAAGGACACGACTTGCCTTGGTTGTGCTCAGTGAGGTACTCTTGATCTTCAAGCGTAGCTTCTGCTCCTCCGGAATCGGGATCTAACGAGGGAGAAAACGATTGAAACAACAAAAACATATAAAATGATAAGCAAATGAACTCCAAAAATCATGAAACCAAAACCAAAAGCTAGAGCTTGATTTTAGATGAATTTAGAAAAAAGAACGGGGTCAATCGGAGCTAGGACGGAGGAGAACGGGCTCTCGAAAAATTAACCCTAAAGAAAATCAGGAAAATTGGAAAAGAGCACTGTGCTAGACTCGGTCCACGGGAAAACCAGTCCATCGTGGACCCGGCGCATGGAACAGTGCCACGCCACGGGGGCTGGCGTGGCTGATGTGGCAGGCTGAGGTGGCGACACGTGGCAGGTGACGTGGCGACACGTGGCACCCGGGGCTCGGAAAATGCTGACGTGGCATTGCCATGTGGCTGCCATGTACGCTAGGGCTGACGTGGACGGCTCAGGCGCTCGGCGGCGGCACAGAATTCAACGGCCGAGATGGGGACGCGTGGACGCATCCAGGCCATTGGCTCAGATCTGAGCGTGCGGCTGAGATTAGGCGGCCGGAGAGATGGGAGTCGGCTGATGGCCGACGCGTGGCTCAGTTACGGTGGGCGAAGCGTCGTGCGGACGCGAGTGCGCGCGGGCGGGGTGCGGCAGCCGAGGCGGGCGGGCGCGCGAGATCTGGCGACCGAGCGGCGGTAGTGGCGACTGGGAGGCAACACGTGCGAGGGAGACGGATCGGGGGCTCACCGGCGGGGACGGTGTCGACGACGGCTCCGGTGGCTTCGAGGACGCGACGGCGGAGATGGAGGTGCACGGAGCGGCGGCGGAACGGCTCCGGTGGCGGCGGCGGTGGCGACCACGAGAACCAAGGGCGACAGGACGGTGCTAGGGTTGGAGGCGGCGGCGAGGCGCAAGAACCGAGGGTGGCGGCGGCTTATATGGCACGCACGCCGAGGAGTTCGAATCGACCCTGGGTGGCAGCGAGATCGAATCCCCGTCGGAGACGACGACGGGATGTCCGACACGTGGCCTATCGAACGGCGGGGAGAGAGGCAGACGCGGGCGCGAGCGGGAGGTGGCGGCGGCTTAGGGCAACGCGGCGGGGAGCGCACGGATGGCGGCCGCGTGGCACGGGGCTTGGATCGGCGGTGCGGAGCGCGGGAGAGGGTGGCGGGTGTTGGGCCGGGCCGGTGCAGAGTGCGGGAGAGGCTGGATGAGCGACGCGTGGAGGGGAGGCAGATCTGGCGGCTGAGAATTTTCCCCCGATACTTTTTCTCTCAAAAATTCAAACAAAGCAAAAGAGCTCCAGAAAAATAGCAAATAAATCCCAAAAATTCACCAAAAATAACAAAAAATTCCTTGAGACACAAAGAATCCAAATAAAATATTTTTTAACTTATGTTAAAGTTTATTTTAATCACATTAAATCCTTTTTAATTTCTAAAAATTTCAATTAAGCTTTATTAATTCTAGAAAATTTCAAAAATTTAAGGTTTTAAAAATCCCAGAAAATCAGGATGTTACAGGCAATGTGTTCTATTAAGCAACTATTCAGCAAGGGTAAGATTTTAACAAAACAACTTAGACCAAAAATTTATGGTATCTAGGAAAATAATTTTCTAATGCATAATTTTAGCAAAAGATTAGAGGTGCTCTTCATGAGCAAGATCAAGCTCGACAGGAGCTACATCTATACAATTGATGCTACTCATGTGGAAAAATGACATCCAAATAAAGCTAAAGGATAACTAGGAGAATGCTGCCAGTCTCCATATTGTTCACCGTAGGCACATTCTTACTTATAAATGCACCTGTTTATTGGTAACATACGGATTACCTAAACTTTGTCCAAAGACAGTGTGGTGCAAGGCGGAGTAATACTCGCCTGCGGACTTCTAGTCCTAGAAAGAGCAATAGATCCTGGCAAAGTACCTTCAGGGCTACCAGTAATACTCCACGGTAGAGGCAATACCTCATTAACTACAAAGTTTTTACCTTTCAGTAGTAAAAGGGTACAACTCTGTCAGCGTCAGGCTTAACAACGGTATGATTGTATGCCAACGAAATAAGTCTAAGTGATATAATTACAGCCATTCAAGGCGTGCAAATATCCACTTAGTGATGCCCAATATTCATGCAATTTTCTACATGCTTACTTATGGTAAGTAATATCAAGTGCATGAAATGAGTGCAAAATAGCAAAGATTTACTTTTATCAGTAGATAAATTATCATTTTTCAGATTTTCCTAGCAACATTTTGGGATTTTCTGATGATTATTAGGGCATTTAAGCAATTTTCAAAATTACTGACCCATTAAATAAATCCCCAAAACACACAATGCCAGGAAATAAACCATAAAAAATATGATGCTTCCAAGGTGTGCTAGGTCTAAGGTTTCACAAAATTTATGGAAACTCATATACCTACAAACCAAGTTTTAGGATTTACTAGAATTTTCTAGCAATTATAATAATTTTCTGCTAATTAATAAATAATTTTCAGAAATATTAAATAAGCAAAAAATAATATACTGAATAAAGTAATTTCAGAAGTATAAATAACAATGCCACAATATTAATTGGATAATAGTAAAGCTGAAATAATAAAATATATGAACTAAAATCAGTCTACTAGACCAAATTGTAATTATGATAAACAGCAGGGACATATTCATAATTTTATTTCCAGTTTTCATTATATTCATTTTAATTTAATCAAAACCCGAGGACTAACTGCTAAATTGCAATCGCATATTTGTAATTTCATAAAAACCTGAGGGCCTTTTTTTTCAAAATGGCGTCTCCTTATCCTTTCCCCATCGACACTCAAATCAGTCGAATCTTATCTCTTCCACTAGCCACCTTTCCCCACTGGGCATTCACTATCTTCCACCAGTGGCTCCGGCCGCCCTCTCCACTGACCGTGCCGGCTTCAGCCATTCTCTCCCCGCCGGTTTCTTCTTCTTCCCCCTTGCTGGTGGCAGATCTGGCACGCTCTCCGATGGGGGAGCGGCCAAGCATGGGCGCGGCGTCGGGCGGAGTTCAGTCGAGGCAGCTTCGGGTGCCACGGCGCAGCGGCGGTCGCGGGGTTCCAGCGCAGCAGCGGTAGGTGTGGACTCCAAGCGGCAGGCGATTCAAAGCTGCAGGAGGCTCAGCACTGTGTGTGGCCCTGTGCGGTGATGATTGGGCACGACAAGCAGCCCGACACGGCAATTGGGTTAGGCGGCGGCAACTTCATGCGCGAGGGTTGTGGCCGGTGATTCGGGCGGCGACCGAGCGCGACTGGGAGTGGGGGTTTTGGGGACGGCGGTCGGTAGCGCTCGCGTGGATGAGGGCAGTCGTTGAGTCATCGTCGGCTTCAGGCCGGTGTCCAAGGAGTAGGGCAGGGCGTCGTGTGGCTGCTTCAAGCCGCCGTGGTGCATGGTAGCGGCGGTGATTTTGGGTCGAAAGGCGGCGGCTTCAGGCCAGAGGGCGAGTTCCGATGGTCATCAACCCGCCGTAGTGGCTTCTAGTGGCCGGTGGAGAGGCGAGGCTGAGCAGCGGCAACCGGCCGGTGTTGGCGCGGGCGTGGTGGACGGGGCCAAGTGTCGGTGGCTTCGGGCTAGGCCGAGCTTCGATGGTGGCAACAAGTCCTGGCTGACAACTTTGGGCGGCGGCACCGAGACCTACTTCGTGCGGCAGCATCAGGCTCGGGTGGCGGCCATCAGTGCCACACATGAGGTGGCGGTGACGAGCCGCGACAGCATGTTCTCGCCGTATTTGGCTGATCCAAATGCAAGATTTGTTGATCAAAGATATACCCAGATTTTAACTATCTATGCCTCACAATCTAGATTATAGCATATTAAACCTACTGGATTAGAAAGCAATAGATCTAATCATCGTATTGCGAATAATCGAAATTCTAATCTAGATCGATCTAGGAGATATACAGAAAAACATAAAGATCATGCTTACAGATAAAATCTAGGATTATGCAATTTGTCTACCGGTCAAATAAACCTTGATATAATCAATGCATTGCTAACAATTAGAATTCAATCTAAATTGATCTACGAGATCACAGATTTGCATACCGTGCATCTTGTAGAGCGAGTCGTGCTGATAACGTGTTGTGAAATCGATGTAGAATAGATGAACAGCAACGCAATCCACGAACACAATTGTCGAAGGCAATCAATCAATCACACAAGACACCAGGAGAATAGAACACCAGAACGTATACTTTATTGATAATAGATTAGTTTACGTGGTGTAATGCCTCTATATTTATAGTAGGAAACTACTAGGGGTAGTTTAAGTATTTGTCCATATCATAAACCTTTTAGGTTTCGTAACATTTAGAATGGTATTGGCTTGTGACTTTTTTACTGTAGCTGCCTTATTTTTTTATTATAGCTGAGTTAACTTATTTGGTATAATTAAATTTTAAAATTTAAAAATAGAAAAAATATGTTAACCCATCACAGACAATGCAAAGAAATATAGGAAAAAGCAAAAAATCTAAAACAAAACAAAATAATCAGAAAAAATAAAAAAATAAATAGTAACAAAAAAGCCAAACGCCACCACTGCTGCAGCTGACTTGAGCGCGGCTCCACGAGAGATGCATTCATGTAAAAATTAGATTGTACCATAGCTCAAAACAAATTGATCGCATCATGTAACACCCGCGTCTTTGGGGAATAGGGATATTGTACATCCTACAGCAGCCTAGGAGTTCTGTTGCATATAAAAGAAGTATCAAGCTTGCTCGTGAACAATTAAAAAGGATTAGTTTGACAAAAATAAGACCAAGCGGTAAATTTTATCAATTTTATCAGCGTCCAAGCCCAAAACTTACCTTACAATCAGAAGAACCAAAGAAAACTCCCACAGGAACGCTTGAGTGCGACTGTAACCCTAACACGAAACTTGTAACATTGTTCTTCTGGTATCTGTTATGGGGAGAGAAATATAGCAAGTCTGAGTACAACCAACCGTACTCAACAAGTCATATGAGGAAATGCTAAATAATTACATGCAAGGGATTTCAAAGAATGGGACTATATGGGTTCTAATATCTTATGTGGATGCAGTTTTATTTCGCAAACCTTTTGAGTTTAAACCAAGAAAATCAAAAGCTTCTTAATAATTGGGGTTTCAAACTTGATTATCAATCTTTCCAATTTTCCAAAATCATTCCAAATCTACTTATGCTTCATTGATGGGATCATCCAAATAAACACAGCCTCATTTACTAGAAACACAGTGTATTCGAATACCATTTATACATGACTCTACAGAGCTGCTCAGCTTTACCCATAAGATTTCTTAAGCTCCCCGATAGAGTTAAGAAAACAAGGGATTTTGCTCACTCAGTTTTTTATATACCATTTACCCGGTAGATGCTGCATCTACACAACCTTGGGAACCTGATGGGCCAAAGTCTGATTGCTGCCTCCGATTTGTGAGGACCTACCATTTGCTGCCTCGGGAACCTCAAGAACCGCACTACCTTTACTATTTCTTTTCTTTTCTTATGTAGAGGTTCAATCGAACTGAGTAGCTACTAATCCAGGTTTGACGAGTCAACGCTTGTGGTTGAACGTTTACTATGTTCTTTATTTGGGATAAGGGTCTAGTCCTTACATTCTTACCGAGGCATCACCGCTAGTATCTCCTGACACTAGCCAGTACTACTGTAATGCATCCTTTTCTTTTTATGAATCCTTCTTTCTAGGATAAGGTCAGGGGACCCAGCCATCTGGTGGCTTCCCGTGATTACTCCCTATCCTCCCTTTTCTTTTTACAAATCCTACCGACAAACGTCAGATCACTTAGTAGTATAAAACATGAGTTTCCTATACTACCATGAAGTATTATTAATACTATATTTTATATGACTAAATCTTGTCAAGGTGAATGTGGCTATCAAAATTAAGATCAGCCTTTGTCGGGTGGTATGACGTAACTAATAGCATGTCATTCCAAATAATTTGTATATAAAATAACAGCGTAAAAGTAACGTAATGAAAATACTAAATAATAAATAATTAAAGAAATTTAGGCTCAACATGATCAAAAACATGCAACTTGCCTTCTTATCTTTGTTAATTGCTCTTGTTGATCTTCCGTGTCCGGCTCGACGGGTCCGTGGGCTAGCGCAAAAGACAGGCTAGTTCCTTGCTTTGCGGAATGCAAGTTGGGAACAAAAGACAAATAAATAACAGAAAGACAAAAAGAAAATAGAATCGGACGGGTAAGGTTTAGGTGGCGAGTGGTTTGGTTGGTCGATACTAGGGTTGGCTTTTGGGACGCTCAAAAGGGCATAGAATATTTTTAGGGTTTAATGGGTAGTGGTGGCGAAGATGGTACTGGGTTGTTTCGGGTCGACTTTAGGGTGGGTTAGGGTTTCACTAGTGTCTAAAATTATAAGGTGGAGTGGTAGTGGCAATGACGGGTTAAGGGTGATAAAAAGGAACATATACAGTTTAGGGTTTCACCGGACGGAAAAAGGTTTGGATTGCGTCGATTTTTGGACTTGAAGTGGTTCTTTGGTGGTTTTGGGTTTTCAGGGATCTGGTATGGGGAAACAGGTCTCGGAATTGGACTCACGGGCTTGAAATGGTTGAAACGAACATATTTATGCTTATCGGGTCTAGTGAATAGTAACGGGTTTGAGGGGCAGTGTTCATTGCGGATCTGGCACTATTCACGTGTGCGCCCGCAAGCCATAGTGCATCTTCCTCCTCGGTTCACCTGCGCGCGTGCGAGGCAGAGGAAGAAAGCGGTGGTGATCAGTAGGGTTGTCGCGATTTGCGACTGGTTATGGAAGTGGGAATGGGTTGTTGGTAGGTTGGTGATTCCATTTTTGTGACTGGTGGTAGCAGGGGCTCCGGCGACCGCCGGCGGAGGCGCCATTACCTTGCTCGGGTTTCTAATGGCATTAGGGTATTCTAGGGGTTTTTGGGGCAATTGCGTTGGCTTTTGAGTATCTCTGGGGTGGCAGGAAGCCTGGTATGGTGGCGGTTTGGATGGGGAACACACGGTGTGAGTTATCCATGGCGACCCCCCATGGTCGGGCGGCGGCGCTCGTGGCCAGGGCGGTGGAGGCTATAGGGTTTGCTGGGAAGGCTTGGGACGGATTTCTGGGGTGATAATGAAGCTCTGGGCGAATGTAATTGAATTCTAATCGAAAGGATTGCTGGATTGGAAATTCGAACTCACCTCGGGGTCTTGGGTGCTTTCTGGCAGCAGGGCGGCTTTGGGAGCAATTGGGGGTGTGGAGGGGTTGTTGTGCGTGTGTGCTTCAGGACGGAGGGGGGCTGGGGTTTAAATAGAGCCGAGGGTGGCGGATTCGGGGTGCCCTAGAACCGGTGGCGGGAGGCAAACCAGGGGCTTCAAGAGAGGTCAGGGAAGCTCGATGCTGGCGGTTAGGGGAGAGGCTCTGACGGTTTTGGGGATTGTTTTGTGGCGGTCAAAAGCCAGTGAAACCTAGTTGCGTCGACGATGAGGGGGCTGTCAGCAGAGAGGGGAGAAACGGGGGCGACGGCCGGTTTGGCTTGGGCGGTGTGACGCGCGGCAGCGTGAGGTTGGGGAGCTGGTCTGGGGCACAGCAGGTGAGGAGGACGGTCTCTTGACCAGAAGCAAGCGGCGTGGCAGTGGGGAAACGGTGGGCGAGCGCAGGTGGCGGGAGGAGTCAGCGGTGGTGGTGATATTTTCGGTTTTTGAACAGTGACCGTGCAAATATCCGATGGTGAGGCAGGTCGGCAATGGTTTTGGGCTGGAATGGGCCGGGCTGGGTGTGCAATTGGGTTGGGTTGGGCCAGGGATTGTCAAGAATCCAAGAAAATTGAAAATTCAAAGTTTTTGAAAAATTTGGTTTTTCGGTTTTGTTTCACATCACATGCTTGCCTGTTTACCCTCACACGTAGCAAAGAGGCTAGCCCAAGTCTCTGCATGCCGTCCACGCAGGCATCACATCCTTGCACGGTGCACCCTCACACGTAGCAAAAAGGCTAGCCCAAGTCTCTGTATGCCGTCCACGTGGGCTATGTCCTGCAGTAGATGACTCACTGATCCTCTGAAACGGCGAGGTGCACCTGAACGACTGGAACTCCTATATAAAGGGGCCTCGCAGCTCGCACTTTCATCACCATTTACTCCACTCATCGCAAACCACTACAAAAAAACAAAGATGTTCACCACAGCGAGAGCTGTAAACCCGGCCATGAAAGCCCTAGCACTGTGCGTGCTCGTACTTGCCTTTGCTACGGTGACCACGCACGCCCAGATGTGTGGCAAGCAGGCCGGCGGTAAGAAGTGCCCCAACAACCTCTACTGCAGCCCGTATGGGGGTGCGGCCTTGGCCCCAGCTACTGCGGCGAAGAATGCCAAAGCGGCCCTTGCTGCCCAGATAAGAAGTGTGGCAAGCAAGCTGACGGCAATAATCTGAGGAAATATGGCAACGATAAATAATATGTGGTAAGAATTTTAAACTATTGCTGTGGAAATATGGCAACGATAAATAATATGTGGTAATAGGTAGTATTGTTGCCACTGTTTTAAATTTTGCAACCGGAAATAATCTATGGTAATAGGTAGAATTATTGCCACAGTTTTAGTTTTCGTGGTAACTAGCATGTCTTTGTTGCCACGATGTATCGCTGTTGTAATCTTGTTGCAATATAACCTAGTTATGACAAGGAAAAAAATCGTTGCGACATACAAGTACTATTATCATGGCTTTACGTTGTTGTAATAAGCACTGATTTGCGACGAAAGCAGTCGTTCCGTATCTGATTTCCCTCCCAAAAGACATCGTCTGCAACTCTAACGGTTGACAATATAGGCAATATTTTCATTCCAAGTTTTAGTAGGAGACAAATACGATAAATTAATGATGCAAAACACATAACTAACAATATGCTACTCATTGTACTTTAGAAAAGAAAACAGAAAGATATTACAGTAGTAAAGTTGATCGAACGCGCGAACGATTTACTGTTGAACTTGATGAAGAACAGGAAGCAGCGTAGGCTCAATGCAGTGCAGAATGTAGATCACGCAGTGTAGTGAGCGGTTGCGTAGATATGCGCTGCCAGAAACCTTATTGCCACCCCCCGTGCAGGTCTTCACGGTAGCAACGGCTTAGAGATACCGCTCCCCTTCTTCACGGTGCATGTCAGCAAGTGTATTTAGCCAACAAATAAATCAACCCCAGATGGAACTCCCCTAGCACAGCCATCGGCCAGTATGGCCTCCCCCAAGGGTTAACATCTAGCACAGCATTAGGAGAGCAACAAAAACCAAGACCAACACATGTCCACAAGCCAGCAGACCATCACGGACCCCCCCAGCTTAGCCAGCGGCATAGCCGGCGGCCAATACGGCTTTTCCCAAGATATTTCGCAGAGCACAGCTGGGCAAGAAACCGGCAGATACAACCCCGGATGGAGCATCTCCAGAGCATACACTAGAGACCACAGCCACAAGCCCATGTATAAGCACACACGCCTAGCCCAGAGGGGCAAAGAGAGCTCATCTTCTTTCTTTCCATCCCCATTCCAAAACCCCACCACCATCACCATCAGAAGCAACATTAGTATCGGCTAACCAAAGTCAAGCAAGGAGCAAGACCGTAGGACCACGAGGCATCGGCAAGGGAGACCACCGCGGGGACCATCGGCAAGCTAGCAGCAGGGACAGCAACCACAAGCACCAACATCAGCACCATCGCAGCCGAACCCACCCAGCACTCACCAACAAAGGTAGCCCACAAAACCTTGTTCATACTAGCATTTTTGGTAGAACACTATATCCCACTTTTGTCAACCGCGCAAGCACATAACATTCCAAGCACACCTCAAGAATCGACACAACTTTTCAACCAGCAGCAAGAGGGAGTAGAGAGGAAGGGGGGTTACCATGGTTGTTGGGTGGCGCAGCGCGCTACCGGCGGCCGAACACATGCACCCGAGAGCCACCACATATTCCCCCGGCATGCGGGCAGCCTCGAGCTCCACGGTGCTGAACCACAGCAACATACCTCCAAGCCAACCCTAAGCGTAGTGCCAAAAAACCAAATCAACCCCACGAAAGCTTAGAGCGTAGAAGAAGATAAAAGGGGCAGGGCAAACGGGTTAAGGCGGGCCAGATCCGGGCCGTAGGCCACGGATCCAGCGACCGAAGGTGGCACACGTCGTCGGACCGAGGGGAAGAGGTGGCGCGGCTACCGAGGCAGCTGGTGCGCACGAGAGAGGGCCGGATCCGGGCTCTAGGCCCCGGATCTGGTGGCAGGGCGTCGCGGCAACCGTGGCAAAGAAAGGGAGGAGGACCGCGCGCTAGAGCTAGAGGGCAGAGAGGTGAGGAGCGGCAGCGTGAGAAAGAGAGGCGGCGGCGCTGAGAGCCGGAGGGGGGAGAGCCGAGCCAGAGCCGAGGTGAGGAGCAGCGCCAGGAGGTCGGCGAGTGGCAGGAAGGCACAGAGAGGACCAGCGTGTGGAGGATTTGGGGGAAGAGGATAGAGCAAAGGAAGGAGGGGATAAGAGTGAGGGAGGAGGTTTTTAGTGGGGGCGCAGGAGGCCATTCGGCCGACTGGCTGTAGAGAGAGAGATGGGAAGGAAAGAAAAATGGAGAGAGGAAAGAGGAAATGGAAAACCTGGAAAGAGAAGAAAATAGTTAGCGTGTAGTAGAAAAATTATTCTCACAAATCGTTAATCTGAGCTTTGCAAATTGCATATCAAATTAATTTGCGAAACTCCGCTAACCGTAGTAAGCCGTGAGACTTATTGTCAGGATGTGCGTGGATTAAAAGAGAGCCGCGTGTGATCTATAGGTGATTAACTCTATACCTACCTATTAAATGGGTATCTAGCCATTAAACCACCCTGTTGCATAACTAAGTTCTTAGCTAGATCTTAATAAGGGTATTATCATGTGAAACTCTACTGACAAATATTTAAGATTGTTCGAAATCAATTTAGTTCCATCAGTGAGCTATAACCTGTACTTTTACAAGTTAAATTATCATAAAGCCGTGTAGACCCCACCCCAAAGCATATTTAAATACACAGATAATCTTATTAATTACATTTAAATTGTAGAAACCTCCTCATAATTGTTTAGGATCATTAGAATTAATCAATTGCAGTCAGGTGAATTTAACTCGTACATGCCATTAAGACGTGTACACGTGCGGTCGTCTAAACTAATTGTTGCGGGCTTAATTCCCTAGGTGTTTTGGTTAATCCCAATTAAATGGTAAAAGACCAATAATAGTTAGTTGTAATGACTAAGATAAATTAAATACCATCAGTAGATTACAATATAACGTGTACTGAGTTAAATTAGTGTATTGCCAATTAAATTACTTCATGTCATAATTAAATACCTAGTTATCCTGGTTAGTCATAAGGTATAGCATAACTCCTCGGGTAAGTATTCTTGAAGGCTAAAAATAAATTAGGTAATATCTATAGACTAAAATTGGTATGCGTGCGGATTGCATTATTAGAGTATGATTTAAAATCAACCTATTATGATTTAAATGCCCAATTAATCCTTAGTAGTCACTCATAAACTGTAGAAGACCACTAATAAGTATTCTTATTAATTAAAATTAATTAGTAGCCATTAGAAGAATTCAAACTAGTAGTGATGATTAGAATAGCACGTGTCGATCTAATTTAGTGTGCGGTGATTAAAATCGCACGCATCGATTAATCTTATACGCGGCGATTTAGGTAGCAGTTTAGTGGTAAAATTTTGTATCTGGATAAAGTAAAATTTGAGAATCGCCTAGAGATGTCGTAGCATAATTCATTCACTGACTTAATTAAAATATGATTTCTTTTATATCCATAACCTAACTTGTCACACGACTAAACCTGGGACTAAAATCCATTAGAGAGATTGATAATTGCATACTTACCTATGAGAAATGAAATAGACATAATTGCATACGTGAAAATGGCTAGAAGTAACATTCGTCATTAAGCTTGTACGTGCATTTATTTAATCATGTTTAATCGATGAATTACCGGAAATCAATACTACGCGGGACATACACCCTAGATAGATCGTATCTACTGACGCCAGCACGATAGGGTCAAGTAGCGAGTATCGTATAGAAACTAACTTGTTTATCGCGATCGGAAGGGAGTTGAGCGAAGCCTCACCCTAGGCGCACCATCACATCGACACCTCGCTCTTTATTATTATTTATGTAAATTAAGTCATAGCCGACGTATTTAATTTCAGGCAACTATCCGATTCGTGGGAAGGACTTCACCTGAGTTTACTTAAATCCGAATATGTGGCTAATCCAGGCAAGCATTCCTTTGAGCATATGAGCAGAGTATCTTCAGTAAAATAAAGTATTTTCCTATTAAATTATTATCACCATGCATGAAAATACAATTCATATTTTAAATCAAATGATTGTGGTAAGAAGGAAAATAAAGAGATCAGACAGACAGTTGGAGAAGCCACTGTCAGGCCAGTACATAAGTGGGTGGAAGATCCCCAGGGCAGGAGAAAAAGGGCAGGTATGGGATCTTCTGCATATGGATAAGATATAAGGTTAATCAGTCTTTATCCGTGTGAATGGACCGTATCAATCGTATCAACCATTGTTTAGTCTGAGGACGAACAGAATCAGTAATTTTATCAAAGTTATTATATTCTCCATATGGGTAAGTATTTATTTAGGGGAGATGAACTGTGGTCAGCAGATTCGAGTTCTCCGGCTCGGGGATCCACAGCCGCAGGATCCCAGAACTGGTGAGTAGGCCAGAAGTCAGGGACGCGGATCGCAAGAACCCGAGTGTGGGGTACGCGAAGGCGATATATTATGCAGTGGGGTGATGGGCGCTGGTCAGAAACCGCCCCAGCCAACAGCTATGTCACTTTTGGTAAGCCTGGGTGCGAGTGGTACACCGGCCCAAACTACCGATTGGGAATAGCTGGGTGGAGATATAATATACTGAGATAGATATAAAAGTTCTGTATTCTGATCTAGGCACCGCATCTTAGGCAATGCGGAAGAACCATGAGCCACCAGGATCAGAATGATGATGGGTAAAGTGGTACAAGCTTGCGCAATGCTATACAAATCATGAATTCATGCCCGTCTCCGGGAAAGGAGATCATAGAAACTTATGGGAGTTTTTGCCATTCATACGAGTGTTCGATAGTTTTCTAAATTAATAAAAATGGATTTCTTTTCAAACTTAACAACAAAACTTATTTTCTATAATCCTGAGAAAGGATGAGAATGAAAAAGAGATTGAGAATGAGCAAGAGACTAGGAATAAAAATGTATATTCTCAGAGTGTAGAAGAGCATCCAGTGCATTTTTGCTAATAACGCTTGCTGAGTACTTTTGTACTCACCCTTGCTATTATCTCCCTTGTTAGGTGCATGTTAGGTGAAAGGATTGCTAAGACCTGGTGAGGACTACATGGATTGATTTAAGTATTGGCCAGGTGAAATATCGGGGAATCGGAGTGCAATGATTTTGGAACCCTCACGGCTTTGTTATAAATTTTAGCCCTGCGTGGCGATATTTATGTAACATTGTATTCTGTCTCTAATTATTGTTCCGCTGCAACACTTTGATAGGCTTATTATTCGTTAACGCAATGTTCTATCGGCTAAAACGAATAATAATCCGTTGACTAGCGTAATTATCCTACGGTAATTGTGCGGGTCGTTTCATATTATCAGTGACCCGTAAAGTTAGACGGTTCAAGGAACCGTTTGTGATGACCATTTCTTTGGTAGTGTGGTGAACAGAAGAATGATTAACATCTTTGGTGAACATGAAAGTAGTAGAGTTCGGTTTTCAGAATTGATCCATCTGGGGAAGCATGGTATAACTACGATACTTAATGCTTGGTCCAATTGTAAGTCGGTTGGTCCATGCAATAATTCCTTAATTGCGTGTGTGATGTGTAGTTGTATGCGCGTGAGCCGGACAATTGATTCTCTCACACAATGTTTGTCTGAGGGAGATGCATGTAGGGTGTGCCGTTTACACGAACAAATGGTTATGAAAATTGCTTTAATTTATTAGATCATTACTATTATTATCATCCTGGAGATTTACTAATGTTGCAGATGATCCTCCATCATATGACTCACAACCTCTCATCGTAATTACTTCCCTCACTGGTGGTATAATTGTAATTAAATTATCAGTTATTTGAAGGTAATAGAAAATTCCATGCATTCATGATGGATCGATATAAATCTTAAAATACTCCAAAAAAATTTGTTGCAAATAATACCATGCACTTTCGGGTCATCAGTGCGACGCCTCAAGATGGCGTGCGGGTACACAGTTCGTAGCTCTCACGTATCCTAGCGCATACACAACAGCTACTAAAGAAGGTTCGGGCTCCCGTCCAGACTCTACAACTGCAGATAGAGTGCGAACAAGGTCAAGAGCAATCAACTGGGCAACTACTCGTGGGACAAGTGGTGCAACCTTCGAGACTAGTATTTGAAGTACATGTATAGAGACCTATATATGAAGTAACTTAAATAAGAAAAGCCTAACAAAGAAAATAAACTAATAAATTTTGATCCGATGTCAATTACATTAGGATCTTTTAACACCCTATTACTTAGCAAGTCAAAGATTATTTCCAATAAAAACAACAGCGTGGGGAGTTTCACAAGCTCTAGAAGAAGGAAATGCAGATTATGTTGTCACTCAAGAGAGCGAAAAACTGCTAGATGCCTCTTAAGCCGTGTTGGCCAAACAAGAACAGGAGCTACAAGCAGCTGAAGAAAGGCTATTTGATCCTCCCCAGTCAAGTTGGCCGAGGAGATTGTTGCCACACAACCAACGCAATCCACCGAATTGTTGCTGGCAATGAGCAGTCCACTGGATGTGACCCAACATCCTGCCGTTCCCGGTGACACATGTCTACAGCCTTTCCTATCGAAGATCACAATGCTGGTGCCCCAACCAACTGTGGCTTCCCTCCGCCAAACCTGACAGGTCGCCGCATCCTCACCATCTAAGAAGCCAAGGAGTGAAAGGCTGACCAAAAAATGCTCGCTCAAACTCAAATCTAAGTAGAACGCACAAGGGCCCACATGAAAAGAATGAACTTCCTCTCGCCGCAAGAACAAATTCATGAAGAACTTTGGCCCAATACCTGGCTCTGTTTGACGGACCCCTCACAGTTGATGTGATCCCGACAATCCTGGCCCTTTGCAGCCTCGACAACGGAGGCATTCAGATTGTCTCATAAACTTTTGATCTACTTGTTATAAAATATATGATAAAAATAGATGATCAAGAGAACGGGAGATACAGATTTAACATGTAAAACTCTAGCAGAAAAAATTATGGACGCACAAAGATAAAATTTACTATATGAGGAGATATTTATAATGAAGACTCTTACTCTTCCTATGAATTACATAGGTACATATATAGGGTGAGGGAGATGAGTCTTACACGGAGAGAAAATTGAATTGGAATTAGTGGCTACAGGTTAACACCATGTCTGATATAGCCAGCGCATGTGCTGAATTTCTTCCAATAGTCGAAAATGCAATAAACTCCTCCAATTAAATCGGGACAAAAACCTTGTGTGCCAAAAGTCCATCAGACTAATCTTCAACAAGAAAGACTAGAATAGTCTTATTCAAATGATTCTTACAAAGCAAAATTGAGCAAACCATCAGTAAGTCTGCACACACAGCTATCAACAAAGCAGACAAACAAACATGAGTCTTCAATAATTCATAATCCCAGCAAAAATCTGAGTCTATGCAACTGACCTCCTAAAACAAATGCTCAAGCATCGAACGACATAAGCCAAAATATTATATGTGGCGCTGAATAGATAGCGAAGAACTCATATTATGGAAAACTCCGCAGCCTTAATGTTCGTGTTAAGTCAAGTTGTTTGCGAAATAAGGCACTAATTGTCAGACAATAATAAAGAGAAATTACAAAGTGAGAAGAACTTCAGTCTAGAATTCAAGAGGTCGGAGAGGGTATTTTGCCAATGGTCCCACAACTTTCCTTTGACACCACCAAGAATATCACCATAAACTCCCTGAAAGAACAAAACATTAAGAAGGGGTTGTTTAACTACTGACAAAATCATCTATGCACTAGTCATGAAGAAGTGGTTGAATAACTCAGCAAAAAATATTTGAGTAGTATGACATCCACTATGGTGAATCAAAGAGGCAAACACATTAACTCAAGGCAAAATTTAAAGGAACAGGAACTAATATTCCAGCAGGCTCTGCCTTGACAAAGCGCAATTTGTAAAACAACAAAAATCTATAAGAAATCAGGAAAACATGGGAATGGCTATGGTACAAACACAGGAACCATAGTCACTGCTCAAAAACATAGGTAAGTTCCAAAACTGAATATAGATCATAAGATGATATAAACACATAATAAACTTGAAGAGTAAAAAATCATGAAAATTTTGACTTGAACTACACATCCGACTATCAAGGATCAAGGTTCAATAACCCGCATTTCAAGGAAAGATAATATCAAAATAACCCTTTAGTTTATATGATGTACAAGGTCTGATTTAGTCTTCAAACTTGGAAACCCACAAAATATTAACTCACATGAAAAACTAACTTTTTGAAGTGAATCAATAATATTCTTCAAGCAGTTGATTGTCGAGACCCAAATATGCAAATTCGGACTCTCTGTGTAAACTGCACTAGTCCAGGATCACGCTAGTGCACACAGTCAAACATAGATGTAATCACAACCATACACACGCTATTTTAAAGGGAAAACTCAAATATCGATAAATCTCAAAAGTACGACTTTATGGCCAAGATTACAATATCTCTAGCCGGAAGGACTTTAAAACTAGCAGCGGAAATCCAAAATAAAGCGTAGCGGTCAATCGACAAGTCCACAGGTTATCGAGTGGAGAACGAAGCCTAATCCGTGAAGTCGTCGAAATACTCTCCTTCTGGAACCTCCTGCTGATAATACTCCTCGTCCTCAACTGAGCAACATAGGCGTAAAGCCGTGAGTACATTGGTATTCAGCAAGTCGTTTGTAACAAATGAATGCAATATAATATGCAAGGCTTACCAATAGAAGGCTGAAATGTTAATTTGCATAAAACAATATTTGACGATAAATACAATAATTAGATTGAAAGCGCAATTCAAATAAAACCATAATGAATAAGTAATCAAAGAAATTAAAATTAACCACTTGTAGACCTCCCATCCACAAGCTAAACCAACAGTGAACTACCTGTTCACTTCCAGCAAAAACCACCAAGTTTAAATGAAAACACTACCCCTTGTGTGAAATCACCGAGTATTGTCCATGACCGAGGACGCGGCTATTTGAATAGTTTTACGCTCTGCAGAAGTTGCACAACTGTACCCACACGATGTGATTAACTTCGATCTCAAGAAATCACAACAAGACCTTTACAAAGTTCAATCCTAACCTAATCCTACCTGCTAGGGTTTCGCATCACACCCCCTTGCGCCACATGGAAATCAGCAACCATATTCATCTCGTTGGTAGGATTAAGTTGAAACCTCCCAAATTAGTCAGCCAGGTCTATCCCATACTAGACATGTGGTTTGCACGATAAAACTCAGATCAATGGCGCACAAAGTTAAGTCCTTAATTCTACCCAGGCGAGGCTACCACATCCCCCGAAGTGAACCTGCACTTCCCCCTTTACTGCACGATCACTCGCCTGAGTGCAAAATCAAATTTGTATAACCACACCAGTGACACACCAATGTCATGGCCCAAATTTTAATAAACGTGGAACCAACCACAGTTCCATATATCATTAAATCAAATTAATAATTTACATGTGATGATAACACAATCGTAATTTAAGCAAGGCTAAGCATACTATCATATAACCCATGTGACAAATATCATAGCATCACTAGTATGTTTCCCAGCCTAAGGTGACAATGGTATCATGACATTCAATATTATCAAGGAGGGATGAATTCAATCGGGCAATAACTACCAAGTACAAGGTTTGTATTTAAATAGTGGTGCAATGTAATTTAAAAGAAAATAATTAAATAATAGATTACAAACTGGGTTCAATATGATTAAAGGACACGACTTGCCTTGTTATGCTCAGCAAGGTACTCTTGGTCTTCGGCGTAGCTCCTGCTCCTCCAGATCCGGAATCTAACGACAGAGAAAATGACCGAAACAAGAAAAACACATAAAATGATAAGCACATGAACTCCAAAAATCATGAAACTAGAACCAAAAGCTAGAGCTCGATTTTAGATGAATTTAGAAAAAAGAACGGGGTCAAACGGAGCTAGGATGGAGGAGAACAGGCTCTCAGAAAATAAACCCTAAAGAAATTACAGAAAATCGAAAAAGTTACTGTGCTGTAAACTCGGTCCACGGAAGAGCCGGTCCACGGTGAACCCGATGCATGAAACAGTGCGCACGGGGTGGCGGTGCTGACGCGGCGGCTAGGGCTGATGTGGCAGCAGCTGGTGCCGACACGTGGCACGGGTGGCGTGGCATGCTGACGTGGCTGCTGACGTGGCACCTGGAGTCAGTTTTCAGCTGACATGGCGGACACGTGGCATGCCACGTGGACATAGGGCTGAGCTGGTGCGGCTCGAGTGCGGCGGCGGCGGATTCAGGCAGCTGAGATCGTGCCTTGTGGCGCGATCGGATCCGTCTGCTCGGATCTAGGCGTGCGGCAGCGATTGAGCGGTGAGGGGGCTGGATTGCCGACGCATGGCCTGGTGCGCCGTGTGAAGCATCGCGTGGACGCGAACGTGGGCGGACGCGAGGGCGCAGCGCGGGTGGTGGCGTCCGTCGACAGCACGTGGACCGAGGAGGCATGGGGGAGGCGACGCAGACGATGGGCGAGGCGAGGGGCTCACCGGTGGGGATGGCGACGGCGGCGGGGACACCGGTGGGGGCGGGGGCGCACGGAGAGGAGGCGACGCGGGCTCTGGCGACGACGGCGCTAGGCGAAGGAGGCGGTGGAGACAGCGGAGGCGATCGGTGGCACGCGAACCGAGGGCGACAGGGTTAAAAAAAGGCATGTGAACCGAGGGCTCGATTCGGAGACGACGCGGGGCTAGTGCGGACGCGGTCGGTGTGCACGGACGGCCGGGAAGTGGCCACATGGCGCGGGCGTGTATCCGACGGCGGGGACGCGACGGAGTTAGGGTTAGGGCGATGCACGGTGCGGGCGGATGGGATGATGCCACGCACGCGGCTCGGAGATCCGACGGCTGAGGAAGAGGCTTGGTGCGGCCGGATCGGGAGCAAGGGCGGGCGGCTGAGATGGACGTCGCGTGGCGGATCGGGCGACCATGGCGAGGGCGGGAAAAGGGTACGGCGCGGTGCGGGCGGAGGCGCGTGGGGATGGTGCGGATTGGCGATGCATGGAGGGGAGGCGGATTGAGCGGCGGGGAGATTTTTATTTTTCTTTTCTTTTCAGAAAATTTAAATAAAACACTAAGAGCTCTAGAAAATAGCAAAAAAATCCCAAAAATTCACCAAAAATACTAGAAAAATCCTTGAGACTTGAGGAATCAAAATAAAATATTTTTAACTTATGTTAATGTTTATTTTAATCCAATTAAATCATTTTAAATTCTAAAAATTCATTTGAAGCTTGATTACTTCCCAGAAAAATTCCTGAATTTAATTTTTAAATTCTGGACTTTAAAATATTCAGAAAATCAAAATGTTACATTGATTGAGTATATAAATTCAAAACACATTACTTGTGTTTTAATCAATAACTCATCAAGATGTAATTCCTCAAAGTACCTGCAATTTTTTTCACCTGTTCGAACCCATTTGAATTTTGGAATGTCCTCCGCAGGCATCTCCTAATTAAAATTATGCTTCTGCTTCTTTTATGCAATAACTTCTTTATTTGTTACAATGTGACTAACATGATGATGAAATGAACTAGAGAGGGTGGTGTAATGATGTTAGTCTGTTAGAAACAATTATAAGAAAAGATCATGCATCAAGAAAAGAAAATAGAAAACAAATGGCTAGGATAGACATCCTTTTTAACTTGTGCTAATCGATAAGAATATATGGAATTTTTCATGAAAAGTGCTTGTGCAGTTACTTTTCGACAATTAAAAAAATCAAGGACAAACTTCCTCAGATCAAAATGGTAATAGAACAAATTATTTCAATCCTGATAAAAGATCTCTAACCATTAATTGAGAAAGATCATACAAAATTAACTAGCAAAATTGTATTTCTGCTGGACCAAAAATATAGTAAACAGGCGACATTGAGCAAAGCATTTTGAAAGCTAATCCTACCAGACAAAGATGGAGGCATAACCAAAAAATAATGAATGGTTGATATATCAAATAAAAATATACTACTTGTTCAAAGAGTCTCGAATCAGTTTCGCAATACAGTCATTAACCCTCCTAGTCAATGCAGCAAAAGGATGTGAAGAGTGTAGTATAAATAGTACCAACCATGAAATTTCCCTTTGCTCAAAATCACCATTTCTATGTCATTCTCATCACTCTGCTCTAGGCCTTAAAAGCTCCCATTGGATTGTTTCTCACGTTGAGCAGCCTCCACGCCTCTAGATTCAAGATTTAAGATTTGCATGCGATGCTCAAGTTCGAGAACAATAGATGCAAGCTGAACTATTTTGCCGCATGAAGAAAGAAAGCATGGGAAAGGAAAAAGGGCCTAATGGTGCACTTGCACATAGGGGTGAAAACAGATCGTTTAGTTCTCAAATCATATTCGTATCCATATTTCTTTTCTTTGAATTCCAATATGAATTGGACAAACATCGGATACGAATACAGACCAGACAAATATCGGATACGAATTTGATTGGATTATACTCAAAATCAGATCGGATTCCAACAATTAGTCGTGGCCTCTCCTATTTAAAAACAAGGCACCAAATTGTTTTAATATTTTAAATTAATAAATAGCAGACTCTAACATGTAACTGTGCATTACATATTGACAGCAACAAATGAATCATTCACTTCACATATTTGTATAATGCAGCTTCTGGGGACAGCTTCATATCCTATGGCACAATGAAGTTTAGCAAATAGACACCAATTTTGTAGTAATATTTATGCCCCTTTTTCTCTAGTTTATCACGTAACTATTGATAATTGGTGCCATTTTGCCACTAATCCTAACTAATTCAAGATATATTGCAAATAAATTGGTTATAAACATATCAAATTTGGCTAAAAATAGTATGCAAAAAGTTTTATTGGGGATGTGCCAAATGAAAATATGAAATGCCAAATTAGAGTCCGCCAAGACGACAGACTTGTTGAGTTGATCGAAATGCATATATAATATGCCTAATTTGGAGCTCAAATGCAAAAGATACGTATTAACTAGTTGTTGCTATCATATATGCCGAATCCGAAAATTATCTGGATATCCGACTCCAAATCCGGATCTTATTCAGATATCTGGCTCCGAATTCGTGTCAGGCCATACTAGATTCGCATCCAACATTCGGGACTTCACCTATTCGACATCCGAATTTGGATCTATTTTCTATTTAGATTTGGATAATAATGTAACACCCTGATTTTTAGTCTGTTTTAAAAAGATTTTAATTAAAAATTCATTTCTAAATTTTTTGGAATTAATATTTTCTAGGATTTTTCTGCATTTATTTGCTATTTTCTAGAGCTCCTTTTATTTTAATTGAATTTCGAAAAAGGAAAATCTGGGGAAAAAATCTTTGTACAGTATTGGGCCCAGCCCAATACTATTCACCAGCCCAACTCCGCCACCGTCCGATCCTCCCTCCGCCCACACATCGCGCATCGCCCGCGCCCACCGCTCCGCCCACATGTCGCAATTGGGGTCGTAGTCTCTGATGCGGACTCTTCCCTGTGCCGTCTCCTCCCGAACTACCTCGGTTTGCATGCTTATAAAATGCGCCACCCTGCTGCCGCCTCCCTTACCTCGCGCCACCATCCTCGCCGCCGTTCCCTCCGTCGAGCGCCGCCATCTTCCTCACCGTGCGTCCCGCTGTCCCCGTCGCCGGACCTCGCCGTCAAGTCGCACCACCGACCTCCCCGTCCGACGAACGCCAGTGAGCCTCCACTGTCCCCGCCGTTCCCCTCCGCCGCCGGACTCGACCCCGCGCCGCACCGCCTCAGTCCTTGTGTGCGATCCAACGGTTGCCGCCCCGATTGCCACTGTCGATCTAGATCTGGATCAATGGCCCAGATTGTGCCACGTGTCAACTTCCCCGCCGTCCGATCTCACCACGTCAGCCGAGCCACGTGTCAGCACCGTAGTTTGCCACGTCAGCCCTACCCTCGGGTGCACTGTTCCGTGGACTAAGTCCACCGGGGACTTCCTTTTCCATGCACCGGGTTTACAGCACAGTACATTTTCCGATTTTCTAGTATTTTCTTTAGATTAAATTTTTTGAGAGCCCGTTCTTCTGTGTCCTAGCCCCGATTGACCCCGTTCTTTTTTCTAAATTTATCTAAAATTGAGCTCTATCTTTTGGTTCTGGTTTCAAGATTTTCGGAGTTCATTTGAATTTTATTTGATGTTGTTTTGTTGTTTCAGTCGCTTTCTCTCTCGTTAGATCCCGTCTTCGAAGGAGCAGGAGCGTTGCTAGAAGATCCCGAGTACCTCGCTGAGCCAGACTGAGGCAAGTCGTATCCTTTGATCATGTTGAACCAAGTTTTCAATCTATTAATTATTTATGTTGATTCAAATTATCATGCATCACTATTTATTACAAACCCTTGTATTTGGTAGTTATTATCTCAATTGTTTATCCTTGATAATTTGATTATCATAATACCATTGTCACCTTAGGTTAGAAAATTATTTAGTGATGTCATACTAGATGTCACATAGGTGGTACGATTTACATGCTTAGCCTTGCTTATAGTCTCGATTGGTTCATCATCACATGTGTTTAATTAATTTGACTTAATGAGATATCGAATCGTGGTTGATGCCACAGTTATAAAATTTATGCCATGGCATTGGTGTGTCGTTGGTGTTGGTTATACAAAATTGGTTTTCACTTGAGCGAGTGATCGTGCAGTAAAGGAGGAAGTGGGGATTCACTTCGTGGGATGTGGAAGTCTCGCCTGAGTAATATTAAGGACTTAACTTTATGCGCCATTGATCTGAGCTTTATCGTGCAAACCATATGTCTAGTATGGGATAGACCTGGTTGATTAATTTGGGATATTTCAATTTCAATCTCGCTATTGTGTTGAACACGGTTGTTGATTTCCATGAGGCGCAAGAGAAGGCAATTATCGACTAGGTGGTTAACCTACTCGATGGCGAAACCTTAGCGAGCGGGATTGAGTTGAGGTTGAACTTTGTAAATGTCTTGTTGTGATTTTCTTTAACGTGAGGATGATCGCATCGTGTGGGTACAGTTGTGCAACCTCTGTAGAGTGTAAAACTTTTTGAATAGCCGTGTCCCCGGTTATGGAGAATGCTCGGTGATTTCACACGAGGGGAAGTGTTTTCATAAAACTTGTTGGTTATTGTTGGTAAGTGAACGGTTAGTTCACTATTGGTTTAGCTTGTGGATGGGAGGTTCACAAGTGGTCTATTCAGTTCTGTTGATTATTTATTTATTACTGTTTTGTTTAAAGTTCGCTTTCAAATCTATTTATCATATTTACCTTGAAATATCATTTTATGCAAATTAACCTTTCAGCCTTTCATTGGTAAGCCTTGCATATTATATTGCATTCATTTGTTACAAACGACTTGCTGAGTATCAATGTACTCACGGCTTTATGCCCAAGTTGCTCAGTTGAGGAGGATTATTACCAGCAGGAGGTTCTAGAAGGAGGTTACTTTAGCGACTATGCCGATTAGGACTTCGCTCTCCAGTTGATTGCCTGTGGACATGTCGATGGCTTCTACGCTTATTTCTGTTCTCCAGTACTAGATTTTAAGCCCTTTAGGCTAGTGAGTTGTAAGCTTTACCATAAGGTCGTACTTTGATAAGTTTAATATTTGAGTTTCCCTTTATTTTATCGTGTGTATGGTCGATATTTCATCTATGTTAAACTGTGTGTACTAGCGTGATCCTGGACTAGTACGGTTTACACAGAGAGTCCGAATTTGCATATTCGGGTCTCGACAATTAAGTATCTGGATTTGACAAATCTGGATTCGGTAGCCGTATAATCCCATCGAATCCGGCTCTATTTTCACCCTAACTTGTACAACATTATGCAAAGAATATTTTGACCTAGTCATAATGTCTTCAAAAACAACACAAGTGTAGTATTAGTAAACTCCTCATAGAACACATGGCTGGGCAAACCAAAGCTAGCAACTTGCCTTTTGTGTAATTAGATGCAAAGGGTTGGTGATGCATAAGCCAAAAAGACCCATAGAAACATGCAAGTCACCACAAAAGTCCAACGCTTGAAAAATGCCTAAATTTCCCAAGTAGGATAGTTAAGACCTTAGGAATAACTGGGAAAAGCAAAATTTTCATGCAGCAAATCTTAGATATCTAAGACAGCTACAAACTAACTTGGACTCCTAAACCACGAGCTCCAATGGTAGGTCTTTCCAAAAAGACTTTCTTTAATGAACGTATATCCAGATACATAGCACTACACTACTACGGTACCTCAGCTTCTAAGTATAAGAAGAACTACCTGAACCCGGTATTGAATTGTCATTTTCCTCTACAACTTATACATCACCCAAAGCCTCATCATCAAACCCCCTGCATCCAATCCGACAAAACCCCTAGTTCCATGACCAATTTGTTATACTACCCATTAACGCCTATTCTACAAATGCTATGCCACCACTATTTGCTGTATAGAAATGCTTAACACGCAATAAGAATTGAACTTGAACAAGAGTCCGGCGGCGCCACTATGGGCAGACCACTGTTAAGCTCTCACCTTTTGGGCGCCACCGTGATGTAGGAAAGGACACCGCGCACCTAACGGCCATGGCTTGCTCCCCCGACACATGGCATCACCTTGAGCCCCACCATAGTCACCAAACAACTACCGTCGGTTGAGTCCAAGAATCAAAAATGGAAAGTTAAAATCAACAAGGAGAATGTAACATCCTATTTTTCACAGCCTTTTTGAAGCTTTTAAAATAAAATTCACCATTTAGATTTTTCTAAAATTAATTAAAGCTCAAATTGAATTTTTAGTAATTAAAAGGATTTAGTACGAAGAAAATAAGCATTAACATTTGCTAAAAATATTTTATTTAGATTCCTTGTGCCTTACGGAATTTTCTGGAATTATTTGAGAATTGTTCAGGTTTATTTGCTATTTTCTAGAGCTGCTTTTATTTTATTTGAATTTCTACAATAGAAAAAACCCTAAAAATATGTGAACAGTATTGGACGGGCTCGAGTTCGACTCCGCCTCGATGTTCGTGTGCACCTAAGACTCTCGGTCGTCTGCGAGCCATACTCTCGGCATTCGTGCTTTAAAGCTGCACCACCCCACCCTCACGCACACTGTCCCGCCGTGCATCTCATCGCTCGTGCTACCTCACCAGAGTTCACTACCATGGTTTCCTGTGCCGCCATCGTCGCCTTTGTTTCTGGCCAGCTGTAGTCTCACTGTCGGTCGCCGTCGTCGTCCACCAGCTGCCAGTGAGTCAGCTGCCACCTCGAACTCGCTATCCAACCAGCCGTCGCCTCCACCGGCCAGCTGTTCCGCCTGCCTCCGATCAGGTCGTCGCTCGCGCTGTGCTTCGCTCCACCGATTGAGTCGCCCCTCAGTTCTCGTGCCCATCTCAGTTGCTCGAGACCCCTCGCACGCTGAAGGGTCACCTCAGGACTCGCTCCGTACCATGCATCAGCAATCTGGCTGCTCGATCAAAAATCGCAACCATCCGATTTGATCCGCACCGACCGACGGATCCAACGGCCGAGATCCATCCATGTGGCTCATCCACCGCCGTCGGATCACCTGCACCTACGCTAGCCGATGGTTCGCCTTCTCCATGGACCGAGTCTACCGTGCACCGAGTCACCGACAGCTGGGTCCTGCCTACCAGCACCACTGTTCCATGAACTGTGAGCCAGGTCCAACCGAGACGGCAACCATGTTAGCCCTAGACTTCATGTGTCACCATGTGTCAGTGCCACCGCAGTGCCACATGATGAGGATATCACTTCTACTGATATGAACACTCCTCTTACTGCTTCCATGAATGATAGGCAAGGTCCAATCACTCGGGCACGTGCTCGTCAACTCAACTATCAGGTAAACTCGTTTTTAGGAGTCAATAATATTTTCGCTGAACATTCGATACTTCCTAAGACTTGTGATTTTCTTGTCATTAGAAACCATGGAGAAGAACCACGCGAGCTCAAGTGTAGAAGTGGAACCGTCAAGCGCAATCCAACTCATATTCGTGAGTTCGACTCAGATTTGGACTACTAGATAGCGCCTACTTCAAATGACCATAACTTTTGATCTAGAAGGTTTCGCGGGGCCCGTGAGTACTCGTTGGAAAGATCTTGAAGTCTACTTTCAGATGAATCTGGTCTTACCTCAAAATTCCATCCGAGTCGATCAGAAACTACAAAACAAGTGGTATCACTTTTTCGGTCCGAGTCAAAGTGGGCCTTGTAATCACACTTAGACTATTTGGGCTAGCACTAATCATGGGCGTGCTGTTCATGTGAACAATACCCATGAATAGTACCGCATCCTGTTTTGTTAGATGAGTACGGCCTCCCCCACTCCTATTTAAGGAGGTCGCACCCCTTTAGTTTTCCTCTGGTTTTTCTTCAGAGTTTATTCTGCTTAGCAATCTCACCACACGTCCGGTTGAGAAACCCCAACTTGTGAACTCAATATTTATTAGCAATACAGTTCAGATTGCATCTTTTACTCTCTTGCTTGTGTTCTCGATTCGCTTGCAGGAGATAGCCTTCTTGGCGAGGTCAACCGCGTTCGGCACGGTTGACAACCATCAGAGCAGTGGTGTGATGATTGCGAGGGGATCGATCTGTTTTGGTCGGAGCCTTTGGATCGTCAACGTTGAGATCTCCACAATCGACTTACCAGTACCTCTCGGAAGATTGGGCCATCGTCACATTACCACATCAGCACTAGAGCCGTCCCAGATGCCACATGTCAGCCATGTCACCCTGCCACATCATTTGCCACGTCAACCCTACCTGCCACCCGTCGCCACGTGTTGGCCACATCAGCCCTAGCCGCTGCGTCAGCTCCCGAGTTGCCCATGCACTATTTTGTGAGCCGAGTCTGCCGTGAGCCCGCTATTCCGTGCACTGAGTCCACAACACAGTAGCTTTTCTAAATTTTTAGTATTTTCCTTTATATTAAAATTTTCAAGAGCCCATTCTCCTTCGTCCTAACTCCGATTGACTCCGTTATTTTTTCTAAATTTATCTAAAATCGAGCTCTATCTTTTTATTCTAGTTTTAAATTTCTTGTAGTTCATTTGAATTTTATTTAAGTTATTTTTGTGCCTTGTTCATTTTCTCTCTTTAAATCGTGTCTTCGAAGGAGCGGGAGCACCACCAAAAGATCAAGAGTTCCTAACTGAGCCAGGCCAAGGTGAGTCATATCCTTTGATCATATTGAACCTAGTTTTTAATCTATTAATTATCTATTTTATTTTAAATTATCATGCATTGCTATTTTAGTACAGACCCTCGTACTTGGTAGTTAATACCCGATTTGATTACTACCTCCCTTGATAATTTGAACGTCATTATTCCATTGTCACCATAGGGTAGAAAATTATTTAGTGATACCATACTAGTTGTCACATGAGTTGTACGATCAAATTGCTTAGCCATGCTTATAGTCGTTGGTTCATCATCACCTAAGATCAATTAATTAATTTGATTTAACGAGATATTGAATCGTGGTTGGAGCCACAGTAATAAAATTTATATGCTATGACATTGGTGTGTCATTGGTGCTGGTTGTACAAAATTGATTTTCATTTAGGTGAGTGATCGTGTAAAGGGGAAAGTGTGGGTTCACTTCGAGTGATGTGGAAGCCCACTTCAATAATGTTTAAAGACTTAACTTTGTGCATTATTGATTTGAGTCTTATCGTACAAACCACATGTCTAGTATGGGATAGACCTGGCTGATTAATTTGTGATATTTTAATTTCAAGCTCACCATTGTAATGAACATAGTTGCTGATTTCCATGAGGCATAAGAGGGGTGTGATGCAAAACCCTAGCGGGCGGAATTGAGTTGAGGTTGAACTTTGTAATAGCCTTGTTGTGATTTCGTTAGCACGAGACTGATCACATCGTATAGGTACAGTTGTGCAACCTCTGCAGAGTGTAAAACTATTCGAATAACCGTGTCGCTGGTTATAGACAATGCTCGGTGATTTCATGCGAGGGGTAGAATTTTCACAAAAACTTGGTTGATTATCTTTGGAAAGTGAATGGTTAATTCACTGGTGGTTTAGCTTATGAATGAGTAGTTCACAAGTGGTTCATTCAATTTCATTGAATATTTATTTATTATCATTTTTCTTTAAAGTTCACTTTCAATCTATTTACTATACCTCTCGGCATCTCTGCTCACAATAAAGAAACAATCACACATCAACTCACAAATATTGACTTTATCAGTACAAGTCAACAACATAACTTTGGAAAACGCATATGCAATGCAAATCCCAAACGCCATTCTACTGTGCAGCACAGTGTGTCAAATTGAATTTAATTATTAGGCCTAAACAATTTTTTCTGAAATGATTAAATCAAGTTGATAATTTATCTTCACCATGGACCTAACGCCCGCTCTGATACCAACTGTAACACCTCGACCCTCCACAAGGCCTAAGATACTACCACCACACTGTTACTATCTCAAATAGGCACGCCATAAACAGAGTTAACGCACAAAAACTGTATTAACAGGAGAACCCGTTCTCCTGAAACATACTGTAACTAGAAACTTTACATAAACTTATTAACAAAATATTAAACATAACGCTTAGTGCAGGACTAAACAATTATTGCTCATATGCAGCGCAAAAGGAACTATTCCCATTTCATGCATGCCGTCATTCCGGATCACCATAAAAAAACAGCAAAGTAAGGGTGAGTCCGTAGACTCAGCAAGCACACGATAAAGCAGTACATCAATCCATATATATAAACTGTAATCCAATTCTACGACTGTAAGCTGTTGATCATATCTACTGTAAACTGTAAAGTCAATCTACTATAAACTGTAAATCACGTCTACTGTGAATTGTAAACCCATTTTCTGTAAACTGTAAGTCAAACCCCTGTAACTATATTGTAGTCTGTTTCACTCTTCATGTAGTGCAATGAAATGCAATGCACCTATAACTGTAAATCAATCTCTGTAACTGTATCACTATTTGTATCTCTTTTTATGCAATGCAATGAAATGCAATGCACCTGTAACTGTAGCTTATACCAGTATAGCGGAGGGTACACCCGTCGATATCACCCTCTCCCTCTATCCCGTGGAGGTGCCTACCTCTGTAGGACTTATTCAAAAGCACTCCGGATTAGTCATAAGACTTTCTTACCGACCTAGCTCTTATGCACTTACCGGATTAGTCAAAAAATTTAATTTAAAATAAAACATTTACTTTTGGTTGTTTAAGTTTATTTGCCTGATTTTCTGCCTTTAAAAAGGGTTTTACGTGAGAAAAGTAATTTAAGTAAAAATAAAAATTTAAAATAAATAATAATTAACTTATTTAAAAATAAAAATCAAAGTTATTTTGTTGCTTGAATTTTTAAAATTTTATTTGACCTAATTTTCAGCTTTAAAGAAAAGAGCCTTTCTGTTAAACAAAAAAATATTATAAAATGAAAAATATGCAAATTTTAGTTGGAATTTTTTTATAAGTTTAAAATAGCTTTAGAAACTTCTATAAATTTTTCTAAGATTTTTAAGCTTTATTTGTTATTTATTGTATTATTTAAAGCTAAAAAAGAAAAACATTTTTAAAAATTAAAATAAAGTTCAAAAAATTTAGAAATTATTTTGTTTAATCTTTTTAGGTTCCAAAGATCTTTAGAAATTTTTTTTTGAAATTTTCCTGAATTTGTTTTTCTTTTTTTCTCTTTTTTCTCTCCTCCCTAATCTTTCTTCTACCTTCAACCAGACCGTGCACGCGCAGCACAGAGAGCAGCCATGGCCGAATCTTGGAGCTCCTAGAACTCATGATTTCCTCCACCATTTTGCATGAAATAAATTACAATCAATTTCCCTAATTAAACTCCTTCAATTCCCTACCGTTTCCCCTATCACTGATGCCTATTTTCGCGGGATTTAAACCATGTCATTCAAAGACATGCAACGTCAATCTCTCTCCTCGGGCCTCCTCAACCCCTATAAAAGGGAGCACCGTGACCCCCTCCTCATCCTCACTCAACCCCGAAAATCTCAAGTCCCCTCTCCCACTCGTTTGGCCGCAATCGGAGTTTTATTTTGTGTACCAAGCGTCATTCTTCGGCCTTTTGTGCCTCGTCCGGTGGAGCGCCTCCGCATTTGACCACACCATTGGCTTCGCCTCGTCGGGTTCTACGCGGTGCTCACCACACCTTCGCCGGAGCATCGTCGGCACCGTGGGCCAAATCGGGTCCACGTTCCTCACGTCGCCACCGGCCGACCATGCATACCCGACCAAAACTAAGGTGAGCATCACAATCCCCACACTCTACTCTTCGTTTCGCCGCAAGTCTCGCATGTTAATTCCACTCCGTTTGCCCGGAACGCCGATGTCAGCCCATAGGCTACATAAAATATTATCAACTGTGTTTCGCTAGTCCGTTGGCCGAGCCGTCTGCGGCGTTGAGTTTATCTCGATGCATTTTATGCCGTGCTCCACTCCGTTTGTCCAAAAGCCTTCCCTAAATTTTCGCATCCGACACCTTGCCATGGCCGCAAATGGCACTTCGCGTCCCCGTTTGTCCGGGAATGCTTTCAACAATCCGTTCGCGTCAAAACGTGCCAAACCATCCCAGGAGGCTACGTTTCAGACGGTTTTGGATTCGCCGCACCGAGCGCGAAGATATTATGTTTTTCGTTTTTCAGTACCGACGTTGTTCAAACGACAATTGCATCACCTCTGGTGAGTTTTCGGCTTAGCCGATATTTTTCCTAGACTCGCCTCACCGCGTTCTAGGCCGTGCTCACCTTCCTTCTCCTTGTCTCATGCCCAAAAATTATTCTTCTCTCTACACCCTATGTCGTTGTCGCCGTCTACGTTGTCACCGTGCTCCGTTTAACGTGCCATCACTTCCCACATGTGCCTAGGGTCCTTAGCAACTCATTGGCTTCACCTCCTGTGTCTTCTCACCGATGACACGGCCAAAAACAGTGAAAAGGGCTGCTGTCCGTTACTGTTCACATGATTTTTCTTTTTTCAGAATTTTCTGATCCGTCAATCTTCTAATCGCTCGTTCTCCTCCGTCCGAACTCCGAATCAAGTGATTCAAGTTTCTAAATTCATCTAAATTTATAATCTATTTTTCAGTATATATCTCATAATTTTTGAATTTTCTCGACCACTCTTGGTTGAGTCTCCTCACCGCTGGAATGCCATCGCCACCACTGCCCGAGTTGCGCCACTGCTTCACCTCGTCACCGACCACCTTCCAACCACTTCTGGTATTGCATGAGAGCACCAATGCACTCCTCGCAATCTCCTCTCTCTTTTCTTTACCTCGCCACCCCTTCGCCAAGCAATCCCCCGCCGGAGTGTCTCTTCCGCCGACGCCACCACCGCCAAATCTTCGATGGGACCTTGCGCACCTCCTTCACCCTTTTTCCTGAGTCAAAGCATGACCGGAGTACCCCACCATTGGTAACCTTCCTCAGGCCCGCGTGAACCTTCGACGCCCCTTCTCCGAGCAAGTCGTCGTTGGAGAGTCTCCGTCGTCGATAATCATGTCCCGCCTCCGCTACACCCTCGCTGCTAGACAACTCTGTGCAGTCCAAATCTTGCGCCAAGGTAAAATTGGACACAGACTCTTCTCTCTCTTTTGTACATCCCACCGGTCTTCGCTGCTGTTGGATCATTCGGATCTTGTCATGCGAAGTCGTCCGACTTCTCCCAGCCATCTGATTCTTAGACTCCGACATTTAGAGGCTCATAAGACTCCGACGTCCAGAGTTTCTTTAGACTCTGACCGTTTGGAGGTTCCTTAGAAACTGATGGTTCAGAGACTTCCTAAGACTCCGCTATCCGGAGGCTCTTAAGACTCTGCTATCTGAAGGCTCTTTAGACTCCGCCATACGGAGGCTCTTTAGACTCCGCTATTCGGAGGCTTCCTAGACTCCGACTGCTCGGAGCCTTCAACCCTAGAGACTTCGACCTTCGAAGACTCCGTTCTTGACTTTCACCTTCGGAGACATCGGCTCCAGCTTTCAACCTTCGACTCCAGCCTTCGACCTTCGACCTCGAAGACTTCGACTTCGGCCTTCGATCTCGGATCCTTCGACTTCAACCTCCGTCTTTGAACCGATAATAGTTGTTTGACCGTTTTAACCTCCACACCCTCCGACCTCTCTGAACCCTTCAATATCTTCGACCACTCGAAGCCGTCCGATTCTTTCGACCACTCTGCATAAATCCAATTCTTCCGACCACTGTACAGTTCCGACCAGGTCTTCAACCGAGTCTTCGACTTCGACTGCAACCGTACTTGGAGTCTATGTCTTCAACTTCAACTTCCGCAACTTCAACGTTGATTCGTCTGTGGTTTCAACCACGGCTTCGACTGCGCCTTTGATCATGGCTTCAACCCTACACAAATATTGTAGCTTCCAACCACTTTTCTTTCAGAAAGAAAAGAATTCCAAGAATTCCTTTTATTTATTTCTTAGGAATTCAAACTACCAGAAGTCCTTCTTCTTCGCTCTAACTCCGATTGGACCCATACAAATTTCTAAATTCATATTCTATCTCCCAGTATATATTTATGATTTTTGGGTTTTATTTGGATTTTGTTTGAGTTTGGTTTGTTCTGGTTTTTCACGTGTAGACTACGACTATTTCGGAGAGTATAACTTCAACGAATCTCAACAAACTTCGAAGCAAGGCAAGTTACATCTTTGACCATGTTGAACCTAATATTTCAAATTTATTTATATTGTTTTACTGTATATGCATGCGTACTTCTATTCAAATTTAATTTAAATTCAGTTTAAATGCTAGATATACCCATAACCCTTTGAATATGGCCAATTTGAATCTCGAATTCATATACCTTGTCACCCTAGCTGAAAACTAGTTAGTAACATAGTATTGACCAGAAAATTTTATAGAAATGCTTAGCCTGGCTTAGTATAATTTTAGGTGGGATCAATCTTTCACACGAAATGACAGACTTCGAAAATTGATATCTTGACTTCGGTGAGTCAAGGATGGTTTATGAAAATTGTTTAAAAATGAAAATAGAAACTTATGATTTGGACTTAGGCTAATGGTTAGGTGGTGGGTGCCGGCATGCCTCGTGTTTGGTGACACCTGGTTGATTGTTGTGCATGTGGGTATGTGGTTGAGCCTAAGTCGGATTAAGGACCGTTTCTGTGATTCATTTTACGAAGTCACTTCGTACTACCACAAGTCCGGTATGGGTTTGACCTGGCTAAGTAATTTGTGAAGTTCTAAATATAGTTTCGCTATAGGCTGAATGTGAGCGTGGCGTAGGCCGCGGGAAGTCTCACATGGCACCAGAGGGGGCTCCAACTCGTGGATTCGAGTTGTGGTGAAACCTTAGTGGCGGCGTGATTATCTTGGTTATGGATCATCGGAACAGCCTTGTCATGAACTCTCCGCCGCACACCTAAGGCAGTGTGTTTATCGCGTGGCTCAAGTGGGAGGTAATGTCTTGTGGATAAAGTTGTACACCTCTGCAGAGTGACAAACTATCTGGATAGCTGTGTCTACGGTCATGGACATGCTGAGTGGAATTATCACAGATTAGACTTGGTTTTAATAAAACTTGGTTTTCGGACAAACAACAGTGGTTTTGGCAATGGTCCGGGTGAGATGCCCGTGGTTAGGTTAGTGTAGGTCGGAGCCTACACTAACGATAATACTTTGGTTAAAATATTGTTTCATATGATGTATTAAAAATTCAGCTTTTGCACTTATGTTATCAGATTTAAATTCAAGATCGCCGCGACAAATAAACTTAATAAGCCTTCCTTTGTTATCCCTATGCATGCATTCACTCGTTAAAACTCCCGTGTAACTTGCGTAAGTACTTTATGTGCTTATCTTGGGAGTATCAGTATGTGCTCACCTTGCTAAAATCTGTTGCCGTGAGGATGATGTCAACAACTTCGTGAGGATGTCGATAAATATGCGCGCCTTATAGTCATTCGCCTGTAAGGTGCAGGATGGGCTCCGCTTCATTGGTTTTCTTCCATTTGCTTATATTTATTTTTGGTTTATGAACCATTGATGTAACCTTTGGCCATCAGGCCCATAATTAGTTAAGGAATAAATGTCATTGTGCATGATATGAATCTTTGTTATCCACTGTGTGCACTAGTTTGATCCTGGACTAGTGTGATTTACACAGAGGATCCAGGAGTCGTTGCTCTGGGGTCCGACACTTTGCATGATGCAAAACTCTTAAAATGAGGATGTTTACTCATAACAATGTTCCTCAAGATATGATTAGCACATAATCATATACCTCATCACTTAAATGCTACTGATCATGTCATGGAAACACAAATAGCAATCATTCAACACAATATATTGTTTTACAATGCACTTGCCGGTTAACTCGGCGGGTGGTGCACAGACAGCACCAAGCTCGAACTGCTACCTGAACAAGCATTACCCATTTCAATTCATTGCTAATGCAATATATACACCCAGTATAGCTGACCTCCCTCTCATCGGACACCGTCTCGCTGTCCTAGTGTTTAATTGGCATACTAATTTATGTGATAATCAGTAAATAATGGAAAAGGGTTTTCGAACTGTTACCCTAACCCCGAATGACTGAATCGAGGCACGATCTATCGTCCCTTGGTAGGACCTGACAGATCTGGTGCCGGGTCAGGCTTTTCTTATCTTTCCTTCCTCTTTTCTTTTCTTTTCTCCTCTCCTTTTCCTCTTTCTCTTATTTTATCTTTTTTTTCTTTTTATTTCCCTTTCCTCTTTTCTTTCTTTTTCTTCACGCCCGACCTGCTTCTCCTTTCCCCATTTTTTTCTTTCCACATCACCAGCCTCACTCCCTCTCTCTTCCTCCCCTTCCTCCCTCACCGCCGGTGCCTTCTTCCCTTCTCCACCTGGATGGCCACCTCCCCTTCTTCCAACCAACCAGCCCCTCCTCTTCCCCCAGCTAGCCGGCCCTCCTCCACCCCGTGGAGCGGCGGTGGCGGCAGAGGCGGGGCAGGCGAGGTGCGGCGAGGGAGCAACAACAAAAGGCGACACGGCGCACATGAGATGAGCGGCGCTCGGTCGAGCAACGGGGAGGCGCGGCAGCAAGGCGGCAACGGCAGCTAACTAGGGTAGGGTGCACGGGCAGCAGCGGCGCTAGGCAAGGGCATGGCTGGGCAACGGCGGCAGCAAGCGCTCGAAAGCAGCGACGATGTAGGTGTAGCACGGGAGAGGCACGAGCAGCGAGAGCACGGGAGAGTTCCAATTTTGCTTCCTCCCCTCCTGGCTCCCTCCCTTATAAGGAGCACGTTGAGGGCTGGCTGGGCCAGACCCAGCCCAGGTATTACAGAGACCCAGCACGGCACAGTAGTAGCGAAGACAGTTGGATCTGAGCTCGGCGGTGGTGAAGACGACCAGATCCGGCCCAGAGGAAACCAAATCCGGACTTGGTGGCATTGGAGGCAGCCAAATCCGGTGATGACGCAGGCAAGCATGGCAGCGACAGCGTGGGCGAGCACGATGTAGAAGCACACGTGGGCGTTGGTAGAGGAGACGCGACGGCCGGCGGTAGCGTGGGCACTGGCGCGGCATCCGGCGAGAAGCGGAAGGAGCACACTCCACCGAGGGGTGGTAGGGCGGAGGAGGAGCTATGTAACATCCCAAATTTGCGAAATTATTTTATTTCCAAAGTAATAAAATTAATTTCTCGATCTTCTGTGTATTTCACAATTTCATCTATTTAAGTTCTTAATTTGGAACTTTCAGTGGAAAAAATTCAAATTAAATTCTCTAAAATCAAGAACCCTATCTTCAAAAGTCGAAATCCGGATTCTCACTCTCTTCTGTAAATTTGGAAATCCAATTGGAGGGCTAGAAAATTTAAACATCAATACTTAAGTTGATTATTAAAAGAATTTTGCTCATCAAACTAAATTGACAAACTAAGTAATTAAAATGCCAAATGCAAATTAAAGTTAAAATTTTGTTATTTAAATTCCTTGGCACTTAATTAGTTCATCAAGAAAATAAATTATAAAAATCCCCAAATTCGGAAAAATCTTTTCAGGCCAAGCCCATTTCTTCCCTTCGGCCCTCTTGGCTTGCCCAGGCTCTTTCCCCTCTTTCTTCTTGCCCAGCTCCATTCCCTGCTGCCGCCGGTCTCTCTTCTGTTCCCCATTTTCTTTCCTCCGTCTCTCTCTGCGCCCGTTCTTCCCTCAGGCTCTACGCTTGTCCCTCCCTAGCCCGGCATCTCCTTCAGGCGCCTAGCTGCCCCCTCTGCGCTCCCAGACCGGGCGTCACTCTTCCGCGCCAACCCACTCCCTCTCTATTCCTCCCTGACGCCAGCTCCGTCAGCTCCGTAGGCCTGCCTCCGCCCCTCCCGTCAGCCCTGCACCGGCCTAGCGCCCCTTCCCTACCTCGCCTGGACTTCAATGCCACGCTGCCTCTCAGTGCACGCCTGCTCCTCCCCTTGGTGCTGTCCAGTACCAACGTCGCATCCGAGCCCTACGCTTAGCGCTCCGGCCCTACTCCTCGCTCCGAACTAGTTGTCACCTCCACCGGCCTGCTCCACACCCTACAGCTGCCCCCTGTCCCTCCGCTAGCCCCGTCGTGCGTGTTCAATGTCGTCGCCCAGAGTTACTCCTCCGGCACTGCGTGTCACTTCGCCGAACTAGGGGCCGGCCTCGCTCTGCCCTCGCCGCCTACACATCCGCAATCAATGTCGCCGCTCCGACATTACTTCAAGCTCATAAGGTAAATGCAGCTAGCGGTCGATCCCCTTTCCCCTATTTAAGTGATGTCTGGGTTTACCTCCCCACTCCTCAAAAGCTATTCCCTTCTTTCACTCTTCCCTTCTTGGCTGAAGCCATCCCTGAACTTACTTCGGCCGCCGCTCAGTGCCGTTCCGCCCCTCCGGCAAAGCTCACTTAAATCCACCCATGTCACAATGCATTCCCACTCAATTAATTGGCCCTCCGTGCTCCACCCTCGCTGTAACCGTTGTTCTTCCCCACTACCAACCGGATCCGCTTCTTTCGGTGGCACTACTTCTTCAGAGCATCATCCCCCAATTCCTCGCCGGTGAAGCATCTTCGCACTACCCCGAGACATCCCTGACCATCGGCTGGCATTCTTCCCCATCGAGGCAACCCCTCCACGTGAAGCTTCCCCACCGCTGCCAGGTCCTCCGATGCTAGCTCGCCTCGGCTCCCCTTCGGCCTCATCAACCACGCTGGTAGGTTCCCCTTATCCTACTCTTGCTCATGCTCATCACGCCTTGTCCCCTCTTCCCTCCGATCGCCGTCGACCCCACGGCCTTCCCCAACCTGGTGCGCACCACGCCACCGACCACCCTCGACCTTACTGCAAGACGTGCCATCACAACACTGGGCCCCTAGTCCCATAAGGCTCATCTTGCCAGCCTTCATCTTCTCCCTGACTGCCCTCGCCGACAACGCCGCCGCCTAGGAACGCGCTGCGCCTTTGGTTCTCCTCGGTCGAGCGCCTATCCTTTTCCACTCCTTGGTCTTGTCTGCCCTCTTTCTTTCTCTGTTGACCGGTGGGCCCATGGAAAATGGTATTTAGCTAAAGTCAGTCACTAGCAATCTCCTATGTGGCAGGTGTTTGCAATCAACTCTAAAGACTACACCCTGAAGTAAATTAATTAAAGTATGTTTAATAAATATGAGTATAATCATATGCTAACCGAATGCAAAGTTCAATTGTGAAACTGAACTAGACGCTATGCGATCAAGAATACAAAGATGGTTAACCTTAATTAAGTCTTAAGGCAAATTATTAAAAGGAGTCCATGCCAAACTCTAAATCTCGCAAGGAAATCCTGAGTACAATTAATATCTGCAATTCTCACTCATTAATCTGGAAATTCCATTAAAGCAAGTCTTAATCCAAATAATAACCATTCCGTCTTTACCTTTCAATTAAAATATGTTAATACGAATAAAAGTTAGTCAGTTAAGCAAAACAACACATAAGCTATCAATAGTAGATTTTGCCTTGCTAAAACCGACAAGGCTACCCTTTAAATATTGAATAAAATAACTACAAGTCTAACCTTCAATATCATCTATATGATTATGTGGACTCCCTTCAGATTAAGAAATTCCAAAACCCAAGGGATCATTAATCTTTATCCCAAATAATTGGCCTCAAGACAATTTAAATTCCTAAGCCTAAAATCTTGCTTAAGCACAACTTTGCATCCAAAATAAACATCTGTCCACCATCACATAGTTTAATAATTGACAATAATCAATAGCGCACAGCAAATTCACTAAACACCCCCGTTAATCCATGAGTGCACTTTCTCAGTAAATCGCAACCATCGGACTATATCCTCAAGTCTATCAAACATCAAAAAGATCAACTTATTCCTAAGCGTAATTAAATAAATAACCAACTCTATGTTATAACTAAACTATAAAATGCATGGATCCAAGTGTTTCGCAATCACAGCCCTCGGACAATCCCTCTAAATCATCTGTAGGTCCTTCCTAACTCTTGGAACTTCCTTGATAAATATAAACTAATATAAAAGAAGTCTTAAAGAAAAAGATCAAGTCCTTTATCTTGAACCCAGCAGAGAGATCCTGCGGGTAGTCCCTTGATCAACTTCTTGTTTCTTACATTTTTCCCTCACGGTAAAGCTATTTTAATCAACTCCTTCCTATCAAATAAATCCATTCCAATCATTCTCTCAATTCATAAGCAATGTTAATAAATTCAATTAATTTAAACCTGACTTGTGCCGCATTTGGATTTATTTGGTTTTTCCATTCTGTTGACGCGTATTAGAAGCTACGGTTCGAAGACGACAAGACCAAGCGGATTCGAGCTACCATAAAGATTCAAGATTTTAATGTGACTGACTAGTTAAGCAGGCTTTGAGTTAAAACAAGGCTGCGGTAAATAAGCAAGGCAAGTCATCACTTTGATCATATTAATCCCACGTTTTACAAAAGTTATGCTCTTTCAAATTATCAAAATGCATGCTTACTTGTTATGCAAAAATATGTCAAATGTAAGGTAGATATTACCCTTTTATGATACCAGTATCATTATTATGCCATCCTTTACCGTTTGATACAACTGATCCTTGTCGCTGTAACATCCTGTTTTTCTGAGATTTTTAAAGCCTGGATTTCAAAAATGAATTTTCTGGAATTTTCTGAAATTAATTGAAGCTTCAAATGAATTTTTAAAGTTTTAAATGATTTAATGTGATTAAAATAAACATTAACATAAGTGGAAAATATTTTATTTGAGTTCCTTGTGTCACAAGGAATTTTCTGGTATTTTTGGTGAATTTTTCGGATTTATTTGCTATTTTCTAGAGCTTTTAGAAGTTTATTTGAATTTCTGAGAAAAGAAAAGAAAATAAATTAATCCCCGCCGCCCGATCTCCTCTCTCTCCACGCTGCCGCCCATCCGCGCCCGCCGCCGCAGTATGCCAGTTCCGCGCGCGCTTCGCCCGCCGATCCGCCCGCGCCACGTGTCGCAGATCGATCACGACACGCTGGCGGCACTGGCCAGCAACGCACCGCCTCGCGCGCCCATCGCGGCCTCGCGCGCCGATCGCGCGCCGCGCGATCTCCGCCGTCCACCTCGCGCGCGCCGCAAACCCTAACCCTAACCCTCGCAGGCGTCCGAGCCGTCCGATCCTCCGCGTTGAATCGGCCGCCCAAACCAAACCCGCTTGCTCGCGGTCAGAACCGATCGGGATTGCCTCGGTTCGTGTGATAAGTATCGCGTTCGTCCCTCGGTTCGCGTGCGTCGCCGCACGAACTCGCCGCCGCCCGCCGCTCGCCGCTCGTCGCGCGCGCTGCCGCCGGAGCCGCTACGCCCGCGGCTGCCGCCGCCCGTGCGCGCCTCCGCGCGCGCCGTCCGTCGCCGCCGCCGAGGACTCGCCGGTGAGCTCGCCGCCTCTCTCTCGCCGTCGCCGCGTTGCCCGCACCCCGCTCCGCCCCTCGGTCCTCGAGCGGACCAGCGCCGCGCCGCGCAGCACCTCAGCGCGCCGCGACGCCGCGCGGAGCGCCGCCACGCTGCCGCCATCTCTCGCTCGCGCGCGCGCGCGCAAGGCGTCGCGACGCCGCGCGGCGAGCCGCCACAGCGTCGCCGATCCGCTTGCCGCCGCCGCGCCGCCGCGCGATCCTCGCCGTCGCTTCGGTCTGGACCGAAGGTCCAGATCATGCCGCGTGGTCGCGCCCTCCGCCGTCGGATCTCGCCGTCGCGCCGCGCGTGCGCGTCGGCCGGGCCACGTCAGCCCTAGCCGACGTGGCATCCACGTGGCATGCCACGCCACCGTGACCGCCCCGGTGCCACGTGGCAGCCACGCGGCTGCCACACGCCACCGCCACGCCACCGTGCCACGTGGCAAGATATGCCGCCGCCACGCCAAGCATGCCCGCCGCGCCGGCCGCCCTCAGACATCGCATTACGTGGACGCGCCCACGGTGGACTCGAATCTCGTGGACCGGGTTCACAAAGACAAGAATTTTTCCGATTTTCCTGAATTAATTTTGAATTAATTTTCCGAGCCCGTTCTCCTCCGTCCTAGCTCCGATTGACCCCGTTCTTTTTTCTAAATTCATCTAAAATCGAGCTCTAGCTGTTGGTTCTGGTTTTGTGAATTTTGGAGTTCATTGGCTTGTCATTTTATGTGTTTCTTTGTTTTCGGTCGTTTCTCTCTCGTTAGATTCGGATTCCGGAGGAGCAGGTTTCGCGTCAGAAGACCAGGAGTACCCCGCTGAGCATAACGAAGGCAAGTCGTGTCCCTTGATCATGTTGAACCCAGTCTTACAAACTATTATTTAATTATTTTGCTTTAAATTACATTGCATTGCTATTTTTATTCAAACCGTTGCACAGGTAGCTATTGTCCCAATTGCAATTATACCTCCTTGACACTTTGAAATACCATGATGCCTTTGTCACCATAGGTTGGGAGATTTATTAGTGATGCTAGTTTATTTATCACATGGGTTGGTGCGATTAGATTGCTTAGCCTGTTTATATTTACGATTGATCTCCTCACACCTGTTAAATTATTAATTTGAATTAATGGCATATGGAACTGTGGTTGGTGCCACGTGTATTAAAATTTGTGCCACGTCATTGGTGTGACGTTGGCTTGGTTATACAAATTGGTTTTGCACTCGGGCGAGTGATCGTGCAGTAAAGGGGGAAGTACAGTTGTACTTTGGGGGATGTGGTAGTCTCGCCCGGGTAATGCTAAGGACTTAACTTTGTGCGCCATTGATCTGAGCTTAATCGTGCAAACCACATGTCTATTATGGGATGGACCTGGCTGATTAATTTGTAATATTTCAATCCAATTCTGCCATTGTGATGGACATGGTTGCTGATTTCCATGTGGCGCAAGGGGGTGTGATCACGAAACCCTAGCGGGCGGATTGTGTTGAGGTAGAGCATTGTAAAGGCCTTGTTGTGATTTCCTTAGGCCTAGGCTAATCACATCGTGTGGGTACAGATTGTGCAACCTCTGCAGAGTGTAAAACTATTCGAATAGCCGCGTCCTCGGTCATGGGCGGTGCTCGGGATTTCACACGAGGGTTAGTGTTTCATTTACAACTTGGTGGTTTATGTTGGGAGTGGACAGTAGTTCATCGTTGGTTTAAACTTGTGAATTGGTGTTCACAAGTGGTCCTTGTTTATTCCTTTGATTATCTATTGTTACTATTTTCAGTTAACTTTCGCTTTCAAGTTATTTAATATATTTCATCAATAAATGCCTTTATGCAAATTAACCTTTCACCTTCCTTTGGTAAGCCTTGCATATTATATTACATTTATTGTTACAAACGACTTGTCGAGTACCAATGTACTCACGGCTTTACGCCTATGTTGCTCGATTGAGGAGAGGAGTACTATCGCCAGGAGGTGCCGTAAGGGAGTACTACGACGACTTCACGGATTAGGCTTCGTTCTCCACTCGATAGCCCGTGGTTTGTCGATTGGTCGCTACGCTTTATTTTGGATTTTCCGCGTTATTTTGTTAAGCCCTTCCGCTAGAGATATTGTAAGCTTGGCCATAAGGTCGCACTTTGATATTTTATCGATGTTCGAGTTTTCCTTTATTATTGTCGTGTGTATGACTGTGATGACATCTATGTTTGACTGTGTGCACTAGCGTGATCCTGGACTAGTGCAGTTTACACAGAGAGACCGAATTTGCATATTCGGGTCTCGACAGTCGCTCTAGATAATAATACTATTATCATTAGCTAAGTCATGATTACTGCCAAATGAGTCTAAAGCCAGGGCATTTAATTGTTCGGCTCATCATTATTCTTCAAACATGTGAAATTGTTTTGGGCAGTCATTGGATGTAGATGTCTAATATTTGTGTACATCTTACCTTCTCAAAATCTCAAAACGGCTTTACCTGTCTGGGCGGTTGGTAAGAGCGGTTGGGGTTGGATTGTGGTATGCACCGCTTGGACGAATTAAGGACTTAATCTTGTATGATCTCTCCATGTAAAACAGTACAAACCACAAGCTGGCAAAGTGTAGGTATGACTGAATAATTTGTACTCGCCAGTAAAGGAATGCACTTCAGCGGAAAGCACGATTTTTTCTCGCTGGACGGAAAGCGTCCTGGAGATGGTCGTGTCACTAGATCGAGGCGGGCGCAAGAGGGGGTCTCGCTGGGGCCCAAAGGGCTGACCTGGAGACAAAACCTTAGCGAGTGCAGTCCTTTACTAGATGAATTGTAAAGGTCATGTGATAATCCGGTTGATCTGCATATCTAAGGAAATGTGCGGAATATAACAATTGGGTTATCTCTTGTAAGATGTGCAACTCTGCAGAGTCTAAAACTATTCGAATAACCGTGCTCACGGTCAAGAGCGGACATGAGAACATCCTCGAGTTAGTTCTATTTCAAAAACCTTTTCGGGCGGGACTAAAACTAAGTGGAGGGAGGTACTTCACTTTGTTCGATTTATCCTGGAGGGATGTACTCCAGCGATAATTAGGGTGGATGTAGCCCAGTAATAAAAAAATAGCATTGGTGGAGGTAACCATGCACTGTAAAAGGTGGATGTAACCTGTACTACTATTAATATTGCACTCTCTCTTTACAACTTGCATTTTAGTTAAAATTGCTAAGTCACAGGAATTTTATTTATGATAATTAGAAATGCTGTTTTAGCAAATAAAATAACCTCAAGCCTACTTTTTACAGCCTGGCATGTAATAGTTATTAGTGATGCATTCTGTGTGGTGGCTTGTTGAGTACAATTTGTGCTCACTGTTGCTTATTACCCTCCAGTCAGTCAAGAACAGGAGAAGGCCCTGCAATGCTTCAGAAATGGTCAACAAAGTTGATATCCAAAGAAGGCCAAGAACTAGGTCGCGAAACCCCAGTTGGCTGCCTGTGGGCAAGTCTTGAGGGTTCCAGTTGGGTGAAGATTTCCGCTGTTGCACTCTCTGTTTTTCGGCCCAATCGGCCCATGTAAGTTATTACTGTATTAATTACGCTTCCGTTTAATATGTTTTTGATATCCAGTGATGTATCTGTGAGCACTAGCTACTGATCCAGGGAATAGGGCAGAAATCACAGAGGATTTCAGATTGGTAAAATCCGGGTCCGACAAGCTTGGTTGAGAAACCTAGGCTCTGATACCCTGTTAACTCTCGATGATATATCGTGAATACAAGGCACACACAACCCTAAACCGTATGTGTAGTTCAAATCAGAATTTTCATGATTTTCTACTCTTCAAGTTTAGCATGTGTTTAGATCACCTTATGATCTATATTTAGTCCTGGAACTTACCTATGTTTTTGAGCAGTGACCATGGTGCCTGTGTTTGTACCATAGCTATCCCCATGTTTTCCTGATTTCTTCTAAATTTTTGTTGTTATGCAAATCACGCTTTGTCAAGGCAGGGCCTGTTGGAATATTAGTTCCTGTTTCTTGCAATTTGGCTTTGAGTTAATGTGTTTGCCGCTTTGATTCACCATAGTGGATTGTAACACCCCAGAAAACACATTACCCTGAGATGCCACCAAACCACTCTATAGCTAGCCAATTTACAAGATAACATAAACTGGCAATAATTTCTGAATTATGATAAGCTAAGCGGAAGCATACTAAAGCAAGGCATTGGAACACTATTAATTAAAGAATAACTGCTAAAAAGTTTAACCAATTAAAATGAACCACTGTCTAGCATTATTACTTTGAAACAAACATCAATAAGGAAAATAAATCCATGATTAAGACTACACAACTATTACAACATTAATCATGATATGATGTGTGACAGTGATGTGCCGCTCTACCCTTCCCATGCATACACGAGAATCACCTGGAGAGGGGGGAAAAGCAAGAGTGAGATAAAAATCTCAGCAAACAAACTGTTTAACAAGCTAATTAAACTACAATGTTGTTAAGCATCATTATTCATTTTCCACAATAACCACAATTATTGTCTTAACCACATTTACTACCATCAATAATAAATCATTAGCAAATAAATCTTAATTGTCTACTTCACATCCTCAACCACTACCATAACCAATCAGAGTAAAGCATTAACATGTTTTACCTCACTATTTTTATTGTTTCTCACATCCACAACTGATATCAACAGTTACCACAAGAGAAAAGATTCTCGTACCACAATTTCAACCCCTATCATACCACAAGGGGTGAACCTCATTCCATGACCACAACCACATTCCTCATACCGCAAGTGACTCTCATGAGTCAAATCCACATCACAACTATGAAGTTATTTTTATTTGCAAAATAACTTCACCACAATACATTGCATAAAAATGCATATGATCTTCCCACAATGCAATGCATATGAATGCTCATGCTCCACTTCACCCTTACCCAACAAGGTAAGATTGTGCATCGTACTACGGCAATGTACGATGCTGTACCGGTACGGTCACGGCTATAAGTGGCGACATCCACAATGCAAATGTCATGACATGTTATGAATGATATGATAATCATAAACCACAAGAATCTAACCACGAAGATTAGCAACATAATCATCATGAATACTTTCTCAATATCCACATGCATCTCATTAAGCACAATGCCAAAGTTTCATAAGATCATTACCACATGACCCACAATTTATTTATCAAGAATACTACCACCACAACCACAAATATTCACTAAGAATACTACCACTTAGGCCACAATATATATTCATAAAGATTACTACCCCACAACTATGCTTGTTTCATCAAGAATAATTCCACATACCCACTATTAACCATCAAGATCATAAACTATTGAATTCTTAAAGTACTTCCACATGAACCACATTAAGAAGGCATGTAACAATGGCATGGCAACTCAAATTAAGAGAAATACTTAATGTGAAGGTAGAATAATTAACAAGTTAAACATGTAGCACAACCGCTACGTTTACTTGCCTCTACCGTTGAAGCGAAGAAAATCACGTGCATTCATGGAGCAACACCACCTGTTCAAAAGGTACCTCTCAGCACACATTACAACAATGAAAATGCGACTCTCGAAGAAAATATATCGCTAAGCCCCAAAATCCCACAACATCCTTCTCCGCGTAACGGTTCTACAATCTTCTCACTGCAGCGGCGCTACTTAACATTTTCTATCTTTAAAAATATAACACTAATCATGGCAAAAGATATATATCTAGATTCCTCACTTGAATATCTACACTTTTCATGTAGATCACATATTTTTATTTTATCATTAACAAGGAGATATCTAATGCACAAAACAGAGGATGTCCTCTGTTCTGAAAGTCTGGACAGCCGACTTGTAATGCATCCCCAGAACAGATCAAGGCTCTAACATTTCTGGTTATTTCACAAAAGCTAGATGACTGAATTCTCTACAACTTTCTCAATGGTGGCCAAAAATATAAAAATCATCTTCTATCCCTAATTCCCATCTGAACAGCGGTGTGTCCCTGTCTGTGCCCCTGACGGACAGCGAGATTCCAGACCCTGTTACACCTAAATTACGTGGCAAAAAATTCTAAAAAAAATACAGTAGATGAGTATCGTCGTCCCCTACGTTTTTCCTTTTGGGGCGACCCTCGGGAAAAATCTTGGGCTACAGACAACCAATCAGGATTCTCTAATCGGGGGTTCTAAATTCTAATCCCCACCAAAATCTTGGGCTAAGAACCCTAAAAATAGCAGAAAACTGAGAAAATTGGGGAGAAAAATAATTACCTAGCCTTGGGATCACACCCTTTTTCTCTTCTCCTCTTCCCCTTCCTGTCTTCCTTCCCTTTCTTCTCTTCTCCTTCTTCTCCTTCTCCTTCTTCTCCTTGGTTTTCTTCTTGCACCAACAGGGCAGCACTAGAGGGGAGAGAGGGGGCACAAGGGGGCTGTGTGTGGCGGCTTGGGGTGGGAAAAGGGGAGGGAGGGCTCCCCAAGGGGTTTATAAAGGGGGTGCTAGGGTTTGAGAGGGGGTACGGGTCCCCGTTTGGGCTAGCTGGCCCACCCCTCCGAACAGCCCAAAACCTCTCAATTAATTATTTTAATTCTTTTTTATTATTTTAGACTATTACAAAGAATTTATTTTCACCTCCCGTGATTTACCAAAAATCCGGGCGACTTCGCGATTAATTTAGAAACCGACGCCGAAACGACGTTCGGGATATTACATGGATGTCATACTACTCAAATGATTTTAGTTGAGTTATTCAACCACTTCATGACTAGTGCATAGATGATTTTGTAAGTACTTAAATAACCCCTCCTTATTGCTTTGTTCTTTCAGGGAGTTTATGGTGATATTCTTGGTGGTGTCAAAGGAAAGTTGAGGGACCATTGGCAAAATACCCGCTTCGACTACCTGAATTCTAGACTAAAGTTCTTCTCACTTTGTAATTTCTCTTCATTGTTGTCTGACAATTAGTGCCTTATTTCGCAAACAACTTGACTCAATAAAAACATTGAGGCTGCTGAGTTTTCTAGTTGCATTGGAGCCTTTTAAAAGCAGTTGTGTTTTACTAGTTTTGGGTATATTAACAAATCAATAATTGCTTCTTTAGAAGAATATAACAGAACTATTTTTCTAGAATTAGTAAAAATTCCTATTACTGACTATGTTTTGCAGAGTTAGGTTCTATTTTTTGCCTTTGCTGAACCAGTAAATACCATACATTACTTCTTAAAACAGGTAATGTTAGAAATGCCCTCAGAAGTGGTGATATCTACTAATTCTACATCTTCAGGTATTGATGTTGTTAATTTTGGCATATAGAAACATAAAAGTAGCTTTTGCGGTTCCCTCATCCTAAGGATTATTTTGTGTGTGTCTGTATTCGATCCAGGTTCTAGCCGTATTTGAGGAAAAGAATGGTTACCAATGTGGTTTTAGCACCACAAACCCTGTTTCCATCCCTAGTTCCTCCTATATTGGAGCAAAACTAAGCCAAATTAGGGCTTCATGTCATATTTCCTGACTAAAATGATGTATGGTGCACACTTCCACTTATATTAAGTGTATTTCTAATCCTGATTATTTATTGCAGGTAATAGTTATCCTGATATAATGTACTGTAATAAGAAGCCATTTTATCTTAAGGGTAGTGCGATGGATTTCATTACTATGGATGCATATCTTATGCATGCTGTAAGTTGTACTATCCCTATTTGGTCATATTATTACTGAATCTGTTGTGATGCTGACTAATGTGCAATGTTATTACATTCGCAAGTTGAATCATGTTCATAGAACAAGAGATGTTGTCATTAAAAATGATGCGAAGCTTAGGAATGGTGCTAACGGAGATATTTTGGATGATAACTCATACCTTGATCAGGGTTTTACACGTCCAAAGGTATTTTTTACACATATATTGGAAAATCTAGAATCCCTTCTGTTGTGATGCATACACTTAAATATAGTTAGCACTATCTAGCTGTATTTTAGTATGCTACACCTAACCTGCCATTTATTTACATGTACAATATCTTGTTTCTTCATTGCAGCACGTGTTGGCATTGAAAAATAACCATGAGTCCATGATGATGTGAGATGGTTGAGTTTATAAAAAAGCTTGAAGCATGCATGATACTTGCACTAATTCATGTCAATTTATAACAAATTGCTTTTTTTTTTTTGCCGGGGATTTGTATAGCCGACTACATTATACCCAAGTGTAGTAATGAACTAATGATAAACCATAACTAGCATGCTGCATCAGATACATTTGATCGTCGTTTGTTTCCCTGAAATTTCAACAAGAAATAATTTCATTGGCCACAACTCACATCAAGTGTGTTCTTTGTTATTATAGCGGGCACAGGCACACAACATACGCACTGAATAGCATCACTACAAAAGGTCTTTGAATGGAATCGAACACATTGCAGCAAATTTTATCTAATTTGACAATATGCATAACATAGATGTTTGTGCTGTGCTATAGGGAATTCGTTGACTATTAGTTGCACTATTTTATTATGTAAATTTTAAATGCTAGTGCATTTACCTAGCAGACTGTCACCTCGATGGTTTATACAAAATTTGTCATTTTTATCATTATCTATTCAACTTATTTCTCTTTTCTTTTGTAGTATAAACATGTCCTTGGGTACTTTTCTTGTTACCTCTCAAAAGCATTGCACGACACTTTGTGGAGAGATTGATCCAACTTTCCCCATTGTCGCAAAAGGTACAGTTTTTTTAAGGCAAACATTTGAATTTCAATTTCTTAGAAAATACACAACAAACTTATATATGAACTCCACTCAGACCTATCCTGAGTTACGTTACTCAATTCTCCAGCCCATCTATTATCCATCGGTATACCAGGTTGCTCACTCAGGCTCTACCGACTTCCAATAGTGTTTGGTTGGTACCAGCTCCTGATTTAACACTCCACCTACGCATATAGCGCCTCAGGACTTACTTCCAGACTGGCGTTACTGGTCTTGAACTTCATCCATCTCTATTCACACATAATTACTTACCCAATGTAGAGAGATGAATAACGTAACGGGGTACTATTTCCTGCCTGTCCAAGACGGAAAAATGGTTGCACTTAGGTACTGACATGGCACACACGTGGATGGACATGTGGCGTAGGCTAGGGTTGATGTACGGCGAGGACAGAGATGGCGGCAATGAGTGGTCGACAACGAAGACGATAGCAACCGGAGTGAAAGACGACGGCGACAACATTTGAAAAGATTACATACATAAGTAAACAAGTACATTGAAACAACTAGTGAACTACTCGTTCACTTCCCAACCATTCCACCAATCACTATTTTTAGATAAAATCTATCTCCCATGTGAAATCACCAGGCATTGCCATAACCGGGGACAAGGCTATTCGAATAGTTTGTAACATTCTGCAGAGGTTGTACTGCTTTACCCATAAGATATGATCATCTCATATTGCCATGCGATTAACACACTTCCTTGGGTGTGCGGTGGAAAGATCATGACAAGGCCTTTACAAAGCACTGTTTTGACCTAGTTCTGCTCACTAAGGTTTCGCCTCCATACGGCCCCCCCTTGCGCCTAGTGTGAATGTCTATCCCTGCAACATCCTGTTTTCTACTATTTTTGAAGTCAGGAATTTAAAAATGAATTTTTGGAATTTTTTGAAATTAATTCAAGTTTTAAATGAATTTGTAGAATTTTCAATGATTTAATATGATTAAAATAAATATTAACATAAGTTGAAAATATTTTATTTGGATTCTTCAGGTCTCAAGGATTTTTCTGGTATTTTTGGTGAATTTTTTGGATTTATTTGCTATTTTCTAAAGCTCCTGAAAGTTTATTTGAATTTTTGGAAAGAAATAAAAATGGGGAAAAGCCCATGCCGTCCGATCCTTCTCCCTACCACTCGTCAAGCATCCAGCCGTTCCTGCGCCGCCGCCGTACCGCTTTCCCGCGCCTCGTTCCCCGCTGCCCGATCGCGCCGCCACCTGGCTTGCATCATCTGGGCCGTCCAAACCAGATCGGAGCCGTGCCTCGCGCCGTAACCGATCTGAGAATGCGGTTCGCGTGTTAAAACCCGCCGCTCGCCTCGGTTCGCGTGCCAACCTCGCCGAACCCTCACGCCGCCGCTCTTCGCACGTTCTCGTGCCCGCGCCGCCGCCCATGCCATGCCTCCGCCATCCGTGACGTCACCGGAGCCATCCCCGTCGCCGGAGCCCATTCCCGCCGCCGACACCGACGCCTAACGCCGCTGATTCGGATTCCAGAGGAGCAGATTCTACGCCCGAAGACCAGGAGTACCTCGCTGAGCATAACCAAGGCAAGTCGTGTCCTTTGATCATGTTGAACCCAGTTTGCAATCTATTATTTAATTATTTTGTTTTACTGTACATTGCACCGCTACTTTTATTCAAACCTTGCAACTGGTAGTTATTGTCCCATGTTGTTATCCCTCCTTGAGAATTTGGAACACCATGATACCTTTGTCACCTTAGGTTGGGAAACATACTAGTGATGCTAGATTAATTGTCACGTGGGTTGTACGATAGAATTGCTTAGCCTTGCTTATATTTACAATTGGATTCATCATCACATGTAAATCATTAATTTGACTTAATGTCTTATGGAACTGAGGTCGGTGCCACGTTAACTAAAATTTGTGCTATGACATTGGTGTGTCATTGGCTGGGCATACAAACTTGGTTTTGCACTCGGGCGAATGATCGTGCAGTAAAGGGGGAAGTGCAGGTTCACTTCGGGGGATGTGGTAGCCTCGCCCGGGTAATGTTAAGAACTTAACTTTGTGCACCATTGATCTGAGCTTAATCGTGCAGACCACATGTCTAGTATGTGATAGACCTGGCTGATTAATTTGTAATATTTCAATTCAATTCTGCCATTGTGATGAACATGGTTGCTAATTTCCATGTGGCGCAAGGGGGGGGTGTGATGCGAAACCCTAGCAGGCAGGATTGGGTTGAGGTAGAGCATTGTAAAGGCCTTGTTGTGATTTCCTGAGATCGAGGCTAATTACATCGTGTGGGTACTGTTGTGCAACCTCTGCAAAGTGTAAAACTATTCGAATAGACATGTCCTCGGTCATGGACAATGCTCGGTGATTTCACACGAGGGGTAGTGTTTTCATTTATAACTTGGTGGTTGAGGTTGGAGGTGGACAGGTAGTTCACTATTGGTTTAGCTTGTGAATAGGTGTTCACAAGTGGTTCATGTTTATTCCCTTGATTATTCATTATTATTGTTTTTAGTTAAATTTCGCTTTCGATCTATTTATTATATTTATTGTGAAATGTCTTTTATGCAAATTAACCTTTCAGCCTTCCATTGGTAAGCCTTGCAAATTATATTGCATTCATTTGTTACAAATGACTTGCTGAGTACCAATGTACTCACGGCTTTACACCTATGTTGCTCAGTTGAGGGCGAGGAGTATTATCAGCAGGAGGTTCCAGAAGGAGAGTACTACGACGACTTCACGGATTAGGCTTCGTTCTCCAATCGATAGCCTGTGGGCTTGTCGATTGGCCGCTATGCTTTATTTTGGATTTCCGCTGCTATTTTGTTAAGCCCTTCCGGCCAGAGATATTGTAAGCTTGGCCATAAGGTCGTACCTTTGAGATTTTATCAGTATTTGAGTTTTTCCTTTATTATACCGTGTGTATGGTTGTCATTACATCTATGTTTGACTATGTGCACTAGCGTGATCCTGGACTAGTGCAGTTTACACAGAGAGTCCGAATTTGCATATTCGGGTCTCGACAGAGATGGTATCAGAGCCATATCGACTGTAGGACGAAACCCTAGCTAGAATGGTCGTTAACCGAAAAAGTTTATTTTCTAAATCAAACCAACCAAATTTGATATTTAGTAATATCTTTATCCTCTTACCTCATTCTTAAGGATTCTTGTTTCTCACCCCATTCTTGCAAAATTTGTTTTCATAAAGCTATAAAGTGATCTTTCCTTTATAAATGTATTAGATATCCTAAGCTTCTTACAGCCCGACAAGAGGATGGAGAGCACTTCTACGCGTTCTGTTGCAGAGCCTTGGATTGAAGAGATTACCCGTCTACCTCACCAAGGATGAGAAGCATAAAGGACAACGCATCGGAAGCATCTCCAGGCTATATTTCACCACCCGAGTCGGCAAGCAAGTTATACATCACAGCTTCAAGAATGCTGGTGCCAGTGGAGAGATGTCAGCACAAGGAGTTGCGCATAAAGCCATCCGTTGCCTTTGCAAGCTATACAAGATCAACATGGCCAGACTCATCCGGAAGTTCAAGGAGCAGTATGGAGTCACCCCTAGACTACCAGAGCCAGTCAGAGAGGAGCCCCGACAGCAGTCGCTAGTACCTCTACCGTCGCCTACACCACCGAGCCCAGAGCGGAGACATCGTATTACCGGTGATCGTGGAGCATATCTTCGGCAATTCAATCCAGTTCCACTTCGATCGAGAGCGATGCGCGCGCGGTCCGCAACTCGTGGGTTATCTACAGTGATTCAGAGGACGATAACAGTGTACCCTATTTGTCAGGACCCGAGTGGGAGCCTTCAGATTAGATAGTGCGAGTAGACACGTTGGATTTTATTTGCAGTTGTGTGTGATGTGAGCTGCAAATATTGCCCTAAAAAGCATTATATTGCGATCATGTCAATCTTTTAATGGAGTTTATTTTTTTCTCAGTTTTGTTGTTAGCCTTTTTGGCTAAGTGTTTGTTTAGTTTAGGTTTTCATTAGCAAAACCCCCTTAGACGCATTTACCTCTTATCTATGCTTTTCCCCCTCGTCTTTTGCCTTTGGTCAGTCAGCAGTTGTTTCCTTTTCAGAGCAAGATGGCTGATACCAGGACTTCCTCAGGCCACAGCCAGGCGAACCAAGACCCAGAGAGCAGTGCTGCGCAGCCAATTCCGCCAGCTCTGGACCCCGCCCTCAGTCAGTTTTTGGTGGCCCAGACTCAGATGATGCAGACTATGATGCAGAATATGCAGGTTATGATGCGAAGAATAAAGCACGAGAGCAGTGCCACGGCACTCGTCGGCGATTCAGCTATGCAGAGTTTATGAGGATGAGACCGCCTGTCTTATCCAGTTCTTCAGAGCCTTTGGAGGCCGATGATTGGATCCATTCAGTTGAGAAGAAACTGAACTTGGCTCAGTGCACCGACAGGGAGAAGGTGTTGTATGCGGCACACCAGCTTGAGGGAGTAGCAGCAGAGTAGTGGGAGAACTACTGTGCCGCCCACGAGTACCAGAACAGCATCACTTGGAAGGAGTTCACCAAAGCCTTCCATAACGCCCACGTCTTGGACGGAGTGATCGAAATGAAGGAGGAGTTCCGGGAGTTACAGCAGAAGAACATGTCAGTGAGTGAATATCTCAATAAATTCACTCAACTAGCCCGCTACGCGCTAGAGGACGTAGCCACAGATGCAGCTCGCCAGAAGAGGTTCAAGAAGGGCTTGAACCCAGCTTTGAAGGTGCAGGTCGTAGGCAACGACTATGCCAGTTTTCAGCGATTGGTAGATAAGACCATTCTCATCTAGGAGAGTTACCGCGAGCTCGAGGAGTCTCGCAAGAGGAGGATGATCCAGCAGGGGTCACAATCACACCAGTCTCAGAGGCTTCGTTTTGGTTCTTACCAGCCTGCACGAGTGCCTCGGCGGCCGATCTTGAGACCCGGCCGGATAATCGCATCGATTTGATCGGGGCGGCGTCACGGGGTTCCGATGGTTAGCGGCAGAAGAGCAAAGCAACCGGCGGCGTCATCACTTGCTTCAAGTGTCGCGAGCGTGACACTATGCTAGCAAGTGCCCCCAGAGGCAGGCTCCGACGCCAGTTCGCTTTGACTTGAGAGCCACACCCGATCGGACTCCTACCCCAGGAGCAGGACGAGGAGCACCCCCGGCATCACGACAGGCCAGCAGGACGCCGGTGGTGAGACATCAGGTGAACCACGTCACCGCAGAGGATGCCCAGGCAACACCAGATGTTGTGATCGGTACGTTTCTAGTCCACTCAGTTCCTGCTACAGTTTTGTTTGATTCTAGAGCTTCGCATTCGTTTGTTTCTCGGAGTTTTGCTTTAAAGCAACAATTGAAAACTGTTGCTCTTGGATCTGTTATTTTAATCCAATCCCCCGGTTCCGAGTTGAGATCCAACCTAGGTTGTCCAGGAGTTAGGATAACCATTCAGGGAGTTGAGTTCAGGGCCGACCTGATTCTGTTGGATATGCAGTTCCTAGATGTAATCTTGGGGATGGATTTGCTTCAGAAGCAACAAGCAGTGTTAGACTGTGGGAGCAGAGCAGTAACCTTAACCAATTCAGATGGGGTTAAGGTACGATTCGCGACCAATGAGTGTCGGCCGAGTCGATCATGGTTTGCGAGCAAGGTGATCCGATTGGAGGATGTACGGTGGTCGTGAGTACCCGGCGTGTTTCCAGATGACCTTCTAGGCATGCCACCAGAGAGAGAAGTAGAGTTTTTGATTGAGCTTGTACCAGGTACCGTTCTGATTTTCAAGAGACCCTATCAGATGCCGGCCAATGATCTAGCGGAGTTAAAGATGCAAATTCAGGAACTTTTGGATAAGGGTTATATCAGACCGAGTTCATCCCCGTGGGGAGCACCAGTGTTATTTGTCAAGAAGAAGGATGGTAGTCAGCGTATGTGTGTGGACTACAGAGCGCTTAATGAGGTCACCATCAAGAATAAGTACCCTTTGCCCAGGATTGATGACCTGTTTGATCAGCTTAAGGGAGCAGGAGTTTTCTCCAAGATTGATTTGAGGTCAGGATATCATCAGATGAGGATTCGAAAGGAGGACATACCTAAGACAGCCTTCTCGACTCGTTATGGTTTATACGAGTTCACAGTGATGTCATTTGGTTTGACCAATGCCCCAGCTTATTTTATGTATCTGATGAATAAGGTGTTCATGGAATATTTGGATAAATTTGTCGTTGTGTTCATTGACGATATTTTGATTTACTCCAAGGATGAGAGAGAGCACGAAGAGCACTTGAGATTGGCATTGCAGAAGCTGAGGGATAATCAGTTGTATGCTAAGTTCAGCAAATGTGAGTTTTGGATGAAGGAGGTCGCTTTCTTAGGTCATGTGATGACAGCAGAAGGAGTCGCAGTTGACCCTGGAAAAGTGAGAGATGTTTTGGCTTGGCAGTCGCCTACTTCAGTTACCCAGGTCAGGAGTTTTCTGGGTATGACAGGATATTATCGTCGCTTTATCGAAGGATTTTCCAGTGTAGCCAGACCTCTCACGCAGTTGCTAAAGAAGGAAAAGAAATTCACTTGGACGCCGGAGTGTGAGAAAAAATTTTAGAAGCTTAAGGAGAGTTTGACCACAGCCCCAATGCTTGTGTTGCCTGATATAAATAAGGATTTTGAGATTTATTGCGATGCCTCTCGCAAAGGTTTGGGTTGTGTCTTGATGCAAGACAAGAGAGTGGTAGCATATACCTCACGCCAGTTGAGACCGCATGAGGAGAACTACCCTACTCATGACTTGGAGTTAGCAGCCGTAGTGTATGCTTTAAAGATTTGGTGTTATTATCTGATGGGTAATAGATGTGAGGTTTACACGGATCATAAGAGTCTGAAATACATCTTTACCTAGTCCGAGCTTAACCTCAGGCAGAGGAGGTGGTTAGAGCTGATAAAGGATTATAATGTTGGTATACATTATCATCCTGGGAAGGCCAATGTTGTTGCAGATGCCTTGAGCAGAAAGGTATATTGCAATTCAGTGATGGTTCGAGAGAGTCAGCCCGCACTGCATGAGGAATTTCAGAAGCTTAGCCTTGAGTTGGTTGAGCAAGGATTTTTGGCAGCTATGGAGTTGCAGCCTACTTTGGATGGTCAGATTCGTCAGGCTCAGACAGATGATGAGGCTTTTCAGTGGATCAGGAAGAACTTAAGTGAAGGTAAAGAGTTAGGATTTTCAGTGGATGACCAAGGAACCCTGTGGTTCAAGCAGCGGTTGTGTGTGCCCAATAAACAAGAACTAAAGGATGTGTTGTTAAAAGAGGCTCATGAGTCGTTGTATTCGATTCATCCAGACAGTACCAAGATGTACCAGGACATTAAGGATAAGTATTGGTGGCCAAGCATGAAGCGTGAGATCGCTGAGTATGTAGCCCTTTGTGATGTTTGTCAGAGGGTAAAGGCAGAGCATCAGAGACCAGCAGGCTTGTTGCAGCCATTAAAAGTCCCCGAATGGAAGTGGGAAGAAATTGGTATGGACTTCATAGTCGGTCTGCCTAAGACCAAAGAGGGCTATGATTCGATTTGGGTTATCGTGGATCGATTGACCAAGGTTGCTCATTTTATTCCAGTTAAGACAACCTACAGTGGTGACAGATTGGCAGAGCTGTATATGTCCAGGATTGTCAGTTTGCATGGAGTGCCCAAGAAGATTGGGTCGGATCGTGGATCGCAGTTCACCTCTCGTTTTTAGGGTAGTTTCCATAAGGTTATGGGAACTCACCTAAACTTCAGTACAGCATATCACCCTCAGACAGATGGTCACATAGAGCGAGTGAATCAGATCTTAGAGGACATGTTGAGAGCATGTGTACTAGATCATGGGTCCAAGTGGGACAGTTGTTTGCCTTTTGCGGAATTCTCGTACAACAATAGTTATCAGACTAGTTTACAGATGTCACCGTTTGAGGCACTTTATGGCAGGAAGTGCAGGACCCCTCTCAATTGGAAAGAGACGGGGGAAGGTCAGGTTTTTGGTCCAGACTGTTTAAAAGAAGCTGAGGACAATGTCCGTTTGATACAGTAAAGGTTGAAAACTGCCCAGGCCAGACAGAAGAGTTATGCAGATACCAGATGTCGAGAGCTGAATTTTGAACCAGATGATTTTGTGTATCTCAGGATCACACCATTCAAAGGTGTGAAGAGGTTTCAGTTAAAAGGAAAGCTTGCACCGAGATATGTTGGCCCGTTCAGGATTCTGAAATGCAGGGGAGAGGTTGCTTATCAGTTGGAGCTACCTGCGTCCTTCAGTGGGGTACATGACGTCTTCCATGTATCCCAGCTGAAGAAGTGTTTGCGTGTGCCAGAGGAGGTTGTGCCAGTTGAGGCGGTTGACCTACATGAGGATCTGTCGTACAATGAGCACCCAGTCAAAATCTTGGAAGTGTCAGAGCGAGTCACCCGGAATAAAGTGGTCTATTTTTGCAAAGTCCAGTGGAGCAACCATTCCGAGGAGGAAGCAACATGGGAGCGCGAGGAGGACTTCAAAGCAGAGTTTCCAAACCTATTCTCTTAGTTGGCCCAGATCTCGGGGTCAAGATCTCGTTTAAGAGGGTAAGGTTTGTAACATCCTATTTTTTTGCTATTTTTGAAGCCAGGAATTTAAAAATGAATTTTTGGAATTTTTTGGAATTAATTCAAACTTTAAATGAATTTTTAGAATTTTTAATGATTTAATATGATTAAAATAAACATTAAAATAAGTTGAAAATATTTTATTTGGATTCTTCAAGTCTCAAGGATTTTTCTGGTATTTTTGGTGAATTTTTGGGATTTATTTGCTATTTTCTAGAGCTCCTGACAATTTATTTGAATTTCTGGAAAGAAATAAAAATGGGGAAAAGCCTCAGCTGTCCGATACTTCTCCCTGCCACGCGTCAAGCATCCAGCCGTTCTCGCGCCGCCACCGTACCCCATTCCCGCGCCTCACTCCCCGCCGCCCGATCGCGCCGCCTCGCCACCTGGTTTGCATCCGCCCGCTCCCGCGCGCGCCCGCTCGGCCTGGCCCGCTCCCCGCCGCAACCCGCCTCCCTCCGCATTGAGCCGTCCGATCCGAAACCCTAGCCACGCGGCGGCACCAGCGCGCTCACGCCCGCGCCCCACTCGCCCGTCCGATTGCCGCCCGCGCCGTGGCTCAATCCCGGCCGTTCGTACCCCGCCCTCGCGCGAAACCCTAACTCTCGCCCGCTCCGCGCCGTCTGATCTTCTCCGCGCATCATCTGGGCCATCCAAACCAGATCGGAGCCATGCCTCGCGCCGTAACCGATCTTAGCACCTCGGTTCGCGTGTTAAAACCCGCTGCTCGCCTCGGTTCGCGTGCCGCCCTCGCCGAACCCTCGCGCCCGCGCCGCCGCCCGTGTCGCGCCTCTGCCGTCCGCGACGTCGCCGGAGCCATCCCCGTCGCCGGAGCCCGTTCCCGCCGCCGTTGCCGACGCCTAACGCCGCCGATTTGGATTCCGGAGGAGCAGATTCTACACCCGAAGACCAGGAGTACCTCGCTGAGCATAACCAAGGCAAGTCGTATCCTTTGATCATGTTGAACCCAGTTTGCAATCTATTATTTAATTATTTTGTTTTAATGTACATTGCACCGCTACTTTTATTCAAACCTTGCAACTGGTAGTTATTGTCCCATGTTGTTTATTCCTCCTTGATAATTTGGAACACCATGATACCTTTGTCACCTTAGGTTGGAAAACATACTAGTGATGCTAGATTAATTGTCACGTGGGTTGTACGATAGAATTGCTTAGCCTTGCTTATATTTACGATTGGATTCATCATCACATGTAAATCATTAATTTGACTTAATGTCTTATGGAACTGAGGTCGGTGCCACATTAACTAAAATTTGTGCTATGACATTGGTGTGTCATTGGCTGGGCATACAAACTTGGTTTTGCACTCGGGCGAGTGATCGTGCAGTAAAGGGGGAAGTGCAGGTTCACTTCGGGGGATGTGGTAGCCTCGCCCGGGTAATGTTAAGGACTTAACTTTGTGCGCCATTGATCTGAGCTTAATCGTGCAGACCACATGTCTAGTATGGGATAGACCTGGCTGATTAATTTGTAATATTTCAATTCAATTCTGCCATTGTGATGAACATGGTTGCTGATTTCCATGTGGCGCAAGGGGGTGTGATGTGAAACCCTAGCGGGCGGGTTTGGGTTGAGGTAGAGCATTGTAAAGGCCTTGTTGTGATTTCCTGAGATCGAGGCTAATCACATCGTGTGGGTACTGTTGTGCAACCTCTGCAGAGTGTAAAACTATTCGAATAGCTGTGTCCTCGGTCATGGACAATGCTCGGTGATTTCACACGAGGGGTAGTGTTTTCATTTATAACTTGGTGGATGAGGTTGGAGGTGGACAGGTAGTTCACTGTTGGTTTAGCTTGTGAATAGGTGTTCACAAGTGCTTCATGTTTATTTCCTTGATTATTCATTATTATTGTTTTTAGTTAAATTTCGCTTTCAATCTATTTATTATATTTATTGTGAAATACCTTTTATGCAAATTAACCTTTCAGTCTTCCATTGGTAAGCCTTGCATATTATATTGCATTCATTTGTTACAAACGACTTGCTGAGTACCAATGTACTCACGGCTTTACGCCTATGTTGCTCAGTTGAGGGCGAGGAGTATTATCAGCAGGAGGTTCCAGAAGGAGAGTACTACGACGACTTCACGGATTAGGCTTCATTCTCCACTCGATAGCCTGTGGGCTTGTCGATTGGCTGCTATGCTTTATTTTGGATTTCCGCTGCTATTTTGTTAAGCCCTTCCGGTTAGAGATATTGTAAGCTTGGCCATAAGGTCGTTCCTTCGAGATTTTATCGGTATTTGAGTTTTTCCTTTATTATACCGTGTGTATGGTTGTGATTACATCTATGTTTGACTGTGTGCACTAGCGTGATCCTGGACTAGTGCAGTTTACACAGAGAGTCCGAATTTGCATATTCGGGTCTCGACAATCCCAAACACACTTCAACCTAAACAAAACTAAATCAAAACATTACTAATTAATCAGCCAGGTCTATCCCGTACTGGACATGTGGTTGTACGATAGGGCTCAGATCAATGGCGCATAATATTAAACCCTTAGTGGCTACTCAGGCGAAACAACCTCATCCAAAATGTGCTACCCGCACCCCCTTTACTGCACAAGCATTCGCCTAAGTATAAAATTAATTTTTGTTTAACTAGGCTCAACGGCATCCCCTGCCATGGCACAACAAATTTTATTAATAGTGGCTACCCGTCACAATTCCATATATGGTTAAATCAATTTTTTCATAATAAACATGATGAAGGAACCCATCGCACAGCTAAAGCATGACTAAGCATAGCTTCTATTCCCATGTTGGTATTAAAATATGACCAACTAAAATTATCCATCCTATGGTATTCAAGAATGTATGTCATTCACAATTATTCAAGGTGGCATACTATCAAGTAGGTATTTAGCTAGTCCTGAAAACATTTAATATAAACTAGCAATGCATATTAATTTAAAGCAATATACTTTTATAAAATGGGTTCAATATGATCAAAGGACTACGAGTTGCCTTCCTTGAAGTTGGAGTTTGACGCTTCCTATTGGTCCAAACTGGCATCGGCGACGTCGAATTCTACACACGCAAATCGAGAAGGACAAATAACCAAATAAATAAAAAATTCAAATAAAATTATAAAAATATAAAATATATACTGGAACAAAAGTTATGATTTTAGATGAATTTTAAAAAAAAGAATCAACGAATTCGGAATTTGTATGAGGGAGAACGAACATATGGAAGATCGAACGGATTGGAAAGTCCAGAAAATTGTAAAACCAAACGAACATCTTATTTTTGGCTGATTTTTTTGGATATATGTGAGTGTATGACATGTGGGGCCTAGCTGTCAATGAGTGGAGATTTTTTTCTAATAGAGTATGATAAGTGGGCCCCGCTTGTCATTGACTAAAGGCAAAATATGGCCAAGAGCTAAGGGAAAAGATTTGCATTGCTCAGGATTTGAACACATGACCTTAAGTATTCATGCAAGGAGACTTACCACCAGGCTACGTTATTGCATGTAATAATAACTCAATGCCAAAAAGATGAAGCAAAGAAAGGAGTTTCTCTATTTAAAGAGCAACAGAGTAGCAGCACGCACAGGTGCTCGGACGCTCTCTGGCTGGGGCGGCTCACCAACATGGGAAAGGAGGAGCTGCGCGACCGATGGGAGAAAGGGGGTCCGCAAGGGCCCAAGGTACGGATGGTCAATTGTGGTGCAGCGAACGACAGCCGATGACGATGGCGGCGCGAGCATAAGTGACGGGCGGAGCGTCTCGCGTAGGGTTCTACCAAATCGGCGATGTTTCCATAGGAAATAAAGGGTGCATGAGGTGGCCAGAGACATGGTGAACGAGATGGTGAAGCTGGTTTGGCTCGAGAGTGTCCGAGGATGAACCGTGATGATGACGACGTCCAGCACGGTGATGGCGCAAGGTGGTGGAACTCCTCGGCCAACCATTGAGGGTAGTTATGGGTTGCGTTGAGGGGATGCTCTTGGTACAATGAATCGAGAAAGTGCTCATCGAGGACGACGCATCGACGACAAAAGTCGAAAACGGCTGATTCCGTGAAAAGTTCAATTCCTGTTGATTAGCTGCATGAAAAATCAAATAAAAATGATGGATAAGTTGCTTGGATGCTAAGACAAGAGATGACATGAGCAAAAGTTGAAAATTTTCACCAGAATAAGGAATACCCAAATCGACTGTGATGGCCGACGTTCGAGAAAAAGAGAAATTCATCCCCGTCGGAGCTCTGGAGGTTTTGAGATTTTGAGGGAATGTAAAGGGATAGAAGAGGTGTTGGTGTGCCAATTTATAGCTTCTCTTATGATTCGAATCACCAGGAACACGAGTGGTTTCGGGCGATGGTTTGGTTTGAGAAAACTGATGAATAAAATGGCAAAGAAAGTATTGATGTAATGTGGTAACAGACACATTGACTCCTGTGATGAAAGCACAGTGTTGATGGGCTCGTAGTGCTTCAGACGGATTTTAATTTGGGTGCTTGAGTAGGGAGAAATAGGAAAAAGAAAGAAGGGCTATTGGTTTTCAGTTCGGACAACACAGCACGGAGAAACAACATCTCGAGGATGGAGATGAAGTGGCAAGGCTTAAGGAATAAAAGATAGAGAGAGAGGGAGAAAAAATCAAGAAAGAAGAAAAGGCAACCTGCCAGCTAATCGGGTAGAAGTGTAAATGTTAAGCAAGAGCACTACTTGGATGGGTGACCATCGGGAAGTGCGTTTTTTTATGAGAAGGAGAGAAGTGCCGAGAGAAAAAAAAAGATTGGACCCAGAAAATTTTGAACGGATGTTTTTCTGAAGATTTGAATTTTTAGAATTGGAATTTGAATTTGGGAATTCGGATTGAAATCGAGATTTTGATATTTTCTTCCAATATTACTCAAATAATCCAAATAAAATCCAATTTAAATACCAAAAAATTAAATAATTAATTTGGAATTATTTTTTTAAAGATGGCAATTTTTGGGATGTTACATGATATAGAAAGTAATTTGTACATTTGACATAACTATATTTACGATCAAGAGTTAGCTTGCCTGAGTAATAGTAAGTGCTGGAATAACGGCAACTTGCTCTGCTACCTCGGTTGGAGCCTGATCGATTTCTGCATGACAGGCAGACGTGCCCTTATAAAAAAGTAGTTATTTAGGGTACTAATAGATTAGGAAAGTTTTTCCCTTCCCCATCTCGGTGGAAATCTATCTACTGGGTTAGAGTCGAATCCTTAGCTTGCGGCTTGAACTACTAAAATGGTCATAAAGGCCCAGGCTACGACCACACATAGTCTTACGACCACATGGTATGACCACAGCTTCCGACTCTACTCCTTCAACTATGGCTTCCGAGTACGAGCGCATCACTCAGTAGCTACAGTTCCCTCGGATGCTATAGTACCACCACGAATGCTACAGTACTCTCAAGTGATATAGTTCTTGCTACGACCACTATAGTACCGCTACGACTGCTACAGTTCTCTTGGACCACGTCCACTCACGACCACTGCAGACCACTACAGTTTACGACAACATCCATTCATGACTACCACACGATTACTCGACTGCCACGAGTAATCGAACACACACTGCTAAACTACTTACATGTCAAGGGTAGTGCGATAATGTACTGTAATAAGAAGCCATTTTATCTTAAGGGTAGTGCGGTGGATTCCAGTACTATGGACGCATATCTTATGCATGCTGTAAGTTGTACTATCCCTATTTGGTCATATTATTATTGAATCTGTTGTGATGCTGACTAATGTGCAATGTTATTACATTCGCAGTTGAATCATGTTCATAGAACAAGAGATGTTGTCATTAAAAATGATGCGAAGCTTAGGAATGGTGCTAACGGAGATATTTTGGATGATAACTCATACCTTGATCAGGGTTTTACACGTCCAAAGGTATTTTTTACACATATATTGGAAAATCTGGAATCCCTTCTATTGTGATGCATACACTTAAATATAGTTAGCACTATCTAGCTGTATTTTAGTATGCTACACCTAACCTGCCATTTATTTACATGTACAATATCTTGTTTCTTCATTGCAGCACGTGTTGGCATTGAAAAATAACCATGAGTCCATGATGATGTGAGATGGTTGAGTTTATAAAAAAGCATGAAGCATGCATGATACTTGCACTAATTCATGTCAATTTATAACAAATTGCTTTTTTTGTGCCAGGGGGGGGGGATTTGTATAGCCGACTACATTATACCCAAGTGTAGTAATGAACTAATGATAAACCATAACTAGCATGCTGCATTAGATACATTTGATCGTCGTTTGTTTCCCTGAAATTTCAACAAGAAATAATTTCATTGGCCACAACTCACATCAAGTGTGTTCTTTGTTATTATAGCGGGCACAGGCACACAACATACGCACTGAATAGCATCACTACAAAAGGTCTTTGAATGGAATCGAACACATTGCAGCAAATTTTATCTAATTTGACAATATGCATAACATAGATGTTTGTGCTGTGCTATAGGGAATTCGTTGACTATTAGTTGCACTATTTTATTAAGTAAATGTTAAATGTTAGTGCATTTACCTAGCAGACTGTCACCTCGATGGTTTATACAAAATTTGTCATTTTTATCATTATCTATTCAACTTATTTCTCTTTTCTTTTGTAGTATAAACATGTCCTTGGGTACTTTTCTTGTTACCTCTCAAAAGCATTGCACGACGCATTGTAAAGAGATTGATCCAACTTTCCCCATTGTCGCAAAAGGTACAGTTTTTTTATGGCAAACATTTGAATTTCAATTTCTTACAAAATACACAACAAACTTATATATGAACTCCACTCAGATCTGTCCATCGTTGTAAATTTAATTTAGGATAGCTAGTACTGAGATTATTTTGCTTCTGGTGCTAATGGATTGCTTGCTTTCTTTTATAGGAGAATGCCATGGGACAATTCAAAGAAGAGTTTGGCGAATCAGATGATGAACTGGAGGAACCTGAACATAGTTCAAAACCCACGAACTTTGACCTTCTTTTCTCTGGAGATACTGAAGATCACTTTCTTTTTGGGATAAAATATACAAAGTGAGTGTGCTAGAATGTCTATGATTGCTCGTAATAATTTTCTAGTAGTGGAGACTCAAGGGTGTGCACTCTACTCCCCGCAGTTTTTTTTCTGTATAGTTAAAAAAGAAAGTCTTTTCTCCCTTCTATTGTTGCCTATTACAAGCCTCTGAAGTGGACATGAGTATTAAATGAATAGACAAACCCATCAGCAGAACTAATTGCAAAAATATAATATGCATATTGGTCTACTTTTTCTTGAGAGTTTTGTTCAGTAGCTTCTGGCTTATTCCTTCTTTGGAAATGAACTTGTGTGTCATTGTTCTTGTTCTCATCTTTATAATGTCCTTTAATTATCTAACTAACTGGATTTTACTGAATCTTTACATCCACAAAACAAGCATTGAAGCATAATATGCCACTTGCTTGACTTATGCTCTTCAGATCTTGTAATGTTTTAATCTTCTATTTTTAGAATTGGACCTTCACTTCAATAGTCTCCGTTCTTAAAACTCACTTTTGCAAATAAGTTTATTCCCAAAAAAACCTTATGCTTACCAATGTTTTAGGTGTCATGGTGGCACCTTTTGTGGATCACTGTCATGGAAGGAAGCTATTGTACTTTTTGGTGTTAATTTAAAAATGTCATTTATGTAAAAGTTACTTAATAGCTTTCTTCTATTTAATTTATGTGATACTAGTGAAACAAAATTAAAACTGTCCAATGTGCAATTAAAACATTACTATAACTTACAAAACCTAATATTATACAATTTAAACTACAAAGCAACAAGTTCCATGGTCAATGATATGATATCTGTATCAGTGTAGGCAACATGTACTCAGTAGTCTCCCTTGGCAGACAGAAAGTGTGCACTCACTAGACAACAAACATGAAAGGCAATGGAGGACAGTACATTTTCCATGGTCAATGATATGATATCTGTATCAGTGTAGGCAACATGTACTCAGTAGTGGTTTGGGTGTCATTAATTTGCATATTTGTTTTGAGGGTTTTAATTTTTTAACATGTACTAGTATAAAAGTCTTGTTATTGTTTACACAACCGATAAAATTGCACAATATAGCAGAAGGCACTTAGCACTTTACAACAACAACAACAAAGCTTTTTGTCTCAAACAAGTTTGGGTAGGTTAGAAATGAAACATTCTTAAGGTCAAAGAAACAGGAGTCTTGTAATATAAACTACAAGACAAAACCATAAACATGCATCCTGCCATCTGAGCAGAGAGCCTAAAACACTGCCCTTAAACATTCTTCTTATGTTATGGTTCCGGTACATAGATTGTTAACTTCCATGCGCTCCTATCTAAAGCACTTAGCACTTTAACAGTAATAATTTACACTACGCGATAAAGCAACATTACCTGTGATAGGGTAAATTTTTAAGATAGCAGTGTTATGATTGTTTGTATATTCATGAGGCCCAATAGACAATATATATATAGAGAGAGTACAAGAGACTATATGCAGAGACAACCCTACACATAGAACTAAATACAGAAGAAATAATCCTACTCTAACAGACATATCATCTTGGCTCGGAAACAACTATAGCTTTGTGGTAGCCTGCTTGTTGATACATTTTTCTAACTAAGATCTCTTAGGAAATTTTAATGAAAGGAATGCCTGTTCATAGAGAGTAGTGACTTCAGGACAGTTCACATTCAGCTTCTTCTCTCCATTAAAGCAAGTCACTATGCTTTTGTTGGAAAGCAATGTTCTTCTAGTAAACAAATTATCAATTGACAAAATGGATGTTTCGAAATGTTTCAATGTCTATGTTTTATGATTACTCTTTGATGTTCAGCTCTATGAAATCTTATGCCTTAGCAAAATACATGCCCTTAAATTCATTTTTGGTAGTACATTGACATTTTTTAGGATTCTATACTTACTTACAGAAAACTTTTAAAACTTAGCTTAAACTTGTAAGTTTTCTTTAACCAAGGTTTCTTGATAGACTCTGACTCATAATTACTCCTGTGTCCAGCAGCTGTGCATTGTTTTTGTACTGGGAACATCTCATAGGTTGATGTCCATTTAGTTTAGCACTGGACACATAGTATCAAAGAAATATGAAAACACTATCCTACTTTCGCACAAACCCCTGACGGGTTCACCAGCCCGACCCATCGGAGTGCCTGACGGTGAGTGGTGATGGAGTGAGAATGATAGCAGGTCAGAGATTAGGTGGTTCTTTGGCATGACAGCTATGCACCAACTAGTGGTACAGTGAGTAGTAGGAAGGGAGGAAGGCCACAAAGCATGCCAAGCATTGATGGTAGAACCTGATACGTGAGAGGTGGTAGGCTCAGGGGCATCTAAGTTGCATGGATATGCATAGCGGTACATACAGGAATATGACCTGATATGGACATGGCGCTACGCTTTTGGCGTTGGTTATGTTGGCAAATGGCAACTCTGGTAGGAAGGTGTTATTGGGAAAAAGGGTGGTTTTGGGGAGAAGGGTGAGTGGGGAAGAGAGGTGTCATTTGATGCAGGGAGGTGAGCAAAATCCTCGAAGAGATAATGGACAGGAGCGACTATTTGATTGGCTGATCCAATGGGTGGGAGCTATTCCATTAGAAGAAGGAAAACATGATCCTATTTTCTAGTTGGTTCCCCAATAACAAATCTTTGTCGTCATTATTTCCATTTTTAAGCACCAATTTCTTCCATAACATAAACTTGATGTCAATATGCCCTTACAGAACTTTTCTTTCAGATCCATCTCATCTTTTAGTTGTTGTTCTTGTTGAATGTCTACATTTTTTATAAAGTTTTATTATTCTATACCTCATGCTTGTCTGTTATCAGAAAATTGATGGAGGTGAACATGTCAAGGAAAAAGAACGTGTCAAGGAAAAGGATTTTGATTTCCTATCATCAATTGAAGTTAGTTCCACTCTTAACCCATATACTGTTATCTATTTCTACTTCCTCCATTCCTAAATACAAGTCCTTTAGGTAAATCATTAATATATATAAGAAGAATCTAGGGTCACATGAAAATAACATTTAGCGAGTAAATTTCTTAAAACTACAAGTATTTTGGTATAGTAGTGAAGGAACTGCAAGTTTCAAGTTGAATTTCGTTGAGTTACATGTACTATGAACAAACATTTCAATAAACTACGCATATGTCAATTCCTGTTAAATCTGACAGGTGGGAGTCTGTAATTTACATGTAGGGCCCACTTCTCAGTGGACAAAGTATGTGTAGTTCTGTCACGTGTAGCTTTTTTATCAAGGTATGTGTAGTTTTGCGAAATTTACTCAAAATAATCAAAGAAAATACAACTATTTATTTAATATATCTATCTAGCAAATTCAGAAGTACCCAAATTAATCTTGGGGTCGTATTTAGGCCCTGTTCGTATTGGCTTCTGGCTTCTGTGTAGAAAAGCCAAAAGCCTATACAAATACTCGACTTCTCGAAGCGGCTTCTTCACTCCTCTCGCTACCGTCTCGCTTTGGGGATAAGGTATGGGGTCATGGGTGCATCACACACCCCACTCTTGCTTCTGTCATGCGCACGCATCTCGTCCTCATCTTTTCCACTGCTTGCCCTCTCCTAAAAGCCATTTATTTCAGCCATTACTATTCATTTTCAGCCAAAAGCCATCAACAAAAGGTAATACGAACACCCCCTTAGTTATTATTTTGCATACCTCCATTTAAATTTCAAACTCAAATTCAATTTGTGTTAGGAGATACAAAGAAGGGAAATCCTTGAAAAAAAATATAACGCAAAGGAAAATAGAAAAAAATTACTATTTACAACAATTTCTCTTTTTTGCCCCACCTACTTCATTTTGATTTTAAAACTGAAATTTTAAAGGGAGTACTCTTTATTGCTAGGAAGTATTTAGATCATGGTTACAAGTGATTTACAGGAGTAATAAACTAGAAACTTTTTTTAAAGGAAATCAATAGGGGGAGCACTTGACGATGCACACACACACACACATACATACATATGTACGTACATACATACATACATTCAAAAGGGACATAGCTAATGTAACATACAATGGCTTTGGCCACTCATGTTATGGTATGAATGGAGAGTCACTCTTAGGCCCTGTTTGGAATGCAATGCAAGAACTTTCAGGAAACAGTTCATTTCCTAGAGGAATTGGGAAAATTTCTTGTGTTCCAAATTAGGCCTTAACAGGGACGTATTGGTGGCAACATACAAAGGAATTTGCACCATCAACAGGAGAGCGTATCGCACAAGATGATATATTAGGCAATACAAATGAGAATTTATAAGTAGAGTAAAGTTTTGCAAACTACACATACTTTGACAAACCTAAATCTTTTCATGGAATGAAATCCAAAATTGATAATTTATTGAGGCGTAACCATCTTAGTGACGCACCATATTGGAACCTGGGCGTGGTGATAAATGAGCAAGGGTCGGGACATCACTCCTTTAGTGATGCACTATGTCAGCGCTTGGGTGTAGTGGAAAATGTGCAAGGGTCTTCGCACTTTACTTGACTAGTGCGAGGGGCAAGGAAGCTAGCCGAAGAGAGTAGGATCCGTCAGGGTAGTTGGAATGCAGGGTCTTCAACAGGTAGGTTAAGAAAGTTAGTTGGTACGACAATTAGGAGACGTGTAAATATCTTGTGCGTTCAAGAGATTAAATGGATCAGTTAGAAGGCGAAGGAGGTGGAGCATACTGGCTTCCAAGTTGTGGTATACTGGAATAGAACGAAATTAGAATGGAGTGGGCATCTTAATTGATAAGCTCCTCAAGAGCGGAGTTATCGACGAGACGAGACAAGGGGATAGGATTATCCTAGTCAAGCCGATCTTTGGCAACTTGATTTTGAATGTTGTTAGCTAATATGCTCCATAAGTAGGTCCGGATGAGGCCACTAAAAGATAATTTTGGAAAGATCTAGATAACATGATAAGAAGTGTGCCTAATAGTGAGAAGCTTTTCTTATGAGGTGATTTCAACGGTCATGTCAGTACAACTAGTGGAGGGTTTCAAAGGGTGCATGGGGGTTTTGGTTATGGTGATAGGAGCCAAGAAAGAATATATCTTGAACTTTACCGTAACATATGATCTCATGATAGCTAACACCTTTTTTAGAAAGAGACAACCCCATTTATTGACCTTCAGCAATGGTCAGCATTCTAGCCAAATCGATTTTATCCTTGTCAGGAGGGGCACAAATGAGCCTATATAGACTGTAAGGTTATACCTGAGAGTGAGTTAACAAACAACATAAGTTAGTAGTTTTCGTCTTTTGTTTTAGGATATGGGTTCGATAGGCTAAGGTTGCCAGAGCCACAAGAACGAAGACTTAGTAGTTAGTAGTGCTAGTTGATGAGAGTAGGATAGGTGTCGATAGGAATCTGGAGTTGTGGAGGAAGACTTTAGAATCAAAGGGCTTTAGACTTAGTAGAACTAAATCTGAATATATGAGGTGTGATTTTTGCGGTGTCAGGGAAGATGATAGAGATGTTAGTCTGTACGGACACTTCGATATTTGGGATGCTAAAGTGGGACGACGAGATTGATGAAGACGTGAGCCATAGGATAAAAGCAGGGTGAGTGAAATGGCGCTAAGCATCGGGTTTCCTATGTGATAAAAAAGTCCCTCAAATGTTAAAGGGAAAGTTCTATAGGACAGTGATCAGAAATTTAATCACATTCAGTAGATTTCTCATGAAAAATACGTGATGGCACTTATAGTTACTAATATATTGTAATGAAAACCAGTGGTTTAATTTTGTATCGTTGAAGTCATGAAAAGTCAACATGGATTTACGAGTATAGCGCATTTTATCGTATTGTTTCGATTCTTTTTTGCAAGGTTTACATTATCAATCTATTTGTTCTGTGCAGATAGTGGTGGTTGATCACACGGATGTGATATCTATGCAGGTTAAACTCCAACTCTAATATATTGTTGTACTTATTTGGTGATGCCTGCTGGTACAAATGACTCTTGTTATGCTTGAATGTAGAATTGGTCACATCTGCATGCTGTGTTTGAACAACTAAATCATTTGCCATCAAAAGAACATGGGACCAATGTGATGCGGATTAGGCCATGGTAATTATGATTTATTGAATATTTATTTACCCCCATGCTCTGTCGCCATATTCTGATCTAAATAACATCAGTTTGTTGTATTGTGAATAGCAAAACAATTTGGCAATTTTATTCGTAAATTATTTCTCTATGTTTGTGACTACAATTCCATGTTTTTTATTTTATTCTGTCAAGGTACTTGGATCAGCGCGGACGGTTCTATCGGCAAACAATATTCTTAAGCTCGTATCTTACTCCAGGTATGGAATTTCACATGGAACTTTGGCTGACAGTACGACTGTATGAGCCATATGCAATAACTTGTGTCCTCCTAGGCTCTAGCTTGTAGCACTGAACTAGATTTTCAATATCGACTCAGATTATGCCCATTATGCATTGAATCCTAATCAGCATTTATGTTTTAATATGCTACTATATTATTATAATTAGTGTGTAGGTGCTTAACGGAATTATGCAAGGTGCTCTGTTATTTCAATTGCTTGCATTAGCTGTTCATGTGGGACCGTGATACCTTGATGTGCTAATACGGAATAGATTTTGTTTTTAATGCTGCTATGTAAAGTTCATCATATACCTTTTTCGCATGGTCGTCCATCTGTTAACTCATAACCCTATATATGATTTGATCATTTTCCCTGTTGTGCAAAGATGAATGCTTTATTCAATGGATTATGTTTAAATTATGAGGGGAAGGTATATATAGCATGTTGGAAGTCAGTTAGGCATTGGCATCGTTGAACTCATGTTTCTAACATGCAGGAACTTAACTTTCTCAGGTTAAGCTGGTGACTAAATATTCTGGTGTTCTTCCCAAAATATAGCTTGAAGCACGGCAGGTCTTTTTTTCTAATGTCTTTCCAGATGTTATTGCATTGTTGCAAATTTAATTTGTAGATATATGGACGTAAACAAAATTTTCATGCCATGGATTCAGAGTTGCTCTTGAAACTTGATTTACAAATTTTGAATGGACTCAACTCTCAAGGACACACATCCTCTGTTCTTAGGTGCTAAAACAGTATCTATTAAATTACAAATGTTTTTCAATGTCCAATCACTAAACAGGTGTATGAAAGGTTTGATGCATCTTCTATTGCTGAAGCAAATGATGCCCGGTTTGATTATTTCTGCAAAAAGGTGAGTTCTTTTGTGCTTGTATGGGATATCTACATGTATAGTGGAGTTGATTTAATTTATTCTTTTCTTATGAGTCATATTATGCAATTCTTTGTATCAAAGGACTAAAATTATCGGACCAATGTATTGTCTCTTTTTGTTTGCACTGATGTAAAATACTTGGTGTAATCTGGCTTTTGCTGCACTGGCTAGTAAGAGGATTTGTAATTGCTCGGTTGCTAAAAAAATCAGTAGTTTCTTCCATTTGAATTGACCATGACTTGAGCAGTGCTAGTCGTTATTCTCCAGACTTTCCAGCAACAACCATTTTTAGACTAGTTAGTTTCGCACTTCTCTATTTGAATGAATGGAGTTTGCCCTAGATTTTACATTGTAGGAGACTGCTTAGGTCAAAGCAAAGCATCAAACATGGCATACTTGATAATCTATTATGAAAATTTTACCACACTAACAGTTCATTTCTAAATATCACACGACTTCAGAGTATGTGGTATTGTAGTATTTCATGTCCAAAATATGGTATGTAAATAGTTATGGTACAAGAACTGATGCGGGGAGGGGTGGCCCGATCTTCACGACGTAGGATTATGGATAACTAGCCCGTGCAACCTAGCAATTGATGCGGCCAACCACCGTCTCCATATGGTAACCTGCAGCACTCAAATTACTCAACCACACGCTACGGCCTTTGTCTACTCACTAACGTGGAGCAGACACGTTCAAGCAATCACCAAGGATTCACAAGAACAACGGAGTAGCAACTCAGAAATAACACTCAATCCCAATTAGTGATGGAAATGGCTCACACACAAAAGAGGAACAAGTGTTCTACTCAAATTTCCAAGCTTGATCTATCCTCATACATGGGGGGGTGCCCCCTATTTATAGGGTGAGGTGACTTGGGGGCTAAGAAAGTGATGAGGTAAGTGCTGACATCATGTTTGTACGATCTTCTGTGGCTATACGATCTTCTATGGCTATGCTGACTTGGGGGCTAAGAAAGCGATGAGGTAAGCGCTGACATCATGTTTGTACGATCTTCTGTGGCTATACGATCTTCTATGGCTATGGTGACATATGCGCTTACATCACTTCGTGTCGATCTTCTGTGGCCACGTGATCCTTTGTGGCTATGCTGACATATACACTTACATCACTTCATATTGATCTTCTATGGCTATGGGATCTTTTGTGGCTACGCTTCCCATGTCACTAAAGCTCTTTTTCCTTCTTTTATCTTTTTCTCGAATCTGGTAATTTTATTCGGCTCAATAACTCCTTTTAGGAAATCCATGCCTTGAACATGAAAATATAAAGGGCCTTGAGCTTGAAACTGCAAAGCATGGTTGTGGCTGAATGTGATGAAGGAGAAAATAGGTAATGTTTGTGCTATCCACATCATCCTCCCCTTCTTCAAGAAAGCCGTCCTCGTCTTTTGATAAACTGAAAGAGTATTAGACAAAAAGAACAAAGTACATGCATGGTATATGTATTTGTCATCTGTTTTTGTATTCCCTTTGTTTAGCCTAAACCATTTAGCACGATAATAAGCATAAGACATATATATTAAATTAGCACGTATAATATCTATATCATTCCCCCTCACATCAAGAAAAGTCGTCCTCGACTTTTGTAAGCCTGCATATATGTTAGTAGTGGACAATACCATATGAAACTGTTCTATCTTGGTTGAGAAAAATTTTAGCACCTTCCATGTTTCAGCTGCGCTACTCTGATTACAAATATAAATTTTGGATTCAACAGATGTACTAGTAGGCAGCATGCTATATTTTAAACAGCAAGCACTATAGTTTAGATTCAATTTAAGATCAAAACATTGCACAATTGATTGTTTGCCCATTATATTTAGTTTCAATTCAGCAAGATTATCACAAGTTATGCATATTTGACACAAATAGAATTTGTTGTCCGTTCCATAATCACCAATCAGATTGAATTTAAAAGTGTAAGCGTATAAACTATAAAGTGATTTCAGAGTTGAAATTTCAGATAGTTTGTCGAACACAATAGATAGTTCTATAGGCTCATCAAACAAGATATAGCACAATAAATTAGTGGGGGATATTCTAGTAAGAACTTCTTCAGAAGTAATCAATTCCACATTCCGCAAATTATGTGATGAGAATTTCGAATATGGAAAATACATGTAAACACAAGAATTCTTACTTATTTCATCAGCAACATGTATATTGTCACATTTACTTACCAAATCTTGCGGCACGGATGTTTCAATACCTTTGCTATTATCTTTTTCGATCTTCTCTGTTGATGCAGGTGGTGTAGGTGGCGTATCTTCAAAGTGTCTATCTTCTTCTTTAGTGAGTGTGGGTTGTTTAATGTTTAGCCCCAAAACTTCGTTGTCAACCTGCACACCAAGAGAAACACAACTAGAAATAGAGATTAAGTTGTTAGTTTCAGAAATAACCTCATATTGGCTATCATCTACTTCTTTCATTTGTTTTTGTGTATTTATCTCACTCTCATCCATTGGTGACACGAGAGTACGTTGTATGCGGAAATGAGATACAACCCCTGGAGGTGTTTCTTCTACGACTAGAACTTCCTCTTTATCTTGTTGAACTCTATGCGTGAATTCTTTTGGGGGCAAAATAGTAGGGTCCTCTCTCTTATCAACTCTGGATAACCCAAGAGTGAACCTAGCTGAGGTAATAGGTGAAGATGTAAGGCTTCGACCTAAATTGAACCGAGGTGTATGCTGCTCCTTGATTCTGTTCTCCTCCTCTATAGCATAATTCACAAGATCATGCATCTTACTGAAATATTTATGTTGAAGTCTAGTAGCGATTTTAGAATTCAAACCTCTTTTGAAGTATGCCTTCTCTTTATATGCACTAGTGATACCAGCACGACGCATTGCATATTTCAGTTCAACATAGTAATCTTGGACAGCTTGACTGCCTTGTGTGATGCTCTCCACATGGTGAAGTAATTCCTGCTCATAATAGGATGGCACAAACTCATTTCTCATAAATGCCTACAAATCTAACCAAGATTTAATAAGTCGCCTTCCGAATAGTTGTTGCCACCAACTATAAGCATAGTCTTCAAACTCCATAGTGGCCCTCTCCACCTCTTGGGCTTTGGAAAGCTTCTAAAATTCAAACATATTCTCCATCCGTCCTTCCCAGTCAAGATACTCCTCCGGATCATTGCTTCCATAGAAAGGAAGTTCCACATATTCGTGACCTGCCATGGTTAGTTGCACCAAACAAAAATTTCCATCCTATCTATTAGGTATATAATGTGGAATCACTTAGCCTCACTTCTTGCTTACCGAAGTTCTTATGAATGCTTGATAGATTGATAAAGTGCTTGTACTCTAGTAGCGATAGACGGGTGTAGGTGATGAGTTGAGTAATTCAAGGTCCAAGTGCTGTATTTTGACAATGGCTATATGTGGACCTTGGAGGGTTAGTATATTCCTACTCAATTGAAATTCTAGATTTTGTCAAGATAAGTAATAATCCACACTAGAAATCCAATACCTAGTTGCTGATCTCAAGATATAAGTGAAGATTATAGCAACTCACGCACAAAGATAATGGAACTTAATGCAACCAAGGAATGAGCTATAACGCTAGGAACAAGTGAAGAACAAAATAGCTCGTATTGCACAAGTTATAGAAAGACGCTAGCTTGATTGCAGTTGATGTAAACGGGCTATAGATTTGCACACAGGAATAAAAACTTTACCGAACTTTGGAATGAAATCTATGCTTGATAAAATACTGACCACGACACTTCCTTCTTCTTTTTTTCTTTCTTGCTTTTTTTCCTTTCTTGCTTCTTCTCTTTTTTTTTCCTTTTTTTGTACTATTTTTTTTCTTTTCTTTTGCACCAAGGTATATATTAAGATCTTACAAGATATCCAATAATTCAGTTTCAAAAATTCAAGAATGATATCAAGTGTGCAAAGCACTAGCAATACTCAAAAGCTAGTCTTTAAATAGGATCAAAGTTTTCACAAAGAATAGATTGGGTTCTAAAAAGGATATAAGTGAAGCTCAAATAACCAACTTGCGCAAATTCAGATTTAAGTGATGTTCTATGCGCAAGACAATAACAAATTTCTATTCGACTAACAATGATTTTCAGATTAGCTTAAACAAAAGTAACGCGAATAAAGATTTTTCAGATCAGCAAGTAAGCAAGGTTCTAATGGATTAAAACCTAGCAAAACGCACCAAAATTTTCAATTGAAACTACGGAAAAGAACAATATTTTTGTGTGGCTTTTTCTGGATAGGAAAGAAAACAATAAATATAGAGGGTAAAATCCTACCGTGTAAATCTGGCGCTCTGATACCAAGCTGATGCGGGGAGGGGTGGCCCGATCTGCACGTCGTAGGATTATGGATAACTAGCCCGTGCAACCTAGAAATTGATGCGGCCAACCACCGTCTCTATACGGTAACCTGCAGCACTCAAATTACTCAACCACACGCTACGGCCTTTGTCTACTCACTAACGTAGAGCAGACACGTTCAAGCAATCACCAAGGATTCGCAAGAACAACGGAGTAGCAACTCAGAAATAACACACAATCCCAATTAGTGGTGGAAATAGCTCACACACAAAAGAGGAACAAGTGTTCTACTAAAATTTCCAAGCTTGATCTATCCTCATACATGGGGGGTGCCCCCTATTTATAGGTAGAGGTGACTTGGGGGCTAAGAAAGTGATAAGGTAAGCGCTGACATCATGTTTGTACGATCTTCTGTGGCTATACGATCTTCTATGGCTGTTAGACCATGTGGCCATGTCTAGCATATTTTAGGTGATGAATAATTGACAACGTTGGTTATGATATTAATTGTTGTGTGTTGCATGATACGCTCGTGTGAGGTATTGTGCGGATTGACTTGAGTCAAGTCGTGGACTTGTGCTCGTACGCGGTTGTGTGGTTATTCATATGCAGGTGTTGCTTGAGGCGGAACGTCGTCGATGACGGGACTGAAACTAGGTTCGGGTGGGCGAGGTTTCGGGACTAAGTTCGAGGAGGCGAGGTCCTATTGGTCAAGGATGTCATGCGGGATGTTCGGGCTAGAGAACAATGCGCATGAAGTTGATACGTGGAGAAGATACAGGAGGTGCGGTCCTGGAGGCTTCGACACGTGGAAGGCTGGAAAAATCAGAGGTTGAAAAACCCGTGTTAAGAAGGGTTTTGGGTCCCTTGAAAAATAATGGGCCAAAAAGCCTGTTGAGGCAAAAAGGCCCAAGATGAGTTGTATTAGGGCTGAGAGTTTGTATTGGAGTAGGTTGAGGAGAGTCCTAGATAAATAGAGGGCTGGAGGCTGCTTATTGTACTACGGCTTTTGTAGAAAAAGAGTACGTGCGGTTTTGTTGTTGCCGTGCTTTTGGAAATAGACAAAAAGATTATTGGTGGCTGTTTTGTTTCCATCGTGATTCTCAGGAGGACGGCTACGCTGTTTCGTGGAAGCAAGAAAAGCAGGCGGCTTGTCTTTGCGTGCTGTGATTTTTTGTGACTCTCCAGAAGAAACGGGTGGCGGCGTGACGCGATCTCAGGACTGCATGCAAGCGAATCGGCGGTTTGTTGGAAGTCCTGCAAGTGAAGAAAAAGCGGATCGGCTGTTCCGATCGCAAGGAAAAAGGCGAGTGCTGTGCGGCGGTTTTTGCGACTTAGCGCTTTGATTTTTGTTCAGAACCGACGGAAGAAAAGAAGACGCAGAGCAAGCACCCGTGCGCGGGACGTGGGATTGATTAAGAAATCAAGTAGCAAAGAAAAGATAGTGCTGACCATGTTTTTGGAGGCTTCTACAAGCATACGTGGACTTTGTGCATGAGGAGAGAAGAAAAGAAGATTAGTGAAAGTAATTAGGTAAGGCTATTTTGTTTCTTCTTGTTGCATTTAAAGGCTGCTTGCATATGCTCAATTCGTGATCTGGAATTTTTAGTTGAGTACTTTGTGGCTGCTGCTGCTGCTGCATACATTCAAATTATTGCAGATTTTACTTAATCACATAATTAGAGTTTATTTAATTTTCGGCATTATTTGTATCAGCAAGTTTGTTTATTTTATATCTCGAGTTCTAGACCTCCGTTTGACGTGATTCCAGTTGGGTTAGCTCAATAATTTCATCTAGTTTTTCCTGTCAAAATTTGATGTTAATCGGAGTTACGATTTTTTATTGAGATTAATTTTAGTGAAGCTACAGTGTTCTGTCCAGAACTTTAAAACAATGGTTAAATAGGTTTTGTGTTTAGGGAGAGTCTTAAAATTTATTTTTTAGCTTCCGCAATCATTCACCCCCCCTCTGATTGCCTATCTTAGTGTGAATCGATCCTACAAGTGGTATCAGAGCAGGTTACAATGGCATCAGATCGGGATCGTTTCTCAGGTAAACCACCGTTTTTCGATGGATCCGATTATCTTTATTGGAAAACTCGCATGGAGGTCTTTCTACAAGCACAAGGTAATGCAATTTGGCAAAAAGTTGAAATTCCATATATTGTGCCTTCTGTTGTTACTATTGAAAATACTGCTGATGTTGAAGCAAATGCTAAGGCTAGAAATATTTTGTTATAAGGTCTTAGTAGAAACGAATTTGTTAGAATTGCTCATATTAAATCTGCAAATAAAATTTGGACTACTCTAGCTGATTATCATGAAGGTTCTAAATCTGTTAAAGGTGTTCGTCAGAACCAATTTAAAAAGGAGTATTCTAAATTTGAGATGAAACCAGGCGAATCAGTAGATGCACTTTTTGACCGCTTTAATAAAATTATTAGTGATTTGCAATCTGTTGATGTCACATATTCTGATTCTGATAATGCGCGTCAAATTTTAAATGCTTTGGATATGTCTGTTTGGAATGTGTTAGTCACTACTATTAATCATTTCATTAATATGGAAACACTCACTTTGAATGATCTTTATTCTAAGATGAAAACTCATGAGATTGATGTTTTGGCGAATAAATAAGACTAATTCTTTGGGCTTAGTGACTAACCAAGTCGTGATTCTTCAAGTTCTTCTATTGTTTCTTTATGCATTGTGCTCTATTTGGATGAACAATTAGAGGAGATTCCGAAGAGCAACTTGTACTTCTCTCTAACGGGGTGACTAAGGCAATTTACAACGTCGGATCAAGGCGAAGAGGAGGTCCAATTAGATGTTATGAATGTGGTGAGCAAAACCACATCAAGATGAATTGCCCTAAAGCGAGGAGCAAGGAGGTCAAGGATGACAAGGCACCAACTCGTCGCTCTCAAGTCAAGATTGATCCAAACAAGAAGCGCAATTATCGCAGGCGATCAATAAGATAATTTCAGCACTTGATGAGATTGTTTTGAGTGATGATGATTCTCAAAGCGATGATGAGGATAATGGCAAGAAGGCAAAGAGGTAGACTTCACAGGATGTGTTTTATGGCCAACATGATGAGGAGTTTAATGATGATGATCTTTATAGTGATCTGATGAGGTAAAACCTTCTTATCTTGATTTATCTCATGCTGTGCTTAGATTGTGAGAGGAGCTCAAAAGTATAAAAGAAAATTAAAAATCATGATTTTGTTGTTGAGAGCTTAAATTCTGAAATCAATAGACTTAGATCTTCTATTCCTGATAATGAATCTTGTGAGTCATGTCAAGTTTTACATTCTGAGTTAGAAAATGCTAGAAAAATTAATACGTCAAACATGGTTCAAATTAGTGATGTAACTGCTAAACTTGATGAATTAAAATTGGCACATGACTCTTGTGATGAAAGGTTAAAACTTGCAAATGATAAAATTAAAAAACTCAAGTCTAGTTCATCTATATGTTTAGAGACAAGTAATTTAAATGCTCAATCTAAAACTTGCTCTAAGTGTGAATTGTTAGAAGCTAGACTTAGTTCCTCTCAAGAAACAATTCAACAGATGTTGTATCATGAGACATCTTCTTGTTCTAATTGTCCTAAGCTTAATATAGAGATAGAAGCTTTAACTAGACAACTTAATGATTTTGCTGAAAAAGAAAGATTGACTCAGTCTAGTGCTTCTAAGAATGTTGTGAATGAATCGTTTAAGTGCTCAACTTGTCCCACTTTATCTAAAGAAAATGAGTACCTTAAAAATACTTTAGAGAGATTCTCTTTTGGTAAGAAAAATCTGAATATGATTCTAGACAAGTCAAAAATAAGTGTAAAAAATCGTGGTCTAGGATTTAATTACATTGAGCATACCAAGAATAATCCTCCTAAAGTTGTTAAGCTTCTTGAATCTGGAAAATTTGAAGTAGAATCTGAACCAAAACAAATTATTTTTAAGTCTGCTGGTATTATGTCATCTACTAATCAAGTGAATACAAAAGTTATTTCTACTTCTCAAGTTAAACATAAAGTTAAGTACATATGCAGTTATTGTGGTAAAGATGGACACTTGCATGAATTTTGTTTTAGACGTGCTAAGAAAGAAAGAAGAGAAAGATTGAATACAATGAGACAAAAATATGTATCATCTTTTGTTCCTAGAACTTATGCGAAAGTTAGGTTTTTAGAGAACTTTTATGATAACTTTAAATCTGATTCACATGCTGGTTTGGGATTTAATTCAAATAATTCACGTTCTTTTTGGCGTTTTGATCGACCACATGTACATGATTTTGATTCTAGTTTTGTCACTACTCCTCCACATCGTGTATCTCAGTACTGGATTCCCAAATCCTATTTCACTAACCCCGGTACTGTGAGATCAATGTTTCCGATGATGTAAGAACAATTGACAAGGATGGAGAATGTGAGCTTGATTGGGTTTCGGTCTTTTACATCATTGCTTGATTGGAACATTTGATAGTTCTTCATTCCCTTTGATGGCTTCCAAGAGATGTCACTTTTTGAGAGACCATGTGGCAAAGGTGATGTAGCTCTATATCTTATGGGATTACTCTGAGGGGGAGTTTGTTTTTAAAAATTCAGAAGCCTTGTTTATTATCCTTGTCAAATATTTCATCAAGTCCAAGTCATTGAAACTATTTGAGTAGTAGAGCTCTCTTTATCATATTTATTCATATGCTGTGTAGCATTGATCATAACTGGTTATAATTAATTTGCTACATTTGAATTAAAAACATGACATGTCGGAATACTTTGACTAGATTGATTATATTTATTACTTTGCGATGTCCATTGAAAAGGATTAGCATGATTGTGAGTCTTATTTTAACTCTTGGCTATGAGGCTCGTATGTTTCATGTCTCAAATTTTTATGATCACTCAATTTGGCATGTTTTAAAAAAAGTATAAAAGAAAAGATAATTGAAAAGATGTATGCTTCAAGCATGCCATGGTGAACAAAAAAAAAAGCACAAAAGTGTGCAAAGTGAAAAGAAGTATGCTTCAAGCATGCCACCATAAAGAAAAGAAAAAGAAAAAAGTATGTTATTATAAAAAGAAGTATGCTACAAGCATGCCACATGCCTAAGAATTGAGTGTGGAGCAATAAGTGTTACATGAGACTGTTAGCCCGCCTAGAGTTAAGGTTTGCTTCACTTTTTAGGCTTTGACTTTTCATTGTGATATCTCATTGTGCTCTTTATAATTAGCCTGGTTATTGTTGCGATGCCTGTCATTGATATAAATCACTTAATCATATTGATGGACTTGTTTTGACATTGCTATATGATATATGGCTTTATATGATCTAGATAGCTCTACTCAAACATATGACTTGGTTACTTTATTAAACCAATGCAACGAGACTTGGATAATCTACAAAGCTTCTAGATTTTTATTCTTATTGCTCTTTCTTAGATTTATTCTTATTCATTGAAATTTCTTGATGATTACATTGCCAAAGGGGGAGAGAAATTTGAGAGATTGGAGAGTTTTTGGTTCTCTTGTGTTGAGAGGAAAAGTTTGAGAGTTTAGCTTCAGTTCTTCACTTAGACTTGTTGGAAGTCGTGTTAATCTAATGTGTTGTCAATGTATTCATCAAGGGGGAGATTGTTAGACCATGTGGCCATGTCTAGCATATTTTAGGTGATGAATAATTGACAACGTTGGTTATGATATTAATTGTTGTGTGTTGCATGATACGCTCGTGTGAGGTATTGTGCGGATTGACTTGAGTCAAGTCGTGGACTTGTGCTCGTACGCGGTTGTGTGGTTATTCATATGCAGGTGTTGCTTGAGGCGGAACGTCGTCGATGACGGGACTGAAACTAGGTTCGGGTGGAACTGAGGTTTCGGGACTAAGTTCAGGGAGGAACTGAGGTCCTATTGGTCAAGGATGTCATGCGGGATGTTCGGGCTAGAGAACAATGCACATGAAGTTGATACGTGGAGAAGATACAGGAGGTGCGGTCCTGGAGGCTTCGACACGTGGAAGGCTGGAAAAATCAGAGGTTGAAAAACCCGTGTTAAGAAGGGTTTTGGGTCCCTTGAAAAATAATGGGCCAAAAAGCCTGTTGAGGCAAAAAGGCCCAAGATGAGTTGTATTAGGGCTGAGAGTTTGTATTGGAGTAGGTTGAGGAGAGTCCTAGATAAATAGAGGGCTGGAGGCTGCTTATTGTACTACGGCTTTTGTAGAAAAAGAGTACGTGCGGTTTTGTTGTTGCCGTGCTTTTGGAAATAGACAAAAAGATTATTGGTGGCTGTTTTGTTTCCATCGTGATTCTCAGGAGGACGGCTACGCTGTTTCGTGGAAGCAAGAAAAGCAGGCGGCTTGTCTTTGCGTGCTGTGATTTTTTGTGACTCTCCAGAAGAAACGGGTGGCGGTGTGACGCGATCTCAGGACTGCATGCAAGCGAATCGGCGGTTTGTTCGGAAGTCCTGCAAGTGAAGAAAAAGCGGATCGGCTGTTCCGATCGCAAGGAAAAAGGCGAGTGCTGTGCGGCGGTTTTTGCGACTTAGCGCTTTGATTTTTGTTCAGAACCGACGGAAGAAAAGAAGACGCAGAGCAAGCACCCGTGCGCGGGACGTGGGATTGATTAAGAAATCAAGTAGCAAAGAAAAGATAGTGCTGACCATGTTTTTGGAGGCTTCTACAAGCATACGTGGACTTTGTGCATGAGGAGAGAAGAAAAGAAGATTAGTGAAAGTAATTAGGTAAGGCTATTTTGTTTCTTCTTGTTGCATTTAAAGGCTGCTTGCATATGCTCAATTCGTGATCTGGAATTTTTAGTTGAGTACTTTGTGGCTGCTGCTGCTGCTGCATACATTCAAATTATTGCAGATTTTACTTAATCACATAATTAGAGTTTATTTAATTTTCGGCATTATTTGTATCAGCAAGTTTGTTTATTTTATATCTCGAGTTCTAGACCTCCGTTTGACGTGATTCCAGTTGGGTTAGCTCAATAATTTCATCTAGTTTTTCCTGTCAAAATTTGATGTTAATCGGAGTTACGATTTTTTATTGAGATTAATTTTAGTGAAGCTACAGTGTTCTGTCCAGAACTTTAAAACAATGGTTAAATAGGTTTTGTGTTTAGGGAGAGTCTTAAAATTTATTTTTTAGCTTCCGCAATCATTCACCCCCCCTCTGATTGCCTATCTTAGTGTGAATCGATCCTACAATGGCTATGCTGACTTGGGGGCTAAAAAAGCGATGAGGTAAGCGCTGACATCATGTTTGTACAATCTTCTGTGGCTATACGATCTTCTATGGCTATGGTGACATATGCGCTTACATCACTTTGTGTCGATCTTCTGTGGCCACGTGATCCTTTGTGGCTATGCTGACATATACACTTACATCACTTAATATTGATCTTCTATGGCTATGGGATCTTTTGTGGCTACGCTTCCCATGTCACTAAAGCTCTTTTTCCTTCTGTTATCTTTTTCTCGAATCTGATAATTTTATTCGGCTCAATAACTCCTTTTAGGAAATCCATGCCTTGAACATGAAAATATAAAGGGCCTTGAGCTTAAAACTGCAAAGCATGGTTGTGGCTGAATGTGATGAAGGAGAAATAGGTAATGTTTGTGCTATCCGCATCAAGAACTAATATTAGTAAATCTCTCTTTCTCTATTTTGTGCTACGTTGTGTTGCAAAGTAAATGTTATTAACCTTAAATGAACCAGATTTCATTGCTCTGTAAGGCCTATCTCCTGACAACACAGCATAAGCTTGATCACTAGATTGAAAAAAAGGAGAACTTCCTTCTTCTCATCTGCCTATTCCATGATTCAATCAATCAATCTTAACAACCTCATTGAAGGTGTCTTTGCTCTCACTTGACCATCCACTCGAGTCGGTGACCTCTTGAACACTACTACCACCATGAACCAAAGACGTCGGCACACCCTCTCGATTGCAAAGGAACTATGCTCGCTTACTCAATTCACAATCAAATAATACAAATCGAAGAATTAATTACATGAAAATGGTCGGGTTGACAACTTTGAGTGATTGGAAAGGGCGTTTGGTGATGGGATTTGACATGGTTGTCACGGCGTGCTTAGGCGCAAAGGCACCCCTGGCACGACGTCCGCCTCGCCATGGCGATTAGGTGAGCACCCGTATGCAGGCATCCATGGCGTCGCCTAACGTCCATTGTGAGCTCTTGGCGACCGCCTTGCCGGTGGCTAAGGGGTATGAGAGAGACATAAGTGTGGTGTGAGTGAGACAGAGAGACATGCGAGTGAGGAACACTTAGAGAGAGAGACATAACTCGGGATGGAACCACGCCACTACCGCCCCTCATTGCGCTGGCCTCCGTCGCGATCAAGAAACTCAAGATTCCTGGCGAGCCTCCCTCCTTGATCGTGTCTCCTTGGCGGTGGTCTCGGATCTGAAGCTGCGGTACTTCCTCTACCTCTGCTTCTTTGTTTCTTTGTTCCTCTTCCTCTGCTTTCGGTGATCACTTCTTTGTTCGATTTTGTTCCCTTTCTCCCCGATCTGCTTTGCTCTGCTCCTCTGCTGCCCTCTGCTGTGTGCTCTACTCTCTGCTCTTGTGGTGATGCTTTCTTTGTTCAAGCATTCGCTCTCTGCTCTTACGGTGATGCTCACTGTTCGATTGCTCTCTTCTCTCTTTGTAGTAGTGTACAAGTAGAGCTACACTAGCTCTAATTGGTAGTTCGGCCTAGGATCAGCAAGGTATGCAGTTATCATTGACCTCTATAATTTGCTGTTTAATGATGACTTTATGTTCGCCTTATGTTGCCTAGGCGACAATTAGGCGTCGACTAGTGGACATGGCGTCAGTTAGGCGCTGTGCTCGCCTAATACCACCATGACAACCATGAGATTTGGTGTTGGTTGCAGCATTCCTTGTCGTCTACAGGGATGCAGCTTATTGTGGTTGCAGCTGATGTTGATGGAGCATTGGACTGCTGGTTGTATTAATCCTGGTGCTTGGGTTGGCAAGGATAGTAGTGTGAGCTCCAACCAAATTGGGGAGGAAGAGGAGATAAGAGTTGAAGTGGGACCCAACGAGCAATGAAATTCATTTTTTTATTCGTGATTGGAGGATTTGCATTGGATGCCAACCGATTTAGTAATATATTCATGTCGTGATTCTTAACAGGTGGTATAAAAAGAGGTGTCACCTTGGGAACCGTGCACTCAAACCATCACGATAATTAACAAGTGGTAAAATAAAATGAAATGTGTCACCATGGGACACATGCATTCAAACCATTTGATTTGTGAATATTCAGATTGGCCATATGAAATTAATGAGTAGATTTGTCTCAAAAATACTTTATTGATGGTCTAAGTTGCATTCTGGAGACTGCTAATGATCAAAACGACACTTTTCATGACTGGATGAGTAACTGATACATTTGTAACTAGTATTCTATGAAGATGCCTTTCAGAGTTCACCCCATAACAACCTAATCAGGGTTCAGAAAACTGGTACCAGGATAAATCCTGGCCAGGGCTGGTATCGATTACCGGCCGGTAACTAGAAAAAACAATCAAATTTTAAGTATCAAATTTTGAATTTGAAATCGGTAACCAGAAAACCGGCTGGTTACCGCCCAAAAAACCGGAGAAAAACCACTAAAAACCAGTTTTTCAAATTTGAAATTGGAAATTCCTAATACATTCATGGCAAAAAGCATGAAGTAAGTATGGGAGGTGCTTTCATCTTCCTACATTTCATTAGTGTTAAACAATGTAAACATTTTTAGAAAAATTAATTTTTACATTCAAAATTTAAATTTGAATTAAATAAAAAAATACTTGTTTTTTATTTGCCGGTTGCCACCAGGAAATCCTGTTACCGGATGGTAACCGCCGGTTTTTCTATCCTTGAGCCTAATCATTATTGTATGCAAAAGCCAAAAATGATTCTTCTTTGCACCCCCCCCCCCCTCTTAATGATTCAAAATGTGAATAAATTTATGTGGAATAATTTGGTGGCTTGAAAATTCAATGTATATGTGTCACTATCATGACTCACAAGTAATTTCTTGAAAATTCATTGTATACGTGTCACTGACGTGACTCACAAGTAATTTCTTGCAGTGTTTTTGAGGTAATGTATAAAATTATTAAGTCTTTATACATTTTTATTTTTCACTGTTTTTGGTCTTAGATTTTTGGAATAGCTGCAATAAAAAAATGTGTTTACTGTTCTATGTATCCTATTATTGAATACGTGTGGACTTTTTACATTTTATGGTGTATTATTGCAGGTGTACCCAAAGATTCACGAGTCAGATGAGGTATGTTTTTCTGTTGTCACTTCTGATATCTGCAAAGCTACCAGGTTCAATGAATTTTGGTAGGAGTATTAGTTTTGAAGTCTCCAGCAGTAGGACCTGCTAATTAAAAATGTGGGGGGGGGGGGGCTGTGGATTGTATCTGACCGGCCACAGGCAGCCAAACAGGGTAGATTGCACGCACAACATATATTGGTGCAGGCAGCTGAACATACCCTTTTTAGCAGTGGGATGTACATTTTGTCACCACACAGTGTCCATTTAAGGTTATTGTTATCCAGAAATTTTTTTTTGCAACAGTATCTGTAGGAAATGTGCCAAAAAAAAGTCTATGACATTTGTAGGAAAATGTACATTATCTGAAACTTCAAACAACTGGAATTGTATATTGATTCATGCTCCTATGTATTTATTGGAATGTGGGAGGTGCTTCTACTCGTATTTATTTTAATAGATTGGTAATATCTTTTGTAAAAATATCTAATTATCAATGCAATGCAGCGTGGAGTGTTGCTATTCGTCAGTTCCTACTAGGGCTGGAAACGAGTCGAGCTGAGCCGGCTCGGCCAAGCTCACCCAGAGCTGCGGCTCGGCTCGGCTCAGCTCATTTAGAAAACGAGCTAAAAGTCCAGCTCGGCTCGGCTCGTTTCCTGGCTCGAGCTGGCTCACGAACTCAACTAGAGTTCCATGCATTGTAGACATGTAAATGGCTAGAAACAAGCCAGCGTTATCATAGCATTTACTTGACAAATTTACCATCATCAGCATCAACCAAGCCACAAATTGAGTAAACTTTAAATCATCCAGCAGTGCAATTACTTCCAGTACCAATGTACCATCACTCCTACGAAGCTCGAGGCCACTCACAATGCAAGAGAGCGCGACGTCGGGGTCAACGAAGGCTGTGTCGTCACCGCAGGCCTCCCCCTCCTCGAGCTCGGCGTCGTCCTCCATGCCGCCCGCGGCGGCGCCCCGGGGCCCTACGCCGCGCGCATCCTCCTGCCGCCTTCTCACCGACAGCATCCACCCAGCCAACCGCCCGGCTCCACCTACCAGCCCGCCCCCACCGAGCTCTGGAACCCCAAATCGCAGCTCAAATTCAACCCCCGAACTCCCCGATCGGCCGGATTGGGGATCGTGAGATTCGGAAGGGCTGCGAGATTCGGCGGGAGAGCGGGGAGGGAGGTGGCGGTGGGGGACCGGGGAGGGAGGCGGTGGCGCGGGTTGGGGGCGGGGGACCGGGGAGGGAGGCGGCGGCACAGGGTGGGGGGGATCGGCAGCGCGGGGTGGGGGGACTGGCGGGTGGAGAATGCGGGGTGGGGGGAGAGCAAGCGACGGAGCGAGTGCCGAGATCTGAGGCCGGACCCGGATGCGAGTAAGGGTGGATGCGAGCGATTGGACTTGGAGACCGAACGATTTCGAGTCCGACTCATTCGGCTCGCAAGTGGCTTGCGAGCGGGCTCAGGCTCGGCTCGTTTCTGTCACAAGCTGGATACTGGGCACGACTTGGCTTGAATCAGTATGAGCCTAAGCCGAGCCCGCTCGCAAGCCTCAAGCTAATTGTCCACCTCTAGTTCCTACTTCGAATATATTAGGATAAGCAATTTCTTAAAATTTCAGGAAGTATCCTTTTGTAGAGTTGGGGAGTAAGTGGACCTTCCTTTTCCTGCTAGCTTATTTGATTTGTTCAATAAAAAAAATATTCTGCTCTTAGCCTTTTGAATTGCTTAAAATTTCGGGAAGCATCCTTTTGTAGAGTTGGGGAGTAAGTGAACCTTCCTTTTCCTGCTAGCTTATTTGATTTGTTTAATAAAAAAATATTCTGCTCTTAGCCTTATGCATATAGAAACTGTCTGTTTGTGCTCATAAATTAGGGCTATGTCACAACAGGATATATCTCGTTCAAGACTCTGGTTTTTTTAGGGCAAGAAAAAGATCTTGCTTTATAGTGAGCGATCTCACTTCTTCCATAGATACAAGGTCATAACATCTAAAAAGCCCTAGGAGTATAACTTGTTATGACATGATCCTGCTGTCGTTTCACAAACATGCACTTGAATGTCTAGTAATGTAAAGTCTAAACTCTATCATTATAACATGCAGATCAGGGGAACACAGCATTTGGTTATCTACTCATTGCCTAGTACAGAAGAATTTTATCCGGAGGTATTGACTAAATTGCCTTTCTATGTACTCTGTCTGAAATTGTATTGTGAAAGAGATTCAAAAAAATTATCTTCATTTCAGCTTGTAAACATGCTCGGTGAATCAATGAACGGGAAGTGCGATGTCCTTTTTTCTCGTCTGGACATTCTTAAGGTGAGGTCACTGTTTCACATAGTTTGTTTCCATCAACAAAACTATAGTCTTAGTTCAGCTAAAGCTCATGCTGCAGTAAAATTCATTTGGGTCATTTAGAAAATGTTTTCGCGTAGTTTGTGTTGCATTGTATTGTGTAGTTCAACCATTCATTTCGTACTATAAAAAACTATTTCATATTGTGCTGTCATATTGTCTTGATTTTACAGTCAAAACGTCTGAGGAAAATAACAATCACTCAACTTTGAGCTTTGGAAGTTTGTCTTACCTATTAAGTTATTGATAATTGACAGCATTGGTCTGCATGTGCTGCAAAACATTGACATCTAGGTCCTCTATTTATTCCATTTCTTGTATAGTATCTTCCTAAATTTCAGATGTATTCCATTGCTTAAATGAGTTAATCTCCACCGGCATTTTAGTTTTTCTTTTGACTGAGCTGAGTTCTTGTGAATTTGCAGTTAGAGCGAATTGTTGGAACCTCTGCTGCACAAAGGTTGATTTCTTCAGACAAGAGCGTGTTTGTCTTCTGCTGATGTAGGTGAGTGTTTGAAAGTCTACCAAAAAATTTGAAACACGAGATGAGACGAGCTGGCACCATACGCCCTAAACGGCAATTTTTTTAGATCTGTTGTAATGATTTTTTAAGAAGCTCGTCCAGTGGACTATATAACAGGCAATCGCCTTCGAGATCCCCTTGTTTGCGTTTAATGTTTTGCAGCAGTGTTTTTTGAAATTTTGTTGATGTCTTCTGCTGATTTTTTATGAAAGGCTGAAAAAAAAGGCTGCTCGATTGATGCACTGTTTGTGTTTGTGTTCAGTCATCAATAACCAGCTCTCTTTTTTTTCAGCCGAGCTAAGATTACGCAAAGTGGTTTTATGTTGATTGGATTCATATACTTGTACCTTGTTTGAAACGTGAGAATTCCATAAGAATTTTGCAGGAAAGGAAAGAATTTTTTTAAAATAATATATTTTTATTTAGAATTACAGTAATATACAACTATTTTTTATTTTACACTAATAATCTTTTATCGTTCTACCGTTGAGTGACTTGAATTAGTCGCCCAACGGCTGCACGTCAAGTATCTAAGTTGCTCACCGGTTGGGTGACTAGTGCAAGTCACCTAACTATTGAGCGACTAGTCTTAATTGCTTAACGGTGGAGTGATTACTCGATAAGTTGTTCACCTATTGGGCGATATAAAATAATATTATTATTATTTTATTAATTTGATAGAAATAATTGTGCGGGCAAAGAAAGATCCCTAGTAATCACCGTAGTTCCTAATCCATGAAACTAGCATGAATTTATGATTTAATTTAGCATTGTGCGGGTTTATGTCACTGTACCTATAATTACTCTGAATCATCTTAACTAGGCTTTTCACACTTCCTTTGAGGGTCAAGCTCAATGCCGACAGAACTGACGCTTCGCTTGGGCGCTCTATTATTTTTCGGTCCCATTCTTCTTCCTAGCTCGAGGGGATCCGTAAAGAGATCTTAGAATTGCAATTGGGCTTGCTTCCCTTTCCACTGCAATTCGCTCAAGGGGATCTTTTCTACTGTAACTATCCTCCTTTATCAAGTTTGATAACTGGTTTGACATCGTCCTCATATCTGCCTTTGACCATGGGCACGACTATTCAAACAGTTTATACTCTGCAGAATTCATACATCTTTACTCATAAAAGATAACCAACCCGACGGGCCTACGTGATTCCTTTGTCATGCAGATCGAGAGATTGTCATGAGGCCTTTACACAGGGTTGCTTCCATAGGTTATACGGGATGTTCCACCACAACATCTAGCGTAGCTGGACTTTGTTCTCTTCAACGTCTAGTGTAGCTGGCGAACATCACTTTTACTCGGTGTCCCAATCAAGCTGGATTTTTATTCCTCCTGCACAATCCCTCCCTCCTCCTACCTGTGAGATAACTTCAGGGGTCTAGTAAATTATTTAGTCAATCCTACACTTTGTCAGCTTATAGTTGTACTATTTTACACGAGGAGGCCATCACAGGATTACGTCATTAATTTGTCTGGACGGTGCATACCACAAACCACCAATTCTCGTACTACATCCACAACAACCTCTTTTACCATCCGCCAAGACAGGTATAGCATGTTTTTAGGAGTTTTGAGAAGCATAAACCAAGTTACTACTAATTATCAGTCACATACATCTCGTGAACGTCCCAAAAATAAGTTTTCTTGTTTGATAAGTAAAGAGCAGGGCAGTTTAAAGCCTTGGACTAGACCGGACTAGCGTGGCATTAAATATCACTTATAATTAGTAAAGGTATTATTAACATCTAGCGTGACAAGGGTTAGGTATTTCAAGTATCAAGGAATGGCATAACAATAGTATTACTACATCATCAAGTAGGTATGTAGCTAATTTAAGTTTTGACATACATTTGCATAATAAATTAAGCATATAGTTTGATAATTTAAAGAAAACATAATTTTACATAAAAAATATATGATCAATATGATCAAAGTAATGACTTGCCTTGCTTGTTTTTACCACGGCCTTGATTTAACTCAAAGCCTACTTAATTAGTCAGTGTTATTGAATCATTAGTCTTCATCTCCACTTGAATTCTAATCCCGCTTGAGCTTGTCGGTTTTTGAGACTGCAGCTTCTAGTTGCGCGTCAAACGACTGACAAACCAAGGGAAACCAAAGAACTAAATAAAGCCCAATTAAGTTCAAATGGGTTTATTTATAATTTGTTATGATTAAGAGGAGATTTTGCGGGATAGAGACGGGATTAAACGAAGGTTTGAGTGGAAGCGAAGTGGCCAAGGACTTCTCCAGGAAGGGTTGAAGAAGGATTGATGTTTAGAGGAACATTTGCAATAATACTCCACTTTTAGATCGAAGCATAGCTGATTACAGGATACCAAATTTTGATCTTTTAATTTTATAGTTTATTTATTTATTTTATATTTATTAAGAAAGTTCCATAAGTCAGGTAGGACCTATGACAGATGAGAGAGATCACCCGAGATACTAAGTATTACTTATTGAGCGTTAACCACTTAGCGATTTCAGGATATGGGTTTCACATGTGATGGGTATAATCTTAAGTGGATTGAATTAGCTTGATATTTCAAGATGTAATATTATCTGAAACTACGATAGCTAGATAATTAAACCATTACTTTAATAATTAAAGTATGGGGTTAGTCAATTAACCAATTGTTATTATAAACAAGGTTGATTGTTTAGCAGATTAACAAATTTATTTATTAGTGATCAATGATCCGTGTTTTAAGGGAAGGACGAGTTTTGAGTTAACACGATTTTCTTGATAATGTTGCATTTTGCATTAATAATTATTCTCAATAATCTAAATCCTGATATAATGATTGATTAATAATTAGGCAAGACTTTATTTTAAATCTCATCATTTAAAGTTTAAATATAATTGATTCTATTATTCCAATGATTTCCCTTATTTATTACTTACAATTAAAGATGTGTCTCATGATTTGAGATAAGCAAACAATATTCAATATTTCATGTGGCAAAATTTTGTTACACCATTTATCATTAATTTATATTGATAACTTTAGATCGAGGGATAAAAATATGATAGGATCTAAGATTAACTTTTGGGTTTCTGGAGCCGAACTTGAGAGCACTAACAATTATCTTTCAATTTTTACTATTATGATAATAAGCCAACTTAAATTCTTACATTCATTATTCATAATTATTGCCTTATTAAACTCTTAGTCGCTAGGAAATTAGTCCAAGTGCTTTAGTCCAAGTAAACCTTTAATTTATTTCATAGATGAAATTTTTGTCTCATCATTCTTTTCATTGAATCTTTATGTTAATTATTTGATAATTAGAAAATAGTCCAATGCATAACCTTGCTTTAATTAATCTTTTATGTGGGGATTAATTGAATCTTTTATGCATAATCAGACGCGACGGGGGAACTAGGGTCGGTGGCAAGCGCGTGCGTGGGAGCTGGAGAGCGTGTGCCACTTATTCTTAAAATCCACTACTACCACTTGGGGTCGTGTGGCTGCATAGATCGAAGATTTAATGTAACAGAAGAGCGCAGCAACTCCAATTTGCAATCGGCCGCTACAATAAGTTTGCTATAGTGTCGCACTGTAACTACAGAAATAGATTTTTCTTTTCTTTTGCTATATTTTGTTTTTTTTTTGTGTTCTTGCTGTGATTGGTAGATTAAAAGAGCATAAGACAATAAATTTTCAGTGTAACTGTTGTCTTACCGACTAACAGATAAAAAGTGTTAGTGTTCAGACCGCCAACCTTCCACCAAAGCTGATATCAAATATTTGTCAACATTGATTTTCCTTATCTCAACAATCTGATATAATCCAAACGTTGTCCAACGCTGGTCGACACAATGGATGATAAGGAATGCTAATATGATGATGTTGTATGCTCATAACATCATTCAACTGAAGTGACAAAGCATGAAACATTTGATAAAAATCAACCATCGAGTGTAGCAAATTATTGCCAAGCAAATAAAATAAATACTGACATTTTCCTAATCCTTGGACACCATATGCTCACTATGTAGCATCCATAACAAATCACTAAAGTGGTCTCTTGTAGCCATGTTAAAAGCTACAAAGAATGTTAACTATCAAAAGGTCAATTGCATAGACTAAAGGGTAGCATATCAAATAACTAATTGGTCGTGTGCATGAAACAAAGTGGAATTTTGCAAGATGGCTTAAGAACACGTTCTAGCTGTAATGACCCAATTGGTACAGTACCCTGAACCCATCCTTAGAATTTGAACTCATGTACTAAATCGATCTAATCACAAGGAATCCCAAACATAAACCACACGCACAGCTCCGTTATGTGTATGCAACAGAGGGAAGAAGAAGGTGTGTGGAAAGCAATATTGCAATGGATGAAACGGACCTCCGTCGGGTATTTCGCCACTGCCGAGATTCGCAGGTCGCCATTTTTTTTAGGGCTATAGTGTGGGCCATCAGACCCGGTGCACCCCTGCTCCTTCCCAGATCTGTAAATTCACTCCGGCTTTTCTACTTTTGTCCTTATTTAGAGGATACAAGCGAACAATATCAGGTCTTCTACTTCGATGGATGGAGTGGACTGGTTGCATCTGTGGTCCTTAAAGGTGTAGCTAAAGACCCTACACCAACTCTGAGGAAGATTCGATAAGATTGTCCATGATTGTTCAAGCTGGAAAAATCAAGAACAATACGGAAGGAAAGTGCACATAAAGTAAAGCTTCCTCAACGAGTAATGCCTATTTTAGATGTACAAGACGAGGAGAATAATTTCAGGCACCGCTCAAAACGGCTTAAAGCCAGCTTCTACTTCTGCTTTTTTTCACTATTCAGTAATTTCTTCTTTTTTAGATTTTTTGGGATTTTTTGCCTTTTCTTTTTTTTCCTATATTCCTTTGCATTGTTCGTGATGGGCAACATGTTTTTCTATTTTTACATTTTTAAAATTTAATTATGCTAAATAAGCCAACTCAGCTATATTAAAAAATAAGCTAGCTACAATTAAAAAGAGCCATAAGGTTGAGATAGGAGATGTCAAGAGAGAGATTCATCAAGCCTTACAAGAACGCAGATGTTTAGTGGTCCATCATAATGGGAGATGCAACATGGTTGAGTTGAACAATTTGGCATTCCTAAACCTGTAGATTGATCGTCAAACACTGTTAGCAAGGTATTGTCGACCTTTCGAGGAAGACTTCAACTCATCATATATTTAAGGGTGGAATTGGTCAAGCCTCATGGTCAACAATTAATAGAGGGAGTGGACAATTCATATATTTATCTTTATTCATTTCTTATGTGTAATGGAGCTAATTATTAGGTGAATTTACTATAGGAAGAGGCTAGAGAAATAGGACAATACACACATAAGCTTGGTGTCACGCCATCACAAATTGCTGCTTGTATCTATTGTCGTTGAATTCCAAGGGTGGTAACATCATGTACTACAACTGAGCTGCCCATGCTTCTAACTATTGGGTTTGTGATGGGATTATACAACAATGCTAGGAAGACAAAGCATGGGAGGTTCATGTTGCTCTACATCAAGAGATACACCTAGAAGACTACTCATTTAAGTGATTGCCCTATTTTGGTGATCAACTGAAAACTCCAAATAATTGGGTTTCAAGTGTCACTACAGGACCAACAATAGCAACAATGGGAGTGAATGATGCCTTCAACAAATTTATTGGTTACCAAGTACTCGGTAACAGAGGATCTTTCACCAAGTACTCGGTAACCTTTCACTCCAATAACTAGAGAGCTACAAAAATCGTATTTAAACAACCTAAATCTAAGCAATAACTCAAAACAATGAAGATCCATGAAATTTGGACCAGACCGATCTGACCGGTGGCAAGACAGCAGTTTAACCAGCTACAAGCTGGCGATCAGACTGGTGGTTTGACTGGTGGCAAATCGGCAATCTGATCAGCGGCAAACTAGCGGTCTAACTATGGCTGTGAGCGGTTTGATCACTCCCCTATTCCCAGAATAGAAAATCAGCCTGAGTCCAAACTACTTTTGGTGCAAACTTCGAAATCTATGACCAAATGATGTCAAACTTTGCACACACCTTGTTGAAGGTCTCAGGAAACTATTCCATCTACATAGCACAAGGATCTTGGCCAAAGTCTCAACCTTTTCTCAAAACATGCAAAGTACATTAGTAATATTTGATGCAACATGCAAAGGAAAATGCACTTATATGCAAGGCTTAACAAAGAAACATGAGTAACATGCAAAGGAAAATGCACTTATATGCAAGGCTTAACAAAGGACGGATAACATGGTTCTTTTCCACAAAGCAATATTTTGTTTTAATTACCATTATATAATTTTTAAAGCATCAATTTAAGAAAATAATTGCAATAACTAAATTACATAATTTTTCTAGTGAAGGTTCTAGCCACCTACACTCGTAATAAGGCTCTATCTACCAAGGTTTAGGAATACGGATTCTATCCACCCGCACTAGCTCCATCTGCCAGGATAAGCACCCAAGAGTTCTAACAACTCCTGAGTTCCCAAAAGATTTTATTTTAAAACCAAAACCAAAGATCTACCATGTGAAAGCGTATATTACCCACTCTTGATCGTGGGCGTGGCTATTCGAATAATTTTACATACTGTAGAGGTTGTGTATCTTTACCCACAAGATATGATTATCCCATATTACCACCAGATAAGCATAGTGGAGAGATTATGACAAAGCTGTTACAATGTATTTCCCTAACGAGACCACACTTGCTAAGGTTTCCACCACCATAAGGTTCTATCCACCCGCTCTGGAAGCCCCCTCTTACGCTATCATGTCAAAGGCTTCTATCCAACTCACTTGACATGTGCCACCGAATGGCACAACCCATGTTGGTTTGATGCAAATTAGTTGTCCACGTCGTACCTATTTAGACTTATGATTATACGGTAGTGCTCAATTTGGACAATCACAAATATTGGTCCTTAATTAACTAGGGTGTGAAACTTTTACAATATAAGTTCTCATACTCAATCCACACCAATCCAATCTTACCATCCGCCTAAGTCTAAAATAATTTTTACCATTTTATAAACCATTAGCAATACCTATTGCCCAATATTTGATAAAAATAATTGTATAAAGATTTGATAATATTATTTTCACCCATAGAATGATATTGACCGAAAAGCTTGTCTAAGCAATTCTACCATTCTAAAATTAACCAAATAGTTATACAATCTCAATACTAATATCAATATTAAATGAGGGTATAACAATATCAGATTAACTAACAACGTTAAGACAGAAGCTACCATTTAATGCAACATAGCAATGCATTTAAATTTAAAATAATAAAATAATTTTGATAAACATAGGTACAACGTGGTAAAAGGATACTTGCTTTCATTGATGTAAAATGGTGCTTCTTCTTTCTGGTTCGGGTGCTCTTCAATAGCATGGAGTCTAAATGTGCAAAACGGGAACAAACAAACAAATCAATAAATAAAATCATAAAAATACAAAATAGGTGCTAGAAGGTATATTAGGATTTTATATGAATTTAGGAACTTAATTCATTCAATTTAGAGTTCGGACAATAAAGAACGGATCATCAGAAGATTGAACAGAATGGAAAACATTGAAAATTCATAAACGAGGGATTATTCCCTGCCATCTTCTTTTCAGGCTGGTTTTTGAATTGAATTGTGGATGACAAGTGGGGCCATGCTATAAGTGATAGGGAAAGTGATGAAGAGAGCAAAGCTCAGGAGAAAGAGGAGGCTCTAGAGGCATGGCATGGGCAACACATGGAGATGATGGCGTCACTGGCAAGGAAGGCATGGCATGGGCAACACATGGAGATGATAGCGTCACTGGCAAGGAGAGGTGTAGTAGGCAGGGGAAATTGGCAAAATGGGTTGTTGGAGACCCGAGGAAGGATTGGGAGGCCATGGCGTGGCAAACGGAGAACGACAGTGGCAGGGATGACGCTCGACATGGCCGCCAGGCATGAGTTGACATGGGCAGCAGTGCTCCGACGAAGAACGTGTGAGCACGGACATGGCCTCGGCACGTGGAACATGTTGGTGGGGTTGGCTTGGCCAGAGGATGGCCAGAGGTGGGTCACGATGGTGAACAGCAATGGAATATGGGGTGGCATCGGTGGCGGACATCCGTGATGAAGCATTGGAGTATGGAATACATAGGGTATGTGGTAGTGATGATGTAGAAGCAAGGAATTAGAATTTGGTTCACCAGAGGTGATGAATCGACAATAGAAGACGGTTTAGGCCAGTTTTGGGGAAAACCTGATTCCCGTCAATTGGCTGCATGAAAATGAAATTAACTTAACATGGAGATTGATGAATCTAGGTAACATGATATGATGTGAAAGGATTATGAAAAACTTCACTAGAGTGGAAGATGGCGACGACGAGGTGGTAGCTGGCGCTTAGGAAGACAACCCTTGCGGTCACGATAATGCATAGAAGGTTGTGAGGTTTGGGGAGGGTGTGAGGGGGTTGAATACTATCACATTGCTCTATTTTATAGAGCAAGAACGAGAGAAACAGGATTGAATTTGCCGAATTGAATCAATGCCGATTTCAACTTTGAAGGTTTAGAAATTGAAAAACAGATGATTAAATGCTAGGAAATGAAAAAGCGAATTGATTCCTAGTAGTGATTGCAAACGTTCTCCAAGCATGCATTTTCTATTGGTGGGGGAAAGCTTGAATTTTGGCTTGCATGCATGGCTTTGGTGGTTCGACAGTGGAACAGAGGAGAGAAAGAAGTATTTAGCTAGAGGAAGAAATAGAGTAGACAAATAGGAGGGAAGAAAAAAGAAAGGGAGGAAAAGAAAAGGAAAAGGAAGGAGAAGGAAAAAGGAAAATGAGAGTTGGGCCAAGAAAAATGGGCTCGACCCAAGGAAAAAGAAAATAGGCTTTGGCCCAGAGAAATAAAATTGATATTTTTTTGGAGATTTAAATTTAAATTTTGAATTTTGGAATTGGATTTGAATTTGAAAGAAGAGTGGCCTAACAAGTGGAATTGGTAGAAATTGGGCATTAGTTTTGTCATTCAATGTTTTTGGAAAATAACGAACAGAAGCAACAAATGGTAAGGAATTGGAGAATTGATTGTGTGGGTTGATGAGGTGATCAATTGACGGTTTTGAAAATAGGGGTGACGTGTGGAAGATGAACTTGTTTTCAGTGACCAGCGGTGAAAACTCAATTAACTTGAGAGGAAACCAAAGATTCTTAGGAACACAATGTAACGCGGGAGGTTTTGCAAGGACATCACCGCAGAGGGAAATCAGTGAGACAAAGTGAACATGGACTCGACGACCGAAGTTGTAGCGGTGGTCATGAATGCACCAGTTTCCAAACCATGCGGACAACTTGGCTGGGACAGTGCGTCACGGATGGCGCGTCTTACAGGCACACGACTGGCTTGGCACTGGGCACTGGGTGCGTTCAGCAAGCAAAATAGAGGAGAAACAAATAAGAAAGAAAGGGCTTGGTTCAACTGAGAGAGATAAAGAAGGAGCACTACCGACGTTGGAATTGATTTCAGTTTTGGTTTGCAATCTTTGGAGATTAAAAAGCAGAAAACATAACTACGAGGGAAAATGGAAAGGGATTTAATTTTGGAAGTGAGGACATATGTTTTCCATACTTGCTGTTTGAATTTTGATTGGACGCAATCATGGCTAATGCAGGAGCATGGGTGTCTCAGCTAGAGCTCAATGATGCAACAGTGCAGGGGAAGAGCATAGCAAAGCAATTGAGTAGAGCATGGAAAAACGAGAGGGGGAACAAGAGATGGGCTATGCTGGCCTAATTTTGGGCTAGGCCTAGAGAAAAGAAAAGAATGACCTCAACCCAGAAACTAGAAATTGATTTGAAATTATAATTGAGATTTGAATCTGGATTGAGAATTGAACTTTGAGCTGAGATTTGAATTTAGATTTTAAGATTCTCAGGATTTTGAATTTGGGATTTAGAAATTGATTTCTGGAATTTGGTTAAATTGTGGATTTTAAATTTGGAACTAGAGATATGCGATTGGAATTTGATTTTAAAATTTGCATTGAAAATTAGTTGAGATTAATTTCCAAGATTACACATAAAATCCAAATAATTGAAATAATTAATTTGAAAATAAATTTTTAAAGAAAACCAAACTTTTGGATGTTACAGGCCCGCCACCCATCCCTCTTCGAGCAACACCACATGATAGGAAGGCCCTTCCAAGTGGCTCCTTTCTGCGGTGAACCCATCTGTAAAGCATCCAGGTATGCATACACTGCTATCTACGAACATAACATGCGCCCTCTGTTGTATACGTGCGAGCGTGAAACTGAATTATTCATTAGTCCACAGGGTAAGTGGGCGACTACTAATCAGTTAATTGATTTGATCTCTTGTTTACCTGTGTTAACAAATATGTACGGTGTCATGTATTTTCTGTTTGTTCATGGTCATAAAGATTTGTGAAATAGCACTATGTTTCCATTAATTTTTTTGTGTTACCTAGTACTCAAATTTGCTCAACATAGGTACATTTGGTGGCCACCTGTACTACTGTTGTATCTGCCATGGATTTTGTGAGATCTGTGGATGGAGTAATTGCTTGCCGTTGGTGTGTTTGCCAGATTTCTAAAGAATAAGCGACTGTTTGATGGTGTCACTACTACAAAAGAGCCTATATTGAATGGCTACATCACAGACAGTTTATAGGGAACTATCTGCATTGTAATTATCATAAACGGTTCATACGAATAACCGTCTGTGATATTTTCACATACGGTTATTCATATAAATAGTCTATGATAATATAAGCTATCACAGATGGTTATTTATATAAACCGTCTGTGATAATGGTAGACATCACAGACGGTTTATATAAATAACCATCTGTGATAGTTCACAGATAGTTTATAGTTAGAACCATCTGAAATATGCCACATTATTATATATATATCCAGCGTGGTCTCGACAGATCTATATTTATTACGCTGCATTGAAGGAGGCGACCAGCTTTGGAGAGTTTGGTGAAAGCATATCTCTTGTAGATCGATTTGTTTTTGGTGATTAGAGGTCAATATTTGCTTCTAATAATTTATATGGCTTGTAATAGAGAGAGATGATACTAGGGTTTTAGATCTAGCAACGTACCTAAGTTTAGAGAGATGGTAGTTTGCTCTAATTTAAGAATGGGTCAGTACTCCTAGTTTACTCCAATATATGTATATATATATTGCTTCATGAATATGTGGCTAGCTATTTAATTTAGTGAACATGATCGTTCCTATTTTTATTCTGTAGCTCCAGACTGGCTAGCACTGAGAGTTGATCAATAACAATAACAATAAAGTCTTTTATTTCAAATAAGTTGAGGTAGGCAAGGATTAAAATCTCCTTAAGGTTAGAGAGACGAGAGCCTTCAAGACCTATAATACTAAAACCTTAAGCCGTATAACTTGCCAACTAAGTCAAGAGTCTAAAACACTTCTCCTGAATTTTCTTATAGTTCCGTTACATGGATTGCTAACTTTCATGCATTTCTATTCAAAACTAATTCTTTAGATACATTACAATCCATCAAGTCTTTTTTAACTGCTTCCTCCCAGTCAGTCTTGGTCAATCTCTGCCCCTTCTTATGTTTTTGGTACATCTTAAAATTCCACTACGTACTGGTGTCTCAAGAGGCCTCCGTTGAAGATGTCCAAACCATCTCAAGCAATATTGAATAAACTTTATCTTCAATTGGTGCTACTCCTACCCTATCACGTATATCATTATTACAGATGCGATACCACCTTGTGTGACCACAGATCAACTGTAGTGTCCTCATCTCCGCTTCACTCATCTTTTCTATAAATTGTCTTTTGGTCACCCAACATTTTGCTCCGTATAGTATCGTGGGTCTGATCGCTATCCTACAGAACTTACTCTTTAAATTTTGAGAGACTTTTTTGTCACACAGAACACCAGATGATTGGCGCCATTTCACCTACCCCGCTCTTATTCTATGGTTCATGTCTTCATTAATCTCACCGTCCCACTATAGCATCGATCATAAATAACAAAATGTGTCCTTACTAGGCACTACTTGTCCGTTCAGCCTAATATCTTCATCATCTGCCCTAACACTGCTGATATTACACCTCATATACTCAGTTTTAGTCCTATTAAGTCTAAAATCCTTCAATTCTAAGGTCTTCCTCCATAACTCCAGATTTCTTTCAGCACCTATCGTACTCTTATCGACTAGCACTACATCATCAGTGAAAAGCATATATCAAAGGATATCTCTTTGTATGTCATGTGTAACCTCGTTCATCACTAGGGTAAAATGTATAGATTCAACACTGACTCTTAGTGCACTACTATAAAAAAGTTTATATTAGACGCTTCATTATAGACGGTTCATAAAAACTGTCAATATTAAATGCAATCATAGACGGTTTTTGATAAAAACCATCTGTGATATCGTCATTATTAAATGCAATCACAGACGGTTCTTAATAAAACCCATTTGTGATATTGTGGGAATATCACAGACGGTTCATAATAAGAACCATCTGTGATAACTTCATTATCATAGATGGTTTGTATTACAAACTTCATTATCACAGACGGTTTGTATTACAAATCGTCTGTGATATGTTTCCCACCTCGCACATCTCTAAAATTTTATAATTTCCCGTCTGAGTTCGAGTAGGATTCCGTTTTGACACACTTTCAGTAAAATAGACATAACTTTTGCATATGGTGTCTATTTTCGACGTTCTTATACTTGTTGGAAAGCTAACGACGAGCCTGATCCCAAAAAAATGATCGGCTTGTACTAGTCATGATATAGGGTCACCCGATCTTCTCGACGTAGGATGGATATTCGCGGGAGTCTTGATGAATCGTAGCTATCCTCCAATGCCAGTGCAAGGGACGAGCACTCTTTAATCCACCAAAACACACTCGCGTCGATTTCACCGACCACCAAGCGAAGATCTATCGTGCACCTAATTTCCAGCGGAAAGGCTGAACGATCTTGATTGAAGAACACTCCTAATTCCCTATGGAATTTCGGCAGCAACGATAAACTCGAACAAACTTTAGTAGATTGATTATTCTCAAAAGTGGTCTGAGCCCTAAGGCTACCAATACGTGGCTTATATAGCCCCTTGGGACGTCCATAGAGTCCATAAACCTAGTACAACTCAACCCTATATAGTTTTAGATACAAACCCTCACAACAAAGAAACTAGATTTTACAGTTATCATATTGTTTTGGTCATAACTTTTGATCGATGATCAATTTGATATTGGGACTAGATCCATTGTGTAGCCCTTGAAATTATCTTTCTAACGAGTACAAAAATGCTTGAATTGGACTCCGTTTGTGAAAGTTATGCCCTTTTTAGTAACTGTCTATCAGGCTGTCCCGAACCGAATCTGAATTGAATTCTGTGTTGAATCCGAGTTTGAATCCAATTGGGCTTGTGGGAGGTACGAATTGGGCTTGTAAATCTTATCCAAAACTTGTAGTTTAAGTCCTTGGGCTTCTCTCTTTTGCTCTCCCACTGCATGGACTTTCTTCCTTCATGTCTTTGGCATATAATGTAATTATCCTCTTCCTTTTGCCTCTCCATTGCTTTGCCATTGACAAACCTAAGAATGCAACATATGATAACATGAGGTATTATTCTATCTTTATGAATAACAACATTATGTTTAGTTTGAAATAAATTCACCTGGCAATATTTCATGCAGCTCAATAATTCTTTCCACTTGAACAATATATTTAACTGAAAAGTACAAGACATGTGTATATCCGCATCAAGTCACCCTCGAAGACCCTCAAAATCGGCCATCTTTAGCCCCAAAATTGCATCACAAGTTTTTTATTTCTGTTTTTGCCAAAATTTTCGATCTTCCCTTCGAAATTTAGGGTTTGTCTCAACTGCAAAGTTGTAGATCCCGTTGAAACATTTCAAATGAGTATATATAAGCCATACAGAACTTTGTTATTTCATATATTTGAGACTAGTTGTTTATATTGTATCGGTATTGTTGTGGCTACAGACCAAATAGAGAGAGAGGGGTGTGGTAGTGGAGAGTTAGGTGAGCAAATGACCTCTTGGTCTTTTCCAAGGGCTCTGTATGACATATATATGTGTTCCCTCGTAAGGAGCGTCTTTACAATCGTAACCTTACACCGAAGCCTCCGATCGAGGGCAGCTGCGTCCTTAGTACATGGTTTATAATCTTCTCAACAGGCTAGTTGGGTTTAGGTGGGGGCCACCCCTACAACAGGTATATATATAGCCAATATCTGTGATAAATTGGTCTCTGACTGCTGGATTGTAATGTAAATTGAAAGTAAATGGAATGTTCTCTGCTATATTTTCTTGTGATATTGTAATGGTGGATTATAATCTTGTGATGTTGTAATGGTGGATTGTAATGGAAATAAAATGTTTTCTGCTATGTTTGATATCGTATTTGATTGTTTTCGCTTGTTTTTAAAAGGCATAGCTAATATTTCCTGAGGTTAACTGAAAAATAAAAAATAGATATAGAATGGACTATCATAGATGATTTTATAGTATAAACCGTTTATGATTCACTAGCTCTTCGGCCAAGTTTTTTGAGGACTTCTCTTTCTCCAACAGATCTAGACCCCTCCCCTAAAATCCCCACGCCGGTTGCTGTTGACGAGCGGGTAGGTAGGTAGTTAGTTCGAACGGAGCTTCCCTGTCCCTTTGTGGGTGTTCCCCTCTGTGTTCCCTCGATCTGGACCGCTCGCTGATCTATATGACATATATATGTGTTTCCTCGTAAGGAGCGTCTTTAAAATCGTAACCTTACACCGAAGCCTCCGACCGAGGGCAGCTACGTCCTTAGTACATGGTTTATAACCTTCTTAACAGGCTAGCTGGGTTTAGGAGGGGGCCACCCCTACAACAGGAGCCTCTCATGGTGAAGGGCTTCACAGGCCGAAGCTATGTTGTCAAGCCCTTTGGCCCCCTCCGTCCCTGCGGCCTATGACGTTGTGTGATTGTGGGCGAAGCGAAGTCGAAGCTGGGGGTCCGCAGTGGTTGTAGGCGGAGTCACATCTGTGCTGTGAAGGCGTGGGCCTCGCCGATGCGGGAGGAGCGGGCAGGCGTTGGACGTTGGGGCGTCTCATGCGCGTGAGTGACCGCGTCGGTCTGACTCCCGCTGGTTGGACACATGTGATCGGCCGCGACAGTTGAGCGTCCGCTGGTTGCACTTCCCGAGAGCGACTACATGTGCGGCCGTAGCGGCGTGACGAAGGACCGCTGGGACGGGCTTGTCTCAAGAATATGCCTCTTCCGCTCACAAGCATGCGACAGGGTTAGCGTCAGCCAAGGTGATCTTGTGCATGCTTGTGGACGGAAGAAGGTACATTCTTGAGTTGGCAGAGAGGTTCGCGCCCCGCGCTGATGAAGAAGCATCAGGCGTTGCGTCTGAGGTATCCTCTGATCCTGGGGCGTGCCGGTGCATTACGCCCCGAGGTGATAGTGGCCGGACGACCATGGGTGCGCGCCCCTATCTGGCGGCTGGCTTCGCGTCGGTCGGTGCGGACTCCCGCCGACTAACTCGCTGCGCTAATGCTCTCTGCAACCTAGCATCCATGGAAAGGCATAGGACATATTAGGGTACAAAAACGGTTGTGGTAAGAGTGAAGGAGGATGATGTGCAGGAAGCGCCGGGGTTGTCCCGAGAGGGCGAAGGTCTCGTCGAGGGCGGAGCCAGAGTTGTTCCGCTGAGGCGAAGGCTTCGCGGAAGGCGGGGCTGAGGTCCCTTGACAGAGTCGCATGTGGCCTGCGGGGGCGAAGACCTCGTCCACGCGGCCAGATGCGCAGGTGTAATCAAGCGGGGACGTTGCCCACGCATGAGCGGCCGTGCCGCTTTGGTTTTCGGCTGTTGCGCCTCTCTGCGCGTGGGCGACCGCGTCGCTTCGACTTCCGTTGATTGGGCTTCTTCACGCGTGGACGACGCTTCGACTTCCTCCGATTACGCTTTTCCACGCGGGGGACAGCTGTATATATACATACCTGAAGGGCCGAAGCGTCTCCCGGGTGTAGCTAAGATGGTCCTTGATCTCGAGAATATACCTTCTTCAGTTCATGAACATGCAGAGGGACACTGCCATATTGATGAACTAAGGGAGGCCTATTCTCGAGCGCAATATTCCGACGAACGTCGGCCGTCGCACGCTTCGCTGGGGAGGGAGGCCGTTGCACTGCAAGCGATTGAGCTCCCGGCGCGTCATGGGCGCGCAGCGCTGGCTGGCTCTGCGTTGACGGGCGCAGAGTCTACTAAACGCACTGCTCCACGAGCGCTCCCTGAGGCGAGGAAGGCGTCTCCTGGCGCGCCCCTTCGGCGCGCGGTTGCACGTCGTTATCGGGGGCAGACCCGGGGCTATCTTGCGAAGGCGAAAAATGCCGCCGAAGGCGGAGCCGGGTTGTTTTGTATAGATTCCCGAGCGGACACATGGTGGGGTGCTATTTGCACGCTGTGCGCTGTCAGGCCCCTTGGTGCGACCGCTGCTTGACCGGGCGTGGCGCGCACGGGTAAGTGTGCCACTACGGTGGCGATCGTGGGGAGGTGGGTGGTTTGCCTCCCAGCAGTTATGTTCATCGATGCGTGGGAGACACAGGGGTATTAAATACCCCTTGCGCTACGCCAGTTGCATCTTCATCACCTTGCCTTCTAGCTCCCAGTCACACGCCCCAATCTCCTGTCTTCCTTGCTTCCTCCCATGCCTCAGAGCTCTAGGAGAATGATGGCATACGACGGGGCGCGCGCGCGGGTGGCCGATGACAACGTCGTCTTCCGACGGGTGTCGCCGCTCGAGGTGAGGTACACCCTCGAGGGGCGCGGCTCCGCGCCTATGGACAAGTGGAGGACGGCGGTGAAGAGAGTAGGGGGACCGTGCTCCCGCATCCTGGGCTCAACGCTGGTGACGGAAGAGACGATCCGTGGCCTTCTTCGTGAGGGGAAGCTGTCGGACCGCCGAGATGTGCGACTGCCCACGGGCGACGAGACTAAACCGCACCCTGAAACATCAGAGGCGATCGTGTTCGTCGCCTACTTCGAGGCTGGGTTACGTATTCCGGCTGCCAGACTTCTCGGTGATATCCTGCGGGCCTTTGGGCTTGAGCTAGCGCAGATAACGCTGAATGTGATAACCCGTCTTGCCGTGTACAGCTGGGCGCTGCGCACGGAGGCGTGCTGGCCGACCGCGTCACTGTTCGCGTTTCTCCACGATGTCCGGTGCGCGGCGGAGGATCAGGGGGACGGGGCGCTGCCGTCTTCGGCGGCGTCGATCTCGTGATGGGCCCACAGTGCGAGAAGATATTTCCCGCGGAGTCGAGTCGGGTAGAGTGGGAGCCGAACTGGATGAGTCGAGTCGGGTATGCCCCATGTGGTGATTGGCGAAAATCTCCCAAAGGAGCTCGGGAGTTTTCATCTTCCCCCCCTTCCCTCTCTGGATCCGGTCTCTCCAGATCTGGCTATTCTTGTTCCCCACACCCTCAAGAAGTTGATGTTGTGGGCCTCTAGATCTACGGTCCACAGCAACTTGGAGCTCCACGAGGCTGGTTGCCGGCGACCTTCGCTATTGCTATCACAGACCCCTACACTGGAAAGCTCCATCTTCCGATCTCCAAGAGCCACTCGAGCTCAAGCTACGGAGACCCCTCTGCTCCTCGCCGCCGGTGACATCCTGCGGAAAGTCTGCGGTAGCTAGGTCCCAAAACCCCGAGGAGAAGCCCCTCAAGCGTTGGCAAGCTGCAAACTTCATCTCCCTGCTCCGACAAGGTTCCAAGGACTAATATGTAATTTTTACTTTACCAGGGACTTTTTTGTAATATCTAGGTGTACTTCTGCTTCAATTTTGTTAGTGAAACAAGAGAGCTAGAGCCCTCGGGCCTTTCCTGCCTTCAAAAAAAAAGGTGAAACAAAAATTAATGTAAAATTACTCCAAAATATGCATAAACATTTAACTATTTATATTTGCTCTATGACTACCATACTCTCACTCAGGCATTTCCGGTAGAAAGAATAGCTCTATACCCTTGTTGTAGACTTCGGTTCCCATGTGACTGCATATTCAATTATGAAACATTTGATATGTAACAATGGAATTATAAATAATGTGGATAACATGGGGCACTGCATACATTTGTCTGTTAGTGCTCTATAGCATCACTACCATATTATAAGAAGTCACTACTCAGTAAATTTTTGCCTGCCATCTCTAAAAATGTAAGAGCACAGCTGTGACACTGCAGTTTACTGATCCATGCATGGAACAACATCTAATTAGGTAGCCTTGGAAGCAACCACACAAACAAAAGATCTATGCATGTGAGAGCACTACATACCAGACATTATTCTTGAGGTGTCCAAGTCAGTAACTTCAAATAGTTGACATTATTCTTGAGATGTCCAAGCCATCAACTTCAAATAGGAACAAGGTTCATACAATGGTTGCCGCTCAAATCCATCACTCAAAATCTAACACCAAAACAGACATAATGAGCAGAATTCGGCATTAATAAAAGTTGATCTAAATAGCTTGAATCCATAACTTTCCTTCATAAAACTATGAAAATTGATGATATAACTGAAACCTACTACTTTAGACCAATACCATTATGAAATTACATTAGACCAATACCATTATAAAATTACGGGAATTTTAATATATAAGATTGCATATACAAAAGAATTCCATTTTGTAGAGTACATCTCCATAAGATAGCATCTGGACAAGGGGGTCAATACCCAACAATGCCCATCCAAGAACTTCTGTCCCAAAATTAAGAAGGAAAAGAGAAAAACTTTAGCAACCTAAGAATGCCTATTTGTCATGCCTCGAGTATGAGACAGACTGCGTATAAAAAACAAAATTTTAAATAATACCAGTCTAGGCCCCGCTCCAAAGAGCTTCTGCTTTGGCTTCTAGCTTTTTAATTTCGTCTTTTCTAGCTTTTTAGTTTTTTGGGATTTTTTACATTTTCTTTTTCCTTTATTTCTTTGCATTGTCTATAATGATATAACTTTTTTATTTTTAAATTTTTTTAAATTTAATTACACTGAAAAAGCTAACAACAGCTATATGAATTATTTTCTGAACTCGAAAAAATGGCATAATAATACAGTTAGAAGTTTTTGCAATCATATATCATGAGACATAAAGAGGTAGCTAAGGTAGTGACACACAGATCTAATCATTTTTCTGCTAATCACATATGTATTCTTTTGAAGACTGTAAGGAACTTAATTTATGGGCAAAAGAGTACATGTTAGATGAAAAAGGATTACACACAAGATAGAGCTATTACACAATCAAAGAGGTCACTTGTGTGCTTGTTGCAGGGACCGTTTTAAAGTTTTAACACACCAATAGCTATAGCTGTAAGTAGTTTGAACTCCCTGCAAAAATATAATGAAGATATCATATAACAGCACATAAATATATTTCAGTAACCAGGGATATGAAAAAAAAATAAAAAATGGCTAGTTATTCCCAAAGATGAAATAATGTGCTGCAAGAGAGCACTAAATTTCACATTCTGTTCTTCCAAAATACCATATTGCTTTTCCTTTCTAAAATAAGAAACCAAACCTACCTTAGACCCTAAAGGTGGATTTAATCTAATATGAAATTTCATTTTGCTGCCATCAGTTCAAGTTCAGAAGTGGATGGCTACACATATGAAAGAACAAATGTGAATTAATCTACGTTATGCGGATACATTCCAAAATCAGTATATACATATACGATATCGTATCGGATATGGATACTCCACCGATGATACGTATTCTGCATGTATCCTTGAATTTTTTATTTTCCAAAAAAGAAAAAAATTCCAATATCTGTCCGATACTTTTATGATATCTCTTAGACCTAATAACCAGCCTTCAGCCCTGATTCCCTGTTTCGGTCCATCCATCCGGCTCCATCCTTCCCCACATAGAAGAAATTGTTTCCTTCTGCCAGAATCTTGTGTAGATGGCTGTATCTAACTTGTACTAAACTATATCTTGTGTTGTAATGTATTATTAATTCTTAGTTATTGGATTGTAGCCGTATGAAATAGTGCACTAGTGCATGCTCCCTGAAATCATGTATTACATGTAGTGGCATCTTAATCTATCTTTGTGTGAGGCTAATTGCAATGAAAACACAAGATGAAGTGGTTGCATGGATTCGTTATATTTTTTATGCTGTTTAGCTCTCTTAGCAATCTAATATAGGTCTGTAACATGAAGCTCTAATATAGATGAGGGACACAATATATATCATGAAACTACATTCCTCTTGTCTGTAACATGTAAATATAGGTCATTGAATGGAATGTTAGATCTGGTACCTTCCAAAATTTTGTCCTTGCAAAAGAACTATCAGCTCATTCAATGTTTGAACTTGTCAGATCATGGCATCTGGTGATGGTATTGATGGATTTCGAGGCTCAAAATCGTCATGTAGCATTGGATAACTAAGCAATTTACTACATCAATATTAAGGTATTCACGGTTTCTCAATTTCTTATAAGCATTCATTAATTTTTGATTTATTTTATATTTATTATATATATGAACATATCGTCATATCGGTGTTTTCAGGAAAATAGCGATTCGTGGTATTGCCATATCGTATATCCGTATCTGTATCGGGGTATCCAGGCAACACATCAATTAATTAATGATGTGAGAGTATTTGAATGAGAGAGAGATCGCTTTGCAATTTTTTGGATATAGTTCAGATTGAGAGGGTATGTTTTCAATAGTTTTGGATTTCGTTCAAATCTTAACTAAAGCCTAAGGATTTGGATGCAAATGCCACCTATCCAAAGTCCAAACAGACCCTCAAAGAATTACACAGATAAGCGTGCCTCTACATAGGAGGTGCCATACTTTTTCTAGAAAGACAGCTTGTCCATCGTGTAAGCAAACTTCACCTTCTTGTCGACACTACTGTACAAGAATTCCGCCGTATGCTAAACTAGAACAAATATATCTACTACTTAAAAGAATTAATTGATGGCTTATACGTTCTATCTTTTCTCTACCTCCCCTCCTTGAAAAAAATCATACAATTGTGCCCCACCCTGCTCCGGCTCTCCACCTCATCTACTGCTGCCTCCTCTCCCATCCGCCCTCGATCCCACCGGATTAGCTCTCTCGCCATGATTGCTGAATCCGGATTAGTTTTGCATGCCGCTGGCCGGAGCTCCTTGACCGCACCGCGCTCTCCTGCCGGTGGCGGTTGCAAATGCTGTACGAGTTCCACTGGTGCCAGGATCGATGCACAAGCAAAATGCAGTAAAGAACGTCAACTTGTGGTCGAAAATCATGCTTCATGCATTAATAATTAACAACAGTTGTAGAAAATATGAATGGGTCTTTAATGGTCATAGAACAGGAGGGCAACTTGACTGTACAAGGGAAACATGAGTGGGAAGTAGCATAACTCTGTTGATGGTTGGCATTCTACAAGTCAGCAGAGGAATGAAATACCGGCGTGCTCCGACTATCAAGCACAGGTGCCATAATGGACTAGTGAGCTGCCTGTAAATTACAACATTGAGCTATTATTTTAATTGTTTTCTACTTAGATGGAGGTGTTACCAAAATAGGATTACTCCAAAAAATATAGATAGTGATGACGAGGATGAGACAGAATTGATTTATGGTTTTTTTTTACTATAGCTGACTTATTTTTTATCGTAGCTGAGTTGGCTCATTTGATATAATTAAATTTAAAAAAATTAAAAATAGAAAAAACATGTTAGCTCATGATGGACAATGCAAAGCAATACGAGGAAAAAAAAATTTGGTTATGCTGATGACAATGCACATGAGTTGCTGCGAGCCAAGCGTTAGAACAATTTGCTTAGTGTTGCAGCAGATGATCGAAGTCTGATCAGCGCTCGAAGTTGATATGTAAGTTTTGATAGAAAGTAAGGTGAGTAGGTAACACTGATCTGTGAGCACTCATGTAGGTGCACCTGCATTTTTTTCCTTAGTTTTTTTTCTTTTGTAAATTAACTTATACCTTATCCGATAGGTATAATTGTCAGTAGCATGCTCTAGGCTCCTATTTGCTGTATCTCTCGAGTGGTGGAGCAGAAAGAGCATGTACATATGTAGATGTTAGTCTCCTGAAACTAATGCTGCAGATGTTCTTTGTAGATTCAGCATGTTGACAAGAACTTGTTTGTAGTCTTCCTTTCAAGTTTCGACCTGTTACCATACCATATTTTCATTGTTTCATTCATAAGAATCTTTCATCACTTGTTCATACGGTGTGCCCATTCTTTCAACGTTATTCCAGATGAACCATGTTAGCCCAGATGAGTTCTTTCATGTGCCCATTATTTTCTGCTTGTAGGTTATGAAAGTCAAAATTTGTTGACTAATTTTTATAGTTCTCTCCCGTTGATGGACTGATAAGAGAGAATTATATCATACCAGGGTTCATAAAACTTGTGGGAATGGGCCGGTTCCAATCAAACCGGCCGCATGCAGTACATCGAAATTTTGGCCGCGCTTTTCACCGTACCAGCAATTTATTTAGTCCACTTTACGATTTTCACCTATTCCAACCAATTGACGGTATTTCGGGTGAATTACAATTGTACTAGCTACTTATTTTTGTGCAAATTATGGTACTTGCATCTCAAACTGGCCGCATGCAGTATATCAAGAATTTGGCCGGGCTTAGCACCGTACTAGCAATTTGTGTAGTCCGATTTACGATTTTCGCCGATTCCAACTAATTGACAGTATTTCGGGTGAATTCCAATTGTCTAGCTACTTATTTTTGTGCAAATTATGGAACTTGCATCTTAAAATTTGGTGCACTTAACTATTGACGATTCTAATTTTAAAGGGGGTCTTGTATGCCAACTGAACTACTGGATATAGAGTCTACTATTGATGATATCCAAGCACTTCGGAACAGTTTTCAACAAGAGGGTTTCAAACGACCCTAACCTCAAACGTGCTGCTCCGATCTTCTGAGCAACTACTCACCACCGAGAGCTCGCTTGGCTGCGTTAGAGTGACTTCATTGTAATAATTTGTGGGATATTTCCTCTATTCAAGTTTACAAGACATTTTTTAATGATCTTATTGATAAATATATGACGTATTTTACATTCTAATATATAATAAGTATATTGTCCGCTCTATCCCCTTAATAAATACTCAACATTACTTTGTATTATCTACATACATGTATATATTGAATATAATAGTTACCTATAATGGTTAGTGCTAGTTTTGTCATTTGTAATCTCTCTTTGATCCATCTGTAAAATAAAATACCCTCTATATTTTTGGACGGAGTCCAACTTCAGCATACAAGTTACAAGCAGAAATTGAGAGGGGGAATGGAGAATTAGAGAGTAGACTGGGAAGGGGAAGAACTGAGACTGGAAAGAAGATTAAGAAGAATCAGAGGGTCCAAAGGAAGAAGAGGTTGGCGACGAAGAAGCAGCCGATTCTCAATTGTTCGCAGCCCAGGGCCCATGATGCTGCCCGTCCAATGCACAGGAGGTAATCATTCTTGAAGTAGCGTCATTAATTCCGTATCACCAGTTTTAATTACAGTGTCTTATGTATACAGATCGGCACAAGCCATCTTTTAGCTAATGAGTAAGACCATACGTCGGCGCTGGATGGATTCTCTTCCGAGCCATCAAAGTCACCTGAGCAGGACGGCAATCCCATCTTTGTTCTTTAGCTCCAAACCCAAGCAAAGAACCACACATGCTTTAGTGAAAGCACCCCTAGGTAGACCACAAACACAAGCCAATGGAAAAAGCTAATGAGCAAGACCATACGCAAGAGCTCATTGCAAATCTGCAACTAGGTAGCATTATTGGAAACTGCTCTTCTAGCTATTTCCATTCTTCCTCCTCCAACATTCCTGTTATCTTATCAGCCCAGGGCCCATGATGCTGCCCGTCCAATGCACAGGATCAGATAATCATTGTTGAAGTAGCATCATTAACTCTGTATCACCAGTTTTAATTACAGTGTCTTATGTATACAGATATTTCGCGCTAGAGCGTCGGCACTGGATGGATTCTCTTCCGAGCCATCAAAGTCACTTGAGCAGGACGGCGTTCCCATCTTTGTTCTTTAGCTCCAACCCCAAGCAAAGAACCTCACATGCTTTAGTGAAAGCACCCCAAAGCACAAACACAAGCCAATGGAAAAAGCTAATAAGACCATACGAGGCAGGAGCTCATTGCAAATCTGCAACTAGCTAGCATTATTGACAGCTGCTCTTCTAGCTATTTCCATTCTTCCTCCTCCACCTGACATAAACGTCTTTTTTTCTGGGAGGAAAAAACATCAACATTCCTGTTATCTTATCAGCACAAAATACTATGTAGCTGCCAATTAAGGTACTGGGACTCTTCTTGCCCATGTTAATTGTTTACAAGTTGATTTTCAAACTAGCAAGTATATATGGACTAACAATGTCGATGCACAAACATAACTGACAAGCTCTTGTAGGTGCTGGCAACTGGAGATCCATCTGGAGGTACACCTGACATAAACGTCTTTCTTCTGGGAGGAAACAACATCAACATTCCTGTTATCTTATCAGCACAGAATAATATGTAGCTGCCAATTAAGGTACTGAGACTCTTCTTGCCCATGTTAATTGTTTACAAGTTGATTTTCAAACTAGCAAGTATATAAGCTAACAATGTCGATTCACAAACGTACTTGATACGCTCTTGTAGGTGCTAGCAACTAGAGATCCATCTGGGTTAGATTTTTGGAACTTCCTGTGTTTCCCGGGCCTTCCTTGAGAAGTTCGCCATGCCAAAAAAGGTTTTTTTTTCTACGCACATATGCATGCTAGTATCACAAAGCATAGTAGTATTCTTGTTAGTGAGTTTTTTTTAGTATATGTACTCACCACTCTTCTTTAAAGCAGAGTAGTATTTGTTGAGAAACCCTCGCTGGTGATCAGTCCAAACGATTTCTCTGCTTAGAACAAGAACGAATCAATCACAGAATCACAGAAGAATAGATTGAACACAGAGAGAGATAGAGAACTCCTGATCTTTCTTTATTCTTCAATTCATTAGGTACAAATCTAGCCATATAACTCTCTATTTATAGGGGGTGGTGAGGTGCCCATTAGAGATAAGGACGTTTAAATCAAGAGTCCTGATTTCCTAATACTCTTCCTTGAGCACTCATCCATCATGTTCATGCCTCGTTAAAACTACATAAAAACCCAGTGGGAAAAATTTGGAAAAAGAGTACATGATACATGTTATGTTGCGATGCACGAATTGCCTCATTAAAAACCTTAATCGAGAAATTTCGGGAAAACTCGTCAAGGAAAAAAGAGTACAATTCACCCAATTTTATTCAGCCTTTGGGACTTTATTCATTTAGGTACTTAATCTTCGTGATCAAGATTTACTAGCGGGTTTGAGAGAATTCTTCCCCTGAATTCTACACTTCTCTAAGTCTTATCATACCAATCCCTCGTACGCACCTTTCAAAGTTAGATGCGAAGAGTGACTTTGTGAATAAATCTGCCAGATTTTCACATGACTTAGTATGCAGTACTTTAATCTCGTCCATCTTTTGCAATTCTTGAGCATAGAAGAACTTGAGGTTGATATGCTTTGTGAGATGACTTTTCACATAGCCCGTTTGTACTTATGCAACGCAAGCGGCATTATCTTCATAGATAATTGTGGGGGTTTACACAATATTCATCCCACATGACTGCTGGATGTGGTGAACCATTCGGCGTAGCCAAGCGCATTCACGTGCGGCTTCATACAGCGCTATTATTTCTGAGTGGTTCGTCGAGGTAGCTACAAGGCTTTACTTAGACGATTTTCAGGAAATTGCAGTTCTACCACACAGGAATACATAGCTTGTTTGTGACTTTGCGGTATGCAGGTCAGACAGGTACCCAGCATCTGCATAGCCAATCAAGTTCAGATCTTGATTCTTTCTGTAGAACAATCCAAGGTTCTTATTCCCTTGGAGGTATCAGAAGATGTCCTTTATGCCCTGCCAATGCCTTTTGGTAGGCTCTACACTGTACCTTGCCAACAGGTTCACGGCAAATGCAATGTCCGGTCTAGTACAGTTGGCTAAGTACATGAGTGCTCCAACTGCACTCAAGTATAGGAATTCCGGTTCCAGAACTTCCTCCCCCTCTTCCCTAGGTCGGAAAGGATCTTTTTCTTGCTGTAAAGATCTTCCGATCATCGGTACTTTTGATGGAAATGCTTTCTCAAAGCCAAACCTCCTAACACCTTCTGGGTATAGGTTGACTGGTGTACCAAGATTCCTTCAGGGACATACTCAAGTTGCAGACCTAGGCAAAATTTGGTCTTGTCTAAATCTTTCATTTCAAACTGTGACTCTAAGTAGGAGTTTGCTTCTTTTATATCTTCTACTGTCCCGATGATATTCAGATCATCTACATATACTGAGATTATACAAAAACTATTATGGGATTGCCGTATAAATACACAAGGATAGTCTTCATTGTTCGTGTAGCCTTTCTTGCAGAGAAAGTCGCTTAAGCGATTATACCACATTCTGCCAGATTGCTTCAGTCCATACATGGACTTGTTTGTAGTCTTCCTTTCGAGTTGCGACCTGTTAAATGGTAGACTAACCATCCCATATTTTCATTGTTTCATTCATAAGAATTTTTCATCGCTTGTTCATACGGTGTGCCCATTCTTTCAACGTTATGCCAGATGGACCATGTTAGCTCAGATGAGTTCATTCATGTGCCCATTATTTTCTGCTTGTAGGTTATGAAAGTCAAAAGTTGTTGACTAATTTTTATAGTTCTCTCCCGTTGATGGACTGATAAGAGAATTATATCATACCAGGGTTCGTAAAACTTGTGGGAATGGGCCGGTTCCAATCAAACCGGCCGCATGCAGTATATCAAAATTTGGATTTTGGGCCGCATGCAGTATTTCGGGTGAATTCCAATTGTCTAGCTAATTATTTTTGTGCAAATTATGGTACTTGCATCTCAAACTGGCCGCATGCAGTATATCAAGAATTTGGCCGGGCTTAGCACCGTACTAGCAATTTGTGTGATCCGATTTACGATTTTCGCCAATTCCAACTAATTGACAGTATTTCGGGTGAATTTCAATTGTCTAGCTACTTATTTTTGTTTGTGCAAATTATGGAACTTGCATCTTAAAATTTGGTGCACTTAACTATTGACGATTCTAATTTTAAAGGGGGTCATGTATGCCAACTGAACTACTGGATATAGAGTCTACTATTGATGATATCCTCATATCCAAGCACTTCGGAACAGTTTTCAACAACAGGAGGGGTTCAAACCTCAAACGTGCTGCTGCGATCTTCTGAGCAACTACTCACCACCGAGAGCTCGCTTGGCTGCGTAAGAGCTGTTAGTGAAATGCCCTAGAGCCAACATGGAGATGTTGTATATATCACATACTATGTTTATGATACATTACTTTGTTCCTTGGAATAGACATCATCATTATTGATCAATGAGTATGTGACTTATTCATGAGACTCTTAAATACTAAGATGTTGCTATTTCTAAATGATCCCTGATCGTATATCATATGAGGAACAAATATGATTCAAAGACAAAGATCAGCATATGTATTGATTGATGATCATGTCTCATGGATCATGGTATGGTGATACCAAATCAATAATATGGACATGTGTTAGTGAACATATGTTGGATAGACCTGCCATGAGACACTGCAGAGATTTCATGTGTCATCAGTTGGTCTCAAGTAGTGTTTATGTAGAGTCCTTAGACTTGAGATCATCATGGTTCCCAACATGAGTAGTAGCTTATTTTGGGACTACTAAACACTACTCCGTGAATCGGGTAGTCATAAAAGTAGTCTTCGGGTTTGCCATGAAACATGTAGTGGGATGTGAATGATCAAGATAGAATTTGCCCTCCTTATGGGAGAGATATCTGGGCCCTCGATGTAATGGATTATGAAAGTGCATGGCCATGCCAAGGTGATTGAGGAGTCAATCACGAGTTTATAATCCATCACGGAATCAAGAGAGTGATTGAGCTATTAAGAGGATGACACAGGTCTCGCCTTGAGCTCAATCTATATCGTGAGGCAAAGGGATTCGTACATGAGAGAACATTACAGTCCAGCCGATATGATCTTTACATATACTTTGGGGTTAATATGTCTTACTAGAGGCCGCTATTAACATGGTAATCGAAAGGCGTTTCCGGTCACGACCAAGTATACGTGAACCTCTGTGGTCGCACGCTTAACGGGTTGGAACACTAATTCGAATATGATTCGGATATGGGCTCAATCGGATAGAGATCCGAATAGACTCCTATTGGGCCTCACCACGAGGCCCACGTGAGGAGGTCTATATATGGAGGCGAGGGGCGGAGGATTCGTCGATTAACATCTAGCAAAACCCTAGCCGCCACCTCCCGAGCCAAACCCTAGCCGCTCACGAGTGCTAGTACACTCGCGATCGGCGCCCACCCGGACGTGTGGATACCGGTGGAGGCGCCGCTCGTTGCGATCTTGATCGGCGTGCGTGGAGAGACGATCTGTTCGGGACGATCGGCTACTTCCACTACTACCTCGACGCGCGAGATTGGATCGGTTTCAATTCTTCTTCACTGCGCTGCTGCGTCTAAGTGGTAACGATCCATGATCCTTCCTTAGCATGATGTTCTTGGATGCGCGGTAGAAAAGTTTTGTTTTCGCTCCGTAGCCTCACGCGTATTCCAATAGTGGTATCGAGCCATCTTGCTTAGTTTGCAATCGGATCGCGCATATATGTTGATATGCGATAGTAGTAGATTGGATCTATTACGTCTAAATAAGGTAGCACGGGTTGATGAGATCAATCGGTCATAAGGGGTTGAAATTGGTATGAGTTGATAGCATCACAAGGCCAAAAGATTAGTTCGTGCTCCTTCTTTGATGTACACGCGACTTGCCCCTACCGGTGGAATCACCATCGGGGCTAATGCGCGCACAATCGATGAGATCGAGTCAACGGATCGAGGTCTTGTGTTGTGGTCTCCTCAAGTATACCGATCGCGATGATCAATATGATTGATCTAATGAAAATTGAGACATTTTGAATGGCTCGGATTTGGGTTGATTTGATCGGCTCGATAAGATTTTCATAGCGATTTCATAGATGCGATCTATGTAATTGTGAGAGTTTTCAGGCGCTGCCTCGAAACCCGCGGCGCTCCCCTCGACCCCGACCGCCGTGTGTATCCCCCCTTGTATAGCGTCTTGGGTTCACATCGTTAGATAGAATGCGATTCTACGTCTAACTTGTTTTTGCAGAGAATGATGTGAATAGTATGGCCCTATAGCTTATTTGAATGTATGAGATGTATGTGATGCATGTAACATTCTGCTCATGGCCTGCGTGTCATGATTATTTCAGCTATTGTTAGCTGTATATATTGTATTTAACGACCTGCGTGTCGACCTTAATGCTTGAATCTATCTTTGTAATCTTCGATTTCTAGCTATTATAGGTAGTAGCCTAGTTTTGAGGTTACAAGCTTTTAAGCATGGTGGCCTAAAGGAGTGATGTGGAGGATGGAGATCGTCTACACCTACTTGGAGATGGATATCACCATTTTTGGGCCATACTACTTCACGATTAAATGTGTTTATCTATGATGTTATCTATCTTATTCTTATGCAATGATATATGTGATATGTTGCTTTGGTAGGATAGAATCCCTCTTAAAATTAGGTGTTAATGCCATTCCATATGTTGCACCAAAAGATAATGATCACCGCATGGTAGGTCTACCAAAGTAGAGTGCCATCGGTTATCATCATCATTTGGGGTAGATGTCGGACATCTACATGCGGAAGCATTTGGTTTACTTAACAAGGTTATCAAAATAGTTTTGGACCTTGGGGCATAGATTGGGGCCAAGGCATACTAATGTCACCCAAAGTAGAGTCACATAGGGATGTGATTAGCAAAGTGTTGCTTACCCATGTCACTAGTTTTCTAGCCGTGATGCCAAAGCTCACTAGGAATTAGTGAAATGAGGATCTTTACCCACTATGTAACTTAGAGGAAGTTTTTGTTGCAAAACTCATAGTGGGAGTCTTTTGCTAAATAGTTTAATAAAAGATGAACATAAACATAGTGCTAAACTTTGCATATTCTTGTGTTGTAGATCATGTCACTAACGCGCATCCAAGACTTTTAATTTGCGATCTGTTCTTGAGAAAGAAAAACTCAATGGAACAAACTTTTTGGATTGGTATCGCAACTTGAGAATTGTTCTCAAGCAAGAGCGCAAGGAGTATGTCCTTGAGTCTCCTTACCCCGAAGACTTGCCTGATAATGCTACTATGGCTACACGGAGAGCTTATGAGAAGCAAACGAATGATTGCCTTGATGTGAGCTGTCTCATGCTTGCCACAATGTCCTCTCGAGCTTGAAGCAATATGAGAACACAGATGCCTACAATATCATTGTGGGGTTACGTGGTATGTTTGAGAACCAAGCAAGGGTGAGAGGTTCAATACTTCAAAGTCCTTATTTGCGTGCGAGGCTTGCGAGAGGGAATCCGTCACTCTCATGTGATTAAGATGATTGGCTACATTGAGAGTCTGGAAAAGCTTGGTTTTCCCCTTAGCCAAGAGTTGGCTACTGATGTGATTCTCCAGTCGCTTCCCCCGAGCTTTGAGCCATTCATAATGAACTTTCACATGAACAACCTGGACAAGACCCTGGCTGAGTTGCATGGGATGCTAAAATCACGAGAAAGCATTAAGAAAAGCAGCAATCATGTGATGATGATGCAGAAAGGCAAGGGCAAGCCCTATGTCAAGAGAATCGCGGTCAAAAGAAAGAAAGCTCCTGATGCGATCGCGAGCAGTTCTAAGGCCAAGAAAGACAAGAAGGGCGATGCTCATCCTGATGCAGATTGTTACTACTGTAAGCAATCAGGACATTGGAAAAGGAACTGCCCAAAGTACTTGGAGGATCTTGAGAAGAAGAAGGGAAGTACGACTTCCACTCCAGGTATAAATGTTATAGAGATCAATCTTGCTACTTCATCAACTGATTCTTGGGTATTTGATACCGGATCGGTTGCTCACATTTGCAAATCGTTGCAGGGGCTAATAAGAAGTAGAAGTTTGAGGAGGAGCGAAGTGGATCTTCGCGTTGGCAATGGAGCAAAAGTTGCTGCGGTAGCTGTTGGCACCATGCCATTGTCTTTACCTTCAGGATTAGTTTTGGAATTGAATAATTGTTATTGTGTTCCATCTCTTTCAAAGAACATTATTTCTGCTTCATGTTTGCAAGCAGAAGGTTATGACTTTAAATCTATGGACAATGGTTGTTCTCTTTATTTCAAAGATATGTTCTATTGTCATACTCCATTGGTGAATGGGTTATACGTTCTTACTCTTGAAGGGTCACCGGTCTATAACATTAATGCAAAGAGGCAACGTCCGAATGATTTGAATCCCACGCTTATTTGGCATCGCCGCTTAGGTCACATAAATGAGAAACGCATGCGAAGCTCCATAGAGATGGTATTCGCACTCATTTGATTTTGAATCATTAGAGACATGCGAATCTTGTTTACTTGGCAAGATGACAAAGGCACCTTTCACCGGTCAAGGTGAACGGGCAAATGACTTATTGGCACTTGTACATACTGATGTATGTGGACCAATGAGCTTAATAACAGAGGTGGTTTTCGTGACTTCATAACTTTTATCGATGACTTTAGTAGATATGGGTATATCTACGATGAAGCATAAGTCCGAATCCTTTGAAAAGTTCAAAGAATTCCAAAATGAAGTGCAAAATCATTTAGGCAAGACAATCAAGTTTCTACGATCGATCGTGGAGGCGAGTATTTGAGCCATGAGTTTGGCAATCATCTAAAGGATTGTGGAATTGTTCCACAATTGACTCCGCCAGGAACACCTCAATGGAATGGGGTATCTGAACGGAGAAATCGCACCTTATTAGATATGGTGCGCTCCATGATGAGCCAAAGTGATATTCCGTTGTCTTTTTGGGGGTACGCTCTTGAAACAGCCGCATTCACACTAAACAGGGTTCCATCAAAATCAGTAGAAAAGACACCATATGAGATGTGGACAGGACAACGTCCTAGCTTGTCTTTTCTTAAGATTTGGGGATGTGAGGCTTATGTAAAACGTTTACAACTGATAAGCTCACTCCTAAATCGATAAATGCTTCTTTATCGGGTATCCTAAGGAAACAAAAGGATATTACTTTTATAATCGAGGAGAAGGCAAAGTGTTTATCGCCCGGCATGGTGTCTTCTTAGAGAAAGAGTTTCTCTCAAGAAGGGATAGTGGGAGCACAGTGCAACTTGAAGAAATTCAAGAAACACCGATAACGTTTCAACTCCTCTGAGAACCACAACAGGATGAACAAAGCGTTGAAGAACTGTTGTGGACACACCAAGACCACGTAGGTCGAAGGTCACGTCGTGCACCGAGAGGTACATGTTCTTGACTTCTCAACAACGGGACATATTGTTGTTAGACAACGATGAGCCTAAGACCTATGAAGAAGCAATGGTGGGACCAGACTCTGAGAAATGGCTTGAAGCCATGAGATCCGAAATTGAATCCATGCACGATAATCAAGTTTGGAACTTGGTTGATCCACTGATGGTGTTAAAACCATTGAATGCAAATGGGTTTTCAAGAAAAGATAGACATAGATGGAAATGTTCACATCTATAAAGCGCGATTGGTGGCCAAAGGTTTCAAACAAATTCAAGGTATTGATTATGATGAAACTTTTCGCCGTCGCAATGCTAAAGTCTATTCGGATCATTCTAGCGATTGCTGCATATTTCGACTATGAAATATGGCAAATGGATGTCAAAACAGCTTTCCTTAATGGAAATCTGAGTGAGGATGTGTACATGACACAGCCCACGTGTTTTGTCGATCCGCAATCGATTGGAAAGATATGCAAGCTCCAAAGATCCATTTATGGATTAAAGCAGCATCTCGGAGTTGGAACATTCGTTTTGATGAAGTAATCAAAGGGTTTGGTTTCATCAAGAACGAAGAAGAGCCTTGTGTTTACAAAAGGCTAGTGGGAGCGCACTCGTATTTACGATCTTATATGTGGATGACATATTACCGATCGGAAATGACATTCCTTTGCTCGAATCTGTTAAGTCTTCATTAAAAATAGTTTCTCTATGAAAGACTTAGGAGAGGCAGCATATATTCTGGGCATCAAGATCTATAGAGATAGATCAAAAGGCTAATTGGATTAAGCCAAGATCGTGACATTGACAAGGTGTTGAAAAGGTTCAATATGCATGATTCCAAGAAAGGTTTTCTACCTATGTCACATGGTATAAATCTTAGCAAGAATCGTGTCCTAGTACACCGATGAGCGGGATAAAATGAATGCGATTCCATATGCTTGGCTATTGGGTCCATTATGTATGCCATGCTTTGTACACGTCCAGATGTTTCGTATGCTTTAAGTGCTACGAGTAGATACCAGTCAGATCCTGGTGAAAGTCACTGGATTGCCGTAAAGAACATCTTGAAGTACTTGAGAAGAACTAAAGATGTGTTCCTTGTCTATGGAGGTGAGGAAGAGCTCGTTGTAAATGGTTACACCGATGCTAGCTTCCAAACTGACAAAGATGATTTTAGATCGCAATCTAGATTTGTGTTCTGCCTGAATGGCGGTGCGGTAAGCTGGAAGAGTTCCAAGCAGCAGACGGTTGCTGATTCTACAACAGAAGCCGAGTACATAGCAACTTCTGAAGCTGCCAAAGAGGCTGTTTGGATCAAGAAATTTATTTCTGAGCTTGGTGTGATGGCTAGTGCCTCCAGCCCAATGGACCTCTACTGTGACAATAGTGGGGCCATTGCGCAAGCCAAAGAGCCTAGATCGCACCAGAAGTCCAAGCACATTCTACGGCGATTTCATCTCATCCGCGAGATAGTGGAGAGAGGCGATGTGAAGATATGCAAAGTACAAACAGATTTGAACATTGCAGATCCGTTGACAAAGCCGCTTCCCCAACCAAAGCATGAGGCTCACACTAGGGCAATGGGTATTAGATACCTACATGGTTGACTCTAGTGCAAGTGGGAGACTGTTAGTGATATGCCCTAGAGGCAACATGGAGATGTTGTATATATCACATACTATGTTTATGATACATTACTTTGTTCCTTGGAATAGACATCATCATTATTGATCAATGAGTATGTGACTTATTCATGAGACTCTTAAATACTAAGATGTTGCTATTTCTAAATGATCCCTGATCGTATATCATATGAGGAACAAATATGATTCAAAGACAAAGATCAGCATATGTATTGATTGATGATCATGTCTCATGGATCATGGTATGGTGATACCAAATCAATAATATGGACATGTGTTAGTGAACATATGTTGGATAGACTGCCATGAGACACTGCAGAGATTTCATGTGTCATCGTTGGTCTCAAGTAGTGTTTATGTAGAGTCCTTAGACTTGAGATCATCATGGTTCCCAACATGAGTAGTAGCTTATTTTGGGACTACTAAACACTACTCCGTGAATCGGGTAGTCATAAAAGTAGTCTTCGGGTTTGCCATGAAACATGTAGTGGGATGTGAATGATCAAGATAGAATTTGCCCCTCCTTATGGGAGAGATATCTGGGCCTCGATGTAATGGATTATGAAAGTGCATGGCCATGCCAAGGTGATTGAGGAGTCAATCACGAGTTTATAATCCATCACGGAATCGAGAGAGTGATTGAGCTATTAAGAGGATGACACAGTCTCGCCTTGAGCTCAATCTATATCGTGAGGCAAAGGGATTCGTACATGAGAGAACATTACAGTCCATGATATGATCTTTACATATACTTTGGGGTTAATATGTCTTACTAGAGGCCGCTATTAACATGGTAATCGAAAGGCGTTTCCGGTCACGACCAAGTATACGTGAACCTCTGTGGTCGCACGCTTAACGGGTTGGAACACTAATTCGAATATGGGCTCAATTCGGATAGAGATCCGAATAGACTCCTATTGGGCCTCGGTCCACGAGGCCCACGTGAGGAGGTCTATATATGGAGGCGAGGGGCGGAGGATTCGCCCCGATTAACATCTAGCAAAACCCTAGCCGCCACCTCCCGAGCCAAACCCTAGCGCTCACGAGTGCTAGTACACTCGCGATCGGCGCCCACCCGGACGTGTGGATACCGGTGGAGGCGCTGCTCGTTGCAGTGCTGATCGGCGTGCGTGGAGGAGACGATCTGTTCGGGACGATCGGCTACTTCCACTACTACCTCGACGCACGAGATTGGATCGGTTTCCAATTCTTCTTCACATTGCGCTGCTGGCGTCTAAGTGGTAACGATCCATGATCCTTCCTTAGCATGATGTTCTTGGGTGCGCGGTAGAAAAGTTTTGTTTTCTGCTTCCGTAGCCTACGCGTATTCCAATAAGAGCTCCGGACCTATGTGCGGTTTCTCGTCTTTGCAGTGACTTCATTGTGATAATTTGCAGGATACTTTATCCGTTCAAGTTTATAAGATATATATTTTTAATGATTTTATTGATAAATATATAATGTATTTTAAATTCTAATATATAATAAGTATGTTGTCCGCTCTATTCCCTTAATAAATACTCAACATTACTTTGTATTATCTACATACATACATGTATTGAATATAATAGTTACCTATAATGGTTAGGGCTAGTTTTGTCATTTGTAATCTCTCTTTGATCCATCTGTAAAATAAAATACCCTCTATATTTTTGGACGGAGTCCAACTTCAGCATACAAGTTACAAGCAGAAATTGAGAGGAGGAATGGAGAATGAGAGTAGAGACTGGGAAGGGGAAGAACTGAGACTGGGAAGAAGATTAAGAAGAATCAGAGGGTCCAAAGGAAGAAGAGGTTGGGGACGAAGAAGCAGCCAATTCTCAATTGTTCGCAGCCCAGGGCCCATGATGCTGGAGATAATATTTTCATTGTCCAATGCACAGGAGGTAATCATTGTTGAAGTAGCATCATTAACTCTGTATCACCAGTTTTAATTACAGTGTCTTATGTATACAGATACTTCACACTTTTCTTTTAGCTAGAGCGTCGGCGCTGGATGGATTCTCTTCCGAGCCATCAAAGTTACTTGAGCAGGACGGCGATCCCATCTTTGTTCTTTAGCTCAAACCCCAAGTAAAGAACCACGCATGCTTTAGTAAAAGCACCCCAAAGCCCAAACACAAGCCAATGGAAAAAAGCTGATCAGTACGACCATACGCAAGAGCTCATTGCAAATCGGCAACTAGCTAGCATTATTGACAACTGCTCTCCTAGCATCCTTCTGGCACTCCTAAACTCTAGCATAAAATTAGTATCTCTAAAAACACAGGGTTAACCTTTAACTCCATCTCTATTTATAGTCTAGGGCCCAAAACCTAGGCTTATCTTAAAGCCACGAATTCTAATCCAATTCTAACAAATAAGGCACTCGAAACCCATCCTAAAACGAGTTTTCCAAAATTTCAACTTTTCCAACTCATCACGTGTCGAAGCCTCTAGAACCGCACCTCCTGTATCTTTGTCACGCATTATCGACCTTTGATCTTCATGTGCCCAACTTGAGCCCGACCATCTCGCGACATGCTCAACCGCCTGAACCTTGGATCTCCACATCCTAGTCCCGGTCCACCTCGTCATCGATCACGATCGCCTCTATACTCAACTTGCACATGCAAAGACCAAAGAACGGTTTTTCGATACAAGTTCTTCCTAACTTGACTGACATCAATACACACATACGCGACACTCCTTCATAAATAACATTGTCAATTATTCAGTATCTACATTGTCAATTATTCATCACTAAAAATACTAGACCTAGTCACAAGATCTAATAAACTGGGAAGAAGAATCAGAGGGTCCAAAGGAAGAAGAAGAAGTTAGGGAGTCGAGCCAGAGGAAGAAGCAAACCAATTCTCAATTGTTGGCTCCCCTCCCGTGCTACATTTCGCTACATTTCTTTCTTTTATGTACTACACGACCAAGTCCATAGCCCACGGCCCATGATGCTGCCTGCCCCATGCACAGGAGAATCATTCTTGAAGGCTATATTGTTTTTGTCTTTTGGCTTTTTGATTTTTTTTAATTAAAATAAATAGAATAATTTTTTAAAGAATATTTTTTAAATGGTTTTTTAAGCCTAAAACTGTGTGTATCGTTCGTATCGGTGTCTCCAACATCAGTCTCCGTCTTGAAAAACACAAACAATAAAAGCCATCAGCCACAGTCAAAACCCATCGATCACACAGTCCAAAAGAATATAACCAAAGTTGCGTCATTAACTCTGTATTACCAGTTTTAATTACAGTGTCTTATGTATACAGATACTTCACACTTTTCTTTTAGCTAGAGCGTTAGAGCGTCGGCGCTGGATGGATTCTCTTCCGAGCCATAAAGTCACTTGAGCAGGACGGCGATCCCATCTTCGTTCTTTAGCTCCAACCCCAAGCAAAGAACCACGCATGCTTTAGTAAAAGCACCCCAAAGCCCAAACACAAGCCAATGGAAAAAAGCTAACGAGTAAGACCATACGCAAGAGCTCATTGCAAATCTGCAACTAGCTAGCATCATTGTCAGCTCCTCTCCTAGCTATTTCCATTCTTCCTCCTTCACCTGACAACACCAATATTCCTGTTGTCTTATCAGCACAGAATACGTAGCTGCCAATTAAGGTACTGAGACTCTTCTTGCCCATGTTAATTGTTTACAAGTTGATTTTCAAACTAGTAAGTACATGAACTAACAATGTCGATGCACATACGTAACTGATACGCTCTTGTAGCTGCTAGCAGCTGGAGATCCATCTGGGTTAGATTTCTGGAACTTCTTGTGTTTGCTGGGCCTTCGTAGAGAAATTCGCCATGCCAGAACAGGTATTGTTTCTATGCACATATGCATCCTAGTTTCACGAAGCAGAGTAGTATTCTCGTTAGTGAGTTTTTTTTTTTGTTGTAGTATATGTACTCACCACTCTTCTTTAAAGCAGAGTAGTATTCTTGTTAGTTTTTTGTTGTTGTAGTAGTAGTATATGTATTTAGATAGTGAACACAGCCAAACATCGTGGACTACGGGACTATATATTTTGATTTCGAAATTGTGAACCTCATTTACTCGGTTATGCAAGTTAACACAATTACTCACGAGCAGGCATGAATGCTCAATTTAGTGTTCCTGGTCAAAACATAACAATTTAGTTGCATGACTAGGGCCATTAATTCCACCCTTTATTCCACCGATCACTTGTAGCTCTGCCTGCACTTTTTGGATGAAAACTGCTACACACGTGAAGTGGCCTCAACTAACTGGCATCAATTAATGCAGCGGATTTCTGTGGAGACCATCGAGCAAGCGGTAGAGCGGATAACCCCTTACCTAGAGGATACGAGCAGTGGAGCGCACAAGGCCATCTACTTCGACGGATGGTCTGGGCTGGCTGCTTCTGCGGTGCTTAGAGCCATAGCCGAGGACCCTCCGCCGTCTCTGAGAAAGAAATTTGATAGGATCATCCACGTCGACTGCTCGAGGTGGAAAAGCCGACGAGCACTCCAGAGGGCAATCGCAGAGGAACTGAAGGTTCCTCAGCGGGCCATGGCTATTCTTGATCGGCAAGACGAGGAGGATGATTTCAGCGGGGTAGATGAAGGCTCTAGAGAAGAGATGCAAGACGTCACAAGAGAGATCTATCAAACCATTAGGGTCCTCAATTGCTTGGTGTTTTTTCACAACGGAAGTGACTACACAGTTGACATAACCAATTTTGGCTTTCCTCGATATGATTGGTTTAGTATTAATGATAATATAGTGCTGTGGACCTTCACGGGGAGGCTTCGGCTCAACCCAGAAATCAAAGAAAAAGTGGATAAATCACATCTGTATCTCTATAATACATATAGTGCTCTCGGGTGGGAGTATTTGCTACAAGAAGAGGCTAGAGAAATTGCTCGGTACACAGGTAAGCGTAGCGTCACCCCTGAAATAGCTACAGAGTGTTGCTCGTATATGTTGTCATTAAATTCTCGGGGTGGCAGCATCGTGGACTACAACTGGGCTATCCATGCCTCCAGCTATTGGGTTTGCGATGGGATTATTGTACAAGGAGGCCAGGACAACGAAGAAGCATGGGATGTTGGTACTGCTCTGCATCAAGAGTTGCGATTGGAGGACTACTCATCTAGTACATTGCCCTCGTTTGGTCATGAATTGGGCACTCCTCGAAACCGATGGATTTTCGTCACCGACTCCGTGACTATACCTCTAGAGTCAACATCATTTTTCCTTGCACCCGAAAGTGGACCTGATCATCCATTAGCCACATTACCAAATGACATGTTCCACCAATCAGATAGACTTCGGGTTCTAAAACTATGCCGTTGCACCTTCAGCTTTTCTTCACCTCCTTTCCATTGTTGCCGCAGCTTAAGGTTCCTCGGGTTAGATAGCTGCAAGGATGATGAACCACAAGAAGAAGCACCAAAGCAAGGTAGACCAGAAATGGGATTTTTTCAGAGCCTGTGGGTCCTGGACATATACAACACGGATTGGGAATTGGCTTTATTCCCAAAGATGATAGAGCAAATTGCTACAAACATTAGGGAGGTATATATAAAGAACGGAAGGATTTGGCGTAGCAATCTTTCATGGAGACGGCTACGTAACATTCACAAGCTTCGAGTTATTGAACCTACAAGCTCTTGGGAAACAGGGCAAAAGGATGAATTCACCGATATGGAGAGACTAGAGCTTCTCGACCTATCTAGGAACCACACCATGCAAGTTTTGCCGAGCTTGTCAAGGGCAGCTGGCCTCAAGACTCTAATTCTAGATGGTTGTGTTGGGTTGGAACATGTTGGCCCTGAAGGAGTCCCTCAATCACTTGAATCATTCAGCTTAGATGCACAAGCAGGAGGGGATCATAACAAGCAATCTAAAATATCTCGCATTTGCTTGGCTGGTTGTGCAAGATTAGTGAACTTCAAACTGCATGGACCATTGCCAAACCTTAAGGAGTTGGACATTTCAGAATCTGCGGTCAAGACACTTGACCTGAAAGATGAGGTGGTCCATGTCCAGCAAATCCTTCTATTGGGATGTAAGCAGCTTCGTTCAATACTATGGCCAGAAGAGGGAATGCAACAGCTAAGGATGCTATGCGTTGACACTCGAGGAGGAGAAGTGGTTAGGAAATTATCGCCTAGTTCTTTCGTCCGTCAGTTGGGACAAGAATATTGTCATGCATATGTTGCTATTATGGACATGAGGTTTGTTCGGTCCTTGGTGCTAAGAAGTAACGCACAGTTTTGCTGCAAGGCTAATAGATTTAATCTAGTCCTTTGCATATCTGCTACTAGCAAAGAAGATGTACAGAGGTGCAACGAGAAGAAGATGGGCCGTTATAGCACTAGCCAAGTAACCGGGCCGCCTCCACAGAAGTCGTTAATCCCCAAGACTCCTTGCAGCACCTACACCGATGTCCATATTGATGAGATAATTACTGATCATGACGACAGCAATGCACCGCAGTTTCAGCCATCGGACTGCCATGTGGAGATTGGTGAGGGAATCAGCAACAATAATGTGGAGAGTGTACAACTGATCGAGGCTATAATCTTTGTGATGGACAGGGTGGAGTCATTGCATGTGCACGACAATTCTTCCATCACCACTATCATCCCTGAACACATGATGTCCATCGGAGAGGAGGAAATTGGTTGGTATCGTCTCAAGAGGTGCCGTGTCGAGAGATGCCCCAAGCTGGGCACTGTCTTCGCCACTAACTATGATGTCCACCACTGCTTTCTAGAACTAGAGACCTTTTGGGCGGCTGACCTCCTAATGGCCCACTGCATTTGGAGCAAAGGAAGAACGGTGGATGTTAAGGACGCTAGATCCTTTGCGAAGTTGCGGAGCATACACCTGCACTCCTGTCCTAGGCTCACATTTGTCCTCCCACTATCGTCGATTGTCACATTTCCCAGCTTGGAGAGCCTCCACATCGTCTATTGTGGTGACCTCAGGCAGGTCTTCCCCGTGGAGGCAGGGTTTCTACACAGAATAGCTACCGACCATCGAAAAGGTGTACTAGAATTCCCAAATCTGAAGCGCATCTACCTGTATGATCTCCCCAGTCTGCAGCAGATATGTGAGGCCAAGATGTCTGCACCCATGCTCGAGACGATTTGGGTCAGGGGATGCTGGAGCCTCAAGCGCCTCCCGGCCGTCGGTCACCGCCGCCCCACTGTGGACTGCGAGAAGGACTGGTGGGAGAAGCTGGAGTGGGATGGGCTGGAGGCCAAACACGACCCCTCCCTCTTCAAGCCCCGCCACTCGCTATATTACAAGAAGGCCTTGCCCAGAGGCTCCGTTCTCCGGTGAACCAGCAATTTCGTCCTGTATGTATCATATCTGAATTGCAAATAAAACACATACATAAGATGCATAGGAACAAGTTAATCCCTCTGTGTACTAATTTCCTTTACCTGATCATTCTGCTTCCATTACTCATGTGAATTGTTACCATGCATTTGTCCTCAACGATCCATTCTGCTTCCATTACTCATGTGTATTGTTACCTGTGTAGATTTGGTGGCGCAAAGATGACGACGTCTTGCTGCCTTCTACTGTTTGCTTGCCAAGTTGGTGTTTTCTAAAGAATAAACTGGTGTTTGATGCATGATACGTGCCTCCACCAAGCTGATGTGCTTGAAACTATTTTAATTTGTGTGTCTCTCTTCTGAGACTAAGGTATAATCCATTTGGTTTGGATTGTGGTTGTGTGCTTGAAATAAGAGGGTTAGCCATGCCTGTGGACTGTGTTGTGTCTATCAGCCACAGAACAAAATCCCATGATGTGACAGTGTTGCTTGCAAAAGACTCAAGAGTTTGTGTGTGATTGATATAGCAGCATGCTAATGCTGCCTGAAATATATATTGACTCATTTACATGCATTCTTAATTATATCGTTCTACTCATTCTTTAGGTCATTTATTTGTCTATACAAGCTAGTATGAATTGTCTTGTTAGTTACTAGCTGCTCCAGGCTCCAGCAGGGGCATGCTTCTTTTGCACTACCCCAAGTAGAGAAGAATTTTGTGTTCCATTGTAACTTCAATTGAAACATAAGCTTGCAGTAAAACAGCTGTTGCTGGATTACAAATAATTCCATATGCGGTGGCAGCCAGCTATGGAAACAGAGTCGGTTTACAACATCACAAACTGATTCTTTGAGGGATACGTATACAAGTAGAGATAGAAATACATTACAATTTTGATTCTTATCTATACTTCTAACAGCCTCTCTCAATCTGGACATGATTCTTCAACGTTTAGATTGTTCCTGAACTTAGTAAATAACTGAACTTGAAGTGGTTTCGTCAAAACATCTGCTACATGATCCTTTGAGGAAATGAATCTAATGTCCATATCTTTCTGAGCAACCTGTTCTCGCACAAAGTGATAAGTCAATTTCTGTGTTTGGTTCGTCCATGGAATACTGAATTTGCTGTGAGATACACAACACCCAGGTTGTCACACCAAAGATAGGGCATTGTCAGCGAAACTCCCAATTCTCTCAACAATGTTTGTATCCACATTGCCTCGGCTGTTGCATTAGCAACAGATTTAATACTCGTGCTAGATCTTGAAATCGTAGGCTGCTTCTTTGAACTCCAAGAAACAAGGTTTGTGCTGAGGAAAACTCCATAACCACTGGTGCTTCTTCTGTCAACTGAGCTCGCGACCCAATCAGCATCCGTAAAAGCACTCACCAAATTGGATTTTGACTGACGTAGAATCAAACCATGACTCTCAGTCCCCTCCAGATACCTCAATATCCTTTTTACTGCAGTCCAATGCTCTTCTGTTGGTGCTTGGAGGAATTGGCTCAATTTGTTTACACTAAACGCTATGTCAGGATGTGTGAGTGTTGCATATTGCAGTCCCCCACTGCACTCCTATACCGGGTCATCTCCTTATCCGACAACAACTTGCCACTATAGCGCGTCAGCTTGTCAATTGTAGACATTGGTGTGGCTATTGGCTTGGCATGTAACATACCTGTTTTCTTCTGTTAGACCATGTGGCCAAGTTTATGATATTTTAGATGATGAATAATTAACAACATTGGTTTTAATATTAGTAATGATTATGTTGCATGATACGCTCGTGTGAGGTATTGTGCAGATTGACTTGAGTCAAGTCGTGGACTTGTGCTCGTACGCGGTTGCGTGGTTTTTACATGTGTAGGTGTTGCTTGAGGCGGAACATCGTCGATGACGAGACTGAAACTAGGTTCGAGTGGAACTGAGATTTCGGGACTAAGTTCAGGGAGGAACTGAGGTCCTATCGGTCAAGGATGTCATGCGGGATGTTCAGGCTAGAGAACAATGAGTATAGAGATGATGCGTGGAGAAGATACAATGTTCCCGAAGTTACGGTTTTTTTATCGAGATCAGTTTTAGTGGGGATACAATGTTCTGTCTAGAATTTTAAACAAGGTTTAAATAGGTTTTGTGTTTAGAGGGAGTCTTAAAATTTATTTTTAGCTTCCACAATCATTCACCCCCCTCTGATTGCCTATCTTAGTGTGAATCGATCCTACATCTTCAACAAATCCATCACAAATTTCTGCTATGACAGAAGGATGCCATCATTGATCTGCTTTATCTCAATGCCCAGAAAGTAATGAACTAGACCAAGATCTTTTACTGCAAAAGTACTCTTTAGCTCACATTATAGTCTCTCTGTTGCCTGGTTGCACGAACTAATGATGATGATATCATCAACATATATTAGCATATATATAGTGACACCATTTTTGTTGAAGACGAATAGGGACACATCAGCTTTTGATGGAGAGAATCCTAGTTTCAAAAGTTTTGCACTTAATTTGGCAAACCATGCGCACGGTACTTGTTTCAATCCATAGAATGATTTATCTAGTTTACACAAATGATGAGGATGTGCTGAATCTTCATAACCAGGAGGTTGGCTCATATATACTTCTTCATTTAATTCCCTGTGTAAGAAGGCATTCTGTATATCTATCTGCCTCATTCTCCAACCTCAAGACACAGCCAAAGCCAATAGCAACCGAATGGTTGTCTGTTTGATTACTGGATTGAAAGTATCTTCATAGTCAATTAGATAATGTTGTTTGAATCCTTTTGCTACTAACCTAGTTTTGTATCGATCTATGCTTCCATCAGCTTTGTGTTTTATCTTGAACACCCTATTGTAAGAGAACGGGTAGGCTATACTAGCTACAACATTTTATTTTCTACCACGTTCAACCAGAAAACATGCGCGTAAGGGAGTCATGGATAGTTACCACTATTTGCACTTCGCAGCGGAAGAAGAGTTGGAGCAGCCCGGTCCAACGTAGATGCGCGTCGATGAAGAAGAAACGGTCGATCGTTTCACGAACTGAACGTCTCCTCCTCGCGTCCTAGCAATAGCCTTGCGCCTCTCGCCGATCAGCACAGCAGCAACCGCAGCGGCGCCTCCACGGAGTCCACACGTTCGGGATGGAATGCCATGCGCTGGTGTGCTAGCACCGCGCGCCCGGCTAGGGTTTCGGGATACGGCCAAGGGGAAGTGGCGGCTAGGGTTTTCAGGATAGTCGTGTATCCCCTGCAGCCCCACCTCCACATATTTATAGAGCATGCTAATGGGCTTCCACGTTGTAGGCCCATTAGAACCCTAATCCCATATGGATCAATATCCCTTTTAGCCTAAATTCCGAATTGTTTATGATTGCCTCTTGGGCACATCACTAACACCTATAACATTCAGCTCAAATCTTGGTGGTACCAAGTGCCAGGTTTTGTTTTTCTGTAGTGCTTCAAATTAAGCTATGTCCAACATAGGGGCAGTAACAATTTTGATCAGAAATCATTCGGGATATAATTTGATTTCATATGAAAATGGCATTACAATTGCAAGATTTTTAAGAATGCTAGGAAGAAGGGTTGTTCAATTCATGACCTCAACAAATACTAGGCACGTGCTTTGATGTGTTTGTGTTGGTGCATATTTGGAGCGTTGTTTGAAAATTAGTGAAGTGTAGTTCTCCAAGAAACCAATCACACCTGCATAAGAATTTATGACTAACCCGAAAATGCTTAAGGAGAAGAACTCCATTGCAAAGGTACTAACATAGACCATACAGAAAATTCGCATTATATGTGTTGATGAGATCTATTATGGAATATTGTAAAATTGGTGATGTTTATGTGTGTATGCAGATCTATAGAGTTGAACCTGCAGAAGCAAATGTTCTAAATGGTGGTAAGCCAGGTAAGGTGTAGCTTTCTGTAAAATATGTTCTATTTCATACTAGATATCCTATTCATTTGTATAAATACGTTCTACATGGACCTACCTAATTGCAGGCCCTCACCTCATTCACTGGAAACGGCGTCGTGTTTAAGCCGGATATTTTGGACATGGATGTAATGGAAAAGGTTCCTGACGTACTGATGAATTAATTTCAAGTGTTTTTATCGAATATTATGCAAGGGAAAACTAACTAAAACTGGCATATGATAGGTGAAAGGTGAGGATGCTGTTAAGATGTCTCGAGAGTTGGCACTGAAGGATATTGAGATATGCATGCAAGAACTTAGGCATTAAACTAGCTGGGCCCACTTTTTCATGCAAAGAAAGGGGGCCAAGCAAGAAAACAGAGGGGAGAACAGAGCTCATCTGGACAAAACGGGGGTGGGGCATGGCGCACGGTGGGCGGCGGGTGGCACCAGCAAGGGGTAGCCAAGGTGGCACCGGCGTTAGCCAAAATGGGACCCTAGGTAGATGTGGAGACCATGAGAGGTGTGGCTCCGGCCGGCAGGCGCCATGGCGGGCCGACGGTGGTGGGGGCAGCCGGGTGTGGGGAGGCCATCAATGGTGGCTGCGGCTGGAGGGAGGAGGGAGGGACTGGGGGGAGCACAAGCACGAGGAAGGTGCGGGCAACTCACCTCGGTGGTCGGAGTAAGAGAAATTTAGGAAGCGTTGTTACACTTTGTCTCGGGCCGCATAATAATAATACCTATATTATAGGAGGGGGGTTCCGGCCCCCTCACCATGGCCACGTGTCGGGACCCCCATGAGCCCCTCAAAAAAATCAAAAATTACGTGTAGGTCCTCAGTTTTTGCGAAAAGATCCTTAGATTTTTGCGAAAAAACCCCTACCCACTTTTTTTACTAGATAACGACCCGCGGTTTCCCGTAATTATGAACAGACCCTTATTCTTACGCAAAGGCCCCTGGTTTTTTTCGGAAAAGCCCCTCCACTCTTTTTTAATTACGAAAAGGCCATCGATTTTTGCGAAAAACCCCCTACATTTTCTTTTTGCTGCGGATTTTTTGCCCTTTTATTTCGGTCTACACGGTGGCTGGCGTGGCGTGTCGCCACGCCTATGTAGCTAGTGTTTATTTATAAGGGGCAGAAATAGCCTCTGCCATGGCATGTACAAGATACGATCAATCCTTGATTAGTTGCCAACTAGAAACATTACAAGCGTATAGAAGACTTCCATCTATACTTGGCCTATTCTATCTATAGGAGATCACGTATGCCACAGAAATACAGATACTATCTTTAACACGGAGTAGCCAGAGAGGGGCCGAGGTGAGTCGGCGGCGACGCGGGATGGCTCCTGTAGAGGGGACACTCAGGCGACGGAGGACTTGAACTAGCGGAGGGGGAGGGTCGAGGGTGCCGTGGTGGTGCTCCATGAAGGAGGAATCAAAGGGGGAAGCCCCGGAGGCGGAGTGGTGGCGGCGGTGGCGCAATTTGGCCCGAGGGGAGAAGAACGGCGTCACGGTGAGCTCCGGCGAGGTAGCCACCAATTGAATGGGGGGGAAGAAGCAATTAGGGAGGTGGGACAAACCATGACACGAGCAAAATTCAGAGGGGTTCACTGAGGTGGCTAGAACGGCGAGGAGGCCATGGCGGCGGCCAGTGCTCAGCGCGGTGGCGTGTAGGACTTCGAGCTTTGCTTGGCGCGAGAGGGGAAGGAGGAGGGATGGGGGAGCAATGGCGATGCTGTTGCGCCACAGTGGGGGGCGGCGGGGCAGCGCACGGTGTGGGCACACCCCTGCCCTGCGCCTCGTACCCCTGCAATTTGATTTGATTGGTTGTCTCATTTTGCAGTTTGAGAAGTACACTGGCACTTACTAGTTTGTGATAGTTGATAAGAGAATGTGAGAAAAAATGTTTGGTCTTAAGTTACCTTCTAATAGTTGGCATGCTAATTTTGTCACAACATCTGTCATTTATGCATATGCTAACACGGGCACCTTACTAGTTGAGGTGGTCCATGTCCCAAGTCTCGAGCAAATCATTCTATTGGGATGTGAGCAGCTCTGCTCAATACTGTGGCCAGAAAATGGATTGCAGCAGCTAAGGATACTATGCATTGACATTTGTCCTCCCGCTGTCGTGGTACTACACCTTGAGTAGCTTGGAGACCCTCCACATCGTCTATTGTGATCTCAGGCAGGTTTTCCCCATGGAGACAGACTTTCTACATAGAATAACTAGGGTCATCAAAAAGGTGTACTGGAATTCCCAAATCTGAAGCGCATCTACCTGCATGATCTCCCCAGTTTGCAGCAGGTATGTGAGGCCAAGATGTCAGCACCCATGCTCGAGAAGATCTGGGTCAGGGGATGCTGGGGCCTCTTGGCCATCGGTCGCCGTCGTCGAGTTAGCCGCCCTGCTGTGGACTGCGAGAAGGACTGGTAGGAGAAGCTGGATTGGGATGGGCTGGAGGACAGCCACGATCCCTCCCGCTTCAACCCGCGCCACTCGCCGTATTACAAGAAGCCTCTGCCCAGAGTCACCGTTCTCCGGTGAATCGACCTGACTGTTCAGGTATACATGCATACACATGCTCTCCCTTCTTTTTCTTTTTTCTTTTTGTTTCATGCATGTATCATATACAACAACATCTACAGATCCTGTGCATCTGAATTGCAATCTGTACGTGCTATCTGAATTCCAAATAAAACACATACATAAGATGCATAGGAACAGGTTAAGCCCTCCGTGTACCTAAGATGCTTCCATTAATCACGTGTATTGTTACCTGTGTAGATTTGGTGGTGGAAAGACGACGACGTCTTCTGCCTTCTACTACTGCCATTGCTACAACGGTTCAACTATTTGCTTGCCAACTTGGTGTGTTTTCTAAAGAATAAACTGGTGTTTGATGCTGCTTGCATCCACAAAGCTGGTGTGTTTGATACTATGTTAATTTGCGTCTCTCCTATGAGACTAACGTAATATCTATTTGCTTTGGTTTGTGGTTATGTGTGCTTGAAATAAGGCCCCGATCAAAATGGAGATTAAAACACTGTTTAGCGATTAAAACACTGTAGCAGTGATTAAAATACTGTAGCACTTTTGTCACGTAGTGAATTTTTTTTTGTTTTTTGGTTTTTTTGCGTTCCGTTTTTTTCTCATATTCCTTTGCATTGTCCGCACTAGACTAGTGAGCCGTTTTTATTTTTACATTTTTTTAAATTCAATTATGCCTAACATGCCACTCACCTCTGAAAAATCAGCCACTATGTGTTTTTTCAAGAAAAGTCAAAAGCCATCGCTATTCGATCACCCCTAAGAGGGTTAGGCGTGCTGTGTTGTGTATCTATCGGTCCGAACGTAACCCCATGGCGTGAGAGTGTTGCTTGCAAAAGACTCAAGATTGAGTTTGTGTGTGATTGATACAGAAGCATGGTAATGCTGCCTGAAAATATATTTGATTGATCACATGTATTATTAATTATCTCGTTATACTCGTTCTTCAGGTCATTTATTCGCCTATACCAGCTAGTACGAGTTGTATTGTTAGTTTGCAACTGCTCCAGCTTTGATTACATGCTATGCCATCATGTCTGTGTGAGCGTAGTTTCATGTATTTTTATCCATTTATCCATGTTCAATTCTGCTTATATACACCAGAATAGTGTTTGGTTCCATCTCTTGGTTTAAAAAAATGGTTCTCTCTGTCCATTTAACTGGCTCAAAATTTGTTCAGTTAATGCGCGATGTATTTTGGTCGATACATATATCCTAGATGCTTTGTATTAGTTGTGAGTTGTGACTTCAATGTATAGGTGTCCATTCTTTCTGTCACTAGGCACTGCTCTGAGAAAAGATCCACGGGCACTAATTTTGACAAATAGATAGAACTCATAGAAGTTGACTCCCAACTCAACTATCAACTTATTGAGGCGGCACGGGAAGAGAAGGGCTCAGCTCACAAGTGTTCCATGTAGATGTGTTGAATTCACTTATTCACATTATATGCTTAGGGCCTATTCTTTTTTTACTGCGGCTGATGGCTTTTTGACAGTTTGCGACAGAGATTGCGGAAAGAGAGATACTCGCTTATGATTTTTAATGGTATAGATATTAGGTTTTTAACATGTACTACAATTAACTTGTAGACTTGTAACAGCCCAGCTGTTTATTTTAAAAAAATATTTAATTTAATTTAAAATAAAACATTTACTTTTGGTTGCTTAAGTTTTCAAAATTTATTTGCCTGATTTTCTGCTTTTTTAAAAAAGGGTTTTTCTGCAGAAAAGTAATATAATAAAAATTTAAAGGATATTTTCAAATTCTGTAAAAAAAACTAATTCAAATTAATTATTTGAACTCAGTTGGGTTTTAGTTGGACTTTTTGAGAATTGTGTGGTTTTAAAATTTTCATTTCAAACTTAAATAGTATTTTATCATGAAAGCTAAATACCAAAATAAGTTATAAATATTGTCCCTGAGTCATTTTTCAATTATAATAATTTTTCAGAATTTTCTAGAAATTAAAAACTCCATTTCTAAAGTTAATTTGTATTTTACAAGAAAAATAAATACTATTATAAGTTAAAAATATTTTTATTAAATCTAGAACAGTTCCAGAAGACTCTCTGAATTTTTCTGGAATTTTTAAAGTTTATTTGGTATTTTTCTGAGTATTTTAAAGCCTCTTAGCATTTCTGAAAATAAAAAAGGAAATTTAAATCCTAAAACCCCCTCGGGCTGACACTTGGCGCCACCAGATCAAATCCTCACCCCGCCGATCTAATCCCCAGCATCCATAATCACTTAAACCTCTTCCCTGCCTTCCTCCTCTCTCCGGTCGACACGTGTCGAGCATCGGGCCGACTCGCCATCGCCGATCTAATCCCCGCCGCTCGTCCCCACTTACCCAGTCGCCCGCCTCCTCTTTTCCTCGGGCTGACAAGTGTCACAACCTGAACCATGCGTCGTTACCGGATTGAATCCCCGCCGCCCGCAGCGACTTAACCCTTCGCCCCTCTCTTGAACGGCCCCGATCTAAACTCACTTTTGTCGGATCACATCTCACCCATCCCTAGTCACTTACCGCTTCACTCCAAATCAAACGGCCCATTCTCTTCCCCTTTGCCACGTGTCATCGATCCGAACCACCGCCTCCCGCTTACCTTTCTTTCTCTCTCGCCGACAGGTGGGACCCACCTGTCGGGTTCGTCTTCCCCGCCCGTTTCTTCCTCCCCAAGCTGCCGCTGCCACCATTAATGGCCATAACCGAAGCTTTGAATTTTCGGTTTCTTCCGCCATTCCCGCCCGTGCAATTGCGCATTCACTTCCTCATTTTCCACCGCCCCCAAACTGACTAGTTGCCACTGCGTTACCTCGCCGAATGGTTCAATTGAATGTGGAAACGCTTTTAAACCGGTGAGGAATTACACGGCCATTACTCCTCCTCCCCCTCTATATAAAGCTCCTCCACCATCCTTACGATCGCACTCACATTTCCCCTCACCCAATTGCCCCTTGTTCTGTTTCCATCACCGTCGCACTGTGCGGCGTGCCCCTTTTGTTGTCGGCAGGCTCCGGCGAGCAATTGCTGGCGCCTCGGGCCTCCCCGTGCCACACCGCCGCGACCCACAGCTCCGCCGAGTCCCCACGCACCTCCTCCAACTCCCTTCTGAGCGGGAGAGTCAATGGAGCACCCCTACCGTCGACGACCCTTCTCGACTGCCGCCCCTCACCGCCGACAAGCTACTCCGGCCACTCTCAGGCCCCGCAGATGGTACCATCTTGTTCTCCGCTTCCCCCTCTACCTTGCAGTGCCCTCGGCTCGCGTCGCCGACCGCCAGAGCGCCGGTGACCCTCGGGTCCCGCGCCTCCTTCCCGGGCGGTCGTGCCACGTCGGCCGTAGATGCCACGTGGCAGCCACGTGCACGCCACGTGTGCCTCAGCCCGCCACGTCGACGCCACCTCGCCTCCCCATGTGCGTGCCACCTCAGCGTCACTTCGGTCCATGGACCCAGTTCACCGCAGGCCGGGCCCACATGTCAGTCTCGATTTTGAATTTTAAAATCTCCGGCTGACGTCATGCTGACATCATAAACCCAATTTTTTGTTTAAAAATATTTCGGTCGAAATTGTTATTATGCTAACATCATAATTCCTTTTCCAGTATAAACATAATTCCAGACAATAGTCTTTTTCTTTTTCTTTGTATTTAATCTTCCGAGACTCATAACTTCTTTATTTTAACTCCGATTTGACCCGTTCAAATTTCTAAAATTTTCTAAAAACATGAAATTTCCATTTCTATACTTCTTTTAAATTTTTGAATTTTATTTTATTTTTGTTTTCAATATTATTTGGTAATCCCAAGATTTAAATTTTAAATTATAATTCCGAGTTCATTCTTAACCTTAGTTCCTTTCCAAATTTTCAGTTCACATCCAAAATTCAAATTCAAATCTTATAAAAATTCAAAATCTCCATAAAAACTTTTGTTCTATTTTTTTTGTCTGTTTTGTTTGTTTTTTTCTGAGTCCAAATATTATTCTAGCATTTCTCTGTTTCAAAAATAAAAATATTTTATAAAGAAAAATATGGAAATTTTAGTTGGAATGTTTTTAATAAAATAGCTTTAGAAACTTCTATACATTTTTCTAAGGTTTGTAAGCTTTATTTGTAATTTATTGTATAATTTTAAAGCTAGAAAAGAAAAATATTTTTAAAAATTAAATTAAACGTCAAATAATTTTAAAATTATTTTTTAATCTTTTTAGGTTCCAAGGATCTTTAGAAAATTTTCTTAAAAATTTCCTGAATTTTCTTCTCCTTTTCGTTTTTTTCTTTCCTCTCTTTTCTCTCATCTGCCTATTCTCTTCTTCCTCCAACAGCCACGTCTAGTGAATGTTTCCTGCGCGCAAGGGCTGCCATTGAAGCCTCCTTCAAGCTTCCATAACTCATGTTTTACTCAATGGTTTTTAGCAAAATAAAGTGCTTTCACTTCCTCTCATTAAGCTCTTTCATTTCCCACCGTTTTCCCTCTCATTCATGAGCCGTTTCGCGAGAAATTAAACCATGCCATTCAAAGATATGGTCCTTTGATGTTCCTCCTCAGACCTCCTCAACCCCTATAAAAGGAAGTACCGTGAGCCCCTCCTCATCCTCACTCAACTCCGAAAATCTCAAGTCCAAACTCCCTCCCTCTTGGCCGCAATCGAAGTTTTATTTTTGTGTTCCAAGCGTCGTTCTTCGGCCTTTTGCACCTCGTCCAGTGGAGCCCCGCCGTGTTTGATCACACAGTTGGCTTCGCCTTGTCGCGTTCTACGCAGTGCTCACCTCGCCTTCACCGGAACTTCACTGAGCACCGTCGCCACCGTGGGCCAAATCAGGTCCCCATTCCTCGTGTCGCCACCGGTCGACCGTGCATGCCCGACCAAAACCAAGGTGAGCATCACGTTCCCCACACTCTCCTCTTTGATTCGCCATAAGTCTCGCATGTTAACTCCTCTCCGTTTACCCAGAACGCCGATCTCCACCGCATTTCGCTAGTCCGTTGGCTGAGCCGTCTGCGGCGTTGAGTTTGTCTCGACGCGTTCTACGCCATGCTCCTTTTCGTTTGTCCAAAAATCTTTTCCAAATTTTCGCATCTCACACCTTGCCATGCCCGCAAATGGCACTGCGCGTCCCCGTCTGTCCGGGAATGCTTTCAACAATCCGTTCACGTCAAAACATGGCAAACCATCCCAGGAGGCTACGTTTCAAACGGTTTTGGATTCGCCTCACCGAGCAAAAAGATATTGAGTTTTTCGTGTTTCGGTACCGATGCCGTTCAAATGACGATTGTGTCGCCTCCGGTGAGTTTTCGGCTTAGCCGATATTTTTTCTAGCCTTGCCTCACCGCGTTCTGGGCCGTGCTCACCTTACTTCTTCATGTTCTTTGCCCGAAAATTATTCTTATCTTCAACCCTATGTCATTATCGCTGTCCACATCGTCACTGTGCCCCGTTTGACGTGCCGTCACTTCCTGCATGTGCCTCGGGTCCTTAGCAATCCATTTTGCTAGTTGGCTTCACCTCCCGTGCTTTTTCACGCCGGTGCCATGACCAAAATCAATGAAAGGGCTGCTGCCTTTTACTGTTCACATAGGAATATTCTAATTTTTCAATCGCTCGTTCTTCTCCGTCCGAACTCCGAATCTGGTGATTCAAATTTCTAAATTCATATAAATTCATATTCTATTTTTTAGTATATATTTTATAATTTTTGGATTTTATTTGGAATTTATTTGAGTTGTTTGTTCTGACTTTTTGCGTGTAGACTACGACTATTCCGGAAAGTATAACTTCAACGAACCTTAGCAAACTTCGAAGCAAGGCAAGTTACACCTTTGATCATGTTGTACTCAGTAATTTAAATTATTTATATTGTTTTTAAAATTATTATTTATGTGTACTTTTATTCAATCTAGTTTAAATTTAATTTAAATTCTAGTTATACCCAAATCCTTTGTGTATGGCTAAGTTTGATATTGAACTTCTTTACACCTTGTCACCATAAAGAAAAATCTTGTTAGTACAATAGTATTGACTAGAACTTTTAAAGAATTGCTTAGCCATGCTTAGAATGATTTAAGTTAAAATATTTATTTCACTTAAAAATGATGATCTTCGAAAGTCTATTCTTGACTTCGGTGAGGCGAGAAGGTATATGAATATTTCAAAGGAAAATATAAAACTTGGTTTTGACCTAGGCTAATGGTTAGGTGGTGGGTGTTGGCATGCATTGTTGTTCGGTAACACAATGTTGATTGTCAAGCACAAGAGGTATGTGGTTTAAATCTAAGTCCAGTTAAGGACCGGTCTGTGAACTACTATTGCAAAGTCACACCATACTACCACAAGTCTAGTATGGGACAGACCTGGCTAAATAATTTATGAAGTTCCAAACATAGTTTTGCTATAGGCTGAATATGAGCGTGGCATGGGCCGCGAGAAGTCTCACATGGTACAAGAGGGGACTCCAACTTGTGGATTCAAGTTGTGGTGAAACCTTAGTGGCAGCGTAACTATTTTGGCTACGGAACATTGTAATAGCCTTGTCATGATATTCTCGCCGCACACCAAAGGAAGTGTGTTTATCCAGTGGCAATATGGGATGATCATGTTTTGTGGGTAAAGCTGTACAACCTCTGTAGAGTGTATAATCTATCCTAGATAGCCGTACCCACGGTTACGGGCAAGCTGAGGAAAGTTTTTCATGAATTAGACTTTGGTTTTTAAAATGATTTCTGAAAAGGCCTATGGATGAATGGAATCCATAGGAAATGAAAAAGCATTTGGATGGATGGAATCCGTGTGAGATCTTTTGGAAAAGATGGACCAGGTGGGATCCTTGTGAATAGGTTAGTATTTGGTCAGAGCCTGTCAGCCTGCACTAACGATATTATTTGGTTAAATTACTCTTTCTATCTATTGTATCAAATTCAGCTTTTGAATCTATTTACTGTATTTACCTCAATTCTGTTTTTACGCACAAATAACCTACTATGCCTTCCATTGTCAACTCTTATGCATGCATGAACTCTGTTAAACCTCCTGGTGTAACTTGTGGAGTACTTTATGTACTCATGTTGCTTCATTCACTATTTTTAGAGGACTTCATCAACTTCGGTGAGAATAACGACGAGTAGACCATATCTTACAGTCATTCGCCTATAGGCAGGCAGGATGGGTTGCTGCTTAATGATCTTTTTTTCGCTGCTTATATTTAATTTTGGTGTATGAACCATTGGTGTAAACTTTGGCCATCAGGCCCATATTTAGTTAATGAATAAATGTCATTGTGCATGATATGAATCTTTGTTATTCATTGTGTGCACTAGCTTGATCCTGGACTAGTGCGATTTACACAGAAGATCCTGGAGTCATTGCTCTGGGATCGATAAGACTCTGTCTTAAAAAAATACTCCATTTAAAAGTTAAGTACTGTAGCAGAAGCCAAAAACCAAAAACCAAAAGCTGAAAAGAACAGGGCCGCTAATGCATCATATCCTATTGACATCATGTTGAAAAATGAATACATCATATCCTCTTTTTTGAATTTTTGCAAGTCTGCAGCATCGCTTTGTCCTGCTAATGCATTCCCTTGCATTAGTTTGGGATGAACCTGCCGCTAGTTACTGCTGAATTGTATTTGTTCATGCATGGGTTGAGGCATTGAGCAATATAACGCACCCTTCTTTAGTTACTGCTATTCTTTTCCGGTTGCGTGTCTGTCTTATATCCTATTGCAAAGACATTTCTGTTCATGCAATTCTAGACCTTATCGTTTGGAATTCCATGATGAATGGTATGTAAAGCTTGATGAATGGATCAAGGTTTGCTAATTGCTAAAAGTAGTTTTGCCAATATGAGACTCTTTGTCTGCTCGTTTTTATTTATGAAAGTAGTAAGTCCAAACTAGCAAGTTACATTGAACTCAACACTGCAATAGGCTGAAAGTCTGTGGCCACCTGCTTCTAGGATAAATTCCCGTAATGTTACAATAGCTCCTGTTTCTGGTTTGTCATAGCATCTGTAACTACTTCAGAGTTCAGAATCATGACTGTAGGTCATGACAACAGCTTAATTGAAGTTTTGTTTTACGTTTAAATGCTTGTATTGTACCATTGGTTCAGGATTTTCTTATTAAAATGCGAGTTTTGAACAAATTTGTATTAAAGTAATAGTTGTTTTTCCCGAAAAAGCAGTGATTCAAGCACACTTCTACTAGCGGCGGTGAAAAAAGAGACACTAAGGATTTACCATTCTATAGAGGGGTCTTTGATTATTTGCCACTATATAGAATATATAATGTCTGTACTACTTTTAAAAAATCAGTTGGTGATTTATACGTTTTATCTATCTTTTTCCTCCCCTCTCAAAAAAATGATTTACTTGTGGGACCAAATGGGACGCACGTACGTGTAACTATTGTCGCCCTCTCCTCTCCTTTCGCCCTCCTCCATTGCTGCTTCCCCTGCCACTGCCCCACGCCATCCCCTTCCTCCTCCCTAAGGTGCCCCCTCCTCGTGTCGCTGCACCGCCCTCGTCTCCTCCCAGCGCGGCTCCCCTCCTTGTCCCCTCCCTTCCCATCGCTGCCTTCTTCCCCCGCTCCCCGTCGCCGTCGCTTCTTGCTCCCTCCTCACATCCCTGGTGTGCTGACATGTGGGCTGGCCACACAAATAGCTCGGGCTTTTGCCCTTGCATCTGCACACACCGCTCCTCCCTCTTCCCCTTCCATCTATGCTGCTGCCACGCTAAGCGCCTCGATCTCCTCCGATCCCTTCCTTCCCCTCACTGGTGAGGTTGCCGCTCAGGTAGGCATCGCATCGATCCCACTCTCCTAATTGTAATTTATGGGGGTGGGTGTGCTTTCTATGTGTTGTTCTAGATTGGGCATTCATGAGGTGCTTACAGTTGCTGCGCAGGGGCTTGGAGAATCTTGATGCTTCTCACCAAGAGAGCCACAGGATCTAGCGGCGAGGAGGCCAAGAGGGCCAAGCTAGGAGATATGGCCGCCGTCGCGGGGGTGGGCGACTGCAAGGGCAGCAATGGGAATCTGAATGGGGTCGTGCTGGAGATTGACAAGGATCTCCACAGTAGGAAGCTCGCCGTGTATGGGAGGGAGACCATGCGGCAGCTCTTCGCTGCCGATGTGCTCCCTTGCCATTCTGGCCAGCCCAGCACTCCCCTTTTAAAAGCGTCCGCGTCACCTCATGTCCATGTGCATCATCTCCTCACCTTCCTAGTGAATCAAAGTCTCATGCCCAGAGCTCATCGTGCCACCCTCATCACCAAAATCTGGCCGACGCCACCTCCCCCACCACCACAGCGACTGTGGTTGTCCTCAGCCCAATTCCTCTAGGGTAGAGCACCTCCTCGCCCTCCCTAAATCCATCCATGGCACCACCCTCAGCTCCCTTTCACCTCAGCTCACCGTCACCGCTGCCCTGCTTGCACCACCCCCGATTGACGTCGCTAGCCTACCTTGGTGTTTCCCTGGTTCCCTCGACCACCCTAGTAAGCTCACAAGGACCCCCTCTAGCTCATGCTCACTTTATCATCTCCTCTCTCCCCTCCGGTGATGTGGCCAAGAGTGTGAATGCTACATTAATTTGTACTTCATCCATGCAATCCAAAATTACAAGGTTTAGTGCTAAATTGAGTAAGGAGAAAGAAGCAATCGGTTATGGGAGAGATAAGAAAATCCTAATTCATGCGGATACTTATGTGATTCCTCCTTTGCATAATGCAAACAAGATAGCAACACATGGAATTAGAGGTATGGCTGGTGAAGAAAGAAAGCTAGTTTGACTCAAGTGGGAGACACAAGAACAATCAAATTTTTGTGCTTGCAGTTCTATGTACAAAGTTCATGAAGCTTTCAATACCAATTCTGAAGTTTTCAATACCAATTCTGAGGTTTCCAATGCACACAAAATACATATTTGGAAAGCTAATGAAGTCTATTTTCCAACGAATCAACGTCACTTGATTTGGAGTATCATACACAAAGATATGGCAACTTCATTCGACGTTGTACAAGCTGTCTGGAGAGACACGCGAGAGATGCCAAACATAATGAGTCTGTACATTCAGGGGTGAAGCCAAGGGGTAGGCTTGGTAAGGCTTCAGCCTACCCTCTCCGGCAGCAAGCCCCCCCGGCGCACACGGCACACCCCACCGCCGATGAGGCCATGGGCAGGAGACCGGCGGCTTGGAAAGGAATACAAAAATGAAAATACCTACTGTCATTTAGAAGCCCACTGGGCGGCTAGGCCTAGCTCATCAGCCCACTGTCCTCTAGAAGCCCAACAAATCCATTACCGGCCTACTAAGACTTCAACTCACAATTCACAAATCCTGCTATACCAGCCTACCAACAATTCACAAATCCTGCTATAACAGCCTACTGACCTATGGAGTGCGGAGAGAGGGCGATCGGGTGAGTAGTCAGCAGAAGGGGGCAAGGCCACCGCTGTGCCAATTGCCGAGGGAGCCAGATCTGATGCCTCACGGTGAGGGCTAGGCTGTCGCCGGTAGATCCGGCCATCCGGGTGCAGGGGAGTCGGTCGGGGCACGGGGGCGGCGAGGGGAGCCGGACCGGGGCGTGGGGGCGGCGAGCCGGTGAGGGGTGGGCTGCGGGCTGTCGCTGGTAGATTCGGGGGCAGGGGAGCCCGCCGAGGCGCGGGGGCGGTGAGAGGTGCATTGCAAGGCAAATGTGGATAATATTGGGCTGCAACATGACTTTCCTAGGGCTGAGAAGGTTTCTTTCCACCTACAAATCAGATTTGGAAGTCTCCTAAACCGAGAAAGGAAAGATATGAAGATTTGAATGTGACTCAAATTTGGTTCGGAACAGCCAGTAGGGCTAACCTTAAAACGCCCATAACTTTCACAAACGAAGTCCGATTTGGGTGTTCTTGGGCTCGTTGGAAAGCTAATTTAAAGCCCTATAAAACTCATAAGGTGCCAGGAACAAAAACCTCCTGGTTGCAGCATAAATTGACAGACAAACCGATGGTTCTATTTTAAGTATTTTCTTCTTAATTCGTATTGGCATAGGCTTTTTGTGTTTATGTTATATTCAAGTTGGCCGCATCTTTAGTACAAATATAAGGCTAGGGACTTAGCCCCATTGTAACTTAGGCTATGATATGATAAATTTTTATACTTATGAAATAAAGGAGAAAATCGCTATGATGGTTGTTGGCGGCCAATTTGCGTGATTATAAGGTCTTCTCGTTTGAAGTTTGCTGATTTGGTGCAAGGCAAGAACAAGAGGTTCTTGAGATTGCCCATCGAATCTACAAGGTTCATCGAATCTAATTCGTGTCTTCTTTGCTGAATTCACAGTTTGGAGAGTTTGGTAGATTGTTTCTAGTGTGCGCATTGCATACTAGTGCGAATCACCCTTATCAAGATTGTTGGTGACGTCAAGACAAGAAGAAAACTTTGTCCGCAAGAATCAAAGGAGAAGGAACCTAGCTAAATACACCAGGAAAGATCAGGCCATGCCTACACATCAACTAATCCTTAGTTAGTCTGTATCATCCGGCCACTGCCACCCCCATGGCCTCCCCTTGCTTAGCCACTCCTTGACTCAGTCGGCCACCCTCGGAGCCACCCCGAGCTGTGCTGACCCCTCCCCTAGATCCCTTGCCCTCTCAGCAACTCATTTTACCGGTCACTATCGCCTCTCCAGCCACCCTTTGTCGGCGACGCCATCGCCGGTCATGTGCTGCTCACCCCTATTGGCCTCCCCTACTTTTCTGTTGCCTCCCTCTGTTTCTTTTGTCTTGCCTTCCCTCTATATATGGGAAGTGGGCCCCTTTAGCAAAAGCCCTTCAATTAGCCTCAACTCAGTATGTTGTTGTCACTAAAGCCTATTTCTCTTGTGACCAATTCTTTTGAATTCATTGATTAAATAATACACAAATGAAAATTTGATGAAGTATAGTTTATAAATAAAAATAAAAGTAAAAATTGAACCATAGAGATCCATACAAGGATTTAATTACTACACAGAATTAAAAATAGAACTTTGCAACATAAAAACAATTAGAGTTTTAATTTTGGTTATTTGCATGCCAATAGATATTAATAAATTAATCATCATGAAAGGTTAAATAAAGCAAGATTATTCCACTAATGTGTTTTTCCATTTGAGAGTAATTTTGTGAAATTCATGTAATTAACAAAGATCCATTTGGATAGCATAGTTCATTTAATCCTGTAGTACACAATAGACATCGATGAGTTCTATGTAATGTTTGCTTTTTTGGCTAGAAAAATTAGATACATAGGGGTTGTCCAGATAGGTAGAATACCCACGGGCGCATTTGTTACGACACTTTGTCAAGCAGGAAAGGAGAAATTGATGGTCTGGGTTGTTTGTCTGTACCTTTAAATTTTGGAAGACGACGTTCAATTATCAAATGATATATAGGGTCTGTTCTTTTTGGCTGCGGCTGATGGCTTTTGGGTGCGGCTAATGGCTTTTGGCTAATTGCGACAGAAATTGCGAAAAGAGATATTATCGCTTACAATTTTTGATGGTACAGATATTAGTCTTTAACGTGTACTACAATTAACTTGTAGGTCCTGTCTTAAAAAAATACTCCGATTGAAAGTCAGGTATGTTAGTGATGTGCCTAAGAGGCAATCATAAACAATTCGGTATTAAGGCTAAAAGGGATATTGATCCATATGGGATTAGGGTTCTAATGGGCCTACAACGTAGAAGCCCATTAGCATGCTCTATAAATATGTGGAGGTGGGGCTGTAGGGGGTTACGCTACTATCCTGAAAACCCTAGCCGCCACCTCTCCTCGGCTGTATCCCGAAACCCTAGCCGGGCGCACGGTGCTAGCACACTAGCGCACGGCGTTCCATCTCGAACGTGTGGACTCCGTGGAGGCGCCGCTGCAGTTGCTGCTGTGCTGATCGGTGAGAAGCGCAAGGCTATTGCTAGGACGCGAAGAGGAGACGATCAGCTGCATCTTCTTCATTGACGTGCATCTACGTTGGACCGGGCTGCTCCAACTCTTCTTCCGCTGCGAAGTGCATATAGTGGTAACTATCCATGACTCCCTTACGCGCATGTTTTCTGGTTGAATGCGGTAGAAAATCAAATGTTGTAGCTAGCGTAGTCACCCGTTCTCCTACAGTGGTATCAGAGCAAAGCTGCGTAGTATGTGGTCTGGATCATGCGCTTGTGGATGCACAGATTGATTAGATCAATCGGTCATAAAGGGTTGAAATAGGTATGAGTTTATAGCATCATGTGGCCAAAAAGATTAGTTCGTGCTCCTTCTTTGATGTACGCGCGACTTGCCCTTACCGGCTGGAATCACCATCGGGGCTAACTGCACGATGATCAATATGATTGATCTAATGAAAATTGAGACATTTTGAATGGCTCGGATTTGGGTTGATTTGATCGGCCCGATGAGATTTTCATAGCGATTTTATAGATGCGATCTATGTAATTCCGTGAGGTTTTTAGGGCGCTGCCCTGAAACCCGCGGGGGGCGGCTCCCCCCTCGACCCCCCGCCCGCTGACCGATCAGCGGGACCGCCGTTGCGTACACGCATAGATTGTTATACAAACATATTCATGTCAGGGTGGTAGAATGCGTTATGCGCTTAATTTATTTTTGGCAGGGAATGATGTGAATGGTATGGCATAGTTGTATATGTGATGCATGTGTGTTTTGACGGCCTGTGTGTCGTATTAATCACAGCTGGGTTGAGGCTATTCTTTAATTGTATAACGACCTGCGTATCGACTTGTGATGCTTGAGCTCCTCATGTAATTCATTTGCTAGCTATTAGTCGTAATAGTTTAGTTCTTTACCATGGAGGCTTCAAGCATGATGACAAAGAAGACAGAAAGTGTGGTGAAGGAGATCACCGTGGAACCATGGCGATGGCGACCACTACGATTCAAAAGGCCATACCATTCACAATATAATTTGATTATATGCATGTGATGTTTATTTCCTGTCATACTATTCTTTCATGCCATACCTGTAGAGTATATATTTTTTTATGATAGAATATCTTCCCTCAGAAAAAATTAAGAATTTATTTGATGCCCTTCCAATTGCTGCGCCTATAAGAATTACGATCATTGTTTGGTAGGTCTGCCAAAGCAGAGTACCATCAACTATTTTGATCTAATAGGGTGGGTGTCGGACATCCACATGTATAGTGTTGGTTTACTTGACAAGGCTATCAAATTGGATTTGGGCCTTATGGCATGGTGTTGGGAGCTGGGGCATTGGATGCCACCCAACAAACAAGAGTCACATAAGATGTGATTAGCAAGCGTTGCTTACCTACGTCACTAGATTTCTAGCGGTGATGCCAAAGCTCACTAGAACTTAGATGAATATGGATCTTGACCACTATATGTCGTTAGAGGGAAGACGATTACAAAACATATAGTGGGAGTGTCTTTTGTTAAATTGTTTAATGAAAAATCAAACATAAACATAGTGCTGAACTTTGCTTGTTTATTTTCTGTTGTAGATCATGGCTGCTTCTAGTAATAATTCTGGATTTAACTTGCGATCTGTTCTTGAGAAAGAAAAACTTAATGGAACGAATTTTATTGATTGGTACCGCAACCTGAGAATTGTTCTCAGACAAGAAAAAAGGGAATATGTTCTTGAGCAACCCTACCTCAATGAACTCCCTGAGGGTACAAACGTTGTCACCCATAGAGCTTATGAGAATCACTGCAATGATTCACTCGACGTTAGCTATCTCATGCTTGCTACCACGTCCTCTGAGCTTCAGAAATATTATGAGAATGCAGATGCTCACACTATGATTGAAGGACTGCGTGACATGTTTGAGAACCAAGGTAGGACCAAGAGGTTTAACATTTCAAAGTCCTTGTTTGCGTGCAAGCTGGCGGAAGGTAGTCCAATCAGTCCTCATGTGATCAAGATGATTGGTTACATTGAGAGCTTGGAGGAACTTGGTTCTCCCCTTAATTCTGATATGGCTACGGATGTTGTTCTCTAATATCTTCCTCCGAGCTATGAGCAGTTCATTATGAATTTTCATATGAATAGCATGGAGAAATCATTGACTAAATTGCATGAGATGCTTAAGACAGCAGAGGAAAGCATTAAGAAAAACACCAATCATGAGATGATGGTTCAGAAGGAGAATAAAAAGAGGAAGCGTTGGACGCCCAAAGGCAAAGGCAAAGGAAAGGTTCTGTCGAGACCCGAATATGCAAATTCGGTCTCTCTGTATAAACTGCACTAGTCCAGGATCACGCTAGTTCACACAGTCAAACATAGATGTCATCACAGTCATACACACGATAATAATAAAGGAAAACTCGAATATCGAAAAAATATCAAAGGTACAACCTTATGGCCAAGCTTACAATAACTCTAGCCGGAAGGGCTTAACAAAATAGCAGCGGAAATCCAAAATAAAGCGTAGCGACCAATCGACAAGCCATAGGCTATCGAGTGGAGAACGAAGCCTAATCCGTGAAGTCGTCGTTGTACTCTCCTTCTGGCACCTCCTGCTGATAGTACTCCTCTCCCTCAACTGAGCAACATAGGCGTAAAGCCGTGAGTACATTGGTACTCAGCAAGTCGTTTGTAACAATGAATGCAATATAATATGTAAGGCTTACCAATGGAAGGCTGAAAGGTTAATTTGCATAAAGGCATTTATTGATGAAATATATTAAATAATCTTGAAAGCGAAAGTTAACTAGAAACAGTAATAAGGAATAATCAAAGGAATAAACATAAACCGCTTATGAACACCAATCCACAAGTTAAACCAACAGTGGACTACCTGTCCACTACCAACATAAACCACCAAGTTATAAATGAAACACTAACCCTCGTGTGAAATCCCCGAGCACTGTCCATGACCGAGGACGCGGCTATTCGAATAGTTTTACACTCTGCAGAGGTTGCACAACTGTACCCACACGATGTGATTAGCCTCGATCTCAGGAAATCACAACAAGGCCTTTACAATGCTCTACCTCAACACAATCCTGCCCGCTAGGGTTTCGCATCACACCCCCCTTGCGCCACATGGAAATCAGCAACCATGTCCATCACAATGGCAGAATTGAGTTGAAATATTACAAATTAGTCAGCCAGATCCATCCCATAATAGACATGTGGTTTGCACGATTAAACTCAGATCAATGGCGCACAAAGTTAAGTCCTTAACATTACCCAGGCGAGACTACCACATCCCCCAAAGTACAACCAGATTTCCCCTTTATCGCACGATCACTCGCCCGAGTGCAAAACCAATTTGTATAACCAAGCCAACGTCACACCAATGACGTGGCACAAATTTTAATACACGTGGCACCAACCACAGTTCCATATGTCATTAAGTCAAATTAATAATTTAACATGTGCTGATGAGATCAATCGTAAATATAAGCCAGCTAAGCAGTCTAATCGTACCCACCCATGTGACAAATAATCTAGCATCACTAAATAATTACCCAACCTATGGTGACAATGGCATCATGGTATTCCAAAGTATCAAGGAGGTATAATTTCAATTGGGACGATAACTACCTGTACAAAGGTTTGAATAAAAATAGCAATGCAATGTAATTTAAAACAAAATAATTAAATAATACTTTGCAAAATTGGGTTCAACATGATCAAAGGACACGACTTGCCTTCATTATGCTCAGCGGGGTACTCCTGGTCTTCTGGCGCGAAACCTGCTCCTCCGGAATCCGAATCTAACGAGAGAGAAAACGATCGAAAACAAAGAAACACATAAAATGATAAGCAAATGAACTCCAAAATTCATAAAACCAGAACCAACAGCTAGAGCTTGATTTTAGATGAATTTAGAAAAAAGAACGGGGTGATTTTAGATGAATTTAGAAAAAAGAACGGGGTCAATCGGAGCTAGGACGGAGGAGAACGGGCTCCCGGAAAATTAATTCTAAAATTAATTCGAAAAATTCAGAAATTACACTATGCTGTGAACCCGGTCCACCGAATACCTGGTCCACGGTGAACCCGGCGCATGGAACAGTGCACGGGGGAGAGAGGGTGCTGACGCGGCGGGGCGGCTGACGTGGCGCGCGCATATGCTGCCACATGGCACATGCTGACGTGGCTGCCACGTGGCACCTGGGCTCGGGTATTTCCTGACGTGGCAGCTGACGTGGTGTGACACGTGGCTGCCACGTGGCGGGTGTGCTGACGTGGCTCGCCATGTCGGTTAGGGCTGACGTGGGCGGTTCGGCGCGGGCGGCGACGGCGGAATCCGACGGCTGAGGTGCGGCCGCGTGGACGCAGCCGGGTCGTCCGATCGGATCTGGGGCAACGGCGCGGATGGCGCGGTCGGGAGGCGGGGCGGAGGCCGATCGGTGACGCGTGGCACGCATGACGCGCGAGGCGTCGCGGACGCGCGCGCGGGCGCGCGGGCGTGGGCGGGAGCGGGGGAGATGGCGACGCGTGGCGGCGCGCGCTGGCGCGCCGACGCGCGCGCGCGCGGTGCGGTGCGGGCGCGCGTGGTCCGGGCTCGGGACCGAGGGGCGGAGCGGGATGCGGGTTCGGCGACCGGGCGGGCGACGGCGAGGAGAGAGGCGGCGATGGCTCACCGGCGAGGTCTTCGGCGACGGCGACGGGGACGGGCGCACGGAGGGGCGCACGGGCGGCGGCAGCGCGACGGCGGAGCGGCTCCGCGACGACGCGGGCGCGAGGACGACGGCGAGGGCGGCGGCGACGAGTTCGTGCGACGGGCACGCGAACCGAGGGACGAACGCGATATTTATCACGCGAACCGAGACAACCCGATCGGTTACGGCACGGAGCAAAACGCGGGTTTGGTTTGGACGGTCAGGATGCGGCCGCGTAGCACGATCGCGAATCCGACGCACGCAGGCGAGATTAGGTTAGGTTCGCGCGCGCGGAGCGGATGGCGGATTGAGCCACGCGCGGGCGGCGCGTCGGACGGGCGAGCGGCGCGCGAGCGCGCGGCTGGTGCGCCGCTGCTGCCGCGGATCGCGCGACGCGTGGCGCATCGAGCGCGCGGAACGGCCGGGCGAGTGCGGCGCGGGCGCTAGGGTTAGCGAGGCGGCGACGAGCGCGGGCACGCTGGATGGCTGCCGCGTGGCGGTTTGGGCGGCGGGGATGCGAGGGCGGCGCGGGAGCTGGGCTGGGAGGCCGACGCGTGGGCGGCCGGGATGGCGCCACGCGGAGGGGGGGGAGATCGGGCGGCTGAGGGGATTTCCCCGATTAAACCTTTTCCAGAAATTCAAATAAATTTCTAAAAGCTCTAGAAAATAGCAAATAAATCCCAAAAATTCACCAAAAATACCAGAAAATACCTTGAGACCTGAAGAACACAAATAAAATATTTCCAGCTTATGTTAATATTTATTTTATTCATATTAATTCATTTAAAACTTTAAAAATTCATTTGAAGCTTCAATTAAATTCAAAAAATTCCAAAAAATTCATTTTTAAATTCCAGGCTTTAAAAATCTCAGAAAAATAGGATGTTACAGGTTCCTAATGAGCCCTTAAGCTCTAAGCCAAAGTCAAATTGTAAGGTCAAATCTAGCCCTTCTCCTGATGATGAATGCTACCACTGCCATGTCAAGGGGCATTGGTGTAGGAATTGTAAGAAATACTTGGAGGATCTGAAAAAGAAGATGGGAAGCGAGACTTCTGCTTCAGGTATAAATGTTATAGAAATTAATCTTGCAATTTCTTCTGGTGAATCTTGGGTATTTGATACCGGATCGATGATTCATACTTACAAATTGTTGCAGGGTCTAAGAAGGACTAGAAGTTTTATGAGAGGCGAGTTGGACGTGCGTGTCGACAATGGAGCAAAGGTTGCTATATTGGCTGTCGGCACTTATTACTTGTTATTACCTTCAGGATTAGTTTTGGAATTAAATAATTATTATTACATTCCAGCATTGAGTAAGAACATTATCTCTTCTTCATGTTTGGAGGAAGATGGTGGTTATGAGTTCGTAATAAAGAACAAACATTGTTCTATTTATTTGAATGATATACTCTATGCACATTGTCCATTAATGAATAGGTTGTATGTTCTTGATCTTGAGGATAAGCATGTCTATAATATTAATGTAAAGAGGCTGTGGCCTAATGATTTGAATCCCGCTTTTACTTGGCATTGTCGCTTAGGTCATATAAATGAGAAACGTATAGAGAAGCTCCATAAAGATGGACTACTCAACTCATTTGACTTTGAATCATTTGAGACATGCGAGTCTTGTTTACTTGGCAAGATGACAAAGACGCCTTTCACCGGTCACACTGAGAGGGCAAATGACTTGTTGGGACTTGTACATACCGATGTATATGGACCAATGAGCTCAGTAGCCAGAGGTGGTTTTCAGTATTTCATTACTTTTACCGATGACTTTAGTAGATATGGATACATCTACTTAATGAGGCACAAGTCTGAATCATTTGAAAAGTTCAAAGAATTTCAGAATGAAGTACAAAATCAGCTAGGTAAGACAATTAAAATTCTGTGATCTGATCGTGGAGGTGATTATTTGAGCCATGAATTTGGTGAACATCTAAAACGGTGTAGAATTGTTCCACAGTTGACTCCGCCTGGCACGTCTCAATGGAACGGGGTATCTGAGCGGAGGAACCGGACCTTATTAGACATGGTTCGGTCTATTTTTTTTTGAAAAGGGAAATTTTATTAATTTTCAAGGTTTTAACATCAAGAAGATACAAGACCCTGAAAACAAATCCCGGCCTCTGCATAACGGGGATGCACACAGACAAAAAGACAAAAAACACCAATAACAAGCACAACTACAGACAATCAATCCGCAGACTAGACCGCCATCCATGTGCCTGGGTAAAAAACTCCTTGACCACCCGCTCCAAATGTTGAGACGCCGCTGTAACTAAATCTTGCGACGATGGAGACTGCAGTATAGCCCAAGTACGAAGCCAATAAATTATTGTGTAAATAACCTAAAAAGGGAAAACAAAAAGTTTTTTTTTCAAATATCAGATCATTCCTGCATAGCCAAAGTGACCAACATGTAGCAGCCGCCCCTAGCAGGATAAGAGGCTTCAAATCTGTCTCAACACCTCCTAACCAAGAACCAAACAAGTGAGACACACTACGAGGTTGAGAAAGTCCTGAAGCTGCTCGAATGAAAGACCAAACAGCACGAGCAAAACGACAATCAAAGAACAAATGTTTAATGGTTTCGTCCTGAGGACAAGAGCAACACTTCTTATTGCCCTGCCAGTTATGTTTGGCGAGATTATCTTTCGTCAGCACTACCCCTCGTCGTAAATACCAAAGAAAAATTTTGATTTTCAGAGGAGCTTTTAACTCCCAAATCTGCTTATTCAAGTTAGGGACATCTACATGAATCATGGCCTCATAATGTGATTTCACCGAGAACTTTCTGGTGTAGTGTAGGTTCCAACGAAATTCATCAGGTTCTTGGCTCAATACAATATTAGCAAGTCGTGGAAGTAAATCATTCCATGCTACTAACGTATGTCCAATGAGATCTCTCCGCCAAGGGATATTTGGGGGCGAGGTGCTAAGGACCTTTGCTACAGTAACCTGCTTGTGTCGGGCTATATTATATAGTCTAGGGTACTGTTTGCGTAGGCTTGTCTGACTTAGCCACTTGTCCTCCCAAAACCTAATTTCAGATCCATCTTTAACTATGAATGAGCCGAAGCGGAGAAACTCTCCCTTCACCTTCATAAGACTAGCCCAAAAGTGTGAGTCTCCAACTCTCCACTGTGCTAGTGAAAGTGGTTTTGAATGAAGGTATTTATTCCGTAGAATCTGTTGCCAGGTACCATCAGTTGTCAACAATTTAGAAAGCCATTTACTGAGAAGGGCTGTATTCTGAATACCCAAATCCTTAATTCCTAGTCCCCCTTGGTTTTTAGGTTGGCACAATATACTCCATTTAGCGAACATGGTTCAGTCTATGATGAGCCAATCTGATCTTCCATTGTCCTTCTGGGGATATGCTATAGAAACTGCTTCGTTTACACTAAACAGAGTTCTATCTAAATAAGTGGAAAAGACACCATACGAGAAATGGACCGAGAAACATCCTGGATTGTCTTTCCTTAAGATATGGGGTTGTGAGACTTATGTGAAACGTTTGACGTCTGATAAGCTCTATCCTAAATCTTATAAGTGCTTCTTTGTTGGGTATCCTAGGGAAACCAAAGGATATTACTTTTACAATCGGAAAGAAGGCAAAGTGTTTGTCGCTCGGAATGGTGTCTTTTTGGAAAAAGAGTTTCTTTCAAAGGGTATTAGTGGGAGCAAGGTGCAGTTTGAAGAAATTCGAGAAACACCTGAAAATGTTTCAGCTCCTATTGAACCTCAACAGGATGTACAAGATGTTGTACAACCGGTTATGGAGGCACCGCCCCCACGTAGGTCTACAAGGGCACGTCGCGCAACTGAAAAGTTCACGCTCCTAACCACAGGACAACGCGACATATTATTGTTGGACAATGATGAGCCCAAGAGCTACACGAAAGCAATGATGGGACCAGACTCTGAAAAATAGCTTGGAGCCATGAGGTCCGAAATAGAATCCATGCATGATAATCAAGTTTGGAACTTGGTGGATCCACCTGATGGTGCAAAAACTATTAGGTGTAAATGGGTTTTTAAGAAAAAATAAACATGGATGGAAATATTCACATCTATAAGGCACGATTGGTGGCGAAAGGTTTCAAGCAAATTCAAGGTGTTGATTATGATGAAACGTTTTCACCCGTTGCTATGCTAAAGTCTATTTGGATCCTCCTAGCGATTGCTGCCTATTTCGACTACGAGATTTGACAAATGGATGTCAAAACAGCTTTCCTAAATGGAAACCTAAGCGAGGATGTGTACATGACATAGCTTGAGGGTTTTGTTGATTCGAAAAATGCTGGGAGAATATGCAAGCTTCAGAAGTCCATTTATGGATTGAAGCAAGCATCTCGGAGTTGGAATCTTCATTTTGATGAAGTAATCAAAGGGTTTGGCTTCATCAAGAATAAAGAAGAGCCTTGTGTTTACAAGAAGGCTAGTGGGAGCGCACTTGTTTTTCTGGTCTTGTATGTAGATGACATATTATTGATCAGAAATGATATTCCAATGCTAGAAGTTGTGAAGTCTTCTTTGAGAAAAAGTTTCTCAATGAAAGATCTCGGAGAGGCAGCTTATATTTTGGGCATAAAGATCTATAGAGATAGATCGAAGAGGCTAATTGGATTAAGCCAAAGTATATACATTGACAAGGTATTGAAACAGTTCAATATGCAAGATTTCAAGAAAGATTTCTTGCCTATGTCACATGGCATTAGTCTTAGCAAGACTCAGTGTGCTTCAACACCTGATGAGCAAGAGAAGATGAGTGTGATTCTGTATGCCTTAGCCATCGGATCCATCATGTATGATATGCTTTGTACACGTCCAGATGTTTCATATGCTCTAAGTGTTACGAGCATGTATCAATCTAGCCCCGGTCTAGCTCACTGGGTGGCTGTAAAAAATATTCTTAAGTACTTTAGAAAGACTAAGGATTCTTAAGTACTTTAGAAAGACTAAGGATATGTTTATTATTTTTGGAGGTAAAGAAGAGCTCATTGTAAAAGGTTACACCGATGCTAGCTTCCAAACTGATAAAGATGATAGCAGATCGCAGTCCGATTTTGTGTTCTGCCTCAATGGAGGGGCAGTGAGCTGGAAAAGTTCCAAGCAAGAGACGGTAGCTGATTCGACAACTGAGGCCAAGTATATTGCAGCTTTTAAAGCTGCAAAGGAAGCTGTTTGGATCAGAAAATTTGTTTTTGAGTTGGGTGTGATCCCTAGTATGTCCAGTCCAGTGGATCTCTATTGTGATAATAGTGGAGCCATTGCGCAAGCAAAGGAGCCTAGGTCACACCAAAAGTCCAAACATATACTTCGGTGCTATCACCTTATCCGTGAGATCATTGATAGAGGTGAAGTGAAGATTTGCAAGGTGCACACGGATTTGAATATTGCTGATCCGTTGACGAAGCCTCTCCCATAACCAAAGCATGAGGCACACACAAGTGCAATGGGTATTAGATACTTACATGATTGACACTAGTGTGAGTGAGAGATGATTGTATCGAGTCTATGTTTATGAAATTTTGAATAAGATATTATTTGGTTCCTTGAATAATGATTATATGCATTGATTGACAAGTATGTGACTTGTTCGTGAAACTCTTTGTTTTATTTAATGTTATTCTAAAGATCCCTAGTCTTATATCATTACGTGGGACAACAATGATTTATGGACTAGCACATGTATTGATTGATGATCATGTTTCACGGATCATGGATAAAGAAATATCAAATCAATAATGTGGACACATGTTAGAGAACATGGTGTTGGATTGACCCACTTCAAGACGTTGCTAGGATTATTATGTTAATATGTGCCATCAAGCGATCTCGAGTGGTATACCTACTGGATCCTTCGACCTGAAATCGCCATTGTTTCTCACTATGTGTAGTGGTGCGCTTTGGGGCTGCCAAACACTACTCCGTAACTGGGTAGCTATAAAAGTGATCTTCCGGTGTATCATAAAACATGGAATAGGATGTGAGTGTATTAAGATGGAATTTGCCCCTCTTACATAACAGGAGAGATATCTCTAGGCCCCTCGATGTGATTGGATTAGGGAAGTGCATGACCATGCCAAGGTGATTAAAAAGTTAATCACAATGTGACTAAAGAGTTAGTCATGAGTTGTAATCCACCACAAGATCGAGTGAATGGTTGAGCTATCACAAGGGTGGCACGAATCTCGCCTTAAGTTCGACTGGTATCGTGTGGCAAATGGATCTAAGTGTGTGTATATCAAGGTTTAGCCGATATGATCTTTATGTGTATTCGGGAGTCAATATGCCCTGCTAGGTGCCACTATTGACTTTTGGCTTGAAAATGGTTTTGGGTCATGGCTGTTTACACATGAACCTAACGGGTCACACACTTAAGGGGTTGGAATTGGAAAGCTTGCCTATATGATTGTCTCTAGTGCAAGTGGGAAATTGTTAGTGATGTGCCCAAGAGGCAATCATAAACAATTCGGTATTAAGGCTAAAAGGGATATTGATCCATATGGGATTAGGGTTCTAATGGGCCTACAACGTGGAAGCCCATTAGCATGCTCTATAAATATGTGGAGGTGGGGCTGCAGGGGGTTACGCTACTATCCTAAAAACCTTAGCCGCCACCTCCCCTCGGCCGTATCCCAAAACCCTAGGCGGGCGCGCGGTGCTAGCACACCAACGCACGGCGTTCTATCTCGAACGTGTGGACTCCGTGGAGGCGCCGCTGCAGTTGCTGCTGTGCTGATTGGCGAGAAGCGCAAGGCTATTGCTAGGACGTGAGGAGGAGACGATCGACTGCTTCTTCTTCATCGACGCGCATCTACGTTGGACCAGGCTGCTCCAACTCTTCTTCCACTGCGAAGCGCATATAGTGGTAACTATCCATGACTCTCTTACGCGCATGTTTTCTGGTTGAACGCGGTAGAAAATCAAATGTTGTAGCTAGCGTAGCCTACCCGTTCTCCTACAAGGTACTGTAGCAGAAGTCAAAGCTACTTTTAAAAACCAAAAGCAAACAGGCCCATATTTCGGCAGGATTTGACATTACAACATGTGATCTGTTAGGAATGTCACAATATGCTTGGTAGTTGTGATTTCTTGTCGGGAGAGAAACATGTTGTGCGTTGTATCTAATTCTTAGTATTTTTTTCTGCAGTACTCTGTTGGCAGTGACATTGCTCATTACTTGATGGGCAGGCATGACGATACACCTGTGATTGACAAGGAAACTCACAGACTTGCTGTTGTTAATATGGACTGGGATCATATTAAGGTGTGCACTGATTCAAAAATTATTGTTATCTTGAGAAGTAAACCTCTTGACAAGCCATGCTCAAGGGCAATATTATTTATTTAGGTGCTTTAGAATTACCTGGTTCCACCAATGCTTCCCCCCAAAGAATGTGTTTATTTGGGCAACTTTTTGTTGCTTTTATTAGTTCATTGTGGACTTCTATAAAACCTTTTGGGGCTATTTGGATGGCAGATTTTCTAGGTGTAGCATAACAGGATTTGTTTTCAGTTAGGAGTTGTACTAAACTCACTTTCTTTTTCTGTTCTGTTATGTAGGAGTAGCATTTATAGAGCATGTTGTTTGGCTGAAAGATGCTTTTAATTCTGTTCTTTATGTGCTTGTTTAAAATAGATGAAATGTCTATAGGTGAAACTAACTTCTTTTTTCGTTTAGGGATAAATACTCCGCCAAATAAAAAGATCACATATTTTTATCAAATGTAGTGTTGAAGATTAAGCACAAAGTCTAAATTGATGTTAAATTACTGGGGTTTTTGGATTGATTACCCACATGCTGATCACCCATATATAGTTAAAAGACAACAATATCTAAACCCAAATCATGGCAAATTTCACCGCTTCCTTGTGTCATAGAAGTTAGTACTGGCAACCAAGAGGACTTGCTTCTAAGTTGTTACAGTAGTGGAACCATAGCCTTCAGGGCATTGGCAAAACAGAGCTGACCAGCATTCGTAATGGCACAGACTGTTGTCAATACAGCCGTTTGCACTAAGGCAATCTGCCATTCTCAGCAAGGTGAACTAAATTATTGGGCTTGGGGGCTTTCAATCATCTATTTCGTGTATGTGAGGGTCAATGCTTCTGGTGATCTTTCCTGAAGTATTATGTGTTATGAATATTATGTGTATTGATATGAGGCCCAAAGGACCATATATATAGGAGAGTACAAGAGGTATATGCTATATAGAGATAAGGTATATATGAAATAGAATACAAACTCTATATCCTAATACAACTCTATCTCCTTAACACTCCCCTCAAATGCAAGGCGTATGCAATAGCATTGCATTTGAAAAGAGTTGTTATTAAAATAGTAAAACAGAAATCCGAAGTGGAGACGACACTAGCTTGAGCGGCGGTGGCGGCTCGGGCGACGACGGCGGATTGGGAGATCGGGAAGGAGACAACGCCGCACACGGAGGGTAGCGAAGTGTAGGAAGCCGCACACAGAGGGCAACGAAGTGGACAATGCCGCACATAGAGGGCAGCGAAGTGGGTAGGCCAAAATGACGCCACACGCAGAGGGCAGCAGTCAGTGGGTAGGCCGACAAGAAGACGATGCCGCACACAGAGGGCAGCGGTCAGTGGGTAGGCCAAAAAAAAAGATGAAGCCACACACAGAGGGTAGCGGTCAGTGGAGGACGCGGTGCACAGAGGGCAGCGAAGTGGAGGACGCCGCGCATAGAGGGCAGCGGTCAATGGGTAGGTCGACGCACGGAGGGTCTTGCACTACTCTCTGAATTGCTCTTCTCTGAGGCGACACATGGACGGCGGCGACCGGTGGGTGGGCCGACGCGCAGAGGGCGGCCACCGCATACAGAGGGCAACGGTCAGTGGGTAAGCCGACGCACAGAGGGTCTTGCACTACTCTCTGAATTGCTCGAAGTGGAGGACGCTGCACACGGAGGGCAGCGAAGTGGAGACAACATTGGCTCGGGCGGCGGCGCCAGGGCAACGTAATCAGAACCTTCTTTTTTTTTATGAAGTCTCATACCTACCCGATTGGATCAAATTGGAACTGAGATCCAACCGGGTCACACGAGAGCTGATGGACGGTGGGCGGCGGCTCCCACGCGAGCAACGACGACGATCGGCAGCCGGCGGAGGGGAGGCGGCTGCGTCGGCGGCGCGCCGCGCGGCGGCAATGAGCAAAGATCCACGCAAGCAGCAGTGGACGACCGGAGGAGCTTTGACTTCGGTCAGGCGGCGCGCGGGCCGAGCTGGGGGCAGCTAGGACGGTGCGACGGCACCAGCGGCGGGCTCCTGTCCCTAGCGGTAGCGGCGAAGGACCTCGGTCCCAGGCGTCAACGTGTCGCGGCCATTGGGGCTTTTCGGCGGACGAGGACCGCAGGGGAGGCAAACCTAGCGCCGGGCCTGCATGGCAGGGTGGCGACGTCGGGGCTGAAGTGGAGGCATGCAGTGGCAACGACCGAAGGGCGGCGGCGCGGCGGCCTTAGGCGGTGGCGCAGCGGCCTCGGTAGCCAGATCCGGCTGCGGTGCGATGCAAGGCCGCGGGTGGCCGAGCATTGGGGCACGGTGGCGGCCAACAGCGGAGACGGGGTCTGCCATGAGGGTGCCAAAGATGGGGCAGAGGAGGCAGTCATCGGGGCCAACGATGTGCAGCAACTCGGGGTCGACGGGTAGGACGGAGCAAAAGAAGATCTTGATCCCAAACCGCACGGCCGTGTGCGAATGTTGGGAGCGAGGCTGCACCCATGCGGGTCCGCATGGAAGTCGTGGTACGGAGAAGTGGCCGCCGTCGGCGTCGACGCGGCTCAGGTTGGTGTTAACCTCCGAGAAGTAGCCTCGGAGGCCGTAGTGGTCGAGGATGGTGTCGATGAAGAACTGATTTGCTTTGATCGCCTTCCTCTTTCGCTATGTTATGTTGGATCTGACGGAGAAGTGGCCACCCGCAGGAGCGGTGATCGATCCTCCCGGGGGCAGCAGCAGCGGAAGAAGATGGGTGGAGCTAGAGGTTAGAGATTTAACCTAAGCTCTGATACCATGTTATGAATATTGTGTGTATTGATATGAGGCACAAAGGACCATATATATAGGAGAGTACAAGAGGTATATGCCATATAGAGATAAGACATATATGGAATAGAATACAAACTCTATATCCTAATACAACTTTATCTCCTTAACATTATGGAGCTACAAATTTAGCTTAAGTTTGTTGTAGACTTGTGATTAGCGTACAAGCATGTTCTAATTATGGATTTGTGGTGCCATAAAGTTCAATTAAGAATAGCCGATGAGTTGAAACTGGAACCTGTTGCATTTTCTAATGCCTTAGCAGCAGTATTAAGTCTCATTTAAGCTCTAAGAAAAACTTTGTATTGTTTATTTTAGGTATGCTCTTCTGCGGTATTACAAGCCTAAAAATGGTATGTGATAATGTGAAGCAAGTAACACTACCTGATTGTATTGTATGAATTCTCTTGAAGGCTTGGTAAAATAGTGACTCCTGCCATCGAAGAGATGATAAAGGAGTTGCCTCGGTTATGATAACCTAAGCATTTCAAACTTGTTTCAGCTGGGTCAAATAGCTTGCATGCTCGATTAACTCATCAGATTTAACAATGTGCATCTTAATTATTATCTGGAAAAAAAACTTTGATCTTGTATATTTGCTTCCAACATAATTTGTTGAGTATTTTCAGAAGCAATTGTGGTCTGCAGTTATTTAGAAATCTTGAAGTCATTCTCTTATAATTTTACGGAGCAAGCATATGTAGATGCTGAACTTTCTGGATTAGTGAGTTTTCTTAGTCCTTGCATTTGGAGCACATTTTTCTATGTGAACTTCATTGAACTGCAGGTGGCAATGGTGCTGATAGTGGGGCCATGAACTGCAAGAGTGATGGGGCAAAGAGAAAAGCAGATGGTAGAGAAGTATGTAGTAGAATGATTTTGCTTGTTTATGTCATGGAAACATGTTCCTTGAGACTAGTTTTGACAAAGTAGATGATAACAATGAAACTGAATTAGGTGGCCGCTTGCTGCTCACAGATGAGTAGTGGAAGGAATGCATGAAGAGTAAGAAGAAGAAGGGCACTTTCGACAAGGGCAAGAGCGCTACAACATCAGTTCTTTCTCCTCTTGTTGTCCCTTCTGTAGTCGGATGTTTCTTCAGTTACTGCTCAAGTCCAAAACTACTTCCAGAGTGTGTGTGAGTTTAGAGTTCAGAAAAGAGGAGTGCTTCCAGAGTGAATGCCACTGAGAAGTCTAGCACTGTGAGAATTCTAACAGTAGATTGGTATGCTCCTTTTTTTCTAGAGAATGGATCACTTGATAGTTGAAACAAGAGTAAAGTTAGCCTAGTACAATTACAGAGATGATTGCATGCTTCCTTCTGATTAGTTTTGCTTTCTATGTTCTTTATACTAAATGCAAAATTTACCAGTTCTATATATTTCAATTTGCAACTAAACATAGACATTTGCGTTTGATCACAGAGATGTTGGTTTAACGAGATTGATTTGATCATGAGCGGCATGATGCGAGGATGGCCGTGTAGGTCGGGTGTGGTGGTAGAGCCATGGTGCGGTACAAGCTAGGCATCATAAAAAAGGGTAGTATTTCTTTTGAAATTTTGGTTCATAGACTGTATTTGAATTGCTAAGAGTATTCCTTGTTTCTTATGTGTGTATGTGATATCAAAGGCAACATAACAGGTGTTCTCATTTTTTTACTGTCTTAACGTATTCAGATTTTACATCATGTATTGTACTATTTGTTTCTTCAAGAACAGGTAGCAATTATGCCATTTGTTAATTCAACTTGACTAGACTACATTTTGATACCGTCTTGACGTTGTATTGCAAAGAGGACCTTGTCTTCTAAGAAAAATTAAACTGTAGTTGCCTCCTGAATGTGCGTTAGTAATTAATGCTACATCTGTTTAGATAATAGATTGTAATGACATGTTATGCCATTTGATTCTTCTTCAATTCAATTTTGACACGACATTGCTATTTTAGGTCTTTCTCTACACTTAACCTGACGAGCAGCTATAAGAAATCTCTTGAGAGATAGCTCTCCAATAGACAGAGGCCAAGGGCAAGCACCATATACATTAACCATGACTTTTTATATTTCTGAATTTATTTGAGCTGATGATGACAAGTACTTGCTACCACCGCCATATATATATTTTCGTTTAAGATATCCCCCTGTAATCTTTGAACTCTGCATTCTTTATTATCATTACTATGGCTTTAACTGTATTGTTGCATGTGCGGTTCTATTGATGCTTATATTTACTGGAATTGCCTATATATGGTTACATATTCTATTTAACATAACTGTGATGATTGACCAGTTTCATGTCATACTGTTAATGATGAATTATATCCTTGTTTCTCTTAGATTAAACCATCTTGCTCTGTTCAACCCCTACCCTGTTGTACATGTCTATTGTGTTTTAACTAAAAACAGCCATGATGCCATAGTTAGAATAGCACCTCGATAAATTAACAATCGCTTCACACCAGCATTTTTATAGATCTCTTATCTCACAATGGACTGCATGGGCACACCGTAGCGTGTCTTACCTATCTTGTTTCTTTTATATCTCTACTACTTAGAAGAAATAGCCAAAGGAGTGGTGTAGACCGAGCATGGTGGTGAAGACGTTCGAGACATACCTCGGTCTTGTGTTGTGGCGGAGCCGACATCGAGGCATAGTCCAAGCTCAGGGAGGACGAATCAATGTATTGAGTAATATGGTTTTATTATCCATAACAATATAGGTAATGAGATTTCTCATATCTGTAGCAACACGAGCGGAAGCGCGATGTGCCGACACCGGCCAGGGCGAAGCTCGGCCAAGTGTAAAGGCAAAGCCGAGGACGTAGAGCAAATCAAGCCCGATGATGACTCGACGTGCTATGATAATATGATTTTTTTTTAGCCCATAGCAAAGAACAGGCATTGAACTAGTAATTCATAATTTACCACTTCATAGAAGGTGCAATCAACTATTTGCCATTTTGGACAGTTTTGCTCTCTTCTTCTTCCTCCCTCTCTTCCTCTCCTCTTTTCTTTTTCTTACCTGGCTATGGTGGATGGCTAGTTTTTGAAGAACAAAGATTTGGAAGGAGGTGAGCGACCAGCCAACAACCCAGAGTAGCAGCAGTCACCACCACGTTGCCTTCAGCAACTTGTGCGACCTAAGGAATTAGTTGCTCACATGGCTCTGCAACGACTTGACCGACAGGTTCTCCGTCGACTGTAGCACTGCCAGTAGCAGCCGCATCCTATCTAGAAGGGAAAACAAATTCGCCAGCCCGAGAAAAGGCAAATTTGGCCAAAAATATTCGGCCTATTTTAAAATTTTTTGAGATTTACTGAGATTTAGCCGATATTTTTTAGTTTTTGTAATTTTCATATAATCGTATTTCTTGAATTCAAACATAATCAAAAAAATCTGAAAATTTTGAATTTTCTAAATTTCAAATTTCTCGGAGGCGCCGACAATTTTTCTACACCAAAATGTTTTCCCTGCTATCTAGGCGACCGCCGCTCTGCCCTTCCCCTCCATCTTTCGAGCTCTTCGAAAGCCTCCCTGTTTCTCTCTACTTGTTTCCATTATTAGTTCTCGCTGCTGTCTGGGAGGCGTTTGACCAGGGAGGAGATGAGAGAGAGGTAGCTAGATGAGTAGAGAGGAGCAACACACTAATCAGGTTGTGAGGTTTGGGGAGGGTGTGAAAGGGTTGAATACTATCACATTGCACCATTTTATAGGGCAAGAATGAGAGAAATGGAATTGAATCAGCTGAATTGAATCAATGTCAGTTTTCAGCTTTAAAGGTTTAGAAATTGAAAATAGATTATTAAATACCAAGAAACAAAAAAGGGAATTGATTCCTAGCCGTGATTGCAGACGTTCTCCAAGCATGCATTTTCTTTTGGTGGGGGAAAGCTTGAATTTTGGCCAGCATGCATGGCTTTGGTAGTTTGGCAGTGGAATAGAGGAGATGTAACATTCCATTTTCCTTTTCGGACAGATACTGTGATATTTTGGCATTCGGGTAAATTGAGCGTTCCTTGGTGTTATCAATCTTCTGGAGTTTAAGTTTTCAGTTGGGGTTCTAATAAAAGCAACATAAAATATACACATAAAACTTGCCACAAATAAAATAGCAGTGCATGTGTATGTATATATATATATATATGTCCATACATACATGTTTAAGAAAGTAGAGATACAAATGGGTACATTAAGAATTCGTATACTGAAACTGTAATAATACAATGTTGTTCAAATTTACATCCTGAGTGGAACCAAATTGAAAAGAGAGATTAATGGAATATGTGCAAGGCAATAAAATACGTAAACTAAGCTATGAAGATCAAATTGGAAATTTACAAACACATGTATATGTGTGTGTGTATATATATATATATATATATATATATATATATATATATATATATATGTATATGTATATGTATAGATGTATAAATTTGGGAGAGCCAGCCAACCAGACCTTTCGGCCCAGTCAGCCAGCCCTCCCTCTCTTCTCTCTCGGTGCTGTTCGCTTCTCTCACTCCCTCTCTCGCGCTTACTTGCTCCCTCTCTCTCTGGTGCGCATGGCCGCCACGTCCAGGACCGAGCCGCCAGCTCTTACCCCTTCTCCCTCTCGCGCGCTCGCTTCTCCCTCTCGCGCGCTCGCACGCAGTGCTTCTCCTGCTGGCGCAGCTGACCACCTCCTCCATTGACCGAGCCGGCACTATGCCACGCTACCTCTCTCGGCTCTACACGTGCGCACCCAGCAGTCAATGTTTTCCCCGGATTGCGGCGCCAGTCGCCATACCGCCGCCTTATCCTCTTCGCTCCGACAAGACGAGCAACTGCCCGGGCGCCAGCTGCCGGCTCCAGAGCTCGCCTATTCGGCCTCGTCACCATATCCATCGCCTCCCCAGTCCTGTGGCCATGCCGTTCTTCCGTAAGCCGCCAGGACCCCCCTGCATGCCCTCCGCGTGGCTGGACTACTCCGACAGCTATAAAAGCCAGCCGGTGCCCGCGATGATCTCCCCGCACCTTCCTCTCACTCCCTTAGCGCCCAATTGAGCCACCATGCCTCCCCTTCCACCGTAGCCCTCTTCTTCCCCATATCCGACATTCGAGCTCCCCGGCGATTGGAGGCAGCTTGTACCAATTCCTCGCTTCGGGAGCACCACAGAAGCTAGGCGACACCATCCCCGTCATCGTCGGCAACTCTCTGCGCCCGAGCACCTCCCCCACCGTGCACCCTCTTCCAGATCCACCACCGCACGCCGACAGCCTTCCTCAGACCTCCCCGAGCTCAACCAACCCCCGAGGTAGTCTCAAGGTCGCCCCTAGATGCTCCCTACTCGTTTAATTGAAGTATTATGCAATGTATATCGGTAACACCACTTGCCCTGTTTCGCCGCCGCCGTGGCTCGCCGCCGGTGCCCGTAGCGGTCAAATTGGCTGGCGAGCTCTGGTACAAAGGTGGGCGGCAAGGCAAGGGTTCCATTTTTTGAATAAACTCGTGCGGCCGCAACCTTCCTCGCCGGCGACAAGCTTCGCTGGGATCGGGGGGAGGAAGAAGAACAGTGCGCGCCGATTTGGGGATCCCCGGTCACACGCGTCGACCGAAGCTCGGTTCAGCGTGAAGCGTCGGATGGCGATCGGACGGCTTCGCATGGCCGCCCGCAGCCCAGGCGCGCACGCGCTCGCTAATAGCCACCCGATGCCGATCGGACGGTCCACGCCGGGTCAGCGCATTCCCGCGCGCCAGCGCGTGTTCAAAGCCGCCCGATCGGGATCCAGCGGTTCTCGCGCGTGGTTAGCCAGAGCCCGACGCGTGTTACTTCTTTTTTTCTGATTTAATTCCAGCCGAAAACTTTAAACCTAGATAACTTTCTCATTTTTAATCCAAATTTGACGAAACCAAATTCTAAATTCATCTAAATTCGTCCTCTCACCAGAGAAACTAAAATCATGAGCTTTTGAGTTAAATTTAAATTATGATATAATTTAATTGGTTATGGGTGATTACTTTTAAACTTTAATATCTCCTAATTAGTTCATTTTAATTCCAAATCCAGTGAGGAAAGTTGCAACATGAATCTAAATTTATTCACTGTCCAGTGGAACTAAGAACATAAGAATTTGAAGTTGGTTTGAATCTTTGTTGAGATTTTTGTTTGGCTTCGTTGATTTATTCCGTTTTCGTTTTAAAATGTATGTTCGGTGAAAAATTAGCTTACGAAGAACAAGAAGAGGAAGCAGAGGCAAACCAGACCAAGACCAAACAAGCCTGTGACAATTGCGAACCAAAGTAGTCAACACTTTGATCATGTTTGAATACCATTTTGCAAATTATTTAGATTTAAATTATCAAGTGCATGCCATTATTTTATGTGATATTCTATGTTTGTGTTGCCACTTTAGTAGCTATCCTATTTAATAAATGCCACTATTGTACATTCCCGGCATATTATACTGTGAACCTTGATATCCCTAGGAAAAACTTTATAAATGTAATTGTTTCAGAAAATAGTTACATTTATAATTTACGGCTTAGCAATGCTTAGTTTCCGGGGGTGTTGAGAATGCCCCAATCTCATATGCAAATGCAAAGAGCAAGTTTTTTGGAAAAGTTGTGGTTGACAATGGTTGGAGTAAGTTTAAAATGAATATTTTATGCCCCAAAAATCTCCAAAATTTCTGGATGTGCCTGGGCGGACGGTTAGGGGGTGTGGTGCATCGGTGTGCACGAGAGTGGGGTTTGTGGTAGAACCGCCCAGATAGTTAAAGGACCGAATCGGTTCATGATCTCCCATTGTAAACAGTACAACCACAAGTCTGCAAAGTGCAACTTGGCTAAGTAAATTCTACCGAACTTCGGACTCATCTCACAAACTGGGGGAGAGAAGGCTATAGCAAGGAGGGGCTGAAGGGACACCAGTGGTGGGTGATTTGTTTCTCAGTCTTACTAGCACTATGGGGAGTGGAGCCTGGAGGTGCTAGTGATAGTGATTAACATCCCGTGCAAACGAATGGGTCCCACCGCAAGTGGGGTAGACCCATAGGGTGAGATGAGACCCTGAAGATAGGTAGTGTTGAAAAGTCACTGTGATAATCTACTCGACTGCATGACCAAGGAATCATGTGGGGCAATGGGCGGATTGTCTCTTGTGGTGAAAGTGTACAAACTCTGCAGAGTCAAAACTATTCGAATAGCCGTGCCCACGGTCATGGGCGGACATGGGAACTTAACTCTGATATAGTTCTATTTCAAAATGATTTATACGGTTGGGTCTGGAATGGGAAAATGAAGGACGAAGGACTGTCCTGTTTTAAGTTGTCCTGGGTGTCGTCCCAGTGATAAGTTACGTGGCTATAACACTGAAAATCGGTTTATGGAACAAACCATCAGGGTTGATGGATGAGATTTGTACTTATTCAATAAAATCCTTATTTAAAATTATTACAAATTTTGGGTCCCAAGGCTAAGTCTAGGAAATTCTTATATATATACTAAGTCCTGTAAAAATGCAGCTTTCGGCAAAATAAAATAAACCTGAACCTACCTGTTGTCAAGCCATACATGTTATACTCTTGCATCCTGCATGTTGACTCGCTGAGCATGGGGTTGGAATGCTCACACTCGCATAATCAAATCCAGAAACTGGAGGACAGGATCAGTATGCTTATCAAGATGCGCCCAGTCAAGGAGCTGACGATGGAAACTAGAGCGGATTTCAAAATACTTAGTCTTAGGCAGTAGACTTGCCGTAAAGGTGTTCGCCTATATAGCTCAGAGGTGGGCAATATAGAAGTATGCAATTACCCCCAGTCGCCTGCCTGTGGCTTATGGTTCCACTATCGTCTTTATCTTTCGCTGCTATATCTTTTGGAATGTAGTATTTTGGCCTAAGCGGCCGTTATGTAAGACACTTACCGTCGTGGTATATTTTTAGAAATCTTATGTAAATTATATTGATTTTGACTGTATGATCATCATGCAAAGTGTGGACTGATTCAGCACTTGTACTGTGAGCACTATCTACTGATCCAGGGAATAGTGCGGTGGTTTCACAGGGGATTCTGGATTGCAAATCCGGGTCCGACAGGAGAGAGCATGGGCGTCTTGGCTGGAGCTCAGCCATGCAGCAGTGCAGGGGAAGAGCAGAGCAAAGCAATCAAGCACAGCACGGAAAACAGAGAGGGAGGAAGGAGGGATGTATTGGAATACGCGTAGGCTACGGAAGCAGAAAACAAAACTTTTCTACCGCGCACCCAAGAACATCATGCTAAGGAAGGATCATGGATCGTTACCACTTAGACGCGCAGCGCAATGAAGAAGAATTGAAACCGATCCAATCTCGCGTCGAGGTAGTAGTGGAAGTAGCCAATCGTCCCGAACAGATCATCTCTCCACGCACGCCGATCAAGATCGAACGAACGAGCGCGCCTCCACCGTATCCACACGCCCGGCTGGAACGCCGATCGCGAGTGTACTAGCACTCGTGAGCAGCTAGGGTTTGGCTCGGGAGGTGGTGGCTAGGGTTTTGCTAGATGTTAATCGGGACGAATCCTCCCCCTCGCCTCCATATATAGACCTCCTCACGTGGGCCTCGTGGACCGAGGCCCAATAGGAGTCTATTCGGATCTCTATCCGAATTGAGCCCATATCCGAATCATATTCGAATTAGTGTTCCAACCCGTTAAGCGTGCGACCACAGAGGTTCACGTATACTTGGTCGTGACCCGAAACGCCTTTCCAGCTACCATGTTAATAGCGGCCTCTAGTAAGACATATTAACCCCAAAGTATATGTAAAGATCATATCATTGAACTGTAATGTTCTCTTATGTACGAATCCCTTTGCCTCACGATATAGATTGAGCTCAAGGCGAGACTGTGTCATCCTCTTAATAGCTCAATCACTCTCTCGATTCCGTGATAGATTATAAACTCGTGATTGACTCCTCAATCACCTTGGCATGGCCATGCACTTTCATAATCCATTACATCGAGGCCCAGAGATATCTCTCCCATAAGGAGGGGCAAATTCTATCTTGATCATTCACATCCCACTACATGTTTTATGGCAAACCCGAAGACTACTTTTATGACTACCCGATTCACGGAGTAGTGTTTAGTAGTCCCAAAATAAGCTACTACTCATGTTGGGAACCATGATGATCTCAAGTCTAAGGACTCTACATAAACACTACTTGAGACCAACTGATGACACATGGAATCTCTGCAGTGTCTCATGGCAGGTCTATCCAACATATGTTCACTAACACATGTCCATATTATTGATTTGGTATCACCATACCATGATCCATGAGACATGATCATCAATCAATACATATCTTGATCTTTGTCTTTGAATCATATTTGTTCCTCATATGATATACGATCGTGGATCATTTAGAAATAGCAACATCTTAGTATTTAAGAGTCTCATGAATAAGTCACATACTCATTGATCAATAATGATGATGTCTATTCCAAGAAACAAAGTAATGTATCATAAACATAGTATGTGATATATATACAACATCTCCATGTTGCCTCTAGGGCATATCACTAACATCTCCCACTTGCACTAGAGTCAACCATGTAGGTATCTAATACCCATTGCCCTAGTGTGAGCCTCATGCTTTGGTGGGAAGCGGCTTTGTCAACGGATCTGCAATGTTCAAACCGTTTGTACTTTGCATATCTTCACATCGCCTCTCTCCACTATCTCGCGGATGAGATGAAATCGCCGTAAAATGTGCTTGGACTTCAGTGCGATCTAGGCTCTTTGGCTTGCGCAATGGCCCCACTATTGTCACTGAGAGGTCCATTGGGCCGAGGCACTAGCCATCACACCAAGCTCGAAATAAATTTCTTGATCCAAACAGCCTCTTTGGCGGCTTCGAAGTCGCTATGTACTCGGCTTCGTTGTAGAATCAGCAACCGTCTGCACGCTTGGAACTCTTCCACTACCGCACCGCCATTCAGCAGAACACAAATCCAGATTGCGATCTAAAATCATCTTTGTCGGCTTGGAAGCTAGCATCGGTGTAACCATTTACAACGAGCTCTTCCTCACCTCCATAGACAAGGAACACATCTTTAGTTCTTCTCAAGTACTTCAAGATGTTCTTTACGCAATCCAGTGACTTTCACCGATCGACCGTATCTACTCGTAGCACTTAAAGCATACGAAACATCCGGACGTGTACAAAGCATGGCATACATAATGGACCCAATAGCCAAGCATATGGAATCGCATTCATTTTATCCCGCTCATCGGTGTACTAGGACATCGATTCTTGCTAAGATTTATACCATGTGACATAGGTAGAAAACCTTTCTTGGAATCATGCATATTGAACCTTTTCAACACCTTGTCAATGTACGTATCTTAGCTTAATCCAATTAGCCTTTTGATCTATCTCTATAGATCTTGATGCCAGAATATATGCTGCCTCTCCTAAGTCTTTCATAGAGAAACTATTTTTAATGAAGACTTAACAGATTCGAGCAAAGGAATGTCATTTCCGATCGGAATATGTCATCCACATATAAGACCGTAAATACGAGTGCGCTCCCACTAGCCTTTTGTAAACACAAGGCTCTTCTTCGTTCTTGATGAAACCAAACCCTTTGATTACTTCATCAAAACGAATGTTCCAACTCCGAGATGCTCGCTTTAATCCATAAATGGATCTTTGGAGCTTGCATATCTTTCCAATCGATTGCGGATCGACAAAACTCGTGGGCTGTGTCATGTACACATCCTCACTCGATTTCCATTAAGGAAAGCTGTTTTGACATCCATTTGCCATATTTCATAGTCGAAATATGCAGAATTGCTAGAATGATCCGAATAGACTTTAGCATTGCGACGGGCGAAAAAGTTTCATCATAATCAATACCTTGAATTTGTTTGAAACCTTTGGCCACTAATCGCGCTTTATAGATGTGAATATTTCCATCTATGTCTATCTTTTTCTTGAAAACCCATTTGCATTCAATGGTTTTAACACCATCAGTGGATCAACCAAGTTCCAAACTTGATTATCTGTACATGGATTCAATTTCGGATCTCATGGCTTCAAGCCATTTCTCGTAGTCCGTCCCACCATTGCTTCTTCATAGGTCTTAGGCTCATCGTTGTCTAACAACAATATGTCCCGTTGTTGAGTAGTCAAGAACATGTACCTCTCAGTGCACGACGTGACCTTTCGACCTCACGTGGTCTTTGGTGTGTCCACAAGAGTTCTTCAACAGTTTGTTCATCCTGTTGTGGTTTCAGAGGAGCTGAAACGTTATCGTGTTTCTTGAATTTCTTCAAGTTGCACTGTGCTCCCACTATCCCTTCTTGAGAGAAACTCTTTCTCTAAGAAGACACCATGCCAAGCGACAAACACTTTGCCTTCTCCTCGATTATAAAAGTAATATCCTTTTGTTTCCTTAGGATACCCGATAAAGAAGCATTTATCGATTTAGGAGTGAGCTTATCAGATTGTAAACGTTTTACATAAGCCTCACATCCCCAAATCTTAAGAAAAGACAAGCTAGGACGTTGTCCGTCCACATCTCATATGGTGTCTTTTCTACGATTTTGATGGAACCTGTTTAGTGTGAATGCGGTTGTTTCAAGAGCGCACCCAAAAAGACAACGGAAGATCACTTTGGCTCATCATGGAGCGCACCATATCTAATAAGGTGCGATTTCTCCGTTCGATACCCCATTCCATTGAGGTGTTCTGGCGGAGTCAATTGTGGAACAATTCCACAATCCTTTAGATGATTGCCAAACTCATGGCTCAAATACTCGCCTCCACGATCGGATCGTAGAAACTTGATTGTCTTGCCTAAATGATTTTGCACTTCATTTTGGAATTCTTTGAACTTTTCAAAGGATTCGGACTTATGCTTCATCGTAGATATACCCATATCTACTAAAGTCATCGATAAAAGTTATGAAGTCACGAAAACCACCTCCGTCATTAAGCTCATTGGTCCACATACATCGGTATGTACAAGTGCCAATAAGTCATTTGCCCGCTCACCTTGACCGGTGAAAGGTGTCTTTGTCATCTTGCCAAGTAAACAAGATTCGCATGTCTCTAATGATTCAAAATCAAATGAGTGCGAATACCATCTCTATGGAGCTTCGCATGCGTTTCTCATTTATGTGACCTAAGCGATGCCAAATAAACGTGGGATTCAAATCATTGGACGTTGCCTCTTTGCATTAATGTTATAGACCGGTGACCCTTCAAGAGTAAGAACGTATAACCCATTCACCAATGGAGTATGACAATAGAACATATCTTTGAAATAAAGAGAACAACCATTGTCCATAGATTTAAAGTCATAACCTTCTGCTTGCAAACATGAAGCAGAAATAATGTTCTTTGAAAGAGATGGAACACAATAACAATTATTCAATTCCAAAACTAATCCTGAAGGTAAAGACAATGGCATGGTGCCAACAGCTACCGCAGCAACTTTTGCTCCATTGCCAACGCGAAGATCCACTTCGCTCCTCCTCAAACTTCTACTTCTTATTAGCCCCGCAACGATTTGCAAATGTGAGCAACCGATCCGTATCAAATACCCAAGAATCAGTTGATGAAGTAGCAAGATTGATCTCTATAACATTTATACCTGGAGTGGAAGTCGTACTTCCCTTCTTCTTCTCAAGATCCTCCAAGTACTTTGGGCAATTCCTTTTCCAATGTCCTGATTGCTTACAACAGTAACAATCTGCATCAGGATGAGCATCGCCCTTCTTGTCTTTCTTGGCCTTAGAACCGCTCGCGATCGCATCAGAGCTTTCTTTCTTTTGACCGCGATTCTCTTGACATAGGGCTTGCCCTTGCCTTTCGCATCATCATCACATGATTGCTGCTTTTCTTAATGCTTTCCTCGCAGATTTTAGCATCCCATGCAACTCACCGTGGTCTTGTCCAGTTGTTCATGTGAAAGTTCATTATGAATGGCTCAAAGCTCGGGAAGCGGCGGAGAATCACATCGTAGCCAACTCTTGGCTAAGGGAAAACCAAGCTTTTCCGGACTCTCAATGTAGCCAATCATCTTAATCACATGAGGGTCGACGGATTCCCTTCGCAAGCTCGCACGCAAATAAGGACTTTGAAGTATTGAACCTCTCACCCTTGCTTGGTTCTCAAACATACCACGTAACCCCACAATGATATTGTAGGCATCTGTGTTCTCATATTGCTTCAAGCTCAGAGGACATTGTGGCAAGCATGAGACAGCTCACATCAAGGCAATCATTCGCTTGCTTCTCATAAGCTCTCCGTGCAGCCATAGTAGCATTATCGAGCAAGTCTTGGGTAAGGAGACTCAAGGACATACTCCTTGCGCTCTTGCTTGAGAACAATTCTCAAGTTGCGATACCAATCCAAAAGTTTGTTCCATTGAGTTTTTCTTTCTCAAGAACAGATCGCAAATTAAAAGTCTTGGATGCGGCGTTAATGACATGATCTACAACACAAGAATATGCAAAGTTTAGCACTATGTTTATGTTCATCTTTTATTAAACTATTTAGCAAAAGACTCCCACTATGAGTTTTGCAACAAAACTCCCTCTAAGTTACATAGTGGGTAAAGATCCTCATTTCACTAATTCCTAGTGAGCTTTGGCATCACGGCTAGAAAACTAGTGACATGGGTAAGCAACACTTTGCTAATCACATCCCTATGTGACTCTACTTTGGGTGACATTAGTATGCCTCGGCCCCAATCTATGCCCCAAGGTCCAAAACTATTTTGATAACCTTGTTAAGTAAACCAAATGCTTCCGCATGTAGATGTCCGACATCTACCCCAAATGATGATGATAACCGATGGCACTCTACTTTGGTAGACCTACCATGCGGTGATCATTATCTTTGGTGCAACATATGGAAGGGCATTAACACCTAATTTTAAGAGGATTCTATCCTACCAAAGCAACATATCACATATATCATTGCATAAGAATAAGATAGATAACATCATAGATAAACACATTTAATCGTGAAGTAGTATGGCCCAAAAATGGTGATATCCATCTCCAAGTAGGTGTAGACGATCTCCATCCTCCACATCACTCCTTTAGGCCACCATGCTTAAAAGCTTGTAACCTCAAAACTAGGCTACTACCTATAATAGCTAGAAATCGAAGATTACAAAGATAGATTCAAGCATTAAGGTCGACACGCAGTCGTTAAATACAATATATACAGCTAACAATAGCTGAAATAATCATGACACGCAGCCATGAACGAATGTTACATGCATCACATACATCTCATACATTCAAATAAGCTATAGGGCCATACTATTCACATCATTCTCTGCAAAAACAAGTTAGACGTAGAATCGCATTCTACCTAACGATGTGAACCCAAGACGCTATACAAGGGGATACACGCGGTCATGGCGGGGTCGAGGGGAGCGCGCCGCGGGTTTCTGAGGCATACGAAACCTCACTGAATTACATAGATCGCATCTATGAAATCGCTATGAAAATCTTATCGAGCCGATCAAATCAACCCAAATCCGAGCCATTCAAAATGTCTCAATTTTCATTAGATCAATCATATTGATCATCGCGATCGGTATACTTGAGGAGACCACAACACAAGACCTCGATCCGTTGGCTCGATCATCGATTGTGCGCGCAGATTAGCCCCGATGGTGATTCCACCGGTAGGGGCAAGTCGCGCGTACATCAAAGAAGGAGCACGAACTAATCTTTTTGGCCTTGTGATGCTATGAACTCATACCAATTTCAACCCCTTATGACCGATTGATCTCATCAACCCGTGCTACCTTATTTAGATCGTAATAGATCCAATCTACTACTATCGCATATCAACATATATGCGCTGATCCAGATTGCAAACTAAGCAAGATGGCTCGATACCACTATTGGAATACGCGTGAGGCTACGGAAGCGAAAACAAAACTTTTCTACCGCGCACCCAAGAACATCATGCTAAGGAAGGATCATGGATCGTTACCACTTAGACGCCGCAGTGCAGTGAAGAAGAATTGAAACCGATCCAATCTCGCGCGTCGAGGTAGTAGTGGAAGTAGCCAATCGTCCCGAACAGATCATCTCCTCCACGCACGCCGATCAGATCGCAACGAGCGCGCCTCCACCGTATCCACACGCCCGGGCCGAACGCCGATCGCGAGTGTACTAGCACTCGTGAGCAGCTAGGGTTTGGCTCGGGAGGTGGTGGCTAGGGTTTTGCTAGATGTTAACTGGGACGAATCCCCTCCGCCCCTCGCCTCCATATATATAGACCTCCTCACGTGGGCCTCGTGGACCGAGGCCCAATAGGAGTCTATTCGGATCTCTATCCGAATTGAGCCCATATCCGAATCATATTCGAATTAGTGTTCCAACCCGTTAAGCGTGCGACCCTGTAGGTTCACGTATACTTGGTCGTGACCCGGAAACGCCTTTCCAGTTACCATGTTAATAGCGGCCTCTAGTAAGACATATTAACCCCAAAGTATATGTAAAGATCATATCAGCTGAACCTGTAATGTTCTCTTATGTACGAATCCCTTTGCCTCACGATATAGATTGAGCTCAAGGTGAGACCTGTGTCATCCTCTTAATAGCTCAATCACTCTCTCGATTCCGTGATGGATTATAAACTCGTGATTGACTCCTCAATCACCTTGGTATGGCCATGCACTTTCATAATCCATTACATCGAGGGGCCCAGAGATATCTCTCCCATAAGGAGAGGCAAATTCTATCTTGATCATTCACATCCCACTACATGTTTTATGGCAAACCCGAAGACTACTTTTATGACTACCCAGTTACGGAGTAGTGTTTAGTAGTCCCAAAATAAGCTACTACTCATGTTGGGAACCATGATGATCTCAAGTCTAAGGACTCTACATAAACACTACTTGAGACCAACTGATGACACATGGAATCTCTGCAGTGTCTCATGGCAGGTCTATCCAACATATGTTCACTAACACATGTCCATATTATTGATTTGGTATCACCATACCATGATCCATGAGACATGATCATCAATCAATACATATGCTGATCTTTGTCTTTGAATCATATTTGTTCCTCATATGATATACGATCAGGGATCATTTAGAAATAGCAACATCTTAGTATTTAAGAGTCTCATGAATAAGTCACATACTCATTGATCAATAATGATGATGTCTATTCCAAGAAACAAAGTAATGTATCATAAACATAGTATGTGATATATATACAACATCTCCATGTTGCCTCTAGGGCATATCACTAACAGGATGGGCTAGGCTAGGCTAGGCCCAGGAAAAAGGAAAGAGTGACCTCAGCCCAGAAACTAGAAATTGATTTCAAATTATAATTGAGATTTGAATCTGGATTGATAATTGATCTTTGAGCTACGATTTGAATTTAGATTTTAAGATTCTCAGGATTTTGAATTTGGGATTTAGAAATTGAATTCTGGAATTTGGGTTTTGAGATTTTCTAGAATTTCATTTGAAGTTTAACGTTTGGATTTTAAATTTGGAATTAGAGATATTCGATAGGAATTTGATTTTAAATTTTGGATTGAAAATTAATTGAGATTAATTTTTAGGATTACACATAAAATCCAATAATTGAAATAATTAATTTGAAAATAATTACAGGCCCGCCACCCATCCCTCTACGAGCCACACCACATGCTGTACTATAGGAAGGCCCTACCAAGAGGCTCCTTTCTGCGGTGAACCCATCTGTAAAGCATCCAGGTATGCATACACCGCTATCTACGAACATAACATGCGCCCTCTGTTGTCCAGTGCGAGCGCGAAACTGAATTATTCATTAGTCGACAGGGTAAGTGGGGGATTACTAATCAGTTAATTGAATTAATCTCTTGTTTACCTGTGTTAACAAATATGTACGGTGTCATGTATTTTCTGTTTGGACATGGTCATAAAGATTTGTGAAATAGCACTATGTTTCCGTTAATTCCTTGTGTTACCTTTTACTCATATTTGCTCAATCTAGGTACATTTGGTGGCCACCTGTACTACTGCTATATCTACCATGGACTTTGTGAGATCTATGGATCGAGTAATTGCTTGCCGTTGGTGAGTCTGCAAGATTTCTGAAGAATAAGCGACTGTTTGATGGTGTGTTCGTCGTCCACCCCAGGGTTATGATTTGTGTGCAAGAACAAGATATTTATGTTGGTCTGCGCTTGTTGTGTGGTGTGTCTCGGTGAAACTACACATCACAAGTGGGTGTGCCTGTGGAAGTCCACAGTCAGAGAGTCCATCCTAGTGTGTGTGTTGCCTCCCGAAGACCGAACAAAACAGAGTCCGACAGATTGTAGGATGTAGCAGGAGGGCAGTCCAAGACTCCAAGTTACCTGTTTTCAGTTCATCACGCTTTTCCAGTAGTTGCGGCTGGAGCTGTTGCGGTCGATAGGATTTTCCAGTAGTTGCGGCTGGAACATGACCTCATTAAAATCACCTATAACTAACCAAGGAAACTTAGATCTTGGACCGATATAGCAATCATAGAAAGTATAAATGGTGTCTTTAAATTCAATCTCCCAAAAGGTATTCCAAAACATTCACTCTACTAGCTATGGAAGTTAGAAAGATTATATTTACTCACAAACAAAGAACTCACAAAAGCGTGGATACAAACGGAGTTCAACTCTTCAAAGCCGGTCAAACTGCTATGAGAAAGCGGTTAGACCAGCCAAGTGGTCTGACCACTGGGTCTGATCGGCCTCCAGTCGGGCCGCAAGTCTGGAGGTAGTCAGATGCACCCTTGTTCCTAGAACTCGAAATCAACCTGAGTCAAAACAAAAAATAGTGCAATCCCCAAAATACAGGTCCAAATAATTTAAAACTTTGCACAAACAAACCTTGCCTCTGGAACCATCCATCTAAGAAAGGCATGGATCTCGGCTAAATTTTCAATATTTTCTCTAGACAAGTATGGTTGCATTAAAACTGGGCAAAACTTAATAACTTGATATATATGACTTGCTCATGGGTTGAAGATAGTCAAAATGGTTCTAAATAAGTTCCCACATATCACAATAAACAAGAACACTTAAGGATTCGAGACCAAAACCCTAGGAATAAGATATCATTAGAAAAGCTCTAAATCAAACTAAATTAGGCAACCTTTAAGATCTTATTATAACTGATCCTTAGATAAATGAAATATTATCCTGAAGAGATATTTTTATCACTTACACATTCTTGGAACCCAACAAAATCAAAAGAGAAGGAGAGAGCAAAAGAACAACCAAAATAAGTGCAAAATCAATGAGAGTATGAACATACAATGTAGGATGAACACGATTAATCTATTGTAACTTATAGATGATTCCCTAGTTGGACCACTATGTTTCCCACAGTGGCGATGTCGGTGGTGTAGCAGGCAGAGTGGCGTTGTGGCTGGACATTGATGATGGCGAGTGTGGAGCCCTACAACAATGACAAGGCCCGACGGCAACAGCAGGACCAACTTCGTCGATGTGGTTGCGAGCCTCTAGCTTTGCTTGGTTTCCCATTTCTTGCCCTCCATGGATGTTGGTGGGCATTAAAGATTGGGGATTTTTGGTATGGTTCATCTTGTGTGTCCAAAGATGACACCAGCGATTGGAGCCAAATGCCGGGTTGGATTATCATTCCATTCCTTACTTGAACCAACCAAAGAAAGCTTTTGCTTAAACCTTTTCCAATTCCAATACAATTTACGAGTGCGTTTACATTCAAGCCAAACGCCACCTTTGTTTATTATGTTTCGAGATGAAACAGTCAGAACTAAGATCTCATAGATGACAATTTAATACAGGACAACAAAAGTTTGACCATTTTGTCATTCAATTGGGAAACGTCAGCATTCCTCTCGAGCGCACATCAATTTCTTCAATATGGAAACAAAACTATCACAGCAGATGGAATGCCTATCTCGCATTGGAATCTAGCCAATTACATCCACATGCAGCCAAAAAATGCATAGTCCACAAATTCTTGGCCAGCATGTAGTAGGGCATGAACTTGGGTTGAAACATTTACCTCCATGCAGCAAGGAATCGATAATCCACAAATTCATGGGTAACATGCACCTGGGCATGGACCTATGAAAGCAAAAGTAGAAGCATAGTTCAAATGTAAATGGCTTTGAAGATTAATGCATCAAGAGTTGCGTAATTATCTTATTCTGAGCACATACAAAAAAATATGTATCTTGGCGGTGACAAACAAACATGCAATAACAAAGATTAAGCAAATGTGAATCATAAAGGGATACAGAACAATAGCTCCAACCCAGTCATTCTACTTTTTTGAGGAAATGCGAGGTGATCCTCATACCAATATCTGGAGGTGTGACTTGGCAAACACTTTGTAAAATGGTACAACCACCTTTTACTTCAGAATAGGTAAAATATCTAGGCTCTATTTGGATAATAACAATAATGATCATTTTGACAAATGTGAAACTGTTTAGTGACAAACAACAGATAAGAGGGGTCTGTACAAACTTCCCTTTGTGTCCCACTGAGGGAAAAAACAAAAGCCACAAACATTGCATGTAGATACCCAATACCACGATAACAATGGAACATAGGTAAAATAGGAAGGAAGTATACATAATTTTGCAAACAATAGCATTGTCCACCAATATTTTCTTTAATGTGCCCATTATTTTCTTCTTGTAAGTTATGAAAGTCAAATATTGTTGACTAATTTTTTTTAGTTCTTTCCCATTGATCGACTGATAAGAGAGAATTATATCACACCAGGGTTCATAAAACTGGTGGGAATGGGCCAGTTCCAATCAAACTGGCCGCATGCGGTATTTCAAAATTTTGGCCGCGCTTTGCACCGTACCAGCAATTTATTTAGTCCGCTTTACGATTTTCACCTATTCCAACCAATTGACGGTATTTCGGGTGAATTACAATTGTACTAGCTACTTATTTTTGTGCAAATTATAGTACTTGCATCTCAAACTAGCCGCATGCAGTATATCAAGAATTTGATTGGGCTTAGCACCGTATTAGCAATTTATGTAGTCTGATCGACGCTTTTCGTCAATTCCAACCAATTGACAGTATTTCGGTGAATTCCAATTGTGTAGCTACTTATTTTTGTGCAAATTGTGGTACTTGCATCCTAAAATTTGGTGCACTTAATCACATGTAATTTTGGTACAGAAGGTTATAATTTTAAAGGGGCTACGGATGCCAACTGAACTGCTGGATATAGTCTACTATTGATGAGATCCAAGCACGTCGGAACAGTTTTCAAAAACAAGAGGGTTTCAAATCACCACCGAGATCTTGCAGCTTCGATCTTCCCAGCAATTAACTACTCACTCACCACCGAGAGCACGCTTGGCTGCATTAGATTCTCGTCATTGCAGCGACTTCATTGTAATAATTTACGGAATACTCTCTCTGTTGAAGTTTATAAGGCTTATTTTTTGAATGATCTTATCCATAATTATAAAACGTATTTTATATTTCAATACGAAATATGTGCGTTATTCTTGTATATCTCTTATCAATATCCAGCTTTATTTTGTATTATCTACATACATGCATTGAATATACTACTTACGTATAATAATTAGAAGTAGTTTAGGTCATTTGCAATATCTCTCTGCTCTATGTATAAGATAAAATATGCTCTATATTTTTTGGATGGAGGGAGTATGCATGTTACGGTCCAACTTCAGGATACAAGCAGAAATTGAGAGTGGGAATGGAGAATTAGAGACTGCGGATTGGAAGAACTGAGACTGGGAAGAAGATTCAGAAGAATCAGAGGGTCCAAAGGAAGAAGTTGAGGAAGAAGCAAACCAATTCTCAATTGTTGGCTCCCCTCCCGTGCTACATTTCTTTCTTTTATGTACTACACGACCAGGTCCATAGCCCACGGCCCACGATGCTGCCTGCCCCATGCACAGGAGAATCATTCTTGAAGGGTATATTGTTTTTGTCTTTTTGGTTTTTTAAAAAATTAAAATAAATAAGATGCTTTTTAAAGAAGATTTTTTAAATAGTTTTCCAAACCTAAAACCGTGTGCATCATTCTTATCGGTGTCTCCAACATTAGTCGCCGTCTCCAAAAATACAAACAATAAAAGCCATCAACCATAATTAAAATCCATCAGCCGCAGTCCAAAAGAATATAACCGAAGTTACGTCATTAACTATGTATCACCAGTTTTAATTACAGTGTCTTATGTATACAGATATTTCACACTTTTCTTTTAGCTAGAGCGTCGGCGCTGGATGGATTCTCTTCCGAGCCATCAAAGTCACTTGAGCAGGATGGCAAAGAACCACGCATGCTTTAGTAAAAGCACCCCAAAGCCCAAACACAAGCCAATGGAAAAAGCTAATGAGTAAGACCATACGCAAGAGCTCATTGCAAATTTGCAACTAGCTAGCACTACTGACAGCTGCTCTCCTAGCTATTTCCATTCTTCCTCCTTCACCTGACAACACCAATATTCCTGTTATCTTATCAGCACAGAGTATGTAGCTGCCAATTGAGGTACTGAGACTCTTCTTGCCCATGTTAATTGTTTACAAGTTGATTTTCAAGCTAGTAAATATATGGGCTAACAATGTCGATTCACATACGTAACTGATATGCTCTTGTAGGTGCTAGCAACTGGAAATACATCTGGGTTAGATTTCTGGATCTACCTGTGTTTCCCGGGCCTTCCTTGAGAAATTCGCCATGCCAGAAAAGGTATTTTTTTCTACGCATATATGCATGCTAGTTTCACGAAGCAGAGTAGTATTCTCGTTAGTGGGTTTTTTTTGTAGTATATGTACTCACCACTCTTGTTTAAAGCAGAGTAGTATTCTTGTTAGTTTGTTGTTGTAGTAGTAGTATATGTACTTACCACTCTTCTTTAAAATATAAGTTCTGAGTCTTGGTATACAATATAATGCAAGAGGACGACATTTCAAGAATTACAAATAATGATATTAAAATCATACGCGCGTCATCACCAAATCATACCAAAAACCCACCATGGTGCTATTAAAATAAGCCACCCCACAGAGGTACTCACGAGAAGGCATGAATGCCCAATTTATTCCTGGCCACCAATTAGTTCCACCAATTTATCACTTGTAGCTTTGCCTGCACTTTTTGATGAAAACTGGTACACACGTGAAGTGGCCTAAACTGACTGCCATCAATTAATGCAGTGGATTTATCCGGACAGCGTCGAGCAAGCGGTACAAATTATAACCCGTTATCTGGAGGACACGAGCAGCAGAGCAATCTACTTTGACGGATGGAAGGGACTGGCTGCTTCTGCGGTGCTTAGAGCCATAGCCGAGGACCCTCCGTCGTCTCTGAGAAAGAAATTTGACAAGATCATCCACATCGATTGCTCGAGGTGGAAAAGCCGAAGAGCACTGCAGAGGGCAACCGCGGAGGAATTGAAGCTTACTCAAAATGTAGTGTCTATTTTTAATAGGCAGGATGAGGAGGATGATTTTAACGGGGTAGAAGAAGGCTCTAGGGTCGAGATAGAGGACATCACAGGAGAGATCCGTCAAGCCTTGCAAGGACACAGATGTCTACTGGTCTTCCACAATGGGAGCAACAACATGGTTGACTTGTATGATTTTGGCATTCCTCGACCTGAATGGTCCGGCACTAGAATATTATGGACCTTCAGGGGGAGGCTTCGGCTCCACCCAGAAATCAAAGAAAAAGTGGATAAATCACATCTGCATCTCTATGATGAACTTAGTAGAAAAGGGTGGAATTATTTGCTACAGGAAGAGGCTAGAGAAATTGCTCGATACACCGGAAAGCTTGGCGTCACCCCTGAAATAGTTGCAGAGTGTTGCTCATATATGTTGTCATTAAATTCTCAAGGCGGCGGCATCATAGACTACAACTGGGCTACCCATGCTTCCAGCTATTGGGTTTGTGATGGGATTATACAGCAAGGCCAGGACAATAAAGAAGCATGGGATGCTGGTACTGCTCTGCATCAAGAGTTGCGATTGGAGGACTACTCATCTAGTACATTGCCCTGGTTTGGTCATCAATTGAGCACTCCTCCAAACCGTTGGATTTTCGCCACCGACTCCATGACTATACCTCCAGAGTCCACATCCTTTTTCCTTGCAGTCAAAAGTGGACCTGATGATCCATTAACCACATTACCAAATGACATGTTCCATCAATCGGACAAACTTCGGGTTCTAAAACTATGCCACTGCACCTTCAACTTTTCTTCACCTCCATTTCATTGTTGCCGCAGCTTAAGATTCCTCGGATTAGATAGCTGCAAGGATGATGAACCACAAGAAGAAGCACCAAAGCAAGGTAGACCAGAAATGGGATTTTTTCAGAGCCTGTGGGTCCTGGACATATGCAACACGGATTGGGGCAATAATATTGATTGGCGACGACTGCAGATACTACGCAAGCTTTGCATAATTGAACCTACAAGCTTTTGGGAGACAGGCCAAAAGGATGAATTCACCGATATGGAGAAGTTGGAGCTCCTCAACCTATCGAGGAACAACGCCCTACAAGTTTTGCCGAGCCTGTCAAGGGCAGCTAACCTCAAGACTCTGGTTCTAGATGGTTGTGTTGGGTTGGAACATGTTGGCCCTAAAGGAGTCCCTTCATCACTTGAATCATTCAGCTTAGATGCACGAGTAGGAGGGGATCATGACAAGCAATCTAAAATATCTCGTATCTGCTTGGCTGGTTGTGCAAGATTAGTGAACTTCAAGCTGCGCGGACCATTGCCAAACCTTAAGGAGTTGGACATCTCGGAATCCTTAGTCCAGACACTTGACCTCAAAGTGGTCCATGTCCCAAGTCTCCAGCAAATTATTCTATCAGGATGTGAACAACTCCGCTCAATATTGTGGCCAGAAATTGGACTACAACAGCTGAGGATACTCCACTCGCCTGGTTTTTTCGTCCATCTATTGGGACAAGAATATTGTGACGCATATGTTGCTGTTATGGACATAAGGTTTGTTCGGTCCTTGGTGCTAAGAAGTAACAAAGAGTTTTTTTGGAAGGCTAATAGATTTAATATAGTCCTTCGCATATCTGCTACTAGACAAGTAATCGGGCTGCCTCCACAGAAGTCGTTAATCCCCAAGACTCCTTGCAGCACCTACACTGATGTGCATATTGATGAGATAATTACTGATTATGACGACAGCAGTAAACCGCAGTTTGAGCCATTGGACTGCCATGTGGAGATTGGTGAGGGAATCAGCAACAATAATGTGGAGAGCGTACAAGTGATCGAGGCTATAATCTTTGTGATGAACAGGGTGGAGTCATTGCACGTGCACGAAAATTCTTCCATCACCACTGTCATCCCTGAACGCATGATGTCCATGGGAGAGGAGAAAATTCATTGGTCTCGTCTCAAGAGGTGCCTTGTCGAGAGATGCCCCAAGCTGGGCACTTTCTTCGCCACTAACTACGATATCTACTGCTTTAAAGAACTGGAGACCTTTTGGGCGGCTGACCTCCCGATGGCCCACTGCATTTGGAGCAAAGGAAGGACGGTTCCTCCCCCCACTACATTTAGTCAGCCCTTTGTGAAGCTGCGGAGCATACACCTGCACTCCTGCCCCAGGCTCACATTTGTCCTCCCGCTGTCGTGGTATGACCGGTACTCGTATTTTCCCAACTTGGCGACCCTCCACATTGTCTATTGTGGTGATCTCAGGCAGGTCTTCCCCGTGGAGCCAGAGTTTCTACACGAAATAGCTACCGACAATCGAAAAGGTGTACTGGAATTCCCAGAGCTGAAGCACATCTACCTGCATGATCTCCCCAGTCTGCAACAGATATGCGAGGCCAAGATGTTCGCACCCGAGCTCGAGACGATCAGGGTCAGGGGATGCTGGGGCCTCAGGCGCCTCCCGGCCGTCGACGGCCACCCAGATGTGGACTGCGAGGAGGACTGGTGGAAGAAGCTAGAGTGGGACGGGCTGAAGGCCGGCCACGACCCCTCCCTCTTCAAGCCCCGCCACTCGCTGTATTACAAGAAGGCCCTGCCCAGAGGCTCCGTTCTCCGGTGAACCGGCATTTTCGTCATGTATGTATCATATCTGAATTGCAAACAAAACACATACATAAGATGCATAGGAACAATTTAATCCCTCCGTGTACTACATTCCTTTATCTACTCATTTGTGCATCTGTCCTCAACGATCCATTCTGCTTCCATTAATCATGTGTATTGTTACTTACTTGTGTAGATTTGGTGGTGGAAAGAAGATGACGTCTTGCCGCCTTCTACTACTGCCATTGCTACGACGGTTCAACTATTTGCTTGCCAAGTTGCCATTACTACTACCATTAAACTGGTGTTTGATTTATGATACGAGCATCCACCAAGCTGGTGTGCTTGAAACTATTTTAATTTGTGTGTGTCTCTCTTTTGAGACTAACGTACAATCTATTTGGTTTGGATTGCGGTTATGTTTGTGCTTCAAATAAGAGAATCAGTTGTGCCTATGGACTGTGTGGTGTCTAGTAGTCACAGAATAGAATTCCATGACGTGAGGGTGTTGCTTGCAAAAAGACTCAAGAAAGAGTGTGTGTGTGATTGATATAGCAGCATGCTAATGCTGCCTGAAATATATATTTGATTGATTTACATGTATTCTTAATTATATTTTTTTACTCATTCTTCATATCATTTATTTGTCTATACAAGCTAGTATGAGTTGTCTTGTTGGTCACCAGCTGCTCCAGGCACCAGCAGGGGCAAAATCCCATTTCGCATCAATACCGCTAGCCCCATACAAAATGTCAGAGGGCTCACAGAAGACCAATTCATTTTTACTTCCTCAGCCGAGAGACAAGCCCAAGAGGGCAAAGCAAAGAGCCACTGCTTTGTCTGGCCAACCTTGGAGAGCAAGCCGAATATCACTAACCAAACCCCATGGCCGCCATAGAAAGGAAGAGAGTAGAGCGAGGAGAAGAACCCACAGGGTGTTGGGAAAGACTGACGATGTGAAGACGGAATCCATGGCAACCTCAGAGTTGTCTAGAACCACCGTAGTCACACCGGAGAACAAGGAGGAGGCGAGAACTATCATCGTCGCCTCCATGTCTTCCCCATGTTAAGGAGATAAAGTTGTACTAGGAGATAGAGTTTGTATTCTATTCTATATATACCTTATCTCTATATGGAATATCCCCTTATACTTTCCTATATATATGACCTCTTGGGCCTCATATCAATACACATAATATTCATAACATGGTATCAGAGTTTAGGTTAAAACCCTAACCTCGATCTAGATCTACTTCCGCTACCACTGCCCCCGGAAGAATCGATCTCGGCTCCCGGGGCGGCCACTTCTTTGCTTCTCCTTGCGACCTTCCCTGAGCCTTGCGCACAGGAGTCACCACATCCCTAACGCGAGTACTGGCCACCGCGATGTGGAGACTTGGCTTCAACTGATTCATTGCCTTGCGCCACATGCCAGTTGAATCCAAAAGCTGGTGCACACGGCGTCAGACACCACCGTCCCAGCCGACAAGTGGCGACCACGGAAGGACAGTGGACTCACCACGTGCAGCGCGCACCTGAGTGCTGGCGGGCAACGTCTTTTGGCGCATGCTAGCTGTTGAAAAGTGATCCGAATTCGGATCCATATCCATGTAGGACTCTGTGTCCATATAGGATTCTAATTTTAGTCTCCTCTCTTTGTGGGACTTTATTTCCAACCACTATAAATATGCCCCAGTAGTCCATAGGAAGATCAAGCCAAGAGAGAGTCTCTCCATTGTAATCTCTCCACATTATAGTGATTTACTTTCGAGCGCCCGTGGTTTTTTCCCGCAAGGGTTTTCCACGTAAAAAATTCGTGTCTCTTGTCCCTTTTATTCTGTGCATTATTTCCAACACTAGCTTTTTCCACGCGACAGAGGGGGCGGGAAAATGCATGTGGCTTTGGTTGGTGCGTGGTGCCGTGACCGACAGCTGGCTTCGCCAGTGCTCCTCAGTGTCGCGGGCATCGCGACGAGGGTCCTCGCCCACTAGCGTGCGCCCTGGCACACAGCCATGGAGACGCTTGGAGCAGTGACGAGATGCCCTCCAACCTAAAGCTCCACGCTGCACCGGCCATCAACATCGACTAGGGCGTCAGCGCTAGCGTGAGCAGCTGCATGCCGGCGACTACACCACGATCATGGCTGATCTTCTCCGTGAGCGTCATCCGCGCGAGGAGGTCGCTGACGCAGGCCGAATCTTCGAGGTGGCACGGATAGTAGGAAAGCAGGCCGAATCTCCAAGGTCACTTTTATCTACTATCGGTTCGACGGAATAAGTGTCCCAGTACTGGTCCTCAGCTCCACATGATCTTCCGGGCTCAAGTTTTTTTTTAAGTCTTCCATTTGCGTCCATCCAAGTCCGTAACTTCCCCTTTTAGTCCGTCTAAGCCATGCGAGTCCACAAATTATTGTCAGTCATAGAAGTCTAGGAATTTTATTTTGCATGACAGCAGCCACCGTTCTTCTCTCTGAGCCACGTGCAGATCGTAGAAGTCGTTATGATGTCGCCGCTTCTCTAGCCGCCGCCCTAAGCTTTTAAGGCCGCCGCACTTCTTCTGCACCTTGTGCATTATGCCACCGCCGTCTTGGGCTTCGATCTGTGCCGTCATGCTTCTATCTATTTCTCTTCGGCTTAATTCGATAGTATTTTTCAAGAGTTGCACGCTACGATGACATCATCAAGACTCGGATTTCAAATTTTGTTTACTATTTTAGTAACAACTCTTTTCAACTGCAATGCTATTGTATACACCTTGCATTTGAGGGGGTGTTAAGGAGATAAAGTTGTATTATGAGATAGAGTTTGTATTATATTCCATATATGCCTTAACTCTATATAGCATATCTCCTTGTACTCTCCTATATATATGGTTCCTTAGACCTCATATCAATACACATAATATTCATAACATTCCCCACCCTGAGTAAGGCCTTCTTTCCCTACTTTATTTTCCCTCTGTGTCTATAGAGCAACATCACAGCACAACACAATCTGACCACCACACACGACGACAACCTTGTGGGAAAGCCGTAGCACACCCTCGGAAGGGCGACATGCTCCCCGGCACATGCCACCCCCGAGTCCCGACGTCATGGCCAACACCGTGAAGCTTGTAATCAGTTTAATCGGGGGAGCAAATAAGATAATAGATAAATTTAGAAATTCTCTTGTGTTCCCTCTGTTTATTTGCGATGTGTGCGTTTTCTCCTGAGGCAAAAGGTAACAATTGGTATTAGAGCTCAGAATTAATTCCAATCTTCTGTGGGGCGGCGCAATTGATGAGAGATAGCTCATCCCGAGCAGATCGAAGTAGAAATCGACAGCAGTCTTTTAGATTTTTTTCTCTCGTGTCTCTGGCCTTTAGTCGTTGGTTAGAGACAAGACGGAGGGAAGAAAAAGCACACGTCCATGGTGGCATTCCGTTGAATCCGAAGCCTAGTTGAGTTTGTAGTTGCCGTTCTGTCTCCAAGCAAGCCAAGCCATGCCATAAATCAGAGGACAATAAGCACATCACGTCTTCGCTCGTCTCCGCAAGTGCTGCGCCAGTGGAATTTCATCTGTCTGTCAGTTTCTGAGGTGGAGCCCAACTTTGAGTCGTATGCAAGGCAACACGAAATAAAAGCCATCCCGAGGCCAGAGTGCAGTAAGGGATCAACACCGAGCAGCTCTTCGGTTGTTGTTCTGCGCCAGGTGAAGCAGCGCAAGAAAAAAAGGAAAGTCCAAGTAACTTCAGTTTTTTTTTCTTCTTCGTCCGCGTAAAGAAATATTCAAGATCAGAAGCAACACGTTAAGGCGCAAGCGACAATTACGTCAACAGAAAATTTTGACGTGATTAGAGTTGCAAAGCGTATTTTCTCGAAGTTCCCAAGATTCACCTCAAGATAGCCTATTTTTTTATCCGTGCCCAAGATGATGTCACGTTCTTCGGGAAGTGGTGTCACCGAGGACGAGGCATCATCCAGGATAACGGCGAAGGAGAGTTCCATTGTCACGCTGCATTAGCCGATGCTCACAACGAGCAATTATACAACATAGGCAATCAAGATGAAAGTGTACATGAGGGCTCAAGGAGTATGGGACGCGATCAAGAATGGCAACGTCGACGTGCGCAAGATCAGATGGCATTGGCGGCCATCTATCAGGGTATCCTAGAGGAGACACTCTTCCTACTAGCCGAAAAGGAGACGGCTAAAGATGTGTGGGAGGTATTGAAGACGATGCCTCTTGGAGTGGATCGTGTGAAAGAAGCAAAGGTACAAACTCTCAGAACCAAGTTCGAGGTGTTGCATATGAAGGAAATGGAGTCGATCAATGACTTCGTCGTACGGTTGATGGTCATCGCCAACAAGATACGAGCCCTTGGCGAGAAGGTGGAAGAGTTATACGTGGTGAAAAAATTCATTCATGTTGTTCCTGTTGGATTGATCTCTCTTAGCCCAACGGCTAATCGGGGCCTTGATCCGCGCCCTGATCGGGGGCGCCCAGCCCATCTATTGGCTGGTGGGCCCCCGTCGCGCTGCGCTATAAATAGAGGGTGGGGGCTGGTGGCTCAAAGGACGAGGTTCGCCTGAGCCGTAACCCCACCCGACAAACCCTAGACCGATCTAGAGGGACGCGCAGTCAGCGGCGGGAAGCTCCATCCCCGTCCCCATCACCGGATCTCCGCCGCCGTCACCGACCTCCTCTTCCTCGACCGTCGCTGCCCGTGCGCAGACTTCACCGAGCCAACCAGCGATGGCCAACTCCTCCAATGCATCGGACGGTCGGTACCCCTAATACTAATCCTCTCTCCCTCTCTCTCTCTCTCTCTCGAATCCGAACAAGAAGGGACTTAACAATGGTATCAGAGCGGGCAAAGAAATCCCCAAGTCTCAGATCAGAAAAAGAACCAATAAAAAAAAAATTCTTCCCTGGCCGGCGGCGGCCGGACGCCTGGCGCGCCTGCTAGGCCCGCGCTGGCTCGTGCGCTTCTTCGCTGGTGCCGCCCGACCTGCGTGCCGCTGCGGCCGCACCGCACCCGCTGCGCTGCGCGCCTCAGGTGCCGGCCGCCCAGCCGCCAGCGCCCATGCGCCGCTGCTCGCCTGCGCGCGCGCGGAGCCGGCCGAGCCGCTGCGCCTCCTTGCACGCTGCGTCGGCCGCGCAGCCCGGCCTCCTCGGCGCACTGCTCTCGGCCAAGACGAGCTGCCCGGTCGCTGGCCTCTGCGCGAGCAGCCCGCTGGCCCGTGGTGGCCGGCTGCTGCAGGCTCGTGTGCCCCTCTCTGCTCAGATCCAAAATTTTCAGGATGAGGGGCGGCAGTTGCGGAATGGGGAGTAGGGGCAGATATTTTGGCCTCCTCTGGTGGATAAAGATAAACTATATATATATGTGTGTGTGTGTATATATATATATATATTTGTTTCATGGTGTATTTTTTTCCGCTGCAAAAGTTATTGTTGATTACTCTTTCAATTAAATTCGAACCAACGGGAGAATTTAATTTTTTGAGAATTTTTGTGAATTATGATATTGTTATTTTCTAACCAACGTTGATAATAACAGTATTATAATTTTGATCGATGATTTTATGCATTATTTCTATTTCTGCCCAACGGTGATGTAGATTTAATGTATAGATAAAATTGTATGTCGTATTTTGACCAACGTTGGAAATAAGGCATATAATTTTGCTGTTATATTCTCACTTTATTTGAATTATTTTCAGGCGGATACGAATTTAATTGAAAGAGAATTGTTGTGAATTATGATATTGTTATTTTCTGACCAACGTTGATAATAACAGTATTATAATTTTTAATTGATGAGTTTTATGCATTATCTCTATTTCTGCCCAACGGTGATGTAGATTTAATGTGTAAACAACTATATGTTTTAATTTTAACCAACGTTGAAACCGAGGCATGCAGTTGTTGTTATTATGTTTAAATATTCTCACTGTATGTGAATTGTGTTTTCAGGAGGATACTCTTTGATGGGCTACATCAGGGATATCCCGGTTCTCAAAGGAGACAACTATGGTGAATGGAAGAAAAAGATTGACCTGGCCTTCATCTTGGCTGAGGTGGACTGGGTAGTCACCACACCATATCCCACAGAGCCTGTGGCACCGGTGAGAGATGACAATGAGGCTAATGCCGCTTGGCAGACCAGACAGAGGGACTATGCTCCCATAAAAATGTCATATGATCTTGATCATAAAAAGTGGGTCACTGCCAACAAGAAATGTTTAGCTGTGATAAAAAAACACAATTGAACCTGCAATTGTGGGCTCAATCGCAGAGTGTGACACTGTCACAGAGTACCTTAATAAAATAAAGAGTCAATTTATTAGCTCTTCAAAGACTTATGCTACACAGCTGATTAAGCAGCTTGTGACAGAAAGGTACTCTGGTGGTGGCAGTGGCATAAGAGAGCACATACTAATGATGAGCAACTTGGCATCCAAGCTTAAACCAATGGATTTGGCTCTCAAGAATGAGTTCCTTATTCATTTGATTTTTGCTTCCTTGCCGAAAGAGTTTGACACATTTGTTGTCAACTACAACATGCAGCCCGAGAAATGGGACTTAGAAAAATGCATAGCTATGTGTGTGCAAGACGAGGAAAGAATTAAATCCTCACATGGTGGTTCTATCAAATATGTGAAGGACTACAAGAAAAAGAACTTTAATCATTCCTCCTCAAAGACAGGAAAGCCTCAAAGATAAGCCTCGACAATGAATTTCACAAAGGAGAAAGATCGATTGCCTTCATTGCAAGAAAAAGGGACATTACAAGAAAGATTGTCCCGATTTCTTGAAAATGATTATGTCAAAGAAAGGTGAGAACATCATTACGTTCATAAATGAGTCCCTGTATGTACAATATTCAAAATCTACTTGGTGGATTGATTCAGGTGCAACTGTTCATGTTGCCAATAATTTGCAGGGATTCCGTTTGACGAGGAATACGCAAAGAAAAGAAAGATGCGTTAAAGTCGCAAATGGAGTCCAAGCTGAAGTTGAAACCGTTTGGCGATCTTTCATTAGAGCTAGCTGATGGCTGCACTCTTTTACTTAGAGATGTTCTTTATGTTCCCTCTTTACAGAGGAATTTGATTAGTGTTTCATGTTTGGACAATGATGGTTATGATTGTTATTTTGGAAATGGCAAGTGTGAAATAATGTTTAATAAAGAATGTGTTGGTCTTGCCATCTTACAAAATGAGCTTTATTTGTTATCATTATGTGATGATGTGAATGTCGTATGCGATAATGGGAACGTCGCGTGCGAGAAAGTAAATGAATCCTCGTCTACGAATGTAAACAGGAAACGAAAGAGAACTCTAGATGCGTCGTCGAAATTATGGCACTGTCGTTTAGGCCATATTTCGATGGGGAGAATAGAAAGACTAGTTAAAAATGATATTCTTCCTCCATTAGAGTTCTCAGACTTAGAACAATGCAGAGAATACATTAAAGGAAAATATGTAAAGAAAATTAAGAAAGACGCCAAAAGAAGCACAGGAGTTCTACAAATTATTCACACAGACATTTGTGGTCCTTTTCCTATGAAAAGTGTGGATGGATATGACTCGTTCATAACATTCACGGATGATTACTCCCGTTATGGATATATTTATCCAATCAAAGAAAGAAAAGAAGCCTTGGATAAATTCAAGATATTTAAGGCTGAATTTGAAAACCAACACGATTTAAAGATTAAGATAGTCCGATCTGATCGTGGGGGGGAGTACTACGGTCGACATACCCCATATGGACAAGTTCTTGGACCTTTTGCAAGGTTTTTACAGGAAAATGGCATAGTGGCCCAGTATTCTACACCGGGCGAACCTCAGCAAAATGGAGTAGCTGAAAGACGCAACTGTACCCTGATGGATATGGTGCGAAGCATGATGAGCTATTCTACACTGCCATTGAGTTTATGGATGGAGGCGTTGAAAACCGCCATTCATATTCTCAACAGAGTGCCTAGTAAGTCGGTGCCCAAAACACCGTATGAGTTGTGGACATGCAGAGTTCCCTCACTAAACCACTTACGTGTGTGGGGGAGTCCTGTTGAGGCTAAAGTATTTAACCCAAATCTTGGGAAGCTTGATCCCAAAACAGTAAGTTGCCATTTCATTGGCTACCCTGAAAAGTCAAAAGGTTTTCGTTTCTACTGTCCAGACAGATATACAAAGTTTGTAGAAACGAGACACGCTGTCTTCTTAGAGGATGAAATGATGAGGGGAAGCATGTTAGCTCGAGAGATTGACCTTGAAGAGAAGCGGGCGTATGCGCCCACTCCGATGATTCAAGAGCCATTCTTCGCACCACCTGCTGTCGCTGCACCGACGGTGCAAGACACCGTGGTGCCAGCACCTGTTATTGTTCCCCCTGTGGCAACAATGAATGAGAATGAGGAACCTGTTCTTCAGGATCCTACAGAACCCATTGCCACAGATGAGGGGGAGCAACAGCAGCCTCAAACAGAAGATGTACCAAATGAGGAGGCCCCGAGGAGGTCCCAAAGAGTAAGAAGATCAGCTATTTCTGATGATTATCAGATTTATAATACAGAGGAATTTCAAATGGAGGATGATCCCACCTCATTTGAAGAAGCCATGAGAAGTGAAAATTCTTCAAAATGGCTTGAAGCCATGGAAGAGGAAATGAAGTCCATGAAGGCTAATAAAGTCTGGGACTTGGAAATTATTCCTAAAGGAGCCAAAACAGTAGGCTGTAAATGGGTCTACAAGACAAAGTTTGACTCCCAAGGGAATGTAGAAAGATACAAAGCACGACTTGTGGCAAAAGGCTTCACGCAAAGAGAATGGATTGATTACAATGAGACCTTTTCTCCAGTCTCATGTAAAGACTCCTTCAGAATCATAATGGCATTAGTAGCATATTATGATTTAGAGTTACATCAGATGGATGTAAAGTGTAACATCCTGTTTTTCTGAGATTTTTAAAGCCTGGATTTCAAAAATGAATTTTCTGGAATTTTCTGAAATTAATTGAAGCTTCAAATGAATTTTCAAAGTTTTAAATGATTTAATGTGATTAAAATAAACATTAACATAAGTGGAAAATATTTTATTTGAGTTCCTTGTGTCACAAGGAATTTTCTGGTATTTTTGGTGATTTTTCCGGATTTATTTGCTATTTTCTAGAGCTTTTAGAAGTTTATTTGAATTTCTGGAAAAAGAAAAGAAAAGGAAATAACCCCCGCCGCCCGATCTCCCTCTCTCCGCCACGCGTCACCCATCCCGCGCGCGCGCGCCACAGATTTTACCTTTCCGCGCGCGCGCGCGCCGCGCCGATCTCGCGCGCCACGCGCTGTCGCAAGATTCGCGGCGCTGACGCCAGCGGCGCACGCCCGCGTCGCCTCGTCGCCTCGGCCGCTCGCGCGCGCGCGCGATCGCAGCCGCCCGCCCGCGCCCGCGCGAACCCTAACCATAACCATCCCACTGTCCGATCCCGCCGCGTGGCCCAATCCTAGCCGTCTAACTCGTCGCGCGTCGCGCTGCCGCCAGAACCGATCCGAGCTCCTCGGTTCGCGTGATAAAACTCGCGTTCATCCCTCGGTTCGCGTTCGCCGCCCGAGCTCCGCCGCCGCCTCCGCCCGCCCTCGCGCGCGCCGACGGCGGAGCCGTTCCGCCGCCGTGTCGCCGCGTCACCGCTGCCGCCGAGGTCGCCGGAGCAAGAGCCGCCGCTGCCGCCGCCGGTGAGCTCCGCGCGATTCGCCGCGTCGCCGCGTCGCCTCGCGCCGCCGCCGCCGCCGCCGCCGCCGCCACGCGCGCTGCGCCGCGCGCGCCACGACCCGTCGCCCGCCGCCGCGCGCGCCGCCACGCGTCGCCGATCCACCTCGCGCCCGACCACGCGTCGCCCGCCGCTGCGATCCGCGCTTCGCCATACGCGCCGCGCGCGCGCTTCGCGACGCCGCGCGGCGAGCCGCCACGTCGCCGATCCGCCCGCCGCCGCGCCGCGCCGCGCGATCTCGCCGCCGCCAGATCTCGAGCCGAGGCTCGACCGCCGCGTGTCCGCCTCCCGCCGTCGGATACCGCCGCCGCCGCCGCGCGCGCGCGCGGCTCGGCCTAGCCACGTGGCAGCACCGGCGCGTGTCACGCCAGCCCCAGGCCACGTGGCACGACACGCGGCATGCCACGTCGGCGCCACGCCGCCCTAGCCGCCCCCGAGCCACGTGGCAGCCACGTCACCGCCACGCCAAGACGCGCCACGTGGCAAAGATATGCCGCCGCCACGCCGGCGTGCCCCCGCCGCCGTCGACCCGCCGCCCCGTGCATCATTACGTGGACCGGGTCCACGGTGAACTCGAATTTGGTGCACCGGGTTCACAAAGACAAGAACCTTTTTCAATTTTCCCGAATTAATTTTGAATTAATTTTCCGGGAGCCCGTTCTCCTCCGTCCTAGCTCCGATTGACCCCGTTCTTTTTTCTAAATTCATCTAAAATCGAGCTCTAGCTGTTAGTTCTGTTTTTGTGAATTTTTGAGTTCTTTTTCTTGTCATTTTATGTGTTTCTTTGTTTCCGGTCGCTTTCTCTCTCGTTAGATTCGGATTCCGGAGGAGCAGGTTTCGCGCCAGAAGACCAGGAGTACCCCGCTGAGCATAACGAAGGCAAGTCGTGTCCCTTGATCATGTTGAACCCAATTTTATAAACTATTATTTAATTATTTTGTTTCAAACTACATTGCATTGCTATTTTTATTCAAACCGTTGTACAGGTAGTTATTGTCCCAATTGCAATTATACCTCCTTGACACTTTGAATTACCATGATGCCTTTGTCACCATAGGTTGGGAAAATTTATTAGTGATGCTAGTTTATTTATCACATGGGTTGGTACGATTAGATTGCTTAGCTAGTTTATATTTACGTTTGGTCTCATCGCACATATTAAATTATTAATTTGACTTAATGATATATGGAACTGTGGTTGGTGCCACGTGTATTAAAATTTGTGCCACGGCATTGGTGTGACGTTGGCTTGGTTATACAAATTGGTTTTGCACTCGGGCGAGTGATCGTGCAGTAAAGGGGGAAGTACAGTTGTACTTTGGGGGATGTGGTAGTCTCGCCCGGGTAACGCTAAGGACTTAACTTTGTGCGCCATTGATCTGAGCTTAATCGTGCAAACCACATGTCTATTATGGGATGGACCTGGCTGATTAATTTGTAATATTTCAATTCAATTCTGCCATAGTGATGAACATGGTTGCTGATTTCCATGTGGCGCAAGGGGGTGTGATGAAACCCTAGCGGGCGAGGATTGTGTTGAGGTAGAGCATTGTAAAGGCCTTGTTGTGATTTCCTTAGGCCTAGGCTAATCACATCGTGTGGGTACAGTTGTGCAACCTCTGCAGAGTGTAAAACTATTCGAATAGCCGCGTCCTCGGACATGGACAGTGCTCGGGGATTTCACACGAGGGTTAGTGTTTCATTTATAACTTGGTGGTTATTGTTGGGAGTGGACAGGTAGTTCACTGTTGGTTTAACTTGTGGATTGGTGTTCACAAGTGGTTCATGTTTATCCCTTTGATTATCTATTATTACTGTTTTCAGTTAACTTTCGCTTTCAAGTTATTTAATGTATTTCATCAATAAATGCCTTTATGCAAATTAACCTTTCAGCCTTCCTTTGGTAAGCCTTGCATATTATTTTGCATTTATTGTTACAAACGACTTGCTGAGTACCAATGTACTCACGGCTTTACGCCTATGTTGCTCAGTTGAGGGAGAGGAGTACTATCAGCAGGAGGTGCCAGAAGGGGAGTACTACGACGACTTCACGGATTAGGCTTCGTTCTCCACTCGATAGCCTGTGGCTTGTCGATTGGTCGCTACGCTTTATTTTGGATTTCCGCTGCTATTTTGTTAAGCCCTTCCGGCTAGAGATATTGTAAGCTTGGCCATAAGGTCGTACCTTTGATATTTTATCGATGTTCTAGTTTTTCCTTATTATTGTCGTGTGTATGACTATGATGGCATCTATGTTTGACTGTGTGCACTAGCGTGATCCTGGACTAGTGCAGTTTACGAGAGACCGAATTTGCATATTCGGTCTCGGCAGAGATGGTATCGAGCCATATCGATCGTAGAGGACGAAGCCCTAAGTTAAATTGGTCGTAGCCCAAAAATTTATTTTCTAAATCAAACCAACTAAACTCGATATTTAGTAATATCTCTATCTTCTTACCTCATTCTTAAGGATTCTTGTCTCTCGCCCCAACTCTTGCAAAAATTTGTTTTCCTAAAGTTATAAACTGATCTTTCCTTTATAAATGCATTAGATGTCCCAAGCTTCTTTGGGCCGACAGAGGATGGAGGTCACTTTCACGCGCTTTGTTGCGATGCCTCGGATTTAAGAGACTGCCCGTCTACCTCACAAAGGATGAGAAGCAAAAAGGTCAACGCATCGGGAGCATCTCCAGGCTATATTTCACCACCCGAGTCGGCAAGCAGGTGCTACATCACAGTTTCAAGAACACCGGTGCCAGTGGGGAGATGTCAGCACAAGGAGTTGCGCACAAAGCCATCCGTCGACTTTGCAAGCTATACAAGATCAACATGGCCAGACTCGTCCGGAAGTTCAAGGAGCGAGACGGAGCCACTCCGAGACTACGAGCGCCTGGGAGGAGCCCGCCGCGAGCCGCCAAGATACCTCTACCGTCGCCTACACCGCCGAGCCCGGAGGAGAGACGTCAGATCACCGGAGATCGTCGCGCCTACCTCGGTCGGTTCACTCCAGCGCCCGATCGAGAGCGATCGCCGCCGATCCGCAACTCGTGGGTTGTCTCTGGCGATTCGAGGACGATAGCAGTGTACCCTATTTGTCAGGACCCGAGTGGGAGCCTTCAGAGTAGATAGTGCGAGTAGACACGTTGGATTTTATTTGTAGTTGAGTGTGATGTGAGCTGCAAATATTGCCTTAAAAGCATTATATTGCGATCATGTCAAATCTTTTATTGGAGTTTATTTTGTTCGTTCTTAGTTAGCCTTACGGCTAAGTGTTTGTTTAGGTTAGGTCTCCATTAAGCAAAACCCCTTAGACGCATTTACCTCTTATCTATGCTTTTCCTCTCGTCTTTCACCTTTGGTCATCGTGATTGTTTTCTTCAGAGCAAGATGGTTGATACCAGAACTCCTCCACCGCAACTGGGGGAACCGGGACCAGAGAGAAGCGATGCGCGCGCCGGTGTCACTGCCTTGGACCCCGCCCTCGCCGATTCTTGATGGCTCGAATACGATGATGCAGACTATGATGCGAGGTATGCAGACTATGATGCAGCGACAAGCACCAGAGCGATACCACCGCCAAAGACATCGCCGCGGACCGGCTATGCAGAGTTTATGAGGACGAGACCGCTGCTTTTTCCAGTTCATCGAGCCTTTGGAGGCCGACGATCGGGTCCGTTCGATTGAGAAGAAATCGAACTTGGCTCGGTCTGCACCGACAGGGAGAAGGTTTTGTATGCAAAGACATCGCCTTGAGGGACCAAAGCAGAGAGTGGTGGGAGAACTCTTGTGCCGCCCATGAGGACCAAAGACAACATCACTGGAAGGAATTCGCAAAGGCTTTCCACACCGCTCATGTCATGGAGGAGTGGTTGAGATGAAGAAGGATGAGTTTCGGAGTTCCAAGAGAGGAACACATCGGTGAGTGAATATCTCAATAAATTCACTCGGTTGGCTCGCTTCGCGCGGAGGATGTAGCGATGCATGCGCGAGAAGAGGTTCAAGAAAGGCTTGAACCCGGCTTTGAAGGTGCAAGTCGAGGCAACGACTATGCGATTTTCAGCGGATTGGTGGATAAGGCCATTCTCATCGAGGAGAGTCGCCGCGAGCTCGAGGAGTCTCGCAAGAGGAGGTTGATCCAGCAGGATCACGGTCACACCAGCCTCGAGGCCTCGCTTTGGTTCCTACCACTGCACGAGCGCCACAAAGAGAGCAAAGCAGCAGCGAGCCTTGTGGTTTGGACCCGGCTCATACACGCGCGATTTGATCGGGCGGCGTCCTAGTGGTTCCGATGGACAGCAGCAGCAGCAGAAGAGTAATAATCCAGCAGCATCCATCACTTGCTTCAAGTGTCATGAAGTGGGACACTATGCTAGCAAGTGCCCTCGAGGCGTGCCCGACACGATTCGCTTTGACTTGGGAGCCACACCGGTCGTACCCTACCGGGAGCGGGGCGAGGAGCACCTCCGGCCTCAGGACAGGCCAGCAGGACGCCGGTGGTGAGAGGTCAGGTGAACCACGTCACCGCAGAGGATGCACAGGCAGCGCCAGACGTTGTGATCGGTACGTTTCTCGTACATTCAGTTCCTGCCACCGTTTTATTTGATTCGGAGCTTCGATTCGCTTGTTTCTGAGTTTTGCTTTAAAGCAACAATTGAAAATCGTTGCTCTTGGATCTGCTTCTTTTAATCCAATCCCGGATCCGAGTTGAGATCCAACCTAGGTTGTCCAGAGTTAGGATAACCATTCGGGAGTTGAGTTGAGGCGACTGATTTTGTTGGATATGCATCCCTAGATGTAATCTTGGGAATGGATTGGCCGTAAGCGGCAGTGATGTTAGACTGTAGGAGCGAGCGATGACCTTAACCAATTCAGATGGAGTTAAGGTGCGATTCGCGGCCGATGAGTGCGGCCAGAGCTACCATGATTTGCGAGTAAGGTAATCCAGTTGGAGGGTGTACGGTTGTCGGAGAGTACCCGACGTATTTCGAATGATCTTCGGGTATGCCACGAGAGAGGAGGTTGAGTTTCGATTGAGCTTGTGCGGTACCGCTCCGATTTCCAAGAGACCCTATCGGATGCCCGCCAATGATTTGGCGAGTTGAAGAAGCAAATTCGGAGCTTTTGGATAAGGGTTACATCGACCGAGTTCATCCCGTGGGAGCGCCGGTGTTGTTTGTCAAGAAGAAGGATGGTAGTCGGCGCATGTGTGTGGACTACTGAGCACTTAATGAGGTCTTTGTCAAAAATAAGTACCCTCTGCCCGGGATCGATGACCTGTTTGACCAGCTTAAGGGAGCAGGAGTGTTCTCCAAGATTGATTTGAGGTCAGGATATCATCAGATGAGGATACGTAAGGAGGACATACCCAAGCGACCTTCTCGACTCGTTATGGTCTATACGAGTTCACAAGTGATGTCATTTGGTTTGACTAATGCTCAAAGATATTTCATGTATCTGATGAATAAGGTGTTTATGGAATATTTGGACAAGTTTGTCGTTGTGTTTATTGACGACATATTGATATATTCCAAGATCGAGGAGGAACATCAGAGCACCTGAGGTTGGCATTGCAGAAATTGAGGGATAATCAGTTATATGCAAAGTTCAGCAAATGTGAGTTTTGGATGAAGAAAGTTGCCTTTTTAGGGCATGTGTTGACAGCAGAAGGAGTCGCAGTTGACCCTGGAAAGTAAGTGATGTTTTGGATTGGCAATCACCCACTTGATTACCAGTCCGAGTTTTCTGGTATGGCAGATACTACCGTCGCTTTATTGAGGATTTTCGGTGTAGCTGACCCCTCACGCAGCTTGCTCAAAAGGAAAAGAAATTCACTTGGACGCCAGAGTGCGAGAAGAGTTTTGAAACTTAAGGAGAGTTTGACCACAGCCCGGTGCTTGTGTTGCCTCGATATAAACAAGGATTTTGAGATATTTTGCGATGCTTGCGCAAAGGTTTGGGTTGTGTCTTGATGCAAGACAAGAGAGTGGTAGCCTATGCCTCACGCCGATTGAGACCGCATGAGGAGAACTACCCTACCCATGACTTAGAGTTGGCAGCCGTAGTGCATGCTTTAAAGATTTGGCGTCATTATCTGATGGGTAATAGATGTGAGGTTTACACGGATCATAAGAGTCTGAAATATATCTTTACCCAGTCCGAGCTTAACCTCGAGCAGAGGAGGTGGTTAGAGCTGATAAAGGATTATAATGTGGGCATACATTATCATCACAGGAAGGCTAATGTTGTTGCAGATGCCTTGAGCGAGAAAGGTATCGCAATTCGGTGATGTTTCGAGAGAGTCACCACTTTGCATGAGGAATTTGAAGCTTAACCTTGAGTTGGTTGAGCGAGATTCTTGGCACTATGGAGATGCGACCTACTTTGATGGTCGATTCGCGGGCTCATCAGAGGATGAGGCATTTGTGGATCGAAAGAATTTAAGTGAAGGTAAAGAGTCGATTTTGGTGGATGACCAGGAACCACCGTGGTTCAAGCGGCGTTTGTGTGTGCCCAACAAACAAGAAATAAAGGATGTGTTGTTAAAAGAAGCTCATGAGTCACTGTATTCGATTCATCCAGGCAGTACCAAGATGTACCAGGACATTAAGGATAAGTATTGGTGGCCAAGCATGAAGCGTGAGATTGCTGAGTATGTAGCCCTTGTAATGTTTGTCGAGAGTAAAGGCGAGCACGAGAGACTGCGGGTTTGCTACAACCATTAAAAGTCCCCGAGTGGAAGTGGGAAGAAATTGGTATGGACTTTATAGTCGGTTTGCCTAAAACCAAAGGGGACATGATTCGATTTGGGTCATTGTGGACCGTTTGACCAAGGTTGCTCATTTCATTCCGATTAAGACGACTTACGGTGGTGACAAATTGGCGAGCTATATATGTCCAGATAGTCGGCTTGCATGGTGTGCCCAAGAAGATTGTGTCGATCGTGGATCGCAGATTCACCTCTCGGTTTTGGGGTAGTTTCCATAAGGCTATGGGAACTCACCGAATTTCAATCAACATATCACCCTGCACGGATGGTCGACAGAGCGAGTTAATCAGTTACGGAGGACATGTTGAGAGCTTGTGTGCTTGATCATGGGTCTAAGTGGGACGATTGCTTACCTTTTGCGAGTTCTCATACAACAACGATTATCGTGCCGGTTTGCGAGATGTCACCGCTTGAGGCATTGTATGGCAGAAATGCGGACCCCTCTCAATTGGAAAGAGACGGGAAGGTCGAGTTTTGGCCCGATTGTTTGAAAGAAGGCGAGGATAAGGTCCGCTTGATTCAGAAAGGTTGAAAGTCGCCGGGCAGACAGAAAAGCTATGCCGATACCGACGACGGGAGCCGAGTTTTGAGCCGATGATTTTGTGTACTCGAGATCACACCATTCAAAGGTGTGAAGAGATTTCAGCTAAAAGGGAAGCTTGCACCGAGATATGTTGGTCCGTTCGACTCAAACGCAGGGAGAGGTTGCTTATCGATTGGAGCTACTGCGTCCTTGATGGGGTACATGACGTCTTCCATGTGTCCCACCAAGAAGTGCTGCGCGCACTGAGGAGGTTGTGCGATTGAGGCCGTTGACTGCGGGAGGATCATCATACAAAGAGCACCCAGTCAAAATCTTGGAAGTGTCGAGCGAGTCACCGGAATAAAGCGGTCCGTTTTGCAAAGTTCGGTGGAGCAACCATTACGAGGAGGAAGCCACTGGGGCGCGAGGAGGATCTCGAGCGAGTTTCGAACCTATTCTCTTAGTTGGCCCAGATCTCGGGTCGAGATCTCGTTTAAGGGGTAAGGTTTGTAACATCCTATTTTTCCGAGATTTTTAAAGCTGGATTTCAAAAATGAATTTTCTGGAATTTTCTGAAATTAATTGAAGCTTCAAATGAATTTTCAAAGTTTTAAATGATTTAATGTGATTAAAATAAACATTAACATAAGTGGAAAATATTTTATTTGAGTTCCTTGTGTCACAAGGAATTTTCAGTATTTTGGTGATTTTTCGGATTTATTTGCTATTTTCTAGAGCTTTTAGAAGTTTATTTGAATTTTGGAAAAAGAAAAGAAAAGGAAATACCCCGCCGCCCGATCTCCTCTCTCCGCCACGCGTCACCCATCCCGCCGCCGCGCGCGCCACAGACCTTTTTCCGCGCGCCGCGCGCCGCGCCGATCCGCCGCGCCACGCGTCGCGCATCTCGCACTGACGCGGCGGCACAACGCCCCGCCCGCGTCGCCTCGGCCGCCCGATCGCGCGCGCGATCGCAACCGTCCGCCAGCGCCCGCGCGAACCTAACCCTAACCATCCCGGCCGTCCGATCTCGCCGCGTGGCCCAATCCTAGCCGTCTAACCTGTCGCGTCGCGCCGTCGCCGTAATCGATCCGAGCTCCTCGGTTCGTGTGATAAAACTCGCGTTCATCCTCGGTTCGCGTGCGTCGTCGCCGAGCTCCTCGCCGCCGCCTCCGCCCGCCCTCGCGCCGCCGACGCCGAGCCGCTCCGCCGCCGTGTCGCCGCGTCACCGCCGCCGCCGAGGTCGCCGGAGCGATAGCCGCCGCCGCGTCGCCGCCGGTGAGCTCCGCGCCGATTCGCCGCGTCGCCGCGTCGCCTCGCCGTCGCCCCGCCCGCCTCGCCTCGCCTCGGCGCGGCTGCGCCCGCGCCGCGACCCGTCGCCTCGCGCCGCGCGCCGCCCGCGTCGCCGATCCACCCTCGCGCCCGCCACGCGTCGCCCGCCGCTGCGATCGCGCTTCGCCGCGCGCGCGCGCGCGCGCCGCCGCGCCAGCGCGCGAGCCGCCACGCGTCGCCGATCCGCCGTCGCCGCGCCCGCGCCGCGCGATCCCGCCGCCGCTCGGTCGAGCGAGGCTCGAATCGGCGCGTGTCCGCCTCCCGCCGTCGGATCCGTCGCCGCCGCCCGCGCCCGCGCCGCCAGCTCAGCCTAGCCACGTGGCAGCACCAGCGCGTGCCACGTCAGCCCTAGGCCACGTGGCACGACACGTGGCATGCCACGTCAGCGCCACGTCAGCCCTAGCCGTCCCCCCCGAGCCACGTGGCAGCCACGTCACCGCCACGCCGCGACGCGCCACGTGGCGACATATCGCCGCCACGCCGGCGCCCCCCCGCCGCGTCAGCCCGCCGCCCCCGTGCACTGTTACGTGGACCGGGTCCACGGTGAACTCGGAATTTGGTGCACCGGGTTCACAGCACAGTAACCTTTTTCAATTTTCCCGAATTAATTTTGAATTAATTTTCCGGGAGCCCGTTCTCCTCCGTCCTAGCTCCGATTGACCCCGTTCTTTTTTCTAAATTCATCTAAAATCGAGCTCTAGCTGTTAGTTCTGTTTTTGTGAATTTTTGAGTTCTTTTTCTTGTCATTTTATGTGTTTCTTTGTTTCGGTCGCTTTCTCTCGTTAGATTCGGATTAGGAGGAGCGGTTTCGCGCTGAAGACCGAGAGTACCTCACGAGCATAACGAAGGCAAGTCGTGTCCCTTGATCATGTTGAACCCAATTTTACAAACTATTATTTAATTATTTTGTTTCAAACTACATTGCATTGCTATTTTTATTCAAACCGTTGTACAGGTAGTTATTGTCCCAATTGCAATTATACCTCCTTGACACTTTGAATTACCATGATGCCTTTGTCACCATAGGTTGGGAAAATTTATTAGTGATGCTAGTTTATTTATCACATGGGTTGGTACAATTAGATTGCTTAGCTAGTTTATATTTACGTTTGGTCTCATCGCACATATTAAATTATTAATTTGACTTAATGATATATGGAACTGTGGTTGGTGCCACGTGTATTAAAATTTGTGCCACGGCATTGGTGTGACGTTGGCTTGGTTATACAAATTAGTTTTGCACTCGGGCGAGTGATCGTGCGAGAAAGGGAAAGCGGTTGTACTTTGGGGATGTGGTAGTCTCGCCCGGGTAACGCTAAGGACTTAACTTTGTGCGCCATTGATCTGAGCTTAATCGTGCAAACCACATGTCTATTATGGGATGGACTGGCTGATTAATTTGTAATATTTCAATTCAATTACGCCATAGTGATGAACATGGTTCTTGATTTCCATGTGGCGCAAGGGGGTGTGATCACGAAACCCTAGCGGGCAGGATTGTGTTGAGGTAGAGCATTGTAAAGGCCTTGTTGTGATTTCCTTAGGCCTAGGCTAATCACATCGTGTGGGTACAGATTGTGCAACCTCTGCGAGTGTAAAACTATTCGAATAGCGCGTCCTCGGACATGGGCGGTGCTCGGGATTTCACACGAGGGTTAGTGTTTCATTTATAACTTGGTGGTTATTGTTGGGAGTGGACGGGTAGTTCATCGTTGGTTTAACTTGTGGATTGGTGTTCACAAGTGGTTCATGTTTATCCCTTTGATTATCTATTATTCTTTGTTTTGATTAACTTTCGCTTTCAAGTTATTTAATGTATTTCATCAATAAATGCCTTTATGCAAATTAACCTTTCAGCCTTCCTTTGGTAAGCCTTGCATATTATTTTGCATTTATTGTTACAAACGACTTGCTGAGTACCAATGTACTCACGGCTTTACGCCTATGTTGCTCGATTGAGGAGAGGAGTACTATCGGCAGGAGGTGCGGAAGGGAGTACTACGACGACTTCACGGATTAGGCCGTTCTCCACTCGATAGCTTTGTGGCTTGTCGATTGGTCGCCACGCTTTATTTTGGATTTCATTGCTATTTTGTTAAGCCCTTCCGGCTAGAGATATTGTAAGCTTGGCCATAAGGTCGTACCTTTGATATTTTATCGATGTTCTAGTTTTTCCTTATTATTGTCGTGTGTATGACTATGATGGCATCTATGTTTGACTGTGTGCACTAGCGTGATCCTGGACTAGTGCAGTTTACACAGAGAGACCGAATTTGCATATTCGGGTCTCGACATAAAGACGGCATTTCTTAATGGGGATTTGGAGGAAAATGTCTACATGGCACAACCGAAAGGTTTTGTCGTGGAAGGAAATGAAAGAATGGGATGCCGCCTAAAGAAATCGATCTATGGGTTAAAGCAAGCTTCAAGACAGTGGTACTTGAAGTTTGTGATACAATAAGAAAATTTGGGTTTAAAGAGAATGTAGAGGACAAGCGTGTTTATGCAAAGTTTAAAGATGGGAAGTTTATCTTCCTAATCACTGTATGTGGATGATATCCTACTAGCTAGTAGTGATGTCGATGCACTTGGAGACAAAGAAGTTTTGTCCTCAAACTTTGATATGAAAGATCTTGGTGAAGCTTCGTTCGTTCTAGGGATCGAAATTCAGGGATAGAAACAAAGAGACATTGGGACTATCACAAAAGGCATACATAGAGAAAGTCTTAAAGAAATTTGGTATGCATAAATGTAGTCCTTCACCGCACCTATAGTCAAGGCGGCGAGATATGGAGATTTTCAATGCCCTAGGAACCGATGCGAGCTCGATCAAATGAAATCGGTTCCATATGCTTGGTGTCGGAAGCTTGCGGTATGCTCAAGTGTACTGGCATACGGCGTAGCGTTTGTTACCGGGTTACTTGGCAGATTCCAGAGTAATCCTGGAATAGAACATTGGAAATTGGTAAAGAAAGTCTTGCGTTATTTGCAAGGAACAAAAGGCCTCATGATGACATACAAAAGATTAGATTCACTCCATATAGTGGGGTATACAGATTCTGATTATGCGGGAGATGATAGAAAGTCGACATCCGGATATGTGTTCACTCTCGCTGGAGGAGCTATATCGTGGAAAAGCTCAAAGCAAACCGTCACTACATCGTCCACAATGTATGCCGAGTTTGTAGCATGTTATGAGGCTACGGGGCAGGTGAACTTGCTAAAGAAGTTCATACCCGGTTTAAAAGTGGTTGACGACATCAATAGACCACTTAAGTTGTACTACGATAATGAACCCGCAGTAACGTATGCCCACAACAATAAGTCAAGTGGTGCTGCCAAACACATTGACATAAAGTACTATGTTGTGAAAGATAAAGTTCGGGATCAAATTATAAGTCTTGAGCATATAAGTACCGCAAAGATGTTAGCGGATCCGCTTACTAAAGGCTTACCACCCAACGTGTTCAGAGAACATGTAGCCGGCATGGGTTTAAGGGAAAGCCTATGATTCTTGGTCTATAAAGGGCCCAAAATTAAAGAATCTGTTTCAGAACAGAGATGTGTATTGTAGCTGTTAAGTCTATAGACGATTGACCGTGACGATAAAACATGCTCTATGCACTAATCTGTGATGAAATGGGAAAAGAAGAAAAAGTATGATATGAGAGGAGATCAAGGGGGAGAATGTTGGATTGATCTCTCTTAGCCCAACGGCTAATCGGGGCCTTGTTCCGCGCCCTGATCGGGGGCGCCCAGCCCATCTATTGGCTGGTGGGCCCCCGTCGCACTGCGCTATAAATAGAGGGTGGGGGCTGGTGGCTCAAAGGACGAGGTTCGCCTGAGCCGTAACCCCACCCGACAAAGCCTAGACCGATCTAGAGGGACGCGCAGTCAGCGGCGGGAAGCTCCATCGCCGTCCCCGTCACCGGATCTCCGCCGCCGTCACCGAACTCCTCTTCCCCGACCGTCGCTGCCCGTGCGCAGACTTCACCGAGCCAACCAGCGATGGCCAACTCCTCCTCCAATGCATCGGACGGTCGGTACCCCTAATACTAATCCTCTCTCCCTCTCTCTCTCTCTCTCGAATCTGAACAAGAAGGGACTTAACAGTTCCCTCACAGTTTCTCCTAATTGCTTTAGCATAGAGCAATTTGGAAACCTAAAGACAATGACCATAGAGGAAGTCATCAATCGTCTTAAGGTGTATGAGGAACGCATCTCCAACAATCGTAACAACAACGAAGGACATGTTTTATTGACCCGTGCTGAATGGGAGATCCGATCATCAAAGCATGAAGGCAAGAACACTTCCAATGGCCGAGGCTATCAGAATTGGAGGTTTGATCCTGAGCCTGGCCCTCGGCCCATGGGCTGGCACTAAATATTCCGTACTGACCCCGAGCTCGTGTCGTGCCAGCCCTGCATGGCCTATTGGACAACACTAGTGGGGAGATCGGAGTCAGGCTGTAAAAAAAAGCTCGAGGCTCGCGTGCTCCTCAACCTTGGCTCGTTCTAGGCTCGCTTCGAGCTTTAAATGAGCCGAACTCGAGTTTAATCTCGAGCTCGCGAGCTTCACCGAACTGAAATCGAATAGTTCGCGAGTCTCGATTCGAGCTCAAATAGTGATACATATCAACTCTTACCGAGTTTACCTAAGCCGAACTCGAGCTCGAGCTTTTCTTATTATTGAAAATTAGTACATATTTAAATTATTTTGACTGTTATCGAGTTTACTCGAGCTCATCTCGAGCTCAAACTTTTCTTATTATTGAAAATTGGTGCAAAATAAATTATTTTAATTGTTATCGAGATTCAACGAGTCGAGCTCGAACCTACTCGACCTTAGGCTGAGCCAAGCTCGAGCCTAAGTTCAGACTCAGACCCCACCTCAAGCTCGGCTCGAGTTTCTATTGAGCTCGAGCTCGGCTTGTTTACAGCCCTAGGTCGGAGGGGCAAAGGTGACTACTAAAATGGGTCTTGGGGAGGTCAATGAACCCATGGGAGGCGGCCTTGGTCCCCGGGATGGAGCTGAGGGCGGTCGGCGGCGGCATGCGGCGGCCGGGGCGCACAGGGAAAACAAGCCAGCGACGACATGGTGAAAGAGGGAGAGGAGAGATAGGAGAGGAGCACGAGCTATAGGGGACTAAAGTGTACTCACCCATGCAGTTGGAGAGGTTGGGGAAGTGACGAGGCGGACTGGCGACGTCGACTGGGAGTGGCGCGGGTGGCTCCATGGCGCCGGCGAGTTGGAGCATGAGCGAGCTCTGGGCAGTAGCTTGGGATAGACGAGGGTGGCAAGGAGGTGCTCCAGGAATGGTGGATTGGATTGAGGTGCTCCGGAGAAGGAATGACGTCACAGTTGGTGGAGTTGGCAAAAAATGGAGAAGAGAAGCGAGCGGCGAGTTGTGATGATTGGAGACTGAAATTGATTAAGGGGTTATGCAATTAGGGGCTTGGAACACAATATGACATGAGAGATTTTACATGTTTGTTTAAAAATCAATTCTCAAAATGGGTTGAAAATATTTTTAATAAGTCTAAAATAGTCCTAGAAGGTTCTCTGAATTTTTCTGAAATTTTAAAAATTTATTTGGTATTTTTCTGAGTATTTTAAAGCCTTCAACTCATTTTTGAAAATCAAAAAGAAAATAAAAATCCAAACCCTCCCTCGGGCTGCCAAGTGTCAACCATCGGAGCCGCCCTTACCACCGGATTCCTCCTCAGCCGTCAGATCTCCTTAAACCCTCACCCCCGCCTTCCCCTCTCCTCTGCCCGACGCGTGGTAAGCATCCGACCACCCATCCTCCCGCCCGATTCAATCCCAGCCGCTCACAGCCACTTACCGCTTCGCCCGCTCCCCTCTTCCCTCCGCCAGACGCGTGGCTCAATCTAAGCCCTCGCCTGTTGCCGTACCCAATCTCAGCCGCCCCATTCCACTTAATGCACTGATCGCCCTGGATTCAATCCCCGTTACCGGATGGAATCGTGGCCGTCCCTGTTTACTTACCCCTTCGCACAGCACCGGTGGTCCCGATCGTCCCTCCTTGCCACCCGTCGCAAATCCAACTGTCCCCCTCGCCCTTTCCTTTTTCTTTCTCTCGCTGACCGGTGGACCCCGCCTGTCAGATCCTTCATCCCCGATCGGTTTCCTTCTTCCCCGCACGATCTCCGCCGCTGCCACCGCCATTAATCAGAAAACCAAAGCTTTAAAAGCTTCGGTTTCTTGGCCAATTATTTTCCCGCACCACTGCACATTCAAATAGCTGCCTCCTCGCGTCCGTTTCTGGCATTATCCCCCTCAATAACGCCATGTACGCCGTCACATTGATCCTCCCCGCCCGTTGCTCTCCGGCGAGGTCGTGCACGGCCATTACAACTGCCTATAAAAGGACCCCCCCGAGCACCCTCTACTCACACCGCCCCTCACTCGCCTCTCAATTCCAGCATTTGAGCACCGGAGCCTCCCCGAGCCCGTTTTTCTCTCCATCGGCTTCACCAGCTCCGGTGAGCAATCGCCGCCTCCTCACGTCTCCCTGAGCCTCATCGACGCCTCTCCGATGTTGCTCGTGCCTCGGCGATCCCCGGCAACCATCTTCCCGAGCACGTGCGCCACCGGAACCCCTTCGCCGCCGTGAACCCTCCTCCGGCTGCCGCCCCTCCCCGCCGATCACCCTCTCCGATCATCCCCGAACCCCGCGCAAGGTACCAACGCACTCCCCTTGGCCCCCTCTCTCTGTTGGTGTCCTCGGCCGGTGCCACCGCCCCCCTGGTCGTCGGCGACCATTGGTCCCCGTGCGCCATCGCTGGCCGGCCCGCCACGTCAGCTGGCCGCGCTGACGTGGTAGCCGATGTGGCTGGCACGCAGGCGCCATGTCTGCCCCAGACCGGCCACGCCAACGCCACGCCGCATGCCCGCTCACCTGCTTGCCACCTCAGCTCGGTCCGGTCTGTGGACTCAGTCCACCATAGACCGGGCCCACCTGTCAGCCTCTTTTAATTCCAGGGCTGACGTCATGCTGACACAATAAAACCGATTTTCAGTATAAAAATAAATCAGCCGAAAACTATTTACCTTGTTGACGTCATAATCTTTATTTTCCTTTAGGAAAATAATTCATGCTGATGTCATAAACGATTTTCGGTTTAAAAATAATTTCAGAAAATAGGTATTTTTCTTTTAATTGTATTAAAACTTTGGAAGGCTATAACTTTTTCATTTTAACTCCAAATTGACCCGTTCAAATTTCTAAATTTTTTAAAAATCACGATCTATCCATTTCTGGCATTATTTTGAAATTTTAAGTTTATTTGAATTTTTTTTGAATTTTTCTTTGAATTGGCTCTGTACGTTAGATTTTGACGATTCTGGAGAGTTCGAGTTCGACGATTCTCAGTAGGACTTCGATCAAGGCAAGTTACACCTTTGACCATATTGAACCTAATATTTCAAATTTAGTTATGTTATTTTACTGTATATGCATGCGCACTTTTATTCAATTATAATTTAAATTCAATTTAAACTTTAGTTATACCCATGATCCTTTGATTATAGCCAATTTGAATCTCGAACTCATATACCTTCTCACCCTAGCTGAAAACTAGCTAGTACCATAGTATTGACTAGAAATTTTGTAGAATGTTTAGCCTGGCTTAATATAATTTTAGGTGGGATCAAATGTTTCACATGAAATGACGAGGTGAAAATGAAATCTTGACTTCGGTGAGTCAAGGATGGTTTATGAAAATGGTGTAAAAATGAAAATAGAAATTTATGATTTGGACTTAGGCTATTGGTTAGGTGGTGGTGCCGGCATGCCTCGTGTTTGGTGACACCTGGTTGATTGTCATGCATGTGGGAACGTGGTTGAGCATAAGTCAACTTAAGGATCGTTTCTGTTAATCATTTTACGAAGTCACTTCGTACTACCACAAGTCCGGTATGGGACGGACCTGGCTAAGTAATTTGTGAAGTTCCAAATATAGTTTTGCTATAAGCTGAATGTGAGCGTGGTGTAGGCTGCGGGAAGTCTGACATGGCACCATAGGGGGCTCCAACTCGTGGATTCGAGTTGTGGTGAAACCTTAGTGGCGGCGTGATTATTTTGGCTATGGATCATCAGAACAGCCTTGTCATGAACTCTCCGCCGCACACCTAAGGCAGTGTGTTTATCGCGTGGCTCAAGTGAGAGGGAATGTCTTGTGGGTGAAGTTGTACACCTCTGCAGAGAAACAAACTATCTAGATAGCCGTGTCCACGGTCATGGACATGCTGAGTAAAGTTTTCACAGATTAGACTTGGTTTTAATAAAACTTGGTTTTCGGACAAACAACAGTGGTTTTGGTAATGGTCCAAGTGGATTCCCGTGGTTAGGTTAGTGTAAGTCGGAGCCTACACTAACGATATTACTTTGCAAGAATAATGTTAGTATTGATATATTGCAAATTCAGCTTTTCATACTTATGCTACTGTATTTAAATTCAGTACTGCTTTTCGCACAAATAAACTTAATAAGCCTCCCTTTGTTATCCCTATGTATGCATTCACTCTGTTAAAACTCCTAGTGTAACTTGCGTAAGTACTTTATGTGCTTACCTTGAGAGTACTTTATGTGCTCACCTTGCTAAAACCTGTTGCCAGACTTCGACGACGACTACGACGGTGAGGACTACTTCAGCGAATAGTATGCGTCTTACAGTCATTCGCCTGTGGGAGGCTGGATGGGTTGATCTGCTACCTTTTATTTTCCATTTCTTGTTATTTCTTTCGTTGGCGTGTGCGCCGACCGCGTCGTGCTCGCCGTCCGTGCAGCGTCACGGATCGACATCCTCGGTTCACGTGCTTTTATACGCATTTTTGCCTTGGTTCACGTGCAATCCAACGCGTCGCCCTCGCCTCCGCTCTCTCGCCTCGCGCCGCCGTCCCTGGAGCTACGCCGCCGCCGCCCGTGCGTCCCCATCTTCGCCCGCAGCCGCCGGAGCCGTCGCCGAGACCCCGCCGTGAGCCCCTTCGCCCGCGTCGCCTCCCCGTCGCCTGAGTCACCGCCGCGTCGCCCACGTCGCCAGACCGCGCACCCGCTGCGCCAGACCGCGCCCGCGCCCGCCCCATCTCCGCCATCGCCTTAAATTCGGATCAGCGTACCAGATCACGCCGCGCGTCAAGCCTTCAGCCGTCCGATCCTAGCCGCCGGCCGCGAGAGCCGCACCACGTCGACCCTGGCGGCGTGGCATGCCACGTCAACCCTGGCCGGCGTGGCATGCCCGCGTCGGCCGATCGCCCAGGTGCCCGTGTCACCCACGTCGGTGACGCGTGGTAGCACTAGCGCACACCACGTCAGCACCACACCGCGCCGCGCACACTGTTCCATGCGCTGGGTCCACCGTGGACTTGGTTCCCCGTGCACCCGATCTCCTCCGTCCTAACTCCGATTGACTCCGTTCTTTTTTCAAAATTCATCTAAAATCGAGCTTTAGCTTTTGGTTCTGGTTTCATGATTTTTGGAGTTCATTTGCTTATCATTTTATGTGTTTTTCTTGTTTTGGTTGTTTTCTCTCTCGTTAGATTCGGATTAGGAAGCGAGGATCTGCCTACGAAACAAGAATACCTCGCTGAGCATAACCAAGGCAAGTCGTGTCCTTTGATCATGTTGAACCCAGTTTGCAATCTATTATTTAATTATTTTATTTTCAATTATCTTGCATCGCTATTTTTATTCAAACCCTTGTTTCTGGTAATTACTGTCCCTCCTTGTTACTTTGAACACCCTGATGCCATTGTCACCATAGGTTGGGTAATTTAATAGTGATGCTATGTTTATTGTCACATGGATTGGTACGATAGAATTTCTTAGCCACAACACATTTCTGAATGGTTTCATCATCACATGTGAATTATTAATTTTGATAATTCATTTGTTAAAAATTTGTGCATCATTGACTTGGCCGAGGCATGTTATGAAGCATTCGTCAAGATTATGCAAGCCAAGAGGTCATTGAGTTTTGTGTAATTTATGGCTTCAGTTGATCGGATTTAAGGTGCTGTCTCACTCGATCTCCATGAGGAGGCTCAATTTTGTGATCTGAAACCCATGTGGCGGAGAGAAAGCAAGGATTAGGTTGGATCTTTGCACTTGTGATTACCTGTCGAGGCTAATCACATCGTGTGGTGCAGGTTGTGCATTTGAGTTTTCTTATTATATCGTGTATAGTAGTGTTAGGTGACAATGCTCGGTGATTCTCACCATGGCTAGTGATTTCATGTATAAACTTGGTGATTTATGTTGGAAGTGAGCGAGGTAGTTCATGAGAGTTGATGTGAATGTTCACAAGTGCTTATACCTTTAGTCATCCAAATTATCCTTTCGCAATCATGTCATTTATACATATCCATTTGGTAAGTTTTACAATCATTTTAACGGAGTCTCTGAGTTTCTTCGCTTAGGTGAAATGTCTTCTCTACAAAACTTTAAACCGAGGAGCCTTTCCTTTATTATCAGGTGAAGCTTCAATTTATCGGAGGAAGCACTTCACGCATTGGCTGTCCCCGTATGAGCTTGTGTGATATGAAAATGATGCGTGTCCCTTCGCTAGTTACTCGGACTGGAGCTAGGCATAAGGCGAACGATCGATGCGGTGTAGGTTGCATCAATGCAAGAGTACAAAGACGACGCACAAGATTGAGGTTCTCATATGGCGTGGGGTCCGGCAAGTGTCGCTTCCACTCCGGCTAGATTGCAAGCTTCCCCATGAAACGACTATATATCAGCAATCTTTGTGGCACCATCCTTCCCCAATCTGTGGCTATCGGGTGGAAACACTCTCCATGCGTTTGTTGGTGCGTGGCGAGTGCAGCTGAAGATGATCTTGCCGTCTCACCGGAAGGATAAAGGCCAGCGCATCCTCAACTATGAGTATGTGCGGTAAGAGTATCACCAATTAGAGTGATCAGAAGTGTTGATAAGCTCCTATTTTTGGCGCTACTCTAGCGACTTTAAAGCGCTTGATGATCCCAACAGCGGACTCATGGGTGAAGTGGTTTGGATATGGAGTTACCTAGAGCGTGCCTACATTTGCGTACCTCTCAAAGTCGGGCGATAGCACGAGTCGGTCTCGAGCGTTGGAGCCATCGTGACCTTGTAGCCGTCATGGTTCTCTAGCGCCTTAAGTTGCCTGCCTGCGATTGGAGGTGGTAGTCTTAATGGAGTACCTTTAGAGCATAACGCAAGTCGTGGATTTTGATTGTTGTGAGCCTTGCGAATCTAAGTTAAGCATTTATTTATTTTATTTTAATGATTTACATTGCATCGCTATTTTATTCAAGCCCTCGTATTTAGTTATCATCCCAATTTTTTATCCCTCCTTGTTAATTTGGAATGGTCGTGATGCCATTGTCACCATAGGTTGCCGAGAACATTAGTGATCCAGCTAGGTTACGTCAGTCGGGTTCCAGATGAATGCTTAGCTTTGCTTATATTTTTTGAGTTTATCCATCACTTTGGTCGATGTGATTATTTTCACTTAATGATACCTATGGAGCTATGATTGGGCCATGATTAAAAGTGCGGCGTTGGTGCACCGACCCGCTCAGGCGGACTGGAGTTATAAATGGTCTTAGCACAGAGTGATGGATGTTCGATGGGAAGTGTAGGTGCGGGGATGTTAGTCTGAGGGTAGAATTGGTGGTTGAACTTGGCTGTGCCACGCCATTGATTTGAGACCATGCAAACCATATGCAATATGGGGCGGAGACTAATGGGATGTTCTCTAAAGCCTTCCATAACGCCCGTCTTGGATGGAGTTGTCGAGATGAAGAATGACAATGGTTGCTACGGTGAAGAATATGTCGGTGAGTGATTCCTCAACGAAATTCACCCGTTAGCACCTCTGCGGTGGATTGAAAGTGCAGTCAAGAAGGGCTTGAACTTGCCGCTTTCAGAAAGGTTGTAGGTAATGACTATGCGAATTGCGGATGGTGGATAAGGTCATTCTCATTAGAGGAGTCGCAAAGAGGGCTAGTCGCACGATCGAGGCCTGTGGTTCTTATTGTCGCAACTCGATCTTGGACAATCGCCTTCAGTGTAAAACTATTCCAGATAACGCATCTCGGTAGTTCTAGTGGTATAATGCTCGGAGATTTCTTCAAGTGTCATGAGCGAGGACACTATGCTGCAAGTGAGCGAACACTTTGTGATTGGAACCCGTGGACTCACGGGAGGATGTTAACCTTTGGGGGAGCCACACCTAGGACACTAGTGGATGAGAGGCTAGGTGAACCATCAACTGCGAGAGGGCCGAGCTTATGGATGGGGTTAGTGGTCCTAGTACAATTCACCGCAGCAGGGGAGGCCCAGCAGCACCTTTACGGTTTTGTTTGATTATTCGTTTGTTTCATCGAGTTTTGCTTTAAGCAATCATTTCTGTATCTTTTCTTTTAAATCAATCCCCGGTTCAAGTTAGACCTTTCGGGAGCCTTCCTTTGGATAACCATTGCGAGTTAAGATCTATTGTCCAGAGTTGATTCATTTGTTGCGACTATCTAGTCCTAGATGTAATTAGCTCGACGACTTGGTATGAATGTTGGCTCGAGAAGAGGAGTATCAACCGCCTGGGAGGTTCGAGAAGGCGTATGCGGCATGACCAGAGTCGGATTAGCGAGTTTCCACTCGATGCTTGTGTAGTCGGTTGGGCCTGACGGTTGGATTTCAGCGTGTTTCGAATGCCCTTCGGGTATGCCAGGCGAGAGGTGGAGTTTTGATTGAGCTTGTACCTACGGTAGCGCTCGTTTCTAAAGACCCTATTGAGATGATTATTGATAGCCAATATTGAAGCTTTTCAGAGCTTTTGGATAAGAGATATATCGGATCGAGTATATAGTTGTTAAAAAGAAGGATGGTAGTCTATGTGTGGATTATGTGAGCACTTAATGAGGGACTAGTCACCATAAAATAAAGTACCCTTTGCCCAGATTGATGACTTGTTTGATATAGGAGTCTCGAAGATTGATAGTATCGAGATATCATCGGATGATGATTTGAAAGGAGGATATACCAAGGCGACCTTAGTTATATTGTCTTTAGCCAATGTTCAAATTTTATTGATATTTGTCGTAAATTCATGGAATAACATAAGTGTCATGTATAAGTGAGATCATATTCTTGACATTATTGCTTGAGGATAATCGCTGGCATGCTTGTATGCTTTATAAATGTGATTTGAAAGTTTCTTGACATGTGATGACAAGCAGATTCTGATCCAGCTATCGAATAAGTGAGAGATGTTTTGGATTGGCGATCGCCTACTTGATGACCAGGGTTAGGAGTTTTCTAGGTATGGCAAGATATTACGACGCTTCATTGCGAGATTTTCCACAGGTTGGGCGGACCAAAAAAGAGATTCACATGGACGTCCAAGAAAAGTTTGAAGACTGCCTCTGCTATTGTGTTGCTTTAACATAAATAAGGATTTTGAGATTTAGTATGTCTCTGACCAGATTAAGGCCTGTTTTTAAATAGTTTTAGCGTCGTGTAGATCGATATGCTTCTCTTTGAGACCGTTGTGTAACTCTACCATGATGTTGAGCTACAAATGTATTGATTTAAAAATTTAAGGCCATTATCGATGGGTATAGATGTGAGTTTACAGGTTGGATCATAAGAGTCAAATATATCTTTTTTACTTTGGCTTAACCCTCAAAGTTATAATAAACGATTATAATGTTGGTATACATTTGTTGTTAGGCCTACATTAAGTGGGAGCTTGTTTAGGTCTGGACCATTAGCAGCTAGAATCCCTCTGCCTTTTAGGAACTTCACCATGCTCATACATATATCCTACAAGTGCCTTTACCCTCTCCTTTAGGACTATCATGCCATCACAATGGGCTCATAACTGTTTCTCTTTTGAGCATCAGGCAAGATGGTTGATACGGGAGCTGGCGGGCCCGCACCCCTCGGGCAAACCATCGCCTGAGGCGTCCTGCGCTGTGACGTTGTCCCAGTGAGCGGGAGCGAAGCCAAGGGCTGCGATCGACCGCTGTGTGTGGCGTTCGCGGATGATAGTTAAACATGCTGAGCTATGATGTGGCAGCGATAGCGTGAGCATACCAGCGCCTGCGCCTCTCGCGATGGCGATCTGGCTATAGCGAAAGCATAGCGGTCGCGGGAAGGTATGTTTGTGCGGAAGCGCACGATCTACTATGGCGTTATGGTCTTGCGTCGACGCCTCGCGATGGAGTAATTGTGACTCGTGTGGTGTCGGTGTGGAATAGCGCGGCCATTGAGCATAAGCTGAAATGCGGCCGGCCTGTCCGTGAATGGCGCTTCGACGCTACGCCGCGCCGCCAACTTTTGAGTACTCCTTATGCAGCGCCGCGCGGTTGGCCTTCCGTCCGGCTTCAGAGCCAGCGGGCCCGTGATTGTTGCGTGCTGAGCAACTCTTCGCCCCATGGGCGGCAGCGTCGCCTCAGACCGACGCGATGCCTTCACATGGAAGGAGTGCGCGTGAATAACCTTCTGCGCTGCGCCCGTCTTGGATGAAGCTGGTGAGCATGAAAGATGACTTTCCACCTCGTGAGTTGGTAGCAGAACATGCTTCGGTGAGTTGAATACCTTTAGATTCACTCGCCGCTCCGAGCTCGCTCGTGCGGAGGATGTAGCCTTGCCTCGTCGTCGGGGTGGCGCTCAAAAGCGAGCGCCGATCGGGGGCGGGTTGAGGCATGAGCCGGGGGCATTGGTGTTGGGATAAGGCCCACGATTGCCCACCAGTCGCAGCGCCGTGGGTTGGGAGAATTTCACAGGTGGAAGATGAGGGAAGGTGGGCGGTTAAGCTTCGTCAGAGGATATTCGGCGGTATTCTGATATGCCCTAGAGGCAACATGGAGATGTTGTATATATCACATACTATGTTTATGATACATTACTTTGTTCCTTGGAATAGACATCATCATTATTGATCAATGAGTATGTGACTTATTCATGAGACTCTTAAATACTAAGATGTTGCTATTTCTAAATGATCCTGATCGTATATCATATGAGGAACAAATATGATTCAAAGACAAAGATCAGCATATGTATTGATTGATGATCATGTCTCATGGATCATGGTATGGTGATACCAAATCAATAATATGGACATGTGTTAGTGAACATATGTTGGATAGACACCATGAGACAACTGCGAGAGATTCCATGTGTTATCGGTTGGTCTCAAGTAGTGTTTATGTAGAGTCCTTAGACTTGAGATCATCATGGTTCCCAACATGAGTAGTAGCTTATTTTGGGACTACTAAACACTACTCAATGCTGGGTAGTCATAAAAGTAGTCTTCGGGTTTGCCATGAAACATGTAGTGGGATGTGAATGATCAAGATAGAATTTGCCCCTCCTTATGGGAGAGATATCTCTACGGGCCTCGATGTAATGGATTATGAAAGTGCATGGCCATGCCAAGGTGATTGAGGAGTCAATCACGAGTTTATAATCCATCACATCGAATCTAGAGAGAGTGATTGAGCTATTAAGAGGATGACATGAGTGTGCTTGAGGCTCAATCTATATCGTGAGGCAAAGGGATTCGTACATGAAAGAACATTACTGAGTTCAGCGATATGATCTTTACATATACTTTGGGGTTGTAATATGTCTTACTAGAGGCCGCTATTAACATGGTAGCTGGAAAGGCGTTTCAGTCACGACCAAGTATCGTGAACCTCTGGTCGCACGCTAACGGGTTGGAACACTAATTCGAATATGATTCGGATATGGGCTCAATTCGGATAGAGATCGAATATACTCCTATTGGGCCTTGGTCACGAGGCCACGTGAGGTCTATATATATGGAGGCGAGGGTGAGGGATTTGTCCTGTAACATCTAGCAAACCCTAGCCGCCACCTCGAGCCAAACCCTAGGCTGCTCCACGAGTGCTAGTACACTCGCGATCGGCGTTCGGCCCGGACATGTGGATACCGGTGGAGGCGCCGGCTGCTTTCGTTCAGTCTTGATCGGCGTCGCGTGGAGAGAGACGATCTGTTGGGACGATCGGCTACTTCCACTACTACTCGTAGCGCGTGATTGGATCGGTTTCCAATTCTTCTTCGCTGCATTCAGCGTCTAAGTGGTATTAACGATCCATGATCCTTCGCTTAGCATGATGTTCTTGGGTGCGCGGTAGAAAAGTTTTGTTTTTGCTTAGTAGCCTCGTGTATTCCTTTAGTATCGCGGCGGAGTCTTTTAAATACTTTTGGCCCGGCGTCGAAGTTGAGACCACGCATTGCTCCCTTGGTGACCCGTTGCACTTGGGACACGCCTCATCACTGTGGGGCGGTAGAGGAATGAGTGCAAACCTGCGCGTTCGGCCGCTGTGCCGATTTCAAAGAGCCAGTGGCATTTTGCACGTCGTGGGGCGGGATTCGCGAGATGAAGCGTCGAAGGCGCGGGAGGATGAGGATCCGCGCCCCGCAGTACGCGATTTTCTGCGGCGGAGCCGCGCGAGGGGAGCGCAGTCGTCGATCGCGTCCCAGCCAAGCGCCCGATCCCGCCGAGGAGATCGTGTTCAAGCCTTGATGGCCGCGCAACTTCGAGCATTGCGCAACGCCGGGCTTGCGTGCGCGACTGCTCTGATTGGGCCTGCTGCGTTCCGGAGCGTCTTTGTGGCCCACGATTATTGCATCCTTGGGTGAGCCGTGAGTATTTTTCCCACTAGTCAGGTAAGGAAACATAAGTTTGTCGACCTCATCCTTGGTGTGAGAAGATTTTAGAACTTTTAGTGATATGCCCTAGAAACATGGAGATGTTGTATATATCACATACTATGTTTATGGAATAGACATTAATCATTATTTGATCAATGAGTATGTGACTTATTCATGAGACTCTTAAATACTAAGATTTGCTATATTTCTAAATGATCACGATCGTATATCATATGAGGAACAAATATGATTCAAAGACAAAGATCGACATATGTATTGATTGATGATCATGTCTCATGGATCATGGTATGGTGATACCAAATCAATAATATGGACATGTGTTAGTGAACATATGTTGGATAGACTGCCATGAGACACTGCGAGAGATTCCATGTGTCATCGGCTTGGTCTCAAGTAGTGTTTATGTAGAGTCCTTAGACTTGAGATCATCATGGTTCCCAACATGAGTAGTAGCTTATTTTGGGACTACTAAACACTACTCCGTAAGCTGGATATAAAAGTAGTCTTCGGTTTGCCATGAAACATGTAGTGGGATGTGAATGATCAAGATAGAATTTGCCCTCTCCATATGGGAGAGATATCTGGGTGCCTCCGATGTAATGGATTATGAAAGTGCATACATGCCAAGGTGATTGAGGAGTCAATCACGAGTTTATAATCCATCACGGAATCGAGAGTGATTGAGCTATTAAGAGGATGACACAGAGTCTGCCTTGAGCTCAATCTATATCGTGAGCAAAGGGATTCGACATGAGAGAGTTCGATATGATCTTCTACATATACTTTGGGGTTAATATGTCTTACTAGAGGCGCTATTAACATTCGGTAGCGAAAGTGCGTCGCCGAACCTCGCCTCGACGCAAGTATACGGTTGGAACACTAATTCGAATATGATTCGGATATGGGTCGCGCTCAATCGGAATAGAGATCGATCCTCCTATTGGGTCCCCGCGGAGCGAGACTATATGGAGCGTGTGCGCGCTGAGGATTCGCCCGATTCATCTAGCAAAACCCTAGCCACCTCCCAAGCCAAACCTCAGTCGCTCCACGAGTGCTAGTACACTCGCGATCGGCGTTCGGCCCTCGGACGTGTGGATACCGGTGGCTCGTTCGTCCGCTTGATCGGCGTGCGTGGAGGGCGCGATCCGCGGACGATCGGCTACTTCCACTACTACCTCGCGCCCAATTTAATTTTAGATTTATTTTTGAGAGCCAGTTCTCCTCCGTCCTAGCTCCGATTGACCCCGTTCTTTTTTCTAAATTCATCTAAAATCGAGCTCTAGCTTTTGGTTCTAGTTTCATGATTTTTGGAGTTCGTTTGTGTATCATTTTATGTGTTTATTTTGTTTAAGTTGTTTTCTCTCTTGTTAGATTCGGATTTCGGAGGAGCAGGATCTACGCCCGAAGACCAGGAGTACCTTGTGTATCCCCCCTTGTATATCGTCGTGGGTTCACATCGTTAGGTAGAATGCGATTCTACGTCTAACTTGTTTTTGCAGGGAATGGTGTGAATAGTATGGCTCTATAACTTATTTGAATGTATGAGATGTATGTGATGCATGTAACATTCGTTCATGGCCTGCGTGTCATGATTATTTCAGCTATTGATAGCTGTATATATTGTATTTAACGACCTGCGTATCGACCTTAATGCTTGAATCTATCTTTATAATCTTCAATTTCTAGCTATTATAGGTAGTAGCCTAGTTTTGAGGTTACAAGCTTTTAAGCATGGTGGCCTAAAGGAGTGATGTGGAGGATAGAGATCGTCTACACCTACTTGGAGATGGATATCACCATTTTTGGGCCATACTACTTCACAGTTAAATGTGTTTATCTATGATGTTATCTATCTTATTCTTATGCAATGATATATGTGATATGTTGCTTTGGTAGGATAGAATCCTCTTAAAATTAGGTGTTAATGCCCTTCCATATGTTGCACCAAAGATAATGATCACCGCATGGTAGGTCTACCAAAGTAGAGTGCCATCGGTTATCATCATCATTTGGGGTAGATGTCGGACATCTACATGCGGAAGCATTTGGTTTACTTAACAAGGTTATCAAAATAGTTTTGGACCTTGGGGCATAGATTGGGGCGAGGCATACCGATGTCACCCAAAGTAGAGTCACATAGGGATGTGATTAGCAAGGTGTTGCTTACCCATGTCACTAGTTTTCTAGCCGTGATGCCAAAGCTCACTAGGAATTAGTGAAATGAGGATCTTTACCCACTATGTAACTTAGAGAGAGTTTTTGTTGCAAAACTCATAGTGGGAGTTTTTGCTAAATAGTTTAATAAAAGATGAACATAAACATAGTGCTAAACTTTGCATATTCTTGTGTTGTAGATCATGTCACTAACGCATCCGATTACTTTTAATTTGCGATCTGTTCTTGAGAAAGAAAAACTCAATGGAACAAACTTTTTGGATTGGTATCGCAACTTGAGAATTGTTCTCAAGCAAGAGCGCAAGGAGTATGTCCTTGAGTCTCCTTACCCGAAGACTTGCACGATAATGCTCGTGGTGGCTGCGGAGAGCTTATGAGAAGCAAGCGAATGATTGCCTTGATGTGGCTGTCTCATGCTTGCCACAATGTCCTCTGAGCTTGAAGCAATATGAGAACACGGATGCCTACAATATCATTGTGGGGCTCGTGGTATGTTTGAGAACCAAGCAAGAGTGAGAGGTTCAATACTTCAAAGTCCTTATTTGCGTGCGAGGCTTGCGAGAGGAATCCGTCGACCCTCATGTGATTAAGATGATTGGCTACATTGAGAGTGCGGAAAAGCTTGGTTTCCCCTTAGCCAAGAGTTGGCTACCGATGTGATTCTCGATCGCTTCCCGAGCTTTGAGCCATTCATAATGAACTTTAACATGAACAACCTGGACAAGACCTGGTGAGTTGCATGGGATGCTAAAATCTGCCGAGGAAAGCATTAAGAAAAGCAGCAATCATGTGATGATGATGCAGAAAGGCAAAGGCAAGCCCTATGTCAAGAGAAGCGCGGTCAAAAGAAAGCTCTGATGCGATCGCGGCGGTTCTAAGGCCAAGAAAGACAAGAAGGGCGATGCTCATCGATGCGATTGTTACTCTGTAAGCAATCAGGACATTGGAAAAGGAACCGCCCAAAGTACTTGGAGGATCTTGAGAAGAAGAAGGAAATCGACTTCCACTCGGTATAAATGTTATAGAGATCAATCTTGCTACTTCATCAAGCGATTCTTGGGTATTTGATACCGGATCGGTTGCTCACATTTGCAAATCGTTGCGAGGGGCTAATAAGAAGTAGAAGTTTGAGGAGGAGAAGTGGATCTTTGCGTTGGCAATGGAGCAAAAGTTCTTTGCGGTAGCTGTTGGCACCATGCCATTGTCTTTACCTTCGGGATTAGTTTTGGAATTGAATAATTGTTATTGTGTTCCATCTCTTTCAAAGAACATTATTTACGCTTCATGTTTGCAAGCGAAGGTTATGACTTTAAATCTATGGACAATGGTTGTTCTCTTTATTTCAAAGATATGTTCTATTGTCATACTCCATTGGTGAATGGGTTATACATTCTTACTCTTGAAGGGTCACGGTCTATAACATTAATGCAAAGAGGCAGCGTCAGAATGATTTGAATCCACGTTTATTTGGCAGCGTCGCTAGGTCACATAAATGAGAAACGCATGCGAAGCTCCATAGAGATGGTATTACGCACTCATTTGATTTTGAATCATTAGAGACATGCGAATCTTGTTTACTTGGCAAGATGACAAAGGCACCTTTCACGGTCAAGGTGAGCGGGCAAATGACTTATTGGCACTCGTACATACCGATGTATGTGGACCAATGAGCTTAAACAGAGGTGGTTTTCGATTACTTCATAACTTTATCGATGACTTTAGTAGATATGGGTATATCTACGATGAAGCATAAGTCGAATCCTTTGAAAAGTTCAAGGAATTCCAAAATGAAGTGCAAAATCATTTAGGCAAGACAATCAAGTTTCTACGATCGATCGTGGAGGCGAGTATTTGAGCCATGAGTTTGGCAATCATCTAAAGGATTGTGGAATTGTTCCACAATTGACTCCATGAGAACACCTCAATGGAATGGGGTATCGAGCGGAGAAATCGCACCTTATTAGATATGGTGCGCTCCATGATGAGCCAAAGTGATCTTCCGTTGTCTTTTTGGAAGTGCGCTCTTGAAACGGCCGCGTTCACACTAAGCGAGGTTCCATCAAAATCGTAGAAAAGACACCATATGAGATGTGGACGGGACAACGCCCTAGCTTGTCTTTTCTTAAGATTTGGGGATGTGAGGCTTATGTAAAACGTTTACAATCGATAAGCTCACTCCTAAATCGATAAATGCTTCTTTATCGGGTATCCTAAGGAAACAAAAGGATATTACTTTTATAATCAAGGAGAAGGCAAAGTGTTTGTCGCGCGGCATGGTGTCTTCTTAGAGAAAGAGTTTCTCTCAAGAAGGGATAGTGGGAACACAGTGCAACTTGAAGAAATTCAAGAAACACACGATAACGTTTCAGCTCCTCTGAGAACCACAGCGGGATGAACAAAGCCGTTGAAGAACTCTGTTGTGGACACACCGCACCACGTGGGTCGAAGGTCACGTGCACACGAGAGGTACATGTTCTTGACTACTCAACAACGGGACATATTGTTGTTAGACAACGATGAGCCTAAGACCTATGAAGAAGCGATGGTGGGACCGGACTACGAGAAATGGCTTGAAGCCATGAGATCGAAATTGAATCCATGCACGATAATCAAGTTTGGAACTTGGTTGATCCACTGATGGTGTTAAAACCATTGAATGCAAATGGGTTTTCAAGAAAAGATAGACATAGATGGAAATGTTCACATCTATAAAGCGCGATTGGTGGCCAAAGGTTTCAAACAAATTCAAGGTGTTGATTATGATGAAACTTTTTCGCGTCGCAATGCTAAAGTCTATTCGGATCATTCTAGCGATTGCTGCATATTTCGACTATGAAATATGGCAAATGGATGTCAAAACAGCTTTCCTTAATGGAAATCTGGTGAGGATGTGTACATGACACAGCCCACGGGTTTTGTCGATCCGCAATTAGTTGGAAAGATATGCAAGCTCCAAAGATCCATTTATGGATTAAAGCGAGCATCTCGAGTTGGAACATTCGTTTTGATGAAGTAATCAAAGGGTTTGGTTTCATCAAGAACGAAGAAGAGCCTTGTGTTTACAAAAGGCTAGTGGGAGCGCACTCGTATTTACGGTCTTATATGTGGATGACATATTACCGATCGGAAATGACATTCCTTTGCTCGAATCTGTTAAGTCTTCATTAAAAATAGTTTCTCTATGAAAGACTTAGGAGAGGCAGCATATATTCAGGCATCAAGATCTATAGAGATAGATCAAAAGGCTAATTGGATTAAGCCAAGATACGTACATTGACAAGGTGTTGAAAAGGTTCAACATGCATGATTCCAAGAAAGGTTTTCTACCTATGTCACATGGTATAAATCTTAGCAAGAATCGGTGTCCTAGTACACGATGAGCGGGATAAAATGAATGCGATTCCATATGCTTGGCTATTGGGTCCATTATGTATGCCATGCTTTGTACACGTCTAGATGTTTCGTATGCTTTAAGTGCTACGAGTAGATACGATCAGATCGGTGAAAGTCATCGGATTGTCGTAAAGAACATCTTGAAGTACTTGAGAAGAACTAAAGATGTGTTCCTTGTCTATGGAGGTGAGGAAGAGCTCGTTGTAAATGGTTACACCGATGCTAGCTTCCAAACCGACAAAGATGATTTTAGATCGCAATCTGGATTTGTGTTACTGCTGAATGGCGGTGCGGTAAGTGGAAGAGTTCCAAGCGTGACGGTTGCTCGATTCTACAAGAAGCCGAGTACATAGCGACCACGAAGGCGCCAAAGAGGTTGTTTGGATCAAGAAATTTATTTCGAGCTTGGTGTGATGGCTAGTGCCTCCAACCCAATGGACCTCTCTCGTGACAATAGTGGGGCCATTGCACAAGCCAAGGAGCCTAGATCGCACGAAGTCCAAGCACATTTTACGCGATTTCATCTCATCCGCGAGATAGTGGAGAGAGGCGATGTGAAGATATGCAAAGTACAAGCGGATTTGAACATTGCAGATCCGTTGACAAAGCCGCTTCCCACCAAAGCATGAGGCTCACACTAGGGCAATGGGTATTAGATACCTACATGGTTGACTCTAGTGCAAGTGGGAGCTCATAGTGATATGCCCTAGAGGCAACATGGAGATGTTGTATATATCACATACTATGTTTATGATACATTACTTTGTTCCTTGGAATAGACATCATCATTATTGATCAATGAGTATGTGACTTATTCATGAGACTCTTAAATACTAAGATGTTGCTATTTCTAAATGATCCACGATCGTATATCATATGAGGAACAAATATGATTCAAAGACAAAGATCGACATATGTATTGATTGATGATCATGTCTCATGGATCATGGTATGGTGATACCAAATCAATAATATGGACATGTGTTAGTGAACATATGTTGGATAGACTGCCATGAGACACCTGCAGAGATTCCATGTGTCATCAGTTGGTCTCAAGTAGTGTTTATGTAGAATCCTTAGACTTGAGATCATCATGGTTCCCAACATGAGTAGTAGCTTATTTTGGGACTACTAAACACTACTCCGTGAATGGTAGTCATAAAAGTAGTCTTGGGTTTGCAATGAAACATGTAGTGGGATGTGAATGATCAAGATAGAATTTGCCCTCCTTATGGGAGAGATATCTGGGCCTCGATGTAATGGATTATGAAAGTGCATGGCCATGCCAAGGTGATTGAGGAGTCAATCACGAGTTTATAATCCATCACGGAATCGAGAGAGTGATTGAGCTATTAAGAGGATGACACAGTCTCGCCTTGAGCTCAATCTATATCGTGAGGCAAAGGATTCGTACATGAGAGAACATTACGAGTTCAGTTGATATGATCTTTACATATACTTTGGGGTTAATATGTCTTACTAGAGGCGCTATTAACATGGTGACCGGAAAGGCGTTTCGGGTCACGACCAAGTATACGTGAACCTGCTGTGGTCGCACGCTTAACGGGTTGGAACACTAATTCGAATATGATTCGGATATGGGCTCAATTCGGATAAAGATCCGAATAGACTCCTAATGGGCCTCGGTCCGCAAGGCCCACGTGAGGAGGTCTATATATATGGAGGCGAGGGCGAGGATTCGTCCCTGTTAACATCTAGCAAAACCCTAGCCGCCACCTCCCGAGCCAAACCCTAGTCGCTCACGAGTGCTAGTACACTCGCGATCGGCGTTCGGCCGGGCGTGTGGATACCGGTGGAGGCGCTGCTGTTGCGTCTTGATCGTCTGCGCGGAGGAGAGCGATCTGTCGGGACGATCGGCTACTTCCACTACTACCTCGGCGCGTGATTGGATCGGTTTCCAATTCTTCTTCATTGCTGCTGGCGTCTAAGTGGTAACGATCCATGATCCTTCCTTAGCATGATGTTCTTGGGGTGCGCGGTAGAAAAGTTTTGTTTTCGCTTCCGTAGCCTACGCGTATTCCTTTAAGTACCTCAGCAGCAGCAGCAGCAGCCAGTTTTCAAGACCCCAGCTCCAGTGACCCGTTATGACAATTCGGGACCACGCCTCATCAATGTCAGCAATCAACCCCAGAAGAGTGCAAACCCTGCAGGTTCAGCTAATTGTTATAATTGCAAAGAGCCAAGTCATTTTGCTCGCCGTTACCCGTAGAAGCGTCAAGCAATCACACCAGTTCCATTCAATCTGGAGAGTACGCCTGCCAAGACCCCTCCCCCAGGAGCAAGCAGTGGCAGCCAGCAATTCCAGAGCATTGCAAGTGGAAGCCTGAATCACATCAGCTCCGTCGGCGTAACCAGTAAACCCATTTCTCTTAGTAGGCCCAGATCTCGGGGTCGAGATGTCATTTAAGGGGGTAAGGTTTGTAAAATCCTGATTTTTAGAACTTTTTAAAACCTGGAATTTAAAAATAAATTTTTGGAATTTTCTGGAATTAATAAAGCTTAATTTGAAATTTTCAGAATTTAAAAGGATTTAATGTGAATAAAATAAACTTTGACATTTGCTAAAAATATTTTCTTTGGATTCCTTGTGTCATAAGGAATTTTGATATTTTTGGGATTTATTTGCTATTTTCTAGAGCTCTATTTTGTTTATTAGGATTTATGGAAAAATAAAAATAAAAATAAAAATCCCGCCGCTTCCCCGCTGCCTGATCCACCTCCCCGCCACACGGCAGCGATCCCCTGCCTCTCCCCTGCCGCCTCCCTCGGCCCGGCCCGCTCCCGGCCTCGCCGCTTCCCCGCCACCCGATTTCGCCCCCGTGCCACGTGCCGGACATCCATCGCTCCCGCGCCCCGCGCCGCCCTTGCCCCTGTGTGCGCACCCCGCCTACCCTAACCCTAGCGCCGCCCACCCCGTGCCGTTGGATATGCCACGTGGCGGCACCAGCGCGCTTGCGCCCGCGCCCTGCTCGCCCGTCCGATCGCTGCCCGCACCGTGGCTCAATCCTCGCCGCCCATTTCCCGCGCCCGCGCGAAACCCTAACCCTAATCTCGCCCGTGCCCCCAGCCGTCGGATCTGAACCCCGTGCCATGTGGCCATATCCCGACCGTCCAACTGCGTCCGCTTGAAACCCGCGTCGTATCCGATCGGGACTTCCTCAGTTCGCGTGTTTTTATACGTGTTCTTCTCTCGGTTCATGTGCAATCCCTCGCTGCCGCCCTCGCCTTCATCCTCACGCCTGCGCCGCTGCCGGAGCTGCTCCGTGGCCGTTCCGTGCCGCCCCGTCGCCGCCTCCGCCATTCTGAGATCGCCGGAGACCCCACCTCCCCGCCGGTGAGCCGTCGCCGCTCCGTCGCCGCGTCGCCTCCCGCCGCCTACGCTCGCATCGCTGAACCCCACGCCGCCTCGCTCGGTGTGCTCGCGCTGAGCCGCGCTCGGCCGCGCGCCGCGCCTCGCGCGACGCACCCGCCACGCGTCGACGATCCGCCCCGCCACCGCACCCCGACCGCTTCATCCCCGCCGCCCATCCGGATCTAAGACAAGGGCTCAGATCGCGCCGCGTGTCCACCTCCGCGTCGTCAGATCCAGTCGCGTGCCCGCTCCCGCGCCGCGTCGCAACGCTTCGCGCCGCGCGCCTGCCACGCGTCGCCCATCGCCCGTCGTCCCACCTCCCGCGCCACCCGATCTCAGCCATCAATCCGGATCTGAGCTGACAGCCTAGATCCTGCCGTGTGGTCGCACCTACGCCGTCCGATCCTGTCGCCGCCGCCCGCGCCCAGGCCCGTGCCGCGTCACCCTCCCACGTGGCAAGCCACGTCAGCCCCAAGTCCATGTGGCAGCCACGTGTCATGCCACGTCAGCTGCCACGTCAGCCAAAACCGCTCAAGATGCCACGTGGCAGCCACATCAGCAGGGTGCCACGTGTCGGCACATGCGCGCGCCACGTCAGCCAGTATCGCCGCGTCAGCGCCCTCTCTCCCACGTGCACTGTTCCATGCGCTGGGTCTACAGTGGACTCGGTGTTCCGTGCGCCGGGTCCACAGCACAGTATCCTTTTTCAATTTTTCCAATTTAATTTTAGATTTATTTTTTGAGAGCCCGTTCTCCTCCGTCCTAGCTCCGATTGACCCCGTTCTTTTTTTTAAATTCATCTAAAATCGAGCTCTAGCTTTTGGTTCTAGTTTCATGATTTTTGGAGTTCGTTTGTGTATCATTTTATGTGTTTATTTTGTTTAAGTTGTTTTCTCTCTCGTTAGACTCATTGATCAATAATGATGATGTCTAATCCAAGGAACAAAGTAATGTATCATAAACATAGTATGTGATATATACAACATCTCCATGTTGCCTCTAGGGCATATCACTAACATATATCATGCAAAATCACCACATCATATTATTAATCAAAAATACGGCCTTATGGCCAAGTCTTACAATAGCATGGCACAAGGCCAACAGAAAATAAAAACAACGGAAAACATCAAAGGTAGCAGGTCAGCCCATCCAACCTCCCACAGGCGAATGACTATAAGACGCATCCTACTCGCTGAAGTAGTCCTCACCATCGTAGTCATCGTCGAAGTCTGACAACAGATTTTAGCAAGGTGAGCACATAAAGTACTCCCAAGGTAAGCACGTAAAGTACTTACGCAAGTTACACCGGGAATTTAATAGAGTTCATGCATGCATAGGGATAGCAAAGGAAGGCTTATTAAGTTTATTTGTGCGAAAAGCAGTACTGAATTTAAATACAATAGCATAAGTGCAAAAGCTAAAATTTTAATACATCATATGAAACAATACTTTTAACCAAAGTATTGTTAGTGTAGGCTCCGACTTACACTAACCTAACCACGGGCATCCCACCCGGACCATTATCCAAACCACTGTTATATGCCAAAAAAACCAAGTTTTATGAAATCAAGTCTAATCTGTGAAGACTCTACTCACCATATTCATGACTGCGAACGCGGCTATCCATATAGTTTGTTACTCTGCAGAGGTGTACAACTTTACCCATAAGACATTCCCTCTCACTTGAGCCACATGATGAACACACTGCCTTAGGTGTGCGGCGGAGAGTTCATGACAAGGTTGTTCTGATGATCCATAGCCAAAATAATCATGCCGCCACTAAGGTTTCACCACAACTTGAATCCACGAGTTGGAGCCCCCTCTGGTGCCATGTGAGACTTCTCGCGGCCTACGCCATGCTCACATTCAGCCTATAGCGAAACTATATTTGGAACTTCACAAGTTATTTAGCCAGGTCCGTCCCATACCGGATTTATGGTAGTACGAAGTGATTTCGTAAAATGAATCACAGAAACGGTCCTTAATCCGACTTAGGCTCAATCCACATACCCACATGCACGACAATCAACCAGGTGTCACCAAACACGAGGCATGCCGGCACTCCACCACCTAACCAATAGCCTAGGTCTAAATCATAAGTTTCTATTTTTATTTTTAAACCATTTTCATAAACCATTCTTGACTCACCGAAGTCAAGATTTCAAAAGAAACTGTCATTTCATGTGCAAGAATTGATCCCACTTAAAATTATACTAAGCCAAGCTAAGCATTTCTATAAAATTTCTAGTCAATACTATAGTACTAACTAGTTTTCAGCTAAGGTGACAAGGTAGATGAATTCGAGACTCAAATGGTGATGGGAACGGGGTCCCGATCTTCCAACAGGTTCTGGATATGTTTGATTTGGTGGAGGCGCGACACAACTCGATTCGGCTTCCGAACAACACGTTCTGAACCCCGTAATCGCAGCACCACGTCTCCTCAGGTTATCAACCGTGCGCTGCCCGGTTGACCTCGCCAAGAAGGCTAATCCTCGCTTGCAAATCGAAGAACACAAGCAAGAACAAGGAAGAACACAATGGATTTGCAGATGTATTAATTTAGCACTCGAAAGTTGGGGTCTCACAAACCGATGAACGGCGAAACTGTTCAAGACAGAATTAATCTAAGCAAAACTCAAACCCTAATGGTGGGGGTGGTGGTTGGATATATAGGAGTGAGGGGTGTGGGACCCGGAGTAGAAACTCCTAGACCCCCTGTGTATTACTGTACTAGTCCCAGAGATCAATGCTAGTACACACAGTTCAAGCGAGAAAAGATGATACATTGCCAACAACGCTTTATTACAATAGTAATCAAGTTTTACAAAGGCCATAGCCTTACTAAGGTTCACAGAACCTCAAGCAAAAATAAACACAATGGAAGCAAAAGATAACTTGATCGACCCATCAATGCGCCACGAGCAATTGACTGGGAGACGAATCTAGGCATCCGAGAATAATCCACCGCATCCACATTGGCGCAGAAGTCATACTCTCAGCTTGATCTTCTCCATTCTCTGCTTTTATATTTATAGAGCAACGGTGAGTACAAAAATGTACTCGCAAGTCTTGGGAAAAATGCATAGATGTAAGGTTTCACAAAGGAAGACTATATGGTTTATTTGCAACAATCAAGATTTTATTTCAAATCTACATAATTACTTTAAAAGCCATTTTTAAAACAACTTGTTTTAATAATCGAAGTTGGATAAGTACTTTAGTGAAGGTTAAACTACCAACACGAATATCTCGGAGCTATCACACCAATTTTCAAAACCTCGGGTTACACCTCGATTGAACATCACGAGTTATACTACTCCCGAGTTTTTCTCCAATTCATTTTGTTTTGAAATCAAAACCAAAACTTCTACCATGTGAATGCATCCTTTGCCGCCCTTGACCGTGAGCACGGCTATTCGAATAGTTTTACTCTGCAGAGGTTGTACACTTTACCCACAAGAGATAAATTATCTTAATAGTCAACACGCTTCCTTTGGCATGAGACCGGATAAATTATCACAAAGCCTTTCGCCTACTCCGGTATAGTTTAAATACCACCCGCTAGGTTTCACCACAACTCGAATCCACGAGTTGGAGCCCTCTTGCGCCATATGAGTACTGATAAACCCCGTCCTCACTATGAGTAACCAAGACACCACGGCACTCAATACACCACTGGTGATATCTAAACTACACTATTATAGGGTAGTTAGCTAGGTCGTACCCATATAGACTTGTGGTTGTACTGTTTTACTCAGTTTTGGACAAACACAAGCGTCGGTCCTTAATCGACTGGGGTGGCTCATTCACAAACCCAACAATTCTCGTGCTAAGCGCACCACCAAACCTTCCATCCACCCTTGTCAACTTTTCCCTTTGAATTTCATTTTATTTTCAAATTAACAAGTGGTAACATACATTACCACTTTTCAAACTAAATATTTAACAATGATAACATCCATTACCAATGTTCAAACAAAATATTTAACAATGGTAACATCCATTACCAATGTTCAAACAAATCATTCATCAAAACATTTGATAACCATGCTACTCATTTGAACATTATTATATTTATTTGCTACGCTAAGCATTTGCTAGTATTTAAACATTCAACAATTGTAACACTAACTCATTATTGAGTCAAAGGGATATCCTAAGTTGACAATGGTACAAGGTAAACAAATTTTCAATGGAAGGTATAACAAATTGGGTCTTTAACTAAGTTTTCTAAATCCAATTTATCACTTGATATAACATAAGCATGCATTAATTTAAAATACTACCTAAACATTTTTCTAAATCATTTGAGCAAGTTGATCAAAGGAAACTTGCAAAACATGGGAGCAAAATGTTCAAAGGAGACTTGCCTTCACGTATGCGGTTGAAATCTTCCACAACTTGCTCTTGAGGTTGCTCGGACAAATCGGTCTCTACACGTAAATCGAGAATTCCAAATAAATAAAATAAAATAAAAATTCAAAAATTGAAAATGAATATACCAAATGAAAGATTGAAATTTTAGATGAATTTATAAATTTGAATGGACCAATTTGGAGCTAAAATGAAAAGATATGGCTATTTGAAAATCTCAGATTTGAATAAATCCAGAAATTCGAAATCTCGACATGTGGGGTCCACTGGTCAGCAATTTTATTTAGAATAAGTCTCGACATGTGGGACCCACTGAACTCGGACCCACTTGTCGCTGGCTAGCGCAGGGTGGTCGCCGACGGGTGGGGCCTACACGTCAGCGATTAAAACGGAGAAAACTCAACCTCGGCCAGCGGAGCGGGCTCGAACGCCGCGCAGGGAGTGGGAGGGAAGAGAGGCGGCGCTAGCCAAGTGAGCGGGAGGCACCGCCTACCCCTAATGGGTAGGTAACCCTCTTGAGGGTTATCTGCGAGGCCGTGGCAACGTGGCATACACGTGGGTCGGCGTGGTCGCCGCGTGCGGCGCCACGCGTCGCTTTTTGCCGGCGTGGCGCGCGCCGCGAGGTGGCGGAGGCGCTCGGTGGCGCCGACGTGGCGCCGACCGCCGCCACGCTGCGCCACCTCGGCCGACGCACGACGGGCAAGTGCGGCCGATGGTGGCGCCACGGGGACCGAGGGTCGCCGAGCTCCGTGATCGCGGCGCCGGTCAAGGGTACAAAATGAAGAGGAGGATGCGGTGGAATGCATCGGTACCTTGCGCGAGGCCGAGGGTGACCGGATGGAAGGATCGGCGGAGGGGCGGCGGTCGGGAGAGGGACCTCACGGCGGCGGAGAGCTCGGTGGCGAGCGGCTTCGAGGAGGGTCGCGGGAATCTCCTTGGCACCGACAACGTCGGGAGGCGTCGGGCGAGAGTGAGGAAGCTCGAGACGGCCGCAATTGCTCGCCGGAGTATTTGAAGCCGCAGGAAGAAATCGGGCGTAGGGGCTCTCGCGCCGGGTGATTCGCTGAGAGGTGAGGAGGCGCAGCGGTAGAGGGACCTCGAGGTGCGGGTTTTATAGATCGGGAGGGTTGTAACGGCGCGCGAAGTTCGCCGGAGCTGAAAGCGGTCGGAGGATGAATGCGACGGCGAGGAGAGAGATAGTAGCGCGTCTTTATGCCAGAAACTGACGCGGTGGAGGCGGGGGATTAATATGCAGTCGGCACGGGGAAGTAAACTGGAAAGGAACTGAAGCATTGAAAGCTTCAGTTTTTGGCACTAATGGCGGCAGCGGCGGGGTGCGGGGAGGAAGAATCGGCGGAGCGGCGAGGTGCGACAGCGCGGCCCCGCATGTCGGCGAGAAAGAAAATGGGAAAGAATGAGGGGCGGGTGGATGTGCGACGGGTGGCAAAGAGAAGCGATCTGGACCACCGATTCCTTGCCGAAGGGTAAGTGATCGGGGACGATCACGATTCAATCCGACAACCGTGAGAGAATCCGAGCCGGTTGGTGCATTAAGTGAGAAGGAGCGGCCGAGATTAAATGCGGCAGCGAGGAGCGGTGCCGATTGTGCCACAGCGCCACGCAGAGAGGAGAATAAAGCAATAAGCGGTAAGTGGTCGGGAGCGGCCGGGATTGAATCGGCGCGAAACGGATGATCCGATGCTTGCCACGTGTCGATCCGAAGATAGGGAAGGCGGGATTGAAGCGGTAAGTGAGATCGGACGGTGGAAATAGATCCGTGGCGTGAAATGGCCCGATGGGCGACACTTGTCGGCTCGGGAGAGTTTCAAATTTTAATTACTTTTGATTTTCGAAATGATTAGGAGGCTTTAAAATGCTCGAAAAATACCAAATAAATTCCAAAAATTCCAGAAAAATTCACATAATTCACTGATAATGTTTTAAACATATAAAAAATATTTCCAACTTATTTTGATATTAAATTTTCTTTTCAACAGAAACTTTACATTCAGAAAATTCCAGATAATTGGAAATTATTAATTTAAAACTATTTCTTCAAAATAAAAGCAAAAATTGGGATGTTACAAACCTACCCCCCTTAGAAGGAATCTCGACCCCGAGATTCGGATGAACTGAGAAATAGATTAGGAAACTCTGCTCGAAGATCCTCTTCTCGTTCCCAGGTTGCTTCTGATTCTGGACGGTTGCTCCATTGCACTTTGCAGAATTTGATAGTCTTGTTTCTTGTGCGGCGTTCTGCCTCTTCTAAAATCTTGATAGGAAATTCTGGGTACGTCAAGTCTTCCTTTAAATCAACATCCTCAAAAGGTATCAATTCCTCTGGTACTCTCAAACACTTTTTCAACTGTGATACATGAAATACATCATGTACATCTGACAACTGAAGAGGAAGTTCTAGCTGATAAGCGACTTCACCTCTTCTTGCTAAAACTATTTCTTCAAAATAAAAGCAAAAATTGGGATGTTACAAGGGGCGTGCAAAACCCCTGGACGCACCTTAATGGGCTCCAACACGATACAAAGCCGAACGGCCCAAAAGACGGTGGCGCAGCACCCTGACAGATTCTGAAAGCCTAATTGTTTCAATGATTCCTGTTGACTCAAAAGGAATTTGGACATAGGACCAGAGCCATTGGAAAGATCGTCTTCTCAGCTTTCCACACATATGTGGAACGTCCAAAACGGAGTACGGATGCGATCTGGGCGTCCGTTTTAGTGTGGCCTGGTCCTGGACTCCGAATTGGATTCGAAGTCGGCTTGAGTTGGGCCTCCAACATGATTCGACCGCCCTTGCTGGACTTGTGCGCCTCATAGCCCTTCTCCAAGTACTTTTAGGTCCTCTCCATGGTTCCTAATCATAATTAAATCATTAGGTAGCAATCGATTCTCAAATGAACAAAAAGAAGTACTTAGAAACGAGCTCACCTGTAAATTCAATTGTTGGGCGCGGGCTCTAGTGATTGGTCCTTGAATGTCAAGTGAAGTGTTGTGTGTTTCCGAAGAAGTGATGTCCTCATCATCCTTCCCCTCTTGAAGCGGAGTTGTCCTCAACTCAGCCTCACCTTCTTCTCCCAAGTATGGCTTCAAATCTGAAATGTTGAAGGTGGGACTAACCCCAAACTCGGAAGGCAACTCAAGTTTATATGCATTATCATTTATCTTGTCAACTATCTTAAAAGGACCAGCAGCTCTAGGCATCAATTTTGACTTTCTTAACTCAGCAAATCTATCCTTTCTCAAGTGCAACCAAACATAATCACTCGGTTCAAGTTTAACTTCCTTTCTACCTTTACTACCAGTAAGCCTATATTTTTCATTTATCTTTTCAATGTTTGCCTTAGTAGTCTCATGCATTTTGACAATAAAATCAACACGCTCCTTAGCATCATTATGAACTCTCTCACTAGTAGGCAAAGGTAAAATATCAATAGAGGCACGGGGATTGAATTCATACACTACCTGAAAAGGACTTACCTTGGTGGTAGAGTGTTCCGCTCGATTATATGCGAACTCAACATGCGGCAAACACTCTTCCCACAGCTTCAAATTATTTGTCAAAACATCTCTCAACATGGTAGACAATGTGCGGTTCACCACTTCGGTTTGGCCATCAGTTTGTGGGTGACATGTTGTAGAGAACAACAACTTTGTACCCAACTTGTTCCATAGAGTACGCCAAAAGTGACTCAAGAACTTGACATCACGATCTGAAATAATAGTAGAAGGCATACCATGCAAACGAGCTATCTCTTTGAAAAAGAGGTCAGCAACATGAACGATATCATCGGTTTTATGACATAGTATAAAGTGAGCCATCTTAGAAAAACGATCCACAACAACAAAAATACTATCCCTCCCCCTCTTAGTCCTGGGCAATCCTAAAACAAAGTCCATAAAAATATCTACCCATGGAATAGAAGGAACAGGAAGAGGCATATACAAACCATATGGATTCAAGCGAGACATAGCTTTTTGACATGTAGTGCAGTGAGCCACAAACCGCTCAACATCTCGCCTCATTTTTGGCCAAAAGAAGTGTGTGGCCAGAACGTCCTCCATCTTCTTAGCACCAAAATGTTCCATCAAACTGCCTCCATGCGCCTGCTGCAACAACAAAAGACGAACGGATCCAACTGGAATGCATAGGCAGTTAGCTCTAAACAAGAACCCATCCTTGATCATGAATTTATTCCATGCTTGTCCCTCTTTACAATGCAACAGCACATCCTTAAAATCAGCATCAAAAGCATATTGTCCTTTAATGGTTTCAAAACCAAAAATGCGACAATCAAGTTGAGACAACATGGTATAGCGTCGAGACAAAGCATCAGCGATAACATTATCCTTCCCTTTCTTGTGTTTAATGACATAAGGAAAAGATTCAATAAATTCAACCCACTTAGCATGTCTACGATTCAAATTGGTTTGACTACGAATATACTTAAGTGATTCATGATCAGAATGAATGACAAATTCTTTAGGCCATAAATAGTGTTGCCACGTCTCTAAAGAACGAACAAGAGCATATAATTCTTTATCATATGTGGAATAATTAAGAGCAGGACCATTCAATGTTTCACTGAAGTAGGCAACAGGTTTGCCTTCTTGCATCAAAACACCACCAATACCAATTCCGCTAACATCACATTCCAGCTCAAAAGTCTTACAAAAATCCAGAAGTTGGAGCAATGGTGCGTGTGTAAGCTTGTCATTCAAAAGATTAAAGGACTCCTCTTGTGATGGCCCCCAATGGAACATGACTTCCTTCTTTGTCAACTCAATCAATGGTGTCGCAATGGTGCTGAATTCCTTGACAAAGCGGCGATAAAATCCTGCAAGACCAAGAAAACTCCGCACTTGGGAAACCGTCGTGGGCGTGGGCCAACTCCATATCACCTCCACCTTGGCTCTATCAACCTCAATTTCCTGTGGAGTCACAACATAGCCAAGAAAAGAGACTCGATCCGTGCAAAAGGTGCACTTCTCAAGGTTACCAAACAAACGTGCATCTATCAAAGCATTAAAAACAGCACGTAAGTGATTCAAATGTTCATCCATTGACTTGCTATAAATCAAGATATCATCAAAGTAAACGACCACAAATTTGCCAATGAAAGGGCGTAAAACCTCGTTCATTAATCTCATGAAAGTGCTAGGTGCATTAGTTAACTCAAAAAACATGACTAACCACTCATACAAGCCGAACTTAGTTTTAAAAGCAGTTTTCCATTCATCGCCAAGTTTTATTCTTATTTGGTGGTATCAACTACGTAAGTCAATCTTTGTAAAAATTATAGCACCACACAACTCATCAAGCATGTCGTCTAGCCTGGGAATAGGATGACGATACCTTATAGTATTGTTGTTAATGGCTCTACAATCTACACACATACGCCAAGAACCATCTTTTTTGGGAACCAAAAGAACAGGAACAGCACAAGGACTAAGGCTCTCACGTACGTACCCACGGTCCAAAAGGTCTTGGACTTGTCGCTGAATCTCCTTAGTCTCTTTGGGATTGGTCCTGTACGCCGCACGATTTGGCAAACTCGCTCCAGGGATCAAGTCAATCTGGTGCTCAATCCCTCGAATGGGTGGAAGTCCTGGAGGTATCTCATCAGGAAAAACATCTCTAAACTCCTGCAAAAGGTTAGTGACAGGAGTAGGCAAAGTGCAATGCATATTATCAAGAGAAAATAAAGCATCTTTGCACACAAAAGCATAGCATGTATCATTAACATCATCAATTTCAGCAAGGTCTGATTTTGTGGCAAGCATAACAGAATTTTTCAAATGGATTACTTGCTGTTTTTTATATTTAACATGTTCCTTTGGATCATTAGCAGCTCTCTCCCTATCGGCCTCTATAATCTCAGCTAGGGTCAAAGGCAGTAAAGTAACTTTCTTTCCCTTATGCATAAAAGTGTATTTGTTACTACTACCATGGTGTAAAGCATCATTATCAAATTTCTAAGGTCGACCCAATAAAATAGAGCATGCTTGCATGGGAACCACATCACAATCAACATGATCAGCATAACCACCAATGGAAAAATGGACTCGGTATGTTTGTGTTACCTTAACTTTTTCAGAGTCATTTAACCACTGAATATGGTATGGATGTGGATGCGGTCGTGTGGTCAAGCCAAGCTTCTTGACCAAATCAGAACTCACCAAGTTGCAGCTTCCTCCATCAATGATGACACGTGCACGCCGGTTCTTGATTGCAAAGAAAGTCTGAAACAAATTATGGCGTTGAAGCTTATCGGTTTGTTGTACTGTGTCTTTGAGGACTCATTGCACAATGATGCTCCATAGCATCGCCGTGACACCCCACCAAGGACCAGGTCGTCATCACCACCGCCATTGTCGTCTGAGGTAGCAGCAACATCATCATCCTCCTTGACATCCGAAGTGCTGATGTAGCCTCCATCTTCTATGACGATGTATGCCCGTTGACTAGGGCAATTCCTCTGCACATGACCAAGCCCATGACAGCGGTGGCACTGAATGTCGGAGGAGTGGCCTGTGGAAGCCACGGAAGAAGAACTCTTGGTTGGAACCGCAAAGAATTTTTGTAGGATCTGCAGGCGTGTCGTGGAAGGTGGCTTGGCGCTGCAGCAATCTTGTTCACGGTGGTGGAGGAGAACGAAAACTTCAAGAAGACTTGGGCGATCCCTGCCGATGTAGTCGTTTGCGCGTGTAGGAGGGTCGTCGGTGCTTGCCCTCACCGATTCCTTGCGTCCCGCAATTCTTTTACTGCAAGCATAGCAAGTTGGAACAACCTATTGATATCATTATACTCCTTGTAATCAATTATGTCCTGAATTTCACTCCTTAAGCCCCCATAAAAACGAGCCATCTTATCCTCCTCATCCTCTACAACATTACAACGCAGCATGCCTATTTGTAGTGCTTGATAATACTCCTCAACAGATTTATTACCTTGATCTAAGCGCTGTAATTTCTTACGCATATCACGTTTAAAAGCAGGAGGAATAAATCTAGCACGCATAGCTACCTTCAATCTATCCCATGTATCAGGTGCTAAACCAGAATTAACTATTTGACTCTACCAAAGGATAGGAAATTCTTTAAACTCACTAGTAGCTTGTCTGACTCTATGCACTTCAGGAACTAGATGGGAATTAAATTTTTGTTCAACTATCATATCCCAATCTAGATAAACTTTAGCATCATAAACACCCGCAAAAGATGGTATGGTAAATTTAACTTTAGCAAATGGGTCATCATTAGCACGAGCATTGTGGTGCTGAAAGTTATTACCTCCCATACCATGACAGTTGCGTTGTAGGCGGGGTCGTAAACGTACATCTTGAGCATCACGATTTCGCTTCTCATTATCATCTCCCTCCTCAAGGTCTTAGGGTGCTTCATGTGCATTCTCGCGTCCGTTGTTTGGTGGCCGATTCACCATTCTTTCATGGCGTGTGGTGAGTGCTGTAATACTCTCATTGATGGATCACTACAATATATCCGTCGTAGCTTGAAGCTTCCTGTCGATGTCCTCATTAATGGTAGTACGTTGTTCACCCAAGAGCGTCATGAGCTCTCCCTTTGCAACACACTCTTGTGCGTCAGACGACTCACCTGCCATGATTAGTAGAAAATAGAAGACAACAAAAGGATTATCCCTATCGACTACAAAGGAAGGACAGTGGGAACCCGCAAAGGAAGTGGCTTACCAAGCTCTTACAAGTGTTATTACCATCGCAAATAGTAGGTGGTACAACCGGTGGCTGGTTTGTGATACCTGGAGAGTGTGACCCGGCGATTGCAAGGGTCAAAAATTGTGCTGTCCGGAAGTAGGTATATGGAGCTTGGAAGGCCAAATATGTTAGTGGAACACAAATCAATAACAGATAGTAATGCTGAATAAATGTCCAAAGCACTGGTCCTAGTTGCTAGTCTAAATGTACCCTATCTCAGGTATGATATGATGAACAAGGAATCAAGACCAGAACAAAGAGTTATGATGTGTCCTATATCAATAACAGATATGATGATTGTTGTAGGGGTGGCCCCCACCTAAACCCAGCTAGCCTGCTGAGAAGGTTGTAAGTCATGTAATGACGTAGCTCGTCCCCGGTGAGGGGCTCCGGGTGAGGTTACGATGGTAAAGTTGCTCGTTAGGACAAGGAGTGCTTATGTATCATGACTAGCCCTTGGAAAGACAGCAGAGGTCATTTGTTCACCTAACTCTCCACCACCATACTCTCTCTCTCTGTTTGGCCAGTAGCCACAACAGTTGGCACCATCCGTGGGGACGACAGAAGCAAACCTCAAGACCGAAGAAGAAGGATGGCACCAAAAAAAACTTCGTCATCGACGGTGAGGAAGGAGGGGGTCGCGGCGAGGCCCCGCGTCAACACTAGAGCTTCAGCATCGGCGGTCGGGGGTGAAAATGATGATACTCATCGCGCGACCACCGACGCCATCGACCCCGCCACCATCGACGCCATCGACCCCGTCACCACCAATGCCATTGCGGCGGACGTGAGGGGCAACCTAAGAGCACAAGTAGCGGTCACGACAACCTCGACCGCGCAACTAGGTGCGCCCGTTGCCCCATCTACGCCCGCCATGGAGAACGCCCTGCTGGCAGCCCTTAGCACGCTCCAGCGGGAGTTGGTGGATCTTAGAGGGGCCGTGCGGAGCATGCAAGAGGCTCGGAGTTAGCCGACCCCACTAGTGGTTGCACCGGAGCCTGTGCCCGAAAGGGCGGACAGCCATGACGCCCCAACTTCCAACCGTGCCTCGCTACGACGCGTGGACCTGGAATCCTCGCTATCGCTGGGCCTGCAGCAAGTAGCGTGGCCGGAGGACTTCAAATTTCTCAGCTCCATTACATCGTACAAGGGCGACACGGATCCCCGAGAGTTCGTGTGCGTGTACGAGACCGCCATCGAGGCGACAGGCGGGGATGACACCACCAAGGGCGGGCTCCGCTCAAGCATAGGAGTGGCGCTCCGTGGTTCTTACCATAGAGCCGAACTCCATACGCATGGGAGCAAATACACGACCACCTCTACAACAACTTCGTGGAACTACATCGAAAGCGCCGATGCGGATCAACTCTTCGCAATTAAGCAACAACCATCGAAAAGGCTCGTGAGTACTTCAAACACTTCACGGTTCGCCGCAGTCAAAGACGTCAACGACAACAATCATCAATGCAGCAAAGACAGGTCTTCGCTCAGGCCATCGGCGAATATAACGCGCGTAGTTTATCAAGATAAAGGGCGAAACTCTTCGACAAGATGCGAGGAATACGCTCGGGCGGAAGAAGACGCGGCGCACTCGTGACAACGAGGCCGGCGTCAACCCGAGGAAGCGCCGCGCGGGCGCCGACCATCGCAAACTAAGTTCTCACGGAGCAAGCGCCGGCGGGAGATGTCGGCGACACAACCCAGCACAAGGACGTCTTGCCGTGGACAAGCCCTGGGCGTGGCCGTTAGGACGCCCCGCGAGCCCGTGACGTCTTGGCGCCGAGGGTAGCTCGAGGATAACGCCTCGCTAGCCACGGGACTAGGGCCCGGCGAGGTCGGGCGAGGCCGAGGCCGGGTCGCGACGGGTTGGGCCCGACGAGTACGGTGACCAACAACGCCACAAGTGGTGCGAGGTGCATGGCCAAGGCAATCATGATACCCGCCCCGCACCACCATCGCAAAGCACTTCGCCAAAGCGCTGCGCAGACGTGAGATCTCGAGGCGCGTCCACCCGTCCTGACGCACGTTCGGCAGCCATCAGACGGCCCCCCCGAGAATTTGCGACCAGGAGCTGCAGCCTCATGAGGGTCCCCGGCGGATACAAACCCAGGTGCAGCAGCCCCAGGGAAGCCCCCTGCGGATCCATGCCCTTGAGGGTGCCCCGCGCAGGGTCATCAACGTCATCTCCAGCGGTTCCTCCTTGGAGTTCGCCTCGGAGCGACAGCGCAAGGCCTACGTACTGAGGCTACACCATGTGGCGGCATACCCTGCTCAGGCACCGCCAGATTGTGCGCAGCACGCGATCACCTTCACACCCGCCGACGCTGAGGGTGTGGAGTTCCCCCATTAGGATCCCCTAGTCATCCAGGTCGCGGTGGCTGGGTGTGACGTCCGGCGTGTCCTGGACGATGGAGGCAGCTCCGCGAACATCTTGTTCACACAGGCCTTCGATCAGATGGCGATCCCTCGAAGTCGCCTAGGCTCCTCACGAATCCCATTGCAGGGCTTCGGAGGTCAGCCGCTATTGGCGTTGGGCCAAATATGTTTACAGGTCTCCTTCGGCCAGGATGACAACGTGGCGACCAGGGACGCCACCTTTGATGTCGTCGATATCCAGTACCCCTACAACGCCATCTTGGGGTAACCGAATCTTAACTCCTTTGGGGTAGTACCGCACCATGGCTTCCTATGTGTGAAGCTTCTGGGCCCGCGAGGCGTCATCACCATCTTTAGCGATCAGCACGTGGCTCGGCACCTGGAGCATGGAATCCAAAGCCTAAGCTTGGGAGCCCAGCGCGGTCTTTAGGTCAGGCGCGCCCGCACGCGCCTTGCGGTAGCCCAAGCACAAGAGGCTTCGCATCTCGTCACCACAACAATGAGTCCTGGGGTTAGTTCACAACCTTTTTGTACCCGCTCACCCGCGCAAACGGGAATTTAATAAAATTCACCGTTTGCGAGGCTATGCATGACCCCCCCACCACAAATGTGGGGAGGCTCGCCCCCGCACGCACTCTACGGACTATAAATATGACGCGGTTGTTTTCCCTACGCACTCTACTGAGTATAAACAAGACGCAGAATCCCACGCACGCGCTGGTGCCACCACCACGCGTACTCCCAAGAGTATAAAGATGTGGTTGATGTTCCCACGCGCACCACATGGAGACTCACCTCCGCACACGCACCACACGGAGACTCACCTCCGCACACGCACCACACCGAGACTCACCTCCGCACACGCGCCACACGGAGACTCACCTCCGCACACGCACCACACGGAGACTCACCTCCACACACGCACCCCACGGAGGTCCGCCTCCGCACGCACTCCACGGAGTATAAATAAGACGAAGGCCGAGGTTCGCCCCGCACGCACTCTACAGAGTATAAATAAGACGTAGCGTTGAGGTCCACCTCCGCACGCACTCTACGGAGTATAAATAAGACGTAGCTTAGAGATCCGCCTCCACATGCACTCTACGGAGTATAAATAAGACGTAGCTTTGAGGTCCGCCTCCGCACGCACTCTGCTGCAGTATAAATAAGATGTAGCGCCGAGGTCCGGCCCGCACGCACTTCACGGAGTATAAATAAGACGAGCGAGGTCCGCCTCGCACGCACTTCTACGGAGTATAAATAAGACGAGCATCGAGGTCCGCTCTCCGCACGCACTCTCTCTGAGTATAAATAAGACTCAACGGGGACGCCCGCGTGCACTCTACGGAGTATAAATAAGACGCGATATTTTCCCGCGCACTCTAACGAGTATAAACAAGACGCAGTGTCCCGCACACACGAGGCGCATCTCCGAGTTTAAGTAAGTCATGGTTGGTAGTCCCACGTATTCCCCGGAGTACAAACAAAGACG